>OU343056.1:52537582-55464298 GCA_910593695.2 Ocypus olens
CTTGGAAATTTTGTTAAAAAATGCAACTTTCTTAAAAATCATCCTAGACTATTGAATTTAACTTTATTTTCATTAGAAAGACGAGAGAAATTGATTGCCGTTAAAAAATTTCAGCTAACTTCAATAGCAAAAAAAATAGTCAGTCACCATGAGGATTTTGGAAAATTTACGAAAATAATTGATTTTTCAGACTTTGATCGGCCGTAGCGGCCAAACGAAAACTCCAAATTGAACGCGGTTTGCAAATCTGAGCTCCTCGTACGTCAATTAGTCGGATTAGAGATTTTGAATTTTTGATGAAATCGTGAAAAAAGACATGACTAACCCCCTTGGAAATTTTGTTAAAAAATGCAACTTTCTTAAAAATCATCGTAGACTATTGAATTTAACTTTATTTTCATCAGAAAGACGAGAGAAATTGATTGCCGTTAAAAAATTTCAGCTAACTTCAATAGCAAAAAAAAATAGTCAGTCACCATGAGGATTTTGGAAAATTTACGAAAATAATTGATTTTTCAGACTTTGATCGGCCGTAGCGGCCAAACGAAAACTCCAAATTGAACGCGGTTTGCAAATCTGAGCTCCTCGTACGTCAATTAGTCGGATTAGAGATTTTGAATTTTTGATGAAATCGTGAAAAAAGACATGACTAACCCCCTTGGAAATTTTGTTAAAAAATGCAACTTTCTTAAAAATCATCGTAGACTATTGAATTTAACTTTATTTTCATCAGAAAGACGAGAGAAATTGATTGCCGTTAAAAAAATTCAGCTTACTTCAATAGCAAAAAAATTAGTCATTCACCATGAGGATTTTGGAAAATTTACGAAAATAATTGATTTTTCAGAATTTGATCGGCCGTAGCGGCCAAACGAAAACTCCAAATTGAACGCGGTTTGCAAATCTGAGCTCCTCGTACGTCAATTAGTCGGATTAGAGATTTTGAATTTTTGATGAAATCGTGAAAAAAGACATGACTAACCCCCTTGGAAATTTTGTTAAAAAATGCAACTTTCTTAAAAATCATCGTAGACTATTGAATTTAACTTTATTTTCATCAGAAAGACGAGAGAAATTGATTGGCGTTAAAAAATTTCAGCTAACTTCAATAGCAAAAAAAATAGTCAGTCACCATGAGGATTTTGGAAAATTTACGAAAATAATTGATTTTTCAGACTTTGATCGGCCGTAGCGGCCAAACGAAAACTCCAAATTGAACGCGGATTGCAAATCTGAGCTCCTCGTACGTCAATTAGTCGGATTAGAGATTTTGAATTTTTGATGAAATCGTGAAAAAAGACATGACTAACCCCCTTGGAAATTTTGTTAAAAAATGCAACTTTCTTAAAAATCATCGTAGACTATTGAATTTAAATTTATTTTCATCAGAAAGACGAGAGAAATTGATTGGCGTTAAAAAATTTCAGCTAACTTCAATAGCAAAAAAAATAGTCAGTCACCATGAGGATTTTGGAAAATTTACGAAAATAATTGATTTTTCAGACTTTGATCGGCCGTAGCGGCCAAACGAAAACTCCAAATTGAACGCGGATTGCAAATCTGAGCTCCTCGTACGTCAATTAGTCGGATTAGAGATTTTGAATTTTTGATGAAATCGTGAAAAAAGACATGACTAACCCCCTTGGAAATTTTGTTAAAAAATGCAACTTTCTTAAAAATCATCGTAGACTATTGAATTTAAATTTATTTTCATCAGAAAGACGAGAGAAATTGATTGGCGTTAAAAAATTTCAGCTAACTTCAATAGCAAAAAAAATAGTCAGTCACCATGAGGATTTTGGAAAATTTACGAAAATAATTGATTTTTCAGACTTTGATCGGCCGTAGCGGCCAAACGAAAACTCCAAATTGAGCGCGGATTGCAAATCTGAGCTCCTCGTACGTCAATTAGTCGGATTAGAGATTTTGAATTTTTGATGAAATCGTGAAAAAAGACATGACTAACCCCCTTGGAAATTTTGTTAAAAAATGCAACTTTCTTAAAAATCATCGTAGACTATTGAATTTAACTTTATTTTCATCAGAAAGACGAGAGAAATTGATTGGCGTTAAAAAATTTCAGCTAACTTCAATAGCAAAAAAAATAGTCAGTCACCATGAGGATTTTGGAAAATTTACGAAAATAATTGATTTTTCAGACTTTGATCGGCCGTAGCGGCCAAACGAAAACTCCAAATTGAACGCGGATTGCAAATCTGAGCTCCTCGTACGTCAATTAGTCGGATTAGAGATTTTGAATTTTTGATGAAATCGTGAAAAAAGACATGACTAACCCCCTGGGAAATTTTGTTAAAAAATGCAACTTTCTTAAAAATCATCGTAGACTATTGAATTTAACTTTATTTTCATCAGAAAGACGAGAGAAATTGATTGCCGTTAAAAAATTTCAGCTAACTTCAATAGCAAAAAAATTAGTCAGTCACCATGAGGATTTTGGAAAATTTACGAAAATAATTGATTTTTCAGACTTTGATCGGCCGTAGCGGCCAAACGAAAACTCCAAATTGAACGCGGATTGCAAATCTGAGCTCCTCGTACGTCAATTAGTCGGATTAGAGATTTTGAATTTTTGATGAAATCGTGAAAAAAGACATGACTAACCCCCTTGGAAATTTTGTTAAAAAATGCAACTTTCTTAAAAATCATCGTAGACTATTGAATTTAACTTTATTTTCATCAGAAAGACGAGAGAAATTGATTGGCGTTAAAAAATTTCAGCTAACTTCAATAGCAAAAAAAATAGTCAGTCACCATGAGGATTTTGGAAAATTTACGAAAATAATTGATTTTTCAGACTTTGATCGGCCGTAGCGGCCAAACGAAAACTCCAAATTGAACGCGGTTTGCAAATCTGAGCTCCTCGTACGTCAATTAGTCGGATTAGAGATTTTGAATTTTTGATGAAATCGTGAAAAAAGACATGACTAACCCCCTTGGAAATTTTGTTAAAAAATGCAACTTTCTTAAAAATCATCGTAGACTATTGAATTTAACTTTATTTTCATCAGAAAGACGAGAGAAATTGATTGGCGTTAAAAAATTTCAGCTAACTTCAATAGCAAAAAAAATAGTCAGTCACCATGAGGATTTTGGAAAATTTACGAAAATAATTGATTTTTCAGACTTTGATCGGCCGTAGCGGCCAAACGAAAACTCCAAATTGAACGCGGTTTGCAAATCTGAGCTCCTAGTACGTCAATTAGTCGGATTAGAGATTTTGAATTTTTGATGAAATCGTGAAAAAAGACATGACTAACCCCCTTGGAAATTTTGTTAAAAAATGCAACTTTCTTAAAAATCATCGTAGACTATTGAATTTAACTTTATTTTCATCGGAAAGACGAGAGAAATTGATTGGCGTTAAAAAATTTCAGCTAACTTCAATAGCAAAAAAAATAGTCAGTCACCATGAGGATTTTGGAAAATTTACGAAAATAATTGATTTTTCAGACTTTGATCGGCCGTAGCGGCCAAACGAAAACTCCAAATTGAACGCGGTTTGCAAATCTGAGCTACTCGTACGTCAATTAGTCGGATTAGAGATTTTGAATTTTTGATGAAATCGTGAAAAAAGACATGACTAACCCCCTTGGAAATTTTGTTAAAAAATGCAACTTTCTTAAAAATCATCGTAGACTATTGAATTTAACTTTATTTTCATCAGAAAGACGAGAGAAATTGATTGGCGTTAAAAAATTTCAGCTAACTTCAATAGCAAAAAAAATAGTCAGTCACCATGAGGATTTTGGAAAATTTACGAAAATAATTGATTTTTCAGACTTTGATCGGCCGTAGCGGCCAAACGAAAACTCCAAATTGAACGCGGTTTGCAAATCTGAGCTCCTCGTACGTCAATTAGTCGGATTAGAGATTTTGAATTTTTGATGAAATCGTGAAAAAAGACATGACTAACCCCCTTGGAAATTTTGTTAAAAAATGCAACTTTCTTAAAAATCATCGTAGACTATTGAATTTAACTTTATTTTCATCAGAAAGACGAGAGAAATTGATTGGCGTTAAAAAATTTCAGCTAACTTCAATAGCAAAAAAAATAGTCAGTCACCATGAGGATTTTGGAAAATTTACGAAAATAATTGATTTTTCAGACT
Organism: Ocypus olens; assembly: GCA_910593695.2. NCBI lineage: Eukaryota > Metazoa > Arthropoda > Insecta > Coleoptera > Staphylinidae > Ocypus > Ocypus olens. Next base: position 52,541,713 of record OU343056.1, read on the forward strand.
TTGATCGGCCGTAGCGGCCAAACGAAAACTCCAAATTGAACGCGGTTTGCAAATCTGAGCTCCTCGTACGTCAATTAGTCGGATTAGAGATTTTGAATTTTTGATGAAATCGTGAAAAAAGACATGACTAACCCCTTGGAAATTTTGTTAAAAAATGCAACTTTCTTAAAAATCATCGTAGACTATTGAATTTAACTTTATTTTCATCAGAAAGACGAGAGAAATTGATTAGTGTTAAAAAATTTCAGCTAACTTCAATAGCAAAAAAAATAGTCAGTCACCATGAGGATTTTGGAAAATTTACGAAAATAATTGATTTTTCAGACTTTGATCGGCCGTAGCGGCCAAACGAAAACTCCAAATTGAGCGCGGATTGCAAATCTGAGCTCCTCGTACGTCAATTAGTCGGATTAGAGATTTTGAATTTTTGATGAAATCGTGAAAAAAGACATGACTAACCCCCTTGGAAATTTTGTTAAAAAATGCAACTTTCTTAAAAATCATCGTAGACTATTGAATTTAACTTTATTTTCATCAGAAAGACGAGAGAAATTGATTGGCGTTAAAAAATTTCAGCTAACTTCAATAGCAAAAAAAATAGTCAGTCACCATGAGGATTTTGGAAAATTTACGAAAATAATTGATTTTTCAGACTTTGATCGGCCGTAGCGGCCAAACGAAAACTCCAAATTGAACGCGGTTTGCAAATCTGAGCTCCTCGTACGTCAATTAGTCGGATTAGAGATTTTGAATTTTTGATGAAATCGTGAAAAAAGACATGACTAACCCCCTTGGAAATTTTGTTAAAAAATGCAACTTTCTTAAAAATCATCGTAGACTATTGAATTTAACTTTATTTTCATCAGAAAGACGAGAGAAATTGATTGCCGTTAAAAAATTTCAGCTAACTTCAATAGCAAAAAAAATAGTCAGTCACCATGAGGATTTTGGAAAATTTACGAAAATAATTGATTTTTCAGACTTTGATCGGCCGTAGCGGCCAAACGAAAACTCCAAATTGAACGCGGTTTGCAAATCTGAGCTCCTCGTACGTCAATTAGTCGGATTAGAGATTTTGAATTTTTGATGAAATCGTGAAAAAAGACATGACTGACCCCCTTGGAAATTTTGTTAAAAAATGCAACTTTCTTAAAAATCATCGTAGACTATTGAATTTAACTTTATTTTCATCAGAAAGACGAGAGAAATTGATTGCCGTTAAAAAATTTCAGCTAACTTCAATAGCAAAAAAAATAGTCAGTCACCATGAGGATTTTGGAAAATTTACGAAAATAATTGATTTTTCAGACTTTGATCGGCCGTAGCGGCCAAACGAAAACTCCAAATTGAGCGCGGATTGCAAATCTGAGCTCCTCGTACGTCAATTAGTCGGATTAGAGATTTTGAATTTTTGATGAAATCGTGAAAAAAGACATGACTAACCCCCTTGGAAATTTTGTTAAAAAATGCAACTTTCTTAAAAATCATCGTAGACTATTGAATTTAACTTTATTTTCATCAGAAAGACGAGAGAAATTGATTGGCGTTAAAAAATTTCAGCTAACTTCAATAGCAAAAAAAATAGTCAGTCACCATGAGGATTTTGGAAAATTTACGAAAATAATTGATTTTTCAGACTTTGATCGGCCGTAGCGGCCAAACGAAAACTCCAAATTGAACGCGGTTTGCAAATCTGAGCTCCTCGTACGTCAATTAGTCGGATTAGAGATTTTGAATTTTTGATGAAATCGTGAAAAAAGACATGACTAACCCCCTTGGAAATTTTGTTAAAAAATGCAACTTTCTTAAAAATCATCGTAGACTATTGAATTTAACTTTATTTTCATCAGAAAGACGAGAGAAATTGATTGCCGTTAAAAAATTTCAGCTAACTTCAATAGCAAAAAAAATAGTCAGTCACCATGAGGATTTTGGAAAATTTACGAAAATAATTGATTTTTCAGACTTTGATCGGCCGTAGCGGCCAAACGAAAACTCCAAATTGAACGCGGTTTGCAAATCTGAGCTCCTCGTACGTCAATTAGTCGGATTAGAGATTTTGAATTTTTGATGAAATCGTGAAAAAAAACATGACTGACCCCCTTGGAAATTTTGTTAAAAAATGCAACTTTCTTAAAAATCATCGTAGACTATTGAATTTAACTTTATTTTCATCAGAAAGACGAGAGAAATTGATTGCCGTTAAAAAATTTCAGCTAACTTCAATAGCAAAAAAAATAGTCAGTCACCATGAGGATTTTGGAAAATTTACGAAAATAATTGATTTTTCAGACTTTGATCGGCCGTAGCGGCCAAACGAAAACTCCAAATTGAACGCGGTTTGCAAATCTGAGCTCCTCGTACGTCAATTAGTCGGATTAGAGATTTTGAATTTTTGATGAAATCGTGAAAAAAGACATGACTAACCCCCTTGGAAATTTTGTTAAAAAATGCAACTTTCTTAAAAATCATCGTAGACTATTGAATTTAACTTTATTTTCATCAGAAAGACGAGAGAAATTGATTGCCGTTAAAAAATTTCAGCTAACTTCAATAGCAAAAAAAATAGTCAGTCACCATGAGGATTTTGGAAAATTTACGAAAATAATTGATTTTTCAGACTTTGATCGGCCGTAGCGGCCAAACGAAAACTCCAAATTGAACGCGGTTTGCAAATCTGAGCTCCTCGTACGTCAATTAGTCGGATTAGAGATTTTGAATTTTTGATGAAATCGTGAAAAAAGACATGACTGACCCCCTTGGAAATTTTGTTAAAAAATGCAACTTTCTTAAAAATCATCGTAGACTATTGAATTTAACTTTATTTTCATCAGAAAGACGAGAGAAATTGATTGCCGTTAAAAAATTTCAGCTAACTTCAACAGCAAAAAAATTAGTCAGTCACAGTGAGGATTTTGGAAAATTTACGAAAATAATTGATTTTTCAGACTTTGATCGGCCGTAGCGGCCAAACGAAAACTCCAAATTGAACGCGGATTGCAAATCTGAGCTCCTCGTACGTCAATTAGTCGGATTAGAGATTTTGAATTTTTGATGAAATCGTGAAAAAAGACATGACTGACCCCCTTGGAAATTTTGTTAAAAAATGCAACTTTCTTAAAAATCATCGTAGACTATTGAATTTAACTTTATTTTCATCAGAAAGACGAGAGAAATTGATTGCCGTTAAAAAAATTCAGCTAACTTCAATAGCAAAAAAAATAGTCAGTCACCATGAGGATTTTGGAAAATTTACGAAAATAATTGATTTTTCAGACTTTGATCGGCCGTAGCGGCCAAACGAAAACTCCAAATTGAACGCGGATTGCAAATCTGAGCTCCTCGTACGTCAATTAGTCGGATTAGAGATTTTGAATTTTTGATGAAAACGTGAAAAAAGACATGACTAACCCCCTTGGAAATTTTGTTAAAAAATGCAACTTTCTTAAAAATCATCGTAGACTATTGAATTTAACTTTATTTTCATCAGAAAAACGAGAGAAATTGATTGCCGTTAAAAAATTTCAGCTAACTTCAACAGCAAAAAAATTAGTCAGTCACAGTGAGGATTTTGGAAAATTTACGAAAATAATTGATTTTTCAGACTTTGATCGGCCGTAGCGGCCAAACGAAAACTCCAAATTGAACGCGGATTGCAAATATGAGCTCCTCGTACGTCAATTAGTCGGATTAGAGATTTTGAATTTTTGATGAAATCGTGAAAAAAGACATGACTGACCCCCTTGGAAATTTTGTTAAAAAATGCAACTTTCTTAAAAATCATCGTAGACTATTGAATTTAACTTTATTTTCATCAGAAAAACGAGAGAAATTGATTGCCGTTAAAAAATTTCAGCTAACTTCAACAGCAAAAAAATTAGTCAGTCACAGTGAGGATTTTGGAAAATTTACGAAAATAATTGATTTTTCAGACTTTGATCGGCCGTAGCGGCCAAACGAAAACTCCAAATTGAACGCGGATTGCAAATCTGAGCTCCTCGTACGTCAATTAGTCGGATTAGAGATTTTGAATTTTTGATGAAATCGTGAAAAAAGACATGACTGACCCCCTTGGAAATTTTGTTAAAAAATGCAACTTTCTTAAAAATCATCGTAGACTATTGAATTTAACTTTATTTTCATCAGAAAGACGAGAGAAATTGATTGCCGTTAAAAAAATTCAGCTAACTTCAACAGCAAAAAAATTAGTCAGTCACAGTGAACATTTTAGAAAATTTACGAAAATAATTGATTTTTCAGACTTTGATCGGCCGTAGCGGCCAAACGAAAACTCCAAATTGAACGCGGATTGCAAATCTGAGCTCCTCGTACGTCAATTAGTCGGATTAGAGATTTTGAATTTTTGATGAAATCGTGAAAAAAGACATGACTGACCCCCTTGGAAATTTTGTTAAAAAATGCAACTTTCTTAATAATCATCGTAGACTATTAAAGTTGACTTTTTTTCATCAGAAAGACGAGAGAAATTGACTGCCGTTAAAAAATTACAGCCATCTTCAATAGTAAAAAAAATAGCGTGTCACTATGAACATGTCAAAAAAAATATTTAAAAATCGATTTGTCAGACTTTGTACGGCCGTAGCGGTTAAACGAAAACTCCAAATTGAACGCGGTTTTCAAATCTGTGCTACCTTACGAAATCTATAGAATGGTAAAAAAAATCGAGGTCGATTCTTCAACTTCCTGGGACGAGTTGTCGATCGCGCTTGGCGCTTTATTTACCGTTCCCCGTAAAAGGGGCGGAGTCAAAAAAATGAAAATATCCTTGGCCGAAGCGGAATATGGTCGGGTATCGGCGGATTTTTTTTTAATTGCAAGCGGCCATTATGATTAAAAAAAAAGTAGGCCATGGACGGCCAAAATTCGATACATTGCTCCAAAGTAGGCTCCGAGCGGTGAAAAAAATTCGCGTCGCGATCGGACTAAAGACGGCCGAGATATGCGATATTTTTCTTACGCGTTTAGTAAGATTATTGATTACATTTCTGTTGTAGGTCTACTGGGTTGGTCCAATGTGTGGTTCCTTCTTTACAGCCGTGTTCTACAAATTCGTCTTCCAGACACCCAAAGATGATGATGATGACTAGACAACTATCTTCGAGAATTTTTAATAAGTGTTGTATTTATTTCTCATTATCGGTTATATTAAATATAGATTTCTTCGTATTGAGTTATTAGCGGCTCGGCGTGGGCTATCACACCAGGCCACCATGGTGGCGACACCAGTGGTACCACCATGGTAGATCCAGCCACCAAGTAAAGCAACCAGCCGAGACACCAGGCAGTCGGCATCCTGGTTGTAAAGTAAAGTCTGGCCGACGGGATTGAAAAGGTGGCGCAACCAAACTGGTGGCGCCACCAGTCCGATACCAGGTGTGTTATGTTCCATTTCATTTAATACATTTGACTGGTGGGGCCATAGGTGCCGCCACCATGGTGGCCTAGTGTGATAGGGCACTAAGTAGCAGTGACGGTAGCAGAGGTGGTTATACAGATAATCTCCGCAACCGACCCTACCTATCTACCTTAACCGTACCATAAGTCACTCCGCCGAGAGCCGTCACTGGTAAGTAGTTCTTCCCGAGCGATTGTTATGGAGATGCGTCTCAGCCTCCTTTATAAAACTTCATGAACCGCCACTGGTTATTAGGATATATTTTCGGACAATTGATGGATACAATGTAATGTTCCATTTTATGCAGTACAATTTCTAGTAGAATTTTACTAAGGTGGTAAAGTGACTAAAACTGTTAGAAGAGGATGCATCCACCCTTACGAACAATTAAAGTGTTCATGACAACAACAGCTCCTGCCAATTGTGATTTTTAAACCATGTTATCATGCTTGGAAACACATTATTATCACGTGACAGTGTGCTGGGGGTTTAGATAGAGACGATAAACTATATCAATTCTTTGCCTTACAAAGTTTAGCCCTGAAAGAGGGCAGTGATGGTACAAGAAAAGTAGGTGGCAGAAGGGGTCGTTTCTTTTCCAAAGGAGAATTACAGACAAAAATCTGACGTTTAAACATCAGGAGTGTTTGAATTAAAATGGATGAACTCTGGAATGTTCAAAACCACTAACCTTCAGTTGCCCTTTCCATATCAAATACGCCTCTACTGCTTGCTTCTTAACACCTCGCCACCCGTTTACTTGCAGTACTTACACTACACCAGGGATTACTCACATAAAACAGTTTATTTGCACTCTGCACTATTTAAATTAACAAATACTAATCGAAGCATGCGCGCTTCATGTAATGGCCGCTGATGTACTGCGTCACGGCGACGCACGCGCCCTCTCGAATCGTTTACAGTGTTCGCCGTTCTTTCGCTTTCGCGATTTAATAATTCTAACAGCTGCATCAGCCTGCGACGTCAACTACCGCGATTAATACAAGGCGTTCTAACAGACCAGTGATTCTCAAACATTTTTGTCCTACCGCCCCCTCTTCAGAAAAAATATTACCTAGCGCCCCCTATTTTCGTCAGCAGTAATCTTAAATCACCAAGATGGACTATTTGCAATTCGTTTCTTTTTTTTTGTTAATAAATTGATTACCGCACTGAACCCACGTTCCACTAAATCTTCTCTTCTTTCTTTTATACTATCACCACCGCCTCCCAAATGCATCTGTGGCCATCAGCGCCCCCCTGAATCGCTGCAGCACCCACCAGGGGGCGTTGGCGCCCACTTTGGGAATCACTGTAATAGACTAGCGAGCCTTGAAAATTTAGACGTCATACAAAATTGTGTTTTAAATTGTCTTTACTTTAGGCCAGGGGTCTCCAAACTTTTTCCATCGCGGGCCATATATATAATTCTTAAAAACCTAGTGGGCCAAGACATAATCAATTTTATAACTAATTTCAAAACCTATAACAAAAAATCGTTGTAGAATTTTAAAATGTGACATTTACGGAAAATGTAACTGATTGTCATGGGCCGTATTCGTTGAGATCGCGGGCCGCAGTTTGGAGACCCCTGCTTTAGGCGAATAAATGCTTGCTACACAGTGTTTTTCGCTTGTGCCTAGTTTGCTATTTACAGCGTCGCCCTGACGTGCAGGCGGCGGCAACGTTTATCATCGCAGCGTGGAAATTGAGATAAAATTCTATACAAACAGAATTAATAAAAAAAAAAAAATTTATACACACACAAAATCTTTGGTACTGTACCTAAAACCGAGAAAACTAATAGTAGCCTTTACATCATAACATCGCGCTACAATACTACAACGTAACATTTTTGCCCAACACACAAATCATCATCGGAATCATTCAACATTACCAAAATCCACTAACCTTTAACTGCCCTGTCCATATTGAATACGCCTCTGCTGTTCGCTTCTTAACACCTCGCCATCCGTTTACCCGCACTAATTACACTACACCGGGGATTATTCACACAAAAACGTTTATTTGCAGTCTGCAAATTTACACCAACAAATACTAATCGAAGTGTGCGCGCTTCATGTAATGGCGACTCACCACATCAGCGACGCACGCGCCCCCTCGAGTCGTTTACTATGTTCGGCGTTCTTTCGCTTTCATGATTTACAATTCTAACTATTGTTGCAGTTACCGCGACTGATACACGTTATTTCGTGTCGGATGGTTAAAACCGTGACGCGATTTCTTCACACAAACACTCCCTTTATAAAATAGAGTGGCAAAAACGCGAACCATTGAAACGTCTAATGGTAAGTCGTATGCAACACAATGTACACAATATTTTAATAAATCCGTAATGATTGCATACGAATGATATCTCAATTTTTTTCCGGATACTATTCATATTCATATTCATATTCATTTATTGATGCCACAACTGTAAAGTTTTACATACGTCATAAAAAATAGTAGGTAGTAATTGGATAATACATAAATAAGTAATAAGTGACTAAATAGAGAACACATTCATAAATAAATTAGTGTATAAATTCGGCGTTCTTTCGCTTTCATGATTTACAATTCTAACTATTGTCGCAGTTACCGCGATTGATACACGTTATTTCATGTCGGCTGGTTAAAACCGTGACACGATTTCTTCGCACAAACACTCCCTTTATAAAATAGAGTGGCAAAAACGCGAACCGCTAAAACGTCTAATGGTGTGTTGTATGCAACACAATGCACACAATATTTTAATAAATCCGTAATGAGTGCATACGAATGATATATTAATTTTTCTCCGGATATTGTAAGTGCGGACCTTAATTTTAATTAATAATTAATTTAATAAAGTCAGCGAATAACTCCAAGATCCCAGCGCATGCACCATAATAGTTTAAATACAAACTAGAGATTGCCTAAATTATGATCGTACTTTTTAAGCTTTACATCAAAGTAATTGAATTAATTGAGCGGAAAATTGATTTTCTGCCAGCAGTCGCCAGTTTATGTTACCAGCTAATTGTTTTAATGTTAAAAATGGCACTTTTTTTAGTGTAATAAATATACATTTTTTTAAATGTTTATTAATGCGACAACGCGTCGGCCTTGGCAAAATTGCTGTTATTTTCACAATAAAAATAAATGCCATGTTCAGCGGCGGCTCGTGAATTTCCGTAGGTGAGGCAAAGACAAAAATGCCGCTCGTGCGCTGCACTGCTTATTCTTATAGAGGAAGCAAATATTCCGTTGCTTTTGCGGTCAAATTTTCTTCCCTTGCCTCACCGACGAACATCCACAAGCCGCCCCTGGCCAGGGGCGGCTCGTTCTTTAGAGCCAAGGAGCCACGGCACTACCTGTAGAAGTTTCAAGCTCAGCAAGAATTTTTAATTAATTCTTTAAACACTTTTTCGCCAGTTACTTTGGTCTAGGAAGATAAATCCTACTTTCTTTCTTCAAAAAACGAGGGGGTGTGGCATATTGCAGTGACGGTTCGCGGGTTTTTTTCTGGTACGGCCGAGGAACAAGAGGTGGTAATACAGATAGGTAGGGTCAGTTGCAGAGACAGCTGGCTGCGTGACCGCACCCATCTGTATTACCACCTCTTGTTCCTCGGCCGTACCAGGAAAAATCCCGCGAACCGCCACTGGTATATTGTATAAGTGGCTCATCAACATGTTCCACGAGCCGCCACTGCCCCTGAATATATTCAAATATTAATTAAACACACCTCAACTAACCAACTTAAACAACAGATGGCGCCATGCTACTCAATTTATTTTAGGCTTCACTCAAAATATTTCTTGCTCTGTTTTGTCTGCTAATTTCTTTTATCGAATACTCCATCCTGTTCATCGTGAAAATGCTTGACCAAATCCCTTTTTCCCCGTTCATCATCGAAGCAAGTTTTTTGTAATTATTATCTTTGAAATATTGGTTCGCCCCTAAACGTGTTAGTTTTTTTTTTGTGGTGATGTCTTGATTAATTAGTTTCTTTTAAAAACGTTGGTATATTTTAATCCTTCAGTTTATCGCGCGTACACAAATATTTAAGATTTACGGATACATCCTTCAATAAACAAATATTTAAATTTCAATAATAAATCAACGTATGCAACTCAATATACACCGGCCAGCGCTTATTCGTAAACGGCAACTTTTCGCGGACGGCATTTAATTTCCCCAGCGAAACCGAGAAGACGAACCCTTCGCTAATTAAATTTCACAAGTTTTAATTACCCCCGACGCATTGTTTGGCGCAATTTTCACGTTTCCTCGGGAGTATTGATTGCTGGCGCGCACCATCATCGCATGCGGAGGGACAAGGATGGCCCCAAAACTGGCCCGAACTCGGTGCGCGAGCGAGACGAGCCGGCAGTTTGTTGTGAGATGGCGTCCGGTGTGTTCGCGTCCGTCGCATCCGAATAGAGAACCGTCGAGAATTCGAAGGGCATCGCGCCCCCGGCGGCGGACATCAATTAAAAACAGTGCGCCGATGGTCCCCGGATCGTACCCCGCCGGCAGATTCTTAAGGTGAGTGGCGGCGCCGGAGAAAAACCGAAAATACCACCGGGTATGCGAGTGCAATGGACAGCGTCGACACGAGACGTGCCAGTTGGACACTAGCGAGCAGCGCGGGGAGTTATTAATTTTCGGGGGGAGAGAAACTAGTTTTCATTTCTCGCCCGAACGTCCAGAAATTCTAAACGTCTTCGTGCCGCATGCACATCCTTGAAACTCGAAACGAGTTTTGTTGTTTTCGCTTTTCTGTTGTTTGTTTTCGTTTGTTTCGCGTGCGTACCGAAAATCCTGTTTTGCAGTGAGATAATAATAAGCCGGGATTATGAATATATTTGCGCGTTTCGTCCAGTGGATTATTCGATAAATATTTACGTTTGACTTTTGTTTTGTGCGCTAATTTTTCACTGTCGAAAAGTATACCAAAAATAGTACTAAATAATTGTACCTCTACAGTTGTCCAAAATATTGACGCTGGTCATTTGTTGCCAGGGTTACCCTAGCTCAAATTTTATTAAATAATAAAATTCCCGGTGTGTAGCGTTTAGATAGTACTTGATAGTACCATCAACAATTTTTGTATATATCATATGGGTAAATTTAAAAATTATCATTTAAAATTCAAGCTACTAAAAAATAGTACCATTGTAGTACTAAATAATACCACAAAGAGTTATTATTGTACCTTTACAGTTGTCCAGACAATTGACGCTGGTTATTCGTGTGCAAAGGTTACGTTACCTTAGCTAAGTGTCTTTTAATTTACATTATTTTTGAAAAATAAATTACGTAGCGTATGCCATTGAGATGGTACTGGATAGTACCATCAACCATTTTTGTATATGTCATACAGGTTAGCCGAAAGAAAAATATTAAAATTTAAAAATTATTATTTGAAATTAAAACTGTACTAAAATATGGTACCATTGTAGTACTAGATAATACTACAAAGAGTTATTATTGTACCTCCACAGTTGTCCAGAAAATTGACGCTGGTTATTCGTGTGCAAAGGTAACGTTACCTTAGCCAAATGTCTTTTATTTACATTATTTTTGAAAAATAAATTACGTAGCGTATGCCATTGAGATGGTACTGGATAGTACCATCAACAATTTTTGTATATATCATATAGGTTGGCAGAAAGAAAAATATTTAAATTTAAAAATTACCATTTAAAATTAAAACTGTACTAAAAAATGGTGATGTGGCCATCATATTACTTTCTCCGACTTGATCGTATCATTTATATTTACCCTTTTATGGTTTATTTTCAATTGAAATCATATTTTAAATGTACATCGAGCGTTGCGTAAACTTGGATGAAACTGACGTTTAAAACGTCAAAATCATGAAATATGGAAAATTATACTTCAAATTCAAAAACTCAGATTACTCAAAAACTAACGAGATTTCGAAAAAAAATTATTCTTTAGAAGTTGTTTATTTTGGTATTCTCTACAATTATTATTCATTTACATTTGCTGTAACTATTATCGTTTCATAATTATAAACAAAAAATTTAAAAAAATTAATAATTTTTTTTCTCGAATAGCAATGATTTTATGAAAAATATTTTCAAGTAAAAGATGTTCACTTCTTTGTTGTCTTTGATGTTTGTTTAAATGTTTTTGTGATATTTTTCATATTTAAGAAAATATTGGCAAAAAACAAAAAACAGTTAAGGTAAACACCCACTTCCGGTGTACGAAATTTTACCAAAAGCTTTTCAGTTCTTCGGATTATCAAATAAGACGTATGTTCAAAGTTTCATATCAATTGCTCTATTAGTTTTTGAGATACAGCGCACACAGACAGACACACACACACACACACAGCAGACACACACACACACACACACACACACACACACACAGACACAAAAAAAAAATTCCAGAAATTGTTGAAATGGCATCTAGGGACCCCAAAACGGATATTTCCGTAAAAAAAAATTTTGAAAAAAAAATCACGATCACAATACTTTCTCGTACTTCGTAACGGAGAAAGTAAAAATAGTACCATTGTAGTACTAGATAATACCACAACGAGTTATTATTGTACTTTTACAGTTGTCCAGGAAATTGATGCTGGTTATTCATTGCCAAGGTAATGTTACCTTAGCCAAATGTCTTTTAATTTACATTAATTTTGAAAAATAAATAACGTAGCGTATGCCATTGAGATGGTACTGGATAGTACCATCAGCAATTTTTGTGTATATGATATGGGTTAGTTGAAAAATAAAATAAAATTTAAAAAGTATCATTTAAAATTAAAACTACTAAAAAATAGTACCATTATAGTACTAGATGATACCGCAATGGGTTATTATTGTACCTCTACAGTTGTCCAGAAAATTGACGCTGGTTATTCGTGTGCAAAGGTAACGTTACCTTAGCCAAATGTCTTTTAATTTACATTATTTTTAAAAAACAAATTACCTAGTCTATGTCATTGAGATAGTACTGGATAGTACCATCAACAATTTTTGTATATGTCATACAGGTTAGCCGAAAGAAAAAGATTAAAATTTAAAAATTATTATTTGGAATTAAAACTGTACTAAAAAATAGTACCATTGTAGTACTAGATAATACCGCAAAGAGTTATTATTGTACCTCCACAGTTGTCCAGGAAATTGACGCTGGTTATTCGTGTGCAAAGGTAACGTTACCTTAGCCAAATGTCAAATTATTTTTGAAAAATAAATTACGTAGCGTATGCCATTGAGATGGTACTGGATAGTACCACCAACAATTTTTGTATGTCATATAGGTTGGCAGATAGAAAAATATTTAAATGTGAAAATTATCATTTACAATTAAAACTGTACCAAAAATAGTACCGTTGTAGTACTAGATAATACTATAAAGAGTTATTATTGTACCTCTGCAGTTGTCCAGAAAATTTACGCTGGTTATTCGTTGCCAAGGTAATGGTATCTTAACCAAATGTCTTAATTTACATTATTTATATTTAAAAATAAATTACCTAGTATATGCCATTGAGATGGTGCTGGATGGTACCATCAACAATTTTTGCGTATATCATAAAGGTTGGAACAAAGCAAAATATTTCAATTTAAAAATTGTTATTTAAAATTAAAACTGTACTAAAAAATAGTACCATTATAGTACTAAAGAATACAACAAAAAATTATTATTATACTTCTACAGTTGTCCAGAAAATCGATGCAGGTCATTCGTTGCCAAGGTAACGTTACCAATGTCTTGTAATTTGCAATATATTTGAAAAAATAAATGTTCAGAGCAAGCCATAGAGGTGGTACTAGACAGTACCATCAATAATTTTTGTCAGGATAACGTTACCCTAGCCCAAATTTAATTAAATTACATTATGTTTGAAAAATAAAATACCCAGTTTGTGGCGTTGAGATAGTACTGAATAGTACCATCAATAATTTTTGTATACATCATACAGGTTGGTAGAAAAAAAAATATTACAACTTAAAAAAATTTAATTTTAAATTAAAACTAACAGAAAATAGTACCATTCTAGTACTAGATAATACCACAAAGAGGTATTATTGTCTCTCTACAGTTGTCTAGAAAATTGAAGCTGGTTATTCGTTGCCAAGGTAATGTTACGTTAGCCAAATGTCTTTTAATTTACATTGTTTTTGAAAAATAAATTACCTAGTGTATGTCATTGAGATGGTACTGGATGGTACCATCAGCAATTTTTGTATATATCATATAGGTTAGCCGAAAAATATTAAAATTTACAAATTATTATTTAAAATTAAAACTGCACTAAAAAATAGTACCATTATAGTACTAGATAATACCACAACGAGTCATTATTGTACTTTTACAGTTGTCCAGGCAATTGATGCTGGTTATTCGTTGCCAAGGTAACGTTACCTTAGCCAAATGTCTTTTAATTTACATTAATTTTGAAAAATAAATTACCTAGTGTATGTCATTGAGATGGTACTGGATAGTACCATCAAGAATTTTTGTATATACCATATAGGTTGGCAGAAAAAAAAATATTTAAATTTAAAAATTATCATTTAAAATTAAAACTGTACTAAAAATAGTACCATTATTGTAGTAGATAATACCTCAACGAGTTATTATTGTACTTTTACAGTTGTCCATGAAATTGATGCTGGTTATTCGTTGCCAAGGTAATGTTATCTTAGCCAAATGTCTTTTAATTTATATTATTTTATAAAAATAAATTACTTAGCGTATGCCATTGAGATAGTACTGGATAGTACCATCAACAATTTTTGTATATATCATATTGGTTGGCGGAAAGAAAAATATTGAAATGTGAAAATTATCATTTACAATTAAAACTGCACCAAAAAATAGTACCATTGTAGTACTAGATAGTACCACAAAGAGTTATTATTGTACCTCCACAGTTATCCAGAAAATTGACGCTGGTTATTCGTGTGCAAAGATAACGTTACCTTAGCCAAATGCCTTTTAATTTACATTATTTATATTTAAAAATAAATTACGTACCGTATGCCATTGGGATGGTACTGAATGCTACCATCAACAATTTTTGTATATGTCATATAGGTTGGCAGAAAGAAAAATATTTAAATGTGAAAATTATCATTTACAATTAAAACTGCACCAAAAAGTAGTACCATTGTAGTACTAGATAATAATATAAAGAGTTATTATTGTACTTCTACAGTTGTCCAGAAAATCGATGCAGGTCATTCGTTACCAAGGTAACGTTACCTTGGCCCAGTGTCTTGTAATTTACATTATATTTGAAAAATTAAATTTTCAAGGCGAGGCATTGAGGTGGTACTGGACAGTACCATCAATAATTTTTGTCAGGATAACGTTACCCTAGCCCAAATTCAATTAACTTACATTATTTTTGAAAAATAAAATACCCAGTTTATGTTGTTGAGATAGTACGGAATAGTACCATCAATAATTTTTGTATACATCATATAGGTTGGTGGAAAAAAATATTTCAATTAAAAAAAAAAATATTTCAAATTAAAACTATACCAAAAAATAGTACCATTATAGTACTAGATAATACCACAATATTGTACCTCTACAGTTGTCCAGAAAATTGATGCTGGTTATTCGTTGCCAAGGTAATGTTACCGTAGCCAAATGTCTTTTAATATACATTAATTTTGAAAAATAAATTACCTAGTGTATGTCATTAAATAGAATAGAATAGAATAGAATTTTATTGGTCTTTCTCATTGTTGGGTACAATATAAGACAAGTCAAAGAATACATAACTAATAGTAGGTACTAATGGTACTAGATGCTACTAGATGGTACTGGATAGTACCATCAACAATTTTTGTATATATCATGTACGTTGTCAGAAAGAAAAATATTTAATCATTAAAAATGAAAACTGTACCAAAACATAGTACCATTATAGTACTGGATAATATCAAAAAGAGTTATTATTGCACCTTTACAGTTGTCTCGGAAATTGACGCTGGTTATTCGTTGTCAAGGTAAGGTTACCTTAGCCAAATCCAAATGTCTTTAAATTTACATTATTTTCCAAAAATAAATTACCAAGTGTGTGTCATTGAGATGGTACTGGATAGTACCATCAACAATTTTTGTGTATGGTAAATACCGGATTTCGTAATTTCCACGGCCAAGGCGACGTCACAATAATAATGATAATAATAATAAACTGTCTTTATTAAAGAAAAAAGTTAAATAGTACAAGAAAATATTTTTTGTGAGAACAGGCGAAGTTCAGTTGGTTGTAAACAACCATTAATAAATATAATAAATACATTAAATAGTGCAGGGTAATATCATGTAGATTGGCAGAAAGAAAAATAATTCAATTTAAAAATTGAAACTATACTAAAAAATAGTACCATTATAGTACTAGATAATACCACAAAGAGTTATTATTGTACTTCTACAGTTGTCCAGACAATTGACGCTGGTTAGACGCCTTCCGTAAATGATGTGACAAGTATTTTTGAAAAATAAAATACCAATTGTGTGACATTTAAATGGTACTGGATGGTACCACCAATAATTTTTGTATATACCATTTTGTATATACATACCTATAGCAACAAAAAATATTTCAATTAAATTTTTTTTATTTGAAATTAAAACTATACTAACAGTACCACTATAGTACTAGTTATTACCCCTCAGAGTTTTTTTTTATAACTCTATAGATGTAAAGAAAATTGATGCAGGTCACTCGTGGATCAGTATTGCGTTATCTTAGCCAAATGTTTTTTTTTTAACTTTTTACTTATTGGATTAACCATTCAGTCACACACGGCTATTATTTTGTATTTTTATTTTGTATGAATAATGGGAATAAATGAACAAATGAATAATGTAAGACATATACAACAACCACGGACCCGAGCGAATACTTCTCGATCTCCGAAACCAAATGTATTTTGAATTACACCATTTTTGAAAAATAAAATACCAACTGTGTGGCATTGAGATGGTACTGGATAGTACCTTCAACAATTTTCATATATATATCAAATAAGTTGCCAGAATAGAAAAATTTAAAAATTATTATTTAAATTTATAAATTTATATCTATACTAAATATTAGTACTTTTTTAGTACTGGACAATGCCACGAAGAATAATTATTGTACCTCTACAGTTGTTCAGAAAATTAATGCCAGGGTAACGTTAACCTAGCCCAAATTTTAATAAATCACATTATTTGTGAAAAATAAAATTCCCAGACAGTACTGGATAGTACCAACAACAATTTTTGTTTATATCGTTTAGATTAGTAGAAAAAAAAATTTAATTTAAAAATTGTCATTTTAAATTTGAATTGTACCAAAAAATAGTACCATTATCATACTGGATAATACCATAAAGTTATTATTGTACCTCTACAGTTGTCCAGAAAATTAATGTGGGTCAGGGTAACGTTATCATCTCTTTTAGTTTACATAATTTTTGAAAAATAAAACACCAGTGTATGACATTGAGATGGTCTGGACAGTACCATCAATCGTTTTTAAAAAAGAAAACACCAGTGTATGACATTGAGATGGTCTGGATAGTACCATCAATCGTTTTTGAAAAATAAAACAGTAGTGTATGACATTGAGATGGTCTGGATAGTACCATCAATCGTTTTTGAAAAATAAAACACCAGTGTATGACATTGAGATGGTCCGGATAGTACCATCAATCATTTTTGTATATATATTTGGAAAATTCCACTATTTAAAATACGACTCCAAGTGACATGTCGTGTAAGTTATCTCAAAAAAAAAATTAAAAATTATTATTTGCAATTAAAACTATGTCAAACAATAGTACTATTGTAGTACTAGATAACAACCTAAAGAGTTATTATAATACTAGATAACACCTTAAAGAGTTATTATTGTAGTTCTACATTTGTCCAGAAAATTGGTGCAGATGCAGATACCTAGTACTGGATAGTACCATCAACAATTTTTGTATAGTATATCAAATAGATTAGCAGAAAAACAGTAAAGTTATTATTGTAGTTCTACATTTTTCCAGAAAATTGGTGCAGATGCAGATACCTAGTACTGGATAGTACCATCAACAATTTTTGTATAGTATATCAAATAGATTAGCAGAAAAAAAGTAATTAAAAAAATATTTAAACTTAATTCAAAGTTATTTCATGAATATTTAAATTAAAACTATCCTAAATTTTAGTACTACTATAGTACCGGTTAGCCGATTTTTTTTTTAAGTTTCCGGAAAGTTGATGTGGGTCATTACTCTGGCCCACGAATTGTCGATTTGAAAAAAAAGGTTTGGTATAGTTTAAACCAAACAATGGTACTATTATAGTACTAGATAATACCACAAAGAGTTATTGTTGTACCTCTACAGTCGTCCAGAAGATTGATGCAGGTCATTCGTGTGCCAAGGTAACGTTACCATAGCCCAATATTTTTTTTTAATTTACATTACTTTTTTAAAATTAGAATACCCAGTGTATGGCATTGAGATGGTCTGGATAGTACCATCAACAATTTTTGTATAGTATGTCATTTAGATGCCATAGCCCAATATATTTTTTTTAATTTACATTATTTTTGAAAAATAAAATAGCCTGTGTATGACATTGAGATGGTACTGGGCAGTACTATCAATTTTTTTTGTATATATCGCGTAGGTTATCACAGAAAAAAATCAATTAAATTAAAACTATACCAAACAATAGTACTATTATTACCCTGAAGAATTATTATTGTACCTCTACAGTTGTCCAAAAAATGGTGCACCCAGTAAGTGGTATTGGATAGTACTATCAACAATTTTTTTATCGTACATATATCAAATAGATTAGCAGAAAAAAATGTAATTCAAAAATTATTACGTATTTGTGATTAATTCAAAGTTATTTCATGAAAATTAGAATTAAAAAAGATTTCATATTACGTAAATTGAAAGAGTTTTCACGTAATTCTCTAAATCGTTTTGTTACAATTATTACCTCAACTTGGAACTTTATCATCATTTGCTTATGACATTTGTGTATATTTTTATGGGTTTCTTTTGTTGTAGTCATCGTCATTTGTTTATGATATTTGTGTTTTGTGTGGGTTTCTTTTGTTCTGATTGTTAGTAAACGGCTTGCGTATGTTTGGATTACGTCAATAATTTCTATTGATATGAACAAATGAAAGCAATCAATAACAGAATGTGCGTCATTAGTCTTTTCTGTTAGAATTTCTCTTATTGAATTACCTTTTTATTTAAGGAATCACAATGGGTGCACTTTTTTTTTCTTCCACTATTCACCGAAAATTCTGGAAATCTGATCCATTTCAATAAATGCTTAAATTAGCCACTTATTCGAGAGTAAATTATTCGAAAACAAATTCCTAGAAGACAGAATTTTTCACATTTCAATGAGTACTTAAATTAGCCACTTATTCGAAAGTAAATTATTCGAATGTCAATTCTTCGAAGAGATAATTTTTCGAATTTCAATAAATACTTGAATTAGCCATTTCTTCGAAAATAAATCATTCTAGTGTCAATTCTTCGAAAACGAATTTTTCAAAGAGAGATTTTTTCAAAATTTCAATAAATACTTGAATTAGCCACTTATTCGAAAGGAAAGTTTTCGAATGTAAATTCTTCGAAAACGAATTCTTTTTCGAAATTCAATAAATACTTACATCAACCACCTCCTCCCATTCCTTTCATTTGGAAGACTTGATTTTATAAATTTTCAATCAGGTCTAATATTTATCTATTCATTTTGTGTTTATTAAATTTATTCACTTGTTTTTATTGTTGTTTACGCTTTAATTTTATCAAATAATATTCAGTCGAATAAGGCAAAACGTGACGTTTCATGGCATGAATTTAATTAATGCAAATAATTTAACATTATTATTCAATAAATATGCACGTTCGGCACGGTTAAGCTCTCGGTAAAACCATTTTTTTTTTTTGCAATTGCGTGCTTTTTTTTACACCGTCATGTTCGACAGGATTATTTATTATTTCAATCCGTTCACGGGAATTAAACTCGTTTCGCATCAACAATAACATCGATTTCATTTTTATCTGTAAAGGAATATTATCGCGAGTCGTGATCGAAATCATGATTTACAACTTGAGAATAACGAAGGTCAAGGTGGAGAAACTCACTTTCAGTAGTCTCAAGTTTTCGTTCAATTTGAATATCTATAATTATTTCACACTTATGCAGCTGTAAAAATTGAATGTTGCGAGTTGTGAATTTTTTTAAATTTTAAATTTTTAATTGTCGCATCTACAACGAAAAAATTAAAATAAATATAAATCGTGCTAATAAAATTCTACAAAATTTTTATTTAGTTAAGGAAACATCACTCTTTCAAAATAATTCTAGTTTTTAAAAATCCAACAATTTTCTTGCAAGTTGCGAATTTTTTAAAATTCTTAGTTTCGAATTGTGGAATCTAAAACGAAAAAAAATGAAATAAATATAAATCGTGCTAATAAAATTCTACAAAATTTTTATTTAGTTTAGGAAACATCACTCTTTCAAAATAATTCTAGTTTTTAAAAATCCAACAATTTTCTCGCGAGTTGTGAATTTTTTAAAATTCTAAATTTCGAATTGTGGCATCTAACACGAAAAAAAATGAAATAAATATAAATCGTGCGGGTAAAATTCTACAAAAATTTAATTTAGTTTAAGAAACATCATTCTTTCAAAATAATTCTAGTTTTTAAAAATCCAACAATTTTCTCGCGAGTTGTGAATTTTTTAAAATTCTAAATTTCGAATTGTGGAATCTAAAACGAAAAAAATTGAAATAAATATAAATCGTGCGGGTAAAATTCTACAAAAATTTAATTTAGTTTAAGAAACATCATTCTTTCAAAATAATTCTAGTTTTTAAAAATCCAACAATTTTCTCGCGAGTTGTGAATTTTTTAAAATTCTAAATTTCGAATTGTGGCATCTAACACGAAAAAAAATGAAATAAATATAAATCGTGCGGGTAAAATTCTACAAAAATTTAATTTAGTTTAAGAAACATCATTCTTTCAAAATAATTCTAGTTTTTAAAAATCCAACAATTTTCTCGCGAGTTGTGAATTTTTTAAAATTCTAAATTTCGAATTGTGGAATTTAAAACGAAAAAAATTGAAATAAATATAAATCGTGCGGGTAAAATTCTACAAAAATTTAATTTAGTTTAGGAAACATCACTCTTTCAAAATAATTCTAATTTTTAAAAATCCAACAATTTTCTCGAGAGTTGTGAATTTTTTAAAATTCTAAATTTCGAATTGTGGCATCTAACACGAAAAAAAATGAAATAAATATAAATCGTGCGGGTAAAATTCTACAAAAATTTAATTTAGTTTAAGAAACATCATTCTTTCAAAATAATTCTAGTTTTAAAAAATCCAACAATTTTCTCGCGAGTTGTGAATTTTTTTAAATTCTAAATTTCGAATTGTGGCATCTAACACGAAAAAAAATGAAATAAATATAAATCGTGCGGGTAAAATTCTACAAAAATTTAATTTAGTTTAAGAAACATCATTCTTTCAAAATAATTCTAGTTTTTAAAAATCCAACAATTTTCTCGCGAGTTGTGAATTTTTTAAAATTCTAAATTTCGAATTGTGGCATTTAACACGAAAAAAAATGAAATAAATATAAATCGTGCGGGTAAAATTCTACAAAAATTTAATTTAGTTTAAGAAACATCATTCTTTCAAAATAATTCTAGTTTTTAAAAATCCAACAATTTTCTCGCGAGTTGTGAATTTTTTAAAATTCTAAATTTCGAATTGTGGCATCTAACACGAAAAAAATTGAAATAAATATAAATCGTGCTAATAAAATTCTACAAAATGTTTATTTAGTTTAGGAAACATCACTCTTTCAAAATAATTCTAGTTTTTAAAAATCTAACAATTTTCTTGCAAGTTGCGAATTTTTTAAAATTCTTAATTTCGAATTGTGGAATCTAAAACGAAAATAAATTGAAATAAATATAAATCGTGCGGGTAAAATTTCACAAAATGTTTATTTAGTTTAGGAAACATCGCTCTTTTAAAATAATTCTAGTTTTTAAAAATCCAACAATTTTCTTGCGAGTTGTGAATTTTTTAAAATTCTAAATTTCGAATTGTGGAATCGGAAACGAAAAAAATTGAAATAAATGTAAATCGTGTGTGTAAAATTCTACAAAATGTTTATTTAGTTTAGGAAACATCAATCTTTCAAAATAATTCTAGTTTTTAAAAATCCAACAATTTTCTTGCAAGTTGCGAATTTTTTAAAATTCTAAATTTTGAATTGTTGAATCTGAAACGAAAAAAATTGAAATAAATATAAATTGTGTGGGTAAAATTCTACAAAATGTTTATTGAGTTTAGGAAACATTACTCTTTCAAAATAATTCTAATTTTTAAAAATCCAACAATTTTCTTGCAAGTTGCGAATTTTTTGAAATTCTTAATTTCGGATTGTTGAATCTGAAACGCAAAAAAAATAAATAAATATAAATCGTGTGGGTAAAATTCTACAAAATGTTTATTTAGTTTAGGAAACATCACTCTTTCAAAATAATTCTAGTTTTTAAAATCCAACAATTTTCTCGCGAGTTGAGAATTTTTTAAAATTCTAAATTTCGAATTGTGGAATCTAAAACGAAAAAAAATGAAATAAATATAAATCGTGCGGGTAAAATTCTACAAAAATTTAATTTAGTTTAAGAAACATCATTCTTTCAAAATAATTCTAGTTTTTAAAAATCCAACAATTTTCTCGCGAGTTGTGAATTTTTTAAAATTCTAAATTTCGAATTGTGGCATCTAACACGAAAAAAAATGAAATAAATATAAATCGTGCGGGTAAAATTCTACAAAAATTTAATTTAGTTTAAGAAACATCATTCTTTCAAAATAATTCTAGTTTTTAAAAATCCAACAATTTTCTCGCGAGTTGTGAATTTTTTAAAATTCTAAATTTCGAATTGTGGAATCTAAAACGAAAAAAATTGAAATAAATGTAAATCGTGCGGGTAAAATTCCACAAAATGTTTATTTAGTTTAGGAAACATCACTCTTTCAAAATAATTCTAGTTTTTAATAATCCAACAATTTTCTCGCGAGTTGCGAATTTTTTAAAATTTTAAATTTCCAAATGTGGAATCGGAAACGAAAAAAATTGAAATAAATGTAAATCGTGCGGGTAAAATTCTACAAAATGTTTATTTAGTTTAGGAAACATCATTCTTTCAAAATAATTCTAGTTTTTAAAAATCCAACAATTTTCTTGCAAGTTGCGAATTTTTTAAAATTCTAAATTTCGAATTGTGGCATCTGAAACGAAAAAAATTTAAATAAATATAAACCGTGCGGGTAAAATTCTACAAAATGTTTATTTAGTTTGGGAAACATCATGCTTTCAAAATAATTCAAGTTTTTAAAAATGCAACAATTTTCTTGCGAGTTGCGATTTTTTTTAAATTCTAAATTTCGAATTGTGGAATCAGAAACGAAAAAAATTGAAATAAATATAAATCGTGCGGGTAAAATTCTACAAAATGTTTATTAAGTTTAGGAAACATCACTCTTTCAAAATAATTCTAGTTTTTAAAAATCCAACAATTTTCTTGCGAGTTGCGAATTTTTTAAAATTCTAAATTTCGAATTGTGGAATCTGAAACGAAAAAAATTGAAATAAATATAAATCGTGCGGGTAAAATTCTACAAAATGTTTATTGAGTTTAGGAAACATCACTCTTTCAAAATAATTCTAGTTTTTAAAAATCCAACAATTTTTTTTTTTAAATAAATCGACAATGCGTGAATAATTTCGTTACAACATACTCGTGCTTGTGCAACTCTAAAGAAATTGCTGAATAGGAAATTAGGAATACCTGCAATTGATTTTACCTTTCGCAATGGTTCCATCGGCACCGTGAAACGACGAACGTACGATTTTATTAACGGGGTACGGCGATGCGCTCTGGAAAATTAGAAATTTCGTCGCGTTCCATTTTCCCCCGTCGCGTGACAGCGCCGATGCGGATTCTGGGGACGCATTCCTATTGTGTCTGGTGGAGGGTTTTTCCTTTTCACCCTCCTGCGCCAATTAAAAATGCTAAAAGAGAACACCCGAAGGGCCGTTTGTCGGCGGCAACGTAGACGAGCGTAAATTGTTCCGTTGTTTTCCTACACCTACTATGCTAAATAAAAATGTTAGAAAAAAAAAACAAGTAGCCCTGTGTAAGTATTATTTTTATAGCAGTGAGGAAAAGTATAAAAGATTCCAAATTCTTCCCTGCAATTATTTACAAAGGGAAAAATGAAGGAACAACAAACTCATACAAGCATTCACAGTTTGCTTTCCTCTTATTATTTCACAATATGTTTAGTAGTTTTAGTAAAGAGATTTATTCTCAAAAGACTGAACAATAGACACAGACATTACTGTTATTTTTCTCTGCCTCAGGCATGGCCAACTCAGCAACAAAATTCTGTGGCTCACACCTTACTATTCGAAAACTATAACACCTTCACCCTACTTTACCCGATCCAATTATTTGTAAGAAAGACAGGTAAGAAGGTAATAACTTCACGTTGCGTTAACGAAGTGATGTCTTAAAAGAAAAAAAAAAGAAACATTAGATATCCATTTAAGCCCTGAAGGAAACCCAATTTCCACGTTTATGGCCTCCCCGAAAAGCCTCGTTACATTAGCCTCTTCCGAGTTTAGATCTAATTAAAAATAACACTTCAACATTTTTATCGCAATCCCGCCAATGAGGAAAATATTAACATTCTGCCGTTTTCCCCTCTCGCCACGAATCGATAAGTCGCCGGAAAATTAATAAACGGCGTTTTCCGCGGAGAGAAAAACAGCGTTGGCGCGGGGAAATCGACTTTCCGAAGATAATGCCGAAGCTAATGGCATTAGGTCGCATGCGGATAGGTGTTCGGCATTGATTTTCCCCCGATTTAACCCCTATTAATATGGCGTGTTTCGCTGCGAGGAGGCCTCCCATGCCGATGATCGTAAAACTGTGTGTGTGGATAGTTATTTTTTTTTCCTTGCCTCTCGGCTTTCAATCGCGAGGTTTTATCGGGAAAACGTTTTGTTTCCATCGATAGCTCCTCGAAAATGCTCATTTCGTATCATCCAGGGGGAAATGGGGTCCAACATGCGCCGCTATAAACGTAAACTCTCCAAGTCAGGGTATTCTTATCAAAATATAATGATTTTTTGATTAAATATTATTTTTCAGACTTTGAATAGCCGTAGCGGCCAAACGAAAACTCCAAATTGAACGCGGTTTGCAAATCTGAGCTCCTCGTACATCAATTAGTCGGATTAGAGATTTTTATTTTTTGACGAAAACACGAAAAAAAGACATGAGTAAACCCCTTGGAAATTTTGTCAAAAAATGCAACTTTCTTAATAATCATCGTAGACTATTAAAGTTTACTTTATTTTCATCAGAAAGACGAGAGAAATCGATTGCCGTTAAAAAAAATCAGCTATCTTCAATGGCAAAAAAATTAGTCAGTCACTATGAACATTTTAGGAAATTTTAGAAAATAATTGATTTTTCAGACTTTGATCGGCCGTAGCGGCCAAACGAAAACTCCAAATTGAACGCGGTTTGCAAATCTGAGCTCCTCGTACATCAATTAGTCGGATTAGAGATTTTAATTTTTTGACGAAAACACGAAAAAAAGACATGAGTAAACCCCTTGGAAATTTGTTAAAAAATGCAACTTTCTTAATAATCATCGTAGACTATTAAAGTTTACTTTATTTTCATCAGAAAGACGAGAGAAATCGATTGCCGTTAAAAAAAATCAGCTATCTTCAATGGCAAAAAAATTAGTCAGTCACTATGAACATTTTAGGAAATTTTAGAAAATAATTGATTTTTCAGACTTTGATCGGCCGTAGCGGCCAAACGAAAACTCCAAATTGAACGCGGTTTGCAAATCTGAGCTCCTCGTACGTCAGTTACTCGGATTAGGGATTTTTATTTTTTGACGAAAACACGAAAAAAAGACATAAGTAAACCCCTTGGAAATTTGTTAAAAAATGCAACTTTCTTAATAATCATCGTAGACTATTAAAGTTTACTTTATTTTCATCAGAAAGACGAGAGAAATCGATTGCCGTTAAAAAAAATCAGCTATCTTCAATGGCAAAAAAATTAGTCAGTCACTATGAACATTTTAGGAAATTTTAGAAAATAATTGATTTTTCAGACTTTGATCGGCCGTAGCGGCCAAACGAAAACTCCAAATTGAACGCGGTTTGCAAATCTGAGCTCCTCGTACATCAATTAGTCGGATTAGAGATTTTTATTTTTTGACGAAAACACGAAAAAAAGACATGAGTAAACCCCTTGGAAATTTGTTAAAAAATGCAACTTTCTTAATAATCATCGTAGACTATTAAAGTTTACTTTATTTTCATCAGAAAAACGAAAGAAATCGATTGCCGTTAACAAATTTCAGCTATCTTCAACAGCAAAACAATTAGTCAGTCACAGTGAACATTTTAGAAAATTAAAAGAAATAATTGATTTTTCAGATTTTGATCGGCCGTAGCGGCCAAACGAAAACTCCAAATTGAACGCGGTTTGCAAATCTGAGCTCCTCGTACATCAATTAGTCGGATTAGAGATTTTTATTTTTTGACGAAAACACGAAAAAAAGACATGAGTAAACCCCTTGGAAATTTGTTAAAAAATGCAACTTTCTTAATAATCATCGTAGACTATTAAAGTTTACTTTATTTTCATCAGAAAAACGAAAGAAATCGATTGCCGTTAACAAATTTCAGCTATCTTCAACAGCAAAACAATTAGTCAGTCACAGTGAACATTTTAGAAAATTAAAAGAAATAATTGATTTTTCAGACTTTGATCGGCCGTAGCGGCCAAACGAAAACTCCAAATTGAACGCGGTTTGCAAATCTGAGCTCCTCGTACATCAATTAGTCGGATTAGAGATTTTTATTTTTTGACGAAAACACGAAAAAAAGACATGAGTAAACCCCTTGGAAATTTGTTAAAAAATGCAACTTTCTTAATAATCATCGTAGACTATTAAAGTTTACTTTATTTTCATCAGAAAAACGAAAGAAATCGATTGCCGTTAACAAATTTCAGCTATCTTCAACAGCAAAACAATTAGTCAGTCACAGTGAACATTTTAGAAAATTAAAAGAAATAATTGATTTTTCAGACTTTGATCGGCCGTAGCGGCCAAACGAAAACTCCAAATTGAACGCTGTTTGCAAATCTGAGCTCCTCGTACATCAATTAGTCGGATTAGAGATTTTTATTTTTTGACGAAAACACGAAAAAAAGACATGAGTAAACCCCTTGGAAATTTGTTAAAAAATGCAACTTTCTTAATAATCATCGTAGACTATTAAAGTTTACTTTATTTTCATCAGAAAAACGAAAGAAATCGATTGCCGTTAACAAATTTCAGCTATCTTCAACAGCAAAACAATTAGTCAGTCACAGTGAACATTTTAGAAAATTAAAAGAAATAATTGATTTTTCAGATTTTGATCGGCCGTAGCGGCCAAACGAAAACTCCAAATTGAACGCGGTTTGCAAATCTGAGCTCCTCGTACATCAATTAGTCGGATTAGAGATTTTTATTTTTTGACGAAAACACGAAAAAAAGACATGAGTAAACCCCTTGGAAATTTGTTAAAAAATGCAACTTTCTTAATAATCATCGTAGACTATTAAAGTTTACTTTATTTTCATCAGAAAGACGAGAGAAATCGATTGCCGTTAAAAAAAATCAGCTATCTTCAATGGCAAAAAAATTAGTCAGTCACTATGAACATTTTAGGAAATTTTAGAAAATAATTGATTTTTCAGACTTTGATCGGCCGTAGCGGCCAAACGAAAACTCCAAATTGAACGCGGTTTGCAAATCTGAGCTCCTCGTACATCAATTAGTCGGATTAGAGATTTTTATTTTTTGACGAAAACACGAAAAAAAGACATGAGTAAACCCCTTGGAAATTTGTTAAAAAATGCAACTTTCTTAATAATCATCGTAGACTATTAAAGTTTACTTTATTTTCATCAGAAAAACGAAAGAAATCGATTGCCGTTAACAAATTTCAGCTATCTTCAACAGCAAAACAATTAGTCAGTCACAGTGAACATTTTAGAAAATTAAAAGAAATAATTGATTTTTCAGATTTTGATCGGCCGTAGCGGCCAAACGAAAACTCCAAATTAAACGCGGTTTGCAAATCTGAGCTCCTCGTAATCATCGTAGACCATTAAAATATACGTTTTTTTTATCAGAAATATACTGTATATAAAACTTTTGTAAAAGAAACACGATTACCTCGATACAGAAAGTAATAAATGGATTATGGCGCGTCGACGCAACTTGTTGGAGCACAAAATTTATAGGTTATATTTAGCGCAGTTAGAAACTTTGACAGCTCTGTAACGCGTGACGGATCGACCCCTAAACAAACCGTAAATCAGCCCTGGGTGCAATTAGGCGAGGCACTTTATTAAACCGCAATTACCTGGGCCCGCAATAAAAATTGATTGATGTTGTGTGCCCCGGCGTTTCCTGCAGCGGCGTCGGTGCGCTTACGCCGCAATTAGCCGTTTGTTACGTTAACTCTTCGCGTTTTGCTACACTCCGGGTCGAGACGGTTGCATGTCCAACGTGTGCCCGTTCCAATCAAAATCGACACGCGATCACTCGAGGAGAAATTGAACAGACAGTTAGGTAACAGTATCGAGTTATAAAAGGGGAAATAAGTTGAGAACACTAACCCAGATTTGAGGAGTAAACAAAGTTCTGGTGAATAACAAATTGTTTTGCTATAGAGACACGGATTGATTCTTTGATAATAAAATTGCGTTAAGCAATGTTCACCCATCAGAACATCTACAGGCCGGTTTCGGGTCTCATCACTGTAGTTAGTTGCTGATGGGGAAACGGAGATTACTATTGGAATATAAGTATTCCCAACACCGTTAAAGGTAGAAACGCCAAAGTGGCGGAATCTATTGCCCGAATGCTGTACTGAACCAAGCCGGGTGGCTTTAACACCGACAAGATATGGACATTACCAGCGTTTCTACCTTTAAGCCAAATTAGTTTTACCTGAAAAATAAGGTCGTAATTCCGTATGAGCTGATATTTTAGTCGGCGTAAAGTAGAAAATGGTTATTTTCCTGCGGAATTTTTAAGAGATGAGAAACTATTCGTTGCTGGAAATATTACGTAATTTAATCAGTGTGATTACATTGCCGATATTCCAATCCGCAGTGATTAATTAACGCGCAGAACTAAAAATATCACAAAGATAAGGACGGCAAGGTTGCCATTTATTATTGAAATCAAACACAATCACTGTTACTACTCTAATCATCAGATTGATGAATTTTCGACTGTTTTGAAATTCACTTTTCAACAGTGAGAAACGTCGATAATTATAGAAATCAAACGCAATCACTGCTTCCACTTTAATATGAATTTTCAACTTTCCAACACTGAAAAACGTCGATAAATCGTCGTTAACTGACCGCAACGATCTTTGATCCGGTCATGAGGAAATCTATGAAAAGTGTGCCCCGAGGTCATGAATAAAAAATAAATATGGCTCGCCAGTAAA
Source organism: Ocypus olens (assembly GCA_910593695.2). Lineage (NCBI taxonomy): Eukaryota > Metazoa > Arthropoda > Insecta > Coleoptera > Staphylinidae > Ocypus > Ocypus olens. The sequence continues at coordinate 52,570,790 of OU343056.1, forward strand.
TTTCAATCGCAGCGACGGCACCGACCGGAATACAAAATCGGCCGTGGCTAATATAACCATTTTTTTTTTCTTTTGGGCATTGTTTCCCGAAGCGGACGTGAACGGGCAATTTAATATTTCCCAACGACGAAGTTTACACAAGATCATAAATAAACGAAGAAGGATTTAACGAAATTTTTCGTGTATTAAAATGTCAAGGTAAACCGAGCGAGGAAGTTGTGGTTTGTAAGAATCGCGAAGCGTTTGTATAAATTGCGCAAAAAATTAATTACTTGAGTAATAATTGGAAAATATATGTGAATGGGATTTTTATAGATAAATAAATACAAAATGTACGAATTACTTTTGTTTGAGAGAGAAACTCTGGTCATCTTCTTCCTAAAGGCGATGGATGAAAGTCGTCAAAAAAAAAATCGTGAAAAAACTCGATTTTTCAAACCGTCGTAACTTGGTTCAATTTGGTCGAAAATCGATCTTTCAGTTTGGGAAAGATTCAAGTTTTATCTTTAAGAATGTGTAGTTGATTTTAACCCCAAGTCCAACCCACCCCCCGTAACAACGCGATGGAAAAAAATGTTTTTTTATGTAAAAAATTGTCCAACTTTAACAAGCTGTACCGTGCGCAAAAAAAATCGGCGGGAAATTTCACCACAATGGCAGAAGAATTTAATCAATTTCCTTCAAATACCTTAAAAATTCCAGTCGTTTCGATGATTTGGAGCAAAGTTATGAATTTAAAAAAAAAAAAAAGAAATTTTTCACTTTTTTGGCCATAACTTGAGTAATTTTGCACCAAAATCGATGAACTTTTGCAGTCTGAAGAGTTTCAAATTTTTTCTTCAACGTCATGTGAACTGTTTTGTTGCTAAAACGATTCCACCCCCTAAAGGAAACAAAATGTTTTTGAAGTTTAAATGTGCAAATTTGGTTTCTTGTACAGTGTGCAAAAAAAATCGTCAGCATGGCAATAAAGTTCAATAATTTTCCTCCAATTTCCTCCAAAATTCAAGTCGATGCGATGATTTGGCGCGAAGTTATGCAGTTTAAAAAAAAAATTAAATTTTTCGCCTTTTTGGCCATAACTAAGCGAATTTCGCACGAAACTCGATGGAATTTTGCGATCTAAGAAGTTTTCGACTTTCGTGACCCCCTGAAAACCACTACAAAAAGTGTTTTGGATTGACAAAAAATGTTAAATTTTTACAACTTGTTTTCATTTTCAATGTCATTTTTTTTTCAAAAATTCATAACTTTGCTCCAAATCATCGAAACCACTCGAATTTTTAAGGCATTTGAAGGAAATTGATTAAATTTTTCTGCCATTGTGGTGATATTTCCCGCCGATTTTTTTTGCGCACGGTACAGTACAATTTTTTACATAAAAAAACATTTTTTTCCATCCCGTTGTTACGGGGGGTGGGTTGGACTTGGGGTCAAAATCAACTACACATTCATAAAGATAAAACTTGAATCTTTCCCAAACTGAAAGATTCATCGATTTTCGACCAAATTGAACCAAGTTACGACGGTTTGAAAAATCGAATTTTTTCGCGATTTTTCGATTGACGCTTTTTTTTGTGTTTTTGTGTTTAGTATTTAAAATAAATGTCATAGATGGTAAAGTGAATTTTATATAGCTCGGCCATCTATTACTTCTATAAAGATTTGTAAAGACATGTTATTAATTACAGGCACGTGTTGAAATAAATGTGGAAATTATAAAGCAATTTCTGTGATAAGTGCAATCTTGGACAACAAAATTTGTCTTCTGGCGCGTTAATATTTTGTTTCTATAAAGTTCGGATAATTTTCTTTGGACAGCTTTAAAGACATGTTATCAAAGATTAATTTGTCAAAATTTCAAGTACCTGTCGAAATAAATGTGGACTTTATAAAGCAATTTCTGTGATAAGTGCTTTTTTTAGTCAACAGAATTTGTCTTCTAGCGCGATCATCTATTGTTTCTATAAAGTTTGGATAATTTTCATTGGGCAGTTGTAAAGACATGTTATTTAGGATTGATCTGTCAAAATTGCAAGCATCTGTCAAAATAAGTGTGAAATTTATAAAGCAATTTCTGTGATAAGTGCTTTTTTTAGTCAAAAGAATTTGTCTTCTAGCGCGATCATCTATTGTTTCTATAAAGTTTGGATAATTTTCTTTGGACAGCTGTAAAGACATGTCATTTAAGACTAATCTGTCAAAATTGCAAGCACCTGATGAAATAAATGTGGATTTTATAAAGCAATTTCTGTGATAAGTGCTTTCTCAGACAACAAAATTTGTCTTCTAGCGCGGTCATCTATTGTTTCTATAAAATTTGGATAATTTTCTTTGGGCAGTTGTAAAGACATGTTATTTAGGATTGATCTGTCAAACTTGCAAGCATCTGTCAAAATAAGTGTGGAATTTATAAAGCAATTTCTGTGATAAGTGCAATCTTTGACAACAAAATTTGTCTTCTGGCGCGTTCATTTTTTGTTTCTATAAAGTTCGGATAATTTTCTTTGGGCAGTTGTAAAGACATGTTATCAAAGATTAATCTGTCAAAATTGCAAGCACCTGATGAAATAAATGTGGAATTTATAAAGCAATTTCTGGGATAAGTGAATTCTTAGTCAACAAAATTTGTCTTCTAACGCGGCCATCTTTTGTTTTTATACAGATCGGTTAATTTTGTTTTGGCAGTTGTAGAGAAGAGGTTAATCTGTCAAAATTTATAGCATCTGCTGGAAGTAATGTGAATTTTACGAAGCTGTTTTAGGAAAAAGTGCATTTTTCGTCATCAAAATTTGGTTTCTAGCGCAGCCATTTTGTTTACTACAAAGTTCAAATAATTTTCTTTGGACATTTGTAAAGTCATGCTTTTTAAAATGAATCTGTCAACATTGCAAGCCCCTGTCGAAATAAATGTGGAATTTATAAAGCAATTTCTGCGATAAGTGCATTTTTAGGCAACAAAATAGGTCTTCTAGCGCGGTCATCTTTTGTTTCTATAAAGATCAGATAATTTTGTTTTGGCAATTGTAGAGACGAGATTAAACTGTCAAAATTTCAAGCATCTGTCGAAGCAAATGTGGATTTTAAGGAGCTATTTTAGGAGAAAGTACATTTTTCGTCATCAAAATTTGCTTTCTACCGCAGCCATTTTGTTTACTACAAAGTTCGGATAATTTTCTTTCGACAGTTGTAAAGACATATTATTAAAGATTAATCTGTCAAAATTTCAAGCACCTATCGAAATAAGTGTGGAATTTATTAAGCAATTTCTGGAAAAAGTGCATTTGGTCAACAAAATTTGTGTTCTAGCGCAATCATTTTTTGTTTCTATAAAGTTCGGATAAATTTCTCTGGACGGTTGTAAAGACGTATTATTTAAGATTAATCTGTCAAAATTTCAAGTTCCTGTCGAAATAAATCTGGAATTTATAAAGCAATTTCTGGAAAAAGTGAAGTCTTAGTCAAAAAAAATTGTGTTCTAGCACAGTCATCTTTTGTTTCTATAAAGCTAGGATAATTTTCTTTGGACAGTTGTAAAGACATATTATTTAAGATTAATTTGTCAAAATTTCAAGTTCCTGTCGAAATAAATGTGGAATTTATAAAGCAATTTCTGGAAAAAGTGAAGTCAGTCAAAAAAAATTGTGTTCTAGCGCAGTCATCTTTTGTTTCTATGAAATGCGGATAATTTTCTTTAGACAGTTTTAATAACATATTATCCAAGATTAATCTGTCAAAATTTCAAGCATCTGTCGAAAAACATGTGGATTTTACGGTGCTATTTTAGAAAAAAGTGCATTTTTCGTCATCAAAATTTGTTTTCTACCGCAGCCATTTTGATTACTACAAAGTTCAGATAATTTTCTTCGGACAGTTGTAAAGATATATTATTTAAGATTAATCTGTCAAAATTCCAAGTACCTGTTGTAAACTATTGTGGATTTTACGAAGCTATTTTAGGAAAAAGTGAATTTTTCGTCATCAAAATTCGCTCTCTAGCGCAACCATTTTGATTACTACAAAGTTCGGATAATTTTCTTGGGACAGTCGTAAAGACATGTTATTGAAGATTAATCTGTCAAAATTGCAAGTTCCTGTCGAAATAAATGTGGAATTTATAAAGCAATTTCTGAAAAAAGTGAAGTTTTAGTCAAAAAAAATTGTGTTCTTGTACAGTCATCTTTTGTTTCTATGAAGTGAGGATAATATTCTTTGGACAGTTGTAAAGACATATTATTTAAGATTAATCTGTCAAAATTTCAAGTTGCTGTCGAAATAAATGTGGAATTTATAAAGCAATTTCTGGAAAAAGTGAAGTCTTAGTCAAAAAAAATTGTGTTCTAGCGCAGTCATCTTTTGTTTCTATGAAGTGCGGACAATGTTCTTTAGACAGTTGTAAAGATATTTTATCCAAGATTAATTTGTCAAAATTTCAAGATTCTGTCGAAAAAAATGTGGATTTTACGGTGCTATTTTAGAAAAAAGTGCAATTTTCGTCAACAAAATTTGTTTTCTACCGCAGCCATTTTGATTACTACAAAGTTCGGATAATTTTCTTTGGACAGTTATAAAGACATGTTATTTAAGATTAATCTGTCAAAATTTCAAGTTGCTGTCAAAATAAATGTGGAATTTATAAAGCAATTTCTGGGATTAGTGCATTTTTAGGTAACAAAATTTGTCTTCTGGCGCGGTTATCTTTTGTTTCTATAAAGTTCGAATTTAGTTGTTTTGCCAATTGAAAGATGAGATTAATCTTTCAAATTGTCAAGCATCTGCCGAAAGAAACGTTGGATTTACGGAGCTATTTTAGGAAAAAGTGCATTTTTTAGTCATCTATTGATTTATCTTTTATTATTTACAAGAAAGTTATTCAAGAAATAACATATTTGTATCGATCTGATGAGTGCCTCTACAAATAAACAAGTGAAATTATTTTATTATCAAGTTTACAATTGTGAAAAACAGCCTCATCAATCCAACATGTTATTGAATAGAATATTTATTGGTGACAACAACTACATATGATGAGTCTTTCACAAGTCAATAAAACAATAACAATAAAAACATATTGAAATATTATATTACGTAAGTGATTATAATTATGTTCTAAATGATTAAATTCATCAAATCGAACATAACGACACTGCGCATTATTTAATCTATAATGTAAGCCACGATTATTATATTATTATCGGAGTTTTTTCAAAGTCATCATTTGGATTAGTTAATCCGACGACCTTTGATATTCGAACGACGTGCTAATCTAATACAGACACTTTCTTCGCCATTAGTGGCAATTATGGACGGCGGCTCTAATAACTTAAACTGCCCCCGGGGTCAATTACGCCCAATCCTGGGCCGATCCTAGAACCGGCCGCTTCCTTTCGCGAAAGTAACACTTTCTAAATTCTAATCGTGTTTGTTGTATCCAATTGCATGTGCAGTATGTAGAAATACGATTGTTGTTTTAAGTAAAAAATTAAAATACCTCAAATATTATACTACAGGGTGAGCCAATGAAACGAGACGATTTCAAAAAATCATTAAAAATTCGCAAAATCTTTTTTTTTAATTGATGAAAATATCAACCACATGAGTGAAAACAGTATGTAGAAATACTTTTGATGTTTAAAGTGAAAAATTATAATACCTCAACTATCATACAGGGTGAGCCAATGAAACGAGGCGATTTCAAAAAATCATTAAAAATTCGCAAAATCTTTTATTTTAAATTGTTGAAAACATCAACCACCTAAGTGAAAACAGTATGTAGAAATATTATTGATGTCTAAAGTAAAACATTATAATACAGAGTGAGCCAATGAAACAAGACGATTTCAAAAAATCATTAGAAGTATGCAAAATCATGTTTTTTTTTAATTGGTGAAAACAACAACTGCATTCGTGAAAACAGTATGTATAAATACTCTTGATGTTTAAAGTAAAAAAATTATAATACCTCAACTATCATACCGAGTGATCCAATGACATGAAACAAGTCGATTAAAAAAAATAATTAAAAATACGCAAAATCGCTGTTTTTATAATTTTTTTTCTCTCGTGCAAATTAAAAAAATCTGAAGCGCTGTTCTCGGTCGGTTATCTTGAAAACCTGTGATGGAGTTTTTTGAGTTTTTGGTAGATTATTATATATTAAGTAAATTTAGAAAGTTTCAAGTATTTTACAGCTGTTTTTATATTTTTCTCGCGTCAACAAAAAATGATTATAATTTTTCATAAATTTACACGAAAAATCGCAAAAGCAATCGACGGAATGTATTTGAATTTTCTACCAAATCACTCTTGAATTAATTTTGAGTGATTTTGTAAAGTTTCAAGTGGATGGCAATTATTTTTATATTTTTTTCGCGTCGACGAATTTACTGCAATTTTTTTTTTAATTTCATCTCCGTTCACATTAAAATATTCTAAAATTTAGAAAAAATGCAATTCTAATTTTTACGGAAATGTAGAATCACGTGTTTTGTAAAGTTTCAAGTCGATGGCAATTGTTTTTATATTTTTTTCGCGTCGACGAATTTATTACAATTTTTTTTTTAATTTCATTTCCGTTCACATTAAAATATTCTAAAATTTAGAAACAATGCATTCCTAATTTTTACGGAAATGTAGAATCACATCTGTTGTCAGTTGTTTTGGAAAGTTTCAAGTCGATGGCAATTGTTTTTATATTTTTTTCGCGTCGACGAATTTACTGCAATTTTTTTTAAATTTCATCTCCGTTCACATTGAAATATTCTAAAATTTAGAAACAATCCATTTCTAATTTTTACGGTAATGTAGAATCACGTGTTTTGTAAAGTTTCAAGTCGATGGCAATTGTTTTTATATTTTTTTCGCGTCGACGAATTTATTACAATTTTTTTTTTAATTTCATCTCCGTTCACATTAAAATATTCTAAAATTTAGAAAAAATGCAATTCTAATTTTTACGGAAATGTAGAATCACGTGTTTTGTAAAGTTTCAAGTCGATGGCAATTGTTTTTATATTTTTTTCGCGTTGGCGAATTTACTGCAATTTTTTTTTAAATTTGATCTCCGTTCACATTGAAATATTCTAAAATTTAGAAACAATGCATTTCTAATTTTTACGGAAATGTAGAATCACGTGTGTTGACTGTTGTTTTGGAAAGTTTCAAGTCGATGGCAATTGTTTTTATATTTTTTTCGCGTCGACGAATTTGTTGCAATTTTTTTCTAAATTTCATCTCCGTTCACATTGAAATATTTTAAAATTTAGAAACAATGCATTTCTAATTTTTACGGAAATGTAGAATCGCATGTGTTGTCAGTTGTTTTGGAAAGTTTCAAGTCGATGGCAATTGTTTTTATATTTTTTTCGCGTCGACGAATTTATTACAATTTTTTTTTAATTTCATTTCCGTTCACATTAAAATATTCTAAAATTTAGAAACAATGCATTCCTAATTTTTACGGAAATGTAGAATCACATCTGTTGTCAGTTGTTTTGGAAAGTTTCAAGTCGATGGCAATTGTTTTTATATTTTTTTCGCGTCGACGAATTTACTGCAATTTTTTTTAAATTTCATCTCCGTTCACATTGAAATATTCTAAAATTTAGAAACAATCCATTTCTAATTTTTACGGTAATGTAGAATCACGTGTTTTGTAAAGTTTCAAGTCGATGGCAATTGTTTTTATATTTTTTTCGCGTTGGCGAATTTACTGCAATTTTTTTTTAAATTTGATCTCCGTTCACATTGAAATATTCTAAAATTTAGAAACAATGCATTTCTAAATTTTACGGAAATGTAGAATCACGTGTGTTGACTGTTGTTTTGGAAAGTTTCAAGTCGATGGCAATTGTTTTTATATTTTTTTCGCGTCGACGAATTTGTTGCAATTTTTTTCTAAATTTCATCTCCGTTCACATTGAAATATTTTAAAATTTAGAAACAATGCATTTCTAATTTTTACGGAAATGTAGAATCGCATGTGTTGTCAGTTGTTTTGGAAAGTTTCAAGTCGATGGCAATTGTTTTTATATTTTTTTCGCGTCGACGCATTTACTGCAATTTTTTTTTATTTCATCTCCGTTCACATTGAAATATTCTAAAATTTAGAAACAATCCATTTCTAATTTTTACGGTAATGTAGAATCACGTGTTTTGTAAAGTTTCAAGTCGATGGCAATTGTTTTTATATTTTTTTCGCGTTGGCGAATTTACTGCAATTTTTTTTTAAATTTGATCTCCGTTCACATTGAAATATTCTAAAATTTAGAAACAATGCATTTCTAATTTTTACGGAAATGTAGAATCACGTGTGTTGACTGTTGTTTTGGAAAGTTTCAAGTCGATGGCAATTGTTTTTATATTTTTTTCGCGTCGACGAATTTGTTGCAATTTTTTTCTAAATTTCATCTCCGTTCACATTGAAATATTTTAAAATTTAGAAACAATGCATTTCTAATTTTTACGGAAATGTAGAATCGCATGTGTTGTCAGTTGTTTTGGAAAGTTTCAAGTCGATGGCAATTGTTTTTATATTTTTTTCGCGTCGACGCATTTACTGCAATTTTTTTTTATTTCATCTCCGTTCACATTGAAATATTCTAAAATTTAGAAATAATGCATTTCTAATTTTTACGGAAATGTGGAATCGCATGTGTTGTCAGTTCTTTTGGAAAGTTTCAAGTCGATGGCAATTGTTCTTATATTTTTTTCTCGCAAAAAAAAAGATTATAATTTTTCATAAATGTACACGAAAAATCGCCAAAGCAATCGATGGAATGTATTGTCTTTTTTTACCAAAACACTCTTGAATTAATACTGAGTGACTTTGAGAAGTTTCAAGTCGATAGCAATTGTTTTTATATTTTTTCGAGTCAATAAAGTACTCATCGGATAAATGTAAATAGTACCAAAAAATTAATTTGTCTTTAATTGTTTTTTTTTTATTTGTTAAGGATAACTCTTGAACGGATGACCTAATTTGGCAAATTCTTCCATCGAATAGACGCAGATAAGACCCAAAACATGTAATTTATAGTTCAATTCATAAACGCGAGGAGAGATTTCGTAAATTCTTTTAGCAAATTGTTGTGCTCATTGGACAGATAAAATCAAAAAATATTTTATTATTATTGAGGATAACTCTTAAACGAAAAGTGTTAGCAAAGTATTGTTCTTATATAATAGACGTAGGTTAAAAAAAAATTAAATTGTTGAAAACATGTTTTTATAACTTTTGAACTTATGATCGGATTTCTTAGACTCTTTCAGCAAAGTCTTTCAGGACCAAAGAATTGAATTCGTTGTTCAATTGTTTTTGATTTACAGAAGATAACGGGTGACCAAAGTCAAATTCTTCGAGAAAAGTCCATCGAATAGAAACAGATAATACTAAAAAAAAAAAATCCAGTGACTTGTTTCAATAAGTGATTTGTTTGTTAGCCTTTGTAAGATTTCATTTTGTAGAATTACGAACTGCTTGAATATTTATATATGAAGGCTACTTTTCTCTTTATTTAATTTACTGAATAATTTTGCAACAATAATGGATTTTTTTTCAAAAAGTCTATTATATGCAGTGGCTCTACCATCAAAATGTTCCACGAGCCGCCACTGCCTCCACCAGGTGTCTGGTGACAATACCACCCGGGACTTTGCCAGTGGCATGGTCTTTGTCGCTGTAAACAGGAGGAGGCATTATGGGTTTAAAATTAAAGGACCTTTGGTAGTATTAGATCATTGGTACAATAAGTTTTACATTGATATTGCTGAAGATACTAAAAATTATTGTAACGTGAGAACTCCATAATTGCAAACACAATGCAAAAATTAAAACGTTTCACATCAAATTGTGCCATTAAAATTAAACACGCGCCGCATTGAAGTCAAGGTATCCTCCCTGAAGATTGATGGCGATCAGCATATAATACCTCGCAATTTCAACTTAATTAGTAACCTGCAGTTTACGTAAATCGCGTGCTATTTTCAAACACACGCTTCCTCATTTTCCGTCCGTGACCATGGTGCGTGTCACCGTGTATAATCGCCCAGATTCCCGTAAAAAAAAAAACAACTGCACATCCGCCAACCTTGTACACGATGCACTTGCGCGGATTCGAACCCACTTTTCGCTCCGGCGGTAATTGCGGGCGCGTGGGGATTCCCCTTCCCGGCTAATTAGCATCACCTGGGCGCCCCCGTCATTATCGACTCGCGATCGCACCGTTTCTTTTCTCTGGTTTTTTTTTCCCCGGATTTACATTTCGAAATAATTGGCCCTTTCGGGCCCGATCCTAATCGACATTTAATTGCCACTCATCCGACTTGTCAAGGGTGAAATTTATGCTCGATCTAGAATTGTAATCTAGAGCGGATTTATGTTTATCGGGAAATTTTTTTTGAAGCATTTTTGAAATGTAATCGCTTATTGGCGCCATCCACGATGGATAGCATTAATTATTGAGACGTTAAAATTTTGTTTGGTAACCTTTAAATTACGGACGGTGCAATCTACGTATTGCAGGATGAAAACCAAACTGGTTTTATAGGATCGTATGTACGAGTAATAGTAATCTGTAGGCTTTGATAGTTTTATTTATTTTTTTTAATCAAAAAATATAATCGAAGTACCATAACTTAAGATTGATTATGTTTCGATTAGCTGGTTTTATTGCCTTCCAGTAATCCACATCTGCTTTTGAAAAGTTGCCAAAGACGTCTCTTTATTTTTTGTCTTCCTGAATTGAGGGAGGTTCTGGTAAAGTTCTAAGGTATTAAAAATAAACTGCCAACATCTTCCCCGTTTATGTTCTATTTTCTAATATTGACACAATTGCATCGTTAACACGTTGACTGCCATGGCCTTGAGAACTGCCTGAAAGACCATGAGTATTCTTCTAGTTGTCATTCAACGTGTTAAAGACTAGAGAAGCACCGCGAAGGGAAGCGCACTTTTGGACCGGCGAAGTATCGTTAACACGTTGACTGCCATGGCCTTGAGAACTGCCTGAAAGACTACGAGTATTCTTCTAGTTGTCATTCAACGTGTTAAAGGCCAGAGAAGTACCGCGAAGGAAAGCGCTTTTTTGGAGCGGCGAAGCGCAGCCTCTTCCTCATAAGAATACATGCGATGGAAAAATTTATCTTCGCTTTTTTTAAGACCTGTATGCTGTTCAGACCATACGTATAAATAATCTGTACAGTTTTCCAATAACGAAGCTTCACATCTATTAAAATTACCAGCTGTGTCTTTGAAGTGAAGTTACATGGTGGCCTCATCGATATTTTTCTAGTGGTATTTTTAAAAGTTGCAGAAAATTATGTTTGAATTTCTTCTTTGTTATTGATCCTTTCCGCATTGGAATTTTATTCACTCGTTACTATCACTTCCGGAACCTAACAGCTGTGGAAGATTGGAAGATTTTACAGTTTACGCTCACACCCGGCGACCAATGGAAAGTGTGTTCTCTAATCATCTAATCATTTCCGCAACGTGCGGTGCTCTCTCAAGCGCACGCTAAAATGTTTCCTGAAGAAACTTATTAAGTAATTTAATACTTTTCACGGCGCAACAGTTCCGATGTAGACCGTAAATGTATCTTTTTGTGTAGTTGATTCTTAGCCCTTTCTTAAGGTGTTATTCTTGCATTCACCCATTAAAATTTGCTATAAAAACGAAAGCGAAAAATGGCCATTGGAGTCCTTGTATGTGCTATCCCATTTCATTATATCTTTTGATTTTGAAATCTACCAAAGGCAAAAAAACAAGTGGCAAACCTCGTACGGCCCGGACACTTAAAAATGTGGAGGCTGTGAGGAACTCCATCATCCAGTCACCTTATCGTTCTGGGACAAAACATGAAACCGCCTTCCGAGAATCATGCCGATTGATCGGATGAATTTTGCATGTTGTACTAAAATTGTATCCATACAAAAGTCCAAGAATTTCTCCCTAGAGCCAAGAGACCTTGCGACCCGAGTGAAGAGCTGTCAAAGAATGTTGGATGCGTTGCCCAGCTGATGCGTTTTCATTTACCTCTTTTCTGCACGAGATTTCACACATTTTAAAGGGCTTTAAGTACACTAGAAGTGTACAAATGAGGTGGGGATGTGATTCATAATTCGCGTCGTAGTTCAGTTTCGTACATACAGATTTGTAAGTTGTCTATTTTGTAGACAGATGTGTAACAACTTGCTTAAATTTGGTAGTTCAAATTGTATGCAGCAAAGAGTTAAGAGCGACAAGGCTTATTTTCACTTGTGTAGTACTGTTAATAAGCAAAACGTAAGATACTGAGCACTTGAAAACCTCCAGGAGGTTCATCAAAGGCACACAGTGAGAAGGTCAGTCTTTGATGTGTAACTTCCCGTTTGCGTGTCATTGGGCCTTATACAACATTCACCACGATGGTGATTTCTGGGGAAATATTTTTTTGTTGGGTTATGGGAGCTGTGTTAATTTTGACAGGTTACCAGTTTATTCCATATGACTACTCACAATGTTGCAATAACAATTTTTTCCTGTACGACAGAACATATAAGATGCTAAAAATGATTGCTGACGGGCTTTAAACATGCCCTCGAGTCCTTAGAATCAGGGACTGAAAACGGAACGAGAACGAAATAACGGAATTAACCGAAATATTGTAGTACGTCAACCTTTAAGTCTGACCTTTTTGTACTTATATACGTTGTGTTTAATTTTTGTAGTAACCCTTAATTATTTAACAGATTCGTTACGAGTGTCGATGCGTGTTGGTTAGGTTTAGGTAAATAAAATGCTTGTTTGTTGAACGAATGGACGTTTATTCATTTGATTTATTAGTTCTGGCATTTGCATTGGTACACCAAAGAGTATGTTATTTGATTTATGAACACATATCCTTGCTGTACCAATAGATCTGGGAAAACCCTGTGGGAAAACCAGTCTCAGAACTATCGTCGAACATTTTACAAAAGAATATTGCAAGAATTTGAGATTTACAACAACTGTCGTACTTTTTCTTTGACCAGACCAGAATACGTATGACTCAGAATTGTTTGTAACGACGTGGGGTTTGGCAATTGACCTCTTTGCTTGATGTCGATAAAACTTTCAACTAGATCTCAATGAATAACTTACACAATCGGTGACCTTGACTATACTATTTCGTTCAGAGAATAAGATTACCATCAGAAATGAATAAGATTACCATCAGAAATTTTAAGATTACCATCAGAAATTGAGTGCTCTTTTCCTAGCGCTCAAAGCGTCTTGGCGATACCCCCTTTGTACACAACCCATGGTCCTAGCGCTCAAAGCGTCTGGAGGTTCTGAGAAAGTAATTCGTAGTATAATGTCTGTTAACTCAGGTTGGTCATTCTTTCTCCGACGATTTTGCATTTCGTGGCAGAGTAATAACTCAGATGTGAGTAGTTTCACATTTCGTGGCAGAGTAATAACTCAGATGTGAGTAGTTTCACATTTCATAGCAGAGTAATTACTCGGATGCAGTTATTCATTGAGACAAGTTCACTTCACACATTAAAGAAATTACTCACCCTGTATGTTGTCGAATCACTCACTGATTCTCACCATTCTATTTCCATCACGGAAATCTTCTCGAATTTTGTGATCCCGTCCCTTTTATCATCTAATTTGCCCCCGCCACATTCAGAAATATACGTGCCAAATTGCCTCGTGTATGTTTAAGTTCATGAACTTTCCCGTGAATTTACTTATTAGTATTTTTCTGGTCTTGTTTTGGACGTTGAATTTTATGAATTGCATTTTTCTGAATCTCGGTCAGGAGGATGTTTACGTTTTCTTCCCGGTGCTAAGTGTGATTTTAGATGATACAAGTTAAAGAGTTCTTTGTACGAGGCATATTTTTCAGCGTGGATGTGTTGTTGTTTATTTTAGCGATGTTATTCCGACCGCGAGACCGCGCGTGTCTCAACTTCTTGCTTACATTATCTTTTACGATTGATATTTATCATGCGCTGTTATGATTATTGTGTGAATTACATTTATCAAATTATTACAATTACGAATGATTTTGCTGAAAAAATATTACATTAATTTTTTTTATTACGGGACCCATGTACTCATTACAATATTTACAAGAACGAAAACGGAACTTAAACTTTTTGTTTTTCAGGTTTTTTCCGTTCTTAGCAATGTTTAAAAGTGTCTCCGTTAAACACAACTTCGTAGTTTATGTTGAAAACTGAAAGTAAAAGAAATCACATAGTGATTTTATGTTCTCACGTAGTAGCATCTACTTGACGTAACTTCAAAATGTTTTGTTCTTCTAGCAAATAGTTTTTTTAGCGGAATTTAAAAAAATGTTACTTTGAAATGACACGAGGATGTTTCAGTAGGATTATCTTGTAATTAAGGAAAGTGATATTTTCGGATTTTAATTAATTCTTCTACGAGTATCTATTCTAAGTTATTATGAAAAGTTTTAAGCTTGTTGCCATTGGCTTTCATTTTTTTTTCAACGGAAATTTAAAAAATGTTACTTCGGAATGAACACTATGGCGTTTAAGTGGGATTATTTTGTAATTGAAAGAGGGGGTATTTTGTGAGATTACATAATCACGTAGTAGCATCTATTTGAATTAACTTCAGAAAGTTTATTTCTTGTAGCAAATACTTTTCAATTTTTTTTAGCCGATTTCCAAAAAAGGTAACGAGTGCGTTTCAGTAGGATTATCTTGTAATTAAAGGAAGGGATATTTTGGAGTGTTTATGAAATCACGTAGTGGCATCTATTCTAAGTAATTTTAGAAAGTTTCAGGCTTGTTGCCATTGTTTTTAATTTTTTTATCGAATTTAAAAAAATTAAATTTTGAAATTAACACTATGGCGTCCAAGTGGTATTATCTTGTAATTTACGTGTGGATATTAGGGTATTTTTTACGGATTCACGCAGTAGAATCAATTTGAAGTAACTTCAGAAAGCGGAATTCTTGAAGCATTTTTTTTTTAATTCTTAACCGAATTTAAAAAAAAAGTAATTTTAAAATTAATACATAGGTGTTACAGTGCGATTATCTTATAATTAAGGCAACGAATATGTTGAAGTTAATATGAAATCACGCGGCAACATCTATTCTGAGCAATTTTAGAAAGTTTCATGATGCTAGCCATTGTTCTTCAATCTATTTGAACCGAATTAAAAAAATTATAACTTTAGAATGAAGGCAAGGACGTTCAAGTGAGAATATCTTGTAATTTAGGGGTGGGATGTTTTGAGATTTTTATGAAATCACGTAATAGCTTTTATTTGAGATAACTTCCGAAAGTTTTATTCTTGTAGCAAATGTTTTTCAATTTTTTAGACGAATTAAAAAAAAATGTATGATTGATTAATTTCTCACTTAACCCGTGGTGAAACATAATTATATATTTGATTAATTAAATCAGTGAAACAAAACCAAGTGTTTTAATTAATCAAAACAAAAATGTATTTTTAGAATGAACAAAATGATGTTCAAGTGGGATTATCTTATAATTTAGGGATGGGATGTGTTGGGATTTTTATGAAATCACGTAATAGCTTTTATTTAAGGCAACTTCAGGAAGTTTTATTCTTGTAGCAAATGTTTTTCAATTTTTTAGACGAATTAAGAAAAGAATTGTATCTTTAGAATGAACAAAATGACGTTCAAGTAGGATTATCTTGTTATTTAGGAATGCAATATTTTAGGACTTTTTATGGAATCATGTAGTAGCATCTATTTGAATAATTTTAGGAAGTTTTATCTGTATAGTAAATGTTTTTCAATTTTTTTTTAACCGAATTTCAATAAATGTGACTTAGAAATGAGCACAAGGGTTTTCCATTGGGATTATTTTATAGTTAAGGGAGGATTTATTTTGCGGTTTTTATGGAAATACGTAGTAACATATATTCTAAGTAACTTAATAACGTTTCATGCTTGTTGTCATTGTTTTTCAATTTTTTTTAACCAAATTAAAAAAAAGTAACTTCGGAATGAAAACTATGACGTTTATTATGATTATCTGGTAATTGAGGGAGGGGATATTTTAGAATTGTTATGGAATCAAGTAGTAGCGTCTATTTGAAGTAACTTCAAAAAGTTCTATTTTTGTAGCAATTGTTTTTCAGTTTCTTCGGCGGAATTAAAAAAATGCAACTTAACTTTACACGTGGGTGTTCCAGCAGAATTATCGTGAAATTAAGGGAAGAGATGCTTTCGGTTTTTTAAAAAACCACGTAGTAACATCTATTCTAAGTAATTTTCAAAAGTTTCATGCTTGTTGCAATTGTTTTTTATTTTTATTTTTTCCGTCTTTAAAAAATGTAATTTCGGAATGAACACTATGACGTTTAAGTAGGATTATCTGATAATTGAGGGAGGGGATATTTTATAATTCTTATGGAATCAAGTAGTAGCATTTATTTGAAGTAACTTCAGAACGTTCTATTTTTGTGGCAATTGTTTTTCAATTTCTTCAGCGGAATTTCAAAAAATGCAACACGTTGATGCTCCATTAGGATTATCGTGTATTTAGCGGCAGATTTACTTTCGTGTTTTTATGAAACCACGTAGTAACATCTATTCTTAATAATTTTAAAAACTTTCATGCTTGTTGCTATTGTTTTTCATTATTTTAACCAAATTTTAAAAAAGTAACTTCGAAATGAACATTATGGTGTTTAAATAGGATTATCTAGTAATTGAGGAAGGAGATAATTTAGAATCTTTATGGAATCAAGTGGCACCATCTATTTGAAGTAACTTCAGAACGTTCTATTTTTGTGGCAATTGTTTTTTTAATTACTCCAGCGGAATTTAAAAAAATGCAACACTTTGATATCCCATTAGGTTAATGTTGTAATTAGGAAAAGATATACTTTCGGTTTTTTTTATGAAACCACGTAGGAACATGTATTCAAAAAAAAATTAGGAAAGTTTCATGCTTGTTGCCATTGTTTTTCAATTTTTTTTTTTAAATCAAATTTAAAAAGTATCTTCGGAATGAAAACTATGGCGTTTAAGTAGGATTATCTGGTAATTAAAGGAGTGCATATTTTAGAATATTCATGGAATCAAGTAGTAACATCTATTTTGAGTAACTTCGGAAAGTTCTGTTTTTGTGGCAAATGTTTTTCAATTTCTTCAGCGGAATTAAAAAAATGCAACTTAAATTTACACGTAGGTGTTCCAGCATGATTATCGTGAAATTAAGGGAAGATATGATTTCGGTTTTTTACGAAATCGCGTAGGAACATCTATTCTCAGTAATTTTAGAAAGTTTCACGCTTGTTGCCATTGTTTTTCAATTTTTTTTAACCAAATTTTAAAAAAGTAACTTCGGAATTAAAACTATGACGTTTGAGTAGGATTATCTGGTAATTGAGGGAGAGGATAGTTTATAATCTTTATGGAATCACGTGGTAGCATCTATTTGAAGTAACTTCAGAAAATTCTATTTTTGTTTTTCAGTTTCTTCATCGAAATTTAAAAAAAATACAACTTAAATTTACACGTAGGTGTTCCAGCAGGATTATCGTGAAATTAAGGGAAGATATGCTTTCGGTTTTTTTAGAAAACCACGCAGTAACATCTATTCTAAGTAAGTTTAGAAAGTTTCATACTTGTTGTCAATTTTTTCAATGTTTTTTAACCAAATTTAAAAAAGTAACTTCGGAATGAAAACTATGGCGTTTAAGTGGGGTTATCTAGTAATTGAGGGAGGGGATATTTTAGAATTCTTAGGGAATCATGTAGTGCATTTATTTGAAGTTACTTCAGAACGTTTTATTCTTCTAGCAAATGTTTTTCAATACTCTTAATTGTTTCTTCTGTTGCACAACTCGTCTGGGAATTCGGGGAAATCCTCTTATGGTAGCTGTTTCCGAAGTACAATAATTTATGTATTTTGCCACCATTGCTCAAAGAAATTTCTTTTAACACCTTAATTTTCTCGAAAACAAAAACGATAATTTTTGTGTGAAAACGTAAAATCAGAAACGAACGAAATATTTTTCATTGTTTCGTCCCTGCTTAAAAATACACGCACAAATATTATCCACCTTCGTGAATATTAACGAGTAGGCATATTTACATCCGGAAATACCCCTTCGCAGTTTACAGATGGCGGAAATCCGCAATCCGGTTTTTAAATATTTAAAATTCAATTTCACATCTCTGTTCATTTTTATTATTTTTTCCCTGCAATTACGCGAAGCGAGCTCATTCCGCGACGCGAAATCCTGCTCCGGGGGTAAATCTTTCGTCGGGCGGCTCCTGGGGATCCGGCGGAGGCGGCAGATTGATGCGTTTCGACAGCCACTTCGTCCCGGGGGGGCACTCCAACAGTCACGGAGCTCCCGCTTTGGTGGAAGAAGAACACGAGAGATAGGAAATTCAATTTGTGTAAAGAGATGGGGGTTCCCCGAGGCGGGCGTTGATTGCCGCGCGCCGAAAGAACAACAAATTACCGAACGTCAGCTGTCGGCGTCAGCGATGCGAAATAATCATCCGTCGATTTGGTGTATGCTTTTACCGAACGGAAATAATCGCAGTTTCCTTGGTGTGCTTAATTCGGTGCGTAACCATGGTGATTGTCAATAAGAACGGCCATTTGTAAAGTTTTGATAAAATTTGCCGGGAGTATCGGTGTTTGTGTGATTCAAAAGGGTTTAAAATGTATCTCATCTCGCGTTGCGGCTGCAGGAAATGGTGCTACAGTATTACCGAGTACTGGAGGCGTGTGGGGGTAAAGTTTGCGCAGAGTGAGAAAGTATTCGGAGAACGGGAGAGAACGCGACAAAAAATCTCCGGCTTGGTACAACTCTACAATTGATACCGGATATTAGGCTGGTGTTATACGAAAAGTCATATTATAATTAGTTATGCATGTAAGTAATAAACAACCATTTATATTTTATATCCCACTCACTAGGCAACAATGTTTAGAATAATGCAGTGGCGTGTATAGAGGGGGGTTACGAGGTTATACCCCCACCCCGAAATTTTGATGAATAATATTTAATGTGTTTCCAAATTTTTTTTTTAATTAGCAACTGGTAAGAAAAGTTAATGCGATGACCCCCAACCCGAAAATAATTTCTAGCTATAATCTGGCCGCGCTACAATGGTGCACCAGGGGCGGCTCGTTGTATAGAGCCAAGGAGCCACGGCACTACCTGTAGTTTCAAGCTCAGTAAGAATTTTTAATTAAATCTTAAAACACTTTTTCGCCAGTTACTTTGGTCTAGGAAGATAAATCGTTCTTTCTATCTTAAAGAAAAGAGGGAGGGGGGAGGTATATTGTATATTAACTATAGTAGAATAAATTTTTGTTAGTTTTATAATAACATAATTTATCATCATCATTGTTATTGTTATTAGTAATAATATGTTTAGTTTTAAATTACACATTACATTTTGTAGACCCTTTAATTGGACATAATGTCTGTTGGGTTTTTGTAACAAATAAATAAATAAATAAAAAATGTGGCTCTATCATCAACATGTTCTACGAGCCGCCACTGTGGTGCACTATCGGCTTGTATTTATAAATCAATGGTTTTTAAAAGGTTACAGATCACTTTGTTCGCTCATGTTCGCGTATTGAGAACCTCAAGCATGGGCGTCCGCAGGTGGGAGCAAGGGGGGGCCGCTGCCCCCTCCTGGAAAATGAGTAATATTTTATATACTAAACTTGTATGTAGTCGGTAAATGTATACTTTAACAATCACATCAAAATTAAAGTTATAGCAAAAAGTGCGTTTCACGTTATGTTCGATGAATCCGAAAAAAGTTGACGTAAAACGACGAGCGGGCACGGTTCCACCCGACGCGTATAATACAGTGCGATCGAATAAAAGTTAGTCAAAGTTGGCCATGAGCCAAAATTCCTAAACTTATTAGCAAGTGTGAAGCTGGCGTGATATTTTATAATTCAGGAACTAAGAAAAGACATTCGGCGGCTTTTCGTTCACGACCTGCTTTGACTAATTTTTTATTCGATCTCGCTGTATTATTACTGTCCATTTTAGCAGAAATTAACAATTTTTGATTTTTTTTTTGACTTTGGCAGGAGCCCTTCAGTCACATCACTTATGTATTATTCATATTAAATGAAATAGACATCCACAAACACCTACGCCCTCGCCGGGATTCGAACCCCGGACCCTCCGCATTAGTACTGGCGCGCTAACGCACGCGGCTAGTGGGCCGGCAAACAATTTTTGACGGTTGTAAATTTTGGCATTTGGAATTTTTCTTTTTATTGTTGAAATGAAACCGTTTTCAGTAATGAACAATTTTTGACAGTTCTGAATAGTTATTTTTGGCAATTAAAATTTCCTTTCTACTGCCAACGTGTCATTTGTGATGTAGGCAGTGCGATTTTTGACAGTTCGAAATTGTCATTTTGTGCAGTTGAGATTTTCTTTTTTTTAAATATCAAAAAATGCCGTTTTTGAAAGTAAAATTCCACAATTTTTGGCAGCTGCTAATTTCCTTATTCACCGCTGAATCGTGCCGTTTTTGATGGCAGAAATGCAGAATTTTTGACAATCTGAAATTGTCATTTTTGACGATTAAAAATGTATTTTTTTTACTATTGAAAAATGCCATTTCTGACACAATTTTTAACAATTTATAATTGTTACTTTTGGCCGTTAAATTTCCCTTTTTTAATATGGCAAAATGCTGATAGTGATAGTAGAAATGCTCAAATTTTGACAGTCTAACATTTTTGGTATTCTGAAATTTTCTTTTTATTGTTGAAACGTGCCGTTTTCAGTAATGAACAATTTTTGACAGTATTGAATAGTTATTTTCAGCAATTGAAAATTTCCTCTTTACTGCTTAGTGCCATTTGTGATAGTAGTGCTATTTTTGACAGTTCGAAATTGTCATTTTTAGCAGTTGAAATTTCCTTTTTTTAATATCAAAAAATGCCGCCTTTGATAGTAAAAAAGCCATAATTTTTGGCAGCTGCAAATTTCTTCATTTACCGTTAAATCGTGCCGTTTGTGGTGGCAGAATTACAGAATTTTCGACAATTCGAAATTGCCATTTTTGGCAGTTAAAATTGTCTTTTTTTAATATTAAAAAAATGCCGTTTTTGATAGTAAAAATCCACAATTTTTGACCGCTGCAAATTTCTTTATGTGCCGTTTGTGGTGGCAGAAATGCAGAATTTTCGACAATTCAAAAATTGCCATTTTTAGCAGTTTAATTTTTCTTTTTTTTTAATATTAAAAAATACCGTTTTTGATAGTAAAAATCCACAATTTTTGACCGCTGCAAATTTCTTTATGTGCCGTTTGTGGTGGCAGAAATGGAGAATTTTTGACAATTCGAAATTGTCATTTTTGGCGGTTTTTTACTATTGAAAAAAAACCGTTTATTTTTTTCTAATTTATAATTATTACTTTTGGCCGTTGGAAATTTCCCTTTTTTAATATTGAAAATGCCGATAGAGATAGTATAAATGCTCAAATTTTGACAGTTAAACATTTTTGGCATTTGGAAATTTTCTATTTACTGTTGAAACTTGCCGGTTTCAGTAATGAGCAATTTTTGACAGTACTGAATAGTTATTTTCAGCAACTGAAAATGTCCTTTTTACTGCTAACGTCCCATTTGTGAGATGGTACTTCGATTTTTGACAGTTCGAAATTGTCATTTTTAACAGTTGAAATTTTCTTTTTTTTTTAAATATCGCCGTCTTTGATTGTAAAAAACACAATTTTTGGCAGCTGCAAATTTCTTTATTTGCCATTGAATCGTACCGTCTGTGGTGGCAAAAATGCAGAATTTTTAACAATAAAAAAATGGCAATTTTCTTTTTTAATATCAAAAAATACCGTTTTTGATTGTAAAAATTTACAATTTTTGGCAGCTGCTAATTTCTTTATTTACCGTTGAATCGTGCCGTTTATGGTGGCAGAAATGCAGAATTTTTGATAGTTCGAAATTGTCATTTTCTTTTTTTAATATCAAAAAATGGCGTTTTTGATGGTAAAAATCCACAATTTTTAACACGTACAAATTTCTTTGCGTTGGCAAAAATGAAGAATTTTTGACAATTTTTGGCAGTTGCTAATTTCTTTATTTACCGCTGAATCGTGCCGTTTATGGTGGCAGTAATGCAGAATTTTTGATCATTCGAAATTGTCATTTTCTTTTTTATAATATAAAAAAATGGCGTTTTTGGTAGTAAAAATCCACAATTTTTGACAGGTGCAAATTTCTTTGCGGTGGAAAAAATGCAGAATTTTTGACAATTCGAAATTGTCATTTTTGACGGTTATTTATTCGAAATTTCTGTATGAAAGTTTTGCCCCCCTCTGGAAAAATTTCTGTGGACGTCCATGACCTCAAGCATTCGAGACGTTTAAAGCACACGCTAAAAAGAGTGGCTTAACGCAGTGGCGGCTCGTGGAATGAATTGATAGTAGAGCCACATATACAATATAATTTTTGAAGAAAGTTAGAACGATTTATCTTCCTAGGCCAAAGTAACTGGCGAAAAAGAATTAATATTCACTCAAAATATCAAAAAATTCTGCAGATGGTTTTTGAGTTATTCAACAGAAAAGTCAGAAATGTCAATTTTTTGTAATAATTTTTGAGAAAATTCGCTTAAAATCGAAGCAAATTGCAATTAACTGTTACTCAAAATCACTCATCGACACGAGGGCTATAATATTCACTCAAAATATCAAAACATTCTGCAGATGGTTTTTGAGTTATTCAACAGAAAAGTCAGAAATGTCAATTTTTGAAAAAATTCGCTTAGAATCGAACAAATCACAATTAACTATTACTCAAAATAACTCATCAATATCAGGGCTTTAATATCCATGCATACGATCAAAACATTTTGCAGATTGATTTTTTTTTTCAACTAGAAACTCAAAAATGTTCTTTTTTTATTAAATCTTGAGAAAAAGTGAAAATTCGTTTAAAATCAAAACAAATCACAACAGACTGTTACTCAACATTACCTACTAATATCAGAACTTAAATATTTATGCAAAATATCAAAACATTCTGAAGATCGTTTTTGAGTTATTTCACTAAAAACGCGAAAATATCAATTTTGTAACGAATATTGGGAAACATTTCGGTTAAAATCAAAGCAAATCACAATAAACTGTTACGTAAAATCACTTATCAATATTAGGGCTTTAAAATTTATATAGAAGATCAAAATATTCTGCAGATTGATTTTGAGTTATTCAACTAGAAACCAGAAAATGTTATTTTTTTGTAATAAATCTTGAAAAAAAGAATAGGAATTTTGTTTAAAATCAAAGCAAATCACAATGAACTGTCACTCAAAATCACTTATCAATAACAAGGCTTCAATATTTATGCAAAATATTCAAGCCTTCTACAGATGGTTTTTGAGTTATTCAATTGAAAACTCGAAAATGTCAGTTTTTTGGAACGAATATTTGGAAAAGCTAAAATAAATAAAAGGCCAAGACTCTAATATTCGAACAAAAGATCAAAACATTCATTCAATCCGAAGTTGGTTTTAGAGTTATTCAACTAAAAACTTGAAAATATCAGTTTTTTGTAATACATATTGAGGAAAATTTCTATTTCATTTAATTATTTTTACTATTTTTTCTTAATTTAAATATTTATTTTTGGTTTTGTATTGCTGTATTTTGTGTTTATTTATGAAAAAGGGGTTACCCGTAAATAAATTATTATTATTATTATTAAAAGTGAAATGTCGGTTAAAATCAAAGCAAAGCTCAATGATCTGTCACTTAAAATCACTTATCGTTATCAGGGCTTCAATATTTTTGCGGAAGATCAAAACGTTCTACAGATTGATTTTGAGTTACTCAACTAAAAACTCGAAAATATCAGTTTTATTGTAACAAATATTGGGAAATTGTGAAATTTCGGTTAAAATCAAAGAAAATCATAACTGACTGTCACTCAAAATCACTTGCCAATATCAGGGCTTTAATAAAAACAAATTTCGGATGGAGCAGATGTTTTAGAAATATTGTGTCATAGTCGCGTTGCTAAAGGCCGTACCTAACATCAGTGACAAAAATTCTTGCTAGTGCCATGGCTCCTTAGCTCTAGATAACGAGCCGCCCCTGGCCTAAGGTAATCACCTCGGACGTCATCATAGCGCGGCCAGACTATACGCGCCTGCAACGTCATTTTCACCCTAGGGCGTAGAGCTCTAGCAAGTAGCCTTTAATAAACAAATTAAAACGAGGTACTTCATCTCAGTGACGGTTCGCGGGTTTTTTTCTGGTACGGCCGAGGTAACAAGGGTGGCAATACAGAGAGGTAGGGTCAGTTGCAGAGACGGCTGGCTGCGTGACCGCACCTATCTGTATTGCCACCTCTTGTTCTTCGGCCGTACCAGAAAAAACCCCGCGAACCGTCACTGCTCCATCTCTACCAATCATCGAAATAAACAAGATATATAGAGAATCCACTTGGACAGAAGTTCCATCTCCAACTGTCCAAATAAATCTTGTTTATGTAGATAATCCACTTGGACAGAAGGTGTAACAAAGTAACGACGCAATTGATAAACCGATGATATCATCAATTTTGTTTCGAGCGCTTTTATTAAAACACGAGCGTCCTTGCCGGCGGGCAAGGTCCGAATTTAAAACGGCAAAAAAACAATTGACTCATTGACTCGCGCGGAAATGGCACCTGTCAACTTTGTTTGTTTTCGTATGGCGGCGTCTGGCACAAAAAAAGGAACCTTTCCATTGACGCACGCACGCTTGGATCATTAATCTCGTTAATTTTATCCTCACGGTGGTGTGCGTAGTCTGTTTGTCTTGTTACGCAGCCGCCCGAAGACACGCCTTCAGGACAAATTTGGGGCGCCCGCGGGGATTAGGTCAGAATTTGATAATTTGGTAAAAATACAGATTTTGGCCATGTGCCAGGTGGCCAATGCACGCGACTTTTATTAAAGGAACGAGACGACTGTTATGTAAATATTTACTCGGAAATAACGGTCCCAGACTTGGATCAAGCACGTGCATCTTAATATTTTACACTTGACGGAATTAACAGTTGTTTTGTGAAGAATAGAATTTGTAGGTTGCGGTTATATTTGTTGGGATAATCCTTATTGGCCTCGTTGTTGCTCTTCAGGGGCGGCCCGTTAAACATATAGAGCCAAGGAGCCATAGCACTACCTGTAGTTTCAACCGTTGAGAACGGAAATCTAGAGCAGAAGTATTGGCCGATTTTTATGGAATAGCAAAGTATAATCTGTTTTTGAGTGAATTTGAAAGTCTAAAGTTTGTTGCAGTTGTTTTTTGAGAACGGAAATCTAGAGCAGAAGTATTGGCCGATTTTTATGGAATAGTAAAGTATAATCTGTTTTTGAGTGAATTTGAAAGTCTAAAGTTTGTTGCAGTTGTTTTTGATTTTTTTTTTTGTGGTGTCAATTTGATTTATTTCAAAAAACTTACGAAGGATCTAATCATTCCGTGAATCCTAGTGGATAATGAACATTACATCCCTCAAATGATCAAAGCAATTCGATTATTACACCCGATTTTGGATAAATATGTTATTCCTGCTCAACTGACTATCGGCTGCGAGTTCCTGTTACTTCTTTTTATTTTCTTTTTAGTGTAAGAACATGAGGAGCGAGTTATCTTTGGACGCTATACAACTCCATTTGTAACTGTAAAAACTTGCAACATTTCGTTTTAATTAACTAAGAACTTCAAAAAAAAAAACGGACATCATCTCTGAATGTAACTTCCTCAAATAAAGTAGAAACACCTAATTCCTCACCCTGCCACGTTTTTAACAGCCGCTGAGACCCCGGAAGAAATTAAAAGTAACGGGACGGGGAGATCGTTCCTCTCTCCCTCTCGCAAGTGTCGCAATCAAATTTGATTGATGGCAGAGACACGCCCCTTTTTCAGCGGAACTCTTAGCGAACGTGCCCGCCGCTTAGCGCCGCACGTGATCGAACCATTAAAATATCCCTAATTACCGGAAAAACGTAATTTGCCGGAGATAATCGCTGAATTTTATTTTTTTTTCAGCTTCACGGTTTAAGTTCCAATTACCTTAAAATTGCCCCGATCATACCAAACGGTGTAATTACTTATTTTAACAGGTTATTTCTTATACTCAAATCTTCCAAAGTGTAGTTTGTTGATAGCTTTGTGATTTTGAAAGGTAATCCGCTGCAAACCCTTTCATTTATTATTGGGTAACTGTTCATTGCTTCGTAACATAAAGGGAATAAATTCACGAAAGGAAACAAACGCGAGCTTTCGGGTAGAGGAAGGTTTAACTTTAGGACGCTCGGTTTTATTTACATCAACTTCGTTCGAACTGAGGATGTAGTGTGAAGTGAAATGTACAAGAGAAGTTAAAATTTGTTTACCTGGGACTAAATTTTTTTTTCAAAAATTCACAACTCGCGAAATAATCGGTGGATTTTCAAAAACTGTACTTAATTTGATAAAACAAAGATTTGAAAATCCAGTTTAATTTTTGTAGACTTTAGCCGACACGTTTTATATATTTTTTTAATTTTTTGCTGGAGTATTACACAATTTTAAAACTAAAATTTTCAAAAATTCACAACTCGCGAAATAATCGGTGGATTTTTAAATACTCTATATATATAAATCATCTTGATTAAAGAATTCATACATTTAGTATATGATATAAACAAATCTTGCTTAACTATAATAATTAAATGTGTAAAGATTCTTTATTGGCTATCGACCCGGGGTCTTTCAGCCTGAATTCGTTTTAGTTGGTTATGCCTTTAGTTACGATTATGGATGGTTATGAAATGTGAGTATGAATTCATAAATGGTTTTATCGGGATAGTTTGATTTGGGTGCCTGATTAGGATTGCGAATAATGCAAAGATGTTTAAAGATGTCTAGGATATGGGAGTTGGAGGCGAATTTCTCGGAAAGGAAGGTCAAACGAGATTCGATTGGGATTATTTGGGTTTTTTGGTAAAGCAGAAGATTTGAGGGATTATGTAAAGGATTGTTAGGATGCCTTATTTTGGTAAGCGTTCTCAGTGCCGATCTTTCAGCAACTTAAATACTCTATTTAGTTTGATAAAACAATGATTTGCAAATCCAGTTTAATTTTTGTAGAATTTAGTCGACACGTTTTATATTTTTTTTTTTTAATTTTTTGCTCGAGTATTACACAATTTGAAAACTAAAATTTTCAAAAATTCACAACTCGCGAAATAATTGGTGGATTTTCAAAAACTCTATTTAGTTTGATAAAACCATGATTTGCAAATCCAGTTTAATTTTTGTAGAATTTAGTCGACACGTTTTATATTTTTTTTTTATTTTTTGCTCGAGTATTACACAATTCAAAAACTAAAATTTTCAAAAATTCACAACTCGCAAAATAATCGGTGGATTTTTAAAAACTGCACTTAATTTGATAAAACAATGATTTGCAAATCCAGTTTAATTTTTGTAGAATTTAGTCGACACGTTTTATATTTTTTTTTAAATTTTTTGCTCGAGTATTACACAATTCAAAAACTAAAATTTTCAAAAATTCACAACTCGCAAAATAATCGGTCGATTTTTAAAAACTGCACGTAATTTGATAAAACAATGATTTGCAAATCCAGTTTAATTTTTGTAGAATTTAGTCGACACGTTTTATATTTTTTTTTAAATTTTTTGCTCGAGTATTACACAATTCAAAAACTAAAATTTTCAAAAATTCACAACTCGCAAAATAATCGGTCGATTTTTAAAAACTGCACGTAATTTGATAAAACAATGATTTGCAAATCCAGTTTAATTTTTGCAGAATTTAGTCGACACGTTTTATATTTTTCTTTTAATTTTTTGCTCGAGTATTACACAATTTGAAAACTAAAATTTTCAAAAATTCAAAACTCGCGAAATAATCGGTGGATTTTCAAAAACTGCACTTAATTTGATAAAACAATGATTTGCAAATCCAGTTTAATTTTTGCAGAATTTAGTCGACACGTTTTATATTTTTCTTTTAATTTTTTGCTCGAGTATTACACAATTCAAAAACTAAAATTTTCAAAAATTCACAACTCGCAAAATAATCGGTGGATTTTTAAAAACTGCACTTAATTTGATAAAACAATGATTTGCAAATCCAGTTTAATTTTTGTAGAATTTAGTCGACACGTTTTATATTTTTTTTTAAATTTTTTGCTCGAGTATTACACAATTCAAAAACTAAAATTTTCAAAAATTCACAACTCGCAAAATAATCGGTCGATTTTTAAAAACTGCACGTAATTTGATAAAACAATGATTTGCAAATCCAGTTTAATTTTTGTAGAATTTAGTCGACTCGTTTTATATTTTTTTAAATTTTTTGCTCGAGTATTACACAATTTGAAAACTAAAATTTTCAAAAATTCACAACTCGCGAAATAATTGGTGGTTTTTCAAAAACTGCACTTAATTAGATAAAACAATGATTTGCAAATCCAGTTTTATTTTTGTAGAATTTAGTCGACACGTTTTATATTTTTTTTTTTTTAATTTTTTGCTCGAGTATTACACAATTTGAAAACTAAAATTTTTAAAAATTCACAACTCGCTAAATAATCAGTGGATTTTCAAATACTCTATTTAGTTTGATAAAACCATGATTTGCAAATCCAGTTTAATTTTTGTAGAATTTAGTCGACACGTTTTATATATTTTTTTAAATTTTTTGCTCGAGTATTACACAATTTGAAAACTAAAATTTTCAAAAATTCAAAACTCGCGAAATAATCGGTGGATTTTCAAAAACTGCACTTAATTTGATAAAACAATGATTTGCAAATCCAGTTTAATTTTTGTAGAATTTAGTCGACACGTTTTATATTTTTTTAAATTTTTTGCTCGAGTATTACACAATTTGAAAACTAAAATTTTCAAAAATTCAAAACTCACGAAATAATCGGTGGATTTTCAAAAACTGCACTTAATTTGATAAAACAATGATTTGCAAATCCAGTTTAATTTTTGTAGAATTTAGTCGACACGTTTTATATATTTTTTTAAATTTTTTGCTCGAGTATTACACAATTTGAAAACTAAAATTTTCAAAAATTCAAAACTCGCGAAATAATCGGTGGATTTTCAAAAACTGCACTTAATTTGATAAAACAATGATTTGCAAATCCAGTTTAATTTTTGTAGAATTTAGTCGACACGTTTTATATTTTTCTTTTTCGACTATTGCAGAATAGGAAATCTAAAATTTTCAAAAATTCACAACTCGCAAAATACTTGATGGATTTTCAGAAACTGCACTTAATTTCATAAAACGGTGATTTGCAAATGTATTTTAATTTTTACAGAATTTTGTCAACACGTTTTATATTTTTTATTTATTTTTTGCTTGAGTATTGCACAATTCGAAAATTAAAATTTTCAAAAACTCAAAACTCGTGGATTTTCAAAAACTGTACTTAATTTCAATGGCTGCTCGTGGAACATGTTGATGGTAACGCCACCTTTACAATATAGCCCCGCCCACCCCTCCTTTTTTGAAGATAATAAGAATGATTTATCTACCTAGACCAAAGTAACTGGCGAAAAATTGTTTTAAGAATTAATTAAAAATTCTTGCTGAGCTTGAAACTACAGGTAGTGCCATGGCTCCTTGGCTCTAGATAACGAGCCGCCCCTGGTAAGAACAATATTGGTAGAGTCAGGGGCGGCTCGTTATATAGAGCCAAGGAGCCATGGCACCTGTAGTTTCAAGCTTGGTAAGAATTTTTAATTAATTCTTAAAACACTTACTTTGGGCTAGGATGATAAATCGTTCTTTCTTTTTTAAAAAAGGGGGGGGGGCGGTATATTGTATGAGTGAAGTGGCTCTACCATCAACATGTTTCACGAGCCGCCACTGGGTGGAGTTGTACCGAGCTCTCGAGGCGTACCGCGCAGTGACCATCTTAAATTTAATTGACTCTCTCTGCGCAAACTTTACTCCCACACGCCTCGAGTGCCCGGTAATACTGTATGTTTTTAAAGCTTAGAAATTCAGCATTGCAATAAAACCAAACAAAATCAGTACCTTTCATTTAAGAGTATTGTGTCGATTTTTTTGCTCGTCGGTTTAGTTGGCATTATTGACCCAAGCTGTGCAGTGCTCTCAATTGAAATATTAAAAACTACTTGAACCGAGGTAATACCGCCGAGCTCGAATTTATCACGGAGTTTCTGGAACTAATTCCGGGCGATTTTTCTTTTTCAAAAAAAAAAACGAAGGGAAAAATAAAGGAAAAGTTCCCCCTGGGGGAGGGGGCGGAAAGCGTCGGCCGAGTCAGCGAGTGCGATGTTAATGGCTGCGATTCGCGCTTCCACGGTCTCCCGACGGCTGAAATTTATAACCAACAATTTAATCCTTTTCACTGCGACGCGGACTGAAAAAAAAATGTACGAGAGCAGAAAACAAACTGCGCGAAATTTAAAAGTTCTTCAGCGGAAAATTAGCGCGCGCATACATCAGCAAGTGGTAAATCTTGAACGCCCTGAATTCGTAATGGGGTTTCGGGGAAAGGAGGAAGTAGGAAGGCATCTATCAAAATTTAATTAACGAATTTAAAAGAACACAAGGTGGAATGGAAAAAGTCAACTTTGCACGTCCGCGACCGACTGTCACGTGTGTGATACATGGTCTCCATTAAATTTACTGAAACTGTTGTAAATAACTTCGTTCGTGCTAAGCGTAATTTATGAGTTCGTACGGTTTACTGTTTACAACGAAACATTTTTTTAATGTTTAAATTTAATAAGAAGTTATTGAAACAACTACCTTGATGTATTTAATGCATCTGCAACAAGTGAGGGTTTCCAATTTTAAGGAAACATAATCCTTTGTTTATTTGTAATATGTTGCAGCATCTCTTAATTAATAAGTGCAGAACAGTGGATGTTCATCGAGTAGGCTACGGAAGAAAATTTCACCGAAAAAGCAACGAAATATTTGCTTCCTCCATAAGAATAAGCAGTGCAGCGCACGAGCGGCATCTTTGTCTTTGCCTCACCTACGGAAATTCACGAGCCGCCGCTGGTGCAGAACGCCTCTGTATACTTCAGTCCTTCTGAAAAACTACAAATTGTCCTGACCAGTAGCGTATCCGCAGTAGAATCGTACCAAGCACTCGAGGCGTGTTGCGCAGTGACCATCTTAAATTCAATTGGCTCCGGAGATTTGGTGTCGCGTTCTCTTACTCTCTGCAAACTTTAGATCACACATCTCGAGTGATGGGTCACTTTTGTAAGGACAATTTTTTGTATTTCTAAATTCTCGCAGCGAAATTATGTCGCCATATGATATAGGCAAATTAATAGGATTTCTTCAGCTTGCGCTTTGATTCTAAAGTTTGCTAGAAATTATGAAAACTGGGTGATTTCCGTAACCATCACTACCGTTTTTCACGAATTGATATGAAATGTAACATCGGACTGCTTGTAGGCCGTGAAATATCACTTTTGCGAACTTGGCTTTAGCCCTTTGCACTCATATGCCCACTTATAGTCGCCACAATACTCTTACCACTGTGCTCTCAAATATAAATACGAGTGCAAAGGGTTAAAAATGCTTATTTATGCCCGGGCTGTAAAAGTAATGAGCCAATCAGGTGAGACTACGTCATGTTATTTCGCCAATCAGATGAGACACCGCGTCGACCAATAGAAGCCGCCCGAAAATTCGTTCGACATTACAATGTATTTTTCGCTTAATTGAGAGTTGCCTTTGAATTTCCCGTACCAAAAGGCCAAAAACAGGTTCCCCGAAGTAATTTATTACGAGTCTAAAAATTAATTTCAAATTTTGACAACCCCTACCGCTTGAAATCAAGTAGGCCATATATTTTCTTATAAAACACGTTCGAAATTCAGACGTGATTTACGGATCATCTGTTCTTGAAGGTGAGTGCACTTTGGAGAGCACCTATCGCGGGGGCGTATCCCCATTTGCATATCCCCCGCATTTCTTCTGGCGAGCCGGCGTAACGTATTCCGTTGGAAGTGGCCTCTGCAACGGACTATACAGTATTCGTCTCTGGTCAATTCCAGTTCATTGAATTAATGACAGGCGGCGGATTTAACGAGAGCATCCGGTTCGCATTCGGTACACCGCACACAATCACAATTCAATTGATGTTTCCATTCCGAACGGGACGCGATGGATGGGGCCTCGAACCCTTCACCGTCATCGGCTGCTGCACGTTGATGCCCTTCGCCGTGCGGATCAAGGGAATCGGGAGCTTGTAAATTGGGGCCGGTTCAAAGGGCGCGAATTTAATTAGGGCCGTCGCTGGTACCGCCAGAGGAAAGTCTGATGATGTTTTGTTTGTAACTAGCCATAAAAGTTAAATGGTCTGGTGTTGTAGTTCGTAATGCTGTAAATAATAAAACCTGACTTTTATACATATATCTATACAAATCAAATTGAAACTCCTTCATGTGATGATGATGATGCACATCGGGGAATGACCGAGCCATTTTCCCAATGTGTGTTCACCATGGGAAAACCACTAAAACGAGAGGGCTGAAATTTTCCTTAGTCATTCTAAAGATCTCTGGCCTTATTATAGGCTACTGCTGGATGAGGGACTGTTTTAAAATTTCAGTTATCTAAAATAGCAAAATAGTTAGTTTTTAGAAGAAAAAAATCGTTTTTTCGGATTTTAAATCGGTGCTGTTTAGGTGTAAGTTAGTCGGATTTAATTAAAATTGGCGATTTTTGATTTTTGACGACAACGTGAAATTTTTAATTTTGTTCAAAAATTTCATTTGAAATGATTTCCTGAAGAAACCACTGGTTCGATTCAGGGTTTCTATACGTCATTGGAAATATCCCTTCAAGACCCGTCAAAAAATGTACTTGCGCAAGAGCAAATATCCATTTAAAGCCCGTGAGAAAAAAAACTCGAAAATGGAAAAAATCGAAAAAATCAACTCTTTTAATTATCATCGTAGACCCTTACGTAATACATTTTTCTTCATCAGAATAACAAGCTAAATCGATTTTATCTAGGAAAAAATGCAAAAAAGTCCGCATTAACAATTTTGAAAAAAATCGATTTTTTCAGACTTTAAACGGCCGTAGCGGCTGAACAAAGAATCCAATTTGAACGCGGATTTCAAATCTGCGTTTCCTATGTACCAATTGGTCGGATTTAATTAAAATTGGCGATTCAAAATTTTTGACGAAAACCTGAAAAATTATCCAAGGGTCCCCCCCTTCTTACTTTTTCCCAAAAATTGCATTAGAAATGATTTCCTGAAGAAACCACTGGTTCGATTCGGGGTTTCTATACATCACCGTAAAGATCCCTTCAAGACCCTTCAGAAAATCTACTTTCGCAAGAACAAATGTCAATTTGAAGCCCGTGATACGTCAACAAAGAAAACTCGAAAATGGAAAAAAATCAAAAAATCGAAAAAATCAACTTTCTTAATAATCACCGTAGACCCTTATGTAATACCACGAAAAAAATTCAATTGGAGTTGAAAATTTTCATCTAGAAAAAATTGCAAAAATGTTGGTAAGTCTCCATGAACTTTATGGAAAATTTTGAAAAAAGTCGATTTTTTCAGACTTTGAACGTCCGTAGCGGCTAAACGAAGAATCCAATTTGAACGCGGATTTCAAATCTGTGTTCCTTGTGTGTCAATTAGTCGGATTTAAATAAAATATGCCAAAATTAGTGCAATTTAAAAATTGGTTAAGAATTTTTTTTTGTAAAATCAACGCAAAACGTCAGAATTTCACGTTTTCAAAGTTCGAAGTTTTTAAATTGCGACTTTTACAGCTAAATGCGTCTGATTTTGATAATTTAAACCTTAAAATACAGCGAATTCAGTGTAATTTAAAAACGAATTATGAAACTTTCTCGTAAAATTCACAGAAAATTGCGCTTTTCTAAAGTTTTAATATTTTAAGATCGCAATTTTTATTTTTGAAATTGCATAACTGCCGATTTTGATGCCGACATTACTCCAACGTCATAATGTGCCAAATTTAAAAGTTGACTAAGAAATATTTTCAAAAAATTAATGCAAAACGTCAAAATTTCAATTGTGATTTTTATTTTTTTAATTGCAGAACAACCAATAGCGTCTGATTTTAATAATTCCAACGTCAAAATATGACGAATTTAGTGCAATTTATAATTTATAAAACACAAATTGTAAAAAATGCACTTTTTCAAAGTTTAAATATTTTAAAATCGCGATTTTAATTCTTTAAACTTCCGAACGCTCATAAAATGTTCTCGTAAAATGAACACAAAAGCTAAAAATTGCAGTTTTTTTTATTAATGTTTCAATATTGTAAAATCGCGATTTTGATTTTTCTAACTTTTTTTTAACACGTTGGCCGTTTTTGATGATTCCAACAACCAATGTACCAAATTTAGTGCAGGTTGGCTAAGAAATATTTCCGTAAAATAAAAGCAAAATGTCAAAATTTTACTCTTTCAAAGTTGGATTATTTGATTTTGATTCTTTTTTTAATTGCAAAACAGCCAAACGCGATTTCCGATTTTAATGGTTCCGATGTTAAAACATGGGAAATTTAGTGTTATTTTAAGACGGATTACAACTCAAAATGCAAAAATTTGATGTTTTTAAAGAAGATTTTAAAATCGCAATTTTGATTTTGAAATTGCAAAACTGTCGCGCAGATTTCGATTTTACTGGCTCCAACTCACGAACGTGCCAAATGTAGTTTTAAGTTGTTAAAATATGGGAAATTTCGTGTTATTTTAAGACGGATTTCAACATTTTCTCATTAAATTAACACAAAATGCAAAAATTTGATATTTTTAAAGTTCGAAGATTTTAAAATCGCAATTTCGATTTTGAAATTGCAAAACTATCGCGCAGATTTCGATTTGAATGGCTCCAACGTACGAATGTGCCAAATGTAGTACAAGTTGTTTAAGAAATATTTTCGTAAAATCAATGCAAAATATCAAAATTTCACTTTTTCAAAGTTCGAAAATTTTAAATTGCGATTTCGATTTTTTTTTTCAATTGCAAAACAGAATTAAGAATTCAGTGTGATTTTAATACTGATTATAAAACATTCTCGAAAAATTAACAACAAATGTAAAAATTGCACTTTTTAAAGTTAAATATTTTAAAATCGTAATTTTTTTCAACTCTTGAACGCTTTGGCTATTTTTGATGATACCAACGACAAAATGTAGCAAATTGGATTTTTGTAAAATTATCGCACAACGTCAAAATTTTACGTTTTCAAAGTTAGAATATTTAAAATTGCGATTTTGATTTTTTTTTATTGCAAAGCAGCCAAACGCCATATTCGGATTTTGATGATTAAAATGCCAAAATATGGAAAATTTAGTGTTATTTCAAAATACATTATAAAATTTTCTCGCTAAATTAACACAAAATGCAAAAATTGCAACTACGGAGATGTTAAAATCGCGATTTTGATTTTTGAAATTGCAAAACTACCGAACGCGTTGTTCGATTTTGATGACTACAACGTCAAAATGTGCCAAATTTAGTGTAATTTAAAATTTATGTAAATTGGGGATTCCCCTAAATTGATAAATAAATAAATAAATAATTAAATAAAAGTTGGTTATGAAATATTTTCGTAAAATCAATGCAAATGTCATAATTTCACGTTTTCAAAGTTCAAAGATTTTAAATTGCGATTTTGATTAAGTTACAGAACAGCCAAACGCGATTTACAATTTTTTGGGTTCAAATTTCAAAACATGGGAAAATTTCTCATTAAATTTCCACAAAATTCAAAATTTTAACTTTTTTATTAAAATTTTAAAATCGCGATTTTGATCTTCGGAATTGCAGAACATTAGTAGGATTCAATTAAAATCCCCGATTTTTAATTTTTGACGAAAACCTGAAAAACCAAAGAAGGATCTCCCCTTCTCGTTTTTGATCAAAAATTGCAGTTGAAATGATGTCCTGAAGAAGCCACTGGTTCGATTCGGGGTTTATATACGTCACTTGAAAGATCTTTTCAAGACCCTTCAGAAAATGTACTTGCACAGGAACAAATGTTAATTTAAAGCCCGTGACGCGTTCGCGAAGAAAAGTCGAAAAGGGAAAAAATTAAAAAAAATCATTTTTTTATAATTATCGTAGATCAATTTGTTATATCTTTTTTTTTCATCAGAGGAACGATACCAATCGATTGGCGTGAAAAAATTTCATCTAGAAAAAAATGCAAAAAAGTTGGCAAGACACCATGAATATTTTTGAAAAAAAAACGATTTTTTCAGACTTTAAATGGCCGTAGCGGCTAAACGAAGAATCCAAATCGAACGCGAATTTCAAATCTGTGCTCCTTGTATGTAAATAAATCGGATTTAATTAAAATTGGCGATTTTTAATTTTTGACCTAAATTTTTAATTTTGTTCAAAAATTTGTTTTGAAATGATTTCCTGAAGAAACCACTGGTTCGATTCGGGGTTTCTATACGTCACTGGAAAGATCATTTCAAGACCCTTCAGATAATGTACTTGCACTAGAACAAATGGAAAACGGAAATGGAAAAAATACAATAAAATCGATTTCAGTTTTGACGACCTTGGTCCAGTGGGGTAATTGTGTATTATAATATGTGATTCAAAATGATTAGATGCGCTTCGTTTAGAAAACAACTATTATCGGGCACGAACGCCAGATATTATCATGATCGGTTGTTGATTATTTGTATTTCTATTGTGGTTGCAATCGATGGTAATAAACATTACTGCCCGACAGCGTTATATTTATTGTTGAAAAGTTTCCATTTGTTTATCTATTGTGAACAATATAATATCTGTTATAAACATCATATACCCAGGGGCGCATCCCTAGGGGAATTTTCAATTTCAACTATAAATCGCACTCTCGCAGACAGAACACGAAACAGTGAAATCTGAATCGATGTTTTGGCTTTTTCAAATGTTTCGTTTTACTGACATAATGAAAACGGTTATATAAATAAATCGGCTACATGCGTATTTTTAAATTGTGTTCCATCTAAACTTTAGAACCGATTGTTTAGCTAGACGATTATTAAATCAAGAATTTTAAAACTTTAGAACCGACTGATTAAAAAATCGGTTCTAAATCTGACCTCTTTAAACTTTAGAACAGATTTTTTAGCTAGACTATTATTAAATCAAAAATTATAAAACTTTAGAACCAATTTTTTAGCTGGATGATTATTAAATCGTCAACTAAAAAACGATTCTAAAATTTAACCCGCCAATGGTGACCTACAGGTCTGTGAGACCGGGTGTGTCGAATAACTTTATTCTCCGTTATTGTGTTTTGTTGTAATTTCGAGTAGCTGCCGCATTGCAGAGCTTAAATTAATTAAATATCTTGTTGTTGTTGTTTTATTGTCAGAGCATAAATTAAAAAAAGACATGTACTATTAGTAACACGTTTCGAAAAATTTTGAGTTGAAAACCCCGGTGCGTGAGACCGGCGTCACCAATAGCGGGTTAAACTAGTGTTTAAAATTTTTAATTCTAGCATTTTGACCGACAGTTCGAATGATGAATTGTTTAAATTGGGACGGACCAGTTCATAACGACGATGTTTCAGTTTTCCCACACTTATTCTGTTTCGGGCAATTTTTTATTTTTTAATGATCTAAGTGGCATTAATTTGACTATAGTCTAGCCAGTCCCAGCCAGACTCACACTGACAAAATTTTGCTAAAATACGAACAAAACTATCAAACGAATTAAATAAAGAACACTTACTTAGAACCGAATACACAACAAAATTAAAGATATATCACTTTCAAATTGGTGATAATATTTTATAACAATTAATTATGACAAACATTTCGTATTGACGAAGATATATTTCTGTACCAATTTCACGTGTACCAACCCCTTATCGAGTTATATTTATAAATTATGAACTGTTACGAGTTATCACCCATATCTGTTGGTGTATTTAGTCATACTCCACATAATTATTACAAATGCAGACTTTGTCATGGTGATATTTCCGGTGGTGGTGTTGTTGGCAATGATGTAGGTAAAACGTATCCCGGCGACATGTCCGAGTAATTAAGGACTTAATGTCCTGCGTCACGCTCTTTATAAAAATGCACTGAAATAGAATTAATTGGATGGACGCAGGTCCTCGTAGGTGGAAAAAAAACGGTTATTATTAGTCTTTTAATTTACAGCGCCGGAGACGTGATTTACGCGCACTTAACTGATCAAAGAAATAATCTAGTTTGATAATCCTCTTGGATTAGAGATAGAGAGTATTTATTCTTGATACATAACATAACATGTTCGACGAACACGCGAAATCTTTTTTCCATTTCTGTGTCAGTGGTTTAAAACTGATCGCATGTGATGTTGGAATAAAACACGGTTTCATACTTTATACCAAAAATGGACGAGAGAAAAAGCCTGAATGATTGCAGCTGTACAAGGCGAAGCAGAAACATGGAAGGTTGAACTTTTTCAATTTATTCAAAAATACTATCTTGGAACCTCGGAACCAAATATTGCAATACTTACAATTGCTAGCTGTGAGAGAAGTTTCTCGAAGTTATGGCTAAGAAATCTTATCATCCCCGATAGAACAGCGCAAAATAGACTTTGACAATGTTGCTAATTGAAATGCCAGGGAAATATCCTTATAAATAGTTATTTTTATATTAAATTTGAATATTTTTTCTACGACTGTTAAAATAAAAATAATAATTTGCGTATATTTTTCACAGTCAAATAATGTAATTTTCAGTAACAACTAGGCAACAAAGTGGCAGATTCACTGCTTTACTACCGTGTTGAATATGTTTTTTTAAGAGACATTCATTTTCAAGAAAAAAGAACATGTGCTTTAACGGTGAAGAGTTATTCGTCTTCAAAACCTGACGATGAACATGAAACGTTCCCTAGACGATAGATACTGTCGTCAGATATTAGTGATTTTTGTTTTTTTTTCAAGCCGAAAAAGTATATTTTGGAATATTTGTAACTTTGACGCCCCCCAGAGGGGGTTAACCTCTTCACGCCCAGGTTCGCCACATGAGGGCGCAAAATATGAATACAAAAACATTGTACAAAAAAAATTACTTCTTTAGCGCCATCTATGGAATATTTTTTCATATTGTTTTGCATAAATGGTTAAGTGTGACAGTAGAAAAAGTTAACAACAACAAAGAAGTAATTTTTCATCAAACCTGGGATTAAATCAAAGCAGCATGGGCGCGAAGTGGTTAAGGATGTCTCAAGGTCACGAAAATTGAATCATCTTTCCCATTTGGCGTTCTCAACGCTTTTACACTTACTCAGTACATAATATATACGCATTTTAAACTAAGCGAAAATACGTTCGAGTTTATAATATAAACTGAGCGAGAATACACTGAAGCGCGTCAACAACTGCCGGGCGACATCTATTGGTCGAACGGCGGCCATATCATTAAATCCCGCCAATCAGGAAGATTTCGATTGGCCTCGCGTTTTTTTTTTGAAAAACTTTAATTTTTATTCCCAGATTTCCAAATAGCGAAGCAACGAAAGTTGTCAGTTTTGCAAAAGATTAATTGGGCCACAATTTTTGAAGGAACCATTTTTCGATAGGTGGCACGGGTTAAACGAGTTAAACTTGTTTTTTTGGTCAACTTTTTTAGAGCCAAAATTTTTGTTTCACGTCCATGAGTTTTAGCTTCAGGGAGACGATATTAAAGGAGATACGTTTAAAAAAAACCGATTTTGTCAAACATTCATTGCTCAAAGCGGGAATAAAATTTGCAAAAATTGCTGCAGGATTTTGTAGGATTTTAAATGAATAACGGTAAACAAAAAGCCGAGGTATACTCTGGCCGTTTTATGAAGGCGTCTGAGGTGATGAACGAAGGGTCAGAAGGATGCCAGTTAGCATTTTCAGGTTTGTTCTTGATAGATTTATACAATATTGAGCAACCTTTTTATCAGGTGCTCGTATTGTGTTCTTGGTGTTTGTCCTTCTGCTAGAGTCATATCTGACAGTATATTGGAGAGGTAATTCTTTGAATTAGGTGCACAGAACTCTCCATTTTTTAAAGAAGCGCCCTATTTGGCTGGATCATCCCTCGCCTCGTCTCTGTGTAGGTCGATTGTTGGAGTTCAGTGGCGGAAGTATTGCCACCGGAACTCATTGCTGTCTGTCATCGCTGCTGGTCTAACCTAGAACAAAAAGATTGTGCCTAAGCTCTGGTCCGCAAGAACACCAAGGATTGCTGTGGCCACGATGGTGGTGTGGTCTACTGTTCCGCATGCAGAGCCGAGGGCCTGGAGCATCTTCGGGCCCCTAGGAGGCCTTCTTCTCTGATGATGAGGCAGCGAGAAGAGGCTTCCGTGGTGGAGCACTCTTCTTCATCTTGCCGGATCCGACCTGGGCCTCTCGCGACGACATGTGTGCGCTTATTTGCCATCGTCGTGATGTTTCCGCTCGGCTTTCACGTCGAACTCCGTGACCTTGTTGACGGCGAGGATGCGTCGTACATCTGTGCCATTGTCGAGAGGGTCGTAGTCCATCCACAGGGGATGGGTTAGTCCAGACTGAGGATCCCTCCGGGATAACGTCGGAAATCCTTTTTGGGGAGGGTCATCAGCGTCGGGGCAATATTCCTTATTAATACCCTAGTCGTGTATTGCTCTGGGAACTGGTACGTGTGGTACGGTGTCCCATTGGCATCCAAGACCCTCATTGTCGAGAGTTTCGTAGTCCATCCACAGGGGATGGGTTAGTCCACACTGAGGACCCCTCCGGGCCATCCGCTTACCAGATAACGTCGGAAATCATTTTTGGGGAGGGTCATCAGCGTCGAGGCAATATTCCTTATTACCACCCTGGTCGTTTTTTGCTCTGGGAACTGGTACATATGGTACGGTGTCCCATTGGCATCCAAGACCCTCCGTCGGTGTCTCCGGGAAGATATGCAGTTTTCGAGCTGCACACCTAGCCTGGTGACCTTCGGTGGATGTTCGGCCAATTAGTGACAGATAGCAAATTTCTACGCAGGTGGAGCGTCTGGATGGTTGGCTGAGTTAGACTGCTCACCCGGGGTGGACGTCGGTAAAGGTTGAGTCAGGATTTAGGATGCGGTAGGGACCACTGCTTTAGCGGGCGGTTGGTCTTCCGTTTTGAGTCGTGGAGCCGCCTTTTTTCTTCGTAGTTGTCGGCCTCGGTGTCTTCGTCGTCAGAGCCGTCCGTGTCCACGAGGGCACCGAAACTGTTACCAGTTGGTACAGTTGACGTTGTTGTGGGTGTAGTCATCTACGGTGTCGCGCGTTCAAGCGAAAGGTTAGATCCAAGATCTGGCGTGCGATCTCGCCGTTCCGTGCTGGCTGGTCATGGTAGCCATCTGCTGGTAGTACCCGCGTTCGTAGTCATTTCAGGCTAGCCTGGCCGTGGCAAACTGCTACGCGTAGCTGTCGGTAGACATTGCAGATGGTTATAGCCCGTTCTCCGGAATCTGACGGCTGTGGTCGTAAAAGAGGATCGGAGCTCGGTAAGCAGGGGACGTACTATTTTTATCTCAAACCAATCTTTGTTGAGAAGTACTGATGTAAAAGTGCGTATACCAATCGGAGCGAAGGACAGTAATAAATGTATGGGATGCAATTAGACGAACCACCAATACCTTTTCTTCGAGGGCGGGCCGACCGTTTTACGACCTTGGCCGCCAGATTCCACCGAATAGGCTATACCAGTGAATTTGTTTTAGAA
Organism: Ocypus olens; assembly: GCA_910593695.2. Taxonomy (NCBI): domain Eukaryota; kingdom Metazoa; phylum Arthropoda; class Insecta; order Coleoptera; family Staphylinidae; genus Ocypus; species Ocypus olens. The sequence goes on from OU343056.1 coordinate 52,612,535, forward strand.
TGACTTGTCAACGGGGGGTTGCAGCGAAAAGGTGAAAACCGCCCTCGATGACCTCCAGCTAGCTCTTGGAGTCGGGTCGCTATGAAAACAGCACAAACAGACAAGGATGGGACAGAGGTAGAAAAATTCTGATAGGCGCGATAACGATCGCTATTATTTACACACGGATAGTACAATAATGTTCAAAGTTCGAGAATAGTTATTTAAGCAACAAGGAACGTAAGGACGTATTAACATTTGAGGTAGGCTACTACGCTACTCGCCTGCCGAAAATGTTAATTGTCATTACGTTCCGTGTTGCTTATTAATTTTTTTCTGCTACCGGAAATATATTACTTAAAAAAGATCAGAAAATGTTCTAAAATACGGCTTGTAACATTTGGGATTAAAATTTTTATAGTCACCTATGCGTCGTATGGCAACCCAGCAACCGAGAAAACAATGTCGAATTTTGTTTGTTTGTGTCAATCCAGTGACAGTTTTTGCGGGCATAGATGCAAACGAAGCTCCGAATATTGCATGTTAGAACCTGTTACCGACAAAATCGAAAAAGGTATGTGTCCTGTTACGACTTTTTTAAGCAGTGGTTATGTAAAAAGTATTCCGATGCTATAGGTATAGACGAAAATGTGTTGCTCGCCTCTATGTTGGAGCGTTACGTTTCTGTTTATTATTTTCCTAGGTCCGTAAGTAAAAAATTAAGTTCCGTCGTCAAGGACAACAAATACCACGAATGTTATCAGCCACTTACGGTACCTGTAACCATGTATGCAATGCGTATTTACGTTGTCGGTAGCGGAAAAAATATATACACACGAGAGTCATCAATAAAAGTCACGAAAAGAAATAGTCACCAACACTTCACTTGGTTCGCACCGGAAAGCCCGACGAGTTCGCGGAGAAGTGACCGGCGGCAAAGACAGCGGCGGCGAGGGCATCGGCAGTGGTGGCGACGGTAGTGGCGGCGACGACAGCGGTGGTGACGGCAGCGGCGATGGCAGCGTGTTGGGTCGACAGTTGCGGCGTCATTGGGTCGGCGGCTGCGGCGTCGTTGGATCGGCGGCTGCGGTGTCGGTGACAGCGGTCTGCGGCGACTGTTGTAGATGTTCTGAGTCGACCGATTGTGTTTCGTCTGCTTGTTGAGAAAAATGACTGCTTAGTTTCATCACCCTGTCTGGGGAGCGCTCCAAGGTCTTTTACGCGGTCCACGCCCTACTCTTCTCCGGGTTGCGGGTGGTGGTGGTGGTGGTGGTAGGGTGTGACGGGAGCGTCGAGGTCGACGCACGTATTCTAACCGGCAAATTGCTCTTCCAAGAACAATTTGGGTTCTAACCGATTTCGTCACGTATGCATCGGGAGGCGGATCGACAGCCCATTGTGTTGTCCTGGCAGCTGCACATTTCACTAATTGTTCTGTGAAATGTCCTAACGATTTCTTAAGGACATCGGCGCACAATGGGTGAAGGCTTATCTCTTCATTGTGTCTTACTGGCAGATGTACTTCTTCGAAAATTATCTCGTTTGGAAATTTCAATAATGCGGAATTATGTAAATATTGAAAAGGAGCAATGGTTAGCTCATAAAATGCAAATTAAGATAATTACGCGTAGATAAACTAAGCGCCGATAACGGACTATTCGTAGTTCTTTAGAACCTCGTGCTGTCTTTAGAATCGTAAATCTTTGGAATCTGCACGAGACGTGTCAATCTTTAGGATAGTCCGTGCTGGGAGGTGTGGTTGTTGTTGTCTTCTCGGTGGCTGCAGAGAAGCGGTATTTAAGAGAAATCTTTTATAGACACCGCCCTAACGGGGTAGTGCTGGAGACGCCTTAGGGATATACCAACTAAAACTCCTTCTCTTTGTCGTCAAGCGGGATCGAGTGTTGCCCCAGCCGATGGTGGTTTCTTCTCTGGTTCGGTGATTGGAATGCGGTAGCGAAACAATTTCCACCGGGAACTCATTGGTGTCCTCGAAGCCGGGCGGACCTGTAGCAAAAATAAAATTACATTTGTCCAGACTTGGTTCCCCAAGACCGCCAGAATGATCTTAGACTGCTGAAGTAACGATGGTGGCGCGGGCCATTGGTCATCTAGTGCAAAGAGCCGCCAGCAATTCCGCCACGATGCTGCCGAACTGGACAAAGCCGGGTTCCTTGGGGGCCTGGGCTGCAGATTTCTTTGGTGTAAAGCCAGCCGCGGCGGTGGCGTAGCTCTTTGTCTGAGGCTTCGGTATTGTAACACTTTTCCTCTGCGTAATGAGGAGCAGGGACTCTCGCAGTTTTGCGTCAAGTGTGTGCCCCCACACTTAACGCACTTGGGGGCAGCGTGCTCTACGACTTTCACGCCGAACCCCATGACCTGCGAAAATGCGTTGGGTATTCCGGCTGGCGCCGAGCTCAGGGGGGCGGATGTCGTGGGAAGTCCTTGGTTTTTCAGGTCATCAGCGATCTGGATGTTGGGGGGATGTTCCGGATAACCGCCTTGATGGTTTTCTCCTCCTGGAGCTGGTATGTGTGGAATGCCATTGTCATCAAGGACTCTCGTCAGTGAGCGAAAATACGCGTACTGCGTATTTGGCCTGGTGAACCTTGATGGAGTCTGCATTGATCTCGGGCAAGTTGGTTTTCTACATGGCAGCGCTGTAGGGGTAGCGGCTGTGTTGGGTAGACGTCGGTGTAGGTTGGGTGGCGACCTTGGAAGCGGGCGGGAGCGCTGCTTTATCGGCCCGTTGTAAAGGAGTCGTCTTTCTGGCGGTCGAGTGGGTCGCAGCTAGCCTCTTCTTTATGGTTGTCGGCCTCGGTGTTGGGGCCGGATCGTCTTCTTCGGAGCCGTCCGTGTCCATGAGGACGCCAACGCTGTTACCCGTAGGCACAGTAATCCATTTATAATCACGATTTCGTAAGTGAACTAAAATCTGATAGGTCGTGTAGATTCAACTGATTGGCGAATTACTTTATCAGTCTAGTCGCTAACAAAGTATTTTAACTGCATAATCCATAAAAGTGACACTTCACGACCCACCAGAAGTCACTCAAATCTCACATTATACCAGGTGACCCATTTTAATTTATCCACTGGATTATCTAGACGGATGTGCAAAAAATATTTACCGAATGTTTGCGCCATCTTTGGAAAAAATCTAATAGATAGATGGATAAAACCTTTATTTGGCATATGATTAAATTTTACATTACACAAATACCTTCCTTTTTATTTATTTCATTTACAAGCTTGTTTCCAGATAGCTACACTTTCCTGTCCTACAACTTATTAATTTCTTGCACACTTCCATTCCCTCGCCATTCTCTCTTAAATATACCTTCCAGTTAATCCCTTTTATTCTATCCTCTACTTGCCATTATAATCCTTTGCTCCCATGCTCCCATACATCCTTCTTTTCCCCAGTATACACACTTCATGTATTCCACTGCCATCCAAGTATCTCTTCACTCCCACATCTAAACCGCGCCAGCAACACCTTTTCCTCTCTCGTAAACGTAGCACTTAAGTAGCGCGGTAATTTGTTAAACACCTGCAACTCTTTATATTTTGGGTTATAGCTACTTCCCTGGTGTATCTGCAGCTCCACTTCACGTAGCCTCTCCCCCACCTCAATTTCTACCTTCTTGCCCCGTGCTATCTCCTCTTCTATACTTTTTTTTTTTTTGAAGAGTGGAGAGAAGATCTTTTATAGACGCCCCTATAGTGGGGCAGTGTTGGAGTCCTCCCCCTGAAGGGCGAGAGTATACCAACTAAAAACTCTCCTCGGAGTAGAGCGGAAGGAGACCGAATCTTGACCATGGTCAACCGCTGGGGAGCTTCTATACCCCTTGTCGACCACCCTGCCTTTATATACAACTTTTCTCCTTCTGCCATTCGCTTTGCTCCCACTCCTTTCACCATCCATTCTCTCTGTGTAGCCCTCCATACTTCTTTTACCAGTCTTTCACTACCTAAACATTACACCATGTCTCTCTATACACCTCATTTATCCAATTTATCACTTGCTCCGATACATCATTACCTTTCAAACACTCAATCAATATGATTCTGTGCATAGCTGCTTTCAAATCCATGAATAAAAAGTACGCTTTATCCTTTTTCGCCAACCCTCTCTCTATTATCCAAAATCTAATATTGGCAATTCTATCTCTTCCTTTTTTTCATACATGTACTCACGGTCCCCGTAAGAGCCTTTTTTTAGGTTTGCGGGGAATGTTTCCATTTTTGAGACTACAGCGCCATCTATCAAGAATTAAAAAAAATATATATATAGATAAAAACTACATCATTTTTGGGGTGGAATACGGATCCGCAATAAAATCCAATGGCCGCTTTTACATTTAACACCACAAAATCATCCAATAGAAACATGTAATGATCTTAAAGCATAAAATCTCTTAGTAATTGAAGATAAATAAAAACCGTGTGAGCTTTTATGTAAAGCCCATAATATTATAGCATGACCTGAAAATTTCTCAATTCCATTTTTTAAGGATTATAAAAGTAATGGAATTCCTCTCCGCCGCCATAACATAATTGAATTATGTTTTAGAATCTGTGCTCCATTTAGTTTACAGAAGAGAATTTACGGCCGAGAACGGAGGTGAAAAGTGGAACGAGAGCGCCATTAGCGTTTCCTTTTTCGCCGCGGCCGGCGGTCTCACGCCGCCAATTGCGCAACAATTGACTCTCGGCTCTGGAAACCGGTCGATCCTGCCTCCATTAGAAGCGAAAAAAAATGTTGGAAAAGTGCAGCGCCGAAAAAAAAAACGAGACGGCCCTTTCCGTGTTCGACGTTCGAATGGAAATCCTCCGCGATCGATCAGCTCGAAATCCGGGGCGATTAGTCGAAGGAAGGGACGTCGTTGAGCTCAACTCGGGATCCAATCAGTCCGCTCGACCGATCGTAATGATAACAAAAAAAAAACAATTTACTCTTAATGAAGACAAATATTATTAATTGCGTTGCAGAGGAGGTAAAAAAAAATTGCTGCAATTATTGGGTAATTACGTAATTAATTGGTGTTCGGTGTGGGCACTAATTTCCTGTCAAAGTGACCTTTAGTTGATGAGAGTCATTCCGTGGGACAACCTGCTTGGTTACTAGGTAATTCAATCGGTTAATTGATTCTTCTAAATAACTTGGGTAATGGAAACGCGTGTTTGTTTGTGTGTATTTCAGGGCGTTGGGGGTAATCTATGTGTAAGAAAATTGTATTTTTGGTTGTCTGAATGTTGCCACAAGCCCAAATTTCGCGAGAGACTTTGTGCGTAGAGTCCAGAAGCTTTTTCCAAAGGATTGTTTATACTGGAGGCTTCTACTTCCTTATGCATTTTCTATACTAAATAAACCACTTTGTTATTTCCTATGCCTCGGCAGCTTTAGTGCCATTACAACTATCGGTTTACCTAGTGCTGAAAGTTCTGAAAGCATCAACAAAGCAGACGTTGCGTTTCAAAATAATTTTCTTCAAAGTTTTAGACCTCACGAAGAAAATGTATTGTATTTTTCGCTTTGTATTTATTTTCTTTTGCGCGACAAATAATATACTCGCATGTCAGCATGTGCATTTACAGATAACACCTTTATAATTCAAATTCGGTTTCGATTCCATTGTTGGTGTTTACCGCTTCGTCACTTACAAAATACAATGTTGGATTTCGTGTAGAGCTAATCTCGATCGATTCCCTTTGTCCGTGTAATTGTTGGACATTACACGATTTTGTTTGGTTCGTTACGGGTGTGGTTCGGGCAACTGTCCTTGTCCCGATCACCGATCCACTAACCGTATAACATTTTCAATTTCCTGTTTGTCGGGCGAATTAAACGTTTTTTTTTTTTTAACAAACAAGTTACGTTGCACGTGTACGCGGATAATAATAGCGGCGCTGTAAATATGATACCAAATTATGAAATCGATCCTAAACAAGCGCGTGTAATGTTTTGTTTTGAATTGTTTCAAGGACTAATTGTTTTTTTAAGGGGGCGTGCATGTACGACGGATATCGAGGTGCGTGCACGTCGTACGTAAACGAAAGTGGATGGGTATTTTCGGGCAAAAGACAACCTGCAATATCTGTTTATCCGGCACGATGCAACAACGGATCAAAGTTTAAGCGGCTGCAGAACTTTTGTCCGTAGTGCAAATTTACCCATCCACTATCGTACACGCACGAACAGACTTGTACGTCGTGCATGTACGACGCCGAATGGCCCGCATTATGTACTGCATCGTTTTTTTTAGTCATTGTCGAAAATAACACAAATCACCAGAAAACAGTGTATATGGTTTAAGTTTTAATTGAAACGAAGGGTGGTGGGTGGGCCCTATCCTACAATCCAATCAATAGACTTAGGGTGGTGGGTGGGCCCTATCCTACAATCCAACCAGTAGACTTAGAGCGAGGGTTTCATGTGTTTAAATAATTAAATCCAAAAGATAAAACTGTGTAAATTGTTTTTTTTTAAATCAATTTATTTATAAAAACAGTCGATTATGTTCTACTGATTGGATTGTAAAATAGTGCCCACCCACCACCCCTCGTTCACGTTTTACTTTAGCCACGGAACACCGTTTCCGTTAAATTATATTTTTTTAGTCATTTATTATCGAAAATAATACAAATCACCAGGAAACAGTGTTTATGGTTTCAGTTTTAATTGAAACGAAGGGTGGTGGGTGGGCCTTATCCTACAATCCAACCAGTGGACTTAAAGCGAGAGTTTCACGTGTTTAAATAATTAAATCCAAAAGTTAAAACTGTATAAATTGTTTTTTTTATCAATTTATTTATAAAACCAGTTGCTTATGTTCTACTAATTGGATTGTAAAATAGTGACCACCCACCACCCCTCGTTCACATTTTACTTAAGCCACGGAACACCGTTTTCGTTAAATTATTTTTTTTTTAGTCATTTATTATCGAAAATAATACAAATCACCAGAAAACAGTCTTTGTGGTTTAAGTTTTAATTGAAACGAAGGGTGGTGGGTGGGCCCCATCCTACAATCCAACCAGTAGACTTAGAGCGAGGGTTTCTCGTGTTTAAATAATTAAATCAAAAAGATAAAACTGTATAAATTGTTTTTTTTTAAATCAATTTATTTATAAAAATAGTTGCTTATGTTCCACTGATTGGATTGTAAAATAGTGCCCACCCACCACCCCTCGTTCACATTTTACTTAAGCCACGGAACACCGTTTTCGTTAAATTATTTTTTTTTTAGTCATTTATTATCGAAAATAATACAAATCACCAGAAAACAGTGTTTGTGGTTTAAGTTTTAATTGAAACGAGGGGTGGTGGGTGGGCCCTATTATACAATCCAACCAGTAGACTTAAAGCGAGGGTTTCACTTGTTTAAATAATTAAATCAAAAATATAAAACTGTATAAATTGTTTTTTTTTTAAATCAATTTATTTATAAAAATAGTTGCTTATGTTCTACTGATTGGATTTTAAAATAGTGCCCACCCACCACCCCTCGTTCACATTTTACTTTAGCCACGGAACACCGTTTTCGTTAAATTTTTTTTTTCTTTTATTATCGAAAAAAATACAAATCACCAGAAAACAGTGTTTATGGTTTAAGTTTTAATTTAAACGAGGGGTGGTGGGTGGGCCCTATTATACAATCCAACCATTAGTCTTAAAGCGAGGGTTTCACTTGTTTAAATAATTAAATCCAAAAGATAAAACTGAATAAATTGTTTTTTTGTTAATCAATTTATTTATAAAAACAGTCGCTTATGTTCTACTGATTGGATTGTAAAATAGTGCCCACCCACCACCCCTCGTTTGCATTTTACTTTAGCCAGGGAACACCGTTTTCGTTAAATTAATTTTTTTTAAATCAATTTATTTATAAAAACAGTTGCTTATATTCTACTGATTGGATTGTAAAATAGTGCCCACCCACCACCCCTCGTTCACGTTTTACTTTAGCCACGGAACACCGTTTTCGTTAAATTATTTTTTTTTTAGTCATTTATTATCGAAAATAATACAAATCACCAGAAAACAGTGTTTGTGGTTTAAGTTTTAATTGAAACGAAGGGTGGTGGGTGGGCCCTATCCTACAATCCAACCAGTGGACTTAAAGCGAGGGTTTCGCGTGTTTAAATAATTAAATCCAAAAGATAAAACTGATAAATTGTTTTTTTTAAATCAATTTATTTATAAAAACACTTGCTTATGTTCTACTGATTGGATTGTAAAATAGTGCCCACCCACCACCCCTCATTCACATTTTACTTTAGCCACGAAATACCGTTTTCGTAATTTTTTTTTTTTTCATTTATTGTAGAAAATAATACAAATCACCAGAAAACAGTGTTTATTGTTTAAGTTTTAATTGAAACTAAGAGTGGTGGGTCGGCCCTATCCAGAGTGGTGGGTGGGCCCTATAGTGGTGAGTGGGCCCTATCCAGGGTGGTGGGTGGTCCCTATCCTACAGTCGAACTAGTAAAAAGCAATGCTTTCACGTGTTTAAATAATAAAATAAAAAAGGTGAACATTATAAATTGTTTTATTTGTAAAATCATTTGCTTATGTTCAATCAGGGGTGAATCCAAACGTTTTCTAAGGGGGTTAGTGGAAACAATAAAAAATGTAAAAATAAATAAAAATTTAAAATTCCAAAATTTAAAATCCAAAATTTAAAATTTGAAACTCAAAACCTAAAATCCAGAATTTAAAATTCCAAAATTTAAAATCCAAAATTTAAAACTCAAAACCTAAAATTTAAAATCCAGAATCTTAAATCCCAAATCCAAAATCTAAAATTAAAAATTATACATTAAAAATTAAAAGTTAAAAAAATAAAATTTAAAAATTAAGAATTAAAATTTAAAACCCACAATCCAACAATTAAAATTTAAACTTTAAAATTCATAATCTAAAATCTTAAATCCCAAATCCAATATCTAAAATTAAAAATTATACATTAAAAATTAAAAGTTAAAAAAATAAAATTTAAAAATTAAGAATTAAAATTTAAAACCCAAAATCCAACAATTAAAATTTAAACTTTAAAATTCATAATCCAAAATCTAAAATTAAAAGTTTAAAATTAAAAATCAATAAACAAATTACAAATTAAAATAATGCAATGGTTTCAATTTTTTCGTAATTCTGGCTGAAATTAATCGTCCAAACTGTACTACTACTTTGTTATTGTCGGGGTTTTTGATCCAAAAGCACGTTCCTATAGTCTTCTGTTCGTGTATTGTTTTGCAATGTTTCCATTATTATACAGGGTTGGGCAAATGTGTCGGAACACTTGATTAATGGATAAATGTCTGTTGTATTCTTATAACGTTTAAAAGAAATGTTTTTAATTTTATTTCTTCTGTTCAGTGACGTACTTTGATTTTCAACAGCTACCCTATTTTGTATACACCCTGTATATTTTTACATTTTTAAATGGACACCTTCAAAATCAAAGTACTCGAATGAATAGAATAAATAAAATTAAAAACATTTCTCTTAAAAGTAATAAGAAAAAAAATTACGTTTAGTCAGAAATCTGGTGTTTCCAAAACTGTATATGTATTTATTAATATACCGGGTGTATGTACATAAAACAGGGCCACCCCTACAGTATTTCCATTATTCGCAATGTTAATTTAACATTTGGTAGAGTTGTATTAAAAGCAAATTTGAGTTTAGAAATTATCCAAAAATGTTAGTTGTACTTTCGGTTTCAGCAGAAGTGACATAAATTTTGAAATTTTAAGTGGAACACCTTGTATATTTTTATTTTCGGATTCAGGACGTAATTTTGTGCACTTTCGGTTTCAGCAGAAGTGACATCAATTTTGAAATTTTAAGTGGATTTATTTTCGGATTCAGGCCGTAATTTTACGTCCACCTTTATTTTTTTGTTGAAAAGCGTCATGTCTTTAAAATATACATTTCTTAAAAATCTACCGAGCCATTTAAACAACTGAAATCAATTACCGGATGCCAATACCACCTGTTACCGACCGTAAACCTTCTGAAAACAACACATTTCGGAAATGACTTGCGATTTGTTTTGTGTAACCAGTAGCGACGCAAATTGTTTGTTATTGAAATGTAACACGCGACCGAAGCAGTGTTTATCTTTTTTTAAAATTTGTGATACCAGAATGGGTATTGCCTTGTACGCCTTGGAAGACCGCGCTCTGTCACGTTTGCTGCTAGAAGTCACCTGTTTTCTTCCCATAGTTTTTATCTGTGGACGCCGGTCGTTTTGATGTACGTCGGCGAATTCGTTAATTAGATTAATTCCACGTAACCAATTAAGTGAGTAAAACACGTTAATTGGCCGGAGGAATTGCAATGCCTTGTACGGCCATCCGTGACACACACACGGACGCGAATGCTGAGGCTACGTCCTTCTGTTCATTCCTCATCATCCCGCACACGTTGATCCTTGAGAGCTTTAGAATTAAATATTAAAATTTATATACAACTTGGTTTTCGTTGAATGACTTTCGATGTCAAGCTAATTTTCTGGATCATCCGCACATCCCCAGCCTGGAACTTGTCAATCCTCCATTTATTTTTTTCTTCAAACTTAACATGAGTCTTATAAAACGAAATAATAACAAATTGCTCTCTAAACATTTATATTATTGTATGGGTACACTTGTGCTTGGAACTCCACGTTAGCTAGAAAATATTTTCCAAAGATAGTTAATATGAAACATCTTTATTGAGAGACATAATTTTTTACATTAATTTTTACATATTTAATTTATGATAGACTGTCGAAGGCTATCGACCATAGGTCTTTCTGCTCGTAAGAGATTTAATCTTTGTGAAATTGTAATAATAATGCTTAAAAAATAAAGTTAGAAATATATAACTATAACACACTTTTTTTTTAATTTCAGATAATGCGGTGGGCCAGGCACAGACTGAAAGAACTCTGAGCGTCCACATTTCCGTTCCTGTTCTTGGATGGGCACGGCGCGTACAATTCCAGATAGAGTTCGTCCGTTTCACGAATGAAAGTAGTAATGGTCGTGATGAAGCTCTACAGGCGGATCTCGCCTAAAGCTTTCGTCTTCGGCGCCATTTTTCTGACGGTGGCGCTCTGCATATACTACGCCAGTACTTCCCCGGACGCGATCGAGCAGCACCACGCCGAAGCGGTGGTCGTCCAGGGGGGGGATCCCGCGCTGGAGGGTCGGAGGGTCATCGAAGCGCCCCCCTCCAGGCTGGTGAGCAAGGGCGGGAAGGAGTTCCAGACGTGTCCCAGTCTCACTTCCACGGAAGCCGACATCAATACCGTCGATGTCTTCAAAGAGTTTGAGTTCCAGGTGAGTTTGGGGATCTCGGTTAGTGATGGCTGTTATTTTCACTAACTGCTACTTTGTAACCGGTACCATGAAATGATAACAGTAACCGTTATTGAAAAATGAACAGTGATTTTTCTCAAAGGTTATTTTATAAAAAGGAGAACTGTAACCGATTCCAACTCAATAAAGTATCAGTTCTGTTACTAAGTAAGTCATATAACCGATTCAATAACGAATAACTTCTTAGTAACAGTAACTGATTCAATAACTGATATAACTTGTTTACCAACAGTAACCGAATCAATAACAAATCACTTCTTAATAACATAACTCTTTGCCGTTTGTGGAAAATAAACAAGTTACACATCGGAACCGTTGCACCAGTTTCCTGCTACGATATATCAATTATTTATATATCAAAAATGTATTTTTTTTTATGGATATTGATCTTTCAAAATAAATTTCTTCATTGTTTAATAGTGTGACATTTTTTAAATCGTTGAACGCATTTTTCGTTTTTAAAGATCGTTTTATTTCCAAGTATAATATGCCAACTAATTTTATTAGAAATTAGAACGGATTATCTTTTTTTATGGATTTTGAGCTGTTAAAACAAACTCTTTCAGTGATTATTTGTTTAACATTTTTTTTTAAATCTTTTACGCAGTTTCGTAATTTCAGTTCAAATTATTATATTACAAAATATTATTATTATATTAATTATTTCCAATAGAAATTAAAAATACATTGTTTTATTATTGATTTTGCACCTTGAAACAAATTTCGTCGTTGCTTAATCGTTTGAAATTTTTCGAATTTTTCGTATTCCAGCTCAAGTTTGAACCGTTGCTGCTTTGTTTTTAGAAAATAAAAAAATTATAAATGATTGTCTTTTTTCATGGATTTTGAGTTTGTGAAAATAATTCATTTGTTATTTGATTGTTTGCAATTTTTTTAAATCTTTGAATGCATATTCGTTTTTGCTACTCAAGTTTGAATTGTTGTTAATGAGAAATCACAAATACATTGTCTACTTTATGGATTTTGGGCTTTTAAAACAAATTCCTTTATTTGTTACATACATACATTTATTTGGCAAAAATTGACATTAATGTACATTAATTTTATAAAACATTGTATGAAAGTGGAAGCCAATTTTTATTAGTGAATTGTTCATATTTTTCTAAACTTACGTTAAATAACAGTTACTAAATAACCGTTTAAATAACAGGTTATTTTTTATTAACAGTAACTGTTACAACCGTTACTGGAAATAACCGTGTATCTGATCTCTAATCACGGTTGTTTGATTGAGGATTGGGCAAATTTGCGCATTTTGAGGATCTGGAAAAAATAACCTAAGTAGAGAACATTAGCTGATTCTGGAACAGGAAGCAATCCCGATAAAGCCGCAAGTGAAAATGTACGCGAAAAAGTACATTTCAAATTTGGTGGAATTACTCCCCAATAAACTATCAAAATCTAAGGGATTTTTTGGCGGGAAACTCAAAAGTTTTGCCATCTCAAGAAATCCGGGGGAATTACGCCGCAAAATACCTGCCACCGCAAGAAATTTTTAGAATTTGGTGACGGAAAATTCGAAGCTGGGGAATAAAAATTGCTTTTGAAAGCAAATAGCACGCATATACACTATTTGGAAGCAGGTACCATTCTTTCAGTACCAGGTAAATTTTCGCATTCTGGGGCCCAATCTGAAAATAAATAACCGAACTGCAGAATATTAGCTGATTCTAGAGCGGAAAGTGAAAATGGCAACACCGTGCGCGCAATAGCGTTACAATTCGGGAAATTTTAGCGGCGGGAAATTCAAATCTGATGGAATTGAGCCCCTATAAGTGTGCCAACCATCAACATCTGTGCGATTTTTACGGTGGGACACTCAAAAGTTTTGCCACCTTAAGATATTACGCCCCAAAATACCTGCCATCCTAAGAAATTTTGGGGAATTTGGTGGCGGAAAATTCGAACCTGGGGAATTCACGGAAGTGCATTTTAAAACAAGTAGCAGTTATACCAAATCAGGTAGCAGTTATTTGGAAGCAGGTGGCATTCTTTCAGTACTAGGTAATTTTGCGGATTTTGTGGCCCAATCTGGAAAAAATTAACCCAAGTAGAGAGTATTAGCAAATTCTGGAACAGAAAGTAAAATGGCAACACTGCGCAAAATTTAGTGGCGGGAAATTCAGAGTCTGCCAACTATTTTTTTACGGCGGAAATTTGGTGGAATTACTCCCCAGTAAACTATCAAAATCTAAGGGATTTTTTTGGCGGGAAACTCAAAAGTTTTGCCACCTCAAGAAATCCGGGGGAATTACGCCGCAAAATACCTGCCATCTCAAGAAATTTTGGGGAATTTGGTGACGGGAAATTCGAACCTGGAGGATTAAACCGTTTGAAAACATTTATGCAGTTATACCAATTATTTGGAAGCAGGTAGCAGCCTTTCAGTAAAATAATAACAGCTATCAGTTTTAAAATTCGGAGGGGAATTCAAATCCGGTGGAATTAGGCCTCAACAAGTCTGCCAATTATTTTTTTTTACGGCGGGACAGTCAAAAGTTTTGCCACCTCAAGAAATCTGGGGGAATTGCGCCGCAAAATATCTGCCACCTCAAGAAATTTTGGGGAAATTTGTGGCGGGAAATTCGAACCTGAGGGATTAAACTGTTTGAAAACATTAATACCAATTCAGGTAGCAATTATTTGGAAGCAGGTCTTTCGGTAAAAGAATAACAGCTATCAATGTTACAATTCGAGAAATTTTAGCGGCGTGGATTTCAAATCCGGTGGAATTACGCCTCAAGTCTGCCAACTACTTTTTTTTACGGCGGGACAGTCAAAAGTTTTGCCACCTCAAGAAATCTGGGGAGTTACGCCCCAAAATATCTGCCACCTCAAGAAATTTTGGGGAATTTGGTGGCGGGAAATTCGAACCTGAGAGATTAAACTGAAAACATTTATACCAATTCAGGTATCAATTATTTGGAAGCAGGTAGCAATTTTTCGGTAAAAGAATAACAGCTATCAATTTTAAAATTTTGGAAATTTTAACGGCGGCGAATTCAAATCCGGTGGAATTACGTCTCAACAAGTCTGCCAACTATTTTTTTTTACGGCGGAACAGTCAAAAGTTTTGCCACCTCAAAAAATCTGGGGAATTTCGCCGCAAAATATCTGCCACCTCAAGAAATTTTGTGGCGGGAAATTTGAACTTGGGGGATTATACTGTATACAGGTAACAGTTATACCAATCCAGGTAGCAATTATTAGGAAGAAGCTAACAGTCTTTCAGTAGGAATAACTGCTACCTCTTACCAAATGCACTTCTTGTAATTCCCAAGTTCGAATGTCCCGCCACTAAATTCTTCCAAATATCTTAAGGTGGCAGACATTTCGGGGCGTAATGTTCCGAGATATCTTAAACAGACAAACATTTTGGGACGTAATGTTCACAGATTTGAATTTCCCGCCACTAAAAATTTGCAAATTGTAATAGTGTAGAGATGAGCGAAAAAAACTCATTTCTTGTGAGTCGACTTGTAGAAAAGTCGATCGAAAATTCTCCCAAATATCTTAAGGTGGCAGACATTTCGGGGCGTAATTTTCCGAGATATCTTAAGCAGACAAACATTTTGGGACGTAATGTTCGCAGATTTGAATTTCCCGCCACTAAAATTTCGCAAATTGTAACACTTTTGCGCGTGCAGTGTAGAGATGAGCAAAAAAACTCTTTTCTTGTGAGTCAACTTGTAGAAAAGTCAACCGAAATGTGTCGACTAATGACTCTTACAAAAAGTATGTCTGTAAAGAAGTGATGAGAAAAGAAAAAGAAGGTTGTCACCTCTAGAAATTATATGATTCAAACTGAGTCACTCACTCATGACTTATCCATCTCTAGTACAGTGTTGCCATTATCACTTCCGATTTTACCGGGATTTCCTACTGTTCCAGAAATACCTAATTACTTTTTGATTAATTTGAAAAAAAGTGAAATTTTGGAATTTCGTTTTGATTTTTTATTAAAACATTCCATAATCACTTCCGCTTTTACTTCCTGTTGTTGTTAGAGAATCGGATAATATTCTCTATTAACCTATTTTTTTTGAGAAATTTGAAAAAAAGTTAAATTTTGGAGTTTTTATTTTTTGTTTTGATTTTTTATTAAAACACTCCATAATCACTTCCGCTTTTACTTCCTGTTGCTGTTACAGAATCGAATTATACTCTCTATTAACCTATTTTTGTTTTTGAGATATTTGAAAAAAAGGTAAATTTTGGAGTTTCGTCTTTATTTTTTGTTTTGATTTTTTATTAAAACATTCCATAATTACTTTCGCTTTTACTTCCTGTTGTTGTTACAGAATCGGATAATATTTTCTATTAACCTATTTTTGTTTTGTTTTTGAGATATTTGAAAAAAAGTTAAATTTTGGAGTTTCGTCTTTATTTTTTGTTTTGATTTTTTACTAAAACATTCCATTATCACTTTCACTTTTACTTCCTGTTGTTGTTACAGAATCGGATAATATTCTTTATTAACCTATTTTTTTTGAGATATTTTAAAAATAGTTAAATTTTGGAGTTTCGTCTTTATTTTTTGTTTTGATTTTTTACTAAAACATTCCATTATCACTTTCACTTTTACTTCCTGTTGTTGTTACAGAATCGGATAATATTCTCTATTAACCTATTTTTGTTTTTGAGATATTTGAAAAAAAGGTAAATTTTGGAGTTTCGTCTTTATTTTTTGTTTTGATTTTTTATTAAAACATTCCATAATCACTTCTGCTTTTACTTCCTGTTGTTGTTACAGAATCGGATAATATTCTCTATTAACCTATTTTTTTTTTTTTTAATATTTGAAAAAAAGTTAAATTTTGGAGTTTCGTCTTTATTTTTTGTTAAAACATTGTACATACTCTTTTTAACTAGGAATACAATAGCCTACTTGCTTGTGAGATAACCTTAAATATTTTCCATGACAAACCATGGCCAACTTTTGTTTTTCTTATAAGCGCCATTTTGCATCTTAATATTTTCCATGAGTAATTCTTTTTGTGAATGTACTTGATATTTTGGCGTAGATTTTACATCAAAAATTGAAATAATTCCTTTTTGCATAATATGCTTTGGAAACTAAATGAACACATTTTGTATCAAACAAAATGTTTATTCCCCAGTAATCTCTGATGTATGAAACCGAAGATTTAATTCAGATTTCGATATATTTTTTATAGCTTTGAATATTTTGAAGCAGTAGCGTACCTAGGGGAGGGGGCGGCACATATTTTGGGGCGGCATTTCCTTTTATATTCCTGTCTATACAACATCTTTATTTCAGTAACTTTTACAATTAAAGTTTTTCAGTTATTACTATTAAGTTAGTAAGTTACTGTCTTATGGCTATCGACCATCGGTCTTTCTGCCCATTCCTGTCTATATTATTTAAAAAATAAATGTGTGTGATCGGTTGCGGACACCACATTTATCTGTATTACCACCTCTGCTACTTCGGCCGTACCATGAGTCACCCGGCCGAGAGCCGTCACTGGTGTTTTCAATCTAGTACGCTAGTTTCTGCAGAATTCTAGTACGTTAGTAAAATGTCCACTCATTTCATTATAATATCAAATCCATTTATCAAACTGATACGATTAGAATCGTTTTGGTCCCTCGAAAAAAACAATATGCAAATCAAAATTGAACATTTTGTGTAGGGCTCGCGGGGAGGGGGTAGTTTAATAAGTTTGGTTCAATTTGCTTTGGTGCAGCGTTTTCCGGGCGGGTTAGGGTGCGGGCGGATTAATTTCCGACGCTAAAAGCCAGAATGTTCGGCGTGTTCACACCCTTGCACCCTTGCGGAGTAATTAATGCGACGTGGGACTTCTCTTTGAAATTATGCAATTCCGTCGCTTTTAGGGCTTATGGCTAAAGCCATACATTTATACCTGTACGTCTATGTGCACACGCGCCTTCAGGAATCGAAACATTCAAGGCCGAATTCGAGCTCGTGTTATCATAGACGATGTAAGGATGCCAAAATGAAAGGCTTATTGAGAAAACGTTTTTTTTTGTCTCACGAGTTTCGAAGAAAAAAAAACAATTAGAAACAGATTAGATGTTTCTTCATATTGTATTACGTTTGTCTGAGAGCTTTTGATCACATTTCGAATAGTTGATGCCTGCTGTGGCCGAAGTACAAACAGCACCACCAGCAGAAAGAAAGTCAACTTCTATATCAGATGAGTCAGAAAAACATCAATCTTCTCCCAAAATAAATTATGAAAATATCAGAACAGTCAGAAAAACGTCAATTGTCTCCCAAAAGTTAAAATCAAAAACAAAAAAAATATGAAGTGGTCACCCGATTTGATTAGAATTGCTATCAAATCGGATGACTATTTCATATTTTTTTGTTTTTGATTTGAACTTTTGGGAGACAATTGACGTTTTTCTGACTGTTCTGATATTTTCATAATTTATTTTGGGAGAAGGGCCATTGATTGATGTTTTTCTGACTCATCTGATATAGAAGTTGACTTTCTTTCTGCTGGTGGTGCTGTTTGTACTTCGGCCACAGCAGGCATCAACTATTGGAAATGTGATCAAAAGCTCTCAGACAAACGTAATACAATATGAAGAAACATCTAATCTTATCAGAGGATATGAAGAAGTTTATTGAAAGTGAAGACTTGCCATCAGAAATTTCGAAATTAGATTCTACCATTAAATTTTACAATTTTTTTGAGGGTACGGTATGATACTCGTATATGAATTATCGACAAACAAAAATACCTTTCGATTCGATTTTACTATTAGAGATAACCTCAAACATGAAATATGCCGCTGGCTTAATGGAACTCCACCCCGAACCTATACATCCAGATGGGCCATTAGCCGGCCAAACAAAGCCGCGCACACCTATCGCTTTATCAGTTTAATTGATTGGGGGGAAGGGGGTGTCCCTTCCAGCTAACTAATCCGGCTCGGGGCCGCGCGTTTCAATTGTTTAAATCTTTGCGGTCAAAGCCCCCACCCCTCTCGGGCTAATTGTCCCGAATTCATTGGCCGTATAATTCTAGGGTTTACCATAGAATCCGCGAAGCATTCACGAATTAATCTTGCAATTAATTGTGATTTACTCAATCAAGCAGTGGTTGGTTATTTTCATGCTACAGGTAGCAAATAATATTCTCCGAAACTGGCTAGTTGGTAAGTTCGCGTGCATGACTTTAAAGAAGACACTTCAAAGTTTTTCGCCCTCGAAGATTCATCAAAATCGATTGAAAATACACCGAGTTATAGCGGTTTGAAAATGTTCAAAATTTCACGTGTCATTTTTTCCCTTCAGTATATATGGATTTTCTCTAGCCCACAATATATGAGTATTTACAGTACTGTTCAACATAAATGATTTTTTTCTGAGTAAAAAATATCACGTTTCCAAAATTTGCATTTTGGTTTAATCTACGAACCTATAGTGACTTTATTCAAATGTTCGTCGTGATACCTGGTGGCAGAAGATTGGTTACAACAAATTAAAATTATCGCAACTACAGTCACGATTAATTGTTTTATTTATTTTTTTCAAGGCGTAAACACGCGCGCACACCTCAAGCCTCAAGAACGTACATGCACTAAACATTTTCTAGTTGTATTCCTACATTCGTACAACAGAATGAAAATAGAAATGGTAATCACCGTGCAGAATGTATACACCTGCAGATAAACACGCAATGAAATGCAACTTTAAAAATTCCATATTCTAGAACTAATCTTTCGACTGAACAAAATTCACGCAACAACATAAATACAATATTTTTTATAATTAGATTTATTTTCATTATCTGAAGGTAATCATTATTTGCAGCTGACTTTTTCATAAACGGGAGAGAAAATCGAGTCGAATTCATTGTGTAAGGTACCAAATCATTCAGCATAAAAAGCTTTAAAAATAATATACGAAGACCGATACTGTCAAATAATTAGGGAAGCCAATATTAACACATTTAAAATGTTACATGTAAATCCCTATGGACCGCTTCGCAATTCACCACCCTGTATATTTATTATATTTTTCAAGTGCTAAAATTATCAATTTCCAACTGTCAAAAATGAAAATTTTAGCTGTCAAAATTAGCAATTTTCCAGTGCCACAAATAACAATTTCCAACTGCCAAGAATGGCAATTTTCAACTGTAAAAATTGATCATTTTCAAGTGTCAAATTTGACATTTTTCAAGTGCCACATAAACCAATTTCCAACTGGCAAAAATGACAATTATCAACTGCCAAAAATGACAATCTTTAACTGACTAAAATTACCATTTCCAAGTGGCAAAAATGACTATTTTCAACTGTGAAAAGTGACTATTTTCAAGTGCTAAAAAAATAATTTTAACTGCCAAAATTAATACATTTCAAGTGTCACAAATAACAATTACCAACCGCTAAAAATAACAATTTCCAACTGTCAAAAATGACAATTTAAGCTGCCAAAATTGGCAATTTTCAAGTGCCATAAATAACAATTTCCAACTGCCAAGAATGGCAATTTTGAACTGTAAAAATTGATCATTTTCAAGTGTCAAATTTGACATTTTTCAAGTGCCACAGAACAATTTCCAACTGGCAAAAATGACAATTATCAACTGCCAAAAATGACAATCTTTAACTGACTAAAATTACCAATTTCAAGTGGCAAAAATAACAATTTTCATCTGCGAAAAGTGACTATTTTGAAGTGCCAAAAAAACCATTTTAACTGCCAAAGTTAATAAATGTTAAGTGCCACAAATAACAATTTCCAACAGCCAAAAATGACCATTTTCAACTGCCAAAAATGGCAATTTTTAATTGATTAAAATTACCATTTTTAAGTGCCAAAAAAGACAATTATTTTCAACAGTGAAAAGCTACCATTTTCAAGTGCCAAAAAACACAATTATTTTCAACAGTGAAAAGCGAACATTTTCAAGTGTTAAAAATAATAATTTCCAACTGTCAAAAATGTCAATTTTAGCTGCCAAACTGGGCAATTTTCAAGTGCCACAAATAACAATTTCCAACTATCAAAAATAACAATTTTCAACCGTCAAAATTGATCATTTTCAAGTGCCACACAGAACAATTACCAACTGCCAAAAATGACAATTATCAACTGCCAAAAATGACAATCTTTCACTGACTAAAATTTTCATTTTCAAGTGCCAAAAATGACAATTTTTAAGTGCCACAAATAACAATTTCCAACAGTCAAAAATTACCATTTTCAACTGTTAAAATTGATCATTTTCAAGTAACAAAATTGACAATTTTCAAGTGTCACAATTGACAATTTCCTACCGCTAAAAATGACAATTATCAACTGCCAAAAATGGCAATTTTTAACTGACTAAAATTACCATTTTCAAGTGCCAAAAAAAGGCAATTATTTTCAACAATGAAAAGTGAACATTTTCAAGTGCCAAAGAAACAATTTTAACTGCCAAAATTAATTATTTACAAGTGCTAAAAATAATAATTTCCAACTGTCAAAAATGACAGTTTTAGCTGCCAAAATTGGCAGTTTTCAAGTGCCACAAATAACAATTTCCAACTGTCAAAAATAACAATTTTCAACGGTCAAAATTGATCATTTTTTCAAGTGCCAAAATTGACAATTTTCAAATGCCACACAGAACAATTTCCAACTGCCAAAAATGACAATTATCAACTGCCAAAAATGACAATATTTCACTGACTAAAATTTCCATTTTCAAGTGCCAAAAATGACAATTTCCAACAGACAAACATGACAATTTCCAACTGCCAAAAATGACAATTTATAACTGACTAAAATTATCAATTTCAAGTGGCAAAAATAACAATTTTCTCAGCTGCGAAAAGTGACTATTTTGAAGTCCAAAAAAAAAAATTTGAACTGCCAAAATTAATAAATGTCAAGTGCCACAAATAACAGTTTCCAACAACCAAAAATGACCATTTTCAACTGTTAAAATTGATCATTTTCAAGTACCAAAATTAACAATTTTCAAGTGTCACAAATAACAATTTCCAACCGCCAAAAATGACAATTATCATCTGCCAAAAATGGCAATTTTTAACTGACTAAAACTACCATTTTCAAGTGCCAAAAAAGTGTCATAAATAACAATTTCCAACCGCTAAAGATGACAATTATTAACTGCCAACAATGGCAATTTTTAACTGACTAAGATTACCATTTTCAAGTGCCAAAAAAGACAATTATTTTCAACAGTGAAAAGCGAACATTTTCAAGTGCCAAAGAAACAATTTTAACTGCCAAAATTAATTATTTTCAAGTGTTAAAAATAATAATTTCCAACTGTCAAAAATGACAATTTTAGTTGCCAATCTTGGCAATTTTCAAGTCCCACAATTTACAATTTCCAACTGTTAAAAATAACAATTTTCAACTGTCAACATCGATCATTTTCAAGTGCCAAAATTGACAATTTTTAAATGCCACACAGAACAATTTCCAACTGCCAAAAATGACAATTATCAACTGCCAAAAATAACAATCTTTCACTGACTAAAATTGCCATTTTCAAGTGCCAAAAATGACAATTTTCAAGTGCCAAAAATAACAATTTCCAACTGCCAAAAATGACAATTATCAACTGCCAAAAATGACAGTCTTTCACAGACTAAAATTTTCATTTTCAAGTGCCAAAAATGATAATTTTCAAGTGCCAAAAATAACAATTTCCAACTGTCAAAAATAACAACTTTAACTGCCAAAATGGACACTTTTCAAGTGCCACAAATAACAATTTCCAATTGCCAAAAATGACAATTTTCAACTGTCAAAATTGAACATTTTCAAGTGCTAAAAAATGATCATTTTCGTCCTTCTTACTAATATTAGTATTTAATTG
This sequence comes from Ocypus olens, assembly GCA_910593695.2. NCBI lineage: Eukaryota > Metazoa > Arthropoda > Insecta > Coleoptera > Staphylinidae > Ocypus > Ocypus olens. The sequence goes on from OU343056.1 coordinate 52,634,755, forward strand.
AAAATAAAAAGTTAAGTATTTCATTCAATTTGTATTGTTCTACAAATGTGGGAACAATTCAAATTGAAGTCTTCTTTGGTTTCATGATATTATTTTTGATTTGCCGACACGTGTTTCTATAGTAAAACATTTTTTATTTTTATCGTTTCTTTAAATTTTATTCAATATTTAACGCTAATTAGAAATATAATTCTTTAGAAACTAACATTTATACTTTATGTAACCCTGTGTAAAATATTATTACATAATGTTTTACAACCAGTTATGATTTGAGTGCCAAAAATGGTTCATTTTTCGAACGGATCGGGTCGGACAGCCTTAATTATTCCACCTCGGCTATTTTTAGTTAACGAAAGATAATTATATCTAACCCTTTATTCCTTTATGATAATAACGTCCAAATTGATTGTCTAACCATTCACACATCTCTGTTTCTCGCATTGTATTATTCTTGAACCCCTCAGATCATGTTATCAGATTCATCTCATTTAAATCCCATTTGGAACCGAGTGATTCTTTTATAGCAGAAACAATTGGATTTACCTCGGGGCTCGGTCTGCTCTCTCTTTGTAATTTAATTGAACAATTTCGCCGGCTTTATCAGATAATTTATAAAGTTTTATTAGTTTTAGGAATAAATTATTACCTCTATTACCGCTTCAATTTGATTTTAAAATGATTATATTCGGCGAATAAAAACATCATTATCCGCGATTCCGGTCGGAATCGATAGCGTCTTACCTTCGCCGTCGGTTTTTTTTTTCGTCCCCCCCTAAGGACGGCGCCGCGACGCTTGTTTGCATTCCAATTTGCATGGTGGTCGGAGCGCCGCGTCGACGTCGTCGTCGGGGTGTCCCGTTTTAACGAAGGGATTGTTCGGGAGACGGTCCTCAAGACATAATTTATTCCGAGGGAGGATAACGCGATTTCCCGTTTTATTCTTGCCGATCACGCAAATTTTATTCAGTCGATATGACACCGACAGGAACATTAGAAAACGTTTATTCTCTTTTTAGTGTAATGTAAGAATTTTATTATAACAGCGTTAACGGTATAGTAATATAATCTTTCGTTTTTGTTGTATACTATTTTATATTATATATTTACAAACTGGTATTATTATTATCATCATCGTATGCAACCATATACACGTAGGTGTTTATAAAATAACAAATAGGTTTCTTTCGCTGATTGATAAATATGCGTCGGAAACTCATAATTATTCAGAATGTATCTTGAAGATTCATCTTCAATTTGGTGGTGCGGCCTCGCGGAGATTTGTTAACGCGTTCTCTCCGAATACTGTCGGGTTACGCCAGGTACTCTGCACAGTAAACATTTCTCTCATTAAAAGTCCACTTTGGATCTAATTCCATTAATGTGGGCGGGAGTAAAAGGAAAATTCACAATTGAACAATAACTAGAAAACTGACTTCATAACCCGTCATTATATTTACCGTGAAAATTGTTACAATGGTAAGTATCTAGAGAACACAATGGATGTACGCGTCGTGGCGAAAAATGAAAATGCTTTGCATGCTCAATTGCGGATCAATTAATCCCACGCCGTTTTGTTGTTCTAGTCGATTTGATTGGATTTACCGGAATTAATTATATATGTCAAGGTAATTGATTTCTGGGGATTGTATGCAAATGCAGTGCACACACGTGTATAATTACTTTCATTATATCCGATTACTTAAAAGATGTATTTGTGGTGGCAGTGCAGCTGTTGATTTAAAAATCGTTTCTTTCATGTAAATGTTTTGCAGATTACTGTTTTAAACTCGTAAATTGAACTACCACTTTAGAGTTGAAAAAAACAGCGTATGCCTAAGTCAAAAAATTAAACAAATGATCCGCAGTTGCATTATATCAATGAGTATTATTGAAGCTTTTATCAATAACTATAAATAAACGACAATTTACGTTTATGGCCTACTGAAACGAAAAAAGATATTCAGCTGACATTTGTGCCTTGTCTGTCGAATATACGTTCAAGATGCCAACGCTTCCAGTAATAGCAAAAGTTCACGTCAACTTATTTTATGTATTTTCTCTGATCCCCCGCCTTTGAATAATATTCCTTATAGTTTAAAAAATATTTCAGGGCGAATGATGTGTAGATTTGCAAACTCGTCGATTTTTGTTTTGACTGAAATCCTTTTTAACTAAAAAAAAAATTCAGAGTTCAGATATATTTTTTTAAAGTTTTTCATATCTGTCTTATCTTACGAAATGTTCCAATTACGTTTAACGTTTTCTCATATATTTCTCTTTTTATTTTTGCAGCCCGCTTGGATGAAGATGAAAGAGTACTGGGATAAACCATTTGAGGATCGCTTCGAGAGGCAGAAAATGGACCCGGAACGGCCTCCTTTAAAGGTATGACTTCTTTATTAGGCACTAATCAATTTCCATGGCATGTAACCAAAATTTAACACTTTTGTTGGTAATAAACGAATCCATGATCCCTCGATTATCTGGAAAAATAGTGGAGGGGTGTTTTGGGATTGTATTGGGATATAAACTAGAATTCATTTTGAGTAAATTTAGAAGTTTTCCAAATTGTGGCAATTGTTTTTATATTTTTTTATCCTCTGGGCGAATTGTTCGACCTCAAAAATGCATAAACACAGTTCTCGTGCGATTATTTGGAAAACTGGCGAAGGAATGTTTTGGGATTTTCTTAGGATGTGAACTAGATTGCATTTTGAGTAAATTTAGAAGTTTCCCAAATTGTGGCAATTGTTTTTATATTTTTTTATCCTCTGGGCGAATTGTTCGACCTCAAAAATGCATAAACACAGTTCTCGTGCGATTATTTGGAAAACTGGCGAAGGAATGTTTTGGGATTTTCTTGGGATGTAAACTAGAATTCATTTTGAGTAAATTTAGAAGTTTTCCAAATTGTGGCAATTGTTTTTATATTTTTTTATCCTCTGGGCGAATTATGCGATCGCAAAAATGCATAAACACAGTTCTCGTGTGATTATTTGGAAAACTGGTGATGGAATGTTTTGGGATTTTCTTGGGATATAAACTAGAATCTATTTTGAGTAAATTTAGAAGTTTTCCAAATTGTGGCAATTGTTTTTATATTTTTTTATCCTCTGGGCGAATTATGCGATCGCAAAAATGCATAAACACAGTTCTCGTGTGATTATTTGGAAAACTGGTGATGGAATGTTTTGGGATTTTCTTGGGATATAGACTAGAATCTATTTTGAGTAAATTTAGAAGTTTTCCAAATTGTGGCAATTGTTTTTATATTTTTTTATCCTCTGGGCGAATTATGCGATCGCAAAAATGCATAAACACAGTTCTCGTGTGATTATTTGGAAAACTGGTGATGGAATGTTTTGGGATTTTCTTGGGATATAAACTAGAATCTATTTTGAGTAAATTTAGAAGTTTTCCAAATTGTGGCAATTGTTTTTATATTTTTTTATCCTCTGGGCGAATTATGCGATCGCAAAAATGCATAAACACAGTTCTCGTGTGATTATTTGGAAAACTGGTGATGGAATGTTTTGGGATTTTCTTGGGATATAAACTAGAATCTATTTTGAGTAAATTTAGAAGTTTTCCAAATTGTGGCAATTGTTTTTATATTTTTTTATCCTCTGGGCGAATTATGCGATCGCAAAAATGCATAAACACAGTTCTCGTGTGATTATTTGTAAAACTGGTGATGGAATGTTTTGGGATTTTCTTGGGATGTAAACTAGAATTCATTTTGAGTAAATTTAGAAGTTTTCCAAATTGTGGCAATTGTTTTTATATGTTTTTATCCTCTGGGCGAATTGTTCGATTTCAAAAATGCATAAACACAGTTCTCGTGCGATTATTTGGAAAACTGGTGAAGGAATGTTTTGGGATTTTCTTGGGATGTAAACTAGAATTCATTTTGAGTAAATTTAGAAGTTTTCCAAATTGTGGCAATTGTTTTTATATTTTTTTATCCTCTGGGCGAATTATGCGATCGCAAAAATGCATAAACACAGTTCTCGTGTGATTATTTGGAAAACTGGTGATGGAATGTTTTGGGATTTTCTTGGGATATAAACTAGAATCTATTTTGAGTAAATTTAGAAGTTTTCCAAATTGTGGCAATTGTTTTTATATTTTTTTATCCTCTGGGCGAATTATGCGATCGCAAAAATGCATAAACACAGTTCTCGTGTGATTATTTGTAAAACTGGTGATGGAATGTTTTGGGATTTTCTTGGGATGTAAACTAGAATTCATTTTGAGTAAATTTCGAAGTTTTTCAAATTGTGGCAATTGTTTTTATATTTTTTTATCCTCTGGGCGAATTGTTCGAACTCAAAAATGCATAAACACAGTTCTCGTGCGATTATTTGGAAAACTGGTGATGGAATGTTTTGGAATTTTCTTGGGATGTAAACTAGAATTCATTTTGAGTAAATTTAGAAGTTTTCCAAACTGTGGCAATTGTTTTTATATTTTTTTATCCTCTGGGCGAATTATGCGATCGCAAAAATGCATAAACACAGTTCTCGTGTGATTATTTGGAAAACTGGTGATGGAATGTTTTGGGATTTTCTTGGGATGTAAACTAGAATTCATTTTGAGTAAATTTCGAAGTTTTCCAAATTGTGGCAATTGTTTTTATATTTTTTTATCCTCTGGGCGAATTGTTCGAACTCAAAAATGCATAAACACAGTTCTCGTGCGATTATTTGGAAAACTGGTGAAGGAATGTTTTGGGATTTTCTTGGGATGTAAACTAGAATTCATTTTGAGTAAATTTCGAAGTTTTTCAAATTGTGGCAATTGTTTTTATATTTTTTTATCCTCTGGGCGAATTGTTCGACCTCAAAAATGCATAAACACAGTTCTCGTGCGATTATCTGGAAAACTAGTGAAGGAATGTTTTGGGATTTTCTAGGGATGTAAACTAGAATTCATTTTAAGTAAATTTAGAAGTTTTCCAAATTGTGGCAATTGTTTTTATATTTTTTTATCCTCTGGGCGAATTTTTCGACCTCAAAAATGCATAAACACAGTTCTCGTGCGATTATTTGGAAAACTGGTGATGGAATGTTTTGGGATTTTCTTGGGATGTAAACTAGAATTCATTTTGAGTAAATTTCGAAGTTTTTCAAATTGTGGCAATTGTTTTTATATTTTTTTATCCTCTGGGCGAATTGTTCGACCTCAAAAATGCATAAACACAGTTCTCGTGCGATTATCTGGAAAACTAGTGAAGGAATGTTTTGGGATTTTCTAGGGATGTAAACTAGAATTCATTTTAAGTAAATTTAGAAGTTTTCCAAATTGTGGCAATTGTTTTTATATTTTTTTATCCTCTGGGCGAATTTTTCGACCTCAAAAATGCATAAACACAGTTCTCGTGTGATTATCTGGAAAACTAGTGAAGGAATGTTTTGGGATTTTCTAGGGATGTAAACTAGAATTCATTTTAAGTAAATTTAGAAGTTTTCCAAATTGTGGCAATTGTTTTTATATTTTTTTATCCTCTGGGCGAATTGTTCGACCTCAAAAATGCATAAACACAGTTCTCGTGCGATTATTTGGAAAACTGGCGAAGGAATGTTTTGGGATTTTTTTGGGATGTAAACTAGAATTCATTTTGAGTAAATTTAGAAGTTTTCCAAATTGTGGCAATTGTTTTTATATTTTTTTATCCTCTGGGCGAATTTTTCGACCTCAAAAATGCATAAACACAGTTCTCGTGCGATTATTTGGAAAACTGGCGAAGGTATGTTTTGGGATTTTCTTGGGATATAAACTAGAATTCATTTTGAGAAAATTTAGAAGTTTTCCAAATTGTGGCAATTGTTTTTATATTTTTTTATCCTCTGGGCGAATTGTTCGACCTCAAAAATGCATAAACACAGTTCTCGTGCGATTATCTGGAAAACTAGTGAAGGAATGTTTTGGGATTTTCTAGGGATGTAAACTAGAATTCATTTTAAGTAAATTTAGAAGTTTTCCAAATTGTGGCAATTGTTTTTATATTTTTTTATCCTCTGGGCGAATTTTTCGACCTCAAAAATGCATAAACACAGTTCTCGTGTGATTATCTGGAAAACTAGTGAAGGAATGTTTTGGGATTTTCTAGGGATGTAAACTAGAATTCATTTTAAGTAAATTTAGAAGTTTTCCAAATTGTGGCAATTGTTTTTATATTTTTTTATCCTCTGGGCGAATTGTTCGACCTCAAAAATGCATAAACACAGTTCTCGTGTGATTATCTGGAAAACTAGTGAAGGAATGTTTTGGGATTTTCTAGGGATGTAAACTAGAATTCATTTTAAGTAAATTTAGAAGTTTTCCAAATTGTGGCAATTGTTTTTATATTTTTTTATCCTCTGGGCGAATTGTTCGACCTCAAAAATGCATAAACACAGTTCTCGTGCGATTATTTGGAAAACTGGCGAAGGAATGTTTTGGGATTTTTTTGGGATGTAAACTAGAATTCATTTTGAGTAAATTTAGAAGTTTTCCAAATTGTGGCAATTGTTTTTATATTTTTTTATCCTCTGGGCGAATTTTTCGACCTCAAAAATGTATAAACACAGTTCTCGTGCGATTATTTGGAAAACTGGCGAAGGAATGTTTTGGGATTTGTTTGGGATGTAAACTAGAATTCATTTTGAGTAAATTTAGAAGTTTTCCAAATTGTGGCAATTGTTTTTATATTTTTTTATCCTCTGGGCGAATTGTTCGACCTCAAAAATGCATAAACACAGTTCTCGTGCGATTATTTGGAAAACTGGCGAAGGAATGTTTTGGGATTTGTTTGGGATGTAAACTAGAATTCATTTTGAGTAAATTTAGAAGTTTTCCAAATTGTGGCAATTGTTTTTATATTTTTTTATCCTCTGGGCGAATTTTTCGACCTCAAAAATGTATAAACACAGTTCTCGTGCGATTATTTGGAAAACTGGCGAAGGAATGTTTTGGGATTTGTTTGGGATGTAAACTAGAATTCATTTTGAGTAAATTTAGAAGTTTCCCAAATTGTGGCAATTGTTTTTATATTTTTTTATCCTATGGGCGAATTGTTCGACCTCAAAAATGCATAAACACAGTTCTCGTGCGATTATTTGGAAAACTGGCGAAGGAATGTTTTGGGATTTTCTTGGGATGTAAACTAGAATTCATTTTGAGTAAATTTAGAAGTTTTCCAAATTGTGGCAATTGTTTTTATATTTTTTTATCCTCTGGGCGAATTGTTCGACCTCAAAAATGCATAAACACAGTTCTCGTGTGATTATCTGGAAAACTAGTGAAGGAATGTTTTGGGATTTTCTAGGGATGTAAACTAGAATTCATTTTAAGTAAATTTAGAAGTTTTCCAAATTGTGGCAATTGTTTTTATATTTTTTTATCCTCTGGGCGAATTTTTCGACCTCAAAAATGTATAAACACAGTTCTCGTGCGATTATTTGGAAAACTGGCGAAGAAATGTTTTGGGATTTGTTTGGGATGTAAACTAGAATTCATTTTGAGTAAATTTGGAAGTTTTCCAAATTGTGGCAATTGTTTTTATATTTTTTTATCCTCTGGGCGAATTGTTCGACCTCAAATACGCATAAACACAGTTCTCGTGCGATTATTTGGAAAACTGGCGAAGGAATGTTTTGGGATTTTCTTGGGATGTAAACTAGAATTCATTTTGAGTAAATTTAGAAGTTTTCCAAATTGTGGCAATTGTTTTTATATTTTTTTATCCTCTGGGCGAATTATGCGATCGCAAAAATGCATAAACACAGTTCTCGTGTGATTATTTGGAAAACTGGTGATGGAATGTTTTGGGATTTTCTTGGGATATAAACTAGAATTCATTTTGAGTAAATTGAGAAGTTTTCCAAATTGTGGCAATTGTTTTTATATTTTTTTATCCTCTGGGCGAATTATGCGATCGCAAAAATGCATAAACACAGTTCTCGTGTGATTATTTGGAAAACTGGTGAAGGAATGTTTTGGGATTTTCTTGGAATATAAACTAGAATTCATTTTGAGTAAATTGAGAAGTTTTCCAAATTGTGGCAATTGTTTTTATATTTTTTTATCCTCTGGGCGAATTATGCGATCGCAAAAATGCATAAACACAGTTCTCGTGTGATTATTTGGAAAACTGGTGAAGGAATGTTTTGGGATTTTCTTGGAATATAAACTAGAATTCATTTTGAGTAAATTTAGAAGTTTTCCAAATTGTGGCAATTGTTTTTATATTTTTTTATCCTCTGGGCGAATTGTTCGACATCAAAAATGCATAAACACAGTTCTCGTGTGATTATTTGGAAAACTGGTGAAGGAATGTTTTGGGATTTTCTTGGAATATAAACTAGAATTCATTTTGAGTAAATTTAGAAGTTTTCCAAATTGTGGCAATTGTTTTTATATTTTTTTATCCTCTGGGCGAATTATGCGATCGCAAAAATGCATAAACACAGTTCTCGTGTGATTATTTGGAAAACTGGTGAAGGAATGTTTTGGGATTTTCTTGGAATATAAACTAGAATTCATTTTGAGTAAATTTAGAAGTTTTCCAAATTGTGGCAATTGTTTTTATATTTTTTTATCCTCTGAGCGAATTGTGCGATTTCAAAAATGCATAAACACAGTTCTCGTGTGATTATTTGGAAAACTGGTGAAGGAATGTTTTGGGATTTTTTTGGGATGTAAACTAGAATTCATTTTGAGTAAATTTAGAAGTTTGCGAACTGTTAAGTCTTTAATTTAATCGCCGTTCCTTGATCTTTCCAGGTGATAATCGTACCCCATTCCCACAACGATCCCGGCTGGCTGAAGACCTTCGAGAACTACTTCCACTACCAGTCGCGCCAGATCATGAATCACATGGTCACTAAGCTGCAACAGCACAAAAATCTGACCTTCATCTGGTCAGAAATCGCCTTCCTGAACGCTTGGTGGGAGGTGGCTCATCCCAGTAAACAGAGGGCTCTCAAGGCTCTCGTGCATTCCGGCAGGTTGGAGATCACCACGGGAGGATGGGTCATGACGGACGAGGCCAACTCGCATCTGTACGCTATGATCGATCAACTAATTGAAGGTGTGCATATGTTTCCAAAAATAAAATAAGTGTAGTGAGTAGTTTTAGGATCGCTGCTGCTCTACTTTATAATTTTCTGCTTTTCTTTAATCAATAGGTCACCAATGGGTGCAAACAAACTTGGGCGTAAAACCAAAATCCGGTTGGTCAATAGACCCCTTCGGGCACGGAAACACCCAGCCTTACCTCCTGGGATCATCCGGCATCAAAGGCACGGTGATCCAAAGAATTCACTACGCCTGGAAGCAGTGGTTGGCTTTGAAGCAGTACGGCGACTTCAAGTGGGTCCCGAATTGGTCTCCCTACGACAAAACGGGCATGATCCTCACCCACAACCAGCCCTTCGACATATACTCGATCAAACACAGCTGCGGCCCGCACCCCTACGTCTGCCTGAACTTCGACTTCAGGAAAGTCCCCGGTGAGTACACAGAGTTCTCCGTGAAGGCGCAAGCGATCACCGACGCGAACGTGAAGGAGAAATCCGAGCTGTTGCTCGAGCAATACGCGAGGACCGGCTCCTTGTTTCCCCACAACGTCGTGTTGATGCCTCTCGGCGACGATTTCCGCTACAACGTTGCGGAGGAATGGGATCAACAGTACGTGAATTACATGAAGCTCATCAACTACATCAACGCGAATAAGGAGGTGTACAACACGAACATCTCCTTTGGAACGCCGAAGGATTATTTCGAGGCGATCATGGAAAGATCGAATCTCCACTTCCCAACACTGCGCGGTGACTTCTTCGTGTATTCGGACATATTTTCAGAAGGCAGACCCGCGTACTGGTCGGGGTACTTCACCACCAGGCCGTTCATGAAGATCCTCGATCGGGAATTGGAGCACGGACTGCGCACCGCGGAAATTTTGTACACGATCGCGATCAACAGTGCGCGGCAGAAGAACTTGCTTCCGTATTTGAAGGTCCTGGAGAGGGATTACGAGAAGCTGGTGCTGGCGCGGAGGAACTTGGGGTTGTTCCAGCACCACGACGCGATAACCGGGACCAGTAAATCGTTCGTGATGCGTGATTACGGGTTGAAGTTGTTCGAGAGTTTGCGCGACACGGTCAAGATCCAGCAGAACGCGCTGCAGAGCATCGTGTTCGGGGAGACGACTCCGTTCAAGTCGGAGAGGAACGTTTTGTTGAGTGATCTAGAGCGGGATTCGTACGAGAAGTTGCCGAAGAAGACTCCGATCGTGATCGAGCAGGGTAAGTCCAGGAAGATCGTCGTTTTTAATTCACTGGGGCAGAAGCAGGATCAGCTGATACAGCTTCTGGTGACCACGGCGAGTGTGAGGGTTAGTGATAATAACAATGAGGACGTTGCATATCAAATCAATCCGGTGTGGAACAGCACGGATGGGAACACGCGGTTTTACGTGTCTTCCGATGAATTCGAGCTAGTGTTCGTGGCTACCATTCCCGCGCTGAGCATCATGAGCTTCAACATTAGTTACGAGAAGAAGGGCGAGGCTAAGATGGCGACTGTCTATTGCAGTAAATGCCACCGGAAGCAGAACCCCCCACAAGAGGGCGCATCTTTTCTCCCGACGAAATTCCCTATTAAAAACACCCAAATCGGGGATATACAGTTGGAAAATCAAAAGTTTAGAATCCTGTTTAACGGAAACAACGGATTCATGAAGAGCATAACGCGGAAGAACACGAGAAAAACCACGCAATGCGGGTTGCAATTCGCTGCTTACAGAAGCGCGCAGTTCCACTCCGGTGCGTACCTTTTCATGCCGGATCCGAACGAGCACGAAATTGAAAAGGACGTCCTGCAGCAGTACAAGGATGAGTTCAGCATAATCATCACCTCGGGGATCGTCTCCAGTGAGATTATGGTCGTCTACGGTGTGTTTTTGGTGCACACCGTGCGCATATTCCACGTGAATTCCGCTATTGCGGACACGATTTACGTGGAGAATGTTATAGATTTTGAAAATCCGCCGAAGAACCGTGAAACTGAACTGTTTATGAGGTTGGTGACGGAAATTCAGAACGGCGAACCCCCGGAATTCTACACGGATTCCAACGGATTCTCCATGCAGAAGCGGATCAAGGTGGAGAAGATCGGGATCGAGGGGAACTACTTCCCGATAACCACCATGGCGTTTATACAAGATGAAAACATGAGGATATCCCTCTTAACGAATCACGCGCAAGGAGCGGCGGCTTGGCAACCGGGATATCTTGAGGTGATGTTGGATCGACGCACCTTATACGATGATTCTCGAGGTATGGGTGAAGGCGTGGTCGATAACCGAAAAACCACCCATAAATTCTTCCTGTTGCTCGAGGACGTAACGCCGGTCACGCAGAAGCGGGAGAGCGGGCGCTTCGACAACACCGAGTACGGAGACGCCCTGCGCACCTTCAACGGCAACGAAGTCGTCAAATCGGAGTCCCACACCCGCCCGTCCCTCTTCGCGAACCACTTCTCCAACAACCTCAACTACCCCTTCAGCGTGTTCATCCTCGAGGACGGCGCGGACATGAACGACACCCTCATCAGACTGGTCGAGAACGAATTCCCCTGCGATCTCCACGTGATCACCCTGAGAACGCAGCCGGATCCGGTTTACACCCAGTTCCCCTCGAACAACGCCCTCTTCGTGCTGCACAGACAGGGGCATGAGTGCTCGGTGCACCACAACTTCACCTGCAATGTGAACAAATTCGAGGCCGGCTCGAACTTCAACCTGGCCGACGTCAGGAAGATCATTCCTACGTCCTTGACGGGTCTGGACGTCACCGGCCAGCCCCTGAAGGACTTCACCGGCATCACCATTGACCAAATGTCGTTGCAGACATTGAACGTCACGTTTAATTAGACCCAGCTTGTATAGGTAAATCCTTTTATTATTTTTTTTTTGTTTAACTTATTGGAATCACTAAATACAGAAAGTTAATCAAAATAATCGTTAGAAGAAAAAAACTAAATCAAAATTAGTGCAGCCTGATTCAATTTAAATTCCACCATTCTATAAATACAGGGTGTCCCACGAAGTAGTGGACAAGCGATATGTCAAAATTGGTTAGTAGTACGAAAATTAAATTTGGTGGATTTAAATGGTTCATAATGATGTCCCTTTCTGAATACCTAAATTCCATTTCTGTCTATCCATGACATAAACTTCAGTATTTGAAATGAGACACCCTATATATTTATGGATTTTTGTAAAGGTGATTCGAAGACAAATTCAGTAATATATTATTTGTGAGTTTTTTTCCGTATCCAATATGACACTTACATGAAACTCTGACCGATTACTCCTAGAAAGTATATCTTTAAAATTTGCTAAATAAGACTTTGACAACTTCACTGCAAGAAAAATGGCGTTGGTCAAAACTGAAATTTTAAGATAAAAAAACGACTCTCCGCTGTTACATGATTATAACTTCCGTATCCAATATGACAATTACATGAAACTCTGACAGATTATTCCTAGAAAGTAAATCTTTAAAATTTGCTAAATAAAACTTAAACAACTTCACTGCGAGAAAAATGGCGTTGATCAAAACTGAAATTTTGAGATCAAAAAACGACTTTCCGCTGTAACATGATTATAACTTCCGTATCGAATATGACAATTACATGAAACTCTGACAGATTATTCCTAGAAAGTAAATCTTTAAAATTTGCTGAGTAAAACTTTGACAACTTCACTGCAAGAAAAATGGCTGAAATTTTAAGATCAAAAAACTACTTTCTGCAGTAACATGATTATAACTTCCGGATCCAATATGACAATTACATGAAACTCTGACAGATTATTCCTCGAAACTAAATCTTTAAAATTTGCTAAATAAAACTTTGGCAACTTCACTACAAAAAAAATGGCGTTGGTCAAAACTGAAATTTTAAGATCAAAAAACTACTTTCCGCTGTTACATGATTATAACTTCCGTATCCAATATGAAAATTACATGAAACTCTGACAGATTATTCCTAAAAAATAAATCTTTAAAATTTGCTAAATAAAACTTTAACAACTTCACTGCAAGAAAAATGGCTGAAATTTTTTGATCAAAAACTGACTTTCTGCAGGAACATGATTATAACATCCGTATCTAATATGACACTTACATGAAACTCTGACAGATTGTTCCTGGAAACTAGATCTTTAAAATTTGCTAAATAAAACTTTAATAACTTCACTGCAAGAAAAATGGCGTTGGTCAAAACTGAAATTTTAAGATCAAAAAACGACTTTCCGCTGTTACATGATTATAACTTCCGTATCCAGTATGACACCTACATGAAACTCTGACAGATTATTCCTCGAAACTAAATCTTTAAAATTTGCTAAGTAAAACTTTAACAACTTCACTGCAAGAAAAATGGCGTTGGCCAAAACTGAAATTTTAAGATCAAAAAACTACTTTCCGCTGTTACATGATTATAACTTCCGTATCCAATATGAAAATTACATGAAACTCTGACAGATTATTCCTAAAAAATAAATCTTTAAAATTTGCTAAATAAAACTTTAACAACTTCACTGCAAGAAAAATGGCTGAAATTTTTTGATCAAAAACTGACTTTCTGCAGGAACATGATTATAACATCCGTATCTAATATGACACTTACATGAAACTCTGACAGATTGTTCCTGGAAACTAGATCTTTAAAATTTGCTAAATAAAACTTTAATAACTTCACTGCAAGAAAAATGGCGTTGGTCAAAACTGAAATTTTAAGATCAAAAAACGACTTTCCGCTGTTACATGATTATAACTTCCGTATCCAGTATGACACCTACATGAAACTCTGACAGATTATTCCTCGAAACTAAATCTTTAAAATTTGCTAAGTAAAACTTTAACAACTTCCCTGCAAGAAAAATGGCATGGGTCAAAACTGAAAATTTAAGATCAAAAAACGACTTTCCACTGTAACATGATTATAACTTCCGTATCCAATATGACAATTACATGAAACTCTGACAGATTGTTCCTAGAAAGTATACCTTTAAAATTTGCTAAATAAAACTTTGACAACTTCACTGCAAGAAAAATGGCTGAAATTTTTTGACTGACTTTTTGCAGTTACATGATTAATTATATGATATAGTTGAATTTGTCTTTCAATCACCTTCACAAAAATCCATAAATATGTAGGGTGTATCATTTGAAATTGCCAAATTGATGTGAAACGAAAATTAAATCTAAGTATTCAGAAAGGAGCATCATTTCGAACCAAATTTTAGTTTCGTACCAGTAACCATTTACGAGATATTGCTCGTCTACTACCTCGTGAGACAACCAGTAGATTCAAATTTGATTATGCTCACATTTTTTCAAATACGTAAACTATGTTTCCGATGTTTAGAAGTAAACTCGTTACCAGATATTTTCTTCAGAGATACAGTAGTTTATATAATTAGTTGACATATAGATTTCACAAAATCTTTGATCATATTCTATTATTTATCTAAGTGGACATTTTCGTTGACTTCACATGAATATTTCTTAATATTCTTTAAAATAAACTCTGCAATCAAAAACGCGCTCAACACCTCAGCAATTTTAAAAAATCAGAAACGGAATTTTGTTGCTCTTTGAAACTTCCGATTTTGACAATTGAACCTGACTCGTCATGAATATTTCCGAAACACACTAAATTTATTACATTTCAACATATAAATCATTCAAATTAAAAAGCACGTTCAACAACTCGGGAAATCTAAGAAATTGAAAACGCGATTTTGTTGCCTTTGGACGTGAAAAACTTGTAATATCATCAATTTGTGGTGATTTTAAGATTCATTTTTTTAATACTTTCTCATTGAAACTTTAAATTCCGTTCATAGTGTATCTATCTTCAAATAACATATACTAAATGCAGTTTTACTTCGTTACTTTCAAATTTTTAAGCTGTTAAAAATTAAAGAGGGCGAATTAACAAGAGTACCTGTCAAAAAGGTTGACAAAAACTGATCTAAAGTACCATTGCCACCAAGACTCACTTAAGGCCATTATGATTCTTGTACTCACTTGGTTAATTGAAATATTATCAGTATTCTACATGATTTCTCCTTTATTTTGTTTTAATATTAACCCTTTACACTCGCATTT
Source organism: Ocypus olens (assembly GCA_910593695.2). Taxonomy (NCBI): domain Eukaryota; kingdom Metazoa; phylum Arthropoda; class Insecta; order Coleoptera; family Staphylinidae; genus Ocypus; species Ocypus olens. The sequence continues at coordinate 52,649,919 of OU343056.1, forward strand.
ATATTTGAGAGCATGTATCTTGGCGACTATGAGTCGACATACGAGTGCAAAGGGATTAAGAATGGTTTCTTTATGAAGTCAGTAGTCATTTAGGAGCATAAGTAAAGACAGACAAAAGGAAATGTAAAAATAGACCATTTCCGTTTTTTTTTTTTTTAATTTTCCGTCTTCACTTAGATAAATAACAGAATATAAAAATCCACATGAATAAAAATTAGTTCACCAATTGTATTAGTAAACTCTTTAATATTGTGATATTCTTCCAAATACTTTCTGTACATAAATCTTTTCCCTCCCCCCATCTCTGTATTTCCTGATTCTTGAAAACGTTGAATTTTTTTCGAAATGATGTAGATAAATTTGTATATAGGAGATTTATATTTTAAAAGAAATGAACTTATATATGTGTACGTTTGTCTCTCCAATCTTAGTGTTTAAGCGAAGGTTGGACGTTTTTATTTTTCGATGATTTTAGTCGTACGTATATCAGAACGGACAGTATTAGTCTCTATGCGTTGTGTTTGTTTTCGGAATTAAATGCACCTTTGTTGACTTATACACAGACTGATTTTTATTAGGTAAACCGGGCGTGAGAGAGAGTGTGCGAGTGAGAGAGAGAGAGAGAGAGCATGCATGCCGACTGTGTACCCATTTGAATGTCGTTGGGATATCAACTGTAATTTTGTAATTTATTTAACAATAAAAAAGATTGATTAGTATGTTTTTATTGTTCCATAATACCATTGATTTAAATACATATTTAAGGATTAATAAATACCGTGTAACAACTGATTGTAATGTAAATATATCCTGTGTGAATGTGAGTCACTCAAACAACTCACAACTGGTCAACACTCCACACGGCCAACTACTTGACTTCACAAGAAGTTTTGGTTGGCTTGAGGAGTAGGGCTCAGGTGCTGCGACCATTTGGTCGCCCTCCACAAACCATCATCAATGTAAATATAGCACAACCACTGCAACTTCAGAATGATTCCTGGCCTGGATAAGATCTTACATACAAATACATTATACGTGCGTTTACTGGGGGAGATGCAGTAGATTTAAGAAGGCAGTTTCCATCAATGATGTCACAGGATTTTCGTTAAATTTTAACCCCCCCACGTCACACCATGCACCTTTTTAGGGTGTTCCTGCTTTTGGATATGTTTGGCGTTATTATTAGAATATTTCGATCAACTTCGCCAATGCAATAGACCATATTTATGAGTTCCCAAGAAACCTAAGCAACATTGAAGACATAAAATTATTTAAAACGGAATCCAAAGAACATGTCTTGTTAATTAATATTTACAAATTGTACTTCATTGTTTGTTATCAAACCATTAATTTCTCTATAAATTACTAATCGAATAGTTAAAATGAATACAAACACAAAAGAATTATATTTATATATACAACATGTTTATTTCAGTAACTGTTACTTAATTTAGTATTTCATCTATTTTATTTATTAATTTCTCACTTAACCCGTGGTGAAGCATAATTATATAAGTTGATTAATTAAAACACTTGGTTTGTTTCACTGATTTTATTTTTCTCTCCGACTGGTTTCGACCTTATTTCATTCTCAAGGAGATCTCCTTGAGAATGACCTAAGGTCGAAATTAGTCGGAGGAAGATCTCCTTGAAATTAACCTAAGGTCGAAACTAGTCGGGGAGAAAAATAAAATCAGTGAAACAAAACCAAGTGTTTTAATTAATCAAATTTCATCTATTTGTATGTAGTAAGCACCATGGATCTTTCCGCCCAGAAATATATTTATTATTTTGAGATTTATTTAAACGGGTTTAAGGATTAACAATTTGTAAGTTATTTGATGTGTCAAATTATAAAAATCATCCCTCTAGTTACGAGTTATAAGCTTTTAAAAATTCAAATATATCGCGTTCATAATTTCCGCCGCTGCGGCGCCATCTACGTGACGATAGCTGAACTACGAAGTGATGATTGCGGACAGCGCCAAAACACTCGAACTTTATACCTATAATTTAAGTGTAAATATCCAGCAACGAGTTATACATGAAACGATAAAAAATTTAATTCTGAATCGAATGATCTATAAAATAGCTGGGCAAATTTAGCGATTTTACAGTAATTTGCTAATGAAAATTAAGCACGAGCATCTGTGGGCAACTCAATTTACAGTAGAGCTTAAAAATTAAATATAAAGCACTTTGCAATAAATTTTAAATAAATACGAGTTTAAATATTTATAACTGAATAATTATTAAACTTTTTATCTTGTAATTGCATTACAACATGGAAAATCTTTGACTCCGTATAGCGATGCCATCTGTTATCGTGTAGATAAACTAATTAATTATCTTAACGCCTAAACATAGGCAACCCAATATACTCTAAACTACTATTAATTTGATATTAAAAAACCTTTTGATTTTAAGCATAACGGGAATAAAACTACCCTTAAAATAATAGTTTAGACATGAATTCAATAAGCCCAACTTATTTGAAAAGCTAACATAAATAGTATTTTTGAAAAACTTACTAATTTCATAAATACTTGCTTGCAGATTAACGAACAGGTTGAATATTCATATATTCAGGCTACATTTCGTTTCATTGTATTTATCTAATGCTTTCTGCAACAAGTAAGGTTATTCCCAATTTGTTTAACTAATTTCAGTTTCTAATGCTGAATGCTAATATTCAGCATTAAAACATGAAATTAGTTCGCAAAGTCTTAAGAAATGAGAAATATTTATCATAAATGTAAATTATAATTAAAAATAATCTTAAATAGTTCCCTAAAATGTAGAATATTGATAAATTTCTGTGTACGAGTATATTGAGTTGCTTGGCGATTAGGCGTGCTGTGTGTATATTAAAACTATTTATTTGCAAAATTTAAATGATATTAAGTCAATTTGTTTGAAGATACTATTCTTACTATGTTTGTAAGTGATCTCTAATTATAGGATTAATGTTAAAGTAAATGTAAAATATTGATCAATTTGTTTGCGAGTATATTGGGTTGCTTGGCGATAAGGCGTGCCGGGTGTATATTCAAACATTTTGTTTACAAAATGCAAAAAATAAGTCAATTTGTTTTGAGAAATCATTCTTACTATGTTTATAAATGAACTCTTATTATTGAATTAATGTTGAAGTAAATATAAAATTCTTAAACAAATCACTAACTCACCCTCCCGATAACAGAGGGCACGGGTGTGCAGAAATTAAAATTTCTCATAATGTATGCACTACACAAAATAAAAAGTCAGATAAATAATAAGTAGTCATTATTTTAACCCCTGTTTAAAAGCTTACCAAAATGCTCTTTATTTACATTTTAGGCTTTTCTGTAAATTAAGTTGCAGACAAGGGATCGTGCTAAATCTTCATTTGTAAATTACTCGAAAACCGTAAAATTTCCTCAGCTATTTTATACACCAATCGATTCAGAATTAATAAGCCTATCATTTGATGCAAAACCCATCAATATCCGTTTACATTCTGATTATAGGTATAAAGTTCGAGCATTTTGGCGCTGTTCACAATCATCACTTGGCAGTTCAGCTATCGTCCGGTGGATAGCGCTAAGTCGGCGGGAATTACGATTGGGACGTGTTTGAATTTTTAGTACTTATAACTCGTAATTCATTAGTTCCCACTGTACTCAGACGTGTGCAACAAATATGGGCTTTAGTAATATAGTTACTTTGAAGAAATTATTTGTAACAAAAAATGTTCTGGATTACTGATTTAAGAGTGATTCTATTTGGATTTATGATGATGTTTTAGAAGATATAGAGAATTCTTTTATACCCTTATATGTCATGGGCTATAATGGGGTAAGGTGTGATTTAAATAATTGATAAATTAAATTACTGCCAAACTTTTAATTCTTAAACCTGTTTAAATAAACGTTCGATAGAATCACGGAATAATAAATATTGTTCACCGTTTGAATTGATTGGTAATATATTGAGGAATTAATTATTGAACAATAAACAATCAAGTAAGGTTTGTTAACGTTTTTACCTTCTCCGTACCAGAAAGTGTTGTTTTTGTAACTTTTTTTTAGAATGTGAAATTTGAAGTTTTACAGGTCACCGAGGAGATTCCGACAATGTCCGAATGCGTCCATTAGTGTGTAACTCAAGAACGACTACAGAGTTTCAACATAGGTCTTATTTGGCAATGCGAAGAACTGAGAAGATTTTGATGCACAGAATTTCATCGAAGGTAGAGTTGAAGGCAACGGCGGCTCGTGAATGTTGGGTGAGGAGACTATGAAGAAAATTTGATAGCAGCAGTGTTCTTTTTTTTTCTCTGGGTCTCTGGATTATTCCGATGGGAGGGCAGAGAGGTCCACTGCACATAAGCCTCAATGGGCCCTTTGTACGTACAGCGAAGTGTTTGCTTCCTTTATAAGAGTAAGTAGTGCAGCACGAGCAGCATCTCCGTCTTAGCCTCCTTTACGAAATTCCAGGAGCCACTGCTGCTCGAAGGTGAATGAAGATTTCACAACGTTCGGCTACATTGAGCAGACAATCTTGCTGCCTCAATGTTCAAGCCCCTAAAAAAATGTATGTAAAGTTAGAGTTAAGATAAGGCCCTCCCGACTATTAAAATCCTACTGATCTTTCTTGGCATTGTCGACGCTGCTCTGCATTTCATAAATTTTCCTAAATAAGACTGCTTAAATATCCTTTTGCATATTTACGATCCGCTTCTGTGCCAACATATTTATTTATGTTTCGCATTCTTTAATTTTTCACAAACAATAAGTATACCTTTAACATATATATACGTTTTCCTATTCTGGTAGATGCCGTTGCTGTTGACATGTATAACGTTCCAGGTCAATATAAAACCGCACCACAGGCACGCGAGTCTTTTCCGCCACAGCGAAAGGGTTAAGTTTTACCTTTATTCAACTGCAGATGTATCTGTATACCTTTTTTGTTGGCATTAACATATAAACATATTTGATTACATTGCCAAATGGAGGAAAAAAAACACAAAACAATAGATAACATTAAGCACACACTTCAGTTTCAATGTTTTTACATCAAAAACGTATTTATTTCGAGCGGCAATACCTTGCTTCTAAATTTATAATAAAAAGAGGAAATTTGTAAAGACATTATATCTCACAAAATTTATTATCTTTATCAACCTTTACAATGTACAAGCTAGTGAGAACATTCGTCTGTCAAGATTGCAATATCTACCCGAGAGTGCGTCACAACCGAATCAACCAAACCAAAACTGAATGCGAACAATTACGCCTAAATAATACATAAAACTCATCAACATGTAATATTTGAAAACATATATTATAATCATTGTAACCACATAATCCAATCCAGTTAAATCAAGATTTGCTAAAATGATTTGAAAAAAAATGGTAGATTCGATTGTAACAGAGTATTTATCATAAAACCTAAGCAATCCCCCACTTCATGCAAGTTAACCTAACTATCCATAATCATTATAGCCTAAAAGGTAATAAAAACATCACAGAAAAATTACGAAAAACTAACCGGCGTCTTATAAGAATGGTAATGATCGACAGAAACAACTTAAATTAATGCGTAATAAAATAATCCTCTTCAATGTTTGTGCTATATGATATATTTGTATATATATATAAATAATCTCTTGTTTATATATAAGATCTACTTGGACAGAACATTCCGCGAGGCGCAAACACGCCGCCGTTACCTTCTGAAACTTACTCGTATAAATATATATTATTTACAAATCAGAATCCTTCGTCTCGTGTTAGTAAATAGGAATTTTCTTCGTTATCGTCTTGCGACACATGTGGCATATCTTCAGGGTGTCGGCGCACTTCGAGCACGTGCCGTGCCCGCACAGGAACACCACGTTCCGTTTCCTCTCCATGCAGATGCTGCACGCGTGGCTTTCTTCTATTTCGGCTATTTTACATTCTAGATATCTGTAAAAAAAAAAAATGGCTTTACGATATCATATTTGCTATAAATTAACAATTTTCATATCAGAGATAATGTGACAAAGAGAAACCTTTACACACGTTTGCCCTTATTTTAAAATTCAAGTCGCTGTACACGTTTGTTTGGAGTAATACTCAAAAACAATTGCCAACCAGGTAGACAAAAGGTTTTTTCATCTTCTAGGAGTAAATTAAAAAAGCATTACTTTGCTCCAAATAACCGTTAACAAAGAGATCTATCGTGTAATTTATAATGAAAATTATAAACAAACCTTGTTTCAATAAGTTATTTGTTTGTAGTCTTAACACGTTGAGTGCCGCAATGTATTAAAAAACAAATCTCAGGAGGCTGTTATTTTTTTATCGCAATAATTGATGAATAAATGTATTCAACGTATGATATTAATAAACAAAATCACAATTTTCATTTGCACCGTGGAACATGTGAGAGCACATATGTCTCACGCGGCGTATATGTCAGAAAAGTCCGTGAGGTTATGTCAGCACCATGCGGCACTCAATGTGTTAATAAGACTTAATTTTGCAGAGTTAAATTTATGAAACAAACCTCATTCTTTCGGCACTTGGTTGTCTACTTTTGGCAGGTATGACTCGACCGTCCTTGGTGATCCTCTTCTGCACGATGGCCGTACACTGGAGGCACTTTTTCATCCTCGAGGAGCAGTCCTCGCAGGCGGGTTTGTGCCCGCAGGGCTCCAGGCGCACGTTCTCCTCGGACAAATCCGAGCACACGAGGCACTCGACCGGCTTGCTCGACACCACCTCGTTCTGATAGTGGTGACTCTTGTGGTTGGGCGAGTTCTCCTGAGAAGAATTCCCCAAGTCGATGTTTTTCTCCGTCTTCTGTTCCGACTTCCTACTCTTCCGCGTACCTAATAAATAAATAAAAGGATAACAAGTGTAATTCATTCCAAAATTTGAAAAAAAAAATTCAGTCAATCGACATTTGTCAAAAGTAACATAACCTACAATTAATTTACATTTCAAAATTTTGCTCGAGGAAAATATTTTTTTCAAAAATCACACGCGGTCGTCACTTTGTGACCACTTTGTTAGTGTAAAAGAATATTTACCATGAGATCGGAAAATCTAAAATAGTTGGCAGTACATTTTCTGAAAATCACAATAAAAATTTAAGCTGTCTGGAATTCTCTAATGCAGTGCAGTGTACATTTTGTTAATTGTTTTAAAAATACTTTTGTGTTTTGTCTGCCAATTACTTTCTAGTTTAAAAATTAGCAATTATTTTAAGAACCGATCATCACTATTAATAATACATTTAAGATTCATTATCTAACGGTTTTACTTAAATTTGAGGGTTTTCCATGCCAAAATTCCCATTCTTAGTGACGCCACTAAAGTTCTGTTAGTTAGGTTATGTTTTAAGGGCTGCCAACTATTTTCCACTTTTTGATCTAATGGTACTTGTTAAGTATTCAAGTAAAAACACTTTTTTAACCTATAAGAACTTTTTGCAGTGTGCAAATTTAACAATAAAAGCTTTTTTAAATTAAAAAACGGTTTTTCTTAAAAAGTGAATTTTCAATCAATTAGTATACTCCATCTACTGATAGATTAGACATTTTTGACATCTTGAGTGACAGAAATCCCACTAGGTTGCCGAACAACTCTCGCCACAAAAAATAGTACTCAAAAATCTTACTGTGTAGGCGTGTAGTTGGTTCGTCACATCATTTAGGACGTTCTCGAAAATCAAGAACAATAACAATAACAAACTGTCAATAATTGGCAACGTCACGTACGAATATATTGGAAGTATAATCCCATCCGGCCACTTTTTTACCGTTGGGTCAACGTGACCTTGCTAGAAACCGTCCAGACTGTCGGTGCAATTGTTGTTAGTGTCAATAATGTGCATAATCATGGTCGAGACAATGGGAAAGCCGACAACGGCCTCTTTGAGCTTCGCTCACCGACGGGCGCACTCGCTCTTGATATTTGATTTACAAGACCTAACTTGCTGCAAAATTACATTTTTCTCATAGCCGCTTTGGTACTTTTCATTTTCTAGTGTTTGTCACTAAAGATGTCAAAAAAGTCTAATCTATGAGTAGATGGAGTATACAGGGTGTCCCATTTTAAATTGCCACCCCAAATATCTAGAAACCTGAGCAGCATGGCAAAAAATGTTTCAGATGAAAGTTGTAGGGTTCGGAGGGAGACATATGCCGGTGATCTTGAAAATTTGCGTTAATTTTCAAGGTCAAACGAAGGTCAACTTTCATTTTTAAAATGGAACCCCCAATTTTTTATTAGGGGATCGTATTCTACGGGAAAAAATAAAAACTTCTTGTAGGTAACGTTTTTACTTTCTCCGTTACGAAGTACGAGAAAGTATTGTGATCGTGATTTTTTTTTCAAATTTTTTTTTTACCGAAATATCCGTTTTGGGGTCCCTAGATGCCATTTCAACAATTTCTGGAATTTTTTTTTGTGTCTGTGTGTGTGTGTCTGTCTGTGCGCGCTGTATCTCAAAAACTAATAGAGCAATTGATATGAAAATTTGAACATCCGTCTTATTTGATAATCTGAAGAACTGAAAAGCTTTTGATAAAATTTCGTACACCGGAAGTGGGCGTTTACCTTAACTGTTTTTTGTTTTTTGCCAATATTTTCTTAAATATGAAAAATATCACAAAAACATTTAAACAAACTTTGAATACAACAACAAAATGAACATCTTTTGCTTGAAAACATTTTTCATAAAATCATTTTTATTTGAGAAAAAAATTTATTATTATTTTTTTCATTTTTGGTTTATATTTATAAAACGATAATAGTTACAGCAAATTTATGTTAATAATAATTGTAGAGAATGCCAAAATGAACAACTTATAAAGAATACGTTTTTCTCGAAATCCCTTTAGTTTTTGAGTAAACTGAGTTTTTGAATTTGAAGTATAATTTTTCCATCTTTCATAATTTTGACGTTTTAAACGTCAGTTTTATCCGAGTTTACACAACGCTCGATGTACATTTAAAGTATGATTTCAATTGAAAATAAACCACGAAAACGTAATTATAAATGGCTATGATACCATCAAGTCAGAGAAAGTAACATGATGGCCACATCACCATTTTTTAAGGACATTTTTAAAAGACCTTTTTTCGCAGATTTTTCAGGACTTTTTAAGAAATTTTTTTCAAGGACTTTTTCTTTCGGGAAAAAAAATTTCATAATTTTCTTCATGACATTTTTTACAATTTCGCTTTTCATGACCTCTTTTGGACTTTTTTAAGGACTTTTTCAGATATTTTTAGCATTTTTTTTTTTCAATACTATTTTCAAAACTTTTTATTTGAGGAATTTTGTCAAGGACTTATAAAAATTGTCCTGTAAAAATAGTCTTAAAGAATTGTCCTTAAAATAACAACTTTAAAAAATAAATAAAGAAAAGCATTGTAAGTAAAAAGTCCTTAAAATTCAAATTCAAATTCAAATTCAAATTCAAATTCTTTATTCGTAACTTCGCCACTGTTATGTGGATGTACATGTCAAATATATTTAAATTAAAATACAGTTAATAGCTAACTATGTTACATTTTAAAATTGCAGAAATATAATGAGAACAATCAATAATTGATAAAATAGTAAATAAATAAAAGATATGGCAAAATAGTCTTAGCTTTAAAAAGAGAGAGTAAAAAAAAGTACACCATCAAGCACAGATTATATATTAGACCCATCGGATTACTGTACATGATCATTTAGAAATTCCGTGAATGTATAATAGCACTTTTTTGGTCCTTAAAAAGATTTGAAGAAATCCCAAAGAGTCTTATAAAAAGTCTTGTTGTAGGACTTTTTTCAAGACTTTGGGATTTCTCTTTCAGGACAATTTCTTCAAATCTTCTTAAGGACCATTTTAAGGACTTTTTCTTTGTTTATTTTTTAAAGATACAGGACAATTCTTTGTGATATTTCATGACGACTCTTTTTCTGAACTTTCTTGAGGGTTTATTTCAGGACTTTCTTTAAGGACTTTTTAGGACTCTTTTTCGGGACATTTATTTCTGATATTTTGTATGAAGACTATTTTTCAGGACTTTTCTTCGCGGCTTTTATCAATACTCTTTTTTCACGACTTTATTTCCAGGACTGTTCCTCCAGAACTTTTTTCAGGGCTTTTTCTAGACATTGTTAAGAACCTGTTATTCAGGACTTCTTTTCAGAATTTTTTTCATTACATTTTTTTAGAATTATTTTTTCGGGTATTTTTCTTTCAAGACTTTTTTCAATGACTTTTTTCAGTACTGTATTTCAGGAACGAAAAGAGGTATTTTACTCTTCGAAAATCGATCGAAAATTTACGGTTCAGAATGTGTACCCTAATTTAATTTGGAAAAATTTTCATGTTTTGGATCAGGAGACTAGGAACGAGAAGAGTAATTTTGCACTTCAAAAATCGATCGAAAATTTACGGTTCAGAATGTGTACCCTAAATTAATTTGAGGACATTTTTTCACAGGATTCATTTTCAGGACTTCTTGTTTCGGACTTTCTCAACTTTGACTTTTTCAAGACTTTTTGGGATTATTTTCAGGACAATTTCTGTTTCAGGTTCCTTTTACAGAGTTTTTTCAGAAATGTTTTCTTTAGAATTTTTTTAAGATGTTATTTTTTTATCGCTTTTGGAAAACTGTTATTACAGAACATTTTTTCAGGATATTTTATCAGGACTCTATTCGGGACTTTTTTTAAGACTTTCTTTAGGACATTTTTTAGGACTCTTTTAAGGACTCCTTTCAGGATTTTTTTAAGGACATTTATTTCTGGTGTTTTATACGGAGACTACATTGTTCAGGACTCTTTTTGCAGTACTTTTTTCAGGACTTTTTTCATGTCTCTTTTCCACAACTTTTTAACAGGACTCTTTCTTCAAGACTTTATTTCCAAAACTGTTTCTCCGGGACGTCTTTCCAGGACTTTTTTTGTCAGAACTATTTTTTCCGGACTTTATTTCTGGTCTTTTTGAAGGACCTATTTTTCAAGACTTTTTTTGTCAGGACTTTTTTATCGGGACTTTTTCAAGACTTTCATGTTCAGGAGTTTCTTGTTGAGGGCTTTTATTAGGTTTTTCTAGGACTATTTTTAGAAATCTTTTTCAAGACTTTCTTGTTCAGGATTTTTATTAGATTTTTTAGGACTTTTAAATCAGGACTATTTTTAGAAATATTTTTCAGGACTTTTTTAGCATTTTTTTTTTTATTTTTCAGTAAACTTACGGTAAAGATTATTAGAATTTGAAACATTATTTGTCATTTTTACCTTTCTTAATTTTGACATTTCAAACGTCATTACCATTCGATCATGTAAAACGCTCGATTGAAAATATGATTTAAATTGAAAATAATGAATTGAACTATAAATATAAATAACTATTATACCATCAAAAAAATCGGAGAAAGTAACATGATGGCCACATCACCATTTTTTTTTTAATAATGCTTTTTTAAGAGTTTTTTCACGAATTTTTTCCGAACCCTAGAAGTTTCATCTGAACATTTTCTGCCATGTTGCTCAGGTTTCGAGATATTTGTGGTGGCAATTTAAAATGGGACACCCCGTATAAAGAATATGCAACTCACCTTTAAACTCGTCATTATTTACATTCCTCAACGGACTGTTCCTCGCGTTCTCGGTCAAGTTGTAACCGTCCATGGACCTGTCCGTGAAGCCCATGAGCTCCACCTCCCCGGTGATGCTCTTGATCATCTGGTTCGTGTCGACGATCGGCTTGTAACTCTTGAGCAGCTCCTGCAGGCTGCTGTCCTGCAAGAAGCTGAGGGCGGGCTGGCTCTTGGCGTTGAGGGAGTCGATGTCGACGCCCTGCTGGATCAGGAAGCACGAGATGGCCGTCGCCAGGCGGTCCTCGGCGACGTGCGAGACCGCCTGGTACACGGCGAAGATGGCGGGGCTGTCCTCCTGGCGGACGTACGTCGCTATGTGAGATCTCTTGAGGAGCACTATGTGGAGGGCGGTGTCGCCGTCCTCGTCTTTGGCATTTATGTTGGCTTTTAGTTTGATTAGAAGCTCGATTACGCTACAGTGGCCTGAAATTCGGTGTTCAGTACGATTCGAATTCAATCGTCAATTCGACGCTTACCTTGGCTAACGGCTAAGAGTAGAGCAGTCTGATTTCTGTTGTTCCTTAAATCTATGTCCGCCTGCCCCTGCCTGACTAGAGTCTCGACGACATCCCTGTGACCGTTGAGAGCTGCGAGGTGCAGAGCGGAGAAACCGTCGTCCTTTTTAACGTCCACCAGCTGCCTGGCCTGCGCCAGCAGTTTGCTGGTGGCGAAATTCTTTCCTTTCAAAGCCGCGTGATGCAGCACGTTGAATCCTCGCTTGTTGCGCAGCGTGAAATCAGTGCCTAAAATAAATATTTACAAAGCTACTAAAAAAAAACCACAAGCGTGCCATGATTTATTAATTTAACATGTTCGCTGCCACTGACACGCTAGTGCGCCCGACTTTATACTTGCGTATATGTAATCCCAATTGCGGTGGCAACGAATTTAATTTCTAATCACTGTCAATTTCTTCGATGTAAGCTTCATAAAAATAGTCTCAACCGATTGGCTTACCTGAAGCTGTACAAAGCAAGTCGATGACTTGAAAGCTGTCTTTTCCGATAGCGTCGTGCAGGGCCGTGTCGCCGTAAAAGTCCTTGCAGTTGGGATTCGCCCCGGCTGCCAGGAGAATCTGTACGGAACGTGCGGGCTTTTTGTGGGCCGCTATGTGGAGGGCAGTGCAGCCGCCCTTATTCGAAATGTTCAGGTTGGCACCGGCTTGTATTAAAATATCCAATATCTGAAAGCCGAAAAAAAAAAGGAATAACTCCTGTTTATTATTTTTGTTTCTTATGTTTCAACTTTATTTCGATTATTTTATTTCATAGGCTTGCATCACATTTTCTTTGAGAAAAGCGCAGAACCATAACAAAACAAAACTTATATCATAATAATAATAGCAACAATGGCAGATATGACAGTTTATCATGGCACACCATTTCTTGCCATTTGCTTTCTTTTTAATAGTAAAAAAAATCCGTGGCCAACTTTTTTTCAGAAGCTGAGGCCTTCTTTGGGGAGTAAAGTCTATAGCTTGTGCCTTATTTTGGTTAATCTACTTGAAAGATTAATTTGCATTCCTTGATTGCTTATTGCAAAAAGATTTTGGGCTTGAAAAATAAAAAAATAGCATTAGCACATTTGCCCAGGATTTAAATTAAAGGAAAGTAAATGATGTATTTTTCTAAATTAAGTATTATCCGTCAATTTCAATCTGAGTGATGAGGAGGCGGGCCGCGCACCGAGCATCCAAGCGAGAGGAACAAACAATTTCCCGAGTATAATCGGAGACAAAAATTGGGCGGTTTATTAGCAGTCTAGAGAAGGTCGACATCCGGCTCGCACGCTTGTCGCTAGACACGTGCCTGCCACCAGCAGCGAACAGTCACAGATTATCATAATTTTTGTTATTGAATGTCCTAAACGAACGCACTCCGTATTATACCGATGGCCTTCTCCCGCCCTACGCCCATCCATTTGCCAGTGCGCAACTACTCTAGTTGAGATTGACGGATTATAATTAAGATTTTAAAATACAGAGGTTATTTTTCATCTTCCTGTCAAATGTCAATGAATTCTCACTGAACGTACTTATTGGAATTAAAAATCATAGATGGCGCTGATGATAGTCTAGATATAATTTTTAGAGGAAGTTTAAAATAGCCGTCCTACATATAGAACTGTGGGCATATCTGGGTTAAATACATTACCTCCGGTTGATTTCCGAAGGCGGCATAGTGCAAACAGGTATCACCGTCGTTGTCGTGAACGTTCACATCGGCTCCGGCCTGGATGAGCAGGTTGACGATGGGGGCGTGACCCTGGTGCGAGGCGACTTGCAGCGCCGTCTTGCCGCCGCTCCTCATATCGACCGCATTCCTCGGTATCTCGTCCAGGATGCGCTTGACGGTCTCTAGTTGTCCCTGAGCTGCCGCCCTGACTAGCTGGTCGGCTGTGCCGTTGGTTGCGGTCGTGGTAGAGTTCGATGGATGCCATTGCACTATAAAATAATTGAATTGAATGTGAAATGTCTAAATCAAACAAGTAGTCACAAGCCACACAGCTCATATATTCAACACAATAAATAGAGTTTCTTCACGCCCACATGTGGCGACAAACAAAAAAAATGAAAACAAAAATATTTTACAAAAAAAAAATTACACCTTTGGCGCTATCTATGGAATTTTTTCTTTCATAATTCTTTGCATAAATGTGTAAATTTGTGACAGTGGAATAATATGTCGTAGAAAGTGATTTTTCAGGATTATCCTATAGCCCAATCAAACTACATGGGCGCGAAGTGATTAAAAGAGCTTCGAACGGACAAAAAACTTCGTGTGAAATAATACTTTTTTGGCAAGTTAACACTGAAAAGGTGTTATTTGGAACATTTTTTGCTGAAATAAGCATCCAATTAAATCGCTTAATTCTCAGTCACGTGTGCCAAAATAACCAATCAACATAAACTTACACTGAAATCACCTTATGGGAGCTTATCACCGCCATTATGACGTTGCTAAGCAAAATAAACACTTGCACATGATAATTCAATATGGTTAGTAATCATTACATCGAAATGTCACGTTCACGGTTCGGCAATGAAGATGCTCGAGAATCAAAGACGCCTTGCACCGAAAACAGGTGCCAACCCCCTCGGCCACGGAGAGCCCCTAACTGGTAATTGTATTTTTAATAAATAATGTTAAATAATTTACTTGCAAGAAATGTTCGAACCGAATATCCCTCAGACATTGATAAATACTTATAATTATTAAGGTTTCCTCAAGCACGTTGCTTTTAAGTAACATCTTTTAAGCAACTTGTTTTCGGAAACATATTAAATTATTTCGTATTATCAATATCCCTGGGATCTTACAACTGATAATTTCTTGCACATCAACTTTAACCCTGGGGTGCGTTCAGGAATGACGCTCCGATTAAAAAGATTGCTCCCTCCATCGTTTAGATACGTTGGATCGCGCTCTGATCATCCAGTCGGTTGCGTTCGGAAATAGGAAGAGTAAACGACCGAAGCGCACTCTCTTTTACTCACTCTGGACTGGGTACAAGCGGTCTATTATTACTTTGAGGTTATGGTCTTCGGATTTTTGTGACAACCGCTACGGAAATATTTATATTTTAAAGGTTATGTTTCAGTCTTTGTAATCTGAACACAAACGTCTTGAATGAGAGCGCACTCCCACAACATAGGATAAACGCTCTTGGCACAAATAGCTTTTTATTGGGGGTATTCTATCTGCATTTACTAAACACTTCCGACATCTAGGTCGATAAGACCCAGCTCTTAATATATCAGCCTTTTAGGCCCGCGCAGATAGGACGCCATTGCCTCCGCATCGACCGCTTCACTGTGTATACTCCCATTACAACAATAGTATCCTATCCGGTGCATCCGCGTGACTGTGTAACGGGCCTTAGGATATTTCTAAACTACTTGTGAATGATTTTATTTTATTTATTATGCAGCATGTTAGGATTTTATTAAAGTTCAACTTACTCGAAGGTTCTTGGCGTTGGTTTTGTGTGGCGTGCATCGTATTCGCCAGTTCGGCTGCGCTGCCCGGCACGACATGAACACATTGCGGGTTTAAAGTCCAAGCGTGCCCGTCCAGCTGCACGCGGAGGTCTCCGTCTGAATACACTTTCAGGACCTTCCCCAGCTTCCCGAGAGCCTACGAATACATAATTTCGAGTGTATCACAATAAACCAAATAATAAATATTATACGTAGAAATAAACAATCTTAAACCAACGTTATTTATCTAGTACTACTGGTAATAACATGTAAATTTATTTTGTATCATTCAATACCCGGTGGGGAAAATCGAATTTTGACAATATAAAATATCACTAAATAGCGATTATTTCAGAGACGTTAAAAGGTGCACCTCTAGAAAAAATAAATAATGGGTTTCTATTGTTTCTTAATGAGTGATTTTTTTCAGAATTTTCCGAGTGGTAGAACATGGCCAAAATAATTGAAAACCGCATTTTTGACTAATTTTAACCTTATTTATCACTTTCAAACGGAAAAGAAAAAACATTGTAAAACTTATTATTTGCACATTTCGTCATTTCCTGTATTGATGTATGCTACACAATGTTGTTTTGCTCATTTAGTGGGAAACTCCAATACGTGAAACTAAAAAAATTCATTCAAAATTACTTTTTTCATTAAAATCGGTAGGTGCTACTGCCGAATTAATATAAAATGTTAAGTAAGTAATTTTTACGCAAAATAAATGGTACTAATGGATAAGTTTATTTCCGAAAATACATGCCACAAAATGAAAGTGATAAATAAGGTTAAAAATAATTATTTTGACCATGTTCTACCACTCGGAAAATTCTGAAAAAAAATCACAAATATTAAGAAACAATAGACACCTATTATATATATTTTTTTGAGGTGCACCTTTTAAAGTCTCTGAAATAATCGCTATTTAGTGATATTTTATAGTCAAAATTTGAATTTCCCGCCAAAAATTAAGATAATATTGATATCTTAAGGTATTGATACCTACCCAAAATCAAAAGTTAGTTGGATGCACAGGGGAAATTAAAAACCAAAAAAACAAGTTTTTGACTATACCAAGGGATGAGAGGGGGTGGGGTGCTACTTTTTTGTCGAATCTGACTTTTTTATGATCCTAAACATTATTTTTAACCTCCCGGCTTATTTCGTTTGGGGGCACTTTTGACCATCTTATTCCGCTTATATCCTTTGCTTACATTTTTCATAATATCGATCCACTCTCCGTGGCCCTTCTGCAGCTCCTTCACCTTCTCGACATCGTTGATCACACTAACGATGTCCCCGACGGCGAAACTGTTCACCTTGCACAAACTGGACGGGTTGTACGTCCACCTGTTGTTGCATCCCTCGTATTGTACCCGTATGTCTCCCTTGTCCGTCACACGATGAACGGATCCGACTTTTCCGATATACTAAAATTTATAAGATTAATTTTATTAGATTGATACTAATACTACAATTTTTCTTACAAGATTAATGACATTTACGCTTACTTATTGGATTGATACAAATACTAATGATATATAATTTAAGGTTACTTAAAGTGTTGATAAAGCTGTCTGTTAATTGTAAGTGGAAGAGTATTGTTCGATCGAGCATAACAAACTAAAAGTATTTAATACAATAACGAAATACTTATTTTATGCTGCTTTGAATAAAGAAGGAAGTAAATCAATTGTGTTTTATTAACAAAAAAAATCATAATGATGGTTGTGACCGTTACTACATGGTAATCCATAATAACACCGAATGAAAGACTTACCATTGTGTTTTAATTTATTCTTCAGGATGTATAGAAAAAGTTAAGATGCAATCACTATTGAAGTTGCATCATACCATTAATTTCAATTTAAATAAAAGAAAACAATTTTACGTTTTTAACAGCATTATTCATAAAAATGACTATATGTTTCACATTATTAATCTGATGGCAATTACAAAAATTATACCAACAGAAGGCAGACCACTAGTTTCCGCTGGTAGATAATGGGCATCCAATTATCTATTTTCTAGTCAGTCAAGTGGATAACTGAATGTACTGTTTTCTAATGGTTAAAATTTTGCAATTTTATAGACTATTATTACTTTTATTTCATATACACCTAATATTATGTTTGTGCATGAGTGAGCCCCCCCCCAAGCCAAATTTCTGGGTGCGCGGCTGTGTTAGAACATTTTAAGCTTGGTAGGTATGTATATAATACATTATTGATAAAAATAAAAGCAAATGTAGAGTCTAGTTCTACCTGCTGCCAAGTGCAGATTTGGTTTACAATTACTGTGGAGCTGCCCTTCTATAATAATATAGAAAAAAAGCTAAATATGCAAGGAAAGGTTTTAAACTAAGCCTAGCTTACTTCACCCATCCTGGGATTCCAGCCCCCGTGCCCCTGCTGCATGGTCTTTAGCTGCTCTACACTAACTACCACTTGTACTTTATCGCCGACGCTAAAAGGAGGAGGGCCCGACCTGTTCGGGCGGGTGACAGTTTGCTCGATATTCTGACCTATATAATAAACAAGCAATTATTAATTGAATAGACAATTAACATTTAATATCACATATTTAATCACTTGCAATAACATAATTACATGCTACACCAAAAGTGAAACCTAAAAAAATTATTGAAATATAAATTGCATAACAAAATCTACAAAGCAAATGGAAAACTGTGGCTAGTAATCTAAGACTACATTCAAGATATACAGGGTGCCTCGTTTCGAGTGTGCCAAATGAAAACAACATCATCTGCTTCCTGTTTTCGTTTGGCACACTCGAAACGAGACACCCTGTGTATTATATTATTTAATATAATTAATAAATAAATTAGAGAAGTCAATGCAGAAGCATTAAATAAATCTTTGTCTTTATTGAATTTATATAATCAATAGTTTTTAAATTTAGGTATTGTTATTATGTATTATTAAGAATAATGTAATTAAAAGGCAATTTTAATGATTACTCTGTTCACATTTTATTTTCGCCGCACTAGGGGTATTTTTTTGTACTTATATTTTTGACAGTATGCTGTTAACCTATAATTTCAGTAAAATTTTGTCAAATTATATTATAACATCGGAGAAAGTTACATGATGACCATCACTAATTTTTATTGTTAGGCCAGGATTTTTAATTTATTGCTGATATTTTAGATTTTCGATTTTTTGGTCTAAATTTTTTTTATTTTGGCCCAAATTTTCAATTTACTTGTAATTTTCGAATTTTTGGTCTGCATTTTACATTTTTTAAGTCCGAATTTTCGATCTTTGGTCTAACTGTATTTTAGACTTTGCAACCTACATTTTTATATTTAGTCCCGAATCTTTAACTTTCTGGCCTGTATTTTCTACAAGGTTTTTATTTTAATTTTGGATTTTTGATTTTAATTTCGTTCATTATTTGTTTCAAGAAGTTAAAATTTGACATTGTCGCGAGGGACAGCGGCGGCTCGTGGATTTCCGTAGGTGAGGCAAAGACAAAGATACCGCTCCCGCTGCACTACTTACTCTTATAGAGGAAGCAAATATTCCGTTGCTTTTTCGGTCAAATTTTTTTCCGTTGCCTCACTGCCGAACATCCACGAGCCGCCGCTGGCGAGGGAACTACTTCATTACATTTAATTTTTGGCCTGAATTTTTTATTTTTACAAGTGAATGAGGGATATTATAAAATGCAACATTGCACTACACTTAACCAAAAAAAAAATGCAATGACAACCGAATTGTTAGTAACTTTTTTACTACCAACAAAAATGTCACCCTAACAAAGCCTACTGCGGCGAGAATAAAATGTGAACAGAGTATAATTGGTAAAATTAATTAAGTTGGACTAAATATAGAGGATGGTCGCGACAGTTACTACATAGTCAATTCAGTTTAAATCAGGCTAATTAAAAATACTGTCAAATGTGGTTATAACTAGCATTTCCTTGTTATAACTATTATTTAATATATCTATGTATTTTAACTAAATGTGTATAGAATAATGGCAATCTAAACATGGAATTCCACTTTACAGTATTTGGTGCTAGAAACCAATATTCAAATGTAAATTGTGGATTTTTTAACTCTTGACTTTTATTTGCTCGCTATAACCAAGTTTGACTGTATATTAATTGCTGGGGGAAACCCGAAAAATCATAATTTTATGTTTTTCGTAACATGGAGAAAGAATCGAGAGAAATAGGAAGAGCTATGGAATGCGCGTGGAATGTTCCGATGGTCGTTACCATGACGCAGCATAAATTCAGTAATATTATCATTTTAATTATTAATAAAATATCTTAAGTATTTTTTTGAATATGACAATATATAATTAAACTTAAAATACATTTAAATATGTTTATGGTTTAAATTATTTGTAAATAATGGACATAAACGACAAATTTTATAATTCCCGTTTCGGAAGACGTCTACGTTCATGGACAAGCGGAGCGATAACTTTTGGTTGAGTGGTACAGCGGTCGGGCCGATGTTCAGCGAGATGTGAACGAACTATCACAAAAAATATATTGGTCCACAGCTTATACCCTCGAACACACGGTGAACAGAACAGCCCATTGAAAATAACATGCCAAAAAAAATATTATTTTCTATTTCATCGCTGCGCTCACCATTTTAAAGGTGCATACTATTTACATTCTTTAAATTCCATAGCTCTCTGTATTTATCCAATTTTCAAATCTAAATTGTGGATTTTTCCACTCTTAATTTTTCTTTGCGTGCTATAACCAAATTTGACTGTATATTAATTTGAAAAATTTTACCTAATATTGGTAAATGCTCTCCATAGTACGTGCCACCGCTCGTCGGCTCCAAATATTTAATGTCGCAGTTGCCTTTATGCCCCAAACGGTACACGTTGGTCGAACCTGAGAACCAGGTGACATTAGCGACTGAACGACTGCTCTCATTGTCCCAGCCTCTGATATCTAAGACCTTGCCAATTTTTCCTGAAATAATGAATCACATTTAAAAATAATAAAATCCTATTACCTAATTATTTAACAACTTTAAACTAAACTCATATCATTGAATTCATTAAGGTTTTTCCAGTAGTTTATACCTAATTTAAGTTACTCTTGGTTTGATAATAACTATATTTTTTCTTCAAGCGTAATGAAATCGGCGCTTTATAGAACTGAAAGCTGCATGTTGAAGTGGGTCATAGTACTACTAGTGAAAAAATGAAATAAAAACCTCCGCCGAATTAGTACCAAATTTTCACGTTAGTGCCATCAGCAATTTTTCATAATTTAAATTGTGTGGCATGTTACGTTGTCATCACTAATGTCACAAAAAAATCAAAGGACTCCGTCAGAATTACTAGAACTTACTAATGCAACTATATAAACATTAATTTCATCAAAATTATTAAAATATATCTGGTCGGTAATATAGATAACTTGTCAACTGTCATTCTGTGGAACGCATATGCGCTACACTTACGTTGACACAACCTCACAAAATGAAACATTTTAGTGATTAGTGTTAGTAATTATTTCCTAGTTTATATCTACATTCATTAAATATTTTAATTTCATTTAGCTGCACGAGATTTGTTGGATTAAACAGGACCTGAGCTCCATGTAGCACGAAGTTCTGCCATCAAACATCTCCACCAATATTATGTAACCGGCATTCGAGTATAATGTGATTTAGGTCCACACATAAACCACATTCACACAACATTTATTTTGCTGGAAAGCACCATGGTTTACTTTAATCCTGGTTAAAATTATGACAACAAATGAGCTTATATTATTGTTGAATACGTGACTTAATTTCCTGGGATATTTCTGGTATAGAAAATAGCGACTTAAATGTCAATGGAAAATTGTTTTTATATCTTTTATTCACTTCAAAAATTAGAATTTACATAATGGCAATATATTCTGCTCTCATGTGAATATCCCCAAATTTTATGACGAAATGTTTTGATATTTTCACTAAATCGTAAAGGAAAATAATTATTAAGTAAATTTAGAAAGTCTTAAGTACGTAACAATTATTTTTATATGTTTTATTTACAAAAGCAAATACTTCATTATCATTTTTGTTTTTTTTTTAATACCTTATGAATTGACAGTTCAGCTACCTAATTGTTTTATTTTTTTTTAAACCCACATAAAATGAAGGATTATAATTAAACATAATCTTTATGATAATAAATGCAATTACCACAATAAATGAAAGCAAATCAAGTGAAACTGGATTGAATAGGTCGCGTGAAATTGCCCGCGGTGCAGTCACTTACCTTCACCGCCGTCTTGATCTCCCCATTCCCAATTGAAGCCTCTCACCACTTTCGCTCCCACGAATATCCCCTGCAGCTCGCACTTCCTTGCATTCTTCCGCAAAGGCAGATCCACACTGAAATAACGAATATTCATTTAGCTACACCACTGAAATTAATTATTGTGCACATGAAAAATATTTTTTCACGCAATTTCTATTTGCAAATATTAAATAAAGTAATTGAAAATAATTTCATCGTCGATAGTCATTTGGCAAATTAACAAACACTAACATAATTTTAATTGTTAATTATATGTAGTATTGTTTCTATTAAAAATATGTTATAAAGGGTACCTCGTTTTGAGTGTGCCAAACGAGGCACAGTGTTATTCTGAAAGGAAAAGTTATCGAGATAAATTAAAACCTGTCAAACAAGCATTAACCTGCTCAAATATTTTTGTTTAAATTCATGGCTATCTATTTATACTGAACATTTTATAACAATAGAAAAATCTTATTTAAAAGATTATTTATCTCGATAACGGTCTTGTATGTGAAAAAACTGTGATTATTATAACGGACGTAGAGAAAGTGGTTTCAAATTATCAAAAACAATTGACCCGACTTAAAAAGGCTGAATACTTATTATTATTATTTATGTGATATTTTTTTTCATTTAATTGTTTCGGTAAATCATTAAAATAATTACCCCAAAGACACCGCCGAGTCGAACCTCTTGAACATGTGGGCCAAGTCATGCTTTTCGCCATGGTAACACATATAACACAGATCGTAGTCGTGACAGATGGAGCACTTGTAGCGCATTCCCGATATACCTTGGCTGTCGCAACCGTCGCAGACAATGTTGGGATGCTTCACACCTGAAATAAAACATTTTAAGATGTTATGAAACGATAACGAAAAACTCAAGTCGTGAGTTTTTGTTTGTATATAATTAATTAATGTATTGTGTACACCCAACAGTAAATTATTCGAGGTAAAAACATAGTGTTTCATTCTGTGTATAATAGTATATTATTAAACGAGTGAGAAAATTGGCCATTGCCACGAGGGTGAAGTTTGTAACACGTTTAATACTATACTTTTTCGCATTATATTAAATAATTACATAAGATTTTACTGTTTGTATTAAATTATAACGAAGAATTTTTCTCATATTTGGAAATTGGGGCATTCCGCTGACAAAATTAGGATGTTTATGAATTCATGTTTTCAATGGTAACCGTAGTAACAAAACAAATATGGTGGAGCACAGGCTACTACTTAAAAGCGGCACTCACATGTACGCGCAATATTGGACACCTGTGACGACATCTGTGGTTTTCAATTAAAACTGCAATCGGGCAGTACTACTACTGCAGTAATTTTATCTAAACACATTTGTTCGTATCAAAACTACATATTACTCTGCAATTATTTACACAATGCCTCAGAAACAATGGCAATTATTCATAACAATAATTGTTCAATGCACGTTGCAAGAGTATTACGTAAAGTCTTCAATTTCACTTACCGATTTGTGCGTTGTCTATAACCCTGAGATCGAATTTACCGAGATACCCCACTCGGTAATTAGTCCTCGTGCCGCTGTCCCACTGAACGACGACCGTCTTATCGGGAGAGCCGACGGTGCCCGTTCTGCCAATCTCGCAAACTGTGCCGACGTTTCCTTCTCCGCCATCTAAACAAAATAAATGGGCTCAAATTTTTCGCAAGCAAAATTTAATTTTAAAATCGACCGTCAATTTTAATTCAAAAACCAGAACATCCTGAATACAGCGACACCTGGTGGCAATAGTTGGAAAAGTGGTCGGGGTTTTCCTAGCCACAAAAAAATTCATAACCTTTTTAAAATAGTTTCGCGAAGCCTCAAATTTTTTGCGAGCTCCTATAGCGATATTTAATTTTGAAATGGGCAGTGGAAAGCAGTGTAGCCAATTTAAATTTAAAAACCAGAACAACGGAAAAAAAAACAGCGACACCTGGTGGTAATAGTTGGAAGTGGTCGGGGTTTTCCTAGCCACAAAAAAATTCATAACCTTTTTAAAATGGTTTCGCGAAGCCTCAAATTTTCTACAGACTTCTATAGCAAAATTTAATTTTGACATCGGCAGTGGAAAGTAGTGTAATCAATTTTAATTTAAAATCCAGAACATCGTTAAAAACAGCGACATCTGGTGGTAATAGTTGGAAGTGGCTGGGGTTTTCCTAGCCACAAAAAAATTCATAACCTTGTAAATGGTTTCGAGAAGCCTCAAATTTTTGCGAGCTCCTACAGCGATATTTAATTTTGAAATTGGCAGTGGAAAGCAGTGTAGCCAATTTTAATTTAAAAACCAGAACATCGTTAAAAAAAAACAGCGACACCTGGTAGTAATAGTTGGAAGTGGCTGGGGTTTTCCTAGCCACAAAAAAATCATAACCTTTTTAATGGTTTCGCGAAGCCTCAAATTTTTTGCAAGCTCCTACAGCGATATTTAATTTTGAAATGGGCAGTGGAAAGCAGTGTAGCCAATTTTAATTTAAAAACCAGAACATCGTAAAAAAAAAAACAGCGACACCTGGTGGTAATAGTTGGAAGTGGCTGGGGTTTTCCTAGCCACAAAAAAATTCATAACCTTTTTAATGGTTTCTCGAAGCCTCAAATTTTTTGCAAGCTCCTATAGCGATATTTAATTTTGAAATTGACAGTGGAAAGCAGTGTAGCCAATTTTAATTAAAAAACCAGAACATCTTAAAAAAAACAGCGGCACCTGGTGGTAATAGTTGGAAGTGGCTGGGGTTTTCCTAGTCACAAAAAAATCATAACCTTTTTAATGGTTACGCGAAGCCTCAAATTTTTTGCAAACTTCTATGGCAAAATTTAATTTTGAAATCGGCAGTGAAAATTTTAATCGAAAAACCAGAACATCATGAAAAGCAGCGACACCTGGTGGCAATAGTTGAAAAAGTGGTCGGGGTTTTCCTAGCCACAAAAAAATTCATAACCTTTTTAAAATGGTTTCGCGAAGCCTCAAATTTTTTGCAAGCTCCTATAGCGATATTTAATTTTGAAATTGGCAGTGGAAAGCAGTGTAGCCAATTTTAATTTAAAAACCAGAACATCGTTAAAAAAAAACAGCGACACCTGGTGGTAATAGTTGGAAGTGGCTGGGGTTTTCCTAGCCACAAAAAAATTCATAACCTTGTAAATGGTTTCTCGAAGCCTCATATTTTCAGCAAACTTCTATGGCAAAATTTAATTTTGAAATCGGCAGTGAAAAGCAGTGTAGCCAATGGTAATTTAAAAACCAGAATATCATAAAAAAACAGCGAAACCTGATGGTAACAGTTTGAAAAGTGCCGGAGTTTTCCTAGCCACAAAAAAAATTCATAAACTCTTGGCATTGAGGTTTTCAACGGTTTCTCGAAAGCTCAAATTTTCTGCAAGCTTCTATAGCAAAGTTTAATTTTTAAATCGGCAGTGAAAAGCAGTGTAACCAATGATAATTTAAAAATCAGAACATCGTAAAAAAACAGCGACACCTCGTGGTAACAGTTGGAAAAGTGCCGGGGTTATCCTAGCCACAAAAAAATTCATAACCTTTTGGCATTAAGGTTTTCAATGGTTTCTCAAAGGCTTAAATTTTCTGTAAGCTTGTATGGGAAAATTTAATTTTGAAATCGGCAGCGGAAAGCACTGTAGACAATTTTAATTTAAAAACAGGAACTTCGTGAAAAACAGTGACACCTGGTGTTAATAGTTGGAAAAATTACCAGGATTATCCTAACCACACAAAAAAATCATATCTTTTGGCATTGAGGTTTTTGATGGTTTCTGAATAATACTTACACTTTAGGTATTGTTTGATTTATGGATAATTCAGATTAATAAGCTTAAGAAAAAATACGGTTTACCGAGAGCGAATTTTTTGATACTTGTTTATAATAATCGCAACCTACTGCCACTACAAAACAAGCTGTATCATTAGAATCAAGTTATCTAATGCTTTTGCAGCGGAAATTGGATAATTATGCAAAAAATAAGTAGGAAGTAAGCATCTAGACTGAACTAGGGTTAAGCATTTAAAAAATTCATATGCCACAGCGAAAAGATTAAATTCGCAGAAATTATCCAATTGATTAGAATCTTCCACGAAAAGAACAACCTTCACAGTTGGCAAGCATTGATTCATTTATTGCACTTATTTCAATGATAAACATGAGTTTAAAATTCATATGCCGCGACACCGAAAGTATCCATCCAATTAATTAGAATCTTCCTCGAAAAGAACAACCGTTACAGTTGGCAAGCACAGTTTACACTTGATACTTTTATTGCACGTCTTTCAATGATAAACATGAGTTTAAAATTCATATGCCGTGGCACAGAAAGTATCCATCCAATTAATTAGAATCTTCCACGAAAAGAACAACCTTTACAGTTGGCAAGCGTAGTTTACACTCGATACTTTTATTGCACGTCTTTCAATGATAAACATGAGTTTAAAATTCGCATGCCACGGCACAGAAAGTACCCAATTAATTAGAATCACCCACGAAAAGAACAACCTTCACAGTTGGCAACCTTGATTGTTTTATTGCGCTTGTTTCAACGATAAACATGAAGCAGAACTATAAATACCCCATTCGAAAACAAAACAAACACACATATGTTGATCGAATGATTGCACCCCGGCAGACTCACCCTGATTGCCCCAGGTCCAGTCGGGCCCCCTGACGATCCTGACGCCCGGCGTGAGCATTTTGCGCGCCCCCAATCACCACCGCACCAGACCGATCGCGACCAACCGACCGCGATGACGCCTCATCAAGGCGGCGCTGGAGCTCCGCGACTAGGAGGTCTCGAGGCCCCTTTTTCCGACGCAGGGAAATCCCGCGCGTGCCGTAATCATGGGGGCGTCCCCGCGGGTTCGAGGTCTCGGCGCGCTCAATAGCGAGTCGAATTCGAGATGCGGACGAGCGGATGACAAGTGCACTGTTTGTTGTTGTCAGTTTTTGACGTTGCGCGGTGGTGCCAACCGCGGGAATCGAGATCGATCGATCGAGGGGCGATAAATTTCGGGGGAGCGGCCACCCCTTAATGTAATTAGATCGTAAAGTTTCGCTCATTTCGGCCATATAAAATTCATAGATGAATTCATTTCGGGGTTTATGGGCATTGTGCGTTAATTAATGCATGGGCGGAACACTTTTCTACAAGGAATAAAAATAAATTAAAATCAACTTTAATTACTCCAAAATTAAAAAAATGCTTAGTAAATATCGGAGTGATATCGTAAATTTATGGATAACCAAATCCTTTTAAGGACTCTGAGGGAATAAATAATTGGAGTCGGTTTATTGAAAAATTAAAAGTGGTTTTATTTTTACATTTGCTTCGTACTTTCCCGATCCTTATATTGATTTTTTTACGTTCGTTTATTCTCATGGCTTCATTAGAAACCTTTTCTTGGGAAAAACGGAAACGGTTGAGGATTATAAGGTGTGATTCACAGAATTTTGTTGCTGAGTTGGCCTGAGAGAGAGAGAGAGAAACATATCAGTCTTGTCTGAGATTAATTCATTTTTTTAAATTCCATTGAACTATAATCCAGTCCCGCGACTTAATAGTTGTTAATAGTTAATAGTTAATTATTTGATATTTTTCA
This sequence comes from Ocypus olens, assembly GCA_910593695.2. Taxonomy (NCBI): domain Eukaryota; kingdom Metazoa; phylum Arthropoda; class Insecta; order Coleoptera; family Staphylinidae; genus Ocypus; species Ocypus olens. The sequence goes on from OU343056.1 coordinate 52,677,469, forward strand.
ATAAATATGCTGTGAAAATCCTGAAATAATAAATACTGCCGTCGCATTTATTTAATGGTTGAATTCACTTTAATGATTCAAACGTTAATTTATAGGGAAATTATTCGTTTAATAATAAACAATCAGGTAAGGTTCGTTGATGTTGATGAAATTTAGCGGTTTTTTTGTAATTTGCGAATGAAAATTAAGCACGACCCCCTTACCGACAATTACAGTTCCCTCTAACTTAAAAATTTAATCAAGAACAATTTTCAATGTTGTTCAATCAAATACCGGTCCCAATACTTATTACTTATTAATTATTTATTTTGATTTTGTTAATACCTTACTTCATGTGAAATCCTAATCTTCATATAGGTTGCCCTCTGTTATTGTACGGATGAAATCGTGAATCATTTGTGGATTTAATATTTGTTTTAATGTTTAAAAAATATTTAAAAACTTAAGAAGAATATTATCTTAGAATGGTAGAATAAGTTTACTTAAATATGCAAATATTTAAATTAAAAAACTATGGTATATAGACGCCTAATTACAGGCAACCCAATATACGCGGAAGCTTTACAGTGAACTGAATTACCGGGTAAATTTTTGTTTGCAAATAACTAAAAAAACGCAAAGCTTCCTGAGCCATTTTATACAAAATTCGATTCAGAATAATATGCTTTATTATTTGATGTACAAGTCATTGCTGGATTTTTACATTTTGACTATGGTTCGAGGCTTTTGTCTTAATAGTTTACACCTTGTCCGACAGATGGCACAGTAATGACCAGAATTATATAAATGTTTTACATTTTTAAATGATTTGTTGATTTCAATCATCATTAAAACGTTTAATGATAGTTTAAATTTATTTAGTTGAAGGTGTCATTAAAATTGAAAAATAATAGATGTCGGTGTGTCAATTATGCCAGTATTGGGTTAAATAAATTAATAATTCCCTCACCTAAGATTTGATTTTTGAGTTTAGTTTAATCCTTTAAAATCGGTAATTTTTAGTATTAATTACCTGTATATTGGGTTGCCTGTTATTAGGCGTTTATTTTAAACTATTGTTTCTGCAGTTTAATTATTTAAATATTTATTCTTTACAAGTAAATTCATTCTAAGATAACACTCTTCTTAAGTTTTTAAATAGACTTTCATTATTAAAACAAATATTAAATCCGCTAATGGTTAACTAGTTTATCCCCACGATAACAGAGGGTGCACCGGTATGGAGATTAGTATTTCTCATATTGTAATGCATTAACAAAATAAAAAGTTGAGCAATTATCAGTAATAAGAATTGGGACCCGTATTTGATTGAAGAGTATTTCCAATTGTTCTTTATTTAGTATTTAAGTTACAGTGAACTGTAAATGTCGGTAAGTGTGTCGCGCTTAATTTTCATTCGCAAATTACGGTTAAACCGCTTAATTTCTTCAGCTATTTTATACATCATTCGATTTAGAATTAAATCATCTATCGTTTTATGTATGGCGCATTACTGAATTTTAACACTTTGATTATAGGTATAAAGTTCAAGCATTTTGGCGCTGCAGTAAAAACGCACTTAGCAGTTCATCTATCGTCCGTTAGATGGCGAAAAGGCGCAGAAATACGAATTTAATTAATTAATTAATTCAATTTTTAAATAAATTTGAGACCTTGTTGCTGAAGTATTAAATACATTAGATAAAGACGAAAGTAGCCTAAATATATATGTATGAATATTCAACCTGTTTGCAACTCTGCAAAATTAAGTCTTATTAGGACTACTATACTGTAACATACAAATTTCTTTTGTATCATTCAATATCCGTGCCCCGAGTGGCACTAGCAAGGGAAGTAGTTGTTTCAATAAGTTATTTGTTTGTAGTCTAAGTAAGACTTAATTTTGCAAAGTCGTGAACAGGTTGAATACTCATATGTTCTGGATCTTTTTATACTATTGGACTGCTATTCCCCTTCCATTTCCTATATGATCACTGCTCCAAAAGTTGTCCACGAGCTGGAGCCCGATATAAGTCCCGCCCCGGAGCCGAAAATGGAGCGTAATTTAAAAACCGGAAAGCAAAACAAAATATTTCTCGATGTATTTATTAGCAAAGCGGAGAATGCAAATGCGAGCATATTTCGGCAAGTCGGGTCCACTTTCCTGCCTGTTCTTTACAAGCAAAGCATCAACCCATAATTTGCAAAGTTTCGGATTTGATGGAAATCTAATACAGAATTTCAAAAGTCAACTGTACATCATCTAACGAGTATTATAACCGCGTTGGCATATATACGTGGACGTATCGCATAGTAATACTTTGACATAGTTTGAATATTTGACAATATAAATGTTTATATATTCAAAGGTGTGAATAAATTGCAGGGTATCACAATATGCAATGCGAGCTCATAGAGTCATATGTCATAGACACAAAATAGGTACCAATTTAGTAACATACCGCAACCATTTAGGGTCCCGCCGCGCCACCGTTGCTTGGAGACACACATGAAGCGGCGCCAGCAGTCCAAAAGTATATAGTCAAAGTTCAGGCTACTTTCGTCTTTATCGAATTTATTTAATGCTTCTGCAACAAGTAAGGTCTCAAATTTATGAATTACGAAAGGTTTGTTTGGATTTTTAAAAACCTACAACTCGTAACTCTGATAATTGAAACGTTAAATAACTGACAAACTTTTAATCTCTGAATTAAACACTTACTATGTTTTTTACCACAATTGTGGTAAAAAACATAGCAAGTGTTTTATTCAGTGATTTTATAATGAATTACCACGTAGTAACGGTCACAACCATCACCATGATTAAACTTTTAATCCTTATGGATTAAAATAACTTTAGTATAATCAATAAATCTCTTAAATCCCGTTTAATATCTTTAGTTTGATCAACGTATCTCTTAAATCCTGTTAAATATCTTTAGTATAATCAATAAATCTCTTAAATCTTGTTAAATATCCATGAATCTTCTTAGGATTCCTTAAATCTGTTTAAATAAATCGCTGAACAATAAATATTGCCGTCATAATATAAATAATTATTGTAAATATGTATAGTTAGGGCAGAAAGACCGCAGGTCGATGGTCCAGACAGACTAACACCCTTTTTGTTTTTGTATATTCATCCAACAAGTTGTATCGTATGTATAGCCTGAATAAAGATGATTGATGATGATATGTACAGTTATTTTATACATGTAATTTATACAGCAAAGTGCTAAATAAATTATTAATTCTGTAACAGTGATGTTTATTATACCTGAAAAACACTTGCTAATAATAATCAAGTTGAGTATTAGCAACTTTTATTGTAGAACAAAGATGAGATTCAAAAACCAAAACCCGACCTTGTGTAGACATATGTTTAGATCATAGACTTTAATTACACTTTAGTGCAAGGTTTCCGACAAATGAAAAACATGTAATACTGTTCAGATTATATTATTGCAGAATATAAAAAAACTCAACCTTTCAAAATAAACTCGTTACAAATAACAACAATCACACAAACTTCTCAAAATTGCACAAGTAGTATCTACATCGGGTGTGTACAAATTGGCGGATAATCTACACGTGGCGATATTCTTCCTAAATTTGATTAATTAAAACACTTGGTTTTGTTTCACTGATTTTATTTGTCTCTCCGACTAGTTTCGACCTTAGGAGAAATCTCCTTGAGAATGACCCAAGGTCGAAACTAGTCGGAGAGACAAATAAAATCAGTGAAACAAAACCAAGTGTTTTAATTAATCAAATTATATAATTATGTTTCACCACAGGTTAAGTGAGAAATGAATTAATCATTCTTCCTAAAATTCTGAATAGAAGATGTCGATGCAAATCAGAAGCCATCAGGAGCCATTTAAAAGAAATGTACATTTGCCAACATAGCAATCACGAGCTGTCCTGTTTTTTCGATAATCTCATGAATGATTATGTGGGTTGGGTCAGAGTAGAAGAGTAATAACGATAGAGCGGTGTTTATTTACAGATGTATATGCAAGGTAAAACATATTATGAGTAAATAGTGTCGAGAGAAGTCTATTTTGACTCGTGGGAACTAATACAAACCGATAATAACAAGAAAAGCAGAATTGACACAAAATTGGAACTAATAAGATTGAATGAATTCCTTGTGTCAAAAGTGACATAAGCGGGTGTCGGCGTTGCCGGTTCTACTTTTTAAGAAAATGGGCTAATTAAGAAGTGTTAAAAATACACGTTTGAGATAGCACATGTTATGAGAATTAAATGTTATTTTGATATACCTAGCGACATCTCTTATAGTATTTATATATTGTTTTTGATTTGTACTTTTTGCATATATTTTCTTGTACAGCCAGTTAATAAATGTATCTCGAAGCGAGCACATGCGATTTATATTGTGTACCACACATTACAGCACACACTGACAAATAAATTTCAAACTAGTAAATCCGTAAATTGATATTGAATAACAACGCAAATTTAATGTCTGGATGTTTAAAGTTTGATGACCTCGTGAAGGCTTAGGTAGCGTGGTACATTTCAGAATTAAGATGTACTGCTTAGAATTGCTGGAAGAATATCGTCACGTGTAGATTATCCGCCAATTTAAACACACCCGATATACAAAAAGTTTACGATTAATTTAAATAGCGACATTTCCATCAAAACAATTAACTTTGACAGTTAACTTGGAAATGCAGCTTTTTTATAACAAAATCAATGTCATATGGTTTTATTGATGACAATAAACTTAAAAACATTCTATACATGAATGAGATTTGATTTTCACAGATAATTCTAGTAATTATTCAATTACTGCTTTATAATATTCTATAACCAATTACTAATGCAAATATAATAAAAATTCAGTCATTGCAAAATATTACACATCAAAATACTGATCATACACTGGAAGTAGCACATGTAAATATAAAGGTGGCTTTATACGGTTTGTTTTTGTCGTAGGCACAAATTTTATCTTCAGGCTATTTGATTTATCATTCAAAACTAATCATAAGGAAAATCATAAGCAAAATCATATTTTTTGAGAATAAACCTGCGCTTATTTGCTATGATTTTTCATATGATTATCGGTAATGTCATTGAACTACAATATCGACGGAGTAGAGAATTGACTGGAATCGCAACATATAATACTAAATACGACATGCCCTAGTCGCAGAATTCAGTAATGTGCCCAAAGCTTTCTTTTCCTATACTTTTTTCTACTAAACATAATTCACTTCGGCACGATATTACTAAAATACGCATTGCAATGGCCCATAAACATGATTCTGCCTCGATCATGTTTTAATTTCCTTTGTAATCCCATTTTACTAATAACACAATTTTCAAAGAGTAAACATAACCTAAATGTACATCATTACGCATTCGCAATCAGTGTAAACTCGATATCGTAAAAATCATAGCCTAAGCCGTCCGAGTGATTTTATACCCAATATGAAAAGTCATATGATAAATCACACAATGTAAAGCCACCTTTAGAGATTCCACCATATCAATAGGTAGTGCTGAATACAAACGTCTAAATGTAATAAAAGCATACAAAGTATCACAATGATTTCGACTCTAGCAGAATCTTCCCACTAACAGACATTACCTATAGCAAAAATAAGAAAATGCGCCTCTTGAATTATAATCAATTATGTTGCCGTTTGCCAAAAACATGTAGAGTACGATCGCGCAGAGGTGACAGTGACTCATCGCTCCATGTTGCCTGAATTAAGTTTCTATACCTCCTGCATTTGCGGTGAGGTGAATACCACATTTTCAACTTCAGCGTTCAGGATAATTTTCCTGACACCTTAAAAATATTTGATGGAGATAGAGCCATTATAATGAAACAAGCAGAAAGGTACTCGATCGCAAACAGACGCCAACAGCTAACACAACACAATGAGGCAATCAGCTGACGGTCGCGTCAACCACTTGCATTCGTACTGCGTGATTTGGACGTGCGGATTTCCCGCAATTTTTCGAATCGGCCAGTAAGAATTATGCGTTGGCGATTGTGGGCGTCTTTACAACTCTATGTGTACCGTGGACAGACTATAGTAAACGTATGTCTATAAAATAATTCGATTCAGTCTAGGCGGGAAATTTAAAAATTCTCGAGCGTGCAAATATTTTCCCGACGAAACTTTGCGAGTGCATTTTTCGTCAATCGGTAAAGACAACTAGAAATTTGTCATTAAATATAACCTTTGTACTAATGAAATGGATACAATCAATTCTGCTCTTAACTAAATCGAAATCGGAGACGGTCAAAACGTGAATTTTGAGGTTAGAATAGATAGAATGAGTAAAGACATACGTTGCACTTAGCCCTTGAATTTACATATCGACATACGTTTCGTATTTCATTTCGTTTTTCTTGAGCATGCGTACAAGTATAGATATTTATCCAGATGCGATGATTAGATCGAAAAAGCATGAGTCACTGTCACCTTTTCGCGATTGTACTATATGTCAAATTTTGCTACTTTTCAGGAGAGCAAAAACAAATGTCTTTGTTATCCAGAAAATTATAATTTAAGAAATTTCCGGTCTGATTTTGAAATTAAAATTTGTATAATTGTCTACTTTGGTTTACATATAATTATAATTAACACATTCTCTGCCGCCGACGCGCCAGTGCGTCTGACTTTACACTTGCGTATGTGCAATCCCAATTGTAGTGGCAGCGAACGTGTTAACCCTCTCAAACCAAAATTTTTTGAATTTTTTAAAACACAAAAAAATAACTTTTAGTGTACCTGCTTTCGGCAAACGGCTACAGAATTATTTTTTGAAGCTCTGCGTTGGGTACCTTATTAGTCATAAGGCACCTGTCCTAATTTAACCTCTTCACACCCAGGTCGCCAGATGTGGCGACAAGTGAAAAAAAGAAAACAAATATTTTACAAAACAAAATGTTTACCCCTTTAGCGCCATCTATGGAATACTTTTTCATATTTTTTTTTACACAAATGAGTAAGTTTGCCATAGTGGAATAATATTTCGTAAAAAACATTTTTCAATAAATCTGAGATTATGATATAATCCAATCAAAGCAGCCTGGGCGCGAAGTGGTTAAAAACTACCTCCATAAATCCCCAACTAATTAATTTTCGTGTTGCAATTTCCGTGCAGCACGACCATCCTATGTCTACATTTAAAATAATCGTCGAATATATCCTTGTACCCGCCCTTCTCCTTCCACCACGTGCACAGCTGCCGGTTGAACCCGCAGTTCAGGGTGCGGATCATGTCGGGGCGCTCGAAGCCCAACAGGGTGTAAAAATCCTGATCGCCCAGATGTCCCCGGAATCCGTACTTCTTCACCATAGCGGCGACCGATTCGTTCTTGATCGCCTCCCTGTACTCCTCCGAGCCGCGGATCGCCGTGAAGTTGAAGAGGATCACGCCGGAATTGTACCCCTGAAATCCCCTCGGGTGCACCCCCTCGGTCATCTTCTTCGGCCTGTAGTACTCACCGAACGTGGTGTTGTGCTTCTGCTTGTAGGCGTAGAGGATGTGCTTGTAGACGGGGGAGAGTTCCGGCGAGAGTCCGAATAGGTGGTGAGGTTCAAATCTTAAAATAATGTGAAGTCAGCAATAGATCCAGCGATAGATTTTAAAAATTCATGTCTCTGAGAAAAGGAAAGCGAATAGAAAGAAAAGTAAGTCATACCATTACGAAACGTCTACAGATTTCTCTGACGGAAGAATTTTTTTTTTTGGTTGAAGGAGTGCCCGTAACGCTTTTTTGACTCTTGATTATGAAAGTGCATAGATTAGTGATAAGAATAAGAATTTTTATTTAGTTATAGCTGATTGCAAACTTTGTCAAAAATCGTGATTAATATCGTGAGATATGGATTTGTGCGACTTACGGAGAAATTATTTTTTTCTTGGTTGAAGGAGTGCTCGTAACGTTTTTTTGACTCTTGATTATGAAAGTACATAGATTAGTGATAAAAATAAGAATTTTTATTCAGTTACGGCTGATTGCAAACTTTGTCAAATATCGAGATTAATATCGCGAGGTGTGGATTTCTCCGAATGACAGAAGAAATTATTATTTTTTTGGTTGAAGGAGTGCCCTTAACGCTTTTTTGACTCTTGATTATGAAAGTACCTATATTAGTGATAAGAATAAGCATTTTTATTCAGTTGTGGCTGATTGCAAACTTTGTCAAAAATCGTGATTAACATCGTGAGATAAAGATTTCTGCGACTTACGGAGAAATTATTTTTTTCTTGGTTCAAGGACTGCCCGTAACGTTTTTCTGACTCTTGATTATTAAACTACTTGTATTAGTGATGAGAATAAGCATTTTTATTCAGTTGTGGCTGATTGCAAACTTTGTCAAAAATCGTGATTAATATCGCGAGGTATGGATTATTGCGACTTACGGAGAAATGATTTTTTTCTTGGTTGAAGGAGTGCCCGTAACGATTTTTCTGACTCTTGATTATTAAAGCACTTGCATTAGTGATAAGAATAAGCATTTTTATTCAGTTGTGGCTGATTGCTAAATTTGTCAAAAATCGAGATTAACCTCGCGATGTGAGGATTTCTCTGAGTGACGGAAGAATTTTTTTTTTTGTTAAAGGAGTGCCCATAACGTTTTTTTGACTCTTGATTATGAAAGTGCATAGATTAGTGATAAGAATAAGAATTTTTATTTAGTTACAGCTGATTGCAAACTTTGTCAAAAATCGAGATTAATATCACTAGGTATGGATTTCTCCGAATGATGGAAGAAATTATTATTTTTTTGGTTGAAGGAGTGCCCGTAACGTTTTTTTGACTTTTAATTATTAAAGTACTTGTATTAGTGATAAGAATAAGAATTTTTATTTAGTTACGGCTGATTGCAAACTTTGTCAAAAATCAAGATTAATATCACTAGGTATGGATTTCTCCGAATGATGGAGGAAATTATTTTTTTTTTGGTTGAAGGAGTGCCCGTAACTTTTTTTTGACTTTTGATTATGAAAGTACCTTTATTAGTGATAAGAATAAGAATTTTTATTTAGTTGCGGCTGATTGCAAACTTTGTCAAAAATCGGGATTAATATCACTAGGTATAGATTTCTCCGAATGACGGAAGAAATTATTTATTTTTTGGTTGAAGGAGTGCCCGTAACTTTTTTTTGACTTTTGATGATGAAAGTACCTTTATTAGTGATAAGAATAAGAATTTTTATTTAGTTGCGGCTGATTGCAAACTTTGTCAAAAATCGGGATTAATATCACTAGGTATAGATTTCTCCGAATGACGGAAGAAATTATTTTTTTTTTGGTTGAAGGAGTGCCCGTAACTTTTTTTTGACTTTTGATGATGAAAGTACCTTTATTAGTGATAAGAATAAGAATTTTTATTTAGTTGCGGCTGATTGCAAACTTTGTCAAAAATCGGGATTAATATCACTAGGTATGGATTTTTCCGAATGACGGAAAAAATAATTTTTTTTTTGGTTGAAGGAGTGCCCGTAACGATTTTTTGACTCTTGATTGTTAAATTACTTGTATTAGTGATGAGAATAAGTATTTTTATTCAGTTGTGGCTGATTGCAAACTTTGTCAAAAATCGAGATTAATATCTGTAGGTATGGATTTCTCCGAATGAAGGAAGAAATTATTTTTTTTTGCTTGAAGGAGTACCCAAAACATTTTTTTGACTCTTGATTATGAAAATACATAGATTAGTGATAAGAATAATAATTTTTAATTAGTTACGGCTGATTGCAAACTTTGTCAAAAATCGAGATTAATATCGGTAGGTATGGATTTCTCCGAATGACGGAAGAATTTTTTTTTTGGTTGAAGGAGTGCCGTTAACGTTTTTTTGACTCTTGATTATTAAAGTACTTGTATTAGTGATAAGAATAAGCATTTTTATTTATTTATGGCTGAATGCAAACAAAAAAAAAATTTAATTTTTGAAAGGTGTTAAAAAATATAAAGGGTTAAAATTAAGGGTTGATTCTTTTTGTGTTATTAATTAAGACCTTTCCCAATGGTATAGTTAACTTTCTTTTCAACTCGCTTTTATTTTCTCAGAGATATGGATTTTTAAAATCTCTTGCGGAATCTATTGCTAACTTCACACCTGTAAAACTGAAACCATCACTTAATGTGGATGAATTAAAAAACAATTATAAACTTGAAATATGCGAGTATTCAAACTCGTAAATAATCGAACTGAAGGCAGGTGCAGATTAGAAAGAAGAAAAATTATTACCCTTCAAATTGTCGAAACAAATCAAGAACATCTTCCTTAAAAAATACATCACAGTCCAGCATGATGGCGGTTTTTTGGGATTTTGGAGCCAGCCTGTAGAGCCCCAGTGATAAATAAAATAAGGCATCACTGTAGTACGTTCCTAAAATTCAAAGTAAATTAGCTGTTAATACCTATTTGTTTAGGCATTCAGTTCATTACAGGGCCAACTCCTGAAAGTTCGACAAAGGAGGCTACAGAAGAAAACAGTTCAGAGTAAATAGTGTAATCCAAGCAATTAACATCTCTCTTAGCTTCCGTTGCTGAAGTTCACGAACTGTCACTAAATAATATCATAATGGTTTCCCAATTAATTTTTGTTTTTTTTTTTGTTTCGGCGTTATGACTGGCCTTGGTGCTATGACCATTACCATCATCAATTTTTATGTATATAAATTAAATGAATAAATGAACAAATGAATAATGAAAGACAAACAACCACGGACCCAAACAAATACTCCTCGAAACCAAAAAGTCTTTCATGCGGGCTGGGAATCGAACCCACACGGCCGCAGTGCAACCAGCACAAGCGCTCGCCTGTACCCACTACATCAACGGACCGCTCCCAATGAATTTGATAAAATGATTAACATCTTAACCTCTTCACGCCCAGGTTGCCACATGTGGCAACAAGCAAAAAAAGAAAATAAAAACATTGTACAAAAAAATTACTCCTTTAGCGCCATCTATGGAATATTTTTTTCTTATTTTTTTGCATAAATGTTTGTGACAGTGAAATAATATTTCGTAGAAAAAGCTAACAACAACAAAGAAGTAATTTTTCATCAACTCTGTGATTAAATCAAAGCAGCATGGGCGCGGAGTGCTTAATTTTTCTTTTTACTGTTTAATTAGTTTTAATTTGATTTTTCCCTGTAACTGGATGTTTTTTTCTGTTGGGAAATAAATAAATAAATAAATAATGAAATCTTGTTCAAAACACAAATGTCAAAAGAAGAATGAATAAAAATTCTTGTAAGATTATACCATTTTATATCTTATTTAGAAATATTGTTATAATAAAGGAAAATAAATAAATCATTTTCAAGTACTCACCCGGTCTCGAACTAAAAAACGGCGTCATCGCAGCGACGATGTCCCCGATCCCCGCGGCGAAAACGCTAACATTGTAAAAACTGAACATCACGCTCTTCCCCATCTCGCGCCTGATCCTCTCGACCTCCTCCTCGGCGATCACCCTCGAGGCGTCGTCGACGATCACGTTGAAGTGCAACTCGACGGAGCTAACGTTCAGCAGGTTCCTCACCAAATTCTTGAAGCTGTACATCAACGGACTCTTGTCTATCACCTTGGTGAAGATCAGCCAGAGGTTGTAGTCGTCCACCCTGGCGGGCTTCTCCTCCATCCGAATGCCCTCGTACGCTTTCATCCGAGGCGCATTCCTGTGCATTCTGTTCTTGTCGCCGTCTATCAGCGAAAATATGTAAAAGAAGAGTATCAGAACGGTGAGGGAGATGAAAACGTTGAATATCATACGAGGACGTATCATAGTTTGAGGTTATGTTCGAGTGTTTGTAAACATAATCCACCTGTTGCTTGTTAGGAGTGAATTCGGTGGGTTTTACTTGAATGTGTGCGTGATTGTTGCATGGTGGAGGGTTTGGTACGTTTATGAATGCATTTTACGTTATGGTAATTAAAAGGGTTCTATTCGTGTTCAATTTAAATGGGATTTTCTTCATATCGAAAAACAGTGGAGTCCGCAGAAAATGCGCGTGATCAAAAAGTTGAACATAGTTGGCAGCCCTTAAAACGTAACCTAACAGAAGTTCAGTGGCGTCACTAAGAATGGGAGTTTTTGCATAAAACTGCAAGATAATGGATCTTAAATTTATTATTTATTATTAATAGTGATCAGTTCTAGAAATAACTGCTTATGTTATCGGCAGATAAAAACTCAACAAAGTGCGCACTGTACTGCATTAGAGAATTCCAGACAGCCAATATAATTTTACTTCAATTATTATAGGGATTTTCAGAAAGTGTGCTGCCAACTATTTTAGACTTTTTCATCTCACTGTATAATGAGCGCAGATAAATATTCATGATTTATAATTATCTATTTCTAGTCATAAATACATTACTATCAACAATAAAAATATTACTGTGAGTCAGTGACAGTTCGCGGGGTTTTTTTCTGGTACGGCCGAGGAACAAGAGGTGGCAATATAGATAGATAGGGTCAGTTGCAGAGACGGCTGGCTGCGTGACCACACCTATCTGTATTACCACCTCTTGTTCCTCGGCCGTACCAGAAAAAAACCCGCGAACCGTCACTGCTGTAAATGAATAACTTTTGTAAACAAATAATTTAGGAACTATAATTTGCATATAACCAGACCAACAGTGTGAACGCACCTCCGACAGCGATCGAATCAACAACCTCCGTTTACATTAATTAAAACTTCGTAAATTATGGAAATCAATTCACATAAAATATTACTATTAAAATAATAAGAAATTTTGAATATAAAAATATTGCTACGGTGATTTCAATAGTGAAAAAAAAAACTATATCCAGTAATGAGTTGCACATCAAACGATAAAATATTTCATTCTGAATCGAATGGGGTATAAAATTTAGCGATCTTCCCTTAATTTACAAATTAAAATTTAAGTGTCGGTAATTCAGTTTACTCTAAAGCTTAAAATTTAAATATAGATATTTTGTATTATTTTTTAAATAAATATGAGTCTTAAAATTTATTATTTATTATATATCTTATAATGAATTACAATAAGGAAAATCCTCATCTCTTTACTGCCATGCCATCTGTTATCATGTTGATAAACTAGTGGATTATTTGAAATATGAGGAATTATGTAAATCGGGTTGCTAGGTGGTAAGGCGTGTATACTAAACAAACATGTATAAAAAATTAATATAAATTGATTTGTAATTTTAATTTCCGTAAATTATAACTACAAATCATTTTATATTTATTTTCCATAAATGTAAAATATTGTTTCATTTCTGTTCACGTGTATGTAGAGTTGCTTGGCGCTAAGGCGTGTATATTAAAGAAATTCATTTGTAAAATTTAAATAACAACAAGTCACTTTGTTTTAAGATACCATTCTTACTGTGTAATTTTAAATTAGTGTTGAAGTAAATATAAAAACCTTAAATCATTTAGTAACTTATCCTTGCGATAACAGAGGGTGCGAGTGTAGAGAAATTAAGATTACTTATAATATAATGCATAAATAAAATAAAAAGTTAGATAATTAAAAGTCAGTAGTAGAAGTCATTATTTTGACCCGTATTTGGTTGATAAGAATTGCAAAATGCTTTATATTTAAGTTTGAAACTTTACAGTAAACTGAATTACCGACTAAATTTTAATTTGCAAATTACTTAAAAAACATCGAATTTCCTCAACTATTTTACACATAATTCGATGCAGAATGAAATATTTTATAATTTGATGTACAACTCATTGCTGGATTTTTACATTTTGATTATAGGTATAAAGTTCGCGCGTTTTGGCGCTATCACTTGGCAGTTCAGCAGTCGTCCGGTAGATGGCGCCGAGGTGGCGCTAATTACGGATGTGATGTTTGAATTTTTAAAAGCTTATAACTCGTAACTCTGAGTTGTGATTTTGATAATTAAAGCCTTAAATCACCGCCAGACGTGTAATCCTTAAATCCAGTTATATAAACGCCCGCGAAAAATTGTGGAATAATAAATTTTGCCGTTGTGATACTTTAGCGGTTGATATACATTTTAGGATACATTCAAAATAATTTGTCCCATCACTCATGGGTCTTTAAGCCCTCCAGTTTTATTTCTTGGGTTTTGCCCGTAATTATAACCAAAAAGATCCGTCTCGTGCACATTTTGATCGAGCTACCCCGTTCCAGTCGCTTCTGACAGTAAGTGCTTGAAATGGCCTTCGTCTTCACTGTTGAATGAAGTGGTTACGCTTGAATAAATAAATATTAAATTAATTAGGATTGTTGCGACGATAACTACTTAATTCATAATTAATTAAACTCACAATTATTAGCCATTAAATTTGTTGAAATTAACACAATCGCCGATCGACTCACTTTTTCCTCAAACTATCCGAAATCTAATTTAAAATTCTAACTTTGTCTTTTCGTAGTTACAAGTTCCGTTTATTATTATCATCTAATTTGATGTATGATCTAGTTACTAATCAATAATTATTATGCCCCCATTAGAAAGACTGGTTTAGTGTCTTTTAGACCTCAGCAGTCGCCGACGCAGAGACAGATGGCGGTAAATTGCTTAATCGACCAGTTTTAATGATTTATCGGGGAAGTTTCATTAAAATATCCGTAAAAACACCCCCCGGTGTAATGATTAATGATCAGTAGCGTGCGCCCCATTCCGTGTTTACAAAAAAAAACAGATCGTTTAAAATCTGATGACTAATCCCTTGTTATTTTTTTAATATCGAATCAACAATATGTCAATTAAAGAAATCATATTTGCGCAACTCCATAATTGGTACAGCATCCCACTGCCCAGCCTCTAAGGTCGCGCCTTAAAATAATGTTAATAAGAACGAACGGGGATCGTTAAATAATTTATGAACATCAACACAGCCATGTAACGCGTCGGCCAAATTGTTGTCATCGTTGAGTATCCAAGCAACAAAATGAACATCGCGGGGTATTAAACGGTGCATTGTAGCGGTATATCAATAGGGTTCGGCGCTTACACTTTAGTTTTGTGAACGCTCCAGTCGTTTAGTAGACTCGCGACGCCGACGCCGACGACATCCAGGACGACACAACGTTCCGGTGAATTTTTTTGGAGATCGAAAGTGATCTTTGCTTGCAGGTGAATTTTTGTTTTTGATTAATTCTTAACCACACTTTAGAACGATGATAAAATGTATTAGTCATTTTTGTTACTTAGAGTGCTTTGCAATTAAAAAAAAAATGATGTTTGATTAAATGAAATATTGTGTAGAATTAAGAAAGTACCTTATTTCTACATAATTTACTACTACATCATAAATAAAATATGTTCGGTTTATTGTTCCAGTGCAGTAAAAATTGATAGAAAAGTTCGTGCATTCGCAAAGGTTAATAGGATTACAATTAGACGTTTTTATAACTAAAGCTTTTTAGAGCTTTAATGTAAAGTCCTAGTTTCTACGAAATGACCATCGACGGTTGAACTCTCATAGGGTTTGATGAAACACGTAATACGCTATTCTCGATACAATATAAATAATTTAGAATCGATATGCACTGCAATTTAAAGCTACTTATGCTGTTTGCATTCCGGTATATATTTTTTAAAGAAAACCTATTCGTATTTCTTCGTGTGCAACACTACATTATCAAAGTGTGTACGAAAGGAATTTGGTGCATGTTTGCTGCATTTTTAGCGTTTAAGTGGAAAGAGTACACTCTCTAGAAAAGACAGACAACGAAATGATTTATTTGGTTAATTCATTGATTTAAATTGGGTTTCGGTGTTCCAGTTATCGTTATTTGCACCAAATAAATCAGTAATTTGAGAGCTTGATTTTAATTGAGTTTCGGTGTTCCGCAGTTATCGTCATTTGCACCAAATAAATCAGTAATATAAGCTGACGACAGCCTCTAATCGCTCACAGTTACCACATCAACGGAAGAGCATAACTTGGGCTTTAAGAGCAAAACTTAGAGCGTCTCTGGGCTGCCATTTTAAACCGGAAATACCAACAACACTTCCTGGTCTCGTACCGCCTAATCTTTTCTACTCAAGTGATTTAATTTAAATAAATTATACGTTGTTTTCAGTTTTAAGTTGGGAACAAAATTTTGGTTTGTTTTCATTCAATTTTAACCTAGTAATTAAAAAAATTATTAACTCCAACCTTGAGGACATTTTTTTAAGTAAAAATTCACTGACTCAAAATTTTTGTTTGTTTTCATTCAATTTGAACAAAAAAATTAAACCTTTAAGGACATTTTTTTAAGGAAAAATTCACCGACTCAAATTTTTTGTTTGTTTTCATTCAATTTGAACAAAAAAAATAAACCTTTGAGGACATTTTTTTAAGGAAAAATTCACCGACTCAAAATTTTTGTTTGTTTTCATTCAATTTTAACAAAAAAATTAAACCTTTGAGGACATTTTTTAAGGAAAAATTCACTGACTGAAAATTTTTGTTTGTTTTCATTCAATTTTAACAAAAAAATTAAACCTTTGAGGACATTTTTTTAAGGAAAAATTCACTGACTCAAAGTTTTTGTTTGTTTTCATTCAATTTTAACAAAAAAATTAAACCATTGAGGACATTTTTTTAAATAAAAACTCATTGACTCTTTACAGATAAATAAAATTTAAATGAGAAATTAGTTGCTTTTCGTCTTCAACAATCTTCAACAGTCTTTAGTGTCTTTGTTCACTAATAAATACATTCAGACCTCTCCGTTCCTGGAAGACCCTCAATTTAGTGTTGAGAATGAGCTCTTAGACTTGAAAAAATACAAAATAATTTTTAAAGAACTTTTTTTTTATCGTTTTTTGGTGTTTCCGGTCGATTTAAGCACTATTTACGACAAAAGTGATTTTGCGTATCTCCGTTCCTGAAAGTCCCACAATTTTTTTATAGACACATAGTGTTCAGAATTAGAAAATAGAATAAAAATTTGAAGAACATTTTTTTTAATAGTTTTTTTGGCGTTTCCAGTCGATTTGTGCACGATTTACGAAAAAAGTCATTTTGCGTATCTCTGTTCTTCCCACAAAACAGTTTTGAATACTAATACTTAGTATCAGCTGTTAAGCTTGAAAAAAATAGAAAATAATTTTTAAAGAAATTTTTTTTAAATCGTTTTTTGGCGTTTCCAGTCGATTTAAGCACTATTTACGACAAAAGTCATTTTGCGTATCTCCGTTCCTGGAGGTTCCACAATTTTTTAATAGACACATAGTGTTCAGAATAAGCTCTCAAACTTAAAAAAAAAAAATTTGAAGAAATTTTTTTTGGCGTTTCCAGTCGATTTAAGCACTATTTACGACAGTCTTTTCGCGTATCTCCGTTCCTTGAGGTCCCACAATTTTTTTATAGACAAATAGTGTTCGGAATGAGCTCTTAAGCTTCAAAAAAATAGAAAATAATTTTTAAAGAATTTTTTTTAATCGTTTTTTGGCGTTTCCAGTCGATTTAAGCACGATTTACGACAAAAGTCATTTTGCGTATCTCCGTTCCTGGAGGTTCCACATTTTTTTAATAGACACATAGTGTTCAGAATAAGCTCTTAAACTTGAAAAAAAATTGAAAAAAAAAAATTTGAAGAAATTTTTTTTGGCGTTTCCTGTCGATTTAAGCACTATTTACGACAAAAGTCATTTTGCGTATCTCCGTTCCTGGAGGTTCCACATTTTTTTAATAGGCACATAGTGTTCAGAATAAGCTCTCAAACTTTTTCTCAAAAATTTTTGAAGAAATTTTTTTTGGCGTTTCCAGTCGATTTAAGCACTATTTACGACAGTCATATTGCGTATCTCCGTTCCTGGAGGTTCCACAATTTTTTAATAGACACATAGTGTTCAGAATAAGCTTTCAAACTTGAAAAAAAAATATAGAAAACATTTTTTTGAAGAAATTTTTTTTGGCGTTTCCAGTCGATTTAAGCACTATTTACGACAAAAGTCATTTTGCGTATCTCCGTTCCTGGAGGTTCCACAATTTTTTAATAGACAAATAGTGTTCAGAATGAGCTCTTAAGCTTGAAAAAAATAGAAAAATTTTTTTAGAAGAAACATTTTTTAAATCGTTTTTTGGCGATTCCAGTCGATTGAAGCACTATTTACGACAAAAGTCATTTTGCGTATTACCGTTCCTGAAAGTCCCACATTTTTTTTTATAGACAAATAGTGTTCAGAATGATATCTTAGACATGAAAACAAAATAGAAACATTTTTTTAGAAAAAATATTTTTTTAAATCGTTTTTTGGCGTACTACCAATATGTACTACCAATACGTAAATACTAAAACAATTAATTAGATATAAGTATTAAAAAAAATCAACATCCTGTATATTGAACACAATTTTTTTTTTACGTAAGTGTATAGGAACTTTCTACATTCTTTTGGGGTTCTCTATCATGAGGTGCTATGGATTTTACTTTATTCAAAGACACCCTGTATATTTCTATCATCGAGAGATATTATGTTTTTTTTTTAATAATACGGTTGCGAGCACTGTTTTGTTATTTTACGATTGTTCTTATGTCCTGTTTGGATCGTTAATTAGTTTTTAATTGTTATTGTCCTTCTTCTGGCAAGGCTAACGTTGATTTTTTCAGGCGAAACCGCTTTAAAAAAATCCGAATCATCATTACAATTTAAATTGTTCCATTGTTGGTAAGGATAAGGTCGGCGATTTCAATTCCGTCATCAATTTCTTCTAGCTCAGAATTCGTCATCTATAATTATGTCCATTTTTATTCAACAAATATAGAAGCAATCGTGATCGACTTGAAAGTGTTCAAATTTATTAACTGCAGTCAACTAATAAACGAATGTGTTATAAGGTGTGAGTCACAGAATTTTGTTTCCGAGTTGGCCATGCCTGAGAGAGAGAAACATAGCAGTCATGTCTGAGATTCATTCATTTTTTACTTTCTCCGTTACGAAGTACGAGAAAGTATTGTGATCGTGATTTTTTTTTCAAAATTTTTTTTTACGGAAATATCCGTTTTGGGATCCCTAGATGCCATTTCAACAATTTCTGGAAAAAAAATTATTTGTGTCTGTGTGTGTGTGTGTGTGTGTGTGTGTGTGTGTGTCTGGCTGTGTGCGCTGTATCTCAAAAACTAATAGAGAAATTGATATGAAACTTCGAACATGCGTCTTATTTGATAATCCGAAGAACTGAAAAGTTTTTGGTAAAATTTCGTATACCGGAAGTGGGTGTTTACCTTAACTGTTTTTTGTTTTTTGCCAATATTTTCTTAAATATGAAAAATATCACAAAAATATTTAAACAAACATTGAAGACAACAAAGAAACGCACATCTTTTGCTTGAAAATATTTTTCATAAAATCATTGCTATTCGAGAAAAAAAATTATTACTATTTTTTTAATTTTTGGTTTATAATTATGAAACGATAATAGTTGCAGCAAATTTGTGTGAATAACAATTGTAGATAATGCCAAAATGAACAACTTCTAAACAATAAGTTTTTTCGAAATCTCGTTAGTTTTTGAGTAAACCGAGTTTTTAAATTTGAAGTATAATTTTTCCATCTTTCATAATTTTGACGTTTTAAACGTCAGTTTCATTCGAGCTTGCGCAATGCTCGATGTACATTTAATATAATTGAGAAGAACTCCAGATTTTTAAATGACACGTTAGGTCGAAAGTGGTATCGTTTAAAAGGTCTATAAAAAAACAAGCAACTTTTGTAGGAAACACTATTTTGTTACTGGCACCCATTTTGAATAATATTTCATTAAAGTTATTAAATATCAGTTTTCCATGGCTAACTTATTTTAAAAGTTTGCATTTCAAATGATGGTTAAAAATATCAGATGTGTTCAAATTGTCTTACATTCACTTATACGCATTGTTGAGCTCTTCTGGTGACACTGTCATAAGGCTATCGATCCTAAATCTTTATGGTATATAGAATTTATTTTTGTAGATTTTACGAACGCTTCGCAGCTTTATTATATTGACTGTAGCCGTTTCAAAGAAAAATCCATATATTTTTTTACTCAATTCCTGTAATGTGTGTAATTCATAATTTTCTGGAAAAGGAAAACAATTTTCACGGATCAATTTGCGTAATTGACAATTAAGGCGGGCGAGGACGTGTGTTTTACTTTAATTAAACAGTGCGTTCTACCCAATTTCACTAATGGGTCAACGTATGAAATGAAGAAATGTGATTAAATTAAAATACCTGGGAGCAATTAGCTTGATGCGAGTTTTATGCACCTTCTAAAAAAATATAATTAGCAAAAAGTAAAAGGCAAATTCTTACCAAAAGTCAAACACGTAAACTTTCTAATGAATACCACAGTTTAATTCATAAAGTGGTGAAAAAGTCTAATGAAAACCACAGTTTAGTATACAGCGTCCTGCATCTCACCTCCCGTCTTCTATAGCTCATTTACTAATTAAGTTGAAATTTTGATATTTTGCAGAATAAATTTGTATCCTATGATGCATTTCAGGAAAATATTTTTGATTGTACAGGGTGTCCCAAAAAAGCGTGACGTCATGATGATATATTTTTTTAAATTACATGCTATATATTTTATTGTTTATTTGGGTACCTTTTATGGTTGCCTATATACTCCTATAATTTTATTGGAATCGATTGAGGGATATCAGCAAAAAAAAATTAAAACTAAAAAAATCAGTTTTGCACCATTGGTTTAAAAAATGAATAAAAAATAAAAATAGTGCCTTGTTAATAAAATCATACAAGGTACTTATTAAATAAGGTCTGATAGTCCCGTTAACCAAGTTTGATCGATATGAATTACACAGGGTGTCCAAAATTTAGTGTCGAACAATTCAAACTTTAAAGCACTATATTTTTCTTATTTTAAATTGGAGCCCCTGTATATTTTTACGTCATTCCATGCAGAATTAAAAAACAAACATTTTTCCTAATAACAACCCTGTCCCAATTCCTAATGCATTAAAAGTTATTTGCAGGAAACTCGTTTCATCAACCATTTCAATAGCCATTTTACTAAATAAAAATCGAAGGTGGCTTTGAAAAACAATTTATTGGCATTAAAATTTAACAAGGTGACAAGAGACTGTTTTGACTTTAGTTAGTAATTGGAATTTGGATTTTTTGTATTTGGCAACTTTCGTGGGGCTCTTAATTCTTCAACATTTGTAAATCCACTCTAAGAAAATAAAGAGACCCGATATAATTTAATGCAGTGGGTTTATAATGTCACCGGTTCACGTGGGCAATTTCGGCGGCATGGACACACGCAATGGGGGCCTTGGAACACCCAGCAAATTATGATGCACGTGGGAATTTAGAAAATTTATTGGGACAGAGCAAGTGACGAGGAAATTATAAATGTAATGGATCTACAATACCAAATCCATTTCTTAATTCTTAAAGTAAATGCCAATGCTTTAATGAAGAGAGTGACGCCGATATGTAAATGAAATAATAATATACGTTAAAAAAAATTCATACATAAAGACATAAATGACGATAACCGAGAAAAGTTTAATATTTTTTTCTTAACAACTCGGTTACAATTTTTATTCAGAAGAACGAGCTAAATCGATTGGCGTTAAAAAATTTGCTCTACAAAAAAATTAGCAAGTCCCCATGAATTTTCAAAAAAAGTCGATTTTTTCAGATTTTGATCGGCCGTAGCGGCTAAACGAAAACTCCAAATTGGACGCGGTTTTCAAAACTGTGCTCCTTGTATGTAAATTAGTCGGTTTCAATTAAAATTGGCGATTTTTAATTTTTGACGAAAACTTGAAAAAGTACACAAGGGTCCCCCCTTCTTACTTTTGCCCAAAAATTGGCTTTGAAATGATTTCCTGAAGAAACCACTGGTTCGATTCGGGGTTTCTACACATCACTGGAAAGACCCCTTCAAGACGCTTCAGAAAATGTACTTTCGCAAGAACAAATGTCAATTTGAAGCCCGTGACGCGTCAGCAAAGAAAACTCGAAAATGGAAAAATCGAAAAAATCAATTATTTTAATAAACGTCGTAGACCCTTGTGTAATACCGTTTTCTTCATCAGAAGAACGAGCTAAATCGATCGGAGTTGAAAAATTTCATGTAGGAAAAATGCAAAAAAATGGCAAGTCACCATGAACATGTTGGAAAATTTTGAAAAAAGTCGATATTTTCAGACTTTGAACGGCTGTAGCGGCTAAACGAGAAATTCAAATCGAACGCGGATTTCAAATCTGTGCTCCTTGTATGTAAATTAGACGGTTTCAATTAAAATTGGCGAATTTCAATTTTTGACGAAAACGTGAAAATCGATACTTTTGCTCAAAAATTTGCTTTGAAATAATTTCCTGAAGAAACCACAAGTTCGATTGAGGGTTTATACACATCACTGGATTCAATTAAAATTGGCGAATTTAAATTTTTGACGAAAACGTGAAAATCGATACTTTTGCTCAAAAATTTGCTTTGAAATAATTTCCTGAAGAAACCACTGGTTCGATTCGGGGTTTCTACACATCACTGGAAAGATCCCTTCAAGACGCCTCAGAAAATGTACTTTCGCAAGAACAAATGTCAATTTGAAGCCCTTGACGCGGCAGCAGAGAAAACTCGAAAATGGAAAAAATCGAAAAAAATCTTTTAATAATCATCGTAGACCCTTATGTAATACCTTTTTGTTCAGCAGAAAAACGAGCTAAATCAATTGGCTTTAAATAATTTCAACTTGAAAAAATTCCAAAAAGTTGGCAAAAAAAGTGTTTTAAGAATTAATTAAAAATTCTTGCAGAGCTTGAAACTACAGGTAGTGTAATGACTCCTTGGATCTTTATAACGAGCCGCTCCTGCTTTCAACAAGATTAGTTAACAATTGGAGGACTATCTTTCTTCCATTTTGTTTAAAATATTTTTTTCAGACTTTTTTTAATATAGCTATGTTTTCGAATTAGAAATTATTGAAACAATGTGGAAGAAAAATGGTCGTCCAATTGTTGTGTGAAAAACATTTGTGACTATTAAAATCGTTTCTAAATTAGGGTGAACACTAACTTTTGATTTTCTTAAAATTTGGATGCGTTCGGGTATTCGATTCAGGAAAAAATAGTTATGCAAAATCAGAGATTAACGGAAAATTACTTAATCCATTTTTGCAAATGAATCTTCAATGGTTAGGGCCAAACAGAAGATTAGTTAACATTTTATGAGACGATTTTTCTCCTTTTTACGAAGTTATAATTATATTGAAAATGATTATTATCAAGCAAATAATTTGTGAAATTCTTCGTATTACACCGGATCAAACTGGATGCTTGCAAATAATAATCATTTTCAAAATAATTACAATATTTTTGAGGACGCAAAAAAATGCGCAATAATGAACAAAAATCAGAGATTAATGGAAAATTACTTAATCCATTTTTGCAATTGAATCTTCAATGGTTAGAGCCAAACAGAAGATTAATTAACATTTTATGGCACGATTTTTCTCCTTTTTACGAAGTTATAATTATATTGAAAATGATTATTATTAAGCAAATAATTTGTGAAATTCTTCGTATTACACCGAATCAAACTGGATGCTTGCAAATAATAATCATTTTCAATATAATTAACATTCTATTGAGATTGGTAATATTTATGGTGCATGCGCCGGGAAACCGTGGCTGGAATTTGAAAAAAAGTGAACATACTTGTTAGCCCACAGTTGAGTATTATAATTATACTTAAATTTAATACATGACTTGCATGTTATGTATAGAAAATATCGTTTTGAAAGGAAAAGTCTGCAATGTTTATTTATGTATAGAAAATAACGTTTTGAAAGGAAAAGTCTGCAATGTTTATTTATGTATAGAAAATAACGTTTTGAAAGGAAAAGTCTGCAATGTTTATTTATGTATAGAAAATAACGTTTTGAAAGGTAAAGTCTGCAATGTTTATTTTTTGTGTATGTACTTGAAATCTATTATTATTCTTAATTTTTTATTTAAATTGGAACGTAACCAAATTTATTGTGCAGTAAATATTATAAATTTTAATTGGCATCAAAATTCAATTGTCTTTTTTTTGTTTCTTTGGCGCTTCTAGATAACACCTCATCCCTCGTTCGCAAGGTGGACGATACCATCCACAGATGAGCGACAATTCATACGTTTACAGTAAGGATATAATAGGGTTGAGTGTGTACAAAAGCAACCGCAATTCTCAGCAATGTACATACAAAACGAATAATTGAGCTGCGAGTGTGTAGACGACGTTAAGAAATATAGACATAATTTTGAAACACTACTAACGAGTTATGCTAGTTACTAATCATGAACAGATTGGCAATATTTTGTATTATGTTGACTAGGTAAAGTATGTTCATTCAAAAACTTAGTATGCCATGATTTTTTATTTTTAAAAATTTAAGTTGGTAACACATATTGAGGTTACGTTACTTGCGGCATGTTCCTACCGATGAATTAATTTGCTGTGATTAACGACGCACAGAAGATGTAGGTTCACCTTCCAAAATTCCTTGGGCTGTGTTAATAGCACCGTAAGTACGTTTGACTGGTCTACCAATTCCTGGTTTAAGGAGAATACTACCCGTTTCATGAAATAACACAATAGAGCGTGATAAGGTATTTTTAAATTCATCATAAATAATGAGAACGTTAGGAAATTCTTCCTGAAGACAATTAAAAAAAAAAACTCTGCCATAGGTGCGTCGAGTGAATACACCCAACTATTGGCAACTGTTTCCAACACAAGTATCCATCAACTAATTACTTGCTGATGGGACACCAATATCAATTTTATTTAAAAATTTAAATAATTTAAAAATGAACCATTTTTTCAAACCCTAGTTCAAAATATTGCCATATTGTTCAGTTTTACAACAAAAAGTGAATAAACAATAGTTAATAATGTGTCAAAATTATGTGTTTATCAATTAATATTATCTACACACCTACAGCGCAATTTTCAGCAAACATATTCAACGATTTGTGAATATAATTACAAACATTGTACAAACCAATGGGCAACTCGCACGTGTAAATATTTCCAGCTTTCGACACCATGCATTTCGTAGATTATATGATTACAGGTTTTACAACGTAAATTTTAGTGTAGACTCGGTAACAAGATAATGTTGAAAGTTGCACGTGGTTTATTAATTAGTTGCACGTTTGAATAAATATTCGGGTAAGTAAAATACAAGTACTGTCGAGTGAAGTAGTAACTCGAATACACTGCACTATTATTTATGATTCGATTTAAGGTGTTTGTTCCATTTATATTACAGAGTATGGTATTCGCAATTGGTTTTCTTGATCCTATTCGTAAGGTTGGGGCAAATAAAGGTAGGGGGAGCCACATTGATTCTGATAAGAAATGTTTAATTACTTAAACTAAATTTTTGTATTGTGTAATACCCTATGCCTCATTCTGAATGATGGGAAGAGCCAACATCGAAGGATCCAAAATCGACGTTGCTATGATGCTGCGAAGGCTTAGCCGCTAAATACCTTAGCCGATAAATACCTTATCACGATCTGTTGTGTCTCCGTAAAACAGGAAGTGGTAGACCAGTCAAACATACTTAGGATGCTATTAACACAGTCCAAGGAATTTTGGAAGGTGAACCTACGTCTTCTCTGCGTCGTTTATCACAGCAAATTAATTTATCGGTAGGAACATGCCGCAAGTGACATAACCTCAATATGTGTTACCAACTTAAATTTTTAAAATTAAAAAATCATGGCACACTTGAGGTTTTTTTAATAAACATACTTTACTTTGAAAACAGGGCAACAATTTTTGAATAAGAGTGAAAAACAAGCTTAAAATATTCTTCTCCTGTTTGTTTTGTAAAATACGAGTATTTATATATTCTTCATGCCCTCGTTTTTTCGCGAACGTGTGTGCGTGCTTTCTGGAAATAAAGGTCACTGGCGGATAATTAAAATGCGGAACGCTCCCTAAACGTGCCATAATAAATGTTCTCCTTCGTTAAGGAAATTACGAGAATCAGGGAATGGAAACGGTCAAGGAACCTGTTGTGTAAATATTTCATGGCGTGCGTGTGGGGGGGTCGTTGGGTCTTGACCTCTACGTTTTGCGGTTTTTTCGGGGGTGTCACTGGACACGATTAATAATGTGGATAAGCAAAGATATAACATGTTTTTGTAATAACGTTACTGTTATAGAGGAAACTTGCGTTTTACGCGTTGTCATTGTCAGTAATGACATTAATAATTAAAATTGGAACTGTTTTTATTATCTCATCGCGTTTATCAAACCTCCGAATAAAAATGTTCGTTCTATTTTTTTTTCTCTATTTTTAACGATTATGAGTGATCAAGAGTAGTTTTTTTTTTATTTACCAAAGCTGTTGCGCAAGTCAAATCAGTATCGTAATAGCTCATTTCTATTACGGCACAAGTGCTGTAATAGCTGTGGTGCATTTTATTGCTTGAAATGCATTGCAATATCAAAATATAAATCCTGCGCTTGATCTTGGCCCTAAAAATCAAGATCGTACAAATCTCCGGTTCCAACAAGACGGTGCAGCAGCACACACCGCGGCAGTGAGCACCACATTCCACGAATACTATTTAATTCAATTCTAAAAATCAAGATCGTACAAATCTCCGGTTCCAACAAGACGGTGCAGCAGCACACACCGCGGCAGTGAGCACCACAATTCCGCGAATACTATTCAATTCAATTCATTTATTAATGTGTCAACGGAAGTTTTACATACGTCAAAGATACAAGTAAAGAGCAAATCAAATAAACAAAATCTATTTCATGGTTTGGAGACGTCTCAGGGCCAACTCGCTCATCAGACCTAACAGCGTCTGGTTTTTCTTATGAGAATTCGTAGCAAAAGGTGTTTAAGGTCAAACCAAGAAACTTTTAAGAAGTAAGAAATTTAGAGTGTCGTCATTTTGTTTCCAGTCTGTGGACATCAATTGTTTTCCAGTATGTCAAAAATATATTATTTCCTAGTATATTTGGAAGTTTTGAAGACAATTCCGCGAGTGATTATTTTTTTTTTATTTTAATAATCGCGAGGTGCAAATTTCGGTTTCTTCAATTCACGTTTAGAGCGTCGCCATTTTGTTTCCAGTTTGTGGACATCAATTATTTTCTAGTATGTCAAAAATATATTATCTCCAAGTGTATTTGGAAGTTTTGAAGACAATTCCGCGAGTGATTATTTTTTTAGAATTTTAATAATCGCGAGGTGCAATTTTTGTTTCCTTCAATTCAAGTTTAGAGTGTCGCCATTTTGTTTCCAGTTTGTGGACATCAATTATTTTCTAGTATGTCAAAAATATATTATTTCCAAGTGTATTTGGAAGTTTTGAAGACAATTCCGCGAGTAATTATTTTTTTATAATTGTAATAATCGCGAGGTGCAAATTTCGTTTCCTTCAATTCAAGTTTAGAACGCGGCCATTTTGTTTCCAGTTTGTGGACATCAATTATTTTCTAGTATGTCAAAAATGTATTATTCCCAAGTGTTTTTGGAAGTTTTGAAGACAATTCCGCGAGTGATTATTTTTTTAGAATTTTAATAATCGCGAGGTGTAAATTTCGTTTCCTTCAATTCAAGTTTAGAGCGTCGCCATTTTGTTTCCAGTTCGTGGACATCAATTATTTTCTAGTGTGTCAAAAATATATTATTTCCAAGTGTATTTGGAAGTTTTGAAGACAATTCCGCAAGTGATTATTTTTTAGAATTTTAATAATCGCGAGATGTAAATTTCGTTTCCTTCAATTCAAGTTTAGAGTGTCGCCATTTTGTTTCCAGTTTGTGGACATCAATTATTTTCTAGTATGTCAAAAATGTATTATTCCCAAGTGTTTTTGGAAGTTTTGAAGACAATTCCGCAAGTGATTATTTTTTTAGAATTTTAATAACCGCGAGGTGTAAATTTCGTTTTCTTCAATTCAAGTTTAGAGCGTCGCCATTTTGTTTCCAGTTTGTTGACATCAATTATTTTCTAGTATGTCAAAAATGTATTATTCCCAAGTGTATTTGGAAGTTTTCAAGACAATTCCGCGAGTGATTATTTTTTTAGAATTTTAATAATCGCGAGGTGCAATTTTTGTTTCCTTCAATTCAAGTTTAGAGTGTCGCCATTTTGTTTCCAGTTTGTGGACATCAATTATTTTCTAGTATGTCAAAAATGTATTATTCCCAAGTGTATTTGGAAGTTTTCAAGACAATTCCGCGAGTGATTATTTTTTTAGAATTTTAATAATCGCGAGGTGCAATTTTTGTTTCCTTCAATTCAAGTTTAGAGTGTCGCCATTTTGTTTCCAGTTTGTGGACATCAATTATTTTCTAGTATGTCAAAAATATATTATTTCCAAGTGTATTTGGAAGTTTTGAAGACAATTCCGCGAGTGATTATTTTTTTAGAATTTTAATAATCGCGAGGTGCAATTTTTGTTTCCTTCAATTCAAGTTTAGAGTGTCGCCATTTTGTTTCCAGTTTGTGGACATCAATTATTTTCTAGTATGTCAAAAATATATTATTTCCAAGTGTATTTGGAAGTTTTGAAGACAATTCCGCGAGTGATTATTTTTTTAGAATTTTAATAATCGCGAGGTGCAATTTTTGTTTCCTTCAATTCAAGTTTAGAGTGTCGCCATTTTGTTTCCAGTTTGTGGACATCAATTATTTTCTAGTATGTCAAAAATATATTATTTCCAAGTGTATTTGGAAGTTTTGAAGACAATTCCGCGAGTGATTATTTTTTTAGAATTTTAATAATCGCGAGGTGCAATTTTTGTTTCCTTCAATTCAAGTTTAGAGTGTCGCCATTTTGTTTCCAGTTTGTGGACATCAATTATTTTCTAGTATGTCAAAAATATATTATTTCCAAGTGTATTTGGAAGTTTTGAAGACAATTCCGCGAGTGATTATTTTTTTAGAATTTTAATAATCGCGAGGTGCAATTTTTGTTTCCTTCAATTCAAGTTTAGAGTGTCGCCATTTTGTTTCCAGTTTGTGGACATCAATTGTTTTCCATTATGTCAAAAATATATTATTCCCAAGTGTATTTGGAAGTTTTGAAGACAATTCCGCGAGTAATTATTTTTTTATAATTGTAATAATCGCGAGGTGCAAATTTCGTTTCCTTCAATTCAAGTTTAGAACGCGGCCATTTTGTTTCCAGTTTGTGGACATCAATTATTTTCTAGTATGTCAAAAATGTATTATTCCCAAGTGTTTTTGGAAGTTTTGAAGACAATTCCGCGAGTGATTATTTTTTTAGAATTTTAATAATCGCGAGGTGTAAATTTCGTTTCCTTCAATTCAAGTTTAGAGCGTCGCCATTTTGTTTCCAGTTCGTGGACATCAATTATTTTCTAGTGTGTCAAAAATATATTATTTCCAAGTATTTCTGGAAGTTTTGAAGACAATTCCGCGAGTGATTATTTTTTTAGAATTTTAATAATCGCGAGGTGCAAATTTCGTTTCCTTCAATTCAAGTTTAGAGTGTCGCCATTTTGTTTGCAGTTTGTTGACATCAATTGTTTTCCAGTATGTCAAAAATATATCATTCCCAAGTGTTTTTGGAAGTTTTGAAGACAATTCCGCGAATGATTATTTTTTTAGAATTTTAATAACCGCGAGGTGTAAATTTCGTTTCCTTCAAATCACGTTTAGAGTGTCGCCATTTTGTTTCCAGTTTGTGGACATCAATTGTTTTCCAGTATGTCAAAAATATATTATTTCGAAGTGTATTTGGAAGTTTTGAAGACAATTCCGCGAGTGATTATTTTTTTAGAATTTTAATAACCGCGAGGTGTAAATTTCGTTTCCTTCAATTCAAGTTTAGAGTGTCGCCATTTTGTTTCTAGTTTGTTGACATCAATTGTTTCGTAATATGTCAAGGTATATTTATATTAGTAGGCTTTATATTATTGTAGGCTTTAATATTCTTAATTTATCTTACAGCCAACTCCGAATAAAAATCTTGTGGCTCACACGTTACCCGTCTAATTAAAAAAAAGTAGCAAACATTTTTAATTGCCCCGCTGGGGCCCTACATTTTGACTCTACGCTAATGAATGTAACCATTCATACGATTATTATTCTTAACAAATGATTTCGAAAAATAAAATCAAATTACCCCCATAACAAAAATGTGATTATGCAAAAATCGACATACAATTATAGAACGTAAGTGTACCGTCGAGCTTTCACTCTACGAAGGCAATAAATCATTCTGCGAAACTTGGCACAAAAGATTCCGCCATGTATTGTACGGGCCGGAATTGGAATTTTTCATGTGTTTCCTTTCAGCGGTGCATGAATTATTAATTGGGCCCTAAATGCCGAACGGTGTGAACCCGGCAGATGTCCGTTGATTAAATTATGCTTCTCCATGGATACACACCTAAAAATAATAACTCGAGGTGAACAATAGATATTTATATGTCAAGGGTGGAAAGTGTGTAATTTCCTACCGGCGCAAATTTTATGGAAAATATTTATTTTTTGTGTTGTTGGTGTAATTAAAAAATGTGAAAATACGCGTAACAGTATGGGTCGACTCTTTCTTATTTGCTCTTCACATGTTTTTAAAAGAGACAAGAGTCAGTTCAAGAGTCGACTCACTCCTAACGGTGAATCGCGTCACAAAAAAATCATTTCGTCCATTTCTATTTGCAAAATACTTACCCTGATAATTGCAGAAGAAAACAGAATTGCTAATTTGAATTTGTTACTCGAAAAATCGAACGAAAGGGAAAACGAAAGGAGTTCACTAGATTTTCTCGCTTTTAGGGACAATTCGTTGTTTGATAGAGCGCATTTTTCAAGTTTGCAGTGTTGTTGTTTTGTTTCCTGTAAGGGTATGGCAATTGTTTAAACGGGAAATCGTAAATGCATTCTTTGTCTTTGGATTTTGAGCTTTTGAAGACAATTCGTTGTTTGTTAATTTTTTTACAATTTTCCAAACCGTTGTGCGCATTTTTCCTTCCCCCAGTTCAAGTTTGGAGTGTTGTCGTTTTGTTTCCACCCCGGATATGGCAATTGTTTTAACAGAAAATCGTAAATGCATTGTTTTTCTATGGATTTTGAGTTTTTGAAGTCAATTCGTTGTTTGATGTTTTTTTACAATTTTCCAAACCGTTGAGTGCATTTTTCCTTCCCTCAGTTCAAGTTTGCAGTGTTGTCGTTTTGTTTCCACCAAGGATATGGCAACTGTTTTAACCGGAAATCGTAAATGCATTATTTTTCTATGGATTTTGAGCTTTTGAAGACAATTCGTTGTTTGATGAATTTTTTATAATTTTCCGAACCATCGAGTGCATTTTTCATTTCAATTTTTGATTATAAGTGAAAAAGCAGCAACAATTAAACTTTGCCTCTTCTTATAAATGTTATTCAACTATAAGTCAAATTGTTTTGCACAGTTTTTGATTTAACGAAACGTATCGAATGTGTCACATGTCAAAAATTGCATTTTTAACTGTCGGCGATGGCCATATTTAACTGCTAAAAACTACAATTTTAACTGCCAAAAATGACAACTTTCAACTGCTAACAACTACAATTTTCAACTGCCAAAAATGACAACTTCTAACTGCCAAAAACTAACATTTTTAACTGCCAAAAATGACAACTTTCAACTGCTAAAAACTACAATTTTCAACTGTCAAAAATGACAACTTTCAACTGCTAATACCTACAATTTTCAACTGCCAAAAATAACAACTTCTAACTGTCAAAAACTACATTTTTTCCTGTCAACGATGGCCATTTTTAACTGCCAAAAATGACAATTTTCAACTGCTAACAACTATAATTTTCAACTGCCGAAAATGACAACTTCCAACTGCCAAAAACTAACATTTTTAACCGCCAAAAATGACAACTTTCAACTGCTAACAACTACAATTTTCAACTGCCAAAAATGACAACTTTCAACTGCCAAAAACTACAATTTTTAATTGCCAAAAATGACAACTTCCAACTGCCAAAAACTACAATTTTCAACTGCCAAAAATGACAACTTTCAACTGCCAAAAACTACAATTTTTAATTGCCAAAAATGACAACTTCCAACTGCCAAAAACTACAATTTTCAACTGCCAAAAATGACAACTTCCAACTGCCAAAAACTACAATTTTCAACTGCCAAAAATGACAACTTTCAACTGCCAAATATGACAACTTTCAACTGCCAAAAACTACAATTTCCAACTGTCAAAAATGACAACTTTCAACTGCCAAATATGACAACTTTCAACTGCCAAATATGACAACTTTCAACTGCCAAAAACTACAATTTTCAACTGCCAAAAATGACAACTTTCAACTGCTAACAACTACAATTTTTAACTTCCAAAAATGACAACTTTCAACTGCCAAAAACTACAATTTTCAACTGCCAAATATGACAACTTTCAACTGCCAAAAACTACAATTTTCAACTGCCAAAAATGACAACTTTTAACTGCTAACAACTACAATTTTCAACTGCCAAAAATGACAACTTTTAACTGCTAACAACTACAATTTTCAACTTCGAAAAATGACAACTTTCAACTGCCAAGAACTAGAATTTTCAACTGCCAAAAATGACAACTTTCAACTGCTAACAACTACAATTTTTAACTTCGAAAAATGACAACTTTCTACTGCCAAGAACTAGAATTTTCAACTGCCAAAAATGACAACTTTCAACTGCTAACAACTACAATTTTTAACTTCGAAAAATGACAACTTTCAACTGCCAAGAACTACAATTTTCAACTGCCAAAAATGACAACTTTCAACTGCTAACAACTACAATTTTTAACTTCGAAAAATGACAACTTTCAACTGCCAAGAACTAGAATTTTCAACTGCCAAAAATGACAACTTTTAACTGCTAACAACTACAATTTTCAACTGCCAAAAATGACAACTTTTAACTGCTAACAACTACAATTTTTAACTTCGAAAAATGACAACTTTCAACTGCCAAGAACTAGAATTTTCAACTGCCAAAAATGACAACTTTTAACTGCTAACAACTACAATTTTCAACTGCCAAAAATGACAACTTTCAACTGCTAACAACTACAATTTTTAACTTCCAAAAATGACAACTTTCAACTGCCAAGAACTACAATTTTCAACTGCCAAAAATGACAACTTTCAACTGCTAAAAACTACAATTTTCAACTGCCAAAAATGACGACTTTTAACTGCCAAAAACTACAATTTTTAATTGCCAAAAATGACAACTTTCAACTGCTAAGAACTATAATTTTCAACTGCCAAAAATGACAACTTTCAACTGCCAAAAACTACAATTTTCAACTGCCAAATATGACAACTTTCAACTGCTAACTTCTGACTGCAAAAACTACAATTTTTAATTGTCAACGATGGCTATTTCTAACTGCTAAAAACAACAACTTTCAACTATCAAAAACTATATCATTTTTAACTGTCAACGATGGCCATTTTAACTGCTAACAACTACAATTTTTAACTGCCAAAAATGACAACTTCCAACTGCCAATAACTACAATTTTCAATTGCCAAAAATGACAACTTCTAACTGCCAAAAACTACAATTTTCAACTGCCAAAAATGGCAATTTTCAACTGCCAAAAACTACAATTTTCATCTGCCAAAAATGACAACTTCCAACTGCCAAAAACTATAATTTTTAACTGGCAACTATGGCAATTTTCAACTGCCAAAAACTATAATTTTCAACTGCCAAAATAACGGTTTTCAGACTATTGTCTTCCCAAAATCGATTTTGGGAAGACATTCTGAACCGGAAAATAAATCCATAGAAAGTGCATTTCAATCGTTACAGAATATCACGTCTCTCTTTTTGTGATCAAAAATTGATTGGCAACTCTGTAGTTACAGATTTTAATGATACAGTGAGCTTAAACTCACTTAAAAGACAAGTACAATAAAATTCAAGATGGCGATTTCAGTGATTTTTTAATTTGCATAGTTTCAAGATTTGAATTATTTTTTGAGATTTTCTTTCTCATTATTTCCAATCAAATTTAATCATCCGTTTTCTGTAATGGTGGTAATGTCCTCATATCTCTAATGATTATTTCGATTTTATGGATATATTTATCTTGATTGACAGTTTACGCCGCGGTAATAACGATTGACCGTAATGGGAATGTTTAAATAATTCACCGAGGCGTTCGATCGTGCCGCGGGGTTCGTTCAACTTTGTTGCTAAACATAATTCACCATTTTATCGAACATTGCGATATCATCGTCATCGTGAAGGCCCGCATTTACATGTCATCGCGCCTATGATTTTTTTTTTTTTGAGAAACTTTTCACGCAATCCGTTAAGCCTGCGGGATCTCTGATTTCGATGCAAATTCCTCATGTTGCAGAATAGTATTTTCTGTAACAAGGTTTGATTGGAAATTCGATGCAAGTGGAACCACGAGCATTACAGTTTCCAATCTAACCGAGTAGAAGACTATACTTTCTCCACGAGCATCAGAATTTCCAATCTAACCGAGTAGCAGACCATACTTTCTCCACGACCACTTTAGAATTTAAGCATTCTGTAATCAATTTGGATCGTAGAACGTACACATTCTCACTTGTTATGGAACAAGAAAAAGAGAAAAAATTGCTTCTTTGATATATGATTTTGTAAGACCAATTAAGTATGTAACAGTCCACCGGGTGGCATGATTAACACAATGAAGGCCAAAAACATTATTTTTTTTTACACATTTCACCTGATGATTCATTTTCTTTTCCAGAAATGTTCCGGCCGCAGAGCGCCATGACGAGGAAGGAGAACGAGATGGTCAACAAAAGTTTGCGCGAGCTGCAGGCGGGCGGTGAGTCAGTGTGAAACGGTGAAACAGTCAAGTGAGTTAGAAAGTGAACGTAATTTGTTCAATTTTCTAAAGTAATTAGAATTCGATCGATCCGCCTAGAGCTAGTTCAAATATTTACCAAAAAAAAATAACAATAGTGTCCGGGATGGGTGACAGTAACAAGGTGACAGGTGCGTTGTGATATTTTTGTTATTGGTAACGTAAATTTATAACTAGATTTGTTCAAACGAAGATATTTAATTTTAGTAGTGATGGGCAAAATCGATCAAAAAATATCGATTACTAGATCTTTGCTTCGAAAACAATAAGAAGCAAATATCATGGCTTGCTCTACTAAAACTTGATCGTCATAAATTATTTTCAATTTACGCCAATGTTTAAAGTTCAAATAAAAAAACTTAATCAAACATGCATAAAGCAATGCCCAACTCTCAACTTGAAATCGATTTTAATTAATAATTTCTGCCTCCCCCAGGTACAAACGTCGACCCAATTACGCGGCTCCGTTTGCTGTGTCTGTCAAGGGGCGCTTCCGGAATCCTAGGCCTGGGCAGGATGTTCAGATTGCTCGACGATGACGGCAACAGGCAATTGAGTTTGGACGAATTTCTGACGGGACTGCGGGAGGCCGGCATGGAAATTACCGACGACGAGGCCAAAGATCTCTTCCTAGAGTTCGACACCGACGGCAGCGGAGGGATCAACATGGAGGAGTTTCTAGTCAAATTACGCGTGAGTATAATTTGTTTTAATATGATACAACGATTAAATGAAAAGCATAAACTAAAAATCTGGTTCTGGCAACATTATTCCAGTGATAAATCGCAGTTTTGCAAAATGCTCACTTTCGATGAGATTTCTTCAAATTTTCCAAAAATCCCTTGATGGATTTTAATGAAATTTTCAGGAAACATTCCAGACACATGTAGCTATAAAACAAACGCAAAATCCAAAAATGGGATATCAATGGTTTTTCCGAAATTTCCAATAATAAATCGCAGTTTTGCAAAATGCACACTTTCGATTAGATTTCTTCGAATTTTCCAAAAATCCCTTGATGGATTTTAATGAAATTTTCAGGAGACATTCCAGACACATGTAGCTATAAAACAAACGCAAAACCCAAAAATGGGTTATCAATGGTTTTTCCGAAATTTCCAATAATAAATCGCAGTTTTGCAAAATGCTCACTTTCGATTAGATTTCTTCGAATTTTCCAAAAATCCCTTGATGGATTTTAATGAAATTTTCAGGAAACATTCCAGACACATGTAGCTATAAAACAAACGCAAAATCCAAAAATGGGATATCAATGGTTTTTCCGAAATTTCCAATAATAAATCGCAGTTTTGCAAAATGCACACTTTCGATTAGATTTCTTCGAATTTTCCAAAAATCCCTTGATGGATTTTAATGAAATTTTCAGGAGACATTCCAGACACATGTAGCTATAAAACAAACGCAAAACCCAAAAATGGGTTATCAATGGTTTTTCCGAAATTTCCAATAATAAATCGCAGTTTTGCAAAATGCTCACTTTCGATTAGATTTCTTCGAATTTTCCAAAAATCCCTTGATGGATTTTAATGAAATTTTCAGGAAACATTCCAGACACATGTAGCTATAAAACAAACGCAAAATCCAAAAATGGGTTATCAATGATTTTTCCGGAATTTCCAATAACAAATCGCAGTTTTGCAAAATACACACTTTCGAAAACATTTCTTCGAATTTTCCAAAAATCCCTTGATGGATTTTAATGAAATTTTCAGGAAATATTCCAGACACATGTAGCTATAAAACAAACGCAAAATCCAAAAATGGGTTATCAGTGGTTTTTCCGAAATTTCCAATAATAAATCGCAGTTTTGCAAAATGCTCACTTTCGATTAGATTTCTTCAAATTTTCCAAAAATCCCTTGATGGATTTTAATGAAATTTTCAGGAAACATTCCAGACACATGTAGCTATAAAACAAACGCAAAATCCAAAAATGGGTTATCATTGGTTTTTCCGAAATTTCCAATAATAAATCGCAGTTTTGCAAAATGCACACTTTCGATTAGATTTCTTCGAATTTTCCAAAAATCCCTTGATGGATTTTAATGAAATTTTCAGGAAACATTCCAGACACATGTAGCTATAAAACAAACGCAAAATCCAAAAATGGGTTATCAATGGTTTTTCCGAAATTTCCAATAATAAATCGCAGTTTTGCAAAATGCACACTTTCGATTAGATTTCTTCGAATTTTCCAAAAACTCCTTGATGGATTTTAATGAAATTTTCAGGAAACATTCCAGACACATGTAGCTATAAAACAAACGCAAAATCCAAAAATGGGTTATCAATGGTTTTTCCGAAATTTCCAATAATTAATCGCAGTTTTACAAAATGCACACTTTCGACTAGATTTCTATACACCAGTAATGGGTTTTCTGTCTCCCCCAGCAGAAGGCAATTTCTGTTAAATGGATTTTATCAAATTGCATTCTGCATTACAATTTCTCAAGAAATTCTTAGCGATAGAGAATTTGCCAATATTATTGATGTTTCTGAAAAACCATATACACCAGTAACGGCTTTTCCTTCTCCTACAGCTGATTTTAGTTAAATGGATTCTGTCAAATTGTATTCTGTATATCCATCAAATTGTTGT
This sequence comes from Ocypus olens, assembly GCA_910593695.2. Lineage (NCBI taxonomy): Eukaryota > Metazoa > Arthropoda > Insecta > Coleoptera > Staphylinidae > Ocypus > Ocypus olens. The sequence continues at coordinate 52,714,941 of OU343056.1, forward strand.
TCAACTGACATGTTGGCTCACTTAAAGTTACGGAGAATTATGACTTAACTATTAGTAATTTCCTAGGAGCTTGGTGTTGCCATCAACGGCAACACGTAAATTGCTAGCATGCCATGTAAACAGAAGCACACGCGCGTTAATTACAAGGAAACACACATGAGTATGTCGATAATTCCAGTTAAAATGGCTGTTACGGAAATACAACGTAAATAACATCAAAGCGGCGACTAATGTACATTTATCAGTTTTTTTTTTGTATTATCGCCCTAATTTTTATCACACGTTCTTTTTTGTGCTTAACCCACATTTGCCCAAGATTTAAATTAAAAGAAAGTAAATCAAGTAATTAAGACTTAAATTTATTTTTCGCTTCCTGTCAAATGTCAATCAATAATCACTGAACGTACTTATTGGAATTTAAAAAAAAATGATAGATGGCGCGGACGATATTCTAGATTTAATTATTTTTCGCTTCCTGTCATTGATAAATCACTGAATGTACTTATTGAAATAAAAAAAATATATAGATATTCTCGATATAATTTTAAAATAGTCGTCCTGAACTGTAGGCATATCTGGGTTAAAATAATAGCTATTTATGTACCAGTCCATAATATAGCACTGTTATTGTGTACGAATTACATACAAAGCTTTATGTGCTCTTAGCATTTTTGGAATAATTTTTGATTAAAAACCGGAAGCAATGTATTTACACATATTTATATTTTTGTCTGCCACAGCCACCGATGTCAGAGCAGAGGATAAAGGTTATAGATGAAGCTTTTAAGAAGATGGACAAAACGGAAGATGGCGAGATTACAATTGACGACTTGAAGCACGTCTACAATGTGAAGGCGCATCCCAGGTACATCTCTGGGGAGGAGTCGGAGGAGAGCATCATGCACCGATTTTTAAATAATTTCGAACAAGAGAATACAGCAGACGGAAAGGTAATAATCGCATTTATAAAAACCCGAAAAAGTAATCAAATACAAATTTTCACGAACATAACGATTGCCATGAAATTTAAAAAAAAAATGATGCGCTGTTAATCTGTTGGCTTCTGTCAAATGGATTGAATACTTCATAGCTGTTTACAAGTTTTTTCATTAAAAATGTATTGTATTGAATAAAAGGTGCAAATTGTGAAGTGGTGGAAGTTTTCGTGAAGTGCGGGATACGTTTGCCATTAAATGTTCTGCATGGATTCATGCTATTATTTCTATTTTTATTCATAAAAACCAAACAGATCAACTGCGCACCATTTTTTTTTTATTTCATGGCAACCATTATTTTCGCGAATATGATCATTTTTGTGTTTACTTTAAAATGATCAGGGAAGATACTATTCCAATATAAAGAAATTAACATTTAAAATCCTATATTCCGTTTTATTCCACTACATCCTTTTTTAAAGAATTGATGAATTGTGATTGGAGGATGTTTATATTTAGATAGGATATTGGGGTTTGAATGCATATTTTAACGATGTTTCTTACATCAATGTTACAGGTAACCAAAGAAGAATTTCTAAACTACTACTCAGGCATCAGTGCCTCAATCGACAACGATGGCTACTTCGACCTCATGATGCGCCAGGCCTACAAGCTATAGACACATTTTTTTATTAACAGACTTAAATCAATTACCTATTACTATATTTAAAATGCCTTATTTATACATGTCTTAATGTGGGCACTTTATTAATTCTACCACGCAGACCAATATATTGCCATTAATAAAATAATTCCAACGTATTGTGTTTTTATCGTAGTAGTAGAGGTGTTTGTTAGGTAATGTGCCAAATTGGCCATCGATGTTGCATTATATTGATGAGGAATGTTTCAACAAAATATACATTCGCTGTGGATGAAGAGGACAAGATATCAATTCAAATAAAACGAATAACTTTATTGGTATCACTTTATTAACTTGGAGTAACTATAGTTTCGACAATTTCAGCTTGTCATTTTCAAACTATGAATATTTACATTATGATTGTAGATTTATATATTTTTACAAAGCATTGAACATATTAGGTCGGTCTGGTCGTTGATGAGTGGGTTGTCCACTGAATGTTCATTTTCCCAAAGTTATTCGTTTTATTTGAATTATTCAAAATGTATAACGAAGTGAATATTAGTCTTGTTTCGAAAATTCGAATCACACTTCAAACCTTGTTTAAATGGGCTATGAATTTTCCAAAAGCCGAGAGAAGGAAGGAGAGACAGTGGAGCAGATTGTAATTGACCAGCGCAATAAAGTGCGGACGTGTAATTTCATTAAACGATATCCTAAAATTAAAATTAAAAATGGTGATGTTGCCATCATGTTACTTTCTCCGATGGTATCATTTATATTTACACTTTCATGGTTTATTTTCAATTGAAATCATATTTTAAATGTACTTCGAGCGTTTTCTAGAATCGGATGAAACTGACGTTTAAGACGTCAAAATTATGAAAGATGAATACTCACAGAGCATTAAGGATAAAGAGGGACAGTTCAATGTTAACTTTTGGAAACGCCATCAGCGCCGTCTGCGAGTCATCTGGCCAAACACATCGAGCCAGCGGGAAATTTAAAATTGCGACTTTACAATTCATTTTTGCAAGTGTTTCGAACTTTTTGGTTCTCATCAGTGCGACGCATCCAAATAAAAGTGGAAATCGCAGACACTTGCTTTATAAAGAGCTTAGATTTAATCAAACGCAAAAAGTAAAGCTCTAAATGATGTTGAAGGGGATTCGCTTGAAATTTTTTCCAAACGAATTCTTTTTAGGGCAGATGTTAAATCATGTAGTGAGCTACATTCTTGAAGGGGCCGTTTTAAAAAAGATTTTGCAGGAACTGTACTGGAAGAAGTACTACAAGAAGGTATATTAAAAATTGTCGGAATTGCATTCCAATTTAAATATTTTCTACAGGAATTAATAAATACTTAAAAAGTGGTCCTCACAAATGTGCATAACTTTTGAAAGTGGAATTTTTTTAGAGTAATACATTCAATGGAATTAACCCATTCATCTCTGCGATTAGGACATTTCGGTAATGTAAAGAAAGCTTTATTTTTAATATTTGAATCGCGGGTATAAACGTTACTGCAATAACGTGCCTTAAGAGTACTTAATTTACCCATTGCACACTCTTTTAGGTTTAAGAATATTAGCTTAAATTTGAATTATAAATACCTGGCCGAATAGCAATTCAACTCGTGACGTTAATGAGGTTATGTATAAAAAGGCCGGAAATTTGATGGAAAATAGATGTTGTCATATCTCATTTGTGAAATTATTCAAAAGTCTATTTTGCTTTAAAATTTATCAAATAGACTTAAACAAACAATTAACACTAGTGAACTTTGAATATTACCAGATATTTGGATGTTCTTAAATACCTAAAATAAATTTAACCAACAAAAATATGACCATATTGCTTGGTTACAAAGATTTGTACATAGATTTGGCAGCGTTGCATTGCGTTAGTTGGGCCAGATGACTGTGAGATGGCGTGGAAGTCGCGTTTCCAATTCTCCCTATTCAATTAACCCCCCCTGTGAATACTTTACTCAATTAGTAAAACTTTCTTTACGAGTTGTTCATTTTGGCATTCTCTACAATTATTAATTTTATATTAAAAACATTAATTTTAAGCCCTTAACGGGGATGCACAGACATTAATGAATGTATTAACTTTAGGGAAAAATGTTTGAGTTGTGAACTTTTAAACATTCAATTAAATTTTATTCAATTATAAATAAATTAGAAACAACCTTACTTGTTGCAGAAAGCCTACGAACAGGTTGAATATTCATATATTCAGGCTACATTTCGTTTTATTGAATTTAAATTTTATTCGTTTTTACCGCCGCGTCAGCGCCACGTAGCGGACGATAGCTGAACTGCTAAGTACTTATTACAACCGAACTTTATACCTACAACCAAAATGTAAAAATTTAGCAACGAGTTGCACAGCAAATGACAGAATATTTAATTCTGAATCGAATGATCTATACAATAACTGAGAAAATTACGATATTTTGCTGTAAGGTGCAAATGAAAATTTACCTGTCGGTAATTCAGTTCGCTGTAAAGCTTAACATTAAAATTTAAAGCATTTTAGAGTAATTTCTAAACAAATTGTAGTTTAATTAATGATCACCGTGTGTTTATTTTACTTTCCGTCTTTCTTAGTGCGTTAAATTTCAATATTGAGCTTTACAGCGAACTGAATTACCGACACTATATCGGGGTAAATTTTCATTTGCAAATTACCGCAAAACCGCTTAATTTCCTCAGCTATTTTATACACCATTCGATCCAGAATTAAAAATTCTATCGTTTAACACACAACTCGTTGCTGAATTTTTACATTTTGATTATAAGTATAAAGTTCAGCAGTTTTGGCGCTGTAGTAAAAACGCACTTAGTAGTTCAGCTATCGTCCGGTAGGTGGCGGTAATTAGGAACATGATTTAATTGAATGTTTAAAAGCTCACAACTTTGTCTGTACGGGTTAATATTAGTTAATAAATACGTAATATTAATTAAAACAATTAAAATTAATAACTCTCTATTGGCGACATTGATGCTTAATCATAACATAACCTCCAAATGTATTATAACCCTCAAAACACACAATGATTAACCCGACAATAAAGTAACAAACCACGATGTCATTATTTATAATTACCACGCTCATCGGCTTCCTTAGCCCGCACACATCATACGTCTCGAAATTAGTAAGTAAATTCCTTGTGTAGATGTCTAGTGTATTGCACAAAACTTTTCAGGTTCTGCGATGTTTCAACCGGATAACACAGCGAGAAAGGGAGCTGCTGAGCAAACGCAACGAGCTAAAAACTGAACAATCCAACCTGAACAACGTCAAGGACTTCGTGCAGTTCTCAAAGCTCCAGCGAAAGATCAACGTGATCGAGCAGGACCTCACGGAATCCAGCAGCGAACGGAACTCCGGCAAATTCGTTTACGGCATCGCGTTTAGCTACGGCCTGCGGGTGCTCACGGCGGCGCTCATGCTCTTCCTCACCGTGTTCTACCGCAAGGTGCCGGTGTTCATCCTGGACCTGAAGTACGACCTGTTCCCGTTCGGCGGCTTAATCTCATTCCCAAACGACTACGTAAACTCGGTCTCCGTGCATTTCTGGATGATTTGCTGCTCGCGGGTGGCCAGCTTATTCCAAACACAGTGATATATAGTGAAACGACGTGCATTTGTTTTTTAAATGATAACAAATATATTTATTATAAAATATTTATTTTAGTCAACAAAAATATTTCTGAATGTAAAAATACTTCAATACAATAAATAGAAAGGAACGGTAGTTTTTTTTTTTTTTTTTTCGGTTTCCTTTTATAAATATATATTGTATATTTAAATTAATAATACAGAATATAAAACTCACGTTTCGAACGTGAATAAACACTCCGACTGTTATCACACTTCTTAAATACGAATAACAAGCGCAAAATCAACAACACCCAAAAGATGGAGTCGGGGGGCCCGGTTCGGGATTAACCGTTTCAAACACATCGATGCGACGCGCCTTTTTACAACCGATGAGCATTGATTTTTATTTTAGGGAAATATCTTATCGGATAAAAAAAAGATTAAAGATTAAAAGTTAGATATGCCAATAAAGATCTTTTTTTTTTCTTATCGGATAATTATTTTATACATCATTCGATTCAATTCGTAAAATAGGGAAATTTTTTTATCAGATAATTATTGAATTACATATCTGTACACGAAAATTGTGTTATGAATTTACAAGTTGAGTGCCGGAGATGCATTAACACCCAGTGACGGCTTGTGGATGTTCGGCGGCGGGGCAACGGAAGAAAATTTGACGAAACCGCAACGAAATATTTACTTCCTCTATAAGAGTAAGTAGTGCAGCACGAGCGGCATCTTTGTCTTTGCCCTAGCTACGGAAATCCACGAGCTGCCGCTGTTAACACCTTTCTCTTAGCTTCCTGTTTGAAGGTTCACGAAATTGCGTCTTTTTAATGTTTGATTAAACTCTCATTAAGCTTCGAGCAAGATTATATTGAGTAATTGAAACTGTGTAATTGATTTATAATTTTTTTCAAATTTACAATTTGTGTTATTGCCGATGACAACTCGATTAACACGTTCGCTGCCACTACAATTGGGATTGCACATACGCAAGTATAAAGTCGGACGCACTAGCGCGTCGGTGGCAGAGAACGTGTTAATCTGTTCGATTTTAAAATTTGTATTTCTTTGCTACAATTACTAATAATATTGCTTGTAAGGTGTTTAACCCACGTTTGCCCAAGATTTAAATGAAAGGAAAGTAAATGATATGTTTCTCTAAATTGATTAATTAAGATTTAAAAAGACAGAGAGGTTATTTTTCGTCTTTCTGTCAAATGTCAATGAATACTCATCGAACGTACTTTTTGGAATAAAAAAATGATAGATGGCGCTGACGATATTCTAGATATAATTTTAAGAGGAACTACGTATAGAACTCTGAGCAGTTTTTAAGGAAAGTTGGCGTTCATAACAAAAATTAAGCAATAAAAAATTTAAATAACGTGCTTGCGTGCCGTTCTAGTTCTTAACAAAGCACCTGCATATCCTACCACTGGCGAACTCTCGGATGGAGAGTACTAAATATGATTGCTCAGCCGGCGAATAGCCTTAGTTGTCGATGCGCCTTGAACCCAAAATTAATTCTGTATCAGCTGATGGACCAGGGCATCCTTGAAATGCTTAAGAAAAAGTCTTCTCAGTATACCGATATTCACGATTGATTCTCAAAAAGATTGTGTAGCTAGATGTCATGGGGTAGTTGGCTGAAGCATGGAAAGAGATTCGAAGCGAGTCTCGGAAGATTCTTTTAGGCCAGCCTTGAGCTTGTGTGCGAGACCAAAGGGGAAGATGAAAACGTTGAATTTGTTCCCTTGCTCAAAAATGTGCCGGGCTGTGACGATGTTAAAGCAGAGGACATGAAGTTGATAGGAAAATTCAAATGACCTATATCGATTGGAAATTTTTCGCTGTACAACTTTGATCCCTTGGAATTTTTCACCACAATGCATAGTTTCAGCTCTAAGTGCAAAAAAATGAAATAATATATTATACAGGGTGTTTCAAATTCGAGGCTCACCATGGGGATCTCGCTTATTAGAAGAGATAGAGGGTATGTTTAAATTTGGCACTTTTGCAGAATTTTATGCTGATTCATAATCGGTTGAAAAAATCTAATTAAAATATTTTGTTTTCGAGTTATGCTAAAAAAACTTTTTTCTTTATATCTGCGTTATTTGAGGTGATATTTAAAAACGGAAAAGACGTTCTTATGGCATTTTTTTATTATCTAACAGTTGGCATAAGATTTTTTTTCGTAACCTGTTTCGTTTCTTTTGAACCATCATCAACTTTCTTATTTCTTATGGAAGCCATATTTCTTTTATATCACATCCGAATGCTCAATTTTTTGTGATGACAACAATATAACACAACATATATTTAATTTCATAAATAAACAAATAATCGTTTAAAACACTTTTATTGACAATTTATATGGCACTTACTAATAATCATGCATGCCATGAAATTTAAAACAATTGGAAATCCGAATAACTCTTTGTTAAACATTATAATTCTTTATGAATAAAAATGTCGTTCGATAATTTATAAAAGCAAGATATGTAACATATTTCTAATTCAGTAAACGGAAATACATTGGCTAGTTAAAAATATTTACAGATGTATCCAGAAAGAAGGCAACCCCTTCGAACAGTTTTTGAGTAAATACACAATTATTTTAGGCGATATAAAATAAATGTTCTTAATAAATAAAATAATATATAAATCAATACTAATAACCATAATATTAATATGAAGATTATTAATTAGAATTTATGTTCAAATAAAAAAAAAGGGTTTCATTAATGCACAATTGAACGCATTTTTTAACATTATTTATTTCTCTATAAACATTTATTCTGGAGATCGAATTAAAAGCATTAGTAATCCCATCTCTGAGGTATTCAATATTCTTATGAGTATATATTTTTAACAAAACGCCAAAAAGAAAAAAATCAAGACGTTCAAATCGGGCCAATTAAATTTCCGTTATAAATTCCCAAACATTTATTCCAAAACGGCGGACTTGTCTTTAACTTTCTGGATAATGTTCATTATTGCGATGAAATACGCCACTCTTCGTGAATTGGCATTCATCTGTTCAAATAATGTTTTTAAAAAAATATCATTTTCATTGCACTTTTGTGGCAAATAATTACAAAATGCTTCTTAAATTGTCAGCAGGTGCAAGTGTATAGCCCAAATGAATTTTATATTGTTTACAAATGAAATATGTTTTGTATGTAAACGTAAAATTATTGAATTAAGACACATTTATTATTACCATTTCCAAAATATGATTGCGACTTTCTTGAGTAATTTTATTACCGTATGGTATGCGATAACTTTTTAAATTGTTTCTAATTCCATGGCACGGATGATTTTTGGTAAGCGCTACATAGATTGCCAATAAAAGTGTTTTAAACGATTTTATGTTCATTTATAATATTAAATGTAGGTTGTGTTATATTGTTGTCATCACAATAAATTGATTACATTTTTATTCATAAAGAATTAAAATGTTTAACAAAGAGTTATTCGGATTTCCAATTGTTTTAAATTTCATGGCATGCATAATTATTAGTAAGTGCCATATAAATTGTCAATAAAAGTGTTTTAAATGATTATTTGTTTATTTATGAAATTAAATAAATGTTGTGTTATATTGTTGTCATCACAATAAATTGAGCATTCAGATGTGATAAAAAAGAAATATGGCTTCCATAAGAAATAAGAAAGTTGATGATGGTTCAAAAGAAACGAAACATGTTACGAAGAAAAATCTTACGCCATCTATTAGATAATAAAAAGGTGCTGTAAGAACGTCTTTTCAGTTTTTAAATATCACCTCAAATAACGAAGATATAAAGAAAATCAGTTTTTTCAGTTTTTGTAACATAACTCGAAAACAAAATATTTTAATTAATATATTTCAACGGATTATTAATCAGCACAAAATTCTGCAAGAGTGCCGAATTTAAACATACCATCTATCTCTTCTAATAAGCGAGATCCCCATGGTGAGCCTCGAATTTGAAACACCCTGTATACTTTATTTTCCGCGCCCTCTAGCGGAAAAACGGGAAATGATAGGAAAATTCAAATTACCTATATCGACTAGAAATTTTTCGCTCTATAACTTTGATCCCTTATAATTTTCACCAAAATGCACAGTTTCGGCTCCAAGTGCAAAAAACTGAAAATTTCAGACCACCCATACGCCCCAAATATCTCGAGAAATACAAATCGCAATGACCTAACCTAACCTAACCTAACTCAATGATTTTAAAGTACCTGCAAACACTTCCCTAATATAGCCGAAATCATCGTGAGTTGCTGGTTCGCCCGAGCGAAAAAGGCCTCGAGAGCAAAGGTTTAATTTACTCAACAAATTAAAATGAGAAGAATTTTATTAAAACAATAGTAATGGTATTTGTTAGGCTTTTTATCATTGTAACTAAAAATTCATTATGCTTAACTATACCGGTTAAAATATAGTGAATTTTTCAATTTAGATTTCCACGCAACCATCCACTTCATAAAATTATTTGTCATTGTCGTATAACCTATTGTACTGTAACCAATGACATATTTCACACGTTTTGATTATTTTTGCATTGTACTTTAAAATATAAATGACTACAATATGTAAAGTAACACATTTTATTCAGTCTCTTAAGAATATGATTTTTTGGGCTGATATGAAAACAATTAAACATTTGAAGTTATTTCAATCTTCGCAATCCACTCTGTATAAGCGAGTACAATCATTCGATAAGTTTTGCGTGTTTGAAAGGGTTAATCGTCCGCTCGCTGGGGTTTTCGTAGGGGGAAGACGGCCACCCTTTTTTTTTCTCAATAAATTATTGCTACTATCAAAACAGAAACGGATAAATTTGGAAGCTTCCTGTGCGAATCCGATTCCACTTAAAAATACTCCCTTAATATCAAAACAGTCATGTAAATATTTGGTACTTAGTCATAAGATCAACTTTCTCTTATAAGATCACCTCCTAAGGAAAAACAAAACTACAATAAATAACGAAACCGCCTCTGGGGGGCGATTCATAAATATGGAATTGAAATATCGTATATATATACACGTACGTATATATATTTTTAATCACTTAGAAAAAACCCTAATGCTTTGGCAGAATGTTTTGTGTGTGTGTGTGTTTGTGTCTGTACATGGCTTTTTGGATTTACATTTTCAACAGAGCCCCACTACGCTGGCGTACCGTTATTTGGTCTTCTTCGGCTCCACGGCCGCGCTCGCGGTCGGCTCGTTGGAACCGTGAAACCGGCTCATGACCATCCGGTAGTACCTCAGAGGGTTCGCCTTCTTCTGGGCGAACGTCCACAGGTTTTGCACTATTTCCGCCGGTGTGTCGAACTCGTTGGGCACGATGCCGTCCACCGTCGACTCGAAGTAGGAGAACAGGGGGAACCAGATGCGCGTCCTGGTCGAGTCGCGCTGCATCAGGGCCTGGTTGTTCGAGAGGGTGTGGTAGTAGAGAAACAGGCGGCTCGATATGTAGAAGGCGACGAACACGTCGATCGAGTAGTGCTCGTGGGCCGCCAGGATGAAGAATATCCCGAACATGTTCATTATCCACGTGAGCGTGTGCAGGAAGTACAGGTGCCTCGGCGTGTCTAAACAGAAACGTTCAATTTTATTGTTGTTTACATTATGCGTCTCTTGCGCTGCACTGTTGTTTCGATGTTACTAGATAATTTGAGTTGTGAATGGAACACATTCAGAAGACTTACAGAAACGGTTTGGGTGTACAGTTATATCAAGTTTTACTGAACCCATTTCAACTTGGCATCGTAACCCGCCAATGTGACACCACCCCTGTCCACTACTCAGCTAATACCGCATGGGCAGAAGACTACAGATGGTCCAGAGTATCCAGCAGCAATACTCAATCGTGCCACAGTTTAAGCCTTTGTTTCACCACCTCAACAGGGCCTACCATAGCTTACTCAGTTGATCAAGCTTAAGGCGCCTACAGACGATGTGGCGAACGACGGCCAACGTTGGCGTTCGTGATGTTTGTGCCAACATTTGTAAACCGTAGACTGTTTGACGAATGTATACTATATTATACACACGATGCGTCCAACATTTGATACTGGCGTATGCTCTGGAACACCCCTTTGATCCGTGAAAGATTTACCGCCTCCTAAGCGAACGTTCACGAACGCCAACATGTGTGCACATTCGTGATTCGGCGGCAAATGCACGAACGCCAACGTTGACCATCATTCGCCACATCGTCTGTAGGCGCTATTAGCCTTCTTCAAACTGGTGTCATGGTGGCTTGCACCCCACTTTGGCGAATCCCTTGTCGTATAGTCGGGCCGCCGAGAGCTGCCTGTGACTCATCGCTTAAAATCGCATGAACAAGATTTAAGTAAACGTATGTCCGTAAGAAAATTTGGTGCCGCGCTGATTTTCATTGGCGGGATATTTAAAAATTCTCGCGCACCTTATATATTTTCAGACCGGTTTATCATTTATTTAACTGACTTTTTAGCGATTTATTTCAGAGCATGATGAATTAATTGAGTATCAACTCGATCGAAATGAAATCTAAAGCGCAATACAAACAAACTTTTTACGGTTATGTTATTTGACGTAGCGCTCGCGTGTTTTGCGTGTTTATATGAAACGCGCCAATGCGATGCAAGTCATGCGTGAGCTTAGACCTACGTTTACGCTGCCCTGTTCTTTAACACGCAGACACACGTTTCGTCTTTTATTTCATACTGTTTCGTACATGATAGAAAAAGATAGATGCAAAGCAATTTTTAGTACGAAAATGCATGAGTCACCGTCAGCTCTCAACGGATGAACTATAGATGCCTCCTTACCTGGTACATGCTGCCGCCATCTATTGCCTAATGTTGTTCTTTTTGTCATATTTTATTTATTTCAATTTGTTTTGTTGATTTATTAATGTTTTTTATTCGGCTGTTACAAATAACCTTCAGCTAGTCAGCGTCACCCTCCAGGAACATGCAGCGTAAGATTGCGGTCATTTGGAGCCTCATCAAGGCCGCGGCGAAGAAACCTTACGTGATGATAATAATAATAGGAAACATTCTTAAAAATAAAAGTAATACACACCCCCAATCAATCAAGGAGGTATCACCTTTCAAATAAAAGTAATGCTGCAGGAAAAACAAACAAATCAAAATTATACTTGATTTATTTTTGAATAATTAAAAAATGCAAGTAACTTTATCATGACCATCACTGCATACATTTTATTTAATATTTATAGCCTCCAAACAAGAGTCATAACAGCAGAATTGAAAATGATAAAATAAATAAAATGACGTTATAAATTGAAATTAAAAATACATGTGTGACTATTTTTTTATCCCTTTTTAAATGAAATGAGCACAAAAGTCGACTTACATTCCGTGATGAAAAAATTGAGCATCGTGAGGGCGACCGTGTGACCGCTGAACATGTAGTCGCCGCACGTCCTCACCCCCTGAATCGACATCCCGGCGCCCCTCCAGATGAAGTAGGCCTGCGACATTTTGAACTGTAAATTTTCGAACTTGGTGCCGTGCGCCGTGTACTTCCTCGGTTCACACTGCAGGTGAGCCCCGGGCACACTGAGCGACGTGATCAACATTGTCACGCACCTTAGGAGGAACACCGTCCCGGACAACGCGAAGAATCTTCTCAGCAGGATGAATCTGCAAGACAAAACGTAAAAGTCGTGTTTAAACGTTAGTAGTATATTATTAAATGAGTGAGAAAGTTGGCCATTGCCACGAGGGTGAAGTTTGCAACACGAGCCGTAGGCGAGTGTTGCAATTTACCCGAGTGGCAATGGCCAACTTGTTCACGGGTTTAATACTATACTTTTTCGTATCATATTAAATAATTACCTAAAGAGTTTTCTGTTTGTATTAAATTATAATGAATAATTTTTCTATTTGGAAATTGCGGCAGTTCACTGACAAAAAACGAATCGTAACCATAGTAACAACTAAACTGTTGGGCTATGAAACCGCTATCATTTAATTGGACGTCACCTGTTGAATAATGAAACCGCTATCATTTGATTGCATGTCACCTGTTAAATAATGAAACCGCTATCATTTGATTGGTCGTCACCTGTGGAGAAAATGATTCGGCCGAATAATCGACAACTTTCTCAATCAAAAACGATTTAACAACGTTTATATTATTTAATAATATAAATGGCAATGGCCAACTTGTTCACGAGTTTAATACTATACTTTTTCGCATCATATTAAATAATTACCTAAAGAGTTTTCTGTTTGTATTAAATTATAACGAATAATTTTTCTATTTGGAAATTGCGGCAGTTCGCTGACAAAAAACGAATCGTAACCATAGTAACAACTAAACTGGGGGCAAAGCCGCATTTGCTGTTCATTCCCAACAAAGAGAAATAATATCACTTTCCATTTGTGAAAAATTTAAATAATAACACTAATGGAAAATACTACGGTGTGATTAATTAATCTTTACTGACTGAGAGACCGTCGCAGATTATTGATTGGTTGAAACTATACCTCATTTAATAACCAGGCGGACTAAATCAAATTATAGCCGCGAAAATACGTTGTTTTGATTGGCCGTTTTTACACAGGCCCAAATTGCATAAAACAGTAATGGCCGTTGTTATGATCAGCTGATCTCTCGCCGTTCCTTGTGTCCCACCGATTCAACGCGTTTCGGCTCAGTTTCTGTGTTTTCAGCCAGTTATTTCTTACGTTGATAGTGTAAGAATCGATTCCTCTCATTCCGCGATTTTCTTGGAAATAGTTATTTTATTTTGAACTATGGATATATACCCCGCACAAGTTTGGTGTCATTTTCGCCCCCCAAGAAACGGAAATAGTTGGATTTTGGAGCATTAACGCTCGAGGAAAAACAATCCAAAATTACCTTATATAAAACTTTAATTCAAGAGGATTTAAAACCTACAGCCGTCGTACACAAAATTGTCGATTCATTAAGTAAGTGTGGCGCAAGTTATTGAAGTATGGAATTAAATCATAAACATACATTATATTTAGGATTGGCTAGAAGTACGTAGTTTCACACAATTAGGGAGTGTACGGAGATTGGGGCAGTAACAAGTCCTAAATGTCTCGAAGGACGTCCAGCGATCGAAGATATCTACAATGAATGCAGCAAAAATTTTGGGTGCGGTAAATTTTTCTTTAAAAATTAAATCGTTACATTGAATTAAAGAATAGAGATGACCTGCCAAAGAAGTCCTGTTAAACATTATATACATTAATGAAAGAGATTTATTTTAAGGAAGTTATTATACGTTTTTAAACGACAATCTAGTATTTATATTTCAAACCTTCTACAGAATCATATGTATTTTTAAAATATACCTAATACTCCAATCCACTTTATATCTAAATAAATATATGTACTACTTGACTTTTTCAATGTGCCCCTAAGTTCTTAAGAGGGTCTCGTACTTATTTTAATATTATATACTATATCATTGACTGTATAATCAAGAAAGTTTGCCTAGAATTTATTTATATATTGATGCAATTGTTGTGTTATGAATAAACGAATTTGTAATAATTTTATTTTTACCGCCAAAACATGTCTAACTTCCCCACCCCCTAACAATATAGTATTTAAGTCGCAATTGTAGTATTGTCTTACCATTGATCATCTGCCTGATGAAGCCACTGTGTGGCGAAACATTTGTCCCAGTGTTCGACATTAAAATTTGTGAAAATTCTCAAACACACGTGTTTTACTTACCACATACATGTCTGGTTACTTTTCTGGTGACTTTTTATAGTGTAAATGTGACTTTCGCGTTTTGTCCGTCTGGTTATAGAGATAAATGAGGTATAGTTGAGAATTTTAAATATTCATGAGTATTTATTAATATCTATTTTATATTATTAATATGAGCTACCAACACGTAAATATAAAAACAATTAATTACCATTATGGAGATTGAAGCAACAATTTGTTTGACGCCCCTAGGCAACTTTGCCCTTGCTTACATCCGTATTTTATGTGCCAAATATACTGTCATGAACAATTCATAAATAATTGGCAACACATTAAATTCGTTACATTTTATGCATGGAATATTAATTTATCAAACCCAACTAATATTGGTCTTACGAAAGAGATTACACTTCAGGTGTGAAAACTTGTACATGTTTTAATTAGATTTGCTTGAGTGGCATGAAACCTTATCAAGAAAATACTTACTCAGCAAATTTTGTATCGAAATATTATTTTTGTAAAATTTCGCACGTATAATTTTTTATTACATTCATAGCGATTTATTTAACACCTCCATTAATCATTTAAATTACTGCCAATCCTTTCTTCGAAAAGATTTAAGGAAGTAGTGCCACGGTACCTGAAGTCAAAAGCTTACTACAGCGTGAACTAGTTCATGTCGGACAAAAATCGGATTGTCTTCCTAATGAAGGTACTATCCCAATTGTAAAAAAATTGATATTTTGTCATTTTATTTTCTGGGGTCGGTGCCACTGTAATTGGCGCCTTTGCGCATGCTTCAGATGCCAAATGAACAGCTGTTTACAGTTTCCTATTATTTAGAAAATCTATTTTATGTTCAAATGTTCAATTACTTGCAACAAATTGAATGTGAATTGTTTTCTTAATCCATACCTTCTCCTAAAACACGCTTCATTTAATAAATCAAAATTTTTATTCGCATATTCACTTGGATTGGCATACCGACATTTAAATCTAGCGCTTGAATAAATCAAATCAATTGTATTTGATCTCCGTAATGATTTTATATCACTTAACGTCGTACTCAATGTAATAAAAACCTTCATGTTCCTTTATTTTTAACACGAACGCACGTGTATTTCCTTAACCGGCTTCCTAATCGGCCGGTTACAAATTGGGACTTTAACCCGACTTTAATCATTGATTAAACGGCGGTGCAAACGGATTAACTTAAAATCAGTGATTAAAGAGTTAACCGGGTGCGGTGCAAACGGGCATAAGTGGGTTAAGGTGTCTATGTGTATGTGTATAAATATACCGTGTGTTCTATAAAAAAACGCCCAACGCCATAACCTTGTTATTTATTGGCCGAAGTCAATGGTGGTTTAAATACTAACAAATGACATCAATATTGATTTTTTTCAATAATAACTTCATTGTCAAATGATAGCCAACTTAACATTTTTAAATGGTAGCATTTAATGTTTTAATTTTTTTACATTCGACGTTATTTTTCTGAATCCAATAATGCCCAATATGTTGTTTTTCGTTCAATATTTTGGTTGAAAAAAATTAAAATAAATCTTCCATTTGAAATTATATTTTTCAAAAATTATAATTAGCGTGCCTTGTCATTTATTGGAAGGTTATGTCAAACGTGAATAATAAGGACCCATGTTACAACTCAGTGTAGAATAGAACAAATAAGTAGTGCAAGTATTAATTCACTTGCGATTTAGATGTTCTGTGATTATTGTAAACACTAAGTAGAACGTCTAACTCTGCAACTCCACGAAATTCTCGATCCACTCTCTTCGACTTTTTATGGGCTCCATATCGTCTCAAATTTCCTTCTAACATTCTAAATTTAGGTTCTGGTAACCATAGATGATAAATTCGTGCCGCAGCTCTTCGATTTCTATTACATAGAAAATAAATTTGTAACTAAATAAATCTGTTAATTCGCTATTGTTCATGATTATGTCTGAAACACACACTAATAACAAATGGTTGGCATTACTTATACAATAAAAGACATTTGTCGATTCGAATTTTTTTCAAGGCACACTACATTTATTACCAAAAAAATCATGTGAACAAGATTTATTATTATTTTTTTCTGGCATAAATATTAACATAAAACCAACATAACGGGCATAATTGGATTCAGAAAAATAATGTCCAATATTATAAAATTAGTAAAGTATATGCAGCCATTTAAACATTTAAAGTTGACTATCATTTGACAATGAAGTTGATTTTGAAAAAATGTATAATTGCCGCCATTTTATAGTATCTAAACAGCCATTGACTTTATTTTTTAGTTCATTCAAATCGGTCAACAAATAACAGAGTTATGGTGTTAGGCGTTTTTTATCGAACACATGTTATGTATATATACACATCTGGTTTATGACGTTTGTAAACACCCTGTATATTAGCAATCAATCTTTATTTTATTCTTTTATTCTGTTGGATTGGTGATATTAAATCAATACTACCATAATTTTCTTTTAGAAAAAACTGCACCAACTGAACCACGATTAAAAGTGAAATAACAACACGAGTAATAAAAAATACAAACATTATGTTAATACAGTTACATTTACTCAGGCCATTCATTTAACATTCACTTTTTGCTCATTGAATGTACCGTTATAATAACACTGCCCCGGGCAGTCTCAGATGATGCAAAACCTGTACACGCAAAAGTAAACACTCCATTTTTTTTATCCATTTTCCAGGTCACAAATTAGATCCAATTTGAGCAATTTGCGTGCGCGTGGTGAAAAAGGTGTACAGTTATGTTGTTTAGTGTGTCATACGTACATGGCGCACACTTGTGCTCATTTCTGGGTTATGTTTATCCGCCCAAATGTCACATACCAACAATTAATTAATGTAATTCATGATACGACGTACAGAAATGCAATTCGAAAATAAACAATGGAGGAATAACGTTTATTACTCGAATCAAGAGTTTATAGAATTTTCTCTAGATTTTACCAAACGTTTCCAATATTTGAAAGTAATTAAAGAGAAAATGTAGTGTTATGAATAATTAATCCACGGTTGATTGATCTTATCTAATCAGGTTTTAACAATACACCGTATTGATTGGGTTTTAACGATTAAAACTGATATTGTGTAATTTGCCGGATAACTTAATGAGCGCACTTGAAATGATTGGGTTGTCTAATTTGCATGGCTTAATTTGCTAATAACAGATAAGTGCAAATTTAATCTGTACATAGACCAGGATAGTTAATTACAGATTAAGGACAGTAGACTTAATTTCATAAAACTCATCAAATCAGCAAATCATCATCTCGAGAAAAATTATTCACGAATTATTTGATTGTCATATGGTAAAACTTTCAACTGACTTCAAGGAACTTGCAAATCATCATCTCGAGAAAAAATATACATGAATTATTTGATTGTCACCGACTTCAACGTATTCAAACGGATTTTAAAATTATATGTAAAACTGATTTTACAGATAATTATCAGACAGACTCTTCACCACCGAAACATCCGCACTTCAAATCCTTATGGAAATCATAACCCATTTAATGAACTCCTCTATATACCCAAATAATTCCTATTCAACGAAAAGCTGAGAACTTTCCAAAAATCCCTTTTAAACAAATTCTGCATAAAACATCATAAAAAACGGCGACATCTAAAATCCGATGAGACATAACCTTTAAAATACTTCTCGTTGCCGTTATCACAAAAATCAGAGGACTATAACCTTAAACTAATAATTGACCACTTGTACCAGTCCAGAGGGAGCGGGTACAGGAGAGTGCACTGCAGGCATATACTCTACGTATTTCTGAACGCAACCGACTAGATTACCAGAGCGCTGTCACATTTTTTAATGAAAAAAGTTGTAAAAAGTTATAAAGCATTCAATTAATTTGACAGAAGCCAACAAAACAACAGCGCACCATTTTTGTTTAATTTCATGGCAACCATTATTTTCGTGAAAATGATCATTTTTATTTTATCATTTTTTAGAGTATTTATGAACGCTAAAAAATAAATAATAGCATGACTGCATGCAGAAATGTTTACTCTATAAAACATTTATTTACATGTTTCCTCTAAAATGATCAGGGAAGATAATATTCCAATATAAAGAAATCCTATGTTCCGTTTCGTTCCACCACACCCTGTATAACAAATAGCAATCTTTTTAGCCGGAGCATCATTCCCGAACGCATCCCTGGTGTTACTAGTTGGAAAAGTAGTAATGGTTGAATAAATACAATTTCCCTTTGTTTACTATAAGTAATAAACTCTGAATGCCACCGTTGTTTGTCTGGTAACGTGTAAATAACAGACATCTTAATAATAGCATTATAACGTAGTATCGACCTAAATATAGAAATAATGGTGAAATAAATAAATCTAATAGCAAATAGTTGGCCATCCGAGTGATAGCTGGCAGTACTATCGCATTTCTTGGCACCGGCAGTATTTCTATAAACCAAAAAATAATAATTTAATTCGTGCGCAATCTATTGATAAGATTATCCAAAGACACAAGAATGTATTATACAGCGTGTTTCAGAATTTCAAAAAATAATAATTTAATTCGTGCGCAATATATTGATAAGATTATCCAAAGACACAAGAATGTATTATACAGCATGTTTCAGAATTTTGGGAACAGTCAATCACGTGCTTTTTTGTCAAAATTTCGAAACGTTGTGTAGAATAGTGAACTATTAAATTTATACAGGGTGTCTCATAACAAATTTACAGAGTTTTTTTTTTTAATGGAACACCCTGTATATTTTTGCATTTTTTAGATTCCTCGTTGCGTGAGGTTTAAAATGATTTAGGCTGTGGCTGTTTTTGTGTTATTTAGTTGTTCACGAAAATTTGAACAAAACTGCTAAAGTGCTCCCCCGCAGCTAATGAAGATAATTCATTTTAATTCAGTGGTAAAGTTTTATTGATCTTTAGGCTTCAAAATTACTTTATCATCCAAAACATAACTATTCGCAAACTGCACAATTTCTTCATTTTTTCACCCTATACCGTGTGTTCGATAAAAAACGCCCAATGCCGTAACTCTGTTATTTATTGACCGATATGAATGAACTAAAAACCAAAGTCAATGATGGTTTAAATACTAACAAATGACATCAATATTGATTTTATTCAATAATAACTTCATTGTCAAATGATAGCCAACTTACATTTTTTAAATGGCAGCATATAATAATAATAATAATAATAGATATTTATTTCCCAACAGACATATATCCAATTACAGGGAAATGTAACATTTCATAAGACATTAATTAGCAAAAATTAATAATATAATGTTTTAATCTTTTTACGTTAGACATTATTTTTCTGAATCCAGTAATGCCCAATAAGTTGTTTTTCGTTCAATATTTTGGTCGAAAAAAATTAAAATAAATCTTCCATTTAAAATTATATTTTTCAAAAATTATAACTAGCGTGCCTTGGAAAAAAGTGACAAATGTCATTTGTTGTAAGGTTATGTCAAACATGAATAATAAGGACCTATGTTACAACTCAGTGTAGAATAGAACAAATAAGTAGTGCAAGTATTAATTCACTTGCGATTTAGATGTTCTGTAATTATTGTAAACACTAAGTAGAACGTCTAACTCTGCATTTCTAGTCGATGTGAGAGCGATCCACGTTAAAAGAAATTTTGCTTGTCTCAGTTCCTGTAAGTCTCACAAATAATTTTTATCAACAAATAGTGTTCAGAATGGGATTCTAGACTTGAAAAAATACAAAAATATCGACGAAATTGTCGATCCACTCTCTTGGACTTTTAACAGGCTCCATATCGTCTCAAATTTCCTTCTAACTTTCTAAATTTAGGTTCTGGTATTCGCCGCTCTGGAAACCAAAGCTGGTACATTCGTGCCGCAGCTCTTCGATTTCTATTACATAGAAAATAAATTTGTAACATGTCTGTTAATTCGCTATTGTTCATGATTATGTCTGAAACACACACTAATAACAAATGGTTGACATTACTTATACAATAAATGACATTTGTCGATTAGAATTTTTTTCAAGGCACACTACATTTATTACCAAAAAAAATCATGTGAACAAGATTTATTATTATCTTTTTCTGGCATAAATATTAACTTAAAACCAAAATAACGGGCATAATTGGATTCAGAAAAACAATGTCTAATATTATAAAATTAGAAAAGTATATGCAGCCATTTAAAAATTAAAAGTTGACTATCATTCGGCAATGAAGTTGATTTTGAAAAAATATATAATTACCGTCATTTTATAGTATTTAAACAGCCATTGACTTTATTTTTTAGTTCATTCAAATCGGTCAAAAAATAACAGAGTTATGGCGTTGGGCGTTTTTTATCGAACACACGGTATATTATTTCATAATTTAAAAGTTGCGAAATCAACGCACCATTAATTTCAAGCAGGAATTCTTGTTATAATCATCCAGCGCCAATACTTTAATTGGACCTGATGTCAACGTACAAAGGTTTTTTTTAAAATTATTTATTGTTGTGATACAAATAGACTGATTAATCATTAAACAAAGTTGGATGAATCATTCACATAATTGTACCTCGTCACCGTTCAGGGATCAAATTCTGCGACCTCAGACACGCTAAAACTTTTATATGATTATCGTGCATAACGTTATAAAAGTTGTTATCTCGCAATAAGCGTGCAATTGCATATCACTTTGCTTCGGCTGCCAATTTCTATCCATAACAAGCTGTGAAAACAATGTGTCGCAATTATAAACAAACATTTGGGCTGCATGAAATACTAGATGCAATTATTGATATTGTCAAATCAATAAGTTTCACAAACTTGTCTTAGATTCGTTTGAAATTAAGTGTACAAATAGTGCTGGTAAATGGTAACGCAATACAATTAATTTCTATTTATAAGAAGCTGCAAAAACAATGTATTGCAATTATAAACAAACATTTGGGCTGCATGAAACACTAGATGCAATAATCGATATTGATATTTTTCCTTCAGCAGAAGACAAATGCAGAGATGTCGAATCAATAGAGTGTCACAACCTCACCCTCTTAGATTTGTTTGAAATTAAGTGTGCATGTTGTGCTGGTGAACGGTAACGCAATACAATTTGTTCACATTTTTCTGATCGACGGCTTTTAAGTGTAAAAATGTAACTGTCTCCAATTTGATGGTATAGAAGGATATTTATCTATAATATCGTATGTTCATTAAAAAAAAACCTCAAGTGTGCCATGATTTTTTATTTTTAAAAATGTAAGTTGGCACACATATTAGGAATCTATATATATATATATATATATATATATATATAAAAATTAATATTTGTTTGTTTGTTTGTCGTTTATGGACACCTAAACCATTCGTCGGATTTGGATGAAATTTTTAGGGGTTAATGTAACCTTTTTTCTCGAAAACGGCTGAATAGTGCGCCCTATTACTTGCACCTGTTACACTTCTAGTCATGACCTACACGTATGCCAAAGATGGATCAAATCGGTGAGTCACACATCTGATCCTCCCCTTGTTAGTTACTAGATTTAGAGAAACACATCATTTACTTTCCTTTAATTTGAATCTCGGGCAAATGTGGGTTAATAGGAAAACTGCAATATTCATGGACCCAAATGGCGAATTTTCTTAAATAAAATTAATTGAAGCCCGCCAAAACATTTCCGACTTAAAAAATTTCAAGGTCAAAGCCTTCCAATTTGTGATATATTGATAACTATGCAAAATATACGCAGCATATTAATAATTTTATCTGGCATTGAAAAAAAAAATCAGTAAGGTTATAAATTGCTTGAAATTGGCTTAAAACACCGACAATTACCATTACAGTTGCAATCTACTGCAATAACAATTCGTTACATTAAATAAATAATGTGTGCATGTTGAGCAAAAATGGTAAACAAGGCAGAGAGCGATTTTTTTACATGAATTGCTTTATATGGCAAGAAACGCCGACAAAACTTTCACCATTTAGATAAAACTAATGGCTCTTTAAATGAATGCAGTTAAACTTACTTTCACACACACATTTACGCATAAATTGCACTGATACATAATCGATGCCGGTAATGGGAATTACAACCTACTATTTACTACTTATTCAGTGATTATGTGTAATTATATCGTTAAAATGTAATCAGTCTAATTTTAATAGATGGATTAATAGCAAGCATTTACGTGTAATAAATATTGACTTTCAAAATAAAATGTTCAAATGAGTCCCTTGATTTACCAAAAAATCTTGATGTTGCCATCATATGACTCTCTCTAATTAATTACAAACTGAAGAACTTTTAAGCAATAAGTTTTTCAAAATCTCACTAGGATTCCAATTAAATCGACATAATCACTTTCGATTAGCTGGTGTTCGTCATTAATGGCTTAACTTCGTTCTGTATTCATGCGGACAATAAAAACGATTATTTTTATTATAATTACAAATTTCCAACTATTGTTCATTTCAACCCACAGAACACCTTGTGATAAATCTTTTTTTTCTGATCACAATATTGAGTGATATTACCTTAGTTACGATATGTCATAACACACTTATATTTCCCTAGGGAAATATAGACATCAAACAATTGTCATTAGGAGCTTCTCACAAGAATTGTTTTAATTGCTCTCGGGACAACTCCTCCGATTTCTTAGGAAGGTATCCTTTATGGATTTTACAGGTTTGGATTTTACGGGAACCAAACATTCACAGTCTTTCGTCGCTTGCGTTAACACATAGTTTGACATTTCACCAATTTATGAAACAACGCAACTAGCAAAACAAGTCAACCATGTTATTTACAAACAAGGCCCTTATCAACGTTACTAATCCGATGAATGCAATCATTAACAATCCAATATTTTCCCATTTACAGAACAATATTCTATCAATCAGAAAAAAACTATTGATTACAACACGGGAAATTTGAATACATTTCATATTTCAATATACTATTCATATTTCCCTAGTTGTAATAATAGCTATAATACTCACAATATAACATTCAATAAATATAATTTAAGTACCAAATATTTAATTTAATTCAGTACATATTTATCTTGTAACAAAAAGCTAACTTTTTGCCATAAAAATGTAATTTTAATTCCAAAAATACTACACTTCAACAGTGACTTTTTTTAAGTTGCAACTGCACGAGCAGTTACTTATAGCAGGGCAAAATTTTTAAATCAACGCTCATTCCCTTATTTAGTGAGAATTATTACTTTTCATATTTTAAATGCAGTTTAACCAAAAACCCGGTCACGCGCATATCCCTGGCGACGCGTCCTATTTTAAAAGCTATAATTAAATCCTTACCTATGTTTATGGAATAGAAGAACTACAAGCCAAATTGTGAACAAGAAAGTCCCGGTAACTTCGCACATATCAAAAGCCCACGGTATGTGGGGCACATTGTCCAAGAATATGTCCGGCAAGGGAGGGTACTTTTTCATGTCAGGCACTCTGTCATGCACTATTACCATAACGAAGGCAGTGATCCAGGTGACGAACACGACGTAGAGGAAGCTCAGGAAGGCCTTCCATATGTCCGGCGGCAGCCTCTGCACGCCCCTGCCGTCCTCCGAGGCCGGCGGCGACATCCTCTCCGACTCGGCGTACTCGCTGTCCTGCTTCAGCGAGTGGTTGTACACGGGGGGAATTTCTAAAAGTCCGAGCTCGAGGAGCACACTCTGGTTCTCCCTCTGCAGCATCTTCACCGATATGTAGAGGCATTTCCTGTCCCGGAGGAAGAGGCCGGTGAGCGGCTCCACCTGGAAGTCGTGGTCGTTGAGGGCCAGCAGGCACCTGCCGTTCACCCTGTGGATGCGGCACAGCTTGTGCGCGACGTTCTGGTCGAAGCCTTCCCTCTCGAGCCACTTCTCGACGTCTTCTTCGGTCCAATTCAGCGCGGACATCACACTTTGCTGTTAAACTCGCACTGACCGACGGCCACTCGCGGACTGCGGAGCGTGTGCGCTAGTTCCACATCGCGACACCTTCTCAGCGACTTTATTTACCTAAACTTTGAATGTCCTAACCTAAATGTGACGTTTGAATAACACACGGAGATGCAATGAAATCTGCAGTGGTGCCAACTGTGGCGCAGGTGAATTTTTGGTTTCTAAATGTTAAGTAAATAACAGCGGCGGCTCGTGGATCTTCGTAGAGAGGGCAACAGAGAAGCAACTCGTGCTGCACCACTTACTCCTACAGAGGAAGCAAATATGTTGCTGCTGCTTTGGTCAAATTTTCTTCTGTAGCCTCCTCGCCAAACATCCACGAGCCGACGCTGGTAAATAACCAGTGACGGTTCGCGGGTTTTTTTCTGGTACAGCCGAGGAACAAGAGGTGGTAATACAGATAGGTAGGGTCCGTTGCAGAGACGGCTGGCTGCGTGACCGCACCTATTTGTATTACCACCTCTTGTTCCTCGGCCGTACCAGAAAAAACCCCGCGAACGACTGTAAATAACTATTAAAATAATGAATTACGTCCATAAATGAAGCAAACAAAGCATTACAATTTTAATTCCCCCCAATTCAATATTGACTTGTTACAGATGAATTAAATAAAAAACATAAATATTTTCTGTTTCTTTATCTTCAATATTTGTTAAAATTTTTATTAAGTGTAGAAACATGTCGGGAATAAATTAATAAAACCGTTTTTGTACGAGGCACGATCTCTCACAATAAAGAATGTGCAGGAATATGGCAGGAATCGTAAAAGTAGGAACAAGTACTGGCGCCATCTAACGAGTCGTCCGCAAACTTTTAATGAGGAAATCCCAATACTCAAAACCAGTGTTTATTTTTACTATTTTTTAAATGTAGAATCGTGTCTGGATTAAATAAATAAAATCGTTTTTGTGCGAGGCACGATCTCTCACAATAAAGAATGTACAGGAATATGGCAGGAATCGTAAAAGTAGGAACAAGTACTGGCGCCATCTAAGGAGTCGTTTGCAAACTTTTAATGAGGAAATATTCAATACTCAAAACCAGTGTTTATCTTTACTATTTGTTAAATGTAGAATCATGTCGGGAATAAATAAATAAAAACGTTTCTGTACGAGGCACGATCTCTCACAATAAAGAATATGGCGGGAATCGTGAATGTAGCAACAAGTACTAGCGCCATCTAAAGAGTCGTTCGCCAACTTTTCATAGGGAAAATCCCAATACCCAAAACCAGTGTTTATCTTTACTATTTGTTAAATGTAGA
Organism: Ocypus olens; assembly: GCA_910593695.2. Classification (NCBI taxonomy): domain Eukaryota; kingdom Metazoa; phylum Arthropoda; class Insecta; order Coleoptera; family Staphylinidae; genus Ocypus; species Ocypus olens. Next base: position 52,741,109 of record OU343056.1, read on the forward strand.
ATCATGTCGGGAATAAATAAATAAAATCGTTTTTGTACGAGGCACGATCTCTCACAATGAAGAATATGGTGAGAATCGTGAATGTAGCAACAAGCACTGGCGCCATCTAAGGAGTCTGTACGAGGCACGATCTCTCATAATAATTTGATTAATTAAAACACTTGGTTTTGTTTCACTGATTTTATTTGTCTCTCCGACTAGATTCGACCTTAGGTCATTCTCAAGGAGATATGTACAAAATTAACATGGACTGGTATTTATACAGGAATTTAAAATCAGGTAATAAGGGCCGTCGAAATGGGGGAGTTCCAGATATCTTCGATGTTATTAAGCGTGGAAGATATCTGGAACTCCCCCATTTCGTGAATGTAGCAACAAGCACTGGCGCCATCTAAAGTCGTTCGCGAACTTTTCATGGGGAAATCTCTGCACCCAAAACTAATTTTGAATGGATTTACCTATGTACCCGTGAATTTTATTGCTTTGCGATAGCTTTTCGGACTCACCAAGTAGTGCTAAAATTTAAGTTTGTATAGGTTAAAGATTTCGTGCCACCAGAATTGATAATTTCGCGCCTGTCCGCAGATTTATCCTTTCTATGCCTGTGCGTTGCGAGGTGGGAACTTATTGGGATTTAGCCCAAAAAAGGCTATCAATATTTTCAATGGACATTTTTTGAGAAGCTTTAAATGGATTCCCCAAAAAAAAATGAAACTAGTCACAATAAAGTGAAAAATTCATGATATCAGCAAGTATTTTAATTCAACCTTCTCCGTAATCAAATAAAACCATTAAAATCATTGATCATGTAGAGATCGTCCCAGCTGTCACTATACCAATAAATAATACCAAGTTTAAGAATCTGTATTTTCCGTTTTAATAAAAAAATTCAATACATGATTTAACAAAAAAATCAATGCATCCTTCTGATAATATATCTCGTAGAGCCTTGTAGTAAAAAAATAAAACAATAAACACTTGCGCCGTCGTCGAAGAAAGACGACGCGACACTACAGTCCGTAAATAAATGGGGCCTAAGAATACTTATTTACATCCTAACTACAGGTTAACATATCTGAAAAATTATATCACTTTGTAGGTCCTATACAAAAAAAAAATATCTCTTATATGTACAACTGGTTAAAAGTAATAAAAATGTGGTCCTCAGAACGCCAGCGGATCTTCAACGGATTGAGATTTGATTGTGGCCGACATCACCGGGGATTTCGTCGACTGAAGCAATATGGTTTTCGATGGGGTCTTGGCGGTGGAATTGCACGTGGACATCGAGGACGCGGACGTCGGGACCTTCCGTATGCCCTTGAGGGACGCGCCTGCGATTTTGTTTGCGTCGATGATTTGCCCGTTGGTTATCACCTCGTAACTGCCGGGCCTCGATTCGATCAGCGTCATGCCCGATGCTGGAGAGTTCTGAAAATGTAAATAATAATGACAACAGACTCCTTACAGTATTTTTTCATTTATTTCCTACGTATTTTTTTATTAACACGTTCGCTACTGCATGGCACACATGTTGTGCCATCGAGTCTTGTCGATAGCAGAATGTGTATGTCTTTGTCGCGGGGTGACTCATGGTACGGCATCCCTATCAGTATTACAGTGGTAATACTGATAGGGAGGGTCGGTTGCAGACGGCTGACAGCTACCTCGGCCGTACCATGAGTCATCCCACGAGCCGTCACTGGTTTGACGCCTCGTCCATCTTATCAATTCTCGCCCTAAACTGTTATAACATTCCAGCATGACTTAATTGCTTAGAAATGAGAAAAGAAACACCAAAACCAACATTTCTGGTGCCAGCTCTCCGAGTAACTCCCAGCCGGAATGTCGGCAGCGAACGTGTTAATCCTAATACACTATATAAATAAAGTTAATCCCCCAACAAAGGATATCCCGGGATAAGATGAACAAAATGGCACCCAACACGGATTTTTAAATAAATATGAAAATATCACTGGTTGTGCCCTTATATAAAAAATAAGAATATTACCAACTTACCCGAACAATATTCATCGGCAATTGAGCAGTAGTCTTACTCATGATTATCTTCGTCGGTTTTGCCAGTAACGGTTTCTGAAATTGAATAAATGTTAATATTTTTAGGTTACAACTAAAGATGGCATTTGTCGGATTTACTCCGATCAATCCTACCAGAGATTGTTTAAAAGTACTTACGCCTCCAGTGAAGCCCTTCGGTGGCATGACGGGCCTCAGAAGAATTTGCTGGCTTCCTTTCATAAGGCCCATCTGCGCACTGTTTTGCGACTGGGAGTTCTGAGTGCACTTGGACATGTGTTTTGGCCAGTGTTTCGTCTGGCACGGGTAATCGCAGTAGCTGGTATTCCAGCAGCAGTAGAACTGCGCTTCCTTCATACAGTTGGCACACCTGAAAATTAATAATTATAATTAAATAGACCTAAAAGTCTTCACTCCATCAGGATTTTGAAAAGATCAAAGCATACTCGATATCTAAGCTCTTTTCAAATAGTCATTGATGGTGTTTTTTTAGTTTATAAGATTGTATTATATTTTATTTGTTTTACTTATTGCATGGCCTACCGTAATAGTAATTTACGATACAAGTAATGTCATGAAGGTTTTTACATTACGAGAGAAAAGTTTGAAAACACGAGCGACGTAGGAGCGAGAAAAATAAATTGCCAAATATCTCGAAACCTGAGCAACATGGCAAAAAATGTTTCGGATAAAAGTTGTGTGGTTCGAAGGGGGACATATGCTGGTGACCTTGAAAATGACCTTGGCGTTAATTTTCAAGGTCACAGGAAGGTCAACTTTGATTTTTTTAAATGGAATCCCCTATTTTTTATTGCGGGATCGTATTCTACGGGAAAAAATACAAACTTTTTTTTAAATGCTTTTTTAAGAGTTTTTTCACGAATGTTGTTTGAAATCTCAGGCTGTGATTCATGCATTACTCTCGGCATTAGCACCAAAGGTGAGGGAGCAAGATCCCCGGATCTTACTCCCATTGACTTTTTCCTCTGAAGACTAGTCAAGAAGAAAGTATTTGATGAAGCTCCGACAACAACAGTGCAGGAGATGAAGGAGAGGATTAGGGGCTGCATTTAGAGCATTTTCCATCCAAACCCTTCGAAATGTTCAAGTACACTTTCGCCACCAGGTATAGAAGTGCATTGACGAGAATGGACACTTGACCGAGCATTTGATCTAAGAACGAGATCGAACCTCCAGCTACCGAAACCATCGGCTGTTTTCAGGGCCAATGATGTGCAAAATCCCATCGGCAACTTCCACGTGGTGCACATCAGGTGCCTCTAATGCCGAGGGTAATGCCTGAATTCATCTGAGATTTCAAACAACACGACGGACAGAATTCGTGAAAAAACTCTTAGAAAAAAAAAGTTTGTATTTTTTCTGGTAGAATACGATCCCGCAATAAAAAATAGGGGGTTCCATTTGAAAAATCAAAGTGGATCCTTGTTTGACTTCGAAAATTGACCACAAGGTCATCGGCATATGTCCCCCTCCGAACTCTACAACTTTCATCTGAAACATTTTTTGTCATGCTGCTCAGGTTTCGAGATATTTGGGGTGGCAATTTAAAATGGGACACCCTGTACCCTTTTTTTTTATTATCCAACCAGATTTGGGATACATTTTTCTTAGGTTCTTTGATTATTTGGGTGTCCCCACTGTTTGTCATGTAATGACATTGATATGCCATGTTGCAACTGATTAATTATTTGGCAGAGTAATATCCAATACTTAATTAATCTTTACGATTAATTAAGCACATGGCAAGCACGTGGAAAACATAACCTCAAATTTATTTTGAAGGCAAAAATCAAAATTACAACCAGAGTATCCAACATTATAAAAAAAAATCAGATATGGTTGATCAAAACTTTTTTTTTACTCCCGCTTTCTCAGAAAATGCTACCTTTTATAAGTTTGCATCTAAAACCCACTAAAAACACAAAACAAATAGCATAGAGAGCTAAACTATTGTTTTCAATGTAAAAAGAAAAAAAAAACTGCTCGACACACGACGATATTAATATTAGCCTATTTACCATTGCTTGGACTTGGCCTCTTCGACCCTACGTATGGTTTCCGTCTCGCACGAAGATCGCGTCTCGACGATCACCTTCTCCTTCTCCTCGATGATGCTCTTCTGTATGTCCTGCAGGAGCGAGTTGACGTTCTTCTTGATCTCGAGTATCTCCTCGGCGTGCCTGCTCTTCAGCGATTCTATCTCCAGCTGCAGGGTGGTGATGAGGGCCTCTGGATTTTCCGTGGTGCTGCTGACATCATTTAGTGTCTCAACCAGCATTCCACGTAGGTAATCGCTCAGCTGAAACAAACAGAATACTACTCAAATCATCACTGACACTTGACAGGAGGTTCGGCCTGCTTGATGTGTCACATTTCAATACATTGCACATGCATGACCGACTTTTTGCGAAGCAAGCCTTGATATTCGTTTATTATGTTTGGGGGAGAAAATTTTGACAAAAGAGCAAAGTAATTGGTGCAGTCAGGAAAATACTGGGGTGTGTTCAAGAATGACGCTCCAACTAAAAAGTTACTCCCTTCAGAAATAGTTGGATCATCTAGTCGGTTGTGTTGAGAGATAGGTAGAGTAAACGACTGGAGTAACCTACTCTGGACCGGGTACAAGTGATCAATTATTAGTTTGAGGTTACGTTCCTAAGATTTTTGTGGCAATGGCAACGAGAAATATTTATATATGAAATTATATATTTTAAAGGTAATGTTTCAATCAAGTCGCCGAGTTATGTGCGAAAAACCTCAGAAACACTCATAACTTGGTGCCAAATCATCGTAGGAACTTTGTTTTTTGAGTTCTGCGTAGGGAATTGATTAAATTTTAATGCCTTTATGGTGGATCGAGTCAGCAAAATGTTTCCAACTCCGTACACATCGTCAAAGTTGGACATGGTTTCCTGAAAAAACACTTTTTTTTCACAGGGGTGCTAGAGGGGGCGGAAGGGGTTATGCTTAAGTTCGCATGCATAACTTTAAAGAAGACACTTCAAAATTTTTCGCCCTCAAAGATTCATCACAATCGATTGAAAATACGCCGAGTTATGGCGGTTTGAAAATGGTGTAAGTGTTTGACATCGTCAAAGTTGGACATGGTTTCCTGAAAAACACTTTTTTTTTCACAGGGGTGCTAGAGGGGGCGGAAGGGGTTACGCTTAAGTTCGCATGCATAACTTTAAAGAACACACTTCAAAATTTTTCGCCCTCAAAGATTCATCACAATCGATTGAAAATACGCTGAGTTATGGCGGTTTGAAAATGGTGTAAAAGTGTTAAAAAAAAATTTCCACCAGTGTAATTTATCAAGTACTTACCCTGTGTGAAATGGAGTTAATTCGTGCACTCCATGGTCCTGCGGTACTGGGCGCACCGGTATCAAATTGTGTACTTAAAGGGCCGGGCGGGCGCGGTTTGAGCAAAGGTGGGGGGCGGCTTAAAATGTCCAAAAAAGCTTTAGGTACAGTCTCCTTAACTATACCATTCAAAATATTAAATTCGGTCGGATTCAATGGTTCACTAACACTTGAATTAAACTGTTGTTTATCCACCATTTTACCCTTCGGTAACGTCCAGTTATTCCTCTCAAGAGGCACTGAAACCAGCTCCAAAGCAGTGCCCTTGTTTTCAACACTGCTTTCATTGGCAATATTTGGTAACGCAGGAACTTCAGCCGCAGGAACCTTATTGGTAGTTGTAATTTCCGCCAGTTTCGGACATTCCGCTGATGCACTTGTACTCGATTCCGGCCTACCCTCAATATTCAATTGATTCGCCCCAGCCTGAATTTTATCCTTCCCCAGCGGCGTATAATTAATATTCCCATTGATGAACGTGGAACCTTGCGACACAAACGTGTACGGGGAACTCCCGGGCGCGACCATCGCCAATATCTGACCGGCGTTCGGGCCCCCGAGCTGCGAACTCTGAAACAATATGGGCGTCGGTACGAGCACCAAACTCTGCGAGGTCGACGTCGTCGCCGTCACGCCCGAAGAAACCACGATGGACGGCGGATTGTTCACCGCGAGAGGCGGCTTCGCCATCTGCTTTATCATCCTGTTCGTGGTTATCAAAGGAGGCAGCGGCAGCTCCTTCTTGCCTTTGTAAACGTTGGGAAACGATTTCCTGGCCCTCTGCTTGAGCGTGAATCCCGCGTTGGCGATCTTCTCCTCGGTCTTCGAACGTGTTCGTATTTCGTGCACTTTAGGTTTCTCGCACTCCGTACCTTTCTCCGATATCTTGAGGGCCTGAAACAGCTCGCGCCTCTTCTCCGACCTCTCCAGCTCCCTGGCTATGATCGACAGGCGTTTCTTCGCCGTGGGGGCTTTCTTGGAGGCCGCCTCCTCTTCGTCCTTGGATTCGCACTTGATGATGATGACCTCGTCTTCGACGTGCTTTTTCGGATCGTCATCGTCGTACGAATCGAGGCTTAGCTTCCGTTTCTTCGATACCTCACCGTTATTATCGTTCAAGTACCAATCGAGGTCTTCGGATTTATCGCTCCTCCTGGCGACGGTGATTTGCTTGGAATCGGTCACGCTCCTCCTACCTTTCGAAAGCAATTCCGGCCTTATTACGTTTATCGCTTTGTTTATTTCATTGATGGCTTTGATTTTGGCAAAACCTCTAGCCACCGCGTCAATGGATATGTCTGCGTTTGAAAGTGCTTCCGTCATATTTTTCATTTCGGTTTTTGCATTTTCCTGACTTTTCTTCACCGTTTCGTTTGTAATAGTCATTATTTCTTCAATCGGTGATTTTTTGACTTTTTCAGTGGCGCTCATGGATTTGATATTTTTCGAAAGCGCCAACGCTTTGTTGATGTTATCCTTTAGACCGGTTATTAGTGCTTTGTCGGTGGACACGCCGTTTATCCTGGATTTACTGTTCTTGGCGCGATCCAGTTTGGAACCGTCGACTTCTTCCGCGTACAACACTTCCAGCAAGTCGTTTTCCTCGTAGTCTGGTTTCTCGACGGATTTTTTCTCGTCGACGGGGGGCTCCTTCTTTTCGACGTCCTCCTTTTTCTCCACCGCCGCCTCCTCGTCCGGCTTCACCAATTTATCAAAGAGCTTGTCGGTGATCTTGGCCTTTTGTTTCGGTGATTCGTCGTCGTCGTCGTCGGGGGGTTTGGATTCTTCAATCGCTTCGGTTTTCTCGACGTTGTTGTTTGTCTTTTCCTCGGGTTCAGATTCTGTAATGGACAAAAAAAAGTTAATAATTGAATTTTCGTATGTATACTCGGTGTTTTTTATTGGCCAACCAGATTTGGGATTTATTTTTCTTATGCGGCCCTTACACAGTCATTAATAATGACATTACCAGTAATGACAGTAAATGATGTGCGAGATCAGAAAATCCGGATTCGCATCATTCTTCCCCCCGTCATTCCAACTTTGTCGACGTTACACGATCATTATTAATGTCATTCTAATAAAGTAATGTCAGTATTAATGAACGTGTAAGGGCCGCTTTAGGTTCTTTGTCCCTACTGTTTGTCATGTAATGATATGTTGCGATTGATTAACTACTTGACAGAAAAAGGCCAAAAATAATATCCAGTACTTAATTAATCTTGTATTTCAATGTCGGCTTAAGCTGTAGATTACGTAAGCTGAAGTTTATTCTTGGTTGCGTTTTTAAAACATTATTCTATCAAAAATATTTTTGAGTTGGCATTGAAATGTGACTATTGCGACCATCTTCATATCTAAAATTTTCTCTCATAATTCCTGTCATAAACAGCTGATGCGTACATGCTTGATTTCCTTTCAATACTCGCTTCAATTTCAGTTATTTTTGTCACAAGCAACACATTATATCCCTTAATACCTTTTCAGAAAATATGTATTTACCATTCAGGTAATAAAAATAATTTGTTCGAGCACCGATACACATGCTTCTTTTAATAATCTAATCTGTCCACAAACTCTACTTTCCAGAGATTAAAATGATCAAGCCACTTTTTTGGCAGATGTGGAGGTCCATAAATTATCGGTTAATTCATATAATTGATCAATCCACATTATATTTGTATCGTCTATTTTGTAGGTTATAAACCGCCGCTTTACCCGCCAAGCGCGGGCGTGGTCGGCCGCTTACGAAAGCCGTACTTTAGCCTAGGTTTATCGATAAACCATGATTGAAAAACACCTAAATATACCTTATACCGAGTTTGAGTTTAACCCTGGTTAAAGCCCTTATTGAAAAACCGGCCTATAGGGTAATTAATCACGTGGCAACCATGTCTAAAACGTAACCTCAAATGTATTACAGGCAAAAGTCAGAATTACAACCAGAGTATCCAACATTATAAAAAAAAATTACCTATTTTTTTTTTAAGATTGCAAACACTAGAAGACTGATTTACACCATTAAAATATGTGAATTGCAAACACTAGAAGACTGATTTACACCATTAAAATATGTGAATCTGGTGACAAATATTGGTGCGAAATTTAAATCTAGTGGATTACATGTATAATGGGACAGTGTGAGGGAAAAGCATGGGATGAATTTATCAGTCATTGTACAAATACAAAATTAAAGAAACCACACAGCAATAAGGAGAAACGCTAAACAAAAGAAAACAGTAACACGTGAACGGTGTTATCTTTAATGGCGGACGCTCGCACAGCTGGCGTGTGTACACACCGCGCATGTTTACGCTTCATGAGCGTACGCGCCGAAATACTCCTTAAATTCATATTTTCGTAGAATTTAACATTCTAGTCAAGATCAATTCATTGTCAATTATGTTATTTAAATACATATAGTACTCTTGTTTTATACTTCAATTGATTCGGTAATAAGGTCTCTGCCCACTACAAAGTATCATACTATGACCGTACTAGAAACGTATCAGACATGAAAAGCAACACGATACGTCTGCTATGCCTACTGAAACGGATCGACGGCGGTCTAGTGGGCATAGTCTCATACGTTTCAATACAAAGAATATTTTTTTACCCGACACGTTCCTAGTACGGTCACAGTATGATACGTTGTAGTGGGCAGAGATCTTAATAGTTCATCCGTTGAGAGCTGACGGTGACTCATGCTTTTTCGTACTAAGAATTGCTTTGCATTTTATATCTATCTTTTTTCATGTACGAAACAGTATGAAATGAAAGACGAAACGTGTGTCTGTGTGTTAAAGAATACGGCAGCGTAAACGTAGGTCTAAGCTCACGCATGACTCTTGCATCGCATTGGCACGCTTCATATAAACACACCAAACACGCGAGAGCTACGTCAAATAACATAACCGTAAAAAGTTTACGCGAGAATTTTTAAATATCCCGCCAATGAAAATCAGCGCGGCACCAAATTTTCTTACGGACATACGTTTACTTAAATCTTGATTCATGCGATTTTAAGCGATGAGTCACAGGCAGCTCTCAGCGGCCCGACTATACTACATTAACAGTATAATATTTACCCCGTTATGCTACGCTTATGCTAGCTATACCTCATTTAATAACCAGGCGGACTAAACGCGAAAGCCACATTTACACTATAAAAAGTTACCAGAAAAATAACCAGACATGTTTTGGCGGTAAAAATAAAATCATTTCAAATTCGTTCATTCAACAATTATATCAACTCATAAATAAATTTCCACACACAGAATTTTTGCTGCTTTCATTGTAGATATCTTCTATAGCTGGACGTCCTTCAAGAAGTTTGGGATTTGTTACTGCCCCAATCTCCTTAGTCTCCCTAATTGTGTGAACGTGCCACACTTACCTAATGAATCGAAAATTGTGCGTATAACGGAAGTAGGTTTTAAAGTCTCTTGTATTAAAACTCTATATAAGATAATTTTGAATTGTTTTTCCTCGAGCGTTAATGCTCTAAAATCCAACCACTTCCGTTTCTTGAGGGGCGAAAATGACACCAAACTTGTGTTGGGTATTTATCCGTAGTTAAAAATAAAACAACTATTTCCACGAAAATCGCGGGATGAGAGGAATCGATTCTTACACCATCAACAGTAGAAATAACTGGCTAAAAACACAAAAACTGAGGCGAAACGCGTGGATCGGTTAGTGATCAGCTGATCATAACAACGGCCATTACTGTTTTAAACAATTTGGGCTTGTGTAAAAACGGCGCCCGATTGGCCAATCACAACAACGTATTTTGGCGGCAATAATTTGATTTAGTCCGCCTGGTTATTAAATGAGGTATAGTAAAATGACACAGTCCAGTCGAAAAAATGAAGATGGAGAATTAAATGTCTCCGGTGTGAGTTTTCCCACAATTTCAAGGCCACAAGGTCATATTTGCCCTCTCCTTCCCTGTTTGCAATCTTACGAAAAATACTGTAGCATGGTCGATAAATCGATGTTTCAATTTTTGCATTCTATTTGAGATCTCAAGAATGTTTGAAAATTTCAAGTCGATATCTCAATAAATGATGAAGCTATGGCTATTAAATTTATTTTGTGTAAGTTGAAAAGTTTCATGATTTACTCATTAACAAATTTTTCTCAAAACCACGTTTTTCAAATCGGTACCCAAAATTTCTCGAAAACCATTGAACCGATTACTTTGAATTTTTTTGTGGTTGTTCTGTACACAATTATCTAGTCTTTATCATAGGATTTTTTTCTTTGTTACTTAGTTTTCTTTTATTGAGAAAATGAGAACTAATTGTTGTATCGAAAATCGGTACGTTACGTCCAAACGCCCGCCATTTTGTCGAAAATCTATACTTTCAAAATCGGCTACGACAAAGACTAGAATAATCTTTTTGATTTTCGATCTTTGAGGAAACGCCGATGGGTGGTATCGTTTTTATGTTTTTTTTACGGCGCTTCGAAAAAAATACCATAATGCCGATAATTTGGGAATTTTTTTAATAAAAAAAATTGAAAGTATTCCTGAATGCGTATACTTCTAGAGAGAAAAACTTCAGATCTGATATTTCAAATAGTTTCCCTTAAAAAAAAAAATTACAAAAATAACCTTTTTTTTCGGCTCCTGGATTTATATCTCCCCTTAACCCTTTCGCTGCGGCGTTAGGAAAACACTCGCGTGCCTGTGGTGCGGCGTTAGATTGGTCTGGAACGTCAACAGCAACACCATCTAGCGAAACCGTATATCTATGTTAATAGCATGCGAATTGTTTGTGAAAAATTAAAGAACTAAAAAGTAGCTTTTCACGAAAAATAAGGAAATATGTTGGATTATTATGTAATTTAGGAATCCTTAATTTTTATACAGAATGAATTTGGTAAAACGCATACGTATATACGTGGCAATAGCAGTACAGGTACGTAGAAGCGGATCGTAAATATGCGTCTGTAGTAGCGAAAGGGTTAACCCTTTGGCCCACTTTCCTTACGTCCGAATGCGTGCACTTTTAATAGCGCTCCAGTCGTGACGCACGTGTACCGATTCAACCCATGCAGACGCGACGGAATTGTATGCGCACAAATTCATGCTTTTTCATAGCACAACTGAAAACGTAAAATATGAAGTCCAAAAAATTCTGTTTCGCAAGAAAATGCATTCATTGTGCAGCACTACTAACGCAAGCGTTGCGCCTGGAGTTTGATTGGCCCAAGCGGCTCGCCACGATTTTAACTCGTGCTCGATGTGATTGGCCCAAGCGGCGCGCCATGATTTTAACTCGTGGTCGTTGTGTTTGGCCCGAACATTTAAACACGAGGAGCACTCGTGCTTCTAGGTCAAAGGGTTAAGAAGATCGTCACAGAAATAGGTGGGAAATGCAAGAAATGGAAAGATTAGAAAGGAACAGGATAGAGTGGAAAATATGGATCAGTAATATACAGGGTGCCCGGATTTCGTAGGGACAACATGGGCAACTTCTGTATTTGAAGAGATAGAGGAGGGAGGGTCAAATTAGCAAAAAGGTGCAGGTTCGAGGGCTCATTGAGAATCCACCCCCAAATCCCATTGGTCATGGCCTCCACAATAAAAATTAAAAGAAAATCTGAAATTGAAGAAATTGGGAGATTTTGTTTTAATTCTTATTCTGAACAAGTGAGCCATGACAAGTGGAGTTTAGGGGTGGATTCTCAACGAGCCCTCGAACCTGCACCTTTTTGCTAATTTGACCATCTCTCTATCTCTTCAAATGCAGAAGTCGCCTATGTTACCCCTACGAAATCCGGGCACCCTGTATACCCTAAAGGGTAACACAGAGTTCAGTAGAAGAAGAAGAAGAATTTTCGTCCAAACTTACTTTCAGTAGCTTCAGATATGCTCAAATCATGATCCGTGGAGATGTTTTCTTGTGAAGTGTCGTGTCCTTCGTCCGTGTCCATTTCCTTAGCTAGGTCCTTGGCTACGGACGAAAGGGACTTAACACTTGAAACTGACGACTTGCTCTCGGACCTCAGTCGCTGAAGCGGTTTCTTGTCGCTGCTAGGCGGCACATACTTCGGAAGAAACAGCGGTAAGTGGTCTATCTCGGGATCATAGGGTGCTTTAAAGGGAGCATACTTAAAAACGCCGAACTTTTTCTTCAGGTTTTCTATGTAAACGTCTACCTCCTGAAATTAAAAAGAGTGTTCAACATAATAATGGTATAGTTTTTGAGGTTGTAAATAGTTTTTTCGCCTGCCTCTACTGAAACCATATTTTTCGGCAATAAAAATCGGGCCGAAACTACGATCTAGGGCCGAAAAAAAATATGCATAATCTAGACAACCTTCCGCGGAATATGAGTAGGCTATGCAAAAATCTGACAGTGACAGTTCAATGGTGCGCGATATAAAATTTCCTGAAACACTGTTTTTCCTTAAGGCAGGCGAAAAAATATCGAGTGTAACTCAGGCCAAAATGCTTTAGCAACTCTCGCTCGTGTTGCTAAATGCGGCGGGTTGCTAAAGCCTATTGATACACTATATACTATTTTGGATATGCCAATAAAGGTCCATTTTTTTAAATTCTTGTAACTATAATCAGCAGTGTGACGGCTCGCGGAGTGGCTCATGGTACGGCCACCTTTGCTACCTCGGCCGTACAATGAGTCACCCAGAAGAAACTTGTAATACTGACTAGAAGTGACACCTTGTTGGGTGACTCATGGTACGGCCGAGGTAGCAGAGGTGGCAATACAGATCTCTGCAACCGACCCTACCTACCTGTATTGCCACCTCTGCTATCTCAGTCGTACCATGAGTCACCCCACAAGCTATCAGTATTACTAACTAGAAGTGACTCATCGTACGGCTGAGGTAGCAGAGTTGGTAATACAGATCTCGGCAACTGACCCTACCTACGTGTATTGCCACCCTCCGTATTGTCACCCCGCGAGCCGTCACTGATAGTATTACAAGTTTCAGACAAATAAAATGGTTACTTTGTTGAATGAAGAAAATTTGTGTTCTCAGAATCGAGACATTTGATAGAATCAACTTCCGTTGCGTGATCTTACCATTATGCACTCGTTGATGTTGTATTTCTTCATCTGGTGCATGTTCGGATTCCTGTGCGAGTACAAGTAGCAGTCCTTGTGGGCCACCCAGGCGCGGTCGTGAGCACCGAAAAATCTGACATCGACCATCCCAAACCGGTTCGTGGTCATAGCTTTCGCCGGCCAGTAAGGAAATCCTACAAAACAAATTATTCATGGATTTTAATTACGTGAAAAATTATCATGCAGCTGTATTTTTAAAGGAAATCCCAATATAGGTACCCAATCTCGTAATCAATTTCGTCTACCTCAAGCTTTATGTCATCTATAATGTCTATTTCACTTTTATAATAGCAATCTTTCTACACACGTCGGGATATTTTGAGGTTATAATCCTCTCTGTAAGCTCCTACTTGACAGGGATCTGTAAGTTTATCTGTTCAGTAAACTAGATTTACTGAAAGATTAATGTTACAGGAAGATGAATATACGTTTATCTCATCGGTAACGCTACCGAACACTTTACTGAAAGGTGAATATACCGGCCCTAAGACTATATTAAATTTATTTAATGCTTAATTAATTTCTCACTTAACCCGTGGTGAAACAAAACCAAGTGTTTTAATTAATCAAATATTTATTTAATGCTTCCGCAATAAGTGACGTCGTCTGTAATTCATCTGTTCACATTTCTGTTACCTTTCAACTTGGCCCAAATCAACAGGTGGGGCTTCGGGCACACCTCCACGAACCAGCTGTCCTTGGTGTTGGCGTTGAGGTAGCAATTCGAGCAGTTCTCTATCTCTATCATCTCCTGCTTGCAGATCTTGTCGATGTACTTGGCCGTGGAGGTCAGCTTGGATTGGTCTGCATTAGAATTAACTTCATGGAAACGTGTGAAATCGCCTTTTTGCACGGACCCCGATCGATCAGGGTGGATACTTACACGAATTGTAGATGATGCTGTTGTGCAGGATCCATTTGGTATCCGCCTCGAAGGCGTGCGTGCTTCCGTACACGTTGTCGTCTATGTTCTTCTCGATCATGGTCAGGTCCATCGGGTGCACTATGTACTTTCTGTAGTCGGGGCACTCTTTCTCGTTTACGGGACGTACGAACGGTCCGCTCTACACAAGGGGAAAAATTGTGTTATTCTGTATTTTAAGTAATATTATTATAAAGTTGGTGAATGTACAGGACGACAAATTTAAGTTGGCCAGACGCGCAGAGAGCAAGCGAAAGCTCTCTCTCTCTCTACAGCCGGCCGAGTACAGTCTCTGTAATAAGCAAGCACATATTCAACAACTCTATCGGACGCTCTCCTCCACATAATTGAATGTAACAGGCGCGCGAACTCTTCACGAAATCTATCGAGAGCGCCCTTCGAAGGTTCCGCCCCCCAATTTTGCCACTGCGCAACGGCAAGTTACGTTTGCCGTCCTGTACTTCCATTTTTATTTTTAACTAAGAAGGCTGTGGTTTCATTTTATAAAATTTTACACATGAATAGCAACCAATGAAAAATTTATTAAATGTGGGATTTCTAATAACGTTGCCTAATACATGCAGGGCGTTTCAGAGCTCTGGGAACGGTCAATCACGTGTTTATTTTTCAAAATTTCGAAAAATGTTTTATACAAAAGTGGTGTATAATAGTGAGCTGCACGCCTTAAAAATATTTAAATTTATACAGGGTGTCTCATGACAAAGTTACAGATCAAATTTATGTTTTTTTTAAATGGAACACCCTGTATTTTTTGTCATTTTTGAATTATATGGAGCAAATAAAGGTGAGTTACTTCAATACTCCCTATACCTATTGTTTGCCGTTTTCGAAATATTTGAAGATTTGTTGAAATGCAAGGTCTGGCTGAGATTTTATTTTTGCCCCAGTGATTGACGTGACCCGACTCCAGGAGCTAGCTGGAGGTCGTCGAGGGCTGTTTTTCAAACCCCGCGCTGCGACCCCCCGTTGTCACGAGTTTTATTTGACAATTGGATTATCTTAACCTTACTTTTAACAACTGGTGGCGAAGACGTGATGCGACGCATCAAACCTACAACGTACGTTCCGAAATACAAATAATTTTTATACATATGGTATAAGTTCTATTATTCAAGCATGTTTGACTCAATGTAATGTTTAAATCAACTACGGAGTTGGTTCTTTAGAATATTTAATAGACGCCTTGGTATCAATTTTAAGACAAAGCGGAACAAAATACGAAGTGGCTTGTGGCAGCTTCGTAAATATCACTCCTCTCTTGCGATATTCAGGAAATCTAGTTAAGGGTTTGTTGTTTGAACTATGCAAGCTGTTCCTTCACACCATATTATCAAATTATAACTCGCAGAGTAGCTGAATCAAATATAGCATGCAACCCTACTACCACAGTGCCATCAAAACAACATCATTCCTTTGGAAGGAAGTAACCGACCTTTAATTTACAAAAACAAAATTTGCACTTACATCATGCTTCTTTTGGAGTGGCATTATCGGAAAAAAAACATGTTCTAATATCACTTATTAAGTCAAATCTGCTTTATCATCAGAGAGTCTACTTTTTAATTACGTTTACTGATCTTAAGAGATAAGCGCCGGCTGGCCAGAGGCGAGCATGCTTCGCGACGCCACTATGCGAGCATGCAGTCGAGTACTTTTTAATCACGTTTATTTATCTTAACCCTTTCAGCCCTGGATTTTTAAGTTTGAAATTTTTTTTTTTAATTATTATTGATGGAGAGCTTCTTAAGACCATAAATACCAAATTTGAACTCATTTGCTTAATTAGTATAGGAATTAATTAGTGAGGCTTTGTTGAAGTGACATCTAGTGACAAACAGCAAAAATATGGACTGTCATAGTAAGTAGAGACATGTAAAATGTTGCGGTGGCAATTGCCACCACCAGGGCCGAAAGGGTTAAGAGATAGAGGCGAGTTGCGAACGTGGATTGTGATGCCTTTAACACGTTCGCTGCCACCGACGTGCTATTGCGCCCAACTTTAAACTTGCGTAAATGGAATCCCAATTGCGGTGGCAGCAAACGTGTTAAAGGAGCATGCAGTCGAATCATCAATAGCGGAATACATGACCGACCAACAAGCGCAAGAGAACTGATTAAAAAATAGATCATCTGCTAATCATCAGCTGAAAATGAAGATGAGATGGAACAGACCCTAAAGTGAAATGCGATCAAAATTTGAAAATAAATCATTTTTTATATAATGGTTTCTCAAATTTTGACAGAAACAATACTGTAGTCGGTTCACGGAGAAGATGCAGTCGGTGTAAACACAATCACGTGAGGGTAAGTGTCCCATCACACCAGGCCACCATGGTGGCGGCACCAGTCAAATGTATTAAGTGAAATGTAACATAACACACCTGGTATCGGATTGGTGGCGCCACCAGTCGAATCCCGTCGGCCAGACCTTACTGGTGGAACAACCAGGATGCCGACTGCCTGGTCTCTCGGCTGGTTGCTTTACTTGGTGGCTCGATCCACCATGGTGGCGCCACTGGTGCCGCCACCATGGTGGCCTAGTGTGATAGGGCACTAACAAGGGGAGGATCAGATGTGTGACTCACCGATTTCATCCATCTTTGGCACACGTGTAGGTCATGACTAGGAGTGGAACAGGTGCAAGTAATAGGGCGCACTATTCAGCCGTTTTCGAGAAAAAATGTTTTTTTCAATTTGTTATTCATTCGTATGTTTATATACCTTTTGCGTTAACAAATATATACTGACCTTTTGGCGCATCGATAAAACCTCCAATTCGTAGTCGGAAGGTCGAAGGATCGAACCCCATTGTTAAAGTTGGGTTCATTCATTTTTGTTTATATAGTTTTTAAAAAATCCATGTGTATTTAACCCTTTGAGTGCCGGGAGCCGATATATCGGCTCCTGCTACACTGGCGAGAAGTGCCAGAGCCGATATATCGGCCCGCGCCTCGTAGCGTATCGTTTCTCGTTTGGTTTTTATAAGCATTTTCCCGAACTCTTGTAAAACTGTGAAATTCGGCCGGGTTTTCTCGCATAGGCACCTCTATTTCGCCCGGCACTAAAAGGGTTAAATATCTTAATTTTAGAATCAATCAATTTTTTTTCTCGAAAACGGCTGAATAGTGCGCCCTATTACTTGCACCTGTTACACTCCTAGTCATGACCTACACGTGTGCCAAAGATGGATGAAATCGGTCAGTCACACATCTGATCCTCTCCTTGTAAGTACAAAATGCATTGCGATCGACGGGCAAGAAACACAAACTGGATCCGGAAAAAACTCGCATCACTGAACTAACCGTATGCGCCTAATGAAGTGATTACCCGGGTCTCAAGCAGATGGCGTTGTTTACACCAATTGTGTCTTTTCCGTGAACAGACTGTACAAATAATTAACAGGCATATGAGTGATTTTAATTTGTTATCCTGCCAAACAGCTATCGACCAGAGGTCTTAATTGAAAAGAAAGATATCGATAACATCTATAAATTTAAACTTACATCTGCCACCTGCACCATCCTCTTCAAAGCAAACCTCAGTAAAGTGCAAAGATCATCGAGTTCCATTGACCGTAAAGAAGGCGACCTGGAATTTGAGATTAACGGATATTAATTACACTGCCGAGCATAAAACAGGGTCACTCCATAATTTGAATTTTTTTTTGACATTTTTAGTATTTTATTTTATCCTATAATGTAAACATGTCAATAACTCCTTGGCAACGAGCAACGTTAAGGTACCTTTAACAACACTAGTGTTGTTATATGTATCTAACGCAACTCGTTGCTATGGAGATATTGGCAAACAAACATGATTTCTCTTTTTGACGGTTTTCATTAAACATGTTTTTAAATTAAAAAATAGAAATTGGATAAAATAAACCATGTTACGATACACGTGCATTAGCATCAAAAAAATAATAGTAGTTCATGTTTTTAAAATGACGTCATATTTCTTACCTCGTTTTTGTACTCTCCGCCTTGACGATTGTAATGCAGTCGGGGCACTGCCAGTGCGGGTACCACGATTGTTTTATGCATTTGAGATGGTGCGACCGGGGGCAGGTGTGACAAAATATGCCGCCGATGGCGCTCTGCTGTGACGCTACGACGTTCTTGTGACACCTCCAGCAAAACGGATCCTTGCCTCTCTGAAAAATTCAATTCCAATTAATACGACTCGTGAGGTTATCCGGCTAATCCGGCCAAGTTTAACGCAATGAAAAGAAGGTTTTATTTGTAAAGTTTAGTTCGGTCTTTAGGTTTTGGTATTAATTTCACCAAAACTTAATACTTATTGTCACCTTGACAGATTGTATATAAAAGTGGATGTAATAAAAAAAAGAGGTTAGAGAACCTCAAGAACACTCGTGATTAGTTCCAGATATAATAAATATAAAGGGTGTCTCAAAATGACCTGACATTCTAATTTATTAATAAAACATACCATTATTATTATTATTTATTGGAAAAGTACGAATGTTTTTATTTTAAGGGGGGTCACCGAATTAGAAATTTGAATTTTCACATTTTTTGTTTTTTGCATGAAATGATAGGTGTACATGTCTAAAATATTTGGGTGAAAGGATATTTCAATCCGGTAAATATTGACTTCGCTAGTGTTTTGAATGGACCGGTGTCCCGAGCGCTGTGGTTTTATCCCGCCGATCCCGCCAACGATCTGATAAAATTTTTAATTTTTTAGATTTTTAGCAGCATGTCAAAGTCAACAAATCGTCCGAAAAAATCGACTTTTTTTTCAAACGTCCGCAATTTTGTAATTTTTTGAGTTTTTTCCAGTTTGATAGGCTGTATGTTTTATGTTTATATGTGTAATTTTGCGACCAGGAAACTACACGCAGTTTTGCGGAGGAGCCCCCGGACAACAGCCATATTGGCCGCTATTTTTATTTTGTAACCTCGAAAAAAATTGTTTTGTTGAGAAAGGTTCAATAACATTATGAGGAAAAAATCTGCAATGAATTTTCACAATTTCTAGGCTTTCCTTGATCGTGTAATTATTCATGACTAAACCTCAATATTTGGGGCGCTCGTGGGTTCGAATCCCACGGTCGGGCGGTAGCTTTTATTAACGAAAAGTTATCGTTCGGGTCCATGGTTGTTTAGTGTTTGTCCCATTCATTATGAAAATGAATTCTCAAATATTAAAATGAACGTTAGTGGCCGAACAGCATATCGCTTACGCCAATTCCCTTCTAGTCATTCACTCTCCTTAAACCGCAATTCCATCGAACATCCTTCCCCCCAAATAAAAAAAAAACCTCAATACTTCCTGATGCCCGTTGTCAAAAATTAGTACTCTATGTTCGCCACAAAAAAAATGGCGGGCAATTTAAAATGTCAGGTCATTTTGAGACACCCTTTACTAAGTATTTTGTGTTTATAGATCACACAAATATTAATCAAATTGTTTTACAAAATCCGGAATTTATTTGCCATTTTTATTTTACAAAAGCAAATCGGTCAAATTATAATATAAAATATAGTCGATGATTGGTTTACTTAAATTAATATATGAATTAGGCAACGTTGTTAGAAGTCTGACATTTAATAATTTTTTCAGCTCCCACCTCTAAAATGTCATTTATCGCGTATGTTTCCATGACGCTAAGTGATTCTTTAAATACACCTCGACAAACTGTGACTTTGTGCATTTTAATCATGGGCTGAAGTTGGCTCCAGATTTTTAAATCGCTAAAATCAATTGAAACTAAAAATCAAGTTAGTTGTCACTTGTCAACAACATGTCAAAAAAAAAGTAAATAAATGAAACAAGGAATACTTTCAGCTTAAATCAAATAAATAGTACAACACATCAAAGAAATTAAGGAGAATCAATGATTTCCTTTAGCAATTGCCATAATGTCTCTAACGTGACTGTTAATGTATATTTAGCCAAGTAGACAAATTTAATAATATTGTACTATTACCGTGTTCATTTAAGATAATAAAATAATTTCAAAATTTTCCTAATTTTTAGTCGTAGAAAAAGTATAGAATGCAATTTGTGTTATAAACTTCTCTAGACACTCATTATTAAACACTCGCTCCGCTACGCTCGTGCCTAATTAACTCGTGACTAAAGTGACGTTTATAACATTAATATTTCAGCGAAGGGGTTAAATCCATTTTATTTTGTAGAAAATTGAGATTTGTCATAAGGGTTTTTTTTTCTTTCTATCTACGAGGAGTACGCAGAAAACTTTTGGTGCATGAATTTTGAAACACCCTGTATACTATTTTCACTGCCGGTTCATTTTTGTTGGTGTTTTAAAATCAAACCACACCCTTCTTAAAATTAAAAATAAAATAGTTACAGAGTATATTTCATCCCCCTACCTTAAGCAAACCCAAATCCAGTAGCGGCTCCTTTCTCATCTTCTTCGCGTTACCGGCCAACTTGTCGTACGCACTCTTCCTCTTTCCGCCCACGAACATAGCATCGGACCCGTCGGCGTTCTCCTCACCCGAAGAATTGAGCAGGTTATCGTTGTTGAACAGCTTTTTAGGGTCGACGCTCTTCCTTTTGTGGTTGATGTTCGTGTCCAGTTTCGCCTCCTTGGACAGTTCCAGTAAGGCTTTCAGTTCCCTGCTGCACTTAGCATTCGACTGATCGTCCTCAGGAACGGCCTCGTTCTCCACGGTTTCTTCCTCGGCGCCCGTCGCACTTTCACTAACCGTCTCACGATCGTCGACCGTCTCGCCGTCCTCAGTATTCCCCTCAACGACAGTCTCATTTTTGTTATTTTCTTCCTCGGCGACGGTGCCAGTCTGGTCGATGGACATTTCTTCACTGTGTTCCTCATTTTTCTTATTTTCTTCCTCGGCGACGGTCTCGGTTTTATCTTCACCGTCTTCCTCGGCGACGGTCTCGGTTTTATCTTCACCGCCTTCCTCGTTTACCTTCTCGCTTTCTTTACTGTCTTTCTCACTTTCTTTAGCGCCTTCCTCGATGACCAACTCGAAGCTTTCTTGGCAGTTTTCCTCACCACTTTCTTCGCTTATATCCTCGGTTAATGTCTTGGTCTCTTCGCCTTTATTCTCGCATCCTTCATCTTCATCCTTGGATTCTTTATATTCGTTCTCGACTGGTGTCTCGCTTTTCTCATCGGTGGTTGTCTCGCTTTCCGTGGTCACTTCCTCAGAATCCGATTCACTTACGGACATCAGCTCGTCGGCGACGAGCTCACTTTCAATAGTTTCTGTCTCTATGATTTCTTTAGTTTCCGGGGAGGAGTCGCCGGTGCACACCTCCATCTCGCTAGACCCCACTTCTTCCGCCGACATCTGAATAATCGAAATAACAATGTCAGTGGATAGTTTCGTACAAATAATAAAAATGCGATTTGACGCCATTTTGAAATATCACCTGGATTGGGGTTATGTTTTTTGTTTTTTTTTTTGTTTTTTTTTTTGTTTTTTGGCATAGGTTTGACCATTCAGCCACTAACGATGATATAATTTAGCAGCACCTTAAATAATATTAACATTAGGATGTACAAGGACACTCTTCACGACAAGGTGGGGTTATGTTAATTATAATTATTATGTAGGAAGCTTCTACTTCGTTATACATGCTTTTTTTATATGGATTAATAAACGCGCTGTCGTGATTTTACCGTGACAACCAAACATTCGTGTAATAATAGCATCTATATCCGAGAAAAAAATAACCTCTTGTTTATTTACCCCCGAATAAAACACTCTTTACTTTGTTTGTAATAATAGCTATACGTTTTGATAACGGCAAGCTGAGTGCAGTCAAACGAATAAACCAAAGTGTTATACAAACAGAGTAAAAAGTGTTTTATTCCATATTATTTATATTTGATAATTGGTTTTAATCCATGACATATTAATGTATTATCATAGGGTGTGAGCCACAGAATTTTGTTTCTGAGTCGGCCATGCATGAGAGAGAGAAACATAGCATCATGTCCA
This sequence comes from Ocypus olens, assembly GCA_910593695.2. NCBI lineage: Eukaryota > Metazoa > Arthropoda > Insecta > Coleoptera > Staphylinidae > Ocypus > Ocypus olens. The sequence goes on from OU343056.1 coordinate 52,763,541, forward strand.
AGGGCGTTTCCTGCCAACTAGTCTAGGGGGGGTAATTAAAAAAAAGAAATATATATTTTTTTATGAAATATTTGAGGAAAATTAAAAATTACTCCTAGCAACACTACTACCACGACACTCCCGTCTCCAGTGCAGGAGATGAATCTATCCTTTTCCAACGTTTTAAAGCACTGGAACAATTTACCGGTTATATTATTTGTTTGGAATATGGAATATCGGTAATTTTTAACAATTAATTAATAATTACCCGATTACCCCCCCTTTGAAACCGCCACTGGTCATGTCTGAGTTTAATTCATTTTTTTAAATCTAATTCAATTGAACTAATCTCGTCTCATGACATACCTTATTTATCTCACAGCCAACTCTGAAACAAAATTTTGTGGCTCATACGATACTTTCAAATATCAATACCAGACGGTATTACTTCTTCATCTTTTGGAGGTGAGCGCCGTAAACTACTAATGCTAAACTATCCATTGTGCTATATATTGTTGTTGTTGTTTGAAGGTTATGAGCTCTGTTTATATGTCACGCATACATTGTTTAATTACTTTTAGCTTAATAATCACGTAATAAATGTAGAAACCAATTAAACAACTTGAGTGTGTTATCAACAGCGTATTTCTATTAAAATTCCTGATAAAGAACTCCAATTTATTTTGAAATAAATAAGATACATAAGTTAACGTAGCGTGATAAGATGTCTGTAATTGTTGTGACGTGCAGACTTAAGCGGAAAGATCTCAGTTCGATAGCCAGCAGTCAGGATCGTGGAAAACTATAGCTGTTTAATTACCTCTATTACAATTACATTACAGCACATATTTAACCACTTCGCGCCCATGTAGCTTTGATTGTGCTATACGATAATCCTGAAAAATTACTTTTTTCTTGTTGTTACCTTTTTCTACGACATATTATTCCACTGTCACAAATTTACTTATTTATGCAAAGAAATATGAAAAAAATATTCCATAGATGGCGCTAAAGGTGCTTTTTTTTTTGTTTGTTGCCACATTTGGTGACCTGGGCGTGAAGAGGTTAATATACAGGGTGTTTCTAAATTGATGCGAAAGATTTTAAAGTGTGATTTTTCGGCAAAAATCAAGGGAGGTCTCTGGATCTGGATTGTTCCGATGGGAGGGCAGAGAGATCCGCTGCACGTAGGCCTCAATGGACCCTTTGTACGTCCTCACTTCCCGGTGCCGTCCAGCCAACCCACAGCATTGGCGAACGCCAGGACTGCACCAAGAGGGGCTCTTTGGATGTCTGGTGTTCGTAGACATCCCTCTCCCATAAACCTCTTCACGCCCAGGTTCGCCACATATGGCAACAAGCAAAAAAGGAATACAAAAACATTGTACAAAAAAATGACCTCTTTAGCGCCATCTATCGAATATTTTTTCATATTTTTTTGCATAAATGGGAAAGTTTGTGACAGTGAAATCATATTTCGTAGAAAAAGTTAACAACAACAAAGAAGTAATTTTTCATCAAACCTGGGATTAAATCAAAGCAGCATGGGCGCGAAGTGGTTAAGGATTGTCTTATTGAGGAGATAGCCGTGCACTTCAGGAGTACGTGTTCAGCAGTCTCCTCTTCACCTTCACTCCCTCTACAGACGCGACTTGGGCAGAGGCCCATTCCGTGGAGGTCTTTCATATAATTTTTTTTGTTCAAAACATCCCTCTAAAGTTAAGGGAAAAGAATTGTTTTGCGAGTGAGTTTTTTTCGATAATCTCTATGGGGATCTCTACTTGAATTACCAAGAAGTTTGCGGCTGCTAATCGGTACTGCATACTAAACAAGCACCTCCATAACATAGGGGTGGTAAAAGATCCCCTATGTCGGAAATGCGAGCAAGAAGAGGAGACCCTAAGACACATCCTGTGTGGATGTGAGTCACTCGAACAACTCAGGTGGTCCGTATTCGGAGAGGAGTGGCCAGATTGGTCACAACTGGGCAACACACCACTTGACTTCACAAGAAGTTGGCTTGAGGAGTAGGGCTCAGGAGGCGGCACAAAGGACCAACGAATGGTCTAAGTGCTGCGACCATTTGGTCGCCCTCCACAAACCATCATCATGGGGATCTCGGAAACTATAAGAGATAGAGAAAGGGTTAAATGGGCAAAGAAGTGCAGTTTCACAAGCCCAATAAAATGACACTTTCAAAGTTATCAAAAAAGTCAAGGGTAACTAGATATTTTGGAAAATGCAAAAAAAAGTCAATTTTTTCAAATAAATATATCTCGGTTATTATGACAGATAGAAAAAAACTGTAAAGGACAAAGTTGTCGATAATTGTACGCAGCTTAATAAAATAAATTCAGAAAATTTTTAACGCCGTTATTTTCCGAGATACATTTTTTTTTAAATGGAAACCGTAGTTGGCTATGACTTCATTCGAAAGACTATTTTTTTCTCTTTAATCCCATATCACACATGACATAGTTATTTCTAAAAATAAGTGAGTTACAGTCATTTTTAAGTTTTATTATAAATCAAAAAATAGTTAGCCATGAAAAAGATGAAAGTAAAACAATTGTAATAACATTTTAGGGTTACAAAAATCGTCAAAAAGTGCTATTTATTACGAACAGTTATCCGTTATCTAAATTCTTTCATAGTGGACGTATAAAATAAAAACAATTTTTATCCCCTAACTTTAGAGGGCTGTAACCTTTGACTATAAACTATTGGACTGCTATTCCCCCTCCATTTCCCGTATGATCACTGCTCCAAAAGTTGTCCACGAGTTGGAGCCCGATATAAGTCCCGCCCCGGAGCCGAAAATGGAGCGTAATTTAAAAACCGGAAAGCAAAAAAAAATATTTCTCGATGTATTCATCAGCAACGTGGAGAATGCAAATGCGAGCATATTTCGGCAACTCGGGTCCACTTTCCTGCCTGTTCTTTACAAGCAAAGCATCAACCCATAATTTGCGAAGTTCCAGATTTGATGGAAATCAAATACAGAATTTTAGGTTATAAGTCAAAAGTCAACTGACGAGTATTATAACCGCGTTGGCATATATACTTGGACGTATTGCAGCCTTTCGCATAGCAATATTTTGACATGGTGTGAATATTTGACAATATAAATGTTTATAGAGTATGTTTTTTTTATCGTGGGCCATAGGATTTTACATGCTAAAAATGATACCTTGTGTTAATGTATATTTTAACGTATAATTTTAAAGCAAATTTTAGTTAGTGATAAATTAATTACTTTTCCACATGATGCGCTTAATTAGATTAACTTAAACATGTTAAATTCCATTAAAAAATGAAATTAATTCACTAATCAATCTGACATTTCGTAAATTCAAGGACTCTGATTATTTTTGCTCAGTTATTTATTTTAAATAATTTCATTTTTTAATGAAATAAAACATGTTTAAATTATTCTGACTAAGCGCATTATGTAGAAAAATAATTGATTTATTACCAACTAAAATTTCCTTCAAAATTTTATGATAAAATACACATTAACACAAGGTATAATTTTTAACATGTAAAATCCAATGGCCCACTATAAAAAAAATACCCTGTATATTGAAAGGTGTGAATAAATTGCAGGGTATCACAATATGCAATGCGAGCTCATAGAGTCATATGTCATAGACACAAAATAGCTACCAATTTAGTAACATACCGCAACCATTTAGGGTCCTGCCGAGCCACCGTTGCTTGGAGACACACGTGAAGCAGCGCTAGCAGTCCAATAGTATATAGTCAAAGGCTGTAACTAAGAAATTATATGAAAAACCTCCCTTAATTTTTGCTGAGGAACCACCTTTTAAAATCTTTCGCATCAATTTAGAAACATCCTGTATATGCACAACAAAAAAAAGGGAGGAAGGGATTATGGAAAAAAAATTATATGAAAAACCTCACCAACATATTTTTTTTAAGTACAACAATTGAGCATCGCCGTGATCCGACATCGCAGACCTTCCGAGGGAAAAGTACACTACCCGTTGCGAGGATAGGTTAAAGTTGAATTTATATTTCGTTTTACTCGGGAGTTAGACATGAGATAGGTTAAAGTTGAATTTATATTTCGCTCTGCTCGGGAGTTAGACACGAGATCCTTGCATCCCGCACAAAAGTCGGTGGCGAACTGTCACACGAGAGTCAAACTCTGGTTGATCGATATTTCGTTTCATCAATGTAAAAAATTATTCGCATATAATCCTACAGATAAAATACACTTAGTGTTGCATTAATTAAATGTAGCAATTTACTTACTCATGAGGTGAAACCCAACAACAACAACATGACAAGTAGAAACAAGTTACATGAACAGTTTACAAAATGGACAAGATGGTGTACACATAACCTAATTGTTTGTCATAATGTTATCCCACAGTAGCAAGTTATTGTAAGCACTTTACAGGGGGGCACAAAAATAACTGATTATGTGATACCAAATGCCCTACATGATAATACTATTGAATCATGTTCCACATATTCTATGTAATATGTATCAGGCCTAACACTACAAGTACTCATTAAAAAAATAATCACTTCCGCCAACATAAGTTGAGAGCCATATTTATAATAAATAAATTGGAAACAACCTTACTGTTTGCAGAGTTACGAACAGGTTGAATATTTATATATTCAGACCATATTTCGTTTCGTTTTATTGAATATATTTATAATACTTTATCTTTTCGTGGATGATTTACTTCATCATAAAACCAAGCTTTTGGAATGATTTTATTACACTACTATAAATGAAACTGTGTTGAAAAAAATGTGCATCAGCGTTAAATTTTGAAAAATGATTTTAAGTTTACTTACATGTGAAATAGTTAGAAATAATAGTTGCTGCATCTAGAAAGTACTTGCAGAGTCATGGTGGTTAGTATATATAGCCAGGGCCCATTTTTTTGGGTTGGTGGCTTGTAAGGTTTTATTTATTTATTTATTTACGGATTCCCCTATTCCATGTGAAAATACAGTCAGGTGCGCACCCAGAAATTTGGCTTGGGGGGGCTTAATAATAATAATAATTATGAACAAAAAATTATATGAAAGACCTCCCCAACATATTTTTTTAAGTACAACAATAGAGCATTGCCGTGGTCTGACATCGCAGACCTTCCGAGGGAAAAGTACACGACCCGTTGCAAGGATAGGTTAAAGTTGAATTTATATGTATTTTGCTCTACCCGGGAGTTAGACATGAGATCTCATGCTTGTGCATATAATAACACACTCAAACATATGTGTTAACTAAAAATCCATGAATGTATCATTAAATAAAAGTGGGGGGGGGGGGGTACAAACCCCATAGCCACCCTCGTGCATACGCGCCTATATACAGTTATACTTTGATCAATGGATCATTGCGTGCACGTCATGGATAGCTGAACATTTTCATGCGTTTACTTACTCTCTCTACGATAAGTTAAAGTAAACGCAATCATGCGTGTACGTATGTCGTCCAAAGCGAGAAAACTCGGTCTTCGCCAATGGCGCACACACAAAGATCCATTGATCAAACCATATACAGGGTGTAGTGGAACAAAATGGAACATAGGATTTTCAATGTTAATTTCTTTATACTGGAATATTATCTTCCCTGATCATTTTAGAGGAAACATGTAAATACATGTTTTGTAGAGTAAAAATTTCTGCACGCAGTCATGCTATTATTTTTTTTTTAGCGTTCATAAAAACCCTGAAAAATGATAAAATAAAAATGATCATTTTCACGAAAATAATGGTTGCCATGAAATTAAACAAAAACTGTGCGCTGTTGATTTGTCGGCTTCTGTCAAACGTATTGAACAATTCATGACTGTTTATAAGTTTTTTCATTAAAAATGTATTCTATTCAAGAAAAGGTGCAAATTGTGAAGTGGTGCTATGCTGGTAGCAGTTTTCGTGAAGTGCGGGATATGTTTATCCCAATCGGCCAATTCCCTCCATTGCAACGATCCAAATGTTTCCTCTAAAATGATCAGGGAAGATAATATTCCAGTATAAAGAAATTAACATTGAAAATCCTATGTTCCGTTTTGTTCCACTACACCCTGTATAGCTATTCAATGAAAAAGACCAAAAAATTGTCATTTTAGCACCTTCAGATAAGAATATCTCCGAATCCTTAAGTGATGGACAAATTCGGATTGCAGATTCGGTTCCAGAGCCTCAGGATCCTTCGGGAACACTTAGTTCTTGGGTGTGAAATGTGCAGGCCGGTGTAATTGAAATAACACATAAATATCCAAATAATTTTATCCACCGCCTGTAATTCTCATCGGAATAACATTGCATGGCCGAAAAGATGGTCGGGCGCACATGCGGACTGAAATCCAGAATGACGGGATTGTGGCGATGACATTCATGATCACATACAGTGATCTGGCACAGGGGGAGAAAACCACCGAGGTCAAACTATGCCGAACACCTTAAACACGCCCCGGACGTGTGTACTACGGTGATTTCGTGTGTTTTCGTTGTGTTCGTCGAGATGGAAGGCTGTAGTGAGAAAGAATGAACGAGGACCAAAACCGGCGAACTAATTAAACTTTACCGGAGCAGAGAGGTTCTCTGGAACCCAAAAGACCCAACATTTAAAGTCAAAAGAATAATAACAATTGCGTCTTCTTCGTCCGACATCCTTGACACTACTGCCTAACCTTTCGCACCAATTTTTTGGCAACAAGTTTTCCGCTTGTTGCTGTAAATTTGAGAAGAGCAACTTTTAGTTTTCTACAAAAAATCTTCCACTTGTTGCCAGTGGCGGCTCGTGGAACATGTTGATGGTAGAGCCACTTATAAATATACCCCCCCCCCCTATTTTTGAAGAAAGAAAGAACGATTTATCTTCCTAGACCAAAGTAACTGGCGAAAAAGTGTTAATTAAAAGTTCTCAAAGACTCTTTGGCTCTACATAACGAACCGCCCCTACTTGTTGCTCTAATTTGAAAAGAGCAACTTTTAGTTTTCTACAAACAATTTTTTGTCAACTTTTAGTTGTCAACTTTGGTGTAAACGCGACTTTAGGGTTATGTTGCCTTGTTTTGCCGTTTGAGGCACGTTGGAGGTTTCGAAAATCTTGGTATAGACTTAGTGCTCCATCACACTAGGCCACTGGTGCCGCCACCATGGTGGATCCAGCCACCAAGTAAAGCAACCCGTCGAGACACCAGGCAGTCGGCATCCTGGTTGTTCCACCAGTAAAGTCTGGCCGACAGGATTCGACTGGTGGCGCAACCAAAGTGGTGCGATACCAGGTGTGTTATGTTCCATTTCACTTAACACATTTGACTGGTGGCGCCACTGGTGCCTAGTGTGATAGAGCACCGTTCTATTATTTGAGGCAATATTTTCACGAAAATTTCAATGAATGCTGTTTTCTGGTTTTGACCCGCTATAGAACAAAAGCATTATACAGGGACAAGTCTGTTACATAAAACAGTTACTTCTAGCAATAAGTCCGTTCAAAGTTGATGACTTTTTAAATTATACCTTTTGAAATAAGCAAGTATGTATTATAACCTATATATTTTTTTGACGAGTGTACATATTTCTTTGTAAATATTCTAGCACAATAAACACTATTATTAAGATGGAAACACAATTTTTTGTACCAATGGATCCCATGCTCCATTATACAGGGTGTTTCAAATTCGAGGCTCACCATGGGGATCTCGCTTATTAGAAGATATAGAGGGTACGTTTAAATTTGGCACTTTTGCAGAATTTTATGCTGATTAATAATCCACTGAGAAAAATTAATTGAATCGTTTTTTTTTTGAGTTAAGTCCAAAAAACTGAAAAAAATGTTTTTCGTTTTTTCTTCATATCTTCGTTATTTGAGGTGATATTTAAAAACGGTAAAGACGTTCTTACAGCACTTTTTTATTATCTAATAGATGGCATTGTAGTTTTAGTTGTAACTTGTTTCGTTTCATTTGAACCATCATCAACTTTCTTATTTCTTATGGACGCCATATTTAATTTTTGTTGCATCTTAATGCTCATTTTTTTATGATGACAACATACATTTCATTTCATAAATGAATATATAATGGCTTAAAACACTTTTATTGGCAATCTATTTAGCGCTTACTAAAAATCATCAGTGCCATGGAATTAAAATCAATAACAAATCCGAATAACTCTTTGTTTTCAAACATTATTGTTCTTCATGAATACTAACATCGTTCGATAATTCAGAAATATAAGAGCGAGATATGATACGTATTTTTTGTTCAGTAACTAGAAATACAGTATTGGCTAGATGAAGATATTAAAAATGTATCTAGAAAGAAGGCAACCATCAAACCTTTTTGTCCATGGATCGGCAGAAATTTAGAAAAGGATCATTTAATTAACATCGCAAAGCATAGGTAATAAAGTTAATCAAGTAGGTAGTAATGATAGTTTGGAAATGATAATACTAAATGCATCTTAATTTTACGTTTACTTACAAAACATATTTTAGATATGTGGTAAGTAAAACACGTGTGTTTGAGAATTTTCACAAATTTTTAATGTCGAACACTGCGACATATGTTTCGCCACACAGTAGCTTCATCAGGCAGATGATCAATTTTAGATAAATCAAAATTCATAAATCTCTTGCAGCTGAATTAAATTTGCCATAAATTATTTAAAATTCGTTTGGGCCCCACACTTGCACCTGGTGGTAATTTAAGACGCCTTGCATTTTGTAATTGTGTGTGTAGCAACACACGTGCAATGAAGATGATAATTAAAAAAAAATAATCACAAATAGTGTTTCTAATTCCATGGCACGGATGATTTTTTAGTAAGCGCAACATAGATTGCCAATAAAAGTGTTTTAAACGATTATATGTTCATTTATGAAAGTAAATGTATGTTGTGTTATATTTTTGTCATCACAAAAAAATGAGCGTTGAGACGCGATAAAAATTCAATATGGCGTCCATAAGAAATAAGAAAGTTGATGATGGTTCAAATGAAACGAAACAAGTTACAACTAAAACTACTATGCCATCTATTAGATAATAAAAAAGTGCTGTAAGAACGTCTTTACCGTTTTTAAATATCACCTCGAATAACGAAGATATGAAGAAAAAACGAAAGTTTTTTGAACTTAACTCAAAAACAAAACAATTTAAGTAGTTTTTCTTAGTGGATTATTCATTACCATTAAATTATGCAAAAGTGCCAAATTTAAACGTACTCTCTATCTCTTCTAATAAGCGAGATCTCCATGGTGAGCCTCGAATTTGAAACACCCTGTATGGTCGATATCACACTTCAGATTTCTTATATCTTCACCTGTCCTCCAATGGGGTTTTCACCAGAGGTGGGTAACTCATGAGTTAGCCGAGTCAGAGAGTCAACTCTTAGAAATAAGTTGCTCAGTCAAATGACTCCCGTGTAAATGTTGCGGCTCAATTTGAGTCACGAAATTTTTGTCCACAATGATTTTAAGATGAATGGAAACATTTTCGAGGTGAGGACATATTTTTGCCCACCAACTTTTTTTTGCTTAACATGTTGACTGCCAACTACGAGAATACTCGTAGGTGTTTTATGCATTTCACAAGGCCATGGTAGTCAACGTGTTAAGACTCGACTCATTCAGTAATGAATAATTATTACTTGCCACTTTAAAATTATGAGTCGACTCATTCATTTTGGAGTATTTCCTCACGGACATTTTTTTGGGCAAATATTTTCTCACTTTTTCACTCTTTTCACTGAGGCAGTTTACAAAAAAGAGCTAGTTCTTACACAGCATTCCCGCACTCGGCCGGGCGCTGTGATCATTCACATCCGCGCTCGTCCCAAAAGGGTTAAATAGAAATTGTACAGAGTGTAACGGAGGCGACACCCCAGCACCCCAAAATTGTGCAAAATAGTGCGGAGACGGTTATTACATTGCCACCAACATAAGTAAGTGCGGGAGGATTACTTTTCAGCTCTAAAACCGTTCAAATTGGATTAAAATTAATGGTTTTTATATTATTCTAGTTAGACATCTTTAAAATAAACAATAATCCGCTGCTACGAGTGACGGTTCGCGGGGTTTTTTCTGGTACGGCCGAGGAACAAGAGGTGGTAACACAGATAGGTGCGGTCACGCAACTGACCCTACCTATCTGTATTACCACCTCTTGTTCCTCGGCCGTACCAGAAAAAACCCCGTGAACTGTCACTGGCTGCTACATTCATAATGAAACATGATAAGTTTAAAATTGAAGAGTGTTTCGTTTCATAATTTGTGGCTCCGATAATTTATTATGCTTAAAAAGTTCTATTTACGCCAGAAAACCAGTATTTATTTTCAAAAGTTAACCATTTACTATTTATGAAACAAAACAAGTTTATATCTTTAAAATAAACAGTAATAGTTGACACTTCGGCTGCTATATTCTTAATTGAACGTGGTAAGCTTGAAATTGAAGAGTGTTTCGTATCATAATTTGTGCTTCGATAACTTTATTTATGAAACAAAATCAGTACTTACTTTCAAAACCCAACCGTTTATTATTTACAAAACAAAACAAGTAAACGTTTGAAACCTAACCAAGAAAATTGAACTGTGTATGTATTGGAATAACGTAAATTCGAAACAAACCTACTCAATTCTGCAAGTATCAACTATTATTTAGGTTTGCGGCCATTTTCCTGTAAATGGATCCAGAACCTCAATACATGGATATCCAACACGTGCATGGGGCGGTTAATTATTTAAAACCATTTTGCTTCAGCAAAAACAAACGCACCCTACACCCACTAAAACTTGTTAATAAACATGCAGGGTAAGTACCTAAGTACACAATGCGGACAACTTGGAAATATGTGAGATGCGACTTGTTAGTTAAGCCGATACACCCTAAAGCTTACCCGCTCTACACGTTGGGTATGCCAAGGTAATGTGCACCTTCTGATCGAATGGTGTCCAAGGGCCCAGGGTCGTTATTGCAGGAGTAAACCCTAACGAAATGCGACAGTTTACTCACCTCGAATAGTTAATGTTCTGGATCAACCTGTTACATTATAATCATCGGCGTCGGTTTCTGGCTGATTTTCGCGTTAGACGACAACTGATTTAGCATTATCTGCCAAAAATGCGGTACGGCGCGACCGTCCCGCCCCTATCGGCGGACCTCCGAACCGCCTCCACTCTCCACCTTCGTTATAAAAAAGCATAACCTAGACGTTAATTCCTCGGGTTTACGGTGAACTATCGATTTTTTCGCATACGCACCTAATGAATTCTTGTGTTTTAGATGTCTTCGGGACCGGACCGGTGACCTGCTGGAGGAATACGGAATTGGCGATGCTGCGTGCACAGTTGCATATTATGTGGGGGCGCTGCTTACCCAGGAATTAGAACGAATGAAGGACGTTTCCAGAAGCGACGATGTAAGAAGGTGTTTAGGTTTAAGTATTCGCGCGATAACTCCGGTCGTACGGTGAACCATGAACTCTTCAGATTGCAACTCTGCAACGCCGCCTTGAATAAATTAAGCACGAAGTTTTTTGACAGTGGAGCACTGGCTGTCGGATGTCAGAATAGCGCGCCATCTGTTATTAATGGCGGAGTACTGAATTTAAAAAATTGTTACTATAATCAGTTACTTAAGATATGTAAATTTGAAATGTAAAGAAAGAAATGGGTGATATTTGAAAAGGTCGATACTGATTGTATTTATAAGGCAGGGGGTGGCAGCTAGCACTGGTAGCACCCTAATAATGAGATATAGCAAATATTATCGTTTAATTGGGAAACCCCCAGGGGGCACCACTTTGCATTATGTAAATGTGGAATTATTGTTAATAACTGTTTTATTCTATATAAAAGCATGTATAACGAAGTAGAAGCTTCCTACATAACAAATATAAATAACATGTACACAATAACAGTATATGTAAATTAGAAACAACCTTATTTGTTGCAGAAAACAATAAATAAATTCAATAAAACGAAATGTAGCCTTTACAATATTTCTATATCTATAATAATACTTATTTTTTTGATCAAATAACTAAATTTGTACTCATTTGCTATAAAATATGCATTCACACATGTACATATACACTCAGGCCCACTTGCACCGCAGGTACTTAATCGTGGTTAAAAAGTTAATCACGATTAAACGTCTGATTAAGTCAAAATTCGGGAATATAAAAGTCTTATAAATTTGTAAGATATCCCAGATATCTTTCTTTGATGAATATGTTATTGTGTAAACAATTTGCGAATAAAATTGTCGTATTTTAAAGAAGTACTAACCACTGATTAAAGTTAATCGGCTGTGGTGCAAGTGGGCATTAGACACATAATGCACAGTCCCCATACTATGACAACTCTTGACCCTTTGCTTTGCTCTTATTTTTCTTCGCATTAATCTATTGAACAAGTGCATACATTGTGCATTATACACGATGCAAAACCTAAGACTATTTAATTTTCATATTAACATTCTGATTTGTTCACTCCTGTAAAAATACAGATTTTTTCAATATTAAAACCATAGTCTAGTATCTTCATATGTATAATCTGTTTCTTAACTTGACATCAATATTGACACCAGGTGCACCGGTGATGTTGGGGAACATTCTGACATGTTTACACAGACTTTTCTAATATTGAAACCTTTGTATCTTTGTATAATCTGTGCCTTAACTTAACACAAATATTGACATCAGGTGCACCTGTGATGTTCGGGTTGTCCATCTGTAGAAGAGATTAGCAGGTGCAACACCTCTCCATTAGTCTGACCTACACATGTCTCTAATAATACCATATGCTACTTTCTATCTAATACGAATGATACGAGACGATACCAGATGACAAAAAAAACATATCAATATCACTGATAATAATAATAATAATAATAACTTTATTACTCAACCAAAGAACATCAAATGAAATTCAGTGGTGTTTTGAACTAAAAATTCAAATGTAACTTGTAATTTGGGGGTTGAAATAACTTATTCTGATATATTTGTAAATTACAAAGAAAACAAACAAACGTGCCTTAAATACTACAACGGATTTGAATTATTAGTATAAAAATCATTTGTAAAAGACGTTTTTTTAACTGATTGTGCGTCAAAAAGCTTTGGGCAATCAATAATGTTATGAATTCATTCATAAATGAAGCACCGCATTCTTCAAAATGATGCCTAGGTAATATATACGTCTTCGTTTGCCCGTTTCAAAAGGTACACATTTTGAGATCATCTCTAAACCCGTTTAATTCGTACGGTATTACTTGTGTAACATGAATACAGTATTATCAAGGCATATTTATAAGTTTAGAGTGCACTAAAGAGAAATATAGTCATCGTTAGTGGCTGAATGGTCAAACCTATGCTAAAAAAAAAAAAAAGAGAAATATAGATTTCTAGGTATTAACAGATTACTGATACATTTGTGCTGTAATAATAATAATAATAATAATAATTTGATTGCCCAACAGAGTACAAAACTGCTGCAAAATACTTACGAGGCATGATGGAACATTTTTTCATCGACGTTTTCCATTCAGAATATTAGGAAGAACATCGCCACGTGTAGATTATCTGCCAATTTATACACACCCGATATGTGTGAATTAATACTAAGAGGAACTCAAAATTACTTTTATAAATGACTAAAACAAGAAATACAAAACAAAACATCAGTAGGAATGAATACACACTATATAAAAATATCTTGAAACACCTTATTTGCATTTCTGCTCATGCTAACGTTTGGTACATAAAAGTTAACTTTTGCCAGAAGATCTGAACAATCGCTCGCATTATTAATTCACTTGTCCATGTACCTAGCATTTGCTGATTCTCTACGTTCTGAGACTCCGTGTCATGTAATAAAAGTAAGTGGTCATAATAAATCCCTCTTTCTGGCTAAGACCCATCAGATTTAAAGGATAAACAATTTAAGCACCTGCGCAGTACTTTCTCAAGTAATAACGATAGATTTGTATAGTGAGGCGTATTCTAAGGAACTACGAACAAACACATAATACAGACATTTAATTGCATCACAATTGTTAAAAAGTATTTACTTGTATGCATAATAAGTCCCAACAACTTTGTACGCAACAGTACGCACAGATTGAATGTGTTATTTGCAAGTGAGTCCGTAATTTAAGTGTTTCTGCAAAGGTTCACCATTTACGAGGGTCGTTCTTTTTTCAACCTCCGATGGGCCATAATAAGAAGACAAGCTTTTATAAAACAATGATTTTTATACCAAAAGTTATGTACACTTATGGTTATTTATCGACATAATCACCTTGGAGATTAAGGCATTTGTCGTACCTGTGAACGAGCTTTCCAATACCCTCTTCATAAAATGTTGCCGCCAATGAATTCAAATGTGTCTTGAAGCTCCTCGTTATTTTGGAAGCGCTTCCCTCTTCTTCCCCGGGGGATGGGGGAGAAAGGTCAAGTCAGGATAGAGAAGGGATAGGGGAGGATTGAATTAACAGATGTATAAGTGCTTACATAGTGGCAGCGGCAGTTTTCTTACTTTTGACTGTTTTTAGTGCTCATACGGTTCAATGAATCAAGTTGCAACCATGACAACTATTCATCAGGATGACGTAAACTACAAATTCCCAAAATTTCAGCCGAATCCACCGAGACCCATTTTCCATAAGGTTTGTGCGGGGTCCTTTGATCTGACTAGAGAACAGTATAGGGTTTTATATGCTTCTAATTACAATTCTTTGGATTTTCTATTAATAAACCCTGATAATTCGTTAGCATTAAGATATATGTTAACACGTGACTCTTGAAACAGAGAGAGATATCAAATACAATTCCCAAATCTTTAATCTGATCAGATCGGTAAAGTTTAACTTGTAATCATATTTAATGGCGTTCCTTATGTTACAAAAAGAAAGTACGTCGCCACCAACACATAAGGTCAAGATTATCTTACAGTTTAATTGAGTCATGGAGATTGCAAATTATTGAAAAACATTTTTAAATCAACCGCGTACACCAAAACATTGCAAGTTGACGAACCTGCATCTTTAGATCTCCAACAACAAAGAGTATTGATATATGTAAAACTAAAGTTGCAGGAAATAAATATTATTATTATTATCAATAGAACAGATTTCCCACTGTTATATATTTGTAAGTTAATTGC
Organism: Ocypus olens; assembly: GCA_910593695.2. Taxonomy (NCBI): domain Eukaryota; kingdom Metazoa; phylum Arthropoda; class Insecta; order Coleoptera; family Staphylinidae; genus Ocypus; species Ocypus olens. The sequence continues at coordinate 52,778,683 of OU343056.1, forward strand.
AAGAGCAGGATGATAGTTGTCAATCCAGTCATAGTTCTAATCGTTCTCCGTTGAATACCAAACAAACAATGCCACATAGTAGTGGCCCCATACTAAGATATCATACGAAATATGGCATCCAAAAAAGCCGTCCGTAGTATCTTTATAGAATTTAAACAGATTCCTTAATAGAAATACAGTTTTGTTAAGTTTAGCAGCTATTTCATTACCGGTTTGTTCCCATATAAGATTCTGATCAAGGTATAACCCCCGTCTGTCATTAATGTGTCATCCGGAACAAAAGGTAATAACTCAAGTTCAACAGAAAAGCATTTTGGCTATAAATGACCTTTACTACTTCTACAAGTTTAATTACAACACAAGTTTAATTACAAAATATTTAAAAAGTTTAAAAAAAGTGTGTGTGTCTGTGTATCTCAAAAATTAATACAGGAATTGACATGAAACTTTGAGTGTAAGCCTTATTTGACAATCCAAGGACTGAAAAGGTTGGTAAAATTTCCGGTGTTCTTAATCGAGTTTAGTTTTTCTGATAAGTTTTTAAATATGAAAATTATTACAAAAATGTTCAAACAAATATTGAAGATTTCAAAGAAATCAACATTTTTTGTTTGAAAATAGAGAGGCATCATCTTTATTTAGACTATAAAAATGCATACATGTCGGATAAATATACATAGATTATACAATATGAGTCTGTCTGGGCTATCGACCAAAACTCTTTCCGCCCTGTGTTTGAAAATATTTTTTATGAAAACATTGTTTTTCGAGTAAAAAATTAAAAATATTTAAAAACAAACGTTAGTTACCATTTATGCCCACTTGCACCACAGCCGATTAACTTTAATCAGGGGTTAGGGGTTAGTACCGGTTGGTACTTCTTTAAAACATTATAATTTTATTCGCAAATTGTTTAAACAATAACATATTGATCAAAAAGAGATTGATCAGGGATATCGTACAAATTTATAACACTTTTATATTCCCGAATTTTGAATTAATCAGATGTTTAATCGTGATTAACTTTTTAACCACGACGAAGTACCTGCGGTGCAAGTGGGCCATTAAATACAATTCAACCAAGACCTATCATCTACGGATCAGTGGTGTGCTATCAACAAACTAGATGTAAATGTGAGAAAATGCTGTAAAATTACTTATTCGCGGAAGAAACAGAATGTTGTATATCATTATAAAATTAATAACAGCACCCTACAATCTGTAAATTTAGTAAAAGATTTTAGGTGTTTTATTTGATGAGAAATTATCATTCAAGGAACACATTTCTTTGATTGTAGCTAGAGCTAGTAAAACACTTGGTGTTCATCGTTTCTTTTATAATTCCTCACCAAATACTTGGCATTAGTTCGCCCAATTCTCGAATATGCTTCATCTATTTTGTCACCATCAGCCAGTTGTGATATCTCTAGAGTGGAGAGAGTCCAACATAAGTTTTTAAGACTGTATTCCTATCGATCTGGTATAGATTGTCATGATAAAGTGTATCTTTGCAATATTTTAAATATTCCTACCTTACAAACACGTAGATTAGTGGCGGACTTGTCCATGTTGTTTAATTTGGCGAATGGTTTTTTGAAGTGCAGTGAGCTGCTGGGGCATTTAACTTTTAATGTTCTCCCACCTCACTTACGAAGGCACGATAATCTCTTTGGATTAAAATTTCATGCAACCAATTACATAATAACACAATATGCAGAGCGATGAGATTATTTAACAGTTTGCCGGATAGCATTGACATATTCAACTCGTCCATTCACCTATTTAGAAGGAAATGTTATTCTGCATTATCGACACCCCATTAAATTTTTGTAATTTATTTTTTTTTGTATTATATTACATTATATTGTTAGTTATTTATAATTACTTTTAAGAATTTCTACCTTTGTTTCTTTGATTTACCAACCATGTATGTATTGCTGTTTGTTTTAATATTATATTACGTATCGTGGAATTATATTTATGTTTTCTTGTAAACGTTGAAACGTCGAAATAAATAAATAAATAAAATATATAAACCCTTTTAAAAAAAATGCAACGGCAATATTTATTATTTCGCGATTTGTATCGAACATCCTTTGATGTGCAAGTGGGCCTTAATCCATTAAAATCAATTTAACCATTCAGAAAATGCAACGGCAATATTTATTATTTTGCGATTTGTATCGAACATCTTAAACAAGTTTGAGGATTAAAAATCTGGCAGCGATTTAAGGTTTCAATTATCAAAATCGTACCTCAGTGTTACGAGTAATTAGCTTATAAAAATGCAAATATATCACATTCGTATTTCCCGCCGCCTCCGCGCCACCTACCGGACGATAGATGAACTGCTAAGTGCGTTTTTACGGCAGCGCCAAAATGCTCGAACTTTATACCTATAATTTAAGTGTTAAAATTCAGCAATGCGCCTCACATAAAACGATAGTCGATTTAATTCTAAATCGAATGATATATAAAATAGCTGAGGAAATTTAGCGGTTTTCGCGTAATTTGCGAATGAAAATTAAGCCCGACACACTTACCGACATTTACAGTTCACTGTAACTTAAATACTAAATAAAGAACAATTGGGAATATTCTTCAATCAAATACGGGTCCCTATTCTTATTACTGATAATCACTCAACTTTTTATTTTGTTAATGCATTACAATATGAGAAATACTAATCTCCATACCGGTGCACCCTCTGTTATCGTGGGGATAAACTACTAAACCATTATTGGATTTAATATTTGGTTTAATAATAAAAACCTGTTTAAAAACTTAAAAATAATGTTATCTTAGAATGAATTTACTTGTAAAGAATAAATATTTAAATAATTAAACTGCAGAAACAATTTTTTTAAGTTTAAAATAAACGCCTAAAAACAGGCAACCCAATATATAGGTAACTGTAATTAATTTATTAATACTAAAAATTACCAATTTTAAAGGATTAAACTAAACTCAAAAATCAAATCTTAGGAGGGGGAATTATTAATAATTTATTTATCTCAATACTGGCAAAATTGACACACCAACATCTATTATTTTTCAATTTTAATGACACCTTCAACTAAATAAATTTAAACTATAATTAAATGTTTTAATGATGATTGAAATCAACAAATCATTTAAAAATGTAAAACATTTATATAATTCTGGTCATTACTGTGCCATCTGTCGGACAAGGTGTAAACTATTAAGCCAAAAGCCTCGAACTATAGTCAAAATGTAAAAATCCAGCAATGAGCTGTATCAAATAATAAAGCATATCATTCTGAATCGAATTATGTGTAAAATGGCTCAGGAAATTTTACGGTTTTTCAGTTATTTGCAAACGAAAATTTACCCGGTAATTCAGTTCACTGTAAAGCTTCCGCGTATATTGGGTTGTCTGAAATAAGACGTCTATATACCATTGTTTTTTAATTTAAATATTTAAATATATTCAAGGAAACTTATTCTACCATTCTAAGATAACATTCTTCTTAAGTTTTTAAATAGACTTTCATTATTAAAACAAATATTAAATCCGCTAATGGTTTACTAGTTTATCCCCACGATAACAGAGGGTGCACCGGTATGGAGATTAGTATTTCTCATATTGTAATGCATTAACAAATTAAAAAGTTGAGCGATTATCAGTAATAAGAATAGGGACCCGTATTTGATTGAAGAATATATCCAATTGTACTTTATTTAGTATTGAAGTTACAGTGAACTGTAAATGTCGGTAAGTGTGTCGTGCTTAATTTTCATTCGCAAATTACGGGTAAACCGCCTAATTTCCTCAGCTATTTTATACACCATTCGATTTAGAATTAAATCGTCTATCCTTTCATGTGTGGCGCATTGCTGAATTTTAATACTTAAATTATAGGTATAAAGTTCGAGCATTTTGGCGCTGCCGTAAAAACGCACTTAGCAGTTCATCTATCGTCCGGTAGATGGCGAAAACGCGCAAAAATACGAATTTAATATGTTTGGCTTTCTAAGCTTTTAGATCGTAATTCTGAGGGACAATTTTGATAATTGGAGCGTTAAATCATCACTAAACTTATAATGATTTGATATTTTTAAATAAACATGCTGTGAAAATCCTGAAATAAGAAATACTGCCGTCGCAATTATTTAATGGTTGAATTCACTTTAATGATTCAAACGTTAATTTATGGGGAATTATTCGTTTAATAATAAAGAATCAAGTAAGGTTTGTTGATGTTCGAAAATTATTGTTTATTTTTAAATTTCTTATAGAGATTTTTTTAAACTAAATAACTCCTGAAAGTGTCACCTAAAGGTAATACAATTAGTGCAGAAAGTATTCATATACTTATTTAAGAATTTATTAAGAGTCAATGTAATGCATACGTAATTTTTCACAATTTGTATTAGGAGACTGGGAACGAAAAGAGGTGACTTGTCTTAAAATGCACTTTCTAGGAATTTATTTTTCGGTTCAGAATGTCTACCCAAAATTGATTTTGGGTAGATTTTCTACACCGGAAAATAAATTCATAGAAAGTGCATTTCAAGACAAATTATCTCTTTTCGTTCCTAGTCTCCTGATACCTTTGACTATATATAGTATATAGTCAAAGGATAGAACGACTTATCTTTCAGGAACCAAAGTGTTTTAAGAATTAATTAAAAACTCTTGCTTAGCTTGCAATTACACGTAGTGCCATGGCTCCTTGGCTTTATATAACGAGCCGCCCCTGCTTTACTACATCATCCATAATGCACATGTAATTTATTTAATGTTGCAGAACCTCGAATTTTTGACTACTAAATTGCTGATACGGCACCGCCCACATGCTTTTCTAGCTTGAATGAGAGGAAAACCGCGGACTACGTCAATGTCGCCGTAAATGGGCACCGTCCCCATATTTGGTCGGCGGTGTTCGGTATTCAGAATTTTCTGCAGGAAGCCGACGACGGTTTCACGGACAGATATCTGTCGTGGAGGCGGCGACCGAGAAAGAATTACAATATTCTACGTCCGCCGCATTTCGACACCTCCGCCAAAAAAAAAACAACAATCGAAGGCCGTGACAATGTCGTTCCCGTTTTATCTAACAATTGTACACACGATGGTTGCGACCGTTGCTGCGTGGTTATTCGTAATTAAACTAAATTGAAAAATTCAATTTGCTTTTACCATTTTGGTATGCGAATTTTGATCACTAAAGTAAGTCTTTTTGCCGATTAAGGAGATTAATTTATGGATTACGGCTTTGTTTGAAAACGTAGTACGTCACTGCACTCAGCACAGAATATGAATGCATTTGTATTCTATAGTTAATTATTTGATCTTATTAGTTGGGATTATTTTCTATTTTGGTTAATAAACCACATGAGGGAAATTGGCCCGCATTGTAAACGGAAGAAAGCGTCGTGGTGTGAGAAATAAAACAAGATCGGATGTGAAACGGCCCGTGGGAATTTGATGATTTGCACAAAATGAGCGGAGTGAAGGCGCGGATGAGAAATTTTATTAGCAATGAAATTATAAGTGCGTAATCAGGAAGAAAATTTTGTACAGGACAACATTTTTTATTGCAAAATTGAATTTAGTTGTGTAAACCTGTCCGACATTTCAATTCAAAAGTTAGGGCAATATTTTATATTTAGTTGTGTAAACCTGCTCAACATTTCATATGTTTCGATTCAAAAGCGTTTCACATTTGATTGACAATTATTTTAAAGTCCAATCTAAATGTTGTCCTATAAATTTTTGCAACCAACTCTTTGGTTTTTACTTTCTCCGTTACAAAGTACGAGAAAGTATTGGGATCGTAATTTTTGTCCAAAAAATTTTTTTTACGGAAATATTCGTTTTGGGGTCCCTAGATGCCATTTCAACAATTTCTGGAAAAAAAAATCATGTTACTTTCTCTGACTTGATGGTATCATAGCCATTTATATTTACATTTTCATGGTTTATTTTCAATTGAAATCATATTTTAAATGTACATCGAGCGTTGCGTAAACTCGGCTGAAACTGACCTTTAAAACGTCAAAATTATGAAAAATAATCTTTATTAGAAAAATGACACTCTACTCAAATAATTTTGGTTTTTGAAAATCCAATTATTTTCAAGCGAGTTACAGATTTTACATTAGAGGAAGAAAAATTAAGAAAAAAAATAGTAAACGTATCGGAAAAATTACACAAAAATTAATTTTTATCAGGAAAATAATACTCTACTCAAATAATTTTGGTTTTTGAAAATCCAATAATTTTCAAGCGAGTTACAGATTTTTGAAATGTTTGATTTTCATGTACATTGGAGGAAGAAAAATTAAGAAAAAAATAGTAAACGTAACGGAAAAATTACACAAAAATTAATTTTTATTAGGAAAATGACACTCTACTCAAATAATTTTGGTTTTTGAAAATCCAATAAATTTCAAGCGAGTTACAGATTTTTGAAATTTTTGATTTTCACGTACATTGGAGGAAGAAAAATTAATAAAAAAAAATAGTAAACGTATCGGAAAAATTACACAAAAATTAATTTTTATCAGGAAAATAATACTCTACTCAAATAATTTTGGTTTTTGAAAATCCAATAATTTTCAAGCGAGTTACAGATTTTTGAAATGTTTGATTTTCATGTACATTGGAGGAAGAAAAATTAAGAAAAAAATAGTAAACGTAACGGAAAAATTACACAAAAATTAATTTTTATTAGGAAAATGACACTCTACTCAAATAATTTTGGTTTTTGAAAATCCAATAATATTCAAGCGAGTTACAGATTTTTGAAATTTTTGATTTTCACGTACATTGGAGGAAGAAAAATTAAGAAAAAAATAGTAAACGTAACGGAAAAATTACACAAAAATTAATCTTAATTGGGAAAATGACACTCTACTCAAATCATTTTGGTTTTTGAAAATCCAATAATTTTCAAGCGAGTTACAGATTTTTGAAATTTTTGATTTTCATGTACATTGGAGGAAGAAAAATTAAGAAAAAAATAGTAAACGTAACGGAAAAATTACACAAAAATTAATTTTTATTAGGAAAATGACACTCTACTCAAATAATTTTGGTTTTTGAAAATCCAATAAATTTCAAGCGAGTTACAGATTTTTGAAATTTTTGATTTTCACGTACATTGGAGGAAGAAAAATTAATAAAAAAAAATAGTAAACGTATCGGAAAAATTACACAAAAATTAATTTTTATTAGGAAAATGACACTCTACTCAAATAATTTTGGTTTTTGAAAATCCAATAATTTTCAAGCGAGTTACAGATTTTTGAAATTTTTGATTTTCACGTACATTGGAGGAAGAAAAATTAAGAAAAAAATAGTAAACGTAACGGAAAAATTACGCAAAAATTAATCTTTATTGGGAAAATGACACTCTACTCAAATCATTTTGGTTTTTGAAAATCCAATTATTTTCAAGCGAGTTACAGATTTTTGAAATTTTTTATTTTCACGGCGTCAAATTTGTACATTGGAGGAAGAAAAATTAATAAAAAAATGGTGATGTGGCCATCATGTTACTTTCTCCGACTTGATGGTATTATTTATATTTACGCTTTCATGGTTTATTTTCAATTTAAATCATATTTTAAATGTACATCGAGAGGATGACACTGACGTTTAAAACGTCAAAATTATAAAAGATGGAAAAATTATACTTCAAATTCAAAAACTCAGTTTACTCAAAAACTAAAGGCATTTCGAAAAAAACTTATTCTTTAGAAATTGTTCATTTTGTAATTTTCTACAATTATTATTCACATAAATTTGCTGTAACTATTATCGTTTCATAATTATAAACCAAAAATTTAAAAAAAATTAATAAATTTTTTTCTCGAATAGCAATGATTTTATGAAAAATATTTTCAAGCAAAAGATATTCATTTCTTTGTTGTCTTTAATGTTTGTTTAAAAAATTTTGTGATATTTTTCATATTTAAGAAAATATTGGCAAAAAACAAAAAACAGTTAAGGTAAACACCCACTTCCGGTGTACGAAATTTTACCAAAAGCTTTTCAGTTCTTCAGATTATCAAATAAGACGTATGTTCAAAGTTTCATATCAATTGCTCTGTTAGTTTTTGAGATACAGCGCACACAGACAGACACACACACACACACACAGACACACACACAGACACAAAAATTTTTTTTCCAGAAATTGTTGAAATGGTATCTAGGGACCCCAAAACGGATATTTCCGCAAAAAAAATTTTTGAAAAAAAAATCACGATCACAATACTTTCTCGTACTTCGTAACGGAGAAAGTAAAAATAGTAAACGTATCGGAAAAATTACACAAAAATTAATCTTTATTAGCAAAATGACACTCTACTCAAATAATTTTGGTTTTTTTTAAATCCAATTATTTTCAAGCGAGTTACAGATTTTTTAAATTTTTGATTTTCACGGCGGCAAACTTTCGTATATATATGTCATTGTAGAGAATGCCAAAATGAACAACTTCTAAAGAATAAGTTTTTTTCGAAATCCCTTTAGTTTTTGAGTAAACTGAGTTTTTGAATTTGAAGTATAATTTTTCCATCTTTCATAATTTTGACGTTTTAAACGTCAGTTTCATCCGTTCGATGTACATTTAAAATATGATTTAAATTGAAACTAAACCATGAAAGCGTCAATATAAATGATACCATCAAGTCGGAGAAAGTGACATGATGGCCACATCACCATTTTTTATTTATGAATCCCTTAATATTAACCATTCGATTGAAGATATTTTTATCAACTCCTTATGCAGAAGCATGAAAGCTGTCTTTCTGCGCAATGGAACTATGTACGCCTCTGTTTCGATTGATCTGATTTAGTTGATTTAAAAGAAAATTACAAAAACCTTCAAGAGCTTCTTCTAAGAATTAGCTATACATTCATTTAATAAGTTTCAAGTTTGTAAGGGTTTCAAATTTTAATTGGGTGCACAAAATAAACGGAATTTAGTCAAATAACTGCCTGAACTTTGAGCTTTACAACGGAACCTGACTTTAAATTTTAAGGATTACCTAAACACAACTTTCTTCTCTTTATTGAACAACCGCGGGCAATATTTAATACATGATCACTCGATCAAAACCACGGAGTACCATGACAGCATTCACTTTCGCTTTCTCCTCGCCAGAATGGCCAGACACTCAACGATTAAATCAGAAGGAACTTATTATTTGATTCCCCGTTCATACCCTAAACCAAAAAAAAAGATTCATTTACTGCAGGTTTCGAAATTTTTTGAACTAATGGCATCACGGTGATAAGCCTTTTCGCAATTGATAATTTTCGCACCGACGAAACCACTTTCTACGGCAGACCAGACCCGAGTGCAGGTTCGGACCCGACTCTTACGCAACGTGCACCTCGTCCGGCTCGCCTTCCAATCCGGTACCATCGGGCAGCAGTACCAGCAGAGCTAGTGTGTGAACCGCAACTATCGCGAACTTTAAAAAAACGTGCGTGGTGAAATTTTGGTGCCGTGCGTGATTGTGTTTTGTTTTTGGACGTTGCTAAGAAAAAGGTAAGTTGGCCATGGTTTCTGGAGTTGCCGGGTTGGGTTTTCGCGCCCAGGTTTTGTTATGTAAGGCCGCTGCTGCCGCGCGTTCTGGACCTTTTGATTTTTTTTTTACCGGATAAGGTTGTTTTGAATTTGTGTCACGCACCGTGAGAGTCCGTCTCCTACCTACGACAACAAAACGTGGCCATAATAGCCATTCATGTGTGCATGTGTTAACGTTTTGTCGAAATGCACAAAGCCTACAGAATAGCGAATGATGTAAAGTGGAAATTCCGAAAAACGTTTATGTTTGCGTAGTACTTTTTTAAGGGAATGTCAAAAATTGGTTCATTATGGATGGATTTTGATATTTGAAGCTAATCCCAGCAGAGTTGAATTTTTTACAATTTTTCTAATCACCGAATGCAATTTTCATTCCCTCTCTTCAAGTTTTGAGTGTTGTTATTTTATTTCTAGCTGGGAATTGGTTAATTTTTTAAGGGGATGTCAAAAATTGGTTCATTGTGGATGGATTTTGATATTTTGAAGCTAATCCCGGCAGAGTTGAATTTTTTACAATTTTTCTAATCACCGAATGCAATTTTCATTCCCTCTCTTCAAGTTTTGAGTGTTGCCATTTTATTTCTAGCCCGGAATTGGTTAATTTTTTAAGGGGATGTCAAAAATTGGTTCATTGTGGATGGATTTTGATATTTTGAAGCTCATCCCAGCAGAGTTGAATTTTTTACAATTTTTCTAATCACCGAATGCAATTTTCATTCCCTCTCTTCAAGTTTTGAGTGTTGCTATTTTATTTCAATCTGGGAATTAGTTAATTTTTTAAGGGAATGTCAAAAATTGGTTCATTGAGGATGGATTTTGATATTTTGAAGCTAATCCCAGCAGAGTTGAATTTTTTACAATTTTTCTAATCACCGAATGCAATTTTCATTCCCTCTCTTCAAGTTTTGAGAGTTGCTATTTTATTTCTAGCTGGGAATTGGTTAATTTTTTAAAGGAATGTCAAAAATTGGTTCATTGTGGATGGGTTTTGATATTTTGAAGCTAATCCCGGCAGAGTTGAATTTTTTACAATTTTTCTAATCACCGAATGCAATTTTCATTCCCTCTCTTCAAGTTTTGAGTGTTGCTATTTTATTTCAATCTGGGAATTAGTTAATTTTTTAAGGGAATGTCAAAAATTGGTTCATTGAGGATGGATTTTGATATTTTGAAGCTAATCCCAGCAGAGTTGAATTTTTTACAATTTTTCTAATCACCGAATGCAATTTTCATTCCCTCTCTTCAAGTTTTGAGAGTTGCTATTTTATTTCTAGCTGGGAATTGGTTAATTTTTTAAAGGAATGTCAAAAATTGGTTCATTGTGGATGGGTTTTGATATTTTGAAGCTAATCCCGGCAGAGTTGAATTTTTTACAATTTTTCTAATCACCGAATGCAATTTTCATTCCCTCTCTTCAAGTTTTGAGAGTTGCTATTTTATTTCTAGCTGGGAATTGGTTAATTTTTTAAAGGAATGTCAAAAATTGGTTCATTGTGGATGGGTTTTGATATTTTGAAGCTAATCCCGGCAGAGTTGAATTTTTTACAATTTTTCTAATCACCGAATGCAATTTTCATTCCCTCTCTTCAAGTTTTGAGTGTTGCTATTTTATTTCAATCTGGGAATTAGTTAATTTTTTAAGGGAATGTCAAAAATTGGTTCATTGAGGATGGATTTTGATATTTTGAAGCTAATCCCAGCAGAGTTGAATTTTTTACAATTTTTCTAATCACCGAATGCAATTTTCATTCCCTCTCTTCAAGTTTTGAGAGTTGCTATTTTATTTCTAGCTGGGAATTGGTTAATTTTTTAAAGGAATGTCAAAAATTGGTTCATTGTGGATGGGTTTTGATATTTTGAAGCTAATCCCGGCAGAGTTGAATTTTTTACAATTTTTCTAATCACCGAATGCAATTTTCATTCCCTCTCTTCAAGTTTTAAGTGTTGCTATTTTATTTCTAGCTGGGATTTGGTTAATTTTTTAAGGGGATGTCAAAAATTGGTTCATTGTGGATGGATTTTGATATTTTGAAGCTAATCCCGGCTAAATTAAATTTTTTACAATTTTTCTAATCACCGAATGCAATTTTCATTCCCTCTCTTTAAGTTTTGAGTGTTGCTATTTTATTTCTAGCTGGGAATTGGTTAATTTTTTAAGGGGAAGTCAAAAATTGGTTTATTGTGGATGGATTTTGATATTTTCAAGCTAATCCCAGCAGAGTTGAATTTTTAACAATTTTTCTAGTCACCGAATCCAATTTTCATTCCCTTTCTTCAAGTTTTAAGTGTTGGTATTTTATTGCCAGCTATGAATTGTTGATTTTTTTTAAAGGGTTGTCAAAATCGGTTCATTCTGGATGATTTTTTAAATTTTGAAGCTAATTACACCAGAAATGATTTTTTTACAATTTTTCTAATCGATTTCGATTTTCCAATTAAAGTTTGGATTGTTGTCATTTTGTTGCCATCCAGGATTTGGCAATTGTTTTATTGTTACATCAAAAACGTATCATTTTTTAATACATTTTGAGCTTTGGAGGCAAATTCCTTGATCGATTATTTTTTTACAAATTTTCCAATCTTTGAATGCATTTTTCGATTTTTCAATTAAAGTTAGGATTGTTGTCATTTTGTTGCCGTCCAGGATTTGGCAATTGTTTTATTGTTAAATCAAAAACGCATAATTTTTTAACACATTTTGAGCTTTGGAAGCAAATTCTTTGATCGATTATTTTTTTACAAATTTTCCAACCTTTGAATGCATTTTTCGATTTTCCAATTAAAGTTTGGATTGTTGTCATTTTGTTGCCGTCCAGGATTTGGCAATTGTTTTATTGTTAAATCAAAAACGTATCATTTTTAAATACATTTTGAGCTTTGGAAGCAAATTCCTCGATGGATAAGTTTTTTACAAATTTTCCAATCTTTGAATGCATTATTCGATTTTCCAATTAAAGTTTGGATTGTTGTCATTTTGTTGCCGTCCAGGGTTTGGCAATTGTTTTATTAGTAAATCAAAAAGGTATCATTTTTTAATACATTTTGAGCTTTGGAAGCAAATTCCTTGATGGATTATTTTTTTACAAATTTTCCAAACTTTGAATGCATTTTTCAATTTTTCAATTAAAGTTTGGATTGTTGTCATTTTGTTGCCGTCCAGGATTTGGCAATTGTTTTATTGTTAAATCAAAAACGAATCATTTTTTAATACATTTTGAGCTTTGGAAGCAAATTTCTTGATGGATAAGTTTTTTACAAATTTTCCAATCTTTGAATGCATTTTTAGATTTTCCAATTAAAGTTTGGATTGTTGTCATTTCGTTGCCGTCCAGGATTTGGCAATTGTTTTATTGTCAAATCAAAAACGTATCATTTTTTAATGCATTTTGAGCTTTGGAGGCAAATTCCTTGATGGATTATTTTTTTACAAATTTTTCAATCTTTGAATGCATTTTTCGATTTTCCAATTAAAGTTTGGATTGTTGTCATTTCGTTGCCGTCCAGGATTTGGCAATTGTTTTATTGGTAAATCAAAAACGTATCATTTTTTAATACATTTTGAGCTTTGGAAGCAAATTCCTTGATGTAATTTTCTTTTCTGTAATTTAAGTTTTGAGTGTTGTCATCTTGTTTCCAGCTCTGGTATGTTATTTGTTTTAGTGGTTTATCAAGAGTAGGTTCATTCTGGATGGATTTTGAAATTTTCAAGCTAATTCCAGCGGAGATGAATTTTTTACAATTTTTCCAACCGCTGCATGTAATTTTATTTTCTGCAATTTAAGTTTTGAGTGTTGTCATTTTGTTTCCAGCTCTGGTATGTCATTTGTTTTAGTGGTTTATCAAGAGTAGGTTCATTCTGGATGGATTTGGGAATTTTGAAGCCAATTCCAGCGGAGATGAATTTTTTACAATTTTTCTAATCGCAGCATGTAATTTTTTTTTCTCTAATTTAAGTTTTGAGTGTTGTCATCTTGTTTCCAGCTCTGGTATGTCATTTGTTTTAGTGGTTTATCAAGAGTAGGTTCATTCTGGATGGATTTTGAAATTTTGAAGCTAATTCCAGCGGAGATGAATTTTTTACAATTTTTCTAATCGCTGCATGTAATTTTCTTTTCTCTAATATAAGTTTTGAGTGTTGTCATTTTGTTTCCAGGTATGTCATTTATTTTAGTGGTTTATCAAGAGTAGGTTCATTCTGGATGGATTTGGAAATTTTGAAGCTAATTCCAGTGGAGATGAATTTTTACAATTTTTCTAATCGCTGCATGTAATTTTCTTTTCTCTAATTTAAGTTTTGAGTGTTGTCATTTTGTTTCCAGGTATGTCATTTATTTTAGTGGTTTATCAAGAGTAGGTTCATTCTGGATGGATTTGGAAATTTTGAAGCTAATTCCAGTGGAGATGAATTTTTACAATTTTTCTAATCGCTGAATGCAATTTCCATTTCTCTCTCAACAAGTTTTGATTGTTGATATTTTATTTCCAGCTGTGAATTATTATAATTTTTTAAAGGGAAGTCAAAAATTAGTTCATTTTGGATCGATTTTGAAATTTTGAAGCTAATTTTTTCACCATTGGTCAGACTTGACTGGGTTAAGATACCGTCAATACGTTTGTGCTTCTTGCCACCTTTTCTGTCTTTTTTTACTACTCACTAAAAGGTGCCAAGGTGGGTAGCAATATAAGTACCTCAAACGAGAATTACCTTTTTTGAAAGACCGTGAGCTTGTATACCATTTTAAAATAATACGGTTATACCATTAACTGTTTTTGACGTTTTGTCAAACTTTTATTTTAAAATACTGCATAATAGTAAAAGTTAATTAACGTTTTCATTTTCGGTTATCGATTAATAATCTACCCTAATAAACATTAAAAAAGAAATTGTATAATATATGCCTTTTTGGGCAGTTGTTACGCTTCTGAATCCGCACATGTGCTGCCATTACATTAAAAACTGGTTTTGAGTTTTTAACAAGTTTCAGTCGACGACTTCCTGTTTCTATCTCGCGATTGACCTGTGCCGATTTAATACAAATATATATATATATATATATATATATATATATATATATATATATACGATAAAAAAAATTAAACTTGAAATTCGTGAAATTTCGACCATTTTCAAACCGCCATAACTCGGCGTATTTTCAATCGATTTTGATGAATCTTTGAGGGCTAAAAACTTTAAAGTGTCTTCTTTAAAATCATGTATGCGAACTTAAGCGTAACCCCTTCCGCCCCCCTCTAGCGCACCTGTGAAATTTTTTTTTCAGGAAACCATGTCCAACTTTGACAATGTCTACGGAGTTGGAAAATTTTTTTCGACTCGATCCACCATAAAGGCATTAAAATTTGATCATTTCCCTATGCAGGACTTAAAGAACGAAGTTCCTACGACGATTCGGCACCAAGTTATGGGTATTTGAAAAAAAGTGCATTTTGATAAATTTTAATATTGCAGATTTTTCAACCTTGCAAATTAAGCATTTCCTTAATTACACGATTATATTTTATAAAAAAACGAGCATATAATTGCAAATCAGACCGTTATTATTTATCTTAATTATATAATTAACGATATTTGAAGGAAACAAACCGCGTTTTTTAATTACTCCAATTAATTTCAAAAAAACATGCAATGTGTATAATAAATGACGACGTTCTAGAAACCGAATTGTACGTAATAAAATTCGTAATTACTTAACGAATTAAAGTTAGTCGGATGTAAAATTTGGACGGGGGCAGACAGGAAATGAAAAAGAAATGGAAGAAGTAAATACGATGGAGTCGTGACGTTTTACAGTAACGCCGTAGCGTGAATAAACGTCAAGAAGTAAATCTTGTCCCTGACTTATTCACGCCAACAAGGAATCTACTGACACGAAGGGAAATTTTCGATTCGCCGTATTTCTTACAAAAACAGGAATTTTTAATTAATTATTACCTAACTATTGAGAGTGCACTTGTTTAAATAAAATTTATATGGCCACAAAAATAGAAACACCTTGTACGGTAGCATTTTTTATTACAAATTTAACGATGTATCACACGTTATGCTTCCAAAGCAAAAAAAAACAGAGAAAAATAAATTTCAATATTTTGCAGGTTCTTAATCTAGTAGGCGTTGGAAAAAGAATTCAAAGATTTGAATTGCAATTGGGATTTTTTTACACAAAATCTAACAGTCAAATAATGTTATATATTTTTAGATTAAGATTACTTTACTTCATAGAAATGTACATTTTAGTTATTTTGTATTTTTCAAGGGCGACGTCCCGTTAATAAATGTATTATTAATATTATTATTATTATTAACACCTCGATCGCGCTGCTTCGGACGCAAAGGGTTGAAATCAAGTTGTTGTAAAAGATCTGACCTCAACCTGAATTTCATCTTGAGATCCCGAAAATCCCATTAACTCTTGTCGACTGCGTCTTGTGTCCTTTAGGTTTACTTGAAGCCTTCTGTTAAATACGTATTTTCGAGGAGTTATGTCCACCGGCATCTCAATTTTATGGTTTTGACAAAAGGCTTAACCCATTGAGTGCTGATGACGTCTGAAGGCGTCATGTATATTCTATGATTAGTGGGCCTGATGGCTTTAGGCTTCATCAACATGTACACGAATTGCATTTTCATTTTTCAAATCCTTTTGACTTCAAAAGTAAGTTACAGTATGACTACACACTAACTAGAAAAAAATATTTCATATAGAGTACTGCTTCCTAAAACTGTTAGCTGTGAAAGGGTTAAATCGTAATTTTAGTAAATTTATTGGACTTATCTAATAAAACCTGCTTCATCCATTTTAGTTATACGTTAAATAAAAAAAAACACCGTACAGTTACACTACTCTTATAAACAATGTGCTAATATTTAAAACCAAGTTCAGTGTATTCATTTCGCGTCGGACAGGTTTCTTTGAGGTTTGTATGGAATTTTTTCGTGTATGACATCAGCGAGCAATCATGTCTTAATTTATTCGCGAGACCGCTAGCGGATTATCGCCGAGATACATCATGATATTTTCTCGTCTGGCTGAGTCATCTACGTGTGAAATTGCAAGCCAAATAGAGGCAATGTTTATTTTTGTTAACAAAGAGTCGAATGGTGAAATAATTGATTTTTCAGACTTTGATCGGCCGTAGCGGCCAAACGAAAACTCCAAATTGAAAGCGGTTTGCAAATCTGAGCTCCTCGTACGTCAATTAGTCGGATGAGAGATTTTAAATTTTTGACGAAAACACGAAAAAAAGACATGAGTAAACCCCTAGGAAATTTATTAAAAAATGCAACTTTCTTAATAATCATCGTAGACTATTAAAGTTGACTTTTTTTTCATCAGAAAGACGAGAGAAATCGATTGCCGTTAAAAAATTTCAGCTATCTTCAATAGCAAAAAAATTAGTCAGTCACAGTGAACATTTTAGAAAATTAAAAGAAATAATTGATTTTTCAGACTTTGATCGGCCGTAGCGGCCAAACGAAAACTCGAAATTGAACGCGGTTTGCAAATCTGAGCTCCTCGTACGTCAATTAGTCGGATTAGAGATTTTTAATTTTTGACGAAAACACGAAAAAAAGACATGAGTAAACCCCTTGGAAATTTGTTAAAAAATGCAACTTTCTTAATAATCATCGTAGACTATTAAAGTTGACTTTTTTTTCATCAGAAAGACGAGAGAAATCGATTGCCGTTAAAAAATTTCAGCTATCTTCAATAGCAAAAAAATTAGTCAGTCACAGTGAACATTTTGGAAAATTAAAAGAAATAATTGATTTTTCAGACTTTGATCGGCCGTAGCGGCCAAACGAAAACTCCAAATTGAACGCGGTTTGCAAATCTGAGCTCCTCGTACGTCAATTAGTCGGATTAGAGATTTTTAATTTTTGACGAAAACACGAAAAAAAGACATGAGTAAATCCCTTGGAAATTTGTTAAAAAATGCAACTTTCTTAATAATCATCGTAGACTATTAAAGTTGACTTTATTTTCATCAGAAAGACGAGAGAAATCGATTGCCGTTAAAAAAATTCAGCCATCTTCAACAGCAAAAAAATTAGTCAGTCACAGTGAACATTTTGGAAAATTAAAAGAAATAATTGATTTTTCAGACTTTGATCGGCCGTAGCGGCCAAACGAAAACTCCAAATTGAACGCGGTTTGCAAATCTGAGCTCCTCGTACGCCAATTAGTCGGATTAGAGATTTTAAATTTTTGACGAAAACACGAAAAAAAGACATGAGTAAACCCCTTGGAAATTTGTTAAAAAATGCAACTTTCTTAATAATCATTGTAGACTATTAAAGTTGACTTTTTTTTCATCAGAAAGACGAGAGAAATCGATTGCCGTTAAAAAAATTCAGCTATCTTCAATAGCAAAAAAATTAGTCAGTCACAGTGAACATTTTGGAAAATTAAAAGAAATAATTGATTTTTCAGACTTTGATCGGCCGTAGCGGCCAAACGAAAACTCCAAATTGAACGCGGTTTGCAAATCTGAGCTCCTCGTACGTCAATTAGTCGGATTAGAGATTTTAAATTTTTGACGAAAACACGAAAAAAAGACATGAGTAAACCCCTTGGAAATTTGTTAAAAAATGCAACTTTCTTAATAATCATCGTAGACTATTAAAGTTGACTTTTTTTTCATCAGAAAGACGAGAGAAATCGATTGCCGTTAAAAAATTTCAGCTATCTTCAATAGCAAAAAAATTAGTCAGTCACAGTGAACATTTTGGAAAATTAAAAGAAATAATTGATTTTTCAGACTTTGATCGGCCGTAGCGGCCAAACGAAAACTCCAAATTGAACGCGGTTTGCAAATCTGAGCTCCTCGTACGTCAATTAGTCGGATTAGAGATTTTTAATTTTTGACGAAAACACGAAAAAAAGACATGAGTAAACCCCTTGGAAATTTGTTAAAAAATGCAACTTTCTTAATAATCATCGTAGACTATTAAAGTTGACTTTATTTTCATCAGAAAGACGAGAGAAATCGATTGCCGTTAAAAAAATTCAGCCATCTTCAACAGCAAAAAAATTAGTCAGTCACAGTGAACATTTTGGAAAATTAAAAGAAATAATTGATTTTTCAGACTTTGATCGGCCGTAGCGGCCAAACGAAAACTCCAAATTGAACGCGGTTTGCAAATCTGAGCTCCTCGTACGTCAATTAGTCGGATTAGAGATTTTAAATTTTTGACGAAAACACGAAAAAAAGACATGAGTAAACCCCTTGGAAATTTGTTAAAAAATGCAACTTTCTTAATAATCATTGTAGACTATTAAAGTTGACTTTTTTTTCATCAGAAAGACGAGAGAAATCGATTGCCGTTAAAAAAATTCAGCTATCTTCAATAGCAAAAAAATTAGTCAGTCACAGTGAACATTTTGGAAAATTAAAAGAAATAATTGATTTTTCAGACTTTGATCGGCCGTAGCGGCCAAACGAAAACTCCAAATTGAACGCGGTTTGCAAATCTGAGCTCCTCGTACGTCAATTAGTCGGATTAGAGATTTTAAATTTTTGACGAAAACACGAAAAAAAGACATGAGTAAACCCCTTGGAAATTTGTTAAAAAATGCAACTTTCTTAATAATCATCGTAGACTATTAAAGTTGACTTTTTTTTCATCAGAAAGACGAGAGAAATCGATTGCCGTTAAAAAATTTCAGCTATCTTCAATAGCAAAAAAATTAGTCAGTCACAGTGAACATTTTGGAAAATTAAAAGAAATAATTGATTTTTCAGACTTTGATCGGCCGTAGCGGCCAAACGAAAACTCCAAATTGAACGCGGTTTGCAAATCTGAGCTCCTCGTACGTCAATTAGTCGGATTAGAGATTTTAAATTTTTGACGAAAACACGAAAAAAAGACATGAGTAAACCCCTTGGAAATTTGTTAAAAAATGCAACTTTCTTAATAATCATCGTAGACTATTAAAGTTGACTTTTTTTTCATCAGAAAGACGAGAGAAATCGATTGCCGTTAAAAAATTTCAGCTATCTTCAATAGCAAAAAAATTAGTCAGTCACAGTGAACATTTTGGAAAATTAAAAGAAATAATTGATTTTTCAGATTTTGATCGGCCGTGGCGGCCAAACGAAAACTCCAAATTGAACGCGGTTTGCAAATCTGAGCTCCTCGTACGTCAATTAGTCGGATTAGAGATTTTAAATTTTTGACGAAAACACGAAAAAAAGACATGAGTAAACCCCTTGGAAATTTGTTAAAAAATGCAACTTTCTTAATAATCATCGTAGACTATTAAAGTTGACTTTTTTTTCATCAGAAAGACGAGAGAAATCGATTGCCGTTAAAAAATTTCAGCTATCTTCAATAGCAAAAAAATTAGTCAGTCACAGTGAACATTTTGGAAAATTAAAAGAAATAATTGATTTTTCAGACTTTGATCGGCCGTAGCGGCCAAACGAAAACTCCAAATTGAACGCGGTTTGCAAATCTGAGCTCCTCGTACGTCAATTAGTCGGATTAGAGATTTTAAATTTTTGACGAAAACACGAAAAAAAGACATGAGTAAACCCCTTGGAAATTTGTTAAAAAATGCAACTTTCTTAATAATCATCGTAGACTATTAAAGTTGACTTTTTTTTCATCAGAAAGACGAGAGAAATCGATTGCCGTTAAAAAATTTCAGCTATCTTCAATAGCAAAAAAATTAGTCAGTCACAGTGAACATTTTGGAAAATTAAAAGAAATAATTGATTTTTCAGACTTTGATCGGCCGTAGCGGCCAAACGAAAACTCCAAATTGAACGCGGTTTGCAAATCTGAGCTCCTCGTACGTCAATTAGTCGGATTAGAGATTTTTAATTTTTGACGAAAACACGAAAAAAAGACATGAGTAAACCCCTTGGAAATTTGTTAAAAAATGCAACTTTCTTAATAATCATCGTAGACTATTAAAGTTGACTTTTTTTTCATCAGAAAGACGAGAGAAATCGATTGCCGTTAAAAAAATTCAGCTATCTTCAATAGCAAAAAAATTAGTCAGTCACAGTGAACATTTTGGAAAATTAAAAGAAATAATTGATTTTTCAGACTTTGATCGGCCGTAGCGGCCAAACGAAAACTCCAAATTGAACGCGGTTTGCAAATCTGAGCTCCTCGTACGTCAATTAGTCGGATTAGAGATTTTTAATTTTTGACGAAAACACGAAAAAAAGACATGAGTAAACCCCTTGGAAATTTGTTAAAAAATGCAACTTTCTTAATAATCATCGTAGACTATTAAAGTTGACTTTTTTTTCATCAGAAAGACGAGAGAAATCGATTGCCGTTAAAAAATTTCAGCTATCTTCAATAGCAAAAAAATTAGTCAGTCACAGTGAACATTTTGGAAAATTAAAAGAAATAATTGATTTTTCAGACTTTGATCGGCCGTAGCGGCCAAACGAAAACTCCAAATTGAACGCGGTTTGCAAATCTGAGCTCCTCGTACGTCAATTAGTCGGATTAGAGATTTTTAATTTTTGACGAAAACACGAAAAAAAGACATGAGTAAACCCCTTGGAAATTTGTTAAAAAATGCAACTTTCTTAATAATCATCGTAGACTATTAAAGTTGACTTTATTTTCATCAGAAAGACGAGAGAAATCGATTGCCGTTAAAAAATTTCAGCCATCTTCAACAGCAAAAAAATTAGTCAGTCACAGTGAACATTTTGGAAAATTAAAAGAAATAATTGATTTTTCAGACTTTGATCGGCCGTAGCGGCCAAACGAAAACTCCAAATTGAACGCGGTTTGCAAATCTGAGCTCCTCGTACGTCAATTAGTCGGATTAGAGATTTTAAATTTTTGACGAAAACACGAAAAAAAGACATGAGTAAACCCCTTGGAAATTTGTTAAAAAATGCAACTTTCTTAATAATCATCGTAGACTATTAAAGTTGACTTTTTTTTCATCAGAAAGACGAGAGAAATCGATTGCCGTTAAAAAATTTCAGCTATCTTCAATAGCAAAAAAATTAGTCAGTCACAGTGAACATTTTGGAAAATTAAAAGAAATAATTGATTTTTCAGACTTTGATCGGCCGTAGCGGCCAAACGAAAACTCCAAATTGAACGCGGTTTGCAAATCTGAGCTCCTCGTACGTCAATTAGTCGGATTAGAGATTTTAAATTTTTGACGAAAACACGAAAAAAAGACATGAGTAAACCCCTTGGAAATTTGTTAAAAAATGCAACTTTCTTAATAATCATTGTAGACTATTAAAGTTGACTTTTTTTTCATCAGAAAGACGAGAGAAATCGATTGTCGTTAAAAAAATTCAGCTATCTTCAATAGCAAAAAAATTAGTCAGTCACAGTGAACATTTTGGAAAATTAAAAGAAATAATTGATTTTTCAGACTTTGATCGGCCGTAGCGGCCAAACGAAAACTCCAAATTGAACGCGGTTTGCAAATCTGAGCTCCTCGTACGTCAATTAGTCGGATTAGAGATTTTAAATTTTTGACGAAAACACGAAAAAAAGACATGAGTAAACCCCTTGGAAATTTGTTAAAAAATGCAACTTTCTTAATAATCATTGTAGACTATTAAAGTTGACTTTTTTTTCATCAGAAAGACGAGAGAAATCGATTGCCGTTAAAAAAATTCAGCTATCTTCAATAGCAAAAAAATTAGTCAGTCACAGTGAACATTTTGGAAAATTAAAAGAAATAATTGATTTTTCAGACTTTGATCGGCCGTAGCGGCCAAACGAAAACTCCAAATTGAACGCGGTTTGCAAATCTGAGCTCCTCGTACGTCAATTAGTCGGATTAGAGATTTTAAATTTTTGACGAAAACACGAAAAAAAGACATGAGTAAACCCCTTGGAAATTTGTTAAAAAATGCAACTTTCTTAATAATCATCGTAGACTATTAAAGTTGACTTTTTTTTCATCAGAAAGACGAGAGAAATCGATTGCCGTTAAAAAATTTCAGCTATCTTCAATAGCAAAAAAATTAGTCAGTCACAGTGAACATTTTGGAAAATTAAAAGAAATAATTGATTTTTCAGACTTTGATCGGCCGTAGCGGCCAAACGAAAACTCCAAATTGAACGCGGTTTGCAAATCTGAGCTCCTCGTACGTCAATTAGTCGGATTACAGATTTTAAATTTTTGACGAAAACACGAAAAAAAGACATGAGTAAACCCCTTGGAAATTTGTTAAAAAATGCAACTTTCTTAATAATCATCGTAGACTATTAAAGTTGACTTTTTTTTCATCAGAAAGACGAGAGAAATCGATTGCCGTTAAAAAATTTCAGCTATCTTCAATAGCAAAAAAATTAGTCAGTCACAGTGAACATTTTGGAAAATTAAAAGAAATAATTGATTTTTCAGACTTTGATCGGCCGTAGCGGCCAAACGAAAACTCCAAATTGAACGCGGTTTGCAAATCTGAGCTCCTCGTACGTCAATTAGTCGGATTAGAGATTTTTAATTTTTGACGAAAACACGAAAAAAAGACATGAGTAAACCCCTTGGAAATTTGTTAAAAAATGCAACTTTCTTAATAATCATCGTAGACTATTAAAGTTGACTTTTTTTTCATCAGAAAGACGAGAGAAATCGATTGCCGTTAAAAAAATTCAGCTATCTTCAATAGCAAAAAAATTAGTCAGTCACAGTGAACATTTTGGAAAATTAAAAGAAATAATTGATTTTTCAGACTTTGATCGGCCGTAGCGGCCAAACGAAAACTCCAAATTGAACGCGGTTTGCAAATCTGAGCTCCTCGTACGTCAATTAGTCGGATTAGAGATTTTTAATTTTTGACGAAAACACGAAAAAAAGACATGAGTAAACCCCTTGGAAATTTGTTAAAAAATGCAACTTTCTTAATAATCATCGTAGACTATTAAAGTTGACTTTTTTTTCATCAGAAAGACGAGAGAAATCGATTGCCGTTAAAAAATTTCAGCTATCTTCAATAGCAAAAAAATTAGTCAGTCACAGTGAACATTTTGGAAAATTAAAAGAAATAATTGATTTTTCAGACTTTGATCGGCCGTAGCGGCCAAACGAAAACTCCAAATTGAACGCGGTTTGCAAATCTGAGCTCCTCGTACGTCAATTAGTCGGATTAGAGATTTTTAATTTTTGACGAAAACACGAAAAAAAGACATGAGTAAACCCCTTGGAAATTTGTTAAAAAATGCAACTTTCTTAATAATCATCGTAGACTATTAAAGTTGACTTTATTTTCATCAGAAAGACGAGAGAAATCGATTGCCGTTAAAAAATTTCAGCCATCTTCAACAGCAAAAAAATTAGTCAGTCACAGTGAACATTTTGGAAAATTAAAAGAAATAATTGATTTTTCAGACTTTGATCGGCCGTAGCGGCCAAACGAAAACTCCAAATTGAACGCGGTTTGCAAATCTGAGCTCCTCGTACGTCAATTAGTCGGATTAGAGATTTTAAATTTTTGACGAAAACACGAAAAAAAGACATGAGTAAACCCCTTGGAAATTTGTTAAAAAATGCAACTTTCTTAATAATCATCGTAGACTATTAAAGTTGACTTTATTTTCATCAGAAAGACGAGAGAAATCGATTGCCGTTAAAAAATTTCAGCTATCTTCAATAGCAAAAAAATTAGTCAGTCACAGTGAACATTTTAGAAAATTAAAAGAAATAATTGATTTTTCACACTTTGATCGGCCGTAGCGGCCAAACGAAAACTCCAAATTGAACGCGGTTTGCAAATCTGAGCTCCTCGTACGTCAATTAGTCGGATTAGAGATTTTAAATTTTTGACGAAAACACGAAAAAAAGACATGAGTAAACCCCTTGGAAATTTGTTAAAAAATGCAACTTTCTTAATAATCATTGTAGACTATTAAAGTTGACTTTTTTTTCATCAGAAAGACGAGAGAAATCGATTGTCGTTAAAAAAATTCAGCTATCTTCAATAGCAAAAAAATTAGTCAGTCACAGTGAACATTTTGGAAAATTAAAAGAAATAATTGATTTTTCAGACTTTGATCGGCCGTAGCGGCCAAACGAAAACTCCAAATTGAACGCGGTTTGCAAATCTGAGCTCCTCGTACGTCAATTAGTCGGATTAGAGATTTTAAATTTTTGACGAAAACACGAAAAAAAGACATGAGTAAACCCCTTGGAAATTTGTTAAAAAATGCAACTTTCTTAATAATCATCGTAGACTATTAAAGTTGACTTTTTTTTCATCAGAAAGACGAGAGAAATCGATTGCCGTTAAAAAATTTCAGCTATCTTCAATAGCAAAAAAAATAGTCAGTCACAGTGAACATTTTGGAAAATTAAAAGAAATAATTGATTTTTCAGACTTTGATCGGCCGTAGCGGCCAAACGAAAACTCCAAATTGAACGCGGTTTGCAAATCTGAGCTCCTCGTACGTCAATTAGTCGGATTAGAGATTTTAAATTTTTGACGAAAACACGAAAAAAAGACATGAGTAAACCCCTTGGAAATTTGTTAAAAAATGCAACTTTTTTAATAATCATCGTAGACTATTAAAGTTGACTTTTTTTTCATCAGACAGACGAGAGAAATCGATTGCCGTTAAAAAATCTCAGCTATCTTCAATAGCAAAAAAAATAGTCAGTCACAGTGAACATTTTAGAAAATTAAAAGAAATAATTGATTTTTCAGACTTTGATCGGCCGTAGCGGCCAAACGAAAACTCCAAATTGAACGCGGTTTTCAAATCTGTGCTCCTTGAGTGTCAATTAGTCAGATTCTATTAAAATTGGCGATTTAAAATTTTTGACGAAAACCTGGAAAACCACCCAAGGGTCCCCCCTTCTTACTTTTGCTCAAAAATTGGCTTTGGAATAATTTCCTGAAGAAACCACTGGCTCGATTCGGAGTTTCTATACATCACCGGAAAGATCCCTTCAAGACGCCTCGGAAAATGTACTTTCGCAAGAACAAATGTCAATTTGAAGCCCGTGATGCGTCAGCAAAGAAAACTCGAAAATGGAAAAAATCGAAAAAATCAACTCTTTTAATAATCATCGTAGACCATTATGTAATACCTTTTTCTTCATCAGAAGAACGAGCAAATTCGGTTGGCGTTAAAAAATTTCAACTAGGAAAAAATGCAAAAAAGTTAGCAAGTCACCAGAAAATTTTCAAAAAAGTCGATTTTTTCAGACTTTGATCGGCCGTAGCGGATAAACGAAAACCCCAAATCGAACGCGGTTTTTAAATGTGTGCTCCTTGTGTGTAAATTAGTCGGATTCAATTAAAACATTTCAATGAAGAAAAATTGCAAAAAAATTTTTTTTGAGAAAACTTAATTTTCTCATACTTTGAACGGTCGCAGCGGCTAAACGAAGAATCCAAATTGAACGCGGTTTTCAAATCTGTGCTCATAGGTTGTTAATTACCACCATAATACTAAAATTAATTTTTCGTTTTGTTTCAGATTTTAATTGATTGTGATTTCAATGTGCCAATAACGAGGGAGAATTAAAGTGGTGGTGACTATGTGTGCGTGAAGAAAGTATTTTGTGAAGGAAACAGTAAACGAGTGTTTCATTGTAAACAATCACCATCAGCCAAAGATGGAAGGAAAAATATCTCACAGTGGGCTCTTGGCGAGGAGTCCTGAAGGACACGCGGCCCGCGGTATGCAAATAAAAGGTCAGTATAAACAAATTAATAAAAACAAATTTATGTTTATCTAACACTTTGTATTTTCACAAGTTTAGAGTGTAAATATTTAAATTTTGCGAATTTTAAATATTTATACCTACTCTAATTATTTTTTTTTTATTAACATTAACACCGTTTTGAAAATAACAGTCGTGTGCGATTGAATGGCTTAGCTTAAGTAAAAAAAAAACACTGTTTTGATAAAACTTCTCGTTTGGCTATTATTTTCGACAAGTGTTTCGAATTTATTACAACCATTTTCAAAGGAGTTTTCGGATTAATTGTAATGATTGTAATAAACCGAAACATCTGCAAGAGGATTAATAACCTGTACATTCAATAAACGCAAATTTGAATTAGGACTAATAAATTGGGACGTCGATAACTAATTAGCTAACGATGCCCACATGCGACGGTTCCTTAATTGGTCGAATAAATTATTTATACGTTTCTCATAAGCGACCACTTATGATTGCGTTAATTAATTTTTAATTATATTTTTTTAACTACACTTGACAAGTTGTGTAAGTTTAATTGGTGCAAGAACCAAGTGAAAAAAAAATAATTGCTACGACAGCAAATAAAATATAGCCCGCAGGCAATAAACTAATAAAATACGGTTTTTAATTACATATTTTTTAACAGTTAAGAGATAGATGGACTATTCAAAAAAATTAAAAAAAAAATAAATTATCAGAAAATTGTTTTTTTTTTAAATAACTAAAAATAAAACAGTAAAATATTAATGAAACACAGTTATATTCCTTTCTTCACAATTTATTTTTATCGCTAGTTGTATATTTCGGGTACTAAGTATCCATTATCAATAGCTAACAGTAAAACATTGATTGTTGTGTTTCCATTTACAAATTTATGTTCAAAACAATCACTGCAATGATTTAATTGCAAATATTATTAACGAAGTCAAATACAGGGTGTATTTGAAATAACGAACAGGCATTTAAGGGCACATACACAAAATATTTGTGAACCCATATCCGTCAAAATTTATTCGAATATTTTTTTTTGAATTTTCCTAATTTTTTAAACATTTTGAGAACCGATGCTTTTCTCATTTAATTAGGTCTGCATGGAATGTGTGTTTGTTTATTTAAAACGCGAGATACGATTTCTTGCCTCTGAAATTTGAAGTGTTATCGCAACGTTTCTTTTCGTAAAAGATAAACAGTCCTCAAGTTCATTGACTTTTAAAGAGCATTCAGATATTTCCTACGCGCTTGTTGTAATTCGATACTTAAAGTCGATGCCGTTTAAAAATTAGGTCACATTACCACTGCCCCCAAACATGTTGCGTATTTTCACTCATTAACTTTAATAATTAATTGCGGGCTTTTTGTTACAGTTATAAACAAAATAATTACGAATATTATTTAAAAATAATATAATCTCTTCGTGGTTACGAGCCTCCTGTTCGTTATTTCAAATACACCCTGTATACGTTCATGCTCTTCGTTGATAATTTTGCAACTTCTTACAACGATCGCCATGTAAGCCTTAATCAATTCGCAAACAGTAATTAACATGCACCGGACGCATTTCTTCCATTTTTGGATCGACAATGATTGCTCAATTGTCGTCGGCTTGGGGTCACATTGACCGTCGTGACCGCTGTCGATGAAGTGCTGCGGGGAGTGTTTTGTCGATTTATTGAGGAAAATGTGTGTTTCTCCAGGAAACGAAGACGTCTGGGTGGAAATTCAGGCGAACACCTTCAGAAACTGGGTGAACGAAAACCTGCCGGCGGACCTTCGGGTCGCGGACCTCACCCAAGACCTGTGCACGGGGGTGCGGCTCTGCACCTTGGTCGAAAAACTCCAGGGACGCCCGCTGAGGCCCTCGTGGAACAAGAGACCCATGAACCAGCACCACTACCTCGAGAACGTCACCTGCGCCCTCAACGCCATAGAACAAGACGGTGTTAAATTAGTCAATATAGGTGAGTACGAGTGCAGCTGCTCTTTTTCGCTACGAATAAATCATTCATTGTATCCTCACTGTTTCTTCCGTGCTATTCGTTTTGCAAACAAAATTACTTTTAACGTTTGAAACGTTCGCCGCCAAGCGTTTGATGAATTCATGCGCACGCCCGTTCGATTATCACCGAGTTCCTACGTTTTCCGCGCCGGTAAAAATCGAACAATATTTCTAAGCAAATTTGGAAATTTTGAAGCAAATTCCGCGATCGATAAATTTTTTACAAGTTTTTTAATCAGGTGGTGCACATTTCACTCACTCAAATTCGAGTTCAGAGTACCGCCATTTTGTTTACAAGCAAGGTGCGTCAGTTATCTTTTGGTATGTCAAAAATATGTTATTTCTAAGCAAATTTGGAAATTTTTAAGCAAATTCCGCGATCGATAAATTTTTTACAAGTTTTTTAATCAGGTGGTGCACATTTCACTCACTCAAATTCGAGTTCAGAGTACCGCCATTTTGTTTACAAGCAAGGTGCGTCAGTTATCTTTTGGTATGTCAAAAATATGTTATTTATAAGCAAATTTGGAAATTTTGAAGCAAATTCCGCGATCGATAAATTTTTTACAAGTTTTTTAATCAGGTGGTGCACATTCCACTCACTCAAATTCGAGTTCAGAGTACCGCCATTTTGTTTACAAGCAAGGTGCGTCAGTTATCTTTTGGTATGTCAAAAATATGTTATTTCTAAGCAAATTTGGAAATTTTGAAGCAAATTCCGCGATCGATAAATTTTTTACAAGTTTTTTAATCAGGTGGTGCACATTCCACTCATTCAAATTCGAGTTCAGAGTACCGCCATTTTGTTTACAAGCAAGGTGCGTCAGTTATCTTTCGGTATGTCAAAAATATGTTATTTCTAAGCAAATTTGGAAATTTTGAAGCAAATTCCGCGGTCGATAAATTTTTTACAAGTTTTTTAATCAGGTGGTGCACATTCCACTCACTCAAATTCGAGTTCAGAGTACCGCCATTTTGTTTACAAGCAAGGTGCGTCAGTTATCTTTTGGTATGTCAAAAATATATTATTTCTAAGCAAATTTGAAAATTTTGAAGCAAATTCCGCGATCGATAAATTTTTTACAATTTTTTTAATCAGGTGGTGCACATTCCACTCACTCAAATTCGAGTTCAGAGTACCGCCATTTTGTTTACAAGCAAAGTGCGTCACTTATCTTTTGGTATGTCAAAAATATGTTATTTCTGCGCAAATTTGAAAATTTTGAAGCAAATTCCGCGATCGATAAATTTTTTACAAGTTTTTTAATCAGGTGGTGCACATTTCACTCACTCAAATTCGAGTTCAGAGTACCGCCATTTTGTTTACAAGCAAGGTGCGTCAGTTATCTTTAGGTATGTCAAAAATATGTTATTTCTAAGCAAATTTGGAAATTTTTAAGCAAATTCCGCGGGCGATCATTCTTCTAAAATTTTTTTAATCAGGTGGTGCACATTTCACTCACTCAATTTTGAGTTCAGAGTGCTGCCAATTTGTGTCCGAGCAAGGTGCGTCAATTATTTTTTGTGATGTCAAAAATATGTAATTTCTGAGTGCATTTGATAAATTTGAAGGTAATTGCGATAAAATTTTTAGAAATTTTTAAATCGCGAGGTGCACATTTCACTCACTCAAATTCAAGTTAATAGTCTCGCCATTTTATTTACAAGCAAGGTGCGTCAAATATTTTTTGAAATGTCAAAAATATGTCAATTTTGAGCAGATTTGGAAAATTTAAAGATCATATTTTAAGAAATTTTGGCCAATGAAGTAGTTATTTCAGTAAGTAACTAGTTTATAATTTGTACTGATTGTAAAACTATGTTGTAGATTATAAAATATTGTATTTTTCATCACTCCTATTATTTCATTTACCCACAATCAAGTCGGATATTTATTTAAAATTTTGAAAAAAATCATTTTGTGAACTTGGAACAAATCTGCAGTGGTTATTTGATTTACATGAATTTCCATTCATATTTTCTGAATTAATGAGAAAAACAAACAACAAATGCAGGCTTATATAATGCAGGTCGAGGTTGGCCGGGTCAGCCTTGGGATCGCCTACCGTCCTGCGGCCCACATTGTTTTTTTTTTTGCCAGTAGTCTGCTCGGCCATTCTCGGTTGAGCACTCTTTTTTGCGTAAAAGCTAACAACGCCGCGGTTAATTGTTAAAACGATTAAGGCGCTTATTAAGAGATGCATGCGGAATGGACTCTCCTCGACCTTCGGATTTACACATCAAAAGGTGACGGCATATTGTGCAATTTGCTGCAGTCGTGTGGATTAATAATCGACTTGTTGTTACTTCAAAAACAGTAAAACAATGAGAAGTTTTACTTTAGGGTTATTGCTCATTGTTTAACTATTTTATTAATTTGCTTCAAAATTTCCAAATTTGCTTAGAAATAACATATTTTTGACATAGCAAAAGATAATTAACGCACCTTGCTTGTAAGCAAAATGGCAGCACTCTAAACTCGAATTTGAGTGAGTGAAATGTGCACCAGCTGATTAAAAAAATTCTAAAAAATGTATCGCCCGCGGAATCTGCTTCAAAATTTCCACATTTGCTTAGAAATAACATATTTTTGACATAACAAAAGATAATTGACGCACCTTGCTTGTAAAGAAAATGGCAGCACTTAGAACTCAAATTTGAGTGAGTGAAATGTGCACCACCTGATTAAAAAAATTCTAAAATATATATCGCCCGCGGAATCTGCTTCAAAATTTCCACATTTGCTTAGAAATAACATATTTTTGACATAACAAAAGATAATTGACGCACCTTGCTTGTAAACAAAATGGCAGCACTTAGAACTCGAATTTGAGTGAGTGAAATGTGCACCACCTGATTAAAAAAGTTCTAAAAAAATTATCGCTCGCGGAATTTGCTTCAAAATTTCCACATTTGCTTAGAAATAACATATTTTTGACATAACAAAAGATAATTGACGCACCTTGCTTGTAAACAAAATGGCAGCACTTAGAACTCGAATTTGAGTGAGTGAAATGTGCACCACCTGATTAAAAAAATTCTAAAAAATATATCGCCCGCGGAATCTGCTTCAAAATTTCCACATTTGCTTAGAAATGACATATTTTTGACATAACAAAAGATAATTGACGCACCTTGCTTGTAAAGAAAATGGCAGCACTAAGAACTCAAATTTGAGTGAGTGAAATGTGCACCACCTGATTAAAAAAATTCTAAAAAATATATCGCCCGCGGAATCTGCTTCAAAATTTCCACATTTGCTTAGAAATAACATATTTTTGACATAACAAAAGATAATTGACGCACCTTGCTTGTAAACAAAATGGCAGCACTTAGAACTCGAATTTGAGTGAGTGAAATGTGCACCACCTGATTAAAAAAATTCTAAAAAATATATCGCCCGCGGAATCTGCTTCAAAATTTCCACATTTGCTTAGAAATAACATATTTTTGACATAATAAAAGATAATTGACGCACCTTGCTTGTAAACAAAATGGCAGCACTTAGAACTCGAATTTGAGTGAGTGAAATGTGCACCACCTGATTAAAAAAATTCTAAAAAATATATCGCCAGCCGAATCTGCTTCAAAATGTCCACATTTGCTTAGAAATGACATATTTTTGACATAACAAAAGATAATTGACGCACCTTGCTTGTAAACAAAATGGCAGCACTTAGAACTCGAATTTGAGTGAGTGAAATGTGCACCACCTGATTAAAAAAATTCTAAAAAATATATCGCCCGCGGAATCTGCTTCAAAATTTCCACATTTGCTTAGAAATGACATATTTTTGACATAAAAAAAGATAATTGACGCACCTTGCTTGTAAACAAAATGGCAGCACTCTGAACTCGAATTTGAGTTAGTGAAATGTGCATCACCTGATTAAAAAAATTCTAAAGAAAATATCGCCCGTGGAATTTGCTTCAAAATTTCCAAATTTGCTTGGAAACAACATATTTATGACACACCAAAAGATAATTGACGCACCTTGCTTGTAAGCAAAATGGTAGCACTCTGAAATCGAATTTGAGTGAGTGAAATGTGCACCACCTGATTAAAAAAATTCTAAAAAAATTATCGCCCGCGGAATCTGCTTCAAAATTTCCACATTTGCTTAGGAATGATATATTTTTGACATACCAAAAGATAATTGACTTATATTCGTAAACAGCCGTACACATCTATACGCAAGTACTAAATCTGCAGTTAAAATGTTTCATCGGAAATATCAATTTTGAGGTCCTCCGAGGCGATTCAGATATTTAAAAAAATGACCAGTCTGTGGGCGGTTATTTTATTTTAGAAACTAAAGAGTTTTTTTAAATAAAACTTTAAACTTGACTTGTCAATCCGAAAAATTGAAAAGCTTGTGTTGAACTTTTGGTAAGGTTTTGTTATGAAAAATATTACAATATTATCCTTTTTTAAAATGTTGAAGATAATTATGAACTGCTCTTTTATTACCAATTGAATTACATGAACTTTTTGATTTTCGAAAATAAAAATGATTTATTATTTTTACTTTTTCCGCTACGAAGTACGAGAAAGTATTGTGATTGTGAAAAAAGTGCATTTATTTTGGATAATTTTGAAGTCAATTCCTGTGGTTATGATGTTCCGTCTGCGAAAAATAAAATCATAAATGAAATTTTAGTTATTTTTTTGAATGCAATTTTCGTTTCTACAAGGTCAAGTTTTCGGTTTTTTCAAGTTTTTTTAACGAAATTGTGCAAAATTTTTAACCACGGGAATTTGCTTGAAAACGACCAAATGCAATAAAAAAAACTTTTTTTGATTTCCCATTATTTATGGTAATTATTTTTATAATTTTTTAGCCGCTCGGGATAATGTAAACTTCAAAATTGCCATCAGTTGTGTTCTGGTGTGTTTATTTCGGAATCTAGTGATGAAATATTTTTAATTTTTCCTGACCATTAAAGAAGAGTCCATTTTGAGTAATTTTAGAAAGTTTCAAGTTTATGGTAATTGTTTTAATATTTTTTTAGCCGCTCGGGAAAATGTAAACTTAAAAATTGCAGTCAGTTGTGTTCCGGTGTGTTTATTCCGGAATCTAGTGATGAAATATTTTAAAATTTTTAGTGAGTATTAAAGAACAGTTCATTTTGAGAAAAAAAGTTTCTGGCAATTTTTATTCGAGAAAAAATTGATTAAATTTATTTTCATTTTTGGTTTATAATCATGAAACGATAATAGTTACAGCAAATTTATGTTAACAATTTTTATGTGAACAACTTATAAAGAATACGTTTTTTCTAAATCTCTTTAGTTTTCGAGTAAACTGACTATTGTTCGATTATTAATTGTTTGATAACATTTCCAATTACTCAGCTCTGTGCACTTACCTTCATCAAGTAAGACGACAACTATCCCTCCTTCATTCTTCAAAAATTTGAAACAAAAATGATAATCCAAAAACAGCACTCCACCGCATTATTAGACTCCTTTAACACCGAACTCGCGCACTCAACTGGAAAATTTCGTCAGGTGCTAACAGGCTTATCATCTCACCTCACCTTTGCCCCGGAGGCAAATTCACGTCCGGTGTTGATATCGCAAAACCGCATTCTTTCTTCACCTGTTATCAGTGCTTATCTACGCAGCTCTGATTCGAATCAAATTCATTTCAATCTGCACACAAGATAGACAAAGATGCAAATGCACCTGTTTTCATTGAAATTCGGGAGGTTTATCTTTCGGCGAATTAGTGTGCAGATTAACGAAAATTGATTTTAATTATCAGTTATGAAGATGGACGATTGGTAAGTGATTAAATGAAATTGGTTTAATTTTATTGAATGCATTTTTCAATTCAGTTTAATATCTCTCAACACAAATAACGAATGAGTGGAATGACCATCAGTTCGATAGCCCTTTTACAGATGGTACAGAATGTTATAGTTAATATAGTGTTACACCTTACAGAACAAGATATTGTATAAAGTGCGGAATAAATTAATTAAACAATTAACATTTGCTTACTTAAAATATTCCTCGGGCAGATCGATTTTTATTTATCAAAATACAAAATTTAGAAATGGGGTATTTAGAGATTTCAATGGAATTGTAATCCCGAATGTGTTTTGAACAAATTTGTGATATTTTAAGTAGATGGCAATTGTTTTAATATTTTTTTCATGACTCGGAAATTTTTGTATTCACGTTCCGTTCGAATGAGATTATTTTGAAATTTTTGGATGGGGTGTTTACAAATTTCCATGTATATATAATCCCGAATGGTTTTTTAATAAACTTGTAAAATTTTAAGTCGATGGCAATTGTTTTTATATTTTTTTCAAGACTCCGAAATTTTTGCATTTTCCGGCAATTTCACGTTTCGTTCGAATGAGATTATTTCGAAATTTTTGGATGGGATGTTTACAAATTTTCATGTATATATAATCTCGACTAGCTTTTAATAAATTTGTAAAATTTCAAGTCGATGGCAATTGTTTTTATATTTTTTTCAAGACTCGGAATTTTTTGTATTTTTTTTTCAAATCTTTAAAGTTCATCATGAGATATTTTTACTTTCCCAAATTGAAAAAAAAAACCATAATTTGTTTCAAAATTAAGTTGAAGTGAAATTTTTTGAATATTCTTAAATACTAAACATTTTTGTAGTATACTAATTATATTGATTTTCTTAGGGTAACATTTAATATTTTTTTCAAATTTTGAAAGTTTATTATGTAATATTTTAATTTTCGAAATTTCGAAAGTTATTACACGTTTCAAAATTGAGTTAGAGTAGAATTCTTCGAGTGGTCCTAAATTATAAACATTTGTAGAGTATACTGATTTTATTAAAAAAAAATTTAGTGTGAAATTAAATACTTTTTCCAATTTTTTAAAGTTTATTATGTGATTTTGCGTTTCCAATTTTAAACAAATCATAAGTCGTTTCAAAATTAATTTAGAGTAAAATTTCTTAAATTTCCTTAAATTCTCAACATTTGCGGAGTATGTGAAATTTTACGTTTACAAATTTAAAAAATCATAAGTCGTTTTAAAATTAATTTAGAGCAAAATTTATTGAATATCCTTAAACTCTAAACATTTACGGAGTATACTAATTACATTGAATTTTTTTAGAGTTAAGTTTAATATTTTTTTCAGTTTTTTAAAGTTTATTATGTAAAATTTTACGTTTACAAATTTAAAAAATCATAAGTCATTTCAAAATTAATTTAGAGTAAAATTTCTTAAATATCCTTAAATTCTAAACATTTGTGAAGTATACTAATTTCATTAATTTAATTTCAGTTAATTTTATTTAATTTTGAGTACATTTCTAAAGTTATATTTTTTAGGCCCATGGAATAAAATTACTTCAAATTATAATTCGCTCGGGATTCGGGTGATTATCTCTAATTCAAAATTTATCGGAACTGTAAAGTATAATCAATTTTAAGGGTACTTTAAAAGTTACCTAGTTGTGGCAATTATTTTTATTATATTTTTTTCAGTGAGAGAAAATTGAAATTTTAAATTATGATAAGCTCGGTTTTCCAGTGATTAGTTCTAAATCTGGGGAAGGTATATTTTAAGATTTTGATAGAATTATACTGTATAATCAATCTTTAGTATATTTGAAAAATTAGCTAGTTGTGGCAATTGATTTTATATTTTTTTAGGCCAATAGAACAAAATTGTAACTTCAAATGAAAATACGCTCGGGTTTCGGATGGCTATTTTAAACTCCAGTGAAGGGAAATTTTCAAATTTTATCAGTTTTATAATGTATAATCAATTCTGAGTACATTTGAAAGTTACCTATTATGGAAAACATTTTTTATATTTTTTGGCCCATGGAAAAAAAATAATAAAGTTTAAATATTTTTCTGATATTTCTATACCGCTGTATAAATTAAATGATTTTATACTTGACTAAGAATTTGTTTGATGGCGTCACCGTCGAAGTATTTTCTAATCAAACATACCGAAAGTATTTGCGATTCAGTGTCGCCTCGCGGCATAATTAGATATGTACCTTGACTGCGAAATCATCGTTTTATGTATTATTTATTAAGACACAAGAGTACACACAGCCTAGAAGTTGGAAGTAGGTGCGAGAGGTGTCATGGCTAATATAAAGGTTAAACGGCAAATTCGCTATTTTAAGAATTATAATTAATCGATAAATGGTATTACACGGCATTGTAATGACATCAACAAATTGCCAAGGTGAATATGGAATATTTTTTTGATAAAGTACTCGTCAACATATTTCTAGAACACATTGGCGCACTCAACGCTTTTCATGAAGGCACCATTTTGTTCTAAACTTATACAATATTTCAACTCTCAATAGCGACGAGAAGTTGGCCACAACTTTCCAGCCATGGATTTTGGCACCTCCACCATCACCCGAGTTATGAATATTATTTAATCCGGAAGTTTTAATTATAAACAATTTTTAGTTATCAGTTTACGGTTTGAATAAAAATTGGCGATGAATTAATGAACGAAAAAAAAATTATTGACGCCAGTCACACTTGAGTTTTTCATAGAGGTGTGTTAAGGCTGTTCGTCCAGCAACGAATAGTTTCTCCTGTGGGTCATCGGCAATACATATACTTACTCGTCTCTTAAAAATCCTATCGCAATTCAACAGATGGCGTCACTTTACGCCAACTAAAATATCTCGCGGAAGGGTCCAGCTCATACGCAATTGCGCCCTTATTTTTCAGGTGAAACTAATTCGGCTTAATGGAGTTTATTACTAAAGAATCAATCTGTGCCTCTATAGTAAAACATTTTAGATTTTCAGCGTTTAACTCTGAATTTGCACATGCGTTGCCTGCTGAACTCATCCTAAAATTTATACAAGATTTACACGCGGAATAAAAAAATACTTCAAATTAAATTTGCTACAAAACTGCACCACTACTATAAATTTATTTCATGTGGTACAATTTATAATTAATTTTTTAGCCGTTTCCAGTCGATTTATTATTATTAAGCACTATTTACGAAAAAAGTCATTTTGCGTATTTCGGTTTCTGGAAGTCCCACAATTTTTTTATAGATAAATAGTGTTCAGAATGAGCTCTCAGATTTGAAAAAAAAAACAAACAAAAATTTACTTCAAGTCGATTTAAGCACTATTTACGAAAAAAGTAATTTTGCATATCTCACTTCCTGGAAGTCCCACAAATTTTTTATAAAATATATAAATAATGCCATTTGTACGTTTCTTCTTGAGATGTGATGAAGCAATCATACTAAAACTTTATCTTCACATGGAATCAAAACAAATGGTCTGTGAGAGCTAATTTTGCCGAACGGGTCTTGGAATTTTATACTCGACGGATAAGTTAATATCTGCTTTTCAACGTATCGGAACAACTAAGATGGCTTAAGTAGTCTTTTACGATTTCTTGTGTTTTGCTTCTTCAAAGAGGCCGCAAATTAACGACCGATCGCTCGATTAACGATCCGGAATTCCTTGTCGCATTGCCACCATACCTGCTGCAAATAATTTTAGGTGATGAATCATAGGCGTCCGCAGAGGGGTATAAGAGGGTACTTGTCCTCCTCCTAGGGATTAAGTCAGTGATGTAATATTGATAGTTTTCACTAATTTAGTTTCACTAATTTAGTTTAAGCCATAAAATTTGTTTCATCAAATAAAGTGATTAAAATCTAAAAACTCAAATATTTTTCTCTTAAATGTTAATGAATGCCAACAAAATGACAGACGGAGCTGTCAATATTCCAGACTAGAGGTGGGCAAAATGATTATTCTTTGTAGAGTTGCCTCAGTGAAAAGAGTCGACTGAAAGGAACAAAATTTACACCTCGCGATTATTAAAATTCTAAAAAAATAATCACACGCGGAATTGTCTTCAAAACTTCCAAATACACTTGGAAATAATACATTTTTGACATACCAGAAAACATTTGATGTCCACAAACTGGAAACAAAATGGCGACGCTCTAAACTTGAATTGAAGGAAACGAAATTCGCACCTTGCGATTATTAAAATTCTAAAAAAATAATCACTCGCGGAATTGTCTTCAAAACTTCAAAAACACTTGGAAATAATACATTTTTGACATCCTAGAAAACAATTAATGTCCACAAACTGGAAACAAAATGGCGACATTCTAAACTTGAATTGAAGGAAACGAAATTCGCACCTCGCGATTATTAAAATTCTAAAAAAATAATCACTTGCGGAATTGTCTTCAAAACTTCCAAAAACACTTGGAAATAATATATTTTTGACATCCTAGAAAACAATTGATGTCCACAAACTGGAAACAAAATGGCGACATTCTAAACTTGAATTGAAGGAAAGGAAATTTGCACCTCGCGATGATTAAAATTCTAAAAAAATAATCACTCGCGGAATTGTCTTCAAAACTTCCAAAAACACTTGGAAATAATATATTTTTGACATCCTAGAAAACAATTGATATCCACAAACTGGAAACAAAATGGCGACGCTCTAAACTTGAATTGAAGGAAACGAAATTTTCACCTCGCGATTATTAAAATTCTAAAAAAAATATTCACTTGCGGAATTGTCTTCAAAACTTCCCAATACACTTGGAAATAATACATTTTTGACATACTAGAAAGTCATTGATGTCCACAAACTGGAAACAAAATGGCGACGCTCTAAACTTGAATTGAAGAAAACGAAATGCGCACCTCGCCATTATTAAAATTCTAAAAAAATAATCACTTACGGGATTGTCCTCAAAACTTCCAAAAACACTTGGAAATAATATATTTTTAATATACTGGAAAACAATTGATGTCCACAAACTGGAAACAAAATGGCGACGCTCTAAACTTGAATTGAAGGAAACGAAATTCGCACCTCGCGATTATTAAAATTCTAAAAAAATAATCACTAGCGGAATTGTCTTCAAAACTTCCAGATACACTTGGAAATAATATGTTTTTGATATCCTAGAAAACAATTGATGTTCACAAACTGGAAACAAAATGGCGACGCTCTAAACTTGAATTGAAGGAAACGAAATTCGCACCTCGCGATTATTGAAATTCTAAAAAAATAATCACTTGCGGAATTGTCTTCAAAACTTCCAAATACACTTGGAAATAATACATTTTTGACATACTAGAAAGCAATTGATGTACACAAACTGGAAACAAAATGGCGACGCTCTAAACTTGAATTGAAGGAAACGAAATTCGCACCTCGCGATTATTAAAATTCTAAAAAAATAATCACTTGCGGAATTGTCTTCAAAACTTCCAAAAACACTTGGAAATAATATATTTTTGACATCCTAGAAAACAATTGATGTCCCCAAACTGGAAACAAAATGGCGACGCTCTAAACTTGAATTGAAGGAAACGAAATTCGCACCTCGCGATTATTAAAATTCTAAAAAAATAATCACTTGCGGAATTGTCTTCAAAACTTCCAAATACACTTGGAAATAATACATTTTTGACATCCTAGAAAGCAATTGATGTCCACAAGTTCACACGAGTTCGAAAATTGTTGAAACTAAAAAAAAATAAAGCCTTCGATGTGTAGAGTTCTTGATGCGTGCAATTCACATACAGGGTGTGCAAATAAATAAAATGGCGCTAAATTTAAACGTACATGTATACAGGATGTTTCATTAAAACGTTTCAAAATGAGAAAATTTGACAAATGAGAGCAAAGGATATGATAGGAAAAAATAAATATTCGTTTCTTATTAAATACAAATTCAGTCTCCCAGTATGTCGTAATGGAGAAATCTGTAATGTAGGTAGATTTAACTATGGTACAGATCTTATACAGAGTGTGTCAGTAAACTTTAGTCCTAAATCCAAGCATGTACCTTCATCGTACAAAAAAAGGTGAATCCCGTTAATAAACGTATTATTATTATTATTATCGTCCAACTACTTCCATTGATTTTACATGGTGTATTCAGTTTTCTTTCATGCTGTCGCAAAATTAAAACCAAGTGATTTTAAAAGTCTTGGATTGCAAAATTATTCAACAATTGCAGTTTGTAAAATTATGTGATCAATCATTGTTTAATAATAATAATAATAATAATAATACGTTTATTAACGGGATTCACCCTCTTTTTACAATGTAATACATACATATATTGAGTACTAAAAATTAATACATAATAATGGTTTGAGCAAGTACAAAATAAAAATCTATTAATCTTATATAAAAAGAAAGATATACTATAGCGACTGGGTTAGTTAACGCATTACAATATAACTAGAAATTTTACACGAACCAATTATGGTTTCTGAGTCAGTAAAAACCAAAGCATTAATTAATTTTGGAAATAATGACTGACTTACAGGAAGCCAGAGAATTATTAAAAATGTCAAACTCATGAGACATATTGAGCAAATTTACATTTCGCATAATTATTTCTATTGGAGAATAATAACCATAATTAGTTCGATGAAAATTCGGTCGAAACAAAGATGCATTGCGAATGGGTCTATTATGTGAGTGAAAATTAAAATTCAGCATGGATAACAACTCTGGAGATATGATTTCACCATTTATAAGTTTGTGGACAAAGCAAATCCCAGCAATTATATAACGGCCATTAATTGACTTTAGATTTATGTTAATATTAAATCTGTAAAATAAGTAGCGAACAAATTTATTTTGAATTTTCTCTAATTTGGCAATATGAGTGTCATAAAATATACAAAATATCGCTGATATTTCGTGTTTTTATGTTTATCTCATAGATTTTTCTACCAAATAAAATTCCAACCCAACAAATAGATATTTTGTTTAGCTAAACAAACCATAAATGTATTTTTATTTCTTTGCAGGTAACTTAGACATCGTTAATGGAAACTTGAAGTTAATCTTAGGTTTAATTTGGTCCTTGATCGTCCGGTACCAAATTGGAAGATCGAAATTCCCACCTAGGAAGTTAATGTTGGCGTGGTTGCAGGGAGTTCTACCCGAATGCAAAGTCAACAATCTTACCACCGACTGGAACTCCGGAGTCCTTCTATCAGCTTTGGTCGACTATTGCCAGCCAGGATTATTCACACACTGGAGAGGTCTAGGTATGAAGTACATGTAATTTTTATACACAATATAACTATGCCCGTGGTGCATATCACATTTAATTTCATTTTGGTACTACAATTCATTAAATTCTGCACTAAAATCGACGCAGAATTTAAACTAAAACCAAAACCGATTTCAATTTTTCTCAATGCAGCCGCTTATAAAGATCTACAATGCTGAAATACTTTTCTAAAGTATTTTGTTTACACGTTAAGGTAGTGCCTTCCGGCCACTAAACCATAAGGCTAAACTCGTACTGTCGGTTCAGACATATATTCCACGTTTTTGCAGCGAGTCTTTGGGTTCCGGCGTGGCCGATCGGCAAAAGTCAAGGGTTGACAGTTTTCTTCAAGCTTTAGAGTTCAGGTCTTGCCCTTGGACACTGCGATTTGCCTCACGGATTAGTGGCCGGAAGGCAAACCTTATCGTGTACGCCCACCTTAAGACGGTTTTTTTTCTGTCAACAGAAACCCTCGATTGTTGTTTGTTTCCAAGTTATTACGCTATCTTACAGATACATACAAATACTATAATTATCGCTTGTAAACGTTGTATCAATCAATCAATTAAATATTATTGTTGTAGATAAACATAATGGAATTGAGAATTGTAGAAGAGCCATGTCTATCGCCCAAAAGGATTTGGGCATTCCGGCGGTCCTCGAGCCCGAATATCTGGCTTCGCCCTGGCTGGACGAACTCTCCGGAATGACCTACCTTTCGTATTTCATGAAGCCCGGATCGCCAGGATTCTACGCGACACTAAGATGGGTCAATTCCAGATTGGAACGTCCCGTCAAAAATTTTACCGTGAGTTAAAATTTGAAAGAAAAACACGTGTTGCAGATTCGTTCTAAAATTTAAATCTATGTAGTTAGTAAACTCAATCGCTAAGAATGACTTTTTTGTAAAATTAACTGAAAACATCAAAATTGCGACTTTTCCAACTCCAAATATGTGATGTTAATTTTTGAAAATTCATAACTGCCAAACGCGTAGTTCGATTTTAATGATTTGCACGTCAAAATGTAGAAAGTTTAGTATACTTTAACACAGTATTTAAACATTTTTTGTAAAGTTAACAAAATATGTCAAAATTGCACTTTTTTCAACTTTTCCACCTCCAAATATGCGATATTAATTTTTGAAAATTCATAACTGCCGAATGCGTAGTTCGACCTTAATAATTTGCACGACAAAATATAGCAAATTTAGTATACTTTAACACGGTATTTAAACATTTTTTGTAAAGTTAACAAAACATGTCAAAATTGCACTTTTTTCGACTTTTCCACCTCCAAATATGCGATATTAATTTTTGAAAATTCATAACTGCCGAATGCGTAGTTCGATTTTAATGATTTGCACGTCAAAATGTAGCAAATTTAGTATACTTTGACAAGGTGTTTAGACATTTTTTGTAAAGTTACCAAAAAATATCAAAACTGCACTTTTTTCGACTTTTCCACCTCTAAATATGTGATGTTAATTTTTGAAAATTCATAACTGCCGAATGCGTCGTTCGATTTTAATGATTTGCACGTCAAAATGTAGCAAATTTAGTATACTTTGACACGGTGTTTAGACATTTTTTGTAAAGTTACCAAAAAATATCAAAACTGCACTTTTTTCGACATTTCCACCTCTAAATATGCGATATTAATTTTTGAAAATTCATAACTGCCGAATGCGTAGTTCGATCTTAATGATATGCACGTAAAAATGTAGAAAATTTAGTATACTTTAACACAGTGTTTAGACATTTTTTGTAAAGTTACCAAAAAATATCAAAACTGCACTTTTTTCGACTTTTCCACCTCTAAATATGCGATATTAATTTTTGAAAATTCATAACTGCAGAATGCGTAGTTTGATCTTAATGATTTGCACGTCAAAATGTAGCAAATTTAGTTTACTTTAACACGGTATTTAGATATTTTTTTGTAAAGTTACCAGAAAATATCAAAACTGCACTTTTTTCGATTTTTCCACCTCTAAATATGCGATATTAATTTTTGAAAATTCATATCTGCCGAATGCGTAGTTCGATCTTAATGATTTGCACGTCAAAATGTAGCAAATTTAGTATTCTTTAACACGGTATTTAGACAGTTTTTGTAAAGTTACCAAAAAATATCAAAACTGCACTTTTTTCGACTTTTCCTCCTCTAAATATGCGATATTCATTTTTGAAAATTCATAACTGCCGAATGCGTAGTTCGATTTTAATAATTTGCACGTAAAAATATAGCAGATTTAGTATAATTTAACACTGTGTTCAGACAATTTTTGTAAAGTTACCAAAAGATATCAAAACTGCAATTTTTTCAACTTTTCCACTTCTATATATGCGATATTAATTTTTGAAAATTCATAACTGCCGAATGCGTAGTTCGATTTTAATGATTCGCAGGTCAAAATGTAGCAAATTCAGTATACTTTAACACGGTATTTAGACATGTTTTGTAAAGTTACCAAAAAATGTCAAAATTGCAGTTTTTTCAACTTTTCCACCTCTAAATATGCGATAAGAATTTTTGAAAATTCATAACTGCCGAATGCGTAGTTCGATCTTAATGATTTGCACGTCAAAATGTAGCAAATTTAGTATACTTTAACACGGTACTTAGACATTTTTTGTAAAGTTACCAAAAAATATCAAAATTGCACTTTTTTCGACTTTTCTACCTCCAAATATGTGATGTTTATTTTTGAAAATTCATAACTGCCGAATGCGTAGTTCGATCTTAATGATTTGCACGTCAAAATGTAGCAAATTTAGTATACTTTAACACGGTATTTAGACATTTTTTTGTAAAGTTACCAAAAAATTCCAAAACTGCACTTTTTTCGACTTTTCCACCTCCAAATATGTGATGTTTATTTTTGAAAATTCATAACTGCCGAATGCGTAGTTCGATCTTAATCATTTGCACGTCAAAATATAGAAAATTTAGTATACTTTAACACAGTGTTTAGACATTTTTTGTAAAGTTACCAAAAAATATCAAAACTGCACTTTTTTCGACTTTTCCACCTCTAAATATGCGATATTAATTTTTGAAAATTCATAACTGCCGAATGCGTCGTTCGATTTTAATGATTTGCACGTCAAAATGTAGCAAATTT
Organism: Ocypus olens; assembly: GCA_910593695.2. NCBI lineage: Eukaryota > Metazoa > Arthropoda > Insecta > Coleoptera > Staphylinidae > Ocypus > Ocypus olens. The sequence continues at coordinate 52,823,117 of OU343056.1, forward strand.
AGTATACTTTGACACAGTGTTTAGACATTTTTTGTAAAGTTACCAGAAAATATCAAAACTGCACTTTTTTCGACTTTTCCACCTCTAAATATGCGATATTAATTTTTGAAAATTCATATCTCCCGAATGCGTAGTTCGATCTTAATGATTTGCACCTCAAAATGTAGAAAATTTAGTATGCTTTAACACAATGTATAAACATTTTTTGTAAAGTTACCAAAAAATATCAAAACTGCACTTTTTTCGACTTTTCCACCTCTAAATATGAGATAATAATTGTTGAAAATTCATAACTCCAGAATACGTAGTTCGATCTTAATGATTTGCACGTTAAAATGTAGAAAATTTAGTATACTTTAACACGGTATTTAGACATTTTTTTGTAAAGTTACCAAAAAATATCAAAATTGCACTTTTTTCGACTTTTACACCTCTAAATGTGTGATGTTTATTTTTGAAAATTCATAACTGCCAAACGCGTTGTTCGATCTTAATGATTTGCACCTCAAAATATAATTTCAGCCCTTTTTCAAAACATTAACATCTATTTCCTATGTATTAAGTTGCTCCAAAATCTTCCACTTTGAACCGTTTTAAAAAATATCCCAAGAATGTTTTCTTAGAAACGTGGTATTGATTCTTTAACAGGTTTTAAGACTACCTTTGCTAAATAACATTCGGTTACGATGACGATCTTATTTTTTTCTTCTATTTTAGTCCGATTGGAATGATGGCCGAGTGGTTAGTGAAGTAATCAGGTCATTAGGAGGATCGGCTCCAATTCCAGAAAAATTACGTACGGAACAGTCGTACTGGGAGAGCAATTTGACACAAGCTTTGGACGCTGGAAGGAGGTTGGGAGTTCAGCCGATTCTTCAAGCTCGAGATATGGCGGATATTCACGTTGAACATCTGGGCGTGATGGCGTACGCGGCGAATTTCCAATGGGTGCCGGAAAGACCTCCGATGGCGGACCTTATCGGCGTTAAATTGGATTCAACATCTGGAAGAGTTGGAGAACCTGTAAGTTGAAACTAAACTACTCAAACATTAATAGGGAAAATTTACAAATCTATAAAATTATAATATCCTTCTTCATTTTGAAGTAAATACTGTTGTCGTTGGCAGTTCCTTTGCTCAGAGTCCTTTTGAGAGCGAAGCTTAATAATAATAAGCTTCTGGGAAATTTGCAAATCTATAAAATTATAGTTTTTTCATGTTTAAGTAATTTATTTAAAACTATTGTCGCTGTTGGTAGTTCCCTTGATCGGAGGCGATGAGTCAAAAATGGTTGCCTTAATAGAGTCAAGTTTTTGCAATTGCAAGCGAGGGTAATAGCAAAAGATAGACAATATCGAGAACACCGCTCTTCTCTATGTTTCACACCACACATCCTCTCTTACCTTGCTTTTCAGTGGAGAGTTATTTTCAGAAGAATTCTTCTCATTAAGGGCACATATGTTGGTTTCTTTTTGAAATTGCTATTTAAACTACTATACAAATGTTGGCATTACATGGAACCCGCGTGTAAACAGTGGCATGCATACACCAAATCTTAATAAAATATTGATGTATCGGGAATTGTCTTGTAGTGTCATAGGCGTGAATAAAAAAATAGTTTTCAAAAGTTTCAATAGTCCATAAATGTAATGAATGAATATTACTTCATATTAAGAAGGCTATGTTTGTTTCAGACGCATTATCAAATCTCATTAATGGACTCCTCACTATCCTACAGTAAGTTATCCGTGGAAATTCGTGGACCAGACAACAAAATATATCCCCAGAGGAGTTTGAAGAACGGAAGAGGGTCATTTGTGCCGCAAAGGATGGGCATGCATGAGATCATAGTCTTTTATGAGGATCAAGAGGTGTCATCCAAACACTACTTCAGAGCCCTGCCTCCATTGGTTGAGGTAATGCCGCCTGGTATGGCACCATGTGCTCTTGGATCTCTAGTACAAGTCCTCGTAAATGCAACAGGTAATTAAAATGATATATATGATCGTTAGTAAATGCTATAAAAACGATGACCTGGTTTTCGGTATCTAATATTACGGAGGTTAGTGATAAAATGTAAAAGTATGAAGTTTGGTTATTCATTAAAATAGAAATCTTTTAAAGCACATATAGTGAACACTATAGCAAAATGGATTCTCTTTTTAGGTGCTCCAAAGAAAGAAGATATTTTAGTGACTGCGTACAGTCCCTTGGGAAGACCCTTAGCTTGTCCACTAACAACAATAGATGGAACAAACACGGCCACTTTCAAACCTGACGAAGCCGGAGAGTGGAGAATCGAGATAACTTATCAAGGAAAACAAATTCAGGTAATTATTCTTTAATCTTTATTTATATAAACAACAGCAACAATTTTCGGGCTTTAGCTTGGTTGGTTTTGACTGGAAGTTACTGTATCTGCCCCTACAGTGGCGATCACATGGCTCTGGTTTACTAGCCGCTTGCCTCTGTTAGCTGTAGCAACAGCGTGTGCATATTTTAATCCTTTGACCTACAACCACGAGTACTCCTCGTGTTTAAATGTTCGGGCCAAACATAACGACCACGAGCATATCTCGTGGCGCGCCGCTTGGGCCGATCACATCGAGCACGAGCTCAACTCGTGGCGAGCCGCTTGGGCCAATCAAATCGAGTACGAGCTCAACTCCTGGCGCAACGCTTGCGTTAGTAGTGCTGCACAATGAATGCATTTTTTTGCGAAACAGAATTTTTTGAAGTCCATATTTTACGTTTTCAGTTGTGCCATGAAAAAGCATGAATTTGTGCGCATACAATTGGGCACGCCAGGCGTGCCTTAGTCGGACTGGTTTCTGCTGCTGCATTCGGACATAAGGAAAGTAGGCCAAAGGGTTAATAACATTTTTTTCAATTCACTTAGTTGTTGCTTTCTAGATTATAATAAAATTAAATTTATCCAAGCCCGGCCCGGCCCAGCCCGGGTTAAATTATCTATCGGAAAGCCCGGCCCGGCCCGGCCCGCAGTTTGAAAAGTACGGCCCGGCCCATGCAGGTCTCTGATGTCAATCACTTCCTGCCTTCTTCGCAGCCTCTATTGAGTATTTGTAGGTCTGTGCTCAACAGAAATTCGAGCAATGCTTTGCCTCTTTTATTGGTGTCCGTACTTCCCCACACTAGATGGTGGGTGTTAACATCGCATGCCTTTAATGAGGCTTATTTTGTTGCTCTTACAGTGTCTGATTACAGTCTCCAGTTCATTTGTTGAGGTGGTACAGCTGCGTTGTAGGGCAGATATGCGGAGATGAGAAAAGCCCTCCTGCCATCCACACCTTCAATGCAGATCACTGTGAAATCAGCTGTTGAGAATGGTGGCACGAGAATACCCTTGCACGTTCGCGCTTTTTGTTTTTGTTCACCATAGAATGTGGTGCCCTTAACCGTTTTAGTGCCGACAATTTTTTTGTGGGTATACCGTAAATTGCCAAAGAAAAATGTGCAGTTTTAATGATTTTATGTTGTTAGGAAAAACATAAGAAGCGCCATAGTGCTCGCGGCCCTTTTGATAGGAGTATGCAGCGACGCGGTGGCTCTGCTCGGCACTATAACGGTTAACATTATCTAGTCTAGTTCTGTTAGCCACTACATAGGGTTCTTGAATAAGCGCTAGGGCGTTTTCGTCGCTTTGCAAGTTGTGGTCCAATACTAGAACTGCATCCTTGCAATGCTGCAGATTTATTTGAATTATGTTTAATTCTTTCTGTTTTATATTTAAATTCAATTAGTTATGTTAATAGTAAGCTTATTCCAAAAGCATTAGAAATTAGAATAAAGAGATAAAAGATGACTCACCATTTATTGTTGGGAGCTGTTCATGGGGCGAGGAGCCTCATGGCGAGTTTCCTCACTTCTCTCGGCAGCTACCTCGGTTGATGTTGAGATGGCCTCACTTGGAGTTGCCTTCTTTGGGATTAGTGTAACAAGTTGGAACTTTTATCCGAGTTGGCATTTTTGCTGTGCTGTGCTGAAGAAGACTGGCCTTGCTACGCTCTTTAGGAGGGTGGTCTCTTCGTCGGGAACTCCCAGGACGACCAATCTTTCTTCCGGTTTTGTTTTGAGATGGAAAACGCACCACTGATCCGTCAGCGCCTTATTTTGACCTGCCATGAGGTTGGTAGTTTGCTCTATCTCCAGAGGTTGACCTGGCAGCCATAAGGTTGCTTTAGTCAGCCTCGGGAGGGTATAAATTTGTATCCTTGGATAAATTTGGATGTGGAGCTAGGCTCTGGACTATCGATGTTAGCCAGCCTTAAGGTTGCTTTAGTCATCCTCGGGAGGCTATTAATGTAGACCCTTCCCATAGTGGAGCTAGGTTCTGGACTATCGATGTCAGCCAGTAGAGCGATAGTTGGTTCGCGCAGGTTATTCTCAGGATTTCTCCTGAGTACAGCCAGCGGTCGAAGATGGAACTGACCGACCATCCGAAATGGTCTTCACCAGTCCCATCTACTATATTGACCTGCGCCTCTGTGAACTTTCCAGGGTAGTTTTGGCCATCGATGATCGCTACTTGGAGGTGTTCATTGACAGCCTCCTTGTAGCTGGTTGCAGAGATCTTGGGTCGGTTGATTCCAGAAGATTTTGTAGTAGAGTCATCCGAACTGGTCCTCTTCTTTCCCTTTTTCTGTGAGGCTGGGTCCTTCGCTTTGAGCAATGCCTTTGGTTTCCCTTTTGGTCCGCGCAGGTTATTCTCGTGATTTCTCGTGAGTACAGCCAGCGGTCGAAGATGGGACTGACCGACCATCCGAAATGGTCTTCATCAGTCCCATCTACTATATTGACCTCACCCTTCGTGAGCTTCCCCAGGAAGTTTTCGCCATCGATGATTGCTACTTAGAGGTGTTTATTGGCAGCCTCTTTGTAGCTGGTTGCAGAGAACTTGAGTCGGTTGATTCCACAAGATTTTGTAGTAGAGTCATCCGAACTGGTCCTCTTCTTTCCCTTTTCCTGTGAGGCTGGGGCCTTCGCTTTGAGCAATGCCTTTGGTTTCCCAGAGGCTACTGTCTGGCGACCTGCCATAGTTAAGCTGGCGTCGTCCACAGTGTTTTTGGGAGGTTCTGGCTGACTGGTCCCAGCCGATGCGCGCCTTCTTTCTGCGTTTGGCCCCGGCTTCGCTGAGATCCGTTTCTGGTTCTTTGAAACAGGGTCTTCTGTTAAAATATTAAGAGGGTCGACACTTCAGAGGTGAAGGGTGAACTGGTCCCAGCCATGCGCGCCTTCTTTCTGCGTTTGGCCCCGGCTCCGCTGACCCGTTCCTGGTTCTTTGGAACAGTCTTCTGTTTAAATATTAAGAAGGTTGACAGTGTTGTCAGCCCACTTCAGACGTGAAGGGTGACCTCCAGCCTCGCCAATATTCGTGATTTGCGAGTTATCCGAACACGCATCCACTAGGATTTTTTGCAGAGATTTTGGATTTTTACGACGGTTCTCATCTCACCAAGCCCCACCCACCACGAAGCCATATAAGGGACGGTACAAACTGGTGTATCACGTCAAGGTTGTTGGTGGAAATATAGTCCCCAGGGTGGAGCAGAGTATATAAGACAGCGGCGCACCCAGTCTGCAAAACCAGTTGCGGCTACTTGCAAATACATCCCTTCCCGAGGTCTCCTCCTACCGACCCTCTGACCGGGCGACGCAACCGATTGATTCGTGTCGGATTAAACACGAACCTCCCGTTCAGTAGAAATCCTGGACAAACTACTGTATCACCAACCTCGCTGTGCGTGCAGCGAGATCACTCAAGTATAGTATCCCCAGATTTAGAGAGGTGCCCCAGTTTCAACTAAACAACTAAACCCTTTGCTAGTAACCGGCTCGGAGCAGTTTTCGTGTCAATGTTAAATTGTTACGTTACAGTTACCCACGTGTTTGTGCCGTGCGTGGAGATCCGTGTCGTAGGATTAGAGGAATAATAAAGCTTCGTGTTTTCGAGTGGTTTACAACGGCATTAACAACAATCTCAATAAAATTATCAACTTGAGGGTAATCCGGCAAATGTACGGTGGGTGACGACCAGGTAAATATCTCCACGAATCTGCCGGACTACCCTTTACGTGATGATTTTATTGAGGTTACTGTTAATGCCGTTGTAAACCACTCGAAAAGACGAAGCCTTATTATTCATCTAAACCAGGTTCCTCTCATCCTATGACACGGGTCCCCACGCACGGCACAAACACGTGGGTAACCGTAACGTAACAATTTAACATTGACACGAAAACTGCTCCGAGCCGTTTACTGGCAAAGGGTTTAGTTGTTTAGTTGAAACTGGGGTGTGGTTCTTCATCACGCACGATCGGTCTTGGATACGAGATCCCTGGAGTTGCAGTCAAGGAGAAGGACGTGCGACCCGTTTCCTCTCCCACTTTCCCTTATTTATGCTAGTAAGAACAATGCGGTAAGCAAACCGTATTTATCTTTTAAGGGAGGACCCTTCACTTGTGCGGTCTTCGATCCGAACGGCGTAGTCGTCTCAGGTCTAGAAGGAGCTCTACCGATGGTGCCACATGCCATAGATTTAGATTGCAGAGATGTGTGCGTTCCTGGAGAAGTTTACGCCGACATAGTTCACGATAAAAGATCGTTGCACACGAGGATCGAGAGGATAGATCCAGATGGTTTTCTGCATCGAGTACATTTTACTCCAGTATATCCAGGAAAACATCGGGTATGTATATGCATAGTTTAATATACAGGGCGTTGAATTGCAAAACGGGCCATAGGGATTTACATGTAAAATTTAAAATGTATTAATATTGGCTCCCCTAATTATTTGACAGTATCGATCTTTTTACATTATTTTTAAAGCTTTTTAAGGTACCTTACTCAATAGTTTCTGCAAAGTATTTACCGACGTATTTGCAAAAAACTTGACTATTATTTTGAACTCAAAAGGTTGGCCATGAAATCATAATGGCGGATATTTTATTTTTCTCTAAAAAGTGACAGTCACTGTCATTACGATTTACAACCGGCCGTATATTAAACACAAGAAAAAGTATTTATAAGTAAATAAATTTGAAAAAAAAAAATCAAAAATTCACAACTCGTAAAATAATTAATGAATTTTTAAAAACTGTACTTTATTTGAATAAGCAATGATTTGTGAATTTAATTTATATTTTGTAGAATTAAATCAATACGTTTTATATTTTTCTTTCATTTGTTTTGCTCGAGTGTCCCACAATTTGAAAAAAAAAATTTCAAAAATTCACAACTCGTAAAATAATTATTAGATTTTCAAAAACTATACTTTATTTGAATAAGCAATGATTTGTAAATTTAATTTAATTTTTGCAGAATTTAGTCAACACGTTTTATATTTTTATTTTATTTTTTGCTCGAGTGTTCCACAATTTGAGAAAAAAAATTCAAAAATTCACAACTCGTAAAATAATTAATGAATTTTCAAAAACTGTACTTTATTTGAATAAGCAATGATTTGTGAATTTAATTTAATTTTTGCAGAAGTTAATCAATACGTTTTATATTTTTATTTTATTTTTTTGCTCGAGTGTCCCACAATTTGAAAAAAAAAATTCAAAAATTCACAACTCGTAAAATAATTAATGAATTTTCAAAAACTGTACTTTATTTGAATAAGCAATGATTTGTGAATTTAATTTAATTTTTGCAGAATTTAGTCAACACGTTTTATATTTTTATTTTATTTTTTGCTCGAGTGTTCCACAATTTGAAAAAAAAATTCAAAAATTCACAACTCGCAAAATAATTATTAGATTTTCAAAAACTATACTTTATTTGAATAAGCAATGATTTGTGAATTTAATTTAATTTTTGTAGAATTTAGTCAACACGTTTTATATTTTTATTTTATTTTTTGCTCGAGTGTACCACAATTTGAAAAAAAAATTCAAAAATTCACAACTCGTAAAATAATTAATGAATTTTCAAAAACTGTACTTTATTTGAATAAGCAATTATTTGTGAATTTAATTTAATTTTTGCAGAATTTAGTCAACACGTTTTATATTTTTATTTTATTTTTTGCTCGAGTGTTCCACAATTTGAAAAAAAAAATTCAAAAATTCACATCTCGTAAAATAATTAATGAATTTTCAAAAACTGTACTTTATTTGAATAAGCAATTATTTGTGAATTTAATTTAATTTTTGCAGAATTTAGTCAACACGTTTTATATTTTTATTTTATTTTTTGCTCGAGTGTTCCACAATTTGAAAAAAAAATTCAAAAATTCACATCTCGTAAAATAATTAATGAATTTTCAAAAACTGTACTTTATTTGAATAAGCAATGATTTTTAAATTGAATTTAATTTTTGTAGAATTTAATCAATACGTTTTATATTTTTCTTTTATTTTTTTTGCTCGAGTGTCCCACAATTTGAAAAAAAATTTCAAAAACTCACAACTCGCAAAATAATTCTTAGATTGAAGCAATGATTTGTGAATTTAATTTAATTTTTGCAGAATTTAATCAACACGTTTTATATTTTTATTTTATTTTTTGCTCGAGTGTTCCATAATTTGAAAAAAAAATTCAAAAATTCACAACTCGTAAAATAATTAATGAGTCTTCAAAAACTGTACTTTATTTGAATAAGCAATGATTTTTAAATTGAATTTAATTTTTGTAGAATTTAATCAATACGTTTTATATTTTTCTTTTATTTTTTTTGCTCGAGTGTCCCACAATTTGAAAAAAAAAAAATTCAAAAATTCACAACTCGTAAAATAATTAATCAATTTTCAAAAACTGTACTTTATTTGAATAAGCAATTATTTGTGAATTTAATCTAATTTTTGCAGAATTTAGTCAACACGTTTTATATTTTTATTTTATTTTTTGCTCGAGTGTTCCACAATTTGAAAAAAAAAATTCAAAAATTCACAACTCGTAAAATAATTAATGAATTTTCAAAAACTGTACTTTATTTGAATAAGCAATGATTTGTGAATTTAATTTAATTTTTGTAGAATTTAATCAATACGTTTTATATTTTTCTTTCATTTTTTTTGCTCGACTGTCCCACAATTTGAAAAAAAAAAATTCAAAAATTCACAACTCGTAAAATAATTAATGAATTTTCAAAAACTGTACTTTATTTGAATAAGCAATGATTTGTAAATTTAATTTAATTTTTGTAGAATTTAATCAATACGTTTTATATTTTTCTTTCATTTTTTTTGCTCGAGTGTCCCACAATTTGAAAAACAAAATTTCAAAAATTCACAACTCGCAAAATAATTATTAGATTTTCAAAAACTATACTTTATTTGAATAAGCAATGATTTGTAAATTTAATTTAATTTTTGCAGAATTTAGTCAACACGTTTTATATTTTTATTTTATTTTTTGCTCGAGTGATCCACAATTTGAAAAAAAAAATCAAAAATTTACAACTCGTAAAATAATTAATGAATTTTCAAAAACTGTACTTTATTTGAATAAGCAATGATTTGTGAATTTAATTTAATTTTTGTAGAATTTAGTCAACACGTTTTATATTTTTATTTTATTTTTTGCTCGAGTGTTCCACAATTTGAAAAAAAAAATTCAAAAATTCACAACTCGTAAAATAATTAATGAATTTTCAAAAACTGTACTTTATTTGAATAAGCAATGATTTGTGAATTTAATTTATATTTTGTAGAATTTAATCAATACGTTTTATATTTTTCTTTCATTTTTTGCTTGAGTGTCCCACAATTTGAAAAAAAAAATTTCAAAAATTCACAACTCGTAAAATAATTATTAGATTTTCAAAAACTATACTTTATTTGAATAAGCAATGATTTGTGAATTTAATTTAATTTTTGTAGAATTTAATTAATACGTTTTATATTTTTATTTTATTTTTTGCTCGAGTGTTCCACAATTTGAAAAAAAATCAAAAATTCATAACTGGTAAAATAATTAATGAATTTTCAAAAACTGTACTTTATTTGAATAAGCAATGATTTGTGAATTTAATTTAATTTTTGTAGAATTTAATCAATACGTTTTATATTTTTCTTTCATTTTTTTTGCTCGACTGTCCCACGGTTTGAAAAAAAAATTTCAAAAATTCACAACTCGCAAAATAATTATTAGATTTTCAAAAACTATATAATGCAGAATTTAGTCAACACGTTTTATATTTTTATTTTATTTTTTGCTCGAGTGTTCTACAATTTGAAAAAAAAAATCAAAAATTCACAACTCGTAAAATAATTAATGAATTTTCAAAAACTGTACTTTATTTAAATAAGCAATGATTTGTGAATTTAATTTATATTTTGTAGAATTTAATCAATACGTTTTATATTTTTCTTTCATTTTTTTTGCTCGAGTATTCCACAATTTGAAAAAAAAAATTCAAAAATTCACAACTCGTAAAATAATTAATGAATTTTCAAAAACTGTACTTTATTTGAATAAGCAATGATTTGTGAATTTAATTTAAATTTTGCAGAATTTAGTCAATACGGTTTATATTTTTATTGTATTTTTTGCTCGAGTGTTCCACAATTTGAAAAAAAAAATCAAAAATTCACAACTCGTAAAATAATTAATGACTTTTCAAAAACTGTACTTTATTGGAATAAGCAATGATTTGTGAATTTAATTTATATTTTGTAGAATTTAATCAATACGTTTTATATTTTTCTTTCATTTTTTTTGTTCGAGTGTCCCACAATTTAAAAAAAAAAAAATTCAAAAATTCACAACTCGCAAAATAATTATTAGATTTTCAAAAACTATACTTTATTTGAATAAGCAATGATTTGTGAATTTAATTTAATTTTTGCAGAATTTAGTCAACACGTTTTATATTTTTATTTTATTTTTTGCTCGAGTGTTCCACAATTTGAAAAAAAATTCAAAAATTCACAACTCGTAAAATAATTAATGGATTTTTAAAAACTGTACTTTATTTGAATAAGCAATGATTTGTAAATTTAATTTAATTTTTGTAGAATTTAATCTATACGTTTTATATTTTTCTTTCATTTTTTTGCTCGAATGTCCCACAATTTGAAAAAAAAAAAATTTCAAAAATTCACAACTCGCAAAATAATTATTAGATTTTCAAAAACGGAATTATGGAATTTTGTCTGCGCGTTTTATATTTTTTCTGCGATGTTTTCATTCAAGTGCTCGAAAAAATAAAATTAAAATTTTCAATAATCTATATCTCTATTAAAAAATTATTAAATTTACAAAAACCAAATTGATTTTGAATAAGCGATACTTCGACCATTGAGGATATTGTTTTAAGGAATTTTGTCTTCGCGTTTTATATTTTTTTCTCCTTATCTCCAAATACTTAAAATACAATTTGAATTTTTAATTGAATCAATGATAGTCGTATAATTATTTGGTATAGCAGATAATATAGCCAAAATATTACCTTCAGTCACAGGTACGATATCAAAAGCGGAATCATATAAAAAAACATTTTTGAGAAACCATTAACAATTTGAGGTGTTACGACGTTTACTAACCGTGATCGCAGTCACGATTTAAAATCACTGATATTGGAAAGTAGGAATCACAGGTAGCAACGTGATTTAAAAAAAATCTAGTTTATTGTCAATTAAGATGGAATACTTAATAAGACTCCTCATGCAATTATTAAGCCATAGAATTCGTGTTTTGCATTCTCAAACTTGTCCATTTTATTGAAGAAAATTTTGACACATTTTTCAATAAACATAAATTATTTCAGGTTTACGTATATTTCAACGGTTACGACGTAAAAGGCTCACCGTACATGATGCGCGTCGGAACTCAGCGAAGATCAAAAACCTCCAGCAGTCCCAACTCCACGTACAGACAAAGCCCAATCTCACGAACCCTCTCGGCCAGTCCGGTGGCCACGGTGCAAGCCTCCAACTTAAGTTCATCCATTACCAACAAGAACTACAGGCAGACAGCCAGCCCCAACTTCGCCGCAGACGCCCATAAAGTTGCCCAGGAGTACCACCACCGATTAACGGAAAGAAGATTATCCGCAAACTCTCCCACCGTCGAAAACTCCCCGCATTACATACCAAGGGCCAGCAGTCCTTCCCTCGCACCGCGCACGCAAAGCCCGACGTTCAGACCGACAAGTCCCAACTTCAGACCGTTGAGTCCGAGACCGCAAAGTCCCAGCTATATCACAAGCAGGAAACTCAACGTCCGCACGGACAGTCCCAGCATGTTGAAGAAAGAACACGAATACGGCAGGTCCAGATACGAAACGTCGAGTCCTAGCTTGTACAAGAAGGAATATGAAACTAATTATACATCAAAATCGCATTTCGAGAGCAACGCTAATAAAGTCCGTCTTCAAACTCCCGTCGAAAGATCCAGCCCGGATATAAATTATTCTTCAAAATCACAGTTTGAGAGCAACGCTAATAAACTTCAATCAATGCGCATTCAAACCCCCGTCGAAAGATCCAGCCCGGACATGAATTATTCCTCAAAATCGCATTTTGAGAGCAACAACAAACTACAATCGATGCGGCTTCAGAATCCCATCGAAAGATCCAGCCCGGATCTAAACTATTCATCAAAATCACATTTTGAGAGCAACGCTAATAAACTTCAATCGATGCGGATTCAAACCCCCGTCGAAAGATCCAGCCCGGACATGAATTATTCTTCGAAATCGCATTTCGAGAGCAGCAACAAACTGCAATCGGTGCGGCTTCAAAACCCCGTCGAAAGATCCAGCCCGGATCTGAACTATTCATCAAAATCGCACTTCGAGAGCAACAAGCACCATTCGATGCGGCTCCAAGATCCCGTCGAGAGATCCAGTCCTGATCTGAACTACGCATCAAAGTTTAATCGAAGCGTAACGGAAAGTCGCAATTACAACAGTAGTTTTGATACGGTCGATACTTCGCCGATTATTAAAGTTAACGATCACAGCTCCACCAGGAGAGACTCTTGGGACGTGCTGAAGAAGACTGGTCTTTCGAATAGGAGTTTGGAGTCGTTGGCGCATCTCAACGAGAGCCAATTGGATTCGAAACGTGTTTCGAGCAACGAGTACTCGTCTAACTATAACGAGAGTAGTTATAATAAGACGCAGGGGTTCCAGTCCACGCAGAATTATGGGTTCCGTAGCGTTGGAAAAGGAGGCTCTGGTGCTGTGAGGGTGCAGCCGGTGCCGGATGGTGTTTTGGGACAGCCGGTGGAGTTTGAAAGTGAGTGCAGACTTTTTTTTATTATTTGTTTAAGGACCTTTCTAATTTTTTTTTGATTGACGGAAATTTTGGTTGGGGAATTATGGATGATATGTGACATTGGCTTAGACAGCGTAGGTCATTCAGTCACAACCGATTTACCTTTCTAAAATATTACTTGCAGTTGTAATGTTTCCATTGTGCGCTTTTTTTCTGGTCATTAAAATTCAGTTGGACTAAGTGTTACATATCTTGGTTTTGGCCGAATGGATTTTCTTAAATCTCTTAGAACTTTGGAAATAAACGAATATAACGAATTTGGAATGATGTTAAATGGCCAAACGGACACCAACAATTCGATGATTATTATCATCGGTTATAGCGAGTTAAAAAACAGTACACGCAGTTTTTCACTCGTATATTTTCAATTCAATTCAATTCTTTATTAATGCATTAACATATATATGTTTTACATACGTCATAATATATAGTGATATGTAATCTTAAATTTAGAGTAAAACTAAAATGAAACATTTGTGTTTAAACACGTACAAGAAGCCTTAGTACCTTTTCGTGAGTTATTAATATTTGTATAGTAATTAAGGTACCTAGGGCGTTATGAGTACAATAACGCCCCAGGTCGGCGGTGTACAGCCGGAGGGCCTTCTTAGTTTAAGTTTATCGAAGATTTTCTTGTACTATTTTCTGACAGATTTCGCGCAGATGTCTACGGCGTTCGCACGCTTGATTTGCGTTTGGCGAATTGTTGACAGTCGATCTGTTGATAATTACTATAAGCGGGCGTTATAGAAACAAAGCCCTAGAGCGTTATTTGTCATTTAATATACGTTGTTTCCACGTCATTATGATTTCAATAATAAACAAGTATGACATAAAATGTGTTAATTTTGTCAGCTAAAATTATTTATTTATTATTAATTATTTATATTATATATTTTTTTTACAGTTGTTTAAGTTGACTGATTTATAAAATTAAAAGAATGTTCTTTTCAAGAAAATAGAAATTTTGACACTGGACACGTCACTTTTGACAAATTAAATGCAATTTTAGACCGTTGAAAATTTCATTTTTTTCTTCTTCAAATCGTAATTTTTTCAATATGAAAAATTCGTTTTTGGGAGTTGAAAATTATAATTGTAGGCAGTTGCAAATTGTCATCGTTGGCAATTGAAATGATCATTTTTTGGGGGTTGAAAATAATAGTTGAGGGCTGTTAAAATTTTTTCATTTCTGCAGTTTAAAAAAACAGTGTTTGGAGGTTGAAAATTGTCATTTTTTATAGTTTTTAACTGCTAAAAATCATCATTTTTGACAGTTGTGAATTAAAGTTTTTGGCAGTTTAAAATTGTCATTTTTGGTAATTCAAAATTGTGATTTTTGGCAGTAGAAAATAGTCATCGTTGGCAGTTAAAAATGATCAGTTTTAACAGTTGAAAATTATGGTTTTTGGCAGTTAAAAATTGAAGTTGTTGGCTGCTGCAAATTATCAATTTTCGAAGTATATGCCAACGATAACGGCGGTTAAAAATGATCATTTTTGGCAGTTGAAAATTATGGTTTTTGCCTGTTAAATATTTTCATTTTTGTTAAGTGAAAATTGTAGTTTTTGGCAGTTGAAAATTATCGTTCTTGGCTGCTGACAATTATCATTTTTGACAGTTGCAAATTATAGTTTTGGCAGTTGAAAATTGTCATTTTTGACAGTTATAAATTATAGTTTTGCCAATTGAAAATGGTCGTTTTTAAAAGTTTTTAACAGTTGAAAATTTCATTTTTGGTAGATGAAAATTATCGTTTTCGAAAATTGTCATTTTTGGTAGATGAAACAGTTTTTGGCAATTGAAAATTGTCATTTTTTGCAGTTAAAAATAAAAGTTTTTGTGCTGACAATTATCATTTTTGACAGTTGCAAATTATAGTTTTGGCAATTGAAAATTATCATTTCTGACAGTTAAGAATTGTAGTATATAACAGTTGAAAATATTCATTTTTGGCAGTTGAAAATATTCATTTTTGGCAGTTGAAAATGATCATCGTTGGTATTTAAAAATCGTCATTTTTAAGAATTCAAAATTACAGTTTTTGGCAGTTGAAAATTCTAGTTTTTTGCAATTGAAAATTAAACTTTTTGGCTGCTTAAAATTATCATTTTTGACAATTGTAAATTATAGTTTTTGGCAGTTGAAAATTAAAGTTTTTGGCTGGTAACAATTATCATTTTTGACAGTTGCAAATTATAGTTTTGGCAGTTGAAAACTGTCATTTTTGACAGTTATAAATTATAGTTTTGCCAATTGAAAATGGTCGTTTTTGACAGTTTTTAACAGTTGAAAATTGTAATTTTTGGTAGATAAAAATTGTCGTTTTAGACAATTGAAAATACCCATTCTTGGCAGTTGAAAATGGTCATCGTTGGCATTTAAAAATTGTATTTTTTAGCAGTTCAAAATTACAGTTTTTGACAGTTGAAAATTGTCATTTTTTGCAGTTGAAAATAAAAGTTTTTGCCGCTAAGAATTATCATATTTGACAGTTGTAAATTATAGTTTTTGGCAGTTGAAAATTGAAGTTTTTGGCTGTTGACAATTATCATTTTTGACAGTTGCAAATTATAGTTTTGGCAGTTGAAAATTGTCATTTTTGACAGTTAAGAATTGCAGTTTATAACAGTTGAAAATACTCATTTTTGGCAGTTGAAAATGGTCATCGTTGGCATTTTGGCAAATTGTCATTTTTATATAATAGTTTTGCCAATTGAAAATGGTCGTTTTTGACAGTTTTTAACAGTTGAAAATTGTCATTTTTTGTAGATGAAAATTGTCATTTTTGACAATTGAAAATACCCATTCTTGGCAGTTGAAAATGGTCATCGTTGGCATTTAAAAATTGTAATTTTTGACAGTTCAAAATAACAGATTTTGGCAGTTGAAAATTGTCATCTTTTGCAGTTGAAAATAAAAGTTTTTGCTGCTGAGAATTATCATATTTGACAGTTGTAAATTATAGTTTTTGGTAGTTGAAAATTGTCATATTTGGCAGTTAAAAATAGTCATAGTTGGTACTTAAAAACTGTCACTTTTGACAGTTGAAAATAGCAATTTTTTGAAGTTAAAAAGATCATCATTGGCATTTAAATATAGTCATTTTTGAGAGTTCAAAATTACTGTTTTTGCAGCTGAAAATTGTCATTTTTGACGGTTATAAATTATCGATTTGGCAGTTGATAATTGTTGTTTTTAACAATTAAAAATTGTAATTTTTAACAGTTGAAAATGCTCATTTTTTGGCAGTTGAAAATTGAAATCATTGGCATTTAAAAATTGGCGGTTCAAAATTACAGTTTTTCGCAGTTTAAAATTGTCATTTTTTGTGGTTGACCATTCAAGTTTTTGGCTGTTGAAAATGATCATTTTTGACAGTTGTGAATTATAGTTTTTAGCAGTGGAAAATGTAAGTTTTTGGCTGCTGAAAATTTTCATTTTTGACAGTTCAAAATTACTGTTTTTGGCAGTTGAAAATTGTCACTCTTTGCAGTTGACACGTAAAGTTTTTGGCTGCTAAAAATCATCATTTTTGACAGTTGTAAATTATAGTTGTTGGCAGTTGAAAATTGAAGTTTTTGGTTGCTGGCAATTATCATTTTTGACAGTTGTAAATTCTAGTTCTTGGCAGTTTAAAATTGTCATTTTTGACAGTTGAAAATAATCATCGTTTGCAGTTAAAAAATTTTGACAGTTGAAAATGATGGTTTTTGGCAGTTGAAAATTGAAGTTGCTGCGAATTGTTAATTTTCGAAGTATGTAAGCAGTAAATACAAGATTCACATTGGCAGCTGGTGAGGATGGGAACAGGCAGGGCCTGTTATGGTTATTACTTTTTTTTAAATAATTATTGATTTATAGTTATTATTTCTATTATAATAATGCATGATCAATGGACCATCGATTTTGTTCATAGTTGAACTTTAAAATAAATTATTTGTTAAGACATCTTAACCATTTTTGTCACTACTAAAATGACAGCTAACGTCTGAGATTAATTTTAGAACAAAAACAAATCATGGCCCACTCATTTTGAACCTACAAATGTGACGCGGCGGTGCATTATAATATCCAGTATTTGCAGCGCCTTCATTAATGTGAAATATCTTCGATAAGAAAACTTTTCAAAAATCCAATTAATTATTTTTGTCATCTACAAAGTGTAAATATTTTGTTTTTCAAAGCAATATTTAATGCGTTAATTATTATTAAAAATATGATTATTTACAATGTGTGCCGTTTTTTTTTTAGTAAATGCCTCGAAAAACATAACTGTCAGTTTTGACGTTTATAATTTTTACAACATTAAAATAACGATTTAGGGGTAACATGCGGTGATACCGTCTATCATCGATTTGATAGCCTCTTATGCTTTTTATTTTACCATTTCACCCATCAAGTTAGTCGAAAATGAACCATGTGACTCGTGAGTTGTATTCTCTCCAAGTATCCTATTGCGCTTCAAAGATGTTTCTCAATATTTCATAATATTATTTTACGTCTTTACGCTTGTCATCTATTATTTTTAGTTGATGGAAGTGGTGCAGGATCGGGGGACCTGGAGATCCTCGTGGAGGGCGGAAAGGTGACGTCCAGCGTTCGCAGTCTCGGCGGTCAAAGATTCAAGGCAGCTTTCACGCCGCATCAGGCTCTTCCTCATAGAGTTGACATCCGCTTCAACGGGGAGACGGTGCCAGGTAAGTTCTGCTTCTTGCTAAAACACTGTACAGTTTTTTTTTTTTTTTTTTGGGGAAACGCTTTGAGCTATATGTAGTTCCTGGTGCTTGGAATATTCAATGTGAGCAGTGTTTGTGTTCTTTGTTCCTAACAGGGCGCTAACGAGAGAGAAAGAGATTATAATAAGAGAGTATACATAATGGATATTGTTATTATTATTAACGGATGATAAATAATGGATGCAATTTGGTTTATTGTATCACGGATTACTGATTTGATAATGTTTGTGTTTTAATAAATGCAAAACAGAAATACAATGTGCTTATCTAAGGTAGAAATTGAGGACTACGTGCAGCGAATTTCTCTGCCCACCCATTGGATCCTAATTCAGAAAGTAGACACTCAAAAAATATGCCAATATCAATAATAATGTATTTGATATTATTTGAGGGAATATCAAATTTTTGTTTCCTCATCAATTCACCCACGGACCGGTTTCGACCTTTTAGGTTTCATCAGCGCATTTAGACGCTGTTGGGGAAATGTTTTTTTTTTGCGAGAGGAGAGGGAATCTTTTATAGACACCCCTACAGTGGGGTAGTGTTGGATTCTTCTTCCTAAAGGGCGCAGAGTGTACCAACTAAAACTTCTCCTCTTTGTGGTACAAATTTAAAACTTGGAGAAACTTTTCCTACAATAACGTAGTGAATCGTGGGGATATTATAAATGACGTGTGTTTGGCGTTACTAATCGAACATCATCAAAATTGACCATTTTACTAAGTAATCAAAATAATGATATTAGAGGAATTTGTAACCATTTTTCTAAGTCCAACGTGAATCCAAGAAGCCGTTAGTGGCCACCTAAAAACGCAGCAATTTGAATGTTTGAACCAATTACCTCCATCTCGGCGTGTATCGCGTGTCCTTTCTTCACGTGATATTAACTCGGCGTAACCCAGTTCCCCGGCTGCATTTTCGTCAACCGGAAAATCTGGGCGGGATCGACGACCGTTCCTCTGTCGTCTCGGGAAATTAGCATACGTTTATCTCATCCTATCTCGCGCGAATCTCTTGGAAACAACCGCTACGCAACGCCCGACCCACTGACCCCCTTCGCCTTGCCCAAGAGCGGCGCCTCTGGTAACTCGAAGCCGTTGCACAATTCGAGAAATATGGTCCACTGGCAGTACAAAACGTATTCAAACAAGATTTACAATAGATAGTTACTTGCAGTATTATTTATACGTGATTTTAAGCATCGGTGAAAAAAATATACGTCTATGCTGTTTGACAAAATCTAAATCATATGCACAGTTTTGGTTGATTTCTGCTCAAATCAACATGGTAAGGCGTGCCTTGCCTTAACTTCGTGACAGCTGGTGACAAGCTCTCATTACTGCTTAGTTTGTACAAAAAAACGTCTCCGAGAACTCCGAGAACGCAAACTTTAGAAATACTTATCCACGACCAAGCGAATTGGTTTACTTTGGTCACGAGGGCGCTGCCTTGCAACATTAGTAACCTGAAGGCCACAGAGGAACGCGATTTGATTGTCAAAATTTCCTGTTTCACAAAAACCTTTGACCAACAATTCTCGATCAGCGATACAATTTTTATCACGAAATATCTTAGGCTTAATGGCTGGCCAGAGTGACTTTTCTTCTTAGCAATGACATGTTTGTCATTAGACATGCGCCAATAATTAAGCAATCTTTTTTTTATTGTAATAAATTGCACAAATTTATAATTCGTTGTTCATTGTCGATGATATGTATATATAGAATATTTAAAAAATAATTCAACTTTTTGTAAATTCACGGCAAAATTGCAAGTTTTTTTAAATACAATGCCAAGAAAATAGCGTTTTGATTTTTGTATAGCTCTTTCGATTTTAATTTATCAGATGTCAACATCCAGTTCAAAAAATGTTAAGGCAAGTAATTTGTACTAAATGAAGATGATTACGGAAGAACCCAGCGGTGTTGAAATAGCTCGGCCAATTTTGGTCACTCAAAACGTTAAAAAATGCGACACATGTTCTTGACTTTAATTTTTTGTTTATCATTTAGTCCCAATACATTTTTCTGTCTTTCCTATTTATGAAAAATACTTGTTTGTTATATCTCTATCTCAAAACGTAATAGAGATTTGTGAATTAAATTTTTAACTTAATTTAACAATTTGAGAAACTTTTGGTAAAGTTTTTAAAGTCGTGTTTTGTTCGTTTTTCCAGAATAACGTAAATATGAAAAATATTACAAAAATATTAGTACGAATGTTGAAGACAACAAAGAACTGAACATATTTTGTTAATAAATGTATGCGAGTTACAGGTACAGGATGAGCAACAATGTTTGCAGACAAGTTAAATTTCCCGCCGAAAAATCTGGGGAATTTGATCGCTCCAAGTTCATGCCAAGTAAAAATTAATAAAGAGTAACTAGATTCGGGCAGTGTCCTGCGTCGTATTTTGCCATTGTGTTCATTAATTCTTCAGATTTAGTTATTTTAAGAAAAATACAAATTTAATGTAGGAGAGTTTAGAAGAATGAAATTTGGCAGACAACTGTTCCTAATACAATACTTTTTGACGATTTTTGATTTTTCTTAACAAATAATAAACAATAAATAAAATAGAAACAACCTTACTTGTTGCAGAAAGTATTAAATAAATTCAAAAAAACGAAATATAGCCCGAATATATAAATATTCAACCTGTTCGTAACTCTGCAAGCAAAAAAATTAAGTCTTACTAAGACTATTATATATAGTCTTAGTAAGACTTAATTTTGCTTGCAGAGTTACGAACAGGTTGAATATTTATATATTCAGGCTATATTTCGTTTTTTTGAATTTATTTAAATAATAAACAATCTGTGAATTTATGTCAAATGGGTCTGAGCATTATTTTATTTCTTTGTGGTCAAACTAACAATTTTAGGAGAAAATGTGAAGACACAAAAAATTGCAGATTGAAATAGAAAAATGTAGGCGCATTAAAAAGTTCTGATGGAAACTATTATAGGGATTGATTTTTTCGCCCCCTTGTAATAACATTTTAGAGTTACAAAAATC
The DNA here is from genome assembly GCA_910593695.2 of Ocypus olens. Lineage (NCBI taxonomy): Eukaryota > Metazoa > Arthropoda > Insecta > Coleoptera > Staphylinidae > Ocypus > Ocypus olens. Next base: position 52,844,118 of record OU343056.1, read on the forward strand.
GTCTAAAAGTGCCATTTTATTCGGAACAGTTATCTGGCAAATTTCTTTCTTCTAAATTCTTCCATAGTGGATATATGAAATAAAAACAGTTTTCCCCTTAACTTTAGAGGACTGTAACTTGGAGAGGAAGGGGTTTTAAACAAAAAAAAAATATATGAAAGACCTTCCCTAATTTTTGCTCAAAAATCACCCTTTAAAATCTTTCGCATTAATTTAGAAACACCCTGTATATATACACAAATCAAAGAAAGTTACATGATGTATGCTTAGTTATTGTATATTCATCTTTCAGCATCTGTAAATTATTATTTAAGGGTACATCTTTCACGGTTTTCAATAATTTAACTCAATTTATAATTGGATGACATTTATATTTTGGAGATATCTCAATGATAGTTACACCAACAACTTGTCGAATTTATTTTTTTAAATCGGGCCTTAGTTTTTTTATATAAAAAAATAAAAATTTCACAAAAAAAATATTTTTAATAAAATATCAAAATTCTCTCAGTGCATCTTTTACGGTTTTCAATAATTTGACTTTATTTATAATTGGATGACATTTATATTTTGGGGATACCTCATTGATAGTTACACCAACAACTTGTCGAATTTATTTTTTTAAATCGGGCCTTAGTTTTTTTATATAAAAAAATAAAAATTTCACAAAAACATATTTTTAATAAAATATCAAAATTCGCTCAGTGCATCTTTTACGGTTTTTAATAACACTAGCCAACAAAATTTGACCTTTTCTCTGTCCTTGGGACTAGACCGGAATTTTTCGATTGCTTGGGTGTAACAAAGTACCGAAATCGCGATGAAACCCCCGAGACTTTGGTTTTGAGGTTAGGATTCGCAAAAAACCTCTTTTTTACTTTTTTCGCTATAACTTCGGAACAACGCAAGATAATTTGAATCTGAAAATACTGTTTGAAAGCTTATAAACAGGGCTACATTTGGTATATAAATGACCTTGGTAGCATAATCAAAACCCTAAAAAAATCCGCAAAAAACCGCAAAAATCGCGTATTTTGAAACATTTTTGCGATTTCAATCGATTATGAAAAAAAAACGACGCTAGATATCTCAGATCAGTTTCGCTGACCTGAAAGCTTATTAAATGGGCTACAATTTCTGTATGGTACACCTCTGTGACTTAATAAAGTCTTCGAAATAATGGATTTTGTTTGAAAAAATCGCGAAATTTGCAATTTTTTCGGCCTTTTTTTCTGATCACTTAACAGAGGTATGCCATGTAGAAATTGTAGCCCTTTTAATAGGCATTCAAATGCATACGACAGACTTTAAATGCGTTGTGAAATTTTATATTTGAAGGGGAAAAGGGCCGAAAAAATTACAAATTTTTTCAAACAAAACCCATTATTTCGAAGACTTCTTATTAAGTCACAGAGGTGTGCCATGCAGAAATTGTAGCCCATTTAATAAGCTTTCAGGTCAGGGAAACTGATCTGAGATATCTAGCGTCGTTTTTTTTATAATCGATTGAAATCGCAAAAATGTTTCAAAATACGCGATTTTTACGGATTTTTTTTTTAGGGTTTTGATTACGCTACCAAGGTCATTTATATACCAAATGTAGCCCTGTTTACAAGCTTTCAAGCAGTATTTTCAGATTCAAATTAACTTGCGTTGTTCCAAAGTTATAGTGAAAAAAGTAAAAAAAAGAGGTTTTCTGCGAATCCTAACCTCAAAACCAAAGTCTCGGGGGTTTCATCGCGATTTCGGTACTTTGTTACACCCAAGCAATCGAAAAATTCCGGTTTAGTACCAAGGACAAAATGGCTGTTGGCTAGTGTAATTTGACTTTATTTATAATTGGATGACATTAATATTTTGGGGATACCTCAATAATAGTTACACCAACAACTTGTCATTTTTTTTTTAATTAGGCCTTAGTTTTTTTTATATAGAAAATAAAAATTTCTTAAAAAAAATATTTTTAATAAAATATCAAAATTCTCTCGGTACATCTTTCACGGTTTTCAATAATTTGACTTTATTTATAATTGGATGACATTTAAATTTTGGAGATACCTCAATGATAGTTACACCAACAACTTGTCGAATTTATTTTTTTTAAATCGGGCCTTAAAAAAAAATTCAAAAAAAAAATATTTTTGATAAAATATCAAAATTCGGGCTTGGGCAGTCGCTAGATGATATATTTTCCAATAACTTTCGTTGTTGCAGTTTTTCAATACGTTAGAAAATAAATATAATATACCGGGTGTTTCATTGAAGCGTCAAAGTGACTTTTTGGCCTTAAATATTTAAGATAGAAAAAATGATTTATATAAAAGTTGTAGATAATTATCGACTTTATGTAAAATATAATTGACAATAACTTTTATTGGGCTAAATTGAACCGTTTCTGAGTTATTCTGATTTTTTTATGGCAAAAACAAGCAATATCAATTAATAATCAAAGAAAGCTGATGGTCATATTTATCTAATAAAATCTACGTTTTCTGCGAAAAACAAAAATGTTAATCATGGCATGAACACATATCACTAAAGTAGAGTTGACATAATATAAGTTTTTGAATTTTCTAAAGATACATTTTAAGTTCATAACATAGATATAATCTCACTAATTCACTTGTGCACTTGCTTCTCATTAACCGTTTTGATTTGCGCAGAGAAAGTGAAACGGAGTTGATAAATACTTCGATTTTAATTTAAATTAACAAATTGCGTCTACGTAATTAATTAGATGCATGGCAATTTGCATGAGCTATTAAACGTGATAATATTGAAGACTTAAAATAAAAAGTGACTTTCTTTTGTGTAAATATACAAGGTGGCTGTAACTGATTGCAATTTTTATTAAGTTGACATTAAAGAAATTGGTACGTAAGACATAGGAGCAAGGGCACTGTGCAGTAGAACTAATTGTAAAATCAATATAATTCATTGTGCCGGTTCTATATTATGCTATAGTTATAAACGTGTTCGAAAGTAAAAACTAGGGCTGGAATTTTTTAGATTACCAATTTTAAAGGTTTCAAGCTTGGAAGATTCGAAGATTTATAGAAAATCTTCGAAAATTGAAATTTAGAAGTTTAGAAGATTCGAAGTTTAGAAGATTTAAAGTTTAGAAGATTCGAAGTTTTGAAGATTCGAACTTTTGAAGATTCGAATTTTTGAAGATTCAAAGTTTTGAAGATTCGAAGTTTTGATAATTTGAAGCTTCGAATTTTTTACGCTTAGTATTTTCGAAGTTTTGAGTTTCGATTTGTCCGAACGCTGGCCTCAAGAGCTCCACACAGGAAAGATGGTTCTTGCGTTTAGGTCAAATGTAGATAGCCCGGAAAATTTGATACCAAATGAAAGGTGAATGTTCCTAGAGTGTGTCTGGAAATTTTTGGACTTTTGTACCGCTTGGTTCCGGAGGCACATGTCCGAAAACTTTTATAATGGTCTCTCAGAAAATCTACTTATAAATCCCAACATTTTTAATGATTTTGATGCTTTGAACTTTTAAAAGATAATTTCGTGCCAAAAAATACGCCCGAATATTTAATAAATCTATCAAAATGTATAAAATAAATATATAAATTAATACAAAATATTACACATGAATAAAATGTTCAGGCAAAGAGACCTTTGGTGTATAGCTATTTAATAAGCTAACAATTGCATTAATTTAGACACATACTATTGTAAAATTATTAAACTGTTAATAAAGATATGATATACATATAAAATCTTCAAAGATACAATACTCATACGCAGGAAATCAGAACAATTTGGAAATGCTATTTCTACAACACGCGCAGATTCGGTTTAATTGAACGAATCAATTCGCTTAATTGCATCCATTATACGTCAGTCCGTTTTGCTTTTGCATTGATCGCATCCGGTCGGTCAGAAATGGGCAAATAAATGAAGGTGCACTCGTCGAAGGGGGCTCGGTGCTCCGTACACGGCGGAATGCCGGCTCCCCCTCGTCCCCCCCTACAGGTACTCTCTTTCTCTCGCTCTCTCGGTGATTGCACGATTGTTGCGCCTACCTATCTACCTACCTACCTGCCTGCATACCTGGTCGCGCACTTAAGTCAGTTAGTTCTTGAGTTGACTTCCGCGCCGCAGGTCGCTCCACGCTCTCCCAACGCACGATCGCTCGGTACACGTTCCGCTTTAGTGTTGACGCGGCGAGTGTTAAGTGTTGTTTGATTTAATTAATAATAATAAAAAAATGTGTTTAGTGTTTTGAGCGGGTGATTCGATTGGTGCGGATCCGCGCGCCCTCGTAATGTACTGAATTTCACGTCCAAGGTAACAATCCCAACCTTTCCCAACTGAAAGTCTCGACCTTTAAATGCCGTACAGTTAGATTCCTACAACGAGGAGTCGCCAGAGAAAATCCAAACATGCAACCGACTGTGTATACACATGTACACGTTATATTGTAGAGTTCGGTTCCGCAACAACGCTCGCGAACATCTCATTTTTTACGCCGATGCACCTTTCTTTCCACCTGTTCTGTTCCGAGCGAGGGGATTTGAAAAATGGAAAAAACGAAAATTGTAAATTATAAACGTGAAGCACCGGATGACACACTTCGGTTTGGTATAATTTTTTCGGTGGTCCGAATTTTTTGGGCACGCACGTCTCGCGATCAAAGACGTGACGAAGTGGTTTTTCTTAATTTGGAAAAACGACATTACCCACGTTTCACGACTCGGTTTTTAAACTGGTAATGGTCAGTCATGGTCAATATGATTAATGCAAATAAACAAGTTGAGAAAAGAGAGCGTCAAGATTTTTTTCAAACTTCGATCAAAGGACCCCTCACAAATCAAATGGAAATTGGCTTTCGGTGAAATTGATCAAATTTTGGATATGTTGTTCCTTTCAGTGTCCAGATCAGCAAAAATCGGGGATTGCCGGTCTCTAACCTTCGGAGCTGGGTACTGCTCGCAGAGAAGATTTTCGAGATTTGTGCCCATCGAGACTTTTGATCTGAACACCGAAAAGAACAACATATCCAAAATTTGATCAATTTCACCGAAAGCCAATTTCCATTTGATTTGCGAGGGGTCCTTTATGCATGTTGAGAAAAGTTTTGGAAAAGCAAGTTCAAATTTTGATCAAATTTAATAACATGAAACTAGTTTATAATAAAACACTTTTAACTTTGTTTTGTATAACTTATATATTTATTTTTGTGACTTAAGTTACAATTACCATTTTCAAACAAGAAGTGTTTGAAAATGGTAATTGTATTACCGAAAGTCACAAAAATAAATATATAAGTTATACAAAACAAAGTTAAAAGTGTTTTATTATAATATTTAAAATGTATAACGAAGTAGAAGCCTCCAGCATGAAACTAGTTTGTCATTAAATTGAAAATCCTTTCTTGCTGCAGAACCTTCAAATCAATTAACCCGCCATTGGTGACGCAAATTTAATGGTGGCGCCGGTCTCACGCACCGAAGATTTTTCAAAACGTGTTACTAATAGTTCATGTTTTTTTTTTTTTAATTTATGATCTTTGACAATAAAACAAAGATATTTAATCAATTTAAGCTCTGCAATGCGGAAGCTACTCGAAATTGCAACAAAAAACAATAACAGAGAATAAAGTTATTCGAATTTTTTAACACACCCGGTCTCACAGACCAGTAGGTCACCATTGGAGGGTTAAATAAAGATGAATAGTTGCCTGTTTTCATTTATTTTTCCGTATTTTTAGAATAACTCTTAAACGCATATCCAGATTTTTAAATTTGTCGGTGCAAAATTTCGTACTAGTCGAAAAAATGACGATACGCTCAAAAAATGAAAACTGAATCACTTGTTTTTTTGGTTTCTTAAGAATAACGCATCACCAAATTTCGATAATTCTTGGTGGAACGTGTTGTACTAATCGAATAAAGGTGCCTGCATTTTTTTTTTTTAGAAAAATGACCGCCTCTGTAGAATTTGAATCCACGACCCCAAGGCCCTTACGCATTACACATTAAGCCATCGCAATTTTCGGGCAAATTTTGATCGTTGAAACTAAAATTAGAATAGATTTATTTTGCAGTATGACATGATGATCACGTATTACAAATGTCAGAACTAAAATTAGGACAAATAAAAAATACAAATTAAAAAATATTAAAATTTACAGACCTTGACAATCATTGAAATATTCCGAGATTGAGTAATATGCTTTTGCTGTAAGATATTTCTTCACATCGTTTTTGAACGTTTTGAGAAAAACTCAATTTGTTTTTTGCGTTGTTCAAAACTATACAGGGTGCCCGTTTTTCGAGCGGCACCATGGGGATTTCAGTTATCTTTGAGATACGAGGTTGGTTAAATTAGAGCAAAGTTGTGTATTACAACGTTGTTTAATAATCTGTTGAGAAATTTGAGTTACCTTTTTTCGTTTTCAAAAAATCGCGAAAAAATAAAAAAAATCAATTTTTATTTTTTACTTTTTTATTCGAAAACTATTACTATTGCGCATTTTACACTAAGACATTATTAGAGGACTTTTTAATGGAGGATCTAAATATGTTGTTAGATTTATTGTAGCTTTCAAGATGGCGGAGAAACAATAGACAACTTTTGTTTTTCTTTTGGACGCCATATTGGATTTTTACATTTTCTAATGCAAGCTTTTTTTCTGTTTATGTTGCGAAATTTGAGTTACCTTTTTTCGTTTTCAAAAAATCGCGAAAAAATAAAAAAAATCAATTTTTATTTTTTTCTTTTTTATTCGAAAACTATTACTATTGCGCATTTTACACTAAGACATTATTAGAGCACTTTTTAATGGAGGATCTAAATATGTTGTTAGATTTATTGTAGCTTTTAAGATGGCGGAGAAACAATAGACAACTTTTGTTTTTCTCATGGCCGCCATATTGGATTTCTACATTTTCTAATGCAAGATTTTTTTTCTGTTTACGATGATATATCACACATTATATTTTAATTTTAAATTTACGCCAAAATGTTAAATGTATTATTTTTGTAAAGAGTGCCATGCAAACATCACACTTTTCTACAACAATGAGTATTACAAACAGTGCCCCCCTTTATCAAAGAAGCAACGATTTATCTTCCTAGACCAAAGTAACTGGCGAAAAAGTGTTTTAAGAATCAATTAAAAATTCTTGCCGAACTTTAAACTAAAGGCAGTGCCTGAACGCAATTAAAAAAAGAGTTATAACTCATTAAAACATTGTTGCAATTTAAGAAGATGATTATATTCTTAAAATATATTAATGTGGGAGTTGTGTAGAATTATTTCAGAATTTTTAAACGATTTCTACTATTTTTTATTTATTTTAGTAAATGCTCAATTTTGAACGTAATTAAAAAATGCTTGTTTTACAACAAACAGTTATAACTCATTAAAAAATTATAAGAATTTAGGAAGTTGATTATATTCTCAAAACACAATATTTTGGGAGTTGTATGGAATTATTTCAGATTTTTTAAACAATTTCTACTATTTTATATTTATTTTAGAAAATGCTCAATTTTGAACGCAATTAAAAAATGCTTGTTTAACAACAAACAGTTATAACCCATTAAAAAATTGTTGGAATTTAGGAAGTTGATTATATTCTCAAAACACAATATTTTGGGAGTTGTATGGAATTATTTCAGATTTTTTAAACAACTTCTACTATTTTTTATTTATTTTAGAAAATGCACGCAATTAAAAAATGCTTGTTTAACAACAAACAGTTATAACTCATTAAAAAATTATAGGAATTTAGGAAATTGATTATATTCTCAAAACACAATATTTTGGGAGTTGTATGGAATTATTTCAGATTTTTTAAACAATTTCTACTATTTTTTATTTATTTTAGAAAATGCTCAATATTGAACGTAATTAAAAAATGCTTGTTTAACAACAAACAGTTATAACTCATTAAAAAATTGTTGGAATTTAGGAAGTGGATTATATTCTCAAAACACAATATTTTGGGAGTTGTATGGAATTATTTCAGATCTTTTGAACAACTTTTACTATTTTTTATTTATTTTAGAAAATGCTCAATTTTGAACGCAATTAAAAAATGCTTGTTTTACAACAAACAGTTATAACTCATTAAAAAATTATAGGAATTTAGGAAGTTGATTATATTCTCAAAACACAATATTTTGGGAGTTGTATGGAATTATTTCAGATTTTTTAAACAATTTCTACTATTTTATATTTATTTTAGAAAATGCTCAATTTTGAACGCAATTAAAAAATGCTTGTTTTACAACAAACAGTTATAACTCATTAAAAAATTATAGGAATTTAGGAAGTTGATTATATTCTCAAAACACAATATTTTGGGAGTTGTATGGAATTATTTCAGAATTTTTAAACAATTTCTACTATTTTTTATTTATTTTAGAAAATGCTCAATATTGAACGTAATTAAAAATGCTTGTTTAACAACAAACAGTTATAACTCATTAAAAAATTGTTGGAATTTAGGAAGTGGATTATATTCTCAAAACACAATATTTTGGGAGTTGTATGGAATTATTTCAGATCTTTTGAACAACTTTTACTATTTTTTATTTATTTTAGAAAATGCTCAATTTTGAACGCAATTAAAAAATGCTTGTTTTACAACAAACAGTTATAACTCATTAAAAAATTATAGGAATTTAGGAAGTTGATTATATTCTCAAAACACAATATTTTGGGAGTTGTATGGAATTATTTTAGATTTTTTAAACAATTTCTACTATTTTATATTTATTTTAGAAAATGCTCAATTTTGAACGCAGTAAAAAAATGCATGTTTAACTACGAACAGTTATAACCAGTGGCGGCTCGTGGAGCATGTTGATGGTATAGCCACGTATACAATATACCTTACCTCCCTCCTTTTTTGAAGAAAGAAAGAACGATATATCTTCCTGGACCAAAGTAACTGGCGAAAGTGTTTTAAAAATTCTTGCTGAGCTTGAAACTACAGGTAGTACCACGGCTCCGTGGCACTTTATGACGAGCCGCCCCTGATTACAAAGCCTCTAAAACAAATGGTTGCATTTTATTTTATTATTGTATTCATCTACAATCAAGCAAGGGAATATGCATTCATTCATCAACAATTCCGTTTAGGTAAAGTTGGGTTTCATAAAAAATACAATTTATAAACGAATAACAATCTCAGGAATTTATTACAACATTTAAAACTACTAGAAAACATGCTACAATAAGTGTTCAAATTGTTCACATTCCACTTCCAAATTGCTCTACTAATATATCTTCTAATATTATTTATAAAATCAACGATACTTCTGCGCAGTTCATTAATATTGGCTGGAACGCTTTGATAAATCTTATTTTTCAAAGTTCCCCATAAAAAGTAATCCAATGGGGATAAATTTCTCGAATATTTCTGAAGATATTGAAACATTTTTATGGGAATTGTAATCAATTTCTAACATATCGCGTTTTTCTTGACTTGAAAATTTTATTTTTACGATAAAGTTACTAGTAAAGTAAATTTTAAGAATGAAATTGTCACATTTTGTTTTGAACAAAAGTGTTGATTTTGTTTACATGACACAAAAATATTGAATTTAAAATTTTGGCTCAAATGTAAAATTAAAACATAATGTGTGATATATCATCGTAAACAGAAAAAAATCTTGCATTAGAAAATGTAGAAATCCAATATGGCGGCCATAAGAAAAACAAAAGTGGTCTATTGTTTCTCCGCCATCTTAAAAGCTACAATAAATTTAATAACATATTTAGATCCTCCATTAAAAAGTGCTCTAATAATGGCTTAGTGTAAAATGCGCAATAGTAATAGTTTTCGAATAAAAAAGTAAAAAATGAAAAATGAATTTTTTTATTTTTTCGCGATTTTTTGAAAACAAAAAAAGGTAACTCCAATTTCTCAACGGATTATTAATCAACGTTGTAATACACAACTTTGCCCTAATTTAACCAACCTCGTATCTCTTAAGATAACTGAAATCCCCATGGTGCCTCTCGAAAAATAATAAATTTAAAATTTTGGCTCAAATGTAAAATTAAAACATAATGTGTGGTATATCATCGTAAACAGAAAAACATCTTGCATTAGAAAATGTAGAAATCCAATATGGCGGCCATAAGAAAAACAAAAGTTATCTATTGTTTCTCCGCCATCTTAAAAGCTACAATAAATCTAATAACATATTTAGATCCTCCATTAAAAAGTGCTCTAATAATGTATTAGTGTAAAATGCGCAATAGTAATAGTTTTCGAATGAAAAAGTAAAAAATGAAAATTGAATTTTTTTATTTTTTCGCGATTTTTTGAAAACAAAAAAAGGTAACTCCAATTTCTCAACGGATTATTAATCAACATTGTAATACACAACTTTGCCCTAATTTAACCGACCTCGTATCTCTTAAGATAACTGAAATCCCCATGGTGCCGCTCGAAAAATAGTTTTGAACAACGCAAAAAACAAATTGAGTTTTTGAGTTTTAACGATCAAAATTTGCCCAAAAATTGCGCTGGCTTAATATGTAATGATTATTTAATTGTATTCACTAATTTGTATCTAAATGTATTATATTGTTATTATTAAGTTATATACATATATATTATAGTTATAGAGGTTGTACCCTGTAATTGGACCTTATGTCTGTTGGGTCCGTAATAAATAAATAAATAAGGGCCTCGGGGTCGTGGATAAAAAATTCTATACAAGCGGTAATTTTTCTAAAAAAAAAAAATGTTTGGTTGTGGTTGCGAAAAGTTCACAAAACCGCAATCACAAATTTTCTGTGGCGACTCTCCAATACATTCAAAATTTTCTATCTTCGGTTGTGGTTTTGCTTATCGCGCGGATCTGCACCCGTGTAAGAAGACGTTCGAGCCGACGTGAAATGTTTGGACTTTAGGAAGCCCGTGGCACGTCAACATAATGTCATCCTCGAATCTATCGGTGCTGGGCGAATCGACCCGCCTGGTGCCGGCGAACTCGGCGGCGGTCTTCGAGATCATAACGACAGGAAACACGGCCCCCGACGACCTGACCGTGCACGTCATATCGCCCAGCAAGCGCGCGGTACAGGCCCGCGTGCTGCCCGGCACCAGGGCCGGAGTGCAAAGCGTGGAGTTCGTGCCCACCGAGGTCGGTACGCACATCGTCGAGGTGCTCATCAATGGTGAGAAACTGCCCAGCGGGCCGCTCATCGCTAAAGTGTACGACGCCGGGTTGATACAAGTAGCCGATGTCAGTGGAGGTGTCGTCGGACAGCCAGTGCAATTCAGAGGTAAGACAGATTTTGTTTATTGTAGTATTAGTTTAATTTCATACGTATCGATTACCATTATCAATATACAGTCATCATTTTGTAGTATTTTTTTTGACTATTAGGTTTTAAATTAAAAGACTTGTTTGGTTTCATATTATTATATTCAATTTCGTGACACGCGTTTCGATGAATGACGACCTTTCTCAAAGAAATTACAAAAATAATATTTTTGGTCGTGATTGACCGAACCACGTGTCAGAAAACTGAATATGGTAATATGAAACCAAACAAGTGTTTTTCAATAAAAACTGAAAAATTCTTATAGTTTGCGGTAAAGAAAATTTTTCAAATTTAATTTGAGTCAAACCAAAGCTGCTTCAGGATTACCAAGTTATAGTTATCAATAGATTTCAAATTAAGCTTTTGTGCAATATGGATATACAAAAACATTTTTAGTAGAGCAAGTTTTATATCTCTTTAAAATAGTAATAATCTTGCTCTACTAGGAAATATACAATATTGCACAAAATCTGAATGTGAAATGTATTTTTAACTATATAATCATCTTTGGGACCTTAAAGCATTTTGAATCGATTGTCTTAAATAACTTTTTTATGGGGGTTAGCGAACTTTGAAGAAACAAATAGAATTTATAAGTCGGTGTATACAATGTTTTATTGTTGTTGAAACTAAGATTAAAAGTAACTTAAAAAAGAGATAGAGTATTTCTAATATTATTTTGCACAACAATCAAAAATTGAATACACCGATATTTGAATTTGAATTTTTTTCGCCAACTCCCATAAAAAATTAGCTATGCCAGTCGATTCAGAATGCTCTTTATTAACAATAAATACCTGCAGTATTCTTAGGACGGAAAGAAGAAATTATTTTATTTTTCAGTCATCAAGAGCAAATCTATATTTTGGTCTAAATATAGAAAATCTGGGCCAAAGAATCAAAAATGTAGACCAAAAAGATCGAAAATATTGGAGAAAAATCTAAAATACAGGTAAAAATATAATTAAAATTCAGGCCCAGCAATAAAAAATGCATATTTAAGTACAAAAAATGCCATTTTCAGCACTCATCGCCTTAAATTAGCCCCAAAAACTCTATCGCTCAAAATAATTTACCGATTTTTTTTTATTTAAAAACATTTTGCGAATTTTTTTACTTTCTCCGTTACGAAGTACGAGAAAGTATTGTGATCGTGATTTTTTTCAAAAATTTTTATTACGGAAATATCCGTTTTGGGGTCCCTAGATGCCATTTCAACAATTTCTGGAAAAAAAAAATTTGTGTCTGTGCGCGCTGTATCTCAAAAACCAATAGAGCAATTGATATGAAACTTTGAACATATGTCTTATTTGATAATCCGAAGAACTGAAAAGCTTTTAGTAAAATTTTGTACACCGGAAGTGGGTGTTTACCTTAACTGTTTTTTGTTTTTTGCCAATATTTTCTTAAATATAAAAAATATCACAAAAACATTTAAACAAACATCGAAGACAACAAAGAAATGAATAGCTTTTGCTTGAAAATATTTTTCATAAAATCATTGCTATTCGAGAAAAAAATTTATTAATTTTTTTTAATTTTTGGTTTATAATTATGAAACGATAATAGTTACAGCAATTTTATGTGAATAATAATTGTAGAGAATGCTAAAATGAACAACTTCTAAAGAATAAGTTTTTTTCGAAATCTCGTTAGTTTTCGAGTAAACCTAGTTTTTGAATTTGAAGTATAATTTTTCCATCATTCATAATTTTGACGTTTTAAACGTCAGTTTCATCCGAGTTTACGCAACGCTCGATGTACATTTAAAATATGATTTCAATTGAAAATAAACCCATGAAAACGTAAATATAAAGTCGGAGAAAGTAACATGATGGCCACATCACCATTTTTTTCATTTAAAGAAGGATGCTTGATGTAATTGCGGTTTGAGAGTGAATGATTGAGGGAATTGGCGTAAGCAACATAGGCCATTCGGCCACTAACTAAATATAATTGCAAATTCATTTTTTATAATGATGGGACCAACACTGAACATCCATGGACCCCAACGGTAAACTTTTCGTTAATAAAAGCTACCGCCCGGGCGTGGACCTCGAACCCACGACTTCTCGTACCGAAGACGGGTGCCAAACTGTTCCGCCACGGAGCGCGCCAATTTTTTTTAATTGATTAACAAAGCCAAACTAAATTTTAAAAAAATAATTCAGTTAAAAAAATTTACTTTGTTGGTAAAAGTCTTATTATTTCACTTTTTGTGATCGCAGTTTCGACAACTTTAGATTGACATTCTCAAACTATAAATATTTGATAATGACAAGCTAAAGTTATCGAAACTGCTGTGGAATGTGAAACGATAAGAGTGATACCAACAAAGTGAATTATTTTATTTGAATTATTCAAAATGTACCACGAAGTCTAAGCCTCCACAATTATGTATTTAATTTTAAAAACATGTCCATCTTGAAATCATTCTTTCTTATTTAAGGAAGATTTTTTTACAGAAAAAAATTATTCTTGAAAAACCGTAATCACTTGGGCATTTTTTTTTAAATTCAGGCTAAAAATGTGGCTAAAAATCAAAAACTTCTACCAAAAAACTCGAAAATACCAGCCAAAAAATCGCTTCCAAAGATTATTCACGTTAAAAATCTAAAGCATAGACCATTCAAAAAATCGCTTATTAACGCACAGAAATGAAAATGTAGGCCAGAAAGTTCGAAAATTAAGAGCAAATATCAAAAACTCGAAACTAAAAATAAAAAAAATCGAAAATGTTGGTCAAAAATTTAAAATATAGGCCCAACAATAAACAATGCAAACAAAAAGAATATTTCAGTACTGAAATTTCGGTCAAAATAAAGAATATTTAGACCAAAAACTCCAAAATTTGGAACAAACAAATCGATAATACAGGCCAAAGATATAAAATATGGGCCAAAATAACAAAAATCCTGGTCTAAAAATAAAAAATGCAGACCAAAAAAATTGAAAATTCAAACAAAAGATAAAAATAATTTGCTATTTTCAGCCCCAAAAATAATCCTTTAGCTTAAAATGAGTTGCCAACCAGAAATTTGAAAATAATAGCAAAAAAATTCACGCATAAAAAACGCATTTAGCACGAATAAATTATTATTATTATTAATAATAATTCAGGTTAATATTGCAATATTGAGCATTTAGAGCAATGAATCGATTGTCGTAACTAACTTTTTTATGGGAGCACGTGAATTTTGAGAAATGTGGAAATTAAACATTAAAAATGATTTTTTTTCAGTTATTAAGTGGAATGGAGGCTGAAAGACCTCTGGTCAATTGCCTGTTGAGGTCATTTGTAAAAGTGTCTCAATAAATGTACTGTCTCTCTCTCTCTAAGTGGAATGGAGCCTTTTTTTTTTTAAACGAACATAAGTTATGGTGAATCGACAACCACAGCTAATAATTTAATAGAAGTAGGCACTCTTCTTAAAAGAAATTGAAATAAGAGTTAGAACGAGAACAGCTTGGAGAAATATTTGTTTGTTCAGGTATTAATGGTGGTGGAGGTTTTGGCAATTTGCCACAGGGATGCATTTTTTTGGCGCGAATGTATTAAAATAGAGCATTCTGAATAGATTGCCGTTGCTTTTTTCTTTTAGGATTCAGCGAAAACATTGAAATTAACCCATACCTAAACAGTGACACCATATTCGCGCATCCACCATAAGATTAATTCATAAATGAGCTCATTTTAATCTTCTAAACTTCAATCTTCGAGGATTTTCTATGAATCTTCGAACCTTCGAAATTGGACATCTTCGAAGAAAAATGATTTTAATCTTCGAAATGTCAATCTTCCAAGATTTTCCATGAATCTTGGAACCTTAGAAATTGAACATATTCGAAGAAAAATTATTGTAATCTTCGAAATGTCAATCTTCCAAGGTTTTCTATGAATCTTCGAACCTTCCAAATTGGAAATTTTCGAAGAAAAATGATTTTAATATTTGAAACTTTGATCTTCTAAGATTTTCTATGAATCTTCGAACCTCTCGAGTAGACGCATCAAATCGTCTGGGCGCCGTAGCGGCGTCGCTTGAGTGCAAAGGGTTAATAATTAAAGGAAGCTTTGAGCTGTTAATTTGATTAAATACAAAATTAACAAGTATTTTGGAATAGTTTTGGCGTATTTAAAATGGCCTTGGATTTTGACAAAGGTCAAAGGGTTGTATTTATAGTCCACATATTTTTGGAGAACTATTCAGTAGGGGTGGGTGAGAATTCATTTGTGGTGGGTATTATTAGATGTATACCACATGTGTTTCCATTAGAATTGTAGTTGTTACTTTTTTTATTTAAATATGACAATAAAGTCTTAGACTGATGTCAAAATATTTAATTTAATTTCAAAATGTAAGGCAGAAATCAAAGCGCGAAGCTGAATATTTACTGCAAATTCTTGAAATATTTTTTTTAGAAAAAATGCTGAAAATCGCTTGTATTTTGTATGAAATAAGTGTTAAAGATATTTAAAACTATTTACAAATAGCTTTAAACCAGGAATGTCTCCATGTCTAAATTTAAAACTTCCGGCTTTGGACCGTGGTCTAGCATCATCACCAGTGTCCATATTTAAAAGCGTTAAAACGATACTTTTTGGCCGACATTCTTTTCCATCAAAGAAAGGAGAGAAATAGATTTTAGTTATAAAAATCCGGCTAGCTAAAATAGTAACAAAGTTGGCAAAATATTAGAAAACAATCGATTTTTCAATTTGCTTCAGCTTGAATTTCTTAAAAGTGCTTAATTTTCGTGTACCAAAATTTCGACACGTAAATTGCAAAACTGAAGTTTGTGTGTGTGTGTAAGTTTCCGTGAGTTCAACTTCTCATCGAGTCAGTCACGTTCCCGGCACTGACGCTCTTGCTTCATATTCCTTGCGCAACGGTCACGTTGCAGAAATTATAAAAAATGTTAGGAACGATAAAATAGGCGCACCAGAAATTCCTCTTCGGCGGACGAAGAGAAAGAAAGGAAAAAAAATGTAGGACTTTTGCATGGCTCAGGCTCTCTCACGTAACGAGAAACGCCAACGGAAACGACGACGACACGTTCGCCGGCAATAAACAAGTTGCGTAATTAACGTGTAATCGACATGGACCGAAGGTTCTTTCCATAATTATGGGCAGACGAGAGTCGTTGCTTTTAAATTGCTGCTACGCACTTGAGGTTGGAACATTTTTATTTTTTCTTTATTAACTTCATACGTGTACTGTTCAATTTTGACTAGTAGATAGTTTTAAGATTGAGTTATCAAATAATGAATAGTTTATTGTACGAGCACGGAATGACACACATTTCTCGTGGTTATGAAGTTTACAGCATGACAGGCGAATGCTGCAATTTATACTCGCGAGAAATGGTCATTCCGTGCAAGTTGTATACTATACTTTACCTATGACAACTTTGTTATGCTTCATTGTGATAGTTGCCGGATAATTAGAAACTGATAGCGGACAATTCGTACGCGAGAAATGGCCATTCCATGCAAGTTATACACTGTACTTTACCTACAACTACTTCGTGTGCTTCATTGTGATAGTTACCGGATAATTAAAAAGGGCGGATAATTCGTACGCGATAACTTTTATCAGATGATCATTCTCGCACAGATAATCGACACTGGAATGAAAGATGTGAGCAATACCCTGCATATACCAGTGAATGTCCTATAGTCTATATGTAATGTCGAATTTTTGTCATTTATAAAATGAGAATAGTTTTTAACAGTTGATAATTCCGAAATTATTATTAAAACGTATTTTCCGAATATCATTAGATTTTGACAAATATTCAAAATACCAGAAAAATTCCGTCAAATCGGAGTAAAGTCACATTATGGCGACATCTTGCATAACTACCGAATGCATTTTCCGATTCTTATGATTCAAACGTCAAAATATAGCGTGTTTAGTGTAATTTTAAAAGGTATTTCGAAACTTTCTCGTAAAATTAAATCAACATGCAAAAATTACACTTTGTTAAAGTTTGAATATTTTAAAATCGCGATTTTGATTTTTGAAACTACATAACTGCCGAACGCACTGTACGATTTTTATTACTCCAACGTCAAAATGTGTCAAATTCAGTGCAATAAAAAAGTTGGTTAAGAAACATTTTCGTAAAATCAATGCAAAACGTCAAAGTTTCAAGTTTTCAAAATTCGAAGATTTTAATTTTTTTAAATTGCAGTACAGCCAAACGCGCCTGACTTTGATGATTGAAACGTAAAAATATGGCGAATTTAGAGTAATTTTAAAACGGATTATAAAATGTTCTCGTAAAATTAACACAAAAAGCAAAAATTGCACTTTTTTTAAATTTGAATATTTTTAAATCACGATTTTGATTTTTTTATTGCATAACTGCAGAATGCATTGTCCGATTTTGATGACTCTAACGTCAAAATGTGCCAAATTTGGTGCATTTTAAAAGTTCGTTAAGTAATATTTTCGTCAAATCAACGGAAAGTGTCAAAATTTCACATTTTCAAAGTTTTTGATTTTTTTAAATTGCAGACCAGCCAAACCCGACTGATTTTATGATTCAAAAGTCAAAATATGGCGTGTTTAGTGTAATTTTAAAACGGATTATAAAACATTCCCTTAAAACTAAATCAAAATGCAAAATTTGTATTTGTTTTAAAGTTATAATATTTTAAAATCGCGGTTTTGATTTTTGAAAAAATGCACTTTTTTTAAATTTGAATATTTTTAAATCAGGATTTTTATTTTTTTTAATTCCATAACTGCCGAACGCAGATTTTGATTTTTGAAATTGCATAACTGCTGAACGCACTGTCCGATTTTGATGACTCCAACGACAAAATGTGCCAATTTAAAACTTGGTTAAGAAATATTTTCGTAAAATCAATCAAATTTCACGTTCGAAGATTTTAAATATCGATTTTGATTATTTTTTAAATTGCAAAGCAGTCTGATTTAGATAATTGAAATGTCAAAACATGGCGAATTTAGTGTAATTTGAAAACAAATTTTAGAATGTTCTCGTAAAATTGCATTTTTTTTTAAGTTTGGATATTTTAAAATAGCGATTTTGTTTTTTTTAACTGCCGAACACGTCCGATTTTAATAATTCGAACGACAAAATGAAAAAAAAAATGTGCAATTTAAAAGTTGTCCAAGAGACATTTTCGTAAAATCAACGCAAAACGTCAAAAGTTCACGTTTGCGAAGTTCGACGATTTTAAATTATTGATTAAAGTTTGATTTTTTTTTGTATTGCAGAACGGGCAAACGTGATATACAATTTGATAATTCCAATATCAAAATGTAGTAAATTGAATAAATTGAAAAACTTATTAAAAAGATTTTCGTTAAATGAACGGGAAACTTCAAAATTGTATGTTTTCAATGTTCGTAGATTTTAAATTGTTATTTTGATTTTTTTAATTCCAAAAAGCGTTCTCTAATTTTGATGATTCAAATGACAACATATCCTAGCCGTGTGTGACGGTATGGCTCAGGCCTATGTAAAAAAAAAAATGACAACATATGGCAAATTTAGTGTAATTTTGAAAACGATTACGAATGTGTCTCGTTAGATCGACACAAAACGCAAATATTGCACTTTTTGTACTTTCAATATTCTAAAATCGCGATTTTGATTTTTTAAACTGCCGATGTTGATGTTTCACGACAAAATGTGCCAAATTTGGTGCAATTGAACAGTTGTCAAAAAAATTTATTTATAAAATCGTTACTGCTACTATTTTATAAAGTTCACACACACACACAGACACAATATTTTTTTTTACTTTCTCCGTTACGAAGTACGAGAAAGTATTGTGATCGTGATTTTTTTTCAAAATTTTTTTTACGGAAATATCCGTTT
This sequence comes from Ocypus olens, assembly GCA_910593695.2. NCBI lineage: Eukaryota > Metazoa > Arthropoda > Insecta > Coleoptera > Staphylinidae > Ocypus > Ocypus olens. The sequence continues at coordinate 52,863,286 of OU343056.1, forward strand.
TGGGGTCCTTAGATGCCATTTCAACAGTTTCTGGAATTTTTTTTGTGTCTGTGTGTGTGTGTCTGTCTGTGCGCGTTGTATCTCAAAAACTAATAAAGCAATTGATATGAAACTTTGAATATACGTCTTAGACTTTAATTATAGCCGTTATCAATATTCAAAACTGTTCGGTGTCATGTGCCAATAAAATGTGCCAATTGCAAGTAATCGCAATGTCGAAACGTGTTTCGGTCTGAAATACCGATGACATTACGTGAGACAATTCACCTTTGACAGAGGTAGGTTGCCAAATTTGGTAATAAACATTCCCATCGCATATTCGATGCCAAACATACCAGCACATGTATTCAGGGCGATTACGTCTAATATAATTTAAAAGCAAATACAATGCAATAAGAGAAATTCAGGCTTGCGATTAATGATTCCAGTTTTTTTTTTTTTTTTTTTTGGGAAATTCAATGTTATTTTTGTTTATGAACTCAATCAGCTAATTATTTGGTATTATTGTCATCTACATAAACAAGAAAATCAAACTGCAAATAGTTTTGCGTATTATTATGCATTCGCTCCGATTACACGAACTAGAAACAACTTGCCTTGGATCACCTCTAATTTTCCGAGAATTAATTACATCACTCTATCGTTTTAATTTTAGCTTCAATTCAATTCACAAATCAATTACATTATATTTCATTAAGATCGAATATTAGCAAATTTTAAATAGCAGAAGTTTTAAATTTTTAAAGCTGGTCGTGATTAGGGCTGTGCAAAATAATCGATTAATCTACAGTTTGATTACTACTCGAAAATAATCGATCAATCATTTATTTGATTAATCGATTAATCGACCATTTGATTAATCAATTAATCGATAATTTGATTAATCAATAATTTTATTAACCGATCGTTTCATTAATCGATCAATATATTATTTTAATATTCGATCACACTATCTTTGTTTTTTCTTCGAAGATGACCAATTTCTAAGGTTCCAAGGTGCACAGAAAATCTTGGAAGATTGAAGTTTCGAAGATTGTAATCATTTTTCTTCGAAAATTTCCGATTTAGAAGGTTCGAAGATTCAAAAATAATTTTAGAAGATCAAAGTTTCGAAGATTAAAATCATTTTTTTTCAAAGATTTCCAATTTAGAAGGTTCGAAGATTCATAGAAAATCTTTGAAGATTGAAATTTCGAAGAATATAATCATTTTTCTTCGAAAATTTCCGATTTAGAAGGTTCGAAGATTCATAGAAAATCTTAGAAGATCAAAGTTTCGAAGATTAAAATCATTTTTTTTTTCGAAGATTTCAAATTTAGGTTCGAAGATTCATAGAAAATCTTGAAAGATTGACGTTTCGAAGATTAAAATAATTTTTTAATTTCAAATCTTGGAAGGTTGAAGTTTCAAAATTTCGAAGATTATAATCATTTTAATTCGAAAATTTCCGATTTGGAAGGTCCGAAGATTCATAGAACCCAACCCAACCTTACCCAACCCTACCTAACCTAACCCACTGATTTTAAAGTACCTGTGACTCATCTCGGGCGAACCAGCAACTTGTCTCGAGTTGCTGGTTCGCCCGAACGAAAAATGCCTCGAGTGCAAAGGGTTAACAAATATAATATGAATCAAACAGTTCACTATTGCTATAAATGCCTCAATTATCTAGTTGTATCCATCGCCGTAATAATTGTCTCCAAGCACGCAATTGTGGTTTAAATTGGCTAATGTTATCATATAATCAATTTTAATATGTGTGAGTGTTCGCTGTCGAAATAACCATTTTCGTGGTTCGTTTAATGCGCCCGTGTAATCCACTTGTTACGCCTCTGTGTTTCGTCGTACAGTTATATACATTAAATGAGGCAAAACATTTACGCAGATTTTAAATAACGGAAGTTTTCAATTCTTAAAGCCAAATAAATTGTTATTATTTAGGTGGCTTGAAATAAATATAAAAACAATCGCAATCGATTTGAAATATTCTAAAATTACTCAAAATTCATTCGGGAATAAGATTTCGTGAAAAGTTGGACACATTCCATCACTAAATTTTGAGATACTTTTATTTAAAAAGCGCGCGTTATAATGAAAAATTGTAAAAAGTTTAATGATATAAAAAAAAATTAAAAACAATTGTCGTCAACTTAAAAGTTTCCAAAATTACTCAAAAATCATTCGAGATTATTATTACGTGAAAAACTGCACACACACCATCAGCATATTTTGTCATAATTTTATGGTATCAGTGCGAAAAATCGTGAAAAATTGTTAAAATTTTGGCGGCTTGAAATAAATATAAAAACAATTGCCATCGATTTGAAACTTTGCAAAATTACTCAGAATTCATTCGGGAATAAGATTTCGTGAAAAGCTGGATACATTCCATCACCAAATTTTGTGATACTTTTATTTAAAAAGCGCGCGAAAAATCGTGAAAAATTGTTATAATTTTGGCGGCTTGAAATAAATATAAAAACAATTGTCATCGATATGAAACTTTCCAAAATTACTCAAAATTCATTCGGGAATAAGATTTCGTAAAAAGCTGGATACATTCCATCACTAAATTTTGAGATACTTTTATTTAAAAAGCGCGCGAAAAATCGTAAAAAATTGTTATAATTTTGGCGGCTTGAAATAAATATAGAAACAATTGCCATCGATTTGAAACTTTGCAAAATTACTCAAAATTCATTAGGAAATAAGATTTCGTGAAAAGCTAGATACATTCCATCACTACATTTTGAGATACTTTTATTTAAAAAGCGCGCGAAAAATCGTGAAAAATTGTTATAATTTTGGCGGCTTGAAATAAATATCAAAACAATTGCCATCGATTTAAAACTTTGCAAAATAACTCAAAATCCATTCGGGAATAAGATTTCGTGAAAAGCTGAATACATTCCATCACCAAATTTTGAAATACTTTTATTTAAAAAGCGCGGGAAAAATCGTGAAAAATTGTTAACATTTTGGCGGCTTGAAACAAATATAAAAACAATTGCCATCGATTTGAAACTTTCCAAAATTACTCAAAATTTATTCAAGATTAAGATTTCGTGAAAAACTGGATATATTCTATCACTAAATTTTGAGATACTTTTATCTAAAAAGCACGCGAAAAATCGTGAAAAATTGTTATAATTTTGGCGGCTTGAAATAAATATCAAAACAATTGCCATCGATTTGAAACTTTCCAAAATTACTCAAAATTCATTAGGAAATAAGATTTCGTGAAAAGCTAGATACATTCCATCACTAAATTTTGAGATACTTTTATTTAAACAGCGCACGTAATTATGTGTCCTCAAGGGTAAAACAAATATTTGTTTTGAGTTCTTCAGTAAGAATTTGGGAGACTCGTTTTAAGTGTTCTAACTCTACTTTTAATAACCGTTCAAATAACTAGTTATTTTGTAGTAACAGTAACTGTTATAACGTTACTGGAAAATCAGAAAAAAAATCAATTAAAATATGAGATTCACTTTGTTACACATTGTTACTGTGTAAAGTGTTCTGAGGCTACTTTTAATAACCGTATAAATAACTAGTTATTTTGTAGTAAAAGTAACTGTTATAACCGTTATTTTGTAGTAACAGTAACTATTGTAACTGTTAATGGAAAATCAGAAAAAATTTAATCAAAATCTGAGATTCAGTTTGTCACATTTTGTTATTGAGCAAAGTGTTCTGAGGCTACTTTTGATAGCTGTTTAAATAACTAGTTATTTTGTAGTAACTGTAACTGTTATGACCGTTATTTTGTAGTAACAGTAACTATTGTAACTGTTAATGGAAAATCAGAAAAAATTTAATCAAAATCTGAGATTCAGTTTATCACACTTTATTATTGAGCAGAAAGTTCTGAGGCTACTTTTAATAGCTGTTTAAATAACTAGTTATTTTGTAGTATTGTAACTGTTAATGGAAAATCAGAAAAAATTTAATCAAAATCTGAGATTCAGTTTGTTACACTTAGTTACTGAGCAAAGTGTTCCGAGGATACTTTTAATAGCTGTTTAAATAACTAGTTATTTTGTAGTAACAGTAACTGTTATGAGCGTTATTTTGTAATAACAGTAACTATTGTAACTGTTAATGGAATATCAGAAAAAATCCAATCAAAATCTGAGGTTCAGTTTGTCACACTTTGTTACTGAGCAAAGTGTTCCGAGGCTACTTTTAATACCTGTTTAAATAACTAGTTATTTTGTAGTAACAGTAATTGTTATGACCGTTATTTTTTAGTAATAGTAACTATTTTAACTCTAAATGGAAAATCAGAAAAAATTTAATCAAAATCTGAGATTCAGTTTGTCACACTTTGTTATTGAGCAAAGTGTTCTGAGGCTACTTTTAATAGCTGTTTAAATAACTAGTTATTTTATAGTAACAGTAACTGTTATGACCGTTATTTTGTAGTAACAGTAACTATTGTAACTGTTAATGGAATATCAGAAAAAAGTCCAAACAAAATCTGAGATTCAGTTTGTCACATTTTGTTACTGAGCAAAGTGTTCTGAGGCTACTTTGGATAGCTGTTTAAATAACTAGTTATTTTGTAGTAACAGTAACTGTTATGACCGCTATTTTGTAGTAACAGTAACTATTGTAACTGTTAATGGAAAATCAGAAAAAATTTTATCAAAATGTGAGATTCAGTTTGTCACAATTTGTTATTGAGCAAAGTGTTCTGAGGCTACTTTTAATAGCTGTTTAAATAACTAGTTATTTTGTAGTAACAGTAACTGTTATGACCGTTATTTTGTAGTAACAGTAACTATTGTAACTGTTAATGGAAAATCAGAAAAAATTTAATTAAAATCTGAGATTCACTTTGTCACATTTTGTTACTGAGCAAAGTGTTCTGAGGCTACTTTTAATAGCTGTTTAAATAATTAGTTATTTTGTTGTAACAGTAACTGTTATGACCGTTATTTTGTAGTAACAGTAACTATTGTAACTGTTAATGGAATATCAGAAAAAATCCAATCAAAATCTGAGATTCAGTTTGTCACACTTTGTTATTGAGCAGAGTGTTTTTAAGCTATTTTTAATAGCTGTTTAAATAACTAGTTATTTTGTAGTAACAGTAATTGTCATGACCGTTATTTTGTAGTAACAGTAACTATTGTAACTGTTAATGGAAAATCAGAAAAAATTTAATCAAAATCTGAGATTCAGTTTGTTACACTTTGTTACTGAGCAAAGTGTTCTGAGGCTACTTTTAATAACTGTTTAAATAACTAGTTATTTTGTAGTAACAGTTACTGTTACGACCGTTATTTTGTAGTAACAGTAACTATTGTAACTGTTAATGGAATATCAGAAAAAAATTAATCAAAATGTGAGATTCAGTTTGTCACACTTTGTTATTGAGCAAAGTGTTCTGAGGCTACTTTTAATAGCTGTTTAAATAACTAGTTATTTTGTAGTAACAGTAACTGTTATAACCGTTACTGCAAAATCAGAAAAACTGAGATTCACTTTGTTACACTTTGATACTGAGTAAAGTGTTCTGAGGCTACTTTTAATAACTGTTTAAATAATTAGTTATTGGAAATTACTGGAAAATTTAAAAAAATCAATTAAAATCTGAGATTCACTTTGTTACACATTGTTATGGAGTAAAGTGTTCTGAGGTTATTTCTAAGTAACAATTAAGTGTAAATTCTTGTAAACAAAGATTCTATTTATGTTAACATTGTTGTTATTGAAAATACGCAACTGTTAGAAAACAAATAAAATATACACATGACCATAATTTCCGTTTGAATACGACATAATGGTAATCGATGCGCTCGTGACACAATCATCATCATAACGAGTAAACAAAACAAAAAAAAAACAATTAATTATTTTTATTTTTAGTCGACGCCAGCCAAGCAGGCGAAGGACAGTTGGAAATATCGATTAACGAGGGCGAAGTCCCTAATCACGTGCAGGTGGTGGGCGGCGGTCGCTGTCTAGTCTCCTTCACCCCCGACCACGCCAAACCCCATCTGATAGACATCAAGTTCAACGGGGAAACCGTCAGAGGGTGCCCCTTCGTATGTTCGGTAACCGATACCAGCAGGGTGATTCTGAGCTTATCGCACCTCGAACTGGTGCCCGTCAACCAGCCGAGCTCGTTTCACATGGGTGTAGCTGGTGGAGGCGCTGCTGAACTGGCGGTTGCTGTTAGAGGCCCGGTCGGTGAGCTCCCCGTTAAAGTTACCGGGGATATACACTCGGGGTTTACTGCAGAATTCACGCCCACGCAAGTCGGTGCCCATCAGATTAACGTGGATTATAACGGGAGGCCGGTGCAGGGGACGCCGTTCATAGCCAAAGCTTTCGATTCGACGAGGGTGACGGTTGGGCATGTAGCTAGAGGAACTGTTGGTAGGCCGGTTACCTTCTCCGTGGATGCCAGCGAGGCCGGTGAAGGTAACCTGGAGATTACCATCTCGGCGAGAGGACTGAACATACCCACGCAGGTGCACCCTCAAGGAAACGCAAAATTCGCCGTTAGCTTCGTACCTGCTGAAGCCTGCGACCACGTGGTGAACGTGGCTTTTAACAAACGCCCTGTCGTCGGTTGTCCGTTGATAGTGGGCGTGGGAGGAGGAGGCACCGGACCTAGCGTAACGTTACCGGGGCCTGGACCGGTCCACAGACCCAGCACCCTCTTGATCAACCATCCCGGACGGTTAGAGGATATCGAAGTTAACGTTGAGGGTGAGAAAAAATCCATTTAGTTACGCAACAACTCGGAGAGCGGCGCTTGCGTTTAATTTTAAGTTTGGAAATTGTATACTATTTATAATAAGGTTTTTCATTGCGTATGTATGTGGGCGCAATTGTTGGTAAAATCGCAATTTCCGGTGCAATTCAATTGGATGTTTACGTTTTGTTTGAGTTTCAACTTCCTGTTTATTTATTTATTTCATCCCAACAGAACAACGTTCCAGTAACAATGTTCCTATAACAAGGTGTGTCATTATTTCCACACAGAAGTGTACGAAATGCGAAAGTCTAAAACGGTGATCCTGCAAAAGGTTATTCGAAACTAATTTCGCACAGAAAACGTAATTTACTGGAACTTTTCAATTATTTTATTTGTTTAAGCCCCGGCGTTTCCACCATAACCCAATTCAAAATGAGCTCATTTGAGCTCGATAGCTAAAGGTTAAAATATTTGTACATAATGAAGTTGCTACCGTATGTCGTAAATATTCATTTCGTATAAATATTTTGTAAAATTTCTCCGCTGCGTAACGAATTTTTATTTATTTTATTTATTTAATTTTAATGAATAAGAGAAAAAATAAATTTCGCCAAACTGTTTTTAGTAAATTTAGTAAAACACGTAGTACTGTGATATTTTAGCATTTATTTATAATTAAGAAAAATATGAATGATTAAGTAATAAATTTTACATTTTTTTTAGTAGTAAACATCCAAAGCTAAGACTCCATTTGCAATATAAATTGCGCGCATATACATACATGCATGCACTTAAATATGTGTAGGCACTGTTTTTAACACGACTCACAAGTCATTCGACGTAGTGCTCATTTTGCTAACTTTCCAAACTTAAAATTCTATGTAAAGCACTCTCTTTCTACATACACAATTCCAAACATGTGCACCACCTTTATTTGAGCAATGATATTTTAAATACAAAAAAGAATTTTAGTATATATTGTGTAAATTGTAGTTTCAAAAACCAAAATCATGATTTTGTAATCTTCGAAATTTGAAAAAGTGCGATATTTGCAGTTTGCGTTAATTTCACGCAAACAAATTTTAATCAATTTTAAAATTACATTAAATTCTGCACATATTGAAGTTTGAATCATTAAAATCGGACAATGCGTTTGGCAGTTATGCAGTTTCAAAAACCAAAATCACGATTTTGCAATCTTCGAAATTTGAAAAATTGCGATTTTGGCAGTTTGTGTTAATTTAGCGTAAACAAATTTTAACCAGTTTTAAAATTACATTAAATTCTCCACATATTGAAGTTTGAATCATCAAAATCGGACAATGCGTTCGACAGTTATGCAGTTTCAAAAACCAAAATCACGATTTTGCAATCTTCGAAATTTTAAAAAGTGCGTTTTTTGCAGTTTGTGTTAATTTCACGCAAATTTTTTTTAATCAATTTTAAAATTACATTAAATTCTCCACATATTGAAGTTTGAATCATCAAAATCGGACAATGCGTTTGGCAGTTATGTAGTTTCAAAAACCAAAATCACGATTTTGAAATCTTCGAAATTTGAAAAACTGCCATTTTTGCAGTTTGTGTTAATTTCACACAAAGAAATTTTAATCTGTTTTAAAATTACATTAAATTCTTCACATATTGAAGTTTGAATCATCAAAATCGGTCAATGCGTTTGGTAGTAATGTAGTTTCAAAAACCGAAATCACGATTTTGCAATCTTCGAAATTTGAAAAAGTGCGATTTCTGCAGTTTTACGCAAACAAATTTGGATCAGTTTTAAAATTACACTAAATTCTCCACATGTTAAAGTTAGAATCATCAAAATCGGACAATGCGTTTGGCAGTAATGTAGTTTCAAAAACCAAAATCACGATTTTGCAATCTTCGAAATTTGAAAAACTGCCATTTTTGCAGTTTGTGTTAATTTCACACAAAGAAATTTTAATCTGTTTTAAAATTACATTAAATTCTCCACATATTGAAGTTTGAATCATCAAAATCGGACAATGCGTTTGGCAGTAATGCAGTTTCAAAAACAAAAATCATGATTTTGGAAACTTCAAACTTGAAAACAGTGAAATTTTTGCAGTTTGTGTTAATTTCAAGAAAAATATAACAATCAGTTTTAAAACTACACTAAATTCTGCACATTCTGACATTTCAAACATCAAAATCGGTCAATGCGTTTGGCAGTTATTTAGTTTCAAAAACCAAAATCACGATTTTGCAATCTTCGAAATTTGAAAACAGTGAAATTTTTGCAGTTTGTGTTAATTTCGCGAAAAATAATACAATCAGTTTTAAAACTACACTAAATTCTGCACATTCTGACGTTTGAAACATCAAAATCGGTCGATGCGTTTGGCAGTTATGTAGTTTCAAAAACAAAAATCACGATTTTGCAATCTTCGAAATTTGAAAACAGTGAAATTTTTGCAGTTTGTGTTAATTTCACGAAAAATAATACAATCAGTTTTAAAACTACACTGAATTCTCCACATTCTGACGTTTCAAACATCAAAATCGGTCAATGCGTTTGGCAGTAATGTAGTTTCAAAAACAAAAATCACGATTTTGCAATCTTCGAACTTGAAAACAGTAAAATTTTTGCAGTTTGTGTTAATTTCACAAAAAATAATACAATCCGTTTTAAAACTACACTAAATTCTCCACATTCTGACGTTTCAAACATCAAAATCGGTCGATGCGTTTGGCAGTTATGCAGTTTCAAAAACCAAAATCACGATTTTGCAATCTTCGAAATTTGAAAACAGTGAAATTTTTGCAGTTTGTGTTAATTTCACGAAAAATAATACAATCAGTTTTAAAACTACACTAAATTCTGCACATTCTGACGTTTGAAACATCAAAATCGGTCAATGCGTTTGGCAGTTATGCAGTTTCAAAAACAAAAATCACGATTTTGGAATCTTCGAACTTGAAAACAGTGAAATTTTTGCAGTTTGTGTTAATTTCACGAAAAATAATACAATCAGTTTTAAAACTACACTAAATTCTGCACATTCTGACGTTTGAAACATCAAAATCGGTCAATGCGTTTGGCAGTTATGTAGTTTCAAAAACAAAAATCACGATTTTGCAATCTTCGAACTTGAAAACAGTAAAATTTTTGCAGTTTGTGTTAATTTCACAAAAAATAATACAATCAGTTTTAAAACTACACTAAATTCTCCACATTCTGACGTTTCAAACATCAAAATCGGTCGATGCGTTTGGCAGTTATGCAGTTTCAAAAACCAAAATCACGATTTTGCAATCTTCGAAATTTGAAAACAGTGAAATTTTTGCAGTTTGTGTTAATTTCACGAAAAATAATACAATCAGTTTTAAAACTACACTAAATTCTGCACATTCTGACGTTTGAAACATCAAAATCGGTCGATGCGTTTGGCAGTTATGTAGTTTCAAAAACAAAAATCACGATTTTGCAATCTTCGAAATTTGAAAACAGTGAAATTTTTGCAGTTTGTGTTAATTTCGCGAAAAATAATACAATCAGTTTTAAAACTACACTAAATTCTGCACATTATGACGTTTGAAGCATCAAAATCGGTCAATGCGTTTGGCAGTTATGTAGTTTCAAAAACAAAAATCACGATTTTGCAATTTTCGAACTTGAAAACAGTGAAATTTTTGCGGTTTGTGTTAATTTCACGAAAAATAATACAATCAGTTTTAAAACTACACTAAATTCTGCACATTCTGACTTTTGAAACATCAAAATCGGTCAATGCGTTTGGCAGTTATTAAGTTTCATAAACAAAAATCACGATTTTGGAATCTTCGAACTTGAAAACAGTGAAATATTTGCAGTTTGTGTTAATTTCACGAAAAATAATATAATCAATTTTTAAACTACACTAAATTCTGCACATTCTGACGTTTCAAATATCAAAATCGGACAATGCGTTTGGCAGTTATGTAGTTTCAAAAACAAAAATCACGATTTTGGAATCTTCGAACTTGAAAACAGTGACGTTTTTGCAGTTTGTGTTAATTTCACGAAAAATAATACAATCAGTTTTAAAACTAAACTAAATTCTGCACATTCTGACGTTTCAAACATCAAAATCGGTCAAAGCGTTTGGCGGTAATGTAGTTTCATAAATCAAAATCACGATTTTGCAATCTTCGAAATTTGAAAAAGTGCGATTTTTGCAGTTTGTGTTAATTTCACGCAAACAAATTTGAATCAGTTTTAAAATTACATTAAATTCTCCACATATTGACGTTTGAATCATCAAAATCGGACAATGCGTTTGGCAGTTGTGCAATTTAGAAAAAGTCAAAATCGCAATTTTAAATCTTCGGACTTTGAAAACGTCAATTTTGCGTTGATTTTACGCAAATATTGATTACCAAATTTTTAAATTGCACTAAATTTTCCACTTTTTGACCTTGGAATCATAAAAATCAAACAATGGAAAACAAACCCAGCGGCGTACGCATTTATTAACAGTGGTTACTGCACTTTCACTAAAGAACGCAATGAACAATTAGCAAAACAAATGTTTTTTAAACCGACACCGTAAACCTGTTCTACCGTGAATTATTGTATAATTGTTATTATAGCATAATTGTTTAATAATTTAGTATGTGAATATCATCGCTCAAATATTGTTACGCCTTACCCAATCCTTTCACACATTTTGTTATTATTTTGTGCGCATCGATACATTTTGCAATATGTGTGTGTGTATTTTATAAATTAGTGTACTTTTAAAATAAATAGAAATCTTGTAAACTCTCACGCTGGAAAAAAAAGAAAAATGAAAATCGTTACACAAACCTTGCATGTGTTTTCTTTTCTCTTTGTAGCCATCACTCATTTCCATTCATCTCTTTTTCTCATGACGCACGTCTCTCCTTTATTTTTCAGGACACAGAAGGCTCTTGTATTAGAACGGCACTTCTCACTCACACTCTTTTATTTAACTCTCCTATATACTACTATTTTTTTTTACTAACCACCCTACGTATACATTTTGCATTTTTTATTTATCACAACGTGCAGTGATCTTTATTCTTGTTTTTTTTATGTAATAAAATAAATCCTTACACTTTTATTTAATTTAATAAAGAAATTTTCTCTCTGGAATGGTTTCACTTCCTGGCCTGTGCGGGCGTGCAAATGTGTACATAAGCGTTATGCAATTTTCCGGTTTGATCAGACGCCAAATTGAGCGGAAAAGTTGATTTCGACGCGTTTCCGCTTTTCGTTTTAATTAATTCGATTTAGCTGCGCAAGGCTTTGATTTCGCCTTGTTGAATCACTTTTGTGCAACAAAGAAAAAACAGGGAATATAATGAATTTCTTATATAATATTTTAGTTTTATTGTCTTTCATCACATAAGCAAAACTTTGTTTATAAAATCACTACACATTTTCTGTACAAAATATCAAAAATTTCGCGCAGAAAATATGTAATAATTTAATGAATAAAGAAGATAACGTCATTTTTGCTTAATATTGTATTTTATTTTAAAAGATCGCATCACCTGTTTTTTTGAATATGTTTTCGAAAAAAAAATTGAAATTTTTTTTTTAACCGAATTACATGTACTAAAGTTATTTTCTACAAAAATTGTCTAATTATTGTATGAACAAAAACGTTAATGACTCGTTAATGTTGCGTAATATTATATTATTTTTGAAAAGATTCGCATCACCTGTTTTTTTTTTTAATATCTTTTTGAAAAAAAAAAAGTGCGATTTTTGCAGATTTTGTTAATTTCACGCGACAATTTTTTAATCAATTTTAAAATTTCATTAAATTCTCCACATATTGAAGTTTGAATCATCAAAATCGGACAACGCGTTTGGCAGTAATGTAGTTTCAAAAACCAAAATCACGATTTTGCAATCTTCGAAATTTGAAAAAGTGCGATTTTTGCAGTTTGTGTTAATTTCACGCAAACAAATTTTGATCAGTTTTAAAATTACATTAAATTCTCCACATATTGAAGTTTGAATCATCAAAATCGGACAACGCGTTTGGCAGTCATGTAGTTTCAAAAACCAAAATCACGATTTTGCAATCTTCGAAATTTGAAAAAGTATGATTTTTGCAATTTGTGTTAATTTCACACATACAAATTTTAATCAGTTTTAAAATTACATTAAATTCTCCACATATTGAAGTTTGAATCATCAAAATCGGACAATGCGTTTGGCAGTAATGTAGTTTCAAAAACCAAAATCACGATTTTGCAATCTTCGAAATTTGAAAAAGTATGATTTTTGCAATTTGTGTTAATTTCACACAAACAAATTTTAATCAGTTTTAAAATTACATGAAATTCTCCACATATTGAAGTTTGAATCATAAAAATCGGACAATGCGTTTGGCAGTAATGTAGTTTCAAAAACCAAAATCACGATTTTGCAATCTTCGAAATTTGAAAAAGTGCGATTTTTACAGTTTGTGTTAATTTCACGCAAACAAATTTTGATCAGTTTTAAAATTACATTAAATTCTCCACATATTGAAGTTTGAATCATCAAAATCGGACAATGCGTTTGGCAGTTATGCAATTTAGAAAAAATCAAAATCGCAATTTTAAATCTTCAGACTTTGAAAACGTCAATTTTGCGTTGATTTCACGCAAATATTGATTACCAAATTTGAAAAAAAATTTAACCGAATTACCATCAAATTTTCTACAAAAATTGTCTAATGATTGTATGAACAAAGAAGTTAATGACTTCATTGCGTAATATTATATTCTTTTTGAAAAGATTCGCATCACCTGTTTTTTTTAATATCTTTTTGAAAATTTTTTTTTTTTGAATTATTTCTATTTTTTTTTTAAACACAGAATAATTTCAGATGAAGCATGCGAAGTTTTGATATTTAAGTACAGAAATGCTCGACATGTAAACACAAAATGTATGTAAATTTTGAACCGATAACAATTCTCGCTGTGTGACAAATCCTAACGTTTCCGCATTTAAATATTTAAAACAACCGACGACGCGACGCTCGTTGTTCGGCCGTTTCTTTCCTAACCTAGAAAAACGAAAGGTGCAGCCCGAACGTTCGACCTTTCGTTTCGAATTATCGTTAAAAGACAATCGAAATGAAAAATAGAAACCGCATTCCGTGCCCGATTCGAAAAATTCCGCGGTTTTTTTTCTTTCTTTCGTTTCTGTGCACGCGGAACTCCTAATGGAGTCATCGAACCAGACTGTTCTGTCAATGATCATGTCATTAGCATAAAAGTGCAACTCGCCTTGAAATTGTCGGAAACGCGTGAAAGCGCGTTCGTTAATTCGTTTCCAAATCAAATCAAATAAAACAATGCAAACATTTTCAATTATAGGTGTGAAGTTTAATAATTGTATTAGTATGATAAGATCAACAAGTAGAAAATAGTTGGCAACCCTTAAAAACGCAGGTAACCCACAGAAGTTTAAGGGTTGGGATGGAAAAATCGAAAAGTTTAATTAATAAATTAATTAGAGAATGAATTTTAAATGTATTATGTTACAGTATTAATTTAATAATTCAAGACTCGTTTCCTTCAAGTTCGTAAACATCAAACATCAAACTCATACTGTAATAAGTCACTTCTCGGACTAGTGATGTTTCAGTACAAAAATTAGAAAAAAGTAACCTCAAGAAACGTCAGGATGTAAAATTACGTTTTTAAAATGTCCGTAAACATCAAACATCAAACTCATACTAATAGGTTACTTTCCTGAGTAGTGACGTTTCAGTACAAAAATTAGAAAAAAGTAACCTCAAGAAACGTCAGGATGTAAAATTACGTTTTTAAAATGTCCGTAAACATCAAACATCAAACTCATACTAATAGGTTACTTTCCTGAGTAGTGACGTTTCAGTACAAAAATTAGAAAAAAGTAACCTCAAGAAACGTCAGGATGTAAAATTACGTTTTAAACATGTCCGTAAACATCAAACATCAAACTCATACTAATAGGTCACTTTACTGACTAGTGACGTTTCAGTACAAAAATTAGAAACAAGTAACCTCAGAAAACGTCAGGATGTCAAAATACGTTTTCAAAATGTCCGTAAACATGAAACATGAAACATCAAATCTTTTTTCGAGCAAATCTCTACATAAAGTTCACTCTTAATTCGTTAAAATAAATTGTTGATATGATGTTTAATAAAGTTACCAAACCTATTTTTAGGGCGGCCGTTGGTGTAGTGGGTACAGGCGAGCGCTTGTGCCGGTTGCACCGCGGCCGTGTGGGTTCGATTCCCAGCAGGGACGAAAGACTTTTCTGTCGAGAAGTATTCGTTCTGGTCCGTGGTTGTTTGTATACGTCTTTCATTATTCATTTGTTCATTTATTCATTTCATTTATAACTTAAACAAATATAATAGATGATGGCTAATGGTCATAGCACCAAAGCCAGGCAAAAACGCCGAAAAAAAAAAAAAAAAAAAAAAAAAAAAATACCTATTTTTGAACTGAACAGTTATTCCAGATTAACCTGTCAAAATTTCAAGCATCTGTCAAAATAAAGGTGGAATTCCAAAGCAATTTCTGGAACATGGGCATTTTTGGTCAACAAAATTTGTTTTTTAGCACAGCCATTTTTGTTCGAGCAAAAGTTTAAATAGTTTTATTTTTGGGTAAATATAAAGAAATACTATTCCAGATTAATCTGTCAAAATTTCAAGCATCTGTCAACATTTTTTTTTTTTTGTCTTTTAGCACAGGCATTTTTGTTTTAGGTTTGTATAGTTTTTTTTTTGGGTAAGTGTAAAGAAACGCTATTCTAGATGAATCTGTCAAAATTTTAAGCATCTGTCAAAAACATGCGAAATTTCTAAAGTAATTTGTAGAAAAAGTACATTTTTTGATATCAAAATTTGTGTTTTGGCACAGATATTTTTGTTCGAGCAAAGGTTTCAATAGTTTTTTTTTGTAAATTTGAAGAAACGCTGTTCTAGATGAATCTGTCAACATTTCAAGCAACTGCCAAAATAAATGTGAAATTCCAAAGCAATTTCTGGAACACGGGCACTTTTGGTCATCAAAATTTGTTTTCTAGCGCAGCCATTTTTGTTCGAGCAAAGGTTTAAATAGTTTTCTGTGGGTAAATGTAAAGACACGCTATCCTACAGTAATCTGTCAAAATTTCAAGCTTCTGTCAAAATATAAGCAGAACTTCTGGAGCGATTTGTAGAAAAAGTGCATTTTTGGTCATCAAACTTTGTCATCTTGCATAGCCATTTTTGTCCGAGCAAAGATTTATATAGTTTCTTTTTCATTAGTAAATATAAAGTAATGCGATTCTAGATTAATCTGTCAAAATTTCAAGCATCTGTCAACATACATGCGGAATTATATATGTATATATATATTTATATTTTACATTTTATTCTGTCTTGCTATGTCAAAACTGTATATATATATATTTATATTTTAATCTGTCTCGTAACATCTTTATTGTATATATGTTTTATTTAATTTAATTTATTACTGTATTGAAATGGCTTCCGTTAATAAATACCAAATACCAAATACCAAATTACCAAAGCGATTTGTAAAAAAAGTGCAGTTTTGGTCATCCAAATTTTTCTTCTAGCGCAGCCATTTTTGTTCGAGCAAAAGTTTAAATAGTTTTTCTTGGGCAAATATAAAGAAACGCTATTCTAGATTGATCTGTCAAAATTTCAAGTATCTGTCAAAATACATGCGAAATTACCAAAGCGATTTGTAAAGAAAGTGCATTTTTGGTCATCAAATTTTTGTTGTGACAAGCGCCATTTTTTTCTCAGTGAATTTGGAGGAGTTTTAAGTGGTAATTTGTGAAGAGGCACTTCTTGGGGTTAACCTGTCACGGTTTTATTCAATTGTCGCTGTGGATGTGAAATCTGCAAGCGTTTTTCTCCAAAAAGTTAATTTTTGGTCTTCAAATTTTAAAGCCATTTTTTTTTCGGTAAAGTTGGAGGAGTTTTAAATGGTGATTTGTAAAAATACAGCTCTTAGGATTAACCTGTCACTGTTTTATTGAATTGTCGCTATGGATGTGGAATCTACCAACTTTTTTCTGCAAAAAGTTAATTTTTGGTCATCAAATTTTAACGCCATTTTTTTTTCGGTAAATTTGGAGGAGTTTTAAATGGTAATTTGTAAAAATACAGCTCTTAGGATTAACCTGTCACTGTTTTATTGAATTGTCGTTGTGGATGTGGAATCTACCAACGTTTTTCTGCAAAAAGTTAATTTTTGGTCATCAAATTTTAACGCCATTTCTTTTTCGGTAAAGTTGGAGGAGTTTTAAATGGTGATTTGTAAAAATACAGCTCTTAGGATTAACCTGTCACAGTTTTATTCAATTGTCGCTGTGGATGTGGAATCTGCAAGCGTTTTTCTGCGAAAAGTCAATTTTTGGTCTTCAAATTTTAACGCCATTTTTTTTTTCGGTAAACTTGGAGGAGTTTTAAATGGTGATTTGTAAAAATACAGCTCTTAGGATTAACCTGTGACAGTTTTATTCAATTGTCGCTGTGGATGTGGAATCTGCAAGCGTTTTTCTGCGAAAAGCCAATTTTTGGTCATCAAATTTTTTGTTTTGACAAGCGCCATTTTTTTTCTCAGTGAAGCTGGTGAAGTTTTGAATGGTAATGGTAATGATACATTTCTTGGGATTAACCTGTCACAGTTTTATTCAATTGTCGCTGTGGATGTGGAATCTACCAGCGTTTTTCTGCAAAAAGTCAATTTTTGGTCATCAATTTTTTTGTTTTGACAAGCGCCATTTTTTTCTTGGTGAAGTTGGAGGAGTTTTAAGTGATACTTTGTAAAGATACACTTCTTAGGATTAACCTGTCACTATTTTATTCAATTGTCTCTGTGGATGTGGAATCTGCAAGCGTTTTTCTGCAAAAAGCTAATTTTTGGTCTTCAAATTTTAACGCCATTTTTTTTCGGTAAAGTTGGAGGAGTTTTAAATGGTGATTTGTAAAAATACAGCTCTTAGGATTAACCTGTCACAGTTTTATTCAATTGTCGCTGTGGATGTGGAATCTGCAAGCGTTTTTCTGCGAAAAGTCAATTTTTGGTCATCAAATTTTTGTTTTGACAAGTGCCATTTTTTTCTCGGTAAATTTGGAAGAGTTTTAAGTGGTAATTTGTAAAGAGGCACTTCTTGGGGTTAACCTGTCACGGTTTTATTCAATTGTCGCTGTGGATCTGGAATCTGCAAGCGTTTTTCTGCGAAAAGTCAATTTTTGGTCATCAAATTTTTGTTTTGACAAGCGCCATTTTTTTCTCGGTGAATTTTGAGGAGTTTTAAGTGATAATTTGTAAAGAGACTCTTCTTGGGATTATTCTGTCACGGTTTTATTCATTTGTCGCTGTGGATGGAGAATCTACCAGCGTTTTTCTGCAAAAAGTTAATTAAGTTAATTTTTGGTCTTCAAATTTTACTGCCATTTTTTTTTCGGTAACGTTGGTGGAGTTTTAAATGGTGATTTATAAAAATACAGCTCTTAGGAGTAACCTGTCACAGTTTTATTCAATTGTCGCTGTGGATGTGGAATCTGCAAGCGTTTTTCTGCGAAAAGTCAATTTTTGGTCATCAAATTTTGGTTTTGACAAGCGCCATTTTTTTCTCGGTGAAGTTGGAGGAGTTTTAAGTGATAATTTGTAAAGATACACTTCTTAGGATTAACCTGTCACTATTTTATTCAATTGTCTCTGTGGATGTGCAATCTGCAAGCGTTTTTCTGCGAAAAGTCAATTTTTGGTCATCAAATTTTAGTTTTGACAAGCGCCATTTTTTTTCTTAGTGAAGTTGGTAAAGTTTTGAATGGTAATGGCGAAGATCTATTTCTTGGAATTAACCTGTCACAGTTTTATTTAATTATTGTTGTGGATGTGGAATCTGCAAGCGTTTTTCTGCGAAAAGTCAATTTTTCGTCATCGAATTTTAGTTTTGACGAGCGCCATTTTTTTTCTCAGTGAAGCTGGTGAAGTTTTGAATCGTAACGGTGAAGATACATTTCTTGGGGTTAACCTGTCACGGTTTTATTCAATTGTCGCTGTGGATGTGGAATCTGCAAGCGTTTTTCTGCGAAAAGTCAATTTTTGGTCATAAAATTTTTGTTTTGACAAGTGCCATTTTTTTCTCGGTGAAGTTGGAGGAGTTTTAAGTGATAATTTGTAAAGATACACTTCTTAGGATTAACCTGTCACTATTTTATTCAATTGTCTCTGTGGATGTGGAATCTGCAAGCGTTTTTCTGCAAAAAGTTAATTTTTGGTCTTCAAATTTTAACGCCATTTTTTTTTTCGGTAAAGTTGGAGGAGTTTTAAATGGTGATTTGTAAAAATACAGCTCTTAGAATTAACCTGTCACAGTTTTATTCAATTGTCGTTGTGGATGTGGAATCTGCAAGCGTTTTTCTGTAAAAAGTAAATTTTTGGTCATCAAATTCTGGTTTTAATAAGCGCCATTTTTTTCTCTGTGAAGCTGGAGGAGTTTTAAGTGGTAATTTATAAAGAGACACTTCTTGGGGTTAACCTGTCACGGTTTTATTCAATTGTCGCTGTGGATGTGGAATCTACCAGCGTTTTTCTGCAAAAAGTCAATTTTTGGTCATCAAATTTTTTGTTTTGACAAGCGCCATTTTTTTCTCGGTGAATTTGAAGGAGTTTTAGGTGGTAATTTGTAAAGAGGCATTTCTTGGGATTAACCTGTCGCGGTTTTATTCAATTGTCGCTGTGGATGTGGAATCTACCAGCGTTTTTCTGCAAAACGTCAATTTTTGGTCATCAAATTTTGGTTTGCCCATTTTTGTTAAAGCAAAAGTTAAAATAGTTTTTTTGGAGTATGGCATAACCACTCAGATTGGGTTTAGTACAATATTCAGACCACTATGGCGTTTCTAACTGATTTTTTTTTAAATTTATGTAAAAATGTATGAATTGTAAATATCTATGTTGCCATTATATCGTTTTTTCTTCACGCAAAATTAGCTGAGGCCCCGGCGAAGAAGAGATGTAGTAATGCAAACAATGCACAATAGAGCATTGTTTGTTCTTTGTTGTACCTGTTTGTTGTTAACCGTTGCAGTAATTAATTCGAATTGTTCATTAATTCCTAATTTGGCCTTGCAGTTTAATTGTTTAATCCAAGTCACTACGTAATAAGTAAATAAAATATACTTCAAAACACACAAATTATGTAGAAAGTACAACGTATCACAATTGACATCAGCAAATTTTTCCAAAAAAAATTTGAATTTTATTTCCCATTTTGCGCCTTTATTTTTAGAGATTTTTTTCTAAACTTATTTTTTTATTGTAGCTGGTTACTTGTATATTTGTGGTAAAGGCCGAATTTTTCTACTTTTTCAAAATGTCACAAAAAAATCACACAATTCATTTCAACAGATTTTTACAAAAAAATTGAATTTTATTACCCATTTTGCGGCTTTATTTGTAGAGATTTTTTTTTAAACTCATTTTTTTATTGTAGCTGGTTATTTATATATTTGTGGTAAAGACCGAATTTTTCTACTTTTTCAAAATGTCACAAAAAAATCACACAATTCATTTCAGCAGATTTTTACAAAAAAATTGAATTTTATTTCCCATTTTGCGGCTTTATTTGTAGAGATTTTTTTTTAAACTCACTTTTTTATTGTAGTTGGTTACTTATATATTTGTGGTAAAAGCCGAATTGTTCTACTTTTTCAAAATGTTAACAGATATCGCAATTCATTTCAGCAGATTTTTCCAAAAAAATTGAATTTGATTTCCCATTTTGCGGCTTTATTTGTGGAGTTTTCTTTTTCAACTCACTTTTTTATTGTAGTTAGCTACTGAAATATTTGTGGTAAAGGCCGAATTTTCTACTTTTTGAAAATGTCTCAATGATTTAAGGTCCTTTTAATGTCATAATAGAAATAGCTCTGTATAAACCCAAAGAAGATTTTTAAAATAATTTTAACGTAAAAATCGAAGGTTTTTGTTTAAAAATATGGAAAAAATTATACTGGAGGCGGACGTAGTCTTTAGGGAGCAAATTGAACCGCAACGTAAGGGTATAAGCCTAATAATTATTCAAAAATCAATAAAGACGAAAGTAGCCTAAATATATAAATATTCAACCCTTGAAACAATAAGTTATTTGTTGGTAGTCATAAGACTTAATTTTGCAGAGTTACGAACAGGTTGTATATTTAGATATTCAGGTTACTTTCGTCTTTATTCAATTTATTTAATGCTTCTGCAATAAGTGAGGTCTCAAATTTATCTAATAATTATCCTCTTATTCCTGGCATGTGAAAAATATCTGTTCTATAATGTAACCTTCAAATTTCACTTTCACTAATTCCGGCGTGTCGTAATTGAAATTTTGAACGTAACTTCAAAATTGAGCGCACTTTAGAAATCCGCCGGGAAATGCCCGGAATTTAGGGATCGCTTTATGACTTCCTGCTCGCGAGTTTTGCCCATTACCTCACATATGGTACTCGAAACCTCCGGATTTCTCGTTTCCATGCAACTTTCTTTTTCGATTTCGTCTGTGCACACATATGCGAGTGTCGCTCGGAATTGATCTTTCTCCGTCAAACGGAAATCGGGTCAACGCTTTAATTGGCTTCATGATTTATTAAATGGGAAAGCTCGTAGATAACACTTGTTGTGCTTTTACAGCACACGAACGGTGTCAGTTGTTTAATTTTTCATTTATATTGATAGACATGGACAGATGATGGTCGTATCGAAATGATGAAGGTTAATGGATTTTAATTAGAGTTTATTGTATGTTATTTTAAACATCTTATAACGTGGTAAATTCGTCAATTTCTTTCTATTAAGTCTTATTGGTTGGTAAAAAAAAACGACCAGGCGGGGAAAATACATTCTTACATTTAATAGCCTGTACTGGTACTAAACTTTAACGATTATTATTGTGAGCCGTAAGATTCTAGGAAGAATGTGAAAGCAAATAGTTGAAGAAATTAAAATAATTTGGGTTAAATCTTTAATAAAAGTGAAATGTTGATGTAATTACCGCATGAAACATTGTTAAGTGAACATATGGCGAGAGATATTTTGTATTGTTCTCGGTACACACTTTCTGTTTTAATTGAAAATCGTAAATTGCTGTATGAACAGATCTCTAAAAACTGCTTGTGATCATTTCATACATGTTGCCAACATCTATTAAAATTAAGGATGTGATACAATTGGCAATGTTTTTAAATGTGCAACTTTTTAACACGTTCACTTCGGCTACGATTTTTGTGTAACCATAATAGGCGAGTCAAATAAAACCTTTTTTTTTTAAATTTTGCTACTGCAGACCGAATGGAGTTAATCGGTACCACAGCTTAATATTAATTTGTGATCGGTACCAAAAAAAAAATTATTTAACGTTCGATAAAATTCTTTTTCGCCAAATACAGGGCACCTATTACCCTGTAACGTAGTAAACCTGTTAATTAAAACGCAAATATTTA
This sequence comes from Ocypus olens, assembly GCA_910593695.2. Classification (NCBI taxonomy): domain Eukaryota; kingdom Metazoa; phylum Arthropoda; class Insecta; order Coleoptera; family Staphylinidae; genus Ocypus; species Ocypus olens. Next base: position 52,885,489 of record OU343056.1, read on the forward strand.
AGACTGCGTTACTTATTATGGTGGAATATTGTTTACAGCAGACAAGTTAAAGTGTGCATTTTTATGTTAATTACCGTAATCTCTAAATATTTGTTATTCACTACCAAATCTACAAAAGTTCCAGCCCGAAATTATTCATATTTTAAAATGTCTGTTAATCAATTAAAACACAAAATTATTAATTACCCAACCAAAAATATTACCCAAGACCCAATTTTTAGACATTGAGATACACAAAATGTAAATCAAAAAAATTCAGATTTGAACTTTTTACCGAACAGGCTAGAAAAATATACTACGGTTTTTATTTTACATTTTCTTTTCTTGTTTTTATTTCCAAATTGCATGTTTCACAAATGTATGTCTTGCTTATGTATGCTGCATGTTTTTACTCTTAATCAATTTTCATTCTTCATTTAAATTCACGGAGGTTTACAAGATTTTATAGATGATGTATGTTTACTCTCATATCGCCATCTTGAAAATAATTTCAATTGATATCTCATTATTCTCGAGATATTTTAGTACGTCATAAATATCAAGTGAAATTTTTTCAAGGTGACTGTATTTCAGAATGTAGAGGATGTATAGGAATTCGAGAGCAGAACCGTTCTTCCATGTGCGTTTCCGGGGTGTCTCATTTAAAAGAACAAACCCACTGGAGTTTAAAATTGTAAAATATACATACACATATTTGAAATTGTTCGTCTGTGTCTTAAGGGTTTCAATAAATTATAATTTTAGTTCATTAATTTTATAATAGCTCTTAGTTAACGAGCTAGTCTATAATAGTCGCAATCATCGCTTTACAGACAACTAAAATGAGCTAATTTATGGATTGTTCTTCTGGTAGATGCGCCGGGAGTTTAACCGTAAAAACAGGCATAGTTTAACGGTCGAAAATGACATATTTTACCAGTCAAAATAGGCACATTCTAACTGTCAGAAGTGGCGCATTTTACCAGACAAATCTGACGCAGTTTAACTGTTAAAACTGACAAAGTTTACCTGTCAAAATTGGCATATTTCAACTGTCAAAAATGGCACATTTTACCCTACAAAAGTAGTATATTTTAACAGTAAAAAGTGGCATATTTTACCAGTCAAAATTGGCATATTTTAACTGTCAAAAGTGGCGCATTTAACCAGACAAAACTGACGTAGTTTAACCGTCAAAACAGGCATAGTTTAACTGTCAAAATTGGCATATTTTAACTGTCAAAAGTGGCGCATTTTACCAAATAGAACTTACGGAGTTTAACCGTCAAAACAGGCATAGTTTAACTGTCAAAACTGGTACATTTTAACTGTCAAAAGTGGCGCATTTTATCAGACAAAACTGACGTAGTTTAACCGTCAAAACATGCATACTTTAACTGTCAAAATTGGCATATTTTAACTGTCAAAAGTGGCGCATTTTACCAGACAAAACTGGCGTAGTTTAACCGTCAAAACAGGCATAGTTTAACTGTCAAAATTGGCATATTTTAACTGTCAAAAGTGGCGCATTTTACCAGACAAAACTGACGTAGTTTAACCGTCAAAACATGCATACTTTAACTGTCAAAATTGGCATATTTTAACTGTCAAAAGTGGCGCATTTTACCAGACAAAACTGACGTAGTTTAACCGTCAAAACAGGCATAGTTTACCTGTCAAAATTGGCATATTCTAACTGTCAAAAGTAGCGCATTTTACCAGACAAAATTGATGCAGTTTAACTGTCGAAATTGGTATATTTTAACTGTCAAAAATGGCACATTTTACCATACAAAAGTAGCATATTTTAACAGTCAAAAATGGCATATTTTACCAGACAAAATTGGCATATTCTAACTGTCAAAAGTGGCACATTTTACCAGACAAAACTGACGCAGTTTAACTGTTAAAACTGACATAGTTTAGCTGTCAAAATTGGCATATTTTAACTGTAAAAAATGGCACATTTTACCATACAAAAGTAGCATATTTTAACAGTCGAAAATGGCATATTTTACCAGTCAAAATTGGCATATTTTAACTGTCAAAAGTGGCGCATTTTACCAGACAAAACTGACGCGGTTTAACTGTTAAAACTGACAAAGTTTATCTGTCAAAATTGGCATATTTTTACTTTCAAAAGTGGCACATTTAACCCTACAAAAGTAGCATATTTTAACAGTCAAAAATGGCATATTTTACCAGTCAAAATTGGCATATTCTAACTGTCAAAAGTGGCGCATTTAACCATACAAAAGTAGTATATTTTAACAGTCAAAAATGACATATTTTACCAGTCAAAATTGGCACATTCTAACTGTCAAAAGTGGCGCATTTTACCAGACAAAACTGACGCAGTTTAACTGTTAAAACTGACAAAGTTTAACTGTCAAAATTGGCATATTCTAACTGTCAAAAGTGGCACATTTTACCATACAAAACTGACGTAGTTTAATCGTCAAAACAGGCATAGTTTAACGGTCGAAAATGGCATATAGTTTACCAGACAAAAGTAGCATATTCTCACTGTCAAAAGTGACACATTTTACCAGACAAAACTGACGTAGTTTAACCGTCAAAACAGGCATATTTTAACTGTCAAAAGTGACACATTTTACCAGACAAAACTGACATAGTTTAATCGTCAAAACAGGCATATTTTAACTGTCAAAAGTGACACATTTTACCAGACGAAACTGACGCAGTTTAACTGTTAAAACTGACAAAGTTTAACTGTCAAAATTGGCATATTTTAACTGTCAAAAGTGATACATTTTACCATACAAAAGTAGCATATTTTAACAGTCAAAAATGGCATATTTTACCAGTCAAAATTGGCATATTCTAACTGTCAACAGTGGCATATTTTACTATACAAAACTGATGTAGTTTAACCGTCAAAACAGGCATAGTTTAGCGGTCGAAATTGGCATATAGTTTACCAGACAAAAGTAGCATATTCTAACTGTCAAAAGTGACACATTTTACCAGACAAAACTGACGTAGTTTAACCGTCAAAACAGGCATATTCTAACTGTCAAAAGTGACATATTTTACCAGACAAAACTGACGTAGTTTAACCGTAAAAACAGGCATATTTTAACTGTCAAAAGTGACACATTTTACTATACAAAAGTAGCATATTTTAACAGTCGAAAATGGCATATTTTACCAGTCAAAATTGGCATATTCTAACTGTCAAAAGTGGCGCATTTTACCAGACAAAACTGACGCACTTTAACTGTTAAAACTGACAAAGTTTAACTGTCAAAATTGGCATATTTTAACTTTCAAAAGTGGCACATTTTACCATACAAAAGTAGCATATTTTAACAGTCGAAAATGGCATATTTTACCAGTCAAAATTGGCATATTCTAATTGTCAAAAGTGGCATATTTTACTATACAAAACTGACATAGTTTAATCGTCAAAACAGGCATAGTTCAACAGTCGAAAATGTCATATTTTACCAGTCAATATTGGCATATTCTAACTGTCAAAAGTGGCACATTTTACCATACAAAAGTAGCATATTTTAACAGTCGAAAATGGCATATTTTACCAGTCAAAACTGACATAGTTTAACCATCGAAAACGGTATATTTTACCAGTCAAAATTGGCATATATTAACTGTCAAAAGTGACACATTTTACCATACAAAAGTAGGATATTTTAATAGTCGAAAATGGCATATTTTGCCAGTTAAAATTGTCATATTTTAATTGTCAAAAGTGGTATATTTTACCAGAGAAAAGTATTATATTTTACCAGTCAAAACTGGCTTAACTTTCAAAAGTGACATATTTACTGGTCAAATATGGGATGTTTTCTGAAAAAATTCACAGCGATTTTTAACGATGGAAAAGGGCGTGTAGAGTAATTATTTTTCCGAAAAAAAAAAATTATATCATTTTTTACCAACCGAAAATTAACATTGGGACTTACGGCAAGCGATTACAACTAACCTTCAGATTGGCGCTGACGGATATCGGCTCGTTCAAACAAACAAATTTCGGTCCGTGAATATGGTAGATGGTTGGGAATAGAAGTAATGAATTTTATAAGAATCCAGCTAAAAATTGATGTCTTATTATCCATAACTGCCTGGCGGAACCGCGCCCAAAAAATTCCCAAAATCGACCAAAATTTCTGGCCAATTTTTGAGTGCCCTATCCGAAAGCGCGAAACGAGAAAACTGCAAGTACGATTTGGTTGAAAATTTAACCACGGATTGCCCGTTCTCTTGTGAATATTTTGACGTACATTACAAGTCATTTGGCCATTTCATGATTTTTCGTCCATTTTCCGTAGTCAGCAAAAGGGAAAAAATGTTGGGTTTTAGAAAAATCTGAAAAAATTCATGACGGTTCTTAATGACGAGAAAAAGCATATAGAGTAATTATTTTCCCGAAAAAAAAATTGTTCTAACATTTTTCACCAACTGAAAATTACCATAGAACCTTATGGGACGCGAATACTGAGATCCTGCAGATTGACGCTATCGGACACAGACTAATTCGAACGAACAAAACTTGCTTCGTGAATACAACAGATGGTTATGAATAGAAACATAAGATTCTAGAAGAATGTAGCTACAAACTGATGTAATATCATCCATATCTGTTTTGTGAGACCGCGCCAAAAAATTCCCAAAATCGACCAAAATTTCTGGCCAATTTTTGAGTGCCCTATCCGAGAGCGCTAAACGAGAAAACTGCAAGTACGATTTGGCTGAAAATTCAACCACAGATTGCCCGTTCTTTTGTGAATATTTTGAGGTACATTACAAGTCATTTGGCCATTTCATGATTTTCACTCATTTTCCATACCATTAGTCAGGAAAAAAAGGTTAAAATGTTAGGTCTTGGAAAAATCTGAAAAAATTCATGACGGTTCTTAATGACGAGAAAAAGCGTATAGAGTAATTATTTTCCCGAAAAAAAAATTGTTCTTACATTTTTCACCAACTGAAAATTACCATAGAACCTTATGGGACGCGAATACTGAGATCCTGCAGATTGACGCTATCGGACACAGACTAATTCGAACGAACAAAACTTGCTTCGTGAATACAACAGATGGTTATGAATAGAAACATAAGATTCTAGAAGAATGTAGCTACAAACTGATGTAATATCATCCATATCTGTTTTGTGAGACCGTGCCAAAAAAATCCCAAAATCGACCGAAATTTCTGGCCAATTTTCGAGTGCCCTATCTGAGAGCGCGAAACGAGAAAACTGCAAGTACGATTTGGCTGAAAATTTAACCACGTATTGCCCGTTCTTTTGTGAACATTTTGACGTACATTACAAGTTATTTGGCCATTTCATGATTTTCACTCATTTTCCATACCATTAGTCAGGAAAAAAAGGTTAAAATGTTAGGTCTTGGAAAAATCTGAAAAAATTCATGACGGTTCTTAATGACGAGAAAAAACGTATAGAGTAATAATTTTTCCGAAAAAAAAAATTGTTCTACAATATTACCATACCATACTTATGGGACGCGAATACTGAGACCCTGCAGATTGACTCTATCGGACACAGACTAATTCGAACGAACAAAACTTGCTTCGTGAATACGGCAGATGGTTATGAATGGGAAAACAGAATTCTAGAAGAATGTAGCTACAAACTCATGTAATACCATCCATATCTGTTTTGTAAGACCGTGCCAAAAAAATCCCAAAATCGACCGAAATTTCTGGCCAATTTACGAGTGCCCTATCTGAGAGCGCGAAACGAGAAAACTGCAAGTACGATTTGGCTGAAAATTTAACCACGGATTGCTCATTCTTTTGTGAAAATTTTGATGTACATTACAAGTCATTTGGCCATTTCATGATTTTCGTCCATTTTTCATACCATTAGTCAGGAAAAAAAGGTACAAATGTTTGGTCTTGGAAAAATCTGAAAAAATTCATGACGGTTCTTAATGATGACAAAAAGCATGCAGAGTAATTATTTTCCCGAAAAAAGAATTTGTTCCACCATTTTTCACCAACTGAAAATTAACAGCGGCAATGAATAACATAACATCCCTCAAATGACAGTAATTCGATTATTACATCCGATTTTGGATAAATATTTTTTTTTTCAATTCTTTATTTATGCATTAACATATACAGTATGTTTTTTTTTATCGTGGGCCATAGGATTTTACATGCTAAAAATTATACCTTGTGTTAATGTATATTTTAACATATAATTTTAAAGCAAATTTTAGGTAGTAAGAAGTCGATTACTTTTCCACATGATGCGCTTAATTAGATTAACTTAAACATGTTTTATTCCATTAAAAAATGAAATTAATTCACTAATCAATCTGACATTTCTGAAATTCAAGGTATTTTGATTATTTTTGCTTAGTTATTTATTTTAAATAATTTCAGTTTTGAATGGAATAAAACATGTTTAAATTATTCTGATATGCGCATCATGTAGAAAAATAATTGATTTATTACTAATTGAAATTTTATGATAAAATATACATTAACACAAGGTATAATTTTTAGCATGTAAAATCCTATGGCCCACGATAAAAAAATACCCTGTATATGTTTTACATACGTCATAATATATAGTGATGGGTATTCTTAAATTTAGAGTAAAAATAAAACGAAACATTTTGTGTTTAAACACGTACAAGAGGCATTAGTACCTAACGTATGCTTAAAACATATTAAAATAAATAAATAGATAAATAAATAAATAAATACGAGCTAAAATCGAAGACAAGATACAGAGATGTTAAAAGATTAAAAATTATTAAAATAAGTCAATAAATAAACAATAATAATAATAATTATTATAATGACTTACTGTTTATACAACCACAGCTAAACTTATAATCAAAACAAAGCTCAAAAAGCAGAAATATTTCTAGAATTATGAAATATTTTACGCTCCAAATATGTAACTCTATAAAACAATTATGTAAAGACACGCACGAAATATGCAAAATGTGATCGAACTAATAATTAACCAATAGAACCATCCTCGACTCCTTCACAATCTCCCAATATTATTCGTATATCCCCTACAAAACCAAAAAACCCGGTGCACACGACATGGAATACCTTCAAATCGAACATGCATTTGACCGAAACGTGTGAACATGCAGGACCTGGAGGGCAGTCGGTCCCAACACAGGTACAGCCATTAGGAAATGGACAGTTTAGAGCCGAGTTTGTCCCGAGAGTTGTTGGCGAACATCGGATCAACGTCAGCGTCAGTGGTGTCCCAACAGCGGGAAGTCCGTACCCCGCCAAGGTGTACGATGTTCAAGCGATTAAAGTTAAAGAAGCGGCTACCGGTGTTGTTGGTAAACCGGTAACCTTTTTAGGTAAGTAAATTTGAGTTAATTTTTTATTTAATCCTGCTATTGAAACTTAGTTTCTTACGTAAATACGCGAGAAAAAAGCTTTATTTTATCCACTCAATCAGTTGCTAAGGAAAAGAGTGAGTGATAGTATGTTGTGCATCAAGGGCAGAAAATATGCTTTAGCAGCGAGGGCGCCAGGAACTAAGGGCTGCTAAAGCATTTCCGCCTGCGGGACACACGCTATTTTTCCGCCAACCGATAATATGGTAAAATAAATAAATTGTGAAGCACACTTTTGGATTTCGCGGGCAATAAATTATTCGAAGCGGCAGCGGTAATTTCCTTTAGTTCTGGTGGTGTGAGCACATTACTGCTATAATCGTTGCTGCTAACACCCATAATTGTAGATTTACAAACGATTGCAGAATACAGGTGATTTGTATGTATCGCGCACTGACATTAGTTTGACAAGTATGTCGCCATCTATCGGAACATTTCTGTAACGCTAGATCATCACGGGATTTTCATCCCGCAATTTAGACCCGATAAATGAACGTCGAGAACAGGTAGGCGGAAAAAGTACTTTATACTCACTCTTAGATCACTTTCACTTACCCTAATGTTGGTGGAAATTTTACAAAATTTGTTACACTTATTTCATAAATTCATATGTAAAATTTGAAATGTGTTAATATTGGCTTCCCCTAATTTTTTGACAGTATCGGTCTTCGTGCATTATTTTTAAAACTTTTTAAGCTGCATGATTTGGTACCTTAATCAATAGTTTCTGCAGAGTATTTACCGAGATATTTGCAAAAAAACTTTACTATGATTTTGAATTAAAAATAAAGGTATGCCATGAAATCATAATGGCGGATATTTCATTTTGTTCAAAAAAGTGACAGTTGCTGCCGTTGCTGTGTATTCTACACAAGAACAAGTATTTATAATTAAATGGTTTTGCTCAGGTATTATTTAAGAAGTGTACGTGAATTTCCATGGAAGGCAATGCTCAGCAAAAGTACTATTCAATGAGTTCCCAAAATAATGTAAGTAAACCGATACTATAGAATAATTTAGTCCTGAAGAAGATTGCAAGGTTAGGACGTTTATTGTGTGAGTTAGATTGTTTATCGTGATCATCCATTTTGTACGAAATTTACAAGAATGACAGTGTGACAGCACACGCACACTATGATACATTGCAGCGGCGGCTCGTGGATGTTCGGCGGACTTATTACAAAATTGCTATAAGGGAACCAGTTGTAACACATTTCAAATTTAGAAAATATAATAGTAGTAGTAATTATTGCTAGGTCCTTTTAAGTAATGTATTTAGGGCTTTTATACAGCTCTTCGACTTCATATTATCCTTTCTACTGTTTAGTTGAAACGAGTCAGGCAGGTCCGGGAAATTTAGAGGTGACGGTGAACGGTGGCAGAGTCCCAACGTCTGCACAGGCACAAGGGCCGCACACGTACGCGATTTCGTTCACACCCAGAGAAGCGACAACGCATTCCGTAGATCTACGCTTCAACGGTCAGGACGTACCCGGTAGTCCCTTCAAGTGTGCGGTGACTCCGGCGGCCCGAATCATAGCGCCTGAATCGATGGATAAGGTGTCCGTTGGTAGGGCATGCGTCTTCTCGGTCGAAAGTCCCAACCCGCCCGTCGTTGAAGTTCTTGGACCAGCAAGGAGATCCTTGCCAACACAGGTACGTTAACTTTAGTATTACCAATCCTTTCAGTTTGGAAATAAAATCAGTTTACGTGAGGAAATTGCTGGCGTTCTGGCCACGAAATGATGACAAAAATTATTAGACCAGTGAGAGGCAGGGCACTTTGTGAACATTTTTTTCGATCTCTGATCTCTAAATTTTTATGAGAATTTGAAGCGCAAGCAACTTTGTTGGATTTTATTGGAAGCTGACACAGAGAGAAAAAAAGTGGAATGGAAGAAGTAAATCCGAGTGGAAAAGCCTCTCTGGAGAACCGATTATTATCAAACTACTATAGATATTATTTATCAGAAAATTTTGTTGCCGCACGTAATCCAGTTTGGGCGATAGTAATTGGTTCCCCAATGACAAAGATCGTGTAAATTCACAAACTACAAAATAAGGATTCGCTCATTCAAGTTGTAGACACCTCAATTTTAGATTAATCATGCCAAAAAGTTGATACTCCCTTAACCCTTTCGGCCCTGGTGGTGGCAATTGCCACCGCAACATTTACGTGTCTCTACTCACTATGACAATCCATATTTTTGTTGCTGTATCACTAGATGTCACTTCAACAATTAATTCCTATACTAATTAAGCAAATCAGTTCAAATTTGGTATTAATGGTCTTAAGAAGCTCCCCATCAATAATAATTAACAACTTTTTTTTCAAATTTAAAAATCCAGGGCTGAAAGGGTTAAAAGCATGTTAATGTATTTCAGATTACACCACAAGCAGGCGCTCCCGGAAAATTCGATATATCGTTCACACCAATAGATGTCGGGGATCATAGTGTTGAGGTTGGTACTACTTTAAATATATTTTCTTTACACACATATAATCACGTTAGCCTACATTTATGTATAACACTGTAATTAATAATACTGTTATGTACACCTCATGCTTTGTTGGCGTTTATAAATTAAAGCAATTAACACAGTCTTAATCGTTAAAGCGGCGGGCGTACTTAGATTTATTGTTGTAGATTGTAATTTTTCGTATTGAGAGCTATCACAACAGATTTTGCTAGGTTGCATCTATAATAATAATAATAATAATAATATAATAATAAGACTAACGCCAGGTATTATCAACTTTTTTTTAGACTACTACTAAATTTTCTGTGAATTTGTTGTTGAGTATTTGGTTATCAATTATTTAGCCTGAGTCAGGGGCGGCTCGTGATATAGAGCCAAGGAGCCATAGCACTACTTGTAGTTTCAAGCTCAGCAAGAATTTTTAATAAATTCTTAAAACACTTTTTCGCCAGTTACTTTGGTCTAGGAAGATTATTATTATTAGATTTGCAAATCATTGTTTTATCAAACTAAATAGAGTTTTTGAAAATCCACCGATTATATCGAAAGTTGTGAATTTTTGAAAATTTTAGATCTCGAATTGTGTAATACTCGAGTTAAAAATTTAAAAAATATATAAAACGTGTCTACTAAATTCTACAACAATTAAATCATATTAGCAAATCATCGTTTTATCAAATTAGATGCAGTTTTTGTAAATCCACCAATTATTTTGCGAGTTGTGAATTTTAAAAAAATTTAGTTTTACAATTGTGTAATGCTCAAGTGAAAAATTAAAAAAAATATATAAAACGTGAAGACTAAATTCTACAAAAATTAAATTAGATTTACAAATCATGGCTTTATCAGATGGAATGGATTTTTTGAAAATCCACTGATTATTTCGCGAGTTGTGAATTTAAAAAAAAATTAGATCCTGAATTGTGTAATACTCCACCAAAAAAATTAAAAAAATATATAAAGCGTGTCGACTAAATTCTACAAAAAATAAATTAGATTTACAAATCATGGTTTTATCAGATGAAATAGAGTTTTTGAAAATCCACGGATTATTTCGCGAGTTGTGAATTTTTGAAAATTTTAGTTTTACAATTATGTAATGCTCGAGAGAAAAATTAGAAAAATATATAAAACGTGTCGACTTAATTCTACAAAAATTAAATTAGATTTACAAATCATGGTTTTATCAGATGGAATGGAGTTTTTGAAAATCCACCGATTATTTCACGAGTTGTGAATTTTTTAAAATTGTGAAATACTCGAGTGAAAAATTAAAAAAATATATATGTAAAACGTGTTGACGAAATTCTACAAAAATTAAATTGATCGTTTTATCAAATTAAGCAGGGGCGGCTCGTTATGCAAAGCCAAAGAGACACGGCACTACCTATAGTTTCAAGCTCGGCAAGAACTTTTAATTAATTCTTAAAACACTTTTTCGCCAGTTACTTTGGTCTAGGAAGATACATCATTCTTTCTTTCTTCAAAAGGGTGTGGGGGGGGGGTATATTTTTTATAAGTGGCTCTACCATCAACATGTTTCACGAGCCGCCACTGGCCTGAGTACTTCGTTTGTACGCAATTTCATTGCAATCAAATCATATTTTCGTGGTGTTCGGATTTTAATTGCGACCAATATACACCGTGTCCAAGATAAGAATGCACAGCAATGGAATCTTAAAAACAGGGTGGCTTAAATTAGGAAAGAGGTGGACTATTCAGAGTATGTTTACATGCCGATCGCAGAAATTCATGATTGTTTATCGTTTTCGAAATTTTCAAAAAAAAGGAATTTTTTGGATTTTGGATTTTTTCAATTTTTGTATTTATTTTAAAAGTTATTAAAAAAACTAATGGCACTTTGTACAAAATGGCGTCTTCAAATTTTTTATTCGATGTTTCATCTTCGAGAAATCATCAACTTCATTTTTTTTTATATGGCCACAAAAGTAGAAACACCTTGTATACGGTAGCATTTTTTATTACAAATTTAACGATGGATCACACATTATGCTTCTAAAGTAAAAAAAACAGAGAAAATTTTATTTTAATATTTTGTAGGTTCTTAATCTAGTGGGCGTTTAAATAGTATGCATTGGAATAATTGCAATATTTCCAGGGCCGCGCCAAGCGAGGGTGTTAGGGGTGCCCAGCACCCGGGCGGCAGGTCCTAATTGGCGCCGGTCATTAACCCGAAGCATCGATGTACCTAAAATACTTTTTTTTGCTTATTCTTTACGCGAAATCCATGAACGTATCTCTTTTGTTTATATCGAAATTCTTTCTTTCTAAATAATTTAGAGACGCGCCGATCACTGGCAGTGACGGTTCGCGGGGTTTTTTCTGGTACGCCGAGGAACAAGAGGTGGTCATACAGATAGGTGCAGTCACGCAGCCAGCAACTGACCCTACCTATCTGTATTACCACCTCTTGTTCCTCGACCGAACCAGAAAAAACCCCGCGAACCGTCACTGATCACTGGTGCTATTAATTTATTTGTAAGTGTTACGATGGAGAGGAAATTTCACAAACGAAAAAAAAAATTGATATGTTGACGTGTTACATCTTGTGCCACAGAAATTGTGTAGCTGCTGAGCAGATGTATTCTGATAATTATCCTGAACGAAGACAACCTGTGAAATCCATGTTTAGACGTTTGGTATGTAACCATAGCATCCCTGATTTTTCAAATGTTTTGATTGTTGGTGGTGGAGTTGGAGATAGTTGATGGCTAGAAGAGTAATATGCTTCAAAAAGATTCTGTTCTGGACTAAAGAATTACAGATATTCATGCTCTACAAATATATTTTCATTAATAGGGTTAATCGTAGTTTTTTCTCAAATCTCTTGATTATGTTAGCAGGTGTACATGCTTTTGAAAATGCCTTACCCACGTATTCAACTGCATCTCGCAAGTTTATATGACGCCCTAGGGCCTCTCTGGATGTATTTATTTTAGTGTCCTATTTTAAATTGCCACCCCAAATATCTCGAAACCTGAGCAATGTGGAAAAAAAATGTTTCAGTTGAAAGTTGTAGGGTTTGGAGGGAGACATATGCAGATGACCTAGAAAATCCTTGGCGTTAATTTTCAAGGTCAAACGAAGGTCAACTTTGATTTTTCAAATGGAACCCCCTATTTTTTTATTGCGGGATCGTATTCTACGGGAAAATATACAAACTTTTTGTAGAAAACGTTTTTGGAAAAATCAAAGTTGATCTTCGTTTGACATCAAAAATTGATCCCAAGGTCATTTTCAAGGTCACCAGCATATGTCCCCCTCCGAACCCCACAACTTTCATCTGAAACATTTTTTGCCATGTTGCTCAGGTTTCGAGATATTTGGGGTGGCAATTTAAAATGGGACATCCTGTAGAGGCACATCTCGAATTTCCAAGATTTTATGCCGTAAAAGATAATTGAGTAAATATCACGTCGCAGTAATCTCACTTTTGTTGAAATACTTTTATGTCAGGTTATGAAAATAAAGACCTATTATTATTATTATTATTATCGTGTGACTTAGATATTTTTCTCATTTTATTAAATGCAGATCGAGCTCTTTAGTTAACCTGTCGTCTCCGTAACAAATGAAGGCAACAATGGGGTTTCAAAGTTGGTTAAAGAAAACCGACGTTTTCTGTTGAACCGACCATACATCCGAAATCCGTTGAGAGAAATCCCTAAATTTTTTCCAGATTAATCCCAAAAGACGTATCCATGCAATCAATTGGCTTTAGTTAACCTTTCGTCTCCGTAACAAACGAAGTCAACATTGGGGAATCAAATTTTGGTTGAGGAAAGCCGACGTTTCGGGGCTGAAACGACTATAAATCCTAAATCCGTCGAGGGAAATCCCTAAATTTTTGTCAGATTAATCCCAAAAGACGTCCCCATGCAATCAATTGGCTTTAGTTAACCTGTCGTCTCCGTAAGAAACAAAGGCAACGTTGGGGAGTCAAATTTTGGTTGAGGAAAACCGACGTTTTCGGTTAAAACGACTTTAAATTTTAAATCCGTTGAGGAAAGTCTCTAAAATTTTGTCAGATTAATCTCAAAAGAGATATTCATGCAATTAATTGTCTATAGATAACCTGTCGTCTCCGTAACAAACGAAGGCAACATTGGGGATTCATTTGTCATTTAGATTTGTACCCAAAATCAGTAATGCTGCGTTTTATAGAGAGATTACAGCAAGGCCTTTAGATTTTGTTTAAAGTCATAAATTTATTCTACTTCATATCTATCTGCAATTCTCTCTCCAAATCAGAGATTTCCGATTGTGCTATTTTGTTTTCATGTTTGGCATTTAGTTGTAAAGAATTAGTTCTTGTTTTCTTTCAACTTTCATAGAAACTTTAGACTTCTACATCTTATTAAAGCATATCATGTGTATCAGATTTACACGCATTATTAGTTCTATACTTTGCTTTTTGTTGATACGCAGACCTACATGTCACATTGACTTCTGATTTCTGGTGGTATTTAACAACGTATTTTTAACTTTTAATCATTTTATTTGTTACTTTCATTTCTTTATTACTTTACTCTATTCCCTACAGCATCCCACTTTATAAGTTGGAATTCTGCTATGTTTACAACTGTATGACTGGTTGATAAAGTCTTATTTGCAATATTTTGTTACATTATTATATTTCTAATGACATTCCATATTGTAGGTTCGATTACCAAGAGGGCACATTGAGGGCAGCCCCTTCCTGGTAAAAGCTTACGACGCCAACCGCGTCAGCGTCACGGACATCAGCGACGGCATCGTTGGCAAGCCTGTGTCGTTCAGCATAAACGCGTCGCAGGCGGGAGCTGGAAATCTGGAGATCATCGTCGCCGTCGGAGGAAGGAACGTTCCCAACTTTGTCCAAAGTGAAGGAAATGCTCGGTTTAAAGTAAACTTCAAACCTACCGAAGCAGCAGTTCATACGCTAAGTGTTAGGTAGGTGCAATTTAAAACAAAAAACACTAAAACAGTTGCGGCTGGCGGCGTAATTCGTGGTACGGCCGCGGTAGTATGGGATGCGTGTCGGCTGACTCATTCACTCAGTGAGTCTAATGCTATTAGTGCGGTGCAGATGTGTCGGCCTGATCAATCTCTACTTCCGCTGGCCGTATAATGAGTCAAGCTGCCAGCCGTCACTGACAGGCACATTAAAGGAAGGTTTAATTAAACTATTTAGTACAGATATGAATTTATGATTCTTTTTCCCATAGATTTAATGGACAAGCGGTACCTGGATCACCTTTCAGCTGCAAAGTGAGCCCAGGCAATACACAACCGCGTGTTCCAGTTTCAGGCAGTGGGATAGAACTTGCGGCTGTGGGCCACCCCGCAGAAATTAAAATTGAAGGCATCACAGGTAAATTAATTATTTAGTCTGAGTTCTTCTTCTATTTCCTCTTTATGACTTGATGCAGAAAAAAACTATGCATTAACACGTTTTTAAATATTTAGGTGTTGAGCCACAAGTAATTTCCACTGCACCGACTGGAAAAATTCTACAAACGAAATTAACCTCCAGCGGCGACATCTACACGGCCAAATTTGTGCCTGAGATGGTGGGCAGACACTCCATCGCCATCCTCATAAACGACCAACACATCATCGGGTCTCCGTTCAACTGCAATGTCTATGATGTGAATAAAGTTATTGTATCCGGACTACCAGGTGAGTTATATAATGTACAGTGTGCCCGGATTTCGTAGGGACAACATGGGCAACTTCTGCGTTTGAAGAGATAGAGAGATGGTCAAAATAGCAAAAAGGTGCAGGTCCGAGGGCTCATTGAGAATCCACCCCAAAATCCCACTCGTCATGGTCTTCACAATAAAAATTAAAAGAAAATCTGAAATTGAAGAAATTGGGAGATTTTGTTTTAATTTTTATTTTGAACAAGTGAGCCATGACAAGTGGGATTTGGGGGTGGATTCTCAATGAGCCCTCGAACCTGCACCTTTTTGCTAATTTTACCATCTCTATCTCTTCAAATTCAGAAGTTGCCCATGTTGCCCCTACGAAATCCGGGCACCCTGTATAACTTGCCGGCCCTGCAAATACATTTTGTACATATTATGTACAAAATGTATTTGCATGGCCGACGCGGCTAGAATTGTCGCCTGAGGCAAGTCAAGTTTTTGCCATCTTTTCCTGAAGGCAATAGATAGACAATATCTAAAATGTCGCTCTTCTGAAAGTGGTTTGAAATAATGAATTTTTGTATCAATTTTCAGGACGTAAAAGTGACATGACGAGAACCATCGCAGATATGTCCCTAACATCCATAGGTCCAGCTGAAGTGGGTAAACCAGTTACCTTCAGCGTGGATGCAGCACAGGCAGGTGAAGGCACTTTGGAGCTTGTTGTGTCCACTCAGCATACTACGATTAAGGCAGAAGTGGTGGCCTGCGCTCGAGGGCTCTACGACGTTACCTTCGTGCCTCAGACCAGCGACGATCACTTTGTGAACATCACATTTAACGACATGAACGTCATCGGCAGTCCCTTCCATTGCAGCGTTATAGAGTCAACGCAATACTTACAAATAGGTAATGTTATGATTTTTTCAAAAAATGATCCACATTTTCCCTTCTTTTGATAGTTCTTTTCAAGGACGTATTTTTTTCTTTTAATGCAAAAAAAAAATCTTTCACGGCTAGTATAGGGTACTACCAGCTTTTCAAACACATGGTCCGTAAATTTTCTGATATATATTTTTTTTTTTGGTTTTGCCGGTTATGTATTCGGTGGTGATAGTACATGTTACATAATCTTAAAGTTATTTTCTAATATTGTTTACATTTTATTCTATACTCTTTGATTTGTAGTAAATATAGTAAATCGAAGATCTCAGTATTTAAATTTAACAGTTTATAATAAATGATATTCACAAAATCTTAACAAATGAGACCGCTCTAATAATTTCAGATACTGTTGGAATATCAAGAATAATAATTATACTCAAGACTTTCTACTTAAATAAATTATACATATAGGTAAAAATGAATTTCACTTTAAACATTTAGATTCATTCATAAGTGAGATGGCGGCAGCGTTATTTGCACCAATATTGCTCCTAGTTTTTCTCAAGCGAATTTAAGTTTTAAGTTTTGCATTGTTAAAATTTAATATAATTCATAAAATTGATTCTTTCATGGTGACTCTGGTAAGTACATGATTCAATTCCTAAATGCCTTCACTTGTACATTTATAAACGAATAGCAAATTGATTAGTTTGCAGTGACGGCTCGTGGGGTGACTCATGATACGGCCGAGGTGGTGGTACGTAGGGACCGCACCTATCTGTATTATTCCAACAGCAATCAGTCTAATTTGTACGATTGGTAAAATGGCAACCGCTGGACGAACTTGTTCACGATCAACAGTGCGTTCATCAGAACAGGCAGTAAACACCCAACTAATCGACCATTGTTTGTTCAACAAGACCATTGCTTATATGTTTATAACATTCTATCGACGAATTTGTTGATTAATAAATTGAGAACTTACCTCCTCTGCTATCTCTGCCGTACCATGAGTCACCCCGCGAGCCGTCATGCTTAGTTTATCAGTTTCTAGCGTGTTTCACAAGAATACAGCAGTGAAAATTTCAACATATCTGCAGTTTAGTACACTATAACAATGAATACATTTTCGTACCTTTTTCCAGGCTCCATAAATTACTTCGATATCCCACCGGAGCACCGTTTGGAAATATCGGATTCGAACAATCACCCGATCAAGTACACCGTCAACAACAACAAGGCGGAATTCTCCATCACGCAGGTGGGAACGTACCATCTGCAACTGTTGAAGAACAACTCCATCATAAGCTCGCGCACGTTGCACGTCTTCGATACGAGCAAGATCGACGTGATCAACGCGCCCGAAGCGGTCTGCCACCGCCCGGCCGTAGTCGGCATCAGCCTCAACAAAGTGGGACCGGGAAAATTGACTTCAAGCGTTAAAGTCGGAAGCAAGGAGATCGCTCACAGTGTCAGGCAGAGTGGTACTAATGTGAATATGTGGGAGGTCGTTTTTCATCCGGTACATGCAGCTCCGCATCGTGTTACTTTGTATTTTAATGGTGTTCCCAAACATGGCGTATTAGAGGTAAGTTCTTAATTTGTTTATTCAATAAATTCTTAGATAGAATTTTAGTTCTTAATTTATTAATAGATACACTAATTATTCTATATCCACAGGTACCTGTTAAAGCACCAGGGTCGGAACCCTGGGCCGGAGGATTAGGCCTGTACCAGGCCAAAGTCGGTAAAGTCACCTCCTTCAATATCGACACCCTTGGTCGTTCTGCGCGCGAGTTCGATGTGGTCGTTAGTGGACCGACCGGATCGGCGGTGCCCGTCAGGTGCTACCAGACGAAAACTGGAAAACTTCAGGCCGAATTCACGGCGAGGGATGTCGGCGCGCACACAATTGAAGTCTTGCATCAAGCCAAAAGCGTGGCCGGAAGTCCGTTCTCCTGTCACGCGTTCGATAGTGATTGTGTGCGGATCATAGATATTCCTAGCACCCAGGGGAATATCGGGGAGATGATATCGTTTAATGGTATGTATTTTAATATATTATCAGTTTCGGTTTTGATTTCGAATAGTTTTTATTAAACTGTTGATATTTATAACTATACTTCTATATTACTCTTGGTTAAAACAAATCTTACAAAAACTTGGGCATCGCATGTTAAAGGCGAAGTTAGTTTATTAGTAATTTCTGCTTTTTGACATTTTGGCTGGGTAGTTGTATTAGAGATTAGCCGGAGAACCGTTTTTCCACCGGACTGAAAGTATTCGGCTCGCTCTAACGGGTGTGCCATCTCAATCTGGTCAATGGGACTATTGAATAACTTTGAGAATTCTCAATCGATTTCAGAAAGTTTGTTTATTATTAAGTTCACCCTTTTACACTTTATCTCAACTAGTTTCGAAAATTCCGGCACCGCGGCGATTCCCCAACCCACTTACAGTCCCGAGTTGGCACCAGCAGACTATTTCCTATTCCCAAAAGCGAAATCCTTCCTCAAAGGGCACCGCCAAAGAAGGCTGTACGAGTACTCTTAAGGACTACCCCCTACCCCTACCAGGGAGCCTTCGCGTCGTGTGTTGACTCTCAATGGGTCCACTTTCAAGACTTGGTTTTGTAGCAATATCTCAAATAAATCTGTTATTCCGAAAATTTTCCGGATACTTTTTATACAAACCCGGTATATGAGGTTAAGCCCTCCTACATTCAGTGCTGGCTGGTGACGTGACTTATGGTGGGGCTAGGGTAGTAGAGTTGACAATAAAGATGGTTGTTGGTCGCTCCACCACGAATCACTGTCTATATTCATGCGAAGGAGGAAACAGGTATTATAATGATGGCGGGGTGGTTGTCGAGAGACTCCTGTGCTTGGCCTGTTCCTTGATTTCCTGAGTATAATAACTGAATACTAAAGGAGAATTATACCAAACCAACACGGTTACATTCTAATAAAACCTGCCAATCTAGTCAAAACTTAGTACATCACAAAAAAAAATCTGAACAGCTAGATCCACTTTCAATTCAATTTTATTCACCGATTGCCACTTTGGTACATAAAATTGTACATACAGTTTTACAAAATATTTTACATATAGTGGATGTGTGTACTTTTTCAATATCTGCAGCACAAATGAAACTATGTATCAAGGGTTGGAAAATGGAAACCGAATAAAATATTTGGCATTATTCGCGAGACAGCATTTGGATACGTTTGCAACAAATTAAGTACCCCAAAAGATGTTAAAGTTCTAAAACTCTAGACCAGCGTTTCCCAAAGTGTGGGTCGCGATCTAGCACCGGGTCGCAGAAGAATTTTGCTGGGTCGCGAAAAAATACTGTAAAAGCATAAGTCAAGCATTTTCCAAATCGCCAAAAAATATAAAACCAATTGAAATTTTTAAATTCACTCAAAATGCATTGCAACTTCACTTTTCTATAAGAAATTTGCAAACATTCCTACCCTAGATTTCGAAATAATCATACTCCTGTTCAATTCTCGAAGGTCGAACAATTTACAAGCCACAAAAAAAAACACAAAAGCAGTTGCAGCATTCTCGAACCTTTTCCAATTTAATCAAAATGGATTCTATTAAAATCTATCAATGCTCTTAGCCACAATTTTGAAATATTAACCCTTAAACACTGAATTCAATTTTGAGGTTGGACATTTTCAAGTTGCCTTGAAAATAAAAACCAATTGCGAAAAATTCGAGACTTTCGAATTTACTCAAAACGGATTAAATTTCATTTCTATAATGAAATCGGCAACATCCCAAATTTTAAAATAATCACACGTGCATTGAAAAGGCATTTTTTTAATCAAATTTACTCAAAACATATGAATTTTCAGTTTCAACTTTTTCCGAAATTTCAACTCAAACATTTTTGAAAACGCAAAATCGTCTAAATTTTCTTAATTTCCTAGAAAACAACTTAGTGGATTCTCTTCAAATTTTACAAGCACATTCTATAGATTCGTAGTAATAAAACAAGTAAATGATAAAAAAATATTGTGAGCTGGTTTTTCCGAAATTTCAACTGAAATATTTTGGAAAGCGCAAAATTATGCATCTACCTACGCATGTTCTTAATTTCCTAGAAAATCCTTTAATAGATTATCTTTAAATTGTAAAAGCACACTCTGTAGACTTCTAGAAATAAAGCAAGTAAATAATCCCAAAGTAGTTTAAGCTAATTTTTCCAAAATTTCAACTCAATTTAACATTTTTTAAAGTGAAAAATATGCATTTGTCTAGATTTTCTTAATTTCCAAAGAAGTCCCTTAGTGGATTATCTTTAAACTTTAAAAGCACACTCTGTACACTTCTAGCAATAAAACAAGTAAATAATCAAAAAATAATTTGAGCTAGTTTTTTCCGAAATTTCGACTCAAACATTTTTGAAAGTGTAAAATTATGCATTCACCCAGATTTTCTTTATTTCCAAGAAAGTCCCTTAGTGAATTATCTTTAAACTTTAAAGGTACACTCTGTAGACTTCCAGTAATAAAACAAGTAAATAATCAAAAAAATCATTTGGGCTAGTTTTACCGAAATTTGAACTCAAACAATTTTGAAAATGAAAAATACGCATTCGGCTTGATTAGTGTTTCTCAGCGTGGACGAACGGCCAGTGGCGGCTCGTGGATGTTCGGCGGTGAGGCAACGGAAGAAAATTTGACCGAAAAAGCAACGGAGTAAGTTGTGCGGCACGAGCGACATCTTTGTCTTTGTCTCCCTGCGGAAATCCACGAGCCCCCGCTGCGATCGACGTCTAAATTGGGCGCTTATCTGAAAATCCGTATTTGGGGACCGATGGTTCTTTTGTGGGGGGAATGCATTTTGAATACACGCCTGCAGAGATCCCTCACATGGCCTAAAAAATTGATCAAGATTATGTTTTTCGAAATTAGAACTTTTCTAAAATCAAACTTGCATATTTGCAAAGTTGCGTTGAATTTGCATGTGTTTTTAGTATTTAAATGTGGATTAGAGATTCTTTTTCTGTCGGAATTGAAAAGGAAGAAATATTTAACCTTAGTGAATAAGAAGTTGATAATTTAATTGAAATTTCATGCGACACCGATCTTAAAAAAAGTGTTTGAAACTGTACCACTAATTTATTTTTGGTTGCGGTGTCAAAAGGAGTATTCAAGCGTAAGCGAAAAAGCGATACAATTTTTAATGCCTTTTGTCACCACTTACACGTGTGAAGCTGCATTCACAGCCTTGGTGTACTTAAAAAAAGTATCGAAATAGATTGGATGTCAAACCTAATTTGGGAATAAAATTAACATCATTACCTCCTAATTTGAAATTGTTATTTGATGACAAACAACATCATCCTTCGCACTAAGGACAAAACATGTAAAACAAAGTTTACTTCGGGGCGCTCCGCGGCGGAGCGGTTTGGCTCCCGCTTTCGGTGCGAGGCGTCGTGGGTTCGAGTCCCATGCTCAGGCGATAGATTTTATTAATGAGAAGTTATCGTTCGGTCCCATTCATTATAAAAATGAATTCCGAATAGCTAATCACTTACGCCGATTCCCTTAATCATTCACTCTCCTTAACCCGTTATTGGGTCAAACTTATTTATTTATTAAAATAAAAGTTTACTTCATTTACTAAAGTTTTAAATGAATATAATTGTTAATTTTTTAATTACTTATTTTTCTTATACATAAAATTATTTTGCAATTTTTTTGTATGAAATAAACAAACCAATAACTTTTTTTTTTATGAAAAAATAAAATTTGTTTTGTAAATAAATGTAAGGTGGATCGCGAAAAATGTTAAAACCTTGTACCGGGCCGCGGTCAAAAAAGTTTGGGAAACGCTGCTCTAGACCATCAAAATTTAAGTGTATCAAACATTACATAATAGAATTTGTTTACAGTTAATACAAAGAATGCTGGATCTGCTGACTTAGAAGTAATTGCAACAAATCCAATTGGACAGACGATCGCAGTGCACCAAACAATGGTGTCTGATGATGTCGTTCAGGTGTCTTTCTTGCCCACCATGGCAGGGTTGTACCAAGTGTCCATCACCTACGGCGGAGTAACTGTAAAGAATTCACCTCTTGCCCTCGGTGAGTTTCAATTTCCTTCACCAAATTGTTACAGTTTCATACCGTATCCATACTAATTACTTTAATTAAACTCTGTTGTTAGGCGTTGGATCAATCGGACCCACACCACCACCCCGGGCAGTCGGCAAGGGACTAGAAAGTGCCGTGGTGGGCGAACGCACCAGTTTTACAGTTAGTAGTGTAATCCAACCAAGAGTACAAGTGGAAGCTGTTGAGGGTGTAATCGATGCACATATTCAGAGCCCCAAACCCGGGGAATACTTGGTGTCATACACTCCGAAATGGGTTGGAGTTTATGACATCATTGTCAGCATCGGACCTAATGATGTAAGTACTTCTTAAATCTAATATCTATAAATCTAATATCTATTTTGTCACAAGTTTTCAATTATTTTTTAAATCTGTATCATCTTCAAGTAATTGCTGTAGTTATAGGGGCGCGCGGGCGTTCGAGCGAGCGCAGGCGACGCAATTTTCTCAAACCTATGTATAGACCGACTAAATCAAGTTGGCCGATGAGGATGCGTGCGGTGATTAACACTGCAGAGTGAACGGAATACATTAGCGCACGAAGACAGTCGCAGTTATTACTTGCGTTTAAAAAATAATACGAATACGCGGACACGTCGGCCTAGGCAGCAATCCTCTCTTGAACCTTCTTGGTTAGCACTAGAAGTCCAGCAGCATCACGCTTCCTTTACTAAATTGTTAATTATCTCCCGCGATTGACTGTTACGCGGACGATCCGCCAACTTGCTCCTAACATCAATTTTCATCTCGATTGCACAATACGAATGGTTCACGACACGTTAGTTGCAACAATCCCGCTGCTATAGCCTGTTTGGTGGAATCTGGCGGCCGAGGTCGTAAAACGGTCGGTTCGCCCTCGAGGATCGAAGAAAAGGTATTGGTGGTTCTTCTAATTGCATCCCATACATTTATTACTGTCCTTCGCTCCTATTGGTATACGCACTTTTACACCAGTACTTCTCAACAAAGATTGGTTTGAGATAAAAAATATTACGTCCACTACTTACCGATCTCCGACCCGCCAGATTCCGGAGAATGGGCTATAGCACGTTTCTGCTTCTGCGCAACCGGCCAGTCTCGATTAGCCATCCTGTATTTAATTAGCCATCCTGTATTTAAATGGCAACGTCCTTAGTGCCAGCGATAAATTGCGAGCTTACGCGAGCGATATTTTGAAGCTTTGCATGTGTCACCCGCGCGATATCGCTTTCACTGTGGACACTCAATGTTGATGTCGTCTGTGCTCGCTCCCACCGAGGACAGTACCTTATTCTCGCGCCTTGACGTTGTTATAAGCACGGAAAGTCATGCACTTATACCGAAAAGTAAAGGATACAACAAATATGATTGTGTGCAAAGTTATTTAAGTTCGATAAATGAGTATTTACAGTACAAGAAATACACAGGCGAGCAAAAAATAGAGGTCACTTTAAAATTATGACTTATTTTTGGAATTTTTTGTTTTAACTTTATGTTTGCAAATTGTAAACCAAAGTAGGCATTTAATAATACATTTCCTGACAAATGTTATCTATCTGTCAGTTACTATCACCGTGTTACAAACTTTTATGAAACAACATCCATTTCGCTCTAATTGAAAACATACGTTTCGTTGTGGTTTTCTTACTTAGTGTTGACTTTTCTCTGCGAAATTTGTCATTCACCCGGTGTATTGTACTTGACAAGTCATAATACCTTTAGGCCCTATTGTTGTGGCAAGAATTATAGCGTCAATTGAAGATGGGCGAGCAAAACGTGAAACTGCAAGGATTATTGGCAAAAGCCTTTGTGCTATACAAAAAGTGTATCAGCGTTACTTGGATACTGGCCTGATAACCAGAAGACCAGGATCCGGATGAAAAAAAGTCACCACGCTCAGAGATGACCGTTTTTGGTGTCTACAAGTTTGTGGAATAGAACAGCTTCTGCAGTTTATCTACGAAATCAACTCCATGAAGTTAGAGATGTAAATGTTAGTGAATGGATCGTTAGGAGAAGGCTTCGGGCTGCTGGATTGTCTTGTAGAAAGATGGCTACAGGTACACCTTTACAACGCCGAAATTGTGTTGCAAAATTGGCTTTTTCCCGAAATCACCGGGCATGGACTAATAAGGACTGGAGCAGGGTACTGTTTTCAGATGAGTCGCGGTTTTGCCTCAATGGATCAGACGGACGTCGAAAAGTGTAGAGAAGACGCGGAGAAAGATACGCTTCAGTTTGTATTGATGAGCGACTTCCATTTGGCGGTGGGTCAGTTATGGTTTGGGCAGGAATTTCTACCGAAGCACGCACAGAGTTGATCTTTATAGAGACTGGCTTCCTGACAGCTCACAGACACATTACGGAGGTTCTCGAAGATCATGTTATGCCCTTCATGGCAACTATGAGCGAGCGCGGCATTTTCATGCAAGATAATGCTAGACCTCACATAGCCAGAGTTATCAGAGATTATCTGGATGAAGTGGGAATTTCGCGGTTCGATTGGCCAGCTCTCAGCCCGGACATGAATCCCATAGAACATGTATGGGATGAGTTGGGACGACGTATTAGAAAGCATACACCTGCTCCAAGAACTGCTCAGGAGCTAAGACAGTTGCTATTGCAGGAATGGAATAATATCGACCAAAATGTGATCGTTAATTTAATTCAAAGTGTTCCTTGTCGACTTCAAGCAGTCATTAATGCAAGAGGGAGTAATACTCATTATTAGTGATAAGTTTTATTTAATTATTTTTTGTTCCATATTAGTCCAAGGGACAAAAATTCGAACTTCGTCTAAACTGTAAATTTGTGATATTTCCGAAATAGCCAATAAAAACAATAAATATGCTTTACGATTCAACATTGCTTTTTTTAATTTAGTGTGCAAAATACAGTACAATTGTTTACAATTTGCAAACATAAAGTTAAAACAAAAAAAATCCAAAAATAAGTCATAATTTTTAAGTGACCTCTATTTTTTGCTCGCCAGTGTACAAACACAATCCGTTACTTTAAGTACAAGGTTTACATGACGGTCCGTAAACTCTTGGGCGTTCTCTGCGCTTGCCCACGACATTTAGTTCTTTATAGAAACACTGAATAAAACACTTACTATGTTTTATTCAGTGTTTCTATAATGAATAACCACGTAGTAACGGTCGCAACCATCACCATGATTTAGTTCTTTACTTTCTTCGTCGGTGTAGATTAATTTTGCAAATTATCAACTTTATCTAAACAATAACACTCATTTTTTCTAGTTACCTGGCTCACCATTCCGTCCAACCGTCGTCGACCCATCCTCAGTACGCCTTATCGGTGGTTGGAATCAGTACCTAGACGAATCAGGAAGAATCAAGCTCCCGGCCAAACTGGTTTTCGACATCGCAAACGCCGGCCCCGGCATCCTCGACTGCAAGATAGGCGGCCGCAAAATCTCCCCGGAGAAAAATGGCAACCGAATCAAGTTCGACCTCTCCATCGAGGGCCTGTCGTCCGGCGAAAACGAATTCGAGGTGCGCTTCGCCAACATCGCCCTCACGGAAACGCCCAGCATCGCGGTCGCAATGGGCGCGCAGGTCGTACTAACCGGAAAAGGTCTAGCCCAAGCGCAATGCGGCGAGCCGGCAATATTCACCATCGACGGTTCAAAGGCAACGACCGGAAATCCGGAAGTTACTCTACACGCCGTCGATACGAATCTACCGATACCCGTGATGTTATCGTTGGCCGGTGATAAAATCTGGAGAGCCACTTATACGATAAACAACCCCGGAAATTACTTACTGTCGGTGTTGTGGGCTGGAAGACCGGTCAAGGGTTGCCCGCTGATGGTCGAAGCGAAGGGAGGAGCGGACGCTTCGAAGGTGCTGTGTTCAGGCGAGGGTTTGAGGCAGGGCGTTGTCGGAAGGGAGATACGTTCCTGGATTGATACGCGAAGGGCGGGACCTGGGGAACTGACGGCGCACTGCACCGGCCCGAGGAAGGTGGCCTATTGTGAGTTGTACGATCACGGAGATGCGACGTTTACGTTGAATGTTAAGCCGCAAGAGGCTGGAAGGCACGCGTTGACTGTCAAGTACGCCGGGCAGCACGTTCCCGGTTCACCTTTCACGCTGAAGGTGGCGGGCGCTCCTGATCCTAGCAAGGTTCGGGTTTACGGGCCTGGTGTCGAGCATGGAGTTCTGGCGACGTTCCAGTCTAGGTTCATTTGCGACACGCGGGGAGCTGGCGCCGGGCAGCTGACTGTGAGGGTGCGGGGTCCTAAAGGTGCCTTCAGGGTCGAAATGCAGAGGGAGAGTCAGAAGGATAGGACGATTTTATGCAAGGTATGTATAAAAAACGACTGGTTTATAATCCTCAATTAAATTGCGTTTAAAAATTGGATCGGCTGGAGGTATAGGGTATCTCACAAGGGGAGGATCAGATGTGTGACTCACCGATTTGATCTATCTTTAGAACACGTGTTTTACTTACCACATACATTATGGAATTTCACCAAGTAACAGCCTCATCAATCCAATATCTTTAGATCTTTAGCACACGTGTAGGTCATGACTAGGAATGTAACAGGTGCAAGTAATAGGGCGCACTATTCAGCCGTTTTCGAGAAAAAATGTTTTTTTTTTATTTTTTTTATTACATACCGAGGTTTTGGCGCATCGGTTAGATCTCCGTTTCGTAATCGGAAGGTCGAAGGATCGAGTCCTGTTTGTTGAAGTCAGTTAATTTTCTTTTTTATAGTTTTTATAAATCCACGTGTATTTAAATATGTTAATTTTAGAATCAATTATATTATGATTAATTAATTTCTCACTTACCCGTGGTGAAACATTATTATATAATTTTGATTAATTAATTGGTTTTGTTTTACTATTTTTATTTTAGTCGGAGAGGCAAATAAAAATAGTAAAACAAAACCAAGTGTTTTAATTAATCAAAATCAATTATATTAATTTAATTTTTAGCGGTAAAAGGATTCTTAAAAAAAATTAACAGGAGATTGAAAAATCAATATTTGTATTTCCAGGCTATTTTTTATATATCTTTGTTCTATAGTGTTTTCTATACGCTATTGTGATATTCAGGCGATGAAGGACTGCAGGAACTAGGATAATTTTTTTAAACTGGAAATAAAAATATTGATTTTTCAATATCCTGTTTAATTTGTTTAACAATTACTCTCCTAAAAATGAAATTAATATAATTTATTCTAAAATTAACATATTTAAATAAACATGGATAAATCCATGAATAAAAGCTATAATTAAATATAATTTATAATTATGTAAATTATAAATAAAAACTATAAAAAAAATTTAATTTACTTTGGTCGACAAGACTCGAACCGTCGACCTCGGGATTACAAACCGGGTGATCTTACCAATGCGCCACAGACTCTATGTCGTTTTATTAACGTACAAGATACACAGACACAGCGGATATAAAAAAAAAACATTTTTTTTTCGAAAACGGCTAAATAGTGCGCCCTAGTACTTGCACTTGTTACACTCCTAGTCATGACCTACACGTGTGCCAAAGATGGATCAAATCGGTGAGTCACACATCTGATCCTCCCCTTGTCAGTTAAAAACTGAGTTACTGTGACGGGCTCAAAAAAGGTAAATTTTCACGAATTTTTGTTTGGTACTTAATGAATTATTTCAGGATCGTGAGAATAGTATGTTTTTAAGGACACTTTGAAGTAGTTTTATAAAAATTTTCATTAAGAAATAATAAAAATTATGAAAGTTATACAGAACAGAGTGCCGGTCCGTAATTTTCTTTTGTAATGATTGAATCGATATCCGTTGTGTTCATGCGAAAAATAATTTAAAAAAAAATTTTCTTAATCTGCATAAACGTAGTTCGCGTAACCGTTTTTTTTAAATTAATTATTCTTAAAATGGCGGCATGTTAAAAAAAATCCCTATTTTTCCAATACTTGTCCTCATTCAATCGGCTTTAAAAAATAGTAATTTTCAAAATAAAAAAAACGCCTACTGCGATTACAAACATGCTAAGAAAAAATTACGATCGGACTATTAGTGTTCGAGTTATCGATTCGAGAAAAACGCGATCGAAAGTTTAGGTACAGGTTTTGTTAATAAAACTCAAAATTGGTTTACTATATGTCAATTCCGGGCTCATAAAACGGATCTTCTCACCAATCTCCGGCTGCGCCACCTCTTAGCACTTGAGGCTATGATCTCGTCATCCTTGCGAATTTTGACATAAACATTTGTAGACATATTTCTGCAAGTATGTACCTTAGGAAAATGCAAAAAAAGAAAAATCGATTTGTTCAATCCGTCACAGTGGGGCCACCTTAACCTCTTCACGCCCAGGTTCGCCATATGTGGCAACAAGCAAAAAATGAAAACAAAAACATTGTACAAAAAAATTTACTTCTTTAGCGCCATCTATGGAATATTTTTTCATATTTTTTTGCATAAATGGGAAAGTTTGTGACAGTGAAATCATATTTCGTAGAAAAAATTAACAACAACAAAGAAGTAATTTTTCATCAAACCTGGGATTAAATCAAAGCAGCATGGGCGCGAAGTGGTTAATAATCTCGCTAATGTAAATAAGGTTTGTATTAGTAGTATTAAAAGGAGTAGGTTATTTAATTGCAAGTGTCCAGCCTTCTGTTTTTCGTTATATCAGTGAGGCTAGGACATTGGGTAATAGGGGAGGTCTGGGTGCACCACTGACTTATATTCAGGTTCTCTCATTGCATTGTTGTTGGATCTGGTCCACTGGTATTATCCCCCACTAGAGATTTTGAGAGGTGTCTCTCAGAAAAGAGTCAGTGAAAATTTTACGGTTTACCCCGAAAACAAAAAAGTGGAGACCAAAAAAAGGTCCTCGCTTACAAACAATTTTTTATAACTCAAATACAGCTGCAAATTTCCACAGGAGTCAATTGACTCCGCGACTTACTTCTGAGAGTTGTCTCTTTGAGTCTACTCACATGAGTTACCAATCTCTATCCGGCACCAGGGTAATGGCAACCAGCAGAGAATACTTTGCACGCACATCTCACACAGATAAAAGCCATTGTGACCAGTGAGGCTCGCGGGGTGACTCATGGTACAGCCGAGGTGGTAACACATATCTCTGCAACTGACCCTACAAGAAGTTTAGGTTGGCTTGAGGAGTAGGGCTCAGGAGGTGGCACAAAGGACCAACGAATTTTTGGAGGTGTGTAAATAATATTCTTGATTTAATATGTTTTAAAATTAACTATTGAAATCGCCGTAGAAATACGTATGTCAAATATTAAATTCGTTTGAAAGGATTTGAAATGTTTTTAGTGCTGCCAAAAGTTAAAAGATAAAACTCACTAGGTTTAAGTATATATTTTATTTTAGAAATAATTCCTTAACTAAAACCAAAGTAGAAAAAATAGTATATTATACTTGTTTAATAAGAGGCATTGTGGGGCACTCGTTACATTGGAGCACTCCTCGTGCTCCAATCCCACTCGTGCCACAATATACCCTCTTATTAAACTTGTATAATAATGTACTATTAATTAGTTCTCAGAGTGTAACTCCCTTTTTGTACTCTCATATTACATGATCTCACACAATACATTTTCTAGATTAAGTGCTGCGACCATTTGGTCGCTCTCCACAAACCATCATCAACTGACCCTACCTATCTGTATTGCCACCTCTGCTACCTCAGCCGTATCATGATTCACCCCGCAAGCCATCACAGGTCACAATGGCATTTATCTGTGTGAGATGTGCGTACAAAGTACCCCGTGAGCCATCACTGATTGTGACCACGTGCTTCTCGCTCTGACAAAGTTGAGAGAAGGCGTATTACGTATCCCACCTTACCTTCGTGAACAATCGCCTTTAAAATGTCATGCATTTGAAGATCATGTTGATGGATCACTCCAGAATGTTTGCTTTTCGTTGTGATCAATATATTCGCTGCGCATGTGAAATAAATAAACCGAACCAAACATTTTATTTTCCTTTCAGTATGATCCGACAGAACCAGGCGATTACAGAGTGGAAGTCAAGTGGGCGAATGAGTTGGTGCCCGGATCACCTTTCCATGTAATGATATTCGATACACAGGAGGAGCTGCGGAGGTACATTAACACGATGTGAGGTGCCTCTAAAGGCGGATGTGGAGTTAAGATCTGGTTGCTGACGCGGAGTAATTTAGAAGATGGATTCGGAGGTGTTAGGGACTGGTTATTTATGTATATCAAGCTAACGTATAACTGTTTATTTAACGAGATTATACATATTTTTATAGTAATTTACTGTTTATTGTCATTTTAATAAAACTGTTGTATTTAATAGTATATTGCGGTACAAGTGGTGAAAGTATGAATTTTGATCACGCGTGGACCTGCTTGCTCATAAACCATAGCCATAGGTGAGTGTGCGAAATTCGTTTCATCACAAGTGCTGTATAGTGTTTTGTTTAATGTTGCCCATCAAATGTATAAAATAAAAAGTGAACAATATTTGAACATTAAATATTGTTCCCCCATCAGAACACCTACAGACCGGTTTCGACCTTTCAGGTCTCATCAGTGTAGTTAGTTGCTGATGGGGAAACGGAGATTACTATTGGAATATAAATATTCCAAACACCGTTTGTGAACATTAATATTGTTATATTTGCCGCCACTGGCAATGTCCATATCTTGTCGGTGTTAAAGCCACCCGGATTTGGTTCAAGTACAGCATTCAGGCAATAGATTCCGCCACTTTGGCGTTTCTACCTTGAACAATATTTATTTCCGACATTACTCATTATTATCCTCGAAAGAGAGTTGGACGCACCCTGGTGGCGAAAGTCAGTACTCAAGTAAATGAGTGCTGCTGTTTACATTTTACATGGATTAGCATTGCTGCTGTTTGTAATTTTGAGTGTTTCTCGTGTGTATTGTGAACAATGAATAAATTTAATACAAATTGTTGTGTCTTCGGATGTCATTCGAAGAAAGAAAAGGATAGAAATATTCATTTCCACTATTTTCCCAAAGAGAAGGCTGGTTTTGTTAATCTAACCAACAAACATGGTGTGGTTTACAGGTTCCAGATAAACCTGCTCCACAGCTACATTTAAATTTAATTATGGACACCATTTCTGCTAATTTAAGGTGGCCTTTAATTGTATTGGATTTCCCCGTAAATGATTTGTTTGCAAATAAAGTCCAATATTACGAGAATTAAACGATTACTACGATTATTTTAATTCAAACACATGTATATAGACACTTACTGTAGGAACGTTTTTCCATGATTTATCTACACAAGATCATTATTTTTGACAATATCTCTTTTATGTATATATGTATGTGCATCTTTTGAGAAATAAAATTATTATTATTATTAAATATGTTGGCAGGCTCAGTTAAATCAGAATTTTTGCGGCCACATAGTATGTAATGTTTGGCATTTAAAATCTTTTACCCTTCAACAATACACCTGCTGGATTAGCATTCAAATATTTAAATATTTGGCAGAGGCTTAATCATATGACCCAAAAGTGTAATGGCTAATTTAGGTATTATAAATAACTTTTTAAAGCAATTTTGATACAATTATCTAAATATCAAGCAAATAGACCACTGCAACAATATCACCACTTTAAACAGGGTTATTAAACACGGTTTTTCAAATAAAATGAGAAATTTGTACACAGAACTAAACGGGAAAGCGAACGGAGTACTCGTTTTCTACAGCTGTTCCACCGCGATCGTAGCGCCCCCATCGGTATGTTTCGAGGCCAATAGAAGACAGGCATGTTTTTGTTGTGCCTCGAATTAAAAATAACTGTCAATTATGTAACAATTTGTCAATATG
This sequence comes from Ocypus olens, assembly GCA_910593695.2. Lineage (NCBI taxonomy): Eukaryota > Metazoa > Arthropoda > Insecta > Coleoptera > Staphylinidae > Ocypus > Ocypus olens. The sequence goes on from OU343056.1 coordinate 52,917,836, forward strand.
TAAGTCGCAAATGTCAGTGTACTTTATACTGTTTCGAATTATGAGCACATGTTTTGCCAACAGATGGCAGATAGGGTGCCAAATGTCAGTGTACTTTATACTGTTTCAAATTACGAGTGTAAGTCTTGCCAGCAGATGGCAGATAGGGTGTCCGCCTGTTGTATGAGGAACACAAAATGAACAGAATGGGTCTGTACTTACAGCACCTAACTCGGTATACTGAGGGAAGAGAGGGCTTCATGGCACAATTTGTTACGGGAGACTCTCAAGCAATCTTCCATGGAATAGAAACATTCCACCTCCCACAAAAATCTTGCGGGCTAATGGAATCGATTTCAACTTTTTTTTTTGTTGTTGAGGTGGAATGTTCCCATTTCGTAGAAGATTGTTTGGATTCGGGTGGAGAGTGGTGAGCCCCAGACCCCTCCCTCATAACAATTTGTGCCATGAAGCCTTCCCTCTTTAGTATACCGATTGAGGTGCTGCAAGGACAGACCCATTCTGTTCATTTTGTGTTCCTCGGACAATTAGCGGGGCATCCTAGACGTCATGCAGCCTATACAGCAAGCGTATATATGCTGCCATCTACTGACAAAACGCGCTCGTAATTTAAAACTGTATAATATACATGACAAAATGTCAAAATATGAGCAGATATTTTTGAAAATTTTATTCTTATAATTTTAAAGAGGATTTGCTCCCATTTAAAAATATATATGGTTTTCTGTATTTATCTTTTAAAATAATAAAGTTATAGGCCTGGGGAGTCATGTCTGAGACACCCTGTATATTGATTTACCTTTGTGTATAAAGCAACGAAATATTCTGTTGCTGTTTTGGTTACATTTTCTTCCACGAGCCACCACTGAAGCAGACACCTGCCAAATTACAATTACAGTTTTAAAATTTTTTACTTTTCGTGGCAATAGTTGTTCGACAACTGGGTGGGATTTCTGTCACTCAAGTTGTCAAAAAAGTCTAATCTATGAGTAGATGTAGTATATATGATACTTCTCAATAGAACCACAAAACAATTCACAGTTCAGAATGTACCAAGATAGACCGTTATTGACATTGTTCGTGTTGTATAGTCGGAGGGAAGTTGTCATTTATAATGGGATACGAATAAACGACGAAAATACATCAATTTCACAAATTTATTCAGTTAAAACTACATACATATCTGAATATTCGCAAAGTATCTAAAATAAATTAGTTTCTATAAAATTGACGTTACAAAAATCAATTACAAAATTGCATCTCTATTGACAGATCAGCAGCATCATCTATTTGCTTAAAGAAAAAAAAACAGATCCGTTAAGAGAAGTATAGCCGAGGAAAGCATATCACAGTCTTGAATACAAGATATTGCGCAAACCAACATTATTTGTACACGTTACGGAGATTGATTACACGGCTTGCCGATGTAGGGATTGAGGTATACAATTTTATGCCTATTTATCAATAAATTTCAAACACCAACGGAGGATTTCACAAACATTTATTTAAGCCAAGTTTTTCGTGAGCCGGGTATTATATTTTCAGCTGTGTAAACGTACTTTATGCGTATTGTCAGTCACCAAATACATTTTTAATTCTTATTGAAAAGGAGGATTTAAACCAGGTTTTTCAGCTGTGTAAACATTCTTTATGCGTATTGTCATTCACCGAATACATTTTTTAATTTTTATTGAAATGGAGGATTTTAGCTGTGTAAACGTTTATTTAAGCCAGGTTTCTCAGCTGTGTAAATGTTCTTTATGCGTATTGTCAGTCACCGAATACGTTTTTTAATTTTTATTGAAATGGAGGATTTTAGCTGTGTAAACGTTCTTTATGCGCAATTGGGTGCGTTCATCAGACAAAACCGTTGAGAGTTTACTGCCAGCTGTTGGGGAATTTTCTGATAAACGCACTGTTGATCGTGAACAAGTCCGCCTGGTGGCCGCCATTTTTGCAATCATACAAACTAGACCGATTTGTGTTGAAAGTATGCGTTAAACATTGTCGGGGTCATGGAAGTTACGAAGAGTTGTGAATTTAATGACATAGTTTATTAAACCAGTGAAAGTATGAGAACGTTCATAAATGTAGAATTGTAGGTTAAGTGGAAGAGCAGTTACAGGTGTTACCTGACTGAACTTCGCCTACTCTTATATTTATTTTTGTTGTACTTAAAAAATAAAGACATTATTATTATTAATTGCTGATGGGTAAGGAAGTTATAGTGCAAATATTTTGCTTTTTACAAAGCACCGCAATCAAAATGGCCGAAGTAGCAACATTCAGCGTAAATGAAAATAAACATGTTGACAGCTGAAAATTCTGATGAATGCACCCATTGTGTGTCACCGTCGGTCATCAATTGTTTAAATTAAAAATGGAGCCTCCGAAGAGGATTTAACCCTTTCTTTCCCGAATTATTTCACCCGGCCATGTGCACATATTCGTCAAAGACAAAAGCGTAATATAAAACTACTAGTGCCATCTAGGTACAATAGATGGAATTTTCGCACATGCACCTTTTTTAAATAGAGTATAAAAGTACCACATAAAAAATAATTTATGTTGTGATGGCATCTGGCATCACTGACAAAGAAAGGATTAAGGTAAAAATACATCAAAATAGAAAAGAGTTTCTTAATAAACATTGTGAAAGAGTGAATATTAATTAATAGATGTGTAATGTAATCGCAGAACCTAACCTCAAATTATGCATTCGTTTACCATTTAAAAGATCGTTTACACAGCCGAAAATATAATACCAGTGTTATGTCAATTTAAGCCGGAATTATATTTATTACCAAAAAAAAATTGCCGGCGCTGGCAATGTCCATATCTTGTCGGTGTTAAAGCCACCCGGATTTGGTTCAGTACAGCATTTAGGCAATAGATTCTGTCACTTTGGCGTTTCTACATTTATTACCAACTTTGTGAAATCCACTGTCAAACTTTGCCGAAACTATAGCAACTAAACAAATATTCGTGTTAAGCAAAGTAATAGCGTTTTTTATTTATTATTAAAAATGCATAAAGAAGTAGAAGCTTTAGGCTGATCATACACGGTCCTTATGCTGTGTAAATTTGTCTATATGTAATTGTGCTTCTTGTGCCCATTACTCCAATTGGTGCTTCAACTGCCAAAAAAACTCCCATATCTTCTACACTGATTCCGCCTACAACCATTAATGACCTCTATTGAGTATTGTGCAAGAATTACACAAAAACTGAATACATTTTATTTGCATGTATTTTTGTGTAATTCATTTGAATAACATGCACACTCCGGTAGGAGGGTTAATTGTGTTCTAAAGGCTCCCCATCCGACTTCAGACCCAAGTCGACATTTCTTGATACATACAATGGACTTCACAAGCATTTACTTAAGCCAGGTTTTTCGTAAGCCGGTATTATATTTTCAGCGGTGTAAACGTTCTTTATGCGTATTGTCAGTCAGCGAATACATTTTCGAATTGTTACTGTTTAAATTACAAGAAGAGCATTTAACCTCTTCACGCCCAGGTCGCCACATGTGGCGACAAACAAAAAAATGAAAACAAAAATATTTTACAAAAAAAATTACACCTTTAGCGCCATCTATGGAATATTTCTTTACATAAATGAGTAAATTTGTGACAGTGGAATAATATGTCGTAGAAAAAGGTAACAACAAGACAAAAGTGATTTCTTAGGATTATCCTATAGTCCAATCAAAGCTACATGGGCGCGAAGTGGTTTAGGCTGTGTAAACGTTCTTTCTGCAACTGTTAGTCACCAAATACATTTTTGAATCGTTACTGTTTAAATTAGAATGGAGCCTCGGAAGAGCATTTCAGGTAAAAAATACATCGAAATAGAAAACAATTTGTTAATAAACATTGTGATGTACTCTTTCACAATTCAATCAAAACATGTGAAATGTAATCGCAGAACCTAACCCTCAAATTATGTATTCCGTTTACCATTTGAATTTACACAGCCGAAAATATAATACCAGTGTTATGTCAATTTAAGCCGGAGATATATTTATTACCACTTTTGTGAAATCCACCGATAAAGTTATTAATATAATTAAATAAATCACATATTGATATTTGTATTTGTAAAAAAATATCCTGTTTCTAGATGTAACACCGATGACACTGATAAAGTCAAATAATATCGAAACAATCGGCTCATGCTATAAGCAAGAACGGGAAATCAATTACAACTCTTTATGTTCACGGACTCTCTAAACATCCTAGATAACCTATAGATCCAACATTAAAATTCACATTCAACATCCAAAATAGCTTAAAGTAAAAATACAGGGGGTTGAAATTTCTATTCCTCTTAACACGTTGACTGTCACGGCCCTGCTACAGCATTCAACAACCATGAGTATTCTCGAGGTTGGCAGTCAACTTGTTATATTGCGTATAATTGTTAAATCTGTAAACGATATCGGAGGAAAATCCCAACATAGGTCCCAACTTCGGAATTCCAGTGGCTAGCAACCAATTTTTTTCTCTTGTATTATTAACAGCGTGCTGTAGTAATAATTATTCTTGGGTTAGAACCAGTGGTGTATTGGAGGGGGAACGTGGGGGAACGACGTTCCGCCACCTTTTTTCAGAAACAGAAGGCGTTTGTGTTTGTTAATATTTTGTATAGTAAGAATAAAAAAAAAGCTTACAAGGAAAACAATAGTTTGCTTAAAATAAGATGATCTCCGAAAAACTTTCAGGAAGCTGCTTGTGGAAAGTCACGGATTATTTTTTTTGCTCTCACCATGCGTTCCCTTACTTCTTATTTTACCAATACACCACTGGTTAGAACCAGTTACACTAGTGCTTACGTTAGGTTAGGTTTAGGTTTTTCTCTCGTATTATTAACAGCACGCTATAGTTATAATTATTCTTGGGTTGGAACCAGCTGAACTACTGCTTAACCTCTTTACGCCCAAGTCACCACATGTGGCAAAAAAAACAAGCAAAAATTTTTTTTTTACAAATAAAATAAAAAATTACCGCTTCAGCGCCATCTATGGAATATTTTTCATAATTGAGTTTATGACAGTGAAATAATATTTCGTAGAAAACCGTAACAACAACGAAAAAGTAATTTTTCAATAAACCTGAGATTATGCTATAACCCATACAAAGCAGTATGGGCGCGAAGTGGTTAAGTTAGGGTTAAGTTAACCACTTTTTTATAGCCGTCGGGTTATTGCTATTAAATAAAATCTACAATGCGCACAAGAGAGAAAACATTTCGAAACTGGTTGACAGCCACCGAAATCGCCTGCGCATTTGAGGTTAGGATTTCTCCCGATATCAGTAATAGTTAATGGTACCGAAACAAATGATTTTTGGACGAATATTTATTTTGGTCAGTGGTACTTTATTCAAAGCCCCCCGTAAAGGCGTACATAAAAATAGATACTGATTTTAAATTAACACAACCGTGATTGTACAGCTGTTTGAGTAGTTATTGTAGGTAAAGTTAAGATACTGCTGTACCTCAACAAGGGTGTTCGATTGGTGTTATCTTGCACGCAAGAATACATTTTTTTTTAGCGAATGCATGTCGAGACCTTTTTTACGCATCTTGATACCTCAACAAGGGCGTTCGATTGGTGTTATCTTGCACGCAAGAATACATTTTTTTTTTTTTTAGCAAATGCATGTCGAGACCTTCTTTACGCATCTTGAATGGCCTTGGCTAGCATCCAGTGTTGACCGGTCACAGTTAAAGATTAAAAACATATACTTACCTTATTAGGAATATCCATTGAAATGATTTAAAATTACTTGATTTTTGAAGTGAAACTTCTTTGCGCCTGTTACGCACGTTTGGCATGGGGTGTCGATCGAGAAACCTCGTCATGCCTAAGGAGAAACGCAAGGATAAAGGCCGTATACACATATACCAATAGCGCTGAGTGATCATGCGTGTAGTATAGGATAGCAGTAGGCAGTAGAGACTTGTTTCTCGGTTCGTTGAATGTTTGAAGAAAATAAGATTGTGTTTTCATTTTTTGATTTGTACTTTTCGGTGGTTTGTTAGTGATATTTTATATGACTATTTGTTGATAGTATTTTGATTATTTGTTTTCTGTATTCCTTTTATCAAATCATTATATAAGTAGCATAATTTTCATTAATAAATCCGTCGTCACGCCCAAGAGTTTTGACCAAGATATTGAAATTGTATATATAATTAAGGAAGAAATATATTGAATAACTGCAAAAAAACATTTCTTTTGTTAAAGCCATTACTATTGGACAATGTCCGAATAGGACGAAACTAGTCACAATAAAGTGAAAAATTCGTGATACCAGCAAAGTGTTTTTATTTCAACCTCCTTCGTAATGTCTTTTATATTTCATTTGTATATCCTCTCTGTCTGTGTGTGTGTGTGTCCATATGACCAAAGAAGTTTCACTTCCACCGTCTGGTCCGACGCAGACCCAGTTTTTTTTTTATAAAGTATCCCACATTGCAGATCTCCCGAAAGAAATGGAAATTGGTGAATACACTTCCCATCGTAAGAATGGGTTAAAATTCAAGGAAAATACAGGATGTGATGAGATAAATTAGTATTTGTTTGACTTATGTAAAACTTCTAAAAGTTCCGACATCAATGAAGTTATTATTATTATTATTATTATTAATATGTATAGGATATACTGAACAGGCGTGCTGGCGACGCTTTTTCTTCTATTTTATTCGTTATTAACACGTACAGCATTAATGTAACGTGTTAATAACGAATAAAGTAGAAGTGAGTGCAAGATTTTCGGTTTAATTTCATCCCAATGATGATTGAATTTTTGAAAAATTATACTATACGTGAGATTTTATTTGAGACATCACAGTAATGTCTCGGCAGGTGGATGCGCATTACCGTTCTCTCGCATGGTGTGACTTGTAATGACTCAGCATAAATCGGAAGAATAGTATTATTAGTTTTTCTGTTTCTGATTTCGTTTGAGACATCGCAGTAATGTCTCGGTGGGTAAGTGCACATTTCTGTTCTCCGGCATAGTGTAACATGTAACGACTCGGCATCATTTTGTGAACTTGCAAGAAGATGTATGCGCACGCACTCTGCACTCAGCGCTAATCAAAAAATAATACCACTAGTCATGCGCTTGAATCCGTTCATGTTTATTAACGTACTCGCGACAATGTACTACGAAAATTAACAAACAAGACTATTAAAATTATGTCCTACGAAGATAAATATTTTGTTTTATTACACAAATGATTTTTACTTTATTTTGTACTATTTATTCATTTAATATTTTGTAGAACTTTTTTCTTCTACGCTAGACAAATGAGCAAAATATGGTCTTCTGGGATTGCAGCGTATCATGCCATATACAGTGTGTCCACGGATGGAGTTGACGAAAGAAAAAAAAACTTTTTTATTAATTTTACGGCAAAAAATCATTCTTTATAAAAAAATCTGCTTGTCGAAAAAAATTGTCTGTCATAAAAAAAAATGAGATCAGATGTACAGGGTGTTAATAATTAAGAAAACAAGAAAATGCTTCAAGAGATAAGAACCATTATTTTTTTATTTTATACAAAATGTTTATTAAACAAAGTTGTTTATAAGCTAAAATGTTCAAATACAAATTATAATTTTTACTATTTACAATAATTCGGGATTTTATGCGATTATTTGGAGAATTTAACAAAAAATCAAGATACCCGATTCCGTAAACGTCAATGTTACGTCTGACAGTATTCAGAAATGTTAACTAAAGAAGAGCATGTTTATTTAGTACAGTGCTATGGAATTGGAAATGTATCTTATCAATACACAATTGATCTTTTCCACGAAAAATTAACGAATGGTGTGGAATTATCTTTGATAGAATCATTGGACCATATTTTATGGTTTATTTAAACCAGCATTTTGTTGTTTTTTTAAATCTATTTACACCCTGTACATCTGATCTCAATTTTTTTGATTACAAACAATTTTTTTCGACAAGCAGATGTTTTTATAAAGAATGACTTTTCGCCGTAAAATTAATAATAAAGTTTTTTTTCCTTTCGTCAACTCCATCCGTGGACACACTGTATTTAGTATTACAATCCGTTCATTCTACAGATAGAGTTGTATAAACGCCCACAATTGCCAAAGCGTCATTCTTAGCGACCGATTTGAAAAATTGCGGGAAATCCGCACGTCCAAATCACGCAGTACAAATGCAAGTAATTGACGCGATAAACAGCTGATTGCCTCAGCTGTTAGCGTCTATTTGCGATCTAGCACCTTTCTGTTTGTTTGATTGAATATTTTGATACTTTTTTACAATATAATTAATTTAAATTAAATCTGTTCACGTATTTCTATTTAACCTGCATTGGTTGAATGTGTTTTTTTTACGGTGGGCGCCTTAACCTTCCAGGCGGGGCCTTCTTGACACCGTAGAGGGCGCTGGGTCTACGAGACTCAAGCAAAAAAAAAATCTCCTACATAAAAGTTGAGTAAAAAGAATTTTTGAAAATGGCACCAAGCCGAAACTAGTAGAAAATAAAGCAAATTTAATCGTGAAACAAACCAAGTGAATTTTAATTTTTAGACCTTTATTTATTTTTTAATTTTAAATAACTAAAATATCATACAAACTCTTCGCTTTCCAAACGTGGACTAAAGAAGAAATTATTAAGGTACTCGGCTAGACAACTCGAAAAAACAATTTGCCAAAAATTGACCATCGTTTATTCGCGCACCGGGTCTCACAGACTTGGCGCCCGGCCTGGAAGGTTAAAAAAAATTGGTAAAATACACACCCGCGGTACATTCGAATGCGCGTTACAACCGTCTTCCATTGTATTTAAAAGTAACTACTGTTCGGTTTCTGCAAAAACTGGACTTTTTCAAATAGATGGCGCCACTGTATGCGTTTAACCCTTTCGCTGCTGTAGACGCATATTTTCGTTCCGCTTTTGCGTCAACATGTTTATTTATTTTTCGCGAAAAGTTACTTTCTAATTCTTTAGCTTTCCACAAACAATAAGCATACTGTTAACAGAATTATAGGTTTTCTAATTCTGCTAGATGCCGTTGCTGTTAACATATACGTAACGTTCCAGGCTAATCTAAAGCCGCACCACAGACATGGAACGTTTTCCTAACGCCGCAGCGAATGGGTTAAATAAATTTACATAGTGTAAATCAGACTTTTGCGCTGAACATATGGCGTTTTTACAACTCTATCTGTAGAATGAATAGGCTACAGTGAATGACAGCAAGTGACAGGCATGCCATTCCAATTTTCTAAACTAGCGTGACACAATATGTGACAGCCGGTGAAAGTGAGACAGCGCGTTGATGTCAAGCAAGGCTTAACTAATTATTGCTAAAAAAATTTAAATTATGTAAGATGTGTTAACCAGTGTGGAAAAATGCATTCTTATTATTGTAGGTACAACAGGATCTTAAGACGGAACTATTTCGGCGATTTATTGATTCCTATATGTATAGGATTTTGGTAATGTTTTAGGTTAGGTCACCCAAAGTGCGCATGTATGGACTGACGCACACAACAACTTAACACATTAACTGCCAAGCTATTTTTTATAAAACGTTCATACATTGTAAATTAAGACTATGAAATATATTTTAAGGACCCGGTATTGTTTACGTTTAACGTATTTATATGTCCCGCTCGGTTAACAGGTTAATTCCTACCGAGCGAGCCACTGGATGCATTCCAAATAATTGTGGAAAGCGAAGTCGGCAAAGGTTATTGACTCCGCTCAAACTTGATCCATATTTAACAGTTCACCCTCGTCTACTATTTTAGTGGGTGCATGCATACCGCCACCTCCCGTTATTCATACATTTATTGAGACACTTTTACAATTGACCAGAAGTCGTTCAGCCCATTCCCAAATTATAATTATGAAAGTGAATGTATTCCGGACTAAATTCACATAAGAAAAGCGCACGAATATTCCCGTATGTGCACTTTGAGTGACCTAAACTAGAAGTTCACCAGAATTGATTAATATTCAAGCGAAATAATATATTAAACAACTTACAAACCCATCAATATGGTGGTCGTACAAACGGGGACCTGAGTCGGCGCGGACGCTTGCCTCACGCTCATCTCCCAGGTGTCCAACAGCTGGGAGACGGAAAAGTGTTTCGGAAGCTTCTTGATCCTCGCCAGCAGCGCCGTTTGAACGGCCGACAGAAATTGCGTGGCCTGGTATTCGTGGGGCGCCATGTGGCACTTCGGCGACGTCACCGGGTAGTCGGCGGGCACGGTCAGGGAGACGGGGGGTACGCAGGGGAGGTTTTTATCGTCGAGCCAGCAGATTAACTGTATGGTCTTGGAGCCGGGCTGCTGGTTGGGGTCGATCGACACCTTGAAGCGCTGGTCCAGCCTGGCTATCTCGCCCTGGAGGACGTCGGGAATTTCGCTGGTCGGTTCTTCGACCCTCTTCTTTTTTAATGGAGGCACTAACCTGAAAGGAAAATATTCCAAATAATTTATGACATTTGTATTTAATACTCAAGCGAGTACAAGAAACATCGTGCGCTTTAGTGACATCTAGTGGCAATGTTATTTACTTTATAGTAAGTAAGTAAGTAGGTTTGTTAATGTCATTACCGAAAGGTTTCCATAGGTCATAAAAAACAAAAGTAATAAATTGGAGGCAATATTTGACAAATTATTCTAAATATGAAGATGATAAATATAGAATCAGTGACATAAACTCTTTTGTATTAACCACTTCGCGCCCATGTAGCTTGGGCTATAGGATAATCCTGAAAAATTACTTTTTTCTTGTTGTTACCGTTTTCTACGACATATTATTTCACTGTCACAAATTTACTCATTTATGCAAAGAAATATGGAAAAAATACTCCATAGATGGCGCTTAAGGTGTAATTTTTTTTTGTAAAATATTTTTGTTTTCATTTATTTGTTTGTTGCCACATGTGGCGACCTGGGCGTGAAGAGGTTAATAGTAGAACAGATATTTAGCAGATTGTTGTGTTCTATTTCAGCAAATTTATTTTTTTTAAATATCTAACTTACCTAATTTCAGGACTGAAGAGTGCTTCCAACGTGGGCCCAAATGTGCGGTGCAGCGTGTGATTGATAACGGGCGACTGCAGGTTGTTGCTGATGGCCTCGATTAACGGGTTGAAGGCGTGATGTTCTTTGAGGGTGGCGTTGGTGCCGGTGGGAGCCGAAACGCTGCCATCGCCGCCTCGCTTGAAGTCGAGTTTCTCCAGAACGATCTCGCACTTCAGTAAAGTTTCCAAAGGCATCCTCTGCTGGGGATTCGAGAGGATCTCGAGCAGTTTCTTCATCTTACTGGTCTTCTCAACTTCTGCAAATTAAAATAAAAAAAAAAGTTTTATTCTAATTGAATTACTGTTAATTTGAAATTGTTAAATAACTAAATAGTTGCTACACTCATGGCATTTATTGATTTCATTAAAGTGGTTATGGACCAAATACTGTGTGATCAGAAAATCGAAAATAGTTGGCAGCACATTTACTGAAAATCCCTATAATCATTCAAGTAATAAAGTATGTTCATTAAAAAAAAACCTCAAGTGTGCCATAATTTTTTATTTTTAAAAATTTAAGTTGGTAACACATGTTGAGGTTATGTTACTAGTGGCATGTTCCTTCCGATAAATTAATTTGCTGTGACAAACGGCGCAGAGAAGTCGTAGGATCATCTTCCAAAATTCCTTGGGCCGTGTAATAACATCCTAAGTACGTTTGACTGGTCTACCACTTCCTGGTTAACGGAGTTTCGTGATAAGGTATTTTTAAATTCATCATAAATAATGGGAACCTAAGGAAATTCTACCTGAAACTCTGCCAAAGGTGCGTCGAATGAATACACCCAATTTCCACTTTAGTCCCGTTTTGAAAATTACTTTTAACTGGAAACGTGTTTTGCAGGTTGCTGTAAACCATTGTGACCACGGAATAATTGTGCCTTTTAGAAAGATCTGACGTTTTGTATGTCAATTCCCAACATGTGTGCCAACATAAATTTTTAAAAATAAAGAATCATAGCACCACGTGTGTGAAGCCGAGATACGAATATCGGCAACATGAAAGTATGTGGGCCACCCCAGGACAGTGGGGCGAGATGGTTCCCTCGATGTTGCCAGATTTATCAAAGATCTTATTATGGGGATTACCGTTTTTAATAACCTTAAAATTTCACTACAAAGTAATAATTTTAACAATTAAAATTATGTTTTAAACATAATTAGACTCATTATCGCTTATATTTGTCATAATAACTCACGAAAGTATAATATTACTGTTTATTAAATATAATCATGTGCATTGTATATTTTATACTTCGATGTATATGCGGCAACGCTTAATGAGTCTCACCATTTTTATTAACTAACCTCAATAGTGCTGTGAGTGCTATTAATTCATGTTTGAAGGTAAGTTATTATATATTCTGTCTTATAAACTTGTCAATTGTATTTATTAGTAATGGAAACATCAAATGGCCGTATTAAATATTCTTGTAAATATCCAGAATGTCAAAATTCTTTCTTTTCCGATATAACTAATGTCGACTACAAAAATAAACATTTCTATAAATTTCCCAAAAATGAAGAATATCTTAAAACATGGAAAACCATTTGTGATATTGAACAGTCTTCATTGTTTAAATTTTCATTCATGTGAAGATCATTTTATTCATAAACATTTTGTTAACCATTTCCGCAAAAAATTAAATTGCAATGCTGTTCCGACACCAAGAAGTAAGACAATATAACTACACTAATTTACTTTTTTAACTATTTCAATGCCATGAATCCTGGATACGAGCAAACAACTGACCTGTTACGACGCCTGAAAGAAATATCCTAAGAAGAACGAAGAGACCTGATGGAACATTGCACCTGGACAAGACCCTAATACCCGATTGTTGTGATATTTTTATATTTGATAATTTTGTTAATAATAATGTATATAATTATTCTGTTAAATATATTTTTTCCATGTAGGCCTATTTTTATTTTTATTTTGTGAAATCCAATCTTTTTTCTTTTACCAAAACCAGTAACTTCTTCATTTATGTACTATCCAAAAGTATAATCAATTATGTGCTCAAAATACATAATTGATTATATTTTTAGTGTTATTAAATTGAAATATATCGTGTAGACGAGTATAACATTTTTAAATTTTGGCGGAAATCGTAGTAATTTGCCACCCCGACACCAGGCGGCGCCAAAAATCGTGTTTCCGAAATTTAACATGCAGGTTTCATTTCTAAAGGTATGTGTTCTGTGTCCATGTTTATCAGGTGATTTATTATTAGAAATAGACTGTAGTACTTCCTGATATCTATTTTTATTTTATTAACTGTACTAGTCTCGACTCATTTGTGTAGTCAGCAGTAAAACGTCAATTTATAAAAACTTATTTTGTGGATACATGTGCATGCGGTTTTATTTTTGGGGTTAAGTTTGTTGAATGTTGAAAAATGTTGAAAAAAACGTTTTATATTTAATTTGAGTATTTATTGTGAAAAGTATCGGGAGGTTATTAATTAATTATATTAATAACCTCCCGAATAATATAATTTATATTTAATTTGAGTATTTATTGTGAAAAGTATCGGGAGGTTATTAATTAATTATATACTTTTCACAATAAATACTCAAATTAAATATAAATTAATTAATTTTCAACATTCAACAGACTTAACCCCAAAAATAAAACCGCATGCACATGTATCCACAAAATAAGTTTTTATAAATTGACGTTTTACTGCTGAAGATGACTACACAAATGAGTCGAAACTAGTACAGTTAATAAAATAAAAATAGATATCAGGAAGTACTACAGTCTATTTCTAACAATATAATATTACCTGACTTATCCCTATTTTCAGAAAATGTGCTGCCAACTATTTTCGACTTTTTGATCTCACGGTATAAAATTCCACACAATTTTTGCAATTCCTAGACATTTAAATTTGAAGAAATTTAAATAAACAACATTATAACTTACGTTCACTTTCGTTGCCCATTCTAGCAATCATCTTCCTCAGCGGCTCAATGTATTTACTCAGCTGTCGGACTTTCTCGCGGTAAGCGGCTTCGTCGGTCACGCCCATGGGGCTCTGATTGGGCTGCCCGGGCGTGTTCAGAGAGCTGGATGGACTCGGTGCCATACCAACGGACCTCGATGAACCGACGTAGTTAATCTGGGAACTCGGTGACGGCGCGAGAGCCGGAGAAGGAACCATCTGATTACTATTCGGCGGTCCGCTTAGTCCGGCGGGTGAGTGGACAGACTGCGTGGGGCTCTGGGTGAGGAATTGATTGGGCGTCGGGTTCCGGGCGAATCCGGCATTAGGAGCCGTCATCATCAGGTTTTCGCTGGTCTTCCTCTGCATGCCCATCTGCATCTGGCCGGGCATCTGGTTCCCCATGCCCATCCCCCCTTGCATGGGGTTGTTCATCTGATTGGGGATCTGGCAGATGTTCGGCATCTGGTTCATGATTTGCGGGGGCAATTGTCCCCCCATGACGTTGCCCATTTGGTTGGGCATGTTTCCCGGGTTCTGGACCATGCTCATGGGCCTCGATTGCATTCCGCCGGGCATGTTACCCATTTGGTTGGCGGGGCGGTTCAGGGTTTGAAGTAGGTTGGCGGGAGGGACTTGCTGGGGGACGCCCATCTGGCCCGGCTGCTGACCCTGCATCGCCATCATTTGATTGTTGCGGCTGCCTTGGCTGGCCAAGTTTTGCAGAGCGTTTATCGGGTCCTGCTGCATGCCGGGACCTCCTTGTCCTTGACCGTGGCCGTTCATTCCAGCACCTTTTTTGGTATCTGCAAAAAATTTTTGGAGCTAATGATACACACTTAGCGATCGAGCTGGGGTAGGTTAGGTTGGCAAGTGTTTTCTTTGAGATTTTGGTCGTTGCTCCAAAAGAATTGAAAACTTTAATTGCCGTTTATTAGGCTAATTCCTTTGTATTGGCCTAAAGAAGCTTTGGTTAGATTTTTACACCTAATTATAACTCTCCCTGTATATACAGTGTGTCTGCTTAAGTTCGCACCATATGGAAAAAAATTTTATTATTAATTTTACGAAAAAAAGTTATTCTTTATAAAAAGTTCTGCATGATCTTAAACTCAAAATGCAACCATCAGATATTATTTTTTTTTAGTCGTCTACGCGGTTTCTCAAAAAATATGAATTTGGCTCAAGAATAAATTACCTTTATTTTTGACAATATGGAAAATTGTTATTAACCCTTTAACTGCGGCTGTCGTCAATAAGCAACTCGGGTAAACTTTACCGTAACTACGGCTGTCGTTAATAAGCGATTCACATATTTTTTGCCGTCCTTTAATGCCGTGAATCGCTTATTGATGACCACTAGTAACATGATACGTTGGTTCAAATGGAATAAAATTTAACGAATTTTCAGTCTTTGTTTTTTTGCGTTCAGACAGCCAGTTTCTAGAAAACTTTTTAGTAGCTAAAGGGTTAAGAAAAGTTGATCAGAACTAAAAACTACGTTCAAATATGTAATTACTTCCAATTACATGTAAAAAAATGTGTTCTTTTTTATCTAAAATAGCAATGCAAAAGTAACTGTAGATGCGTGAAATCTAGGATGCACTGATAAACAAATGATTTCTTGATAGCAAGAATCGTTTGACAGTGAATGTCAAATAAAATTTGTTAACATGCCGGTGATATTAAATGTGAAAGAAAAAGTAGAAATTGTGTTAATCGTTGGTGATGATTATAAAACTTATCGTGAAGCAGCTGAAATATTTAACAACAGGCATCCAGAGAAATAATTTGTTTATCAGTGCATCCTAGATTTCACGCAACTACAGTTACATTTGCATTGTTATTTTAGATAAAAAAGAACACATTTTTGTGCAATTACATGCATATTTGAACGTAGTTTTTAGTTCTGATCAAGTTTTCTTAATAACAATTTTCGATATTGTCAAAAATAAAGGTAATTTATTCTTGAGCCAAATTCATATTTTTTGAGAAACTGTGTAGACGACTAAAAAAAATTAGTATCTGATGGTTGCATTTTAAGTTTAAGATCATGCAGAACTTTTTATAAGGATTAACTTTTTTTCGTAAAATTAATAATAAGAAAGTTTTCCATATGGTGTGAACTTAAGCAGACACACTGTATATAAAAATGAATGTATCTTTGTTTGTTCCATAAACGTTCCTATACCATTTATCCGATTGCGATGAAACTTTGGTGAATTGTTATGCGCACGCCCTCAAAGGTTTCTGCATGGGTACAACCATTTTACAATAGGTGGCGTTCATGTCTTTTCAACAAATGAGTGTATTTCATTAGTTAAGCAGCAGTTCGTGTGTCAAAAGCACTTCAATAAACTGAATAAAAACACAAGTGGCATTGCAACGCATGCCGGGTACAGTCCGGGCCTTTTAGGATGGCGAGAGACTTGGGTGTGCAGCGGTGTCGTACTGCCGCTAAATTTTAAAATCCTCAGAGGCGGCGAACCATTATAACCATTTACGTGGTAAGTACACCGTACGTACGTGATTCAAATGGTAAATCAATGGTAAACCCATTTCACGTTCAAGATATATTTTATTTATATTAATTTCATTATAAATCATTTCCATATAACACAACGACCAAAACATTACTCCCTTATCCCCTGCGTTACGCTAACGTGCGTCGAGCAGAAACTTTTAAATCTGCCGAACGACGGCAAACGGCGCATTTGGAGCTATTCGGGCTGCGCCACTTCTCGCCATCCTAAAAGGCTTGTATTAAATATATCATCGCATTAAATTGAAGACAACGCCAATGAAGTTACGTTATAAAAACAATTAAGATTAATTATAATTAAATGAAACAATGAAAATAAAAGCAAATATTTGTTGAAAACTCGATTGATGCAAAAAACTTACAAGTTTGGAGCCAATCTTAGGGTTGTATATAATCTATTCGAAATTGAAATGTAAATCAGGATTTTAAAGTTCTAATTAATTGCAGGTTAGAAACTTTGAACAAATGTCAATCGGCTGACAGTATTTGTTAAGCTACCAATATACTCTGTTCACATTTTATTCTCACCGCAGTCGGGGTGTTTTTTTGTCCTTATATTGGCACGTTGTATTTTTGATAGTAGTGTTTGAAGTATGTTGTTAACCTATAATTTCAATGAAACGTTGCCTATTTATATTATCGCTATGTGAATTTTATGGTTTGCATATTGGCTTTGTTTTGTAAACATAACAACATACATTCAGTACACGTGTTTCGTTTGTTCTACTGTTCTGTGCAGTTTTGTGTTTAATGAGAGACAACATTGATTACGTTGAATTTACTGATTTTATTATTTAATTGGTAAGTAAAAGTACATTTTTTTCATTAAATTTATATAAATTCTCATAACAACTTATTGTAGGTACATTACTTTCACTCATAAAATGGAATTGTTGTTGTGTGCCTGGATGTGATGCAGAATAGAGTTTTGCTTCAAGATAAGGAAAGATTTAAATTATGGGTCACTAATATTTTAAATCCAAAGTTAAAATTAAAACGTCACAAAGACATTTATAGAACACATCAAGTATCATATTTTAATGTTGTTTATATGGAAAGCTTCTACTTCGTTATCCATTTTATATAATAAATAAAACTAGTTGTGGTTTGAACAGAGTTCATTTTTCATTACAGTTTAAATAAAATAATATTACTTTGTTAATAAAACTTAAAAAATTATTTTCGTGACTATAGTTTGGGCAATTTTAACTTGCTTTTATCGAAGAAATAGTATATTCAAATTACGAAGCTGCCGAAACTATAGTCATGAAAATAAAAAATAAAATTTCGAACTTTTACAAAATAGTGTGTTATAATAGTATATTCTGTAACAAGGTTAGAATGGAAATTCGATGCGAGTGGAATATTTCGAGCGCGAGCCGTGAGGCGAGCGCGAGGAACCACGAGCATCTGAATTTCCATTCTTACCGAGTATCAGACTATACTTTCTCCTCGACCAGATTAATAGACTAATAAAGTAATGAACACAAAGAACTTACGTTTTATTATTACGTTTGTGGTTATGTTTATAGTATTTTGACAATTGTAATATCCAAGGCTAATTGTTTTATTCGGAACGGTGTGAGAATATTCATTCTATCCCTTGTTATGGAATGAATTACATGCAAAACGCATAAGCGCATAGTGTTTTGTTCCATAACAAGGGTGAGAATGTGTAAGTTCTATAATCAAAATTGATTTCAGAATGCTTAAATTCTATGGTGGTCGTGGAGAAAAATATTTTAAAATTAGCGCCATTTTATCCCAACCAATAAAATCCACGATCAAATAGTAGGTGGCGCTAAATTTGGTACTAACACTTCCCCAATTCTATTGCTTGAGTTGGCAATCTTAATTATTAGTTTATCTATGGCATAAGCTGTTTTAATAATAATAATAACTTTATTCACGGAAACTCCATTTTCATTGTCTGAAGTTGAATGGGTAGTTGATTTATACTACTTACTCATTTCACGAACGTGCAGAATCAGCCTAGCAACGAAGCCTAGGTACTCCTCCTTGGATTTGGCTTTCTGATAGACATGGTTTTCCATTTCCAAGCTGTTCCTCGACGTGCTCATTCCAGACTGTCTGATGGCTTCGTCTCTGCGTATAACAAACATATTTTATGAATTTATGAAGGTAAGAGATTAATTGCTTTAGAGTTGGCATGCCTTGTCACCCAAAGGCATCCTCGATTATTATGAATTGTATACTGTTTTTGTTACATTAATAGCTATTATCGTATCACCATCTATTATGTTCAGAGAGAGAGACAAAAACATCTTTATTCAGGCACTAATAAATATTTTACAATTTAAAGTTATACGGCTTAGTCTGTCCGGGCTATCGACCTGAAATGTTTATTTTATGCTAAACATTTATTGACAATTACTAGGATCATGATACCGTGCCAAATAAAGGGTGTTCAAATTTGAGGTTGCTTTTTCAATTTGTAACAAAAAGCTCAAATTAAGTATGAAATTTATATTTTGAATTAAAGTACAAATATGGCGGTTAACAATGAAAAATAATATCGGACAAGTGACCTCCTCTTGACCTTTGGCAGGATATCATTCTTTTTGAAAAATTCGCTACAACTTTTTCGCATAACTACGGTGATATTTCACCAATTGTCGTAGTAATGTTATCCTTGAGGTGTTGTATGGTTTGAGGATTAGTAGCGTAGGCTCTTTCCTTTAAGAAACCCCACAGAAAAAAATCCAAAGGAGTCAAATCACAGGACCTAGGTGGCCAGTTAATGTTTCCTCTCCGTGAAATTATTCGGTCTTGAAATCATTCCCTCAAAAGATTAAGTGTTTCATTGGCTGTATGTGGTGTGGCTCCGTCTTGTTGAAGCCACATATGCTGGATATCTATCCCATGTAATTCTTCCCATAAAAAATTCTCAAGCATCGATCTATACCGCTCTCCTGTTACGGTTACTGAAATTTTCGAAAAAATATGGGCCAATAACACCTCTAGCCCAAAAAGCACACCAAACAGTAACTCGCTGGGGGTGCATCGGCTTCTCCACTACCATTCGTGGATTTTCCTTTTTGTTTGTTGACAAATCCTCCGAGATGAAAATGCCCTTCATCACTGAACATAATGTTCCATTTTCTTCCTTTTTTTGTAAGGCCAAATTAACAAAGTTACGCCGTGCTTCGTGATCAAGTGGCTTTAGCTCCTGCGTTAACTGTATTTTGTAGGCCTTTAAATAAAGATCTTTGGTTGAAATATTATGCACAGTCGTATTTTTGAGGTGCAGTTGCTGTGCTCGATGGCGAATTGATGTTCTTGGAGCTTCGGCAACGCTTTGCCTTACAGCATCAATATTTTCAGGAGAGCGACCACTACGAAGGTAAACGCGCTTTCTTGCATCCTGTACGGTTCCAATTTCCTCAAATTTTTTTATTAACTTCGCAACAGCCGTTTTTGATGGGAGCATTATTTCTACCAAATTCCGTATGGCTTTTTCTAACCGTTTCTGCAACACTTTCTCCATACTTATAATAAGTTTTCACTAAAAACACACGTTTTTCAACCGTATATCGCTCCATACTTAAACACCGCAATAGTTTTACGTCAACTGTCAAGCGACAAATAAATAGAAGCAATGCCAGTGGCGGATCATTCAAAAAGCAACCTCAAATTTGAACACCCTTTAGTTGGAAGCACAGTTTCTGAAAATAGGAATCGAGTCAAGTAATATTATGTTGGCTGTCTGGAATTCTTCAGTGCAGTGCATTTTGTTTATTTTAACATCTTGTGATTTTGTCTTTTTTTTTTAAACGAGTAACCTCAAAAAACCACAAGATGTCAAACGCATGTGCACTGCATCGGAGAATTCAAGGCAGCCAATATAATTTTACTTGCAACGATTATGGCGATTTTTAGAAAATTTTCGACTTTCTGATCTCACGGTAGTACTATGCATTAGTTACTCATAATATGTTAGTTACGAATCAACAAACGTTAATAAGAATGTGCACATTTTGAGATTGTTATTTTAATATGTCAAACATCATTGATTTGATTTTTATAGCATCGACACCGATGCAAATGTAAATATTTTTGATTAAACAAATGGATTAAAATTAATCCTGTCGGAAGAGTGTTCACACTTTTAATCCAATTAAATATGATTATTTGCATTTGCAAATAATTCATATAAATTATAATTTATTTGCTGGATAACGGTTCTCCTTCACCGAACAATGCACGTTATTTATAATTAACCTTGAAAGTATGACGTCGAGCTGGATTCGCATCAGTATTATCTAATAACCGATTAAAATTACTTCACATTGCTTCGAAACAAAATTTACAAACGTATGAGAACACAATTTCGATTGCACATACAATAAATGTGCATGATCTTTCTTTTTTTGTTCGTGTTGGGAAAGCGTGGATGGTATAGGAAATTGGCATAGCCATCTAGTGAGGCCGCGAAAAGTATTTAGGGGGGAGTAATGTTTTAGAATTTTTTTAATTTTTGTATCTTTACGTGGGTAAATATTTTCGGATTTTAAGGGAGCCGCAAATATACTTTCAGAATTTAAGGGGGCCACGACTACTAAAAGGTCTAGGGTATTCTGCCATAATCAATATATCAATTAATATTCGTTTTATAAATGTGATGGGATGCAATATATTCAAGGACTCACACAAGCATTTTTCGTCGAGAAAAAATTACACCCGGGCAGGATTTGAACCCAAGGCCACAAGACCAATGAGGCAGGAACTCTGCCCACCAGGCTAACGTGGCCCCAAATTTTACCTTGTGGATTAGAACACATTACGATTGTTTCATGCCCATTGATTGAAGTAGTGAATATACCAAACAAAGAGAAAAAATAGTTTTTCGCATCTTATTAAATAATATAAACGTTGTTAAATCGTTTTTGATTGAGAAAGTTGTCCATTATTCGGCTGAATCATTTTCTCCATAGGTGACGACCAATCAAATGATAGCGGTTTCATTGCCCAACAGGTGACGTCCCATCAAATGATAGCGGTTTCATTGTAACTAGCCAACCTCGGGAAATATACTATTCATATTTCCCTAGTTGTAATAATAAGTATAAAGGGCCTGAACGGGTGTAAAATTAAGGCGCCACTAATATCAAGTTATCGGCAATAATTGTAGTACTTGTGAAGATAATGATCACCTCCACCCCCTGTGCAATAATTCACCACTGTGTGCACATCTACGACTTAATAATACAACCTTGAAAACTTGAATTAGTTCTCATCCAAACTACCCGAAGTTCTAACTTTAATTGTTTCAAAACGAAATATCTATTAAACGGAGTAATAACTCTTCAACAAGGGTAGTTATTAAATTTCTGTATACTACACAATTAACGACCATCGTCACCCTTGAATTAGTTCCGATAAAAACTACCCGAACTTCTAACTTTAATTATATTAATTGTTTCGAAACAAAAAATGTATTAAACGTGTAATAAGCCTTTGACAAGCGTAATTATTAAATTATTAAATTTCCATACACTACACAATTAACGACCATTGTCACCCTTGAATTAGTGCCGATTCAAACTACTCGAACTTTTAACTTTAATTATATTAATTGTTTAGAAACAAAAAAATGAATTAAACGTGTAATGAGCCTTTTACAAGGGTAATTATTAAATTTCTATACACTACATTAACGACCATTGTCACTAAATAAACAAATAAACGTAACGATGTTTTGTACGGGAAAACTTACATTTTTTGAACGACGCTCTGTCTGAAACTGTTCGTCCTCCATGACCCTTCCTCCGCCATTGTAATAAAATTATTTATTTCGCTATTAATGAAAAATCACTCCAATAAAAATCGCATAAAACTTGTAAGCCTTGTAGACATTGACAAGGGTCTGAAGTTGGCTGCGTAAACAAGCGACGTTGCCGGTTCCCGCAGTTGGTTATAGAATGGATTATTACTAACAATAGGATTATTATTTATTAATTCAAGTACAATTAGATCGTGAAACAAACCTTAGTAAATACACAAAACAAAGAGGTTTAACAATAATCGATTTATTCGAATTTCTTCAGTATGAAACAGCATCTCCACACGATGGAGGTTTTACGTAAAATATGAATGCGGAAAAGTAAAGTTGGATTCGTACTTTGTACGTAAACCTTGTTATTCAAATACGTAGTTAACAATATTTACATGGTTTAGCATATTGTAAGTATTGTGCACAATTAAAAACTGTAAGGATTTAAATTTGGTACGAGAGAGAGAACATATTTGATCACTAACTATTGTTTACATACATTCAAGTTCTTATATTTATACAGTTTTATTATAATGTTACTGAAAGGGCTATCAGCCAAGGTCTTTCTGCCCATTTAGTATGATTTATGCGGAAATAGTACATTTTCTACAGCAGATTAATTTACTTTGAGGATGATCAGGACTCAATCGAAATTTGAGAGATTTGATAATACCAAAGGAAGTGTTTTATATACTAGTGGACAAAAAATATGGAACGACCATTTTCAAACCGTCATAACTCGGCGTATTTTCAATAAATTGTGATGAATCTTTGAGGGCGAGAAACTTTGAAGTGTCTTCTTTAAAGTCATGCGTGCGAGTGTATACCTCAAGCCCAGTGGTCAGAGCATTCAGCTGCACTGCCGGATCTTCAATTACAAAAATCAAGGAAGAATGTCATTATACTCTGTTCACATTTTATTCTTGCCACAGTAAGCTTTGTTGGCGTGACATTTTTTTTTTTTTTGTTGACTTAGGCTGAGCCATTCAGTCACACATGGCTGTAATTTTGTATTGTATATTTTTGTATGAATAATGGAATATATGAAGAAATGAATAATGTCAGACATATACGATAACCACGGACCCGAGCGAGTACTTCTCGATCTCCGAAAAATCTCCCGCTCGGGATGGGAATCGAACCCACACGGCCGCGATGACATTTTTGTTGGTGGTAAAAAAGTTACTATATAACAATTTGATTATCTTATAATATTGTCCAGTAATTTGTAACTGTTGGGCAATAAATTATTATTATTATCATGTCATTGCATTTTTTTGGTTATATGTAGTCTGTTGCATTTTATATCCCTCATTCACGTGTAAAAATATTGTTTGACGGTTTATTAAACTTATAGGTTAACAACATACTTCAAACACTACTATCAAAAGTACAACATGCCAATATAAGGACAAAAAACACCCCGTAGCGAGAATAAAATGAGAACAGATATTATGTCCCTATAATTAAAAACTGAAATGCGGCTCTCATTAACCTCATAAGGAAAAGCCTAACAAATATCATCACAACTACAGCCCTTAACAATTACATAAATTAAATAGCATTTAGGGTATTAAATAAATTTGGAATATTTCAGCACATCTAGCGTCTCAACATTTTATTAAAAAACTTAAAATTACAGTTTGTACAAAATAAAGTTTCCCTAATTACTAATCAGACCCAAATAATCATCCATAAGTGTTCCGATGGCGAACTGAAAACAGAAAAATAATTACAAAACACATATAAGACTATGATTTATCAATAAATTGATTGCCGTTCAACAGATGGCGCGACTTTTGCGTTGTCTCTGAAATAATGATGCAATTGGTCCGCTCAGGTTATATCTAGGTATACATAATACGACGTGACAGATCAGTTGTATTTCAGGTGTACGAAGGAGTTGTATTCTCATATTCACACACTTTTCATTTACTTACAATTCCAGTAGCGTCAACCCTCGTGCCGACAATCTTCAGCCTAATTTCTGCATCGGCGCATATAACTACGTCTTCCTCTTTTGTTTTGTAGCATTGTGGTGTGGCGTTAGGGCAATATTCCATTTCAGCGGGAATTGACTGAAAAAAAAAATCAATTTCAAAACTCACAAGTAACTTTGCTGATGTTAGGACTCGTTAACACGCTCATGTAATTTGCGCCAATTTGCGCAAGTAAATAGTTGCGTGTAAATGAATGCACAAGGTTTGCGCAAGTCAAAAAGTTTTTTTATTTTGACATAGGTTGTTGTACATTGTTGAAAAGAGAAAAAAAAAGTCTATTTATGCGTGTAAAAATCAAATATGGCGGCCATTTGAAATAAGAAAGTTGGTATTAATATCTCGGAAACCGCCATCTTGAATTTTATTTTGACTTGATTTCTATGTTTGCCTAATTAAACCAAGTAACTTTTATTTAAAACTTTTTTTCGCATCTTTAATAATTATTGAGATATTTGATTTTTTTAAAAATCGCGATTTTCAGTTTTTTTTTTATATTTTCTAAACTGCTTGGAATTTTGAAAATTTCTCAACATAATCTGAATCAGCATAGAAAACTGCACAACATTGCCCATTTAACCAGATCTCTATCTTTAAGAATAAGAATGATACCCATGCAATCCTACTCTATATGTAGGACGACTATTGTAAAGTTCATATAAAAATTATATCTGGAATATCGTCAGAGCCATCTAGCATTTTTTTATTTCAATAAGTACGTTCAGTGATTATTCATTGACATTTGACAGGAAACGAAAATTAACCTCTCTGCGTTTTTTAAATCTTAATTACTTGACTTAGAGAAACTTATCATTTACTTTTCTTTAATTTAAATCTCGGGCAAATGTGGGTTAAGTCAATATTCAGACAATTGTTTTCTATATTTTAAAATAACTGTATTGATCCAAATATGCGGCATTTTTTTAGATGACTTTCTGCCATTTTTCTGGCTACACCATAATCCCGTCGCTGTAGAACTTCTGTGGTTACTTAGCAAAAAATTATGACAAGCTTAAACCAACTTAAACGCATTCAGGGAGAGTTCTGCAGACTGAAACAAATGGTAGTCTGTAGATGCAAGGTCTGGGCTGTACGGAGGGTGTATTAACCCCTAGCGGCCACCTGGGGTATTTCAGTATCGTAATTTAAACATTCAAAATCTATGAAAAAGATACTAATCGGGGCATTTACGGATAGTAGACCAATGTAACTTTCTCATGCGATACATATTAGAAATAATTTAGCTTCAGCAGCACCACACGTGACAAATTTCTGAGCGTGGGGTCTCTCAGTACCCTAGTGTGGCTGTAACAGTTGTCCGTGAACGTTGCAAGAACCTTATCAAATGTCCATGACAGGCACTATAAAGGATAAAAAAGAGATACCTTTGGAAATGAAAATTGCTAAAAAAAAAACCACCTGAGACAAAGTTTTGTCACACGGAAAACATTACGCTCCAAAGAAGAATAATATCGTATTGGTGGTTTCTACTTACCTAAATACAACAGAGATAACAGCTTGAAAACCAAATATAATACTCCACTACAACGATACAAAAAGAGGCACTGACACCTTCGATCAACTTTGCGATGCATACTCCGCTGCTCGCCGGAAAAACCGGTTAATGCGAATTTTGTTTTGGCATATTGGATCAGGCAGCGGTGAATTCCCGTATACTAAAAAGGCTAGTCGTGCATTTGACAACTCCTCGTCTGCAACACTGATCTAATAATAATAATAATCTCTTTATTCCATAGACTGTACAGTGTACATAATATACATTTACAGTATTGGATGCATCAAAAATGTATGTAATAAATATTCAAAGGTCAAATCACCTAGAATAATGATTCATACAAACACGGCAGTATGTTATGATTACTCGCATATATTTTCTAAAGACTGCTTAATATATCATTCCAGAAGACAATAATTGTTCATTAATATACCCCATTTATAGCTATTAATATATCGAAAATATTATGCAATTCATAACAATCGAGGATGTTTTTAAGTGACTCAATGCTGGCGCGCCTTGTCACCTAGTCACCTATTCAAAGCTTTACTGTGTCATCGACGGTGCTAATGCCATGTAAATCAAATAAATAAATAATGTTTGACATATAAAAATAATAACCCCAAAATTTGCATGTTTGTCACCGTGTAATATAAAATTCCATATTACACTTGGATAATATGATCAGCCTTATACATTTACAGTTGCACACAGAACGCATATATTATTTGGTAGTTGTAGTATATTATAACAGCTTTTTATTAGATCACAGAATAAACTTACATGATGCGATATGAAACACGACAGCGGTCCGATCTCCGCGAACATCCCGACCTTGTTCACCTGCCTCACGACGGCGTCCAGCACCTCTCCCTTGAACGGCCTGAAGACGATCGCCTTGTACTTAACAGGGTACACGACATAGCCTTGCCCCGGCAGGATCAGGCCGGCTCCGATGTTATCGATCGTCGTCACGGCAATAACAAAACCGTATCTGCAATTTACGGTCTGAGTTCATTTAGCCCCGACTTACCACACCGAATGAAATGTTATACTTTCCGGTGCAAGTGCCCTCCACTTCCGTGTACAGCTTCGTCTTCACCTTTTCGAGCAGCTGAGGCCCGAAGTACTGGGGATGAAGCATGATCTCGTGTTCGAGGGATATCTGAAATGCGTTTATTGCTTATTTCCGAGGTGTTTCCGTGGGGGATGGGATTACTTACGTGGTAAAACATGTTTAATAACCTCGTAGTAAACAAACTATTTGGAGGTTATGGATTATTTGCGGTTTTTTTTTTGTAGGTTGGCAGCTGACAAATGAAAGCGTTGTTTGGTAAATAAAGGTTGGTAGGAGTGGTGACGCCGGCGGAGATTTTGTAGCTGCTTCGCATCAAATTAAAAGGTAAGTTTAATTTAATATTAAAACCATATTAACCGCTTAATGCATTTACGGGTTAAAGAAACTAAATCGTCTCGCTCAACCGGATGCGAGTTTTGTTTTCGCGGACGAATATAAGCGTTGAATAGTTCCATACAGATTAGCGTCCCTATAAAATTACATGAACATTTATTTACGGTGGGTCGTAGTCTTATTTAAGTTGATATTTACGTGGTGCATGAAGCAGTTAAGTGCAGTGACGGCTCGCGAGGTTTTTTTTTGGTACGGCCGAGGAACAAGAGGTGGTAATACAGATAGGTAGGGTCAGTTGCAGAGACGGCTGGCTGCGTGACCGCACCTATCTGTATAACCACCTCTTGTTCCTCGGCCGTACCAGAAAAAACCCCGCGAACCATCACTGGTCCGTTGCAGATATGGCGGGCTGCGTGAGAGCCCTAGAACATATACTCATGGAACAGGAATACAAAGCATATAATTGTGCCCAAGAAGTGAGATGCACATATCTCATTCCATTTGTTTTGCTCGAAATGTTTATGCGCGGCACACGCACTCTTAGGTTGTTATGAATGTGTGCGCGTGTGCATGTGTGTGTGTGTGTGTTGCGCGTTGACTATTGATAATGGACACTTCATAATAAACTGAATAAACAAATTGGTGAAGTAACGCCTAGATTATTAGTTACATTAATCTTCACGTAACGCATAACTAATTCATTCAATTTCAATTACATTAGACTATGAAATTGTTTTTAACAACCATCGACGGTTATTTACGAACGCGCACTCGCTCGTTTCCCCGAATGGAGCGTTCGGCTTTTTTAATAATGATGGCCGCCGCTCTCGAATTGTTCCATGCTCCCGAATGCTGAGTGGGGCGTGCGCCCTTCTTTTCGGTACGAAATCCGCATCCCGTAAAGGGAATTCCCTCCGCACTAGGTAAAACGCGTTTTTGGTTATTCGAAGAGATATTGAATTCGCAATTCGCGTTTTGATTTTTATCATGGCACTTGTTAATTTCGAGATTTTTCGGTTATTGCAGATTTATGCCGAAACTTATGGGCCCGCACCGGTTGAAAGTCGAGCTCAAGTGCGTCGTGAACGATTCCTAATCCCCAAACACCAGTCAACCAACACCGAGCTCCAGAAGATGGGGAAGATTGTAGCAATGCAATCCGCCATGTTGCCGTGAGCAATCCCCGAGCTGAGAGCACCGAAACCGGAGCATCGAGAAGACACCGCAAAGGTAAGTCTTGAAACTTGACTTAGATCATAGTTTAGCCGATTGGCGCCCCTTCAAGGCGTCTTTGGAAGATTCGAGGTTTTCGTCTCGATTTGCAACCATTGGCATCCGAGAGCTGACCTAAGGAGTTACTGTCGCTACACGCCGAATTTGAACATTTATTTTGTCGAGACACGATAAACCGTTTGATTCTTCTCCTATCAAGTAATTACCAATTGTAAAACCCTCGTTTTTGTTCCAAGAATTGGATGATATGATAGGGCCCACCCGTCGCCCTGAGTTTCCACTTTAACCTGTGACGGTTCGCGGGTTTTTTTCTGGTACGGCCCAGGAACAAGAGGTGGTAATACAGATAGGTCACGCAGCCAGCCGTCTCTGCAACCGACCCTACCTATCAGTATTGCCACCCTTGTTACCTCGGCCGTACCAGAAAAAAACCCGCGAACCGTCACTGGTTAAAGTGGAAACTCCGGGCGGCGGGTGGTCCCTATCCTATCATCCAATTCTTGGAACAAACACGAGACTAACTGACTAACCAAGAAAACACTGTTTGGTTAAAAAAATTTCTTCATCTAATTATTGGAATTTTTAAAGATGCAAAACCAACAATTAAGAGGGTTTCTGGGTTGAGTTAAAGTAAAAACCAAGGGTGATGGGTGGGCTCTATCCCACTCTCCAACCCGTTAAACACGCCCCAAAGTTTTTACCAACAGCAACGATAAACCATTTGATTCTTCTCTTATCAATTAACAATTGCAAAACCCGCGTTTGTGTTCCAAGAATTGGAGGATAGGATACGGACCACCCACCGTCCTGAGTTTCCACCTTAACCTAACCAAGAAAACACTGTTTGGTTTTCTTCGTCAAATTGTTAGAATTTTGTTGCAAAACCAACAATAAAGAGGATCGCTGGGTGGGTGAAGTTAAAGTGGAAATGAAGGGTGGTGGGTGGGCCCTATCCCACTCTCCAATTCGTTAAACACGCCCCAGAGCTTCCATTAATAAATTAACTTGTCGAGGAAACAAAATATAAAAAAATGTTCGGTACTTTTTTACCACGTTGACAGCTTTGTCAGTTACCGGTAACTGACACCGAAGTATTTCAATGGAGCCACGTCAGTCACCGATGACTGTGAGTACCTACTTTAAACTTACTATTTCGCGCTGTCAGTCACGAGTTGAATTTGTTAGATAATGTTTGTGAGAGTGAGACACGTGACTAACATATTGCCTGACGGGGCGATACTCATAATTTTTCGCCGTTGGAGCTTTGTCAGTCACCTGTGACTGACACATAAAAACCCGTAATTTCGTCTAAAAAATGCATCAAAATGAATTAAGTAAGCATATTCTTACTCATTTTATAAAATAAAACTTTTTTTGACATTTTACAAAAAAACTTGTTGGCAGCCAATGTGTTAAACAATTAATTAACAATTGTAAAATCCTTGCGTGTGTTCCAAGAATTGTAGTATAGGATAGGGACCACCCACCGCCCTGAGTTTCCACTTATAGCTAACCAAAAAGACACTGTTTGGTTAAAAAAAATTTCCTCGTTAAATCATTGGATTTTTAAAACTTGCAAAGGCAACAATAAAGAGGATCGCTGGGTTAAGTTAAAGTGGAAATGAAGGGTGGTGGGTGGGCCCTATCCCACTCTCCAATTCGTTAAACATGCCTCAGAGTTTCAATTAATAAATTAACTTGTCGAGGAAACAAAATATAAAAAATTGTTCGGTACTTTTTGAAACGTTGACCGCTTTGTCAGTCACCGGTGACTGACACCGTAGTATTCCAATGGAGCCACGTTAGTCACCGATGACTGTGAGTACCTACTTTAAACTTACTATTTCGCGCTGTCAGTCACGAGATTGATTGGCTGTTGAATTTGTTAGAGATAATGTTTGTGAAAGTGAGACACGTGACTGACATATTGCCTGACGGAGTGAAACGCATAATTTTTGGCCGTTGGAGCTTTGTCAGTCACCTGTGACTGACACATAAAAAACCCGTAATTTCGTCTAAATTCATTTTATAGAATAAAACTTTTTTGACATTTTACAAAAAAACTTGTTGGCCGCCAATGTGTTAAACAATTAATTAATAATTGCGAAACTCTCGTTTGTGTTCCAAGAATTGGTTGATAGGATAGGGCCCACCCGCCGCCCTGAGTTTCCACTTCCACCTAACTAATAAAACTCTGTTTGAGTAAAGAAATTTCTTCGTCAAATCACTGGAGTTTCAAAAATTGCAAGACAACCAATAAACAGAGTTGCGGGGGAAAGTTAAAGTGGAAACGAAGGGCGGTGGGTGGCCCATATCTTACTCTTCAACCCGTTAAACACACGCCAGAGTTTCTGTAAACAATTTTTTTTGTCGAGGCAACGATAAACCGTTTGATTCTTCTCTGATTAACTAATTAACAATTGTAAAACCCTCGTTTATGTTCCCATGGTTGGAGGATGGGATAGGGCCCACCCACCGCCCTTCGTTTTCACTTACACCTAACCAAGAAAACACTGTTTGAGTAAAGAAATTTCTTCGTCAAATCACTGGAGTTTCAAAAAATACAAGACAACCAATAAACAGAGTTGCTGGGTTAAGTTAAATTGGAAACGAAGGACGGTGGGTGGGCCCTATCCTACTCTCCAATTTGTTGAACGCGCCCAACAGATTCCAGTAACAAATTAATTGGTCGAGGAAACGATAAACCATTTGATTCTTCTCTTATCAATGAACAATTGCAAAACCCGCGGTTGTGTTCCAAGCATTTGAGAATAGGATAGGGCCCACCCACCACCCTGAGTTTCTACTTTAACCTAACCAAAAAGACACTGTTTGGTTAAAGAAATTTCTTCGTTAAATCATTGGAGTTTTAAAAGTTGCAAAGCCATCAATAAAGAGGGTCGCTGGGTTAAGTTAAAGTGGAAACGAAGGGCGGTGGGTGGGCCCTATCCCACTCTCAAA
The DNA here is from genome assembly GCA_910593695.2 of Ocypus olens. NCBI lineage: Eukaryota > Metazoa > Arthropoda > Insecta > Coleoptera > Staphylinidae > Ocypus > Ocypus olens. The sequence goes on from OU343056.1 coordinate 52,949,336, forward strand.
TTCGTTAAACACGCCACAGAGTTTCTATTAACAAATTAATTTGTTGAGGAGACAAAATATAAAAAAATTGTTCGGTACTTCTTTAAACAATTAATTAACAATTGCAAAACCCTCGTTTGTGTTCCAAGAATTGGATGATAGGATAGGACCCACCCGCCACCCTGAGTTTCCACTTACACCTAACCAAAAAAACACTGTTTGAGTAAAGAAATTTTTTCGTCAAATCACTGGAGTTACAAAATTTGCAAGACAACCAATAAAGAGAGTTGTTGGGTTAAGTTAAAGTGGAAACGAAGGGCGGTGGGTGGGCCCTATTCTACTCTCCAATTCGTTGAACACGCCCCAGAGTTTCCATTAACAAATTAATTTGTCGAGGAAACAAAATATAAAAAAAAAATTGTTCGGTACTCCTTTAATTAATTAACAATTGTAAAACCCTGGTTTGTGTTCCAAGAATTGGATGATAGGATAGGACCCACCCGCCGCCCTGAGTTTCCACTTACACCTAACCAAGAAAACTCTGTTTGAGTAAAGACATTTCTTCGTCAAATCATTGGAGTTTTAAAAGTTGCAAAACCAACAATTAAGAGATTATGGGATAAGTTAAAGTGGAAACGAAAGGTGGTGGGTGGGCCCTATTCCATCCTCCAACCCGGTAAATACACCCCAAAGTTTCTACAAACAAATTCTTTTGTCGAAGCAACAATAAACCATTTGATTCTTCTCTTATCAACAATTGTGAAACCCGCGTTTGTGTTGCAAGAATCGGGTGATAGGATGCAACGCCATCTGTGAGACAACCTTGTCAACATAAATAAAACTAAAGGCCGCTTCACAACAACCCGGGAACGGTAACGACAACGGGAACCAAAAGTTAAATGATATGATTCGCATGTTGACATACACAACTAATAACTGATCTCCGGGAACGGAAACGTGAAGCTTGGTGTATCTTCTTTCCCGTACTCGTTCTCGTTACCGTTCCCGGGTTGTTGTCAAGCGGCCTTAACAGATGGCGTTGCTTGAGTATTTGACCTAAGCTCGTAACAGTGTTTTGCAAAATCAGGACAGAATTGGGTCTTGTCGGGATGTGATATACCGGGACGGATGGCAACCCTAGTTGCAACCCACTCCAAAATGTTTTAAAGTCTCATCAGAATATCTCGAAAAAGTAATAAATATGGGTATTTCAGTCGAGTGCACACATTCCATGTTATTGATAATAAACCGTGAAGCTGATTTCATATTCTAGTCTTAGATCTTCCTCTACATTTCTCGTCCGCATTTTTTTTTTGGCGAAAGTCTGTCGCCATCCGTCCCTCTTGATAAAATTTTCAATATTAACGTGAGCCGGGGGTGATTTACATACATCCCGAGCATTCCTCACCGTTAAGGTACCTAGATCAGGCATCAGACAAAAGTATTCTTGTGAACAATAATACCGCCGGCTTGAGGGGGCGGCGGCGAGGGGCCGCCGAGGAATCGATAAGATTAGAATTTGTTCGCCCACCTCTTGCATAAAGTCATGAGTTCATCTCGTTTGATTGAAATCCTCTCTTATTCTTGTGTTCGCATTCGAAAAACCCCACACCACCGTTCATTGTTTTAGCGGTCTCATGCATACTTCATGTTCGTTCGTCCTGAATGCGAGAGAGCGCCCCCTATTTACCGAAGCTTTTACAGATATTCGTTTAAGCTGCCGCTAATAATAAATCCTTTTATTATTTCGCCGTGTTTTTCCTATTTTCTCCCTTTTTTTGCATGCAAATTTCTAAATGGATAATGCCCATCTGCAAAATTGATTGGGTCCCCTCTTAATTCCCGCCGAATAATTCATGCGTTCCGGGGGCCGCGGCAACGACGAGATGAATTACTGATGGCCATTTGGTATTCAAACACTCACACCTATAAACAACTTTTAATTTGATTAATAAACAAAAGGGGACACGACAGGTGAACGAAAATATGACAGAAGAAATTCGCGCGCGCAAAAAAAAAACAGTCGGGGGCCCCCGTTTCGAAAATTTGCTCTCATTTCCATTTTATTGCATTCCGCCTAAACGGGAACATCCTCATGTGTCAAGATTAAAAAGAAATACAAATGGATTTATGAAGTGAATGATATTACCCGCGCACACTCGTTATTTTGCATGCATATCTCTAACTTTCCCATAAATAAAGTGCATTAGCTTCGTAGACAGATCAAATCTTCATTACAAAATAATGACATTATCATAATGCTAATTATACAGATAATGGATATACAGGGTGTCCCACAAAAGTGTTTTTTTTACATACGTGGTCAACTCTGATCAGTCCCGAAAATCAAATGGGGAATGAAGACGTCATGGTTATACAGGGTGTTTCAGAGCTCTGGGAACGGTCAATCACGTGTTTATTTTTCAAAATTTCAAAAAATGTTTTATACAAAAGTTGTGTATAATAGTGAGCTGCACGCCCTAAAAATATTTAAATTTATACAGGTTGTCTCATAACAAAGTTACAGACCAAACTTATGTTTTTTTTTAAATGGAACACCCTGTATTTTTTGTCATTTTTGAATTATATGGAGCAAATAAAGGTGAGTTACTTCAAAACTCCCTATACCTATTGTTTGCCGTTTTCGAAATATTTGAAGATTTGTTGAAATGCATGGTCTGGGTGAAATTTTATTTTTGCCCCAGTGATTGACGTTGAACGATTAAAATCATTTCTATTATTTGGTTGAAGGTTCGAACTATAGAGCCAACCATGATTTCATATAAAAAATTATACAGGGTGATAAAAAAATGCGGTAGAAAAACCGAACTTATAAAGTTGAATAACTTCGTTTTTTCAAATGGCACACCCTGTATTTAGTAACGTATTCTCAAGTAGAATCCAATTATCTTTCAGATTATAATAATTATTCCTGAAATGATAATCGCCGAATACAAGAAAACTATTGAGATTATGAACAGGGAACCCTTATACAATCTGAAAGATAATTGGATTCTACTTAAGAATACGTTACTAAATACAGGGTGTGCCATTTGAAAAAAACGAAGTTATTCAACTTTATAAGTTGGGTTTTTCTATCGCATTTTTCTTATCACCCAGTATAATTTTTTGTATGAAATCATGGTTGGCTCTATAGTTCGAACCTTCAAGCAAATAATTAAAATTATTTTAATCGTTCAACGTCAATGACAGGGGCAAAAATAAAATTTCATCCAGACCATGCATTTCAACAAACCTTCAAATATTTCGAAAACGGCAAACAATAGGTATAGTGAGTATTGAAGTAACTCACCTTTATTTGCTCCATATAATCCAAAAATTACAAAAAATACAGGGTGTTCCATTTAAAAAAACTTAAGTTTGGTCTGTAACTTTGTTATAAGACACCCTGTATAAATTTCAATATTTTTAGGGCGTGCAGCTCACTATTATACACAACTTTTGTATAAAACATTTTTCGAAATTTTGAAAAATAAGCACGTGATTGACCGTTCCCAGAGCTCTGAAACACCCTGTATATCGAAGGTGGCTTTGCAAAACAATTTGTTGACAAATTTCTAAGCCATTTTAATGAATGAAAATCGAAAGTGGCTTTGAAAAACAATTTGTTGACAAATTTCTAAGCCATTTTAATGAATAAAAATCGAAGGTGGCTTTGAAAAACAATTTGTTGACAAATTTCTGAGCCATTTTGATGAATAAATATCGAAAGTGGCTTTGAAAAACAATTTCTTGACAAACTTCTAAGCCATTTTAATGAATAAATATCGAAGGTGGCATTGAAAACACTTTCTTGGCAAATTTCTAAGCCATTTTAATGAATAAAAATCGAAGGTGGCTTTGAAAAACAATTTGTTGACAAATTGCTGAGTCATTTTAATGAATAAATATCGAAGGTGGCTTTGAAAAACAATTTGTTGACAAATTTCTAAGCCATTTTAATGAATAAATTTCGAAGGTGGCCTTGAAAAACAATTTGTTGACAAATTTCTAAGTCATTTTAATGAATAAAAATCGAAGGTGGCCTTGAAAAACAATTTGTTGACAAATTACTAAGTCATTTTAATGAATAAAAAACGAAGGTGGCTTTGAAAAACAATTTGTTGACAAATTTCTGAGCCATTTTAATGAATCAATATCGAAGGTGGCTTTGAAAAACAATTTGTTGACAAATTTCTGAGCCATTTTAATGAATAAAAATCGAAGGTGGCTCTGCAAAACAATTTGTTGACAAATATTAAGCCATTTTAATGAATAAAAATCGAAGGTGGCCTTGAAAAACAATTTGTTGACAAATTTCTGAGCCATTTTAATGAATAAATATCGAAGGTGACTTTGAAAAACAATTTGTTGACAAATTTCTGAGCCATTTTAATGAAAAAATATCGAAGGTGGCTTTGAAAAACAATTTGTTTACAGATTTCTGAGCCATTTTAATGAATAAAAATCGAAGGTGGCTTTGAAAAACAATTTGTTGACAAATATTAAGCCATTTTAATGAATAAAAATCGAAGGTGGCTTTGCAAAACAATTTTTTTGACAAATTTCTGAGCCATTTTAATGAAAAAATATCGAAGGTGGCTTTGAAGAACAATTTGTTTACAGATTTCTGAGCCATTTTAATGAATAAAAATCGAAGGTGGCTTTGAAAAACAATTTGTTGACAAATATTAAGCCATTTTAATGAATAAAAATCGAAGGTGGCTTTGCAAAACAATTTGTTGACAAATTTCTGAGCCATTTTAATGAATAAAAATCGAAGGTGGCTTTGCAAAACAATTTGTTGACAAATATTAAGCCATTTTAATGAATAAAAATCGAAGGTGGCTTTGCAAAACAATTTGTTGACAAATTTCTAAGCCATTTTAATGAATAAATATCGAAGGTGACTTTACAAAACAATTTGTTGACAAATTTCTAAGCCATTTTAATGAATCAATATCGAAGGTGACTTTACAAAACAATTTGTTGACAAATTTTTAAGCCATTTTAATGAATAAATATCGAAGGTGACTTTACAAAACAATTTGTTGACAAATTTCTGAGCCATTTTAATGAATAAAAATCGAAGGTGGCTTTGAAAAACAATTTGTTGGCAAATTTCTAAGCTATTTTAATAAATAAAAATCGAAGGTGGCTTTGAAAAACAATTTGTTGACAAATTTCTAAGCCATTTTAATGAATAAATATCGAAGCTGGCTTTCAAAAACAATTTGTTGACAAATTTCTAAGCTATTTTAATAAATAAAAATCGAAGGTGGCTTTGAAAAACAATTTGTTGACAAATTTCTAAGCCATTTTAATGTATAAATATCGAAGGTGGTTATGTAAAACAATTTGTTGACATAACATATTTTGTAATTACAATTATTATTCTTATTTATTATTATACTTCTGAATAGTTATTAAAATAACCATGTGTTACCCGGCGCATTCACCAGTATTACTATACAGACTCCTAAATTTCACCTCCCATCTCAGTTACTAATTAAGTTACGATTTTGATATTTTGCAGACTGTATCTATAACCTATGATGTATTTGAGGAAAATATGTTTGATTATACAGGGTGTCCCAAAAAAGTGCGACGTCATGATGATACATCTTTTTAGATTACATACTGTATATTTTGTTACTTTTTTTGATGCCTTTTATCGATACCTACATGCCCTTAATATTTCATTGAAATCGGTTCAGTGATATCCGCATAAAAAAATAAAAATTGAAAAACAAAAATCAGTTTAGCACCATTGGTTTAAAAAATTAATAAAAAATATAAATAGTGTCTCGTTAATAAAATTATAGAGGGTACTTATTAAATAAGGTCTGATAGTCCCGTTAACCAAGTTTGATTGATGTGAGTTATACAGGGCGTCCAAAATTTAGTGTCAAACTTTTCAAAGTTTAAAGCATTTTCTTTCTCTTATTTTTAATTGGAGCCCCTGTATTTTTTTGGTCGTTTTCTATGGAAACAAAAAACAAACATTTTTCCCTATTAGCAATTCCTAACACATTAAAAGTTATTTGCAGATAACTCGTTCTAACAATTATTCCAATAGCCAATTTAATGAATAAACATCGAAAAACAATTTGTTGACATATGTTGTAATTACAATTATTATTTATTCTTACACTTTTGAATAGTCATTAATATAACCATGTGATGCCCGGCGCAGCCACCATAATTACGGTATAGTAATTTATGCCCAATTAACGCGTTACGTGGAATGCACGTAATAATACCATACAATCAATTTAATTCCTTTACAAACAATACGCAAAATGTTTGCATTAAAAAAAAAACGTTCAATTTCTATGCAAAATAAATTCGCAGTTTATAATAGAAAAACAACACGAGCCGACAAATGTCACCGGGAAAACAAACACGAAATTAAAATATTTGTATTTTATTATATTATTAATATGAAAAAGGGCGCGCTGTCGACGAGTCGGTCGGAATTGTAAATAAATTCGTGTTTTTGCGGTGCGCATAAATAAATAGCGCGCACGCAAAAAAAAACACAAAACAACAAAAAATAAAAATATACAAAACGCGGGGCCCGGCGAATCATTTCGGATTCAATTTCAATTGAACTGAAAGAATAACAATATCGGACGGTCGGCCATCGGCCGGCGTATTGGTCCCGTGCGGATACGCATTTTTTTTTCATAGAGAAATTTTTATAAAATTGGCGGACGGGGGGCGCTTAAAAAATATTATGCCGCTCGTCATTTTTTATCGTTAGGGTGAGATTTAAATAATTCATACACTTACAGTTTCATAACAAATATTTCACAAATAATATTTCTTTAAAAACTGTGTATTAATTAATAATAAATAATAATCGTAAACCCTTATGTAATACTTTTTCCTTCATCAGAAGAACGAGGTAAATCGATTGGTGTTAAAAAATTTCATCTAGAAAAAGATGCAAAAAAATTGGTAAGTCACTATGAAAATTGAATTGAACGCGGTTTTCAAATCTGTGCTCCTCGTGTTCAAATTAGTAGGATTCAATTAAAATAGGCGATTTTAAATTTTTGACGAAAACCTGAAAAACTACCCAAGGGCCCCCCCTTCTTACTTTTGCCCAAAAATTGGCTTTGAAATAATTTCCTGAAGAAACCACTGGTTCGATTCGGGGTTTCTACACATCACTGGAAAGATCCCTTCAATTCGCTTTAGAAAAATCTCAACTGTTAACATTTTTGTAAGCCGAAACCTAAACAGTTAAAACGCCGACAAGTCGAAATCCCAATGGAAAACATCCCAAAAATTAAATCCTGACTGACAAAAATTAATTCAAAAACTCATACTACTGACAAACAGTAAACTTGGAGGCTCGCAACTTTACTGCTAAAATCCTGAGAGTCAAAAATTTTTTTTTTACTGTTTGGGCTTCGACTTACCAAGGTCAAAATTCTCGAAAATGCCAACAGTTCAAATCCCAAGTGTCCAAATCACGAAAGTAAAAATTTCAGAAAATAAAAATTCGCCAACTATTTTTTGAAATTTTGACTTTCCTGATTTGGACACTTGGGATTTGAACTTTTGGGATTTTCGAGAATTTGAACCTTGGTAAGTCGAAGCCCAAACAGTAAAACCGTCGATGAGTCAAAGTCCGAATGGAAAAACTCCCACAGCAAACTTACAAAAGCCTTTACCCTAACATACAAAAAATCGACATGCCGGCGGTGAAAATCCCAAAAATAAAATTCGTAATAGTCAGGTCTAAGCTGCGACAGGCAAATTAAAATCACTTGAAGTGAAATCCCAATAGTCAAAATCCCAATAAATTAGAATCACAAGAACCAGTTCATTGCGATAAAAATTCTGAAAGTTATAATTTTTTTGGCAACTCTTGAAACTTTTATTAAGAAAGTGTATTTCGGTAAAACAAAATTGTTGTAGAAATTTTATACGCCAATGTAAATCGTTCAAACTTTCTAAACCTAATTAAAGATGCTGTATTTTAATGACCTTGAAGGTGAATCTTAAATTTTTTCACCACAAATAAAAGAGCATTAGTTTGAAGTTGAAACTTTTATGAAGAAAGAGTATTTCGCTAAAAAAAATGCTGTCGAAATTTTATACGCCATTGCAAATGTTTCAAATTTTCCAAATCCATTTAAAGATGTTCTATTTTAATAACCTTAGAGGTAAATGTTAAATTTCTTCACCACAAACCAATTAGCATTAGTTTGAAGTTGAAACTTTTCTGAAGAAAGTGTATTTCGCTAAAGAAATTGCTGTCGAAATTTTATACGCCATTGCAAATGCTTCAAATTTTCCAAATCTATTTAAGGATGTTTTCTTTTAACAACCTTAGAGGTGAATGTTAAATTTCTTCACCACAAACCAAATAGCATTAGTTTGAAGTTGAAACTTTTATGAAGAAAGTGTATTTCGCTAAATAAATTGCTGTCGAAATTTTATACGCCATTGCAAATGCTTCAAATTTTCCAAATCCATTTAAAGATGTTCTATTTTAATAACCATAGAGGTGAATGTTAAATTTCTTCACCACAAACCTAATAGCATTCGTTTGAAGTTGATACTTTTATGAAGAAAGAGTATTTCGCTAAAGAAATTGCTGTCGAAATTTTATACGCCATTGCAAATGCTTCAAATTTTCCAAATCCATTTAAAGATGTTCTATTTTAATAACCTTAGAGGTGAATGTTAAATTTCTTCACCACAAACCAAATAGCATTAGTTTGAAGTTGAAACTTTTATGAAGAAAGTGTATTTCGCTAAATAAATTGCTGTCGAAATTTTATACGCCATTGCAAATGCTTCAAATTTTCCAAATCCATTTAAAGATGTTCTATTTTAATAACCATAGAGGTGAATCTTAAATTTCTTCACCACAAACCAAATAGCATAAGTTTGAAGTTGAAACTTTTATGAAGAAAGTGTATTTCGTTAAAAAAATTGCTGTCGAAATTTTATACGCCACTGCAAATGCTTCAAATTTTCGAAATCTATTTAAGGATATTCTATTATAATAACTATGGAGGTGAATGTTAAATATCTTCACCACAGCCACAGTTACAGCCCTTGGAATTTCTGCTCAAAAAATGCAACTTTTGTATTAATTCTCGTAGACCATTGAAGTATACCCTTTTTTCATCAAAAAAACGATAGAAGTTGATTGGCTTTAAAAAATTTCAGCTATCTTCAATAGCAAACAAATTAGCGCGTCATCATGAAAATTTTCAAAAAAAATCGATTTTTCAAACTTTGATCGGCCGTAGCGGCTAAACGAAAACTCCAAATTGAACGCGGTTTTCAAATCTGTGCTCCTCGTGTTCAAATTAGTAGGATTTAATTAAAATTGGCGATTTAAAATTTTTAACGAAAACCTGAAAAACTACCCAAGGGTCCCCCCTGCTTACGTTTGCTCAAAAATTGGCTTTGAAATATTTTCCTGAAGAAACCGCTGGTTCGATTCGGGGTTTCTACACATCACTGGAAAGATCCCTTTAAGACGCCTCGGAAAATGTACTTTCGCAAGAACAAATGTCAATTTGAAGCCCGTGAGGCGTCAGCAAAGAAAACTCGAAAATGGAAAAAATCGAAAAATGCAACTCTTAATGACCATCGCAGACCCTTATGTAATAACTTTTTCTTCATCGATTGGCGTTAAAAAAAAATTATTTTTAAAATGTTTGTGGAGGAATTTCAATCATGTGCACTTCATCTACCCTTATAAAACAGAACTACCCTCGGACATATACGTGATGAAAACGCTGTATAATTTTATTATTCAATTTCCGCGGTCTCAATAGAGCCATATTGGTTTTATCTTGACCATCTTAGCCGCACCGACCAGAGGGTTGAGTCCATCGCATTTACATACCTTCCCCCCCCCACCGAGTTTATATCGCCCTTGGAGCCCACTCTCAAATTGTTTCCACTCGTCACGGTTATCCTTTCTATATGTATATTTACTACGCACCCACCTATCCGACGGACCTAATCATTTTTTATTACAACACTTCCGAAAATATACGGACAGGCATTTCCAATAAAAAAAAAAAAATACATATTTATCAGTGTCTAGAAAATTATTTTTATTTTCACAATCACTATAATAACATGCGTATTTTTAACCTCCGAAAAGTTGGGAAATTAGCGATTCCCTGTCTTGGTCGGGAAAAACATTTTGCGAACCTCTATTTCGAAGTACAGAAATGATCAATTTGCAATAGGTGTAATCGTACGCCCGGTTTCTACTTTTTCAATTACAAATTGATGATGTGTACCCAAATCAAACAATTTTTTTTAAATCATTTTCAACATTTCGTAATTGTGAATAAAATAATATGCATACCTCGAGGTAACACAATTCCAGGTGCTTCGCTTCTCGTTTTGCAATCTATGCACTCGGCTGTAATGCAGTGTTTTCCGACTCGGTGTGTAAAGAAAAGTAAAGGGTGCAAGTTTTCGCTTGCCTCTAAATTACAGAAATATTCTCCGGATGATCCCCAACTAAAAATAATAGGGAAGAGATTCATGAATATTCATACCGCCGAGGGGTTAATTAAAAACGCACGGTGTCCGACCCCCGCCCCCGCCGTCTTTTGTAAAATTCGCGCGCCGGCAGCGGCGGCCCCCGCTTATCCATCATCCCGCGCGCTCTCACAAAAGATTGTTATTTTCCTTCGGACCCGGGGAAAACATCGTTGCCGGCATAACTGGGAATTTATATATCGCATAAGTTGGCGATATCCATTATGCATGAGGGGTAGAGATTGGGGGGTGGACGGTAATAACGCCGCACGAGAGCAGAGAGATGTCCGCCGGTCAAGCCACGAGGAGTATAATTTTTGGCCGGAGTTAGTGGCCCGGAAGAAGAGGAAATATGTTACTATCCCGAGCTGACAGTTGCAACTCTGGTGGGGAAATATTTATGCAAATCATCCCCCCGAATCACGCACACACACACATGCACACAGTTGCCTCCACTAAAAATTCGACACATATTTACAGCTCTTTTTCAATTCCATATAAAATTTTATGGAATCCTTTGCGGAATACTTCAATGTGTGTTAAAACTTCTTCCTTTCAGAAAAAAAGTAATAAATGATAATAACTAGAAAATTAAATGTTTACAGGGAGCAAAGTTGTTTTGATTAATTTAATTTTTTTATCTCATTTAAAATGCAGGAAAATCAGGGGAACCACTCCCTGAAAATAGAAGTGAAATTTAAATGTTGGCTCATTCCGTCTTACAATCACAATATATACAGGGTGTCACATTTTAAATTGCTACCGCAAATATCCCGAAACCTGAGCAACATGACAAAAAATGTTTCGGATAAAAGTTGTCGAGTTTGGAGGGGGGCATATCCTGGTGACCTTGAAAATGACCTTGGCGTTAATTTTCAAGGTCAACTTTGATTTTTCAAACAAAACCCGCTATTTTTTATCTCGGGATCGTATTCTATGGGAAAAAATACAAGCTTTTTGTAGAAAACGTTTTTTTATAAATGCTTTTTTAAGAGTTTTTTCACGAATTTTGTCCGTCATGTTGTTTGAAATTGATGATTTTTTCGTGTTTTTTTAATAATTATCGACGGTAGCGTGTATTCTATCGTGTTTCGATGTTCTTAGATCTCATCAGTGCGATACATGTAATAAACGGAAATCAAAGCACGTGCTTTTTAAGAAATTAATAAACTATTTATTACAAATTAAAATAATTTCAAATTCATCTAATATGAAGCCTATTTTCTCATATAATTTAACTGCACATGATGGCCAATGAAGAATTTTGTGATTAATAAAGTGATTGAAGTGTAAAATTAAATTTTAAAAAATAAAATAAAAAAAATAAAATAGTAAATAAAAATAGAAATAAACACAAAATAAAATAAATAATAAATTAAATAAAAATAAATGCTTGTTACGTCATTTGATGAATCGTATTTTTTTCTTAAATACACAACTCACAATAAAAATGGTGGGATTTCAAAAATCTAATATTATTTTGAAAGGGTGATATTTTGTGAGCTAAATATATTTTTCGTAGATTTATATCCCGGCGTACTTATTTTAAATGTTTTTCACTCAAGTGTTGCATATCTTAATTAAAAGAAAAAAAAACAAAACTCGCGAGAAAATCGTTGGAATTTCAAAAGGAAAAATTATTTCCTGAGTTAAATTAAATTTTCGGAGTTTTATTCTTGCAATCTATAGTTATATCAATTTTTTGTTGGAATGTCGACAAGCCTCGACCTAGAATTGAAAAAAAAATCACAACTCTCGATGAAATTAGTGCATTTTAAAATACCAAAATTATTTTGAAAGAATGGTGTTTCCTGAACTGAATTACATTTTTTATAGAATTTTACCTGCACGTTATATCTCAACTTTTTTCGTTGAGATTAGACAATTCAAAATTTGAATTTAAAAAAATTCGCAACTCCCAAAAAAATTTGTGGATTTAAAAAAAAACAAAATTATTTTGAAAGAATGGTATTTCCTGGACTGAATTTTTTTTTTAACAGAATTTTACCTGCACGGTATATCTCAACTTTTTTCGTTTAGATTAGACAATTCAAAATTCGAATTTAAAAAAATTCACAACTCCCAAGAAAATTTGTGGATTTAAAAAAACCAAAATTATTTTGAAAGAATGGTATTTCCTGAACTGAATTATTTTTTTAACAAAATTTTACCTGCACGGTATATCTCAACTTTTTTCGTTTAGATTAGGCAATTCAAAATTTGAATTTAAAAAAATTCACAACTCCCAAGAAAATTTGTGGATTTAAAAAAACCAAAATTATTTTGAAAGAATGGTATTTCCTGAACTGAATTATTTTTTTAACAAAATTTTACCTGCACGGTATATCTCAACTTTTTTTGTTTAGAATAGACAACTCAAAATTTGAATTTAAAAAAATGGTATTTCCTGAACTGAATTAAATTCTTATAGCATTGCACATTCATGATTTACGTTTATTTGACTTTTTTAGATTAGACAATTCAAAATTAGAATTAAAAAAAAATCGCCCCTGGTTAAAAAATCGGCAGATTTACAAAACCCAAAATTAATATTAAAGAATGGCGTTTACGGCATCGAAATTCAATTTTGTGCAATTTTAATCGGACGTTTTATATTTATGATAACTGTGTGGTTAAAATATTAAAACTAATTTTTTTTTTAAATCACAACAAAATTGATGGATTTTTTTAAAATCAAAATAATGATGTTTTCTGAACTGATTTTAGTTTTTGTAGAATTTTAACTTAACATTTTATATTTGCTTTAATTTATTTTCCGTTGGGTGTTCAACATATCAAAACTAAAATTTAAAAAAATACACAACTTTTAAGAAAATCGGTGGAATTTAAAAAACCAAAATTATTTTGAAAGAGTGATGTTTTGTGAGTTAAATATAATTGTGGTCCCAGCGGTTTGTATTCGTTTTCTTTTTTTGCTCAAGTGTTCAACGTGCCCAAACCAAAAAGCGCACAGCTCGCGAAAAAACTGATGGAATTTCAAAAACCAAAATTATTTTGAAAGAATGGTGTTTCCTGAACTGAATTAAATTGTTATAGAATTTTACCTGCACGATTTATATTTATTTCAATTTTTTTCGTTTAGATTTATTTCGATTAGACAATTCAAAATTGGAATTAAAAAAATTCCCAAGAAAATTTGTGGATTTTTAAAAACCAAAATTATTTCCTGAACTGACTTAAATTTTTGTATAATTTTACCTGCACGATTTATATTTATTTCATTTTGTCTCGTTTAGATTTTTTTAGATTAGACAATTCGAAATGAGAATTTAAAAAAATTCGCAACTCCCAAGAAAATTTGTGGATTTTTAAAAACCAAATTTTTTTGGAAATAATAATGTTTCCTGACCTGAATTAAATTTGTATAGAATTTTAACTGCACAATTTATATTTATTTAATTTTTTTAGTTTAGATTCGTTTACATTAGACAACTCAAAATTAAAATTTAAAAATTTCGCCACTGGTTTAAAAATCGGCGGATTTATAAAACCCAAAATGAATATTAAAGAATGACGTTTACGGCATTGAAATTCAATTTTGTACAATTTTAATCTGACGTCCTATGTTTATGATAACGGGGTGTTAAAATATTAAAACTGATTTTTTTAAGAAATCCTAAAAAAATAGATGAATTTATTTTAAATCAAATTAATGATGTTTCCTGAACTGATTTTAGTTTTTGTAGAATTTGTTGTGCGTTCAACATATCAAAACTAAAATTTAAAAAAAAATACACAACTTCCAAGAAAATCGGTGGAATTTTAAAAACCAAAATTATTTTGAAAGAACAGTATGAATTTAATTTTTGTGGAGTTTTATCCCTGCGTTTTATATTATTTATTTTTTGTTCGAATGGCGACAATCCTCAACATAGAATAAAAAAAAATCGCAAAAACCAAAATTATTTTAAAATAATGGCGTTTTCAGAACTGAATTAAATTTTTATAGAATTTTACTTGCACGATTTATATTTATTTCAACCTTATTTATTTATATTTATTTACAACAATATTCATTTAGATTAGATAATTGAAAATTAGAATAAAAACAATTGGTGGATTTACAAAATCCAAAATTAATTTTAAAGAATAGCGTTTGCTGCATTGAATTTTAATTTTTTACAATTTTAACCTGACGTTTTATATTTATGATAACTGCGTGTTAACGTATTCAAACTGAAATTTTTACAAAATCACAAAAAAAATGGTAGATTTTTCAAAATCCAAATTGTTTTGAAATAGTGATGTTCCCTGAGCTGATTTTAGTTTTTGTGGAATTTTAACTTGGCGTTCTTATTTTACGTTGTGTGTTCAACGTATCAAAACTAAAATTGAAAAAAAAAATACACAACATCCAAGAAAATCAGTGGAATTTCAGAAACCAAAATTACTTTGAAAGAACAGTATTTCTTAACCTGAATTTAATTATTGTGGAGTTTTACCCTTGCATTTTATATTTATTACAATTTTTTTTGTTCGAATGTCGACAAGCCTCAACCAAGAATTAAAAAAATCGCAATTGTCAAAATTGTTTCCTGTTTTTGATTTTAGTTCTTGTAGAATTTTAACTTCGCGTTCTTTATTTGTTTTAATTTATTTTTCGTTGTGTGTTCAACATATCAAAATTAAAATTAGAGAAAATATACAACTTCCAAAAAAATCTGTGGAATTTCAAAAACCAAAATAATATTGGAAGGGTGATGTTTTGTGAGCTAAACATAATTGTTGCCCCGGCGTTTTGTATTTATTTTTACTTTTTCTTTGCTCAAGTGTTCAACGTGTCTAAACCAAGGAGCACAACTCGCGGGAAAATTAGTGGAATTTCAAAAACCAAAATTATTTTGAAAGAACAGTATTCCCTGAGCTGAATTTAATTTTTGTAGAGTATTATGCTTGCGTTTTATATTTGTTTAATTTTTTTGTTCGAATGCCGATAAGCCGAAATTTAGAATTTTGAAAAATTCTCAAAAAAAAAATTGTGCATTTCTAAAAACCCAAATTATTTCGCAAGAAGTGAATTAAACTTTTGCAGAATTTTACATTATTCAATTTTTTCGTTGTAAAGTCGATAATGTAAAATATACAATAAACAAATATTGCTTTTTATTAGAAAATTAGCGGATTTTCAAAAACCAAATTTTTTGTAAAGATTTGCCTGTGCTGCACTGAATTTAAATATTTCACAATTTCAATCCGGCGTTTTGCATTTATTATAACTGTGAGTTAACATTAAAACTGAAATTAAAAAAAAATTCAAAACCACAAGAAAATCGGTGCATTTTTGAAAACCAAAATTATTTTTATTTTTTTTTAAATTCAAGCTTGGCTATAAAAAAAGTAATTTTACGTATCTCGGTTCCTGGAAGTCCCACAATTTTTTTTATAGATTTTTTTATTTCAATTTATTTTTCGTATTCTCAACATGTCAAAACTAAAATTAAACAAATTACACATGAAAATCGTTGATATTTCAAAAACCAAATTTATTTCAAAAGAACGGCATCCAACACTGATTATGAATAAAATTTGAAAGTTGTAAAATGTTTGTCAGACAATTCAGTAAAAAAACTATGGCAATTATCAATTTCCAGTTTACGCTGTTTTTGCCTGGAATTGCCTCAAAATCTAGGGATGGGGTGTTTGCTGATTATTATGAAATTTCAATCCTGAATGTATTTTGAGTAATTTTTATCAAATTTCATGTCGCCGGCAATTGTTTTTCTATATTTTTTTCAAGCCGACAAAATAATTACAAATTTCCAGTTTACGCTGTGTTTGCCTGCAATTATCTCAAAATCTGGAGATGGGGTGTTTGCTGATTATTATGGAATTTCAATCCTGAATGTATTTTGAGTAATTTTTATCAAGTTTCAACTCGCCAGCAATTGTTTTTATATATTTTTTTCGAGTCGACAAAATAATTACAAATTTCCAGCTTACGCTGTGTTTGCCTGCAATTATCTCAAAATCTAGGGATGGGGTGTTTGCTGATTATTATGGAATCTTAATCCTGAATGTATTTTGAGTAATTTTTATCAAATTTCAAGTCACCGGCAATTGTTTTTATATATTTTTTTCGAGTCGACAAAATAATTACAAATTTCCAGTTTACGCTGTGTTTGCCTGGAATTATCTCAAAATCTGGGGATGGGGTGTTTGCTGATTATTATGGAATTTTAATCCTGAATGTATTTTGAGTAATTTTTATCAAATTTCATGTCGCCGGCAATTGTTTTTCTACATTTTTTTCAAGCCGACAAAATAATTACAAATTTCCAGTTTACGCTGTGTTTGCCTGCAATTATCTCAAAATCTGGAGATGGGGTGTTTGCTGATTATTATGGAATTTCAATCCTGAATGTATTTTGAGTAATTTTTATCAAGTTTCATGTCGCCGGCAATTGTTTTTTTATATTTTTTTCAAGCCGAAAAAATAATTACAAATTTTCAGTTTACGCTGTGTTTGCCTGGAATTATCTCAAAATCTGGGGATGTTGTGTTTGCTGATTATTATGGAATCTTAATCCTGAATGAATTTTGAGTAATTTTCATCAAGTTTCATGTCGCCGGCAATTGTTTTTATATATTTTTTTCGTCAATAAAATAATGACAAATTTCATATGTCGAAATTTATTAATTCGATTGGATTCAATGTGTCAAAAACCGTTACCTTCATCCATTTTGAGAAATCATAATTGATAGAATAATCCGAGTGAAAAGTAAATTACCGCCTGGGGAGGGGGAATTTGTACGGTTAATTATTTGATCGCGGGGGCGAAGACGACCGGTGGGAGAATCCCGGGGTGGCTCTGGGGCGGCTCCGGGTGGCTGGGCCGGGGGTAATGAAGCGTGTGGTACAGGGGTTGCGTGGTTCTCTCGTTAATCAGGTGCATCGGCCCGTTTAAATGAGTGCCGCATGACTAGTGCCTCTGTTTACACTAGCTCCGTTACCAAAACAAAACCACGAGGAATAATATTTGCCCAAACAAAAATTCCCCACCGTCAACACAAAGAGCGAGCGATCTAGTTCCGATGGAGGAGGTGGAGGGCTCAAGTGAACATCAAGTTTTAAGCTTGTTTTTCGAGGATGTGCTAACAATTACTCCCTCGTTTATTTCTTAATAAAATATTGTTTGGACGCGTATAAAAAAAATAATCATAAAATACATATTTCACCCTTAATGAATTTCTTATAATTAATAATAACAAATATTATTATTAAAAATTAGCCCTAAAGGCCTCGAAGAAAAATTTACTCACTTAGGTATTTTGAAACATTTCATCTTAATTATAAATTAAATTTAAATATATAAAAATGACAAATACGACTTACTTTTTTCCGAGAGAAATAGATCGTTATATCTGGGCGAGTTTTTGCATGTGTGGTGCTTTGTCTTTCTGGTCCTGAGAGGGACGTAAAAAGTGCATGTTACAGTAAGCGTCGGAGGCGGCGGCGGCGGATATGGGGAACGGGGGGTGGGTGAGTCCTCAACGTAACCACTTGACTTAATAAGCCGCTGATTTATGTAAGAACGGCGGCTGCCGTTGGCAATACTGCTTTATTATGTCTTTTATCCCCGGGCCCTCATCCTCCGCATTACTGTTACTGACAAACCGTCTCTCCTCTTCACCGACCAACATATTTCATACGCATAAAACGTTCGCCACCTATTTCTCACACCAGAATCGTGTATTAATTTACTGATGTTACAAATATTTTCGTAAGATTGAATTAAACTAAATTTTTTGTATTACTATTTTTACTTTCTCCATTACGAAGTACGAGAAAGTATTGTGTCTTTTTTTCAAAATTTTTCATTAAATCATTTTTATTCGAGAAAAAAAAATTATTATTATTTTTTTAATTTTTGGTTTATAATTATAAAACGATAATAGTTACAGCAAATTTATGTCAATAATAATTGTAAAGAATGCTAAAATGAACAACTTATAAAGAATAAGTTTTTTTCGAAATCCCTTTAGTTTTTGAGTACACTGAGTTTTTAAATTTGAAGTATAATTTTTCCATCTTTCATAATTTTGACGTTTTAAACGTCAGTTTCATCCGCTCGATGTACATTTAAAATATGATTTCAATTGAAAATAAACCATGAAAGCGTAAATATAAATGATACCATCAAGTCGGATAAAGCAACATGATGGCCACATCACCATTTTTTGTAATTTTCTTGAGAAAAGCGGGAATTTTAAACGTTCAGACTCAAAACATAGTTTCATATTACCATTCTTGATTGATTTTTTGAAAACTTAGACTGTATTTGGCAAAGCCTTCAAACAAATATTATTTTAACTATTTTAACTAACATCAGTAGTCGAGTATACCACCCTATCTTCATACTTTCCTGACACTAAAGCTAAAAAAAACGTAGTGAATTAATGCTCCGTCTAACACCTCGTCTTCGGCATTCGTTTTCTCGAAACGTTTATTTATTTTACTTTCCGATGTTCCCAATAACAACAAATAGAAATACATTTTGGGACGATGGGGGCGGGGGGACGTTGATGATGTTTCGTTAGGTAATTTGGCGTGAAATCGGTGGGATATGTAGCATCGGGAGCCGGAATATCCGGAATTGAGCGCCGCTTGTTTTCCGGGGACTATTTTTATAATTCCGGGCGAACGGTCCCGCCACGTGCCCGTTTCTCACCGCATCAGGGAACGCTCTGCGGAGAACGAAGCTGCTATACAGAGTGTCCCACTAATAATTCAGAATCTCTTATCCGGCGTCTTCGAAAATACAAAATACTTAACAGAAGGGATAGATGTAAAAGAAGAAACTTCTGGACTAACTTTACATCAAATGTTATCAGATTTGAGGCTATTACCAGGAACAGACAGCGACCCGTACGGCCATTTTTCGTGTTGAGAACGTGACCGTCCGGACGGGACTCGAATCCGCGCCAACGGGATCCAGAGGCCGGACCTCTACCCACTAAACCACCGCGGCGCCTAATTTTAATTTAATTTAATTTATTTCCCAAAATTATGATCCACTTACAGGGAAAAACAAAAAATAGGATACAATATTAAATATAACAACAAAAATAAAATAAATGAATGATAATAACTAAAAACGTGTTTCTCTCTTACAGAACACCACTGTGACCTCTACCTGAGCTACGCCGGTGTACAGAATATCCCAGAAACTACTGTACTCTGATCTTGCTGCAGTTTTGGATACAGGGTGAGTTTTTTTTTCGATGTTTAGTATGGGAATCTCGGAAACTATAAGAGATAGAGAAATGGGCAATAAAGTGCAGTTTTACCAGCAGAATCAAATGACGTTCATAAAATTTTCGAGAAAGTAATTGGTAACTAGGTGTTTAAAAAAACGTAAAACATGCTGTTTTTTAAATCGAGTTTCTCGATTGTCATAAGAGCTAGAAGTAATCTCTGAAGGACAAAGTTTTAGATAATTTTAGGCTAAATAATAAAATTTTATCAGAATTTCTCTATTTCTGAGATGTAACACATTTTTTAATTAATTAAATAATTTATTAATTTAGTAAATATGTAGTGAGATTCCCAGAGGAATATTACATTGTTTCAAATAATTACAGAAGTTAAATACCTAAAAAGAAATATACGATATGGAATATCACAGTCAGTTAAATATTATAAACTATTACAATAATTTTTAGAATTATATATACATTAAGTAGATTAAATATTAAGATATTACTAAGATTGACAGACACAGCGTAAAATATTACATGAGAATACTAATACAAGAATTCTTGAACACTATAAAATGGGTTACTTGTGAAAAACTTCTTTACTTTTGTTTTGAAAATGCTTTTTGTTTTAATATTGCTATACAAATGTGACAATTTATTGTATATTAATATTCCCATGTAGTTTGTGCGGTTTTTATACGTTGTTTTATGTGGTGGTAATTTTTTTTTTTTAATGGAAACCATAATTGGCTATGGTTTCATTGGAATGTTTTTTTTTCTCTTTAAACTAATGTAGCACTTGACGTACTTAATAAAAACATTTTATCACAATGACATTGCTAAAAGCCGTACGTAATATAAAAGTTAAAAACACTTTTGATACCTCACTCGAAACTACATACAAAATACAAGACTACATGATGTACAAAATTATTTTTCTGCGATGAATTTTCTGCGATGATTTCTCTGCCATGAATTTTCTGGGATGATTTTTCTACAATTAATTTTCTGCGATGAATTTTCTGCGTTGATTTTTCTTCAATTAATTTTCTGCGATGAATTTTCTGCGTTGATTTTTCTTCAATTAATTTTCTGCGATGAATTTTCTGAGATGAATTTTCTGCGATGAATTTTCTGCCTTGAATTTTCTGCGTTGAATTTTTTGCCATGAATTTTCTGCGATGAATTTTCTGCCATTATTGTTTTGCCGTGAATTTTCTGCGATGATTTTTCTTCGATGATTTTTCTGTCACGAATTTTCTGCGATGAATTTTCTACGATTTTTCTGCGATGAATTTTCTGGTTGAATTTTCTGCCATGAATTTTCTGCGATGGTTTTTCTTCCATGAATTTTCTGCTATGAATTTTCTGCAATGAATTTTCTGCGATTAATTTCCTGCCATGAATTTACTGCCGTGAATTTTTTGCCGTGAATTTTTGCCTTGAAATTTCTGCGATTAATCTTCTGGTTGAATTTTCTGCAATAACTTTTCTGCCACGGATTTTCTGCGATGCATTTTCTGCGATTAATTTTCTGCGATGAATTTTTTGCGATGATTTTTTTGCCGTGAATTTTCTGCTATGAATTTTCGGCGATGATTTTTTTGCCGTGAATTTTCTGCGATGAGTTTTCTGTTTGAATTTTCTGCGATGAATTTTCTGCAATGAATTTTCTGCAATAAATTTTCTGCAATTAATTTTCTGCGATGAATTTTCTGCCATGAATTTACTGCCATGAATTTTCTGCGTTTAATTTTTTGCGATGAATTTCTGCGATGAATTTTCTACGATTTTTCTGCTATGATTTTTCTGTGATGAATTTTCTGTTTGAATTTTCTGCAATGAATTTTCTACGATGATTTTTCTTCGATGATTTTTGCTATGAATTTTCTGCGATGAATTTTCTGCGATGAATTTACTGCCATGAATTTTTTGCCGTGAATTTTCTGCGATTAATTTTCTGGTTGAATTTTCTGCAATGAATTTTCTGCGATGATTTTTCTTCGATGATTTTTCTGCTATGAATTTTCTGCGATGAATTTACTGCCATGAATTTTTTGCCGTGAATTTTTTGCCGTTAATTTTTTTTCGTGAATTTTTTGCCGTGAATTTTTTGCCGTGAATTTTCTGCGATTAATTTTCTGGTTGAATTTTCTGCAATGAATTTTCTGGAAGGATTTTTCTTCGATGATTTTTCTGCTATGAATTTTCTGCGATGATTTTTCTGCAATGACTTTTCTGCCAAGAATTTTCTGCGATGAATTTTCTACGATGAATTTTCAGGTTGAATTTTCAGGTTGAATTTTCTGCAATCAATTTTTCGCGATGAATTTTCTGCTTCGATTTTTCTGCAATTAATTTTCTGCGATGAATTTTCTGCGATGAATTTTTCTGCAATTAATTTTCTGCGATGAATTTTCTGGTTAAATTTTCTGCAAATGATTTTCTGCGATGAATTTTCTGCGATAAATTTTCTAGTTGAATTTTCTGCAATGGATTTTCCACGATGAATTTTCTGCGTTGATTTTTCTGCCATAAATTTTCTACGGTGAATTTTCTGCAATGATTTTTTTGCAACGAATTTTCTGCAATGAATTTTCTACGATGAATTGTCTGCGATGATTTTTCTGCCATGAATTTCCTGCGATGATTTTTTTGCATGAATTTTCTGCAATTAATTTCTGCCAAGAAATTTCTAGTTGAGTTTTCTGCAATACATTTTCCGCGATGTATTTTCTGGTTGAATTTTCTACAATTAATTTCCTGCGATGAATTTTCCAGGTTGATTTTTCTGCCATTAATTTTCTGCGTTGAATTTTCTAAGATGATTTTTCTGCCATTAATTTTCTGCGTTGAATTTTCTAAGATGATTTTTCTGCCATGAATTTTCTGCGATTAATTTTCTAGTTAAATTTTCTGCAATTAATTTTTTAGTTGATTTTTCTGCAATAAATTTTCCGCGATAAATTTTCTGCCTTGATTTTTTTGTAATTAATTTTCTGCGATGAATTTTCCAGGTTGATTTTTCTGCCATTAATTTTCTAGTTGAATTTTCTGCGATGAATTTTCTGACTTGTTTTTCCAGTTGCTCATAGCAACGAAACTTGAGTTAATTGGTCAGTGTACACTAGAGATGGGCAAGACTCGACTCGTAGAAATAAGTCAAATAACTCTGCCGGTCAATTTGAATCATAAAATTTAAGATTATGTTATTTATGAATTCTCCACTTCAACATCGAACTTTCTTTAATAGGCACCAATTATAGAGTTTAATGAAACTGTTAATTCCTTATAATATATACAGAGTGAGCAACAATGGTTGCAGATTGCTAATTAGGCAACCAAATACGCACGTTGGTACAACTGACCATATGAAAAGAAAATCTCTTACATTCCTGATAAGAACTGATAAGATAATATAAGTAAATTCGAATAATTCATTAATACAATAATAATAATAATAATAATAATAATGTTTATTGGTGTTATGGATACATAGATCTTACACAAGTCAATTTACAACTGTTAAGTGTTAAACTTATACTCTAAAAAATCCGCACAACTATAGATGGCTTTTACAGCATGTTTCAGCTTCACGGCTGGCAATTCCTTTAAGCACACAGGCAACTTATTATAGAATTGAATGCCAAAATAATTATGGCCGCATTGGCATCTGTTTAACCGTAATGGCAAAATACGACGCACGACGCTGCCCGAATAAATAACTGTCAAATCTAGTTACTCTTTATTAATTTTTCCTTGGCATGAACTTGAAGCGATCAAATTCCCCAGATTTTTCGGCGGGAAATTCAAACATTATTGCTCACCCCGTAACACACACTCTGTATATGCGTGCTGGCGGCACGTTCGCAAATCCGCATTAAAATTTACGACCCGCGGACGCATAATTACAACATTATTGCCCCTAATCAGTCTCATTTGTAATTACCAATAATACCCAGTGCGTAATTTTCCACGCACTTTTTAAATCGAAGACGCGCGCCCGCTTCCATAATTCCATCATACATTTTGCATGATGTCGTTCGTTCCGTTGATTGTGTGTGCGAATTATCATAATCAACGGCAAATTTGTGTACTAGGTAAGCGTGCAAAAATTCATTTAACGGGAATTAGAATTCATTTGCATAAATCTATTATTTACTCAATGCAAATATGTAATTCTTCGGTTTTGGTAATGATTCGCCCGGTGGGGGGCATTTCAATATTTATAGCGATAAATAATAATAATAATAATAATCCCCTACTGTGACGATATTCTTCATAATGTGCATATATTTTCTAGTTATTGTTGAATAAAACTGTGTTTATTATTATTAGTTTATTATATGTGTTCAAATGGTATTAATAATAACAACTTTATTTATTTATACGGATAATCACCTTTTACATGAATTACATTATTATGACTGTTTGATTTGCCCGTTTTAAATAAATAAATAAATAAATAAGGTTTATTTACGGATTCTCCATTACAAAAAATACATAATTAATTATTTCTTGAAACTAAAATATTGATTGATTACGCATTAACTATTTAACCTGATTAGTTTTAAGTTTTTGACAATCGACGCGTTTTAAATTTCGTAATATTTCTTTGTGCGACATTGCGAAGAAATCTATATTAAAATTGACGAAGACTATTCTTCGAAGTTTTACATTTAAATTATACATACATAAAATAATACACAATAAACATAAATATATGCGACCATACTAAACGCAAATAATTACAGTAATTAATTTTGAAAAAAATAAAAAATAAAATTTTTAAGGCTGTTAATGAAGCGGTTTTGGCAACTGATTGTGGCGTTATCGATACAAATTATGTAATCATATTTTACACAGGGTTACATAAAGGATGAATTAAATTTTTTTTAAGTGTTTTCAATAATGTGTTGAAAAATAGGTATTTTCAACATTAAATAAAATCAATATAAACGCTAAAAATTTAAAATGTTTTACTATAGAGGCACAGATTGATTCTTTAGTAATAAAATCAACTAAGCCGAATTAGTTTAACCTGAAAAATAAGGACGCAATTGCGTAAGAGCTGGACCCTTCCGCTAGATATTTTAGTTGGCGTTAAGTGACGCCATCTGTAGAAAATAGTTATTATGTTTTGTTAGGTCATAATAACTTTGGAAGACTAATTATTTGCATGCAATAACCATTATCGGTGTTGATGTTAATTATTATTGTTTTATGATGAGCAGATCTGAAGGATCAGATTGTTATTTTTTTCGATGAGGCCAAGTCGGGCGAGTGCGCGAGTGAGTGAAACCGATTCTAATTTCCATTTTTATTGCCGTGAAACGGTTTTAAGGAAAAGGGCGCGACGCATAATTCTCCATTAAGTAATTGCCGTTTAATTATACATTTTAAGGGATGTAAATTGCGAGCAATCTATCTGATACGGAACACAACAACCGTTTCTGGTGGCGCGCGTGTTTATAAATTCAGGCTGGGATTTTATTTTTCCGGGCGGAGAGTTATCCCCGGTTCCGGATCCACTAAAAAGTTACACTATCTTCACATTTAATTTAAACGGCCAGTTTTCGGGTAATAAAAATGCACGCCTTCTGGCCCCGCGAAAAACCGTCTTTTTATTTACGGCCCTCCGGGGCGGCATTCGCAGGAAGCGGGATTCCGGCGCGCAGGGGGTTTATCGGCTCCGGAGCCGCGACCGGAGGGCGGAATGCCGCTCGACGGGGATGCGGGTCGAGCAAAGAGATAAGTTTTTCTTTCGACCGAGAAATTTGTTACAATCCACGGAACATTTATACACATTAAACATCCGTAGGTTATTACTGGTTATTTATATCGTCTGGCCCCTTTTAACTCGCGCTGTTTATTGTCCTGGTTGGATTAATCCGGCCGTAAAAGTGGCGGTGGCAGTTTTTATCTCTTTTCCTAGCGCTTCCTCGTTGTTTAGCCCATGCGAATGTTGATTTAGAAAATTTGTCTTCTATTTCCTGAAGAAACCACTGATTCGATTTTTCAAAAAAAATCGATTTTTCAGACTTTGATCGGCCGTAGCGGCTGAACGAAAACTCCAAATTGAACGCGGTTTGCAAATCTGAGCTTCTCGTACGTCAATTAATCGGATTAGAGATTTTAAATTTTTGACGAAAACACGAAAAAAAGACATGAGTAAATGGTAAATTGGAAATTTGTTAAAAAAGCAACTTTCTTAATCATCATCGTAGACTATTAAAGTTGACTTTATTTTCATCAGAAAGACGAGAGAAATCGATTGCCGTTAAAAAATTTCAGCTATCTTCAATAGCAAAAAAATTAGTCAGTCACAGTGAACATTTTGGAAAATTTACAAAAATAATTGATTTTTCAGACTTTGATCGGCCGTAGCGGCCAAACGAAAACTCAAAATTGAACGCGGTTTGCAAATCTGAGCTCCTCGTACGTCAATTAGTCGGATTAGAGATTTAAAATTTTTGACGAAAACACGAAAAAAGACATGAGTAAACCCCTTGGAAATTTGTTAAAAAATGCAACTTTCTTAATAATCATCGTAGACTATTAAAGTTGACTTTTTTTTCATCAGAAAGACGAGAGAAATCGATTGCCGTTAAAAAATTTCAGCTATCTTCAATAGCAAAAAAAATAGTCAGTCACAGTGAACATTTTGGAAAATTAAAAGAAATAATTGATTTTTCAGACTTTGATCGGCCGTAGCGGCCAAACGAAAACTCAAAATTGAACGCGGTTTGTAAATCTGAGCTCCTCGTACGTCAATTAGTCGGATTAGAGATTTTAAATTTTTGACGAAAACACGAAAAAAAGACATGAGTAAACCCCTTGGAAATTTGTTAAAAAATGCAACTTTCTTAATAATCATCGTAGACTATTAAACTTGACTTTTTTTTCATCAGCAATACGAGAGAAATCGATTGCCGTTAAAAAATTTCAGCTATCTTCAATAGCAAAAAAAATAGTCAGTCACAGTGAACATTTTGGAAAATTAAAAGAAATAATTGATTTTTCAGAGTTTGATCGGCCGTAGCGGCCAAACGAAAACTCAAAATTGAACGCGGTTTGCAAATCTGAGTTCCTCGTACGTCAATTAGTCGGATTAGAGATTTAAAATTTTTGACGAAAACACGAAAAAAAGACATGAGTAAACCCCTTGGAAATTTGTTAAAAAATGCAACTTTCTTAATAATCATCGTAGACTATTAAAGTTGACTTTTTTTTCATCAGAAAGACGAGAGAAATCGATTGCCGTTAAAAAATTTCAGCTATCTTCAATAGCAAAAAAAATAGTCAGTCACAGTGAACATTTTGGAAAATTAAAAGAAATAATTGATTTTTCAGATTTTGATCGGCCGTAGCGGCCAAACGAAAACTCAAAATTGAACGCGGTTTGCAAATCTGAGTTCCTCGTACGTCAATTAGTCGGATTAGAGATTTTAAATTTTTGACGAAAACACGAAAAAAAGACATGAGTAAACCCCTTGGAAATTTGTTAAAAAATGCAACTTTCTTAATAATCATCGTAGACTATTAAAGTTGACTTTTTTTTCATCAGAAAGACGAGAGAAATCGATTGCCGTTAAAAAATTTCAGCTATCTTCAATAGCAAAAAAATTAGTCAGTCACAGTGAACATTTGGGAAAATTAAAAGAAATAATTGATTTTTCAGACTTTGATCGGCCGTAGCGGCCAAACGAAAACTCAAAATTGAACGCGGTTTGCAAATCTGAGTTCATCGTACGTCAATTAGTCGGATTAGAGATTTTAAATTTTTGACGAAAACACGAAAAAAAGACATGAGTAAACCCCTTGGAAATTTGTTAAAAAAAGCAACTTTCTTAATAATCATCGTAGACTATTAAAGTTGACTTTTTTTTCATCAGAAAGACGAGAGAAATCGATTGCCGTTAAAAAATTTCAGCTATCTTCAATAGCAAAAAAATTAGTCAGTCACAGTGAACATTTGGGAAAATTAAAAGAAATAATTGATTTTTCAGACTTTGATCGGCCGTAGCGGCCAAACGAAAACTCAAAATTGAACGCGGTTTGCAAATCTGAGTTCATCGTACGTCAATTAGTCGGATTAGAGATTTTAAATTTTTGACGAAAACACGAAAAAAAGACATGAGTAAACCCCTTGGAAATTTGTTAAAAAAAGCAACTTTCTTAATAATCATCGTAGACTATTAAAGTTGACTTTTTTTTCATCAGAAAGACGAGAGAAATCGATTGCCGTTAAAAAATTTCAGCTATCTTCAATAGCAAAAAAAATAGTCAGTCACAGTGAACATTTTGGAAAATTAAAAGAAATAATTGATTTTTCAGATTTTGATCGGCCGTAGCGGCCAAACGAAAACTCAAAATTGAACGCGGTTTGCAAATCTGAGTTCCTCGTACGTCAATTAGTCGGATTAGAGATTTTAAATTTTTGACGAAAACACGAAAAAAAGACATGAGTAAACCCCTTGGAAATTTGTTAAAAAAAGCAACTTTCTTAATAATCATCGTAGACTATTAAAGTTGACTTTTTTTTCATCAGAAAGACGAGAGAAATCGATTGCCGTTAAAAAATTTCAGCTATCTTCAATAGCAAAAAAAATAGTCAGTCACAGTGAACATTTTGGAAAATTAAAAGAAATAATTGATTTTTCAGACTTTGATCGGCCGTAGCGGCCAAACGAAAACTCAAAATTGAACGCGGTTTGCAAATCTGAGTTCATCGTACGTCAATTAGTCGGATTAGAGATTTTAAATTTTTGACGAAAACACGAAAAAAAGACATGAGTAAACCCCTTGGAAATTTGTTAAAAAAAGCAACTTTCTTAATAATCATCGTAGACTATTAAAGTTGACTTTTTTTTCATCAGAAAGACGAGAGAAATCGATTGCCGTTAAAAAATTTCAGCTATCTTCAATAGCAAAAAAATTAGTCAGTCACAGTGAACATTTGGGAAAATTAAAAGAAATAATTGATTTTTCAGACTTTGATCGGCCGTAGCGGCCAAACGAAAACTCAAAATTGAACGCGGTTTGCAAATCTGAGTTCATCGTACGTCAATTAGTCGGATTAGAGATTTTAAATTTTTGACGAAAACACGAAAAAAAGACATGAGTAAACCCCTTGAAAATTTGTTAAAAAATGCAACTTTCTTAATAATCATCGTAGACTATTAAACTTGACTTTTTTTTCATCAGAAATACGAGAGAAATCGATTGCCGTTAAAAAAATTCAGCTATCTTCAATAGCAAAAAAATTAGTCAGTCACAGTGAACATTTTAGAAAATTAAAAGAAATAATTGATTTTTCAAACTTTGATCGGCCGTAGCGGCCAAACGAAAACTCCAAATTGAACGCGGTTTGCAAATCTGAGCTCCTCGTACGTCAATTAGTCGGATTAGAGATTTTAAATTTTTGACGAAAACACGAAAAAAAGACATGAGTAAACCCCTTGGAAATTTGTTAAAAAATGCAACTTTCTTAATAATCATCGTAGACTATTAAACTTGACTTTTTTTTCATCAGAAATACGAGAGAAATCGATTGCCGTTAAAAAAATTCAGCTATCTTCAATAGCAAAAAAATTAGTCAGTCACAGTGAACATTTTAGAAAATTAAAAGAAATAATTGATTTTTCAAACTTTGATCGGCCGTAGCGGCCAAACGAAAACTCCAAATTGAACGCGGTTTGCAAATCTGAGTTCATCGTACGTCAATTAGTCGGATTAGAGATTTTGAATTTTTGACGAAAACACGAAAAAAAGACATGAGTAAACCCCTTGGAAATTTGTTAAAAAATGCAACTTTCTTAATAATCATCGTAGACTATTAAAGTTGACTTTTTTTTCATCAGAAAGACGAGAGAAATCGATTGCCGTTAAAAAATTTCAGCTATCTTCAACAGCAAAAAAATTAGTCAGTCACAGTGAATATTTTAGAAAATTAAAAGAAATAATTGATTTTTCAGACTTTGATCGGCCGTAGCGGCCAAACGAAAACTCCAAATTGAACGCGGTTTGCAAATCTGAGCTCCTCGTACGTCAATTAGTCGGATTAGAGATTTTAAATTTTTGACGAAAACACGAAAAAAAGACATGAGTAAACCCCTTGGAAATTTGTTAAAAAATGCAACTTTCTTAATAATCATCGTAGACTATTAAACTTGACTTTTTTTTCATCAGAAATACGAGAGAAATCGATTGCCGTTAAAAAAATTCAGCTATCTTCAATAGCAAAAAAATTAGTCAGTCACAGTGAACATTTTAGAAAATTAAAAGAAATAATTGATTTTTCAAACTTTGATCGGCCGTAGCGGCCAAACGAAAACTCCAAATTGAACGCGGTTTGCAAATCTGAGTTCATCGTACGTCAATTAGTCAAATTTAACGCGGTTTGCAAATCTGAGCTCCTTGAGTGTCAATTAACCAGATTCTATTAAAATTGGCGATTTAAAATTTTTGACGAAAACCTGAAAAACCACCCAAGGGTCCCCCCTTCTTACTTTTGCTCAAAAATTGGCTTTGAAATAATTTCCTGAAGAAACCACCGGTTCGATTCGGGGTTTCTGCATATCACTGGAAAGATCCCTTCAAGCCGCCTCGGAAAATGTACTTTCGCAAGAACAAATGTCGATTTGAAGCCCGTGACGCGTCAGCAAAGAAAACTCGAAAATGGAAAAAATCGAAAAAATCAACTTTTTTAATAATCATCGAAAAACGAGAGAAATTGATTGCTGTTAAAAAATTTCAGCTATCTTCAATAGCAAAAAAATAGCGTGTCATCGTGAACATTCGATTTTTCAGACTTTGAACGGCCGTAGCGGCTGAACGAAAACTCCAAATCTGGAGCGAGAGAATTTGACTGGCGTTAATTTTTTTTAGCTATCTTCAATAGTAAAAAAATTGGCATGTCACCATGAACATTTTCAAAAAAAGTCAATTTTTCAGACTTTGATCGGCCGTAGCGGCTGAACGAAATCTCCAAATTGAACGCGGTTTTCAAATCTGTGCTCCTCGTGTGCTAATTAGTCGGATTCAAATAAAATTGGCGATTTTTAATTTTTGACGAAAACGTGAAAATGGAAATTGGTCCCCTCTTCTTACTTTTACTCAAAAATTGTATTTGAAAAGATTACGTAAATAAACCACTGGTTGGATTCCCATTTTCTGCAAAAGGAAATGTAAGAATATTACAAGCAGGGTATTTTTTTTTACATACATTTATTTCGGTATTCAGCCGAAGAGAAAGAGAAAAGGCAAATTAATATATTCAATTAATCCGGGGCACGTACGCGCCGCTCAGATAAACTCACGCATGGGCGCCCCCGCATCAAATCTCCAATTTATATTTAAGTAAGTAATTTGTTTTCAAATTGGGTTTCGTTGCCGTTGCTCGTTTTTATTTATTTATTTTTTATCTGCGGATAAAGGCGGGCGAAGACGTGCGCCGTGCTTGGGGAGCTGATGGAGCTGTCAGATATTAAGTTCTGATCGCCCCCTTCTGCTCCCCTTTCTGCCTTTCGATTCACATCAAAGGAGACGACGACGACGCGATCCCGCGAACATTTCCAACTGTATAAAAGTAATTCGGCCTGCGGCTGCCGAGAATTCCGGATAAAAACTCGCCTGGATTTTCCCTCTCGACGACGACGGGCCAAACGCGAACGTTAGATCGAAAGAAAACAATTTTTTTCTGCGAGCGATACATTTTGCGCATTCATTTGACGACGGAAAGTAGACGTTTGATAGTTGCACTTTCCCGCACGTTAGCTGTAGCATCGTGCAGGATTTGTACTTTCCCGCACGCTGAACCACCTTTTGCCACCTCGTGAAAAAAATGGCATGTGGTTGATATTTATTATATTAGTTATACATATTTATGAATTGCGTTTGGAGTTTTCTGCAAAACGGTTGTAGAAAAAATATTGTGTGTAATTTCTGGCGTAAAGTGTCTTTGAAGATTTCGATAGATTGTCACGCTCCGCTAGTGCGTCGCGCGGTAACTGTCTATCTCAATCGGCAAACACGTTCTTTGCGCACTTATTTTTTTTTATTTTTATTTTTATTTCTTTATCGTATTCTTTATTTAAAATTTTTCTTGTAAAAAGGTAACGGAACAGCGTTGCATTTTTTTTTTAATTTTTATTTTTATTTCTTTATCGTATTCTTTATTAAAAATTTTTCTTGTAAAAAGGTAACGGAACAGCGTTGCATTTTTTTTAAATTTTTATTTTTATTTCTTTATCGTATTCTTTATTTTAAATTTTTGTTGTAAAAAGGTAAATAATGATACGCAAATAGCCATTTTAGGAGAGATTCAGAATCTCAGAAAATTACTGCAGTTACTGCAGTAACAAAATTGAAATAGCCACTCATGCGACGCAACAGTCTCCCAAGTTTGTAACCATTAAAGATTGTCCGTGTAGGCGCAACATGGTGCTCCCTCGCCCACATCATAAAATAAAATATTCCAGGGGAAAAGTTGTCCCGCATAAAACTTCCCGACGACGAAGAAAAACAGAACTCTCCGCAAGACGAACGGAGAAATCCCCGGGGGCCCTCCCTAATGCACTGTTTTACTATTCTAATGAATGCATATCGGCTTAGCCCCGTTCCGGGGGCTCCAAAAATCTCCTCTCCAGAAAGAAGAAATTCGCCCATAATCGCGATCGTGCCGGCCGTCGGTAAACGGGGAAAACGGGGAAATAATTAAAACCGTAAACAGGTGGAAAATCCGGATAAGCCCGTACGGAATGTAAATTCGGTACGGGGTAGGATCGCGAGAGTCCCGGATTATTTTATAATGCGCCGGGATTAAGTCCGGATACTTTTCAGGTGGCTGTGCCGCCGCTTCAGCCGCCGCCGCCGCCGCCAGGCAACGCTGTTCCGTTTCCGGTCCTGGCACAGACGCGCCTTCCAATTAACGGATATTAATTTCTCCGGGTTCACGCGTTCATTACGCATTCAACGTATGCTAATTGCTCGTCGGCTTCAATTTCAAATAAAACCTACACAATCTCTATAAAACACACACACACACAAAAACCATTAATCTTTCGGCGTGTAAAATTGTGGTTTGTAAAAATGTCATCAGGTTCACTTATTTTAATGGAGAGATTTTTTTTTCAATACATCAAACGTTTTATTGTTATTTACGCATTGGTAGTTCATCTTATTTAACCCTTTACCTACTAAAAAGTTTTCAAGACACTGGCTGCCTGAACGCAAAAAAAACAAAGACTGAAAATTTGATAAATTTTATTCCATTTGAATCATGTTACTTGTGGTCGTCAATAAGCGATTCACGGAATAAAAGAACGGCAAAAAATATGTGAATCGCTTATTGACGACAGCCGTAGTTACGGTAAAGTTTACCTAACGACAGCCTCAGTTAAAGGGTTAAAGTAGTAATATCACTCTTAGCAAAAGAGCTAGTTTATAGTGGTAGCAAGCACCGCTTTACAAACAACTAAAGTGAGCTCAATTATGAATTGCCCCAATTGGTGGACGCGCCGGGAACTGAAAATTTACATCATGCACTCGCTATAGATAATAATAATAATAACAATAAATTGTCTTTATTAATGCTAAAGTAATTACAAATATTAAATTTACAAGAGTAGGCGAAGTTCAGTTAGTTTATTCAACTATTAACTGCTCTTCCACTTAACCTACTATATCAATTAAATTAAAGTTAATATTAAAATTAAACATTTTAATTTATTAAAATATTTTTTTTTTTAAAAGATCTATTCGATCTTACGAATGAAATTAAAAAAAAAAGATCTATTCGATCTTACGAAAATATTGCCGCGAATACGGTGACATTCGATCTCAGGGTAAAATTTTGGGCGCGGATATGGCGGCATTCGACAGTTAAAGGTTAATACTTAAACGACAGTTTTGAGACTTAATATATTAAAATTCAC
Organism: Ocypus olens; assembly: GCA_910593695.2. Taxonomy (NCBI): domain Eukaryota; kingdom Metazoa; phylum Arthropoda; class Insecta; order Coleoptera; family Staphylinidae; genus Ocypus; species Ocypus olens. Next base: position 52,983,007 of record OU343056.1, read on the forward strand.
GAATCTTTTTTATTTTTTATTTCTCTTATTTTTTTTACAATATTAGTCTATTAAAATTTTTTTGTGGGACTTCTGGGAACGGAGATGCGCAAAATGACTTTTATCGCAAATAGTTCTTAAATCGACCGGCAATGCCTAAATAACGATTAAAAACAATTTTTTTTCAAAAAGAAATTCGATGTTTTTTTTAGTCCAAGGGCTCATTCTGATCAATATTTGTATTTTAATTTTTTTTGTGGGACTTCCGGAAATGGAGATATGCAAAATCACTTCTGTTGTAAACAGTGCCGTAAATAAATACCGATTAAAATATTTTTTTTCAAATTCTTTTTCTTATTTCTTCTTAAGTCTAAGATCTCATTCTGAACACTATTTGTCTATAAAAAATGTGGGACTACGAGAAATGGAAATACGCAAATGTCTTTTGTCGTAAATAGTGCTTAAATTGACTAGAAACGCCTAAATACCGATTAAACATTTTTTTTTTGAAAACATTTTTCTTATTTTTTTGTTCAAGTCTAAGATCTGAATACTATTTGTATAGTAAAAATAAAAAAAATGTGGGACCACCGGAAACGGAGATACGCAAATGTCTTTTGTCGTAAATAGTGCTTAAATTGTCTAGAAACCCCTAAATACCGATTAAATTTTTTTTTTCAAATCATTTTTCTTATTTTTTTTATTCAAGTCCAAGATCTGAATACCATTTATCTATAAAAAACGGAAACGGAGATACACAAATGTCATTTGTCGTAAATAGTGCTTAAATTGACCAGAAATGCCTAAATACCGATTAAATTTTTTTTTTCAAATCATTTTTCTTATTTTTTTTTATTCAAGTCCAAGATCTGAATACCATTTATCTATAAAAAACGGAAACGGAGATACGAAAATGTCTTTTGTCGTAAATAATGATTACATTGACCAGAAATGCCTAAATACCGATTAAATTTTTTTTTTCAAATCATTTTTCTTATTTTTTTTATTCAAGTCCAAGATCTGAATACCATTTATCTATAAAAAACGGAAACGGAGATACACAAATGTCATTTGTCGTAAATAGTGCTTAAATTGACCAGAAATGCCTAAATACCGATTAAATTTTTTTTTTTCAAATCATTTTTCTTATTTTTTTTTATTCAAGTCCAAGATCTGAATACCATTTATCTATAAAAAACGGAAACGGAGATACGAAAATGTCTTTTGTCGTAAATAGCGCTTAAATTGTCAAGAAACGCCTAAATACCGATTAAACATTTTTTTTTTCAAAACATTTTTCTTATTTTTTCTTTCAAGTCTAAGATCTGAATACTATTTGTCTATACAAAAATGTGGGACTACCAGAAACGGAGATACGCAAATGTCTTTTGTCGTAAATAATACTTAAATTGTCAAAAAACACCTAAATACCGACTAAATTATTATTTTTTAAACATTTTTTTTCATTTTTTTTTTAAATTTAAGATCTGAATACTATTTGTCTATAAAAAACTGAAACGGAGATACGCAAATGTCTTTTGTCGTAAATAATACTTAAATTGTCAAAAAACACCTAAATACCGATTCAACATTTTTTTTTTCGAAACATTTTTCTAATTTTTTTTAAGTCTAAGATATGAATACTATTTGTCTATAAAAAAATGTGGGACTACCGGAAATGGATATACGCAAATGTCTTTTGTCATAAATAGTGCTTAAATTGATTAGAAACGCCTAAATACCGACTAAATGATTTTTTTTTTAAACATTTTTTTTCATTTTTTTTAAGTTTAAGATCTGAATACTATTTGTCTATAAAAAACGGAAACGGAGATACGCAAATGTCTTTTGTCGTAAATGGTGCTCAAATTGATTAGAAACGCCTAAATACCGATTAAACATTTTTTTTTCGAAACATTTTTCTAATTTTTTTTTAAGTCTAAGATCTAAATACTATTTGTCTATAAAAAAAATTGGGACTACCAGAAACGGAGATACAAAAATGTCTTTTGTCGCAAATAGTGCTTAAATTGTCAAGAAACGCCTAAATACCGATGAAACATATTTTTTTTTTAAACATTTTTCTTATTTTTTTTTAAGTCTAAGATCTGAATACTATTTGTCTATATAAAACGGAAACGGAGATATGCAAATGTCTTTTGTCGTAAATAATACTTAAATTGTCAAAAAACGCCTAAATACCGATTAAACATTTTTTTTTTCAAAACATTTTTCTTATTTTTTCTTTCAAGTCTAAGATCTGAATACTATTTGTCTATACAAAAATGTGGGACTACCAGAAACGGAGATACGCAAATGTCTTTTGTCGTAAATAGTGCTTAAATTGATTAGAAACGCCCAAATACCGACTAAATTATTATTTTTTAAACATTTTTTTTCATTTTTTTTTTAAGTTTAAGATCTGAATACTATTTGTCTATAAAAAACGAAAACGGAGATACGCAAATGTCTTTTGTCGTAAATAATACTTAAATTGTCAAAAAACACCTAAATACCGATTCAACATTTTTTTTTTCGAAACATTTTTCTAATTTTTTTTTAAGTCTAAGATATGAATACTATTTGTCTATAAAAAAATGTGGGACTACCGGAAATGGAGATACGCAAATGTCTTTTGTCGTAAATAGTGTTTAAATTGATTAGAAACGCCTAAATACCGACTAAATGATTTTTTTTTTAAACATTTTTTTTCATTTTTTTTAAGTTTAAGATCTGAATACTATTTGTCTATAAAAAACGGAAACGGAGATATGCAAATGTCTTTTGTCGTAAATAATACTTAAATTGTCAAAAAACGCCTAAATACCGATTAAACATTTTTTTTTCAAAACATTTTTCTTATTTTTTTTTTGAAGTCCAAGATCTGAATACTATTTGTCTATAAAAGAAAATGTGGGACTACCAGAAACGGAGATACTCAAATGTTTTTTGTCGTAAATAGTGCTTTAATCGACTGGAAATGCCTTAATAATAATTATAAAAAATTAATTTCAAAATTTCAAAAAAAAAATTCTTATTTCTTTCTAAGTCTAAGAGCTCATCCTGAACGCTATTTGTCTATAAAATAAATGGTCTGTTTTCCGGAAACGGAGATACGCACAATGACTTTTGTCGTAGATGGTGCTTCAATTGACTGGAAACGCCTAAATAAAGATTTTTTTCTTCCAAAAAATTTTCTTCAATTTTAAGAGCTCATTCTGGGCTTTATTTGTCTATTAATTTTTTGTGGGACTTCCGGGTACGGAGACGCTAAATTATTTCTGTCGTAAATAGTGCTTAAATCGACGGGAAATGCCTAACTTGAAAATGTGACGAAAATACTTTTAAATTTTTTTAAACATTTATACACGTCATTTTGATTGGCAGTAAAGGATATTTCATTAAGAGGTGAATTTTTTGTTTTTCGGATAAAATAATTTATTTTAAGAGCAAATTTCTGGAATGAATTGCGATTAGGCAGCATTTTTCTATCTCAATTCATTCTTGAAAATTTGCATCGATTTAATGACTTGTGCAAAATAAAATTAATTCTGCCAGATTGTTCATCATCATTAATTTTCAGCCACGAAATTTCCCGGCGCATTCACCATTGCACAAATTATGATCACTTTCAATAAAATGTTACTCGATCTTCTGTTTGGCCCTAACCGCAGAAGATTTAATTGCGACAATGAATGAAGGACATTTTCCATTTGTCTCTCATTGTGTTTAAACTATTTTTTTCCTGAAACTAATATCCCAACATTTAGTTATTTAGTTTAGTTATTTAGTTATTTATTAACGGATTCACCATTTTACATATAAATACAAAAAAAAATGTATATACTTCATTCAAGTGAAGAAGACCAAATTATAAAACAAAACAAAACGGAAAACCAAAAGTCCTTCTAGACGATAAAACAATTTGATCAAATGGTATATTACAACACTTTTATTTTACAAAGATAAAGGTTGCGATCATTACTAATTGTTAGTCCATTTTGGGTTATTTAAAATAAAAAGAAATTTCGACGGTTTATAACACTATTTAAGCACCACTTAAGTTTTCTTATTACCAAATTGAGTTGCTGAATTAATTGATTTGAGCATTATACCAAAGAACTAATAGTGTTTTATTATACCGTAAACAGTCTGTGTTTGACCTCATTTTAAAATGATTTTAACAGGCAAACATGTTCTTCATAGTCTCATTAACGATATTAAATAACAGTTAGAGGACCGTTTTTCTGTCATTTTATTTAAATATTTTTTTCCTGAAATACATAATATTCGCATATTCAATTAAAAAAAAATCAAAAGTTGCGGTTTGACCTGATTTCGAAATTATTTGAATAGCCACAAATATTCTTCAAGGTCTTAATAACAATATTAAACGACGATTAGACGACTGTTTTTCTTTCATTTTGTTTAAATAGTTTTTTCCTGAAAAATAAAAAAAATCAAAAGTTAGTGTTTAACCTCATTTAGAAATGATTTTGATGGCCAACAATGTTCTTCATGGTCTTATTAACAATATTAAATAACAATTAGAGGACTATCGTTTTTCTTCTATTTTGTTTAAACGTATTTTTCCTGAAACGCATAATATTCGAAGTCATAGTCAACTTATAAAAATCAAAAGTTACTATTTGACCTCATTTAGAAATGATTTTGATGGCCACAAAAGTTCTTCCTAGTTTCATTAACAATATTAAACAACAATTAAATAACTGCTTTTTAAAATTTAGTTTAAATATTGTTTTCTTTAGAAATGATTTTGATGGCCACAAAAGTTCTTCATAGTTTCATTAACAATATTAAACAACAATTAAATAACTGTTTTTTTTCATTTAGTTTAAATAATGTTTTCTTGAAATGCGTAATATTCGAAGACATGATCAATTTCAAAAAATAAAAGTTAGTGTTTAGCCTCATTTATAAATTATTTTAGTGGCCATTAATGTTTTTTCATTAACAATATTAAATAACAATTAAACGATCGTTTAAAATCTCAAAATGCACTTTTTTCAAGCACCAATAACTTGGTGCCAAATCGTCGTAGGAACTTTATTCTTTGAGTCCTGCATAGGGAATTGATCAAATTTTAATGCCTTTATGGTGGATCGAGTCGACAAAAAAAACTCCGCAGACATCGTCAAAGTTGGAGATGGTTTCCTGAAAAAACTTTTGTTTCACAGGGGTGCTAGAGGGGGTGGAAGGAGTTACGCTTAAGTTCGCATGCATGAATTTAAACTTCGTTCTCAAAGATTCATCAAAATCCATTGAAAATACGCCGAGTTATGGCGGTTTGAAAATGGTCGAAATTTCACGAATTTCAAGTGAATTTTTTTTCCTTCAGTATATTTAGGCAGTTTTTGATAGAATTATATTTCTATCAAAAACTGCAAATCATCCATAGATTTTAAGATAAATCCATGGAAACAAAGGCTAATGTTTTCGTATTTCTTAAAAAAAGTGCATTCTGAGTAAATTCTGCAAATTTTCCATAAAAAATCCCCATATTCCCTATATTTTGGCATTTTTTGATAAAGTTATAATTCTATCAGAAACTGCAAATACTCCATACGTAAATTTTAAGATAAATCAATGCGAATAAAGACAAATGTTTCCGTATTTCTTAAAAACAAATATAGAATCTATGAATAAATTAGAAACAACCTTACTTGTTGCAGTAAGTATGAAATAAATCCAGGCTACATTTCGTTTTATTGGATTTATTGAATCCATTTTGAGTAAATTCGGAAATTTTCCATACAAATTCCTTATATTTCTTAAATTTAGGCAGTTTTTTCACAGAATTATATTTCTTTAAAAAACCGCAAATACTCCATGAATGGATTTTAAGATAAATCCATGTGAACAAAAGCAAATGTTTTTGTATTTCTTAAAAAAAATAAATTAAAACGCATTTTGTGTAAATTTTGCAATCCCTATACTCTTTATATTTAGGCAGTTTTTGATAAAATTAATTTCTAGTTTCTATTCTCTTAATTCTATCAAAAACTGCAAATACTACTGTTTTAGATTGGAAGATAAATCCATATAGCAACTTTGAAATAATTCAAAGTATGCCTTGATCTTTAAACATACAATTTATTATATTATTCTTGTATATCATAGTTCTATAACTGTAACACAGCCAATTTTAATGCATCGCCCGGCGCCTCCACCAGAAGTCCACGTGAACAGAGGGAAATGTTGAATATATTTCTTAAAAAAAAAAAATTGAATGCATTTTGAGTAACTTTCTAACAATTCTTTATATTTAGGGTTGTAAGATATTTTTACTTCAATTATTTACTTTTATTTTATTTTATTTTTGGACTAGTTTCGGCTCAAGTTGAAATCGGCAGAAATTAAAAAAATAGACAGAAATATGATACATTGTTTGTGTATATAAAAAATAAACAAATTAAAAATTATGTTAATCCGTACTGACATAGATTTAAGACACTTAATTTACATAGCATAATACTTACTTTTTAATTAAGAGTTTCCCACTTGAAGTGGCCACTCTGAAAAGTACCCCCAAACTTAATTTATTTATTATTGTTAATTAATCTCTTAAAAGATGTTACATTTCTCTGTAATTGAATTTATTTTATTTATTTATTTATATATACGGACAATCGTGTTTTATGAATATATGTCTGTTTGGGAAAATACTAATTATTGTTATTAATATTATTATGAAGAGGGAGATTGCAACTACGTGGTAATCCGTATTAAACTGAATTTAAAAAATCACTATGTTTAATGTGTTGTTTGTGAAACTATCATTTGGATTCATGAAGATATTTGCCTTTCACAAAAATAAGTTGAATTGAAGATATCATCGTGACAAATTATTTTTATGTACGTATTTATCTTTAATCAATTGTATTTTCTTGTTTTGCAATATTTCTCAGGTATTATTGTAACCTAGTTATTTATTGCAGTTAACTAAAATTGTTAATTTATCAATCTTAATTGGAAAAATTCCCAGTAAACACAAAATTAGATTGATTTTCACAGGCGCATTCACCAAAAGTTAATTTCAATGTATACGCATTTGAATGGCTATTCGTGGACGTAGATGCTAATCAAATATTCACCATATGCATTAAAAAAGTATATAAGCTACAGTCCCATTGCATTATTCTATTACATAAACTTTAAGGATCGGAATACATTATCCGCAAAGTTTTACGAGCGAATATCGATGAGATGTTTTAATAAAACTCAGCGGACACGTTCCCGTGAATTGGAAAACATAACAGTTACCTCTCCGCCAGAGAGGAATATATATATATATATATATTTTTACGTTCCGCATTAGTGGATTGCCTGGCCTGGAAATTCCATTTACTGGCGAGGCGACGACGTGAGCGCGAGGTCTCTTTCCCACTTCGAGGAGGCCGAACTCGCTCCTTCGCCGCCGTGCCCGAAGCGCCCCCGGACCCGACCCGGAAGTCCCGCTAGTGGATGGAACCGAGCAATAAGGAGCCGAGATAAGAAAGCGCCGCGTCTGAGGCTCCGCCCGGAGTCCCGGAATCCCGGATCGGCCGCCCAATGCGGAGCCAGGACCTCGCCATGGATTGGTCAATTTTTCGGTGACCAATGGAAAAGTGCACCGGCCGCACCACGATGACGCAAATGCTAACAATTTTTAGTGTTTTGTTATAAATAATGCATGGGGGAGGAAGAGCGGGGGCGGTGGCGGCGGCGGCCCACTCAACACATCTCCTCGCCCGAGAAAGAGATATTTTACGTGAGCACCAATTAAATCTCAATATATTATCGGTGAGTTATGGGCGCCACTCGACTATTCGGAATCGTTATCTCCATCTCTCGAGGAGGAAGATTTTATGAGTTTTAATTATGGGCCGAGACGGCGATACATCATGCAGTTAACACCGAAACAGACTCGGAGGAAATTTACTGCAGGACGTTTGCGCTTTTATTACCAATTATATTCAATTTTCTTAGTTAACTCGCGAAAGAGATCGAGATTTACCTTTTTTTGTTAATTTCACGTATATTGGCAATCAACCGTTACTTCATGACAATCCATGATCGAAAATAACCGTCAAAAGTCGTGTTTAAAACAAATTTAAAACAATTAGCATCGACTCGAAAATTTCTACATTTACTTAAAATTCGTCAAAAATAATAATTCTATCAAAAACTGCAAATTTCATAATCCATGCGATGAAAGGCAAATGTTTTTGTATTTAAAAAAACTAGAATGCATTTTGAGTAAATTTCGAAATTTTCCATAAAAAATCCCTATACTTCTTATATCTAGCAGTTTCTGATAATTCTATCAGAAAATTACCGTCAAAAGTCGTGTTATTAAATGTAAATTTGTATCTACATAATTGTGGTAAAAAATTTAGTAAATGTTTCGCTAAATTTATACATTTGCTTATACTTTTAAATAATTTAAAGAATGCGTTCGTCTTCAAACGTACGATTTACTATATTATTCTTGCGTATCATAGTTTTACAACTGAAACACAGCGGACTTTAATGCATCGCCCGGCGCATCCACCGGAACTTGCGAATTTCAAATCAATTACTTTGTAGCAATAAAATAAAATAAGGCACAAACTTGAAACTTTCTAAATTTGTTTAAAATACATTCTGTTTCATAACAATTAAATTATAAAAACAAGGCTTGACCAGATTTCGAAATAATTGCACAACTTACACGCGGTTGATAATCGTCGCTCACTTTCCGGTGGTTTAAAAAATACAAAGACAATTAACAATCATTTCAAACTTCTTACACTTGCTCTAAAAATATAAGTCCTTATATCCCAATCAAAATATCGACATACTTTTATACCAGATTTTGAGATAATTACAGTTAATAGTCAAGCGGAAATCGTTTACTTTCTAGTGGCTAGAAAAAATGTACAAATAATTGCCACAGACTTAAAACTTACTAAAATTTACTGAAAACTTTTTTGTATTATAATTAAATCAAAATCTAGAAACATCTGCTTATATTTCAATCAAAATCTTGACACTAGATTTTGAGATAATCACAGTTTAGAGTCATGCTGTAATCGTTTACTTTCTAATGGCTAGAAAAAAATGTACAAACAGTTGCCACAGACTTAAAACTTTCTAAATTTACTGAAAAGAATTTCTTTATTGTAATTAAATCAAAATCTAGAAACATCTCTTTATATTTTAATCAAAATCTTGATACACTCTCGCACTAGATTTTGAGATGATTACAGTTTATAGACATGCTGAAGTCGTTTACTTTCTGATGACGAAAAAATGTAAAAAACAATGGCCACAGACTTAAAGCTATCTAAATTTACTGAAAAAAATGTATGCGTTATAATTAAATCAAAATCTAGAAATATCTCTTTACCATATTTCAAAATAATTACACAAATATACAATTTATTAACGTGCGTATTATCGTTCACTTTACGACAGTTTAAATAAAAACATCATTAATTGAATTGCATTCATTGTCCAGAAACGAATTCTAAGATTAATTTTTAATACAAAGTACGGTGATTCACGTAGATTGACCTTTAAAAATAAAAACACCTTTAATTCATTTTTACAATTTGCTTAAACACATTCACAACATCAAAGATTCACTCGAAATAAATAGGAATATACACAACAAATATTCGCATAACAAAATTCACCTCTAAACAATTTAGAAAATTTCCTATACATACCGGCGGTGTGTTGTATAATAAACTTCCCGAAAATGTAAAGCAACAACATCTAAAAAAATTTAAAAATATACTAAAATTAATGTTAGTCTTGAATTCTATTTATTCTGTTAAAGAATTTAGTGAGTTACTTACTGTAAACTAATCAACCATAGGTACACCTACACACCCACATATCACTCGTTTTAAACTTTTAATTTGCAGATTTTACTGTATGTCTTTTTACTTTCTCCGTTACGCAGTACGAGAAAGTATTGTGATCGTGATTTTTTTTTTCATATTTTTTTTACGGAAATATACGTTCTGGGGTCCCTAGATGCCATTTCAACAATTTCTGGACATTTTTACTTTGTCCGTTACGAAGTACGAGAAAGTATTGTGATCGTGATACTTTTTTCAAATTTTTTTTTACGGAAATATCCGTTTTGGGGTCCCTAGATGCCATTTCAACAATTACTGAAAAAAAAAATGTGTCTGTGTGTGTGTGTGAGTGTGTGTGTGTGTGTGTGTGTCTGTCTGTGCGCGCTCAAAAACTAATAGAGCAATTATTAAGAAACTTTGAACATAAGTTATATTTGATAATCCAAAGAACTGAAAAGCTTTTGGTAAAATTTTGTACACCGGAAGTGGATGTTTACCTTAATTGTTTTTTTGTTTTTTTTTCAATATTGTTTTAAATATGAAAAATATGACAAAAATATTTATACAAATATTGAAGACATCAAAGAAATGAACATCTTCTGCTTAAAAATATTTTTCATTAAAACATTGTTATTCGAGAAAAAAAATTATTAATTTTTATTTTTGGTTAATAATTGTAAAACGATAATAGTTACAGCGAATTTATGTGAATAATAATTGTAGAGAATGTAGTTTTTTTCAAAATCCTTTTAGTTTTTGAGTAAACTTAGTTTTTAAATTTGAAGTATAATTTTTTCATCTTTCATAATTTTGATGGTTTAAACCCATAACTTTGTGCCAAATCGCCGTAGGAACTTCGTTATTTGAGTTCTGCGCAGGTAATTGTATACATTTTAGTGCCCTTTTGATGGATCGAGTCGACACCTTTTTTCCAACTCGGTACACGTTGCCAAAGTTGGGCGTTTTTTGCCCAAAAACGTGTTTATTGTTCGGGGGTTGAAGGGTTCGAAAAGGGATCATTCCAATCTGAGTTTACTTCCTTAAAGTAGAGCCAAAATGGGATTTTTTTCCCGAAAGAATCATAAAATTTGGTTGAAAAGTCACTGAGTTATGTGCGAAAAACTTCAAAATACACTTTTTTTCAAACACCCATAACTTGGTACAAAATCGTCGTAGGAACTTCGTTCTTTGAGTCCTGCATAGGGAATTGATCAAATTTTAATGCCTTTATGGTGGATCGAGTCGACAAAATTTTTCCAACTCCGTAGACATTGTCAAAGTTGGACATGGTTTCCAGAAAAATATTTTTTTACACAGGGGCGCTAGATAGGGGCGGAAGGAGCTACGCTTAAGTTCGCATGGATGGCTTTAAAGAAGACACTTTAAAGTTTTTCGCCCTCAAAGATTTATCAAAATCTATTGAAAATACACCGAGTTATGGCGGTTTGAAAATGGTCAAAATTTCACGAATGTCAAGTGTTTTTTTCCCTTTACTATATTTATATTAAAAAAAACGGCTAAGGTAAATATCCACTTTCGGTGTACGAAATTTTACCAAAAGCTTTTCCGTTCTTCTGATTGACAAACAGAAATTGTGCTTAAAGTCTTATGTTAAATCGGTTTTTAAGATTGAGCGCGTACAGCCAGACACATAGACAATTTTATTTACCAGAAACTATCTAGAGACCACACAACGCATGTTTTTGTTAAAAAAAAATGTGTAAAAAGTTCATACCATATCGATGTAAAATTAATAAATAAAAGATTTAACAATTATACATAATTAACAGATATATTAACATTAGTGCAAATATAAAATATTAAATTGAAAACATGAATGATAAAAATATACAGGGTCTTCATTTCAAAAGGAGCCACCATGAATAACTTTCGATCTGTAGTAGTTACGGTTTTAAGAAAAATACGTCAATTTTGTTTTCGAGGGGGAACTTAAAAACACTGTTTTTAGAATTTTATCTTTCACCGAACCTCCCCCCCCCCACGTTGGTGTGGCATATTCTGAAATGAAGACCCCCTCTCTTCTTCTAGCTGTATAGTATTTTGTATGCCCTTTAAAATGAGGTATCGCACAATTTTAAAGTGGCTGGGGTTGAGGGGGGTAAAAGATAAAATTTTAAAAACAGTGTTTTCAAGTTCCCCCTCAAAAACAAAATTTATGTATTTTTTCATGTAACCGTGGCTACTTCAGAACCAGAGTTATTCAGGGTGGCTTATTTTGAAATAAATACAATCTCTCTCTAAAATGAATGAAGCGTTTTTTTCTGAATAGAAATGACAAAGCAAAAAAAATAATGCGTGTTTTGATTTTCTCTTTTAACCCCTACCATAAAGTTGTTGAGAATTTTTTTTTTCTATTACCAAATATTTTTTTATAAAATAACATTATGGTATATTATTAAACGAGTGAGAAAGTTGGCCATTGCTACGAGGGTGAAGTTTGCAACACGAGCCGTAGGTGAGTGTTGCAATTCACCCGAGTGGCAATGGCCAACTTGTTCACGAGTTTAATACTATACTTTTTCGCATCATATTAAATAATTACCTAAAGATTTTTCTGTTTATATTAAATTATAACGATTAATTTTTCTATTTGTAAATTTCGGCAGTTCGCTGACAAAAAACAAATCGTGACCATAGTAGCAATTAAAAGTAAAATCGTCGTCATGTCATTGGCTAAAACATGTTGGGCAATGAAACCGCTATCATTTGATTGGACGTCACCGGTGGAGAAAATTATTCGGCCGAATAATGGACAACTTTCTCAATCAAAAACGATTTAACAACGTTTATATTATTTAATAAGATGCAAATAAATCCATTATACTTTTAATATAAATATAAACAGCTTCTGCGAAATCCCTATAAAGTTTTAAAAATTAAATTAGAAACATTAATGACGTGCTGGATATTGATTGAAATTATTTTCTAACATCCAAATCGAACGCGAAACTGCGCTGATGAGAGATAATTCTCGAAACGTGCCTGCAGATGGCTATTTACTTAAATTAGTCGTTTATGTTTATAATTCGACATTTAATTGTTATCAAAAAAGCCATTTCGATCCATCTCTATTTTCAATTATTTTATATTATGCCCGGCGCATGCACCAATATTAAAATTTTGGTAGCAATATGCAATTCATATTTAATTGCTCATTATTTTTTTATTTCATATAAATTGCAATTTACAATCATCTACATGTTAGTTAAAGTATAATTTTTTGTATCTTGCAAAATACTATTGGTTTTATTCCTTCCATCCTCGCCTCAGGATCTGCGGACGTGGTGTCCCTTCTCGTGCTAACGGTATTGAGGGATGGTCTGTTGTTATCTTTTTTTGTTCCTATTTTAGTTGGTTGTTTATGATTTTGTTGTTGAGTTTTAGTTTGAACGAAGTATATTTTGATTGTATTTTATTTTAAGACCTCAACATCTATTTTAGTAACATATTTATATTATAAATATTGTTACACATATTCTTCCAGAATTACCTATTTATATGTTTATATTTTTTTATATGTAGAAGATTATTACATTATTTTGTGGAAAGGTGATTTTCCGTAAATAAATTAAATAATTGAAATTAAAATTAAATAGAATTTAGAAAAACGTATCGAATTTAATTTAAACGCAAACAAATTACATTATAATTTAAATTAAATATAATCACAAAATATCAACGGATTAAAAACAAATATATCAAATTTCTTGGGTTATTATCCAAAGTTCAATGCAAGGAAAACATATTTTTGAACATGATAACACGCGCCTTTTTAATACTCATTTAATTATTTCAACGAAATTTACTCCTATCCTTCATGATAAGTAGTATTTATAGATACGTTGCATTGAAAATATTCTTCATAAGTTGGTTTCTATTAAATTTTAATAAACATGAAAATCTCAACTTCTTAACACAACAAATATAATTACAGAAAAATAAATTAAGTAACATGTATTACTAGTGCAATAAATATGAGGTATGAGCCACTGAATTTTGTTGCTGAGACGGCCTTGCTTTAAAGAAAAAAAAAACATAGCGGTCATGTCTGAGGTTCTTAATTCAACTGAACTAATCTAGTCTTCCATGACATTAATTGTCAAATTAAAATCAAACTGATAAGTCGGGACAGTTTGTGTTATTAAATAATGGCTTTCATGAACATGGTAGGCATATAACCCATCTTACAATTTTTGATTATTTTCTCCAACTAACCCTCCGTTATAAAGTACAAGAAAGTATTGTGATCGTGAAAATTTTTTCAAATTTTTTTTACGCAAATATCCGTTTTGCCATTTCAACAATTTCTGGAAAAAAATGTGTGTGTGTCTGTGCGCGCTGTACCTCAAAAACTAATAGACCAATTGATATGAAACTTTGAACATAAGTCTTATTTGATAATCCGAAGAACTGAAAAGCTTTTGGTAAAATTTCGTACACCGGAAGTGGGTGTTTACCCTAACTGTTTTTTGTTTTTTGCCAACATTTTCTTAAATATGAAAAATATCACAAAAACATTAAAACAAATGTCATATACTTGTTTCTCATTGATCACTTGGTGAAACATTATGTTAATATAGGTTTAAAAATTAAAATTCACTTGGTTTGTTTCACGATAGTTGAAAATAAAACAATTTAATCGTGAAACAAACCATGTGAATTTTAATTTTTAAACCTAATTTAAAACAAATATTGAAGACAACTAAGAAATGAGCTTATTTTGTTTGAAAACATTTTTCATAAAATCATTGTTATTCGAGAAAAAAAAATTATTATTATTTTTTTCATTTTTGGTTTATAATTATGAAACGATAGTAGTTACAGCAAATTTATGTTATTAATAATTGCAGAGAATGCCAAAATGAACAACTTATAGAGAATAAGTTTTTAATAAATGTCGTTAGTTTTTGAGTAAACTAAATTTTTGAATGAAAAGTATAATTTTTCCATCTTTCATAATTTTTACGTTTTAAACGTCAGTTTCATCCGAGTCTACGAAACGTTGGATGTAAATTTAAAGTATGATTTAAATTTAAAATAAACCATCAAAGCGTAAATATAAATAATACCATCAAGTCGGAGAAAGTAACATGATGATTCGTAAATATTAATTCCAATTCGGCGACATTCGTAATTTATCTCGCAGCCAACTCTGAATCAAAATTTTGTGGCTCAAACGATATTGATTACAGATTTGAGAAGACATATTTATATCTAATTAAAACTGCAAAGCAAAATATTTTAAGGTGTTGATATAAACGAGTTGCGCTTAAAAATAGGCAACCAATCATAATGAGATGAGCTTGAATGCATTTATAGTACGGCAGATAGGTGAATTGTGGGTTTCATGATATCAGCACGAAATTTGACGATTAGAAAGGGTGTTTGTAAAGATATTTGGCTATAAAGCCATTCCAGACTAAATCCATGAGTCGTGTTGCCGTCATTTTACAAAATGGCTGCCAGAATATCTCGTCGAATAGTGTGCAAATGCATATTTTGTAAACTCTGGATTGCCTTTGGAGTTGGGAAGAGCTTCAGCTTCATCAAAATAATTTTTAAACGTATTTATTCCAATTTCTGGTTAAACCATGTTGTTGCAATTTTGAGACATTATTTAATTTATATGTTGTGCAATTTTCCATTAATTTATTACATTTTGAATAGTTTTTATTGATTGATTAATAACTAATATATAAATTTAACAGAACTAATTTAAAATAAATAGATGCAGCCCTATTTTAACTTTTTGAGGAGGAACACTTTATGAGTTTTAATTATAGGCCGCGAAGGCGATACATCATGCAGTTAACACCGAAACGGACTCGTACAAAATTTAGTGCTGCATATTTGCGCCTTTATTACCGCTCTCCTATTCAATTTACTTTACGAAATGACGTAAAAAGGGCAAAAGTTACGTGTTTTTAACTACCCTCACGTATGACCATTAAAGAAAAAGGTATAAACAGGGGAACACAAAGTTTCTAAGTAATTACATTGATTTTTTTTTATGGCGTAGTTTTAAAATAATTAATGTCATACTATTTATTTCATTTCAAACACTTGTTTATTCTGTACTGAAAATAGTACTGTGTCAACAAATTAGAAATTGGACGTGCAGAATTTGAAGCGGATCCATCAGCACCCTCACTGACAAAAAGCAAAACAAGCGGTGATCGAAACGTTGAAAAGTGCGTCGGCAAGAAACACCGTGAGAAATAAAGAGTCACACCGGAATTTTGCGTGCTGCAGAAAACCACAAACTGCAATTTGTGAGTTGACAACAATATTACAAAATTTTATTCATTATATTCTCTCACTACATGTAACTCGTTTTACGATTAATTATATCGATGATATTTAGTCGTTGAAACTGAAGCAGCACAAATGCACTGGTTGAATCTGCAGATTATTTTCAACGGCTAAATGTCATTGAAAAGAATCATTCCAATTGTTTTACTGTAGCCAATAAATAATGTATTCCAATTGTTTTACTGTAGCTGATAATAAATTAGATTTGAAAAACGATGAATGAAATCAAAAATCATATGCAGTTTCGGATACCTTGTAACGCCTTGGTTAATGCCTCTGCGTTATTGGCTCAAAACATGCGTAAACTTCAGTGATTGATCACGTTTTAGTAATCATATTTAGAATTCTTTCTCCTTCTCATTATATTTTACCTTAATTTTAAATGTATTGTGTAGGGTGTTTATATCTGTTAATTCTTATCATTACTAATTTTTTTTTTGACCTGTGTAAGCTGTTTGGCATTCTCATTAATAAAATTACTTACTTACTTACAATTTACGGATGATAAACAATAGTTTACATGCCGAAATTAATTAATAACACAAGAGTAAGAAAAACATGTAAGACTTATTCAGTTATTGGTGAAAATATCGGATATTGAATGACCCAATTGCATGTTATTACTAGTACTACCACATAAATGCTTCTTCTCTTCAACAAGTGAGGTTCTCTCAAATTTATAAAAATTTTGGTTTAACATGTAATTTACACAAATATTCCCATTGAACCTAAGAAATAAAACTCCCCTGGGAGAAAGCGCCCCTTCGCGAAATTCCATTCCGCAATCAAGTTCTCTAAGACTTAATGCCATTACCTAAATATATAATTAAGAAATCCCTGAATAATTCATCTCATCCCTTGTCCGCGCGTCCGTAGAAAAAAAAAACGCCTCCTAATGAACCGCAAGGAGTCTCGTCTTAAAGAGGATAAAAGAATGCCAGAAAAAAAAAACTTTCCCGAGTCTGATTAGGCGGCAAATCGAATTAAGATTTTTAAACCCTTAATTAAATAATAAGCCCTGGCGAGTCCGCACGCACAGGGGGGTGGAAAAACGCGCTCGGCGCGCATTTGCATAGGTACACACAATAAAGAGATTGCAGCCCCTGATGATGCAAAATTCGACCGCCAGGAGACATTTATAGGAAAAGATAATGGAAGTGGGGGATGCCGCGGGGGGTGGTGGGTGTCTTCATTAAGTTTGTTTTGACAGGGAGTTCCCGGGCAAAGCCTGATTGCAAAAACGCCGAATCAAGTTTATTCTCTTGATTCGAAGAGACTTTTAATTGCGTTAGGGAAATTTTCTTTGTGTGTGGTTTTTGTGCGCCCGCGAGTAAATAAGATTGAATGAGAGAGAGAGTCAACGTGAAAGTACGAAAAACTTTGTAGTTTTTTTTCTCTTCCGCGCTCGCGATTTACATATTCAAATGTTGGTTTTAAATTTTTTATAGATTATACAAATTCTAATTAGAGTACACTTTATAATTATGATTATTTTTTTTTACAGAAAATGCATTTTTAATCTCTAAATACTTTCGTCGCTTTCTTTTCTTAAAAAAATTGGTGATTCTATTATTTCTATTACTTTCTCCGATTTGATGGTATAATCGTTATTTATGATTAATAGGGGACGTAATCACATTTTTCCCTTGGTGCGTTGAATCCCGCGGGGCTACAAATTTGCACCTCTGGAAAAATCACGCATTTCTCTCCCTTGATATAATATAATCTACTATTTAGTTGTTACTGTCAAAAATCAAATTATTTATGTCGCAGAATATAGTTCGTTTCGTTGCCGCTAGAAGTTCAAATACAAAACTAACACAAATGTGTGTTTTTGGAAAATCGAAATTGACGAGTTTTTTTATTAACAAGACTTTAGAATCTTGTGAAAACTTTTATGAATGAGAAGTTCGATATCTTGAATCATAAATTTCCTGCATCTATATGCAACATTGTTCGAAGACTATGCCAAACTTTGAAGATTTACCCAAAGAAACTCGAGGCCGCCACAATTTTTAAAGTACTGGGACTGGTACAACACAAATATTGTTGGCGATGATAATTATATTACTGAATTAAAAATGCTGCCGTCAATTTTTCTTCTCGTTATTTCACAAATTGACCAATAATTATTACAGATTTCAATAAAGTAATTGATTTCTAACAAAGAGTAATATACCGGGTGTGTATATATTCGATGTTATAGGCTATCTCGGTAGCCTCAAGTTTTAAGTAAAAATCTGATTTACACGTTGTAACCTCTTTTTCTGAAATTTTTCAATTTTTTCAATTTTTGGCTATTTCAAAATACGTCTTTTTCCAATTCCAATTGAAATTATCTTTTTAGGTTTTTCTTATCGCAGAATGCATTTTTCTTCTTCTCTACTACAAATTCTGAATGCAATTATTTTGTTTTCGGTTGTCAAAGATTGGTTAATTCTGGATGTATTGCCAAATTTTAACAAATTATTTTTTTCATTTTCTTCTTATCGCAGAATGCATTTGCCTTCTCTATTATAGATTTTGAATGCAGCCATTTTAGTTTGGGATGTCAAAAACAGATTATTTCTGGTTGTATTTCCAAATTGAAATAATTTTTTCTAATTTTTTGTAATGACAAAATACAAGTTCTTTAATTTCTACTTTAGGTTTCGAATGTAGCTATATGATTTTTAGATGTGTTTTGTCAATTGTTGGACTGGATGTTAAAAATAATTTAATGATGGATGTAGGTATTTCTAAATTTTGAAACTGTATGTCTCCTCAATTTATACAGTGCACGCCTAAACTATGGAATATCTTCAGTAAAACCGAAATAAAATATTTTTGGAAAAAATCCTCGAACAGGTCGATTTTCTTTTATAAAAAAAACACATTTTTGCATGAAAGTCGGTTTTCATTCGTCGTTTCTATGCGAGTTCAGTCCGCCATTTTGTTTTTAAATGGCAACCCCCTACTATTGTTCTTGATTTTGAGAGATCTTCTCATTGTCGAGCTGGCAGTATAAAAATATTGGCGACCATAGTTTTTTGGCCAGAGTCGGCATGGACAAGGGGTACAATTTGCGGGTTGTTTACTACCGACGATTAGGGATTCTATTCTCGACATAATGGTATAGAAATTGTAATTTATGACCATATTCGAACCTTTTCTACCTGCTAGAGAGGAGGTCTGGACAAGCTTCCAAAAAGACATCCGAGTAAAGTGGGGTAATAAAATGTACAATTATGAATAGGAAATAGGAAAATTAAAGCTGATATCATTACGAAGATTATAATATAATCGAATTATTACTGTACTGTACTGTGGGCAATGAACATTAAATTACTCAGTTTTACTGTATTCCTAAAATATTTTGTAATAAAATTGATATGCTATTGAAAATCATGGTGTATTTATGTATGCAAATCAAAGGTGCATAGAATTTTAATTTTAGTAGGACATTCATGCTAAAAACAGCTGTTTTGGATAATAAATATTTACAAAATTTGGGTAACTTACTGCCACTAAAAGCGGATGGTTATTTTTACGATTACATTACAAACATACATTTTCGTAATTAGAAAACCGAACAAAATTCTTAACTATTCTAAAAATTCTTAAATTTGAAAAAATAGGTGGCACCACCTATTTCTAATTTGTCAACTTGTTAGTGTGTGCCTTAATATATTAAGTAATTTATTGAAAAATTGACATTTTCTTATTGGTTAATTAATATAAAGCTATGAGCAAGAATAATTGGTTAATAAAACGGTTACCTAATGGTGATATATGTTGACAACATATATCACCATTTTTTTAAGAACTATCTTAAAGTGATTTTGAACGAAATATAAAATCTGTAACTTCAAAAGTATTTGAGTATTAAACTAAAATAAGCTCTTTCTAAGGAGTTGTATGGAAGTTTTATATTGCACTACTAATCTGAAAATTTTGGATTATATCAAATATGTAAATTGAATGATCTGGTGAAGAAATCATTGAAAGTTGAACAGTACTGTGACAGTATTCTAAGTAAGAAGATGGAAGTTATCTGCGACTCTACGAAAAAAATTTATGTCCACAATATGTTTATATATCAGAAAATATGACACAAAATGGAAATTTATATTTAAGATGTAGAAAAAGATCGTGTCTGGGTAGTGCTAAAGTAAAAACTGGGGGAGTATTTGTTTTGAGGACCCCACATATTCATCCCGCAGACCCAGATGAAATAAACCAAATAAAATATGTAATCTGCATTTTTATTATTCGCATTGTTGCTAATCAGTCAATGGAAAATTTTAAATATCTATTTGTAAAATTTGTGAAATCACACAATTAAGTTTTCTCGTTACCTAAAAAAGTAGCTCATTTAAATTATACATCGACTAAATCAAAGAAGTAAAAGAACAAAGAAATTCAAGTGTCCTCTTTTGAAAATAAGACCGTTAATATATAACAAGCTACGATAGTAGTAATAATAGTTCCGCGAAAACTTATTAATTTAAACAAAAACTATGAAAATCAATTTTTAAATATTTAAAGGGCTGGCAACCTTGGCTTTTATGTTTGCCAGATGTTTCCATTCTTCACCCCTAGTACCTGCGTTCGACCTTCCCTTTAAATTTTAGAAGGAATTTAAATGAATGCTACACAACTCAATAACCGTTCCAAACTAACATACGCTGAATAAAATTAACTCATATTTAATTCACATTACACTTCCTCTTTCAATCTAAACGGAAATTATCAAATTCAAAACTTTTAACTGATTGAGGTTGGCGGCACACAGTGGGACGGATGACTATTCTAGCGCGACAAAAGTCAAATGGTCCGTTTTTTTTCAAATAAAAAGAAGATCCTATGTTTTTTCGGCTGCTGATTTCCAATGTGAGTGTACTTTTTAATTTGAGCCCATCTAAAGGCTATAATTCGGAAAATACACCTTAAAATTTACATTTTTTAAGAAGGTTTTCAAATAATAATGAGCAAAATAATGTAACCATAATAAATTTAAACTTTTAAGTCATGCCCGGATTTTATTCATCTTAATTTAATTTAATTTATAAATCTTAATTTTTATTTTATAATTCAACAAAGAAATTTTTTCTCAAATCTAGATTTATTTTGAAGGTTAAAGTCTTCCAAAATAAAACTATCTTCTGTAACTTCTGTAGCTAAATAGTGTTCACTTTCAATGTTTTAAATCGTTTTTTTTTTTAATGGAAGCAAAGGATCGCCTCGGCATCGATCGAATACGGAGAGTTACAGATTAGTGTCCAAATATCGAAATGGAGGACATTTAGGAGGACACTATTCAAGGGAGGGTGGAACATACAAAAGGGGGTTAATTTTGTAAATTTACGAAATTACGCTATCATAATTTGTTGAGAAGTTATAGCCGAAAAACAAAAATATAGCCGATTTTTTAAGGGGTGAGTTAAGGGGTGAAACATGGTTTTTAGTCGAGAAAAAAAATACGTATCAAATATTTTGGGCCCCTCTACAAATCCACTAAATTTCATTAAAATCGGAGTGGAACACATGGGTTACTTCCCTTGCTAGTACATAACTTTGCAAGTTATCGTAAGTTATCGCAAGTTATCGCAGCTAGAACATGCTAAGAATCATGTGAAAATGTCTGAAGAAAAATGACATGAAAGCCGTTTTTCGGCAAAATTCGGCAATTTTGTTGTACAAGCCAAAATATATCCAAATTTATAATAAAATTAACGTTGAAATCAAAAAATTATAACGACAAATAAGAACAACTGAAAAAATACTTATCACTGAAAGAACACTTGTTATCATGTACTAATTGCACAAAAAAAATCCCAATTATTTATATGTACATTTACTAACTGTTTTCTGCATTTGAATATGTACGAATACGCTCCTTCATATCAACGCGTAAGTATTCGGCAAGGTGAGTACAGTCATTGTCGCATTTCACAGCAAGTGTATTTGCGACAGGTGACTTCTAACGGTTATTTTGATTGAAGAAGTGTTATAGAAAGAGATTTTCAGCTTTTATTTTTTTTTTGGGAGTAAAAATTTTTTGACTTTTGTCGCGCTAGAATAGTCATCCGTCCCACTGTGCGGCACTTACTTCGTAATACATTTTTATTAAATAAAACACACGTTTACTTAGTTAATATCACACTGTTTATTTATTAGTGACTGCACTTTCGATCAACTTAACTTATAGTTTGATAATGGTCATTGTTTGATCGAAACTGCAGTTACTAATAAATAAACAGTGTGATATTAACTAAGTAAAAGTGTGTTTTATTTAATCAAAACTTTTACTTTTAAATGTAACATGGATCAATGAAATTATATTTATATTCAGTAACTCCGGAAAATCCTATTCTAACCAACATACAATAAATTAATCTAATTCAAGTATATTCACATTCTAGGGACGAAAGACATTGGGTCGATAGCCCATGTGACAGTCTGGTTTATTTGAAAAATATGTAAAAAATGTAATCATGTCAAAAGACTGTTAATAGAGATTATGTATATATAAATTCTAGTATATATTACATATATTTTATTTATCCAATACTATTTTCATTTTTAAAATTAAAAACATATTCGATGATTTTCTTATTTTTACACATATTTCAAAGTAATAATATTTATTACTTGATAACAAAATTGATATTTATTATATGTTTTAAGTACATTTAAAAATTAAAATCATTTTGGTTTTTGAATGTGCAGCAATTTTCAGTCGAGTTATGAATTTTTGAAATAGTATTTTTTTCAATGACGAACACTCGAATGCAACATTAATATGAAACGCAAGGATAAAATACTACAAAAATTCAATTTACTTCACAATACGTCGATATTTCAAAATAATTTTGACAAAAGCCAAAATTATTATCTGCTGCAATTTTCCGTTGGGCTACGAATTTTTGAAAATGTGTTTTTCTCAATGACGAACACTCGAGAGCAAAAAATAAAAATTAATATGAAACGAATTTTTACATCACCCAGTAAATTTATTAATAATTAACATAATTTTTGTATTACACAGTTTCACTAGTGCGCAATTACTTTATAACTCGAGTTATGTACTATACTTGAGCTACAATCATACCTTTACTGGTTTAAAATAAGGATAACTTGCAATGTACTTTTATGTGCATTTATTATCAAAGTTAAAATAAAAATTATTGACAATTTAATTTTCATATGTAATATCCCTAATGCGTCAAATATTACCGATCATTAAAAGGAAAAGTATTCTATTTCTTAATTATTTCATCTTCATCTTGGGGCGATCAACCAGTTAGACATGAATACTCGGCTTATTATAACACACCCCAAAAAAGGGCTCACTACCTGCTTGGGCCAAAAATTTAAAATTCGATCCGGTGGGCACGTGCCCGCAAGTTTGACATTTTTACAACCGTCTGGTGATTATTACCGACCGCAATAAACCCAAGGGCCATGCCGCCTACTCTGGACATTTTTAGCGGCTCCTAAATATTGCCATCTTACATAAGAAATTTTTCGAGTAAATGACAATTGAAGTAGGCCAGAAAGACCTAAGGTCGATAGCCCAGACAGAGACATACTAACAAACTTGTATATAAATAAAACGTTACTGTGTATACTATATATGTAAGTGTCTGAATAAAGATGTTGATGTATGTATGACAATTGAAGGTGAAAATAGGATATTTAGAGTTTCTGTAAAATTTCTCATTACCAGCCCCTAAAAATAACTCTTTAACTAAAAATAAGTTCCGATCAGAAACCAGAATATAATAGCCAACAAAATAAAATAATTCTCGCAATAAAATTAAAAAATCAAAAATATAGGATAAAAAATTAAAAATTGAAAATTCGGGCTTAAAAATCAAAAAACGCGGACCATAAAATCAAAAATCGAAAATTTATCATTACTAATCAATCAGCTGCCAAGATTTTCTTGATTCTTAAATGTTGATAGTTAATCTTAACATTTTCTTGGCACTTTATAGCAGCCCAATGGAAAAAATCAAGCTTTCGTTGGCAGTCAATTGCTGCATTAATTGCACATGGTACGGGTGAAACCTATTTTTACGCAGAATTCTATTTACCGAAATCTTGTCAATTGAACTCCCGATTAATTTCTCTGGTAATTTTATCAGGATATGAAAAGTTTAAAGAGTCGATTTTTGTTTACTGGCAAAAATGAGCAAAATAGTTGCTAATGACGACTGGATGTCCAATTGACAATAATAATAATAGTAATAATTTCCGGTAGACATATAACTATAGATCTTGCATGTTTACTTTACCAGTAGATTAATGTGAAATGTGGTAATGCGAAGTATAACATTTCCTTTTAAGTAGTGTTTAATAAGATTAAGTTTGTATACTGTAACTATCAGTAAGTGTGTGCTCTCGGCGTTTTGAGAGTGCGTCAGTTATGGGGGTAATTTGCGGGGGTATTACGTGATAATTCCGTGCAGCCCCATGTGTGTGTGTGTGTGTGCGTGGGTGAATCTCGCATTTCAGCGAGGGTAGAGCGGCCGCGTCGTCCCATCCTGGCTCCTCCGACTCCCCCGTGTTTGCTCTGGCAACATGCTAATTACTCTAATAGCTCCCAGATATCAGTCTGTGTGATATGCGGAACGCTATATATTTGAAACAACTGGGAATGTTGCACGGAATATCCGTTTTAGCAATAAGGCCAATACGGAGTTCGCCATTACTCATTTGCGGCGGACCGAGTTCCGAGCACTCCACGGAAGGAAATGTAAAGTGGCCCGGAGACCGGAAGTCGCTGAAAGAATGCCGGGGGCCGGTTATCGCACATACTTCCGGCCGGCCGTTCCGGTATATCGGAAGCCTTAAGTGTGTCGCATGCAACCTCCGCCGCCGCCAAGGAAAAATCCGGCTCCTCTCTATTTTGTCACACTTTGTCCGCACGGAACGAACGCCGAGGCCCGAGACTAATTGCCCCCGACGACGACTTCAACTTCCACACTTTAAAACTAATTCGCGTTCGCAATGATTGATCGCGAAATAATTGGATTTTTTTTAAACTACAAGTTTAAACTTCAGTAATTGGTCGCGTTTTGAATAACTATATTCACAAAATAAGATACACTAGTCCTCGCAGTCTAAAGAATTCTAAATATGATTACCAAAACGTGACCAATCACTGACCACCCACCCGCTTCTCGTTCCACTTGGATTTAAACTACAAAATTGCGTTTTGTAAACTTTAAACTTTTCAAATTATTACTCAAAGAAGTTCCTTTGACCCAACAGGATTTGTAGGTTAAAATAAAGTTAATACGGTGGGTGGTGGGTGGGCCCTATCCTACAATCCAACCTGTTGCCCACACTCCGATATTTCCTCCAATAAATAAGTGAATTACAAAAACATAAAATCTGAAATGTCTTCCTTATTCTTGTGTTATTCATTAATTTTGGGGTGTAAACTCTTGTTTATCATCCGTAAATTGGATGGTGGGATAGGGCACACCCACCCACTCCTCATTCCACTTAGATTTAAACTATAAAATCGCGTTATGTAAATTTTTAACTTTTCCAATTATTTGCCAAAGAAGTTCTTTTAATCCAACACGATTTGTAGGTTAAAGTAAAGTTGATACGGTGGGTGGTGGGTGGGCCCGATCTCACAATTCAATATGTTGCCCACGCTCCGATATTTCCACCAATAAATAAGTGAATCACAAAAACGTAAAGTCTGAAATGTCTTTCTTATTCTTGAGTTATTAATTAATTTCGGCGTGTAAACTCTTGTTTATCATTCGTAAATTGGAGGGTGGGATAGGGACCAACCACCCGCCCCTAATTCCACTTACATTTAAACTACAAAATTGCGTTTTGTAAATTTTTTACTTTTCCAATTATTTGCCAAAGAAACTGTTTTAATCCAACACGATTTGTAGGTTAAAGTAAAGTTGATACGGTGGGTGGTGGGTGGGCCCTATCCCACAATCCATCCTGTTGCCCACACTCCGATATTTCCACCAATAAATAAGTGGATCACAAAAACATAAAATCTGAAATGTCTTTCTTACTCTTGTGTTATTAATTAATTTCGGCGTGTAAACTCTTGATTATCATCCGTAAATTGGGGGGTGGGACAGGGCCCACCCGCCCGCCCCTCGTTCCACTTGAATTTAAACGACAAAATTGCGTTTTGTAAATTTTCCACTTTTCCAATTATTTGCCAAAGAAGTTCTTTTAATCCAACAGGCTTTGTAGGTTAAAGTAAAGTTGATACAGTAGGTGGTGGGTGGGCTCTATCCTACAATTCCACCTGTTGCCCACTCGCTGATATTTCCATTTATAAATAAGTGAATCACAAAAACGTAAATTCTGAAATGTTTTTCTTACTCTTGTGATATTAATTAATTTCGGCTTGTAAACTCTTGTTTATCATCCGTAAATTGGAGGGTAGGACAGGACTCACCCACCGCCCGTCAGTCCACTTAAATTTAAACGACAAAATTGCGTTTTGTAAATTTTTAACTTTTCCAATTATTTGCCGAAGAAGTTCCTTTAATCCAACAGGATTTGTAGGTTAAAGTAAAGTTGATACGGTGGGTGGTGGGTGGGCCCTATCCTACAATCCAACCTGTTGCCCACACTCCGATATTTCCACCAATAAATAAGTGAATCACAAAAACGTAAAGTCTGAAATGTCTTGCTTACTCTTGTGTTATTAATTCATTTTAGCGTGTAAACTCTTGTTTATCATCCGTAAATTGGAGGGTGGGACAGGGCCCACCCATCTGCCCCTCGTTCCACTTACATTTAAACTACAAAATCGCGTTTTGTATATTTTTAACTTTTCCAATTATTTGCCGAAGAAGTTCCTTTAATCCAACAGGATTTGTAGGTTAAAGTGAAGTTGATACGGTGGGTGGTGGGTGGGCCCTATCCTACAATCCAACCTGTTGCCCGCACTCCGATATTTCCACCAATAAATAAGTGAATCACAAAAACGTAAAATCTGAATTGTCTTTCTTACTCTTGTGTTATTAATTAATTTTGGCGTGTAAACTCTTGTTTATTATTCGTAAATTGGAGGGTGGGACAGGGCCCACCCACCCGCCCCTCATTCCACTTAGATTTAAACTACAAAATCGCGTTTTGTAAATTTTTAACTTTTCCAATTATTTGCCAAAGAAGTTCTTTTAACCCAACAGGATTTGTAGGTTAAATTAAAGTTGATACGATGGGTGGTGGGTGGGCCCTATCCTACAATCCAACCTGTTGCCCACACTCCGATATTTCCACCAATAAATAAGTGAATCACAAAAAACGTAAAGTCAAATGTCTTTCTTATTCTTGTGTTATTAATTAATTTCGGCGTGTAAATTCTTGTTTATCATCCGTAAATTGGAGGGTGGGACAGGGCCCACCCACCCGCCTCTCATTCCACTTAGATTTAAACAACAAAATCGCGTTTTGTAAATTTTTAACTTTTCCAATTATTTGCCAAAGAAGTTCTTTTAACCTAACACGATTTGTAGGTTAAAGTAAAGTTGATACGGTGGGTGGTGGGTGGGCCCTATCCTACAATCCAACCTGTTGCCCACACTCAGATATTTCCACCAATAAATAAGTGAATCACAAAAACGTAAAGTCTGAAATGTCTTGCTTACTCTTGTGTTATTAATTCATTTTAGCGTGTAAACTCTTGTTTATCATCCGTAAATTGGAGGGTGGGACAGGGCCCACCCAACCGCCCCTCAGTCTTTTTAGATTTACACTACAAAATCGCGTTTTGTAAACTTTAAACTTTTCCAATTATTACCCAAAGAATTTCCTTTAACCCAACACGATTTGTAGGTTAAAGTAAAGATGATACGGTGGGTGGTGGGTGGGCCCTATCCTACAATCCAACCTGTTGCCCACGCGCCGATATTTCCACTAATAAATTAGTGAATCACAAAAACATAAAATCTGAAATGTTTTTCTTATTCTTGAGTTATTAATTAATTTCGGCATGTAAACTCTTGTTTGTCATCCGTAAATTAGAGGGTGGGACAGGGACCACCAACCCACCTCTCGTTCTACTTGAATTTAAACGACAAAATTGCGTTTTGTCAATTTTCAACTTTTACAATTATTTGCCAAAGAAGTTCCTTTAATCCAACACGATTTGTAGGTTAAAGTAAAGTTGATACGGTGGGTGGTGGGTGGGCCCTATCCCACAATCCAATCTCTTGCCCACGCGCCGATATTTCCACCAATAAATAATTTCGACATGTAAACTTGATTATCATCCGTGAATTGGAGGGTGGGACAATGTGACAATTTTTAATTTAATTTAAGATCGAAAAAAAGTACACATTATTAGAACGATTGTTTTGGCACGACACGCTTTCCGTGCGATAGTAATCGACGCAATTATAAATTAATTTGTGGCCTTCGATCCCTTTTTGCGCTCCCTTCGGAACGGTGTTCCTCTGGATGGTGCGAAGAGTTGAACAAGCCGATCGCTCGGTCCTGTCCGATGCAGCTTTGCGGGATCAACTAGTATGCAAATCGTATGCAAATGGACGTGGGGGACGCTTTCGTCGCCCTCGAAGGGGGGGCCAAGGGATAAACCCCACTGACTCATCGCATCTCCTCGCATTAGGATACCTTAAAACTGATTATAGTCCACGTTATGTCTAATGCTCTTACGCTCCGACACAAATTGGGGACCGCCCGGCAACCCTACACCCACGACGACACGGCGTAATTACACCCCTAAGAACTAACTCGTCGGAATTAACACGTCCGCGGTTATAGACGAGGCGGAAGTGTTCACCTACTAATAATTTAAACAAGGTCAAAAACAAAGTTGCATATAATTCAGTTTCGTTGTGGATTTTCAACGCCAACTTCGTCGTCGATTTTTGTTGTACACTCGTGAATCAAAAGTTTGAATATTATTATTATTATTATTAATAGTACTTGACAATACATGTACAATTCAAGCATTCAAATGAATTGTTAATTGAAACAAATTAACAGTGTACACCATGCGGATGATTCAATTAGACGAAACGCGTCGTGACGCCATTGAAAGAGTCCCTACCCTCGTCGGCCGGCGTCGCGGTCAAGTAATTTACGAGGGTGCGCGGAGAATCGCGACGGCAACTCCTCTGTATTAAGATAAATGGAAGTCGGTTGTGGTATCAGGGGACGTCATCGAGTGTCACCGACGATATATTACTACAAATCTACACACTCGTTAACTAGATGGAACACATTCTCCTGCAAACATGGCAGGAATGATTGGATTGGGAGGGTGGAAATGATGGGAACACGTCGCTTTTTATCGACTGCTAGGGTAACAAGACCGGATCGTATATATTTTTTTGTGGCATTTTTACCTCGCTATTGACATACGATTTTAACAGATTTTAACACATTTTTTCAGTCTTAAAGTCTACATTCAGGTCTCTAAAGTAGAACTTTACGCTCTAGTGCGGAAATAACTATGTTAACCTTTAGTGAACGAATACTTTAATTAAGTTACCGGCGCGTCCACCAAGAGATCAATTCACAATTGAGCTCATTTTAGTTACCGGCGCATCCACCAAAATTTAAATACACAATTGAGCTCATTTTAGTTGTTTGTAAAGCGATGGTTGCGACTATTACAAACTAGCTCGTTACGTAAGAGTTAATTAAGCACTTTTCCTCGCTCTAATAATTTGATAAAATTTCAGTTCTACAAAAATGCGCTCTAAGGGTTAAGTGCAAGCTTGTTCGCAAAATTTGGCTTCATACATATCTAACCCGAATCAATCGGAGTTTTTGTTTCCATTTAATAATTGAGAGAAAGAGAGAGAGAGATGTTGAACGAGCAATGCAGAATGCAAATCCGGGGGTTAATCTAGAAAACTGGAGCTCGTCCCGGGGAAGGAAAAACCAATAAGTAATGCGTTCGGATCGTTGGGGTGGCTCGCTGGGACGATCATTATAAGAAGCGCCTGCAAATATTTAGCCGATGAATATGCATGAGTCCGTCAGAGAACACCGCCTGTTTTTCTAGAGCTCTTCTCTTCTCTTCTCTCGTCCTCCAACCCCACGTCCACTCACTAATGGCGTATATACACCGGCTCTTTCGTCTCCACGGAATGGATCGCTCGCGCACGGCACACAGCACACAGCACACACACACAGATCAATTTGAAGTACTTATAAACTCGCATTTCGCTTGTAAATTGTGCACGCTCCGCCATCGACATGCAAATTTATGCATTCCTCTTTGATTTTAACACTTCAGATTGGAATACACGCGAAATATAATAAAGTTTTAATGAGGACCGCGCGCGCGGAGCCGTTGTGCAAGAAGGGGACGACCATTTACACTACAAAGTCGTCCAGACACTCCGATCCGAAGGCATAAGTACTTTTTCAGTATTGTAATTAAAACAGCCGCAATTTACAAATTAAATGGAACGTTAACAGTTATCCAACTCATTATGTATCGTTCAATCAAATAGCTCTATTCTGACACTGTAAACCAATCAAAAGTGCTTATAGCGACAAGAAAGGACGCTATAGGCAACACACACAGCTTCACTGTATGGTTCGTTGCGAACTGTCAAGGCACAACGCCATTGAAGTGTGTTTTTTTTTAAATAGAACATACGAAATTCTACATGATCGCAATTAGCATGTTCAGAGATTAAAAATTCGCACTGTATGATAATAATTCTTCTTTATTATTCATTTAAAATCTAGAAATGTCCCTTATCGATATTTTGCTTTAAATGCACGAGAATGAAGTTTATTGTAATTTTGAAATCGGGGATTTTCCCGAGCGCTCAAAAAAATATAAAAACAATTTCAATAAACGTAAAACTTTCTGAATTTACTCAAAATTGTTTCTTCTTTATTATTCAGTTAAAATCTAGAAATATCCCTTATCTATATTTCGCTTTAAATACACGAGAATAAAGTTTATTGTAATTTTGAAATCGGGGATTTTCCCGAGCGCTCAAAAAAATATAAAAACAATTGCAACAAACGCAAAACTTTCTGAATTTACTCAAAATTGTTTCTTCTTTAATATTCAGTTAACATCTAGAAATGTCCCTCATCTATATTTTGCTTTAAACGCACGAGAATAAAGTTTATTGTAATTTTGAAATCGGGGATTTTCCCGAGCGCTCAAAAAAATATAAAAACAATTGCAATAAACGCAAAACTTTCTGAATTTACTCAAAATTGTTTCTTCTTTATTATTCAGTTAAAATCTAGAAATATCCCTTATCTATATTTCGCTTTAAATACACGAGAATAAAGTTTATTGTAATTTTGAAATCGGGGATTTTCCCGAGCGCTCAAAAAAATATAAAAACAATTGCAATAAACGCGAAACTTTCTGAATTTACTCAGAATTCTTTCTTCTCTATTATTCAGTTAAAATCTAGAAATGTCCCTCATCAATATTTTGCTTTAAATGCACGAGAATGAAGTTTATTGCAATTTTGAAATCGGGGATTTTACCGAGCGCTCAAAACAAAATATAAAAACAATTGCAATAAACGCGAAACTTTCTGAATTTACTAAGAATTGTTTCTTCTTTATTATTCAGTTAAAATCTAGAAATGTTCCTTATCTATATTTTGCTTTAAATTTACGAGAATAAAGTTTATTGCAATTTTGAAATCGGGGATTTTCCCGAACGCTCCAAAAAATATAAAAACAATTGCAATAAATGCAAAACTTTCTGAATTTACTCAGAATTCTTTCTTCTTTATTATTCAGTTAAAATCTAGAAATGTCCCTTATCTATATTTTGCTGTAAATACACGAGAATAAAGTTTATTGTAATTTTGAAATCGGGGATTTTCCCGAGCGCTCAAAAAAAAATATAAAAACAATTGCAATAAACGCAAAACTTTCTGAATTTACTCAGAATTGTTTCTCTTTATCATTCAGTTAAAATTTAGAAATGTCCTTCATCTATATTTTGCTGTAAATGCACGAGAATAAAGTTTATTGTAATTTTGAAATCGGGGATTTTCGCGAGCTCTCAAAAAAAATATAAAAACAATTGCAACAAACGCAAAACTTTCTGAATTTACTCAAAATTGTTTCTTCTTTATTATTCAGTTAAAATCTAGAAATGTCCCTCATTTATATTTTGCTTTAAATGCACGTGAAAAAGTTTATTGTAATTTTGAAATCGCGGATTTTCCCGAGCGCTCAAAAAAATGTAAAAACAATTGCAATAAACGCAAAACTTCCTGAATTTACTCAGAATTGTTTCTTCTTTAATATTCAGTTAAAATCTAGAAATGTCCCTCATTTATATTTTGCTTTAAATGCACGTGAAAAAGTTTATTGTAATTTTGAAATCGCGGATTTTCCCGAGCGCTCAAAAAAAATTAAAAATAATTGCAATAAACGCAAAACTTTCTGAATTGACTCAAAATTGTTTATTCTATGATTTAATTAAAATTTAGAAATGTTCCTGCACCGGTAGTTGAAATTGTTGGCAAGTCACTTTGAAAATTTTAGAAAATACTCGATTTTTTAAATTTTGAACGGCCGTAGCGGCTAAACGTACTCCTTGTGTGCAAATTAGCAGGATTCAATAATAAAAAAAAAAATTGACGAAAACCTGAAAAACAAACTTTTGCCGAAAAATTGCATTTGAAATGATTTCCTGAAGAAACTATAAGCCACTCCAAAGACCTCATCAAAAGCCATCATACAATGTACTTGCGCAAGAACAACTGTCAATTTGAAGTCCGTGGCGCGTTCGCAAAGAAAACTCGAAACTTAAAAAAAAATCGAAAAAATCAACTTTTTTAATAATCATCGTAGACCGTTATGTTATACTATTTTTTTTTATCAGAAGTAAGAGCTAAATCGATTGGCGTTAAAAAATTTCAGCTATCTTAAATAGCAAAAAAATTAGCGAGTCACCATGAACATTAAAAAAAAAATCGATTTTTCAGACTTTGATCGGCTGTAGCGGCTGAACGAAAACTCCAAATTGAACGCGGTCTGCAAATCTGTGCTCCTCGTGTGCTAATTAGTCGGATTCAATTAAAATTGGTGATTTTTAATTTTTGACGAAAACCTGAAAATCTACCCAAGGGTACCCCCTTCCTACTTTTTCTCAAAAATTGGCTTTGAAATAATTTCCTGAAGAAACCACTAGTTTGATTCCGGGTTTCTATACATCACTGGAAAGATCTCTTCAAGACGCCGCGGAAAATGTACTTTCGCGAGAAATAATGTCAACTTGAAGCCCGTGACGCGCCAGCAAAGAAAACTCGAAAATGAAAAAAATCGAAAAAATCAACTTTTTTTAATAATTATCGTAGCCCATTGAAGTATACCTTCTTTTTCATCAGAAAAAAAAGGGAGAAATTGACTGGCGTTAAAAAAATTCAGCCATCTTCAATAACAAAAAAATTGGCTTGTCACCATTAAATTAAAAAAAAAAATCAATTTTTCAGACTTTAAACGGCCGTAGCATCTCAACGAAAACTCCAAATTGAACGCGGTTTTCAAATCTGTGCTCATCGTGTGCTAATTAGTGGGATTTAATTAAAATTGGTGATTTTTAATTTTTGACGAAAACCTGAAAATTTACCCAAGGGTACCCCCTTCTTACTTTGTCTCAAAAATTGGCTTTTAAATAATTTCCTGACGAAACCACTGGTTCGATTACGGGTTTCTACACATCATTGGAAAGATCCCTTCAAGACGCTTCGGAAAATGTACTTTCGCAAGAACAAATGTCGAATTAAGGGCCGTGACGCGTCAGCAAAGAAAACTTGAAAATGGAAAAAATCGAAAAAATCAACTTTTTTAATAATCATCGTAGACCCTTCAGTTATACCTTTTTTACATCAGAAGAACGAGCTAATTTTTTGGCTATCTTTAATAGTAACAAATTTGGCAATTTATCATTTAATTCATCCAGCCAAGTCTTGGTTAAAATACCCTCTCTAGATTCTCCAGTTCTCCCCGAGCGACTGCGATATATTCAAATGAGTCAATCAAAGCTGCGGCCAGAGTCCGGACGCTCCGGTGTTAATTCCGGATTCCCGACGGAGCGATGCTCCGGCAAAAACCGAAAAGGGTTCCGCCGCTCAAAGACATGCAGATGCGCCCCGGCCGCAAATAAAGCTCTCGGAAATATTCGAGAGGGGCGGAGGGGCGAAGTCTCACCCTGCTGCCGAGAGTATGTGCAGACGAGAGAGAAAAGTGGAAGAGCTCTCTCGGAATGTATTCCGTAACGCCGAGGCATAATAAAGTGGTTGAAAGCTTTAAAACTTCTCGATTCTCGGCCGCACATTTTATTACTTGTTTCAATGAATTTATTGTAACGCTAAATGATCGTCCGCGCCCTCCCCCTTAAGGGCCTTAGGGGGATTTTTACATGGAAATCACGATCCGGGCCGCGAGGGGACCCGGAATTAAACGGCACCGAATTTTTGTTTTGTCTCCCGATCTCTCGTCGCCAGCGTCGGGCCGATGTATAAGCGATTAATTAATTTTTATTGCCCCATCGGGGCGGCTGTAAAAATTCAAATTAAATATGCCCGGGGGGCGGCCGTAAAAATCACGTCCATCGGATTCAATTTGTCGACCGCTAAACTGAACATCTATAAAAAAAATGTGATCTTTCATGAACAAACGAGAATGAACTTGTAATGGTTTGAGCCCTGGTTGTCATGGAAAAAATACTTCTTGAGTACAAAGAGCTTAAGTTAACAATACTTTAAACTTTTACATTACCAAAGTGAAAACAGTCTCTTGCCACCTTGTTAAATTTTAATGTCAATAAATTGTTTTTCAAAGCCATCTTCGATTTTTGTTTAGTAAAATGGCTATTGAAATGGTTGATAAAACGAGTTTTCTGAAAATAACTTTTAATGCGTTAGGAATTGGGACAGGGTTGTTATTAGGAAAAATGTTTGTTTTTTAATTCCGCATGGAATGACATAAAAATATACAAGGGCTCTAATTTAAAATAAGAAAAATAAAGTGCTTTAAAGTTTGAAATGTTTGACACTAAATTTTGGACACCCTGTATAATTCATATCGATCAAACTTGGTTAACGGGACTATCAGACCTTATTTAATAAGCACATTGTATGATTTTATTAACAGGGCACTATTTTTATTTTTTATTCATTTTTTAAACCAATAGTGCAAAACTGATTTTTTTTTAGTTTTAATTTTATTTTGCTGATATCCCTGAATCGATTCCAATAAAATTATAGGAGTATGTAGGCAACCATAAAAGGTACCCAAATAAGCAATAAAATACACAACATGTAATTTAAAAAATATATCATCATATACTTCTCCATACAGACATCATCGCAAGAAGTGCGGTTTAGGTGCGAGTTCGCGCTAAAAGGGTGGGCGCGCGGCGAGACGGGGATGGGGTTGCACAATGAAAACATCACACAATCGAAACCAAATTGGTAGAAAATTGATAATAACCCTGCATGGATCGCGAGAGAGACGCCGCGATGCCGGGCGTCCTGGGAACGGACGGAGAGGTCCCATTCGCGCCGTTATTAAAATGTAAATGCGGACAAGTTCCTGTCACAGGAATAAAACTAGATTGCGCCCTGTTTATGGGGAGAAGAGGTCGAATAATCAGCGTGTGTGTGTGTGTACACGCGAGGGTGTACGGTTTTGCGGATCCGTGTGTGCATTGTTAATTAATGGATGGATTCGGCGTTTTTGACCGCAAAGCCACCCCTTTTCCATCAAACCGCCACATAGTTCTGTAATTGATTATTAATTGCCATTCGAGTTTGTTTATGGAGTGTTCGGAAACGAAAAAAAAAAATAGTTTTCAATTGCAACTTTCATTGATGAAATACGCGCTATGGAAAAGCTTCTGCTTGAATTGAAAGCGTTGGGATTATTATTTTTGATTTTTTTTTTAATTTTCGGTTCATTACATTTGCTTTTATGTAATCTCAAATGATAAATGAGAGATTTGGGATAGATGAAACGTTAGCGCTCTAGATTTCGAGAATCCTGATTCCTGCAGAAAAGTTTTTTTTTTACTTAGGCTTAGCCATTCAGTCACACACGGCTTATTTTTGTATGAATAAATGTGAATAAATGAAGAAATGAATAATGTAAGACATATATACCACTACACCAAAGGGCCGCCCGCACAAAAGTTGTGGAGGCAAGACATTTTTAAAGAATTTTTTACAAATTTGTAATGAAATGTAATGTAGAATCCTCAAATGAAACACGAATTAATGCAATGGTTGAACAAAGGATCTTCACCACCCAAATAAGCATCTGCAGGTAAGACAATTTTTTTGAGGTACTGCGGGCATTCTCCTGGTCTACAATTAACGCAATGTCTACAGAGAAACAAGTTGCGATACACCAAAAGAGGCCCAAAAAAACTTAATTGCTGTACGAAAATTGCCTCACAAAATTCGATACCCCCTTAGTTTTATTTAAATTAAGAGAGTATTAATGGAGTAACAATAAAAATAAATAATCGCAGTGAAATGGATTAACAAAACAAAACGTCACACAAACAATTGAAAACACTTCGTATCAAATGAAAAAAATCAGAAGAGGCTTGACGAGTATGTCGATAGAAGCCAGTTCTAAATGATAGAGCAATAATGTAGTGGCAACAGGATGGTGCAGCTCCTCATTATTCTCGACGAGTTACTGCGTATATTGATTTTCAAGGACGCTGGATCGGATTAAATAGTCGGATAAATTATCCAGCGAGATCCGAAGATTTTTTTTTTTTGAGTTTTAAAGGATATAATATAATATTGCGCCATCTATAGATTTGGAAGACTTGCAGAATCGAAACGTAGAAGCATACTGAATAATTACTACAGATATGGTGAGAGCAACTTATACAAGAAATCTTAAGTCAAAACTAGAATTTTGTATTCGAATCTGGAAATCAATTATTTTTTTTATATCTATTCATTTACGGAAGGCCATTACAAATATAAGAAACTTTATTTTGAATAAGCGATACTTCGACCATTGAGGATGTTGTTTTAAGGAATTTCTTCTACGCGTTTTATATTTTTTTCTGCGATATTTTCATTCGTGCTCAAAAAATAAAACGAAAAGTTTCAAAAATCCATATCTCTGGTGAACATTGTTGAATTTACAAAAACCAAATTAATTTCGAATAAGCGGACTTCGGCCAGTGAGGATTATGTTTTATGTAATTTTGTCTGCACGTTTTATATTTTTTTTTGCGATATTTAAATAAAACTAAAATTTTCAAAAATCCATATCTCTATTAAAAAAAGTTGAATTTACAAAAACCAAATTGATTTTGAATAAGCGATACTTTGACCATTAAGGATATTTTTTTAAGGAATTTCTTCTACGCATTTTATATTTTTTTCTGCGATGTTTTTATTCAAGTGCTCAAAAAATTAAAACGAAAATCTTCAAAAATTCATTTCTCTATTGAAAATTGTTGAATTTACAAAAACCAAATTGATTTGGAATTAGCGATACTTCGGCCATTGAGAATGATTTTTTATGGAATTTTTCCTGCGCGTTTTATATTTTTTTCTGCGATGTTTTTGTTCAGATGCTCAAAAAATTAAAATTAAAATCTTCAAAAATCTATATCTTTTTTGACAATTGCTGTATTTACAAAAACCTAATTGATTTTGAATTAGCGATACATGGTCATTGAGGATGATTTTTTATGGAATTTTTCCTGCTCGTTTTATATTTTTTTCTGCGATGTTTTTGTTCAGATACTCAAAAAAATAAAACTAAAATTTAAAAAAATCCATATCTCCATTAAAAATTGTTGTATTTACAAACACCAAATTTATTTTGAATAAGCGACACTTCGACCATTAAGGATATGCGTTTGATATTTTTTTCTGCGATATTTTCATTCCAGTGCTCAAAAAATTAAAACAAAAATCTTCAAAAATCTACATCTCTATTGAAAATTGTTGAATTTACAAAAATCCGATTGATTTTGAATTAGCGATACTTCGGCCCTCGAGGATATTTTTTTAAGGAATTTCTTTTACGCATTTTATGTTTATTTCTGCGATGTTTTCATTCAAGTGCTCAAAAAATTAAAACGAAAATCTTCAAAAATCCATATTTTTATTAAAAATTGTTGAATTTACAAAAACCAAATTAATTTCGAATAAGCGATACTTCGATCATTAAGGATCATTTTTAATGAAATTTTGTCTGCACGTTTTATATTTTTTCTGCGATATTTTTGGCCAAGTGATCAAGAAGATAAAACTAAAATTTTCAAAAATCCATATCTCCATTAAAAAAAGTTGAATTTACAAAACCAAATTGATTTTGAATAAGCGATACTTTAACCATTAATGATATTTTTTAAATGAATTTTTTCTAGGCGTTTTATATTTTTTTCTGCCAAAAAATTAAAATAAAAATTTTCAAAAATTTATATTTCTATTGAAAATTGCTGCATTTACATAAACCTAATTGATTTTGAATTAGCGATACATTGGACATTGAGGATGATTTTTTATGGAATTTTTCCTGCATGTTTTGTATTTTTTTCGGCGATCTTTTTGTTCAGGTGCTCAAAAAATTAAAACAAAAATTTGCAAAAATTAATATCTTTTGAAAATTGTTGAATTTACGAAAACCAAATTTATTTTGAATTAGCGATACTTCAGCCATTGAGGATAATTCTTTATGGAATTTTGTCTACGCGTTTTATATTTTTTTGCGATATTTTCATTTAAGTGCTCAAAAAAATAAAACTAAGATTTAAAAAAATCTATATCTCCATTAAAAAATGGTTGAATTTACAAAAGACAACTTTATTTTGAATAAGCGATACTTCGACCACTAAGGATATTGTTTTAATTAATTTTTTCTACGCGTTTTATATTTTTTTCTGCGACGATTTCATTCAAGTGCTCAAAAAATTAAAATGAAAATCTTCAAAAATCCACATCTCTATTGAATATTGTTCAATTTACAAAAACAAAATTGATTTTGAATTAGCGATACTTCGGCCACTGAGGACAATTTTTTATGGAATTTTATCTGCGCATTTTATATTTTTTCTGCGATGTTTTCACTCAAGTGCTCAAAAAAATAAAACTAAAATTTTCAAAAATCCATATCCATTAAAAATTGTTCAATTTACATAAATCAAATTATTTTTGAATAAGCGATACTTCAACCATTGAGGATATTGTTTTAGTGATTTTTTTCTACGCGTTTTTTGTCCATCTCTAAAAAATACCCATCAAATATTACAAATCCATTAAATTTCATTAAAATCGGAGAGGAACACATGGGTTACTTCTCTTGCTAGTACAAAACTTTGCAAGTTATCGCAAGTTAGCGAAAGTTACCGCGAGTTACCGCAGTTCGAACATGTTGTGAATTATGTGAAATTGTTTGAAGAAAAATGACATGAAAGCAAAATTCGGCAAATACATATATCCAAACTTATAATAAAATTAAGAAATTACAACGACAAAAAAGAACAACTAAAAAAATACTTATCACGAAAAGGACAATTGTTATCATGTACTAATTGCACAAAAAAAAATCCCAATTATTTACTAACTGTTTTCTGCATTTGAATATGTACATATATTCTCCTTCATATCAACGCGTAAGTATTCTCGTAGAATTAGTTTCAAAACTTCAAAACACTCAAAATAAACCTGTTTCTGACATCCATCCTAAAAAATTGATATAT
Organism: Ocypus olens; assembly: GCA_910593695.2. Taxonomy (NCBI): domain Eukaryota; kingdom Metazoa; phylum Arthropoda; class Insecta; order Coleoptera; family Staphylinidae; genus Ocypus; species Ocypus olens. Next base: position 53,022,868 of record OU343056.1, read on the forward strand.
CACAGCTATGAACACAATGGCAACTCTAGAAACTTGAATTGAAGTAAAGAAAACTGCACGCGGCGATTTGAAAAATTACTACTACTACTTCAGCAAGTGTATCTGCGACAGGTGACTTCTAACTGTTCTTTTGATTGAAGAAGTCTTATAGAAAGAGATTTCCTGCATTTATTTTGTCTTTTGCAAGTATCAATTTTTTTACTTTTGTTGCGCTAGAATTCATCCGTCCTACCGTGTGCTGTATTAAACGGACGATCCTCTCAATTATTTTTCTAATATATGATTTCGTTCCTTGCAAGCCCTAAAGAACAATAAAAATTAAATTTCCTTCCATTTATTTATTAACTCCATCTGGGCATGTTCTTATGTGGGCAGCCAACTTTTGTTAAATTTTGTCCGTCTGTACTAAAATCAACGTAAAAAGTAAATATAATTCCCGTCTGTCCGATTTCGACGGATTTAAACATATAACAATTAAAGTCGCTTTAACGTCCATCCATCAAAAGCAAATCGCCCTCTCGTCGCCCCTTTAGGGGTAGCGCAGCATTGTGTCCCGTATCTAATACAGTGGGACCGTGGCCACTGCATTATTTTTAACGCACCTCCCTCTCTCTCTCTTACACCCTCCCGGATAAACGCATTGTTTATCCTCCATTTCACCCCGCTAAATAGACGGTTTCGGCGGTCGTGGGGTTGAGGGTGACTCCGTTCGGAACGTGTCCCCCACAATGGGCCGCGCTGGTAAAACAGTAAATATTTTATTGGTACCATTGTGAACGGTTTATTCCGTACACCCCTCGATACTACCCTTTGATTGATGGGCCCCCGTTCGCTTTCAATACAATTAATCGGACACGCTTTCATATTTTTCGTACAAACAAAAACATGTAACGATTTTAACATTAATAAGAAGAAAAACACAAAAGAGTTGATAGTTGATCAATTTTCAGAAAGATTTTGTTAAATGTTGTTTTCCATTTGTGAGAGACTTGGGTAAGAAAATTGCGACCATAGTAAAATGGCCAGACCGGCATGAACAAGAGGTACAAGTCGAGATTTGTTTTTATTGTGAACAGTTTGTATGTATTTAGATTTTTATTTTTGTAAGCACTTTGAATGAAACCAATAAATATAAATACAAATACCGACGATTAGGGATTCTATTCTCGACATAATGGTATAGAAATTGTATGCAAAAATTCTTCAAAAATGCACTAATTTTCAAAAGAGTTGAGGAATGTTTACGATGTTTTCTTTTCCAGTATCGTTGATTGATATTGATCGCAATTTATATTTTGGTTCAGTTTTTGTTTCTCCTAAAGTCGCTAATAATAATATTTTATTACTTGTAATGTTAGATGGCTTACATTCAGTCCTTAATTTTTCCGAGAGTAAATCAATATTTACCTTTTGCAGTTGGCATCCTTTTCTTGTATAATGGTCTTCAGTAGTTCTTTTTGGGGCGGTCCGTTGGTGCGGGTTGCACCGCGGCCGTGTGGGTTTGATTCCCAGCCCAGACGAAAGATTTTTCGGTTTCGAGAAGTATTCGTTCGGGTCCGTGGTTGTTTGTATACGTCTTTCATTATTTATTTGTTCATTTATTCATTTAATTTATAACTTAAAATATTTATATAAATTGATGATGGTTAATGGTCATAGCACCAAGGCCAGGCATAACGCCTAAAAAAAGTAGTTCTATTTCTCTTTTCAGAGCTCGATTTTCTTCAAGTAGCTGCATTCACCTTGCTTGGTATCTTTAATAACTCAACTTGCATCATGTCAACATACATTTTTACGTTTCATAATGAGAGTTATTTGAAAGCATTTACATTACAAAATGTTAATTCGGTTACTTCAATCGACAATTTGCATACGCATCGAACGGCAGTGAATCTCTTAGCGTGCCCTTTTATCTCTTATCTGGCGTTAGTGCAAATAACAAATGTAAGTGTGTTAGACACGTCCCTTCGGTGGGTCTTATCAGGTGGTAAGCTCAGACAAAGCCCCGTGCGAACGGCGCAAGAAGCTCCCTCGAGAACAACGGCATTTGCATGCTATCGAATTCGCCGCCCCCTCTCTCTCTCTCCTCCGGAACCCTCCACCCATCGATATTATTATTATTTCAATATCGGATATATGTGGAGGATATCAAATCCCTCTGCAAAATAAACTCGCCCTAAATCGGAACGTAAACATTTCCATTTTTTTTTTTTTATAAATCCAACAAAGGTATGTACAAATAAATCTGTTGAAGGGAAAGAAAATTAATTATATTTATTCAAATCTGTAAATGAAATGTTTGTATTTAATTCAATACTTATATTTAAAACATAAAATACATTTTGTTTTATTTATTCACTCGAAAACTCGATTTTTCAAATCGTCGTAATTTGCTTCAATTTGGTCGAAAATCGATGAATCTTTCAGTTTGGGAAAGATTCAAGCTTTATCTTTAAGAATGTGTAGTTGATTTTGACCCCAAGTCTAACCCACACCCCGTAAGAACACGATGGGAAAAAAATGTTTTTTATGTAAAAAATTGTCTAACTTTGACAAGCTGTACCGTGCGCGAAAAAACTCGGCGGAAAATTTCACCGCAATGGCAGAAAAATTTAATCAATTTCCTTCAAATGCCTTAAAAATTCGAGTCGTTTCGATAATTTGGAGCAAAGTTATGAATTTTTGAAAAAAAATGACATTTTTCACTTTTTTGGCCATAACTTGAGTAATTTTGCACCAACATCGATGAACTTTTGCAGTCTGAACAGTTTCAAATTTTTTCTTCAACGTCATGTGAATTGTTTTGTTGCTAAAACGATTCCACCCCCTGCTACCCCCTTAAGGAAAAAAAAATGTTTTTCAAGTTTAAATGTGCAAATTTGGTTTCTTGTACCGTGTGTAAAAAAACATCGGTCAGCATGGCAATAAAGTTTAATAATTTTCCTCCAATTTCCTCCAAAATTCAAGTCGATGCGAGGATTTGGCGCGAAGTTATGCAGGCGTAGAAATTCGAAAAATTGTTACAATTTTGATCGATTGAAAAAAATATAAAAACAACTGCCATCGACTTAAAGCTTGCCAAAATTACTCAAAATTTATCAGCAATTATGATTTTGTAAAATACACGTGCACACGCCGGATTATGTGATAATTACATGTAATCAGAGCGGAGAATTTCGAAAAATTGTTATAATTTTGATCGGTTGAAAAAAATATCAAAACAACTACCATCTACTTGAAACTGGCCAAAGTAACACAAAATGTATCAGAAATTATAATTTCGTGAAACATGCATGCACACCATTACCAGATTTTGTGATAATTACATGTATTCAGAGCGTAGAATTTTGAAAAATTGTTATAATTTTAGTGGCCTGAAAAAAATTTAAAAACAACTGCCATCCACTTAAAACTTGCCAAAATTACTCAAAATTTATCAGAAATTATGATTTTGTAAAATACACGTGCACACCATCACCGGATTTTGTGATAATTACATGTAATCAGAGCGTAGAATTTCGAAAAATTGTTATAATTTTAGTGGCCTGAAAAAAATTTAAAAACAACTGCCATCCACTTAAAACTTGCCAAAATTACTCAAAATTTATCAGAAATTATGATTTTGTAAAATACACGTGCACACCATCACCGGATTTTGTGATAATTACATGTAATCGGAGCGTAGAATTTCGAAAAATTGTTATAATTTTGATGGATTGAAAAAAAATATAAAAACAACTGCCATCTACTTAAAACTTGCCAAAATTACTCAAAATTTATCAGCAATTATGATTTTATAAAATGCACGTGCACACCATCACCGGATTTTGTGATAATTACATGTAATCAGAGCGTAGAATTTCGAAAAATTGTTATAATTTTGATCGATTGAAAAAAATATAAAAACAACTGCCATTAACTTTAAACTTGCCAAAATTACTCAAAATTTATCAGCAATTATGATTTTGTAAAATACACGTGCACACCATCACCGGGTTTTGTGATAATTACATGTAATCAGAGTGAAGAATTACGAAAAATTGTTATAATTTGGGTGCTCGTGCGATTATTTCGAAAAGTACTGAAGGGGTGTTTTGAGATTTTTTCAGGAACATAAACTAGAAACAGTTTCGAGTGTTTATACGAATTTTCCAGTTTCTAACAATTGTCTTTATATTTTTTCAAACGCTCGGAAAATTGTGCGATTACAGAATGACTCGAGCACTTGCTCGTGCGATTATTTCGAAAAGTACTGAAGGGATATTTTGAGATTTTTTCAGGAACATAATCTAGAAACAGTTTCGAGTGTTTATACAAATTTTCCAGTTTCTAGCAAATGTTTTTATATTTTTTCAAACGCTCGGAAAATTGTGCGATTACAGAATGACTTGAGCACTTGCTCGTGCGATTATTTCGAAAAGTACCTGAAGGGATGTTTTGAGATTTTTTCAGGAACATAAACTAGAAATAGTTTTGAGTGTTTATACAAATTTTCCAAATTCTAGCAATTGTTTTTATATTTTTTCAAACGCTCGGAAAATTGTGCGATTACAGAATGACTTGAGCACTTGCTCGTGCGATTATTTCGAAAAGTACTGAAGGGATGTTTTGAGATTTTTTCAGGAACATAAACTAGAAATAGTTTTGAGTGTTTATACAAATTTTCCAAATTCTAGCAATTGTTTTTATATTTTTTCAAACGCTCGGAAAATTGTGCGATTACAGAATGACTTGAGCACTTGCTCGTGCGATTATTTCGAAAAGTACTGAAGGGATGTTTTGAGATTTTTTCAGGAACATAAACTAGAAATAGTTTTGAGTGTTTATACAAATTTTCCAAATTCTAGCAATTGTTTTTATATTTTTTCAAACGCTCGGAAAATTGTGCGATTACAGAATGACTTGAGCACTTGCTCGTGCGATTATTTCGAAAAGTACTGAAGGGATGTTTTGAGATTTTTTCAGGAACATAAACTAGAAACAGTTTCGAGTGTTTATACAAATTTTCCAAATTCTAGCAATTGTTTTTATATTTTTTCAAACGCTCGGAAAATTGTGCGATTACAGAATGACTTGAGCACTTGCTCGTGCGATTATTTTGAAAAGTACTGAAGGGGTGTTTTGAGATTTCTTCAGGAACATAAACTAGAAACAGTTTTGAGTGTTTGTAGAAATTTTCCAGTTTCTAGCAAATGTTTTTATATTTTTTCAAACGCTCGGAAAATTGTGCGATTACAGAATGACTTGAGCACTTGCTCGTGCGATTATTTTGAAAAGTACTGAAGGGGTGTTTTGAGATTTCTTCAGGAACATAAACTAGAAACAGTTTCGAGTGTTTATACAAATTTTCCAAATTCTAGCAATTGTTTTTATATTTTTTCAAACGATCGGAAAATTGTGCGATTACAGAATGACTTGAGCACTTGCTCGTCATTTTTTTTCATAACTTTGGTCCAAATCATCGAAACCATTCGAATTTTTAAGGCATTTGAAGGAAATTGATTAAATTTTTCTGCCATTATAGAGAAATTTCCCGCCGATTTTTTTTTGCACACGGTACAGCTTGTCAAAGTTGGACAATTTTTTACATAAAAAAACATTTTTTTCCATCGCGTTGTTACGGTAGGTGGGTTGGACTTGCGGTCAAAATCAACTACACATTCTTAAAGATAAAACTTGAATCTTTCCCAAACTGAAAGATTCATCGATTTTCGACCAAATTTAACGAGTTTTTTCGCGATTTTTTTTTGACGCCGAGTGTATATTTTATTCATCACCGGGAAACCCTGACTCTGACATTCTAGTGCGACCTTAAAATAATATATAAACCACGTATTTTTATTTGTGGTAATATGGTGGTTTATGTCTTAGCTCTTAACGAACGAGCGCATTTTTGTAGATAATGACCAGTAGATAGAATTTTAAAAAATCAATTGATTTATGACTAGAGCGGGAAAAGGTGCATAATTAACCTTTTACATACAACTAAAATGAGCTCATTTATGAATTAAAATTTGGGTGGATGCGCCGGTAACTTTATTTATAACATCGCGAATGTGGCATTCATTCGCTTAGGGTTAATATGAAACTGTTTAGCTCACAAAAAATGGTATCAATTGTAAATATTAGGTCTGCGAAGGCTACACGATAAATAACACATCTTACTTTAAATCAACATAAATTTATTTGGTGCACGCTCACATGTAAAAAAAGGTTATTTACTTAATCCTCCCTTAAACGGATGTAAAACCCCCTTGTCCGTTTTTTTTTCACTCCGTAAAAAAAAAACCTTTGATGCCCGCACCCAATTTCCTCCCGATAAACCCACCTCAGGAGCGGAATCAATATAAATTTCAATACCGATCCGCTTAGGTGAGACGCCAATCAAGGGAGATCAAAGGGTGCGTCTGCACGCCGAGACAACATTCGCGAGCGCATTTGGGCATTAAGCCTTGTCGCTAATTGCCAGGGCTTTAAGGAAAATGCCTGGGTTTTAGGGTGGCGGAGGGAGATTTCGTTTCGGGAGGTGGCAGGCAATAAGGGCGCGCACGGTTGAAGCTAATAAAAGTGCTGGGCGACAGGGCACTTAATGCCAATGAACGTAAGATAAAACAATCCCATTACCGGTGGATGTTTACAACCGGAGCGGGGATGTTACGCGGTGGTGAAATATTGCCTCGCCGTTTAATGAAAAACAGAAACGGATTAAATGTGTGTGTGTGGGGGGTACGGGGAGGCGGAGGGTTTTCTCGCAAACACTCGGTTACTTTGATTAAAATCCTTAAAAGTGAGAAAATACGCTGCTTACAAAACATTTTCATTATCTCCAGTGAATAACGGAACTCTCTTGCTACTCATCATCTCTTATTCCAAAAATAGTAGCATCATCAACAATCGGTTGCATAATTGGACCAATACAGTCCATCAAAACTTTTCGTACACCAATATTGTCTTTTTTTTAATCATCCTGCGGGAAAATAACTAAAAAAATGAGGTTTGGCGTTATAAGCAAAAAATGGTGATGTGGCCATCATGTTACTTTCTCCGACAAGATGGTATTATAGCCATTTATATTTACGTTTTCATTCACGTTTACGTTTATTTTCAATTGAAATCATATTTTAAATGTACATCGAGCGGATGAAACTGACGTTTAAAACGTCAAAATTATGAAAGATGAAAATGACAAATTCTAATAGTCAGTTTACTCAAAAACTAAAGGGATTTCGAAAAAAACTTATTCTTTATAAGTTGTTCATTTTAGCATTCAAAAATTTGCTGTAACTATTATCGTTTTATAATTATAAACCAAAAATTAGAAAATAATAATAAATTTTTTTCTTGAATAAAAATGATTTTATGAAAAATGTTTTCAAGCAAAAGATGTTCATTTCCTTATTGTCTTTAATGTTTGTTTAAATGTTTTTGTGATATTTTTCATATTTAAGAAAATATTGTCAAAAAACAAAAAAAAACAGTTAAGGTAAACACCCACTTCCGGTGTAAGAAATTTTACCAAAAGTTTTTCGGTTCTTCAGATTATCAAATAAGACGTATGTTCAAAGTTTCATATCAATTGCTCCATTAGTTTTTGAGATACAGCGCGCACAGACACACACACACACACAGACACAATTTTTTTTTTTCCAGAAATTGTTGAAATGGCATCTAGTGACCCCAAAACGGATATTTCCGTTAAAAAAAAATTTGAAAAAAAAATCACGATCACAATACTTTCTCGTACTTCGTAACGGAGAAAGTAAAAAAAAAATTATAATGTCTGTGTGTGTGTGTGTGAACTTTATAAAATAGTAGCAGTAACGATTTTATAAATAAATTTCTTTGACAACTTTTCAATTGCACCAAATTTGGCACATTTTGTCGTGAAACATCAACATCGGCAGTTTAAAAAATCAAAATCGCGATTTTAGAATATTGAAAGTACAAAAAGTGCAATTTTTGCGTTTTGTGTCGATCTAACGAGACACATTCGTAATCGTTTTCAAAATTACACTAAATTTGCCATATGTTGTCATTTTTTTTTTTTTGACATAGGCCTGAGCCATACCGTCACACACGGCTAGGATATGTTGTCATTTGAATCATCAAAATTAGAGAACGCTTTTTGGAATTAAAAAAATCAAAATAACAATTTAAAATGTACGAACATTGAAAACATACAATTTTGAAGTTTCCCGTTCATTTAACGAAAATCTTTTTAATACGTTTTTCAATTTATTCAATTTACCACATTTTGATATTGGAATTATCAAATTGTATATCACGTTTGCCCGTTCTGCAATACAAAAAAAAAATCAAACTTTAATCTATAATTTAAAATCGTCGAACTTCGCAAACGCGAACTTTTGACGTTTTGCGTTGATTTTACAAAAATGTCTCTTGGACAACTTTTAAATTGCACATTTTTTTACATTTTGCCGTTCGAATTATTAAAATCGGACAACGTGTTCGGCAGTTAAAAAAAACAAAATCACGATTTTAAAATACCCAAACTTATGCAATTTTACAAGAACATTCCATAATTTATTTTCAAATTACACTAAATTCGCCAGGTTTTGACATTTCAATTATCTAAATCAGACGCAATTGACTGTTTTGCAATTTAAAAAAAAATCAAAATCGATATTTAAAATTTTCGAACGTGAAATTTGATTGATTTTACGAAAATATTTCTTAACCAAGCTTTAAATTGCACTACATATGGCACATTTTGTCGTTGGAGTCATCAAAATCGGACAGTACGTTCAGCAGTTATGCAATTTCAAAAATCAAAATCTGCGTTCGGCAGTTATGCAATTTAAAAAAATAAAAATCCTGATTTAAAAATATTCAAATTTAAAAAAAGTGCAATTTTTTCAAAAATCAAAATCGCGATTTTAAAATATTATAACTTAAAAAAAATACAAATTTTGCATTTTGATTTAATTTTAAGGGAATGTTTTATAATCCGTTTTAAAATTACACTAAACACGGCATATTTTGACTTCTGAATCATAAAATCAGACGGGTTTGGCTGGTCTGCAATTTAAAAAAAATCAAAAACTTTGAAAACGTGAAATTTTGACACTTTGCGTTGATTTGACGAAAATATTACTTAACCAACTTCTAAATTGCACCCCAAATTTGGCACATTTTGACGTTGGAGTCATCAAAATCGGACAACGTGTTCTGCAGTTATGCAATTAAAAAAAATAAAAATCGTGATTTAAAAATATTCAAATTTAAAAAAAGTGCAATTTTTGCTTTTTGTGTTAATTTTACGAGAATATTTTATAATCCGTTTTAAAATTACTCTAAATTCGCCATATTTTTACGTTTCAATCATCAAAGTCAGGCGCGTTTGGCTGTACTGCAATTTAAAAAAATTAAAATCTTCGAATTTTGAAAACTTGAAACTTTGACGTTTTGCATTGATTTTACGAAAATGTTTCTTAACCAACTTTTTAATTGCACTGAATTTGACACATTTTGACGTTGGAGTAATAAAAATCGTACAGTGCGTTCGGCAGTTATGTAGTTTCAAAAATCAAAATCGCGATTTTAAAATATTCAAAGTTTAACAAAATGTAATTTTTGCATGTTGATTTAATTTTCCGAGAAAGTTTCGAAGTACGTTTTAAAATTACACTAAACACGCTATATTTTGACGTTTGAATCATAAGAATCGGAAAATGCATTCGGTAGTTATGCAATTTCAAAAATAAAAATCGCGATTTTAAAATATGCAAAAAAGTGCAATTTTTGCATTTTGTGTTAATTTGACGAGAATTTTTTTTTAAATTACATAAAAAAAAATCAAAATCGCAATTTAAAATCTTCGAACATTGAAAACGTGAACTTTTGACGTTTTACATTGATTTTGCGAAAATCCAACTAACTTTTAAATTGCATTAAATTTGGCACATTTTGGCGTTGGAATTTTTTTCGAAATCTCGTTAGTTTTAGAATAAATTGACGGCAGAGATTATAAAAATTTGAAAGACTGTCATTTTCATCTTTCATAATTTTGACGTTTCAAGCGTCGGTATCCTGCAAAACATTTGATAAACAATTGCGGACTAAATAAAGTAAGACACCATTGTAATAATAATAAACTTTATTACGAATGCCGCCATTTGCAATATTATATATACATGTTGAGTTACATATAACATTTAAGCGGATGTAGTCGTCAAAAATATACAATTAAATATTAACACGGTAAAACTTAAAATTCAAATTTAAAATCAAAATTAAAATTAAAACCAAACATCAAAAATCAACAATTAACAATTGTTATTAAAAACTAAAATCAAAGACTAAAAATTTAAAATAAATAAAAATTAAAATTAAAATTAAAATTAAAATTAAAATTAAAATTAAAATTAAAATTAAAATTAAAATTAAAATTAAAATTAAAATTAAAATTAAAATTAAAATTAAAATTAAAATTAAAATTAAAATTAAAATTAAAATTAAAATTAAAATTAAAATTAAAATTAAAATTAAAATTAAAATTAAAATTAAAATTAAAATTAAAATTAAAATTAAAATTAAAATTAAAATTAAAATTAAAATTAAAATTAAAATTAAAATTAAAATTAAAATTAAAATTAAAATTAAAATTAAAATTAAAATTAAAATTAAAATTAAAATTAAAATTAAAATTAAAATTAAAATTAAAATTAAAATTAAAATTAAAATTAAAATTAAAATTAAAATTAAAATTAAAATTAAAATTAAAATTAAAATTAAAATTAAAATCAAAATCAATTAAACTCAGAATTAAAAGTAGAATAAAATTTAGAATTAAAATTAAAAATATTCATACGTCACTTGTCAACATTTAAAAGACAACAGTTTACAATCATAGTTAAAATAATTTAAAACAGTTTAAAAAATTTATCCATCATTAATAAATTCTTGATTATAATCTAGTGGGCGACTTTCCTCTAAATTGTATTCGTGAAAATTGGGCTTTAATGGCCATTCATTAAACGTCAAAGACTGATTTACACTAGACAAAAAGAGATGTCAGCTTTTTTGTCCGCAATTGTATATTTAAAATATGATTTACACTGGAAGTAAAAATATAAATAACTATTATTCCATCAAAATCGGAGAAAGTAACATGATGGCCACATCACCATTTTTTTTAAATCTGAAAATGTACTAACAATTCAAATGTAACCATAAATAGTTTAGTTTTCTTAATAAATGTAGGATACATTGTTTTTCAATTATACTTTGAATTTATAAATAGATATTAATATGAATAATAATAGGCCTTTATTTTTATAACCTGTACATAGAATACAAGTAAACCAAAATTCAAAAATTATACATAAGTAATACAAGAATTTACAGGTTATTAAAACCACAGGGTGCCAGTTCAGGATTCGAAATTAGAAATTTCCCTGTTCAAAAAGTTCAGCCGCCACTGACTATGGGATAAGAGGTGTCTCTTTAAGATTTTAAAAAATATTTATTGTGGATCGCTTGCAAATGGTTAAAATTGTTAGATCATTCCCCAGGGATCAGTATTAGGACCAATTCTTTTCATATTGTATATGAATAATTTTTCGTGTGCAATAAACTCCACGAGAGTTCTACACCGTTAAAAAAATCTATTTTTTAATAATTTTCAACAAGACATCCGCTATTATTTTGTACGTTTTTATAGAAACACTCCTGGACCCCATTTATATAAATTCGTTTTTATGGTTCTTTGTACATTTTGCGACCCCAGTTTAAATCATACACGCCAGATAAATACCAGCACACATGAGCGTGCCGCGCCGTCCATCTTCAGCTGACCACGACGACTCCGGGCCTCTCCCGGAAACGGCACAATGCAGTCCGGAAAACCGGAAGTGCCCCTTTCAGATACGTGGAAGTGGAAATAGGTGGACGTACGTGTCTTACGTAAAGAATTGCGTGATTTATATAGGTGTGTGTGTGTGTGTGTGTGTGTGTGTGTGTGTGGGTGTACGTACGTTGAAAGGGGCGGAGGTGCTCGTAAATTTCTGATCTTGCCGCCCGCAGTAAATTCAAACTGACACACATTTCGCTAAGAATAATTAAATTATACGCTTTTAACATGAAATATTAAGCCGTGTGCCCGATTACGGTGGTAATTTGTGAAATGAAAGATTGTTACTAACAACCATGGTGAAATCTTGGATTAATTAAGTATTTTGCATATCATTATTACTTCGTAATTAAATTTTTTCTCGAAAATCAAAGAGTTTATGAAACACATATTAACGAAAGATGTGCAGTTCTTCGTAATCTACAGCATTTATTTAAGAAAAAAAATACAGACCATTAGTTAATTTAAACAGGTGATGTGGCAACCAATGTAATGTCTTTCACTTAAAGATATAAATTAAAAACTAATAGAAACTCTAAATTTTGATAATGTGTGCGTTTCCGCACGCACATTTGCCCGCTCGTTTATTGTCCGTTAGAAAAGCTTGGTTCATTTTCTAAGAATTTAAAGACAATTAAATATTGTTTCCCCATCAGAACACCTACACAGCTTTATTCTACTAAGAATTACTGTGATTCTCTCTGGTATTCGTTGAAGCTAATCACAGCATTATTCTACTGAGAATAATCACTGTGATTATTGCCAGAAAGAATCTCATGAAGAAATCTTTGAGAATTGATTGACAATTATTGTTCAGCCGTTCTCCGGTCTATTGCAATTCGGAAAATCGAAACGCCGAGAAAAACAACGAGCGCGCGGAGTAACGAGAAAAATAAACAACGCCGTTTGGACAATTCGCTATATTCTCTCCCCGTGTGTGCGCTCAAAAAAAAATATTCTGTTTGACTGTATTCTTCTTTTTACTGGGCGATACTAGGTAAGCCGGCAGCAGTGAATTCAAGATCATAGCCTTTAACACCGCCCTCAGTACTTCAAGGATTCAATTTTTTTTACGAAAACCTGGAAAACTGCACCTTGTTACTTTTGCTTAAAAATAGCATTTGAATTGATTTCCTGAAAATACCTTGGTTGCATTTGCAGTGGCGGCTCGTGAAACATGTTGATGGTAGAGCTACTTATACAGGGTTCCCCATAATAGACTACCCATTTTATTTTATTAATTAATTCCCTACGAGATAACTAAATAAGTTTATCTCTGTGGGATTATGTTCTATAGTCTTTGGGATTTAAGTTAATTATTGATCAAGTAGGCACCTGTCACAAATAAGTTTTATATTAATAATTTTGTGGAACGTTATTTTTCTACGAGAAGTTTGTTAGTTTTCATCATAATTATTTAACTTTCATGGATTACTCAGTCCAACAACGTGTGTTTTGTGTAGAACTTACATAAGAGGCAATTCGATAGAAGAAGTTAGGCGTGCATTCCGGCGTCAGTTTAATAACAACAATAGAGGTCACGCGCCAAATCGTAAAACTGTTAAGTTATGCGTTCGTCATTGGCGTGAAAATGGTTCTGTACAAAATTTGAAGAAGCCTGGACGTCGAAGAACAGTTCGTACACCAGAAAATATTAAACGTGTTATAATTGCGTTTACGAGAAGTCCTAAAAGGTCTGCTAATCGACAAACCCTTAGTCTAGGAATATCAAAGGGAAGCTTAGATCGAATTCTTCAAAGAGATTTAAAATTTCATCCCTATAAATACCAAATGGCACAGCAACTTATAAATCAAGATAAAGAAGCAAGGTTAGCATTTTGTCAAGAATTTTTGAATTTACATCAAGGAGCAATTCACAGTCTCTTAATGAGCGACGAAGCAAATTTTTATTTGAACGGCATGGTTAATAAACAGAATTTTAGATACTGGTCAAATGAAAATCCTCGTGAAATCTTTACACATAACCTCCATAATCCAAAAGTTGTTGTGTGGTGTGGAGTAGGATCTTTTGGTATTATTGGTCCATATTACTGTAACAGTAACATCGGAGCGCTACGTAAACATGCTAGAGACATTCCTCATTCCAGAATTAAATAGACGAGGATTACTAAACAATGCCTTACTATTCCAACAAGATGGGGCAACAGCTCATACCGCCAGAAACTCAATGCGGGTTCTGCGAGAAACGTTTAATGGCCGACTCATTTCTCGATTCGGAAATTTGCCTTGGCCTTCGAGGATATTTAAAAGCCAGTGTTTGCGAGTCGTCCAGGTACAATCGAGGAACTCAAAGTCAAAATTCGTGAAGAAGTTGAAGGAATAGACAAAGATTTGCTACGCCGTGTAATGAACCACTTTTTATCTAATATTGAAAAATGTGTTGAAGTTGGTGGTGGTCATTTAGAAGACGTGATTTTTAAAAGTTAGAATTAAATTAGCCAAATATTTATGTTATCATAAATCCCAAAGAGTTAGCTGTAATTTAGTATAATAAAAAGTTTGTTTTGTTAACTGAAAAAAAAATTAATTCAAATATTAAAATGGATAGCCTATTATGGGGAACCCAGTACAATATACGAACCCCCCTTTAAAAAAAAAGAAATAAAGAACGATTTGTCTTCCTATACCAAAGTAACTGGCGAAAAAGTATTTTAAGAATTAATAAAAAATTCCTGCCGAGCTCGAAATTAGAGGTAGTGCCATGGCTCCTTGGCTCTATATGACGAGCCGCCCCTGCTTGGTTGGATTCGGAATTTCCGGCTGAATTTCTGGGTTTTGCCATCAAAGTTTTAGTTGTAATTTACTTTGCTACTAAGTTATTTGTCCCTAATCAATATTGTAAGTTTTATATACTGAAGGAAAAAAATGAAACACTTGAAATTTGTGAAATTTCGACCATTTTCAAACAGCCATAACTCGGCGTATTTTCAATCGATTTTGATGAATGTTTGAGGACGAAAAACTTTGAAGTGTCTTCTTTAAAGTCATGCATGCGGAATTAAGCGCCCCCCTCTGGTACCCCTGTGAAATTTTTTTTTCATGAAACCATGTCCACATTTTACGATGTCTACGGAGTTGAAAAAATTTTGTCGACTCGATCCACCATAGAGGCATTAAAATTTGATCGATTCCCCATGTAGGACTTAAAGAACCAAGTTCCTACGACGATTTGGCACAAAATTATGGATATTTGAAAAAAAGTCCATTTTGTGTTTTTTTATTTTATCGTTTGGAGGGGCCCTCTCTTTAAGGGGGGACAAACCTTCTCAAAGGGGACACTTTTTGCTTTTGATTTCTCAAATGAACGTCGAAATCGGTTGGATAGTAGCAGAGTTATGGCCATTTGAAAATTAGTTTACTTGTAAGAATACTGGGCCATGTTCAACTGGTTGGATTGTAGGATAGTGCCCATCCACCACCCTCCGTATCCACATTAACCTAACCCATAAAAAGCTGTTTGATTGGATGAAATTTCTTGGTAAATCCATCTGTGGTGTTGGAAGTTTAATAATCATGAGGAAACAGGGTTTGTGGTTTGGGTTAAAATTAATACGAAGGGTGATGAGTGGGCCACATCGTACCCTCCAATTAGTGGAATATAAACGAGGATTGCACAGATGTAGAGAAGTGAATCAAACATTAGAAAAAGTGCGTTTTTATATTTTGTAAATTAGTTTACTTGTAAAAACCCTAGGTCGTGTTCAACTGGTTGGATTCTAGGATAGTGTCCACCCACCACCCTCCGCATCCACATTAACCTAACCCATAAAAAGCTGTTTGATTGGATAAAATTTCTTTGTACATCCATTTGTGGTGTTGGAAGTTTAACAATAATTAGAAAACACGGTTTGTGGTTTGGGTTAAAATTAATACGAAGGGGGGTGGGTGGTCATATCGTACCCTCCAATATACGAAGGGTGGTGGGTGGTCCATATCGATTTGACATAATATTACTTTCAGAATTATGTATATATTCTTGGTTCTTTAACCCAATTAAGTTAAGTTCCACAAACATATTACAGTCAAAATTTCAACGACTATCTTTGTAATTTTTATGCGCAAGTTTTTCTTTTGCACAGGAAACTGGTCCATTCCGCCAGAGCTTACAATTAACTGTATATATTGATTTCTAATTATTTATACTCAATTATATATTATATACTGGACATCCATGGACCCGCACGGCCACTTCTACGTTCCGAGAAAGTGACCGCACGGATGGGATTCGAACCCACGACCACGAGGCCCGTGAGCAGGAGCGCTATTCACTAGGCCACCGCGGCCCCCTTTTTTTCCTGATGAGATATCCAATATCAGGTGAAAACCATACTGGAAAGCTAGATCGTCTGTTTTTTTTTCTTTTTAAGAACAATATGGATGCCAGAAAACAAAACTGTATAAAAATAAATCGACACACTGGTCAATTGTAAATATCCCAATTGAAAGAATTGAAGTGTTAAATCCGGTATGTTTTTCACAGTTGTTATCATTAACAGAAAATGACTTATTACCCAGGAAGGCCGGATGATATTTATCAGGGAACAATAGAGGTGTTGTTTCTTCAACATTTCCGAGTAGTTTGAGAAGCGGAGACCGAGGCACACATTGTTAAAAATTTTAATATTATTATATTGAGAAAATCCCAACTGATAGAACGTCTCACATATATTTGTTAATTTTTCGTCTATTACATGAAGAGCTAGAAGGTCATCGAGTTCGCTAATATTATACAATAATTGTCATTAATATTGGATATAGTTTCAACATGATTACAATGAGTTAAATAATATTCTAAAACGCCATCTGGTGGGATGTATATGTTCCTAATAAACAATTTGGCGTTGCCTACACTTTCTAGACAAATCCACATTTCTTCAATACATATTCATAGCACTTAATTTTTTTATTGATAGCGATTTTTATGAAATCTTCTCTTCTTAGTCAAATAAAGGCCACATCAAAAGTTGGCTTACGTAATCTAATTTCAAATCACTCTTTAATCATTCAACTACAGTAAATTACTCCATATTAACATAAGTAATCGCAATAATTGTCGTTAGAGCAATCAGTGCGGCCTTTGTTGGCTCTCCGTTCATAACCCTGCCATCGGATTCTGCGGTAACCACCCTCCGGAGCGCCGCCCCCGCCGCGACCCCCGGCATCTGGCGCGTATTCATTATAAAATGTAATATCCGTCCAGATTCGAGAAATTCCCGTATTTTTCTTTGTCTCCTGCATAATCCACCTATGCCGCCGTCTCGCTCCGACAAACCACCCCTCGCGGCCGAACGCTGGGACAATATACAGCGTCGGTGGCGGCGGCGGCGGCGGTGCTTCCTTCCTTTTTCTGGCAACAGTTTTTCCGGCATATTGCACGGATTTTAATAATGGCTTCTTAATTAAGTTGGAGATGTTTTTAATTGCGGTCTGTGCGCGGCCCTCGTTATTCTTAAGCCGCCCGCCGCCCCCCGAACCGCTCCATCCGCGCACACACCCCGTTCGCTCCGAGGCTGAATGGCTTTCATTAAAGTCGACACCTCGTAAAACACAAATATTAGATTTAATGGGCGGACTTTTTAACCCCTTCGCAGAAATATTAACTCCGGCGTATTTCATTCTTTTTTAATTACTGGATCTTCCCTCGACCGCCCGTAAAAATTCGATTCTGGAGAGGGTGCAGAGGGTCTTCGAGCTTTAGGAAGCTCACTCGACTACTCGTAAAAATTTGATTCAGACGAGGGTTTGGAGAGTCTTCGAGCTTTAGAAAGCTCAGCACCTTCATCAGGTTGATGCAAGTGTTCGAATTAGAGGAGTGTCTTTTTTAATTACTGGATCTTCTCGATTGCCCGTAAAAATATGAAACCGAAAAAAAAAATTATGACCCTAAATGAGTGAAGAATTTTATACAGGAGGCATATTTCATTGACTCACTCATGACTCGCATTAACTTGAAGAAGTCCTAAAGCGGCCCGAAAGCTTTAGGAAGCTTTAGGAAGCTCAGCATTTTCTTCAAGTTTGAGTGAAGAATTTTACACAGGAGGCACATTTCATTAACCCACTCATGACTTGCATTAACTTGAAGAAGATGCTGAGCTTCCTAAAGCGGTCCGGAAGCTTTAGGAAGCTCAGCTTCTTCTTCAAGTTAATGCAAGTCATGAGTGCGTCAATTAAATATGCCTCATGTGTAAAATTCTTCACTCATTTAGGGTGATGAAATTTTTAATTTTTTTGCTCTTCAGTAAAATGCTTCAAATCTTCTCTCCAAAATATGCGTTGGCATATCCAGTGTTTCTGCGAAAAAATCAGTATTTCGAGTAAAGAAGGATTTTCAATGTTAGTCAGATTCAATTATTTTGTTCGAATTAAGAATCAACATTAATAAATTAGGGGCAACCTCACTTGTTGCAGGAAGCAAGTTTTATTAAATTTATCAAATTTATTGACATAATTCTTGAATAACCTTTACAGATAATCCGTTATCGACCAGAGGTATTTCTGCCCTAGTGAAACTATTTGATCAAAGCATTAATAAATGATAATTATGCTTCATCAACTCTTATAACAGTTTTATTCTGACTGTGTTGCATATGCAACCAAATGCACGTATTGCAACCCTATATACGCATCTACGTATATATGGTTGCATACGGTAGTGATAAAAAAAGATTCTGCAAATTGTTTGTCATTGTACATCGCATCTATTTTTTTCAATCTATCAATTTCAAGAGCATCTTTTGTACAGAATTTCTTTACACACACAACATAAAACTATCTGTTTACAAAGTAGAAAATTGATGATGGACTGTCTGACGCGGACTTGGGCGATTCGCATTCAGGGCGCGGCGATCACTAAAAACCTCCGCATCTTTTGTGTGTGTGTATACGGACATAATGCGACGTGAGGGGGGCGCGTAATCCGAAACAGGCAGCGTCGAAATGATGTATTATCGACTGGGGGGGGCGGCGGCGGCCCCGAGCAACACCAACACCAACAACAACAACAAGAGAGCCATCAGTCATACTCAAACTGCAATCAGCTGAGTGACACCGATGATGGCGGGGCGGCGGCCGAAACTATTAATATCTGGACACCTATCGCTCCCACCCCCCTCGAGGGGGCGCAAAAACGGCGAGAGATATCCCAATTTCGCAGCAAAAAGGAAGGTCGCGACGGCGGGCTCGAAATTATCATATTTATTGGATGGAAATGACCGCCGTTTTGAATACGTGATTGATTATGATGGATGGGGGGTGCTGATAGTTTTGCCCTTAACGAATTTAAACTTTCAGGGGTCTAACAGATTTCTTTTTTATTTGCACTCGTTCATTTAACAATTTTGTTTTAAACTAGAAATAATTTAAAAAAAGTTCTATTCTCGTGCTTTTTTCTTCTGATTTGAATGGAATCTTGATTTTGTGTAAATATGGAAATTATCAAGTTTGTATCAATTGTTTTTGTATTTTTTTTTTAGTTTTGAGAAAATGCGCAACTTCAGAATTTCATCAATTTCTGTTCTCGTGCAATTATTTCAAAATCCGGTGAATAAAAATCTTCTGATTTGTATAGAATCTTGAAGTGAGATTGATTTTGAGTAAATCTGGAAAATATCAAGCTTGTATCAACTCTTTTTGTATTTTTTTTGAGTTTTAAAAAAAATCACAACTTTAGAATTTCAACAAGTTCTGTTCTCGTGCAATTATTTCAAAATCCGGTGAATAAAATTCTTCTGATTTTTATGGAATCTTGAAGTGGGATTGATTTTCTGTAAATCTGGAAATTATCAAGTTTGTATCAATTGTTTTTGTATTTTTTTTTTGAGTTCTGAGAAAATGCGCAACTTCAGAATTTCATCAAGTTCTGTTCTCGTGCAATTATTTTAAAATCCGGTGAATAGAAATCTTCTCATTTTTATGGAATCTTGAAGTGGGATTGATTTTGTGTAAATCTGGAAATTATCAAGTTTGTATCAATTGTTTTTGTATTTTTTTGAGTTCTGAGAAAATGCGCAACTTTAGAATTTCATCAAGTTCTGTTCTCGTGCAAATATTTCTAAATCCGGTGAATAAAAATCTTCTGATTTTTATGGAATCTTGAAGAGGGATTGATTTTGTGTAAATCTGGAAATTATCAAGTTTGTATCAATTGTTTTTGTATTTTTTTGAGTTCTGAGAAAATGCGCAACTTTAGAATTTCATCAATTTCTGTTCTCGTGCAATTATTTCAAAATCTGGTGAATAAAAATCTTCTGATTTTTATGGAATCTTGAAGTAGGATTAATTTTGTGTAAATCTGGAAATTATCAAGTTTGTATCAATTGTTTTTGTATTTTTTTGAGTTCTGAGAAAATGCGCAACTTTAGAATTTCATCAAGTTCTGTTCTCGTGCAATTATTTCAAAATCCGGTGAATAAAAATCTTCTCATTTTTATGGAATCTTGAAGTGGGATTGATTTTGTGTAAATCTGGAAATTATCAAGTTTGTATCAATTGTTTTTGTATTTTTTTGAGTTCTGAGAAAATGCGCAACTTTAGAATTTCATCAAGTTCTGTTCTCGTGCAAATATTTCTAAATCCGGTGAATAAAAATCTTCTGATTTTTATGGAATCTTGAAGAGGGATTGATTTTGTGTAAATCTGGAAATTATCAAGTTTGTATCAATTGTTTTTGTATTTTTTTTTTGAGTTCTGAGAAAATGCGCAACTTCAGAATTTCATCAATTTCTGTTCTCGTGCAATTATTTCAAAATCCGGTGAATAAAAATCTTCTGATTTTTATGGAATCTTGAAGTAGGATTAATTTTGTGTAAATCTGGAAATTATCAAGTTTGCATCAATTGTTTTTGTATTTTTTTTTGAGTTCTGAGAAAATGCGCAACTTCAGAATTCCATCAAGTTCTGTTCTCGTGCAATTATTTCAAAATCCGGTGAATAAAAATCTTCTGATTTTTATGGAATCTTGAAGTAGGATTAATTTTGTGTAAATTTGGAAATTATCAAGTTTGCATCAATTGTTTTTGTATTTTTTTTGAGTTCTGAGAAAATGCGCAACTTCAGAATTTCATCAAGTTCTGTTCTCGTGCAATTATTTCAAAATCCGGTGAATGAAAATCTTCTGATTTTTATGGAATCTTGAAGTGGGATTGATTTTGAGTAAATGTGGAAATTATCAAGTTTGTATCAATTGTTTTTGTATTTTTTTTTTGAGTTCTGAGAAAATGCGCAACTTCAGAATTTCATCAAGTTCTGTTCTCGTGCAATTATTTCAAAATCCGGTGAATGAAAATCTTCTGATTTTTATGGAATCTTGAAGTGGGATTAATTTTGTGTAAATCTGGAAATTATCAAGTTTGTATCAATTGTTTTTGTATTTTTTTTTGAGTTCTGAGGAAATGCGCAACTTCAGAATTTCAACAAGTTCTGTTCTCGTGCAATTATTTCAAAATCCGGTGAATGAAAATCTTCTGATTTTTATGGAATCTTGAAGTGGGATTGATTTTGTGTAAATCTGGAAATTATCAAGTTTGTATCAATTGTTTTTGTATTTTTTTTTTTGAGTTCTGAGGAAATGCGCAACTTCAGAATTTCATCAAGTTCTGTTCTCGTGCAATTATTTCAAAATCCGGTGAATGAAAATCTTCTGATTTTTATGGAATCTTGAAGAGGGATTGATTTTGTGTAAATCTGGAAATTATCAAGTTTGTATCAATTGTTTTTGTATTTTTTTTTGAGTTCGGAGAAAATGCGCAACTTCAGAATTTCAACAAGTTCTGTTCTCGTGCAATTATTTCAAAATCCGGTTAATAAAAATCTTCTGATTTTTATGGAATCTTGAAGTGGGATTGATTTTGTGTAAATCTGGAAATTATCAAGTTTGTATCAATTGTTTTTGTATTTTTCTTTGAGTTCTGAGAAAATGCGCAACTTCAGAATTCCATCAATTTCTGTTCTCGAGCAATTATTTCTAAATTCGGTGAATGTAAGTCTTCTGATTTTTATGGAATCTTGAAGTGGGATTGATTTTGTGTAAATCTGAAAATTATCAAGTTTGTATCAATTGTTTTTGTATTTTTTTTTGAGTTCTGAGAAAATGCACAATTTCAGAATTTCATCAAGTTCTGTTCTCGTGCAATTATTTCAAAATCCGGTGAATGAAAATCTTTTGATTTTTATGGAATCTTGAAGTGGGATTGATTTTGTGTAAATCTGGAAATTATCAAGTTTGTATCAATTGTTTTTGTATTTTTTTTTTGAGTTCGGAGAAAATGCGCAACTTCAGAATTTCATCAATTTCTGTTCTCGTGCAATTATTTCAAAATCCGACGAATGAAAATCTTCTGATTTTTATGGAATCTTGAAGTGGGATTGATTTTGTGTAAATCTGAAAATTATCAAGTTTGTATCAATTGTTTTTGTATTTTTTTTTTTGTTCTGAGAAAATGCGCAACTTCAGAATTTCATCAATTTCTGTTCTCGTGCAATTATTTCAAAATCCGGTGAATAAAAATCTTCTGATTTTTATGGAATCTTGAAGTAGGATTAATTTTGTGTAAATCTGGAAATTATCAAGTTTGCATCAATTGTTTTTGTATTTTTTTTTGAGTTCTGAGAAAATGCGCAACTTCAGAATTTCATCAATTTCTGTTCTCGTGCAATTATTTCAAAATCCGGTGAATAAAAATCTTCTGATTTTTATGGAATCTTGAAGTAGGATTAATTTTGTGTAAATTTGGAAATTATCAAGTTTGCATCAATTGTTTTTGTATTTTTTTTGAGTTCTGAGAAAATGCGCAACTTCAGAATTTCATCAAGTTCTGTTCTCGTGCAATTATTTCAAAATCCGGTGAATGAAAATCTTCTGATTTTTATGGAATCTTGAAGTGGGATTGATTTTGAGTAAATGTGGAAATTATCAAGTTTGTATCAATTGTTTTTGTATTTTTTTTTTGAGTTCTGAGAAAATGCGCAACTTCAGAATTTCATCAAGTTCTGTTCTCGTGCAATTATTTCAAAATCCGGTGAATGAAAATCTTCTGATTTTTATGGAATCTTGAAGTGGGATTAATTTTGTGTAAATCTGGAAATTATCAAGTTTGTATCAATTGTTTTTGTATTTTTTTTTGAGTTCTGAGGAAATGCGCAACTTCAGAATTTCAACAAGTTCTGTTCTCGTGCAATTATTTCAAAATCCGGTGAATGAAAATCTTCTGATTTTTATGGAATCTTGAAGTAGGATTAATTTTGTGTAAATTTGGAAATTATCAAGTTTGCATCAATTGTTTTTGTATTTTTTTTGAGTTCTGAGAAAATGCGCAACTTCAGAATTTCATCAAGTTCTGTTCTCGTGCAATTATTTCAAAATCCGGTGAATGAAAATCTTCTGATTTTTATGGAATCTTGAAGTGGGATTGATTTTGAGTAAATGTGGAAATTATCAAGTTTGTATCAATTGTTTTTGTATTTTTTTTTTGAGTTCTGAGAAAATGCGCAACTTCAGAATTTCATCAAGTTCTGTTCTCGTGCAATTATTTCAAAATCCGGTGAATGAAAATCTTCTGATTTTTATGGAATCTTGAAGTGGGATTAATTTTGTGTAAATCTGGAAATTATCAAGTTTGTATCAATTGTTTTTGTATTTTTTTTTGAGTTCTGAGGAAATGCGCAACTTCAGAATTTCAACAAGTTCTGTTCTCGTGCAATTATTTCAAAATCCGGTGAATGAAAATCTTCTGATTTTTATGGAATCTTGAAGTGGGATTGATTTTGTGTAAATCTGGAAATTATCAAGTTTGTATCAATTGTTTTTGTATTTTTTTTTTTGAGTTCTGAGGAAATGCGCAACTTCAGAATTTCATCAAGTTCTGTTCTCGTGCAATTATTTCAAAATCCGGTGAATGAAAATCTTCTGATTTTTATGGAATCTTGAAGAGGGATTGATTTTGTGTAAATCTGGAAATTATCAAGTTTGTATCAATTGTTTTTGTATTTTTTTTTTAGTTCGGAGAAAATGCGCAACTTCAGAATTTCAACAAGTTCTGTTCTCGTGCAATTATTTCAAAATCCGGTTAATAAAAATCTTCTGATTTTTATGGAATCTTGAAGTGGGATTGATTTTGTGTAAATCTGGAAATTATCAAGTTTGTATCAATTGTTTTTGTATTTTTCTTTGAGTTCTGAGAAAATGCGCAACTTCAGAATTCCATCAATTTCTGTTCTCGAGCAATTATTTCTAAATTCGGTGAATGTAAGTCTTCTGATTTTTATGGAATCTTGAAGTGGGATTGATTTTGTGTAAATCTGAAAATTATCAAGTTTGTATCAATTGTTTTTGTATTTTTTTTTGAGTTCTGAGAAAATGCACAATTTCAGAATTTCATCAAGTTCTGTTCTCGTGCAATTATTTCAAAATCCGGTGAATGAAAATCTTTTGATTTTTATGGAATCTTGAAGTGGGATTGATTTTGTGTAAATCTGGAAATTATCAAGTTTGTATCAATTGTTTTTGTATTTTTTTTTTGAGTTCGGAGAAAATGCGCAACTTCAGAATTTCATCAATTTCTGTTCTCGTGCAATTATTTCAAAATCCGACGAATGAAAATCTTCTGATTTTTATGGAATCTTGAAGTGGGATTGATTTTGTGTAAATCTGAAAATTATCAAGTTTGTATCAATTGTTTTTGTATTTTTTTTTTTGTTCTGAGAAAATGCGCAACTTCAGAATTTCATCAATTTCTGTTCTCGTGCAATTATTTCAAAATCCGACGAATGAAAATCTTCTGATTTTTATGGAATCTTGAAGTAGGATTGATTTTGTGTAAATCTGAAAATTATCAAGTTTGTATCAATTGTTTTTGTATTTTTTTTTGAGTTCTGAGAAAATGCGCAACTTCAGAATTTCATCAATTTCTGTTCTCGTGCAATTATTTCAAAATCCGGTGAATAAAAATCGTTTGATTTTTATGGAATCTTGAAGAGGGATTGATTTTGTGTAAATCTGGAAATTATCAAGTTTGTATCAATTGTTTTTGTATTTTTTTTTTAGGTCTGAGAAAATGCGCAATTTCAGAATTCCATCAATTTCTGTTCTCGTGCAATTATTTCAAAATCCGGTGAATGAAAATCTTCTGATTTTTATGGAATCTTGAAGAGGGATTGATTTTGTGTAAATCTGGAAATTATCAAGTTTGTATCAATTGTTTTTGTATTTTTTTTTTAGGTCTGAGAAAATGCGCAATTTCAGAATTCCATCAATTTCTGTTCTCGTGCAATTATTTCAAAATCCGGTGAATGAAAATCTTCTGATTTTTATGGAATCTTGAAGAGGGGTTGATTTTGTGTAAATCTGGAAATTATCAAGTTTGTATCAATTGTTTTTGTATTTTTTTTTTTGAGTTCGGAGAAAATGCGCAACTTCAGAATTTCATCAATTTCTGTTCTCGTGCAATTATTTCTAAATCTGGTCAATAAAAATCTTCTGATTTTTATGGAATCTTGAAGAGGGGTTGATTTTGTGTAAATCTGGAAATTATCAAGTTTGTATCAATTGTTTTTGTATTTTTTTTTTGAGTTCGGAGAAAATGCGCAATTTCAGAATTCCATCAATTTCTGTTCTCGTGCAATTATTTCTAAATCCGGTGAATAAAAATCTTCTGATTTTTATGGAATCTTGAAGAGGGATTGATTTTGTGTAAATCTGGAAATTATCAAGTTTGTATCAATTGTTTTTGCATTTTTTTGAGTTCTGAGAAAATGTTGTATAAAACTTCAATTATTTAAAAATACTCAATTTTATGCATAAATTTACCGATACACCTTTCGAATAGTATACGTTTGCTATGCAGTGCTGGGATTCTTAGGGTAGCAGATTTTTACGAGCCCATTCTCCGGAGGGTCGATTGAAATGAAAAGGTTTTGATTAAAGTGGCGCGCGTTGCGTTTTAATTGGAAAAGCCACAGTATTATAATCGCCCACACTGTCGAAGAACATCCGAACATGTCGAAGAAGAGAACATGCCGCCACCCTCGGCCGCAATCCACATTATACACCACCATATGGCGGACGCACATTTACGACTTAAACGTTTCGATTTGTCACACTCACTGTGCCAATATGTCGCCGGATTTTATTGTTTGCGCCCTGAATGGCGGGGTCAAAGGGATTTACTGTTCCTCTAGGAATACTTTGGTTGATTAGAAAATTGGAGTCACCCACACAGACCGTCTGTGCTGACCCGTGGAAAATCGCAACTATTGGATTCTTCTCGGTGGAAAAACCATTAATTTTATCGCCCGTCGTTTAATTGGTTTTCTTTCAAATCAACGATTTACTGCACTAAACCAAAGTATTATTAAATACTGTTTCTTAAATAAACGTGCTCCTGAGATAATAACTGAGTCTGTCTTCATCATCGTTTGTTTCATAATCATCTGTTTTCCTTTACTGAAGAATATGTGTCCTTATTTTATTACTTAATATTATTAACAAATTTGCGGTCAAAAATATCGAACCCAAATAAGGCCTAACAATGATTTTTGATTTTTTGAAAATTGAACATATTTTCTAATAGTGTGAAGTTAAAAAATTATTTAAACGAAAATTAAACACATGTGTCCCTTTTTTATGACTTAATATTATTAACAAAGCCCGTTAGAATATTTGCGGTCAAAAATATCGAACCCAAATAAGGCATAACAATGATTTTTGATTTTTTGAAAATTGAACATATTTTCTAATAGTGTGAAGTTAAAAAAATATTTAAACGAAAATTAAACACATGTGTCCCTTTTTTATGACTTAATATTATTAACAAAGCCCGTTAGAATATTTGCGGTCAAAAATATCGAACCCAAATAAGGCATAACAATGATTTTTGATTTTTTGAAAATTTACCATATTTTCTAATAGTGCGAAGTTAAAAAATTATTTAAACGAAAATTAAAAATATGTGCCCCTTTTTTATGACTTAATATTATTAACAAAGCCCGTTAGAATATTTGCGGTCAAAAATATCGAACCCAAATAAGGCATAACAATGATTTTTGATTTTTTGAAAATTTACCATATTTTCTAATAGTGCGAAGTTAAAAAATTATTTAAACGAAAATTAAAAATATGTGTCCCTTTTTTATGACTTAATATTATTAACAAAGCCCGTTAGAACACTTGTGGCCAAAAACGTCTAATAACGAGTTTTAATTTTTAATTTTTTTTTTTAATCGAAAAATCCGAGTAAATCCTAATTTATAACAATACCAACACTGCTATTTGATTAATTATAATTTTTTTATCAATTTTAAGTAAATTAGTAGAAAACTTATTATTTGAAATCGAATTGCGTTGTCTGAATCATTCACGTAGTAAATGTAAATATATTTTACGTTACTTGGTTTTATAAATTGTTAATATATGTAGGAAAATGTATAATAATCAAGTTATACGCTTCATTGTGAAAATTTCCATTCCTCTTATTAATTTCATCAGATCATAGTAGGCAAAGATCACATATGAAATTTATTCAATTGAATTTTCCAAGAGAGCAGAACTCGCACAGTAACGATCCGGGGACCCTCTCCGTTCGCCTGATTAAGGGAATCGAAAAAAGTTAAAAAAAAAAGGAAAAACATCGGCAGCGGTGGCAGAGAAGGGCATATATATATATGTAGGGCGCGCGTTTTCCACGGAGACGTCCGCGTCCGCCAATCGAGGGAACTCCCACCGACGCTTTGCTCTATTTTCGAGGGGGCCGCGGCCGCTCCATTGGAGAACGCGATGCCGCCTCCGACGGTTGATAAGTCCGCACGAGTCTCTCGAGAAGAAAAGAAAAGCGAACCGACGGACGGCCAATGGGAGAATTGCAAACGGCTGCCTTTTTTGTCTAAATCCATCGCCCGGATATTGTTTCGGAAGCTGCCCGGGGGTGGCGAGGGGCGGCGGCGGCCCGACTCTTCCGGGGACTGGTTTATGGGCAGCTTCTCACAATTTTTCACCAGTTTTCACCAGCACGGTCGCAATTAAATGGAGTGATGATAAAACAAACTGCACGGAAATTCTGGGCAATAATTTCAATTGAGTAATGTTTCAATATGTTGTAAACTCATTGCATAAGAAATTATTATGTAATAGAAGGTAAACAACAAGTGACCTTATAGAAAATAACAGAAGCTATGTCTCAATAGTTTGACCTCCATCTAATAAATAATTATCTCGTAAGAAAGAGTTTTAAGTTCCCGGCGCATTCACCATTTGTTCGGGGTAGTAATATGGAATAGATATTAATTACACACAACAATTAGTTGCTGAATATTTAAAATTCTCGAGTCTCTAGTTTCGCTAGCGAAGAAAAAAATGGCAACAATGTCAATAGGGAATGCTAAATTATAAAGTAAAAAATTGTGAAATATATAAAAATAATAATAAATACTTGCAGACAAATAAAAACTAAACTCGATATTTATTACTCCAATATATTTTCCACCAAAAATCTTCAAAATAATGTTTTTATTTTACTTTATTTTTATCAAGAAATTATTAAATAATTACTTCAGTTATCGAGTTAAAAATGTAAAGGAGAGAAAATTCGGTTGGGTTTAATAAATATAGGAAAAATATACAGGGTATTCCAAAAATCTTGTAAACGTGTCATTTCCCAGAGGTGTTATTAATTTACCATAATTAATTGGTTTTTCCAATCTAAATTGTTTTTTTCTAACACTTGATAATTTTTTAAATCAGAGGTGTAAAACTGAAGGTGTTGAATTTAAAAATGCAAACAAAAATATACAAGCTATTGTGAAAACTCTTACAACTTGCGTTATTGTTTTACCACAATTTGTTTGTTTTTCCAAACCAAAACTAATTTCAAAAGAGTTATGATTTTTTTTTTAAATTAACGTTGCAAAGTTGCAAATATTACGTTGACGTTTAAAAATATGAAAAAATATACAGGGTGTTTAAAAAATTCTGAAAACTTGACATATTGCAGATATATTCTTTATTTAACACAATTTATTTGTTTCTTCTGCTTGAATCACGTTTTACTAGAATTGCGATGTTTTTTAGTCAAACGTGCAATAATACAAAAAAATGTAGAAAAAAATATAGAGGATGTTCAGAAAATTCTAAAAAACCTGAAAATGTATAGATGTATCAGTGATTTAATTTAATTCATTTACTTTTTAAATTTAAATCACTTTTTAAGAAAGTTGTGTTTTTTTTTTAATAGTGATGAAAAAAATACAGAAACTCGAGTGAGGTTTAAAATATACAGGGTGCTAAGAAAATTCTTAAAACCTGCTCATTTATTTATATATCATTGATTTAGCACAATTCATTTGTTTTCTTTATTTAAATAACTTATTTCGAAAGTTATGATTTTTCTAAATTGGAATTGTAATAATACAAAAAATTGGGCGAGGTTTAGAAATGTGGAAAAAAATATACAGGGCACTCAGAAAAATTTGAGAACTAGGTAGTTTATAGATGTGTTATTGATTTAACATAATTCATTTGTTTTCTTAATTTGAGACACTTTTTAAGAAAGATATGATTTTTCTAAATTGGAATTGTAACAATATGAAAATTTGGGCGAGGTTTAAAAATGTGGAAAAAAATATACAGGGTGTTCAGAAAATTTTAAGAACTCGCTAATTTATAGAGGCATCATTGATTTAATATAATTCATTTGTTTTCTTAATTCAAATAACTTTTTAAGAAAGTTATTATTTTTATAAATTGGAATTGTAACAATACAAAGATTTGGGTGAGGTTCGAAAATGTAGAAAAAATATACAGGGTGCTCAGAAAAATTTAAGAACCAATGAAGTTATACATGTATTATTGATTTAATATAGTTAGTTAAAAAGAAAAAAAAAACATATTTCTCAGTTCAAAAAATGAAAATTCAATCAAAAATCTTGTATCCCTTGTGGTTAGCATACATTCATACTATCTAATCCGTGTATAAATATATCAAACAAATGGTAGTGGCAGATAACCAAGCAGTCGACGCCAAAAAAAAAAATCAAAAATGGTGATGGCCATCATGTTACTTTCTCTGATTTTATGAAAAATATTTTCAAACAAAAGATATTAACTTTTTTGTTGTTTCTAATATTCGTTTAAATATTTTTGTGATATTTTTAATTGTTAAAAAATTGTTGGAAAAAAAAACAGTTTACTCATATTTTTACATGTTTGTGCATGTTTGAAACTAAAGAAAATGTGTATCGGTTTTTAAACTGAAATCCAAAAGCAATGTTTAATGTTTCTACTCAAGAAACATGTGTTTCATCTCTAAACTGCTTAGACAACATATTTTATTGGAATAAAATTGATAATACAAATGCAAACACATTTATAATAATTTTGTTAGTGTGAAGCTAATTAAAAACTAAATTCAATTTATTTTACACTTTATTTGCGTACAATTAATTTAAAACTACAATATTATATTTTTTTAGTTGAAACCCAAAAATATTCATGAGTTTAACCGTAGAAAACAGAAATATAAAATAAAGTTTAATTTGATTAAAACTAAGTATAGAAAATTATTTTGAGAGTAACTTTTAAGGAATTAATTTTGCAAAAATTGTTAATCTTTACAGTACTTGAAAATGTACACAAGTACAGCCCTTGAAACTTTTGCTCAAAAAATGCAACTTTTTTAATAATCATCGTAGACCATTGAAGTATACCTTCTTTTTCATCACAAGAATGACAGAAATTGATTGCCGTTAAAAAATTTCAACTATCTTCAATAGCAAAAAAATTAGCTAGTCACTATGGACATTTTAGAAAATTTAAAAAAATAATTAATTTTTCAGACTTTGATAGGCCGTAGCGGCTAAACGAAAACCCCAAATTGAACGCGGTTTTCAAATCTGTGCTCCTCGTGTGCAAATTAGTCGGTTTCAATTAAAATTAGCGATTGTTAATTTTTGACGAAAACCTGAAAAACTACCCAAGGGTACTTCTTACTTTTTCTCAAAAATTGGCTTTGAAATAATTTTCTGAAGAAACCACTGGTTCGATTCCGGGTTTCTACTCATCACTGGAAAGATCCCTTCAAGACGCCTCGGAAAATGTACTTTCGCAAAAACAAATGTCAATTTGAAGCCAGTGGCGCGTCAGCAAAAAAAACTCGAAAATAGAAAAAATCGAAAAAATCTACTTTTTTTAATAATTATCGTAGACCATTAAAGTATACCTTCTCTTTCATCAGAAAAACGAGAGAAATTGACTGCCGTTCAAAAATTTCAGCTATCTTCAATAGCTAAAAAATTTACGTGTCACCAATTTTCAAAAAAAGTCGATTTTTCAGACTTTGGACGGCCGTAGCGGCTAAACGATTTGCTTGCAAATAATAATTATTTCAATAAACACATTTTTGTTTAAATTAGTGAAAAGTTAAGTACTTTACTTATTTTTTACTTTTTCCTTTACGGGATATTGTGATTGTGAAAATATCATTTAAATTGAAAATAAACCATGAAAGTATAAATAAAAACAATTAATATACACTCGTGGACAAAAAATTTCGGACTCCTAAGTTAATGTTATACAAAAAACTTTTTTTCGGTCTTTTCCACTAGACATAAAACATTATCTAATAAAATTTTGTACCAATTTTTTTGACTAAATTTGGACCGGAAACTACACTCGTGGACAAAATATTCCGGTCTCCCATGTTAATGTTATCATAAGAAAAACTTCTTTTTTGGTTTTTACCAGAAGATATAAAATATTATCTACTAAAATTTTTTGAGACTGAATTTGATCTCGAAACTACATAGTTTTGAATTCAATTTTTGTCCCAAAAAATTGGTAGAGGTACATACAAAATATTCGCAGGTAATGTTTAAAAAGAACAAAAAAATGTTTTTCTTACGATAACACTAACTTCGGTATCCGGAATTTTTTGTCCACGAGTGTACCATCAAATCGGAGAATATATTTTTTTAAATAGCCCTTCTAAACAATCTACACATTTTCGAAAAAATTGAGTTTTACAACTTTTTTTTTTTTCTTTAATCAGAACAAATCGGACCAGTCTGCAGTTGGGAAGAACGTGCGAATCGCGTTTTTTCGAAAACCGTTTATTGAACATTTTGACCGTGGAAAATCCAGAAGTTCGCGTTGATTTTCTCATCAATCTAGTGGCGGGATTTAATACCAAAATTATTTATTCAACCGACTGTTAATTTCTTCTTAAACAAATTAGAAACAACTTTACTTGTTGCAGATTATTATCTAGTAGTACTAGTAATAACATGCAAATTTCTTTTGTATCATTCAATATCCGGCGTGGCACTAGCCAGGGAAGTAGTTGTTTTAATAAGTTATTTGTTTATAGTCCTAGTAAGACTTAATTTTTTGCTTGCAGATTAACGAACAGGTTGAATATTCATATATTCAGGCTACATTTCGTTTTCTTGTATTTATTTAATTTCTTCTTAGTTTGATAACAGTGTTCTTCCTCGTTTTACAGTTCTGGCGATTGTCCGTGCGGTGCCATTCATTCCAAAGGAAGGAGGTAGAGGATGTCTTCATGGGTGAGTGGCTTTTTTGTTTTTTGATTTTTGTTTTTGGCGTCAACTACGAGGTCATCTGCCACCACAATTTGTGTTGATATATCACATATAAAATGAATACAACAAATGCAAATGCAATGTCGAATGATATCAATCACTTAGTGGCCTTTCTTTGGAAATTTTGTGCGTCGGGTTCGATTCATTTTTCCAGTCGCCGTTCTGCGTAGAAAAGGTGTCACCCGCTCATGTTACGGGGCCGTTACATGACGGTAGAGCAAATGGGTCGAACCTTTTAGGGCCGTTAAGGTAGGTGACGGCAATCCACACGTGCTGTCAATTGTGTTTGGCCAATAACGGTGAACATTTTGAGCATTTTTTATAATTTATTGTTATTTTACTACTTGGTTGTATTACCTCTTTTTGTTTTGTTACATTTGCTTTAAAAATAAGTCTATTTATGCGTGTAAAAATCAAATATGGCGGCCATTTGAAATAAGAAAGTTGGTATTAATATCTCGGAAACCGCCATCTTGAATTTTATTTTGACTTGATTTCTATGTTTGCCTAATTAAACCAAGTAACTTTTATTTAAAACTTTTTTTCGCATCTTTAATAATTATTGAGATATTTAATTTTTTTGAAAATCGCGATTTTCAGTTTTTTTTTAAATATTTTCTAAACTGCTCGGAATTTTGAAAATTTCTCAACATAATCTGAATCAGCATAGAACACTGCACAACATTGCCCATTTAACCAGATCTCTAGCTTTAAGAATAAGAAAGATACCCATGCAATCCTACTCTATTTAGGACACCCTGTATATTTCGTAATGACGGTTTGGGCCGTGCAGCAAAAATTAAGTCTCGTAAAAACTCGTATTATCTCAAAGCTACTGTATTTTTAGACTTAATAAATATAATCCCTTTCATGTCTAATAAAATACAAATTGCATTTGTAAATGCTATACCGCATTACTTTATTTATTATAGTGCAAAACGAAATTTACGCCCTTGCACAGGCGAACCGGCAACGACAACGCAAAAATAACCAGCGACACGACACGACAACTCTCGCATGCTGCCCTTATCACTTGCATGCCGATTGTAATTGTTAGTTAGGAAAAAAAAGAGCAAAAAAAGAAACTTTTCGCCAAGTATAAATTACTAAACTAAAAACGAGCGAAAGGTTACGATAAACATCTCGCCGACGCTAATGACGTGTAAAAAGTACTGATTCCCTTCCGAGATTTTCTGGTGAAGATACGAGGCCCGTCCATAAAATACGTTACCCTTGGGCCATTTTCAATATAGCTGAATACTTGCTATGTCTGTTGCAATAAATTTTCCGTGAAATTGTGTTTTATTTTTATAAACGGCCACAGGAAAACTTATTACTTATTTATTTATTTATTATTTACTGTATCCTCCTGTCCTGCTTTTTTAGAAAATAAAATTCACAACATTACAAAACGTCAAAATTTCAAAATCTTCTACTCAGACTCAATTCACTTACTTTGTGAACGGGCCTCATATTTCTTAATTGCGGGATGAATCATTTTTAAACCATTCCGCGCTATTTAACAGTTCGTCTGTCGCGTTGCATCCCCCAAGTTCCCGTGATTGAATTAAAATATTAATATTATCCCTCGGCGCGAGGGTGGATGGTGGCTCGGTCGTAAAATAGCCGGTCTGCGGAAGATTATAACTCGTAATGACCGATATTAGTAGTTATTTGTAGTTCGGTCATATGGCGGGTCGTAACGACAGTTGTGCAGATTCGGTGGCAGTTGCGTGTGGGTGTGTCTCCATCGGGCTGGATGATGGATGTCTCGGTCATTGGGGTCTATCGGTGTCTGGGGTTGGTATGTGTGTATGTGTGTGCTGCAAGGGTGACGTGCTGATTGTAACCGTTTAACACAGGTGCCTCTGTATGAGGAGGAAATATAAAAGCTAACCGAATGAAACAAACCAGATATGTTGACAATAATATATCATTGTAATGGTGACTGATAGATGTTTAGGTGCACATGTTCCGATTATACCTACAACGTACGTGAACGTGAAATTTTTTTTCAATTTTTTTTCCAGAAATATCCGTTTTGAGGTCCCTAGAGGCGATTTAAACAATTTCTGAAAAAAAATTGGTAGTGTCTGTTTGCTGTGTGTCTCTGTGGGCACTGTATCTCAAAAACTAATACAGCAATTAACATGAAACTTTAAGGGGAGGCGCTACACCTATTAAATTATTTTTTTTTCGATATCTCCTAAACTATTTGAAATTTAAAAAAAATCTCTGCATTAGTCCTCCATTATCTCCAATTGTCTAAGGCTTACCGTGAAGATTTCTAACGAATTCATAATAATAACAAAGATAGGCAGAAAGACCTTCGGTCGATAGCTCCATGTATTTATTTGTTTATGTATTTATAATAATTTGTAACCACTTTATCAATGAAGATCTTGTATATATAACAAAGATAATTTAGAAAAAATAATAACATTGAGAAAATCTAGACGGTATGTTCTGGTATTTATTATTTTAAATTTATTATATTAGTAACGTTTTGCTTATTTTTGGGTATTAATTGATATATCTAATAAAATGTAACTTCGAAATTTGGATCCAGCATACGGCGTCACCAAGCGGCTTGGCTGAAAACAAGTGGTGCGGACATATTTGGGCGGAGTTAAGCCGCCATCTTACTTTTGCTCAAAAATTGGCTTTGGAATGATTTCCTGAACAAACCACTGGTTCGATTCAGCGTTTCTTTACATCACTAGAAAGATCCCCTCAAGACGCTTCAGAAAATGTATTTTCGCAACAACAAATGTCAATTTGAAGCCCGTGACGCGTCAGCAAAGAAAACTCGAAAATGGAAAAAAATCGAAAAAACCAACTCTTTTAATAATCACCGTAGACTCTTACGTAATACCTTTTTCTTCATCAGAAAAACGAGCTAAATCGATTGGCGTTAACAAATTTCATCTAAGAAAAAATGCAAAAAAATTGGCAAGTCACCATGAACATATTTTCAAAAAAAAGTCGATTTTTTTCAGACTTTGATCGGTCGTAGCGGCTAAATGAAAACTCCAAATTGAACGCGGTTCTCATATCTGTGTTCCTTGTGTGCAAATTAGTCGAATTCAATTAAAATTGGTGATTTTTAATTTTTAATAAAATCTTGAAAAAGTACACAAGTTACAGCCCTTGGAACTTTTGCACAAAAAATACAACTTATTTAATAATTATCGTAGACCATTGAAGTACACCTTCTTTTTCATCAGAAAAACGAGAGAAATTGATTGGCGTTAACAAATTTCAGCTATCTTCAATAGCAAAAAAATTAGCGTGTCACCATGAACATGTTAGAAATTTAAAAAAAAAAGTCGATTTTTTCAGACTTTGATCGGGCGTAGCGGCTAAACGAGAACTCCAAATTGAACGCGGTTTTCAAATTTGTGCCCCTCGTGTGCTAATTAGTCGGATTCAATTAAAATTAGCGATTTTTAATTTTTGCCGAAAATGTGAAATTCGATAGAAGGGTCCCCCCTTCTTACTTTTTCCCAAAAATTGGCTTTGAAATGATTCCCTCAAGAAACCACTAGTTCGATTCAGGATTTCTATACATCACTAGAAAGATCCCCTCAAGACGCTTCAGAAAATGTACTTTCGCAAAAACAAATGTCAATTTGAAGCCCGTGACGCGTTCGCAAAGACAACTTGAAAATGGAAAAAATCGAAAAAATCAACTCTTTTAATAATCATCGTAGACTCTTATGTAATACCTTTTTCTTCATCAAAAGAATGAGCCGAATCAATTGGCGTTAAAATATTTCATCAAGAAAAAAATGCAAAAAAATCACTATGAAAATTTTGAGCAAAGTCGACAAAAATGCAAAAACAATTGCAGTCGACTTGAAATTTTTTAGAATCGCTCTAAATTCATTCAAGATCTTGATTCTATAAAAATATCCAAACACATCACTAGACTTGATAACAATTTCATGTAATTAGAGCGCTTATTTGTGAGAAATTTCAATAACTTTGGCGGCTAGAAAAAAATACAAGAACAATTGCCACCGACTTAAAACTTTCTAAAATTACTCTAAATTCATTCGAGATATTGAGTCTGTAAGAAGCAACATACATCCCTCATCATTTTTTAAAATAATTTTGTGATTAGAGCATAAATTTGTGAAAAGTTTTAATAATTTAAGTGACAAAATAATGTAAAAACTATTGCCGTCGACTTGAAATTTTCTAAACTGACTTTAAATTCATTCCAGATCCTGTTTCTGTAAAAATATGCAAACACATTACTACATTTGATATCAATTATTTCATGTAATTAGAGCGCATATTTGTGAAAATTTTCAATAATTTTGGCGATAAGAAAAAAAAAATACAAAAACAATTGCCACCGACTTAAAACTTTCTGAAAATACTTTAAATTCATTCGAGATATTGATTCTATGAAGAGCACCATACATACCTCGCCATTTTTAAATAATTTTGTGATTAGAGCATTTGGCAGATATATTTGTGAAAAGTTTTAATAATTTAAATGTGACTTGAAAAAAAGTGCAACAGCAATTGCCGTCGACGTGAAATTTTCTTAAATTTCTCTAAATTCATTTGAGATCTTGATTCTGTAAAAATATGCACACATTACGTCACCAAATTTGATAACAATTTCATGTAATTAGAGCGCATGTTTGTGAAAAATTTCAATAATTTTGGCGACTAGAAAAAAATGCAAAAACAATTGCCGTCGACTTGAAATTTTCTAAAATTACTCTAAATTTATTCGAGAAACTGATTCTGTGAAAAAATGCATACGTCACATCACTAAATTTTATAACAATTTCATGTAATTAGAGCGCATGTTTGTGAAAAATTTCAGTAATTTTGGCGACTAGAAAAAAATACAAAAACAATTGCCATCGACTTAAAATTTTATAAAATTACTCTAAATTTATTCGAGATACTGATTCTGAGAAAAAATGCATACGTCACATCAATAAATTTTATAACAATATCATGTAATTAGAGCGCACATTTGAGAAAAATTTCAATAATTTTGGCGACTAGAAAAAAATACAAAAACAATTGCCATCGACTTAAAATTTTGTAAAATTACTCTAAATTTATTCGAGATACTGATTCTGTGAAAAGATGCATATGTCACATCACTAAATTTTATAACAATTTCTTGTAATTAGAGCGCATGTTTGTGAAAAATTTCAATAATTTTGGCGACTAGAAAAAAATGCAAAAACAATTGCCG
The DNA here is from genome assembly GCA_910593695.2 of Ocypus olens. Classification (NCBI taxonomy): domain Eukaryota; kingdom Metazoa; phylum Arthropoda; class Insecta; order Coleoptera; family Staphylinidae; genus Ocypus; species Ocypus olens. The sequence continues at coordinate 53,060,574 of OU343056.1, forward strand.
TCGACGTGAAATTTTCTAAAATTACTCTAAAGTCATTCGGGATCTTGATTCTGTAAAAATATACACACATTACGTCACAAACTTTTACAACGATTTCATGTAATTAGAGCGTATATTTGAGAAACATTTCAATTATTTTGGCGATAAGAAAAAAATACAAAAACAATTGCCATCGACTTAAAACTTTCTAAAATTACTCTGAAATCATTCGAGATATTGATTTCGTAAAAAGCACAATACATCCCTTACCAAATTTTCAAATAATTTTGTGATTTAGAGCATATATTTGTGAAAAAAGCAATAATTTTAGCGTCTAGAAAAAAATGTAAAAACAATCGCCAAAAATTTTATAAAATTATTATTTATTCGAGAAATTAATTCTGTTAAAAAACAGTATACATCGCTCACCACATTTTCAAATAATTTTGTGATTAGAGCATTTATTTGTGAAAAATTTTGGCGACTAGAAAAAAAATGCAGAAACAATTGCCATCGACTTGAAATTTTCTAAAGTAACTCATTCGAGATCTTGTTTCTGTAAAAAGATGCATATGTCACATTACTCAATTTTATAACAATTTCATATAATTAGAGCGCATATTTGTGAAAAATTTCAAGAACTTTAGCGGCTAGAAAAAAAAAATACTAAAACAATTGCCTCCGACTTAAAACTTTCTAAAATTACTCTAAAGTCATTTGAGATATTGATTCTGTAAAAAGCACCATACATCCCTCATAATTTTTCAAATAATTTTGTGATTAAAGCATAAATTTGTGAAAAGTTTTAATAATTTAAGTGACTAGAAAAAAAAATGTAAAAACTAATGCTGTCGACTTGAAATTTTCTAAAATGACTCTAAATTAATTCTAGATCTTGATTCTGTTTAAAGATGCATACATCACATCACTAAATTTTATAATAATTTCATGTATGTAATTAGAGCGTGAAAAATTTCAATAATTTTGGAGATTTAAAAAAAATACAAAAACAATTGCTATCGGCTTAAAAGCTTATTAAAATAATGGGACAAAGTCTAACCACATTTGTTAGGTTTTGTAATAAATTTTCTTCATAATTGGTGTAATTTCCTGCCCAGAAGCACCTTCTGACATTTATCCTATGTTATACGCCAGTTTTTTTTGTTATGATTTTTTCATTAATTTTGAATGTTTTTGTTGACATTTTTACCAAATTTTGTGAATCATATTCATAGATAAGTTCTTTTCAGCTAACTGCATCAATTTTCTTATTTTCTGTAATTTTTGCTTGCCGTATAATGGTGTCCACTAAATTTATGATTTCAACAAAGTTGAAATTAAAAAACCGCGGCCGTTTTCCTTTCTCCATTGCCTGCAATCAAATATCACAGTTTGCGTAATACAATTGCTGAGAAAGTACTAATATAGGAAATTAGAAATTAAAACTTAAAATAAAAGAAAATGATATTTGTTTATTAATGATAAGGATAATATTTTAATTTGAACGGTATGTATTATTTTTGCATTGTATAATTTTAAGACCAGAATGCAATAAATAAACAAAGATTATTATTAAGAGTAAAGTGCACATGCACAAAATAAATTCCACTTAAAATCGTGAGATTATTTTAAAATTATAAAGAAATATGTTTCGTTTTTCACATTCAAAATACTCCTAGAAAAATTCGATGGCCTCCTCACTATATTTCCGCACTGATTCGATTAACACATTAACCGCCATGGGGGTCACCGGTGACTGACACCTAGTTATTCCAATGGGGCCGTGGGGGTCACCGGTGACCGGCACAGCAAACTGAGTTTCGCGATGAATCGACAGGCGGCACTGAATAAAATGCATAGATAGCAACGCCAAAGTCCTTCCTGTTTAGATCTGCCCGCTTGATTTTTTGATCAAATCCGTGCCCGGCACGGCCTGATCTGTAAAATTATTCCGTTCGGACCGCGTCAGACACCGGTGACCGTACATCATAAATGTAACAAAAACAAAAAAAAAAACAAATAAAAAACCATGAAATATATATTATTTTTATATATCTAAATAAATTATGACTTAAAACAAAAAATAATGTATGACCATTTTATAAAAAATAGTTTGGCAGTTAATGTGTCAAATAAATACACTGGTAAAAATTGTATAATATTTTATTAAATAACGCGCGAGCATTTTCGTTTACTCTGGGAGAGCGAGCTGCTCGTATCGAGGTCAAAGATCATGCGCACTTGTTGTTTACATCAAGTGCACACACACTCGCGGCGCCATGTAGGCGGCTGTGTGTGCGCAGTTGTTTTAGTCGTCGCCATCTTATTCAATTCAACCGCGCGTGACTTTGCATTGCTCGGTCATTCTTCATTAATTTTCAACGTTTTAACAGTTGTATCGGTGTGAAAATTGTGCACGCATTAGTGGGAATGTGTTTACAACAAAACAAACATCGGTGATACGCTTGAAGGCATGTTATAAGAACCACAACATGGACGCGGGAGGATCATACACAGGTTAGTGTTTTAAAACGTGTAGAATCTGTTCATTGAAGTCGAATTATGTGAAATATTATGATCGATTGCGCATCTTAAATTTATACCATAAAATATTCGTTATGGTTCTATTATAACCCGCATAAAAACGTAACTGAAATAATCTGATATATTTGATATCTCGTTCTAAAAAAATTGCTAATTGATTCGCCACGTATGTCTATCGTATTAATAAATCTGCTGATGCTGATGAGACTAAAATATCACCAGAAATAGTTTAATAATGAGCGAAAACTGTAAAATTGTTCAACTGTTTTTGATATAACAACAAGTCGATTATAAAACACATTTATTTATAAACAAAATAATTGAAGTCTATTATATTTAGACAACCAATATTTTCACGTGTCGAGACCAATCTGTTGAAGTGAAAGGGGACAATTGATTGAAATGTCATCACGGGGTCACGATCGCGAATTACTGAGCGTGTGCACCCCTTCGGGATTTGCGTACGGCGCAGAGTCGCAGATAAGATCGGGGATCAGTCGGGCGGAAAATGACAGTGTCAAAGTGGAGGTCAGGACAATAACCCGGGCACAATGCCTTATTCCGGCAGCCGCTCCTCCCTGTATATTCATACGCAAATGCCCCGGGGGGGATTACTGCTCGAAGTCACGCGCCCACCTCAATGCAGCAGCCACCAGAAATGCGTGCATAATGTGCGTGTTTACGCACGCATCGGTACGTGATAAGACCGCAGATATTGCCTGGTAATGCGAGTGCGGTATTATATATCAATTACTATTTCATTTGATCGTATTCTACATTCTACGCGTCCTCACTGAGTCGACATTGTCGATCGACTCTGTCTATCGACAATGTCGACCAACAAATCTTCAAGACTTCACCTGTCCACACCAAGTAGACAGAAAGTTTGTCGATCAGTCGAAACGAAAATGTTTGATGAATAAGACGTGATTATTGCTTGTGCCGCGTCTAAAAAAAGAAAATATTCTCGTAAAAGAAGATTTTGGGTTCGACCAAGCCTGGAAAGTAGAAATCGGCACAGAGGTAGTAATCATTTGATAGAAGACTTAAAAAGGGACGATATCGACATATTGAACCTTGAATACTGGTGGTTTAAGAAATTTTTTTCGAATGTCGGAAAGTGAATTTGAATATTTGTTGCAAAAAATCGGGCCAAAAATTTGTAAACAAGACACTAATTTTAGACCTGCCATTCCCACAAAGGAGCGTTTGCCGATGTCGAACGCCGAATAGCACGTCCACACTCTGGATTCGACTCGACTACCCTTTGATTTTACCGACAGTTTATGGAAAACCAATCGACAGGTCGATCGACATATTTTGTCGATCGACGAAGTCGATTGACGCGTACACACTAAGTCGACAGTGTCGATAGACAGAGTCGATCGACAATGTCGACTCAGTGAGGACGCGGCTTTAGATTTCGTAAATGTTTTTTAAATACCATAAAATGGTATAAATTTCGAGTAAATATTGAAAATTTTGTCGGTAACAATTGTTTTAATATTTTTTTGGCAGCAATGAAGTAATGCGTAATCTCAGTATTATTATTATTATTAATAATAATAATAATATATTTACGGGATTCACCCTGTACATTAAAGTATTAATTAGAATATAAAATATAAAATAAAATATAAATATAAAATATAAAAACACAAAAATTAAAATTACAATTTAAAATTTAAAATTGCGACTTTGTGTGACAAACAAACAAAAATAAGTTAAAAACAATATAATACAGTACGCTAGACATTACTTATAAAAAGAAAGTTGCAATTATTTAAAAAGTTGCAGTATTACAATTAACTGATTATTTTGAAATTCAGTAAAGATGTGTTTGAGATTATTTTTAAACCGTAAAGAAGAATCAATTTTTAGCAAATTTTGAAAATTTCAAGTTTGTCTCATTGGTTTTACATTTATTTGGCTACACTGGAGAAATTTGCAACTTCAGTATAATAATTTACTCGGTTATCACATGATTATTTCCAAAGTTAGTGAAGGGACTTGTTAGATTTTTCTTAAATCAGAAAACAAAATTGATTTTGAACACATTTTAAAAATTTCAAGTTGGTCACAATTGTTTTTACATTTATTTGGCTACACTGAAGACATACGCAACTTTAACAACAATTTCATGATTATTTTCAAAATTAGTGAAAAACTTAAGTTTTTATTTATATCTATTACCATGGTTACGTACAGAATAATCGTGACATGTAAATTACGAATATTTCTATTCTCTCGTATAAATTGTAATTTGAATTTTCTATAAATTAGAACTTAATGATACTAAAAAAAAAACAAATAATCACCACGGCCATAAAATGGTTTTTGGCCCTCGGCTTCGAGTCGGTGAGCACTCTCCACCCTCGGTCCAAAACCATGACCATAACTTATACTATACAGGGTGTGTATAAATTGACGGGAAACTATTGTGATCGTAAAATATTTCCAAACATTTATTTTTTTGCGTAAATATCCATTTCGTAGATTTCGATTTTTTTTTAAATGCATGTCTGCCTTTGTGTCTTTCTGTCTGTCATATTTATTTTTTATTTTCTCCTTACAAACTAAGGGAAAATATTGTGATAGTAAAAAAATTCCAAACATTTTTTTTTGCGGAAATATCCATTTCGTCGATTCCGACAATTTTTGCAAAAAAATGTGTATCTGCCTTTGTATCCGTCTGTCTGTCATTCTCCATACTTACTACAGGAAACTATTGTGATCGTAAAAAAATCGAAACTTTTTTTTTTGTGGCAAAATCCATTTCCGTCGATTCCGACAATTTTTGTAAAAAAAAATGTGTGTCTGTGTGTCTGCCTTTGTGTCTGCTTGTCTGTCATATTTATTTTTTATTTTCTCCGTGTTAACTACAAGAAAGTATGGTGATCGAAAAGAATTTCCAAACATTTTTTTTGCGTAAATATTCATTTCGTCGATTTCGACAATTTTTGTTATAAAAAATGTATGTCTGCCTTTGTGTCTTTCTGTCTGTCATATTTATTTTTTATTTTCTCCTTACAAACTAAGGAAAAATATTGTGATCGTAAAAAATTTCCAAATATTTTTTTTTGCGGAAATATCCATTTCGTCGATTCCGACAATTTTTGCAAAAAAAATGTGTATCTGCCTTTGTATCCGTCTGTCTGTCATATTAATTTTGTCTTTCTCCATACAGGAAACTATTGTGATAGTAAAAAAAATCGAAACTTTTTTTTTGTGGCAAAATCTATTTCCGTCAATTCCGACAATTTTTGTAAAAAAATGTGTGTCTGTGTGTCTGCCTTTGTGTCTGCTTGTCTGTCATATTTATTTTTTACTTTCTCCGTGTTAACTATAAGAAAGTATGGTGATCGAAAAGAATTTCCAAACATTTTTTTTTTGCGTAAATATCGATTTCGACAATTTTTGTTAAAAAAATGTGTGTCTGCCTTTGTGTCTTTCTGTCTGTCATATTTATTTTTTATTTTCTCCTTACAAACTAAGGGAAAATATTGTGATCGTAACAAATTTCCAAATATTTTTTTTTGCGGAAATATCTATTTCGTCGATTCAGACAATTTTTGTAGAAAATATGTGTGTCTGCCTTTATGTGCGTCTGTCTGTCATATTTATTTTCTACTTTCTCCGTACAAACCACGTGAAAGTATTGTGATCGTAAATAATTTCCTTTTTTTTTGCGGAAATAGCCATTTCGTTTATCCGATAATTTTTGTGAAAAAGAAATGTGTCTGTATGTCTGCCTTTGTGTCTGTCTGTCATATTTATTTTTCCTTTCTCCTTACAAACCAAGGGAAAATATTGAGATTGTAAAAAAATTCCAAACATTTTTTTTGCAGAAATATCCATTTCGTCGATTCCGACAATTTTTGCAAAAAAAATGTGTATCTGCCTTTGTATCCGTCTGTCTGTCATATTTATTTTTTCTTTCTTCATACTAACTACAGGAAACTATTGTGATCGTAAAAAAAATCGAAACTTTTTTTTGTGGCAAAAACCAATTCCGTCGATTCCGACAATTTTTGTAAAAAAATGTGTGTCTGTGTGTCTGCCTTTGTGTCTGCCTGTCTGTCATATTTATTCTTTACTTTCTCCATACTAACTACGGGAAACTATAGTGATCGTAAAAAATAAAAAAATAATTTTTTTTATGTTAAAATCTATTTCCGTCGATTCCGACAATTTGTGTACTATGTGTAAGGTATAACGTTTAGCATGTAAAATCCTATGGCCCACGATAAAAAAAAAACATACTGTACATTTCGTTGAAGGATTTCGTTTCATTTTATTAGTTGCCTGAAAACACGTAATCTTTCCGACCGCAACAGGAAGGTAAACGTTTGATATTATCCAAGGGCGGCAATCGCCCGAAATGACGAACGAATGAAAAATAGAAACGGCGATTTAACTCTTTCGGCGCGGACGCCACGCAACGGCCATTTCGCCAGGTAGAATTGGTTGCATAACGTGATTGTCGACAATAAAAAAATTTAACAACCGTGAACCGCCAACACGCCCCCGCAATCAAACAGCGTGATCAATATTTACGTCGAAATGTTAATACCAACGGAACACGCATAAATCTATACAAAAATAAAAAAAAAAAACGAACGATAAAAATTATATTTTGCGTACATGAAATTTTAAACTTTGAAAATAATTATGTAGAATTCAGAAGGAACTAAAGTTTTTTTTTGCATATCCATTTACCTTAAGGATATTAACCTGCCATTGGTGACGCAACTTTAATGGTGACGCCGGTCTCATGCACCGGGGTTTTTAACTGAAGATTTTTCGAAATGTGTTACTAATAGTTCATGTTTTTTTTTAAACAATAAAACAAAGATATTAATCAATTTAAGCTCTGCAATGCGGCAGCTACTCGAAATTGCAACAAAAAACAATAACGGAAAATAAAGTTATTCGACACACATTTAACAAAAAAATTATGTTTATTATTTATCCTTAAAAATCGATGAATAAATAGAAACGAATATATCCTTAATTTTTTTTTTTCAAATTATTTACATGTTATGTAATGCGAGCACAAACAAAACTTAAAAATGAATTAACTGCGCGTGATTTTTGTAGGATTATTGGGTAGAAACGGAAACAATGGGGGAACTGCAGTGCGGCCACCATTAAAAAATTAAGCAGCCATTGTCTCGGCCGTGCGAACTCTTCGGTCGGCGAGTTTCGTGCCTCTTTATTGCTTCCTCTAACCATGGATCTAATTGCTCAATGTCGAAATTACTTCGGCGCCATTTAAATAACAATCTGAAATTAAAACCCATTTTTTTAGAGCCATTCATAACAAATTGTGGGACTTTCACGAACGGAAATACGCAAAATGACTTTTGTCGTAAATAGTGCTTAAATCGACAGGAAACGCCTAAAAAATAAAATAAAAAAATAAAAAAAAAAATTAAAAAAAATTTAAAAAAAATTTAAAAAAAAATTTAAAAAAATTTAAAAAAAAATTTCCAAAGTCTAAGAGCTCATATTAGACCTAAAGAATACATTAATTTTATTTACATGTTTATTTGTTTTAGTAATGTAATTAAAAAAAAAAAACGTTTTATTGTTGTTACAAGTAGATAATCGAATGAGGTTTGCTTCTGGCACACAAAGTCGATTTCATTTTTTTTTTCTTTATTTTCTACAATTATAAATATACAAATTATAGAAAATGGTATCAACTACAATAATATACATACAACATATTGAACCTTAAACATTCATCGAAATTGTATGGTTTTATTTTGAGCAATATTTCCACTGATCTACTTTTAAAAATATTAAAATTGGCGGTTTGAAAATTTTGATGATAACATGAATACAGTAAGATATCTCGCTATAGTGCACATTGCCATTAATACTTTTTATAAAATTATTGTTTTAAAAAAAAAAAAATTAATTTAATATGCCTTGAATAACTTTTATCACTTGGTGAAATATTTAGAAAATAATAAAAGATAAATCAAAAATGAACACTTGGTTTGTTTCACAAATTTGTTGTTTATTTACTCGACTAGTTTCGCTTGTTTCAGCATTTTCAAGACTGAATACATTTAAGTAATTTTTGCAATTGTGAAATGATCAAAATTATAAAGCGCCACTCGAAAAATCGCGAAAAAACTCGATTTGATGACGGATGTTCATAACTACATCATCACCAATCTGGATATGCACACTATAGACTTGAATCCTTACCAATATAGTGAGACTAACATTACAGACGTATTTTGCTTCTTTCGCCAACATCTTGAAAAGTTGGAGAGTTGAAACTTTTAGGGTTGGTAGAGGGTAAGATTATTTCACTATTTTGCATAAAAGAAAATTTCACACACATAAATTTTAGCTTGAAAAAAATAGTAAGTACTTACCATTTTTTTCAAGCTAAAATTGATGTGTGTGAAATTTTATGCGAAATAGTGAAATAATCTTACCCTAAAAAATTGCTAAAATTGATGTGTGTGAAATTTTCTTTTATGCGAAATAGTGAAATAATCTTACCCTCTACCAACCCTAAAAGTTTTAACTCTCCAACTTTTCAAGAAAAAAAGATGTTGGCGAAAGAAGCAAAATACGTCCTTGAAGAAAGTAAAACGAACGTCCCGATGACGTGCTCTGAAAGGGCAGGGGGTGTTTGAAAATTTTTGAAAAAATTACTGATCAAGGCTCGTCCTACCTTAAAAATTTCAACTCTTCAATTTCTATACAAAAAAAATACGTCCTTGAAAGTTTGCCTGATTTGCAATTTCTCGTAACATCCAATTCGATTTTACAGTGTCGCCATTTTGTTTCCAGCTAAGACACATCGACCATTTTCCAGTATGTCAAAAATACATTGTTTATGAGTAGATTTGAAAATTTTGAAGCTAATTCTGAGGCTAAATTTTTTTTTAGAATTTTTTAAATAACGAAATGTAAATTTTCGTTTACAGCAGCTCATGTTTTGAGTGTCGCCATTTTGTTTTCAGCTGGAGTAGATCGATTATTTTCTAGTATGTCCAAAATACATCATTTTTTAGTAGATTTGAAAATTTTGAAGATAATTCTGTGGCCGACAATTTTTTTAGAATTTTTTAAATAACGAAATGTAAATTTTCGTTTACAGCTGCTCATGTTTTAATTGTCGCCATTTTGTCTTCAACTGGAGTAGATCGATTATTTTTTAGTATGTCAAAAATACATCATTCCTGAGTAGATTTGGAAATTTTGAAGATAATTCTGTGGCCGACAAATTTTTTCGAATTTTTTAAATAACGAAATGTAAATTTTCGTTTACAGCAGCTCATGTTTTGAGTGTCGCCATTTTGTTTTCAGCTGGAGTAGATCGATTATTTTTTAGTATGTCAAAAATGCATCATTTATGAGTAGATTTTAAAATTTTGAAGCTAATTCTGTGGCCGACAATTTTTTTAGAATTTTCTAAAAAAAGAAATGTAAATTTTCGTTTAGAGCAGCTCATGTTTTAAGTGTCGCCATTTTGTTTTCAGCTGGAGTAGATAGATAATTTTCTAGTATGTCAAAAATACATTGTTTATGAGTAGATTTGAAAATTTTGAAGCTAATTCTGAGGCTGGAATTTTTTTTTAGAATTTTTTAAATAACGAAATGTAAATTTTTGTTTACAGCAGCTCATGTTTTGAGTGTCGTCATTTTGTTTTCAGCTAGAGTAGATCGATTATTTTTTAGTATGTCAAAAATGCATTGTTTATGAGTAGATTTGGAAATTTTGAAGGTAATTCTGTGGCCGACAATTTTTTTAGAATTTTTTAAATAACGAAATATCAATTTTCGTTTACAGCAGCTCATGTTTTAAGTGTCGCCATTTTGTTTTCAGCTGGAGTAGATAGATAATTTTCTAGTATGTCAAAAATACATTGTTTATGAGTAGATTTGAAAATTTTGAAGCTAATTCTGAGGCTGGAATTTTTTTTAGAATTTTTTAAATAACGAAATGTAAATTTTTGTTTACAGCAGCTCATGTTTTGAGTGTCGCCATTTTGTTTTCAGCTAGAGTGCATCGATTATTTTCTAGTATGTCAAAATTACATTGTTTATGAGTAGATTTGAAAATTTTGAAGCTAATTCTGTGGGCGACAATTTTTTTAGAATTTTTTAAATAACGAAATGTAAATTTTCGTTTACAGCAGCTCATGTTTTAAGTGTCGCCATTTTGTTTTCAGCTGGAGTAGATCGGTAATTTTTTAGTATGTCAAAAATACATCAATTCTGAGTAGATTTGGAAATTTGAAGATAATTCTGTGGCCGAGAATTTTTCTAGAATTGTTTAAATAACGGAATGTAAATTTTCGTTTACAGCAGCTCAAGTTTTAAGTGTCGCCATTTTGCTTTCAGCTGGAGTAGATCGATTATTTTTTAGTATGTCAAAAATACATAATTTCTGAGTAAATTTGAAAATTTTGAAGATAATTCTGTGGCCGACAATTTTTTTAGAATTTTTTAAATAACGAAATGTCAATTTTCGTTTACAGCAGCTCATGTTTTGAGTGTCGCCATTTTGTTTTCAGCTGGAGTGGATAGATAATTTTCTAGTATGTCAAAAATACATTATTTCTGAGAAGATTTGGACATTTTGAAGCTAATTCTGTGGCAGACAATTTTTTTAGAATTTTTTAAATTACGAAATGTAAATTTTCGTTTACAGCAGCTCATGTTTTGAGTGTCGCCATTTTGCTTTCAGCTGGAGTAGATTAATTATTTTTTAGTATGTCAAAAATACATCATTTCTGAGTAGATTTGGAAATTTTGAAGATAATTCTGTGGCCGACATTTTTTTTAGAATTTTTTAAATAACGAAATGTAAATTTTCGTTTACAGCAGCTCATGTTTTGAGTGTCACTATTTTGTTTTCAGCTGGAGTAAATTGATAATTTTCTAGTATGTCAAAAATACATAATTTCTGAGTAGATTTGAATATTTTGAAGCTAATTCTAAGGCTGGAATTTGTTTTAGAATTTTTTAAATAACGAAATGTAAATTTTCATTTACAGCAGCTCATGTTTTGAGTGTCGCCATTTTGTTTTCAGCTGGAGTAGATTGATAATTTTCTAGTATATCAAAAATACATTATTTCTGAGTAGATTTGGAAATTTTGAAGATAATTCTGTGGCCGACAATTTTTTTAGAATTTTTTAAATGACGAAATGTAAATTTTCGTTTACAGCTGCTCGTGTTTTGAGTGTTGCAATTTTGTTTCCGGCGCTGGAATGTCGCCGAGTGTAAATAATAATTGTAGTAATACCGGAATCATCAAAATTTGATTTAATTAACACCGTTTGAATAATAATAATAATTATTATAAAGTCTTTATAAGGACTAACGTATTTTTATTAGATAGGTAGAAGTATAAAGGAGTTTATTTGTTAAAAAAATTACCATGATCATGATCTGAAGATTATAATGGACGACCAGTTAAAGTGGGATGAAAAAAAAACTCTCACGAATTTCGTGTTGCGCAAGTGCTCGCCGAATAAATGAATAGAGTTTACCGGCAACATAACTCACCGGTGCAACACAGAAATGCAATTGAAATTCCCCCGATGCATATGTATGCCCGTTCACTTTTTTCCCGGAGAAAAGAAAAATACGCAATAAATTACCCTCTCGTATTTACATTTAAGGGTTGCATCGCTTACTCTGCAGTGGAGAAAACGTTGAAATTAAATTTTAATTAAAACTGCGGCTGTAAATCAGTTAAGAATCGAGAATAGTAAATTTTTGCATTCGGTTACTATTTGGAAAATAAATTGACGCATTTTTCAGTAATTAAAGACAAAAAAAAATCACATTGTGAATTTTTAAATGTAAAAATATTACCCTTGATTCCAATATTCTTTGTAAATAGTACATTCTATAACCAAATACTATTTGGAGAATCAATTACGTATTTAAAAAAAAAATCATAATAGCGCCAACGTATTACAATTGATTTTAGCAGACTTTTACAAAAAAAAAAAAAAATTATTTCCCATTTTGGATCTTTATTTGTGAAGATTTTTTTTAAAGTTCACTTTATTATTGTAGTTGGCTACTGAAATATTTGTGCTAAAGGCCGATTTTTTCTACTTTTTCAAAATGTTTCTATGAGTTAAGGTCATTCTAATGTTTTAATAAAAATAGCTCTGTATCAACAGAAGATTTTTTAAACAGTTTTAACGTAAACATTGAAGGATTTCGTTTATTAATGTGGCTATGAAATGGCAAAAATTAGAGGCGGACGTATAACTTTAATATACAGGGTGAGTTTTTTTTCGATGTTCTCCATGAGGATCTAGAAAACTATAAGAGATAAAGAAACGGTTAAACGGGGAAACAGGTACAGTTTTACGAGCACAATGAAATAACACTTTCAAAGTTTTCAAAAAGTGAAGTTTAACTAGATATTTTGAAAAATATAAAAAGTCAATTTTTTCAAATAAATTTATCTTGGTTATTATATCAGATAGAAAAAAACTGTAGAGGACAAAGTTGTAGATAATTTTACGTAGGTTAATGAAATAAATTAAGAAAATTTTTAACGTCATTATTTTCCGAGATATGACGCAAACTTACATTTTTTTTAATGGAAACCATAGTTGGCTATGATCTTATTCGAAAGACTATTTTTTTCTCTTTAATCCGGTATTACATATGATATAATTATTTTTAAAAATAAGTGAGTTACAGTCATTTTTTAAGTTTTGTTATAAATTAAAAAATAGTTAGCCATGAAAAAGATGAAAGTAAAACAATTGCAGTTGTTTATAACAACGATAAAATATTGTAATTAATATTTCTATAGAGATAAACAAAGTTGACAAAAAACAACAAAGTATAATAATTCTTTACATCATTTTAAGCGTATAATTTTGTGAAAATTAGTCATCAATTATTTTTTTGCAAATTTTTGTTTTTTTTTTACATATTTTAGCGTAATTACTACTGAAATGAATAATTAAATAAATAAAATAAATAATAATTTAATAAGTAATTCTGGAGGCTTTCACTTCGTGATACATTTTGAATAATTCATTAAGTGATACCAACAAAGTTATTCGTTTTATTTGAAATAATAATTCACCAAAATCTTCGTTAATATTTAGACAATAATTTATACATACGGAATAAAATTTAAATAAATATAACACATATATAATAAATCCGTAAATGTTAACAATACAAGTTAATCGCGTGCAAATAAAATTAAATCACCGATCGCTCGCTTAATTTTCGTCTCTCGCTTGCCGATTCGAAAATTTTTTTTCGTTACCGATAAATTGGAATAAATAAATACGATATAGAGAATCGGAGCTACCAGATCGGAAGGGGTAATGCCCGAGGGCGAGTTTTTATTTTACATGCATAAACACCCGATTTAAATAAATGCGTGTCCGATCGGTTCCATTACCGCCATATACAAAAAAAAAATAAAAATATTCAAAATAAAATTATTCGAAACCTGGCGGCGAAATTTTTCGAAATGTTCAATATCTGCACGAATTAATCAACAATTCAGTTTCCGGTCATGAATATTGCAAAGAGGAATCCGTGCGTTTCGGTTAAAAGTTATTTCGTCCGAAGATTTAAATTAATTTCATTCGCGAATAACCGATTTGTGGATTTTAAATTAAAAGTTATTTTTCAGTTTATTTTGTAACAGATTTTCTGAAGATTAATTCCTTGAAGTAACGGAACAGGTAAAAATGTATTGTACTCGTATATACAGTGTCCTATTAGTACAACTTATTTTTCAGAGTTTTATTTTTTTTTTACTTTATCCGTTACGAAGTGCGAGAAAGTATTGTGAGCGTGAACATTAAAATTAAAAAATAACAGAAATATCCGTTTTGATGTCTCCAATGGTGATTTCAACAATTTTCGGAAATTGGAAATTGGAAAAAATGTGTGCCTGGTGTGTCTGTGTGTCTGTCTGTGTGTCTGTGTGTCTGCGTGTCTGTCTCTGTGTGTATGTGCGACTGTGTGTCTATATGGCTAAGTGTCTGTGTGGCTGGGTCTCTGTGTGGCTGCGGTGCTGTGTGTCTGTGTCTCCGTGTGTGTCTGTGTCTGTGTGCATGTGTGTCTATGTGTCTATGTGTCTATGTGTCTATGTGTCTATGTGTCTATGTGTCTATGTGTCTGTGTGTCTGCGGTGCTGTGTGTCTGTATCTTCGTGTGTGTCTGTGTGGTTTTCGAGAAATTTTGGATCCCGATTTAAAAAACGTGGTTTCGAAAAAAACGCTTATAAAAATTTGTCAATGAGTAAATCATGAAATGTTTTAACTTACATAGAATAAATATGATAGCTATAACTTCGTCATTTATTGAGATATTGACTTGAAATTCTTGAGATCGCAAACTTTAAGAAAATGCAAAAATTGAAACATCGATTTTTCGACAATGTTAGTTGTATATCTCCCCTTATGTCATGCAACACACAATCAATAAGCTGCCGACCATTTCCTGCTTCTCAAAAGCGTTTATAATATTTTGGACTATTTGACCAAAATGGCCACATCATATTTTTTATTGTAGTTGGCTACTTAATATTTGTGGTAAAGGCCGAATTTTTCTACTATTTCAAAATGTTTCCATGATTTAAGGCCCTTTTTAATGTCTTAATACAAAAATAGCTTTGTACGAACCTAAAGAAGATTTTTTAAATAATTTTTTTTTAAACATAAAATTCGAAGATTTTTGTTTAAAAATGCGGCTGTGAAATAGGAAAAAACTGTATCAGAGCCTTAATTAATATCTTTTTGAAACACACCGAATATATTATATTCAAGTCATTGTTGTAAGTTCACAAGACCTGAAGCTGAAAAAAATCAGGAAAGTCTGTAATCCGTTGGAGTAGAAATAGCAACCAGTGGTAGCAGTACGTACTGGTACTACCAGCACCACCAATTCTAATGCGCCGCACGTGCACCTCGCGATTGGTAATTTGTATTTAAACCGAGATTTCCCTATTGTTTCTTAACGAATGGCGGCTGTGGACTTTTTTGCGACGGGATTACCTTTCTTAACTTATTTGCTGACCGTTTACGTCACGTATCGCCGTTTCAGTGTGTATGTGTAACGAGCTGAATCCATGATTGGGCCGTGGGATCCGAGCACCGATGATTGACGCCGACTCGCATGCGAAACACATTTATTCGCTCGTTAAAAAAAAAAAAAACATTTAAATGTTCCTTTTTTGCGTGTCCTTGTTCGCTTATTTTGATGACTCTGGTGGTTTAATTGTTTGTTTGCATCAATTTTGTACAAGGAAAAAATTAATAGTTCTAGATACACCATCAACAGCATTCATTCAATTGTATTTAAGGTGTGGCCAGGGGCGGCTCGTTATGCAGAGCCACGGAGCCATGGCACCACCTGTAGTTTCAAACTCAAAAATGTTCTGCAATTAAAAAAACACTCTAACTATGGAATCAAAATTGCATCTTGCGGTTTGAAAAATTGTAGAAAAATTACCAGTCAAAGAATTTGCTTGTAAATCTCAAGAAACATTCAAATACAACACATATGTGATTTCCTGTTAAAACAATTGCCATATACTAAATAGAAACAAAACAGCACCGCTGCAAACTCTAACTGTGGAATCAAAATTGCATCTTACGGTTTGAAAAATTGTAGTGTGGCCATCATGTTACTTTCTCCGACTTGATGGTATCATAGCCATTTATATTTACGTTTTCATTGTTTATTTTCAATTGAAATCATATTTTAAATGTTGCGTAAACTCAGATAAAACTGACGTTTAAAACGTCAAAATTATGAAACATGGAAAAATTATACTTCAAATTCAAAAACTCGGTTTACTCAAAAACTAACGAGATTTCGAAAAAAAACTTATTCTTTAGAAATTGTACATTGTGGCATTTCCTACAATTATTATTCACATAAATTTGCTGTAACCATTATCGTTTCATAATTATAAAACAAAAATTAAAAAAAAAAATTCTGGAATAAAAAATATTTTCAAGCGAAAGATATTCATTTCTTTGTTGTCTTTAATGTTTGTTTAAATGTTGTTTGTGATATTTTTCATATTTAAGAAAATATTGGCAAAAAACAAAAAACAGTTAAGGTAAACACCCACTTCCGGTGTACGAAATTTTACCAAAAGCTTTTCAGTTCTTCGGATTATCAAATAAGACGTATGTTCAAAGTTTCATATGAATTGCTCTATTGGTTTTTGAGATACAGCGCACACAGCCAGACACACACACACACACAGACACATACACACACAAAGACACAAAAAAAAATCCAGAAATTGTTTAAATGGTATCTAGGGACGCCAAAACGGATATTCCCGTTAAAAAAAAAATTGAAAAAAAAATCACGATCACAATACTTTCTCGTACTTCGTAACGGAGAAAGTAAAAATTGGAAAATTATTTTGAGCAATATAGCGATTTTTGAGACTGATTTACAATTTTATTACTAAAATATTCTTCATTTTTTATTATTAAGCCTGAATTTTCGATTTTTTTAATGTAAATTTTTGATCATATTTCCTTAATAACCCTTATTTTGACCTAAATATTCGATTTATTTGTTACAATTTTCGACGTTTTGGACCGCATTTTTGATTTTCCCCCCCGAATTTTTCATTTTTAGATTTTGTATTTTCAATTTTTCTATTCTTTATTTTGACC
Source organism: Ocypus olens (assembly GCA_910593695.2). Taxonomy (NCBI): domain Eukaryota; kingdom Metazoa; phylum Arthropoda; class Insecta; order Coleoptera; family Staphylinidae; genus Ocypus; species Ocypus olens. The sequence continues at coordinate 53,077,778 of OU343056.1, forward strand.
TAAATTTTCGGATTAATTCTTAAAATTTTTGATTTTTTGGTCCGCATTTTTGATTTTGCGGGCCGAATTTTTAATTCTAGTTCCAAATTTTTTAATTTATTTTGGTTAAAATATCTATAACCTGAATATTTGATTTATGTGCGAGTTTTTTTTTTGTTTTTTCCGGTATTTTCGAGTTTTGTTTGTTGAAATTTTCGATTTTTTAGTCTGCATTTATTATCTTTAGGCACGAGTTTTCATGTTTTGTTTCGACTTTCTGACCAACACGACAGGTTTTTATTATTATTATTTCAATCTTTTTTGACCTAACTTTTCGATTTTATTGTTAAAATTTTCGATTTTTTGGTCCGCATTTTTGATTTTTCGTTTAATCTACATTTATTATCTTTAGGTCCGAGTTTCGATGTTTTCAAATTTTTGGCTAAAATTGTAGATTTTTATTTTTTGTCTCTTTTTCACTATATTTGTATTCATTTTATTTTATTTGTCTGTTAAAATTTTTCTTTTCTTGGTCAAGGGTTTTTATTTTTAGGCCTGAATTTTAGATTTTTGGTCTATTTTTTTATCCTGTATTTTAGATTTTTTAACTTGGATTATTGATTTCATTTCGTATTTTTATTTTATTTTTTGGCTATTATTTTCGAACTTCTGGTCAGAAACTTATTATTAGCGGCCGAAAGTAGCAAATTATTTTTCTTTTATTTTCAATTTTTCGGTCTGCATTTTTATTTTTAGATCAGGTTATTTTTTATTTTTTTGCCGATTTTTTAGGTTTGTTCCAAATTTTCGATTTTTTTGCCAAAATATTTGATTTTTTTAATAATAATAATAATAATATAATAATACTTTATTCATGTTATTAGCGCAAGTTTTACAATCGTCAACAAAATTTGAATACAATAGCATTTAAAAGTATGTATATGCATGTATAGATTAAAATATAATATAAAATAAGCACAATTGATAGAGATAGAATTATATACTAGAGTGTACATATTGAAATTAACCTCTTAATGATAATTTAAATACTGTCAGTATTTTAAAAACCGAAAGTCCTATAATTACAAAATTAAAAACCGCATTATAAGGATTTAACATAATAAATACTTAAAACTTTGTTGACATTTTGGATTTCTGGGTCTGCATTTTTTATTTTTAGACCTGAGTTTTTGACCTTTTTTGTCCTAAATTTAGGCAAAATATCGAAAACTGGGGCCTAAAGATGAAAAATGCAGCCAAAAAAATCGAAAATTTCAACAAACATACCGGAAAAAAAATCTCGCGTATAAATCAATAATTCTTTATTTTGGCCTACATTTTTGATTGGTTTGTTGAAATTTTCGATATTTCCGCATTTTCGACTTTCCGTTTTGGTTAAAATCTTTGATTTGTTGTCTTTCATTTTAGATCTTTTGACCTGAATTATTTATTTTTACGTGGAAATTTTTGATTTGCTTGAGGATTTTTTTTGGGGGGTTCGAAGTTTTTTATTTTTGTCCTTTATTTTAGATTTTGCCACCTACATTTTGGAATTTTTTGACCTGTATTTTCAAGGGTTTTGTATTCATTTCAGGTTATTTATTTGATTTTAAATCTTTTTGTTTTCGTGGTTTTAACTTAAAAATTGGGTTTATTTTTAGATAAAATTAATTTACTTTGATATTTATCTGGAAAATATAGTTTTCGGGATTTATGTTATGGAATTATTTGATTTTCAAATATTTGTAGGAATTTTGGAATTTTTGCATCAAACAATTAAATGTCCAATTTAGTTTTTTTTTTTATCTGATTTAAACTTTTTTTAAATTTTTTATTTTGACATAGGTTGTTGTACATCGTTGAAAAGAGAAAAAAAAGTCTATTTATGCGTGTAAAAATCAAATATGGCGGCCATTTGAAATAAGAAAGTTGGTATTAATATCTCGGAAACCGCCATCTTGAATTTTATTTTGACTTGATTTCTACGTTTGCCTAATTAAACCAAGTAACTTTTATTTAAAACTTTTTTTCGCATCTTTAATAATTATTGAGATATTTGATTTTTTTGAAAATCGCGATTTTCAGTTTTTTTTAAATATCTTCTAAACTGCTCGGAATTTTGAATTTTGAAATCAGCATAGAAAACTGCACAACATTGCCCATTTAACTAGATCTCTAGCTTTAAGAATAAGAAAGATACCCATGCAATCCTACTATATTTAGGACACCCTGTAGAACCAAGGAGCCATGGCACTACCTGTAATTTCAAGCTCAGCAAGACTTTTTAATTAATTCTTAAAACACTTACTTTGGTCTAGGAAGGTAAATCGTTCTTTGTTTCTTCAAAAAAGAAGAGAGGGGGGGGGGTATTGAGGAAGTGGCTCTACCATCAACATATTCCACGAGCCGCTACTGGGTGTGGCCACAGAATTTTGTTTCTGAGAGAGAAATATGGCAGTCATGTCTGAGATTAGTTCTTTTTTTTTTTAATCTAATTTAATTGAACTAATCTAGTCTCATGACTGGATTTATCTCACTGGCAACTCTGCGACAAAAAAAAAATGTGGCTCACGATATAATTCTATAAATCAACTTTTCATGAAATCATTTCGAATGCAATTTTTGAGCAAAAGTAACAACTGGAGAGCCTTGGGTAGTTTTTAGTATTTTCGTCAAAAATTTCAAATCGACAATTTTAATTGAATCCGATTAATTTATATTTGCAAATCGCGTTCGATTTGGAGTCTTCGTCATGCGCGTTTCAATTCATAGACGACTGCAATTAATTTATTTTTGAAACACACAGTAAACTGGTTAATATGTAAATTACCTAAAGCATAAAGATAATCCCTGAAATTAAATTTAAATTACACGAATACCAACGATAATTTCGTCACGACAGACTTCCCAAATATTTTGGTCAAGTTCATTCGAACCGTAGTCTGGCTCATTTCTTGTTTTCTGTGCCGATTAATTATACGGTTTATTATGGAAACAAACAGATCCCGTACGAACTAACGGATCGTTACGGCCGATCCTGATTTGGTTATTCATAAAGGCAAACGGGGAAGGCTCTTGGCTTCGGTCAGAACGTCTGCGGGAAAAAAATTGGTGGGGTGGGGCCCGTCTTGTAACATTGAACCAGATATGCTAATCGCATTCCAGTCATTAACATTTCATTGAAACTGAAATTTTATTTCTGTAATGACTTTCACTCGATTCCCCTCCATTCTCATCAAAACGCAAAGAAAATAGTTAAGAAAATCTTGCATTGCGTTACAGCATACAATTTTATTATTTTTAACGGGAAAAATATATTTAAATTGGGCGTAACTTTAATACCTGCAATTTTGTGGGTGGGGACTGTGTGCATAGGGAAATATAGGGGGGCGATCTTATCTCGCGGCTCGAATTTTTCCGGTGCAGCAGGGCATTTCGATCCGGGGAAAATCACCATTCGTGATCGGTGGGTAATCGTGGACAATGTCGGCCCTCTCATTTTCAGGGATTACTGTAATTTCGAAGACCCACGACCGCGCGGGACGATACCGTTCGGCGTGACCAGACACTACAATTGGCCTCGTGAATAACATTTTTGCTCACCCCCCTCGCCCCCCCGGCGCCAATTATTGCTGTACCGTGCTCCCGCAGGAGCATAGGTTAATTAAGATATTGGATTCGCCGTGATTTAACGCAACTACTGATTAGATCCTATGCGATACTTGATTAAAAATGGTGATGTGGCCATCATTGTTGATGTAAAAGAAGTTTTTATCGCATCTCACAAATTTATCCATTTTTTTCAAAAACTGCATTTTCTGATTTCTATCAATTTTAGAAAATTAAATAATTTCTGAAGCATCGAATAAAAAGTATAAACCGCAGGGAGTGAATTCAAAAAAATATGTCAAGCTGAATTTTTTTTAATTTACCCAAAATTGAATTTACTTCATAATCCAGTAAAAATCTGAAAACATCCCTTCACCGAATTTTGAGATCATAGATTAAAAAAAAATATTCAATTGCCAAAATAACACGCTTTCAAAACAAATTTTATTTTTCGATTTGTTGAACGTTTGAAAAAAAAAATCGAAAAAAAAATGTAACCGCAAAGAATTCATTTAAAGGAAATGTATTTAATACCAAATTACCATTATGTCAAAGCTACTTTGGGATTTGAAAATACACCAATTTTTAAGCGACGTACAAATTTGAAGAAAAAATTCTAATGCAGTAAGAATGACAAAAAATAATTTCTACCAAAATTATATTTCCAAAATATCACATTTTTGCTTTTAAAAGCTCATCCGTTTTCAAACGAGTTTTGATTTTCGTGTTATCAGTGAAAACAATTCATTAAAAATAAAAACCCCAATTATCACAGCAACCATTACTGTAGTATAGGTTCTCTATAGTTGTTGGTTAAAAGAGTTAAAATGATATAAACCTGCCCAAATAGTCTTAAAAGTAAGTGAAACACCACGATGCAAACATACGTTGGGTCGATTTGTTATTCAACCGCTGTTTTCACTTAATATGAAACAATTGCCTGCTTTTCTGGGAACGTGGCGTGGATTCAAATCGTTTCCGTTTGAAATAAAGTAAACGTGACACTTGTTGATAATACAAAACATACACTAAAACATATAAATGTAAAACCAAGCACTGGGACACGAAATTTATAGTGTACAAAAAAATAAATATGCCATGTTTGTTAAATTACACCTTCTAACGTGACTAAATATTAAGAATAAATTGTAATCTTACTTTATAATATAAAGTATTCAAATTGCTTAAGAAACCATTAAATTAAATTAACTTGTATATACCGGGTGAATTCTGGTAGACCCCAAATATCACTAGCATTTTTAAATTTTTTTTTTTTTGGAATAAAGTGTGCCAACTTGTCGACTTTTAATAAAAAGTCCATTTCCGGTTAAACTTCTCTATTTCAAATGGAACTCCCTGTATATTTTTACGTAATTTAACTCATCTCTAAATTTTGAGTTTATATATAAGTGACCTTTTAATTTAAAATTAACTTAAAATTAAAATATTCATATATTTTGATTTAATATCCACTAAAACAAAATGTATGAAATTAAAGAAATAAGTTGAAATTCAAACAAAAACCTTGAAATTACAGGCAAAAACATGGAAAAATTTAGGTTGCAAAAATAAAAGGCAAAAAATACAACATTTAAACCAAAAAACTCGAAAATATGAGCAAAAAATCCAAAAATTCACTTATAAAAATCAATAATTCAGGTTAAGTTAAAACAAAAATCGAAAACTTGCACATAAAAATAAAAAAAATGTGTACCAAAAAAAATTTAGGTTCAAAAAATAAGAGGCAAAAATAAAAAATATTAGCAAAAAATTAAAAAATTGCTCATAAAAATCAATAATTTAGGTTTATTTAGACCAAAAATCAAAAACTTGCGCCTAAAAATAAAAAATGCGTATCAAAAAAATCGAAAATTTGAACAAGAAAATCGAAAATTTTTGCTAAAATAAATTATTCAGGCGCAAAAGTAAAAAATTTGGATTAAAAAATTAAAAATACTTTTGCCTAAAAATAAAAAAAAATGTGTACCAAAAAAATCGAAAAAAATTAGGTTAAAAAAATAAGAGGCAAAAAATAAAGCATTTCAACACAAAAAAAAAACTCAAAAATATTAGCAAAAAATAAAAAAAAATCGCTCATAAAAATCGATAATTCAGGTTTATTTAGACCTAAAAATAAAAAAATACGTTTCAAAAAAAATCGCAAATTTTAACAAGCAAATCGAACATTTTTGCTAAAAGAAATTATTCAGGCGCAAAAGTAAAAAATTTTGATTAAAAAATTAAAAATACTTTTGCCTAAAAATAAAAAAATGTTTACAAAAAATCGATAAAAATTAGGTTAAAAAATGAGAGGCAAAAAATTAAGCATTTCAACAAAAAAAAAATCCTAAAATATTAGCAAAAAATAAAAAATTTGCTCATAAAAATTAATAATTCAGGTTTATTTACACCAAAAATCAAAAACTTGTGCCTAAAAATAAAAAAATGCGCACCAAAAAAATCGAAAATTTAAACAAGCAAATCGAACATTTTAGCTAAAATAAAATATTCAGGCGCAAAAGTAAAAAAAAAATGATCCCAAAAATAAAAATACCGGTCAAACATCTAAAATATAGGACAAAATCAAATTTGAGAATAAATTCAAAAATAATCAAGTAAAAGGGTTAAATAGAAGATTATTATTAATTTATTAAAATTCAATAAAACAATATATTTAAAATTAAGGAAATAACCTAAAATTAAAACAAAAAACTTTCTTGCGGGGGTTTTCATAAGTAATGTCTAGCGTACCGTATTATATTGTTTTTAACTTGTTTTTGTTTATTTGTCACACGAAGTTGTCGCTATTTTAAATTTTAAATTGTAATTTAAATTTTTGTATTATCATATTTTATATTTATATTTTATTTTATATTTTGTTTTATATTTTACATTCTAATTAATACTTGAATGTACAGGGCGAATCTCGTAAATATATTATTATTAAAAATTTTGAAATTACAGGCCAAAATATAAAAAAGTTTGCAAAAATAAAAGGCAAAAAATAAAACATTCAAACCAAAAGCTCGGAAATATTATTTAAAAATAAAAAAATTGTTTATAAATATCAATAATTCAGGTTTATTTAAACCAACAATTGAAAATGTGCTTAAAAATAAAAAAAATGCGTAACGAAAAAAATCGAAAATTTTAACAAGCAAGCCGAACATTTTAGCTAAAATGCGCAAAAGTGAAAAAAAATGGATAAAGAAATTTAAAATACGGGTCAAAGATCTAAAATATAGACCAAAATCAAATTTAGACAATAAAGTCAAAAATCATGTAAAAGGGTTAAATAGAATATTAATATTATTATTATTTTAATTAAAATTCACTCAAACAAAATATTTAAAATAAAAGAAATAACCTGAAATTAAAACTAAAACCTTGATATTACAGGCCAAAACATAAAAAAACTGGTAAAAAATAAAAGGCAAAAAATAAAACATTTATTAAACCAAAAAACTCAAAAATAATGGCAAGAAAACAAAAAAATTCGCTCATTAATATCAATCATTCATCTAGACCAAAAATTGAAAACTTGTGCTTAAAAATAAAATAAGCGTACCAAAAAAGTCTAAAATTTTAACAAGCAAATCGAAAATTTTGGTTAAAATAAAAAAAAAATTAAATATAGATCAAAAAATTGAAAATACCAGTCAATGATTTAAAATAATAATAACTCATCTTTATTATCTACAATTATAAATAAATATACAAAGTGAAAAAATATAGGCAAAAATCAAATTTAGACAATAAAGTCAAAAATCAAGTAATTGGTTAAAATCATTCTTCGGCAACTTTATTTTTCTAAGTAAATGTCAAATTTTAATTTGAAAATATAATTCAACACTTAAATTAAAATGAAAAAAATAAAATTAAGCAAATAATCTAAAAAATATACAAAGTGAAAAAATATAATCCAAAATCAGATGTAGACAATAAAGTCAAAAATCAAGTAATTGGTTAAAATAATTCTCCGCTAACTATATTTTTCCAAGTAAATGTCAAATTTTAATTAATCAACACTTAAATTAAAATCAGTAATCTAAAATTAAAAGTCTGCAAAAAATGCAGACCAGAAAATTAAAAATCTAAAATAAAGGTCCGCAAATAAAAACTCGAAAATACTTGCCAAAAGAAAAATCGACTATTTGCGTATGAAAATTAATTAACTGATAATAATTCATTTTGGCCAAAATTTTAGGCCAAAGTTTTCGATTTTCAATTTTTCTAGCCTATAAGAGATACAGGCCAAAAATTTAAAAAAATCAATCATTTAATAATAATTTATTTTGGTCAAAATTTTAGGCCCAAGTTTTCGATTTTCGATTTTTTGACCAATAAGAGATACAGGCCAAACATTCAAAAAATCAATCAATTCATAATAATTTATTTTGGCCAAAATTTTAGGCCTAAGTTTTCGATTTTCGATTTTTTGACTTATAAGAGATACAGGCCAAACATTCAAAAAATCAATCAATGCATAATAATTTATTTTGGCCAAAATTTGTTTTCGATTTTTTGGCAAAAAAAAAATCGAAAATTTAGACCTAAAATCGAAAACTTGGACCTAAAATCGAAAACTTGGACCTAAAATTTTAGCTTGTATAAAGAATATTTAGGCCCAAAAAATAAAATAAAAAATGAGCAAAAAAATTTAAAATACATGCAAAAGATCTAAAATATAGGCCATAATAAAAAATAGGAAATGCAGGTTAAAAAAAATAAAAAAAATAAGTAGTTGGTAAAAATAATTCCCTGGCAACTATATTTTTCTAAGTTAACGCCAAATTTTAACTTGAAAATAGAAACCAACTCTTAAATTAAATTCAAAATTATAGAATTAAGTAAATAATCTCAAATTAATACAAAAATCTTGTAGATAATACAAGATTTTTGGATACTCAGATAATACATTTCTGATTCTCTATAAAAACGCTGGATATGAAACGTGGAAGAAAACTACAACCCTCAAAACTTGAATTCTGATGATGAAAGTTGCATTCAGCGATTTATAAAATTGTAATAAATTAATTAATCAATGAATTTGCTTCAAAAACTCAAAATCCACTCTCAGATAATACATTTATGATTTTCTATAACAACACTTGACATATCCTAGGTGGAAAAAAAACTGCAATCCTCAACACTTAAATTGTGAAGACGAAAGTTGCGTTTTCAACGATTTCTGGAAGGAAAAAAATGTTTCATCATAAATCACGTAATAATTATTAAGGTACATTCTGTATTTATCTTATTTAATTAAAATTTATTTTGGCTTAAATTAAGATGGCCGATCATTTCGGTTTGCTCGATGGCAACAAACGCACTTAAGAAATACGCTTTTGAATTTTTCGCATCCACAATCAAATTTGCTCTGCCAGCCCCGAGTTGGTTCGGAATGGCGGGAAGAACTGGCCGACATTAATGATTTTTCGTCAAAGTTAGCCACATTTATCTCGTGCATGATTATTTCCGAAATGTACGGCTCCGCCCTATTTTCGAATGCGCAGTGTTCACTTAAAAAGACCAGACTGTAATCGTCCTCGTAGTACCTATAGTTTAATACGCGCAGTATTTTCGTCTGGAAAACAGAAACTTCAATTAAAATTACCGGAGAAGATTACTCCGGCGGGTTAGAGTGTGCTCACTTCTAAAGAATTCCAATCATCCACATCTATTGGAGTCGCTCTCGGGAGCTTCACGAAGTTAGTGAAGCTACTCCTCCTCAACAACCTGGGCCTGGATGCAACGCCGAGTCTTTCATCTTTAACCTTCGTTCTCAGATGGAGCAAATTGGTGAAGGCGCGGCTGGCGCTCAAAAGCATACCGACGGATTTAGTATCGTCGGTCGCCCGTACATTTTCCTCTTGTTGCATATATGTTTGCGTTTACTCACCAAAACATCCGTTGAATAACAGTCCCTTTTTTGTAAATAAGGTATTCAAGGGATGTATGTAGACAACGAACCAGTAAAGTTCGTCTGCGGATTGCAGATTGGATATTGCTACTCATTTTTTGAAGTTTTGAAGTTAACGTCAGCGTTTTCGACAGACGAAATGCGTAGCAAGGTTACCAACGTTAGGATACAATTAAAAAAAAAAAGATTGTGCATGGTGGCGGTAAGATCATGTAATTAAACCTTTTTTCCGAAATAAAAAAAAATAGTTCTATCAGATTTGGTACTAAAATTGGTTCGTTTAAGGACGCACTGATTAGAATTAATTTATAAAAATTAAAATCCAATTTTTAAAAGCAAGATATCAAACTTTTATTGTTCTAATTATAGGTGCAATCTGTGGTTGAATAAAGTTAACCTTTGCACTCCGTTGTCGCCGATAACGCGACATTTAAATAAGACAGCAGAAAATAAATTCTAGAAAAATTCTATTAAATCACTAAAATATCACTCTTTAAAATTCACTTTTGTGTTTTAAAATTTGCCAATTTTCAAAGGTGTTGGGAATTTTTAAGAATTTCATTTTTCTATTTTACATTTAGAGAAGAAAAAAATCCAAAAAATATGCACCGTGGAGAATAAATTCTAAAGCAATTATATTCAATTGATAAAATATCATCACTCCTCTAAAGGCACGTCTGTCAAGACTTTCATACTTTTCCGAATGTTTGAAACTTTTGTTGAACATTTGGGACGTGTCAGTGAAAACAATTCGTAAAAAATATAAACCGCAGGAAATAAATTCTAGAAAAATTGTATTAAATTACTAAAATATCACTCTTTAAATAAAATACATTTTCGTTTTTTTTTAATTTACCAATTTTAAAATGAATGACGATTTTTTTAAAATTTGAGACGATAAAAATTTAGAAAAAAATTGGTAGGTTTTCTGAATATTTAAAATTTAATTTTGCTGTTTTCATGGACCAAATCTGGATGAATTAATATTGTCGCCGTTTTCCTTCCCTACGGTGATTATTTTTTTTATTTTCTCCTTTACGAAGTACGGGAAAGTATTGTGATCGTGAAAATTTTTAAAATTTTTTTTTTCGGAAATATCCGTTTTGAGCTCCCTAGAATTGTTTCTTCAAAAATGTATTTTTTTTTTCAAGTTTAGGAGACCATTATGAACACTATTTGTGTATGAAAATTTTTTGTGACTTACAAAAATCGAGACAAGCAAAATTTCTTTTTACGTGGATCGTTCTTACATCGAAATGCCGAAAAACGATTAAATTTAATTTTTCTTCACAAATGTATTTTTTTTTTCAAGTCCATGAGACCATTCCGGACATTCTTTGTTCATGAAATTTTTTTGTGAGATTTACAGGAACCGAGACAAGCAAATTTTTTTTTTCTTGGATCGTTCTTACATCGGCTGGAAATGCCGAAAAACGATTAAATTTAATTTTTCTTCAAAAATGTATTTTGTTTTTTTTCTAAGTCCAGCAAACTATTCCGGACACTCTTAGTTCATGAAATTTTTTGTGAGACTTACAGGAACCGAGACAAGCAATTTTTTTTTCTTGGATCGTTCTTACATCGGCTGGAAATGCCGAAATACGATTAAATTAAATTTTTCTTCAAAAATTTATTTTGTTTGTTTTTCAAGTCCAGGAGACCATTTTAAACACTATTTGTTTATGAAAATTTTTTGTGAGAATTTTTTTTTTGCATCTTTGTGTCTATCTCTCTCTGTCTGTCTATGCGCGCTGTATCTCAATAACTAATACAGCAATTAATCTGAAACTTTCAACATAATTCTTATTTGACGTTTCGAAGAACGGAAAAGCTTTTGGTAAAATTTCCACACCGGAAGTGGGTGTTTAGCTTAACCACTTTTTGTTTTAGCTCGTTCTTCTGATGAAGAAAAAGGTATTACATAAAGTCATGGGCGTCTGCAGAAATTTTTTTAGGAGGGGCAAAACTGTCATACAGAAATTTCGAATAAATAACCGTCAAAAATGACAATTTAGAATTATCAAAAATTCTGCATTTTTGCCACCGCAAACGGCACAAAAAAATTGTGATTTTTACTATCAAAACCGGCATTTCTGATATAAAAAAATAACAATTTTCGAATTATCAAGAAATTCTGCATTTCTGCCACCTTAGACGGAACATAAAAAAATTTGCAGCTGTCAGAAATTGAGGATTTTTACTATCAAAAACGGCATTTTTGATATAAAAAAATGACAATTTCGAATTATCAAAAAATTCTGCATTTTTTCCACCGCAAACGGCACATAAAAAAAATTACAGCTGTCAAAAATTGTGGATTTTTACTATCAAAAACGGCATTTTTGATATAAAGAAATAACAATTTCGAATTATCAAAAAATTCTGCATTTTTGCCACCGCAAACGGCACGTAAAAAAATTTGCAGCTGTCAAAAATTGTGGATTTTTACTATCAAGAACGGCATTTTTGATATAAAAAATGACAATTTCGAATTATCAAAAAATTCTGCATTTTTGCCACCGTAAACGGAACATAAAAAAATTTGCAGCTATCAAAAATTGTGGATTTTTACTATCAAAAACGGCATTTTTGAAATAAAAAAATGACAATTTCGAATTATCAAAAAATTCTGCATTTTTGCCAGCGCAAACGGTACATAAAAAAATTTGCAGCTGTCAAAAATTGTGGATTTTTACAATCAAAAATGGCATTTTTGATATAAAAAAATGACAATTTCGAATTATCAAAAAATTCTGCATTTTTGCCAGCGCAAACGGCACATAAAATAATTTGCAGTTGTCAAAAATTGTAGATTTTTACAATCAAAAACGGCATTTTTGATATAAAAAATGACAATTTCGAATTATCAAAAAATTCTGCATTTTTGCCAGCGCAAACGGCACATAAAAAAATTTGCAGCTGTCAAAAATTGTGGATTTTTACAATGAAAAATGGCATTTTTGATATAAAAAAATGACAATTTCGAATTATCAAAAAATTCTGCATTTTTGCCAGCGCAAACGGCACATAAAAAAATTTGCAGCTGTCAAAAATTGTGGATTTTTACAATCAAAAATGGCATTTTTGATATAAAAAAATGACAATTTCGAATTATCAAAAAATTCTGCATTTTTGCCAGCGCAAACGGCACATAAAATAATTTGCAGCTGTCAAAAATTGTGGATTTTTACAATCAAAAACGGCATTTTTGATATAAAAAAAATGACAATTTCGAATTATCAAAAAAATCTGCATTTTTGCCACCGCAAACGGAACATAAAAAAAATTGCAGCTGTCAAAAATTGTGGATTTTTACTATCAAAAACGGTATTTTTGATATAAAGAAATGACAATTTCGAATTATCAAAAAATTCTGCATTTTGCTACCGCAAACGGCACATACAAAAATTTGCAGCTATCAAAAATTATGGAGTTTTACTATCAAGAACGGCATTTTTGATATAAAGAAATGACAATTTCGAATTATCAAAAAAATCTGCATTTCTGCCACCATAAATGCCACGATTCAACGGTAAATAAAGAAATTAGCAGCTGCAAAAAAATGTGGATTTTTACAATCAAAAACGGCATTTTTAAATTAAAATTTAATTAAAAAAGAAAATTGCCATTTTTGTATTGTTAAAAATTCTGCATTTTTGCCACCACAAACGATACGATTCAACAATAAATAAAGAAGGAGGTTGAAATAAAAACACTTTGCTGATATCACGAATTTTTCACTTTATTGTGACTAGTGATACTTCGTGATACCAGCAAAGCGTTTTTATTTCAACCTCCTTCGCAATTCTGTCAAAAATAACAATTTATAACTGTCAAGAAAATGTTCAATATGACACAAGTTGTGTTTTTGTGTGATTATTTTCGAATTTAGCTAAGGGTTGTTTTTGGATTTTGGTTGGATTATAAAGCAGAATGTATTTTGAGTAAATTTGAAAAATTCGAAGCCTGTGGCAACTGTTTTTATACTTTTTTCAAACCGTAGAAAAGTGAACAACTTTCAATTTGACACAAGTTGTGTTTTTGTGTGATTATTTTCGAATTTAGCTAAGGGGTGTTTTTGGATTTTGGTTGGATTATAAAGCAGAATGTATTTTGAGTAAATTTGTAAAATTTGAAGCCTGTGGCAACTGTTTTTATATTTTTTTCAAACCGTAGAAAAGTGAACAACTTTCAATTTGACAAAAGTTGTGTTTTTGTGTGTTTATTTTCTAATGTAGCTAAGGGGTGTTTTTGGATTTTGGTTGGATTATAAATCAGAATGTATTTTGAGTAAATTTAAAAAATTTCAAGCCTGTGGCAACTGTTTTTATATTTTTTCAAACCGTAGAAAAGTGAACAACTTTCAATATGACACGAGTTGTGTTTTTGTGTAATTATTTTCGAATTTAGCTAAGGGGTGTTTTTGGATTTTGGTTGGATTATAAAGCAAAATGTATTTTGAGTAAATTTGAAAAATTTCAGGCCTGTGGCAATTGTTTTTATATTTTTTTCAAACCGTAGAAAAGTGAACAACTTTCAATATGACACGAGTTGTGTTTTTGTGTAATTATTTTCGAATTTAGCTTAGGGGTGTTTTTGAATTTTGGTTGGATTATAAAGCAGAATGTATTTTGAGTAAATTTGAAAAATTTCAGGCCTGTGGCAATTGTTTTTATATTTTTTTCAAACCGTAGAAAAGTGAACAACTTTCAATATGACACGAGTTGTGTTTTTGTGTAATTATTTTCGAATTTAGCTAAGGGGTGTTTTTGGATTTTGGTTGGATTATAAAGCAAAATGTATTTTGAGTAAATTTGAAAAATTTCAAGTCTGTGGCAATTGTTTTTATATTTTTTTCAAACCGTAGAAAAGTGAACAACTTTCAATATGACACAAGTTGTGTTTTTGTGTGATTATTTTCGAATTTAGCTAAGGGGTGCTTTTGGATTTTGGTTGGATTATAAAGCAGAATGTATTTTGAGTAAATTTGAAAAATTTCAAGCCTGTGGCAACTGTTTTTATATTTTTTTCAAACCGTAGAAAAGTGAACAACTTTCAATATGACACAAGTTGTGTTTTTGTGTGATTATTTTCGAATTTAGCTAAGGGGTGCTTTTGGATTTTGGTTGGATTATAAAGCAGAATGTATTTTGAGTAAATTTGAAAAATTTCAAGCCTGTGGCAACTGTTTTTATATTTTTTCAAACCGTAGAAAAGTGAACAACTTTCAATATGACACGAGTTGTGTTTTTGTGTAATTATTTTCGAATTTAGCTAAGGGGTGCTTTTGGATTTTGGTTGGATTATAAAGCAGAATGTATTTTGAGTAAATTTGAAAAATTTCAAGCCTGTGGCAACTGTTTTTATATTTTTTCAAACCGTAGAAAAGTGAACAACTTTCAATATGACACAAGTTGTGTTTTTGTGTGATTATTTTCGAATTTAGCTAAGGGGTGCTTTTGGATTTTGGTTGGATTATAAAGCAGAATGTATTTTGAGTAAATTTGAAAAATTTCAAGCCTGTGGCAACTGTTTTTATATTTTTTCAAACCGTAGAAAAGTGAACAACTTTCAATATGACACGAGTTGTGTTTTTGTGTAATTATTTTCGAATTTAGCTTAGGGGTGTTTTTGAATTTTGGTTGGATTATAAAGCAGAATGTATTTTGAGTAAATTTGAAAAATTTCAGGCCTGTGGCAATTGTTTTTATATTTTTTTCAAACCGTAGAAAAGTGAACAACTTTCAATATGACACGAGTTGTGTTTTTGTGTAATTATTTTCGAATTTAGCTAAGGGGTGTTTTTGGATTTTGGTTGGATTATAAAGCAAAATGTATTTTGAGTAAATTTGAAAAATTTCAAGTCTGTGGCAATTGTTTTTATATTTTTTTCAAACCGTAGAAAAGTGAACAACTTTCAATATGACACAAGTTGTGTTTTTGTGTGATTATTTTCGAATTTAGCTAAGGGGTGCTTTTGGATTTTGGTTGGATTATAAAGCAGAATGTATTTTGAGTAAATTTGAAAAATTTCAAGCCTGTGGCAACTGTTTTTATATTTTTTTCAAACCGTAGAAAAGTGAACAACTTTCAATATGACACAAGTTGTGTTTTTGTGTGATTATTTTCGAATTTAGCTAAGGGGTGTTTTTGGATTTTGGTTGAATTATAAAGCAGAATGTATTTTGACTAAATTTGAAAAATTTCAAGCCTGTGGCAATTGTTTTTATATTTTTTTCAAACCGTAGAAAAGTGAACAACTTTCAATATGACACAAGTTGTGTTTTTGTGTGATTATTTTCGAATTTAGCTAAGGGGTGTTTTTGGATTTTGGTTGGATTATAAAGCAGAATGTATTTTGAGTAAATTTGAAAAATTTCAAGCCTGTGGCAATTGTTTTTACATTTTTTTCAAACCGTAGAAAAGTGAACAACTTTCAATATGACACAAGTTGTGTTTTTGTGTGAATATTTTCGAATTTAGCTAAGGGGTGCTTTTGGATTTTGGTTGGATTATAAAGCAGAATGTATTTTGAGTAAATTTGAAAAATTTCAAGCCTGTTTCAATTGTTTTTATATTTTTTTCCAACAGTAGGACAGGGAATACCTGTCAATATGATATAAGTTGTGTTCTCATCACTATTATACCGTTAAATCGGAGAAAGTATTATGATGAGCACATCACCATTTTTTGTGATTGTTTCAATCCAAAAACTTGATGTGCAATCTCATCATCCAATTTTTTTGGAAAAAAACGATATTTTCTTTTAGGGATGAAAAGCAATTCTCATTGTTTCATCTTCTGCTGGTAATTAGTCAAGTGAGCGAAGCGCTGATAATTGGAGCCTCGTCCCATTGGTCCACAGAAGAAGGCAGCGGACCGTGGCGGCGTGGCAGCAATTACTGCGGCGGAATTCACACATGCTGACTGGCTTAATGATTGTCTTTAGAGCTGGTTAGCCACTCGTGTAAGATGAACTTTACGTACGTGCACAACGGAAAGTTTGAAATGAAAACACCGTACGCCTTGAATGCGGAGAGTTTTTTCGAACATTCTACAGTTCTTGTTTAAATAATTGAATCATCGTTGTGTTAATCAGCTTTTCAAACTCATAATAGAGTTCTTGTTTAAATCATCGTGTTAATTAACACATGTATGGTACACCAAAACAAAATCAAATTCATCTTCTACATCATTTATTTTACAGTTTTCTTCGTAATAAATAAACGCACGCATCAGTTACAAGAACGCTCAAGTTAGCAGAACAAGGTGTCGCCGTAGCAGCGACAGTTCATATTTTAATAGATATTTTAGTAGAAGTAAAAAAAAAATTATTAGGGCTATCGACCTATCGGTCCTTCCACCCTTAGTTTATACATGTTCACACAAATTCTCGTGCAATTTTCATGCAGAAGCTTTCCACTTACGATCGATCTAAAGCTTCTGATATACAAAAATTGCTGAGCAACACGTCAAAAATTTTACGCTTAATTTCTCATGCCTCTAAAATCACAGATTCATGCGAAATTAAGCTTTTGACTGTTGTTTCATTGAATAAATAAATTCTGGGTTTAAGCTTATAATCATTTTGTAGTCTCAAATTTGGTCTTTTGTAAATGAATAAGAAATTCTGGTTTTGTAATATCCTGTTTAATTAATTTGGAATTTCTCAAACTTTCGCAAATTACATACATAAGATATTTTGACTCCCACTTTCTGATAGTCTTAATCGCCAATAAATTACCGCCGGCTCGGTTTGCGTCGCAAATAAAAATGAGGCGACATGACATGAGTACGGCGAATTGTCATTCATGGGCGCGTCTCGGCGTCCGCGAAGCATGTAGGTGCGAGTACGTGAGCGTCACAAGGTCAGACTCGCCTCGGCGATGGCGCCGACGACGACTGAGCCTCCAAGTAGTCGTCCGCTTCGTACCCGCCCATCTAGGGCCTTCTTTTCTTTTCTTCATGCTCCGACGGTCTCTCCTTCAAAAAAGAAATATAGACAACAATACCCGAGAACGGTTCACAAGCCCCACGACACTGCGCTCACCTACGTGCGCTATCATTACACACCGCAAAAATTGCAATTTACGAACCGTGAATTAAAAAGTAATTATACAAGTACTCGCAAAGATTTGAGTTGATAAGAACGGAGACGTAAAGTTTGAGTGTAATTGAAATTGTAATTAAATGTGCCACACAATAGAGAGAGAGAGGGACAATATATTTATTGAGACACTTTTACAAATCACCTCTACAGAATCTTTCAACCTCATGTGCCACAATATTTTTGTAGAAATCGCTGTGCTTGTTTCGAATAAACTGCCGAACATTGCAATTAAATTACCTACAGCCTCAAATGAATCGGTACTTCATCTGGATTCATCTGAAATGAATCTTCAATTAATTTTACTTGTATTTCTTCTTTAGACAGAGCAAGACTTTTGCCAAATTCTTCAATTAAAAGATTAACTTGCTCTGTGTATTTTTACCGATATCCATGGAGTTTGTACATATAAAAATTGTAGTTCAAACATATCGATATAGGCGAGTATTTTTTGGATTTTTGTAGCATAACTGACGTAACTGGTGAAGGATTACATAACGTCAATTTATAAAGATGGTCAAATTATCACATTTACTTTGAGAAAGTGTATTGTCGATATCTATAGTCACAAGTCCTAATAATTCAAAGCTTCGAAGAATCCAAAGAAACGAAGAGAAATTCGTATATCGAATGAAGATTCAAAGTTTCCAAGTTTTCGAATTTTTCAATCCCAAAACCTCATACGGTGGATTTAAATTTTTTTGGAATGTTTACCTCGAAAACCCAAGACGAAACCTAAGATGCGCGCATGCTGAGTTGCTGTAAAAATAAATTACCTGCAAACTAATGTATTGACAAGGTAAAAAATGGTGATGTGGCCATCATGTTACTTTCTCCGATTACTTGATGGTATAATAATTATTTATATTTATAGATTCACTCATTATTTTCAATTTAAATCATATTTTAAATCGAGAGTTTCACATGATCGAATGGTAACGACGTTTGAAATGTCAAAATTATGAAAAAAATGATAAATTATTTTTTAAATCTTTACCATAAGTTTACTGAAAAACTAAGAAAAAATACGAAAGAAAGTCCTGGAAAAGATATCTGAAAATAGTTCTGATTAAAAAGTCCTAAAAACTCGAATAAAAATCCTGATCAAGAAAGTCTTGAAAATGATTTCTAAAAATAGTCCTGATTAATAAGTCCTAAAAAAACTAATTAAAGTAAGTAAGTAAGTAAGTAAGTAATTTATTATTGTTAATACCCAATGGTTTACAAACGTCATGTAGATAGTGAAAGAAAATATACAAGAAATGAAGCAAAATTGGTAATAAATACAGCATGCAAACATGAACAATTTAAATATTCATCAATAAAAAATAACATATAAATAAACATAATTAACACATGTGTAAAATAATAAATAGGACTAATTAGAATAATAAAATATATCTCGATATAAAGAAAACACTTAACTTTTTTATACCACTTTTATTATTATTATAAAAGTGGTATAAAAAAGTTAAGTGTTTTCTTTATATCGAAATTGAAAATGTACCACGAAGTGAACGCCTCCAAGATTCAAGAATAAAATATATGTATAAATAAAATATAATATATAAAATAAACGAAATCAATTAAAATAAACATGGACGCGGACAACTGTCCAAAAATTAAAAACTTATAAAATCAGTATCAACCTTGATACAAACAAATTGCACCAAATTGTAAAGAACATATTAAAAACCGTTGAATAAATAAGAAAAGTAAAATATAATGGACATATTACAGACAAAGCCCTGAACAAGAAAGTCCTGAATAATATTTCTAAAAATAGTACTAATTAAAAAGTCATAAAAAAACCTAATAAAAGTCCTGAAAAAAGTCCCGATAAAAAGTCCTGAAAAAAGAGTAGTGACAAAAAAATGTCTTGAAAAACAGGTCCTTCAAAAAGACCAGAAATAAAGTCCTAAAAGAAAGTCCTGAAAAAAGAGTTCTGACACAAAAAGGTCCTGAAGAAAAGTCCTGGAGAAATAGTTTTGGAAATAAAGTCTTGAAAAAGAGTACTGTTAAAAAGTTGTGAAAAAGAGTTGTGAGAAAAGTCCTGAAAAAAGTACTGCAAAAAGAATCCTGAAAAATTAAGTCATCTTATAAAACACCAGAAATAAATGTCCTCAAAAAATCCCGAAAAAAAGACCGAAAAAGAGTGCCAAAAAAGTCCCAAACGAAAGTCTTAAAAAAAGTCCTGAAAAAACTCCTGAAGAAAGTCTTGAAAAAAGCCCCGAAAGAGAGTCCTAATAAAATATCCTGAAAAAATGTCCTGTAATAACAGTCTTGAAAAAAGTTATGAAAATAATCCCCAAAAAACAATTCTAAAAAAAAACCTGTTAAGACCTGAAAAAGTTCTGAAGAAATTGTCCTGAAAAAAATTATTACTTTAAAAAATGTAGCAATATAATACTGAAAAAAGTCCTGTAACGAAGGAAAAAAAATTCCAGAAAAAATTATTCTGTAAAGAGCAATGAAGGAAATCCTGAAAAGAAGTCCTGAACAAGATTATTTATTTATTTTATTTATTTATTTATTTATTTATTTTGATTCCCAACAGATAACATATCCAATTACAGGGAAAACTTAATACTAATACTAATTTACAAGTGTACTTAACATAACATACTAACAAAACCAACTTAACTTATAATCATCATTTATAATCATCATTGCGTGAGTGAATTTAGTGTGGACTTGAGTGTAGAGAGGCAAACCTCTTATTTTAAAATGTCCCGTAAAAATTGTCCTGGAGGAACCAAAAGACAAAAGCCGTGAAAAAAAGTCGTGAAAAATAGTCTTTATACAAAATACCAGAAATATATGTCCAGAAAAAGAGTCTCAAAAAGTCCTGAAGGAAACGCATACAAAGTGTCCTGATGAAATATCTCAAAAAAATGTCCTGTAAAAACAGTCTTGAAAAATTGTTTTGAAAATAACAAAATAAACAAAAAAAAATTCAGAAAAAAGGCATTGTTAAAAGTCCTTAAAATGGTCCTTAAAAAGATCTGAAGAAATTGTTCTGAAAAAGAAATCCCGAAGAGTCTTGAAAAAAGTCCTCCAAAAAGGCTTAAAATAAATCCATAACAAAAATCCTGAAATAAAAAGGTTTGAAAATAGTTTAAAAAAAATGCTAAAATTATCTGAAAAAGTCCTTAAAAAGGTCCAAAAAGCTCCGAAAACGTCCGGTGAAAAAATTCTTGAAAAAACAATCCTGATGATGAAATTTTGAAAAGAAAATAAAGGTCCTGAAAGAAAAAGTCCTAAAAATATGTCTTGAAAAAAATTTCTTAAAAGGTCCTGAAGAAGAATCCTCAACGAAAAAAAAATTCCTTAAAAAGACATGAAAAAAGTTCTGAAAACATTGTCCTGAAGTCCCGAAAAGGCTAAAAGAACAAAAAACTGTTAAGGTAAATATTCGGAAATTCGAAATTTCAGCAAAAGCTTTCCAGCTCTTCGGATTCTGAAACAACACTTATGTTCAAAGTTTCATGGTCATTTCTGTAATAGTTTTTGAGATACAGCACGCACAGACAGACTGTTATGTAGAGAAAAAATTGTGATGTGGCCATCATGTTACTTTCTCCGACTTGATGGTATCATTTATATTTACGTTTTCATGGTTTATTTTCAATTGAAATCATATTTTAAGTGTACATCGAGCGTTTTGTAGACTCGGATGAATCTGACGTTTAAAACGTCAAAATTATAAAAGATGGAAAAATTATACTTCAAATTTAAAAACTCAGTTTACTCAAAAACTAAAGAGATTTCGACAAAAATTTATTCTTTATAAGTTGTTTATTTTGGCATTCTCTACAATTATTATTAACATAAATTTGTTGTAACTATTATAGTTTCATAATTATAAACCAAAAATAAAAAAATAATAATATTTTTTTTTCTCGAATAACAATGATTTTATTAAAAATGTTTTCAAACTAAATGAGCTCATTTTTTCGTTGTCTTCAATATTTGTTTAAATGTTTTTGTGATATTTTTCATATTTAAGAAAATATTGGCAAACAACAAAAATCGGTTAAGGTAAACACCCACTTCCGGTGTACGAAATTTTACCAAAAGCTTTTCAGTTCTCCGGATTATCAAATAAGACGGATGTTCAAAGTTTCATATCAATTGCTTTATTAGTTTTTGAGATACAGCGCACACAGACAGACACACACACACACACAGACACAATTTTTTTTATCCAGAAATTGTTGAAATGGCATCTAGACACCCCAAAACGGATTTTTCCGTAAAAAATAAATTTGAAAAAAAATCACGATCACAATACTTTCTCGTACTTCGTAACGGAGAAAGTAGAAAACAAAACATATCTAGTAAAATTAATCGTTTTTATCAGTTTTGAGATAATTTGATACGAATTAACATTTTAATTTGTCAATAAATGTCATGAAGTGATGAATTCCATTCAATTTGATGGTGCAGCCACGCGTAGATATGTCTATCGCGTTCTATCCGAATACTTTATCACTCTGCACAAACTTTACCTCCAGGCGACGCCAGCTTTTGGTTTGCCTTTATGTGGTGTACTCAGCCTGGGTGTGTCCCTAAAGACGACTCAATTGATAAATGTCATGAACAAATTATAGTAATAACTACCTCACGATGACCAGATGTTATCATTCTGCGGCATTAATTGCATTTATTATTTAATACTGGTACAATATTTTAAGTAATGAAATGATAAAAGCTTTTATCATTTTATTTCAAGGATTATGATGTTTTAATGTCAATAATAGTTATTTATGCAACAAGTGAGTAAAGTAGTACTTTTTTTCACGAGTAGGAAAGATTGCAATTCCTACAAGTGAAAAAAAGTTGTTTTACTCTCGAGTTTCATACAAGATTTATTCTACGTCCGTAACTTTAAATAAATTCGATAAAACCTTAATCATTTTTTATAAGTAATAATACTTTTTTAAATGAAGAAAATAATAATCATCAAGTTTTCTTGATCGGAAACGAATGTTTGATATTTATCGGCGGAACTCGCGGCGTGTTGCGAAGCGTTCATGACACACTTTGCGCAAACAATTTTTTAGTTGCGTTAAAAAATGAACCGCTACGGCACTTTTTTTCACGCTAAAGAGTGAAAAAATGAACCGTTATGGCACTTTTTTCACGCTGTTTGTAGGGTTCAGGAATCACATATTTTATGAACCCAAATTAATGAAGAAAACTGTACATTTTATAACGGACGTAGAAAAAATATTTTTTGCAACACCATATCCTTAAGTTGTCATTATTTGATAGTTTTCAGCCTCTAAAATATATCATTTTTTCATAGTGCAAAATAACTATGCAATAAAAAAATAACTATGAAATTAAAAAGTAACTATTCATAAATCTTACGAGATTTGGAGGGCAACAACTCCAAACTCGCCGCTTCCGCCGCTTCTCTTAACTCCGGTGGAGTTCCGCACATTTCCTCATCACTACTAATCAAGTTTTCACTCATTGAACTGAACTGAACAAATTAAATTAGAAGTAGTTTGACACAGAGACAAGTTTGACATAAAAAGCCGACTGTGGCGTGTTTTTTGTTTCGATTAAATCGAAATTTATAATCGCAGTGTTCACTAGCGACATTTCAAGGCCCAGGACAGAGAAATTCAACTTAAGAATATGGTGTTGCAAAAAATTATGTATACAACTGGTGGCTAAACAGTGCTTTATTTTACTCGTGAGCTTTAGAGTACTCGCTGTCGCTCGTACTCTAAACGGCTCACGCGTAAAATAAAGCACTTGTTTAGCCACACGTTGTATAAAATACTATTTTAACAGCCTTCTTCATGTTTGGATGAGTTATCTTCAAGGCAGCGTAATAATTCAGGCATAAATCATAAAACTGCACCGAGAAAAAAACAAACAATAAACAGATAAACACACATTAGAATAGCGGACATTTCCCACAATGCGCGCAATAAAAATTAATTGGCGTTGGAAAAAGACGGTGTGAAAATGGAAAATATAGTTATTAGTTAGTTACTAGTTCAAGAACATGGCGCTAATTGGACGGACTCATTTTTTTGTAAGACCAGTATTTTACATAATTGCCCCTGTATTAACTAATTGGAAAAGTAATAATTAATTAATTAAAAAAGTTTGACGAATTTGGCTCGCGGTGAAACATTTTTAATAATTAGGATTGTTAAAATGAGGATTCCTAGATAATGATTTACGAAACCAGTCGGAATAAAAAGATATAAAAATTGCCTCATTTTAACAATCCTAAATGTTTAGGATTGTTTTTGGCATACGAACTGCTGTAGTAATAAAAATTTTTCATGCTGGGATAAGAAACATTATCAGGAATCACACAATTTTTAAATTTTATAAATATAGTTTAAATTGGAAAATCTCCTCACTTGTTGCAAATGCATAAGATAATTTAGTAAATATTTATAGGTTACAAGTAACATAACAGATTTGCAGTTCTTCATCTTTAACATTTATCAAATGTAAATTTTTTAAAATTTAAAACAAATATCGAGAGAAACAAAAAAAGCGTAAGCACACTTCCAGTTAAAAAAAATGCATAAAATGCAATATTAAAGAAAGTGTATGGTTAAAACTTCATTTGAAAAAAAGTAATTATTTTTGAGATAAAGCGTCAACAGACAAACACATACAGCAGACTCGTAGACGTACGCATGCTTTTTGAGGATTGAAACTGGATTTTGGGTCATATAAAGCGAAGGGCAAAAATCGAATTACGAGTAAAATGACAAGGCAAAGGCAGGGGTAGATGGGATATAAAAAAAAAGATGGAAGTAAATTTAGAAAGTTGCAAGTATTTTACAGCTGTTTTTATTTTTTTTGCGTCAATAAAATATGGTTATAATTTTTCATAAATTTACACGAAAAATCGCAAAAGCAATCGACGGAATGTATTTGAATTTTCTACGAAATCACTCTTAAATTAATATTGAGTGATTTTATAAAGTTTCAACTGGATGGCAATTGTTTTTATATTTTTTTCGCGTCGACGAATTTTCTGCAATTTTTTTTCTAAATTTCATCTCCGTTCACATTAAAATATTCTAAAATTTAGAAACAATGCATTTTTAATTTTTACGGTAATGTAGAATCACATGTGTTGTCAGTTGTTTTAGAAAGTTTCAAGTCGATGGCAATTGTTTTTATATTTTTTTCGCGTTGACGAATTTACTGCAATTTTTTTAAATTTCATCTCCGTTCACATTGAAATATTCTAAAATTTAGAAACAATGCATTTCTAATTTTTACGGAAATGTAGAATCACATGTGTTGTCAATTGTTTTGGAAAGTTTCAGGTCGAAGGCAATTGTTTTTATATTTTTTTCGCGTTGACGAATTTACTGCAATTTTTTTTTAATTTCATCTCCGTTCACATTGAAATATTCTAAAATTTAGAAACAATGCATTTCTAATTTTTACGGAAATGTAGAATCACATGTGTTGTCAGTTGTTTTGGAAAGTTTCAAGTCGATGGCACTTGTTTTTATATTTTTTTCACGTTGACGAATTTGTTGCATTTTTTTTTTAAATTCCATCTGCGTTCACATTGAAATATTCTAAAATTTAGAAACAATGCATTTCTAATTTTTACGGAAATGTAGAATCACATCTGTTGTCAGTTGTTTTGGAAAGTTTCAAGTCGATGGCAATTGTTTTTATATTTTTTTCGCGTCGACGAATTTGTTGCAATTTTATTCTAAATTTCATCTCCGTTCACATTGAAATATTCTAAAATTTAGAAACAATGCATTTCTAATATTTACGGAAATGTAGAATCACATCTGTTGTCAGTAGTTTTGGAAAGTCTCAAGTCGATGGCAATTGTTTTTATATTTTTTTCGCGTTGACGAATTTACTGAAATTTTGTTTTAAATTTCATCTGCGTTCACATTGAAATATTCTAAAATTTAGAAACAATGCATTTCTAATTTTTACGGAAATGTTGAATCACATGTGTTGTCAGTTGTTTTGGAAAGTTTCAAGTCGATGGCAATTGTTTTTATTTTTTTTTTCGCGTCGACGAATTTACTGCCTTTTTTTTAAATTTCATCTCCGTTCACATTGAAATATTCTAAAATTTAGAAACAATGCATTTCTAATATTTACGGAAATGTAGAATCACATGTGTTGACAGTTGTTTTAGAAAGTTTCAAGTCGATGGCAATTGTTTTTATATTTTTTTTGCGTTGACGAATTTTCTGCATTTTTTTAAATTTCATCTGCGTTCACATTGAAATATTCTAAAATTTAGAAACAATGCATTTCTAATTCTTACGGTAATGTGGAATCACATGTGTTGTCAGTTGTTTTGGAAAGTTTCAAGTCGATGGCAATTGTTTTTATATTTTTTTTGCGTTGACGAATTTACTGCATTTTTTTAAATTTCATCTCCGTTCACATTGAAATATTCTAAACTTTAGAAACAATGCATTTCTAATTTTTACAGAAATGTAGAATCACATGTGTTGTTAGTTGTTTTGAAAAGTTTCAAGTCGATGGCAATTGTTTTTATATTTTTTTTTCGCGTCGACGAATTTACTGCCTTTTTTTTAAATTTCATCTCCGTTCACATTGAAATATTCTAAAATTTCGAAACTATGCATTTCTAATTTTTACGGTTATGTAGAATCACATGTGTTGTCAGTTGTTTTGGAAAGTTTCAAGTCGATGGCAATTGTTTTTATATTTTTTTCAAGTCAAATTCTTCCATAAAATAAAAATCTGTTAACTTCATATTTGTTGCATTTTTTTTCTAAATTTCATCTCCGTTCACATTGAAATATTTTAAAATTTAGAAACAATGCATTTCTAATTTTTACGGAACTGTAGAAACACATCTGTTTTCCGTTGTTTTGGAAAGTTTCAAGTCGATGGCAATTGTTTTTATATTTTTTTCAAGTCAAATTCTTCCATAAAATAAAAATCTGTTAACTTCATATTTTTATTATTTCTCCATTCAGCTACTGGTTCTGGATGTAAATTATTTTCGAACATCATGTTCTTAGTAATAGTTACAACAATTAACTTCCATTGAAAAGTGTCTCAAATTCTGGTTTCGTTCATTGGTTCGAATTTTCGTGTGGGAGTACGTAACGTTTATATAAATATAATGATTACCATCGTGCTCCCGGATACAATTGCATTATTTGGCTCGTTTATTTATTCGTTTAATATGCGAGTGGTCACATCAAAGACGGAATGTCCTTGCACGTCCGCGTGCGTGGCCGAAAGGACCTGAGGTGCATTTAATGGCCGATATGGTTATATGAAGTCCGTCCGACGGCAAATGAACTCTGCCATATCCGTTAACTTCTATTCCTTTCCACATTGTTATTCCCCAGATGATAACTCGATACATCCTGAGATAACTCACGCCGACACAACCCCCACAACATTTAAATCATTATGCAATCGCAATCGTGAAAGTCTGATACTTAAAAGTACCAATACGGTGTTTCAAAAAGACTTGATCGCAGTCGCCTATGATTAACGCTTTCTTCCACAACGGTCAACAATGTTGACGTCAGCGGATTTTACTAATACGGTGTGTTTAAAAAAAAATTAAGTATGATTTGGGCATTGATCAACAATGTTGACGTCAACAACGCATGATTAAATAGAGACATGCGTATTTCAATTATAGCAGAGTGCGATTAATTTATTTTTGAAACACCGCGTTTGTTAGAATTATTTTAAAGTCAGTCAAGTTGGTACGATTACGGCAGGGGTTCGACAGTATGATGTATGTGTGTAGAACTTTATAGAGATCGACGTATCGAAAATTTTATATGAATAAGTTTGGGTTCAACGAAAATTGCATTTTTATAAAATTCGGTACGTCGATAGTTGTATTCACCAAAAATTTTATTATAATATTTGATAACTATAATTCAGTTGTGTGTATAGATAATTTCCGATTTATTATATTTGTAAGATTTTTCCCATTGGAGCGTTCAAACTATCTTAAGAATTATCGTTAACTACAATTTTACATTTTGATGGCGCCACACGTCGTATTTTAATTAATATCAATTTTGATAGGAAACATTTCACCAAAAACAGTTTAAAATAACGCTCATTCTTAAATGGTTTTTGATGTAACAATAAGTCCAATTTTAAACCAAAACAGAAAAATATGATGATGATTAATTTGATTGCACAACTGTATTGACTTGTTGTGTTTTATTACACACGAAGAAGTTGTACACGAAAAGAAACCGTTCCAGTCTCAATTGGAAGAAAAAAAAACGATACAAACGAACGGCACATTAAAAATATAACAATTGAACAAAACCAACAAACCGAACGGCCGATTGGGATCGAAATTGCGCAATTAAAAAAAAATGGAAAGAGAGCGTTCGCAATTAAATCATTAACGGCACGCAATTCCGAAACACTCTTTTCACTCCCGCCGAGGATAATCCCGGTTAGCCATGAGAACAACCGGATGATCCGGGGACGTTAATTAATCACCGCCGGAGCGACACGAAACAATGAAAATTTCAGCCGATAAATCATCAATCAAATCTTTTACAAATTTTCTTAACTCTACGCTCGTTTCGTTACGAAAATTCAAAATCTACGGTTGGAACATTGAATGGATTTTTACATAATCATAATCTAGAATGGGTTTTGAGTGCATTTGAGAAGTTTCAAGTCGATGGCAATTGTTTTTATATTTTTTTCAAGAGCAGGAAATTTTTATAAATTTTCTTAACTCTACGCTCGGTTTGGTACAAAAATTCAAAATCTACGGTTGGAGCATTGAATGGATTTTTACATAATCATAATTTAGAATATGTTTTAAGTGCATTTGAAAAGTTTCAAGTCGATGGCAATTGTTTTTATATTTTTTCAAGTGCAGGAAATTTTTTATAAATTTTCTTAACTCTACGTTTGGTTCGTTACGAAAATTCAAAATCTACGGTTGGAGCGTTAAATGGATTTTTACATAATCATAATTTAGAATATGTTTTAAGTACATTTGAAAAGTTTCAAGTCGATGGCAATTATTTTTATATTTTTTTCAAGAGCAGGAAATTTTTACAAATTTTCTTAACTCTACGCTCCGTTCGTTACGAAAATTCAAAATCTACGGTTAGAGGATTGAATGGATTTTTACATAATCATAATTTAGAATATGTTTTAAGTGCATTTGAAAAGTTTCAAGTCGATGACAATTGTTTTCATATTTTTTTCAAGAGTAGGGAAATTTTCTTAACTCTACGTTCGGTTCGTTACGAAAATTAAAAATCTACGATTGGAGTATTGACAGGATTTTTTCATAATCATAATCTAGAATGTGTTTTGAATGCATTTGAAGAGTTTCAAGTCGATGGCAATTGTTTTTATATTTTTTTCAAGAGCAGGAAATTTTTACAAATTTTCTTAACTCTACGCTCCGTTCGTTACGAAAATTCAAAATCTACGGTTAGAGGATTGAATGGATTTTTACAGAATCATAATCTAGAATGTGTTTTGAATGCATTTGAAGAGTTTCAAGTCGATGGCAATTGTTTTTATATTTTTTTCAAGAGCAGGAAATTTTTATAAATTTTCTTAACTCTACGCTCAGTTCGTTACTAAAATTCAAAATCTACGGTTGGAGTATTGACAGGATTTTTTCATAATCATAATCTAGAATATGTTTTGAGTGCATTTGATAAGTTTCAAGTCGATGGCAATTGTTTTTATATTTTTTTCAAGAGCTGGAAATTTTTATAAATTTTCTGAACTCTACGCTCGTTTCGTTACGAAAATTCAAAATCTACGGTTGGAGCATTGAATGGATTTTTACATAATCATAATTTAGAATATGTTTTAAGTATATTTGAGAAGTTTCAAGTCGATGGCAATTGTTTTTATATTTTTTTCAAGAGCAGGAAATTTTTATAAATTTTCTTAACTCTACGCTCCGTTCGTTACGAAAATTCAAAATCTACGGTTAGAGGATTGAATGGATTTTTACAGAATCATAATTTAGAATATGTTTTAAGTGCATTTGAAAAGTTTCAAGTCGATGGCAATTGTTTTTATATTTTTTTCAAGAGCTGGAAATTTTTATAAATTTTCTGAACTCTACGCTCGTTTCGTTACGAAAATTCAAAATCTACGGTTGGAGCATTGAATGGATTTTTACATAATCATAATTTAGAATATGTTTTAAGTATATTTGAGAAGTTTCAAGTCGATGGCAATTGTTTTTATATTTTTTTCAAGAGCAGGAAATTTTTACAAATTTTCTTAACTCTACGCTCCGTTCGTTACGAAAATTCAAAATCTACGGTTAGAGGATTGAATGGATTTTTACAGAATCATAATTTAGAATATGTTTTAAGTGCATTTGAAAAGTTTCAAGTCGATGACAATTGTTTTCATATTTTTTTCAAGAGTAGGGAAATTTTCTTAACTCTACGCTCGGTTCGTTACGAAAATTAAAAATCTACGATTGGAGTATTGACAGGATTTTTTCATAATCATAATCTAGAATGTGTTTTGAATGCATTTGAAGAGTTTCAAGTCGATGACAATTGTTTTTATATTTTTTTCAAGAGCAGGAAATTTTTATAAATTTTCTTAACTCTACGTTTGGTTCGTTACGAAAATTCAAAATCTACGGTTGGAGCGTTAAATGGATTTTTACATAATCATAATTTAGAATATGTTTTAAGTACATTTGAAAAGTTTCAAGTCGATGGCAATTATTTTTATATTTTTTTCAAGAGCAGGAAATTTTTACAAATTTTCTTAACTCTACGCTCCGTTCGTTACGAAAATTCAAAATCTACGGTTAGAGGATTGAATGGATTTTTACAGAATCATAATTTAGAATATGTTTTAAGTGCATTTGAAAAGTTTCAAGTCGATGACAATTGTTTTCATATTTTTTTCAAGAGTAGGGAAATTTTCTTAACTCTACGTTCGGTTCGTTACGAAAATTAAAAATCTACGATTGGAGTATTGACAGGATTTTTTCATAATCATAATCTAGAATGTGTTTTGAATGCATTTGAAGAGTTTCAAGTCGATGGCAATTATTTTTATATTTTTTTCAAGAGCAGGAAATTTTTATAAATTTTCTTAACTCTACGCTCCGTTCGTTACGAAAATTCAAAATCTACGGTTGGAGCGTTAAATGGATTTTTACATAATCATAATTTAGAATATGTTTTAAGTACATTTGAAAAGTTTCAAGTCGATGGCAATTATTTTTATATTTTTTTCAAGAGCAGGAAATTTTTACAAATTTTCTTAACTCTACGCTCCGTTCGTTACGAAAATTCAAAATCTACGGTTAGAGGATTGAATGGATTTTTACATAATCATAATTTAGAATATGTTTTAAGTGCATTTGAAAAGTTTCAAGTCGATGACAATTGTTTTCATATTTTTTTCAAGAGTAGGGAAATTTTCTTAACTCTACGTTCGGTTCGTTACGAAAATTAAAAATCTACGATTGGAGTATTGACAGGATTTTTTCATAATCATAATCTAGAATGTGTTTTGAATGCATTTGAAGAGTTTCAAGTCGATGGCAATTGTTTTATATTTTTTTCAAGAGCAGGAAATTTTTACAAATTTTCTTAACTCTACGCTCCGTTCGTTACGAAAATTCAAAATCTACGGTTAGAGGATTGAATGGATTTTTACAGAATCATAATTTAGAATATGTTTTAAGTGCATTTGAAAAGTTTCAAGTCGATGACAATTGTTTTCATATTTTTTTCAAGAGTAGGGAAATTTTCTTAACTCTACGTTCGGTTCGTTACGAAAATTAAAAATCTACGATTGGAGTATTGACAGGATTTTTTCATAATCATAATCTAGAATGTGTTTTGAATGCATTTGAAGAGTTTCAAGTCGATGGCAATTGTTTTTATATTTTTTTCAAGAGCAGGAAATTTTTACAAATTTTCTTAACTCTACGCTCCGTTCGTTACGAAAATTCAAAATCTACGGTTAGAGGATTGAATGGATTTTTACAGAATCATAATCTAGAATGTGTTTTGAATGCATTTGAAGAGTTTCAAGTCGATGGCAATTGTTTTTATATTTTTTTCAAGAGTAGGGAATTTTTATAAATTTTCTTAACTCTACGCTCAGTTCGTTACTAAAATTCAAAATCTACGGTTGGAGTATTGACAGGATTTTTTCATAATCATAATCTAGAATGTGTTTTGAATGCATTTGAAGAGTTTCAAGTCGATGGCAATTATTTTTATATTTTTTTCAAGAGCAGGAAATTTTTATAAATTTTCTTAACTCTACGTTTGGTTCGTTACGAAAATTCAAAATCTACGGTTGGAGCGTTAAATGGATTTTTACATAATCATAATTTAGAATATGTTTTAAGTACATTTGAAAAGTTTCAAGTCGATGGCAATTATTTTTATATTTTTTTCAAGAGCAGGAAA
Source organism: Ocypus olens (assembly GCA_910593695.2). Taxonomy (NCBI): domain Eukaryota; kingdom Metazoa; phylum Arthropoda; class Insecta; order Coleoptera; family Staphylinidae; genus Ocypus; species Ocypus olens. Next base: position 53,109,834 of record OU343056.1, read on the forward strand.
TTTTTACAAATTTTCTTAACTCTACGCTCCGTTCGTTACGAAAATTCAAAATCTACGGTTAGAGGATTGAATGGATTTTTACATAATCATAATTTAGAATATGTTTTAAGTGCATTTGAAAAGTTTCAAGTCGATGACAATTGTTTTCATATTTTTTTCAAGAGTAGGGAAATTTTCCTAACTCTACGTTCGGTTCGTTACGAAAATTAAAAATCTACGATTGGAGTATTGACAGGATTTTTTCATAATCATAATCTAGAATGTGTTTTGAATGCATTTGAAGAGTTTCAAGTCGATGGCAATTGTTTTTATATTTTTTTCAAGAGCAGGAAATTTTTACAAATTTTCTTAACTCTACGCTCCGTTCGTTACGAAAATTCAAAATCTACGGTTAGAGGATTGAATGGATTTTTACAGAATCATAATCTAGAATGTGTTTTGAATGCATTTGAAGAGTTTCAAGTCGATGGCAATTGTTTTTATATTTTTTTCAAGAGCAGGAAATTTTTATAAATTTTCTTAACTCTACGCTCAGTTCGTTACTAAAATTCAAAATCTACGGTTGGAGTATTGACAGGATTTTTTCATAATCATAATCTAGAATATGTTTTGAGTGCATTTGATAAGTTTCAAGTCGATGGCAATTGTTTTTATATTTTTTTCAAGAGCTGGAAATTTTTATAAATTTTCTGAACTCTACGCTCGTTTCGTTACGAAAATTCAAAATCTACGGTTGGAGCATTGAATGGATTTTTACATAATCATAATTTAGAATATGTTTTAAGTATATTTGAGAAGTTTCAAGTCGATGGCAATTGTTTTTATATTTTTTTCAAGAGCAGGAAATTTTTATAAATTTTCTTAACTCTACGCTCCGTTCGTTACGAAAATTCAAAATCTACGGTTAGAGGATTGAATGGATTTTTACAGAATCATAATCTAGAATGTGTTTTGAGTGCATTTGAAAAGTTTCAAGTCGATGGCAATTGTTTTTATATTTTTTTCAAGAGTAGGGAATTTTTATAAATTTTCTTAACTCTACGCTCGGTTCGTTACGAAAATTCAAAATCTACGGTTGGAGCATTGAATGGATTTTTACATAATCATAATTTAGAATATGTTTTAAGTACATTTGAAAAGTTTCAAGTCGATGGCAATTATTTTTATATTTTTTCAAGTGCAGGAAATTTTTTATAAATTTTCTTAACTCTACGTTTGGTTCGTTACGAAAATTCAAAATCTACGGTTGGAGCGTTAAATGGATTTTTACATAATCATAATTTAGAATATGTTTTAAGTACATTTGAAAAGTTTCAAGTCGATGGCAATTATTTTTATATTTTTTTGAAGAGCAGGAAATTTTTATAAATTTTCTTAACTCTACGCTCGGTTCGTTACGAAAATTCAAAATCTACGGTTGGAGCATTGAATGGATTTTTACATAATCATAATTTAGAATATGTTTTAAGTGCATTTGAAAAGTTTCAAGTCGATGGCAATTGTTTTTATATTTTTTCAAGTGCAGGAAATTTTTTATAAATTTTCTTAACTCTACGTTTGGTTCGTTACGAAAATTCAAAATCTACGGTTGGAGCGTTAAATGGATTTTTACATAATCATAATTTAGAATATGTTTTAAGTACATTTGAAAAGTTTCAAGTCGATGGCAATTATTTTTATATTTTTTTGAAGAGCAGGAAATTTTTATAAATTTTCTTAACTCTACGCTCCGTTCGTTACGAAAATTCAAAATCTACGGTTAGAGGATTGAATGGATTTTTACATAATCATAATTTAGAATATGTTTTAAGTGCATTTGAAAAGTTTCAAGTCGATGACAATTGTTTTCATATTTTTTTCAAGAGTAGGGAAATTTTCTTAACTCTACGTTCGGTTCGTTACGAAAATTAAAAATCTACGATTGGAGTATTGACAGGATTTTTTCATAATCATAATCTAGAATGTGTTTTGAATGCATTTGAAGAGTTTCAAGTCGATGGCAATTGTTTTATATTTTTTTCAAGAGCAGGAAATTTTTACAAATTTTCTTAACTCTACGCTCCGTTCGTTACGAAAATTCAAAATCTACGGTTAGAGGATTGAATGGATTTTTACAGAATCATAATTTAGAATATGTTTTAAGTGCATTTGAAAAGTTTCAAGTCGATGACAATTGTTTTCATATTTTTTTCAAGAGTAGGGAAATTTTCTTAACTCTACGTTCGGTTCGTTACGAAAATTAAAAATCTACGATTGGAGTATTGACAGGATTTTTTCATAATCATAATCTAGAATGTGTTTTGAATGCATTTGAAGAGTTTCAAGTCGATGGCAATTGTTTTTATATTTTTTTCAAGAGCAGGAAATTTTTACAAATTTTCTTAACTCTACGCTCCGTTCGTTACGAAAATTCAAAATCTACGGTTAGAGGATTGAATGGATTTTTACAGAATCATAATCTAGAATGTGTTTTGAATGCATTTGAAGAGTTTCAAGTCGATGGCAATTGTTTTTATATTTTTTTCAAGAGTAGGGAATTTTTATAAATTTTCTTAACTCTACGCTCAGTTCGTTACTAAAATTCAAAATCTACGGTTGGAGTATTGACAGGATTTTTTCATAATCATAATCTAGAATGTGTTTTGAATGCATTTGAAGAGTTTCAAGTCGATGGCAATTATTTTTATATTTTTTTCAAGAGCAGGAAATTTTTATAAATTTTCTTAACTCTACGTTTGGTTCGTTACGAAAATTCAAAATCTACGGTTGGAGCGTTAAATGGATTTTTACATAATCATAATTTAGAATATGTTTTAAGTACATTTGAAAAGTTTCAAGTCGATGGCAATTATTTTTATATTTTTTTCAAGAGCAGGAAATTTTTACAAATTTTCTTAACTCTACGCTCCGTTCGTTACGAAAATTCAAAATCTACGGTTAGAGGATTGAATGGATTTTTACATAATCATAATTTAGAATATGTTTTAAGTGCATTTGAAAAGTTTCAAGTCGATGACAATTGTTTTCATATTTTTTTCAAGAGTAGGGAAATTTTCCTAACTCTACGTTCGGTTCGTTACGAAAATTAAAAATCTACGATTGGAGTATTGACAGGATTTTTTCATAATCATAATCTAGAATGTGTTTTGAATGCATTTGAAGAGTTTCAAGTCGATGGCAATTGTTTTTATATTTTTTTCAAGAGCAGGAAATTTTTACAAATTTTCTTAACTCTACGCTCCGTTCGTTACGAAAATTCAAAATCTACGGTTAGAGGATTGAATGGATTTTTACAGAATCATAATCTAGAATGTGTTTTGAATGCATTTGAAGAGTTTCAAGTCGATGGCAATTGTTTTTATATTTTTTTCAAGAGCAGGAAATTTTTATAAATTTTCTTAACTCTACGCTCAGTTCGTTACTAAAATTCAAAATCTACGGTTGGAGTATTGACAGGATTTTTTCATAATCATAATCTAGAATATGTTTTGAGTGCATTTGATAAGTTTTAAGTCGATGGCAATTGTTTTTATATTTTTTTCAAGAGCTGGAAATTTTTATAAATTTTCTGAACTCTACGCTCGTTTCGTTACGAAAATTCAAAATCTACGGTTGGAGCATTGAATGGATTTTTACATAATCATAATTTAGAATATGTTTTAAGTATATTTGAGAAGTTTCAAGTCGATGGCAATTGTTTTTATATTTTTTTCAAGAGCAGGAAATTTTTATAAATTTTCTTAACTCTACGCTCCGTTCGTTACGAAAATTCAAAATCTACGGTTAGAGGATTGAATGGATTTTTACAGAATCATAATCTAGAATGTGTTTTGAGTGCATTTGAAAAGTTTCAAGTCGATGGCAATTGTTTTTATATTTTTTTCAAGAGTAGGGAATTTTTATAAATTTTCTTAACTCTACGCTCGGTTCGTTACGAAAATTCAAAATCTACGGTTGGAGCATTGAATGGATTTTTACATAATCATAATTTAGAATATGTTTTAAGTACATTTGAAAAGTTTCAAGTCGATGGCAATTATTTTTATATTTTTTCAAGTGCAGGAAATTTTTTATAAATTTTCTTAACTCTACGTTTGGTTCGTTACGAAAATTCAAAATCTACGGTTGGAGCGTTAAATGGATTTTTACATAATCATAATTTAGAATATGTTTTAAGTACATTTGAAAAGTTTCAAGTCGATGGCAATTATTTTTATATTTTTTTGAAGAGCAGGAAATTTTTATAAATTTTCTTAACTCTACGCTCGGTTCGTTACGAAAATTCAAAATCTACGGTTGGAGCATTGAATGGATTTTTACATAATCATAATTTAGAATATGTTTTAAGTGCATTTGAAAAGTTTCAAGTCGATGGCAATTGTTTTTATATTTTTTCAAGTGCAGGAAATTTTTTATAAATTTTCTTAACTCTACGTTTGGTTCGTTACGAAAATTCAAAATCTACGGTTGGAGCGTTAAATGGATTTTTACATAATCATAATTTAGAATATGTTTTAAGTACATTTGAAAAGTTTCAAGTCGATGGCAATTATTTTTATATTTTTTTGAAGAGCAGGAAATTTTTATAAATTTTCTTAACTCTACGCTCGGTTCGCTACAAAAATTCAAAATCTACGGTTGGAGTATTGACAGGATTTTTTCATAATCATAATCTAGAATGTGTTTTGAATGCATTTGAAGAGTTTCAAGTCGATGGCAATTATTTTTATATTTTTTTCAAGAGCAGGAAATTTTTATAAATTTTCTTAACTCTACGCTCCGTTCGTTACGAAAATTCAAAATCTACGGTTAGAGGATTGAATGGATTTTTACATAATCATAATTTAGAATATGTTTTAAGTGCATTTGAAAAGTTTCAAGTCGATGACAATTGTTTTCATATTTTTTTCAAGAGTAGGGAAATTTTCTTAACTCTACGCTCGGTTCGTTACGAAAATTAAAAATCTACGATTGGAGTATTGACAGGATTTTTTCATAATCATAATCTAGAATGTGTTTTGAATGCATTTGAAGAGTTTCAAGTCGATGGCAATTGTTTTTATATTTTTTTCAAGAGCAGGAAATTTTTACAAATTTTCTTAACTCTACGCTCCGTTCGTTACGAAAATTCAAAATCTACGGTTAGAGGATTGAATGGATTTTTACAGAATCATAATCTAGAATGTGTTTTGAATGCATTTGAAGAGTTTCAAGTCGATGGCAGTTGTTTTTATATTTTTTTCAAGAGCTGGAAATTTTTATACATTTTCTTAACTCTACGCTCGGTTCGTTACGAAAATTCAAAATCTACGGTTGGAGCATTGAATGTATTTTTACAGAATCATAATCTAGAATGTGTTTTGAATGCATTTGAAGAGTTTCAAGTCGATGGCAATTGTTTTTATATTTTTTTCAAGAGCAGGAAATTTTTATAAATTTTCTTAACTCTACGCTCAGTTCGTTACTAAAATTCAAAATCTACGGTTGGAGTATTGACAGGATTTTTTCATAATCATAATCTAGAATATGTTTTGAGTGCATTTGATAAGTTTCAAGTCGATGGCAATTGTTTTTATATTTTTTTTCAAGAGCAGGAAATTTTTACGAATTTTCTTAACTCTACGCTCGGTTCGTTACGAAAATTAAAAATCTACGCTTGGAGTATTGTATGCAGGGGCAGCTCGTTATATAGATCCAATCAGCCATGGTACTACTTGTGGTTTCAAGCTCAGCAAGAATTTTTAACTAATTCTAACTTTCTCGCCAGTTACTTTGATTTAGGAACATTTTTTTCTTCAAAAAAGGAGGTGGAGGGGGTATGTTGTATAAGTGGCTCTACCATCAACATGTTCCACGAGCCGCCACTAATCCGAGAAATGACATTGAACTTGATTTGAATGCTTCTTCTTGAAGTACCTCAAATGAATAAATTCTGCAATATTAAAGAATCCTCACTTATAGTTAATGTTTATAGTAATTTTTTAACGGCCGTAACGAGCGTCCATGCAAGGGCCGATAATAACCATCAACAAAGCATCATTCCTTATGCAAATGATGTTCATTTTACGGCATGATTAAGTTGAAATGTGCGTGTCTCTCACACTTATTAATCAAACTGGGCCTCGCGCTCCACTCACTTTTCTATGTTGGCATGACTGTTACGGTGTGTGTGTGTCTGTGTGTGTGTGAGGAAGGAAGGAGGTGGCTGTCTGCAGCCTGTGTCGGCTTCATTATTAATACACGTTTGACACAGCCAGTGTGTTTAAGTAGGGGAGATCGTTCCGAAAGATTATCCTTTATTACGCCTGCTTTGCATTTTTATTCCTTTGCGTTTTTACTTTCTTTTCGTCCTCAACGTTACGGCAATAAAATCCCTAGATTAATTAAGCCGCGTGTGTTGTTCCGCACGGTCACTAATCTAATGATCGATATTACCTCTCGTACTTTTCGTCCCCCACCTCGACGACCGACCAAATTACTAAATTCATATATAACGGCCCTTTCTTTAATTACTTTTAACGATCCCGGGGGTTATTAATTACCTTCGCATGCTGTGTACACATTGGCCTTTCCGCAGAAAAACAAAACTCAAAAAAATGTTGATGAAAAATTGCTTATTTACCATTTTACACGCCAACTATGAGATTAATTAGTTTTAGCAAAAAATGCACGTTCGGCTTCAGTGTTTACGGGATGACCAAGCCATAAGGATGATGATAATTTTTTTATCTGTCAAATATTCCTTCCTTGATTCTCAAGGAAATATTTAAGATTAATTTTCCCTGGGTAAAATTTTATTATTTCGGCGCAGTCGGAAGGATCGTCATGCCATAATCATGTTGATAAAATTTAAATTTTTGTGCACTTCATCTGTGGACAGTCAGAGATTCCTTCCTTGATTCTCAAGGAAATATTTAAAATTAATTTTCCCTGGATAAAATTTTACTATTTCGGCGCAGTCGGAAGGATCGTCATGCCATAATCATGTTGATAAAATTTAGATTTTTGTGCACTTCATCTGTGGACCGTCAAAGATTCCTTCCTTGATTCTCAAGGAAATATTTAAGATTAATTTTCCCCGGGTAAAATTTTATTATTTCGGCGCAGTCGGAAGGATCGTCATGCCATAATCATGTTGATACAATTTAAATTTTTGTGCACTTTATCTGTGGACCGTCAAAGATTCCTTCCTTGATTCTCAAGGAAATATTTTTTTTCCCTGGGAAAAAAACACATCAAACTTTTTATTGCGAAAATCAAAGAAGGAATCTTTGTCGGTTCACAGGTTTTCGCAATAGAAAGTCTGATGTGTGATGATCCTACCGACTGCGCCGAAATAATATTTTACCCAGGGAAAATTAATCTTAAATATGCGTACGTTCGGCCTTCTTTGAGAAAGTGCTATCTAAAAATACGAAACAAAGTAAAATTTGAATGTTGATACCTTCACTCAATTGCTCATACCTCCGGTATTTAACCATAGATTTTCCTAATCAATACCTTGTCTTCTTCATAAAAGTGCGATCTATACGTAAACAGTAAGTAAACATTGCTTAATCTAATGTCCCATATCATTCACAACCATCTTACCTTTAAAAGGAAATAATAATTATTACTGTATAACAGATTAAAGTCTCGGTGAATTTATTAAAGTATTACGCATTTCCAAACAATTGAGTTAAACGGGTCTGAATAATATTTGCATAATTGTTAATTGAGCAATTCTTCTTCAGGTGCGAGCGATGCAAACTAATTATCCAATAAAATTATCGAAGAAATGTTCACACAGCCGTTGTATTTGTTTTTATAATGGGAGGTTATGTCGATTTAAAATTCAAGAGATGCAATCGCGGAGCCTCTGGATTATCATAATGCTGTGAAATTAATTCGATACACACTCATTACTAATTATTATAATCAATGCGCTTTAATTGACTCCTAAAATGCGATACTGTCTGTTCCTGCATAATTTTATCGTTATTCATTAGCGAATAATTGCGAGAATAAATTAATCGTAATCACAAATACAGTTGAATTTCTTTTTCGATTCGATCCGAAATTGAATATTTTATGCAGATATGGAAATCTTTTACACCCGGTTTGAATGACAACACGTCCTACGATTATATTTAATGCAAGTTGGAAATAAGATACGGTAACTTTGTTTCACCACTTTATACATTGAGATCATAAAGTCGAAAATAGATGGCAGCATTTTTTCTGAAAATCCCTATAATAATTTAAATAATCTGATATTGGCTGCCTGAATTTTCGGCTTACGTGTGCTCGTCGGTTAATTTCACAGTAATCGAAAGAGAAAGAGTTTCATTACATCAGTGTCGGTTCGCGGGGTTTTTTCTGGTACGGCCGAGGTAACTAGGGTGGCAATACAGATAGGTAGGGTCAGTTGCAGAGACGACTGGCTGCGTGACCGCAGATCTTCCCACAATATACAAACTAGAACTTGATCTTATATCCAGGTCCGTCAGAAGAACCTTTGAGCAAGCCCGAATTTTAGTTTTTTAATAAAAAAATCCTATTTGTCGTTACAAACATTCATACATTAGCACAATAGAAAATAATAGAATGGAATTTGATAATCAAATTGATTTTTATTCGTTTCTACGATTTTTTTTACAAAGAATTATTTTTTTTCTGCTTATTTCTGACATAAAATTACGAATGACTTTAATCAACGCCTTATTTAAGAGATAACTACGTAAAAAATGTCGTAATTTATCATTTGATGCAAGAAATAAATATAATTCAATAAAATTTTAAACTATTTTATATTATACATATGTTAGTATTTAATAAGTGCTGTATATAGTGGGAAAATAAAAACAAATATTATTATTATTATTATTAAATGTTTTTGCCGAATATAGCGCCATTTTTTTTTTCGGATAAAAACCTAATATTTTTTTAGCATAGAATACAAATCTACAATAAAAAATAGGGGTTCCCATTTACGATTTCAAAGTTAGGGATTACCGATCTCTAACCTTCGGAGCTGGGTACTGCTCGCAGGAAAGATTTTTGAGCTTTGTGCCCGTGGAGACTTTTGATCTGGACACTGAAAGGAACAACGTATCCAAAATTTGGTCAATTTCACCGAAAGCCAATTTCCATTTGATTTGTGAGGGGTCCTTTGGTACATGTGAGATGGGAGGTATTGCCGCTTCACCGACGATATGTAAAATTTACCAAATTAACGGTAGAAAATTGTAAATTTACCGGTAAAATAAGGAGACACAATATTACTATTACTAGTAATACTATTTACCGGTAAACCGGTTTACCGGTATTGCAATTCATATTTGAGACCACTGCAGTTTGTTTCGTTAAATACTGTTAAAAAATTGTGGAAGAAATTCAAGTTTCGTGAAATTAATTTACTAATAATAAATATTAACGCTTAACCAGTTAAGCTTTGTGATGAGTATGTTCGTTAGTATTTGTCATATTGCCATTTCTTCATGACGAGTATACTCGTAATAAACAGAAAAAAACGGCAATAGTTTGTCTTTATATTGAGTTGGTAACTCTTCATAGCACAAAATATTGCCATTCTCCATGACGTGTATATTCGTCAAATACAACCAACTAGTTAACTAACGAACTAGTTTATAGTCGTAGCTAGCACCGCTTTACAAACAATTAAAGTGAGCTAATTTATGAAATTAACTTATGGCGAATGCGCCGGGGACTGAAAATTTACGCTCTTACGAAAATATTTTTATTGCTGCGATTTCGGTGACATTCGATCCAAGTGAAATGTTTTTTGTTATCGCGAATGTGGCGGCATTCGTTAGCGAAGTGTTAAAACTCCAATTACTGTAAAATATAATCCAACGCACTATAATTCTCCAGCTTTAATTTTTATCAAGCTAAATCATATCCGTCGGGAATAGTTTGTTTCAAAGAAGCGGCACCGTCGGTCACACTTACCTTCTGAACATGAAATAGTAGTAACTGGTAAGCAGAAAGACCACCAGGTCGATATCACTATAATTTTGCAATGTCTCATCGTACAATAATATAGGTTTAAAAATAAAATTCACTTGGTTTGTTTCACGATTAAATTGTTTTATTTTCAACTAGTTTCGGCTTAGTCCCATTTTCAAGAATGATGTACAAACGAAATTTTGTGGATTATATACATCAGGTAATAAGGGCATTTAATATCGGGGAATTCCAAAGTTCCTCGTTGTCATTGCCCACGTGTTTGGCTTTTAGGGCTTTACTAATTTCTAGTCCTTCCCGATAATTGAGTATTAATCCCTTATTACCTGAATGTAGTATTTTACAATTGTTTGAGTTGAAAATAAAACAATTTAATCGTGAAACAAACCAAGTGAATTTTAATTTTTAAACCTATATTAACATAATGTTTCCCCAAATGATCAATGAGAAACAAATATATAACATCGTACAATAATGTATAAAATTCTGTAAATGAAAATATTGTATATACACCGTGGGCGATAAAAAAAGCGGTACAAGTAGTTTTGTACTCATTTATCTTCGCGAATTATTAATATTTTTAAATAATTAATATAACACTAAAAAGCCCAATTTTTATAGATAAGACGAAGTACTTTTTCTCTAAAGAAATAGTATTTAAACTTGTGCCAGGAGGAGCACAGCGGCGGCTCGTGGATCTTAGTAGAGGAGGCAAAGACAAAGATGCCGCTTGCGCTGCACTACTTACTCTAATAGAGGAAGCAAATATTCCATTGCTTTTTCGGTCAAATTTTCTTCCGTAGCCTCACCGCTGAACATCCACGAGCCGCCGCTGCAGGAGCATCTTCTTGCATGAACTTTTTCTATCCTTTCAGGAATTCGTACTGTACGTGGTCTTCCACTTAATTGTTTGCGATTATTATTACCTTAAGTTCTGAGTGTAATTATTAATCACTGAATACTTTCAAACGACCAACAAATCTGTGGGTATTTATTCACAATCCTTCGTGCAAATAAATTGTCATATTTTAACAAATGTTTATTTTCCTTATTTAGGCAAACCATTTTTGCCACAACAACTAAAATAACTGATATAATGACGACTAATTGAGATTCATTAGAAAACAAAAATAAATCATGGCCTCATTTTGATCCCTACAAATACGAAGCGACGGTGCATTACAAACTCCCATAGCATAGCCTTCATTAATGTGAAATATCCTCGATAAAAAAAAAAAAACTTAAAAAAATGAAATTAATCTTTTTTGCAATCTACAGAGTGTAAATGTTTTGTTTTTCAAATTAAAATTTAATGATTCAAATAAAAACGAATAACTTTGTTGGTATCACTTTATTAACTTGGAGTAGTTACTATAGTTTCGACAATTTCAACTTGTTGTTTATTATTAATAAAGAATATTATTTATTAATAATAAATCGATGTTCGCGAATCATATTAGGGAAAATGAACATTCCTTTAAAAAAGATGTACTCGAGGTGATCCATTATACCGAGAAGGGATTAAAAATGGATTTACTCGAGTCCATCGAAGTTTTCAAGGTTAAGCGTAATCCGAACATCCCACTCATCAACGACCAGACCGACCTAATATTCTCCCCCTGTTCACTGTAAAAATATATAAATGCACAATCGTAATGTAAATATTCATAGTTTAAAAATGACAAGCTGAAATTGTCGAAACTATAGTAACTACTCCTAGTTAATAAAGTGATACCAACAAAGTTATTCGTTTTTATTTGAATTATTCAAAATGTATCACGAAGTGAAAGCCTCCACAATTACTTATTTAAAATTTAATGCGTTAATTATTATTGAAAATATCAATTTGTACCGTCTTTTTGGCCCACTGTATATGGTAACTAGTTTTGTAAGAAGAACAACAAATCCAAGAATTTTGTATTTTGTACCATTTGCAAAACCCTAATAATGAACTGTTATTTATGTTGGGCGATGAAGTTTTCGACGACGTAGATAACACTATTGCAAGTCTGAAGATTAATTGAAATAGTCAAGATAATATCATTTAAGATAATATCGTCAGACGGATTATAATCCTCGTGTTCCTAGCGAAAAATCTCCTGATGAGTTTTGGAAATAAAAAAAAGTGTTATCTGTGCGCGATTTATCTTAAAAACTAATAAAGGAATTGATAAATGAAACTTTTACCATAAGCTTCATTTGAAAGTCAAAGAAATGATGAAAATAGTAACCAGTTTTGTAATAATCCAAGCCAATAATTTTGTATTACTATCTGCAAAACCCTAATAGTATTTATGTTGGGCGGTGAAAGTTTCAGCGTGGTAGATAATTCGATTGCAGTCTGAAGATTATTTTAAATAGTAAGGATATCATTCAGGATCATTTTAGACGGTTTATAGTCCTCATGTTCCCAGATACATTTTTTGATGATTTTTGGAATAAAAGAAATTTACCGACGAGAAGTTAGCCACGAATTTCCAGCCACGGTTTCCTGGCGCAACCACCATGACTCTAAATATTACCAATCTGAATAAAATGTTAATTAATCTTCTGTTTGGCCCTAACAAATTTAATAACATAAGCTTTAAACTATTTATGTTTTTTTTTAATTAGCGCTACTCGCTAGGCCGCCGACGACATAGAAGAACTATCTAAAAAAAAATCATAACTTTCATTTGGGGTTCCTTGCTCGACTTTTTTGCAACAATTGAGTAGTATAAACCATTAAGAATAAATAAAATTCGAAAAATTAGGGTAACCATTTCGTATAAACAATTTATTTTTAAGTTAGCGCTGCACGCTTGGCCACAGACAAGATGGAAAAAATATTTAAAAAAATTATAACTTCCATTTGGGATTCCATGCTCGACTTTTTTTTGCAACTATTGAGTAGTATAAACCATTAATTTATGTTTAATGGTTACCCTAATTTTTCGAATTTTATTTATTCTTAATGTTATATACTACTCAATTGTTGCAAAAAAAGTCGAGCAGGGAACCCCAAATGGAAGTTATGATTTTTTTTAGATAGTTCTTCTATCTTGTCGGCGGCCTAGCGAGTAGCGCTAACTTAAAAAAATCATAAATAGTTTCAAGCTAATGTTATTAAATTGGTTAGGGCCAAACAGAAAATTAATTAACATTTTATTCAGATTGGTAATATATAGAGTCGTGGTGGACGCGGCGGGAAACAGTGGCTGGAAATTCGTGGCTAACTTCTCGTCGGTAAGAAATTTCTGTCTGTGCGCGCTGTATCTCAAAAACTAATTCAGAAAATAATATGAAACTTTAACCATAATACTTGAAGGTTCGAAGAAATGAAGAAAAGCTTTTGGGAAAATTTCCTACACAGGAAGTAGGTTTTCACTTTGAGGGGTAACGCCTTTTTTTTTTCTTTTTTGCTTTAACAATATTTTAGGGTCTTATAAACAATATCCAGTAGGTTCTATAGTGAATTCCTTAGGATACCTCAGGAATCCACCAAAGTGCGCGATTTATGTGCTCGTAAAACTTTAAACGCATTTTTCTCGAAACCACTTTTTTCTAACTGGGAGGACAGATTACTTGAAAACCGTTTCAAATTTTAACAGTAGCTTCACAATAACATTCTCTATGTAAGTGCATTGCCGTTTTTTTATTTAATGTGTACTTTGTGTTTTATGAACAATTTACTGCTTATTTTTCGACCAAAAATCGATCAATTTTATAAACGTGCACCATTTCTACAAAATTTGATTCAGAAGAAAACCCGTACATACTTCCATAGCCGATGGTAACTGAATTTAAAAAAAATTATGTTTTTTTGTGCCGCGAGAAATCCATCCACCCGTTTAAAAGTTTTTAAAAACGGTGATTTTAAGGATTGGCGCTCTGTCGCCGCCATTTTGCATTAAAATGATAATACAAATGTTTTGGTTTCATACCTCAATAAGTGTTAAATAAACCATCGAAACAGAAATTTGATTCCTTTTTCCATATTCCCAATATAAATCGTCAAAGTAAAGGCTTGTTTTTCGGCCGCTAAAGTTTTCTTTTTGTTATATACTTTAAAATTCACTTTAACATTTTGTGCATCTTAAAAGGAACTGGATCAGTGGCCTGGCCAACTCACGCCTCTTCTCACCGCTACGCTTATTAAGGTTGTGATGAATGTTAATCATTATTTTCCGATCGAGTTTTTTTTTTAAGGAAAAAGTCTTTTCTTCAAAAATTTATTTTTGTATTTTTTCAAGTCTAGAATCCCATTCTGAACACTATTTGTTTATAAAAATAATTTGTGAGACTTACAAAAACTGAGACAAGCAAAATTTCTTTTGACGTAAATCGTTCGTACAACTGTTGGAAATGCCGAAAAACGTTTAAATTTAATTTTTCTTCAAAAATTTATTTTTGTATTTTTTCAAGTCTAGAATCCCATTCTGAACTCTATTTGTTCATAAAAATTATTTATGAGACGTACAGAAACTGAGACAAGCAAAATTTCTTTTGACGTAAATCGTTCGTACAACTGCTGGAAATGCCGAAAAACGATTAAATTTAATTTTTCTTCAAAAATTTATTTTTGTATTTTTTTAAGTCTAGAATCCCATTCTGAACTCTATTTGTTCATAAAAATAATTTGTGAGACTTAGGAAGGATGGTAGACAGGAATTCGGGTTGAGGAAGTGCGGATGATTTGGAATTGGCATAAGCATGTACCATTCGGCCACTAACGATAATTACTGAGATTTAATTTTTGATTATGAATGGGACATACACTAGACATCCATGGACCCGCATGGCCACTTCTTCGTTTCGAAAAAGTGACCGCCCGGATGGGATTCGAACCCACGACCACGAGTTTTAAACACTCAGTTTATCAGTTAAATTCGATTATATTCATAGCCAATGGAACCATAGAAATTTGTTCAGGTATTTGAGTAGAGCAGAGTAATAACCTTTAATTGATTCAATACTTTATGTTCCGCACTTTTTCAATCAACTCACAATAAGATAAAACTATTGATAATAAAAGCAGCTTATCGTAAACCGCTTGGTGATATTCGTGTAGTCTGACTTAATTCCGTACTTCATATATAATTTAGAATGTTTGTAAAGAAAGCCTGCGCTGTGGGAATGCATCAAGCATTCAAGCAACATGAAATGAAAATTAAATTAAATTTAAAGGAATTATTCAAATATTGCGGATAATGATTTTTGTAAAATGATTGTTTCTCCAAACAAATTATTTGATAATAATTACATCATTTATTTTAATAATAATTTTAAATTGCATCTGAAACTTTCAGTGTCTTAGAAAACATCAGTGACGGTTCGCGGGGTTTTTTCTGGTACGGCCGAGGAACAAGAGGTGGTAATACAGATAGGTGTGGTCTGTGCAACTGACCCTACCTATCTGTATTACCACCGTACCAGAAAAAAACCTGCAAACCGTCACTGGAAAACATTATTATAAATAGTAAAGATTAATTGAAATAGTAAGGATCATTCCCTCTTATTCCGAGAAAAATCCTCTGATGACAACTCAAACTACTGTTAAGGAGTGAAGCACGAATGGAATTAATTGCCTTTGTAGCTGTAAACCACCGCCAACTTTATTTTTATTGTTGCTAAAACGTTTCTAAAAATTATGAATGTCTTGTAAGATCAGTAAGTATTATTAGTAACAGACACATTAGTTATTAGCATATGCGATCACATTCGAGATGGAAATGTGAGTGTAGGTGGCGCGCACTGTGCAGCATCTTTTATTTGCAGATTAGCGCCGTGTATCCAAACGGGTGGGGGTGGGGGGAGCGCTGCGCCGCCGGCGGCAACTTTGAAAATATCGCGAAAACCACACAAACACCACACTACTGATGGATACTGAGTGAGACAGAATAACGGAGTAGAGGGAGTACGATATTATAAATAAGAGACGCGGTGCGTCCAGGTGCACCAGGTGGACCTGGTGGGCCTCCACGGGGAAGACGCCCGGCGGCGCGACGCTTGGAAGTCCCGACGACGACCGGCGCCAGAATGTGCCATCCGAAGGGGCCCTTCCCAATTTTATAGCGCGGTGTCGGTCTACAAAGAGGGGGCAAAACACTTTTTATTCCATCCAGACTCAGTCGCTCATCTGCAAGTCGGATAACACACCTAATTATCAAGTTAATATGGCCATTCTGTATGGCCGTTGGAAAGAGGTTTAGATTCGGCTCCCCCGGCGGGGCGGAGAGAGCGCGACCGCCGGTGCCCTCGGGAGCGACGAGGACGGCGAGCCACATTGATATTATAAGTAAGTTCAATAGCTGTATTCATTTGTAAACTAAGGCCGGTATATATTCAGAGGGAGGGCAGAACTCATGTATGTTTCATACAATTTAAAGTACCGCTATATTCAGCGCCCGACGCCGCCGCCGCCGCCGCCGCGCCTTAACGGGCGCAAACGACCCACCATTCAACACACAGGTAACCGCCACGCATAAAGAATAATCTCCACCTGCATGTGATTGCGATTGCCCGATGAGGAGGGTGTGGGGTAACTTTCTCGGGGGATGGAGGAAGGGTCTGAATATCCGGGGCGAGATGTAAATTAGAAATAAATTAAATATTAAAATTACGGCAAGAAAAAGAGGCTTATTGATTATGTATGCAGCGAGGAAAAATTAAACCCCTAATGAAGAAATATCCCTCCCCCGAAAGGCACGCGAAAGGAATTACCCGGCGAGCGCGCGAAGAGGCGCAGGTGGTGCCTCTCCGACCAAACCCCCCACCCCGCCCTTCAACATTTACATACATAATCCCTTTTTGAACTTTTTTTTTTCTTTCTAAATCCATTTAATTACCGACATCAAAGTCCTTCTGGAAAAATCCACACGAGGTGCGGCGCGCAAATATAAGCAATAGCCTGAGAGGGGGTGGAGGACTTGCGAAGAAGATGCTGTAAAAATATAGAAAAGCCGTTCGGAAGCTAACCCCTCGGATAAGCCCCGCATTCACATGTATGAATTCAGCACATCAACATCAAGATCCGTATAAAATATGTACTTATCATAACTCCGGAGCGTCTCCTCTCCACCGACTCGAGCGCCTCTTCCTGAATTCCCGCAGAGCCATAAAGAAATCCACTATCTGAAAGGAGACGAGTGTGCCGGGGGTGAAAACAACTGCCGGGCGACAATAAAGTTCACGTTTATGTCCATTTCATGACTAACTTATTGAATGATTAACTAATCCTTCATTGATTAAAATGATAAATGCAATGTTTCTTCATGGATCTCGAGGTTTTCAAGTAAATCCCCCAAGCAATGAATGTTTTGCAATGTTTCAAATCGTCGAGTGCATTGTTCATTTTTCCAATTCAAGTTTAGCTTGTTGGTATTCTGTTTCTACTTAGGATATAGCAATTGTTTTTACAGAAAATGATAAAAGCAACGTTTCTTTACAGATCTTGAGGTTTTCAAGTAAATCTCTTGATCAATGAATTTTTTACAATTTTTATAAGCGCAGACTGCAATTTTTTTCTCTGCTTTTCAATTTTTAATGGTTGCCATTTTGTTTCCAGTCACAATGTGTCAAATATTGAACTGGATTATCAAAGTTAGGTTTATTCTGGATGCATTCTGAAATTTTGAAGGTTACTTTGACCGAAATAAATTTTTTACAATTTTTATAAGCGCAAACTGCAATTTTTTTCTCTGCTTTTCAATTTTTGATGGTTGCCATTTTGTTTCCAGTCACGATGTGTCAAATATTGAAGTGGATTATCAAAGTTAGGTTTATTCTGGATGCATTCTGAAATTTTGAAGGTTACTTTATCCGAAATAAATTTTTTGCAATTTTTATAAGCGCAGACTGTAATTTTTTTCTCTGCTTTTCAATTTTTGATGGTTGCCATTTTGTTTCCAGTCACGATGTGTCAAATATTGAAGTGGATTATCAAAGTTAGGTTTATTCAGGATGCATTCTGAAATTTTGAAGGTTACTTTATCCGAAATGATTTTTTTACAATTTTTATAAGCGCAAACTGCAATTTTTTTCTCTGCTTTTCAATTTTTGATGGTTGCCATTTTGTTTCCAGTCACGATGTGTCAAATATTGAACTGGATTATCAAAGTTAGGTTTATTCTGGATGCATTCTGAAATTTTGAAGGTTACTTTATCCGAAATGATTTTTTTACAATTTTTATAAGCGCAAACTGCAATTTTTTTCTCTGCTTTTCAATTTTTGATGGTTGCCATTTTGTTTCCAGTCACGATGTGTCAAATATTGAACTGGATTATCAAAGTTAGGTTTATTCTGGATGCATTCTGAAATTTTGAAGGTTACTTTATCCGAAATGATTTTTTTACAATTTTTATAAGCGCAGACTGTAATTTTTTTCTCTGCTTTTCAATTTTTGATGGTTGCCATTTTGTTTCCAGTCACGATGTGTCAAATATTGAACTGGATTATCAAAGTTAGGTTTATTCTGGATGCATTCTGAAATTTTGAAGGTTACTTTATCCGAAATGAATTTTTTACAATTTTTATAAGCGCAGACTGTAATTTTTTTCTCTGCTTTTCAATTTTTGATGGTTGCCATTTTGTTTCCAGTCACGATGTGTCAAATATTGAAGTGGATTATCAAAGTTAGGTTTATTCTGGATGCATTCTGAAATTTTGAAGGTTACTTTATCCGAAATAAATTTTTTGCAATTTTTATAAGCGCAGACTGCAATTTTTTTCTCTGCTTTTCAACTTTTGATGGTTGCCATTTTGTTTCCAGTCACGATGTGTCAAATATTGAACTGGATTATCAAAGTTAGGTTTATTCTGGATGCATTCTGAAATTTTGAAGGTTACTTTATCCGAAATAAATTTTTTGCAATTTTTATAAGCGCAGACTGCAATTTTTTTCTCTGCTTTTCAATTTTTAATGGTTGCCATTTTGTTTCCAGTCACAATGTGTCAAATATTGAACTGGATTATCAAAGTTAGGTTTATTCTGGATGCATTCTGAAATTTTGAAGGTTACTTTGACCGAAATAAATTTTTTACAATTTTTATAAGCGCAAACTGCAATTTTTTTCTCTGCTTTTCAATTTTTGATGGTTGCCATTTTGTTTCCAGTCACGATGTGTCAAATATTGAAGTGGATTATCAAAGTTAGGTTTATTCTGGATGCATTCTGAAATTTTGAAGGTTACTTTATCCGAAATAAATTTTTTGCAATTTTTATAAGCGCAGACTGTAATTTTTTTCTCTGCTTTTCAATTTTTGATGGTTGCCATTTTGTTTCCAGTCACGATGTGTCAAATATTGAAGTGGATTATCAAAGTTAGGTTTATTCAGGATGCATTCTGAAATTTTGAAGGTTACTTTATCCGAAATGATTTTTTTACAATTTTTATAAGCGCAAACTGCAATTTTTTTCTCTGCTTTTCAATTTTTGATGGTTGCCATTTTGTTTCCAGTCACGATGTGTCAAATATTGAACTGGATTATCAAAGTTAGGTTTATTCTGGATGCATTCTGAAATTTTGAAGGTTACTTTATCCGAAATGATTTTTTTACAATTTTTATAAGCGCAAACTGCAATTTTTTTCTCTGCTTTTCAATTTTTGATGGTTGCCATTTTGTTTCCAGTCACGATGTGTCAAATATTGAACTGGATTATCAAAGTTAGGTTTATTCTGGATGCATTCTGAAATTTTGAAGGTTACTTTATCCGAAATGATTTTTTTACAATTTTTATAAGCGCAGACTGTAATTTTTTTCTCTGCTTTTCAATTTTTGATGGTTGCCATTTTGTTTCCAGTCACGATGTGTCAAATATTGAACTGGATTATCAAAGTTAGGTTTATTCTGGATGCATTCTGAAATTTTGAAGGTTACTTTATCCGAAATGAATTTTTTACAATTTTTATAAGCGCAGACTGTAATTTTTTTCTCTGCTTTTCAATTTTTGATGGTTGCCATTTTGTTTCCAGTCACGATGTGTCAAATATTGAAGTGGATTATCAAAGTTAGGTTTATTCAGGATGCATTCTGAAATTTTGAAGGTTACTTTATCCGAAATGAAGTTTTCACAATTTTTATAAGCGCAGACTGCAATATTTTTCTCTACTTTTCAATTTTTGATGGTTGCCATTTTGTTTCCAGTCACGATGTGTCAAATATTGAACTGGATTGTCAAAGTTAGGTTCATTCTGGATGCATTCTGAAATTTTGAAAGTTACTTTGGCCGAAATGATTTTTTTACAATTTTTATAAGCGCAGACTGCAATTTTTTTCTCTGCTTTTCAACTTTTGATGGTTGCCATTTTGTTTCCAGCCACGATGTGTCAAATATTGACGTGGATTATCAAAGTTAGGTTCATTCTGGATGCATTCTGAAATTTTTAAGGTTACTTTGACCGAAATGAATTTTTAACAATTTTTATAAGCGCAGACTGCAATTTTTTCTCACCTTTTCAACTTTTGATGGTTGCCATTTTGTTTCCAGTCACGATGTGTCAAATATTGAAGTGAATTATCAAAGCTAGGTTCATTCTGGATGCATTCTGAAATTTTGAAGGTTACTTTGGCCAAAATGATTTTTTTACAATTTTTATAAGCGCAGACTGCAATTTTTTCTCACCTTTTCAAATTTTGATGGTTGCCATTTTGTTTCCAGCCACGATATGTCAAATATTGAAGTGGATTATTAAAGTTAGGTTCATTTTGGATGCATTTTTAAATTTTGAATGTTTGGCCGAAATGATTTTTTTACAATTTTTATAAGCGCAGACTGTAATTTTTTCTCACCTTTTCAACTTTTGATGGTTGCAATTTTGTTTCCAGCCACGATGTGGCAAATATTGAAGTGGATTATCAAAGTTAGATTCATTCTGGATGCATTCTGAAATTTTGAAGGCTACTTTGACCGAAATGAATTTTTTGCAATTTTTCAAATCGTCGAGTGCATTGTTCGTTTTCCCAATTCAAGTTTAGCTTGTTGCTATTCTGTTTCTACTTAGGATATAGCAATTGTTTATAAATCAAGGCCATGAGTACCGTCATAAATTTTGTATATAAATAAGTCAAAAATATGCAGATTAAATATCTGCATTAATATTAATGTTTTCCTTATCCGGATGTGATTGTTTCCTTCGGAGATATCACAGCCTCGGCCCGGCAATCATCGCCGAAGACAAAAAGAGATAAACGGACGTGTTTCCCTCGCCTTTTGTTATGAATTATGTATAAAGAGAGATATCCTCGCCCTCTTCATCAACATCAACATTTGATTTAGATAAAACGTGATGGATTTATTATAAATCATGACCGATATTACGTCGGAAAGTGCAAACGCGATCCCGTCGAAAACGAAAATAAAACACGAAAACAAATGATAATCATGCAAATCTCACTTTCTAATAGATGTGTTTATGGCGTAGCAGAATGAATATTTTTGCATTAATCGCTGTGTATTATTTAAGAACGTGGATAACACTAGATATGTTCATTAGCATGTAAGTGGATTCAAATAATTCGTTGATTTTTTTTTCTTGCAGATAAAAAAACATAGAACCGCTTTTATAGTAAATGCGAATTAATAGATTATTTATCAAGGGAGAGAAATGCGGGATTTTTTCTGAGGTGCAAATTTGACGTTACAATAAATAACGGAACTTCGTGGGGAGAGAAATGATTATTTCTCTTCCTAGGAAGAGAAATAGTTACTTCTCTGCCTAGGGAGAAATATCGGGAGAGAAATGATTATTTCTCTTCCTAGGAACAGAAATAATTATTTCTCTTCCTAGGAAGAGAAATGGTTACTTCTCTCCCTAGGGAGAAATATTGGGAGAGAAATGATTATTTCTCTTCCTAGGAAGAGAAATGGTTACTTTTCTCCCTAGAGAGAAATATCATTTCTCTCATAATTTCGACGGCTCAGAAATCGACTTTCTCTCCCGTTTGTGAAAAATGTTATTTCTCTCACGATTTCGACAGCTAAGAAATCGACTTTCTCTCCCGTTTGTAAACAAAACAATACTTTTTATCTATATGTTATTTGCAGTTATTATTTTCTGGCGGGTTAAACAATTTGGGAAGGAACCAATCCAATTTGACCGATCTCACATTTCCAACACGTGGCAACCTCGCGAAAAAAAATATTTTTGAGGTGACAAAACACTATAGCTTAATTCTTCCGAGTGTACTTTTCAGAATTATTATTCAATCGGTGATACAATGTTATCTAAAAAAAAATCAAGGTCGGTGTAATAATTTCTCTTTTATCAGTGTATTGTTTGAGTCACTTTAAATCGATATCATTGTTATATGAAATCACGCTTCTTAATAAATCATACATTCCTAATGTGAATCACACATCTAACGCTCAGGGTATGTATAAAACGATTGTACTCACTCAAGTCACTTCATTGTGTCTTTTGTCGAACTTCAGCAACATGTCACGTTCCTGTATGTACGCAGTTTTGATGATGTCGTGTGTTGTATATACCAGCGCCTTCTTACTGGAAAACTTGGTAAATAATTTACTAATATAATTTTAGTTAAAAAAGTTAAGACTTTGAATGTTGCACCCTTGATGAAACAAAATTACAATGAGGGGTAGTTTGGTAATTAAATCATTTCAATGTTAACACCAGTATTTGGTAACTCAGCTTAAATTTGGAAGAAGACAATGGCAGATATTAAAAACTTTAATCAGTTTTTTTTCTTACTTACAAATGGCAATAGCGGTTGGGTTTAATTAATTTTTAAAATTCATTCTTAAAGACATCAATACGGTTCGCTTCCATATGACTGTGACCTCTTAGTAGAAATTTGTGTTTAATTATTTAAAAATTTCAGCTATCTTCAATAGCAAAGTCACAGTGAACATTTTAGAAAATTAAAAGAAATAATTGATTTTTCAGACTTTGATCGGCCGTAGCGGCCAAACGAAAGCTCCAAATTGAACGCGGATTGCAAATCTAAGCTCCTCATACGTCAATTAGTCGGACTAGAGATTTTTAATTTTTGATGAAAACACGAAAAAAAGACATGAGTAAACACCTTGAAAATTTGTTAAAAAATGCAACTTTCTTAGTAATCATCGTAGACTATTGAATTTAACTTTATTTTCATCAGAAAGACGAGAGAAATTGATTGCCGTTAAAAAAATTCAGCTATCATTAATAGCAAAAAAATTAGTCAGTCACAGTGAACATTTTGGAAAATTTACGAAAATAATTGATTTTTCAGACTTTGATCGGCCGTAGCGGCCAAACGAAAACTCCAAATTGAACGCGGTTTGCAAATCTGAGCTCCTCGTACGTCAATTAGTCGGATTCGAGATTTTTAATTTTTGATGAAATCGTGAAAAAAAACATGACTAACCCCCTTGTAAATTTTGTTAAAAAATGCAACTTTCTTAATAATCATCGTAGACTATTGAATTTAACTTTATTTTCATCAGAAAGACGAGAGAAATTGATTGCCGTTAAAAAAATTCAGCTATCATTAATAGCAAAAAAATTAGTCAGTCACAGTGAACATTTTGGAAAATTTACGAAAATAATTGATTTTTCAGACTTTGATCGGCCGTAGCGGCCAAACGAAAACTCAAAATTGAACGCGGATTGCAAATCTGAGCTTCTCGTACGTCAATTAGTCGGATTAGAGATTTTTAATTTTTGATGAAAACACGAAAAAAAGACATGAGTAAACCCCTTGGAAATTTGTTAAAAAATGCAACTTTCTTAATAATCATCGTAGACTATTGAATTTAACTTTATTTTCATCAAAAAGACGAGAGAAATTGATTGCCGTTAAAAAATTTCAGCTAACTTCAATAGCAAAAAAATTAGTCAGTCACAGTGAACATTTTGGAAAATTTACGAAAATAATTGATTTTTCAGACTTTGATCGGCCGTAGCGGCCAAACGAAAACTCCAAATTGAACGCGGTTTGCAAATCTGAGCTCCTCGTACGTCAATTAGTCGGATTCGAGATTTTGAATTTTTGATGAAATCGTGAAAAAAAAACATGACTAACCCCCTTGGAAATTTTGTTAAAAAATGCAACTTTCTTAATAATCATCGTAGACTATTGAATTTAACTTTATTTTCATCAGAAAGACGAGAGAAATTGATTGCCGTTAAAAAATTTCAGCTATCTTCAATAGCAAAAAAATTAGTCAGTCACTATGAACATTTAAGGAAATTTTAGAAAATAATTGATTTTACAGACTTTGATCGGCCATAGCAGCCAAACGAAAACTCCAAATTGAACGCGGATTGCAAATCTGAGCTTCTCGTACGTCAATTAGTTGGATTAGAGATTTTTGATTTTTGATGAAAACACGAAAAAAAGACATGAGTAAACCCCTTGGAAATTTGTTAAAAAATGCAACTTTCTTAATAATCATCGTAGACTATTGAATTTAACTTTATTTTCATCAGAAAGACGAGAGAAATTGATTGCCGTTAAAAAATTTCAGCTAACTTCAATAGCAAAAAAATTAGTCAGTCACAGTGAACATTTTGGAAAATTTACGAAAATAATTGATTTTTCAGACTTTGATCGGCCGTAGCGGCCAAACGAAAACTCCAAATTGAACGCGGTTTGCAAATCTGAGCTCCTCGTACGTCAATTAGTCGGATTCGAGATTTTTAATTTTTGATGAAATCGTGAAAAAAAACATGACTAACCCCCTTGGAAATTTTGTTAAAAAATGCAACTTTCTTAATAATCATCGTAGACTATTGAATTTTACTTTATTTTCATCAAAAAGACGAGAGAAATTGATTGCCGTTAAAAAATTTCAGCTAACTTCAATAGCAAAAAAATTAGTCAGTCACAGTGAACTTTTTGGAAAATTTACGAAAATAATTGATTTTTCAGACTTTGATCGGCCGTAGCGGCCAAACGAAAACTCCAAATTGAACGCGGTTTGCAAATCTGAGCTCCTCGTACGTCAATTAGTCGGATTCGAGATTTTTAATTTTTGATGAAATCGTGAAAAAAAACATGACTAACCCCCTTGGAAATTTTGTTAAAAAATGCAACTTTCTTAATAATCATCGTAGACTATTGAATTTAACTTTATTTTCATCAGAAAGACGAGAGAAATTGATTGCCGTTAAAAAATTTCAGTTATCTTCAATAGCAAAAAAATTAGTCAGTCACTATGAACATTTAAGGAAATTTTAGAAAATAATTGATTTTTCAGACTTTGATCGGCCGTAGCGGCCAAACGAAAACTCAAAATTGAACGCGGATTGCAAATCTGAGCTTCTCGTACGTCAATTAGTCGGATTAGAGATTTTTAATTTTTGATGAAAACACGAAAAAAAGACATGAGTAAACCCCTTGGAAATTTGTTAAAAAATGCAACTTTCTTAATAATCATCGTAGACTATTGAATTTAACTTTATTTTCATCAAAAAGACGAGAGAAATTGATTGCCGTTAAAAAATTTCAGCTAACTTCAATAGCAAAAAAATTAGTCAGTCACAGTGAACATTTTGGAAAATTTACGAAAATAATTGATTTTTAAGACTTTGATCGGCCGTAGCGGCCAAACGAAAACTCCAAATTGAACGCGGTTTGCAAATCTGAGCTCCTCGTACGTCAATTAGTCGGATTCGAGATTTTGAATTTTTGATGAAATCGTGAAAAAAAAACATGACTAACCCCCTTGGAAATTTTGTTAAAAAATGCAACTTTCTTAATAATCATCGTAGACTATTGAATTTAACTTTATTTTCATCAGAAAGACGAGAGAAATTGATTGCCGTTAAAAAATTTCAGCTATCTTCAATAGCAAAAAAATTAGTCAGTCACTATGAACATTTAAGGAAATTTTAGAAAATAATTGATTTTACAGACTTTGATCGGCCATAGCAGCCAAACGAAAACTCCAAATTGAACGCGGATTGCAAATCTGAGCTTCTCGTACGTCAATTAGTTGGATTAGAGATTTTTGATTTTTGATGAAAACACGAAAAAAAGACATGAGTAAACCCCTTGGAAATTTGTTAAAAAATGCAACTTTCTTAATAATCATCGTAGACTATTGAATTTAACTTTATTTTCATCAGAAAGACGAGAGAAATTGATTGCCGTTAAAAAATTTCAGCTAACTTCAATAGCAAAAAAATTAGTCAGTCACAGTGAACATTTTGGAAAATTTACGAAAATAATTGATTTTTCAGACTTTGATCGGCCGTAGCGGCCAAACGAAAACTCCAAATTGAACGCGGTTTGCAAATCTGAGCTCCTCGTACGTCAATTAGTCGGATTCGAGATTTTTAATTTTTGATGAAATCGTGAAAAAAAACATGACTAACCCCCTTGGAAATTTTGTTAAAAAATGCAACTTTCTTAATAATCATCGTAGACTATTGAATTTTACTTTATTTTCATCAAAAAGACGAGAGAAATTGATTGCCGTTAAAAAATTTCAGCTAACTTCAATAGCAAAAAAATTAGTCAGTCACAGTGAACTTTTTGGAAAATTTACGAAAATAATTGATTTTTCAGACTTTGATCGGCCGTAGCGGCCAAACGAAAACTCCAAATTGAACGCGGTTTGCAAATCTGAGCTCCTCGTACGTCAATTAGTCGGATTCGAGATTTTTAATTTTTGATGAAATCGTGAAAAAAAACATGACTAACCCCCTTGGAAATTTTGTTAAAAAATGCAACTTTCTTAATAATCATCGTAGACTATTGAATTTAACTTTATTTTCATCAGAAAGACGAGAGAAATTGATTGCCGTTAAAAAATTTCAGTTATCTTCAATAGCAAAAAAATTAGTCAGTCACTATGAACATTTAAGGAAATTTTAGAAAATAATTGATTTTTCAGACTTTGATCGGCCGTAGCGGCCAAACGAAAACTCAAAATTGAACGCGGATTGCAAATCTGAGCTTCTCGTACGTCAATTAGTCGGATTAGAGATTTTTAATTTTTGATGAAAACACGAAAAAAAGACATGAGTAAACCCCTTGGAAATTTGTTAAAAAATGCAACTTTCTTAATAATCATCGTAGACTATTGAATTTAACTTTATTTTCATCAAAAAGACGAGAGAAATTGATTGCCGTTAAAAAATTTCAGCTAACTTCAATAGCAAAAAAATTAGTCAGTCACAGTGAACATTTTGGAAAATTTACGAAAATAATTGATTTTTCAGACTTTGATCGGCCGTAGCGGCCAAACGAAAACTCCAAATTGAACGCGGTTTGCAAATCTGAGCTCCTCGTACGTCAATTAGTCGGATTCGAGATTTTGAATTTTTGATGAAATCGTGAAAAAAAAACATGACTAACCCCCTTGGAAATTTTGTTAAAAAATGCAACTTTCTTAATAATCATCGTAGACTATTGAATTTAACTTTATTTTCATCAGAAAGACGAGAGAAATTGATTGCCGTTAAAAAATTTCAGCTATCTTCAATAGCAAAAAAATTAGTCAGTCACTATGAACATTTAAGGAAATTTTAGAAAATAATTGATTTTACAGACTTTGATCGGCCATAGCAGCCAAACGAAAACTCCAAATTGAACGCGGATTGCAAATCTGAGCTTCTCGTACGTCAATTAGTTGGATTAGAGATTTTTGATTTTTGATGAAAACACGAAAAAAAGACATGAGTAAACCCCTTGGAAATTTGTTAAAAAATGCAACTTTCTTAATAATCATCGTAGACTATTGAATTTAACTTTATTTTCATCAGAAAGACGAGAGAAATTGATTGCCGTTAAAAAATTTTAGCTATCATTAATAGCAAAAAAATTAGTCAGTCACCATGAACATTTTAGGAAATTTTAGAAAATAATTGATTTTTCAGACTTTGATCGGCCGTAGCGGCCAAACGAAAACTCCAAATTGAACGCGGATTGCAAATCTGAGCTTCTCGTACATCAATTAGTCGGATTCGAGATTTTTAATTTTTGATAAAAACACGAAAAAAAGACATGAGTAAACCCCTTGGAAATTTGTTAAAAAATGCAACTTTCTTAATAATCATCGTAGACTATTGAATTTAACTTTATTTTCATCAGAAAGACGAGAGAAATTGATTGCCGTTAAAAAATTTCAGCTAACTTCAATAGCAAAAAAATTAGTCAGTCACAGTGAACATTTTGGAAAATTTACGAAAATAATTGATTTTTCAGACTTTGATCGGCCGTAGCGGCCAAACGAAAACTCCAAATTGAACGCGGTTTGCAAATCTGAGCTCCTCGTACGTCAATTAGTCGGATTCGAGATTTTTAATTTTTGATGAAATCGTGAAAAAAAACATGACTAACCCCCTTGGAAATTTTGTTAAAAAATGCAACTTTCTTAATAATCATCGTAGACTATTGAATTTAACTTTATTTTCATCAAAAAGACGAGAGAAATTGATTGCCGTTAAAAAATTTCAGCTAACTTCAATAGCAAAAAAATTAGTCAGTCACAGTGAACATTTTGGAAAATTTACGAAAATAATTGATTTTTCAGACTTTGATCGGCCGTAGCGGCCAAACGAAAACTCCAAATTGAACGCGGTTTGCAAATCTGAGCTCCTCGTACGTCAATTAGTTGGATTCGAGATTTTGAATTTTTGATGAAATCGTGAGAAAAAAAACATGACTAACCCCCTTGGAAATTTTGTTAAAAAATGCAACTTTCTTAATAATCATCGTAGACTATTGAATTTAACTTTATTTTCATCAGAAAGACGAGAGAAATTGATTGCCGTTAAAAAATTTCAGCTATCTTCAATAGCAAAAAAATTAGTCAGTCACTATGAACATTTAAGGAAATTTTAGAAAATAATTGATTTTTCAGACTTTGATCGGCCGTAGCGGCCAAACGAAAACTCAAAATTGAACGCGGATTGCAAATCTGAGCTTCTCGTACGTCAATTAGTCGGATTAGAGATTTTTAATTTTTGATGAAAACACGAAAAAAAGACATGAGTAAACCCCTTGGAAATTTGTTAAAAAATGCAACTTTCTTAATAATCATCGTAGACTATTGAATTTAACTTTATTTTCATCAGAAAGACGAGAGAAATTGATTGCCGTTAAAAAATTTCAGCTATCTTCAATAGCAAAAAAATTAGTCAGTCACCATGAACATTTTAGGAAATTTTCAGAAAATAATTGATTTTTCAGACTTTGATCGGCCGTAGCGGCCAAACGAAAACTCCAAATTGAACGCGGATTGCAAATCTGAGCTCCTCGTACGTCAATTAGTCGGATTAGAGATTTTTAATTTTTGATAAAAACACGAAAAAAAGACATGACCAACCCCCTTGGAAATTTTGTTAAAAAATGCAACTTTCTTAATAATCATCGTAGACTATTGAATTTAACTTTATTTTCATCAGAAAGACGAGAGAAATTGATTGCCGTTAAAAAATTTCAGCTATCTTCAATAGCAAAAAAATTAGTCAGTCACCATGAACATTTTAGGAAATTTTAGAAAATAATTGATTTTTCAGATTTTGATCGGCCGTAGCGGCCAAACGAAAACTCCAAATTGAACGCGGATTGCAAATCTGAGCTCCTCGTACGTCAATTAGTCGGATTAGAGATTTTGAATTTTTGATGAAATTGTGAAAAAAAACATGACCAACCCCCTTGGAAATTTTGTTAAAAAATGCAACTTTCTTAATAATCATCGTAGACTATTGAATTTAACTTTATTTTCATCAGAAAGACGAGAGAAATTGATTGCCGTTAAAAAATTTCAGCTATCTTCAATAGCAAAAAAATTAGTCAGTCACCATGAACATTTTAGGAAATTTTCAGAAAATAATTGATTTTTCAGACTTTGATCGGCCGTAGCGGCGAAACGAAAACTCAAAATTGAACGCGGATTGCAAATCTGAGCTCCTCGTACGTCAATTAGTCGGATTAGAGATTTTGAATTTTTGATGAAATCGTGAAAAAAAACATGACTAACCCCCTTGGAAATTTTGTTAAAAAATGCAACTTTCTTAATAATCATCGTAGACTATTGAATTTAACTTTATTTTCATCAGAAAGACGAGAGAAATTGATTGCCGTTAAAAAATTTCAGCTATCATTAATAGCAAAAAAATTAGTCAGTCACCATGAACATTTATGGAAATTTTAGAAAATAATTGATTTTTCAGACTTTGATCGGCCGTAGCGGCCAAACGAAAACTCCAAATTGAACGCGGTTTGCAAATCTGAGCTCCTCGTACGTCAATTAGTCGGATTCGAGATTTTTAATTTTTGATGAAATCGTGAAAAAAAACATGACTAACCCCCTTGGAAATTTTGTTAAAAAATGCAACTTTCTTAATAATCATCGTAGACTATTGAATTTAACTTTATTTTCATCAGAAAGACGAGAGAAATTGATTGCCGTTAAAAAATTTCAGCTATCTTCAATAGCAAAAAAATTAGTCAGTCACCATGAACATTTTAGGAAATTTTCAGAAAATAATTGATTTTTCAGACTTTGATCGGCCGTAGCGGCGAAACGAAAACTCAAAATTGAACGCGGATTGCAAATCTGAGCTCCTCGTACGTCAATTAGTCGGATTAGAGATTTTGAATTTTTGATGAAATCGTGAAAAAAAACATGACTAACCCCCTTGGAAATTTTGTTAAAAAATGCAACTTTCTTAATAATCATCGTAGACTATTGAATTTAACTTTATTTTCATCAGAAAGACGAGAGAAATTGATTGCCGTTAAAAAATTTCAGCTATCATTAATAGCAAAAAAATTAGTCAGTCACCATGAACATTTTAGGAAATTTTAGAAAATAATTGATTTTTCAGACTTTGATCGGCCGTAGCGGCCAAACGAAAACTCCAAATTGAACGCGGTTTGCAAATCTGAGCTCCTCGTACGTCAATTAGTCGGATTCGAGATTTTTAATTTTTGATGAAATCGTGAAAAAAAACATGACTAACCCCCTTGGAAATTTTGTTAAAAAATGCAACTTTCTTAATAATCATCGTAGACTATTGAATTTAACTTTATTTTCATCAGAAAGACGAGAGAAATTGATTGCCGTTAAAAAATTTCAGCTATCTTCAATAGCAAAAAAATTAGTCAGTCACTATGAACATTTAAGGAAATTTTAGAAAATAATTGATTTTTCAGACTTTGATCGGCCGTAGCGGCGAAACGAAAACTCAAAATTGAACGCGGATTGCAAATCTGAGCTTCTCGTACGTCAATTAGTCGGATTAGAGATTTTTAATTTTTGATGAAAACACGAAAAAAAGACATGAGTAAACCCCTTGGAAATTTGTTAAAAAATGCAACTTTCTTAATAATCATCGTAGACTATTGAATTTAACTTTATTTTCATCAGAAAGACGAGAGAAATTGATTGCCGTTAAAAAATTTCAGCTATCATTAATAGCAAAAAAATTAGTCAGTCACCATGAACATTTATGGAAATTTTAGAAAATAATTGATTTTTCAGACTTTGATCGGCCGTAGCGGCCAAACGAAAACTCCAAATTGAACGCGGATTGCAAATCTGAGCTTCTCGTACATCAATTAGTCGGATTAGAGATTTTTAATTTTTGATAAAAACACGAAAAAAAGACATGAGTAAACCCCTTGGAAATTTGTTAAAAAATGCAACTTTCTTAATAATCATCGTAGACTATTGAATTTAACTTTATTTTCATCAGAAAGACGAGAGAAATTGATTGCCGTTAAAAAATTTCAGCTAACTTGAATAGCAAAAAAATTAGTCAGTCACAGTGAACATTTTGGAAAATTTACGAAAATAATTGATTTTTCAGACTTTGATCGGCCGTAGCGGCCAAACGAAAACTCCAAATTGAACGCGGTTTGCAAATCTGAGCTCCTCGTACGTCAATTAGTCGGATTCGAGATTTTTAATTTTTGATGAAATCGTGAAAAAAAACATGACTAACCCCCTTGGAAATTTTGTTAAAAAATGCAACTTTCTTAATAATCATCGTAGACTATTGAATTTAACTTTATTTTCATCAGAAAGACGAGAGAAATTGATTGCCGTTAAAAAATTTCAGCTATCTTCAATAGCAAAAAAATTAGTCAGTCACCATGAACATTTTAGGAAATTTTCAGAAAATAATTGATTTTTCAGACTTTGATCGGCCGTAGCGGCCAAACGAAAACTCCAAATTGAACGCGGATTGCAAATCTGAGCTCCTCGTACGTCAATAAGTCGGATTAGGGATTTTTAATTTTTGATAAAAACACGAAAAAAAGACATGAGTAAACCCCTTGGAAATTTGTTAAAAAATGCAACTTTCTTAATAATCATCGTAGACTATTGAATTTAACTTTATTTTCATCAGAAAGACGAGAGAAATTGATTGCCGTTAAAAAATTTCAGCTATCTTCAATAGCAAAAAAATTAGTCAGTCACCATGAACATTTTAGGAAATTTTAGAAAATAATTGATTTTTCAGATTTTGATCGGCCGTAGCGGCCAAACGAAAACTCCAAATTGAACGCGGATTGCAAATCTGAGCTCCTCGTACGTCAATTAGTCGGATTAGAGATTTTAAATTTTTGATGAAATCACGAAAAAAAAGACATGAGTAAACCCCTTGGAAATTTGTTAAAAAATGCAACTTTCTTAATAATTATCTTAGACCATTGAATTTAACTTTTTTTTCATCAGAAAGACGAGAGAAATTGATTGCCGTTAAAAAATTTCAGCTAACTTCAATAGCAAAAAAATTAGTCAGTCACAGTGAACATTTTGGAAAATTTACGAAAATAATTGATTTTTCAGACTTTGATCGGCCGTAGCGGCCAAACGAAAACTCCAAATTGAACGCGGTTTGCAAATCTGAGCTCCTCGTACGTCAATTAGTCGGATTCGAGATTTTGAATTTTTGATGAAATCGTGAAAAAAAACAAGACTAACCCCCTTGGAAATTTTGTTAAAAAATGCAACTTTCTTAATAATCATCGTAGACTATTGAATTTAACTTTATTTTCATCAGAAAGACGAGAGAAATTGATTGCCGTTAAAAAATTTCAGCTATCTTCAATAGCAAAAAAATTAGTCAGTCACTATGAACATTTAAGGAAATTTTAGAAAATAATTGATTTTTCAGACTTTGATCGGCCGTAGCGGCCAAACGAAAACTCCAAATTGAACGCGGATTGCAAATCTGAGCTCCTCGTACGTCAATAAGTCGGATTAGAGATTTTTAATTTTTGATAAAAACACGAAAAAAAGACATGAGTAAACCCCTTGGAAATTTGTTAAAAAATGCAACTTTCTTAATAATCATCGTAGACTATTGAATTTAACTTTATTTTCATCAGAAAGACGAGAGAAATTGATTGCCGTTAAAAAATTTCAGCTATCTTCAATAGCAAAAAAATTAGTCAGTCACCATGAACATTTTAGGAAATTTTAGAAAATAATTGATTTTTCAGACTTTGATCGGCCGTAGCGGCCAAACGAAAACTCCAAATTGAACGCGGATTGCAAATCTGAGCTCCTCGTACGTCAATTAGTCGGATTAGAGATTTTAAATTTTTGATGAAATCACGAAAAAAAGACATGAGTAAACCCCTTGGAAATTTGTTAAAAAATGCAACTTTCTTAATAATTATCTTAGACCATTGAATTTAACTTTTTTTCATCAGAAAGACGAGAGAAATTGATTGCCGTTAAAAAATTTCAGCTATCTTCAATAGCAAAAAAATTAGTCAGTCACCATGAACATTTTAGGAAATTTTAGAAAATAATTGATTTTTCAGACTTTGATCGGCCGTAGCGGCCAAACGAAAACTCCAAATTGAACGCGGATTGCAAATCTGAGCTCCTCGTACGTCAATTAGTCGGATTAGAGATTTTAAATTTTTGATGAAAACACGAAAAAAAGACATGAGTAAACCCCTTGGAAATTTGTTAAAAAATGCAACTTTCTTAATAATTATCTTAGACTATTGAATTTAACTTTTTTTTCATCAGAAAGACGAGAGAAATTGATTGCCGTTAAAAAATTTCAGCTATCATTAATAGCAAAAAAATTAGTCAGTCACCATGAACATTTTAGGAAATTTTAGAAAATAATTGATTTTTCAGACTTTGATCGGCCGTAGCGGCCAAACGAAAACTCCAAATTGAACGCGGATTGCAAATCTGAGCTCCTCGTACGTCAATTAGTCGGATTAGAGATTTTAAATTTTTGATGAAATCACGAAAAAAAGACATGAGTAAACCCCTTGGAAATTTGTTAAAAAATGCAACTTTCTTAATAATTATCTTAGACCATTGAATTTAACTTTTTTTTCATCAGAAAGACGAGAGAAATTGATTGCCGTTAAAAAATTTCAGCTATCATTAATAGCAAAAAAATTAGTCAGTCACCATGAACATTTTAGGAAATTTTAGAAAATAATTGATTTTTCAGACTTTGATCGGCCATAGCAGCCAAACGAAAACTCCAAATTGAACGCGGATTGCAAATCTGAGCTCCTCGTACGTCAATTAGTCGGATTAGAGATTTTAAATTTTTGATGAAATCACGAAAAAAAGACATGAGTAAACCCCTTGGAAATTTGTTAAAAAATGCAACTTTCTTAATAATTATCTTAGACCATTGAATTTAACTTTTTTTTCATCAGAAAGACGAGAGAAATTGATTGCCGTTAAAAAATTTCAGCTAACTTCAATAGCAAAAAAATTAGTCAGTCACAGTGAACATTTTGGAAAATTTACGAAAATAATTGATTTTTCAGACTTTGATCGGCCGTAGCGGCCAAACGAAAACTCCAAATTGAACGCGGTTTGCAAATCTGAGCTCCTCGTACGTCAATTAGTCGGATTCGAGATTTTGAATTTTTGATGAAATCGTGAAAAAAAACATGACTAACCCCCTTGGAAATTTTGTTAAAAAATGCAACTTTCTTAATAATCATCGTAGACTATTGAATTTAACTTTATTTTCATCAGAAAGACGAGAGAAATTGATTGCCGTTAAAAAATTTCAGCTATCTTCAATAGCAAAAAAATTAGTCAGTCACTATGAACATTTAAGGAAATTTTAGAAAATAATTGATTTTTCAGACTTTGATCGGCCGTAGCGGCCAAACGAAAACTCAAAATTGAACGCGGATTGCAAATCTGAGCTTCTCGTACGTCAATTAGTCGGATTAGAGATTTTTAATTTTTGATGAAAACACGAAAAAAAGACATGAGTAAACCCCTTGGAAATTTGTTAAAAAATGCAACTTTCTTAATAATCATCGTAGACTATTGAATTTAACTTTATTTTCATCAGAAAGACGAGAGAAATTGATTGCCGTTAAAAAATTTCAGCTATCTTCAATAGCAAAAAAAATTAGTCAGTCACCATGAACATTTTAGGAAATTTTCAGAAAATAATTGATTTTTCAGACTTTGATCGGCCGTAGCGGCCAAACGAAAACTCCAAATTGAACGCGGATTGCAAATCTGAGCTCCTCGTACGTCAATAAGTCGGATTAGAGATTTTTAATTTTTGATAAAAACACGAAAAAAAGACATGAGTAAACCCCTTGGAAATTTGTTAAAAAATGCAACTTTCTTAATAATCATCGTAGACTATTGAATTTAACTTTATTTTCATCAGAAAGACGAGAGAAATTGATTGCCGTTAAAAAATTTCAGCTATCTTCAATAGCAAAAAAATTAGTCAGTCACCATGAACATTTTAGGAAATTTTAGAAAATAATTGATTTTTCAGATTTTGATCGGCCGTAGCGGCCAAACGAAAACTCCAAATTGAACGCGGATTGCAAATCTGAGCTCCTCGTACGTCAATTAGTCGGATTAGAGATTTTTAATTTTTGATGAAAACACGAAAAAAAAGACATGAGTAAACCCCTTGGAAATTTGTTAAAAAATGCAACTTTCTTAATAATTATCTTAGACCATTGAATTTAACTTTTTTTTCATCAGAAAGACGAGAGAAATTGATTGCCGTTAAAAAATTTCAGCTAACTTCAATAGCAAAAAAATTAGTCAGTCACAGTGAACATTTTGGAAAATTTACGAAAATAATTGATTTTTCAGACTTTGATCGGCCGTAGCGGCCAAACGAAAACTCCAAATTGAACGCGGTTTGCAAATCTGAGCTCCTCGTACGTCAATTAGTCGGATTAGAGATTTTTAATTTTTGATAAAAACACGAAAAAAAGACATGAGTAAACCCCTTGGAAATTTGTTAAAAAATGCAACTTTCTTAATAATCATCGTAGACTATTGAATTTAACTTTATTTTCATCAGAAAGACGAGAGAAATTGATTGCCGTTAAAAAATTTCAGCTATCTTCAATAGCAAAAAAATTAGTCAGTCACCATGAACATTTTAGGAAATTTTCAGAAAATAATTGATTTTTCAGACTTTGATCGGCCGTAGCGGCCAAACGAAAACTCCAAATTGAACGCGGATTGCAAATCTGAGCTCCTCGTACGTCAATAAGTCGGACTAGAGATTTTTAATTTTTGATAAAAACACGAAAAAAAGACATGACCAACCCCCTTGGAAATTTTGTTAAAAAATCGCAACTTTCTTAATAATCATCGTAGACTATTGAATTTAACTTTATTTTCATCAGAAAGACGAGAGAAATTGATTGCCGTTAAAAATTTCAGCTATCTTCAATAGCAAAAAAATTAGTCAGTCACCATGAACATTTTAGAAAATTTTCAGAAAATAATTGATTTTTCAGACTTTGATCGGCCGTAGCGGCCAAACGAAAACTCCAAATTGAACGCGGTTTGCAAATCTGAGCTCCTCGTACGTCAATTAGTCGGATTAGAGATTTTGAATTTTTGATGAAATTGTGAAAAAAAACATGACCAACCCCCTTGGAAATTTTGTTAAAAAATGCAACTTTCTTAATAATCATCGTAGACTATTGAATTTAACTTTATTTTCATCAGAAAGACGAGAGAAATTGATTGCCGTTAAAAAATTTCAGCTATCTTCAATAGCAAAAAAATTAGTCAGTCACCATGAACATTTTAGGAAATTTTCAGAAAATAATTGATTTTTCAGACTTTGATCGGCCGTAGCGGCCAAACGAAAACTCCAAATTGAACGCGGATTGCAAATCTGAGCTCCTCGTACGTCAATTAGTCGGATTAGAGATTTTAAATTTTTGATGAAATCACGAAAAAAAGACATGAGTAAACCCCTTGGAAATTTGTTAAAAAATGCAACTTTCTTAATAATCATCGTAGACTATTGAATTTAACTTTTTTTCATCAGAAAGACGAGAGAAATTGATTGCCGTTAAAAAATTTCAGCTATCTGCAATAGCAAAAAAAAATAGTCAGTCAACATGAACATTTTAGGAAATTTTAGAAAATAATTGATTTTTCAGACTTTGATCGGCCGTAGCGGACAAACGAAAACTCCAAATTGAACGCGGATTGCAAATCTGAGCTCCTCGTACATCAATTAGTCGGATTAGAGATTTTTAATTTTTGATGAATTCACGAAAAAAAGACATGAGTAAACCCCTTGGAAATTTGTTAAAAAATGCAACTTTCTTAATAATTATCTTAGACTATTGAATTTAACTTTTTTTTCATCAGAAAGACGAGAGAAATTGATTGCCGGTAAAAAATTTCAGCTATCTTCAATAGCAAAAAAAATAGTCAGTCAACATGAACATTTTAGGAAATTTTAGAAAATAATTGATTTTTCAGACTTTGATCGGCCGTAGCGGACAAACGAAAACTCCAAATTGAACGCGGATTGCAAATCTGAGCTCCTCGTACATCAATTAGTCGGATTCGAGATTTTTAATTTTTGATGAAAACACGAAAAAAAGACATGAGTAAACCCCTTGGAAATTTGTTAAAAAATGCAACTTTCTTAAAAATCATCGTAGACTATTGAATTTAACTTTTTTTTATCAGAAAGACGAGAGAAATTGATTGCCGGTAAAAAATTTCAGCTATCTTCAATAGCAAAAAAAATAGTCAGTCACCATGAACATTTTAGTAAATTTTAGAAAATAATTGATTTTTCAGATTTTGATTGGCCGTAGCGGCCAAACGAAAACTCCAAATTGAACGCGGATTGCAAATCTGAGCTCCTTGTACGTCAATTAGTCGGATTAGAGATTTTGAATTTTTGGTGAAAACACGAAAAAAAGACATGAGTAAACCCCTTGGAAATTTGTTAAAAAATGCAACTTTTTTAATAATCATCGTAGACTATTGAATTTAACTTTTTTTTCATCAGAAAGACGAGAGAAATTGATTGCCGTTAAAAAAATTCAGCTATCTTCAATAGCAAAAAAAATAGTCAGTCACTATGAACATTTAAGGAAATTTTAGAAAATAATTGGTTTTTCAGACTTTGATTGGCCGTAGCGGCCAAACGAAAACTCCAAATTGAACGCGGATAGCAAATCTGAGCTCCTCGTACGTCAATTAGTTGGATTAGAGATTTTTAATTTTTGATGAAAACACGAAAAAAAGACATGAGTAAACCCCTTGGAAATTTTGTTAAAAAATGCAACTTTCTTAAAAATCATCGTAGACTATTGAATTTAACTTTTTTTCATCAGAAAGACGAGAGAAATTGATTGCCGTTAAAAAATTTTAGCCATCTTCAATAGCAAAAAAATTAGTCAGTCACAGTGAACATTTTGGAAAATTAAAAGAAATAATTGATTTTTCAGACTTTGATCGGCCGTAGCGGCCAAACGAAAACTCCAAATTGAACGCGGATTGCAAATCTTAGCTCCTCGTACGTCAATTAGTCGGATTAGAGATTTTTAATTTTTGATAAAAACACGAAAAGAAGACATGGGAGAATAATGGGAGAATATAACGACAAGAATTTTAAGTACCGTTGGACACTAAAGAGTTAATTACCAAACCACCCCTTATTCACATAATTTTATCAGGCCTTAGGGATATTTCCAAAATTAACAATTTTGTTAACAATTATAAAATTCAGCATTGCTAAAATCAAAAATACCATAAATTGGTTAATTTGTAATTATTAACCACAATTAACTATAATTCTTGCATCAAAAAACACAATTTAAATATTTAGATCACAAAATTTTGTACATCTCATTAATTTATTGTAAACAATCAGTTTCAGTCCTTATAATTTTTTTTTGTATACCTCATTATAATTATTTTTAGACCTTCGGCGCCTATGAAAAAGTCCGCTTAGCCGAGATCGCAACTAAGTGCAGCGAGGAAGCGAACGTAGCGGTTGCGGCTATGGATGATTTCGAAAATGTTGAGTATGCGCCGGGAAACTGTTACTATTTCTGCATCTTCAAGAAGTTGGATATAATGGACGAATCCGGAAAATACGATAAGTTGAAAGCAAAGTGGCTCCTTCCCCGTCAAGTTTACACCGAAACCGATGATTGCGCATTAATAGTTGGGGATGATCGCTGGAAGAGAGCTTACGAAATTTACAAGTGTCTCGTCAAGGGACAATTACGTAATTAAATTATGTAATTGCAGCAATTATATTTAATAATATATAAGTATAGTCAATTGAAAATATATATCTGTTCATAACTCTCCAAAACTTTTTCGCTAAGATAAAAATAAAAGCTCGTAACATGAATCATCCCCTAATGCCATAAACACATATTTTAGGAACATTACCATTTCGAAATAGAATTAAACGTCGGATACATTAAAGACCGCAATAAATCCGCACAACTTTTCCTCCGGCCAAACAAAAAAAAAGCGCAGAAAAAAAGAGAAACGGGGAAACTAGAGTGAATCGAATAGGAACAACAATAGATCACAATGAAATATCTCAAAGTTCATATAGCGCGTAGTCAAGGAGAAAATTTATTAAAATATACGGTTTGGAGCGAGATGGAATCGGGGGGAAAAGAAACACTCACATATGCGGAGGAATGTATTTTTTTTTGTTCGCCTCTTGGATTTAGGGGATGGACGGAATTCGGAATGTTATCCGGGGGATTTCTGCGGGAGCGCGCACTTGCCACGTCACCTGCTGATGATGATGATGATGGCGCACATCGTGGACGAAACGAAGAGGAAGAGCGGTGACTTAATAGCGAATTTATCAGGTCTTATTAATGGAGCAAGTTCTGCGGAGGGCGATTTCTCATAAAGTTTATAGTGGAGACGTAAAAATGGGCACGAGTTTCCGTTCAGGATATGAACTCGGAGTGTGTGGATGTATGCGGTTGATCTCGGGCCAGATAATAAAAAGTTATATAGTTCAGGTGAAATAAATTGCTTTTTTCGCATCTTATTAAAAAATATAAATGTTGTTAAATCGTTTTTGATGAGAAAGTTGTCCATTATTCGAGCGAATCATTTTCTCCACAGTTTTTTTTTAAGATTTTGTCTCCCGCTGAAGTAACTTCAACATTCAACAAACATACGCAGTAAGGTTTTTTTTAATGATTAGAATAGAATAGAATTTTATTGGTCTTTCTCATTGTTGGGTACAATATAAGACAAGTCAAAGAATACATAACTAATAGTAGGTACTAATAACGTAACAAACAAAATAAAATTTACAAAATAGGGTAGTACAATTTTGTCTCCTGCTGAAACAATTTCAAAATTCAACAAATATACGCAGTGCCAGACAGGTTTTAGTTATTTTAATAAGAAAGTGAAAACCGATAAACCGCGGGGGGTGCAGTCCTGTTTATCTTCAATTCCGGTTAAGATGGGTCCGGTGGGCGGACAGATGGGGAGGGCTGTATCGAATTTACGTTAAGCCCATAAAGCTCGACGGGTCCGTAAAAGTTTCGAAAGGTAAATATAGAAACAAAGACTAATAGCATATTCAACGAGCGGGAGGGGAGGGGGGCGGTGGGTCGGACCGGAAGTTCCGGTCGGCGGGAGTTGCGCCTTTTCTTCGGCGGAGCGACGGGGGCCGCACTTTCGGCAATAACTTTCCGGGCAAATATTTGTGTTTCTCTTCGGGCGGCCGCGAAGAGGCAATCTTTTAACCCGGCGACGGGGTGCATTTTATATTTACGGACTTATATATTTACATTTACAGGGAAGTACTTTTTTGCAATTTAAAAAAAAAGTATAAACACGATCACTCGATAAACTGGTCCGTTATCAAAATTAACAGCATTGTCAAAAATTAAATTAAAACAGCGACGTTAACAACTATAAGTGCAAATGCTATTCTTTAGTCGATTTTAACGTGGATGTTAATTTTCATGTTAAAACTGTGAATTATAACAGTAGCTTAAAAAATAAATACGAAATTAGTAGCGACACATCCAAATTAACGAGAAAATATTGTACGCCAATGAATGCGCCTGCGTATTGCCTTGTATGGCGGTAAACAACAACATAACCTAAAACTTTGTTTTGAAATTTAGCCCGTACATAAATCAGCTACATTTTTTCTATTTAAACGAAATGGATGTAACAGGTAGAGCTGTGCAAAATAATCGATTAATCGTTTGTTCGATTATTGCTCTAAAATAATCAATGAATCGATTATTTGATTATTTAATAATCGATTAATTGATCATATGATTCATCGATTATTTAATTATTTGATTATTCGAAGAATCTTATTTTTTAAATAGGAGAAATGTCTTTTGTTTGTTTTTTTTTTACTTTGGCAGGTGCCCTTCAGTCACATCTATTATGTATTATTCATATTAAATGAAAGAGACATCCACAAACACCCATGCCCTCGCCGGGATTCGAACCCGTGACCCTCCGCATTAGTTTTTGTAAAAAACGTCCAACTTTGGCAACCGAAATTTAAATCATCTACCGAAACAACTACTTTCCTTTCGGTAGATGATTTGTTAATTCTACTTTCTTAGGGACTCTAAAATTGTAGAAGACGAAAAGTATAGTATTTCTCATTTTATTGTATTTATCATAGTCAAGGAATGTTTATTTTATTGGATTATCATAATTATTATTATATTTCGGCCAGAAACACCATGTGTTACCATCGAAAAGTTGGCCATCTGACGGCTCTTTCTTTTTCACCTCCCCTGCCCTCTTTAAAGGAGGGGGCGATAAATCGCCGCCCCCCGATACGATGTAACAGAATGGATCTATAATTTTCACGAACTGTTGAGAACAGTGCCGGCGTAAAAAAGGCGGCACCGGCAAGATTGATGGCCTCAGCCGCCGTAAATTTGCTTAAAGAATCTCCCAGGGGGAAGTTCGCCCTTATTTCGTGGCGCTCGGACATTCCGAAACTTCGCGGTACACTTTCAAAAAATAAAAATACAAACAGATTTATTAGCCCGTGTACACGTTTCGCAATTAATAACACCGTTCCAACTCCCCGGCGACGCCGACGGCCATTTATAAAAAGGGAAAAAGTAAAATGATATAAAAATAGTGGCGGGAGAGAGAGAGAATCATTAACCGTTGAGAAATGCCTTTTTAATTGCTTCGCGTCGCGGTTCCTTGTTTTTCTTTAATTACCGTGACAATGTAACGCGCCGGATCCGCCATTTCGTTTCGTCAAAAACGAAAACGAAAATGATATTTCACACACAAGTCCGGATTCAATTAGCGCTTAGCGCGTGCTGATCGTGCAGTCGAGTTGATACAAATTATATTTTTACCTTGCGAAGAAAATAGATGCCATAGAAAAATAAGAAATTGTAGAGCCATTGCAAAATATCGTGACAACTGGGGGTAAAGTTTGTTCAGAGCGGTGTTGGCATACGTACGGTATTCTGAGCGAAAGTACGGTACACGGTCCAGATGTTAAAACCGTACACAAATGTGCGGTAATTTTCACCCTGTATAAAAGCATTTTTACCGCGTATTTAATTCGACAAATTTATCGCGCGGTAGCAATGGCGGCTCTATTAAGAGCATTGGGAGTAGTGAAGAGAATAGAACATAAAATTCATTTCACGGCGTGGTATATATTAACTATAACCGCACAAGAGTGCTTAGAGTAAGAATGCATACTATTACTTCTCTAACCTATGGGCGGCGTTGCCATCTGATCACATAATATTTCCGCCAGAAAGCCAACCTAATTAAACTAGAATTCCTCTAGAAAATATAAAGTACGAAGTAAATCTATCTCTTATTTTAACATAATGTTCAGCAGTACGTTTTGCGTACGAACCGCCTAATATTCAAAGATAAAACAATGAACAAATTTAAAAAATAAATAAATACAGATATGATTGAATTCCTAAAAATTTGAATGAATTTTTGAAAATTAATATTCTTGGTAGTAGAAGAAAAAAAATCTAAAAAAATAAATAGTGATATTTAAGAATTCCACAAAAATTTTAAAATCTTTATATACATCTAATACATCTACCTTTAAAACTAACTTATTTTTTTTTTTAATTTTCCAATTTCATATGAATTTTTGAAAAGTAATATTTTAAGTTGTTGAACAGTTGAACAAATAAAAATAAATTGTTATATGATGGAATTACCTTAATATACACTTGGATTTTTGAAAATGTGTCAATTTCTGCTAGAGTCATAAATTTTTAAAAACGAATTTTGAAATGGTCGAATATTTAAACAAGGAAAAACTAGAAAAAATTGTAAAAATAGTTCTACTTTACAACTAACTATTTTTTTTGCAAATTCGCCAATTTCTCCCCGAGTTATGATTTTTTGAAAATTATTTTTTGTAAGTTGTCGAACAATTGAACAAATGCAGAGAAAATAAATACTCATATGCTCGAAATTTTTAATATATCCACAAGATTTAACATAAATTTTGATTTTTGAGTTATAAATTTTTTTTAATGAATTTTTAAGTGGTCAAATATTTTTACAAGAAAAAACTAGAAAAAAATCATATCGATATGATTGAATTTCTTAAAAACTCGGATGAAATTATAATATATTTACCTTTAAAATTAACCTTGATTTTTGAAATTGAGTCGA
Source organism: Ocypus olens (assembly GCA_910593695.2). Lineage (NCBI taxonomy): Eukaryota > Metazoa > Arthropoda > Insecta > Coleoptera > Staphylinidae > Ocypus > Ocypus olens. The sequence continues at coordinate 53,153,651 of OU343056.1, forward strand.
TTTTTGCGCGAGTGAGAATTTTTGAAAATTAATATTTTGGCTAAAACATAAATACTGATATAATACTAATTCCTCAAAAATTTTGATATCTTTAGAAAACATTTACCTTTAAAACTGACTAACTCTGCCAATTTCTGCGTGAGTTATGAATTTTTGAAATATTTGAACAAGGAAAAAATAGAAAAATAAAATAATATCGATATGATTGAATTCTTTAAAAAGTCCGATGCTATCGTAACACATTTATGTACCTTCAAAAAAACTTTAATTATTGAAAATGTGTTCATTTTTGGGGTTTAAATTGTCGTTTTTGGCAGTTGAAATTGTCATTTTTGGCAGTTGAAAATTGTCATTTTTTGCAGTTAAAAATGGTCGTTGCCGACACTTGAAAATTGGCCTTTTTTGGCAGTTGAAAATTATCATTTTTGCCAGTTGAAAATTGTCATTCTTTGGCAGTTAAAAATTGTCACTTTTGGCAGGTAAAAATGGTCGTTGCTGATACTTGAAAATTGGCATTTTGGCAGTTAAAAATTGTCATTTTTGGCAGTTAAAAATGGTCGTTTCCGACACTTGGAAATTGGCCTCTTGGCAGTTGAAAATTGTCATTTTTGGCAGCTTAATATGGTCGTTTCCGACACTTGAAAATTGGCCTTTTTGGCAGATGAAAATTGTCGGTTTTGGCAAGGCAAAAATGGTCGTTTCTGACACTTAAAAATTAGCCTTTTTGGTAGTTAAAAATTATCATTTTTAGCACTTAAAAATTGTTTTTTTTGCCAGTTAAAAATTGTTATTTTTGCCAGTTAAAAATGGTCGTTTCCGACACTTGAAAATTGGCCTTTTTGGCAGTTGAAAATTGGCACTTTTGACAGTTGAAAATTGCCATTTTTTGGCAGTTGAAAATGGTCGTTTTCGACACTTGAAAATTGGCCTTTTTGGCAGTTGAAAATTGGCATTTTTGACAGTTGAAAATTGCCATTTTTTGGCAGTTGAAAATTGTAATTGTTGGCAGTTGAAAATTGTAATTTTTGGCAGTTGAAAATTGTTATTTTTGGCAGTTAAAAATTGTCATTTCCGACACTTGATTTATTACATGATATGCTAGAATTTATCAAAAATAAAAAAAGTAGTATATTTACAAAACATCTGAATTATCTTCAATTTTTGAAAATGCGTTAGTTATAAATGTTAAAAAATTATGTTTTTTAATTTGTCGAATATTTGAACAAAGAAAAAATAGAAGAAAAAAAAATTGATATAATTGAATTCCTTAAAACGTTTAATGCAATTATAATATATTTACCTTTAAAATTAACTTTGAGTTTTGAAAATGCGTGTTATGAATTTTTGAAAATTAATATTTAAAGTTGCTGAAGACTTGAATAATAATAATAATTTTCTAATACACTCACAAAACATCTCCATTTAAAATTTACTGTAATTTTTGAAAATGCATCACTTTTTCTACAAGTTATGAATTTTGAAAATTAACGTTTTAAGTTGTCGAACAAAAACAACTGATATAGAATTTCTCAAAATTTTTAGTAAGTATATTCACAAAACATCTGCCTTTAGAATCAACTTAGACTTTTGAAAAATGTATCAATTTTTGCGTGAGATTCATTTTTGAAAATTATTATTTAAAGTTGTTGAAGACAAAAAATCGATTGATATTTTGTAGAATATATTTGTATCCTATGATGCATTTCAGGAAATTATTTTTGATTATACAGGGTGTCCCAAAAAAAGCGTGACGTCATGATGATATATTTTTTTAAATTACATGCTATGTATTTTATTGCTTATTTGGGTACCTTTTATGGTTGCCTGCGTACTCCTGTAATTTTATTGGAATCGATTCAGGGATATCAGGAAAAAGAATTAAAACTAAAAAAAATCAGTTTTGCACTATTGTTTTAACAAATGAATAAAAAATAAAAATCGTGCCTTGTTAATAAAATTATACAAGGTACTTATTAAATAAGGTCTGATAGTCCCGTTTACCAAGTTTGATCGATATGAATTATACAGGGTGTCCTAAATTTAGTGTCAAACATTTCAAACTTTAAAGCTCTTTATTTATCTTATTTTAAATTGGAGCCCCTGTATATTTTTATGTCATTCCATGCGGAATTAAAAAACAAACATTTTTCCTAATAACAACAATGTCCCAATTCCTAACGCATTAAAAGTTATTTGCAGAAAATTCGTTTTATCAACCATTTTACTAAATAAAAATTGAAGGCGGCTTTGAAAAACAATTTATTGACATTAAAATTTAGCAAGGTGGCAAGAGACTGTTTTGACTTTAGTAATGTAACTTAAGTTCTTAATGTTAACTTAAGTTCTTTGTACGCAAGAATTATTTTTTCCATGACAAAATATTATTCTTGAGTATAAAGAATAATTATGAGTTTCCGGCGTCCTCTCTCTTGAAAGTTAAGATGTTCACTGCGCAATGTGACACCCGATTTTGGGACAGCTCTAATATATACAATAATTACAATTCAAAAATAATAGTGAGTAGCATTTGAGTGACAACGTCTGATAATGATAGACCTCGGGTCGATTAGCTCTGAAGTTTAACCTAAAGATATTCTAAAACACGTGTTGAAAACACTACAACATCTGATTTTTTGATAGGCTGAAAGACCCTAGGTCGATTTGCTCTAAAATCTAACGCAAAGATGCTCAGGAACACGTGCAGAAAACACTTGATCAATATAATCGATCGAATTTATTAGTAGTAAATCTTTAATATTTCAGATTCTGTTTCAATTTTGAAACCTGGAAAATTCTACCTTATCCGCATATAATGGTATATGTAAAAAGACACCCTGTACAATATTACGATGATGAATGAATAAATCAAATAATAAAGGACCTAAATTAGATCCTTGTGGTACATCGCTGATCGGTGTATACTGTGATGAACCAATTTTTTTTAACATGTTCATGGTGAATGGCCAATATTTTTGCATGTTTTCATAGATGAATTTTTTTAACGCCAATCGATTTAGCTTGGTCTTCATAAATTTTGATATCAATAACCAAAAACTTCACCCCCTCTCCCTCGAATAAATGTCTGCTCCTCTATAGAACTATCAATCTTTAAGAACGATTTGGATCATGATGGATAACCTGAGCAAGAAGAAATATTGGTCAAGTTTCACCAAGCATCACGTGACTGAACAATAAGGCTTAAAACTCAGGACATTGCGATCAACGACAAATATGAATATCATGTTGGGTAACATGTATACCGGACATTTAAATTGTTCAAAAGAAATAGGAATACGAACTCATTTTTAAAGGGGAGCACCAGCATACCAACAACATTTCATACACACACACATTCATGCAGACACACATCCGCGCGCTCAGTGACCGTTTTTAAGTTATGGTAAAATATGATAATGAGATGTATCCCAGATGAATCTCGTGGCGGTTTTTACTCGTGTTTCCTTCCGGTCTGTAATTATAGCCGCGTCAAATTATCTCATTATCTGTCCGTATTAATGAGCACAGCGCCATGTGACGCACATTCGGGCAATAATTATTATTTCGGTGTCGAACCTATGCCTCTATCTCTGTCTGAAAGCGGTCGCGAAATGACGGCTCAAATGGATTTACGGTGTCGCACCGGGAATTCACATTTGCGGGGGGCAGAAACCTGCCCAGAACGCCCCTGCTCTCCCCCCTTTCACCCCCCGTGATATGTCTACAGCTGAAAAGTGGCATTGGTTAATGCATTTTCAATAGCTTAACGCTAATTTACAAAAATTTAAATGTGTTGATTGGAAAGATTTTATTTTGATGCTGAAGATGGTTTACCAAAACCGAAACTAAAGATAGAAAATAAATAATAAAGTACCAGTTAATATATACACCTGATAAATAATGGATCCACACCTTCAAGATAAAACAATAATAGACTGGCGTCCGAATATAGAATTTGCATTTCGCTAATTCAAGTGACGGACGCCGACTTGGTTTCCGTTTTTCGTATGTCGGTCCACAGGTTGAAACAGATGAATAATTGATGGGTATCGCGATCATCATCGGGGCATCCGGGCGCATGTAGCGCGAGATAACGTTGACGTTTTAATCTGGGAGAAAATTCGAAATTTGCAGAAAATTTATGCGGTCCGGCGCGCACACCGCTCCGCGCGAATTAGGCATTTGGGCATTTAGGCATGCGATTTTATGCGATGCGATGCCATTTATCCATTAACCAATAATAAATTATTCCGCCGCACATAATTACACACCGCTGCCTCATAATTAATTTGCGATTAATAAACGGGGACCGACAGAAATATTAAATAATGCCCAGATGCGACATACATTATTCACCGCCATTATCCGCGCTCGATGTGTATGGATAACATTGCATGGGATGCAAAAATTTGATGCAGCTAGAATACCCCGCCTGTCAATTGATATTCCGCCTCTCGCAAATTTACTAAATGTGTAATAATTAAAATTTCTGATTTTGTACTTATTTACCAAAACTAGCTGTTAGAAGGTGAACTCAGATTTACACATTGGCGACTTTCAGCAGCGCGACTTGGCCGCACGATAGCAGCGTACTTTATTTATAAGTAATTTCCTATTTCCTCTTCACATTAGCGATTTGCCCGCGCGATCGAATGTGCAGCAGCAACACCCCGCGATTAGCTACGACGATTTACCGGAAATTGTTTTTACATACTACGCTATACTCACACCCCCTGCGAAACCCGCTCGGCGAGGGAATGCTGCCGCATGTCGGTGCTTAGTTCGGTCAAAACCAGTCCCTGCTTAAAATCCATTTATGAGGCAATAAAAGGGTATCCCGATATAAGATGGTAAAAATGCCACCCGACACAGATTTTACAATAAATATGAAAATATCATTAGTTGTGACCTTAACCAAAGTAGTCGTAAGCCGTATATCAAAAAAACCCCGACATGGCCCGGGAAGCCCCAAAATAAGATTTTTTCAAAAATAATTTTTTAACCACTAAAAAAAATCTCAAAAAATCACATATATTATTGATCAAAATACAAAATTGGATGAATTTTTCAAGGTCATTTTATATTTTTATAAATTCATCAACAATTGAAATAAATTTAGGATAGATTGAAATATATAGGGTCAATCACGCTATACGGCACGGAATATTGTAGCCAAAATACGTGGCTTTCAAAAAGTTTGACTTTTAGGATAGTTAGGGGTCTATTATGGTTACTCTTTAAAATTAATTTCATATTATACAGGGTATTCCAAACGCCCTAAAATATCAAAGTTGTGTTTTTTTTTTTAATAGAACACCCTGTATTTTAATAAAATTATCGGATTAAAATCAAAATCATGGATTTTATTGCAAACATTTTGTGTTTAAGGTCCAAAACCATGAATTCTATGGTCAAAATTTGAGATTTTACATGACTTTCCTAGATTATAATCCAAATTTTTGATTTTAGGACTCAAATTCCGCGTTTAAGGCTCAAAAACTTGGATTTTATGTTCCAAATGCCAGTTTTTAAATGCATCGATCAATTGAATCCAAATATTGGATTTTGGGTCTCAAGTTCTGCGTTTAGGGACCAGAAACTTGGATTTAAAGTTTCAAATTAGCGATTTTACATATAATTATCAAATTAAAATCCAAACTTTGGATTTTTCAACACAAAGTTTACGTTTAAAAACCATGGATTCTATGGTCCAAATTCGAGATGTTTATTGAAATTCTTGTATTAGAATCCAAATTTTGAATTTTAAGTCTCAAATTCTGCGCATAGGGGCCAAGACTGAATATTTTAAATTTCGGATTTTACAATTAATTATCAAATTAAAATCCAAATTTTTAATTTTTGGTCACAAATTATTCGTTTAAGATCCAAAACCGTGGTTCAAATTGGAGAATTTTCATGAAATTCTTGGATTAGAATCCAGAATCATTACAAAGTATTGCACTCAGCAAATCGTTTTTTTTTAGATTTTTGACCTGTATATTCGATTTTTTTGTCTAAATTTTTGATTATTAGGCCCAAACATTATTTATTTTGGCGTAAATTTAATTGGTAAAATTTTCGACTGTTTGGTCCGCATTTTTTATTTTTCCAGACGAATTTTTAATTTTTAAATTTTTGACCTGTATTTTCGATATTTTTGGTCAAAATATTTTATCTTTGTATTTTTTTTTTATATTCTTTATTTTGACCTAAATTTTTGTTTTAATTGTTCCAATTTTTGATTCTTTGGTCCGCATTTTTTATTTTTCGGGCCGAAATTTTAATTCTAGTTCCAAATTTTTGATTTGATTTTGATTAAAATATCTATAACCTGAATTACTGATTTATTTGCGAGATTTTTTTTAATTTTCGAGTTTTGTTGAAATTTTTGATTTTTTAGCCTGCATTTGTTATCTTTAGTGTCGAATTTTCTATGCAATGTCTAAATTTTCGACTTTCTGGCCTACATTACAAATTTGTATTATTATTTTTTAATCTTTTGACCTAAATTTTTCTTTACTAACTTCTCAATTTTATTGTCGAACTTTTCGATATTTTGGTCCGCATTTTTGATTTTTCGTTTAGTCTGCGTTTATTATCTTTAGGTCCAAGTTTTCGATGTTTTGTCTAAATTTTCGACTTTTTGGCCAACATTGTAGATTTTTATTTTCATTTATCTTTTACCCTAAAATTTTCTTTATTTGCCTGTTAAAATTTATCTTTAATTGGTCCACCATTTTTATTTTTATGCCAGAATTTTAGATATTTGGTCTAAATTTTGTATCGAATATTTTAGATTTAAAGACTGTTTTTTATACAATATTTTAGATTTTTTAACTTGGATAATTGATTTCATTTCGTGATTTTTTTTTATTTTTTGGCTATTATTTTCGAATTTCTGATCAGAAACTTATTTTTGGCAAATTATTTTGCTTCTACCTAAGTTTTTAATTTTTTGTCTACGTTTTTTTATTTTTAGATCAGGATTCTTGATTCCTTGGCTCATATTTTACATTTTTGTATTTTCGATTTTTTTGTTCCAATTCATTATTTTGACCAAAATATTCGATAGGTTTGTCGAAATTTTCGATTTTTTGTCTGCATACGCCCGAGTTTTCGATGTTTTGTCTAAATTTTTACCTTTTTAGGCCCTACTTTTTTGGCCTATATTTTGTATTTTCGATTGTTTTGGTTTCAATTTTAGTCGACTTAAATTTTCGATTCATTTGTTAAAAATCTTGATTTTTTGGTCTACCACTTTGATTTTTGGGTACGAATTTTAGATTTTTGGTCCTAATTTTTTATTTTTTTCTCCCATATTTTAGATTTTCTTAACTTGAATTATTGATTTTATTGTGCGATTTTTTCTTTTAATTTTATTTTTTGCTATTATTTTCGAATTCCTCGTTGGAACTTATTTTAAGCTAAAAAGAGTTATATTTGGGGCTGAAAATGGCAAATGATTTTTCTTTTGCTTGTATTTCCAATTTTTTTGTCTGCATTTTTATTTTTAAACCGGGATTTTTTATTTTTTCGGCCGATATTTTAGATCTTTTTTGTTCCAAAGTTTTGATTTTTTAGCCAAAATATTCGATTGGTCTAGGAAGATAAATGGTTCTTTGTTTCTTCAAAAAAAGGGGGTGGGGTATTATATAAGTGGCTCCAGCAACATGTTCCACGAGCCGCCACTGGTAAAGCTATAAGGTATTTGAAATAAAAAAAAATCTAAACTCAACATAAACATACTGTTACTCTATTATTAATTTGATAAAATTTTGCTGATCAATTTTTGATAAATATACAGTATGTTTTTTTTATCGTGGGCCATAGGGTTTTACATGCTAAAAATTATACCTTGTGTTAATGTATATTTTAACATATAATTTTAAAGCAAATTTTAGTTAGTAATAAATAAATTACTTTTTTACATGATGCGCTTAATTAGATTAACTTAAACATGTTTTATTCCATTAAAAAATGAAATTAATTCATTAATCAATCTGACATTTCAGAAATTCAAGGTACTTTGATTATTTTTGCTCAGTTATTTATTTTAAATAATTTCATTTTTTAATGGAATAAAACATGTTTAAATTATTCTAACTAAGCGCACCATGTAGAGAAATAATTGATTTATTACTCACTAAAATTTCCTTTAAAATTTTATGATAAAATATACATCAACACAAGGTATAATTTTTAGCATGTAAAATCCTATGGCCCACGATAAAAAAAAATACCCTGTATACAAAATATCGTAAAAAGATTAGTTATTCAAATTTTTCAAGATGACGCACCAAACATTGAAATAACATTGACTAAATAAAATTTTCCGTCACTTGATCGGTTCGGCGCAAAAAAAAAATGGTTAAACCTAATAAAAACATGAATACTCTAAATAACCTGTTATTTGGGTAAAAAAATATACGTGAATTTTTCAGATTATTATAATAATTTTTAGTGGTTAAAAAAATAAAATCTTATTTTTCGAGGGCTTCAAGGTAATTCTTGGCAAAAATGGGATTATTTACACGAAACTGAAATAAAATTATTAATACCAAAATATTACCAATACTTTTAAATAAAATTACTCTTCAATTGATAAATATATAAAAAATATCAATATATCGTAAAAATTTTAGTTATTCAAATTTTTGAAGATGACGCACCAAAAATTGGTAGATGAAAAAAATCGCAGATATGGAGTCCGTCGCTCGATCACTTAGGGGCGAGAAGAGAACTAACCAACACTTAATAAAACGTTTTCTTGAGAAAATAACAGTATAAAATAATTGGTTGCGTTCGTTTACGATCGAGGCGAAGTTGTTTTTCTGCGATTGTGTGTAATCGTCGGCGTTGTTTCGCGAATTAATATGTATGAGGGGCGTCGATATAAAATTTCCAGCTCGATTTCTTTTAAGGGGAGATTGGGCGGAAGTTATACGCAGGCATAAAGCGTTAATACGTATTCGAGATGTTATAAATTAACGTCTGGATGGTGTATTTTTGCGAAACGTCGGAATCACAGCGGAGAACGGTTTATTTTATGTGTTCTGCGGGGTGTGGGCGATAAAAAGCGCTTCCGCGTCACTGGCAACGTCTAAGGAGAGAGCCGGAGGAATAATATGAGGGCCGACAAGACATTAATTTAACGTCAGCGAAGGAAGGATAATAAAAAGCAACGGCGGTCCACTCGACGTTGAGCGTCCCGACGCCATCCGCCATCCGCCATCCGCCGACCATCCGGAATTGGCCACTCTCGCACAGGCCCAACTCATAACTTATGGATACTGATGACTCCGGCAATGAGGCATCCTCTTCTGCTCTTTGATAGCAGCACCTTGTTAGTCGGTTGCGCCTCAGAAGAGATCCGTTCTTGTTAAAATAAATTGGAAGTCGATGGGCTTTGATGTTTTCTCGTGTGTTTACTTTTCTTTTCTCGACACTCGCCCGCTCTCGCACGCAGGCGGCAGCACCATCGGATCGCAGAAGTCTCCTTTCTAAGGACTTAAACCGCATTTGCATAACGTATTTGTACACTCATTGCTCGCTCCCCTGGTTCACTTACTCGCCGCCGACACCACTCAATTTACGGAACGAATCAAAAACACACTCGACTTAATTGTATATTTTAAAGAAACAAGCGGCTTCATAAATAATCATTCTATTTATATTCACACCATATCGATGGGTTTTTGAGCAAACATTGTAAGTATCGTATTTTTACTTTCTCCTTGACGAAGTACTGAAAGTATTGTGACGTAATTAAATTATCCTTTTTTCTACATAAAATGTGCAGTTTTTTCATTAATTGAGGAGTTGAACTGCAAAACTCCAATTTTGGGCCAAAATGAGCTTGGTATCGATTCTTACTGTCCAAACATAGATAAATCCGAATATGTGTGAATTACCTTTCAAAACGAAACAAAACATATTTAAAAATGCGGCTAAACATTCATTTTCTTTAAGCAACAAATAGACTTCCTGAAAGTGAAAGTTTTTTTTTTTTGAATAAATTATAAAAGTGGATTTGTTGAGTTTTGCAGTTCAACTCCTCAATTTGCATTCATAAAATATGTGATTCTCGAAGCTTTCAAAAAGCGTGAAAAAAGTTCATTTTTTCACGCAACTAAAAAATTGTTCACTCCAGGGGCGGCTCGTCATATAGAGCCAAGGAGCCATGGCACTACCTCTAGTTTTTTTGAGCTCAGCAAGAATTTTTAATTGATTCTTAAAATTCTTTTTGAATGTTGATGAGGTTGCGTGTTACAGATTTAGTGCATGTCTGGGTTAAAATGTAAACGCACGATGAATCGAAAGTACGCATAAATAATATTTTCAGCTCGTTCGAAAATATGAACCTTTACTTTACAACTATGAAGATGAATCGTTCTTTCTTTCTTCAAAAAATTATATTATATATTGAAAAAGTACCATCAACACGAGCCGCTACTGAGAGTCATACTAACCAAGTGAATTGTTTTATTTGAATTATTCAAAATGTATTTACTAAAGCACAAAAGCTGAAACAATAAGGTGATCTCAACAAAGTTAATGGTTTTATTTGAATTCTTTTTCAAATTAGTTTCACTTTTTTGGACGATTAAAGCGAAAATAGAAAAAAAAAATTCCTATTAAAAAAAATTGGAAAATTATTTTGAACAATAGAGTGATTTTTGAGACTAATTTAAACCATTTTCTTACTAGAATATTCTGCATTTTTTATTATTAAGACGGTATTTTCGATTTTTTTTTTTGGTCTAAATTTTCTATATTTTGACCTAAATTTTCGATTTCATTGTTTAAATTTTCGACTTTTTTTTTCGAAGAATTTTTAGTTTTTAAATTATTTTTGACCTGTATTTTCGATATTTTTGGTCAAAATATTTTAACTTTTGGCCTAAATATCCTTTATTTTGACCTAAATTTGCGATTTAATTGTTTAAAATTTCGACTTTTCCACCCACTTTTTTTATTTTCCCGCCGAATTTTTAATTTTTAGATTTTTGACATGTATTTTCAATTCTTTTGGGTCTAAATTTTTGATCTGTTGACCTAAATATTCTTTATTATGACATAAATTTTCTATTTACTTGTTAAAATTTTCTTTTTTTTTTGGTCCGTATTTTTGATTTTTCGAGCAGAATTTTTATTTATTAGATTTTTGACCTGTATTTTAGATTTTTTTTTCTAAATTTTTGATCTTTTGCTCTAAATATTCTTATGATTAATTAATTTCTCACTTAACCCGTATATATTTGATTAATTAAAACACTGATCAGTGAAACAAAACCAAGTGTTTTAATTAACTAAATATTCTTTATTTTGACATAAATTTTCGATTTAATTGTTTAAAATTAAGATTTTTTTGTCGGCATTTTTCATTTCTCAAGCCGAATTTTTAATTCTACTTCCAAATTTTTGATTTGATTTTGGTTAAAATATCTATAACCAGAATAATTGATTTATATGCGAGTTTTTTTTTATTTTTTCCGGTATTTTCGAGTTTTGTAAGTTGAAATTTTGGATTTTTTTAGTCTGCATTTATTATCTTTAGGCTCGAGTTTTTGATGACTTTATAGCCAACATTACAGATTTTTATTATTATTTTTAAATATTTTGACCTAATTTTTTTTTTATTTTGACCTAACTTTTCGATTTTATTGTTAAAATTTTTTGGCCCCCATTTTTGATTTTTCGTTTAATCTGCATTTATTATCTTTAGGGACGAGTTTTCGATGTTTTGTCTAAATTTTGGACTTTTTGACCAACATTGTGGATTTTTTAAAATCTTTTGCCCTAAATTTTTCTTTATTTTTTTTTTATTTGTCTCTTAAAATTTTTCTTTCCTTGGTCCACTATTTTTATTTTAAGATCAGAATTTTAGATTTTTGGTCTCAATTCTTTATCGTATATTTTTTATCCTATATTTTAGATTTTTTAGCTTGAACTATTGATTTTATTTCGTGATTTTTTTTTATTATTTTCGAATTTCTGGTCAGAAATTAATTTTTGGCGGCTGAAAGTGGCAAATTATTTTGCTTCTACCTAAGTTTTCGATTTTTCGTCTGCGTTTTTCATTTTTAGATCAGGATTCTTATATCTTTTGCCCATATTTTAGATTTTTTTCTTAATTTTTTTTTTATTTTGGCCAAAATATTCGATTGGTTTGAAGAAATTTTCGATTTTTTTTGTCAGAAATTTTTAACTTTACGCTCGTTTTCGTCTAAATTTTCACCATTTCAGGCCTATATTTTGTATTTTCGATTATTTTGGTTTCAATTTTTGCTCTTTTGGCCGAAATTTTATTTATTTCGACTTAAATTTTCGATTTTTTGGTCTACCACTTTGATTTTTGGGTACAAATTTTAGATTTTTGGTCTTAATTTTTTTATTTTGTCCCATATTTTAGATTTTCTCAACTTGAATTATTGATTTTATTGTGCGAATTTTTAAAAAAATTTATATTTGCTATTATTTTTAAGAGTAAGAGAGTTATTTTTGGGGCTGAAAATGGTAAATTATTTTTCTTTTGCTTGTATTTTCAATTTTTTGGTCTGCATTTTTATTTTTAAACCAGGATTTTTTATTTGGCCAATATTTTACATATTCGGCTGTTTTCTTCCAAATTTTTGATATTTTGGCCAAAATATTCGATTGGTCTAGGAAGATAAATGGTTCTTTGTTTCTTCAAAGGGGGGGGGGAGGTATATTGTATAAGTGGCTCTACCATCAACATGTTCCACGAGCCGCCACTGGTTCACTCAAACTGTCTCATGAACGCTTCGCAACACGTCGCGAGTTGCGCCGATAAACATTCGTTTCCGATCAAGAAAACTTGATGATTATTATTATTTTCCTCTTTTAAAAAAAGTTTAATTAAGATTTTATCGAATTTATTTAAAGTTACGGACGTAGAAAAAATTTTGTATGAAACTCGAGAGTAAAGCAACTTTTTTTCACTTGTAGGAATTGCTGTACTCGCCTTCGTCTCGGGCGGCAACCTTTCCTACTCGTGAAAAAAAGTACTACTTTACTCACTTGTTGCATAAATAACTATTTTTGCACACACAAGCGGACATAAAACCTTTTTTCTACTCCCACCTCTAAAATGTCATTTATCGCATATGTTTCCATGACGCTAAGTGATTCTTTAAATCCACCTCGATAAACAGTGACTTTGTGATAAACGTCAAACGTTCGTTTCCGATCAAGAAAACTTGATGATTATTATTATTTTCTTCATTTAAAAAAAGTTTTTGTTTATAAATATTAAATAAGATTTTATCGAATTTATTTAAAGTAGAAAAAAAAAATTGTATGAAACTCGAGAGTAAAGCAACTTTTGTTCACTTGTAGGAATTGCCTATCTTTCTTACACGTGAAAAAAAGTATTACTTTACTCACTTGTTGCATAAATAACTAATAATGTATGCTACTTGAAAGATATAATATTTAACAAGTATTAAATGAACAGAAAATTATTCCTCGAAACATTTATGTCGATTAAATAAAATTTACCGAATTTACACGTCTCCCTTTTCCCTCTGGCTCTTTTTGTTAGTGTTGGAAGTCCCGGCAAATCCTCGTGGCGCAGTTATGAAGCTCTGCGCCGTATAATAAAGTCATAAAATCGCCCAAAATAAGGATATATTGAGTGAGCAGCGGTCCGAAGATGGAAAGATAGAAAATATTTCATACCGGCGCGCACATACATTACTTTTTATGGAAGACCCGGTCTCGGCCACCGTACACAGAGTAATAATATATATAATAGACATAGATATAGATTCCGGAATCTCTGGCCCCACAACAGGCTGGGTAATTGAAATATTTGCGGTGAAATACGGACGGGGAGGGGGCCATAAACGCGACCCGTTGTCATGTTAAACTGAATTGATGTTTGTCCACTGTGGATATCGTCCGTGGGTCAGACGTGATTTTTCTTATTTATTAATATAAATAAATGACCTCTGTAGCTGAATATATTGCAGGAGCTTACGAGGAAATTGATTTAACTTGAAATTTACAACAGGATCGCGATTCATTTTGGTATATAGCTTTTTGATAACAGTTTTTTAGTTGTGATGAATGTTTCGTAGAAAGACACGCACTTTATGAATATTAAAAATGCGAAATATTGTGACAAATTTGTAAACTCTATGTCTAATTCTGTAAGCACATACAGTAGAATAATTTCGGTGACTTGAAAAAAATTTAAAAACAATTGCCTTACACAAATTTATCCAAAATTCATCTGTATTACGATTCCATAAAAATCTGTAAACATCCTATACTTCAATTTTGTGAAAATTTCATTTGAATAGAGCGCGAAATTGCGAAAAAAAAATGCAAAAATGCCCTTGGTGGTAAACGAGTTTGACATGCCTGGCTTACACGTTATTGGGTAAATCATAAATGTTAATTTAAAAAAAAATAAAGGTCCAAGAAGCGAACCTTGGGGTACACCAAGTCAAATTTTACAATTACTATTTATAAATTACTGGGTAATGAATTAAAAAAGCAAAGGTCCAAGAAGAGAATTTTGGGGTATATCGTATCAAATTTCACAATTTTGTTAACAAATGGATTACAAAATTTTCCAGTGAAATCAACGCAACATGCAAAAATCGCAATTTTTTAGGTTCGCTAATTTTAAAATGGCAATTTTGATTTTTTAAATTGCACAACTGCAGATTGCGCAGTTAAATTTTGATAATACCAACGTTAAATTGCGGTAAATTTATTGTAATTTTAAAACGGATTGCTTTCGACTTGAAAATTTCTCACGACGATTTTATAAAAACACCCCATCCCTAAATTTCCGGATAATTCCATTTGAACAGAGCGCGAAATTGTGAAAAAATGCAATAATTTCGACGACTTAAAAAAATATAAAAAACAGTTGCCATTAACTTGAAATATATACACAAATCTATTTAAATTAACTTTAGATTACGATTCTATAAAAATCTTTAAACACTGCACCCCTAAATTTTGGGATAATTCCATTTCAACAGAACGCAAAATTGTGAGAAAAAATGCATTAATTTCGGCGGCTTGAAAAAGAAATTTTAAAAACAATTGCCATCGACTTGAAATTACACAAATCTATTCAAATTATTATTGGACCACGATTCTATAAACATCTGTAAACACTCCACCCCTAAATTTTGGGATAATTCCATTTCAACAGAACGCGATATTGTGAAAGAAATGCATTAATTTTGGTGACTTGAAAAAATTATAAAAACAATTGCCATCGACTAGAAATTGCAGAAATAAATTTGAAATCATTTTGAACCACGATTCTATAAAAATCTGCAACCACCCCATCCCTAAATTTTAGGATAGTTCCATTTGAACAGTGCGTGAAATTGTGAGAAAAAAATGCAATAATTTCGACGACTTGAAAAAAATATTTAAAAAATTACGATCGTCTTGAAATTACACAAATCTATCCAAATTTATTTTGGACCACGATTACATAAAAATCTGTAAACACCGCACCCCTAAATTTCGAGATAATTCTATTTGAACGGAGCGCGAAATTGTGAAAAAAAATGCAATAATTTCGACGACTTAAAAAAATATAAAAAAACAATTCCCATCGACTTGAAATTGCACAAATCTATTCAAAATTGATTGGGGATTGCGATTTTATAAAAATTTGCAAACACCCCACCCCTAAATTTCGGGGTAATTCCATTTGAACAGAGAGTGAAATTGTGAAAAAATGTAATAATTTCGACGACTTAAAAAAATATAAAAAAACAATTGCCATCGACTTGAAATTGCACAAATCTATTCAAAATTGATTGGGGATTGCGATTTTATAAAAATTTGCAAACACCCCACCCCTAAATTTTGAGATAATTATATTTGAACGGAGCGTGAAATTGTGAAAAAATGCAATAATTTCGACGACTTAAAAAAATATAAAAAAACAATTGCCATCGACTTGAAATTGCACAAATCTATTCAAAATTGATTGGGGATTGCGATTTTATAAAAATTTGCAAACACCCCACCCCTAAATTTCGGGGTAATTCCATTTGAACAGAGAGTGAAATTGTGAAAAAATGTAATAATTTCGACGACTTAAAAAAATATAAAAAAACAATTGCCATCGACTTGAAATTGCACAAATCTATTCAAAATTCATTTGGGATTACGATTCTATAAAAATCTGCAAACACCCCACCCCTAAATTTCGGGGTAATTCCATTTGAACAGAGAGTGAAATTGTGAAAAAATGTAATAATTTCGACGACTTAAAAAAATTAAAAAAACAATTGCCATTGACTTGAAAATATACAAATCTATTCAAAATTCCTTTGGGTTTACGATTCTATAAAAATCTGCAAACACCCCACCCTTAAATTTCGGAGTAATTCCATTTGAACAGAGCGCGAAATTGTGAAAAAAATGCAATCATTTCGACGACTTAAAAAAATATAAAAAACAATTGCCATTGACTTGAAATTACACAAATCTATTCAAAATCCATTTGGGATTACGATTCTGTAAAAATCTGCAAACACCCCACTCCTAAATTTCGAGATAATTCCATTTGAACGGAGCGCGAAATTGTGACAAAAATGCAATAATATCGACGACTTAAAAAAATATAAAAAAAATTGCCATTGACTTGAAATTACACGAATCTATTCAAAATTCATTTGGGATTATGATTCTATAAAAATCTACAAACACTCCACCCCTAAATTTCGAGAGAATTCCTTTTGAACAGAGCGCGAAATTGTGAAAAAAAATGTAATATTTTCGACGACTTAAAAAAATATAAAAAGCAATTGCCATCGACTTGAAATTACACAAATCTATTCAAAATTGATTTGGGATTACGATTCTATAAAAATCTGCAAACATCCCACCCCTAAATTTCGAGATAATTCTATTTTAACGGAGCGCGAAATTGTGACAAAAATGTAATAATTTCGACGACTTAAAAAAATATAAAAAACAATTGCCATTGACTTGAAATTACACAAATCTATTCAAAATTGATTTGGGATGATGATTCTATAAAAATCTGCAAACACCCCACCCCTAAATTTCGGGATACTTCTATTTGAACGGAGCGTGAAATTGTGAAAAAAATGTAATAATTTCGACGACTTAGAAAAATATAAAAAACAATTGCCATCGACTTGAAATTATACAAATCTATTCAAAATTGATTTGGGATTACGATTCTATAAAAATCTGCAAACATCCCACCCCTAAATTTCGAGATAATTCTATTTGAACGGAGCGTGAAATTGTGAAAAAATATAATAATTTCGACGACTTTAAAAAATATGAAAAACAATTGCCATCGACTTGAAATTACACAAATCTATTCAAAATTCATTTGGGATTACGATTCTATAAAAATCTGGAAACACCCCACCCCAAAATTTCAAGATAATTCTATTTGAACGGAGCGCGAAATTGTGAAAAAAATGTAATAATTTCGTCGACTTAAAAAAATATAAAAAACAATTGCCATCGACTTGAAATTACTTAAATATATTTAAAATTCATTTGGGATTACGATTTTATAAAAATCTGTAAACACCCCATCCCTAAATTTCGAGATAATTCTATTTGAACGGAGCGTGAAATTGTGAAAAAAATGCAATAATTTCGACGACATAAAAAAATATAAAAAACAATTGCCATCAACTTGAAATTTCACAAAATGATTTGCATTATAAATTTTATTGTATAATATAAGATTTATATTAAATTAAATTATGAATAACAATTTTCTATTTTTATTATTTTTATTTCCCTAAAAACCAGAATAACTCAGAAACGGTTAAATTTAGCCCTATAAAAGTTACTGTCAGTTTAATTAGTATTAAAAACTACATATAAAAATGCGAAAACATTAGTTTGTGTTGTCTCTCCGTTTTGGAACATAAACATAATTTCCGATTATTCGATAATTATCTACAACTTTTATATAAATTGTATTTTTATATCTTAAATATTTAAGGCCAAAAAATTAGACACCCGGTATAAATATAAATTTCAACAACAAATATTTGTTTATATTAAACAATGTGTTTATGAAATTAATATTCTTTTAATTCGTTCTCTTAATATTAACATTTAATTTTAAGTGATACTTTCTGCACTACACATAAAAAAATAATTTATTTCTGTTTCAGCTTCCAATCATCAAATTGGCTTGGTGAGTTATTAACTTATTATTTTAACTTTCCAGCTGAAAATAATAATATCTGAGGTAGATAGATCAGTACTTGCATTTATTAAGGATGGTGCTACAGCCCAACCAAAATGTCGTGACACCTCGTGGAGTAACGTTTGCGTAAAGTGAGAACGCGACAACAAATGTCCGCGTGGAGAATTCAATACGCACCTCTTCTTTTGAAATTTAAAATTGTCACTGCACAGCATGCCACCAGATTTTGGGTATACGTTGAATATACAGGGTGTGACATAAACTAAAACAAAAGCGTTCATCTACTCTCATTTAGACTCGACGGTTGGTTTAATGGATAAAGATTAATTTTTTTAATTGTGTTTTTATTTTGCGTTTTAATTTGATCGGTAATTCCAATTCGAGGGTAAATTGTCTATAAATTTGATGTCTTCGAACCGAATAAAAACCGCGACGAGCATAAGGAATCCGTGCGGTGATAAAATCGCCCCCCGTTTCTCTTTTTTTTTATTTCACAGTCGTTAATTTTAATTTACCCTAACCGCGTGCTGCCGAGGACGACGAAGAACCCTGCAAACCGAAGGTTCGCCACCGTGAAATTACCAGAGCGGACACCGTGCGACCGCGACGACAAACCCTTTAATTAAGGCAGTAACACTAGGGCGCTCGTATTATTGAGGTTAGATCGCGGGCTCCGGATAAGATATGGGTACACATTTATTTATTGCAATAAATTCATGGCCGTGAAAGGGAGTACAAGAAGAAAAAATAATTATAATGCGTCGTAGCAGATGTTAAAACAAGAGTTTTTTCAGCTCGTGTATAAAAATGAGTATTTAAAACGGCGGATAGTAGAATTAATAGTAATTTACGTAACAAGTTCCGAAAGTGATATTTTACGGGATGAGTAGAAATCCTCCCGAAAGTAACAAAAATCAAAAGTAAAGAAATCGTTCCGAATGGAAAAAAAATCGTGCCGAAAATAACTACTTTCGGTACGATTTATGTAAAGTGGCACTTTCGATTTAATAAATCATACCGAGTTTTATTTTCGGGACGGCTGCAGAAAAAATTTATTTGTCTTCACCATGACAACGGTCTTTATATTAACAATTTTAGTAAATTCAGTTGAACAGTGGCAGTTCGTCAGAAAAAAAATCACGATTGTCACTCCGAACCATGTGCTAGTTAAGTAAATATTGTCCTTTTACCAATTATACATTTAGTTACTAACGTTTGAAATTAAAGCCGGTGACAGTACTGCATTTTGTACTGATTTTTCCATCTCAATTCATTCTCGAAATTTGTGTCGATTCAATGGCTCGTGCGAAAAAATAAAATTTATCCGGCCAAATTCTAACCTCTTGTGGTATTGCCTCCAATGATAGTGTTTGCTGTAAGATGAGGACAAATTGTGCGTTGTGCTTCGTACCGAGTACATGCTCAAAGAAAATAACACTAGAAAGTAGTGTTTGTCATTTAAATTTCCCGCGCAAAAATATTTGGTGGTATTAAAATGTCCCTTAAGCTATGAATTGTAAATAAAAAACTAAAGGTAAATCCTTTGAAGCAGTTATTGCAGTATTTATCAATACATTACCGGAATTTGAAAAAAATGAGACGGAGAGACAGAAAATATTGCCATTCGATTCGATCCAATTGTTTTCGTTTCGAAATATGCTTTAATTAAATACATCATTGGATATAATTTAATTTTTCTATGTATTACACTTTCCATTTACATTTCCGATTATAACGGCAGCGTCCAGTTTTCAGTTTTCAGTTTTATCAATACGTGTGTGTGTGTGTTGGTGCAGGGGAGGCGAAGGTTCGATCCGTGTCCGCCGTATGGCGCTGCGGGGTCGCGCGGAAACAAAAGACAACCGGCGGAACCGTCGGCGTGTTTCCGGTCGGACGACGACCGCGGCGGCATCTGTCGTGAAAATGAATATTTATAAATCGGAGATTTGCATATTATCATCGGCTGCATCGGCTGTACGTCGTGGAATTTATTTGCAGGTTGTGTAATTCTGTAACGGACACTCGCACGCCCCTGTACGCCCCCCATGCACGACGGATGCGCTTTTATTCTGTGTACACTTTTTCACCACCGGCCACGACTATTTTCCTTTCGTATATATCATGACGCGATCTCCATTTAACTCGAATAAAACAGGTTTCTGTAATTTTCGGAACGTCGGAATTTTCGTAAAACGAGCGGCGCTCAAGTATTTAAAATCTGGCGAAACAACTTATTGTTTATATCCTTTAATGCTTACGCCAATTCCCATATATCGTCAACACGCATTCCCTTCAAACACCCCTCCGTTAAATAACATTAATAAACAGAAACAATATTCGTGAAAGTTTTTTTTTAACATTAATGTTCTGGTTCAGTACTAATGCTGAGGGTCGCGGGTTCGAATCCCGGCGAGGGCATGGGTGTTTGTGGATGTCTATTTCATTTAATATGAACAATACATTACCAATGTGACAGAAGGGCACCTGCTAAAGTAAAAAAAAATAAAAATGTTCTGGTTCACTTTCGTGAACTACTTCGAACAGCCTCAAAAAATTTGGATGAAGATGATTTCGTACATATCATGAAAGTTAAGTCAATTCAAGGTTAAACTTAAAGCTTTGTTTAAAATTTTTAATGTTTACTAGTGACGGCTCGCGGTTTTTTTTTTGGTACGGCCGAGGTACTCGTACAGAGAGGTAGGATATACCGCACCTAACTGTATTATCACCTCTGCTACTTCGGCCATACCATGACTCATAATACAGATAGGTAGGGTCGGTTGCAGAGATCTGTTTTACCGCCTCTACTACCTCGGCCATACAAAAAAAAACCGCGATTCGCCACTGATGTTTCTACTTTATAGTTAAATACCTAAAAACAGGACGAGTTAGATTTTGAAATGTGGATTTACGTGAATCTGTAACATAATCTGTAAAGATAAAATCATCAATCAACGATAATATTGATACATCGCGAGCGATGAAGAAGTCTTTTAAGAAATTTATTGCAGGAAATAAAAAACTTTCCACTGTATAGGCTGCCGAAATAAATGCGAATACATTACATATTACCTTACATTCCATAATGGAGTTCGAGCATGCATCAAGCGATTCACACTCCGGTTTTTAAAAGGGGGGGCTTTATTAAAAACGACGAAACTGCAAAGTGGCGCCTCTTTATGACTTATTCATTGTACAAATCTCGGCGGAGGCGTATAAATATAAAGTGTATTATTTATTAAAAAGTGTTTCGGAAAGCACCATCGTCGAGATGCGAAGAGGGGGTGCGCGGGGGTAGCATTAAAAGAAAAGTTATTCGGAATCTGCATAATCCTTGGGACTTATGAGAGAGGCCCCGGAGCGCCTTCCGTGGACATATAAGGACATTTACAAGTTAAATCAGGGCGCTTATCAGACTTTTTAACTGTTTACTTTGCACTCTCGCCGCCTCCTTATTTCGATATAAAAGTGAAACGCCGTCGTCGTCTCCCGAGGTCCCGTCCCCTTCCATTTCACACTCCTGTGAATTTGAGGAGATTTTTAATGAAAAACATGACGGAAATGCATAAACTGGAAGCGAGTCAATGGATAAATAAATCAGTTCATTAAGGCTGTTCGTCCTGCAACTGACAAAACTCATCTCTTAAAAATCCAATCGCAAAAAATAACTATTTTCTACAGATGGCGTCACTTTACGTCAGCTAAAATATCTCACGGAAGGGTCCAGCTCTTACGCAATTGCGTCCTTATTTTTCAGGTTAAACTAATTCTGCTTAATGGAATTTATTACCAAAGAATCAATCTGTGCCTCTATAGTAAAACATTTTAGATTTTCAGCGTTTATTTACATTTTATTTAATATTGAAAATACCTATTTTTTAACACTCAATTACACATTATTAGAAATACTTATAAAACATATAATTCTTTACAATCTGACGTTCATTCTTTATGTAACCCTTTGTAAAATATTATTACATAATTTTTATCGATCTCCGTTCACAGTGCTCAGAATGATCTCTTAGACTTGAAAAAATAAGAATCATTTTTAAAGATTTTTTTAAACGTTATTTAGGCGTTTCCGTCCCCGGAAGTCCTACAGATTTTTTTTTTATAGACGAATAGTGCTCGGAATGAGCGCTTAGACTTGAAAAAAAAATTAAAAATTTTTGGAGAAAAAAAAAAATTAAATTGTTATTTACGCGTTTCCAATCGATTTAAACACGATTTACGAGTCATTTTGCTTATCTCCGTTCCCGGAAGTCCCACAAAAAAACTTTAATAAACGAATAGTGTTCGCAATGAGTTCTCAGACTTGCGAAAAATATAAGAATTCTTTTTTGGAAACAGAAAATTTGTAATTGTTATTTAGGCGTTTCCCGTCGATCTAAGCACTATTTACGAGTCATTTTATAGATCTCCATTCCCGGAAGGCCCACATGATTTTTTTATAAGCGAATAGTGTACAGAATGAGCGCTTAGACTTGAAAAAAAATATAAACATTTTTGGAGAAAAAAAAATAAGAATTTTTTTTGGAAACAAAATTTGTAATTATTATTTAGGCGTTTCCACTCGATCTAAGCACTATTTACGTGTTTAGTGTTCAGAATGAGCGCTTAGACTTGAAAAAAAAATTACAAAATTTTTGGAGAATTTTTTTTATTGTTATTTACGCGTTTCCAATCGATTTAAACACGATTTACGAGTCATTTTGTAGGACTTCCGTTCCCGGAAGTCCGACAAAAAACTTTTATAAACAAATAGTGTTCAGAATGAGCTCTTGGACTTGAAAAAAAAATTAAAAAATTTTGGAATTTTTTTTTATCGTTATTTACGTGTTTCCAATTGATTTAAACACTATTTACGAGTCATTTTGCATATCTCCGTTCCCGGAAGTCCTACATTATTTTTGTTATAAACGAATAGTGTTCAGAATGAACGCTTTGACTTGAAAACAATTTAAAAATTTTTTTGGAGAAAAACTAACTTAATCGTTATTTACGCGTTTCCAATCGATTTAAACACTATTTACGAGTCATTTTGCATATCTCCATTCCCGGAAGTCTCACAAAAAAACTTTTATAAACAAATAGTGTTCAGAATGAGGTCTTGGACTTTAAACAAAAATTTAAAAAAAATTGGAATTTTTTTTTATCGTTATTTACGCGTTTACAATTGATTTAAGCACTATTTACGAGTCATTTTGTATATCTCCGTTCCCGGAAGTCCCACATACATTTTTTTTATAAACGAATAGTGTTCAGAATGAGCTCTTAGACTTGAAAAAAAATATTCAAAATTTGTGGAAAAAAAAATGTATTGTTATTTACACGTTTTCAATCGATTTAAACACGATTTACGAGTCATTTTGCATATCTCCGTTCTCGGAAGTCTCACAAAAAACCTTTATAAACAAATAGTGTCCAAAATGAGCTGTTGGACTTAAAAAAAAATTTAAGAAAATTTTGGAATTGTTTTTAATGGTTATTTACGCGTTTCCAATCGATTTAAGCACTATTTACGAGTCAATTTGTATATCTCCGTTCCGGAAGTCCTACATACATTTTTTTTATAAACGAATAGTGTTCAGAATGAGCGCTTAGACTTGAAAAAAAAATTCAAAATTTTTGGAGAAAAAAATAATTTTTCAATCGATTTAAACACGATTTACGAGTCATTTTGCATATCTACGTTTCCGGAAGTCTATCAAAAAACTTTTATAAATAAATAGTGTCCAGAATGAGCTCTTAGACTTGAAACATAATTTTAAAAAAAATTGGATTTTTTTTTATTGTTATTTACGCGTTTCCAATCGATTTAAGCACTATTTACGAGTCATTTTGCATATATCCGTTCCCAGAAGTCCCACAATTTTTTTTTATAAACGAATAGTGCTCGGAATAAAATCTTAGACTTGAATGATATCTTAGACTTGAAAAAAAAAAAATTTTAAACAGAAAATTTGTAATTGTTATTTAGGCGATTCCAGTCGATCTAAGCACTATTTACGAGTCATTTTGCGTACCTCCGGTCCCGGAAGTCCTACAAAAAAATTTATAAACAAATATTGTTCAGAATGAAAGAAAGAGAAAAAAAATTTTTGGTGAATTTTTTTAAATCGTTATTTAGACATTTCTAATCGATTCAAGCACTATTTACGACAAAAGTTTCATTTTGCGTATCTCCGTTCCCGGAAGTTTCTTATAGACAAATAGTTTTCAAAGCCAAAAGCGCTTCATTTTTCGAACGGGTCGAACTGCCTTAATAAAAATTGCACGCTTTGTTTGCACGCGATTATCTCGAAGTTTAGGGATGGAGTGTTTACAGATTTTTGTGGTGGAATAATCCCGAATTAATTTTGAATAGATTTGTCAAATTTCAAGTTGATGTTTTTTTAGGGCACCAAAATTATTGAATTTTTTCCTTCACATTTTCACGGTCCATTAGAATGGGATTTTGTCGAAATTTAGGGATGGGGTGTTTAAAGATTTTTATAGAATCGTAATTACAAATGAATTTTTGAATAAATTTGTAAAATTTCGAGTCGATGGCAATTGTTTTTATATTTTTTTCACGTCGTAGAAATTATTGTGTTTTCCCACAATTGTACGTTTGGTTCGCATGTTATTATTTCAAAGTTTAGGGATGAAGTGTTTAAAGATTTTTGTAGAATATCAATCATAAATGAATTTTGAACATATTTATGAAATATCGTAATTACAAATGAATTTTGAATAAATTTGTGAAATTTCAAGTCGATGGCAATTGTTTTTATATTTTTTTCCCGTTGTCGAAATTATTGTGTTTTTTCACAATTGTACGCTCGGTTCGCATGTTATTATTTCAAAGTTTAGGGATGAAGTGTTTAAAGATTTTTGTAATATAGTAATCATAAATGAATTTTGAACAAATTTATGAAATTTTAAGTCGATGGCAATTGTTTTTACATTTTTTTCACATTGTCGAAATTATTGGGTTTTTTCACTATTGTACGCTCGGTTCGCATGAGAAAATTTCAAAGTTTAGGGATGAAGTGTTTAAAGATTTTTATAGAATATCAATCATAAATGAATTTTGAACAAATTTATGAAATTTCAAGTCGATGGCAGTTGTTTTTATATTTTTTTCACGTTGTCGAAATTATTGTGTTTTCCCACAAATGTACGCTCTGTTCGCATGAGATTATTTCAAAGTTTAGGGATGGAGTGTTTAAAATTTTTTGTAGAATAGCAATCATAAATGAATTTTGAACAAATATAGGAAATTTTAAGTCGATGGCAATTGTTTTTATATTTTTTTCACGTTGGCGAAATTATTGTGTTTTTCCACAATTGTACGCTCTGTTCGCATGTTATTATTTCAAAGTTTAGGGATGAAGTGCTTAAAGATTTTTGTAGAATAGTAATCATAAATGAATTTAGAAGAAATGTATGAAATTTTAAGTCGATGGCAATTGTTTTTACATTTTTTTCACGGTGTCGAAATTATTGTGTTTTCCCACAATTGTACGCTCTGTTCGCATCAGATTATTTCGAAGTTTAGGGATGGGGTGTTTACAGATTTTTGTAGAATCGTAATCATAAATGAATTTTAAACAAATTTGTGAAATTTCAAGTCGATGGCAATTGTTTTTATATTTTTTTCACGTCGTCGAAATTACTGTATTTTTACTTTACACACTTTATTCGAATGAGATTATCTCCAAGTTTAGGGATGTAGTGTTGAGGGATTTTTATAGTAGAGTAATCCTAAATTAATTATGAATAAATTTGTGAAATTTTAAGTCAAGTAAGTGAGTTTCTATATTTTTTATAAGTCGTCGAAAATATTGTGTTTTTCCACAATTGTACACTCTGTTCGAATGAAGTTATCTCCAAGTTACGGGATGTGATATTTAGGGATTTTTATAGTAGACTAATCCCGAATTAATTTTGAATAGATTGGTCAAATTTCAAGTCTGTTGCAATATTTTTCATATTTTTTTTAGGACGCTGAAATTATAGCATTTTTTTTTTCTTCATAATTTCACCGTCCATTCGAATCCGATTTTGTCGAAATTTATGGATGGGGTATTTCCAGATTTTTATAGAATCGTAATCACAAGTTAAATTTGAATAAATTTTAGAAATTTCAGGTCGATGGAATTTGTATTTATATTTTTTTTTCGAAACGTTGAAATGATTGTATTTTTCCACAATTCTACGCTTTCTTCGAATGTGATTATCTTCAAGTTTAGAGATGTGGTGTTTTGGAATTTTTATAGTAGACCAATCTCGAATACATTTTGAGCAAATTTGTGAAATTTTAAGTCGATAGCAATTGTTTTCAAATTTTCTTAGGGCGTGGAAATAATTGGATTTTTCTTCAACAATTTC
The DNA here is from genome assembly GCA_910593695.2 of Ocypus olens. Lineage (NCBI taxonomy): Eukaryota > Metazoa > Arthropoda > Insecta > Coleoptera > Staphylinidae > Ocypus > Ocypus olens. Next base: position 53,180,238 of record OU343056.1, read on the forward strand.
ACTCTCTGTTTGAATGGTATTATGTCGAAATTTAGAAATGGGATACTTATATTTTTTATAAAATCATAATTCCGAATAAATTTTGAATGAATTCCGTGAAATTTCAAGTCGGTGGAAATTGTTTTTATATTTTTTTCAAATCGTCAATATTATCGTATTTTTTTCAAAATTCTACGTTCTGTTCGAATGAGATTATCTTCAAGTTTAAGGATGTGGTGTTTAGTGATATTTATAGTAGAGTAATCCCTAATAAATTTTGAACAAATTTGTAAAATTTTAAGTCGATGGCAATTGTTTTAATTCGGAATTTCTGTATGAAAGTTTTGATCCGCCCGTGAAAAAATTCTGCGGACGCCTATGATTATAGCAGGCATACACTATCAAGCTAACTGTTTGACAGTACCAGGTATATTTATTTATAAATGCTTAGCCTATCCTAAAGCACACAAACATTTATATCCAACACCTAATGAATTAAATTCATATGGTACTAGATATATTGATAAGTTCCGATCGAAATGTGTGCGTCTAGAAAAAAAAGTAGAAATGCGATCAAGTAGGCCTCGTTCACACGGGCGTTTTTTTTAAACGATCAAACGCGCGTTACAATTCACTCGGGTGCGACGATGTATCTTCATGTTTATTTTAGATAGACTGAAAAAAACTAAAAAAATATATATAACTTCGAACAAAGGAGCCTCTTACACACAGAGTGGGACAGTTTGGGTGATACTGCGCCAAGTTTTAATAAAATAAGACAAACTAAACAGGCACGATTTTAATTTTAAAACTACTGACACGATTTCGGTTTGGATTAAAACTTTTTTTATTAGAGAGAGACAATAGATTTATTGAGACACTTTTACAAATGACCTCAATAGCCTTTTTTTAATTATTTTATTAGATTAGGTATAATGGAAATTCTTCGGCGCCCTAGACGCAAAGTGAAACCGAAAGTACAGCGCGTTCCGCAGCGCCGGAACGGCGGGGAAACTAAACTATTCCTTATTAACATGTTAATTTATTTTTATGAAACGCAACAGTTCCTCCCGACCTTGCCTCGCGTCCCTCCTCAACAAAAAAAAACACATCTCTCGAAAATTACAAACACCGCGAGCCAGGGCCAGGAAAACGGGCGATAAATCAATATATCGGGAGGTACAGTTAACAATTTTATGCGATATAAAACAGCTCGGCACGGCTTTACCATAATGATGTGTTTATTGCCCCCTACCGCCGTTCGCCAACAAGCACGAACGCGCGCGCCTTCCCCCCAATCGCTCCCTCCACCGGCGGAGGGACGCCAGGGGAATCCGCCCCCCCACCACCACCGCTCCGCGAAGGTGGGGGCTATCGAGGGGGAACAGGCGGGCGGGGTCGCGCACGCGCCCAATCAGAAAGCGCAAGCGGCGACTTTCGGCGAGAGCGCGAAACAAAATGGTCGACGCGTCTACACGCGGACGCCGCCGGATGGCGCCACCGCCACCGTTTCCGCGTCGAATTTAAAGTGGGCCCCGTCGCGATCAAAAATACGGCTTAATTAATTCAAATAGTGAGTTTATCCGGCGGGATTGTTGCGGGAAAAAGTGAAAATCCGTTTAAAAAGAGAAGAAATCTGGATAAAGTTAAACCGCGTATAACGAGTAGTTTTCGGTATTAAAGTTCGCCGAATGTTCCAATTGTTTTTCGTCAAAAATCCATGTAAAGTTAAACCGCGTATAACGAGAAATTTTCGGTATGAAAGTTCGTCGAATATTCCAATTGTTTTTCGTCAAAATCCTTGTAAAGTTAAACCGTGTATAACAAGAACTTTTCGGTATTAAAGTTCGCCGAATTTTCTAATTGTTTTTCGTCAAAAATCCATGTAAATGTAACCGCGTATAACGAGAACTTTTCGGTATGAAAGTTCGCCGAATATTCCAATCGTTTTTCGTCAAAATCCTTGTAAAGTTAAACCGCGTATAACGAGAACTTTTTGGTATTAAAGTTCGCCGAATATTCTAATTGTATTTCGTCAAAAATCCATGTAAAGTTAAACCGCGTATGACGAGAACTTTTTGGTATTAAAGTTCGCCGAATATTCTAATTGTTTTTCGTCAAAAATCCATGTAAAGTTAAACTGCGCATAACGAGCACTTTTCGGTATTAAAGTTCGCCGAATTTTCTAATTGTTTTTCGTCAAAAATCCATGTAAAGTGAAACCGCGTATAACGAGAGCTTTTCGGTATTAAAGTTCTCCGAATTTTCTAATTGTTTTTCGTCAAAAATCCTTGTAAAGTTAAACCGCGTATAACGAGAACTTTTCGGTATTAAAGTTCGCCGAATAGTCCAATTGTTTTTCGTCAAAAATCCATGTAAATGTAACTGCGTATAACGAGAACTTTTCGGTATGAAAGTTCGCCGAATATTCCAATTGTTTTTCGTCAAAATCCTTGTAAAGTTAAACCGCGTATAACGAGAACTTTTCGGTATTAAAGTTCGGTGATTATTCCAATTGTTTTTTTTCTTGTCAAAATCTATCTAAAGTTAAACCGCGTATAACGAGAACTTTTCGGTATTAAAGTTCGCCGAATATAGCAATTGCTTTTCGTGAAAATCCTTGTAAAGTTAAACCGCGTATAACGAGAACGTTTCGGTATGAAAGTTCGGTGATTATTCCAATTGTCTTTTTTCTTTTGTCAAAATTTATATAAAGTTAAACCGCGTATAACGAGAACTTTTCGATATTAAAGTTCGTCGAATATTCCAATCGTTTTTCGTCAAAATCCATGTAAAGTTAAACCGCTTATAAAGAGGACTTTTCGGTTTGAAAATTCGCCGAACATTCTACTCGGTTTTTCTAAAACATTTTGTAAAATTAAACCGCGTATAACGAGAACGTTTCGGTATGAAAGTTCGGTGATTATTCCAATTGTTTTTTTTCTTGTCGAAATCTATGTAAAGTTAAAAAACCGCGTATAACGAGAACTTTTCGGTATTAAAGTTCGCCGAATATTCCAATTGTATTTCGTCAAAATCCTTGTAAAGTTAAACCGCGTATAACGAGTATTTTTCAGTATGAAAAGTCACCGAAAATTCCAATCGGTTTTTCTCAAACATTTTGTAAAATTAAACCGCGTATAACGAGAACGTTTCGGTATAAAAGTTCGGTGATTATTCCAATTGTTTTTTTTTTTTCTTGTCAAAATCTATGCAAAGTTAGACCGCGTATAACGAGAACTTTTCGGCATTAAAGTTCGCCGAATATTCCAAGTACACAGTGGCGTTTTTTAGTGTAAAAAATTACAACGGTGATGTTGTATATGTTATAATATATATGTTACGTCACGCTGAGCGATACTTAAACTAAATTGAAAAATTCAGACATTTTTTTTTTGACGTCTGCAACTAGGCCATCCGCCACAACCGTTTAAAAAAACTCAGACATAATTAATACAAATTTTGAGCCATTTGAGATCATCCGGCAAAAATATTATAACGGAAAAAGAAAAAGTGAAAATCCGTTTAAAAAGAGACAATTCTTGGTCAAAATCTAAACAAAGGTAAACCGCGTATAATGAGTACTTTTCGGTATTTAAGTTTACCGAATATTTCAATTGTTGTTAAGTTCATAATAATAATAATAATAATAATAATAATATATTTACGGGATTCACCCTGTACAAGTATTAATTAGAATATAAAACAAAATATAATATAAAATATAAATATAAAATATAAAAATACTAAAATTAAAATTACAATTTAAAATTGCGACATAACGTCGTTTATTTAGATTATCGGTCAAGAGCATTATTACGAAAAAAAAAATTAAAATCCGTTTAAAAAGAGGGAATGTTTTGTCACAATTTATATACAGGTAAACCGCGTATAACGAGTACTTTTCGAAGTTTCAAAGTTTTCCGAATATTCCATTTTTCGAAATATAAGATTTTTCGGACTGATTTTAGGCCGTGAAATATCACTTTCGCGGACTTAGGCTTTAGAAATGCTTATTTATGCCTAGGCTGTAAAAGTAATGAGCCAATCAGGTGAAACTTCACGGGCAATCAGATGAGACGCTGCATCGACCGATAGAAGCCGCCCGGAAATTGGTTGACTGCAACAGTCGGCGCCAAGAGTCGACTCCAAGACTTTTTTGGAGTCAACTTCAGGAGTTTCATGAGGTGACTTTCAGCGTCGGTCTGGTCACATATTACGCAGCCTTTTATTCTTCATATTACAGTACATTCGCTATACGCCCTGTTGTATAGATGAGTGACGGCAGGTAGCGTGACTCATGGTACGGCCACAGTAGTACAGGTGACAATAATAAGCAAAGTAAGCAACAATTATCTTTACTACAAAATGTATTTATAGATTTTTGTTCCCATCGCACTAATTATAATAATTGCAATGCCCACGTTGAGCATTCTTACGCGGACATCCTATATATTTATTGTGTAATAGTATATTATTAAACGAGTGAGAAACTTCACTCTCGTGGCAATGGCCAACTTGTACACGAGTTGAATAATATACTTTTTCGCATCATATTAAATAATTACCTAAAGATTTTTCTGTTTGTATTAAATTATAACGAATAATTTTTCTATTTGGAAACTGCGGCAGTTCGCTGACAAAAAACGAATCGTAACCATAGTAACAACTAAACTGTTGGGCAATGAAATCGCTATCATTTGATTGGACGTCACCTGTTGGGCAATGAAATTGCTATCATTTGATTGGACGTCACCTGTGGAGAAAATGATTCAGCCGAATAATGGACAACTTTCTCAATCAAAAACGATTTAACAACCTTTATATTATTTAATAAGATGCGAAAAATATATTTTTTCATTTTGACCTTAAACGATGTACGATGTATTTGGTTTACAGCTTCCAACAATTTAATATAATAATGTCGATGAACTTTCGGGCGCAAAAATAAATTAGGGCGGATGTCACGTGGGCGCATAAAAATCTTGTAAAGGGATCGCGGGAGACGCATTCTGCATTCGGGAGAAGCTCCGGCGTTGTCTGACTATGTATATACGTATATATAGATCCGGAGTGCATAAAATCCGGAGCACGGCCAGCTTAATTTACATAGCTCAGCTGTGGGGAACAATCGATGGCGAAAACAGCTTTTGTTTCGCTCTCCACCTTCGCCGCCTCTGCCGCCGCCGCCGCCGCCACCGTCGCCGCATCACTCTCCTAAAACCGCCGCTGCCGGCGCTTCGCCGTACTCTCTCGTATGGAACGTAATTTTATTCCGTATATAGTGGCGGTGGCGGAAAATGGGAGAATAAGAAGTGGGAATATTGTTTTTTTTTTTATAACTTTTTTTTAGTATAAATAAGGATATCTCAAGAATAGAATATACTGTATTACAATTTACATCATACATTCATATCAATAATTCTTGATAGTAAATAGTCGTTTTTACTTTCTTTGTACAAAGTACGGTAAAGAATTGAGGCCGTGATTATTGAAAAAAAAAATTTCAACAACAAATTAATTTTGAACTACCTGCAGACAGTGGCGGCTCGTGGAAACAAGTTGATGGTCTGGCCACTTATACAGCATCCCCCCCCCTTGATTAAAGAAAACCCAGTTCGAAAATTTTCAAAAATTTACAACTCTCAAAAAAAATAGCGGATTTTTAAAAACTCTATTTAGTTTGATAAAACGATGATTTGCAAATCCGATTTAATTTTTGTAGAATTTCGTCGACACGTCTTATGTTTTTTTTTAATTTTTTGCTCGAGTATTACACAATTCGAAAACTGAAATTTTCAAAAAATCACAACTCTCGAAATAATTAGCGGATTTTTAAAAACTCTATTTATTTTGATAAAACGATGATTTGCAAATCCGATTTAATTTTTGTAGAATTTAGTCGACACATTTTATATCTTTTTTAATTTTTTTGCTCGAGTATTACACAATTCGAAAACTGAAATTTTCAAAAATTCACAACTCTCGAAATAATTAGCGGATTTTTAAAAACTCTATTTAGTTTGATAAAACGATGATTTGCAAATCCAATTTAATTTTTGTACAATTTAGTCGATACCTTTTATATTTTTTTTTTAATTTTTGCTCGAGTATTACACAATTCGAAAAATAAAATTTTCAAAAATTCACAACTCTCGAAATAATTAGCGGATTTTTAAAAGCTCTATTTAGTTTGATGAAACGATGATTTGCAAATCCAATTTATTTTTTGTAGAATTTAGTCGACACGTTTTATATTTTTTTTTAATTTTTTGCTCGAGTATTGCACAATTCGAAAACTAAAATTTTCAAAATTCACAACTCACGAAATAATTAGCGGATTTTCAAAAACTCTATTTGGTTTGATAAAACGATGATTTGCAAATCTAATTTAATTTTTGTACAATTTAGTCGACACGTTTTATATTTTTTTAAAATTTTTGCTCGCGTATTACACAATTCTAAAAATAAAATTTTCAAAAATTCACAACTCTCGAAACAATTAGCTGATTTTTAAAAACTCTATTTATTTTGATAAAACGATGATTTGCAAATCCAATTTAATTTTTGTAGAATTTAGTCGACACGTTTTATATTTTTTCTAAATTTTTTGCTCGAGTATTACACAATTCGAAAAATAAAATTTTCAAAAATTCACAACTCTCCAAATAATTAGCGGATTTTTAAAAACTCTATTTAGTTTGATAAAACGATGATTTGCAAATCCCATTTAATTTTTGTAGAATTTAATCGACACGTTTTATATTTATTTTTTATTTTTTACTCGAGTATTACACAATTGGAAATTTAAAATTTTCAAAAATTTGATGGATTTTCAAAAACTTCGCGGAATATGTTGATGGTAGCGCCACTTATACATTATTTCCCCCCCCCCCCCTTCTTTTAGAACGATTTATCTTCACAGACCACAGTAACTGGCGAAAAAGTGTTTTAAGAGTTAATTAAAAATTCTTACTGAGCTTGAAACTACAGGTAGGCTCCTTGGCTCCATATAACGAGCCGCCCCTGCCTACAGACAACTCGTTCTGTGTGTCTACTTTGTGTCTTTATCTGTATGTCTGTTTGTGTGTTTGCCTGTGTGCCTGCTGTGTGTCTGTATGTGTGTTTGCCTTTGCGTCTGTCTCTGTGTGTCTGTCTGTGTGTTTGTTTGTGTGTCTGTCTCTGTGTGTCTGACTGTGTGTCTGTCTGTGTGTCTGTCTATGTGTCTATCTGTGCGTCTGTAAAGATAATTCCTGCCACTAAGGGGAAAAACGAAAGATGGAATGAGTACATCCAAGAGATGTTTGAAGATAAAAGAGAAGGAAGAGTAACAGATGATGAAGGCGATTAAAGAACTAGCCCACATAAGAAGATCAAATGAACGCAGAATCCCACTAGACAAAAAATGGAAAGATAATTCATGCTACAAAGGAGAAATAGAAAAATATAATGAGTGCATCCTGGAGATATTTGAAGATGGAAAAGGAAGAGGAACAGCAGATGAGGAAGAAGAGGAAGAAGAGGAAGAAGAAGAAGACGGTCAAAGAACTAACCGGCATAAGAAGATCAAATGTCCTGTGTCTTTATCTGTATGTTTGTGTGTTTGGCTATGCGTCTGGCTGTGTTTCTGGCTATGTGTCTGCTGTGTGTCTCTGTGTGCCTGTCTGTGTATCTATCTCTGTGTGTCTGTTTCCGTGTTTCTGTCTCTGTGTGTCTGTCTGTGTTTCTGTCTCTGTTTGTCTGTCTGTTTCCGTGTTTCCGTGTTTCTGTCTCTGTTTGTCTGTCTGTTCCCGTGTTTCTGTCTCTGTTTGTGTCTGTATCTGTGTTTCTGTCTCTGTGTGTCTGTCTGTGCTTCTGTCTCTGTTTCTGTCTCTGTTTGTCTGTCTGTTTCCGTGTTTCTGTCTCTGTGTGTCTGTCTGTGCTTCTGTCTCTGTTTGTCTGTCTGTTCCCGTGTTTCTGTCTCTGTTTGTCTGTCTGTTCCCGTGTTTCTGTCTCTGTTTGTCTGTCTGTTTCCGTGTTTCTGTCTCTGTGTGTCTGTCTCTATTTGTCTGTCTGTTTCCGTGTTTCTGTCTCTGTTTGTCTGTCTGTATCCGTGTTTCTGTCTCTGTGTGTCTGTCTGTGTTTCTGTCTCTATTTGTCTGTCTGTTTCCGTGTTTCTGTCTCTGTTTGTCTGTCTGTTTCCGTGTTTCTGTCTCTGTTTGTCTGTCTGTTCCCGTGTTTCTGTCTCTGTTTGTGTCTGTATCTGTGTTTCTGTCTCTGTGTGTCTGTCTCTGTTAACGTCTCTGTTTCTGTCTCTGTTTGTCTGTCTGTTTCCGTGTTTCTGTCTCTGTGTGTCTGTCTGTGCTTCTGTCTCTGTTTGTGTGTCTGTTTCTGTGTTTCTGTCTCTGTTTGTCTGTCTGTTCCCGTGTTTCTGTCTCTGTTTGTCTGTCTGTTTCCGTGTTTCTGTCTCTGTGTGTCTGTCTGTGTTTCTGTCTCTGTTTGTCTGTCTGTTCCCGTGTTTCTGTCTCTGTTTGTCTGTCTGTCTCTGTTTGTCTGTCTGTTTCTGTGTGTCTGTTTTTGTGTCTGTCTCTGTGTGTCTGTTTTTATGTCTGTCTCTGTGTGTCTGTCTCTGTGTGTCTGTCTGTGTCTCTGTTTTGTGTCTGTCTGTGTGTTTGTGGCGCTGTATTTTAAAAATTAATACAGGAATTGAAATGAAACTTTCAACATAAGCTTAACATGACAATCCGAAAAAATAAAAAGTTCTGTTTTTTCCCAAAAAAAAATTTAAATACTAAAAAAATCTTTAAGCAAAAAAATGTATCATTACATTACTAAATAATTATTCTTATTTCTTAAGTAGTAACACTTTATTAAAAAATAATCATAATCTTAATGTTAAAAATTGTTGTACAAATAATATAACGTAGAAGATATTGCGGACGTCTTGCCTGTATGGTAATGCGATTATTTTATAGGTAGAGTATTAAACACAGACCAGTGGCGTAGATTCGAAATTTTAAAGATTTTTTCTCGAGGCCGCACAGTAGGCCACGCACAGTACATAAAAACCTGGCCATTGAAGAAAAAAAAAATTGCTCCTTCTAAGTTAAGTTCCATTATATCACATCAAGAAGGAATCGGTGCACACTAATCTAACGCTTAGAGTGCATTTTAGTCAGATGTTTTTGTTTCCCGCGTCTCGGAAGTCACCAATCAACTGCTTACTAGAACTAAATCATTATTTAACGTGTGAGTAGTGTGATTTGGGGTGACTGTTACGAAGTTTTTATTAAAATACGGCATGAATAGGACCTCTAAGGTTGAGTTAAGCCATTTTTCAATTTATTAAAACGAAAAGCATCCACAGTAAACAAATAAACATTCTAACACCTTTTCTGCAAATCGAATTTTAAACAAAATGAGTACTGCAAGATTAGTACCGCGCGGCACCGCTTTGTTATTAAGCTTGTATGACGAGTTTTTATGTATTTAATTGGATTTCACAAAATTTAGCCGCCCGAAATTGCCCGAATTTATTCTATCGCTATTTTCGTAAAAATTCGTTGCAAGCACTGAGTAACATTTTAGTTATTTTTTACATGCCCGGATATAAAACCGAATAAATAAATATATAAACAATAAATAATGAATACATAATAATAAAACATAATAAATAAATAAACCGAATTGCATAAGAATTATTTTATTTAATATTTACAAAACCACAAATCGTGCACTCACCAAACCCTACATCATTGTAATTGTTGAAAAGGTGTCTATTTGAAAATGTAAGAATATACAGAGTAATTAATTTAAAAGAAACTGCTGATGACATCATATCTTGAAAATTGAGGTAGCTGTTGAAAATTAAAGTAAGTCACTGAATATAAATAATAAAATATAAATAAAACTATAAATTTTTTTTAAACTAATAAGGAAAATACAGACGTTTAGCCAGAAATTAGGTGTTCCGACACATTTGCCCAACCCTGTATATATGACTGCGTATTTGACCATTTTGCAATTTTGAAATATTAAATTTTGCCATTTTTATTGCTAAAACTTGTATAATAAATACAATCAGCGACCTTGATGATGATTATGGTTTGTGGAAGGCGACTAAATGGTCGCAGCATTAGACCATTCATTGGTCCTTTGTGCCAGCGACCTTAAAAACACTCTTGCGTGAATTTTGGATCCGCCATTTTGAATTTCAAAGTCATCGCATTCATAATCAACGAACTCAAAAGCACTCTTCAATTCAATTTTGTGTGAATTTGATCAATTTTGACATATTTGGTCCGCCATATTGAACACGCTATTTTGAATTTCAAAATTTTGACATGGCACTCATAATCAACGACCTCAAATGCATCCTTAAATGCTATTTTGCACAAATTTGATGAATTTTGATCTGGCATATTGAATCCGCCATTTTGAATTTTCAAATTTGGACATCGAATTCGTAATCAGCGACCTCAAAAACCTAAATTAATGAAACATTTTGCAATTATATATATTTTTTATACGATGGCCAGTTTTTTTGGGCTGTGGCTCACTGTGGGCCGTCTTGAAATTTTTTATGACGAAAGGAGGGGATGATCAGCACCGATGTCACTAATATACTATATTTCGATGCCAGTTGCATTGTCCGCCCCCCAACCCCTTAGTTACGCCACTGGCATAGACCATTTCATCGATCTTCTCCGCACATAAAATATTGCATTAAAGAATCTTAATGATCGCAATCAGTTCGAACGCAGTCTACTTGATCGATTTCACGACCGACCGTCGCCGCCAAGTTCATTCCTTCCGCCGACGCCTGGCCCCCGCCCACCCCCGGCCAGCCCAGTTGACACCTGGAACGGTTCGAGCACGCACGTGCGCGTCCAAGGAAAATCGAAGACGGCGAGGGGTACACTGGACAACAAACAAATAAATTAAGGAAATCTGTCGGTAACTAAGATGAATATAAACACTGATTGTCTTGTCTTAATCGTGGTACATACCAAATGTCGTACGGCGGGCAGTGGCGTAACAACGCGGCAAGGGGTCTGGGTTAGAAAGACTTCTTGCGGTCCTTAAGATTTTCTTGTGAGATTTAAATTGCAGAAACTCATTTCGCATAATTTACTTATTTTCCTCACCAAACAAATAGTGACAGTCCCACGCCACCATCCTCAGGTTACTGAGGTTTTATATAGTTTATAAGCTTTTTTCAGGCTTTCTAATGATAAATTCAAAAAACGAAATATTTTGAATTTATTTAATGCTTTCTACAACATGTAAGGTTGTTTCTAATTTATTTCTAATAATGTTTTGAAAGTTATAGCTTAATATGAGAATTTTCAGAGTAATCCTTAATTTTATGATTTACTCTATCAATTGCGGCGAAATGCTTTAGTATATCTTTTTTTTTCCTTGAATTTCTATGTCCAGTAGTTGCCGAGATATAGCCGGAGGCGATCCTTAATGAAACACCCTGTATATCTAGGCAATGAAGTAATTTGAATTCAAAATCATAATTAATAAAGCAACCATGAACAAATTAAGTGACAAATGAATAATGCAATGATGTTTTTTTGTGTCTATTTCCATTAGTGTTGGTCAAAAAATGATCAAATTGTCTTACCGCGTAGCCAAGAGTATAATTGATAGATTTGCAAAAATTTGAAACAATCCCTTGGCAACTTTTTGAGATTTCCAGTCGGCAACAATAAAAATTTTAAGTTGATATTTCTTTCCCTTCATCCTATTTCGGGCAAACAGTTTATTTTAATATTAATTATACAGGGTGTATTTGAAATAACGAACAGGCATTTAAAGGCACATACACAAAATATTTGTGATCCCATTTCCGTTAAAATTTATTCGAAAAAAAATTTTTGAATTTTTCCTAATTTTTCGAGGTTTTTTAAGCATTTTGAAAACCGATGCTTTTCTCATTTAATTAGGTCTGCATGGAATGTGTGTTTGTTTATTTAAAACGCGAGATACGATTTCTTGCCTCCAAAATTTGAAGTGTTACCGCAACGTTTTTTTTTTTTTGTAAAAGATAAACAGTCCTCAAGTTCATTGACGCTTAAAGAGCACTCAGATATTTCCTACGCGCTTGTTGTAATTCGATATCTAAAGCCGATGCCGTTTAAAAATTAGGTCACATTACCACTGCCCCCAAACATGTTGCGTATTTTCACTCATTAACTTTAATAATTAATTGCGGGCTTTTTGTTAGTCATAAACAAAATAATTGCGAATATTGTTTAAAAATAATATAATCTCTTTGTGGTTGCGACCCTGTCCGTTATTTCAAATACACCCTGTATCTGTCTTTAGGACTTGGTCGAATTTTTATCATCAACATCTGCAAACTTTAAACAGGTGTAACGCAAAACCGATTAAATTTTAATTCAATCATGTGGTAACTTTTTGAAATTTTCAGTTGGCAATAATGAAAATTTCAATTAATATTTATTGCCCTTCATCCTATTTCAGGCAAAAAAATTATAGTAATTAGGTTTTGGTTGAGTTTTTATTATTAAAAAGTTATTTTAAGAAAATATTTCTTAAAATTGTACTAAATTTTCTACATTTTGACATATAAATAATCAAAATCGGACAACGCGTTTAGCAGTTGTGCAATTTCAAAAATCAAAATCGCGATTTTAAAATCTTGAAACATCGAGAAATTAAATTTTTTCATTTTGCGTTGATTTAAAGAAAATATTTCTTAAAATTGTACTAAATTTTCCACGTTTTGACATATAAATCATCAAAATCGGACAACGCGTTTAGCAGTTGTGCAATTTCAAAAATTAAAATCGCGATTTTAAAATCTAAAACTTAAAAAAAATGCAATTTTTGCATTTTGGTTTTAGCGAGACATTTTTTACGATAAATATACCATTAAATCACACTAAATCATTTTTAATCATTAAAATCGGAAATCGCAAATGGCTGTTCAGCAATCAAAAAAAAAATCAAAATCGCAATTTAAAAAATTCGAACTTGACATTTTGCGTTGGTTTTACAAAAATATTTCTTAGCCAACTTTTAAATTGCACTAAATATGGTACATTTGGTCGTTGGAATCATCAACATCGAACAACGCAGTTTAAAAAAAACAAAACCGAAATTTCAAAATATTCAAACTTTAAAAAAGTGCAATTTTTGTATTTTGTGTTAATTTAGCGAGACAATTTTTCAATCCTTTTTAAAAATGCTCTGAACTTGTCATATTTTGACGTTTGTATTATCAAAATCAGAGAATACGTTTGGCCGTTCTGAAATTTAAACAAAAAATCCAAACCGCAATTTAAAACATTTGAAGTTGATATTTTGATGTTTTGCGTTTATTTGATACAAAAATATTTTTTTGCCAACTTGTAAATTACGGTAAATCCGGTATATTTGGTCGTTGAAATCATTAAAATCGAACGACGCGTGAAAAAAAATTTTCGAGATATTAAAATATTCAAACTTAAAAAAAAATGTTTGTATTTTGTGTTAATTTAACGAGAAAATTTTATGATCCGTTTTTAAATTGCACTAAAGTTGTTATATTTTAACGTTTGAAAAATCAAAATCTGAGAACGCGTTTGGCTGTTCTGAATTAAAAAAAAAAATTAAAAATCTTGAAAAACTGAAAACGTGAAAATTTTAAGTTTTGTGTTGATTTAACGAAAATATTTATCAACCAGTTTTGAAATAGCACTAAATTTGTCACATTTTGACATACGAATAATTGAAATAGGAAAACGCGCTCGGCAGTTGGGCAATTTAAAAAATCAAAATCGCGACTTTAAAAAAGTGCAATTTTTGCATTTTCTGTTGATTTAACGATAACATATTTTAATCCGTTTTAAAATTACACGAAATTTCCCATATATTGGCACTTAAATCATCAAAATTAGAGACCGCGTTTGGCAGTTCTGCAATTTAAGAAAAATCAACATTTTGACGTTTTGCGTTGATTTAACAAAAATATTTTTTAGCAAATTTTTAAATTGCACTAAATCTGCTGCATTTGGTCGTCGGAATCATCAAAATCAGACAACGCGTTCGGCAATTTAAAGAAACAAAATCGCAGTTTAAAAATATTCAAATTTAAAAAAAACGTGCAATTTTTGTATTTGGTGTTAATTTAACGAGAAAATTTTGTAATCCGTTTTAAAATTGCACTAAACTTGCCATATGTTAACGTTTGAATAATCAAAATCGGAGAACGCGTTTGGCTGTTCTGGAATTAAAAAATCAAATTTAACGAAAATATTGGTTAAGTTCTAAAATTGCACTAAATTTGCCAACTTTTGACGGAATCATCAAAATCGGACAATCCGTTTGTCAGTGATGCAATTTCAAAAATAAACATCGCGAAATCTTCAAACTTAAAAAACTGCAATTTTTGCATTTTGCGTTAATTTAACGTGAAAAGTTTGTAATCCTTTTTAAAATTGCACTGAACGTGCCATAAGCAACATTTCACTTTAAACAGATGTATTACAGAACTGATTGAGTAACAACAGTTAAAAATGACACGTATGTAGTTAATACATATGTCTAGGCAATGAAGTAATTTGAAGGCAAAATCAGAATTAATAAAGGAATTATGAACAAATTCGGTGGTAAATTAATAATACAACGGTGTTTTTTTTGTGTCTATTTCCATTGGTATTGGTAAAAATTTGATCAAATTTCTTTACCGCGAAGCAAAGAATATAATTGACACATGTGCAAAAGTTTAAAACAATCCCGTGGCAACTTTTTGAGATTTCCAGTCGGCAATAATAAAAATTTCAAATTGATATTTCTTGCTGGTGGTTTATTCATCCTAGTTCGGGCGGCCGACTGCTTGACAATGAAGTAGTGCTGCCAACAGTATATTACTAAACGTTGTAGAAGTATACTGTTTTAAACAGATGTATTAGAGAACCGATTAAGTAACAACAGTTAAATATGACATGTATCTAGCTAATACATATATCTAGGCAATGAAGTAATTTGAAGGCAAAATCAAAAATAATAAAGGAAATATGAAGAAATTAGGTGGTAAATGAATAATACAATGGTGTTTTTTTGTGTCTATTTTTATTGGTATTGGTCAAAATTTGATCAAATTTCTTTACCGCGAAGCCAAGAATATAATTGATACATGTGCAAAATTTTAAAACAATCCCGTGGCAACTTTTTGAGATTTCCAGTCGGCAATAATAAAAATTTCAAATTGTTATTTCTTGGTGGCAGTTTATTTATCCTACTTCGAGCGACCGAGCGCTTGAGAATGAAGCAATGCTGCCAACTGCATATGACTAAGCGTTTTAAAAGTCTGAAATGCCATTTAAAAAAAGCTGAATTAGTCATTAAAGAAAGAGAAGAATAATAAATTTAATTCTTGTATTCTGGTGTTTTCTAAACGATCACTTTTTTTTATTTAAAGATTACACTTATAATAAAAACATATTTCAAAATTTCTGTGCTGAGGTTGAAACCGATACATAGTTGTGGCTGACGGGGAAACACTAACAATAATATTTATTTTCCCAAAAGATAACTACAATCCAATTACAGGGAAAAAAATACGAATGAATATTTAGAAAAAAATATACGAAAATTCTTTGAATCAAAATTTTGCATCTTGGTACAACATTTAAGATTCCGCCGACTCACGTCTTAATGGAATACAAAAGAAAACGAATTGACGTTTCGTGTCGCTTTGGCACGCATGAAACGTTTCCAGCTTCGTATCATTCCGTGTAGAGCGCGCGTACGTGTGCATAATTAAGGTTATGAGGGCGGTTTGATGTTTCGCCGATCATAACGGCGTGTAGCTCGAGCAAGTGAGGGAGCGGTAATCTGAATTTAGTGATGTTCTAGTTGCTGGCTGCGGAGAGAGAGAGAGAGAGAGAGATAGTTGGTTGTAAGATGTCTGCGGCAGCGGCATAGGCACTAAGTTTCAGTCATGTACGCGACCATGATCTGCCATTTGCATGTAATATACTAAGTTCAGCCGCCTCACCAGCCACCCCCTCGCACACCGGGGGGAGAGCGGAATGGAATGGGGCCGTTCGCGGCTTCACACTGCCGCGAGGGGGTGGCGGCGGCAAGGATAGGACAGGAACAAAAGACGACTGGCGATTAGCGCCGAATCCTGTGCGAGTGCGGCGCGCGGGTGCACTTCCGGTCGATTTGGCGCCCGTGCGGCAGTGGCGGAGGCGGAGGCGGCCGGAGAGAGGTGGCGGCGCCGCCGTTCCTCATCTTTTCGCGCTTTTTACTGCTCGCACAGTTTTATGGCGTGGGATGCGGACGTAATGGTCCGTGATATCCTCGCGAAAATTGAAACGTAAATAAAATTTTACGGGTGTCCCCGAGAAAAATAAACCGAGCAAAAAAACGTCTGCCGCATAAAAAAAAAACATGCACAAAACGAAATTCGTCCCGGACTCGTCAACTTGAACTATTTCTCAAGTAATGATCTAAGAGATATTAAGTAAAACAGAAAAATAAAAAAACTGCAGGGGCGGATAGACATATAGAGGCACTATCTCTAGTTTTGAGCTCAGCAAGAATTTTTAATTGAATATAAAAACGTCATTTTAAATGGTAAAACAACACCTGCGTGTGGAGAAAAATCTAATGCATTTGTTCCCCAACGCTGCGCGGCCTTAATGGTGCCAACTTACTTCTGGCACGGCATTTCGTTAGAATATAGACTGCGGCGGGCTGGTGCGAGGTTGGCGGGAAACGCGTTCTGAACGTGCACTTGGAGCCAAATAAATTTTGGCTCGACGACGACGCGACATACACTCGCTAGTCATATTTTTCGCGCCATACATGATGAATAAAATTAGTTCATTACGGAATAATCCTCGAGGAAATAAATTAAATTAATCTGTCTGATTTTATTATCGAAAAAAAAATCCGTACAATAGCTTTCGGCTTTAGTGCGTCGAACGATAAAATTTAATCGAGATAAACACTTAAAAAATGGTGATGTGGCATGTTACTTTCTCACACAGTCACAATTTTTTTTTCCAGAAATTTTTGAAATGGCATCTGGGGACACCAAAACGGATATTTCCGTAAAAAAAATTTTGAAAAAATTTTCACGATCACAATACTTTGAAAAAAAAAATGGCTTTGATGGTATATGGAAGAAAATATATTTTTTGTTTTCCATGTGTTTTGTTTGGAAGTGAGGTTATGTCATCGAAGAACGGTATTACAGATTTAGTGCACATCTGAGACAAAATTTAAAAAAAACATGACAAATCGAAAGTACATATAAAAAATATTTGCGTTCTTTCTTCAAATGAGGTGTGGGGGGGGGGTATATTGTATTGGCACTACCATCAAAATATTCGACGAGCCACCATTGAGGGTTAGTGAAATTACCACAATATCTTATTAAATAGCAATGAGAATTTTGTTCCACGTAAAAGTTGAAAAATCAAACTAAGTACAATTACAGTCAGTGGCGTCTCGTGGAACAAGTTGATGGTAGAGCCGCTTATACAATCTAGCACCGCCCCCCCCCCCTTTTTTTTGAAGAAGAACGATTTATCTTCCACAGTAACTGGCGAAAAAGTGTTTTTAAAATGAATTAAAAATCCTTGCTGAGCTTAAAACTACAGGTAGTGCCATGGCTCCTTGGCCCTATATAACGAGCCGCCCCTGATTACAGTTGCAAAACTACTAAGAATAGTTAGTATTTGCTGAAGCAGTTTCTACAAAAGCATTGTACAATAATTTAACACAGAACTGTATATGTAATGTTGACATTACTGACCTTTCTGAACTCTCATTACTCACCGCTACTTCCCGCCTTTATTTTCCGGCCGAATTTTATCACATTACTCACCGCTACTTCCCGCCCTTATTTCCCGCCCGCGTTTTATCAACTGGCGTTCGTTTGATTTGATTTGACGTTAATACTGTACTGCAAAATGGTAACTAGATGGATTAAATTTTTATCGCGACCAAATTTTCCTGAATTTTTAAAGGTTGTGAATAAAACAGTACACAAATCATCGCCACTTCCCGCCCTTATTTTTCGCCAGCATTTCATCACATTACCGACCGCTATTTCCTTTCCTAATTTTTCGCCCGATTTTATCAACTGACGTTCGTTTTGATTTGACGTTAATGCTATAACAAACAAAAAAAATACCAACTAGATGAATTAAATTTTTACAGCGACAAAATTTATACGCATTTTATTGTACAGTGTGCGCCTAAAAGTTCTAAGAATTGTTAGTATTTGCTGAAGTAATTTCGACAGAAGCATTGTACAATAATTTAACACAGAACTGTATATGTAATGTTGACATTACTGACCTTTCTGAACTCTCATTACTCACCGCTACTTCCCGCCTTTATTTTCCGGCCGAATTTTATCACATTACTCACCGCTACTTCCCACCCTTATTTTCCGTCCGCGTTTTATCAACTGGCGTTCGTTTGATTTGATTGAAGGTTAATGCTATAATAAAAAATGCCAACTCGATTAATGCATTTTAATTGTATGCAAAAACAAATAGTACACAAATCACCGCTACTTCCCGCCCGCAATTTATCAACTGGCGCTCATTTGATTTGATTGGACGTGAATGCTGTAGTGAAAAATGGTAACCAAATGAATCAAATTTTTATCGCGACCAAATTTTTAAAGGTTGTGAATAAAATGGTACACAAATCATCGCTACTTCCCGCCCTTATTTTTCGCCAGCATTTCATCACATTACCGACCGCTATTTCCTTTCCTAATTTTCCACCCGATTTTATCAACTGACGTTCGTTTTGATTTGACGTTGCTATAACAAAAAAAATGCCAACTAGATGAATTAAATTTTTACAGCGACAAAATTTATATGCATTTTATTATACAGTGTGCGCCTAAAAGTTCTAAGAATAGTTAGTATTTGCTAAAGTAATTTCTACAGAAGCATTGTACAATAATTTAATACGGAACTGTGTAAGTAATGTTGACATTACTGACCTCTCTAAACTCTCATTACTCACCGCTACTTCCCGCCTTTATTTTCCGCCCGAATTTTATCACATTACTCACCGCTACTTCCTTCTGCCCGCGTTTTATTAACTGGTGTTCGATTGATTTGTTTGAAAGTTAATGCTATAACAAAAAATGCCAACTCGACGAATAAAATTTTTATAGCGACAAAATTTACCTGAATTTTAATTGTATGCAAAAAATGGTTGTTGATAAAATAGTACACAAATCACCGTTACTTTCTGCCCTTATGTTTCGCCAGAGTTTCATCACATTACTGCCAGCTACTCCCCTCCCTTATTTTATCAACTGGCGCTCTTTTGATTTAATTTGACGTTAATGTTGTAGCCAACTAGATGAATTAAATTTTGACCGCAGGAAAATTTCCACGAATTTTTATTATTTGCAAAAGCGGTTCTGAATAAAATAGTATACAAATCACCTCTACTTCCCGCCCTTATTTTATCACATTACTGACCGCTATATCCGTCGCTCATTTTCCGCCCGCATTTTATCAACTGGCGTACATTTGATTTGATTTGAGGTTAATGCAATAACGAAAAATTCCAACTAGATAAATTAAATTTTTATCGCGATCATTCAACTCATGTATAAAAAGGTGCATTTAAAACGGCGGACAAAAAAATTTGCAAGTGGTTAAAAATTTATTTAACTTCACCATGACAACGTTATTTTTATTTATTTATTTATTTATTGACGGTATTACCACTCTACAAACATTATGTAAATAAAAACAAAATATACAATAAGAAAAATAAGCAACAAATTAAATTACAATTCTACAGACATCAAATAGATATTCAATAAACACAAAACATAACCAGTGAACAAAAAGAAATAATTACATGGTTGAGTAACATTTGAAAGGCGACAAGTCAATAAATTTCAAATGGCTTTTAAAATTATTTAAAGAGGTTCCGTATTATATAAAGTTGAGCGAAGATCAGACCATGTTACATAATTTGATCATTCTGCTTAAGGAATGATTTCTGCCATAATTGCTGCTATATATTAACAATTTTAGTAAACAGCTAACTTCAGTTGAACAGTGGCAGCTCGTGTTAGTTCTAAATACCTCTGTAGTAGTAGCAATTTAATTATGCTAATACAAAAAGTTTACAAACGTCATTAACATTAACACTTACAAAATAATAAAATAAAAAGTATGGGGCTTTAAGAACTTAACAAATTAAAATTGTATATAGACAAGAACACATTAAATATAACTAAAAATTAAAATATTAAAAAGTATCATAAAATCAGTTATAAATTTATATAAGTTAACATATAAAATTAAAATCAAAATCACAATATAGTAATAAAGTTATTAAAAAGTTAAGGTTATAAATAAAAATCAAATTTAAAATTTTAGTTAAGTAAGTATTGACCGTTCACCAATTATACATTTAGTTACGTACATTTGTAATTAAAGCCGGAGACAGAATTTCGTACTTCGCCCTAGTGTCGTGAGATGTCGCAAGCGTACGGTAGCGCTGCCACGATGCGTGAATTATAGAATTTGATTGCATTTAATATCCATCTTGTTCTATCATGTTCTAATAGTATGAAATAAACATTTATATATTATGTTGTTTATGCTGGAGGCTTCTACTTCGTTATACATTTTAAATATTATAATAAAACACTTTTAACTTTGTTTTATATAACTTATATAAGTTATACAAAACAAAGTTAAAAGTGTTTTATTATAATATTTATATATTAGTGTATTTGGCGTCTTCTCTTTTATGTGTGTCGGAAATATGTGCACCGGTGATTAAAGGATCAGCTGTTATTAGTCTCCTCTCTTAAAAGTACTGAAACATTTTCCACCTCTGTAATGTAAAATTTCAGTCTCCGTTCATTAAATTGGCAGTACAATGACGAGATACCGATACATTATTTATGACATCTCAAGAAACGGTGTTTAATCTGTTATTCTGGCGGAAAGTACTACTTACCGCACTAGGTCCACTCTTTACAGGCGCGAAATTCTACATATAAAACATATTGCACCATTCTTTAAATATAAACGTAACATCTCAAGAAACGGTGTGTAATCTGCAATTCGGGTGGAAAGTACTACTTACCGCACTAGATCCACTCTTTACAGGCATGAATTTATTGTTATGTTTAACAAATATGAATATAAGATGAAAATAAGTTTGTAACAAAAACCGTGTATAATTATTACAATCGAGTCCCGAGTGAGAAACGAATCGAGAATCAGATAACACCTCGATAATTTGCATTCAATTAAAATTCGTAAGGGCTGCGTAGATTGTGGGTGTCGCTATCGTGCCGATGATCAGATCGGATTTTCTGGAGGTCGCTGGTACACGAGTTTAATTATAAAGTGTGTGTGCCTGCGCCGCGCGGCTTTAGTCAGACTGCGAATGTGTTGGTGTTGGTGTTGGTGTGTGTGTGTGCGAGTGTGAGGATACAGTGCACGCATCAAAGGTTCCGCATAACGTGTCAAATGACATTATCGCACATTACCGACACCCTTCTGACGGGAAGTGCGGAGCTTTGACGATCCAATGAGCTTACGAACCGTAGCAGCACTGATGCTAATACGATTATCTTCATATACAACTACCATAATCATCGGGTTTCACCAAATATACGCACACACACACACACACTTACACGTATACGTATTTCTACTGCTAATGGCACCGCAGCGTGTATCAAAGGGGGGTAGGTGCCTGGATGTTCAACTTTTTTTTTTTAGTTTTAATTTACTTTTTTTTATTTTATGAGGGAAGACAATTCCAGCCCCGCGCAGTTGTAAACCTTGACGCTTCGCGTCTCGGTTTTCAATAAATGCAGTACTTCCCGACTCGGTATGTAATATACAATTTTATTATTATGGAAGACAATTCCAGCCTCGCGCAGTTGTAAACCTTGACGCTTTGTATCTCGGTTTTCAATAAATGCAGTACTTCCGGACTCGGTATGTAATATACAATTTTATTATTATAGAAGACAATTCCAGCCGCGCGCAGTTGTAAACCTTGATGCTTCTCGTCTCGGTTTTCAATAAGTGCCCTCGGCTGTAATGCAGTACTTCCCGACTCGGTATGTAATACACAATTTTATTATTATTCTGTTGAAAATTTAATAAATAATAATCTGAAATTAAGTAATGGGCTGAAAGACCTCTGGTCAATTGCCTGTTGTGTAAAAGTGTCTCTCTCTCTCTAGAAATTAATATTGTTAGTTGGTTTTCACATTTGCATCAAAATTTCAATGATTATTTTTAAAGCGGAAAATTTCCATAATAACCTGCCGTCCTCCATTCTAATCACTCATTGTCCACTTTCATCTTCCTACCTGTGGATCCGGGCGAATCCCCCGGCGGCGCGCCCGTATCGGGGGCGGCACGCCGGCCGAATACCTAGGCAGACGGGGCCACCTAACCCAGAGTGTTTCGGGACCGGCAAGCTGCATAATTCCGTCAGCTGTGCGCCATGAAGGGGGTCTCAATGTGTATATGTGTGCGGGGGTGTGGTGCTCCGGTTCATTGGGGAAAGGGCGCGCGCGTTTGTTTAGCCGCGATTCTCATGCAGGCGGCGTTTCCCCGCCGTCGCCGCCATCTTATGCATTTTACATGAGGTGGACCTAACCTAACTTAACCTGGACTCACTTTCACTGCACCGCACATACAGAACAGGAGATATATCAAAGTGGGCTTATTGCGCGATTTTCAAGGTTTCCGCGAATCGATACAAATAAAATGGACCACCAGGTGCGAAAAGTGTGTCGTTACTACTATTATTAAAGAGAACAAAACAAACGTCACTCGCTACTTGGTGATTTATTTTAAATAACATTCTTTAAAGTTATTTAATTTTTCACCCTGTGAATAATTTTCATCAAAGATGTCAGTCGCAGGGTGACTCATGGTACGGCCGAGGTAGCAGAGGTAGGGTTGGTTGTAGAAATCTGTATTACCACCTTTGCTACCTCCGCCGTACCAAGAGTAACTTCGCGAGCAGTCACTGATAACAAGAAACTAGAAAATCCTCACTGGTCGCAGAAGCATTAAATAACTTAAATTAAAAAAATTGTGATGTGGCCATCATGTTACTTTCTCCGATGGTATCATCATTTATATTTACACTTTCATGGTTTATTTTCTATTTAAATCATATTTTAAATGTACATCGAGCGTTTTGTAGACTCGCATGAAACTGACGTTTAAAACGTCAAAATTATGAAAGATGGAAAAATTATACTTCAAATACAAAAACTCGGTTTACTCAAAAACTAAAGGGATTTCGAAAAAAACTTATTCTTCATAAATTGTTCATTTTGGCATTCTCTGCAATTATTATTAACATAAATTTGCTGTAACTATTATCGTTTTATAATTATAAACCAAAAATTAAAAAAAATAATAATATTTTTTTTTCTCGAATAAAAATGATTTTATAAAAAATGTTTTCAAGCAAAAGATGTTCATTTCTTTGTTGTCTTCAAGGTTTGTTTAAATGTTTTTGTGATATTTTTCATATTTAGAAAAATATTGTCAAAAAACAAAAAACAGTTAAGGTAAACACCCACTTCCGGTGTACGAAATTTTACCAAAAGCTTTTCAGTTCTTCGGAGTATTGAATAAAACTTATGTTCAAAGTTTTATATCAATTGCTCTATTAGTTTTTAAGATACAGCGCGCGCGCACACACACACACGCACACACAGCCACAAAAAAAAATTCCAGAAATTGTTGAAATGGCATCTAGGGACCCCAAAACGGATATTTCCGTAAAAAAAAATTTTGAAAAAAAAAATCACGATCACAATACTTTCTCGTACTTCGTAACGGAGAAAGTAAAAATTAAAAAATCCTCACTTGTCGCAGGAGCATTAAATAATTTAAATTAAAAAAAAACATCTGGCGTAGAATTAGCGAGGAAAATAGTTGTTTCAATAAGTTATTTGTTTATAGTCTTAGTAAGGTGAAAATGTTATTCATTGAAAATAACGAGTTTTCACATGTTTTCACAAGTGAAAAAAAAATTTTTTTCATTGCGAATGCAACTCATCGGTCACGTGGTATTTAGTACACCAACCAACTACCAAGATTTAACCTGAGCGGACCAATAGCATCATTATTTCAGCGACAATACAACGTAAAAGTCATGTGATCTGATCAACTACTCGAATCGACAAACACACGTCACATATCACATAACCTATAATTCAGTCGGACGCATATTTTGTTTCGGCACGCCGCGTATTCTTTACATTCTCTTCCTAAATACAGTGCGCGCCTAAAGTATGGAATATTTTCAGTAAAACCGACCGAAATAAAATGTTTTTGGAAAAAATCGTCGAAAAGGACGATTTTCTTTTATAAAAGTACACATTTTTGCATGACAGTCGATTTTCGGAGATGTATTTCCGAACAAAAGATCTCGACAAAAGTGACATTCTCATGCCCAACAAAAAATACCTATTTCGCGCACTTAACAAATAATACCCATTTATTGAGAAATAAAACTCATCAGTCACGTGGTATTATGTACACCAATCAACTAACGAGATTTAACCTGAACGGGCCAATAGCATCATTATTTCAGCGATAATACAATGGAAAAGTCATGTGATCTTGACTTGCACCAATCAACTTGCTTGAATTAACGAACACATGTCACATAACCTAATTCAAATGCAATTTCGAAGTGTTGTCATTCTCCAACAAAAACAAATTACATCATTGTATTCAGAATCAAAAGTGCTTTTCAAAGACACATCACTCGACCCATTTTCTCTATTTAAAATCGAGGGGTGAAGTTAGGGGTGTCTTGTGGGTTAAGGTTATGAAGATGGAAATGTCATCACAAGTTGCCCCCCCCCCCCCCCAAACAAAAATCGACATAACTCAACGAAGTCGGTTGTTACCATTGAGATGGACCGACCACCCTGTATAAGTGCCCCTTCGGAGATGCATTTCCGAAAAAATAACAATTTATTGATTTCTCGTTCATTTCATCGTAGAGAATATAAGAATTTTGACTACAACGGTTAGAAATTTTCCAAATATTTGTATAAATACAAATCCCTAGATTTTGATGTAAACATAACGTTAAATGGTAAGCGTTGGTATAATTTTGGCAACTCACACAAAATTTAGAAATAATTGCCATCGAATTGAAACTGTCTAAAATTGTTTAACATCAATTCAAGATTACATGCATCCGAATTTTATATATTTTGGATATCTTTATGCCGTACGAATATACAATTGTAAAAACTACTTACAATTAATTTGGTATTAAGACTTCGAAGGCAAATAACGCACTACACCATACACCATTGTTAGTAGATAGAATAAGCAGGTTCTATGCCGGAAGTAGTCCCGGAAGTTGTCCCGGAAGTTGTCCCGGAAGTTATCCCAGAAGTGATCCCGGAAGTGATACAGGAAAAGATCCCGGAAGTTATCTCGGAAGTGATACAGGAAATGATCCCGGAAGTGATCCAGGAAGTGTTACCGGAAGTGATCCTGGAAGTAAAAATATACAGGTTGTGTCAATTTAAAATTTAATATACAGAATGTGTCAAGTTAAAATTCAACATAAAAGGCATTGCATTAAAAATAATCAAAGATATACAGTATGTGTCATCAAAAATTGAAAATCTAACATACGGAGTGTTTCATCAAAAATTTAAAATTCAACACACCCTTGCTGAAGCTCAAGGCGCCCTATGTCTAATTACTTGTAAGTAATTTTTATCATCACATTAAATTGGAATTGGAAATCATAGTCTTGTAATATTTCGCGGCGCCCCTATGAGAAAGCAGCGGCGCAGCGGCACACACTTTGGGAACTACTGGCTTTTCTTGTAAACAGTAATGTAGATTAGTTATTAGCAGTATTACCGAAAACTAACGTCACATACATAGGAGTGCGTTATTCGCGTTATTCGGCATCTGTCCCATTTTGAAACACCGGAAATGACACTTTGAAACTTGGGACAGGATGTTGACTACCGGTCGCCATCTTGAATCTATTTTTGGGGTACACCCTGTATAATTTTTAATATTTGTGATGAAACATCCTGTACATTGAATTTTAAATTTTTGATGAAATCCCGTGTATTATTTTAGTATTTTTAAAGAAACGGCCTCTCTATTGAATTTTAACTTGACACATCCTGTGTATTGAATTTTAGCGTTATTCGCGTTATTCGGCATCTGCCCCATTTTGAAACACCGAAAATAACACTTTGACACTTGGGACAGGATGTTGACCGACGGTCGCCATCTTGAACCTATTTTTGGGACACACCCCGTATAATTTTTAATATTCGTAATGAAACTTTAATATTGAATTTTAAATTTTTGATGATATCTCCTGTATTTTTTTAAATATTTTTAACGAAACAGCCTGTCTATTGAATTTTAACTTGACACATCCTGTATATTGAATTTTAAACTGGCTTAACCTTTATATTGAATTTTAAATTGTCACATCCTATATATTTGATTTTGCCATTTTTAATTGAAAATCCCCCCAGATTTGAATTTCCCGCCACTAAATTCCCCTAGATTTTTTTAAGTTGGCAGCCATTTTGTCAGTACAGCATCGTTGTTTTTTAATTTAATTTGATGAAATTTCATTTTAATTTTGTTTTCTTATGTATTTTTATTTGCCAACAGTTACCAGTATTCCAGTGGAAAAAAATATACAGTGCGCGCCTAAAGTATGGAATATGTTCAGTAAAACCGAAATAAAATATTTTTGGAAAAAATCCTCGAACAGATCGATTTTCTTTTATAAAAATACACATTTTTGCATGAAAGTCGATTTTTAGATAAGATAAGAATTTATTAGTCTGTTCATTGCTTAGAAAACAAACGTCACAATTTTAGTGTTTAAAAGCGATACTTAAAATATAATAAAACAAAACAAAACAAGATAAAATAAACAATGATACAGGTTTACAACTAATGTTCCTATAAAATACAAAATAATATAAAAAAATTCATTTCAACTCGATGTTTTTAAGTCACTGATTTTCAGTCGTCATTTGTTTTTGAGTTATGACGTCCGCCATTTTGTTTCTAAATGGCAACCCCCTATTTTTGTTCTTGATTTTGTGAGATCTTTTCATTGTTGAATTGGCAGTATAAAAATATTGCCATCTTACATAAGAAATTTTTCGAGTAAATGACAATTGAAGGCGACAACTTCATATTTTGAGTTTTTGCAAAATGACCTTGTTAAAGCGCTTGTGTAGTCATTTTTCCAAACAACAATGATCTTGACCTTTCGTATTACGCAATAATACAATATGGTTTCAGCAAGACGGCGCATCCCCGCAATAGGCGTTTTTTTGTTTTTTTTTTGTTTGTCGAACAAGTAGAAATTCTTCTTGAACATTTTGAATATTATCGAGGCTAATTCTGCGCATTCATCTCTCTCACGAGCTATTCTATCGGTCCTCATCTGCCAATCCACTTATTCGTAAAGCAATTGTCAATAAACGCTCCTACTGCGGGGTGCGCCGTCTTGCTGAAACCATATTGTATTATATGCTCGTATGGAAGGTCAAGATCATTTTTGTTTGGAAAAAAAGCGCTGGAAAAAGGTCATTTTGTAAAAACTCTAAATATTAAATTGCCATTTACTGCCAGTTCGACAATGAAAAGATCTCTCAAAATCAAGATCAAAAATAGGGGATTGTCATTTAAAAACAAAATGGCGGACGTCATAACTCAAAAACAAATGACGACTGGAAATCGACTTTCATGCAAAAATGTGTATTTTTATAAAAGAAAATCGACCTGTTTGAGGATTTTTTCCAAAAATATTTTATTTCGGTTTTAATAATAATAATATGTTTATTTCCCAACAGATCTTACATCTTATTACAGGGAAAAAATACATAAAAACTAAGTAGCTTAAAATAAAAGAGAAAATATAATGTAATTGAGAGTTTTTAACTTATAATTAAAGCAATCCTACTAATACAACAAAAAAGTAACTTAAAACAATAAAACAATATTGCAATTAAATTGCATGAAACTACTAAATCAGCAAAAATAATAATACTAATAAAATGAATAATTTTTTTAGAAATTAGCAAAGGGTATTAAGAGCAGCAATATAGGTTGATAAATCAGTGTTGAATAAATCAACTGAATGAGTTATTGAATTAAATAAGCGCATCATTGAATTAAGTGGTGAGTTGAAATGAGAATTGGTATTACATTTATTATAACGAACATATTCTATACTTTAGGCGCGCTGTATATTTTTTTCCTTGTAACTGGAATACTGGTAACTGTTGGGAAATAAATTTATTATTATTATGATTATTATTATAACTTCCGGTTTTCCGGCGTAGAATCTATCTATTAACAGATACCAGTGGTGCACTGTTTGTACAAATGGGCTATCGACCTTCGGTTTTCCGGTCGAGTAGTCCATTCAGTAAAAAAGCAACAATTAAAAATTAAAGAAATCTGTAGATTACCAACAACGATTACTGTTATTTTCGAAAAAAGGCACAAGAGCATTTTTCCGGATTGCGAATAATTACTGAAAAATTCAGAAGAGCATTTGCGCGCCATCGTCGCTCTCTCCTCTCTTTCTCTCTCTCCTTCTCCACCGTGTCCCTCGGATTTCAATTTATGGCCGAAACTTTTCGGGCAGGTTTAATTCTTTTACGGGCGCGCCATATTTTACAGTTATTACGGGCGAGAACATTTTCGCAATTCATAATTCGCCGGCGCGATGGTCGCGGACGGCGCGCAAGCAACGACACGGGCGGAAATAAGTGAAAAACTTTCGTGCTTCGGAGTTTAGCCCCCGAGAAAAAAAAAACGCTATCGAAACATCTCCGGCTTATTCACGCTCTTTTGTCTTCGCCGAAACAAAGATGTGCCTATTAATAATAATAATAAAGAAAAAAGTTGAGAAACACAAGAGGGCGACATTTCTTTTGTAAATTGTACGTTTACCTAAGATAATTATAATTACTATTGTAAAATACAGGGTTCCCCATAATAGACTACCCATTTTATTTTATTAATTAATTCCCCACGAGATAACTAAATAAGTTTATCTCTGTGGGATTATGTTCTGTAGTCTTTGGGATTTAAGTTAATTATTGATCAAGTAGGCACCTGTCACAAATAAGTTTTATATTAATAATTTTGTGGAACGTTATTTTTCTACGAGAAGTTTGTTAGTTTTCATCATAATTATTTAACTTTCATGGATTACTCAGTCCAACAACGTGTGTTTTGTGTAGAAACTTACATAAGAAGCAATTCGATAGAAGAAGTTAGACCTGCATTCCGGCGTCAGTTTAATCAGTTTAAAACAACAATAGAGGTCACGCGCCAAATCGTAAAACTGTTAAGTTATGCGTTCGTCATTGGCGTGAAAATGGTTCTGTACATAATTTGAAGAACAGTTCGTACACCAGAAAATATTGAACGAGTTAGAATTGCGTTTACGAGAAGTCCTAAAAGGTCTGCTAATCGACAAACCCTTATCCTAGGAATATCAAAGGGAAGCTCAGATCGAATTCTTCAAAGAGATTTAAAATTTCATCCCTATAAATACCAAATAGCACAGCAACTTATAAATCAAGATAAAGAAGCAAGGTTAGCATTTTGTCAAGAATTTTTGAATTTACATCAAGGAGCAATTCACAGTCTCTTAATGAGCGATGAAGCAAATTTTTATTTGAACGGCATGGTTAATAAACAGAATTTTAGATACTGATCAAATGAAAATCCTCGTGAAATCTTTACACAGAACCTCCATAATCCAAAAGTTGTTGAGTGGTGTGGAGTAGGATCTTTTGGTATTATTGGTCCACATTTTTTTGAGGATGAAAATAACCGCGCTGTAACAGTAACATCCGAACGCTACGTAAACATGCTAGAGACATTCCTCATTCCAGAATTAAATAGACGAGGATTACTAAACAACGCCTTACTATTCCAACAAGATGGGGCAACAGCTCATACCGCCAGAAACTCAATGCGGGTTCTGCGAGAAACGTTTAATGGCCGACGACTCATTTCTCGATTCGGAAATTTGCCTTGGCCTTCGAGGTCCCCCGATTTTTTCCTGTGGGGATATTTAAAAGCCAAAGTGTTTGCAAGTCGTCCAGGCACAATCGAGGAACTCAAAGTCAAAATTCGTGAAGAAGTTGAAGGAATAGACAAAGGTTTGCTACGCCGTGTAATGAACTACTGTTTATCTAATATTGAAAAATGTGTTGAAGTTGGTGGAGGTCATTTAGAAGACGTGATTTTTAAAAGTTAGAATTAAATTAGCCAAATATTTATGTTATCATAAATCCCAAAGAGTTAGCTGTAATTTAGTATAATAAAAAGTTTGTTTTGTTAACTGAAAAAAAAATAATTCTAATATTAAAATGGGTAGCCTATTATGGGGAACCCAGTATAAGATGTTTGTGAACCGCTTTTTTTATTGCAAGACTCACTTGGCAAAAGTACGCCACGACTGATGATCGTTTGGTTTTAATTCCAACCTTTAACTTAGGATTTGTAATTGAGATGTTATGTGTTGATTTTTTAATGTGAAATTGCTGTACTTATGACGAATTATGTTTTGGAATATTTCGCAAAATTTTCGCTTACAGACCTTATTTTACAGACAACCCTCGTATACGACCACAGACTATAATGATAATTGTAACGGGAATTATGTAGAAAGTTAGTAGAAAGTTCATGCTTTTCAACAATGTATTAATCGATGGAAATAAACGTGTTTCCTTTGAGAAAAAAAAAATCGGAGACCTTATTTTACGGACAACTCTCGTATTATCAAATTATTTATATATTTGAATTTGAACCAAAATCCGTTCATTTTTTTTAAATATATTATTTGCATATTTAATTGAATTATGTAGGTTATCTAAAACAAAACAAAAACCAATTCAAATATAGATAATTTATTTCAATCATATTTACACTAATAAGACATGAATATTGAGAAAAAATTAAACAAAATCAGACGACTAGACCTAATTACTTTTTGTTTGATTAATTTTTATATGCCGGCAACGTTATCGACAGGTACGCGAGTGCATTAGAGTGCAGTGGCGCACTGAAATTTTTTTATTGGCGCAGTTTACACAATACGATCCCCCCCCCACCACCCTCCGCCGCCGGTCCCCGTCGGCGCGCCGCTACTCGCCACCCCCCGCCGGTGGTCACGAAGCAGCACGGAAAGCTTCCCCCCTGTATAAGATGGCGTATATCAAAAATCGACGCTAACGAGAGGCGCACGTGACGACGCCGACGCAGGCGTCGTTTCCATGGAAACGACACCTCCGTCGGGAGTGTCGATATGGCCGTGGAAGCGGACCCCAAACGAAGCCCTAATAATCACCACCTAATCCCCAACACCTTGCCGAAGAAAAAGTTGAATTACACAAAAAGTAAAAAAAAAAATAAGTATTGTACACAATCTGAATGAAGCGTTTTATTTTATTTTGTTGTCAATGAATTTTAAATTACTTTACGAAATTGAATTTTACTTACGCAAAAAGTAAAAAAAAACAGTAGTGTATACAATCTGAATTAAGCGTTTTATTTTATTTTGTTGTCAATTAATTTTAAATTACTTTACGAACTTTAATTTTACTTACGCAAAAAGTAAAAAAAATCAGTAGTATATACAATCTGAATCAAGCGTTTTATTTTATTTTGTTTTTTTTACGAACTTTAATTCTACTTATTCAATGATAATAATAAAAACAGTTTATTAAAACTCTGCGAGTTACAAATGGCCATCGATCGATCTACGCATTTATTTTCCCAAAGTTCTTTTTTTAGTTTCTATTTTTTTTTTGCTTATGCTCATGCCATTCAGTCACATTGCCTGAAGTGAGGCCAGAAAAAATCCTCAGAAATTTCACCATATAGTAGATTTTTTTTCTCCAAAGTTCAGCCGAAAAGTTTTCAATTTCTTATTTAACGAATCAAAACTAAAATGTACAAAAAGTGTTGAATTATTATTTTTTTTTTGGTAAAAAACACTGTTTTTAATATTAAGCTACTTCTAGCTAATATAATGTGACCAATTAAATTAAACTTCGGTGGTTGGTGATATCAGTTGCAGTCCAGCAAGTTTAAAATAATTTTAGCAGCGGTGAAATCTAAAAAATTTAATTATTTCCAATGTAATTTTTTAAATCGCTGAAAACATTACATTTGCTTAAGTGATATTTGTAGTTTGGTTTTTAAATGGAACACCCTGTATATTTTTACATATTCTGATGCAGAATTCAATTCTGCATTGAACTTTGCTGGCACTTCTTACACCTATCTTTTTCATTTTCAACACATTAAAATTTTTGTCAAAATACGTCAATGTCAGCGGCGGCTCGTGGATGTTTGGCGATAAGGCAGCGGAAGAAAATTTGACCGAAAAAGCAACCGAATATTTGCTTCCTCTATAAGAGTAAGTAGTGCAACACGAGCGGCATCTTTATCTTTGCCTCAGCTACGGAAATCCACGAGCCGCCGCTGGTCAATGGTTTGTGCTATTTATCAAGCGGTTCTAGAAAACAAAAAAAAACTACTATTTCGCACATTCTACGCTAAATTTTTTTTTCTTTCATTTCTGGGTTTGAAATAACTTGCTTACGAGTTTGAAATATTTTATGACTCGAAAAATAGTGTAAAACGAAATGAATTCATCATACATGTAAGCAACGCCTGTATAAAATGAGACACGAGGGATGATCCTGATTAAGTTGACTTATTTGCCACCACATAACACGCTCCACTGATTGCATTGTTATAGTTATAGTAGTCCACTTGTTCAATTCAACTTAAACTAACCGACTGCCTCTAGTGCAGTCGCACAAAGTCCCTCCACGTCTCTCTCTCTCTCGCGCACTCCGTATTCATTCGGACCCTTCACGTTATGCAAATTTATTACCCCCCAAATTGAATTATAAATTTGAATAACAATAAAGCGTGACGTAACTGTGTAGATTTAGGGTTTTGTGCGTTACACACATACTCTTATCGGCTGCCAGGGCTTCGGACGACGCTCCCAAGATATTTTTTGATACCGGGACATATTTATTACTGATGAGCGTCGCGACGCCCCGGCTTTTATCTCTGCACGCGCGCTGGCTCGACGCCGACGACGCCGCCGACGCTGCGGCAAAAACAAAATGGGCGCGCCGAAAAACGGTTTTGCTAATTAAACACGGAATTGTGGATGTATAGCATGTATGTCCTGAAAATTGTAATAAAATGCATTGAGGGGTTTTCAGGAAAATTGAAAAAAACTCATAGAAAGAGCGCATTTTGTAAAGCCACAATATTTCACGTAAAATTTCTAAAAAAACTAGTGATAACCCAATTTTGGATTTTGCATTTTTTTTATAGGTACACATGTCTAGAATGATTCCTGAAAATTTTAATTAAATTCATTGAGGAGTTTTCAGGAAAATTGCAAAAACTCGTAGAAAGTGCGCATTTCGTAAAGCCACAAAATTTCACGTAATTTTCCAAAAAAACTGGTGATAACCCAATTTTGGATTTTGCATTTGTTTTACAGGTACACATGTTTGGAATGTTTCCTGAAAATTTTAATGAAATTCATTAAGGGGTTTTCAGGAAAATTGCAAAAATTCGTAGAAAGTGCGCATTTTGTAAAGTCTCAAAAGTTCAAGTGAATTTACAAAGAAACTAGTGATAACTCAATTTTAGATTTTGCATTTGTTTTATAGGTACACATGTCTGGAATATTTCCTGAAAATTTTAATCAAATTCATTGAGGCGTTTTCAGGAAACTTTCAAAAATTCCTAGAAAGTGCGCATTTTGTAAAGTCTCAAAATTTCTAGTGAATTTACAAAGAAACTAGTGATAACCCAATTTTGGATTTTGCATTTGTTTTATAGGTACACATGCCTGGAATGTTTCCTGAAAATTTTAATAAAATTCATTAAGGTGTTTTCAGGAAAATTGAAAAAATCTCGTAGAAACTGCGCATTTTGTAAAACCAAAAAAATAAAAAAAAAAAATCCAAAAAAATTAGTGCTAGCCTAATTTTAGCTTTTGCAATTGTTTCACAGGTACATATGTCTGGAATGTTTTCTGAAAATTTTAATAAAATCCATTGGGGGGTTTTCAGAAAAATTGAAAAAATGTGGAAGTAAGTGTGTATTCCAAAAAATGTCATGTAAAATTCCAAAAAAATAGTGATAACCCAATTTTGGTTTTCGCTTTTGTTTGATAGATACACAAGTCTTGAATGTTTCCTGAAAATTTTAATAAAATTCATTGCGGGGTTTTCAGGAAAATTGCAAAAACTCGTAGAAAGTGCGCATTTGTAAAGCCACAAAATTTCACGTGAAATTTAACAAAAAACTGGTGATAACCCAATTTTGGATTTTGCGCTTGCTTCATAGGTACACATGTCTGAAATGTTTCCTGAAAATTTTAATAAAATCCATTGGGGGGTTTTCAGGAAAATTTCAAAAACTCGTAGAAAGTGCGCATTTGTAAAGCCACAAAATTTCACGTGTAATTCCAAAGAAAACTAGTAATAACCCAATTTTGGATTTTGCATTTGTTTTGTAGGTACACATGTCTGAACTGTTTCTTGAAAATTTTAATGAAATTCATTGAGGGGTTTTCAGGAAAATTGTAATAACTCCAAGAAAGTGCGCATTTTCTAAAGCCACAAAATTTCATGTGAATTTCCAAAAAAATTGGTGATAACCCAATTTTGGGTTTTGCATTTGTTTCATGGGTACATATGTCTACAATGTTTCCTGAAATTTTAAATAAAATGCATTAAGGGATTTTCAGGAAAATTGAAAAAATGTCGAAGAAAGTGAGCATTTTGTAAAACCAAAAAAAATCACGTGAAATTCCAAAAAAATTAGTGTTAACCTAATTTTGGGTTTTGCATTTGTTTCATGAGTACATATGTCTAGAATGTCTCCTGAAATTTTAAATAAAATGCATTAAGGGATTTTCAGGAAAATTGAAAAAATGTCGAAGAAAGTGCGCATTTTGTAAAGCTAAAAAAATTCACATGAAATTCAAAAAAAAAAGAACTAGTGACAATCCAATTTGTTGTTGTTGTTTCATGGGTACATATGTCAAGAATGTTTCCTAAAATTTTAAATAAAATGCAATGAGGGGTTTTCAGGAAAATTGAAAAAATGTCGTAGAAAGTGCGCATTTTGTAAAGCCAAAAAAATTCCCTTGAAATTTAAAAAAAATCTAGTGACTATCTAATTTTGGGTTTTGCATGTGTTTCATGGGTACATATGTCTGGAATGTTTCCTGAAAATTTTAATAAAATGCATGGAGTGGTTTTCAGGAAAATTGAAGCAACAAAATTTCACGTGAAATTCTAAAAAACTGGTGATAACCCAAATTTGGTTTTTGCACTTGTTTTATAGGTACATATGTCTACAATGTTTCCTGAAAATTTTAATAAAATTAATTGACGGATTTAAAAAAAAACTCGTATGAACTGCGCATTTTATAAAGTTACAAAATTAAAAAAAAAATAGTTATAACCCAGTTTTGGGTTTTTCATTTGTTTCATACGTATGTCGGGAATGTTTCCTGAAAATTTTAATAAAATGCATTGAGGGGTTTTCAGGGAAATTGAAAAAATGTCGTACAAGGTGCGCATTTTGCAAAACCAAAAAAATTCTTGTAGAATAAAAAAAAAAAACTAGTGATAACCAAATCTTGGGTTTACATTTGTTTCATAGGTACATATGTCTGGAATGTTTCTTGAAAATTTTAATAAAATCCATTGAGGGGTTTTCAGGAAAATTAAAAAATATCGTAGAAAGTGCACATTTTGTAAAGCCAAAAAATTTCACGTACTATTCCAAAAAAAAAATAGTGATAACCCAATTTTGGGTTTTGCATTTGTTTCATAGGTACATATGTCTGGAATGCTTCCTGAAAATTTTATTTAAATCCATTGAGGGGTTTTCAGGAAAATTGAAAAATCTGGAAGAAACTGCGCATTTTGCAACGTCAAAAAATTTCATGTAAAATAAAAAGAAAAAAATAGTGATAACCCAATTTTAGGCTTTACATTTGTTTCAACGGTATATATGTCTGGAATGTTTTCTGAAAATTTTAATAAAATGTAAGAAGGGGTTTTCAGGAAATTTGAAAAAATCTCGTTGAAAGTGTGCATTTTAAAAAGCCACAAAATTTCAGGCACAATTAAAAAAAAACTAGTGATAACCTGATTTTGGTTTTTGTATTTGTTTTACAGGTACATATGTCTAGAATGTTTCCTGAAAACTTTTATAAAATTCATTGAGGGGGTTTTAGGAAAATTGAGAAAATCTCGTTGAAAGTGCGCATTTTGTTACCACGAATTTCATGTAAACTTCCGAAAAAACTAGTGCAAACCCATATTTTGGTTTTTCCTTCATTCCATAGGTACAAAATAAGAGAAAGTCTTCAAAGTCTGTGAAAAAAAAATCCCCACGCTTGAGATGGATAATAGCATTGTATGACAAAGTGTTAATTGAAACTTTTTGAAGGTCTCTGTAGTTTCATATAATTGATTTTACTAATTTGTTATATATTTTGATATCTAATGCCTTTCTTTTTTTTTACAGAACCGATGAAAATTCGCTGTGCGCCCACTCGACGCACTCAAACCCGTGCCTCGAATACGAAAACAGCTGTGGGACTTGAGAGTAAGTTTCATGTAAAATTATTTTAATTAGGTCGATTTTTGTGTGTTCGGCCCCGAGGGGTCAAGTGGCAAGACTAACCTCGGATAAGTTGTTGGTTAGGCCGCAAGGTGTTGATCTACATAACAAATTCGTAGTAGTTCCTTTGCGTTTCCTCTTCTAATTGCATAAACATGAGGTCGGCCGGGCTGTTCGAGGGGGGTTGAGGGTTGAGCGCGCCAGAAGCCCGGACAATATTTTTTCAAGTGGTGTGTGCCCTCCTGAGCGAGCGCCTGTTTTTAAATGCAAATCGCGCCGGTTCTGGGTCACCCACCCAATTGATCGGTATTCTTCCCCACAAACACACTAAATTAACATAGTACGGTGGATACATACTCCGAAAAAAACATGAAATTAAGAGGCAATAATAATAATAATAATAGGTTTATTTCCCAACAGAACAAAAAAAAATCCAATTATAAGGAAATTTTACAATTAACGAATAAAAAATAAATAACTCTAATAGAATTAAAAACTAAAAATAATTATAGATATAATTATCTAAGGAATTATAACTGGTCGGCAAATCGACGCCGTTCTCCCCGAAAAAAAAAAACTATTTCCTACAGATGGCGTCACTTTACGTCAACTAAAATATCTCGCGGAAGGGTCCAGCTCATACGCAATTGCGTCCTTATTCTTCAGGTAAAACTAATTTGGCTTATTGGATTTTATTACTAAAGAATCAATTTGTGCTTCTATAGTAAAATATTTTAATTTTCAGCGTTTATTTAAATTTTATTTAATGTTGAAAATACCTATTTTATTGGAAATATATTTTTTTAGAAACCAGCATTCATACTTTATTAAAATATTATTAAAATATTATTACATAATTTTGATCGATCACGTCACAATCAGTTACGAGCCTTAAAAATAATTGTAATTAGATCCCATTAGTAATAAACAGAAATGGCAGTAGGTCCTGTACCTGTCAGCGGTACGTTGATTAATATCGCGCCGACATCGCACAGTCACGCGACATTCATTCGTTACTCTTTTATTTGCCCACTCGATTTTTCGGCGGTCATGTTCTCGTGTGTTTTATATGACTGTGTGCGGTGCAATTGTCGGAGTTAGTCACACGGCGGCGGTTCGTTCGTTCGCTCCCCCCCCCCCCCCCCAAAACGTCATTAGAGGAATGGAGCGTGTGGACTGTGTGTGGAGTGAGTGACTGTGTGTGTATCGTGGCGGGCCCTCTCTCCACCGCCAACACACTAAATATATTTAAATGTATGCAGCATTAATTCAGAACGCGGCGCTTACAGCTGACTGAGTCCTGTTTGTAAACACTCGGGAGCTGGATGAACGGGATGACGACTGCGAGCGATCTAAACCACCGTCAAATATCAAAACCTGAAACCCTAACGATCGCACGTCAAAACATACACACGTGCGCATAATGTTGGATTAAAGTACGTCAGCGCCATCTATCGCCGGAATTACCGATGATGTATATCTTGTTTTCGGTTTTATTCAAAGTGCTATCAAAATTTTTGATTATTTACAATAATTTTCGATTGTACTTACCCATTACAAAAATATAATCTATTATTGCTATACTTTTTCTGATAATTAACAAAAAACCTAACTTTTTTTATTAATGGGGAAAATATTTTTTTGCATACACATTTCACGAAATCTTACAGGAATTATTGTGTTTTAATTTCCCACAAAATTTCAAGCACTTTGATTACAAGTTTTATAAATAATCACCGCCAAACCAAAAATTTGATGTTTTTAGCGCTTAAATTTAAAAAAAGCGTTGATTTTTTTTAAGATTTTAAGCTAGCGACGACTTCCATATTTCACAAAATCTTATAGATACGTTTGTGCTTTCATATTTCACAAAATTTGAAGAACTTTAATTACACAGTTTTTTAAATTAATCACTAACAAACCAAAAATTGGGCGTTTTTAGCGCTTACATTTCAAAAAAGCGTTGATTTTTTTAAGATTTTAAGCTAGTGACGACTTCCATATTTCACAAAATCTTATAGATATTATTGTGCTTTCATATTTCACAAAATTTCAAGAACTTTAATTACACAGTTTTTTAAATTAATCACCAACAAACCAAAAATTGGGCGTTTTTAGCGCTTACATTTCAAAAAAGCGTTGATTTTTTTAAGATTTTAAGCTAGTGAGGACTTCCATATTCCACAAAATCTTTTAAATATTATTGTGCTTTCATATTTCACAAAATTTCAAGAACTTTAATTACACAGTTTTTTAAATTAATCACCAACAAACCAAAAATTTGATGCTCTTAGCGCTCAAATTTCAAAAAAAGCGTTGATTTTTTTAAGATTTTAAGCTAGTGAGGACTTCCATATTTCACAAAATCTTATAGATATTATTGTGCTTTCATATTTCAAGAACTTTAATTACATAGTTTTTATAATTAATCACCAACAAACCAAAAATTGGGCGTTTTTAGCGCGGACATTTCAAAAAAGCGTTGCTTTTTCGATATTTTAAGCTAGTGCGGACTTCCATAAGTCCCACAAAGACATTTTTCAGACAAACTGT
Source organism: Ocypus olens (assembly GCA_910593695.2). Classification (NCBI taxonomy): domain Eukaryota; kingdom Metazoa; phylum Arthropoda; class Insecta; order Coleoptera; family Staphylinidae; genus Ocypus; species Ocypus olens. The sequence goes on from OU343056.1 coordinate 53,219,501, forward strand.
TCTCAGAATGAGTAGTTAAACCTGAAAACAAAAATGGGAAAAAAAATTTTGATTTTTTTTAAGCGGTTTTTATTGGTTTTCGGAGAAAATTAAGCACTATTTTCAACAAGTCTCCTATGCACAATTTTTTCATATCTACGTTTACATTAGTCCCACAAAGACATTTTTCAGACAAATGGTTCTCAGAATAATCACCACCAAACCAAAAATTTGATGTTTTTAGCGCTTAAATTTAAAAAAAAAGCGTTGATTTTTTTTAAATTTTAAGCTAGTGAGGACTTCCATATTTCACAAAATCTTATAGATATTATTGTGCTTTCATATTTTAAGAACTTTAATTACATAGTTTTTATAATTAATCACCAACAAACCAAAAATTGGGCGTTTTTAGCGCGGACATTTCAAAAAAGCGTTGCTTTTTCGAGATTTTAAGCTAGTGCGGACTTCCATAAGTCCCACAAAGACATTTTTCAGACAAACTGTTCTCAGAATGAGTAGTTAAACCTGAAAACAAAAATGGGAAAAAAAATTTTGATTTTTTTTAAGCGGTTTTTATTGGTTTTCGGAGAAAATTAAGCACTATTTTCAACAAGTCTCCTATGCACAATTTTTTCATATCTACGTTTACATTAGTCCCACAAAGACATTTTTCAGACAAATGGTTCTCAGAATAATCACCACCAAACCAAAAATTTGATGTTTTTAGCGCTTAAATTTCAAAAAAAAGCGTTGATTTTTTTTAAATTTTAAGCTAGTGAGGACTTCCATATTTCACAAAATCTTATAGATAATATTGTGCTTGCATATTTCACAAAATTTCAAGAACTTTAATTATATAGTTTTTTAATTAATCACCAACAAAGCAAAAATTGGTCGTTTTTAGAGCTTACATTTCAAAAAAGCGTTGATTTTTTCGAGATTTTGAGGACTTCCATAAGTCCCACAAAGACTTTTTCAGACAAATTGTTCTCAGAATGAGTAGTTTGACCTAAAAACAAAAATGGAAAAAAAAACATTTTGAATTTTTTTTTAAGCAGTATTTATTGGTTTCCGGACAAATTAAGCACTATTTTTAACACAATATGCAAAATTTCTTCATATCTACGTTTACATCAGTCCTACAAAGAAATTTTTCAGACAAATAGTTCCCAGAATGAGACCCGGTGACCCGAAAAAAAAAATTAAAAATATTTTTTTTTAAATAATTTCTTAATCAGTATTAAAAATATATTAGATTAGACATATTTCGATGTTTGAATCATCAAAATCGGAGAACGAGTTTGGCAGTTATGCAATTTAAAAAATCAAAATCGCGATTTTAAAATTTACGCACTTGCAATTTTTGCATTTTGTATTAATTGTACGTTTTAAAATTACACTAAATCTGCCATACGATGGAGTTTGAATCATCAAAATCAGCGAACGTGTTTGGCAGCTGTGCCATTAAAAAAAGAAACAAAATCGCAATTTTAAATATTCGGATTTTGAAAGCGTGCAATTTTGATGACTTGCGTCGATTTAATGAAAGTATTTATTAACCAGTTTTTAAATCACACTAAATTTTCCATATTTTTGCATTAGAATCATAAAAATCGTTCTTCAGTTGTGCAATTTCAAAAATCAAAATCAAAAAGTTAAAAAAGTGCTATTTTGGCATTTTGTCTTAATTTGACGAGAAAATTTTGTAAAACTTTTTAAAATTGCACTAAACTTATGATATTTTGACGCTTGAATTATCAAAATCGGAGAACGCGTTTGGCAGTTGTGCATTTCGAAAAATCAAAATCTTTAAAATCTTCGAACTTTAAAAAAGTGCAATTTTTGTATTTTCTCTTAATTAAACGAGAAAATATTGTAATCCTTTTTAAAATTACAGTAAATTCTACTTTTCATATTTTTATGTTTGCATTATCAAAATTGGAGAACGCTTTTGGCAGTTATGCAATTTCAAAAATCAAAATCGTAATTTTAAATTTTATGAACTTTTAAAGAAGGATTTTACGAGAAAATTCTGTAATTCCTATCATCAAAATAAATCAACGAACGCGTTTGGCTGTTGTGCAATTTCAAAAATCAAAATCGCGATTTTAAAATCGTAGAACTTTAAAAGAAAAATAGCATTCGTTGTTAGTTTAACGAAACATTTTGAAACCAGTTTTGCAATTGCACTAAATTTTCCACAATTTGACATATAAATCACTAAAATCGGACAACACGTTCGGTAATTAGCAATTTCAAAAATCAAAATTGCGATTTTGAAATCGTCAAACTTTAAAAAGTGCAATTTTTGCATTTTTTGTTAATTTAATGAGTTGTTTTTTAATCCGCCATAAAATTACACTAAATTTCCTAAATTTTGACATTTAATCATCAAAATCAAAAATCGTGCTTGGCTGTTCTGTAATTTAAAAAAAAGCAAATCGCAAATCTTCGAACTTTAAAAACGTAAAATTTTGACTTTTGGCATTGATTTTTTAAATCGGACAATCACATTAGGCAGTTATGCAACTTCAAAAATCGAAAAAGGGATTTTATAATATTCAAACTTTAAGATAGTGCAGTTTTTGCACTTTGTGTTAATTTTACGAAAAAAGCATTAAAAAATTTTCATTTCAAATTTTTATTTTATTTTTAAAATTACATTAAACACGCCATATTGGGGCAAACACAAGACATCCACGGACCCGCATGGTAATTCTTCATTCGAAAAAGTGACAGTACCGACTGAGTCTAGAGGCCGGACGCACTTGATTTAAAATTAAAAGTATAAATTGTACCTTCGAAGAGTAATTGTTGGTGTACTTCTCACATAAATCCGAGAAGGAGAAGTCGTCATCATTAAGGACCCATTACTCTTTGCCGAAAAGCATCATCCATCACTCAACCGTTAGTACGGTGAAGTGACACTTTACCGCACTAGTGCGGTAAAACGTATCATTACGACATTAAAAATAATATTGAAATGTTTCATTCTTTCACTTCAAATTTTATTATAAACAATAATGTTCCGCTTCAAAAAAAATGTGCGTAAAACATTTGTTTCTGTTTTATAACGAGTCGGGGAATTTAATTTGATTTCGCATTAATTTGCGGCACGCTGCTGCGGTAATGAAAACATCACGTAAATTGCCAGCGACAGGAAAAACAATCGATCCGGCGACATTGTAACGTTTGCGTAATGACCCTTTTTAGGGCACTTCCCACTTTTCAGCGATGGACGTTGGCCTCTCGCTTTTTTCTGAAAATGCCGCCCATTAGCGACTTCGGACGAGATATATATATGTGCGTGCGTGCGTAATTTATGAAAAGGGTCGAAGTCGTAGTAGTACGCATATCCGCGGGTCCTTGTCATGCAGGCCGCGTAGTAAGCGTCGCGGCGCCGCCGCCATGCTGATTTGCATGCGACGCCATGGCAGTGGCGCGCGGGGGCGGCAGGGGCGGCGGCCCCGACTCAGGGAAAGTAATCGATATGTTATAGCCCAAGAGGAATCAAGTTTTGTCTACCATTTTATGGCCGTCGACGTAACGGCGTGCCATTCAAAAAGTGGAATCGCTCGAATCAAACGTTTTATTTATTCTCGATTTATATGTTATATTGCAATAATTGTTAAAACGAGGCGAGGTTAAAACAACACAGTTTTAAAAATATAAATGGGAAGCGTTGTCTCATTTACTGGACTTATCAGTGGCAATCAAATAATCCATTGATAAATTTATCGGACTTTAACCAGTTAACAAATTTGAATGAATTCATGTTTATATTTTGATGTAATACTTTTAAAATCGAGCTGAGTTAATATTTTAAGTTTCGCATTTTGAAGAAAATATAACAAATCCACTCTATTTACAGTTTTTATTTATTAAAAATGGCATTTCTCAGCTGTCAAAACTTGTATTTTTTGTGCTGTCAAAAATTGTATTTTTTAGCAGGCAATAATGATATGTTACAGCTGTCAATAATAGTTTGTTGCAGTTGTCAAGAATGATATTTTTCAGTTGTCAAAAATGGTACTTTTCAGCTGTCAAAAAAGGTATTTCTCATCTATTAAAATGGTATTTTTCAGCTATCAAAAAAAAGTATTCTTCAACATTTTTTATTTATTAAAAATGGCATTTTTCAGTTGTCAAAAATTGTAATTTTTGTTGCCAAAAATTGTATTTTTTAGCTGACAATAATGGTTTGTTACAGTTGTCAATAATATTTTGTTACAATTGTCAAAAATCGTATTTTTCAGCTGTTAAAAATGGCATTTTCATCTGTTAAGAGCTGTCAAAAATGATATTCTTCAGTTATCAACAAATTTTTTTATATCAAAAAATGTATTTGTCACCTATTAAAATGTTATTTTTCATCTATCGAAAAGAGCGTTTTGCGACTTTTTTTTTAATTGTCAAAAATGGCATTTTTTAGCTGTCAAAAATTGACTTTTTGTAGTCAAAAATTGTATTTTTTAGCAGACAATAATGGTATGTTACAGTTGTCAATAATGGTTTGTTGGAGTTGTCAACAATGGTATTTTTCAGCTGTTGAAAATGGTAGTTTTCAGCTGTTAAGAAGTATATTATTCAACTGTCAAAAATTATATTTTTCAGTTGTCAAAAATGCGATTTCTAATCCATAAAAAATGTTATTTTTAGCTGTCAAAAGCAGCATTTTCGACATTTTCTAACTGTCAAAAATAACATTTTTCAGCTGTCAAAACTTGTACTTTTTGTGCTGTCAAAAATTGGATTTTATTTATGTTACAGTTGTGAATAATGATTTGTTGCAGTTTTCAAGAATGATATTTTTCAGTTGTCAAAAATGGTACTTTTCAGCTGTCAAAAAGATATTTCTTACCTATAAAAATGGTATTTTTTTAAAAGCAGCATTTTTTGACATTTTTTAATTGTTAAAAATGGCATTTTACAGCTGTCAAAAATTGTATTTGCTAACAATAATGGTATGTTACAGTTGTCAATAAAGGTTTGTTGCAGTTGTGAAGAATGGTATTTTTCAGCTGTTAAAAATGGTAGTTTTTAGCTGTTAAGAAATGTATTTATTCAACTGTCGAAAATGATATTTTTCAGCTGTCAAAAAGGTATTTCTAAAAAATCGTATTTTTGGTCAGCATTTTTGGTTGCCAAAATGGCATTTTTCAGATCTCAAAACTTGTACTTTTTGTTTTCAAAAATAATGGTTTGTTGTAGTTGTCAAGAATGGTATGTTTCAGCTGTTAAAAATGGTATTTTTCAACTGTCAAAAATGATATTTTTCAGCTGTCAAAAATTATATTTTTCAGCTGTCAAAAATGATATTTCTCAGCTGTCAAAAATTATATTTTTCAGTTGTCAAAAATTATATTTTTCAGCTGTCAAAATTTATATTTTTCAGCTGTCGAAAATTATATTTTCAGCTGTCAAAAATTATATTTTTTCAGCTGTCAATAATGGGGCATTTCTTACCTATAAAAATGGTATTTTCAGCCTTCAAAAGCAGCAAAAGTATTTTTCGTGTATGTGGAGTGGTATGTTTTAGTTGACAAAAATGGCATTCCTCGGCTGTTGAAAATTAGTATTTTCTAACTGTTTTTATGTCAAAAATTGTATTTTTTTGTCAAAAATAGTAGTTTTCGTGTGTCGACAATGATATGTTTCAGCCAATAAAAATAGTTTTTTTAATTGTCAAAAATGGTATGTATTTTTAGCTGTCACAAGTAGTATTTTTTACTATCAAAAATAGTATTTTTTTGTCAAAAAGAGTATTTTTCGTGTGTCAGGAGTGGTATGTTTTAGTTGTCAAAAATGGCATTCCTCGGCTGTTGAAAATTAGTATTTTCCAACTGTCAAAAGTAGTATTTTTACTGTCAAAAATAGTATTTTTTGTCAAAAATAATATTTTTTTGTTAAAAATAGTATTTTTTTGTCAAAAATTGTATTTTTCGTGTGTCGACAATGATATGTTTCAGCTGTCAAAACCAGTATTTTACAGCTAATAAAAATAGTTTTTTTCAACATTTTTGAATTGTCAAACATTGTATTTTTCAGCTGTCAAAAGTAGTATTTTTTACTGTCAAAAATAGTATTTTTTTGTCAAAAAGAGTATTTTTCGTGTCAGAAGTGGTATGTTTCAGTTGTCAAGAATGGCATTCCTCGGCTGTTGAAAATTAGTATTTTCCAACTGTCAAAAATAGTATTTTTTGTCAAAAATAGTATTTTTCGTATGCCAGCTATGATATGTTTCAGCTGTCAAAAACGGTATTTTTCAGCTAATAAAAATAGTTTTTTCGACATTTTTAAATTGTTAAAAATTATATTTTTCAGCTGTCAAAAGTAGTATATTTCGCAGTCAAAAGTAGTATTTTTACTGTCAAAAATAGTATTTTTTTTTGTCAAAAAGAGTATTTTTCGTGTGTCAGGAGTGGTATGTTTTAGTTGACAAAAATGGCATTCCTGGGCTGTTGAAAATTAGTATTTTCCAACTGTCAAAAATAGTATTTTTTTGGCAAAAATAGTATTTTTTCGGGTGTCAACAATGATATGTTTCAGCTGTCAAAAACAGTATTTTTCAGATAATAAAAATAGATTTTTTCAACATTTTTAAATTGTTAAAAGTAGTTTTTTTTTTGCTGTCGAATGCAGGGGCGGCTCGTGCCAAGGAGCCATGGCACTACATGTAGTTGCAAGCTAAGCAAGAATTTTTAATTAATTCTTAAAACACATTTTCGCCAGTTACTTTGGTCTAGGAAGATAAATCGTTCTTCAAGGGGGGGGGGGCAAATTGTATACGTGGCTCTACCATCAACATGTTCCACGAGCCACTGGATCTGTCTAAGGCGTTTGATCATGTAAATCACAATACCTTATTGAGTAAGACTTGGTTTTAGTGATGATTTAAATGCTTTCTTTCGCCTCGTTGGCAGTATGTGAAAATTGATAATGATGTACCTGGAGCAATAAATGTCGCATCTGGTGTTCCTCAAGGTTCCCACCGCCGACCTATACTTTACTTATTTTTCATTAATATCGGCCAATGTATTACTCATTCAAAAATTTTAATGTTTGCCGATGACTTAAGATCCAGTCACGCAGCCAGCCGTCTCTGCAACTGACTCTACCTATCTGTATTACCACCTCTTGTTCCTCGGCCGTACCAGAAAAAAACCCGCGAACCGTCACTGTTAAGATCGTTTTCAATAGTACGAAGATCGTGATGCACTTCAAAATGGCATATATATATATATATTACAACAAGGTCTGCCGCAAATAAACTTAACTCAATCATCAAGATGTGTATAGCCCGTTCTCTGGAATCTGGCGCTGTGGTTGTAAAAGAGGGTCGGAGCTCGGTAAGTAGGGGACGTAATATTTTTTATCTCAAACCAATCGAACCACCAATACCTTTTCCTCGAGGGTGCGTCGATACTCAGGGTGGACCGACCGTTTTACGACCTCAGCCGCCCGATTCCACCGAACAGACTATATCTGAATTTCTTTCAGTTGCTGCAAATTATTAAACGTTTCCTACTTTGCAGATTTAATTTTGCATTTTGAATATTATATAACTTTTAAATTCAATAAATTGAAGTAAATAAGTTTTGAGTCTTACATGAATTAACACATATTTTAAATTTGTTTTGCCTTGAATACATTTTCATCTCTCAAAGATATTTTTTCCTGAATACGCAACGCATTTTATTTTTAAGATTGAGCTGGGGATTACCCGTAAAACTTTCATCTTTTCCTCGGCGAAACGTCCGATTAATATTCATGCCGGGAACTCCCAATTGACACCGGGAAAACATTTCCCCTTTTAATCCCCGAATGTGTGAATTATCCCCCAATAATTAATTCCCCCGGACGGGAGGAGATGAAAGCCTCCCGGCTACCTCATCAACTCGTCGACGCCTGCCGTGTTTATTTTCCTTCGTTTTTCCTTCATTTTGAGCTGTCATTAGTGAAAAATGTCCGTCTGAAGGGAACGAGGTTTATATATTTCCTGGAGAGAAAAGGGAGAAGGGCCGCCGCGCAGTGTAGCAGATCTAAATCACGTCCTGTCATTTTTCAGGCGGGCCCCCCTCTACCCCTCGACCCCGCCACGGCTCTCCTCGTGTATTTTCTTTCTTATAATAATTTTCACGCATGCCCGCGTTTTATCTCTATTAAAATCTCTTTGATATTGAAATCATGTGACGTTTCATTAATTTCGTGTCTTCTTCGTATTCTTACGGCGCCGTTAGTTTTCCAGCGGCACCACCGCCGCCCCTCACAATTTACTCCCCCGGGGGTTCATTAAAATGTCCGTCTTTCAATAAAATGTTGTCGTTGCACGTCAACGGACAATAAAATACTTTGAATAAATTTACTGGCATACGCGCACGGATATATGAAAGTATAGGCAAACTTGTCTTAAAGTGGCATGTCTGGTAATTATAAAGTGGGCGGAGCATAGTTTCAAGCGAAGCAACGGGAGCATCAGTGAGGTCGACCACAATTTTTTTTTTCCGATGAACCTCCCACCAATTATTTCTAGGCGATTAAGGAGACACTTCGTTCACATGTCATATTATCCCGATTTATCCTAGACTATTACTTTTTCATCAGAAGAATGACAAAAATCGATAAGCGTTATAAAATTTCAGCTATAGTCTGTTTGGTGGAATCTGGCGGCTGAGGTCGTAAAACGGTCGACCCACCCTCGAAGAAAAGGTATTGGTGGTTCGTCTAATTGCATCTCATACGTACTTTTACACCAGTACTTCTCAACAAAGATTGGTTTGAGATAAAAAAATATTACGTCCCCTACTTACCGAGTTCCGACCCTCTTTTACGACCACAGCCGCCAGATTCCAGAGAACGAGCTATAGCTAAAATAGCAAGGAAGTTGAACGTCAGTTGGAAAATTTTAGAAAAAAATGGTGATGTGGCAACCATGTTACTTTCTCCGAGAAAAATTCTCTAGTTACCCTCGATTATTTTAAATGTTACTTTGCGTCTTGTACGTTGTACAAACGGGAAACAAAAAAAATCAGTGCAAATAAACGAGCACGTCGTGTCGTATTTTGTTTGTTCGATCGCGGTTTCAATTTGCATTTTGCGCACACGTCGCGTTTATAAATTTTACAAGTAATTCGAGGCCGCGCCATCGCTCTAATGAATTTGTAGCCCACTTTTCACTTTTTCCCCGGAATAAACGATCGCCAATTAATGCACGCAATTAAGCACGCGCCTGATTTATTTCCGTTTTCCCTCCGTTAAGTGATATTCATAAATTCACGAACTTTCCCTTCCCGAAACTTTAACAGGTAAATATTGCCGGTGTATTAAAGGGTGCATGCCCGAAACGTTTATTATTGATCACATTCAAATTAACAATTTACGACCATCGTAAACGATAAGAGTTATTTAATGTCATAATAAAATCTGATGAGTATTTATGCTATTTCTTAGATTAACGTGCACAGAGTGATGTTTCAATAGATGTTACTGATACTTAGCCAGGGGTGTTATTAGTTTTTGACTGAATTATAAAGTCAAATAATAATTTGCAATTTACTGGGAGTCAAATTGGAAAGTTTCAAGTGGGTGGCAATTTTTTTTATATTTTTTTCGAGCCTCTAAAATTATTCAATTTTTTTTTTAACATAACTTTCTGTTTACGTGAAATTATTCAAAAATTTCGGGAATAAGTAATAATAATTTTAACAAAAACGTAATTTGGAATTTACTTGCAGTCACTTTGGAAAGTTTCAAGACGATGACAATTCTTTTTATATTTTTTTCGATCCTCTAAAATTATTACTTTTTTTTTTAAACACGACTTTCCGTTTACGTCAAATTATTTCAAAATTTCGGGAATAAGTAATAATAATTTTTACAAAAACATAATTTGCAATGTACTGGGAGTCAATTTGGAAAGTTTCAAGGCGATGGCAATTTTTTTTATATTTTTTTCGAGCCTCTAAAATTATTACATTTTTTTTTTAAACAACTTTCCGTTTACGTGAAATTATTTTAAAATTTCGGGAATAAGTAATAATAATTTTAACAAAAACATAATTTGGAATTTACTGGGAATCAATTTGGAAAGTTTCAAGACGATGGCAATTTTTTTATATTTTTTTCGAGCCTCTAAAACTATTCAATTTTTTTTTTAACATAATTTTCTGTTTACGTGAAATTATTCCAAAATTTCGGGAAAAAGTAATAATAATTTTTACAAAAACGTAATTTGGAATTTACTTGGAGTCAATTTGGAAAGTTTCAAGACGATGGCAATTTTTTTTATATTTTTTTCGAGCCTCTAAAATTATTACATTTTTTTTAGAACATAATTTTCTGTTCACTTGAAATTATTCCAAAATTTCGGGAAAAATTAATAATAATTTTTACAAAAACATAATTTGGAATTTACTGGGAGTCAATTTGGAAAGTTTCAAGATGATGGTAATTTTTTTAATATTTTTTACGAGCCTCTAAAATTATTAAATTTTTTTTTTAAACATAATTTTCTGTTTACGTGAAATTATTCCAAAATTTCGGGAAAAAGTAATAATAATTTTTACAAAAACATAATTTGGAATTTACTGGGAGTCAATTTGGAAAGTTTCAAGATGATGGTAATTTTTTTAATATTTTTTACGAGCCTCTAAAATTATTAATTTTTTTTTTTTAATCATAATTTTCTGTTTACGTGAAATTATTCCAAAATTTCGGAAAAAAGTAATAATAATTTTTACAAAAACGTAATTTGGAATTTACTTGGAGTCAATTTGGAAAGTTTCAAGACGATGGCAATTTTTTTAATATTTTTTTCGAGCCTCTAAAATTATAACATTTTTTTTAGAACATAATTTTCTGTTTACGTGAAATTATTCCAAAATTTCGGGAAAAAGTAATAATAATTTTTACAAAAACATAATTTGCAATTTATTTGGAGTTAATTTGGAAAGTTTCGAGACAACGGAATTTTTTTTTATATTTTTTTCGAGCCTTTAAATTTATTACATTTTTTTAGAACATAATTTTCTGTTTACGTGAAATTATTCCAAAATTTCGGGAAAAAATAATAATAATTTTTACAAAAACATAATTTTCAATTTACTGGGAGTCTATTTGGAAAGTTTCAAGACGATGGCAATTTTTTTAATATTTTTTTCGAGCCTCTAAAATTATTCAATTTTTTTTTAACATAACTTTCTGTTTACGTGAAATTATTCCAAAATTTCGGTAATAAGTAATAATAGTTTTTACAGAAACGTAATTTGCAATTTACTGGGAGTCAAATTGGAAAGTTTCAAGACGATGGCAATTTTTTTAATATTTTTTTCGAGCCTCTAAAATTATTCAATTTTTTTTTAACATAACTTTCTGTTTACGTGAAATTATTCCAAAATTTCGGTAATAAGTAATAATAGTTTTTACAGAAACGTAATTTGGAATTTACTTGGAGTCAATTTGGAAAGTTTCAAGACGATGGCAATTTTTTTTATATTTTTTTCGAGCCTCTAAAATTATTACATTTTTTTTAGAACATAATTTTCTGTTCACTTGAAATTATTCCAAAATTTCGGGAAAAATTAATAATAATTTTTACAAAAACATAATTTCAAATTTACTGGGAGTCAATTTGGAAAGTTTAAAGACGACGGCAATTTTTTTTATATTTTTTTCGAGCCTTTAAAATTATAACATTTTTTTTAGAACATAATTTTCTGTTTACGTGAAATTATTCCAAAATTTCGGGAAAAAGTAATAATAATTTTTACAAAAACATAATTTGCAATTTATTTGGAGTTAATTTGGAAAGTTTCGAGACGACGGAATTTTTTTTTATATTTTTTTCGAGCCTTTAAATTTATTACATTTTTTTAGAACATAATTTTCTGTTTACGTGAAATTATTCCAAAATTTCGGGAAAAAATAATAATAATTTTTACAAAAACATTTTCAATTTACTGGGAGTCTATTTGGAAAGTTTCAAGACGATGGCAATTTTTTTAATATTTTTTTCGAGCCTCTAAAATTATTCAATTTTTTTTTAACCTAACTTTCTGTTTACGTGAAATTATTCCAAAATTTCGGTAATAAGTAATAATAGTTTTTACAGAAACGTAATTTGCAATTTACTGGGAGTCAAATTGGAAAGTTTCAAGACGATGGCAATTTTTTTAATATTTTTTTCGAGCCTCTAAAATTATTCAATTTTTTTTAACATAACTTTCTGTTTACGTGAAATTATTCCAAAATTTCGGGAATTAGTAATAATAATTTTAACAAAAGCGTAATTTGGAATTTACTGGGCGTCAATTTGGAAAGTTTCAAGACGATGGCAATTTTTTTTATATTTTTTCGAGCCTCGAAAATTATTACATTTTTTTTAATATAACTTTCTGTTTACGTGAAATTATTCTAAAATTTCGGGAAAAAGTAATAAGAATTTTAACAAAAACATAATTTGGAATTTACTGGGAGTCAATTTGGAAAGTTTCAAGTCGATGGCAATTTTTTTAATATTTCTTTCGAGCCTCTAAAATTTTTACATTTTTTTTAAACATAATTTTCTGTTTACGTAAAATTATTCCAAAATTTCGGGATTAAGTAATAATAATTTTTACAAAAACGTAATTTGCAATTTACTGGGAGTCAATTTGGAAAGTTTTAAGACGATGGCAATTTTTTTAATATTTTTTTCAAGCCTCTAAAATTATTACATTTTTTTTTTTAAACATAACTTTCTGTTTACGTGAAATTATTTCAAAATTTCGGGAATAAGTAATAATAATTTTTACAAAAACATAATTTGGAATTTACTGGGAGTCAATTTGAAAAGTTTCAAGTCGATGACAATTTTTTTAATATTTTTTTCGAGCCTCTAAAATTATTACATTTTTTTTTAAACATAACTTTCTGTTTGCGTGAAATTATTCCAAAATTTCGGGAAAAAGTAATAATAATTTTTACAAAAACATAATTTGGAATTTACTTGGAGTCAATTTGGAAAGTATCAAGACGATGGCAATTGTTTTTATATTTTTTTCGAGCCTCTAAAATTATTGCATTCTTTTTTTAGAACATAATTTTCTGTTTACGTGAAATTATTCCAAAATTTCGGAAAAAAGTAATAATAATTTTTACAAAAACGTAATTTGGAATTTATTGGGAGTCAATTTGGAAAGTTTCAAGACGACGGCAATTTTTTTAATATTTTTTTCGAGCCTTTAAAATTATTACATTTTTTTTAAGCATAATTTTCCTGTTACGTGAAATTATTCCAAAATTTCAGGAATAAGTAATAACAATTTTAACAAAAACGTAATTTGCAATTTACTGGGAGTTAATTTGGAAAGTTTCAAGTGGGTGGCATTTTTTTAAATATTTTTTTCGAGCCTCTAAAATTATTACATTTTTTTTAGAACATAATTTTCTGTTTACATGAAATTATTCCAAAATTTCGGGAATAAGTAATAATAATTTTAACAAAAACGTAATTTGCAATTTACTGGGAGTCAAATTGGAAAGTTTCAAGACGATGGCAATTTTTTTAATATTTTTTTCGAGCCTCTAAAATTATTCAATTTTTTTTAACATAACTTTCTGTTTACGTGAAATTATTCCAAAATTTCGGAAATAAGTAATAATAATTTTAACAAAAGCATAATTTGGAATTTACTTGGCGTCAATTTGGAAAGTTTCAAGACGATGGCAATTTTTTTTATATTTTTTTCGAGCCTTTAAAATTATTACATTTTTTTTTAAACATAACTTTCCGTTTACGTACAATTATTTCAAAATTTCGGGAATAAGTAATAATAATTTTTACAAAAACATAATTTGGAATTTACTGGGAGTCACTTTGGAAGTTTTCAAGACGATGGCATTTTTTTTAATATTTTTTACGAGCCTCTAAAATTATTACATTTTTTTAGAACATAATTTTCTGTTTACGTGAAATTATTCCAAAATTTCGGGAATAAGTAATAATAATTTTAACAAAAACGTAATTTGGAATTTCGTGGGAGTCAATTTGGAAAGTTTCAAGTCGATGACAATTTTTTTTATATTTTTTTGAGCCTCTAAAATTATTACATTTTTTTTGAACATAATTTTCTGTTTACGTGAAATTATTCCAAAATTTCGGGAATAAGTAATAATAATTTTTACAAAAACATAATTTGGAATTTACTTGGAGTCAATTTGGAAAGTTTCAAGACGATGGCAATTTTTTTTAATATTTTTTTCGAGCCTCTAAAATTATTCAATTTTTTTTTTTAATATAACTTTCTGTTTACGTGAAATTATTCAAAAATTTTGGAAAAAGTAATAATAATTTTTACAAAAACGTAATTTGGAATTTACTAGGAGTCAATTTCAAAGTTTCAAGTCGATGGGAATTGTTTATATATTTTTTTCTCGCCATCAGAAAGTGAGTAACTCCAGCATGACCATCCGCTGTGTTCTTGCGTCATTATTTTTAAATTTTGTGAAGGAATGTTTTTAGATTTTCACTGGATTATAAAGTAAAACATATTTTGAACAAATTTGGAAAGTTTCCAGTCTGTATCAATTATTTATATATTTTTTTCTCGGCATCAGAAAGTGAGTAACTCCAGCATGACCATCCGCTGTGTTCTCGCGTGATTATTTTGAAATTTAGTGAAAGAATGTTTTTAGATTTTCACTGGATTATGAAGTAACACATATTTTGAACAAATTTGGAAATTTTCCAGTCTGTATCAATTGTTTATATATTTTTTTCTTGCCATCAGAAAGTGAATAACTCCAGCATGACCATCCGCTGTGTTCTCGCGTGATTATTTTGAAATTTTGTGAAGGAATGTTTTTAGATTTTTACTGGATTATGAAGTAACACATATTTTGAACAAATTTGGAAATTTTCTAGTCTGTATCAATTGTTTATATATTTTTTTCACGCCGTAAGAAAGTGAGTAATTCCAGCATGACCATCCGCTGTGTTCTCGCGTGATTATTTTGAAATTTTGCGAAGGAATGTTTTTAGATTTTTACTGGATTATGAAGTAACACATATTTTGAATAAATTTGGAAAGTTTCTAGTCTGTATCAATTGTTTATATATTTTTTTTCTCGCCATCAGAAAGTGAGTAACTCCAGCATGACCATCCGCTGCGTTCTCGCGTGGTTATTTTGAAATTTTGTGAAGGAATGTTTTTAGATTTTCACTGGATTATGAAGTAACACATATTTTGAACAAATTTGTAAATTTTCTAGTCTGTATCAATTGTTTATATATTTTTTTTCTCGCTATCAGAAAGTGAGTAACTCCAGCATGACCATTCGCTGTGTTCTCGCTTGATTATTTTGAAATTTTGTGAAGGAATGTTTTTAGATTTTCACTGGATTATGAAGTAACACATATTTTCAACAAATTTGGAAATTTTCTAATCTGTATCAATTGTTTAGATATTTTTTTCTCGCCATCAAAAAGTGAGTAACTCCATATTTTGAAAAAATTATGATACTTTCAAACCCACATGTTACATTCAATCTTGTTAAGCCCTATTTGATAGGTCATCCCGGCGTATTGCAAATTGAGATAATTCCCAACAATCACTTTTCAGTGTTTTCCATTTTATATCTGCGTATATTTGTGCACGAGCGTGCGAGGCGCGCGCGTTGAAATATGCAAAAATAATAATCGTAAATGTAGTACAGAGCTTTATACGGCCGCATTAAAACCGAAAACATAATTCCTGCTGTAACTGCGAGCTCATTTGAATATAATGATTGCGCGGGCACTCCGCGCGAAGGAATGCGAGAGGAAGCGATGATCTCTGGGAAAGGGAAAGTGTTTCTTTCCGCTCCCCTTTATGCATTTTTTTTTCTTTCTTTTCTTTCCACCGCCGCCGTGATGAATTGGATTATAATTGATTAGGTCTAGGAAAGTTTTTCAATTAATTTCGAATTATGAGCATAATGAGGGGTGAGGGATGCGGCTCGGGGTGTTTGTGTTAATGGCGCGGTGGCATGCCCCGAAACATAAAGTTCGGGTTTAAAATTATTTATTAATGGCAAATGCTTCCGGTATGCAGTAACAGTATTTAAATATTCATATTCTAAAATAACATTTTTTGGTGAACGATCGATAAGTATAGTAGGATGGGCTTAATTGTTAATACTTGTAAAACTGGATAAAATTGGTAATATGTACTTCCTCGCTAACGTGAAGTTAGCCACGACTTTCCAGCCACGGATTTTCGCGCCTCCACCATCACCCGAATTGTGACCAATCTCAATGAAATATTAATTACAGCCGTTAGGGTGTTAGACTCTTCAGAGTAACAACTTACTAATTTACTAGGAACGGAATTAATATTCTCACACCGTTTCGAATAATACAATCAGTTTTGGATATCACAATTGAGGTGCAAAAGTAACAGAGCTAAGTGCCAAAATTGTTAAACAGAGAAATTAAAAAAAAAACTCCATTCCTTCATGCCAGCAACACTTGTTATCCCCAAAGCTGATTCCTAAGTTATAGCATCAAAGTTGGCTCAAGTAGAACATGTCAGAGTGGGTCAAAGTAGGTGACTTGTTCCAAATATCCAATTTTTCGGCAAAATGGCACATGACCCCTTTGTTACTTCTCCTCCTCACTTGTCAAAATATGGCAAACATAACCACAAATATGTAATAATAAATAGTATATAGTGTATCAAGGGCCAAAAATAGGCTTTAGTGAATGGTTGCTAAAGCATTTCGGCATGAGTTACACTCGATATTTTTTCACCTGTCTTAAGTAAAAACAGTGTTTCAGGAAATTTCATATCGCGCATTATTGAACTGTCACTGTCAGATGTTTGCATAGCCTACTCATATTCCGCGGAAGGTTGTCTAGATTATGCATATTATTTTTTCGGCCCTGGATACGCTAAATCGTAGTTTCGGCCAGATTTTTATGGCCGAAATAAATGGTTTCGGTAGAAGCAGGCGAAAAAAGTTTTTTGTGTTCATTATTTATTTGCTTATTTTGCCTGGTCGTGGAGAAAGTATAGTGTACTGGAAATTCTGTTCGCATCGAATTTCCATTCTAACCTTGTTACAAAATAAGCTCCTCGCGTACATTTCGTAATTACTTCACCGAGATTTATCCACGTGGAGGGCAAGACGGAGACGGCGACGTCGGGCCCGGACGGACGGACGGACGGCCGGCCAGTAATTTACGACGGTATCCTCGGTGGACATGTGCTTAGGTGAATCAATCAGTTGTCTTGAGGGCCGGAGCCCCCCGCGCTCGTCCAGGATTCCGCCGACCCGGGACAAGCTTAATTGGGATTTACATTTGCCCGAGGTCGTTCCTCACCGATCCGGCCCGACCGGCCCCGCAAGACGGACGGCCGTGTTCTTCCCTTCAAATATTGATGGCCGGACGACTCCCTAACAACGCACACTCTCGCAGAGGTCTTCTTAATTACAGCGGCGAACACGATTCCTTAAATAACGACAAACCGAAATACAAGCGAGCGTTGTTCGCTTGGGATTCATACATCTACACCATCAATTCGATCCGGGACTTTACATCGACAGATCAATACCAAATCGAGAAGAGCACGTTGAGAGAAAATGTTGTTTTTTTCTTAGTTTTGGAATAAACAACAAAGTACAATTGATTTAATTTTATACGTGATAGTAGAATAGTGGAATTTATTTATTTATTTTTATATCCTGTCTAAAATTTACAAAATTACTGTTGAAATGAGCAAAATTTAAAATTCTGGAAATAAATAGGTGGGCCTATGCTCTATCCTAAAAGAGCAATCAATAGAAGGCTGAAAGAATTTCCTGTTGAGTGTCTCAATAAATGTATTGTCTCTCTCTTTTTCTTAATGAATAGAACAAAAATTAAGCTTACACAGGCGTAAAAATAAAAACAGGAAATACAGGGTGAAGCAGAATAAAGAGCGATTTTGAAAAGCGTGGGAATCGTGCTCAGCTGATGGTGGGTGGTGGGGATGCAGTCGGCCATGTTCCTGACACGTTAGCATCCAGAGCGGTGGACACCTCAGATTAGCGCGTACTCTGTA
Organism: Ocypus olens; assembly: GCA_910593695.2. Taxonomy (NCBI): domain Eukaryota; kingdom Metazoa; phylum Arthropoda; class Insecta; order Coleoptera; family Staphylinidae; genus Ocypus; species Ocypus olens. The sequence continues at coordinate 53,237,542 of OU343056.1, forward strand.
AAAGACGAAGACTTTGTAAACAATTTATGGATGAGTGACGATGCCCATTTCCATTACGTCAACAAGCAGAACTTTGGGTTTCAAAGTGACGTGAATCCTAGACAACTGCATCAGCACAAACTCTTCATTCCACAAGAGTTACTGTGGAACTTTTTCGAAGATGGTCAAGGCCAGTGTTCTTCAACCTTTGTCATCCCGCGGAACCCTTTCTTGAGATTTTTTTTTATGGAACCCTTCGTTCAGTGGCACATCCAGATTTGATATTAGGTGTATGATTGTAAATGTAATAATCAGGGTGTCCCCGAATGGTCTGTACAACGCTCTACCACATATTCTCTGAAACAAAATAAGACGATTTACCTAAACTTATTTATCTCTATCCAAAAGTGGTTCCTAAGCCATCTACGAGGCCTCAAAGATATTATTTTTTTTCATTATTTTTCAAATATTTTTATTTTGGAATTAGGTAAGAAAACCAAAAAAAAAACAATGTTGGTGCTTTACAACGTGTCCATTTTAATTTTTTGCGACGTGTAAATTGTTGTATTGCTGAAAATGGTTTGAACATTTGTTGTGAAACTAATAAATTTGTAAAATGGAAACAACCTTACTTATTGCAGAGAGTATTAAATAAATTCAAAGAAACGAAATATAGCCTGAATATATAAATATTCAACCTGTTCGTAACTCTGCATCAGCCAGGGAAGTAGTTGTTTCAATAAGTTATTTGTTTATAGTCTTAGTAAGACTTAATTTTGCTTGCAGAGTTACGAACAGGTTGAATATTTATATATTCAGGCTATATTTCGGTTTTTTTGAATTTATTTAATAAATTTGTGTTTATTGTTAGGTACCTATCTTTATTTCTACTTTGTTAATTGTTTTGAGAAGCAAAATATTGTTCATAATTTTATTACTTTTTTTTGACAAATAAAAATATTTTTTTGTGGGGAAAATAGCAAAATTTTATAAGATACAAAAAATACGTAAAATTGAATGATCTTGCAGAAAAAAAGTATTCCTTATGATTTGACCTGTTGAATAAAAATATTAAGGTATCTTAAGAAGTCGATGGTCCCAGTTTGACCACTTACTTTAAACGTAGGATAAAGAAACATATCGCAAAAAGTGCATGGTATCAATTTAATTAAATGTGCCAATTTAGGTTTTCTTACCTAATTCCAAAATAAAAATATTTGAAAAATAATGAAAAAAAATAATATCTTTGAGGCCTCGGTGATGGCTTAGAAACCACTTTTGGATAGAGATAAGTTTAGTTAAATCGTCTTATTTTGTTTCAAAGAATATGTGGTAGAGCGTTGTACAGACCATTCGGGGACACCCTGTATACAACTGTTGCTTTCTTTTCTTACGTTGACTGCAAATAAATATATTTACTTATTAGATTTTGATGAAAAAATAAAAACATTATTTGGTAAATTTTCGAGAAATTTAGGCCCAAAGATAAGAAAAAAACATGTTTGCAGCAAGAACAAATGATTATTAATTTTACCAAAAATATTACAAGTGTAGACTTGCCCATTACAAAAATTATTCAAAATTGATTTTATGTTCTAAAAGAAAAAATAGAATCATAATTTAATGTAATTTAATTTATTACAAGTAGATTGATTCAATTATGAATATTACAAAGCCGCCATATTCATGTCTATTACACATGTTTACAATATTTATAAGCTAATATTAAATCATTACAAATAATTAACATAAACTTATTAGAGCGCTAAGAATTTTTTGCAGCGAAAACAAACGATTATTAATTTTGCAGATTTGCTCATTACAAAAATTATTTAAATATAATTGAATTTATGATCTTTGAATATAGAAAACATTATTTGATAAATTTTTGAGAAATTACGGCCCAACGATAACAAAAAAAAAACATGTTTGCAGCAAGAACAAAAGATTACGAATATTGTCAAAACTATGGCAACTGTAGATTCGTCCATTACAAAACTGATTCTAAATTAATTGCATTTTTATGTACTTTGAAAACATTAAAACATTCTTTGTAAATTTTCGAGAAGTTAAAAAAACGCATTATTTGCAGCGAGAACTAAAGGTTATAATTTTGCTAAAACTATGGCAAATACAGACTTAAACTCAAAAATTATTGTATTTTAATGTTCTAGGCAAAAATAGAAACATCGATTAATCAATTTTTGAGAAATTTGATTGATAAGATGAGAAATACCATTTTTTGTGCGAGAACAAAAGTTACGATTTTTAGCAACACTATAACAAGTGTAGGTTTGCCCATTACAAAAATTATTTAAAATTTATTTTATTTTCATGTTCTATAAGAAAATAGAAACATGGGTTAATCAGTTTTTGAAATATTTGAGAGCTAAGATGAGAAATTGAATGTTTTGCAAAATATCATTTAAATTGAAAATAAACTAAGAAGGTATAAATATATCTATTATAGCATCAATCTGAGAAAGTAACGTGATGACCGCATCACCATTTTTTGGTATAAAAGAAAATTTATCATACTTACAGCTTATAATTTGCGTTCCTCTTGTTCATGCAAAAAATTGCATTTATCCACCGTTCGAATTTATTTTCTTTAATCGAATTGCTCACTCACAATAATTCACCTTCTGAAATAATTAAAATTATCACTGCAAGGTTGTACGCAGCACGTCTAATCTCTTGATACGCCGGACAATAGATAATACTGGCCAAATAGTTTGACATTGAATCGTCGCGGTCGCAACTAGGTCAGTTCTCCCTCGTTAGTTAAGTCATTCGTTTCTGTGCGTGAATAAACTTGTATGTGTGTGTGTTTTAAATAAACAATTAAGTTAATAACTTTTACAAATAATACATCGGCGAGTGAGTGGTCAAGTGTGTGTGCTCAGAAACTCAACAGCTACCTTCTGGATTTAAGAAATGTGTGCTGGCTAATCAGTAAGTTGAGTTTTTATAAAAAAAATATTTCCTGGCATCATGTTATAGTTTGAGCCACAGGTACATCTCCATTCGGTCAAAATAAATCAATGTCATAATAGTGATTAATAATAATATTTTGTTTTGTTTTGGCGTTAACCATTCAGCCACTAACGGTTATGTATTCAGTGGTGATAGTACATGGTGTTATAGAATCTTAAATATCCAAATCAATAATTTATTGTGTACGAATGATACATTATATCAATAGCAATATTTTAGACTTGTCAAAAAATATATAGTATTTGTTTATGTAATACATAAGACAATTAATTAATATAAGTAATTGTACAAAAAAATCACTTAAATTGTAGTATAATTATTCTAACAAGAAAACTTAAGGTTAGTCTTAAATAAATGTATATTTGGGGATAATTTGATATATTTAGGTAATTTAGGTTATTATGTCTTTGGGTTTTAATTAAAACGCAATTAACAACCCTCGTCCATAATAACCTCGCACTTGTATAAAAAAAAATGACGGAATTATGTTTGCAATACTTGTAAACCCTTAAATATAAATGATTGAGTTATAATTCTAAACCATTATGGCGTATTTGGCCCTTAAATTTGACTATTTTAAACAAGCGAACATTTCACCAGAATTAAATTATTTTTATCAAATTTGAAAGAGTGATCCGAATGAATTTTATAACAAAACAAAAAAATAGAAAATAGCATTTAATTACAATAACGGGCTTGTCTCTGTGCAGGTACAGCGAAACTTTTTTTAGTTTTTCAAGTCAACAAAATTATTGCAATTTTCCATCAATTTAGTTTACGATAATTCATTAAAAATATCGCAAAAGCTATTAACGGAATCTATTGTAATTTTTCACAAAATCAATCTTGAATTAATTTTGAGTGATATTGAGAAGTTTCAAGTGAGTACATTATAGAAATAAGGCAGATACAAATTGTTTTTATATATATTTTTTGCATCAACAAAATAATTACAATTTAGCATAAATTTACTCCATGTTTCCGTGAAAATGTCGCAAAATCTATGGTTGGAATTTATTGTAATTTTTTACAAAATTAATATTGAGTGATATTGAGTAGTGTCAAGCGAGTAGTAATTGTTTTTATATTTTTTCGCGTCAACAAAATGATTACAATTTTTAATAAATTTACACTGTGTTTCGAAGAAAATATCGCAAAAGGTATCGACGGAATGTATTGTAACTTTTTACAAAGTCAATTATCAACTAATATTTAGTGATATTGAGACGTTTTAAGTGAGTAGCAATTGTTTTTGTATGTTTTTTTCGCGGCAACAAATTGATTACAATTTTTCATTCATTTACACCGTGTTTGCATGTAAATATCGTAAAAGATTTTGACTCCATGTATTGTAATTTTACACCAAATCCATTATGAACTAATATTGAGTGATATTTAAGAGTTTCAAGTGAGTAGCGATTGGTTTTGTATTTTTTTTTCGCGTCAACAAAATGATTACATTTTTTCATTCATTTACACCGTGTTTGCATGTAAATATCGTAAAAGATTTTGACTCAATGTATTGCAATTTTACACGAAATCAATTATGAACTAATATTGAGTGATATTTAGAAGTTTCAAGTAAGTAGCAATTGTTTTTATTTTTTTTTCGTGGCAACAAAATGATTATAATTTTTCACTTATTTACACCGTGTTTGCATGTAAATATCGCAAAAGATTTTGACGCAATGTGTTGTAATTTAACATCAAATCAATTATGAACTAATATTTAGTGATATTTAGGAGTTTCAAGTGAGTAGCAATTGTTTTTGTATTTTTTTCGCGGCAACAAAATGATTACAATTTTTCACTTATTTACACCGTGTTTGCATGTAAATATCGCAAAAGATTTTGACTCAATGTATTGTAATTTTACACAAAATCAATTATGAACTAATATTGAGTGATATTTAGGAGTTTCAAGTGAGTAGCAATTGTTTTTGTATTTTTTTCGCGGCAACAAAATGATTACAATTTTTCATTCATTTGCATGTAAATATCGCAAAAGATTTTGACGCAATGTGTTGTAATTTAACATCAAATCAATTATGAACTAATATTTAGTGATATTTAGGAGTTTCAAGTGAGTAACAATTGTTTTTGTATTTTTTTCGCGGCAACAAAATGATTACAATTTCTCAGTAATTTACACCGCGTTTTCATTAAAATATTGCAAAAGCTATAGATGGAATGTCTTGTAATTTTTCACAAAATCAATTACCAACTAATATTGAGTGACATTAAAAAATTTCAAGTGAGTAGCAATTTTTTTAAAATTTTTTTCGCGTCAACAAAATGATTTTTCATTAATTTGCATCGTGTTTGCATGTAAATATCGCAAAAGATTTTGACGTAATGTATTGTAATTTTCCACTCAATCTATTTCGAACTAATATTAGGTGATATTGAGAAGTAGCAAGTGAGTAGCAATTGTTTTTGTATTTTTTTTTCGCGGCAACAAAATGATTACAATTTTTCATTCATTTGCATGTAAATATCGCAAAAGATTTTGACGTAATGTATTGTAATTTTGCACAAAATCAATTATGAACTAATATTGAGTGATATTTAGGAGTTACAAGTAAGTAGCAATTTTTTTTGTATTTTTTGATTACAATTGCAAAAGCTACCGATGGAATGTATTGTAATTTTTTACAACATCAATTATGTACTAATATTGAATGATATTAAATAATAGTGGTTAGTAATTGCTTTTATATATTTTTTCGCGTCAGTAAGATGTTAAATTTTTTTATTAATTTACACCGTATTTGCATGTTAATATCGCAAAATCTATCGACGGAATGTATTGTAATTTTTAACAGAAATCAATTATGAACTAAAATTGAGTGATATTAGAAAGTTTCAAGTGAGTAGCAATTGTTTTAATATATTTTTTCGCGTCTACAAGATAATTACAATGTTTCATTAATTTACACCGTGTTTGCATGTAAATATTGCAAAAGCTATCGATTGAATGTATTGTAATTTTTTACAACATCAATTATGAACTAATGTTGAGTAATATTGAGATATTTCAATTCGCTTTTTATTTTTATTTTTTCCGCGACAACAAAATGATTACAATTTTTCATTAATTTATACCGTGTTTCCATGAAAATATCATTAACACTATTGACGAAATATATTGTAATTTCCCACAAAATCAACTAATATTGAGTGGTATTGAGTTAGTTTTAAGTGAGTAGCAATTGTTTTTAAATTTTTTCCGGTTCAACAAAATGATTACAATTTGTTTTGTTAATACACACCGTGTTTGAATAATGTAAACAAACTAGTGATAGGCATAATCGATTGATTTCAATAATCGAATGTTTACTATTCGAATTAATGTGAAAATCGATTATTTATTTGAATGATAATTCGAGTGATCATTCAAATGATCTGAAAATCGATTATTTAGTCGAATGATCATTCGAATGATTATTCGAGTGATCATTCGAATGATATGAAAATCGATTATTCATTCAAATGATCATGCAAATAAAAGTTCGAATAATAATTCGAGTGATCGTGAATCGAGTATTTTTATTTTTCAAGTGGTATAGACATATCGGAATGATCACTCAAATTATCGTGACTTGAATACTAAAAATAGAACTCCGGTTATTTTGCTTAAAATCGTTCATAAATACTTGTGTTCTGATTTTAGAAATATATCATAATAAAATTATAATTTAGAATATATTGTAAACAATATCAGAGTACTTCGCTGTAATGTTATCTTATTAATTCGCTTCGTAATGTTTTGAATGATATATATTGGAGTACAAATTGGTATGATGACATTCGAAAGGTCATTCAGATTATCCCAATAGCTAGTTTTCGAATTGTTCATTCGAGTACCGATAACTCGAATAAATCATTCGAATGATCATTTGAATGCCAATCGAATGATCATTAGAGTATAGATAAGTCGAATGATCATTCGAATTATCACTCGAAAACCGATCATTCGAATGATCATTCGAATTAAAAAATAAGTTCTGGAGATTATCGATTACTTTGATAATCGAATGAATCGATTATCGTCATTCGAATGATCCCATCACTAAAACAAACACTTGGCTGTCACGCGAGTTAATTGTCAGTCGCGGGCGATTTAAATATCATTGGATCAGCGCAATAGTGATTTTTGATTTTGATTTGTGATTGGCCGAATCCATAATTCACCACAGTGAATTCACTTTAGTGAATTATGAATTCATTATTTATCTTAGTGAATTATAGGCATTATGCCATCAAATCGGTGAAAATTACGTGATGATAATTTTTTGATTACATCTGTATAATATTCAGTTTTAGTTTAAGGAAACCTTTGGATTCCCGATTTTGCATTTATTTTATCTCATGAAGGCAATGTAGATGTAATTTATTGCAATAATTCATTTCTTAAAATTTGAGTGTTCCTCTTATTATTAGACGAACATATTCAACGATTTTTTTTTTAATAATGCCTTATTATTTCAGACGAAAATTGATTGAATTTTAACGAATTTCCCAATTGCACGAAATCAATACATTTTGGCCGAACTTCAATACTCCCGCGACCGAAATTGGTCTGAGTGATTGTGTCATTGTGTGTTTGTGTGCGGGCCGCACATGTCTGGCAGATTTGTGCAGTTTAACCCGTGGCGGCATAAAACGTTTTGTATGGAGAGTAAACAAGATCGTAAATAGTAATATTGGCGGTTGTCCAAGTGTATTACGAACAGGCAGAGGCGGGGAGGGGGCGTCCTTTATGTCATTTTGCGTCGGCATGCGCAGTGGTGGCAAAAAACCGCCGCCGCCACACTACACCCATTAATTTCGCCATAATAACCGTCATTAGTCCCAAATGATACCTCATTACTTTCTTGCCCCCGGGTGATATTTATTACTTGCGTACCTTTTGCGAGCTTATGCGCTGCAAACATTTAAACACTAAATTTCTGTCGGAACTTATGTAATATTTTTTTTCCTTGTTGATCTACTGTAATGTTTAAAGTTTTTTTTATTCAAATATTTAACCAACAATTATAGAATAGACGCTGAAGGATCTCGTGACCGATGGCTATAGTACAATCGCGCACAGGTGACAGCGACTCATGCTTTTTCGATCTAATAATCGCGTCTGGATAAATATCTATACTCGTTCGCATGCTTAAGAAAAACGAAATTAAATACGAAACGTATGTCGATATGTAAATTCAAGGGCTAAGAGCGACGTATGTCTTTTCTCATTCTATCTATTCTAACCTCAAAATTCTTATGCTTGTATCTGGTTTTGACCGTCTCCGATTTTGATTTAGTTAAGAGCTGAATTGATTGTATCCATTTCATTTATAAAAAGGTTAAATTTAATGACAAATTTCCAGTTGTCTTTGCCGATTGCCGAAAAATACACTCGCAAAGTTTCGTCGGGAAAATATTTACACTCTCCAGAATTTTTAAATTTCCCGCCTAGACTGAATCGAATTATTTCAGGTACATAATTTACTCTGAAATTCGATTAATTCTGCTAGTTGTAAATCACTACATTCTTTATCTATTACTTTCGCGGTTCGAAGAAGTGAATTCTGAACACCACCACAATAATTACCTTTTTTTGTTCCATTTAAATCCTATTTTATTACCATCTCCGCTTCAATTTCAATGTTTTTTGTGCGCCCGTGCCGAGTTCCCTTATTTCACAGGCAGCGACTTTTTTGAGTTCCGAGTTTCAATGGTACAATGGGCCCACCGAGTGACTTGAATAACCAATGCATGGGAACAAACTGCAACGACTGCTTTTTTCTCCGCATTCCATAAAATTGATTCGAAATTAATATACCAACTTTAATTTACGATAAAAAAACTAGTTGACATTATTAGGACGAACACGTGAAATATGGGGGCGGGTTTTTCGGGTCGTCCGCTTTTTTACAATTCCACCCCGGGAAAACCGGATGATTTGTAGCGATCTAAATAACTCGTATTCTATTTCGCGATTCTTTATTTCCCTTAGCTGGGTCCATTCTGGGCCCGACTTTGCCGAACTGGAGATATAAATCACCCGAGTAGACAGCATACGTTAGGAGAGAGGGCCCCATATTCACTGCGGCCACCGCCGCTAAAACTTAAAGGCAATATATCAAAAACGTAATACATCCGTAACCCATCATATTTATACATTTTCTCCCGGATTTTTTTTTTATGCCAGAAGAAAAATCTGGACCTTAAAGTGCACTAATGTGTTTTGATACGTGGAAATCATCAATCATCTTCAGGACCCTGGGAATGGCCTTATCTAATTCTGTAATGCTAGATTTTTTTTTTCATTTAATCAAATATTTCACAGTGATGAGGCTGTAACCTAATCTAATCAAATCTAACCTAACCTAACCTAATATAACCCAAACTGACCCAATCTAACTCAACCTAACATAACCCAGTTTTAGTTAGGTGAGATTAGATCAGATTAGGTTGGGTTAGATTAGGTTAGGTTAGGTTAGGTTGGGTTAAGTTAGGTTAGGTTAGGTTGGGTAGAGCTTTTCGGGAGCTTCAGTTTTTGTCTGAAACATTTTTGTGTAAAATCAATATTTTCGAAGATACAGTGAAAAACTGGTAAAACCTTTTTTGTTAATAACTTTGTGAAAAACAATGAGCCTAATTTTTAAGTATTTACTTTCGAAAAAGTCCATTTCGAAGAATTTACTTTGTAAGATGTGTATTCGAAATACTGTATTTTGAAAAATGTACTTTCCAAAAACTCCATTTCGAAGAATTGACTTTGTAAATACTGCATTTCGAAGAATTTACTTCCGAAAATGCACATTCGAAAAATTCAATTTCGAAGAATTCCTTGGCGAAAGGTTTTTTTCGTAACACTGCATTTAGAAGAATTTACTTTCAAAAATGCACATTCGAAAAACTCCATTTCGAAGAATTCCCTTCTCGAAAGCTTTTTCAAAATACTGCATTTAGAAGAATTTACTTTCAAAAATTCACATTCGAAAAACGCAATTTCGAAGATTTCCTTCGCGAAAGGTTTTTCTCGAAATACTGCATTTAGAAGAATTTACTTTCGAAAATGCACATCCGAAAAACTCCTATTCGAAGAATTCCCTCCGCGAAAGCTTTTTCAAAATACTGCATTTAGAAGAATTTACTTCCGAAAATGCACATTCGAAAAACTCAATTTACTTTCAAAAATTCACATTCGAAAAACGCAATTTCGAAGATTCCCTTCGCGAAAGGGTTTTCGAAATACTTCATTTAGAAGAATTTACTTTCGAAAAGCATTTTTTTTTAAATAGTTTGATAGGTAAGCACGTGATTGACCCTTCCCAGACTGTTGTAACACCCTGTATAATTAAAATTCGAAAAACCTCTTTTCCAAGAATGCGACGAACTGGTTTTCGAAAAATATACTTTTGAAAATTTGTTTTTGAAAAATTTAATTTCGAGAAGACTTTACTTTGGAAAAACTGCAATTCGAAGAATTTACTTTCTAAATTGCGCTTTAGAAGGAATCGCGAAAATAAACATTCGAAAAATTCATTTTAAAGAATTTACGTCTGTTACTTGATGTGTTTTCGAAACATTTACTTTCCAAAAAATGATTCAGACAAAAGCTGAGGCTCCTAAAAAGCTCTACACAGCCTAAGCCAACTTAACCCAACCTAACCCAACCTAACCCAACCTAACCCAACCTAACCCAACCTAACCCAACCTAACCCAACCTAACCCAACCTAACCCAACCTAACCCAACCTAACCCAACCTAACCCAACCTAACCCAACCTAACCCAACCTAACCCAACCTAACCCAAGCCAACCTAACCCAACCTAACCCAACCTAACCCAACCTAACCCAACCTAACCCAACCTAACCCAACCTAACCCAACCTAACCCAACCTAACCCAACCTAACCCAACCTAACCCAACCTAACCCAACCTAACCCAACCTAACCCAACCTAACCCAACCTAACCCAACCTAACCCAACCTAACCCAACCTAACCCAACCTAACCCAACCTAACCCAACCTAACCCAACCTAACCCAACCTAACCCAACCTAACCTAACCTAACCCAACCTAACCCAACCTAAACCAACCTAACCCAACCTAACCCAACCTAACCCAACCTAACCCAACCTAACCCAACCTAACCCAACCTAACCCAACCTAAACCAACCTAACCCAACCTAACCCAACCTAACCCAACCTAACCCATCCTAACCCAACCTAACCCAACCTAACCCAAAGTCTTACATTTGAGAATTCATATACAATTATATTTTGTCATGGAAAAAAACATTCTTGAGTATAAAGAGCTTAAGTTAACAATGCTTTAAACTTGGCTAACACATTGGCTGCCAACAAGTTTTTTTTATGAAATGTCAAAAAAAGTTTTCTTTGTTTTTAAGTTTTATTTTATAAAATGAGTAAGAAGATGCTTATTTAATTTAACTCGTGACTGACAACGCTAAATGGTAAGTTTAAACTACGTGCTCACTGTCAGTCATCGATGACTGGAGTGGCCCCATTTGAATACTTCGGTGTCAGTCACCGGTGACTGACAAAGCGCTCAATGTGTTAAATTACTAAAGTTAAAATAGTCTTTTGTCACTTTGTTAAATTTTAATGTCAATAAATTGTTTTCGATTTTTATTTAGAAAAATGGCTATAGGAATGGTTGATAAAACGAATTTTCTGCAAATAACTTATAATGCGTTAGGAATTGGGATAGAGTTGTTATTAGGAAAAAAGTTTGTTTTTTAGTTTTTTATGGAATGACATAAAAATATACACAAATAATAAAAAATATAAAAATATTTTGGACACCCTGTACAATTCTTATCAATCAAACTTAGTTAACGGGACTATCAGACCTTATTTAATAAGCACCCTGTATAATTTTATTAACGAGGCACTATTTTTATTTTTTATTCATTTTTAAAAGAATGGTGCAAAAAAACTGATATTTTAGTTTTTATTTATTTTTTTGCTGATATCACGAAATCGAATTCAATAAAAGTATAGGAGTATGTAGGCAACCATAAAAGGTACCCAAATAAGCAATAAAATATACAGCATGTAATCTAAAAAAAATATATCATCATGACATCACTCTTTTTTGAGACACCCTGTATAATCAAAAACATTTTCCTGAAACTCATTCTGGGATGCAAATTTATTTATAGTAAATGAGCTATAGAAGACGGGTGGCGAAATGCAGGCCCTGTATACAGGGTGTCCCACCGAAACCGCACATTAAAAGTATACTATATTGTAATGAGGTATACAGGGTGTAGATGAACAAAACGGAACATAGGATTCCCAATGTTATTTATCTTTCCTGATCATTTTACAGTAAACATGTGAATTATTTTTTAGTAGAGTAAACATTTCTACATGCAGTCATGTTGTAATTTACACATGACGTAATAGTAATTTACGATACAAGTAATGTTATGAAGCTTTTTACATTACGAGAGAAAAGTTTGAAATCTCGAGCGACGTAGGAGCCCATTTCTATTTTTTTATAAAAAAAAATGGAAAACCGCCAAAAAGCGAAATAATGTTTGTATGCCAATATCTCCATAACAACGAGTTGTGTTAAGGTACATATAACAACACTAGTGTTGTTACAGGTACCTTAACGTAACTCGTTGCCAAGGAGTTAACATTACAGGAGGTACATATAACAACACTAGTGTTGTTAAAGGTACTTTAACGTAACTCGTTGCCAAGGAGTTATTGGCATGATAACATTATAGGATAAAATAAAATAAAATAAATGAAATATTCTTTATTTATCTCATGAATGAAGATAGAACCACCTGCTAAAATTATCAAGCATAGATGGAGACACACACCAACAACCCCTTCGCATCATAATGATTTATGTGCTAATGGCTCGCTTATTAATAGGCACTCAGAAGTCGGGAGTATTAAATTGTATATAGTGACTCGGTTCAATTGCAGATGTAGGAATGCGGTCGTGGCAAGGCGCCCTCTCTCTTCTGCCACCCCTTCTCGAGGGCGATGACGCGAGAGGGTTAACGCGGATTAAATGATTATGAACTAGATACGGTCCATTTGTCATTCTGTCTGCGTGGGATGAGTCGAACGAGAATGGAAAACTGAACCGGGGAACTGCTCCCGTGTGCCATTACGAGACGATAATGCCTCCGAAACCGATATATAAGTGTGACAGCAGCACTGGGATTTGCACCACCTAACAACCGCGAAATTAATCGATAACCACTTTAAACATCCCCCAAAAACGCACACGACTCACCGTTACATGCGAAAATACTCGAAGCGAATATAACTAACGTACAGCAGATGTGCAGTATTTATACTAGATAAATTAATGGGTAGCTTATCATATTATTTATCCACTTGCAAACTTGTATCTACCTTTTTCCGCTTGCAAACTTGTACCTGCTACTTGCAAATTTGTATCTACCTTTTTCCCGCTTGCAAAATTGTAAAATTTTGCCTTTAACTCTTTGTTGCACGAGATTTCACACATTTTAAAGGGCCTAACTGCATTCCTCCCAGTTGGCAATAGAAGTGTAAAAATGAGGTGGGAGGTAGGTGGTTCATAATTCGCGTCGTTGTTTACCTTCGTACAAACAAATTTGTAGGTAGTCTATTTTGTGGACCGATGTGTCACAACTTTCTTCAATTTTTGGTGGTTCAAATTGTAATCCGACGTGCAGCAAAAAATTGCGCATTTTTAACCATTAAATTATCAAGATAAGTTCACCTGGTTAAAGGACCGACAGTCGCTAGTCCAACATAAATTTCTCTAATCTTCCTCAAAAGTATGTTTCATTCATGTTTATTCGCATAAAATATCCCAAACCGAATCCATCCCTACACACACACACACACAATCCGAATCTGTCGTTCCGTTCGATATCTTTCCTCTACCATTCGTTCGAAATAAAATTTTCCGGAAACCGAATTTTTGACACGCGAATTTATGCTGATTGCGGGCGAAATGAAATAAAATTTACGAATTAGTCACGCTCGGGGGGCGGAATTTTATATCCGACGGCGAAAACCTTAAATAGTATTTCCATGTAAAATGCGCCGCGTCCCGGGAGACCGCAACCCCCCACGAAAAATACACGAGAACGTGTCTCCTCTCTACGCGTCTCCAGTTTTCAGCCAGCCCTTTTCCAGAAGGAAGGAAAAAAAGTACGTGCCGGCAATCGCCCCCCCTGCGTTCCGTGCGGCAAAAAAAGGGAAATTAAATGGAAAAATTGTATAGTGCGAGAATTTCGGGGGCTCGTAAAGAGCTATTATTATTAAAATCGGATTTAAATAGGGGTTGCTTGTTGTACACATAACTTCGCCACGGCGTTTACATAGGATTTTGATGCTGTTGAAAAATGCGACATGGAATCAAGCCACGAAGATAGACTAACGGCACCGAATCGGTCGTTTTACCGATTCGGTTATTTTGCCGTCTTCTACAGTGGCGCATATATTTCAATATGCGTGTTCACACGATACTGACGTCGACCGTATACGGTATCGTGTGAACACGCACATTAAAATACCATATGGTAAAAAATTATTGAGATAAGGCATTGCCATGATAAACAAAATCACGGTCTTAGATTACTTCAGCACGTTGTTGACTTTATGTCAATTAATTACTTTGAACAATTGGCGGCGAAGATGTGATGCGACATATCAAACCTGCAACGTACGTACGGAAATACAAAGCCACCCTTTATCTAAATAATTTTTATACATATAGTATATACGCCACTATAGAAGACGGCAAAATAACCGAATCGGTAAAATGACCGATTCGGTGCCGTGTGAACGGTCCGTTATAATTCCACTACTAAATACTCAAAAATACATATTTCCTATAATTAAAAAAAATAAAAAAAAAAACTATCGTAAAAATCCGAAAAACAATTGAATGCCGAATTTCATTTTTCACTTCGAGTACAACAAGGCTCTTGAAGAATTTTACAAATCCGGTCATTAATTTAAGTGTTATGCCCGAAAAATTGAAAACAATTGATGATCAAGTTTCAGGTTTGCACCTTATTCATATATTTGCGATAATTTTAATCTATTATTGGAAGAATTTTCAAAATCTGACCGTTCGATCAAGAGCTATCGTAAAAAAATCCGAAAAACAATTGAATGCTAAATGTCATTTTTCACTTCAAATAAATTTACGTGACGAGTACAAGGTTCTTGAAGAATTTTCCAAATCTGCTCATTAATTTGAGTGTTATACCCGAAAAAATAAAAACAATTGATGATCGAATTTCAGCTTTGGACCTCATCCATATATTTGCGATAATTTCCATCTATCGGTGAAAGAATTTTCAAAATCTGGCCATTCGATCAAGAGCTATCATAAAAAATCCGAAAAACAATTGATTGCTAAATGTCATTATTCACTTCGACTAAATTTACGTGACGAATACGACAAGGTTCTTGAAGAATTTTCCAAATCCGCTCATTAATTTGAGTGTTATACCCGAAAATATAAAAACAATTAATGATCGAATTTTAGCTTTGGACCTCATCCATATATTTGCGATAATTTCCATCTATCGGTGAAAGAATTTTCAAAATCTGGCCATTCGATCAAGAGCTATCGTAAAAAAATCCGAAAAAAATTGAATGCTAAATTTCATTTTTCACTTCAACTAAATTTACGTGACGTGTACAACAAGGTTTTTGAAGAATTTTCCAAATCTGCTTATTAATTTAAGTGTTATACCCGAAAAAATAAAAACAATTGATGATCGAATTTCAGCTTTGGACCTCATCCATATATTTGCGATAATTTCCATCTATCGGTGAAAGAATTTTCAAAATCTAGCCATTCGATCAAGAGCTATCGTAAAAATCCGAAAAACAATTGAATGCTGATTTTCATTTTCCACTGGATCTAAATCTACTTGACGAGTACAACACTGTTCTTAAAGAATTTTCCAAATCTGGTCCATCATTTAAGTGCTATGCTCAAAAAATCGAAAACAATTGAAGATCGAATTTTTGTTTTCCACTTTATCCATATATTCGCAATAATTTCAATCTACCGGTGAACGTATTTTTAAAATCTGGCCATTCGATCAAGAGCTATCGTAAAAAATCCGAAAAACAATTGAATGCGGATTTTCATTTTTCACTGGATCTAAATCTACTTGACGCGTAGAACACTGCTCTTGAATAATTTTCCAAATCTGGTCCATCATTTAAGTGCTATGCTCAAAAAATCGAAAACAATTGAAGATCGAATTTTTGTTTTCCACTCTATCCATATATTTGCAATAATTGTAATCTATTGATGAACGAATTTTCAAAATCTAGCCATTCGATCAAGAGCTATCGTAAAAAATCCGAAAAATAATTGAATGCTGAATTTCATTTTGCACTTTTTGCACATTTTGCACTAAATTTATTGGACGAGTATAACACGGATCTTGAAAATATTTCCAAATCCGGTCATTCATTTAAGTGTTATGCTAAAAAAATCGAAAACAATTGAAGATCGAATTTTAGTTTTCCACCTTATCCATATATTTGCAATAATTTTATTCTAGCAATGAAAGGATTCTCAAAATCTGGCTATTCGATCAAGCCATAGAATTATTCTTGGTCATCAATTTTGAGAAATCTTTTCATTGTCGAACTGGTATAAAAATGTTGCCATCTTACATAAGAAATGTTTCGAAAAATGACAATTGAAGGTGAGAACCCGATATTTCAATTTTTTTCTAAATGACCTTGTTCCAGCGCTTGTAGCAATTTTTCCAAACAACAATGATCTTGACCTTCCATGTAATACAATATGGTTTCAGCAAGACGGCGTATCCCCGCACTAGGTACAGCTTGGATTCATTTGAAATTTCAAACAACATGACGTGCAACATTCGTAAAAAAAGCATTAAAAAAAAACGTTTCCTACAAAAACTTTGTATTTTTTCCTGTAGAATACGATCACGCAATAAAAAAAATAGAGAGTTCCATTTGAGAAATGAAAGTTGACCTTCGTTTGACCTTGAAAATTACCGCCAAGGTCATTTTCAAGGTCACTAGCGTATGTCCCTCTTCAAACCCTACAACTTTTATCTGAAACATTTTTTTGCCATGTTGCTCAGGTTTCGAGATATTCGGGGTGGCAATTTAAAATGGGACACCCTGTATAGCTGGAACCTCGTCGGGATAATATCAGATGGAGTGTAGAAATGAAGTAAAAAAATATTTGTTATAATAATATAATTATTAAGAACTTTTATGGAACTAGTTGTTGCAAAATATTTCACTTTTTTCAGCAAGTCTTTTGCAAAATCGGGTCTTGTCGGGATGTTGTCACAGATGGCAACCCTAATTGTACCACATCAAGAAAGTTCACTAATGAAGAATATACTATCATTCACTTTATTTATGAATTTTGCGACGGCAATGCTGCAGCTTATGTGTTGAACAACTTTAGGTATTCAAATCTAACTCTAGTAATAATAATAAAATAATATTTTTTCTGCAGCCTTCCTGAAAATAAAACTTTCGGTGTGATTTATTAAATCCAAAGTGCAACTTTACATAAATCGTGCCGAAAGTAGTTATTTTCGGGACGATTTTGTTTCACTTTCGGAACGATTTCTGTACTTTCGGGACGCTTTTTGTTACTTTCGGGACGATTTTGTGTATATATGTAGGCGGCCTTGACAAAAACATTAACTTCGTATTTAAGGTGACTTCACCGGCTCCGGTTTAGAAACTTTTTTATTTAAGGTCCAAAAAATTTGAATTTTTTTGGCCGTATACTAGATTTAATTATAAAACATTGTAAGGATTTTTCAATTTTTTAGCATTAATAACTTTTGTGTAACTCAATTTTATTCCAGAAATTTAAATCCAAATTAAAATTCATATCCTTAGAAGTGTTTGCATAAAATTAATAAATATAAATCAATTAAAATCACTGAAATATTTTAGTAAATAAAGGAGATTTTGCAATTTAAATTAAGTACGATATTTACTAAAATCTTTACTTGATACGTGGTAAATGTAGGTTACCGCTCCGAACGTAGTAGCCAATAGAATCGAACAGGAGATACGTTGTGTGTGAGAGAGATGAAATGAAACAACATGTGCACATGGTGTGATGAATTTCTAGTGGAGACGGGCGAAATGACTTCTTTTTGTGAGCCAACATTATTAGATTTGCCCTGGAAACATTGTGCACACCAACAAAAAAGGCCTCGCTTCCACAATTTTTCTACTACTTTCATGTGACTCAAAGTGAGTTACATATTTTCAACTGGAGTCACTACACGGGGTTGACTCTTTGAGTCGACTCACTCATGAATTACCTATGTTAATGCTGATTAGGGTAACGTTAAAATGTTTTCTGTTTGTCTCATGGCGATTATTTCTTCTAACTTCGACAAGCCTGATGATCTGGTTAACACATGTTTGACCTTAGTACCTGCTTTTCTGAGAATTCGAAGCGCGCACAAATGTTCGGACAAATAATCCGTGCATAATTCGGCCCGACTCTAATTTTCTTCGAATTTCATCGTAAAAATATCGGACAAATGATGTACGTTTTAAAACAGCTATGTAGAGCAATTCAACTACTTAGAAATCCAGCAACCCTTTGTCTTTTATGAGACGTATTATATTTTTTCAATAAAAGTATTCCCGATTTGGTTATAATTACAGAGAGGATTTTATACAAAATGCATATTTTTGTATATTTAGCATATTTTGCACATTTACCCAAATAATGAATATTTCGTCCTTTAATGCATAGTTTAACATATAATAGCAATATTTAACATTCTGTCGGACGCCACGTTACAACACGACTTTGGGCACGAACCAACATCTAGTCATTCAAGGAAATACTGGCCAAATGTAATTAAACCAATTGCCAATTCGTCCTGCGATAAACAGAAATTTATGCGTCCACATGTTGTCAGTTTACTTTGAAATATGTTAAATATGCGCATAAAAAGAAATTTGAAGAATTGAAAACTAAATTTTTGCAAAATATGATTTGCAATTTTTGTATAATTCAATATTCGTCGGGGTATTAGCCAGGAAAGTAGTCGTTTCAAAAAGTTATTTGTTAACTTTGTTAATTTGTTGTATATTCACAAACTTATGTATTATTTTATTGACATTTTCAATTTATTACTTGCATATTTCAATATAATAATGCGTATTTGTTTTCGAGGTTTTAAATGCATATGTGTTAACATATTTTAGCATTTAATAATGCATAAAATCCTCTCTCTAGTTATAATTAAAACATGCGAGTTATAATTCTTGACAGTGATATCAACATTTAAAGATATTTTCAGTTTAGTTCTTTCAAAATTCTTCTGATGTAATGCGGATAATGTCAGTTTAAAGGTAATGAAGTCAATTTTCTATTTTAGAAAATATCGGAAGAAATGAAAGCCATTAGTATTCAGGTTTATATAATTTTATGATTCAGTGTGAAAAAAGACGGTTCCGTGTTGAGGGTGGTATTTTTCAATAAAGTAAACAAGCTGCGATAAGGACCTATTGACACAGATAAAGAATGGATGCGATGCACATGTTCGAGCCGCCACAATTTCAAGTGGGTGCATTTAAAGGGATAGACAAATTTATTTTCTAATGGACTAGATAAAGACAATGCTACTTCTATAATTGTTCGGTCTCTAGGGCATCGCCGCAGGCCACATGTATTAAAAATTCTAAATGTTGATGGTGGGTTGGGCTTCGAGCATGTAGTTCAACGAAGAACAGATAAGAGATGTAAGCGATCCGCCCATCAAAAATCGCTCTGACGTCATACCGGTGAAACCCCCTTAATTATGACAGCGCTTGTCATATTATATTCGTATGTGTTTTTGCTTTTTTACCATAAAAAAAAACGGCTACAGAAAAAATATTGTACGTAACTCGTTCCAAAAGTGATTTTACGGGACTCGCAGGATTCCTACTTATCCCGTAAAATATCACTTTCGGAACTTGTTACGTAAATTACTATAAATTCTGTTAGACTTTCAGTTTCAAAACTTTACCATGCGATATCTTCATTGAGAAGCATTTAAAGATGCATGTTTACACGAGATTTTTTTTCCTTTTGATGAGTTTAGTACACTGTTTAAGTTTCCCAAAAAACAATCTGAACCACCCTGTATATCTTGTTACGTAAATTACTATAAATTCTGTTAGACTTTCAGTTTCAAAACTTTACCATGCGATAACTTCATTGTGAAGCATTTAAAGATACATGTTTACACGAGATTTTTTTTCCTTTTGATGAGTTCAGTACACTGTTTAAGTTTTCCAAAAACAATCTGAACCACCCTGTATATTTTTTTCTAAAAACATTTTTTTTCTATTTTGGTCTCCATTTATCGTGGACGACCAAAGCCATTTTTACGTCCAGAACCAAAAGTTTTTATTTTTATTTCCAATTAGAATATCTAAATCCAATTAGCTTCGGATCGGATTTGCGGAAAATCTCGCGGTTTAACCAGGCACGGCCGTCCTTTGGGGTGTACAAAAAAAATCCGCACAAATCAGTATGAGCGGAGGCAATAACAGGGATGAATCCCACGTAGATATTGCGTGTGTGTGTGTGTCGTCTCGCCCTCGTATCCATCATATCCATCATATCGATAGCATGGAGTGGCTGCAGTACGGGCTACAGATGGGCTGACTCACCCTGCCCCACATGTACACCACTGCTCTTGCAATCCCATACATATTCATGAGAGACACAGGAATGGGCATAGGCAGGAACGGCGGCAGGACGCGCTTTCCCTTTCCATTCCCGGATTTGATACGTATCAACGTTTCTGACTGCAATATAGATACAGATATAGAAATACGACGAAAATATACACGAACACACATTCGAGTGCGCCGTGGAGCAGGCCCGGTCCGGCTTTCCTATTTCCTTTCGGAAGGATATGCATTGAAGTATGAATAAGCTATGCGGGATATTGGGTTTTTTCTCGAGTATACCAAATAGTTGTTTCTTTTTAAAACGGCAATAGTTTGTTAAATAAATAATTCTGTTTGAATACTACACCTAAAATTTCTCATATATTGGATTGATAAGTCTGTTTGCCTTTCACAAATTAAGGCAGTTCTGTTTCTCCTGCGGGGCAACTGTAAGACGACAGATCTCTTAAAAATCCTATCGTAGAAAAATAACTATTAACTACAGATGGAGTCACTTTACGCCAATTAAAATATTTCGCGGAAGGGTCTAGCTCGTACGTAATTGCGTCCTTATTTTGTAGGTAAAACTAATTTGGCTTATTGGATTTTATAACTAAAGAATCAATCTGTGACTCTATAGTAAAATATTTTAGATTTTCAGCGTTCATTTGAATTTTATTTAAAGTTGAAAATACCTATTTTTTAATACCAAATTACCCATTATCAGAAATACTTATAAAAAAATTAATTCTTGAGAAACCAACATACATCCTATATCTAACCCTGAGTTAAATATATTTACATAATTTTTATCGATCACGCCACGATCAGTTACGAGCCGAGATCGGGATTTTAACCCTTTGCACTCGTATGTCGACTTATAGTCGCCAAAATACGTTTCGTCACTAGTAAATACGAGTACAAAGGGTTAAAATGAACCATTCATAATTTATTTGTTATATTCAATGTTTTTAACAGTAGTTGCTAGTCTGAGCATTTTTTCCTTTAATTATAACCGTCGCTATCAAACCGCCCGTGCGCTTCTGTAAATTATGATTGTTTACTCGGTGCCGTTGCTCGCGACGGAGAGTAGTTTATTGTGTAGAGTTGTGTGTACTCGGCACCAGCGCGAGATAGAAACGGCGGAATGGAAGGGTGTTATCTCGGTGGAAACAGTGCAGTCGCACCTCTAATGAAGCCCTTACCTCTCTCCACGGCACGCCAACCCGACCCCACTAAGATCCATCTGCCGGCTCCCTAATTGCGCTCTCTACCTTCCAAATGAGACCCACGTACGAGACACGCCGACAATTAGATTACTGTTTGCGTAACTAACACCGCAGCTAAACAAAAACGAAGTAAAAAAAAAACTACCAGCGCAGCGCAGCTCGGTTTCATTTGTAGGAACGTTTGTACATTATTTGTTACATGATATACACAAGTTGTTTGTTGAGGGTTGAAAGTTAACGAAGAACTTATTATTTTCCAGTGCCGGCTCGTGAAACTTTTTATTAGTAGAGCCACTTGGCATACAAAAAATTAGAAAAACGAAATTTGCATGTTGTGATTTAAAAAATTCTAAAAAAAATAGTGACTGCCAGAATTAGCTTCAAATTTCCTAAATCCATTAGAAATATTGTATTTTTGACAAACTGGAAAATGACAAAATGTCAGCCATCGAAACTTGATTTTTAGAAAAAAACAGAATTTGCATCTTGTGATTTAAAAAATTCCAAAAAAATAGTGACTGCCAGAATTAGCTTGAAGTTTCTCAAATGCATCCAGAAATATTGTATTTTTAACATACTGGTAAATAGTCGACATATCCCGACTGGAAACAAAATTTAAGCACGCGAAACTTGATTTTTAGAAAAACGAAATTTGCATGTTGTGATTAAAAAAATTCCAAAAAAATAGTGACTGCCAGAATTAGCTTCAAAATTCCCAAATGCATCCAGAAATATTGCATTTTTAACATACTGGAAAATGATGGACATACCCCCACTGGAAACAAAATGTCAGCACTTGAAACTTGATTTCTAGAAAAATAAAATTTCCATCTTGTGATTTTAAAAAATTCTAAAAAAATAGTGACTGCCAGAATTAGCTTCAAATTTCCCAAATGCATCCAGAAATATAGTATTTCTAACATACTGGAATATGATCGACGTACCTCCACTGGAAACAAAATGTCAACACTTGAAACTTGATTTTTACAAAAACAAAATTTGCATGTTGTGATTTAAAAAATTCTAAAAAAATAGTGACTGCCAGAATTAGCTTTAAATTTCCCAAATGCATCCAGAAAGATTGTATTTTTAACATACTGGAACATTATCGACATACCGTCACTGGAAACAAAATGTCAGCACTCGAAACTTGATTTTTAGAAAAACGAAATTTGCATGTTGTGATTTAAAAAAGTTCCAAAAAATTAGTGACTGCCAGAATTAGCTTCAAATTTCCCAAATGCATCCAGAAATATTGTATTTTTAACATACTGGAAAATGATCGACGTACCCCCATTGAAAACAAAATGTCAACACTTGAAACTTGATTTTTACAAAAACAAAATTTGCATGTTGTGATTTAAAAAATTCCTAAAAAATAGTGATTGCCAGAATTAGCTTCAAATTTCCCAAATGCATCCAGAAATATAGTATTTCTAACATGCTAGAAAATGATCGACGTACCCCCACTGGAAACAAAATGTCAACACTCGAAACTTGATTTTTAGAAAAATGAAATTTGCATGTTGTGATTTAAAAAATTCCAAAAAAACAGTGACTGCCAGAGTTAGCTTTAAACTTCTCAAATCCATCCAGAAATATTGTATTTTTCATAAACTAAAAAATGATCGACTTACCTCCGCTGGAAACTAAATGTCAGCACTCGAAACTTGATTTAAAAAAAATATAATTTGCATTTTATGATTAAAAAAATTCTAAAAAAAATAGTGATTGCCAGAATTAGCTTTAAACTTCTCAAAACCATCCAGAAATATTGTATTTTTCATAAACTAAAAAATGATCGACTTACCTCCGCTGGAAACAAAATGTCAGCAGTCGAAACTGAATTTTTTGAAAAATTTTATTTTGTATTTTGTGATTAAAAAAATTATAAAAAAATAGTGATTGCCAGAATTAGCTTTAAACTTTCTCAAAACCATCCAGAAATATTGTATTTTTCATAAACTAAAAAATGATCGACTTACCTCCGCTGGAAACAAAATGTCAGCACTTGAAACTTGATTTTTAGAAAAAACAGAATTTGCATCTTGTGATTTAAAAAATTCTAAAAAATTAGTGACTACCAGAATTAGCTTCAAACTTCTCAAATCCATCTAGAAATATTGTGTTTTTAACATACTGGAAAATAAAATGTCAGCACGCGAAACTTGATTTTAAGAAAAATATAATTTGCATTTTGCGATTTATAAAATTCTAAAAAAATAGTGATTGCCAGAATTAGCTTCAAACTTCTCAAATTCATTAGAAATATTGTATTTTTGACAAACTGGAAAATGACAAAATGTCAGCCATCGAAACTTGACTTTTAGAAAAAAACAGAATTTGCAGCTTGTGATTTAAAAAATTCCAAAAAAATAGTGACTGCCAGAATTAGCTTTAAACTTCTCAAAACCATCCAGAAATATTGTATTTTTCATAAACTAAAAAAATGATCGACTTACCTCCGCTGGAAACAAAATGTCAGCAGTCGAAACTTAATTTTTGGAAAAATTTTATTTTGTATTTTGTGATTAAAAAAATTCTAAAAAAATAGTGATTGCCAGAATTAGCTTTAAACTTTCTCAAACCATCCAGAAATTTTGTATTTTTCATAAACTAAAAAATGATCGACTTACCTCCGCTGGAAACAAAATGTCAGCACTTGAAACTTGATTTTTAGAAAAAACAGAATTTGCATCTTGTGATTTAAAAAATTCTAAAAAATTAGTGACTACCAGAATTAGCTTCAAACTTCTCAAATCCATCTAGAAATATTGTATTTTTGACAAACTGGAAAATCATCGACATATCCCCGCTGGAAACAAAATGTCAGCCATCGAAATTTGATTTTTAGAAAAAACAGAATTTGCATCTTGTGATTTAAAAAATTCAAAAAAATTAGTGACTGCCAGAATTAGCTTCAAACTTCTTAAATCCATCCAGAAATATTGTATTTTTGACTTACTGGAAAATGATCACCCTGGAAACAAAATGTCAGCACTTGAAACTTGATTTTTAGAAAAATTTAATTTAGTTTTGTGATTTAAGAAATTCTAAAAAAAATAGTGATTCCAAAAATTAGCTTCAAACTTCTCAAATCCATCCAGAAATATTGTATTTTTGACATTCTGGAAAATACTCGACTTATCCAATAATCAGACAGAGGCCTACCTAATTATTTCATTTATGTACTCGACAGCAGTGGCGGCTCGTGGATGTTCGGCAGTGGGGTAACGGAAGAAAATTTGACCGAAACACCAACGAAATATTTGCTTCCTTTATAAGAGTAAGTAGTGCAGAACGAGCGACATCTTTGTCTTTGCCCTCCCGACGGAAATCCACGAGCCGCCGCTGCTCGATAGCACATGAGCAAAAATGCTTATTCCGTAATGAACTAATTTTCATCATCATGTACGGTGCGGAAAATAGTGTCGTCGTCGTCGCGCTCACGAGATGAAACAGAATTTATTTGCGTGTAAAATACGATTTAATTAAAAATTCTTGCCAAGATCGAAACTGGAGGTAGTGCCATGGCTCCTTGGCTCTACATGACGAGCCGCCCCTGTTATTTTCATTAAAATGCTCGTCACATTTACCCCATAGGCAGAGCTGGCTTTAGGGGTACGGACGCCCGAATGCACGTGCCGTGTGTATAACTGTATATTTAAATTTGTATGTTATTCAAATTGGATAAATCTATTATTATTGAATGAATGAATTTTGGATTTAAGGCGTTCTATTATTATCAGTTGTGAGATTTAGGATATCTCATTATGTAAAATTACACACATTCCAGTCATTATCATTTTGCACTATCAACACTAATTATAGTATTACCTGCAACTCGAGACGTATCAACACTAATTACAGTATTACCTGCCACTCGAGACGTATCAACACTAATTACAGTATTACCTGCCATTCGAGACGTGTGGGGGTAAAGTTTGCGCAGAGTGAGAAAGTATTCAGAGAACGCGACAACAAATTTAAGATGGTCACACCACAACGCTCTGTCAATTTTGTACAGAAACCTCTTCAGAAAAAAATCAGTCGATCGCAGCGCCACCCTCGGTCGTGATTCCAATTCTCTATACAGGGTCCTGCACCTCACCTCCCGTCGTCTATAGCTCAGCTACTAATTAAGTTAGGATTTTGATATTTTGTAGAATATATTTGTATCCTATGATGCATTTCAGGAAAATATTTTTGATTATACAGGGTGTCCCAAAAAGCGTGACGTCATGATGATATTTTTTTTAAATTACATGCTTATTTGGGTACCTTTTATGGTTGCCTGCATACTCCTATAATTTTATTGGAACCGATTCAGGGATATCAGCAAAAAAAAAATTCAAACTAAAAAAAATCAGTTTTGCACTATTGCTTTAAAAAATGAATAAAAAATAAAAATAGTGCCTTGTTAATAAAATCATACAATGTGCTTATTAAATAAGGTCTGATAGTCCCGTTAACCAAGTTTGATCGATATGAATTATACAGGGTGTCCAAAATTTAGTGTCAAACATTTCAAACTTTAAAGCACTTTATTTTTCTTATTTTAAATTGGAACCCCTGTATATTTTTAGGTCATTCCATGCAGAATTAAAAAACAAACTTTTTTCCTTATAACAACCATGTCCCAATTCCTAACGCTTTAAAAGTTATTTGCAGAAAACTCGTTTTATCAACCATTTTACTAAATAAAAATCGAAGGTGGCTTTGAAAAACAATTTATTGACATTAAAATTTAACAAAGTGCCAAGAAACTATTTTGACTTTAGTAATGTAAAAGTTTAAAGCATTGTTAACTTAAGCCCTTTATACTCAAGAATTATATTTTGTCATGGAAAAAAATAATTCTTGAGTATAAAGAGCTTAAGTTAACAATGCTTTAAATGTTGCACAAAAAAACTGTTAGTGGCTGAATGGTCAAACCTATGCCAAAAAAAACAAACAAAAAATTATTGACATTAAATTTTAATTGATATGTTATAATGAGTTTATCTCACCATCCTATGGACGGCGGATGACGGGCAATTCTCTAATAACAAAGGAATAATTTGAAATAATTCACATCACCATAACTGAATTTTATGACAAGCTTTCAACAATTTTTTTTTTTTGCACAAAATGCATAAATTTCAAATTGTTAAATTGTCGGGGATCAGCATAGTTCATGTGCGTTGTTTTGAATGCGTGTTTGTGTGTTTGTGCATGTGTGTGTGTGTGTGTGTGTGTGATTGGCAGAGTAATGATGGCCAGCGAACAAAGCCTGTCGGCAGACAACGGAATAAGCTATGCGTACCGTGCGCTCCAACAATTGATTAACTGTTTCCGGAACAGGCACGCATCCATCACTGCCCGTCGCGTCGCTAAACAGGAGAGATAATGCGGGGGCCCACACTGATTTTCGGCTGGCGATTTTGGGAAATCAAAAAAAAAAAAAATCGGCGGAATTTGCAGTTTGCGGTCAAACGCTAGTCGACAACTGAAACTCGCGGTACGAAGATTTTTTGATGAAAGCAATTTCTAAATTTATAACCAAATCCGGTCCGGTATGGTATTGTAAATTTCAAATCGGACTCGTCTCGGTCCAATCAAAAATAGTTATACGTGTAAAAAAACGCGAATGTTAAGGTTTTCCGGCACTTCTGGAGGCCCGGAAAAACATTTAATGTTTTGTTTTCGCCCGCTTATAGTAAACCCAAGCAGCAACAGATCGACTGTCAACAATTCGCCAAACGCAAATCAAGCGTGCGAACGCCGTAGACATCTGCGCGGCGCGGCTTTCGACGCGACAATCTGTCAGAAAATATTCGATAAATTTAAACTATAACTATGACTTAAAACGTTGAAGGCACCACAATTACTATTCTTTCAATACTAACGCATGTTTGTAATCATCAAATATTTCGATTTTTCAAACACATTCAATCCGTCCGGCTTTACAATGTATTTACTTCACCCCTTTTCCCTATCATCGATCCTAGTGGGCCCGATCTCTTTTTGTCTCCGCGTTATTTATGTATTTCGGCGTCGTCCTCCCGTACCATTATTGACGCCTTAATGGGCCGGATTTGTCCCTGCACGCGCGTCCCGTCGCTGTTTGCAAACACTGATAAATAGCCGGCGCGCGTCTTACCGCCCCTTCCGCCCTTCGGCTCGTCCGATTTTATGGCCCCGGACAGGTTTTAATTAAAACGATATTAAAACGTGCATGCGTGTTTTCTATGTGGGAGATGAAATTTAAAACGTGACCATTGACGGTTTCCAAGGGTTAAACGTATTAAACTCAGCCGTTGCCGCCGTCCGGATTTTATAATGTCCGTGCGTCTGTGTTTTATAGGCGATAATCTCGGTGGCCCGCCTCCCTGCCCCTTGCTTATCTCCTCTTTTTATTTGTTTATCCATCTCTCGGCGATGGATACTTTTTAAACAAACTTCTGATACGCCGCACGCGCCCTTTTTTGTTTGTTTGCCCTCCACTGCGAGAAACTGTTTGGTTCTGTTTATACTTTGTGACAACAAAACGTAAATAACGCCCATATTTATAGCCCCAGTGTACAATATTTGAAATAAACTGGGTTTAAATTTGTATTATAAAATGGTACATTATTATGAAATAAAGGGGTAATAATCATCATAGACCACTAAAGTATACTTCTTTTTCATCAGAAAAAAAAAGAGAAATCGATTGCCGTTAAAAAATTTCAGCTATCTTCAATAGCAAACAAATTAGTCAGTCACCATGAACATTTTAGAAAATTTACAAAAATAATTGATTTTTCAGACTTTGATCGGCCGCAGCGGCTAAACGAAAACTCCAAATTGAACGCGGTTTGCAAATCTGAGCTCCTCGTGCGTAAATTAGTCGGATTAGAGATTTTTAATTTTTGACGAAAACACGAAGAAAAGACATGAGTAAACCCCTAGGAACTTTTGTTAAAAAATGCAACTTTCTTAATAATCATCGTTGACTATTGAAGCATACCTTCTTTTTCATCAGAATAAAGAGAGAAATTGATTGCCGTTAAAAAATTTCAGCTAACTTCAATAGCAAAAAAATTAGTCAGTCACCATGAACATTTTAGAAAATTTACAAAAATAATTGATTTTTCAGACTTTGATCGGCCGCAGCGGCCAAACGAAAACTCCAAATTGAACGCGGTTTGCAAATCTGAACTCCTCGTACGTCAATTAGTCGGGTTAGAGATTTTTAATTTTTGATGAAAACGTGAAAAAAAGACATGAGTAAACCCCTTGGAAATTTGTTAAAAAATGCAACTTTCTTAAAAATCATCGTAGACTATTGAATTTAACTTTATTTTCATCAGAAAGACGAGAGAAATTGATTGCCGTTAAAAAATTTCAGCTAACTTCAATAGCAAAAAAATTAGTCAGTCACAGTGAACATTTTGGAAAATTTACGAAAATAATTGATTTTTCAGACTTTGATCGGCCGAAGCGGCCAAACGAAAACTTCAAATTGAACGCGGTTTGCAAATCTGAGCTCCTCGTACGTCAATTAGTCGGATTAGAGATTTTGAATTTTTGATGAAATCGTGAAAAAAGACATGACTAACCCCCTTGGAAATTTTGTTAAAAAATGCAACTTTCTTAAAAATCATCGTAGACTATTGAATTTAACTTTATTTTCATCAGAAAGACGGGAGAAATTGATTGCCGTTAAAAAATTTCAGCTAACTTCAATAGCAAAAAAATTAGTCAGTCACAGTGAACATTTTGGAAAATTTACGAAAATAATTGATTTTTCAGACTTTGATCGGCCGAAGCGGCCAAACGAAAACTCCAAATTGAACGCGGTTTGCAAATCTGAGCTCCTCGTACGTCAATTAGTCGGATTAGAGATTTTGAATTTTTGATGAAATCGTAAAAAAGACATGACTAACCCCCTTGGAAATTTTGTTAAAAAATGCAACTTTTTTAAAAATCATCGTAGACTATTGAATTTAACTTTATTTTCATCAGAAAGACAAGAGAAATTGATTGCCGTTAAAAAATTTCAGCTAACTTCAATAGCAAAAAAATTAGTCAGTCACCGTGAGGATTTTGGAAAATTTAAGAAAATAATTGATTTTTCAGACTTTGATCGGCCGTAGCGGCTAAACGAAAACTCCAAATTGAACGCGGTTTGCAAATCTGAGCTCCTTGTGTCTCAATTAGTCGGATTGAATTAAAATTGGCGATTTAAAATTTTTGACGAAAACCTGAAAAACTACCCAAGGGTCCCCCCTTCTTATTTTTGCTCAAAAATTGGCTTTGAAATAATTTCCTGAAGAAACCACTGGTTCGTTTCGGGGTTTCTACACATCACTGTAAAGATCACTTCCAGACGCTTCGGAAAATGTTCTTTCGCAAGAACAAATGTCAATTTGAAGCCCGTGACGCATCAGCAAAGAAAACTCGAAAATGGAAAAAATCGAAAAAATCAACTCTTTTAATAATCATCGCAGACCATTGAAGTACACCTTCTTTTTTATCAGAAAAACGAGAGAAATTGATTGGCGGTTTGCAAATCTGAGCTCCTCGTACGTCAATTAGTCGGATTAGAGATTTTGAATTTTTGATGAAATCGTGAAAAAAGACATGACTAACCCCCTTGGAAATTTTGTTAAAAAATGCAACTTTCTTAAAAATCATCGTAGACTATTGAATTTAACTTTATTTTCATCAGAAAGACGAGAGAAATTGATTGCCGTTAAAAAAATTCAGCTAACTTCAATAGCAAAAAAATTAGTCAGTCACCGTGAGGATTTTGGAAAATTTACGAAAATAATTGATTTTTCAGACTTTGATCGGCCGTAGCGGCCAAACGAAAACTCCAAATTGAACGCGGTTTGCAAATCTGAGCTCCTCGTACGTCAATTAGTCGGATTAGAGATTTTGAATTTTTGATGAAATCGTGAAAAAAGACATGACTAACCCCCCTTGGAAATTTTGTTAAAAAATGCAACTTTCTTAAAAATCATCGTAGACTATTGAATTTAACTTTATTTTCATCAGAAAGACGGGAGAAATTGTTTGCCGTTAAAAAATTTCAGCTAACTTCAATAGCAAAAAAATTAGTCAGTCACCGTGACGATTTTGGAAAATTTAAGAAAATAATTGATTTTTCAGACTTTGATCGGCCGTAGCGGCCAAACGAAAACTCCAAATTGAACGCGGTTTGCAAATCTGAGCTCCTCGTACGTCAATTAGTCGGATTAGAGATTTTGAATTTTTGATGAAATCGTGAAAAAAGACATGACTAACCCCCTTGGAAATTTTGTTAAAAAATGCAACTTTCTTAAAAATCATCGTAGACTATTGAATTTAACTTTATTTTCATCAGAAAGACGGGAGAAATTGATTGCCGTTAAAAAATTTCAGCTAACTTCAATAGCAAAAAAATTAGTCAGTCACAGTGAACATTTTGGAAAATTTACGAAAATAATTGATTTTTCAGACTTTGATCGGCCGTAGCGGCCAAACGAAAACTCCAAATTGAACGCGGTTTGCAAATCTGAGCTCCTCGTACGTCAATTAGTCGGTTTAGAGATTTTTAATTTTTGACGAAAACACGAAAAAAAAACATGAGTAAACGCCTTGGAAATTTGTTAAAAAATGTAACTTTCTTAATAATCATCGTAGACTATTGAATTTAACTTTTTTTTCATCAGAAAGACGAGAGAAATCGATTGCCGTTAAAAAATTTCAGCTATCTTCAATAGCAAAAAAATTAGTCAGTCACCATGAACATTTCAGAAAATTTACAAAAATAATTGATTTTTCAGACTTTGATCGGCCGCAGCGGCCAAACGAAAACTCCAAATTGAACGCGGTTTGCAAATCTGAGCTCATCGTACGTCAATTAGTCGGATTAGGGATTTTTAATTTTTGACGAAAACACGAAAAAAAGATATGAGTAAACCCCTTGGAAATTTGTTAAAAAATGCAACTTTCTTAATAATCATCGTAGACTATTGAATTTAACTTTTTTTCATCAGAAAGACGAGAGAAATCGATTGCCGTTAAAAAATTTCAGCTATCTTCAATAGCAAAAAAATTAGTCAGTCACCATGAACATTTCAGAAAATTTACAAAAATAATTGATTTTTCAGACTTTGATCGGCCGCAGCGGCCAAACGAAAACTCCAAATTGAACGCGGTTTGCAAATCTGAGCTCATCGTACGTCAATTAGTCGGATTAGAGATTTTTAATTTTTGACGAAAACACGAAAAAAAAACATGACTAACCCCCTTGGAAATTTTGTTAAAAAATGCAACTTTTTTAAAAATCATCGTAGACTATTGAATTTGAATTTAACTTTATTTTCATCAGAAAGACAAGAGAAATTGATTGCCGTTAAAAAATTTCAGCTAACTTCAATAGCAAAAAAATTAGTCAGTCACCGTGAGGATTTTGGAAAATTTAAGAAAATAATTGATTTTTCAGACTTTGATCGGCCGTAGCGGCTAAACGAAAACTCCAAATTGAACGCGGTTTGCAAATCTGAGCTCCTTGTGTCTCAATTAGTCGGATTGAATTAAAATTGGCGATTTAAAATTTTTGACGAAAACCTGAAAAACTACCCAAGGGTCCCCCCTTCTTATTTTTGCTCAAAAATTGGCTTTGAAATAATTTCCTGAAGAAACCACTGGTTCGTTTCGGGGTTTCTACACATCACTGTAAAGATCACTTCCAGACGCTTCGGAAAATGTTCTTTCGCAAGAACAAATGTCAATTTGAAGCCCGTGACGCATCAGCAAAGAAAACTCGAAAATGGAAAAAATCGAAAAAATCAACTCTTTTAATAATCATCGCAGACCATTGAAGTACACCTTCTTTTTTATCAGAAAAACGAGAGAAATTGATTGGCGGTTTGCAAATCTGAGCTCCTCGTACGTCAATTAGTCGGATTAGAGATTTTGAATTTTTGATGAAATCGTGAAAAAAGACATGACTAACCCCCTTGGAAATTTTGTTAAAAAATGCAACTTTCTTAAAAATCATCGTAGACTATTGAATTTAACTTTATTTTCATCAGAAAGACGAGAGAAATTGATTGCCGTTAAAAAAATTCAGCTAACTTCAATAGCAAAAAAATTAGTCAGTCACCGTGAGGATTTTGGAAAATTTAAGAAAATAATTGATTTTTCAGACTTTGATCGGCCGTAGCGGCCAAACGAAAACTCCAAATTGAACGCGGTTTGCAAATCTGAGCTCCTCGTACGTCAATTAGTCGGATTAGAGATTTTGAATTTTTGATGAAATCGTGAAAAAAGACATGACTAACCCCCTTGGAAATTTTGTTAAAAAATGCAACTTTCTTAAAAATCATCGTAGACTATTGAATTTAACTTTATTTTCATCAGAAAGACGAGAGAAATTGATTGCCGTTAAAAAAATTCAGCTAACTTCAATAGCAAAAAAATTAGTCAGTCACCGTGAGGATTTTGGAAAATTTACGAAAATAATTGATTTTTCAGACTTTGATCGGCCGTAGCGGCCAAACGAAAACTCCAAATTGAACGCGGTTTGCAAATCTGAGCTCCTCGTACGTCAATTAGTCGGATTAGAGATTTTGAATTTTTGATGAAATCGTGAAAAAAGACATGACTAACCCCCCTTGGAAATTTTGTTAAAAAATGCAACTTTCTTAAAAATCATCGTAGACTATTGAATTTAACTTTATTTTCATCAGAAAGACGGGAGAAATTGTTTGCCGTTAAAAAATTTCAGCTAACTTCAATAGCAAAAAAATTAGTCAGTCACCGTGACGATTTTGGAAAATTTAAGAAAATAATTGATTTTTCAGACTTTGATCGGCCGTAGCGGCCAAACGAAAACTCCAAATTGAACGCGGTTTGCAAATCTGAGCTCCTCGTACGTCAATTAGTCGGATTAGAGATTTTGAATTTTTGATGAAATCGTGAAAAAAGACATGACTAACCCCCTTGGAAATTTTGTTAAAAAATGCAACTTTCTTAAAAATCATCGTAGACTATTGAATTTAACTTTATTTTCATCAGAAAGACGGAAGAAATTGATTGCCGTTAAAAAATTTCAGCTAACTTCAATAGCAAAAAAATTAGTCAGTCACAGTGAACATTTTGGAAAATTTACGAAAATAATTGATTTTTCAGACTTTGATCGGCCGTAGCGGCCAAACGAAAACTCCAAATTGAACGCGGTTTGCAAATCTGAGCTCCTCGTACGTCAATTAGTCGGTTTAGAGATTTTGAATTTTTGATGAAATCGTGAAAAAAGACATGACTAACCCCCTTGGAAATTTTGTTAAAAAATGCAACTTTCTTAAAAATCATCGTAGACTATAGAATTTAACTTTATTTTCATCAGAAAGACGAGAGAAATTGATTGCCGTTAAAAAAATTCAGCTAACTTCAATAGCAAAAAAAATAGTCAGTCACCGTGAGGATTTTGGAAAATTTACGAAAATAATTGATTTTTCAGACTTTGATCGGCCGTAGCGGCCAAACGAAAACTCCAAATTGAACGCGGTTTGCAAATCTGAGCTCCTCGTACGTCAATTAGTCGGATTAGAGATTTTTAATTTTTGACGAAAACACGAAAAAAAAACATGAGTAAACGCCTTGGAAATTTGTTAAAAAATGTAACTTTCTTAATAATCATCGTAGACTATTGAATTTAACTTTTTTTTCATCAGAAAGACGAGAGAAATCGATTGCCGTTAAAAAATTTCAGCTATCTTCAATAGCAAAAAAATTAGTCAGTCACCATGAACATTTCAGAAAATTTACAAAAATAATTGATTTTTCAGACTTTGATCGGCCGCAGCGGCCAAACGAAAACTCCAAATTGAACGCGGTTTGCAAATCTGAGCTCATCGTACGTCAATTAGTCGGATTAGGGATTTTTAATTTTTGACGAAAACACGAAAAAAAGATATGAGTAAACCCCTTGGAAATTTGTTAAAAAATGCAACTTTCTTAATAATCATCGTAGACTATTGAATTTAACTTTTTTTCATCAGAAAGACGAGAGAAATCGATTGCCGTTAAAAAATTTCAGCTATCTTCAATAGCAAAAAAATTAGTCAGTCACCATGAACATTTCAGAAAATTTACAAAAATAATTGATTTTTCAGACTTTGATCGGCCGCAGCGGCCAAACGAAAACTCCAAATTGAACGCGGTTTGCAAATCTGAGCTCCTCGTACGTCAATTAGTCGGATTAGAGATTTTTAATTTTTGACGAAAACACGAAAAAAAAACATGAGTAAACGCCTTGGAAATTTGTTAAAAAATGTAACTTTCTTAATAATCATCGTAGACTATTGAATTTAACTTTTTTTTCATCAGAAAGACGAGAGAAATCGATTGCCGTTAAAAAATTTCAGCTATCTTCAATAGCAAAAAAATTAGTCAGTCACCATGAACATTTCAGAAAATTTACAAAAATAATTGATTTTTCAGACTTTGATCGGCCGCAGCGGCCAAACGAAAACTCCAAATTGAACGCGGTTTGCAAATCTGAGCTCATCGTACGTCAATTAGTCGGATTAGGGATTTTTAATTTTTGACGAAAACACGAAAAAAAGATATGAGTAAACCCCTTGGAAATTTGTTAAAAAATGCAACTTTCTTAATAATCATCGTAGACTATTGAATTTAACTTTTTTTTCATCAGAAAGACGAGAGAAATCGATTGCCGTTAAAAAATTTCAGCTAACTTCAATAGCAAAAAAATTAGTCAGTCACAGTGAACATTTTAGAAAATTAAAATTGAACGCGGTTTGCAAATCTGAGCTCATCGTACGTCAATTAGTCGGATTAGGGATTTTTAATTTTTGACGAAAACACGAAAAAAAGATATGAGTAAACCCCTTGGAAATTTGTTAAAAAATGCAACTTTCTTAATAATCATCGTAGACTATTAAAGTTTACTTTATTTTCATCAGAAAGACGAGAGAAATCGATTGCCGTTAAAAAATTTCAGCTAACTTCAATAGCAAAAAAATTAGTCAATCACAGTGAACATTTTAGAAAATTAAAAGAAATAATGATTTTTCAGACTTTGATCGGCCGTAGCGGCCAAACGAAAACTCCAAATTGAACGCGGTTTGCAAATCTGAGCTCCTCGTACGTCAATTAGTCGGAGTAGAGATTTTTAATTTTTGATGAAAACACGAAAAAAAGACATGAGTCTTAGAAAAATGCATCTTTCTTAATAATCGTCGTGGATCATTGAAGTATACCTTCTTTTTCGTCAGAAAAACAAGGGAAATTGATTGCCGTTAAAAAATTTCAGCTATCTTCAATAGCAAAAAAATTAGTCAGTCACCATGAACATTTTGGAAAATTTAAGAAAATAATTGATTTTTCAAACTTTGAACGGCCGCAGCGGCTAAACGAAAACTCAAAATTGAACGCGGATTTCAAATCTGTGCTCCTTGTGTGTTAATTAGCCGGACTCAATTAAAATTGGCGAATAAATTTTTTTGACGAAAACCTGAAAAACTACCCAAGGGTCCCCCCTTCTTACTTTTTCTCAAAAATTGGCTTTAAAATTATTTCCTGAAGAAACCACTGGTTGGATTCGGGGTTTCTACACACCACTGGAAAGATCCCTTCAAGACGCCTCGGAAAATGTACTTTCGCAAAAACAAATGTTAATTTGAAGCCCGTGACGCGTCATCAAAGAAAACTCGAAAATGGAAAAAATCGAAAAAATCAACTCTTTTAATAATCATCGCAGACCATTGAAGTACACCTTCTTTTTCGTCAGAAAAACGAGAGAAATTGATTGGTGTTAAAAAATTTCAACTATCTTTAGTACCAAAAAAATTAGCGTGTCACCATGAACATTTAAAAAAAAAATCGATTTTTTCAGATTTTGAGCGGCCGTAGCGGCTAAACGAAAACTCCAAATTGAACGCGGTTTGCAAATTTGTGCTCCTTGTGTCTCAATTAGTCGGATTCAATTAAAATTGGCGATTTAAAATTTTTGATGAAAACCTGAAAAACCACCCAAGGGTCCCCCCTTCTTACTTTTGCTCAAAAATTGGCTTTGAAATTATTTCCTGAAGAAACCGCCGGTTAGATTCGGGGTTTCTTCACATCACTGGAAAGATCTCTTCAAGACGCTTCGGAAAATGTACTTTCGCGAGAACAAATGTTAATTTAAAGCCCGTGACGCTGCAGCAAAGAAAACTCGAAAATGGAAAAAATCGAAAAAATCAACTCTTTTAATAATCATTGTAGACCATTGAAGTACACCTTCTTTTTCATCAGAAAAATGAGAAAAAATGATTGGCGTTAAAATTTTTTAGCAATCTTAAATAGCAACAAATTTAGCGTGTCACCATGAAATTTTCAAAAAAAGTCGATTTTTCAGACTTTGAACGGCGTAGCGGCTAAATTAAAACTCCAAATTAAATGCGGTTTTCAAACCTGTGCTCCTTGTGTTTTAATTAGTCGGATTTAATTAAAATCGGTCATTTAAAATTTTTGACGAAAATTTGAAAAACAA
Source organism: Ocypus olens (assembly GCA_910593695.2). NCBI lineage: Eukaryota > Metazoa > Arthropoda > Insecta > Coleoptera > Staphylinidae > Ocypus > Ocypus olens. The sequence continues at coordinate 53,274,976 of OU343056.1, forward strand.
ATTGAAATCCTCTGTATACGTTTTACTCTCCCGACATCTAATGGCGTTGAAACACTAAATAAATAATATCGTAATTTTTAATAAAACCGTGATGTTATAATAATATTATCTTGGGCTTATACTCTACTCGTATGTATGCAAAATTTATTTTTACAAAATTTGTTGTTTCGTTTCTGGTGGATGCGCCGGGCAAGACGTTCAAGAAGGCGGCCACCGAATGGCATTCTAGTGATTCTATTTACTCATGAAACCTCTCGAATTTTCTTGGTCTGACTGTTTCATTGGGAAAGGGTCTAAAGGGGTCTGTCGTCGTTTCAGGGCGCATGCATGCGGCTCCGTTGTACACGCCGACGTAAGGAGGTAATTAATACGAATTGAAGGCCTTATTTACATCACCCTGCGGTTACTTACCGAACTATCTATCTTCAGGCTCTGTTGAATATTTATTTTGTGTTTTAAAATGTCTTATAATGGAGTTAATCAATTTGCAAGCGGAAAATTATTGTGTTAAAAATTAATTCCAGCGTAGTTAATCAATTTGCAAGTACAATACAATATGATTTTTATTCATAATAATAAACATCACTTTCATGAAAATTTGAACCTAAATCCCCATAATACTAGGAACACAAATAACACATTCAATTACCCAAAACACAAATTAACACTGTTGGAAAGAGCACCTCATTACATGATGATGCGGTTATATAATAGACTCCCTGCGAGGTATCGTAAAATTGTTATAATAAATAAATTTAAAAGTGAGATAAAACAATTATTATTAGAAATAGAACCATACTCGGTCAGTGAATATTACACATATTTTGGTAATGTTTAGATGTACAGGTTTTTGACTATTTTCTTATCTATATACTTAATGTCATTTAAATGTTAATGTACATCCTTAGGAAATAAATGTTATTATTATTATTATCATTATTATCCTTTGGAGATATACATTGATTCTTGATTTTTTTTTATTACAGAAAAAACAAGAAGAAAGTGCTGGGGGTTGGCGGATCCGACTGCATCGTCAGATTTAAGGGCTAAGCAACGTTGTCGCAAGTATAGAGGAGGCTGTGTGAGCATTACCAATCATCATTGGAAAGCAATTAAGGTAATTCTGGACAAATATATTTAAAATTTGATTATACGGAAATATACAGTGTGTTCCATTTGATCTAGGTATTTTTTTCGCCAAAAACGTAAACATTGTTTGTGCCATTTTGTAGACCAGGTTGCTTTTGAACAATTAAGGTAATTCTAAATAAAGAGAATTTGCTTTAAAATCTGATTATGCACAAATATACAGTGTGGTTTCGTTAATCTAGGTATTTTTTCGCGGAATAGGTAAACATTGTTTATGCCATTTTGTTTGTTGCGTTTGCAAATTTCTTAGAAAACTTTTTTTATATTTCAATAGTTCTGTGAAAGCACATGTAAAACCAGCCACCTTGTGTCTGGAAATGGGATTATCTATAAAAACCATCAACAGGAGACGCCTTAATTAAAATTATATTTTATTAAATTAATTCATCTAAATCATCTGGGTGTTAACCGCTTCACGTCCAGGTCGCCAACAAAAAAATGAACACAAAAATATTTCACAAAAAAATACACCGTTAGCGCCATCTATGGAATATTTTTTCATATTTCTTTGCATAAATAAGTAAATTTGTGACAGTGGAATAATATGTCGTAGAAAAAGGTAACAACAAGAAAAAAGTGATTTTTCAGGATTATCCTATAGCACAAACAAAGCTACATGGGCGCGAAGTGGTTAATACATTACTAAGTTAATTAGGGTAGAATAGACTCTTATTCTTGGTGTTACGTAATTATATAATTTTTGAATTTAGTTATGCTACAGAATTTATTTAAACTTCGTATTACTTTCGACTTAAAGGGTCTTACGCCCATCTTCTTATTCCACGCGCCCTGCTAGGTTAATCCAATCCCTTGCAGCATTTATTTCAATCTACGAAGTGGCCCCTTTACTTAATTACGTCTACATGTTTAGCTTTTTTTATTTCTAATTGTATGGCCGTAAAAATAACACCGATAAATTCATCCTCCCCTTATATTCGGCAATGAATAACACCCAAGTACATACTGCAGCCCCCGAAATAAAATTCAATCGCACCCCCTCTGCTGCCGCCGCTTCCTTTGTCATAATCTTTAGTCGTGTCATAAAGTAGCCCGCACTTTTATGGTATTTATTATCGCCGTCGTAATTTGTGCACCTCGGGGTCAGATATATCTCTCAGAGGTCCGAGTTAACACCGATCGACCCCCGGAAGGCAATGCCGGGGGGGATGAGCCAGAGGCCATTCATCAAAATTATATGGGGGCGGCGTAATTAGCGAAAATATTGCTGAGGTTATCCGGAATTGTGATACTTAAAGTCAAGATCGTTGACTTTGCGAGAGGATGGTTATTGATGAGCAATTTGGGGGAATAAATGGAAAAATATGTCGATTGTTATTTGTAGAGGACAAGAAGGATTGTCTTACAGTAAATTATTAAATGAGTTTCTCTTACCAACATGAAGCACATAATTCCGCCAAAGATGAATAACTTTTTACTTTCTCTCTACTAAATACGGGAAAGTATTGTAATCATAATTTTTAACGCAAATATCCATTTTGAGGCCCCTACCGACAATTTCTGCTAAACATTTTTAGTATACCTGGTCTCTGTGAGTCGGCTCTGCATCTCGAAAATTAAATTAGCTTTTAAGAACACAAGCTTTTTTGGCAAACCGAAGAACTAAAAAACTTTCGGTAAAATTCCAAAAACAACAAGTCAATGAAATGATCCAGTTATATACGGAGAATTTCCTAGTAATATCTATTTAAATTTGAGACAACCTCACTTGTTGCAGAAGCATTAAATAATTTCAATTTCGTCTTAGATTCTTATGCTAGGCTCAAATTGGCCAAAAAAAAATTGTCTTAATTGAAAATATCCATTTAATTGTAATTTTAGAATAAGTTTTTATGGATAAAATAATACGTATCTTTCGCATTCTTAAATTCTTGAATAAACCAAAGGGAGCTAGAAACACTATTCTTTCGAAATTATTTGGTTTTAAAAAATGTACAAACTTCCTCGCAAGTATTTTCAAAATTAATATAAGTTATAAATAAAATGAATAAGACGAACACAACAACCACGGACCTGAGCGGGGATATTTCTCCATTCGAAAAATGCATCGCCCGGACGAGGAATCGAACCCACTCGACTCGTGATGCAGCAGGCAACTACACTACACCAACACGTCCATAAATTTCTTAAAATTCTAGATTTCGGCTTGTCGAGTCTCTAATAAAAAAAAATGTATGCAATATAAAATGCAATGATGGAACTGTAATTTAACTCAGGAAATGCTGTTTTTACTTTCTCCGTTACGAAGTACGAGAAAGTATTGTGATCGTGATTTTTTTTTTTTAAATTTTTTTTACGGAAATATCCGTTTTGGGGTCCCTAGATGCCATTTCAACAATTTCTGGAAAAAAAAATTTTGTGTCTGTGTGTGTGTGTGTGTCTGTCTGTGTGCGCTGTATCTCAAAAACTAATAAAGAAATTGATATGAAACTTTGAACATCCGTCTTATTTGATAATCTGAAGAAAAAATAAATTTTGGTAAAATTTCGTATACCGGAAGTGGGTGTTTACCTTAACTGTTTTTTGTTTTTTGCCAATATTTTCTTAAACATGAAAAATATCACAAAAATATTTAAACAAACATTGAAGACAACAAAGAAATGAACATCTTTTGGTTGAAAATATTTTTCATAAAATCATTGCTATTCGAGAAAAACATTTATTATTATTTTTTTAATTATTGGTTTATAATTTTGAAACGTTAATAGTTACAGCAAATTTTTGTGAATAATAATTGTAGAGAATGTCAAAATGAACAACTTCTAAAGAATAAGTTTTTTTCGAAATCTCTTATCTCTTATCTTAGTTTTTGAGTAAACTGAGTTTTTTTAATTTGAAGTGTAATTTTTCCATCTTTCATAATTTTGACGTTTTAAACGTCAGTTTCACCCAAGTTTACGCAACGCTCGATGTACATTTAAAATATGATTTCAATTGAAAATAAACCATGAAAACGTAAATATAAATACCATCAAATCGGAGAAAGTAACATGATGGCCACATCACCATTTTTTCGAAATAATTTAGGTTTTTGAAATTCCACCGTAGTTTTTTTTTTTTGGTTTGGACAAGCGAAACAAATTCAAAATAAATACAACACGCCGGGATAGAACTTTACAAAAATCATATTCAGCTCACAAAATATCACTCTTTCAAAATCGATTTTGTTGAGAGTTGTGATTTTTTTAAATTTTAGTTTTGCAACGAAAAATAAATTTAAAATAAATACAAAACGCTTGGATAAAACTTTACAAAAATTATATTCAACTCACAAAACATCACTCATTCGAAAAAGTTTAGGATTTCAAAATTCCACCGATTTTCTTGTGAGTTGTGATTTTTTTAAATTTCAGTTTTGATATGTTGAACGCAACGAAAAATAAATATAAAACGCCTGGATACAACTTTACAAAAATTATATTCAGCTCGAAAAATATCACTCTTTCGTAATAGTTTGTGATTTCAAAATTCCACCGATTTTCTAGTGAGTTGTGATTTTTTTAAATTTTAGTTTACACTCGTCATGAAGAAATGGCAACGTGACAAGCACCTACTTGACATAACACAAAATATTACCAATTTGTTCATGACGAGTCACACAGCTAACTGGTTAATACATTTTTGTCCACTCTAGAAAGAGTACCATCACTACTACTAATGCATCAAAGTCGATGAATACAGATTTGAATGAAAATCTTTCGCCCGACTAATCCCACCTATTTATTTTTTATTTATCGAAAATTAGCCCTCGAAATTCGAGTGAATAACTGAAACGAACCGTGAGGGCCCCTATACCTCTTAATTTTTTCCTGCACGCCTCGCAACAATACGCAACGAGCACCACTCACTCGCGATCACTTAGGGGGCGCATAATAAATTAAACGGGTCGTGAGGGCCCCCGAGGCAACGCGATACCTGTTGTGCGTCCGTTTGGGCGATTGTAAGTGTGAAAAATCAATTGGGGCCCCGTTAAGGGCGCGGGGGGTGGCGGCGGGGCGAAACCCCGGCACGGCGCCCCTCGGGGCCCCTGGAAGAGATCAAAGGGCCAAAGGGCGCCCCTCGCTTCCTGGAGGCGTCGGACCGAAAACTCGTCGACGAGGAGAAGGAGGAGGTGGAGGCGGCGGCGTGGAGGGTCCTTTCGGCGTGTCGCCGCCCCAGGGACGAAGGCAACTCTGTGATGTTTAAATTATGAATTTAGATGTGTATTAATGCGGCAATGGAAGGGGGGGTGGCCGGGGGGAGGCGGTGATATAATTCGCCGGGATGAATTTCCGGAAAGAAACCGATACCGCTGACGTGATGACGGTCGTGTTTTGGGTTGGATAAGGCTCCCCGCAGGGACACCGGGACTAAGGGATACGTTACCTAGTTAAATCCAACACCGGTGAAAGACGTAATTATATAAGAAATTTTAATATTATAGGGCTCATGTTAATTAACTCCTTATCCTATAGCTTTGAAGGATTTCAATATCATACGTTTTCAGTAAAAGCTGAAAACCAGCGATGTTTTGTGAGCTGAATACAATTTTTGTAAAGTTTTATCTAAGTGTTTTGTATTTATTTTTCGTTGCGTTCAGCACATTAAAACTGAAATTTAAAAAAAAATCACAACTCACAAGAAAATCGGCGGAATTTCAAAATCCCAAACTATTTCGAAAGCGTGATGTTTTGTGAGTTGAATATAATTTTTGTAAAGTTCTATCTTGGCGTTTTGTATTTATTTTTAATTTATTTTTCGCTGCGTTCAACATATCAAAACTGAAATTTAAAAAAATCACAACTCACAAGAAAATTTGGTGGAGTTTCAAAATCCCAAACTATTTCGAAAGAGTGATGTTTTGCGAGTTGAATATAATTTTTGTAAAGTTCTATCTTGGCGTTTTGTATTTATTTTTAATTTATTTTTCGCTGCGGTCAACATATCAAAACTGAAATTTAAAAAAATCACAACTCGCAAGAAAATCGGTGGAATTTCGAAATCCCAAACTTTTTCGTAAGAGTGATGTTTTGTGAGCTGAATATAATTTTTGTAAAGTTCTATCTTGGCGTTTTGTATTTATTTTAAATTTATTCTTCGTTGCGTTCAACATATCAAAACTGAAATTTAAAAAAATCACAACTCACAAGAAAATCGGCGGAATTTCAAAATCCCAAACTTTTTCGTAAGAGTGATGTTTTGTGAGCTGAATATAATTTTTGTAAAGTTCTATCTTGGCGTTTTGTATTTATTTTTAATTTATTTTTCGCTGCGATCAACATATCAAAACTATAATTTAAAAAAAATCGCAACTCACAAGAAAATCGGTGGAATTTCAAAATCCCAAACTATTTCGAAAGAGTGATGTTTCGTGAGTTGAATATAATTTTTGTAAAGTTCTATCTTCGCGTTTTGTATTTATTTATTCTTCGTTGCGTTCAAAACATATCCAAACTGAATTAAAAAAAAATCACAACTCGCAAGAAAATCGGTGGAATTTCAAAATCCCAAACTTTTTCGTAAGAGTGATGTTTTGTGAGCTGAATATAATTTTTGTAAAGTTCTATCTTGGCGTTTTGTATTTATTTTAAATTTATTCTTCGTTGCGTTCAACATATCAAAACTAAAATTTAAAAAAATCACAACCACTAGAAAATCGGTGGAATTTTGAAATCACAAACTATTACGAAACCTAGTGAAAGAGTGTTTTTGGATTTTTTTTTGCGATCCGGAATTTTCAAAATGACAATTTGAGTTTATACGCGGTTATTTAGAAATGTGATGCAGGGGTATTTTCTAATCTTACTAAATCGTGAGGTAGAATTGATTTTGAGTAAATCTGGAAGATTTCAAACTGGTGGCAGTTGTTTTTGTATTTTTTTTTGCGATCTGGAATAAACGCATTTTTAAAATGACAATTTGAGTTTTTACGCATTTATTTAGAAATGTGATGTAGGGGTGTTTTCTAATCTTACTAAATCGTGAGGTAGAATTGATTTTGAGTAAATCTGGAAGATTTAAAACTGGTGGCAGTTGTTTTCGTATTTTTTTTTTGCGATCCGGAATAAACGCATTTTCAAAATGACAATTTGAGTTTTTACGCATTTATTTAGAAATGTGATGTAGGGGTGTTTTCTAATCTTAGTAAATCGTGAGGTAAAATTGATTTTGAGTAAATCTGGAAAATTTCAAGTTCGTGGCAGTTGTTTTTGTAATTTTTTTACCGATCGGGAAAAAGCACATTTTCAGAATGACAATTTTGCGAGTTTTCATGCGATTTTTTTATAGACAGGCGTGGGGGAGTTTTGTATTTTTTCTAAATCATGAAGTAGAATCGATTTTAAGTAGATCTGTAAAGTTACAACTTGTGACAGTTGTTTTCATATATTTTTTTAGCAATCGAGAATAAGCGCAACTTCGGAATGACAATGTTGTGAGTTTTCGTGTAATTATTTCGAAACCTGGTGGGAGAGTGTTTTTGGACTTTATTTGAATCATGAAGTAGAATTGATGTGGAGTAAATCTGAGAAATTTCAAACTAGTGGCCGTTGTTTTTGTATTTTTTTTTTGCATTTTCAAAATGACATACGTTTGAGTTTTCATGTGGTTTTTTAGAAATGTGATGAAGAGATATTTTTGAATCTTGACTGAATCGTGAAGTAGAATTGATTTTGAGTAAATCTGAAAGATTTCACACTGGTGGCAGTTGTTTTTGTATTTTTTTTTGCGATCGAGAATAAACGCATTTTCAAAATGAGTTTTTATGCGGTTATTTAGAAATTTGATGACTAATCTTCACTGAATCGTGTAGTAGAATGGATTTTGAGTAAATCTGGAAAATTTCAAGCTCATGGTAATCTTGTAGAAATTTGAAAGATCTTAATCTTCAAAGTTCTGAAAAAAATAAACTTAAATTAAGGTCATGAAATTTTGAAGTAACTTGTTAAAACAACTACTTCTCTGGCTTGTAATAATTTGAAAAATTCTTCATCTTTAAAGTTCCGAAAAAAGTAACCTATATTAAGGTCATGTAATTTTGAAATCACTTATTGAAACAACTTCTTCTCTGATTTGTAGAAATTTGAAAAATTCTTCATCTCCAAAATTTAGAAAAAATTAACCTACATTAAGGTCATGAAATTTTGAAGTAACTTATTGAAACAACTGCTTCTCTCGCTTGTAGAAATTTTAAAAATTCTTCATCTACAAAGTTTAAAAAAAAAAACCTATAGTAAAGTCATGAAATTTTGAAGTACCTAACTTATTGAAACAACTTCTTCTCTGGTTTGTAGAAATTAAAAAAAATTCTTCATCTCCAAAGTTTAGAAAAAATGAAACAATAGTAAGGTCACGAAATTTTGAAGTAACTTATTGAAACAACTACTTCTCTGGCTTGTAATAATTTGAAAATTTCTTCATCTTCAAATTTTAGAAAAAAATTAACCTTTAGTAAGGTCTTGAAATGTTTGTTTTTATATTTTTTTACCGATCGAGAAAAAGCTCATTTTCAGAATGATCATTTTGTAAGTTTTCGTGCGATTATTTTGTAAACTAGTGTAGGGGAGTTTTGTATTTTTTCTAAATCATGAAGTAGAACTAATTTTCAGTAGATATGGAAAATTACAAGCTTGTGATGGTTGTTTTTGTATTTTTTTTTGCAATCTAGAATAAGCGCTACTTCAGAATGACAATGTGAGTTTTCGTGTAATTATTTCGAAAGCTGGTGAGGAGCGTTTTTGGTTTTTAACTGAATCATGAAGTAGAATTTATGTTGAGTAAATCTGAAAGGAATCAAACTGGTGGCAGTTGTTTTTGTATTTTTTTTTGCATTTTCAGAGTGACAAATGTTTGAATTTTCGTGTGGTTATTCAGAAATGTGATGGATATATTTTTGAATCTTCACTGAATCGTGAAGATTCAAAAATCCTGAAAATTTTATGCTCGTGGCAGTTGTTTTTGCATTTTTTTTTGCCGATCGAAGAAAAGCTTATTTTCAGAACGACATTTTTGGAATTTTTTGTGGGATTAATTTGTAAACTAGGGAAGTTTTGTAATTTTTTTTTTAATTATGATGTAGAATCGATTTTGAGTGGATCTGTAAAATTACAAGCTTGTTTTCCTATTTTTTTAGCAATCGAGAATAATTGCAACTTCAGAATGAAAACGTTGAGTTTTCTTGTAATTCTTTCGAAACCTGGTGGAAGTGTGTTTTTTGATTTTCACTGAATCACGAAGTAGAATTGATTTTGAGTAAATCTGAAAGATTTCAAACTGGTAGCAATTGTTTTTGTATTTTTTTTTTGTGATCGAGAATTGGCTCATTTTCAAAATGGCAATTTGAGTTTTTACGCGGTTATTTAGAAATGTGATGCAGGGGTGTTTTCTAATCTAACTGAATCGTAAAAAAGAAATGATTTTAAGTACATCTGAAAGATTTCAAACCGGTGGCAGTTGTTTTTGCATTTTTTTTTCGCATTATCAATATGACAAATGTTTGAGTTTGCGTATGGTTATTTAAAAATGTGATGAAGGGATATTTTTCAATCTTTACTGAGTCGTAAAGTAGAATTGATTTTGAGTAATTCAAAGCTCGAGGCAGTTGTTTCTGATTTTTTTTTTACCGATCGAGAAAACGTTCATTTTCAGAACGAGAATTTTGCGAGTTTTCGTGCCATTATCTTGTAAACTCGTGCGGGGAACTTTTTTTTCTCTAAATTATAAAGTAGAATCGATTTTGAGTAGATCTGTAAAGTTACAAACTTGTGACTGTTGTTTTTGAATTTTTTTTTTTTGCTTTTACAAAATGAGAAATGTTTAAATTTTCGTGTGGTTATTTAGAAATGTGATGAAGGGATATTTTTGAATCTTTACTGAATCGTAAAGAAGAATTGATTTTGAATAATTCTGGAAAATTTCAAGCGCGTGGCAGTTGTTTTTGTATTTTTTTTTACCGATCGAGAAAACGGTCATTTTCAGAATGACGATGTTGTGAGTTTTCGTTCGATTATTTTGTAGACTGGTGTAGGGGAGTTTTTTTCTTTTTTCTAGATCATGAAGAAGAATCGATTTTGAGTAAATCTGGAAAATTTCAAGCTCTTGGCAGTTGTTTTTGTATTTTTTTTACCGATCGAGAAAACGGTCATTTTCAGAATGACGATGTTGTGAGTTTTCATGTGATTATTTTGTAGACTGGTGTAGGGGAGTTTTTTCTTTTTTCTAGATCATGAAGAAGAATCGATTTTGAGTAAATCTGGAAAATTTCAAGCTCGTGGCAGTTGTTTTTGTATTTTTTACGGATCGAGAAAAAGCGCATTTTCAGAATGACGATGTTGTGAGTTTTGGTACGATTATTTTGTAGACTGGTGTAGGGGAGTTTTGTATTATTTCTAAATCATGAAGAAGAATCGATTTTTAGTAAATCTGGAAAATTTCAAGCTCTTGGCAGTTGTTTTTGTATTTTTTTTACCGATCGAGAAAACGGTCATTTTCAGAATGACGATATTGTGAGTTTTCATGTGATTATTTTGTAGACTGGTGTAGGGGAGTTTTTTCTTTTTTCTAGATCATGAAGTAGAATCAATTTTGAGTAAATCTGGAAAATTTCAAGCTCGTGGCAGTTGTTTTTGTATTTTTTTTACCGATCGAGAAAACCGTCATTTTCAGAATGACGATGTTGCGAGTTTCCATGCGATTATTTTGTAGACTGGTGTAGGGGAGTTTTGTATTATTTCTAAATCATGAAGTAGAATCGATTTTGAGTAAATCTGGAAAATTTCAAGCTCGTGGCAGTTGTTTTTGTATTTTTTTTACCGATCGAGAAAACCGTCATTTTCAGAATGACGATGTTGTGAGTTTCCATGCGATTATTTTGTAGACTGGTGTAGGGGAGTTTTGTATTATTTCTAAATCATGAAGTAGAATCGATTTTGAGTAAATCTGGAAAATTTCAAGCTCGTGGCAGTTGTTTTTGTATTTTTTTTTACCGATCGAGAAAACGGTTATTTTCAGAATGACGATGTTCTGTGTTTTCAAGTGATTATTTTGTAGACTGGTGTAGGGGAGTTTTGTATTATTTCTAAATCATGAAGTAGAATCGATTTTGAGTAAATCTGGAAAATTTCAAGCTCGTGGCAGTTGTTTTTGTATTTTTTTTTACCGATCGAGAAAACGGTCATTTTCAGAATGACGATGTTGTGAGTTTCCGTGCGATTATTTTGTAGACTGGTGTAGGGGAGTTTTGTATTATTTCTAAATCATGAAGTAGAATCGATTTTGAGAAAATCTGGAAAATTTCAAGCTCGTGGCAGTTGTTTTTGTATTTTTTACGGATCGAGAAAAAGCGCATTTTCAGAATGACGATGTTGTGAGTTTTGGTGCGATTATTGTGTGGACTGGTGTAAAGGAGTTTTGTATTTTTTCTAAATCATAAAGAAGAATCGATTTTGAGTAAATCTGGAAAATTTCAAGCTCGTGGCAGTTGTTTTTGTATTTTTTACGGATCGAGAAAAAGCGCATTTTCAGAATGACGATATTGTGAGCTTTCGTGCGTTTATTTTGTAGGCAAGTGTAGGGGTTTTTTGGATTTTTTCTTAATCATGAAGTAAAATTGAAAGAATTTACTTAGTGTTAGCGTTAGCTAGATGGCGCCAGCGTTGCTGCACTAAAAGTCAACGTACGTTTTCCAATGATCCATTGATTTATTCAGTCGAAGTACGTGTAATATTTCTAATAAATATAATAAAGAAAGAGATGTAATTATAGGGCATTTCTGAAACAAGATGAGTTATTCCGAGCTCTCAAAAAAAAAAAAATCAAAACTTAATTTATTCTCAAGAAAGTATATACAAGAATGCAATACATATAAATGAAAATATGTCATTTGGATAATAGAAAATAAATACATAGAATTCAAAATAGCATAAATGGCTATATTTATATCTTTAACACGAAAATAGGATTAGTTTAATTTGCTGATGCTTATTTTACATTGAGGCTCAATACAAACTCATTTTTGGTGTTAGAAAAACTTATATTTCGAAATCACTTTTAAAAACTTGGCTGATTTGTAATAAAAGTGTCTCAATAAATGTATTCTCTCGCTCTCTCTCTCTCAGTTTTAAAATTACATGGATTTTATCTTCTATCCCGCCATGAATTCCCATTTTAACTTGTCATCTTTATTAATAAACAATGTGCATGTGTAGCAGTAATTTAAAAATTTAATGTATTGCGAAAAAACAATTGATAAATTATTTGATGAGGTGTCATCACCGTGGAATTCGGGTGAATTTTCGCTGTGGGCATTTGCATTTTATCGGACGGAATCGCGATACTTCTGGGCAAGAGGGCCGTTTAACGTTCGATATTTTAATAAAACTTTATCGCCGCGTAAAAGTCGCCTTAAGATGTTTCACCGTATAATGGCCAATAATTTGGTTTTATGGCCAATCGGGCAGACACAATTTTAAGGCCTCACTTGAGGGCCTCTCCGGCAGTAAATTCTTCACATCCGTCATATTTATCCTCGGACTGTTAATTCGCCCTTTATTCACAATCGACAAAATGAAACATTTTAAACGGGGAATAAATAATATTAAATAACTTACTTTAAACATCAGTCGTACACGTTGTTATAATTGCGCTAAAATCGTTAATAAAAGGACTGAAGTTCAAGGTCTAACAGGAAATTGAAATGCATTAATGTAATTTAATGTTTTTTAATAAAAGAATTCTGTCATTAATCAAAATCGTTGGTTAATTCATTATTATGAGGTTTATGCATGAAGCAAAACGAAGAAAAATAGGAAGATTTTTAAATGTTATTTATCTAGTAATACATACCATGAAAATCATTCAATATCCGGCGTGGCACTAGCCAGGAAGTAGTTGTTCAATAAGTTATTTGTTTGTTTGTAGTCTTAGTTGTAGTCACGAACAGGCTGAATATTCATATATTCAGGCTACTTTCGTCTTTATTGATTTTTTTTTAATTTTATTTTGTAGAAAAAGCAAATTAACTTCTTCGTCTTTTCCTTCTTCGTCTTCTCCTTCTTGCGTAGTTAATGGCCTTCACTTCTAGGCCCTGTCGACCAATCACAGTGCCAAATTAAATTATTATTTACTAAATAGAGTAAAAGATTATGGTTCTGGTAATGACCAGTTAAATTTTTGGAAAAAAATATTTGCGAAAGTTTATTAATAGCCGTTTTGTGGTCGGACTCTTCGAAATTTTAACATTTTATGTTACTATTTCTTATTTTTTTTTATTTGCGACAGCAAAGCTATGGTTACTTAAAAAATCTGGAATCAATCATTTGATATTTTTAAGTAACCATAGCTTTGCTGTCGCAAATAAATAAAAAACGGAGAAACAATGTAACAAATTGTACAGAGCTATAATTATAAACCTGTTAAAAACGAATAATAACCACGGTGTCAAATTTGACCAAAACACTAGACATCGGACGCAACAACCCTCCTATACATATAGAACATTCAAAAGCGGCCCCCTTCTGGCCTGTAATTACAGAGGGGTGAAATTAAGAGCCCGAGGCGCGATTTCACACCTCGCCACAAATGAGACGTATCAGATGATTTGACGGGTTGACGGGCACCAATGGACAGATGGGCGCTCATCGTCCGATCATCTGATAAGGCATACCCATTGATATAAAACCCCGGTCCGTGATTGCGCGCACAAAGGGCCCGGAGGGCCGCGCGATCGCTAAGAGGATTACCTCGGGGGGGATGACGATGACCGGTTTTTAGTTTCGGGCATATGGCCACCACAAAGCACTCTCACACTTTTTTTTGCTTCTTTCGACGGATGTTACATATCGGAAAAAGATGGGGTGTTATAAATCAAAAGTGGGCAATGTCAATGATTTTAGAGAAAAATAAATAAAATCAATATTATGTCGTGAATAGCTTTTAGGAAATATTAAGGGAGTTGGTGTTACTATCGGTGTAACGGTAACATGGATAACATTGCTAACTTAAGCTCTTTGTACTCAAGAATTATTTGTTCCATGACAAAATATTATTCTTGAGTATTTATTTATTTATTTCCCAACAGAAAAAAACATCCAGTTACAGTAAACAATCAAATTAAAACTAATTAAACAGTAAAAAGAAAAATTATGAAATTATGTCGAAATAAGGTACATAATAACTAAACACTAAAATTAAAATAAACTTTAAAGTATAAAGAACTTAAGCTAACAATGCTTTAAACGTTTATATTACTAAAGTAAAAATAGTCTCTTGTCACCTTGTTAAATTTTAATGTCAATAAATTGTTTTTCAAAGCCACCTTCGATTTTTATTTAGTAAAATGGCTATTGAAATGGTTGATAAAACGAGTTTTCTGCAAATAACTTTTAATGCGTTAGGAATTGGGACAGGGCTGTTATTACGAAAAATATTTGTTTTTTAATTCTGCATGGAATGACATAAAAATATACAGGGGCTCCAATTTAAAATAAGAAAAATAAAGTGCTTTAAAGTTTGAAATGTTTGACACTAAATTTTGAACACCCTGTATAGTTCATATCGATCAAACTTAGTTAACGGGACTATCAGACCTTAATTAATAAGTACCTGGTATGATTTTATTAACAAGGCACTATTTTTATTTTTTATTCATTTTTTAAAACAAAAGTGCAAAACTGTTTTTTTTTAGTTTTAATTTTTTTTTGCTGATATCCCTGAATCGATTCCAATAAAATTATAGGAGTATGTAGGCAACCATAAAAGGTACCCAAATAAGCAATAAAAAACATAGCATGTAATTTAAAAAAATATATCATCATGACGTCACGCTTTTTTGGGACACCCTGTATAATCAAAAATATTTTCCTGAAATGCATCACAGGATACAAATATATTCTACGAAATATCGAAATCCTAACTTAATTAGTAACTGAGTTATAGAAGACAGGAGGTGAGATGCAGAACCCTGTATAAAACTCATTTTTTTAAATGGCCAGAACGTGGATACTTAAAATTATAGGGGTGTACCGTTGCCATCCATATTGCCAAAAATATTGGTTCTATTGGTAGTTAATGTGGAATTGTAAGAATGTCACCATCAATGAGCAGCGTGGACTTTTAACACGTTCATCGCCGTTCACGCGATATCGCGTGTTGAGGCTCCTCACCAAAAGGCCGTTAACTCGCTAACGAATTTCTGTGCGGGATAGTACAGTGATAAACGTGTTCAAAAATAGGTCTTCTATTTGCAATCTGCTCTCATATCACTCGTATTTATCTGAGGCCTTGTAAAATGGATATAAATTTGATGCTGTGTCTACTGATTTCTCCAAGGCGTTTGATGTATTTTATTGAGAAAATTAGAAACTATTGGATTGTATTAAGAGTGGTAATGTTTACTGTTCGGGGATTAAAGTTACATCTGGTATTTCCCAGGGCTCGTACTGTAGACCTATTTTATGTTTGTTGTTTCTTAATGATATTGGAAAAAGTTAGCAATATTTGATTCGCTGACCACTTAACATAAAAATAATCACTGACCAAGAAAAGTTACAAAGAGATTTAGATAAGTTAGCTTAATGACGTGAAATTAGTTATCCAATTTTTAACACGTTGAGTGCCGTATGGTGCTAACATGATCTCACGCACATTTTGGACATATACGCCGCGTGAGACATACGTGGTCTCGCACGTTCCATGGAGCAAATTTTCCGTGTGACGCCACTTTTGTCTCGCCGAATCTATTAAAACTTTATTCATCAATTATTGCGATAAAAAAAAAATAACGGCCTCCTGAGATTTTTTTTTAATACATTGCGGCACTCAACATGTTAATTTAAAGAAATGTAGTTCCATATAATTTCATCGCGTAAGAGCAACATACTATTATCAGCTTAAGGAGGTCACTTCCTCAAAAATAAAAAATAAATCGTTGTTTTTTAATCGTCGATTCTCATTCGACACTCAATTCTGCGTATACAGGGTGTCCCATTTTCAAATTCAAATTCAAATTCAAATAATTTATTTCGTGATGAATACAAACATTCATGTGAAATATGTCAATACAATTGTAAAAAACTGCCACCCCAAATATCTCGAAACCTGAGCAACATGGCAAAAAATGTTTCTGATGAAAGTTGCAGGGTTCGTTGCTGTTGATCTTGAAAATGACCTTGGCGTTAATTTTCAAGGTCAAACGTAGGTCAACTTTGATTTTCAAAAGGAACCCCTTATTTTTTATTGCTGGATCGTATTCTATGGGGAAAAATACAAACTTTTTGTAGGAAACGTTTTTTCGAAAATCCTTTTTTTCACGAATTTTGTCTGTCATGTTGTTTGAAATCTCAGGCTGTGTTTGATGCATTATCCTCGGCATTGGCATCAAAGGTGCGGGAGCAGAGCAACGCAATGAGCTGTCAGTTGTTATTTGATATTTAAAAAATATGTCATTTCTTAGCGCATTTGAAAAATTTGAATGTAATTCCGCGTAGGATGATATTTTTAGATGTTTTTTAATCACGTGATGCACATTTCACTCACTCAAATTCAAGTTCAGAGTGCCGCGATTTTGTTTGTAAGCAAGGTGCGTCTATTATTTTGTGATATGTTAAAAATATATCATTTGTGAGCGCATTTGAGAAATTTGAAGGTAATTCCACGTGCGATAATATTTCTAGAAATTCTTTAATCACGAGGTGCACATTTCAGTCACTCAAATTCAAGTTCAGAGTGCCGCCATTTTATTTACAAGCAAGGTGCGTCTACTATTTTTTGATATGTCAAAAATATGTCATTTCTGAGCGCATTTGAAAAATTTTAAGGTAATTCCACGTCCGATAATGTTTCTAAAAATTCTTTAATCACGAGGTGCACATTTCAGTCACTCAAATTCAAGTTCAGAGTGCCGCCATCTTGTTTACAAGCAAGGTGCGTCTACTATTTTGTGATATGTCAAAAATAAATCATTTCTGAGCGCATTTGAAAAATTTGGAGGTAATTCCACGTGCGATAATATTTCTAGAAATTCTTTAATCACGAGGTGCACATTTCAGTCACTCAAATTCAAGTTCAGAGTGCCGCCATTTAGTTTGTAAGCAAGGTGCGTCTATTATTTTGTGATATGTCAAAAATATATCATTTCTGAGTGCATTCAAAAAATTTTAAGGTAATTCCACGTCCGATAATGTTTCTAAAAATTCTTTAATCATGAGGTGCACATTTCAATCACTCAAATTAAAGATCAGAGCGCCGCCATTTTGTTTACAAGCAAGGTGCGTCTACTATTTTGTGATATGTCAAAAATATGTCATTTCTGAGCGCATTTGAGAAATTTGAAGGTAATTCCACGTGCGATAATATTTCTAGAAATTCTTTAATCATGAGGTGCACATTTCACTCACTCAAATTCAAGTTCAGAGTGCCGCCATTTTGTTTACAAGCAAGTTGCGTCAATTATTTTTTGATATGTCAAAAATACAGGGTGTCCTAAATAGAGTAGGATTGCATGGGTATCTTTCTTATTCTTAAAGCTAGAGATCTGGTTAAATGGGCAATGTTGTACAGTTTTCTATGCTGATTCAAATTATGTTGAGAAATTTTTAAAATTTCGAGCAGTTTAGAAAATATTTAAAAAAAAACTGAAAATCGCGATTTTCAAAAAAATCAAATATCTCAATAATTATTAAAGATGCGAAAAAAAGTTTTAAATGAAACTTACTTGGTTTAATTAGGCAAACATAGAAATCAAGTCAAAATAAAATTCAAGATGGCGGTTTCCGAGATATTAATACCAACTTTCTTATTTCAAATGGCCGCCATATTTGATTTTTACACGCATAAATATACTTTTTTTTTTCTTTTCAACGATGTACAACAACCTATGTCAAAATAAAAAATAATGGAAATATTTAGTAGACGCGCCTCTACTATTTTGTGATATGTCAAAAATATATCATTTCTGAGGGCATTTGAAAAATGGAAGGTAATTCCACGTTCGATGATATTTTTAGAATTTTTTTATCGCGACGTGCACGTTTCACTCACTCAAATTCAAGTTTAGAGTGCTGTCAATTTGTGCCCAATTATTTTTTCTGATGTCAAAAATATGTAATTTCTAAGTGCATTTGAAAAATTGTTTAATCACGAGGTGCATATTGCACTATCAAGTTCAAGTTCAGAGTGATGACATTTTGTTTCCAGGCGAATTGCGTTGAATATTTTCATATTGGCCAACAAGAAATATTTTTAGAAGTCCCACTAAAATAAATATGAAATGTATCATAAAAATCTCTTTTATTCCATCAAATCAGGGAAAGTAACACGATAGCTACATTTCTTAACACATTTTGAAAAACGAAATTGCCTGGATTCATCTGAGATTTAATTTATTTTTTATTTATTTTAGTCTTTATTTAAAAAAAATAGTATACAAAATTGTAATACAAATTAATGAAATTTCAAACAACACGACGGAAAAAAATCGTAAAAAAACTCGCATTTAGAAAAAAACGTTTCCTACAAAAAGTATGTATTTTTTCACCTAGAATACTATCCCGCAATAAAATATAGCGGGTTCTATTTGAAAAACCAAAGTTGACCTTCGCTTGACCTTGAAAATTAACGCCAAGGTCATTTTCATGGTCACCAGAATATGTCCCCCTCCGAACCCTAAAACTTTTATCGGAATTTTTTTTTTCCTTGTTGCTCAGGTTTGGAGATATTTGGGGTGGCAATTTAAAATGGGACACCCTGTATAAACAATGTTTTTTACATTTTTCCGATTAGTAGAAGTAATTGAAATTTGTAAGCAAAGTTGGGAAGGCGTGCTCTTGTAGGACTATTTTTAAGTTTTTTGACTCTCCTGAAAAATTTACTTCATTAATTTTTCTACCCTGTAATACACTAATTTTATAGTAATAGTAATTTATTCATGTTTTGACAAACAAGTTTTAAATTCGTCAGAAAATTTCGCAGAATTATAATTTACATCAAGTTAAAATAGGGATATAAATAAATAAAATACATGTTCTAAAATAAATTACATGAGAAACCACAAACATTTTAAAAATTAAGTCACTACTAAATCAGAATATAAGTACAAATATAATATACAGGGTGTATTTGAAATAACGAACAGGCTCGTAACCACAAAGAGATTATATTATTTTTAAACAATATTCGCAGTTATTTTGTTTATAACTGTAACAAAAAGCCCGCAATTAATTATTAAAGTTAATGAGTGAAAATACACAGTGGTAATGTGACCTAATTTTTAAACAGCATCGGCTTTAGATATCGAATTACAACAAGCGCGTAGGAAATATCTGAGTGCTCTTTAAGCGTCAATGAACTTGAGGACTGTTTATCTTTTACAAAAAAAAAAAACGTTGCGATAACACTTCAAATTTCGGAGGCAAGAAATCGAATCTCGCATTTTAAATAAACAAACACACATTCCATGCAGACCTTATTAAATGAGAAAAGCATCGGTTCTCAAAATGTTTAAAAAAACCTCGAAAAATTAGGAAAATTCAAAAAAAAAAATTTCGAATAAAGTTTGACGGAAATGGGTTCACAAATATTTTGTGAATGTGCCCTTAAATGCCTGTTCGTTATTTCAAATACACCCTGTATAAGCCATTAAGTCATATTACCAACATCATCAGCATTTAGAAAACCATTTATATCGTAATATTATTTATTTACCAGAACAGGGTATTTTATTTAAGGACAGTTACTAATATAAAATATTCGAAATTGAGAGTCTGCCATTTTATAAGTTTACAGACAGTTTTCCGCGAAAAAAACTGTACCGAACATCCGCCGTTTTTTCTTCCACGTCTGAAAAGCAAACAAACAAGGAGAAACGGGCGCGAAAAAAAGGGAAGTTCATCGACTTGTGAACCGACGTCCACACATATAGTGAGTCTTACGGGGGTAAGTCCGGGACGTATCGATTCCGGGGACGCATCTAATTAAAAGTCCGGGCACGTCGCGCCCTCAACTCCGGTGACACTGTTTCGCCGGTACTCTCCGGGACTACGGGAGATCCGTAAAAAGGAGAGAGAGAGAGAGAGAGAAAACACGGGGGGCGCGCACTTTTTAAATCGCCAAAGTGCGATATCCTCCGCGCGCCATCCTCGTCACTTTACAAAGTGTCGCCTCTAACGACGTTGTCGAAGTTTCGAATAAATAAAGATTATTACGTCGACGGGCGACGCGCAGGAACAAAAGTTTTTTCACTTAGAAAGGTTATGACCGGAATGTTTGATGATGAAAAGGCGCTTTTTGGAAATTTGATGAATCGTCGCTTTAATGTGAAAAGTTGATAAATTGCAATTTTCTCGTCGCACACAATAAGAAAAAAAAATACTAATAATTGATATTTTAGTGTTTCACTCTTTCAAGGGGCATATACGTAGAGGGGTAGAGAAATTTTAAATGAAGTATATTAAAAAATTAGAGGTATTTAGCCAGGGGCGGCTCGTTATGTAGAGCCAAGGACCCATGGCACTACTTGACCACCGCACAAATGAGGGTTTTAAAAAACATTTTTATTGTATAAAGTTTTACGTCTTGTGAAATCTTTGAGAGTCATTTGCAAAATGTATTCGAAAATGTTCTATTCTGGTACTGCAATGTCCACATCTTCGCTGAGGTTAGCTAGCAAATTGTTCCTGACACACTTCAGGAGAAACAAACGGTTGATTCTTCTAAATAGAAATTGCAGACGAATTGCAGACGAATTTCAGGTCGAAAATCATTTTTATCTTCCAATAAAATATCCATTCTTTGACATATTGACGAAACAGTTGATTCACAGCATTCATCGAATTTTGTGCAGTATGTTCCTGATGGAACCAAGTGTTTTCATAGACTTGAGAAAATCTAGTCAGTTTTTGTATGAGAAATGTTTCTGTTATTGAAACGAAACGAAAAAGTAAATTTACCGCCAAGTGTTGTTATTATCGTTCTGGAAAAAGAAGAATACCACGGAAAAAATAATTCACAGCAATAATCGAATTTCAGGCAGCACGTTCCTGTTGAAACCAGGTGTATTCATTGATTTGAAGACATCTAGTCAGTTCTTGGATGACAAATGTTTCAATTAACAAAACGAAACAATGTGAATTTACCGCCAAAGTGTTGTTATTATCGTTCTGGAAAAAGGAGAAGAAAAAATGTGCTGCCACCTATTTTCTATTTTCAAACATAAAGTAATAACTTTCAGTTTTTTTTTTCCTTTTTGGAATGTATAGTTGAACTTTTGTAAAAAAGGTGTTTACCGTTTACGTATAAATAAATAAATAAATACAATAATGCCCATATCCTTTAAACATAGAAATGGATCGATGGCCATTTATAATTCGCAGATTTTCAATAAAATGTGTTTATTTTTATTATCATAGAAATGGACAAGTTAATTAATTATTTTTATTAAAATTCTAGCTATGAAATATCCAAGTGATATATTATGATGAATAATGGTGATGATATTACATTTTTAATAACGGCAAGATGTAATGAGAGAAACATTACCCGACACACGATTACGTGTCTACATATATAGCATATAACTCATATAAGGGACAATGGTCGATTAGTTTATTACGTTAATAATGGGGAAATGGAGGGCGGGTCATGGCGGACGCACCCATACATAATATTCCCTCGAAATAACAACCTATGGCATCACAAAACATCATTCCCGAATCGGGAAAAGTGGGAAAAGCGTGCGATCGCGGATAGTCCCGGCGCGTCGCGATAGATGGCGACTGCGTGTACTAATGGAGCCAAGGAGTAATATAAAATTGCGTGCGGTAATAAAACCTTTACTATAAAATATTACCATTATTTCGTGTATGTACACTTATAAATTACATTGTTTTAATGGACTATGTTGATAAATTAATAGGAAATAGGAATCGAAAGGATGAGTTTTGAGTATTTAGTATGATTAAATTAAAAATAAAATAATTCTCTCCTGCTTAATGATTTTTTTTCTACTGGTCCAAGCTTCACTCAAACTGATGAAATTTTGCTAAAATGCAAACAAACAAAACCAATAAAAAACAATGCGAAAAATTAAGAACAATTATTTAAGGCTGAACATAAAAGAACGAACACAAGATTGATCAATTTCAAATAAGTGAACTTTGAATTTTTTTAATATTCATACAAAGACACATTTTTAATGCGGAATATTTGGTGTATCAAGTGTGGATGACTTTTTGAAACCATCTTCAAATTTCTTAAAAGAGCTATTGTTTGAATTTCGCATGGATAAACTCTAACCATTTTCCTATTTTCACGGTAATCAATTTGAAGAAGCAATCCATGTGGCTTTATTCTCTTCTATTTTATGTATATTTTTATTTTTTAAGGTTCAAATTAAATTTTAAATCTAAGCAGGCGTCTCGAATAAGTATCTTTATAGTCCCCGAAATCCTGAATCAAACATTAACATGGGATAAGACACAATAAATTTTTTGACCATACACTCAACAACCACCCTTCTTTAATATGCCATGAGAATCAGAAAACACCCCATCCCTAGATTTTTAAATAAACCCGCGCGAAGCGAGAAGAGTGATTTTTTTAAATAGCGCATTTCCCAACTGATGGAAAAAATTGAAAAACAATTGCTACGAATTCCAAACTTTCCAAATACAGTCAACAACCATCCTCCTTTAATACGCCATGAAAATCAGAAAACACCCCATTCCTAGATTTTCAAATAAACACGCGCGAAGCGAGAAGAGTGAATTTTTGGAATAGCGCATTTCCCAACTGATGGAAAAAATTGAAAAACAATTGCCACGAATTCCAAACTTTCCAAATACACTCAACAACCATCCTCCTTTAATATGCCATGAAAATCAGGAAACACCCCATCCCTACATTTTCAAATAAACACCCGCGAAACGAGAAAAGCGAATTTTGATTGAAAAAATTTTCGGCAAATACGCTTTTATCAAAACTAAAGTTTTATCGACCATAAAAACATGTATAATGAAGTAGAAGCTTCCTACAAAACAAATATTAATTTTAATAACCATCGAAATATGTAGAGCCTTCCCAAAATGTCGTGACACATTGCGCAGTGAACATCTTAAATTTCAAGAGAGGGAACGCCGGAAACTCATAATTATTCAGTTAATATACACACAGAATCGGTCGTAAAGTGTTGATTCATCGTTAATTCGGTGATGCGACCACGCGTAGATTTGTTATCGTGTTCCGTCGCTCTGCGCAAATTTTACCCCAAGTGTCACGACATTTTGACATAACTCTACCAGGTCAGTTTTAATATCTATCGAAATACTAGCATACTGAACATCTAACAAGCAATAAATATTTCTTGAATAACTTTCACACTTAATACTTGGTGAAACATTTTGAGAGTAATAAAAATTAACACTTGGTTTGTTTCACAAAGGGTATAGCCGAATAAGATGGTCAAAAGTGCGCCCGAAGCAAATCAATAATCGCGATGACTGGATGAAGGATTATTAAAAATGCCGTTGATTGCTCGAAATTTCAACCCCCTGAAGCAATTCGTTGTCGAGATATGACGTGAATTTTACGTTTTTTTTTTTTCTCGTTTTATATGGCACGAATCAAGCTGAAACCACGTCTACCCAAAATAAAAGAAAAATTACATCTCGCAGTATTTTTTTCAATTTTTTTGGCGTCAAATTCAAATAGAAAAATGAAGTAAAAGTTTTCAAAATTCATTTTTGCAGTGAAGGCATTCGAGGACTGTCTCAGTTTTTTTTTCTGTAAATGTGTTTTACCAAATTGTATAACATACATTTTTTCAGAATTTTAAACAGTGTGGAAGATAGTTAAAATAATTAAAAATCACTTTTACCACCTTAAAAATTTGAATTTCGCGCCAAAATTGTGATAAAAAAAGTTATTTTTGTGAAGTGTATCTCTCTAATTTAAAAAAAGATAATCATTTCACAAAAATAACTTTTCAAATTCAAATTTTTAAGGTGGTAAAAGTGGTTTTTAATTATTTTAACTATCTTCCACACTGTTTAAAATTCTGAAAAAAATGTATGTTATAGAATTTAGTAAAACACATTTACAGAAAAAAAAAACTGAGACAGTCCTCGAATGCCTTCACTGCAAAAATGAATTTTGAAAACTTTAACTTCATTTTTCTATTTGAATTAGGCGCCAAAACAAATTGAAAAAAATACTGCGAGATGTAATTTTTTCTTTGTTTTGGGTAGACTTGGTTTCAGCTTGATTCGTGCCATAGAAAAGGAGAAAAAAAAATAAAACGTAAAATTCACGTTTTCGGTCATATCTCGACAACAAATTGCTTCAGGAGGCTGAAATTTCGAGCAATCAGCGGCATTTTTAATTATCTTTCATCCAGTCATCGCGATTATTGATTTGTTTTGAGGACAATTTTGACCATCTTATTCGGCTATACCCTT
The DNA here is from genome assembly GCA_910593695.2 of Ocypus olens. Taxonomy (NCBI): domain Eukaryota; kingdom Metazoa; phylum Arthropoda; class Insecta; order Coleoptera; family Staphylinidae; genus Ocypus; species Ocypus olens. The sequence continues at coordinate 53,299,566 of OU343056.1, forward strand.
TGTTGTTTATTTACTCGACCAGTTTCGCTTGTTACAGCATTTTCAAGAGTGAAAACTCCAAACAAGAAAATTGTGAAAGCAACCAAGTGTTAATTTTTGATTTATCTTTTATTACCCAATGCAGTGACGGCTCTCGGCGGGGTGACTCACGGTACGGTCGAGGTAGCAGAGGTGGTAATAGAGATGGGTGCGGTCTCTCCAACCGACCCTGCCTATAGCTTTTATGAGGATTCCAAAGTGTCGTAGAAGTGTCAAATCCACATATTTCATTCGCTCTCTCCTGGTTAAGAAAGGAAAGAATAATTCGGTCCCGGACACCATTTTGCAACAGTTTGAAATCCTTTAAAAAATTGAACTATATCTGTATTGCCACCTCTGCTACCTCGGTCGTACCATGAGTCACCTCTCGAGCCGTCACTGGTCGAATGACCTCGTGATCGTAACTGCTAATGTGCAGTGGCGGCTCGTCAACTTTTGGTTTGGTGAGGCACAGATTTAATTTTATCTACACATCCTTTTAAAATGTCCCTATTTTCCTTCACTTTATTATTATACGTTTTGATTTCAATTTTCCGAGCCGTCCTTAAAACAATAAGTATATTTAGTTTACACAATTAAATAAGACGTATGTTAAAAGTTTCATATCAATTGCTGTATTAGTTTTTAAGATACAGCGCACACAGCAGACACACACACACACACACACACACACAGACACAATTTTTTTTTTCCAGAAATTGTTGAAATGGCAATTAGGGACCCCAAAACGGATATTTCCGTAAAAAAAAAATTTGAAAAAAAAATCACGATCACAATACTTTCTCGTACTTCGTAACGGAGAAAGTAAAAAAATAAATAGTGATATAATAGAATTTCACAACGTTTTCTAAAATCTTTACTACCCTATAAACTAACTTATATTTTTGAAAGTCTGCCAATTTCTCTGAGTAATGCATTTTTTTAAATTAATGTTTTGAGTTTTCGAACAAGTGAACAAACAAAATCTAAAGAAAATTAATTCTTATATGATGGAATTCCTCAAAATGTTAAGTATATTCACACCTTTAACTTAAACTTTGATTTTTAAAAATGTGTCAATTTCTACGTGAGTTATAAATTTAAAAAAATAAACTTTTTAACTGGTCGAATATTTGACCAAAGAAAAAATAGAAAAAAATATCGATTTGATTGAATTCTTTAAAAACTCTGATGCAGTCATAATGCATTTATTTACCTTTGATTATTTATATGAGTCAATTTCTGCGTGAGTTATGAATTTATGTTTAGTATATTCACACCTTCAACTTAAACTTTTATTTTTGAAAGTGTGTCAATTTCTACGTGAGTTGTAAATTTAAAAAAAATGAACTTTTTAACTGGTCGAATATTGGACCAAAGAAAAAAATTGAAAAAAAATCGATATGATTGAATTCTATAAAAACTCTGATGCAGTCATAATGCATTTATTTACCTTTGATTTTTTTAATGAGTTAATTTCTGCGTGAGTTATTAAATTTTGAAAATTAATATTTTAAGTTGTCCAAGACTTGAACAAAAAAATCTATTTTTTTAATATATCCACAAAACATCTACCTTTAAAACTAACTTTAATATTTGAGAATGTGTTAATTTTTCCTTAAGTTATGAATTTTGAATATTTTAACTTGTTGAAGACTTAAACAAAACAAAAATCTAAAGTAAAATTGCGTTCCACTAATATTTTAATAAATAGACAAAACGACTGACTACCTTCAAAACTTTGATTTTTGAAAATGTGTTCATTTTTGGGTGTTATGAATTTTTGAAAATTATCGTTTTAAGTTGTGTTCTGGTATGATTGAATTTATCAAAAATTCTAGTATATTCACAAAACATCTGCCTTTAGAATTATCTTCGATTTTTGAAAATGTGTCTATTTTTGCGTGAAATATAAATTTTCAAAAATTATTTTTTTTAAGTTTGTCGAATATTTGAACAAAAAAAAATAGCAAAAATAATACCAATATGATTAAATTTCTTAAAAACTCTAATATAATCATAATACATTTTCCCTTAAAATTAACTTTGAGTTTTGTTTATTTTTGCGTGAGTTATGAATTTTTCTAGATTAATATTTTAAGTTATCGAAAACTTAAACAAAATATATGAATTTTTGAAAATTAATATTTAAAGTTGTTGAACACTTGAACAAAAAATCTATTTTTTTTTAAATATATTCACAAAACATCTACCTTTAAAACCAACTTTAATTTTCTTAAATGTGTCACTTTTTCCGTAAGTTATGAATTTTTGAAAATTAATGTTTTAAGTTGTTGAACACTTAAACAAAACAAAAATCGAAAAGGAAATAAGTTTTGATATGAGAAGAGTTCTTCAAATATTTTAGCATATTCACAGAACATCCACCTTTGAAACTAGCTTTAATTTTTGAAAATGTGTTCATTTTTTCGTTAGTTATGATTTTTTTTAGTTAATGTTTTAAGTTTCTGCTTTTCTCTTGTGAAATAGATGTTTTGAAAATAAAATTTAAATTTAAATTGAATAACTAAAATTTTCTCAGTGATTCAACATAATTCCGTTACAAAATCCGCTAGCCGCTAAAACGAAAATTATTCCGCAATTGGGATTCAAAATCCGCCAGATCTAGCGGATTTTTCGCTTACTTGGCAACACTGGCCTTAACACAGCTGACAATGGCGAGCGCTGCGACTATCTTCTCTCTATCGCGCGCAGTGCAGGATTTACGTATAACCTACATAAGCTATAGCTTAGGACCCCCACTTTCTTGAGCCCCCCCCCCCCCCCCCAAAATTGTCCGAGTGAGCAATTGTCATATATACAGCAGAAGAAGATAAAAAAAATGAATTTAGAACAACGATACAAAATAAATTATGTTACCTCAATCTTATGTGCATAGACAAAATACGTAGTTTATCATTCAAGGCAAGAAAGAAAATATTTTAGTTTAATAGAATTCCTTAATAATTATAACATGTTTCAAGAGATTAGATAATAAGCCTTTGTAAACTGAGCCTTTTAAAAACACTTTTATTTCTTTTTACCAGAGTTTCCATTTTTAAGTTTGTTATAAATAAAAATGATTTTAAGTTAAAGATTAATTATTTCACTATCTATATACTTCTCAATTATATTTCAGTTTAACCCTGAAGGTATCTGAAAATTATATTTGGCACTGACATGAAGTATCTGGACTAAAATAGCTTAGGGCCTCATTAAGTCTAATTCCGGCCCTGATCACGCGGGTGATTTCCGACCAATGAGAAGCCTTTGAGGCTCCCCTCCAATATCGAAATAAATCTGCACATTACAATGAATGCGATATATGTAAACTGTACGGAGGCATATTGAGTTGCATAAATTCCGATCGCGCTGGTTTACATTTGCCTCAAGTCCGGCCTGGGTGGGCGCACTAATTCTAATCATTCAAAATCGGAAACATTCCGGTAATACATAATTTCATAATTAATTATAAATATTAAAGCCCACACATAAGAAATTTATTGAATAAAATTCTATATTTTTTTATAATATGGGAAATTAATGGTGAGGCAATGCCTCACCTGCCTCCCCTGACGAGCCGCCACTGCTAATGTGGTGTATTTTGTTAATTGTTTTTATGAATGAATTATTTGTGACGAATTAATTGGAACGACCGCGCGTGTTAATTAATGAGTTTTTAGGCGGTCAGCGTTTTGCATGCCGTTTTTTTTTTACGGGCGCGTAATTGGTATGTATTTATTCAAATCCATTGGCGGCTCGTTCGGCGGCGCGGAAAAAGTGAAAGTGCGTCCGTGCGTCCACCGCCACCACCGCCACCGGGGCGCGCTCTTAATCTAGGGCACGGCTCTTCGTCCCCGCCGATAACCCAGATATTCAAATCAGCCCTTATGTTAATGTGTGCAGAAGAATAATCTTATGGGGGCGGCGGCGGCGGCGGTGTCGTAGATCGCGGGCCGAACTTTGAAGTTCATAAATCCCATAAATAAGCCGTTCTCATTTGCAAGGCAGATTGGGCGATGCACCCCGAGACTTCCAAGGACGCACCGCCGGTGAGGAGGGATGGTGGGACGGTGGATGCAGTGCGCCTGCCCGCGCCGCCGCTGCCACCTCCACCTGGGGGGCTACGCGGGCCATACGCGACCGTCTCGCGCCATTGCGCATGTCGAGAGGACCAATGTTGCTTTCGGTGAGGTGATCTCGTTCACGAGAAATCCTCAAATTTACGCACGTAACGTGTATGAAACTTCTTAAGGACATAATTAGTGAGAAAATACTCGAATTCACTTTTAAGGTTGGATTATACCATATGTATAAAAATTATTTAGATAAGGCATGGCCATGATAAACAAAATCACGGTCTTAGATTAGTTCAGTACGTTGTTGACTTTATGTCACTACTGGTGGCGAAGACGTGATGCGACGTATCAAATCTGCAACGTACGTACGGAAATACAAAGCCACCCTATATCTAAATAATTTTTATACATATGGTATTTGGTGTATCACGTGAAGTTAACACGTGAAGTTAATTTATTGTTCTGGTTTAGAAATATTGGTCGGTACACGTCACATATTAGGGTTACGTTGTTTTCATAGTTGGCAACAGAGTGGGGTAATTATTTTAGGCTTTAAGTAAATTTGGTTGCCTAACCTATTCATGCGTTGAGGTGATTGTTCTACGATTGAACATAGGCGTTGGCGATGATATGTTCAGAGTTAAAATAAAAGCCCTGTGTATTTTTTCCGTACAAGAGAAACTTGATATTGCAACACTGTGAGTAATCAATCACATGGAATAAACTGATAACTTGTCAGATATCAGCTGCTCTAACCTAACCAAAAAATATTACCCCAAAAATCCTCCGTGGTGAATGTTGATTATTGTTGCTTGGCAACACATACACGACCGCAAACGGCACATATTGCAAAATGGCGTAAAACGTGTTTGTGATGTAATGTTGTCAATGAGACTTCGAAAATGAACGTGGTATTCTTTGATCAATGGATCTTTGCATGCACGTCATAGATAGCGACAACATTTTCATGCGTTAAGTTGAATTAGACACAATCACGTCGTCCAGGGCGAGAAAACTCGGTCTGCGGTAATGACGCACACGCAAAGATCAATTGATCAAACTATACGGCTCTCAACTTCACTGAATTTAAGTGTCATGTCAGTGACATATGCATTTCAATTCATGTGCGACTGCGATTAATTTCGTTTTGAGACACACTAGTGAAGACTTTCCTTTAACCTTGACGAATACACGATAATGATCAGCATTAACCCTTTGCACTCGTATTTATTAGTGATAACACGTATTGTGTCGACAATAAGTCGACATACGAGTGCAAAGGGTTAAATATCTTCATTCATATATTCAGGGCTTGTAATTTATTTAATGCTACTGCAAGAAGTAACTCTTTTCAATTTTAATTTACTATCGTTGTATTGACATTGTGATCATTAGTCACTAGAGTACGCCTGTGTTCAGAGATCGAGTTGAAGTGACCCCCTTCGTACGAAGACATTGGCGGCCGAGGCTCGCGTCTCGCGAGGTATAACTCTCGTCGTCTGCGGCCGCCTTTATTTGGGGGTTGGGGTCGAGGGGGTGGCGCGCGCGCCGCGGCGTCCAGGTGACGCGCGTCCCCGATCGTTATTCGGCGTCGGCGTCGGCGTCGCCAGCCAGCCAGCCATCCAACTCTCTCTCTCCGGCGCCCCTCTCGCCGCCGCCGCCCCCCCCGGCCCCGCTGAGGTGTCCTTATCGGCTAATGGAGAGCCGGAGCACAAGACGCGGACGTTTCCCCGACCTTGAGAGCATATCTGCTAAAACTACTTAATATGAGGGAAAGGTCAGACTAACGTGGATCGATATATGAATTATTCAATAGGTACGGGGGGGTTGAAAGTGAATGAACTTTTTCTCTTCCCTTACTTCCTCTTACTTACCTACGTACCGTACGAACGTACGTAGAAAATGTGTCACGAAATGAATGAAGCCGACAATTGTAACATTTGCGGTAATACTGTAAACATTTGAGACATAAATATTTTTGAATTTTGAATTCAAATTTAGAGAGAGAAAGAAACAACACATTTATTGAGATACTTTTACAAATGACCTCAACAGACAATTAACCAGAAATCTTTCAGCCTTGAAATATTTGTGATTCTGAGTAACTTTTTCGATAAAACTAAGCCTTCTATGATTTCTCATTTTTTTGCTTTCATTATCACAGTAGGCTCTAGGATTGCAGTAAAATCATCTTTAAAAATGCCTTTTTAAAGAATAATTAATAATAATAATAAAGTTTATTTCTCAAAGATATAGCAGATACAACAAAAATCGATATAATGCCAATAAGTATGTGTATCAATATATAATTAAGAAATTTGTCAGAGAAAAGAACATATCAGAGGTATATTAGTTGCAGAAATATGTAAAATATTCTTCGATTGTATAAGGTTCCATATTTAAGAGTAATTTTTTGATTTCATTTTTGAATTTAATTAAATTAAAATTAATTAAATTAATTGAATTTTAATTAAATTGAGCCCTTTATTTTGAAAGTGGGGCGTCTATTTTTTGTTACTGCGAGGTATTTATAGGTTTGTATTTTGATAAATTTAAAAAATATTGGTAAGCACTAAGAGATATATTTTTGTATTTTGTGGTATTAGATAATGTATGTCTATTATCCAATAGTGTTTATAGTGCTGGCTAAAAAAATAATAAATGATGCAGATTTCGTTTTCTCTAAATTATAGTTTCAAGTGTTAAAATTATTGTTTCCAGTGAGGGTACGTCGATTAGTTTCTAGTATATCAAAAATACAATATGTCTGGATGGATTTGAGGAGTTTGAAGGTAATTCTGCTAGCGACTAATTTTTTAGAATTTTTTAAATCGTAAGTTGTAAATTTTGTATTTTCTAAATTCAAGTTTCGATTGTTGAAATTTTGTTTCCCGGGGGGATAAGTCGATTATTTTCTAGTATGTCAAAAATACAATATGTCCGAATGGATTTAGGAAGTTTGAAGCTAATTCTTCCAGCCACAATTTTTTTAGAATGTTTTAAATCATAACTTGCAAATTTCGCTTTTTCTAAATTAAATTTTCGAGTGTTAACATTTTGTTTCCAGTGCAGGTACGTCGATTATTTTCTAGTATGTCAAAAATACAATATGTCCGAATGGATTTAGGAAGTTTGAAGCTTATTTTGCCAGCCACATTTTTTTTAGAATTTATTAAATCATAACATGCAAATTTCGCTTTTTCTAAATTCAAGTTTCGAGTGTTAACATTTTGTTTCCAGTGGGGGTACGTCTATTATTTTCTAGTATGTTAAAAATACAGTATGTCCGAATGGATTTAGGAAGTTTGAAGCTAATTCTGCCAGCCACAATTTTTTTAGAATTTATTAAATCATAACATGCAAATTTCGCTTTTTCTAAATTCAAGTTTCGAGTGTTAACATTTTGTTTCCAGTGGGGGTACGTCGATTATTTTCTAGTATATCAAAAATTCAATATGTCCGAAAGGATTTAGGAAGTTTGAAGCTTATTCTGCCAGCCACATTTTTTTTAGAATTTTTTAAATCATAACATGCAAATTTCGCTTTTTCTAAATTCAAGTTTCGAGTGTTAACATTTTGTTTCCAGTGGGGGTACGTCTATTATTTTCTAGTATGTTAAAAATACAGTATGTCCGAATGGATTTAGGAAGTTTGAAGCTAATTCTGCCAGCCACAATTTTTTTAGAATTTATTAAATCATAACATGCAAATTTCGCTTTTTCTAAATTCAAGTTTCGAGTGTTGACATTTTGTTTCCAGTGGGGGTACGTCAATTATTTTCTAGTATATCAAAAATACAATATGTCTGAATAAATTTGAGAAGTTTGAAGGTAATTCTGCCAGCGACAAATTTTTTAGAATTTTTTTAAATCGTAAGGTGCAAATTTTGTATTTTCTAAATTCAAGTTTCGAGTGTTGACATTTTGTTTCCAGTGGAGGTACGTCGATTATTTTCTAGTATATCAAAAATACAATATGTCTGGATGGATTTGAGGAGTTTGAAGGTAATTCTGCTAGCGACTAATTTTTGAGAATTTTTTAAATCGTAAGGTGCAAATTTTGTATTTTCTAAATTCAAGTTTCGAGTGTTGACATTTTGTTTCCAGTGGAGGTACGTCGATTATTTTCTAGTATATCAAAAATACAATATGTCTGGATGGATTTGAGGAGTTTGAAGGTAATTCTGCTAGCGACTAATTTTTGAGAATTTTTTAAATCGTAAGGTGCAAATTTTGTATTTTCTAAATTCAAGTTTCGAGTGTTGACATTTCGTTTCCAGTGGGGGTACGTCGATTATTTTCTAGTATATCAAAAACACAATATGTCTGGATGGATTTGAGGAGTTTGAAGGTAATTCTGCTAGCGACTAATTTTTGAGAATTTTTTCAATCGTAACATGCAAATTTTGTATTTTCTAACTTCAAGTTTCGAGTGTTAACATTTTGTTTCCAGTGGGGGTACGTCGATTATTTTCTAGTATATCAAAAATACAGTATGTCTGGATGGATTTGAGGAGTTTGAAGGTAATTCTGCTAGCGACTAATTTTTGAGAATTTTTTTAAATCGTAAGGTGCAAATCTTGTATTTTCTAAATTCAAGTTTCGAGTGTTGACATTTGGTTTCCAGTAGGGGTACATCGATTATTTTCTAATATATCAAAAATACAATATGTCTGGATAGATTTTAGGAGTTTGAAGGTAATTCTGCTAGCGACTAATTTTTGAGAATTTTTTAAATCGTAAGGTGCAAATTTTGTATTTTCTAAATTCAAGTTTCGAGTGTTAACATTTTGTTTCCAGTGGAGGTACGTCGATTATTTTCTAGTATATCAAAAATACAATATGTCTGAATGGATTTGAGGAGTTTGAAGGTGATTCTGCTAGCGACTAATTTTTGAGAATTTTTTAAATCGTAAGGTGCAAATTTTGTATTTTCTAAATTCAAGTTTCGAGTGTTGACATTTTGTCTCCAGTGGGGGTACGTCGATTATTTTCTAGTATATTAAAAATACAATATGTCTGGATGGATTTGAGGAGTTTGAAGGTAATTCTGCTAGCGACTAATTTTTGAGAATTTTTTAAATCGTAAGGTGCAAATTTTGTATTTTCTAAATTCAAGTTTCGAGTGTTGACATTTTGTTTCCAGTGGAGGCACATCGATTATTTTCTAGTATATTAAAAATACAATATGTCTGGATGGATTTGAGGAGTTTGAAGGTAATTCTGCTAGCGACTAATTTTTTTAAATTTTTTAAATCGTAAGATGCAAATTTTGCTTTTTCTAAATTAAAGTTTCGTGGATTTTACGCTTGGCCTTGGTACCTAGACCATTAGCCATCGTCAATAACAATCTTCTACCAAACATCAAAAGTGGACCAAATTAGCTTTAAATCGCGCTTTGTGTTTTTTTGTTAAAGTTACTTTTTCCTATTTTTTTCAAAACATTATTTTTTGACTTGTGCGATATGTGAACGAGATTAATATTTTGTGTTTACAGCATCGCGAGTCTACTGTATTAATTAATTGCAATTTCAAAGAAAGTTGTACGAAATTTTCCACTATCGTTATATATTTCCTTATATCAGTTGTTTAGGGGGGGTGGATTTAATGGCAATATTGAAACGCACTTCGATAAAAGCTAATTCCGGCATCCGGAGCGTGCGAACCGCCCTCATTATTGCCGTTATTACCAGAAATATAGAAAAATAAGAAAAACGTACCCTCCGATCCGGAATGAATCCGTATGGGGGATTGAAATGTAACAATAAAACAGTTAATAGACGAGGTGTCATGTGCCCTCGGGCGCGCCGCAGGGCCGAGGGGTGCCGGGCCCCCCGATACGGCTAATTTGAACCGCGGGTAGCCGGCGATAAGTGCGCGGACTTCCCTTTGTGCCCTTACTTTTTGCAACACCACCGATCATTCGATTTGTATGTATGTGCGTATGGATTCGGGCCTTTATGTGTGCGCGCAAAGGGCAGCTGTTGGTCGCCACTTAAAACGCTTCCAACGACGCGACACCAGTCACGGGGATTAATTTACCAGAGCGGACGGATTAGCGCCCTGCACATTTACCTCCCTCCGGCTCCACCCGAAACAAAACATTCGCACAATAAGACAAAAAGTTGGTTTCATATTTTGCACTGCAACTGTTACGATATTGCATCTTTAGGGTATATTTTGAGCTTCGTATGATTGGAAGGTGTAAAACCCTTAATCAAATCTGTGGTGTTGGAGTAAAGGGGTATACGTTAATTTTTGGAAAAGAGGTTCAACTCGACTTGTACTCTTCTACCCAAACCGAACTCCCATGTTTCTCAGTTGTCCCCCTTTTCACTTCCTTTTTTTTTCAATGATGACATGAGATTCTGACTTATTTCTCTTTACTCCAACATAGAGATCACCTATCTAAAGCCAGTGACCCATTTAAAAAAAAAATGGACATATACCCCTTTACCCCGAAATTATTGCTGATATTTAAAATGCAAGATGTAAATAGTGAATGTAATTAGAATTATGGTATGAAAACGGTATTTTGAACGAAATTTATGTATAGCCAAAAGTGACTTAAAATGGCACGACCGATAATCGTAAAGATGGATCGAAAATAGTCTCAAGCGAAATTGAAATATTAGCGGTTGACCACACATGTAAATATTATTGTTTGCCGATAAACCTCGCATTAATTATTTCCAGGCGACGAATGCCTTCATGCCTTATTATCACGGTTCCGGTTATACATTCATATAAGATGGTAATAAACTTCCAGCAAAAATACCGCGATCATTATTTCCCGAGAAACTTCAGTTAGCGATATGATAGCAATCTATCGATTATTATAAACTTTTAAACCGCTTTATTAGTTCAAGTCGCTTCTTGTATGTATATGGACAAGAAAGCTCATTAAGGACGCAGCCCAAGTCGTCGCGATTTTAATAAGGCTCTCCTCCAGTGTGTGTGTGTGCACCGGCGCAAGAGATTTATCGTCGACAACATATATTTATTCATTATTCATTCATTCTATTCCGATCAATTTTTTCCGAAGTTTCCGAAGAACCGACGTCCGCATAAGGAACAACGGCCCATAAAAAACCCATCAGTGACCGCCTTAAAAATGTCAATTCAAATGTGTGATATTCGAAACGGGTACGCGCTCAGAATGTATCATCATCTTGGCCAGCGCGCGTCCAGAATTCGTCTTCTTCTGGTTTGTTTTTTTGGCCCTCGATGTGGATCTGTGGTCTTTTGTTTTTTTTTTTTTGTTGTTGTTCGGACTGGACGGAAAAAACATTCCAAGAGAGTGTGCAGCAGAAGTTACAGAATGAACGCAGCTTTTAATAGTGGTGAATCTAGATGTTTATAAATACTGCTGTGGATAAGAGATATTTTATCAGGTTAAACCAATGATGCATGGTATCCCTCAAGGGTCTATCCTAGGCCAGGGCCGATCCTACCGGAGGGCTAGAGCGTGCATGGCACGTGGGCGGCGAAACCGGCGAAGCCCGCGAAACGAAAGACAAAGCTGTGGATTTTGTTTCCTATGTAAATTATTTAGAAAAGGAAATATTAAAATTATAACTTCGGATTTTAAAGACTTACGCCATTGTGCTGACCAATTTGTAAAACATGAGAACAGTGCAAAGTATATTAAGTGTCTCCAAAAATGGCGGGAGTTAAAAATCCGTTTAAATAAATAAAAATCATAGACAAAGAGCAACAACAACAATTTGAATTCGAGAAAAAAACGATGGAGGGCTATTGTAGAAAGAATGATTGCTATTGTGCACTTTTTAACAAGTCAATGTCTTGCTTTTAGACGAAGTAGTTCCAATCTCTATAGGAGAAATAACGATTTTTTTTAAAGGCAGCAGAAATTCTAGCTAAATTTGACCCCTTATTGTCAGATCATTTAAATAAAATTGAAAAATCTAAAGACAAGTCGAAGAATAAATCCTGCACTGTGTGCAGGGGAGGCTCGTTATGTAGAGCCAAGGAGCCATGGCACTACATGCATATAAATATTTCTTTATATATTTTTTTTAAATACACCATTAATCAATTTAAAAAACACCAAATTTTCTGAACCAATCAAGTAACCGTCAGTATAGAAAAACAATTAGGGCGACATCTATCGCCGATATATTATAATTTCAGAACGTTGTAACATTTTCGGCGATAGATGTCGCCCTAATTGTTTTTCTATTCTAACGGTTACTTGATTGGTTTATAAGGGCATAGTCGAATTCTGTTTCTCCATCAACAACGATCGTAGTGTGCTGATGTGAGACTAATGTAGGTCCAAATCGGTCCTCAGTTATTGTCGACGGTGAAAAATAATCGAAATTACACAAATGATTATGTGTAGAAATAAATTAATACACGATAACACGTTTAAATATAATTAGAGATAGGCAAAACTGCTACTTTTTAATCACGTTGCTACCTGTGATTGCTACTTTTTAGTATCAGTGATTTTAAACCGTGATCACGGTTAGTAAACATCGTAACACCTTTTGAAATTGTGATTATTTCAAAATTAGTGAAGAAGCATTTCTAGACTGTTGCGGAAACGTAAAGTTGAATGTATTTTTAGTAAAGTATGTTGCAAATGTTTCTGAAAAAGCTCATCTTCAAAATAACGATTTGCTCTGTTCTCGGGGAGTTGTTTTAAAATCTAGACGAGAAGCATTTAAAGATTTTTGCAGAATCGTAAAATGAAATGAATTTTTAGTCATTTTGTAGTTTCAATTCTAATACTTGATAATCGTTTTTTTTTTAATTGTGTTTTTATTCTGAGAAAGCGCATATTTAGAATGACGATTTGCTCTGTTCTCGAGGGATTGTTTTTAAATGAAATAATTAACGTCGCATCGTCCAGTATATTTGGAAATTTGAGAGAATTTTTATATTTTGAAATTTGTAATTTGAAAATTGTTATAGTGCTGGTTCCGTGGTATTATTTCAAAAATTATAATAAATGAATGTATAGTTGTTAGCACCGAATAATAAAGTTAAATGAATTTTGAGTACGTTTGGCAAGTTCAGCATTTGTTTTTATTTTTATTTTTTCAGTTCATGAAAATAGTAATTTGAACATGAAAGCAGAGAAAAATCGAGTAGAAAGTAATTAATAAAGCGTTTTAGATTTACAAAATACGTTTCGCATTATTTTTTTCATTTCTTCACATTTCTTCAGCCATACAGAATTTTAGGTTAGAATAAAGTTGGTAGAGTGATATTTTACGTGGTGAGTGGGCCATATCTTGTTGCCCACGCACCTAGTTTTTCACCAATGAATAAATTAATCAAAAGACAAAAAAATGTTGATTTCGATCATTCGATTTCAAGTCGAAGTAAAAAAAAAATGAGAAAAGGTTAATAAAATACCTATAAAATCTTGATTATGGTCATTAACAAGCAGAATAGTGCCAAATTTACGATTTTCAAAAAATTTCTCTACAAAGAAAAGATTAGATTTTCAAGTCTAGTCGTTATACGTTTTAAAAATCGAATTCTCAATGTTTGGTTCTTTAAAACGTATAGCGATCAAACTTGTTAAACACTGCAAATCTTGTTATTTAACCCTTTTTTCTCGTTTTAGAGAATTTTTTTTTTATCAAAATCGAGACATTTGTGTGTTAAATTTTTGCAAAGGGTGTTTGTCGATTTTTGAAAATAGCACTTCCAAATATGTTGGACAATTTTAATAATGCAAGCTTTAAAATGTGAAAAAATTAATTCAAGAAAAATATAAATGATTTTTAAATTATCTTTTTTGTTATTAGATAGTTTTCGCCGGTGATTTTTTCGAAGTTTATAACTTGCAAACGCGTTGGATGATTGAAAACTAAAATATCCACAAAAAATTGTTAAGAAACTTGTTTGTAAAATGTGTAAAAAATGTTTCTGAAGCCAGAAATTTAGAAACTTATATTAAGTAACTTTTTAAAGATTTATAATACCCAAACGTGTCAGGTGATCTCGATTATTTGAAAACCAAAATGTGCCAAAATTTACGGGCTTTGAAAAATGGTTAAGAAAATTTTCTATAAAATTGGTGAAAAATGTCAAAAAATTAGGATTTTCGCTAACAATCACAGTTTGTGTATCAATTACAATTTTACGTAGCAATCACGTTTGAAGTAGAAATCACTGTTTAATTAGCAGTCACAGTTTGGCTAACAGTCGCGGTGAAATTCAGTAACGACCTGTGATTTTTTACTATTAGTGAAAAATATCACCCATCCTTAAATATAATGAATTTATCAACAATTATCAGCCACAAAACTATTCAATTATCAATAAGTTTAGTGCTGAGGACAGGGGCGGCTCGTTATATAGAGCCAAGAAGAACCTGCAGTTTCAAGCTTAGCAAGAATTTTTAATCAACTCTTAAAACACTTTTTCGCCAGTTATTTTGGTCTAGGAAGATAAATCGTTATTTCTTTCTTAAAAAAATGATGGAGGAGGGAGGGTATATTGTATAAGTGGCTCTACCATCAACATGTTCCGATGGCGCTGTGTCAACTTGAATGTAAAAATTAATTAAAATTTCAAACCGTAATACCTAGATACACCATCAGGACAACATCTATTATCTTAACATTCGACAATTTCCTTGACTAAGTGGAGAAATCCACAGACAATAAGAAACCATAAACTAGCGACAATTATAACAATATCATTGATAAACATTGAAATATTGTTTCCCCGTGCGACAACCGAGCACCAGTTTCAATTTTATTAGATCTCATCAGGTCAATATAGTCGCTGACTGAGAAACGGTTTTTCACTATGGAGTTGTAACCCCTAGTATTCGTAATAGATACACCATTAGGGCGACTTCTATTGTCGTAACGTTGCACAAATGATTTAATTGAAACAATATTTAAAAAATCGCAAATGCAAAAAATCAATTTAGCATCATATTTTCTTCAAAATGTTACCGCAGTTATATTTTACGTTGCGTGTGCGGCCGATCTGACCGAGAGGAGGAATTCGCCTTGATGTACGGACAGCGCGAACAACATTCCGAGGGAATGCGTAGTAGTTGGTGGTTATAGCATTCCCGTAGCATAGCACGGGAAGCAGAAAGAGGAGAAAGAGCAGCACCGGAGAGATAGCTCTGTGTATCTAGGGTGTACGGGGGTGTCCGTCCGGCCGCAGACCGCGGGTGTTTAGCATTCAGCGGCCGTCTTCACCTTGTATTGATTGCCGCAGCCCTGGTGTACAGTCTGCACCACTTTAAGCTAAAGCTAAACTAAACTACACACTAACGCGTACCCAAGAGAGAGGAAACGGCGGCGGCACTGCCGCCCCACGGCCGGTACATTCCGCTGCAGAAATCGGTGTATCCTGTTCAAATTCTGTAAATGATGAAATCTGGTACAGAAAACCGGTAATACATAAGTGGTCATGGTGTAAAATCTAGCACACATGGTATAACGAAAGTAATTTTTTAAAAATTTTAAGTTTAAGCTTTTTATTTTCTCCGTTACGAAGTACGGCATCGTAAGATTTTTTTGAAACATCTTTTTAACAGCGTTAATAGTTTTCATAGAAACGTAATTTCGCATTCATTATAAGCAAATTTGAAAAGTTTCAAGTCGATGGCAACTGCTTTTATATTTTTTACAAGTCACTAAAATTATTGCATTTTTTTCCAAAACTTCGAGCTCTGTTCTCCTTAAATTATTCGAATATTTAGGGATGAAGTGTTGATAATTTTTACAGAAACGCAATTTCGCATTCATTATAAGCAAATTTGAGAAGTTTCTAGACGATGGCAACTGTTTTTATATTTTTTACAAGTCACTAAAATTATTACATTTTTTCCAAAACTTCGCGCTCTGTTCTCCTTAAATTATTCGAATATTTAGGGATGAAGTGTTGATTATTTTTACAGAAACGCAATTTCGCATTCATTATAAGCAATTTTGAGAAGTTTCTAGTCGATGGCAACTGTTTTTATATTTTTTACAAGTCACTAAAATTATTGCATTTTTTTCCAACACTTCGAGCTCTGTTCTCCTTAAATTATTCATATATTTAGGGATGAAGTGTTGATAATTTTTACAGAAACGCAATTTCGCATTCATTATAAGGAAATTTGAGAAATTTCTAGTCGATGGCAACTGTTTTTATATTTTTTCCAAGTCACTAAAATTATAGCATTTTTTCCAAAACTTAGCGCTCTGTTCTCCTTAAATTATTCGAATATTTAGGCATGAAGTGTTGATAATTTTTACAGGAATGCAATTTCGCATTCATTATAAGCAAGTTTGAGAAGTTTCTAGACGATGGCAACTGTTTTTATATTTTTTACAAGTCACTAAAATTATTACATTTTTTCCAAAACTTCGCGCTCTGTTCTCCTTAAATTATTCGAATATTTAGGGATGAAGTGTTGATTATTTTTACAGAAACGCAATTTCGCATTCATTATAAGCAAATTTGAGAAGTTTCTAGTCGATGGCAACTGTTTTTATATTTTTTACAAGTCACTAAAATTATTGCATTTTTTTCCAAAACTTCGAGCTCTGTTCTCCTTAAATTATTCATATATTTAGGGATGAAATGTTAATAATTTTTACAGAAACGCAATTTCGCATTCATTATAAGGAAATTTGAGAAGTTTCTAGTCGATGGCAACTGTTTTTATATTTTTTCCAAGTCACTAAAATTATAGCATTTTTTCCAAAACTTCGCGCTCTGTTCTCCTTAAATTATTCGAATATTTAGGCATGAAGTGTTGATAATTTTTACAGGAATGCAATTTCGCATTCATTATAAGCAAATTTGAGAAGTTTCTAGTCGATGGCAACTGCTTTTATATTTTTTACAAGTCACTAAAATTATTGCATTTTTTTCCAAAACTTCGCGCTCTGTTCTCCTTAAATTATTCGAATATTTAGGCATGAAGTGTTGATAATTTTTACAGAAACGCAATTTCGCATTAATTATAAGCAACTTTGAGAAGTTTCTAGCCGATGGCAACTGTTTTTATATTTTTTACAAGTCACTAAAATTATTGCATTTTTTCCAAAACTTCGCGCTCTGTTCTCCTTAAATTATTCGAATATTTAGGGATGAAGTGTTGATAATTTTTACAGAAACGCAATTTCGCATTCATTATAAGCTAATTTGAGAATTTTCTAGTTGATGGCAACTGTTTTTATATTTTTTCCAAGTCACTAAAATTATTGCATTTTTTTTCCAAAACTTCGAGCTCTGTTTTCCTTAAATTATTCATATATTTAGGGATGAAGTGTTGATAATTTTTACAGAAACGCAATTTCGCATTCAATATAAGCAAATTTAAGAAGTTTCTAGTCGATGGCAACTGTTTTTATATTTTTTACAAGTCACTAAAATTATTGCATTTTTTTCCAAAACTTCGAGCTCTGTTCTCCTTAAATTATTCGAATATTTAGGGATGAAGTGTTGATAATTTTTACAGAAACGCAATTTTGCATTCATTATAAGCAACTATGAGAAGTTTCTAGTCGATGGCAACTGTTTTTATATTTTTTCCAAGTCACTAAAATTATTGCATTTTTTTCCAAAACTTCGCGCTCTGTTCTCCTTAAATTATTCGAATATTTAGGGATGAAGTGTTGATAATTTTTACAGAAACGCAATTTCGCATTCATTATAAGCAAATTTGAGAAGTTTCTAGACGATGGCAACTGTTTTTATATTTTTTCCAAGTCACTAAAATTATTGCATTTTTTGCAAAACTTCGCGCTCTTTTCTCCTTAAATTATTCGAATATTTAGGGATGAAGTGTTGATAATTTTTACAGAAACGCAATTTCGCATTCATTATAAGCAAATTTAAGAAGTTTCTAGTCGATGGCAACTGTTTTTATATTTTTTACAAGTCACTAAAATTATTGCATTTTTTTCCAAAATTTCGAGCTCTGTTCTCCTTAAATTATTCGAATATTTAGGAATGAAGTGTTGATAATTTTTACAGAAACGCAATTTCGCATTCATTATAAGCAAATTTGAGAAGTTTCTAGTCGATGGCAACTGTTTTTATATTTTTTCCAAGTCACTAAAATTATAGCATTTTTTTCCAAAACTTCGCGCTCTGTTCTCCTTAAATTATTCGAATATTTAGGGATGAAGTGTTGATAATTTTTACAGAAACGCAATTTCGCATTCATTATAAGCTAATTTGAGAATTTTCTAGTTGATGGCAACTGTTTTTATATTTTTCCAAGTCACTAAAATTATTGCATTTTTTTCCAAAACTTCGAGCTCTGTTTTCCTTAAATTATTCATATATTTAGGGATGAAGTGTTGATAATTTTTACAGAAACGCAATTTCGCATTCAATATAAGCAAATTTAAGAAGTTTCTAGTCGATGGCAACTGTTTTTATATTTTTTACAAGTCACTAAAATTATTGCATTTTTTTCCAAAACTTCGAGCTCTGTTCTCCTTAAATTATTCGAATATTTAGGGATGAAGTGTTGATAATTTTTACAGAAACGCAATTTTGCATTCATTATAAGCAACTATGAGAAGTTTCTAGTCGATGGCAACTGTTTTTATATTTTTTACAAGTCACTAAAATTATTGCATTTTTTTCCAAAACTTCGCGCTCTGTTCTCCTTAAATTATTCGAATATTTAGGCATGAAGTGTTGATAATTTTTACAGAAACGCAATTTCGCATTAATTATAAGCAACTTTGAGAAGTTTCTAGCCGATGGCAACTGTTTTTATATTTTTTACAAGTCACTAAAATTATTGCATTTTTTCCAAAACTTCGCGCTCTGTTCTCCTTAAATTATTCGAATATTTAGGGATGAAGTGTTGATAATTTTTACAGAAACGCAATTTCGCATTCATTATAAGCTAATTTGAGAATTTTCTAGTTGATGGCAACTGTTTTTATATTTTTTCCAAGTCACTAAAATTATTGCATTTTTTTTCCAAAACTTCGAGCTCTGTTTTCCTTAAATTATTCGAATATTTAGGCATGAAGTGTTGATAATTTTTACAGGAATGCAATTTCGCATTCATTATAAGCAAATTTGAGAAGTTTCTAGTCGATGGCAACTGCTTTTATATTTTTTACAAGTCACTAAAATTATTGCATTTTTTTCCAAAACTTCGCGCTCTGTTCTCCTTAAATTATTCGAATATTTAGGCATGAAGTGTTGATAATTTTTACAGAAACGCAATTTCGCATTAATTATAAGCAACTTTGAGAAGTTTCTAGCCGATGGCAACTGTTTTTATATTTTTTACAAGTCACTAAAATTATTGCATTTTTTTCCAAAACTTCGCGCTCTGTTCTCCTTAAATTATTCGAATATTTAGGGATGAAGTGTTGATAATTTTTACAGAAACGCAATTTTGCATTCATTATAAGCAACTTTGAGAAGTTTCTAGTCGATGGCAACTGTTTTTATATTTTTTCCAAGTCACTAAAATTATTGCATTTTTTTCCAAAAACTTCACGCTCTGTTCTCCTTAAATTATTCGAATATTTAGTCATGAAGTGTTGATAATTTTTACAGAAATGCAATTTCGCATTCATTATAAGGAAATTTGAGAAGTTTCAAATCGATGGCGACTGTTTTTATATTTTTTTTCAAGTCACTAAAATTATTACATTTTTTTCAAAACTTTACGCTCAGTTCTCATAAAATTAAGGCAAAAATTAGTGACAAAGTGTTGATAATTTTTACAGACATGCAATTAGGCATTCATTATAAGGAAATTTGAGAAGTTTCAAATCGATGGCAACTGTTTTTATATTTTTTTCAAGTCACTAAATTTATTACATTTTTTCAAAACTTTACGCTCTCTTCTCATAAAATTAAGGCAAAAATTAGTGACGAAGCGTTGATAATTTTTACAGACATGCAATTAGGCATTCATTATAAGGAAATTTGAGAAGTTTCAAATCGATGGCAACTGTTTTTATTTTTTTTCCAAGTCACTAAATTTATTACATTTTTTTCAAAACTTTATGCTCAGTTGTCATAAAATTAAGGCAAAAATTAGTGACGAAGTGTTGATAATTTTTACAGACGTGCAATTTGGTATTCATTTTAAGCAAATTTGAGAATTTTCAAATCGATGGCAACTGTTTTTATATATATTTTTTAAGACAATTTGTTTCCAAGAAATTGGCAAGAGCTTTGAATGCATTGAGACGCAGTGTAGTTTCAGTGTGTGTTTTAGGGGTGGCTCGTGCGTCGGAGGCGGCGGCCAGCTAAGGGCATTTAACTACAAATAGATGTTCTTAACTGGCGTGATTAGATGGAGTCAGATGGGGGATTCTATTGGGACGGGTCTCTCCTTTATAACCCGAGAACGACTCCACGGACGTTCTCTCTCGACATGCGAAATCGTAATCGAATCGTTAAATTTTACTTAACGTACAGCCGCCTCCGATTCTGGATTAACATCACAAATGCAGGGTTACCTTAAGAGGCCTCATCGTCATTAATTTGCGACTGGGATCAGAGGATAGTGCCATTGTTTTGGCTTATTAGCAGCTGACGGTATTGTGTTGTATTTATTCTCAAAATATAGTTATTATAGAATTAAAATTTAGCTTTTCATGGGTGCAGATCTTAATAAAATTACTAGGCTGTTATCAGGCAAAGATTTTCTATCAATAAAATTAGAGTAATCTCAGTATTCATCCGTCTATAGAAAATTTGCAGCTTTTAGATGTCCAAAACTTGTTCCAATTAAATGGCCTATCAAACTATTAAAAAGAAATATTGTAAGCCTTTGACTCACAAGAATTGTTTGTTATCTAAGGACATAATCAAATACCCCAATTTTGTTTTATGGAATTTGAAACATGTCTATTCATTCATTATTAACACTTTTTGAGCGTGATCATGCAACGCACGCAAAAATATTGCTCGCGTCGCGCCGCGATGTATGATGAACTGTATGCAACCCAATCTACTTGTTTGCGTCTAAAAATAGACGGCCCGCCTATAGCACACAGTGTCTACAAATAGACGCTACCGCTCAAAGTATGTTAATATTCGGTAACACCAAGAAGGACAACAACCATTTTTTGTTTTGCCTTTTCATACAGTAGAATACAAATCCTATTATATTACATAGGAAAATTTTGAGACAAAATTTATCGAAAGGAAGGATCCTTCGTGTTTCAGTATTTTCTCGAAAATTGTTCTATTTAATGTAAGCATGTTTGCTGGCGTCACAATTCTTGCACGGATGATCTAAAAATTAAGCATTCGATTACAAAAAAACAGTCTTTTTGAAGAAGCATGGGTACATCCACACTTCCAGAGTTGTAGCTTAAAAAAATATTTGATATTTTCACATTTTAGGAATTGAATTTAAACATACTGTAAAATAATTCCGTCTCTGGAAACGACGAAGATCTGCAAATCCGCAGGGGTGACGGGAATGAAGGGTGGTATATTTGCTCCGGGCTTCAGATTAATATCGTTAATGTAGTCGGTGTAGTGATGAGATGCGAGAGAGAGTGAGTGTTGGTTTGTGGATTTAAATTAAAAATTTGCGGCGGATTGAGAGCGAAGTGTTTTATTGGGAGAGGAGAGGGTTAATTTCGGGGGAAACGAGGGCGAAACTTAATTTAAGGACAAAGGGAGATAACGTCGTAATCAACACAATCGTTAAAATCAATACCTGACAAACACCGAGGTACATAAATCTCGGTTCTTTGTTTGTAACATTTAATTGAATTTATTTACCAATAGCGCAAGTGCAGTACATTTTCTCAAATTTTATTTTGTGATGAAGCTAATTTTTATGCAATCGGAGAAATAAAGAATTAGAATCTGTGATACTCTTCGCGAGAGAAACAGCATTGCTACAGTATTTGTATTTTATTTTTGTCAGTCACTGGTGAAGTATTCCGATGGGACAATGTCAGTCATAGGTGACTGACACCGGAGTATTCCAATGGGCCGTGTCAGTCACCGATGACTGACAGTAAGTACCTACTTTAAACTTAATATCTAGCGCTGATGAATTAAATAAGCATATTCTTAACTCATTTTATATGATAAAACTTAGAAACAGAGAAAACTTTTTTTGACATTTTACAAAAAAAACTTGTTGACAGCCAATGTGTTAATAATTGGGTCTCCTTTTGACCAGGGGATAGAATGACAATTTGGGCCCAGAATTAGGAAAGGTTGTCCACGCCCGCTTCAGGTAATGACGCTCTAAATGACTCGGAAATTCGAAAATTGAGCAGACATCTAATAAAAATAATTGCGGTGTCGTCGATGGGCATTTCATTAGAGAAAATCAGAAAATTACAGGTATTCAAGACGAAATTACCGCGGCGACAAATCACCGCCGAGAAAGGGAAACCACAAACCATTAGACGATTATTATGGCCATTGCGTGCTGCGGTTTCATCCAACTCCTCAAATTTAAACGTAACCTTTTACTTTTTTATACGTGGTCACTTTGTGTGTCCCTTTAATATTAATAATATGGCATTTCGTTGGAATTTCCTGTACCTAGAATTAAGCGCTTGGGGAATATTTTCTTTATTGCACCTTGCAATTTTGGCCGTCGTCATAATTATTATTATTATTACACAAAAAATTTAATTATTTTTAGAAATAATAATGTACACATTACTCATGCCATTGGGATTAGTACAACAATTAGGCAATAGATGCCGCCACTTTGACGTGTTCTACCTTTAACGGTGTTTGGAATATTTATATTCCAATAGTAATTTCCATTTCTCCATCTTGATATTATCTTGAAAACTACATAATGGGTGCATTTAGATTTGTTCTTAGACTTAAAGTAGAAACAATTTTGATTGAGCAATTTTGGAAATTTTCCAGCCTCTGGCGATTGTTGTAATATTTTCTTTAACGCTTGGAAAATTGTGCAACTCTAAAATGACTTAAACGTACTTTCTGTGCGATTATCTTGAAAACTACATAATGGGTGCCTTGAGATTTGTTCTTAGACTTAAAGTAGATACAATTTTGAGTAATTTTGGAAATTTTCCAGCCTCTGGCGATTGTTGTAATATTTTTTTAACGCTCGGAAAATTGTGCAACTCTTAAATGACTTAAATGTTGTTTCTGTGCGATTATCTTGATAAGTTCTTTCATAAGTAAACAACCAATCAGATTCGTCCATTTTTGTCGAACGCCGCACGCTACAGAAACTTAGAACGTCAATGTCACTGAGAAACGGTAAGACCCCGCGCGTCAGGGCGATTTGTAAAACTTAGGCTGATAAGACCCCCGCTGTCGGTGTCGATGTTCAGATTTATATCATATTCATAGATACCCTTGAATAAAAAATTACGATCGATCTGTCAACGTATAAACATGTCTAAATCCCGCTTCGGGACAGAATGTGATGAAGCAATTAATAATTTAATTACAACACCAAAAAACACTGTCAAAAGTAAAAAATACGTACGGAAACTGTACTGTGCATTTTTGTGAGGTAAGAAAATACGAATTGAAAATTGTACTTTTAATAAATAGCTTTTCAAGTTTTGTACATAATTCAAGAACTTATCTTACCGAATGTACCTCGGGCAATGATAAATTCGAGATAATTTTGACTAGTTCCCTCAAGTGTGTTGCTTTAAGTAATTGCCCTCCGCCTGACGGCGTCGGGCAATTACTAAGCAACACACTTTCGGGGTTTAGTCAAAATTATCGCGAAATTATCAGTGCCCTTGGGACATTATAGCTGAAAACCACACAATGGGTGCCTTGAGATTTTTTCTTGGACTTAAAGTAGAATCAAATTTGAGTAATTTGGAAATTTTCCAGACTCTAGCGATTGTTGTAATATTTTTTTTAACGCTCGGAAAATTGTTCAACTCTAAAATGACTTCAGCGCAGTTTCTGTGCGATTATCTTGAAAACTACATAAGGGGTGCCTTGAGATTTTTTCTTAGCCTTAAAGTAGAATCATGTTTGAGTAATTTTGGAAATTTTCCAGCGTCTAGCGATTGCTGTAATATTTTTTTTAACGCTTTGAAAATTGTGCAACTCTAAAATGACTTAACCGCAGTTTCTGTGCGATTGTCTTGAAAACTACATAATTGGTGCCTTAAGATATTTTCTTAGACATTAGTCGAGTATTAATAGAAATTAGTCTATTTTTTCGTGAGTTTTTTGAAATTTTTGAAAATTAATATTTTAAGTTGTCGAACACTTCCGTGAAAAAAAAATCGAATACAAAATTGAGCTTCTTAAATATTTGAATACACCCACAGAACGACTACCTTTAAAATCAACTTTTATTTTTGAAAATGTATTAATTTTTGGGTGTTATGAATTTTGGAAAATTAACGTTTTAAGTTGTCGAACAAAGAAAATTCTGATGAGATAGAATTTCTTAAAATTTTTATTATATTCACGAAACTTCTACCTGTAGAATTATCTTCGATTTTTGAAAATGTGTCAATTTTTGTGTGAGTTATAAATTTTTAAAAATGTTTTTTTTTTAATTTTGTCGAATATTTGAAGAAAAAAAAAATAGAAAAAATGAATATCGATATAATTGAATGCTTTAAAAATTCTGATGCAATCATAATACATTTATTTGCCTTTAAAAATAAATTTGATTTTTGCGTGAGTTTTTTTAAATTTTTGAAAATGTTGAAGTGCTGTTGAACACTTAAAGAAAACAAAAACCGAATGCAAAATACTGAGTACCTCAAATATTTTAATAAATCGACAGAACGACTGACTACCTTTAAAACTGACTTTAATTTTTGAAAATGTTTTCATTTTTGGTAAGTTATTTTTGTAAATTATGGTTTTAAGTTGTCGAACAAAAAAAAAATACTGATATAGAATTTCTCAAAAATTTTAGTATATTCACGAAACATCTGCCTTTAGAATTATCTTTGATTTTTGAAAACGTGTCAATTTCTGCTAAATTTTTAAAAATGATTTTTTTTAATCAATGAATAAAACACTTACTATGTATGTTACCACAATTTATAGTAAACGGTTTATTGAGTGATAATATTCAGTGATTATATCTTGAATTACTACGTAGTAACTGTTTCAACCATCATTATGATTTTTTTTTAAGTTTGTTGAATATTTGAACAAAGACAAAATAAAAAATAAATAATATCGATATAATTGAATCCTTTAAAAACTGTGATGCAATCATAATAGATTTATTTACCTTTAAAAATACCTTTGATTTTTGAAAATTAGTCTACTTTTGCGTGAGTTTTTTTAAATATTTAAAAATCAATATTTTAAGTGTTGTAGAACACTTAAACAAAACAAAAATCGAAAGCAAAAATTAGTTCCTCAAATATTTAAATAATACGACAGATCGACCGAGTATCTTTAAAAGTAACTTTGATTTTTGAAAATGTGTTCATTTTTGGGTGTTGCGAATTTTTGAAAATTATCGTTCTAAGCTGTCGAAAAAAAAAATACTGATGTGATAGAATTTCTTAAAAATTTTAGTAAGTATATTCCCAAAATATCTGCCTTTAGAATCAACTTAGATTTTTGAAAATGTGTCAATCTTTGCGTGATGAATTTTTGAAAATAAATATCTAAAGTTGCTGAAGACGAACAAAATAATCTATTTTTTTTATATAGCCACAAAACATCTACCTTTAAAACTAACTCTAATTTCGGAAATGTGTCACTTTTTCCGTAAGATATAATTTTTTTTTTGTTCAAGCTGTTGGACACAAAACAAAAATGAAAAAGAAAATAAGTACTGATATAAGAGTTCTTCAAATATTCACATAACATTTACCCTTAAAACTAACTTTAATTTTCGAAAATGTGTCCATTTTTCCACGAGTTATGAATTTAAACAATTTTTTTTTTTCAATTTTTGCTTTTTTTCTTGTAAAATATATGTTTTGAAAATGAAGTGTAAATTTAAATTGAATTACGCTAGTTTTCTCAACAATCCAACATAATTCCGTTAGAAAATCCGCCAGTCGCTAAAACGAAAATCCGCTAAAATCAAAATCCGCCAGATCTAGCGGATTTTCCGGCGACTTGGTAACACTGTGAACTCGTCCCTTGAAAATCAGCCATATTTTTGTTTTTCGGCAATAACTTCAATTATCCAACTGTTGCTTTCAGGTATCGATGTCTTTATGGTAGAAAAAAAATAACAGAGGATTTAATTAAAATAAATATATTGAAAAAAACAAGAATACAGGGTTGAAAAAAATGAATATATTAAAGAAAAACTTATTTAAATTACAAGAAGAAGAGGCCAATTGGACTAAGTTTCTGCGGGGGTGAACTCGTCCCTCAAAAATCAGCGATATTTTAATTGTTTGGCTATAATTTCAATCAGGCATCGATATATTCATGGTAGAAGACAGGGTTGAAATAAAATTTATTGAAGAAAAACATTTACCGATTGGTCTAAGTTTTTGCCTAAAATTTGACCGATGATAAATGAGCGGCGCACGTGAACACCAGGAAATAATCTAGCGGGCTATGGCATTTAATTAAAATCCACTCTAATCCCGCCGCACCGCACCAATTGAATGCACTTATGCCGTTTAACTCTTTATTAACTTTTTCCCCACGGCGGGCGGCGGCGACAGCGTGCGTCGTCATTCCTGATGATTGATTGAAACGCCCGGAATCCCCGTTTCGGCCACCCGCCCACCATCCTCGAATGAAACGAAGGGGTTGCGACGGCTCCGAAATGGAGTTGTTGCCACCAGTCGCATTCCTCGAATTCCGGTATTGCACACCCCCTTTTAATGAGGGGTCTCTTAATTACGTGATAATAACGATCACACAGAATGTCAAAAGACATAACTTTATTATTTTCTGGTAAAACAGGGTTCATTTATGGTTTACTTATTTACAATTCAATTTTGATCGGAAATTAAAACCGTTAATTTTTATACTTCGGGGATGTTATTGGTATTTATAGAGCGTTGAATGGAGAATGCAAGAAGTGAAGAAGTGAACAAGTCCATCTTCTTGAGAATGTGAGTTTTATTACATGTTCTCTGTCAATTTCTGCATAGTCTTACAGGAATGTAAGTTTAGTTGTGTCAATACTGTGCAAGAAGTGGGTACTTGTTCTTGCATTGTATCAGATTAAAACATTGTGTGTTGATTGTAGCCATTGTTAGCGTTAATAAAAGAAGTAATCTAATCAAACAGTACCACTGATTCGGAATCTGAAGAGGATCTATTCGATTGATCATGATTCTAGAGCCACGGCGGTATCAGAAGACGGTGATCTAAGCGAACAGTACCTCAATAAAAACAAAGATAAAAAAACGTTTGAGAAAACCAGAACAATGGAAACGAAACAACCGAAAAGAATATCGAACAGTAGGCAAGGAATATGCGAGTATCCCTCAAGTTCTTAATACAGCGAGCAATTGCAAACAGAAATGTTTCGAAACAGTCTCTTTGGTTGCCTGACAAAAAATCTTTGATGAACAGAATTCTTTAATTATGTAGCGATATTTCAGTAAAGCACATCTTTCGCTTGAGACAACGTTCAGACCATCATAATAAACCGGAAAATGTAACACTTATATTTTCTGCAAGTATTCCTTTGCTTACGATTTTCGTTATGTTAGAAGGTGTTAGAAACTTTAAAAACATTTCGAAATATAGAATATAGAATTTTTTAATATGACGTATCAACGTTAGCTAGAATTTTATGTAGTATTTCATTATCAAATATGATGTCCATCAATTTTAATTTTTTGGGGACAAACAGTCATATTTCGCGAAAACGCAGCAACAATATAATACAGCCTTAAGTAGTGCAGTACGAATGTTTAACCTCTTCTATGAATATCCGAGAGCCGCGGTTGATAGAGTACGTTTGAAAACGCCAGGCTGCGCAGTATTTTGTTGCCAGTGGCGTACGTTTACTGTTTTGGAGGGCTCAGAGAAGAAGCAAATTTCCCCCTGGTATTTTGCTCAAATTGTCTTGTGTATCCTCCTCACCGAACTTACACACGAACCGCCACTGAGTCGTCCCACTTGATTCTTCAGAAGTTGGTAAAAATCAGGAATAGCTTACATGTATATTTTTCTGCATCCGCCGAAAATTAATTTAGATATTCCAAAACCAAAACAAGCGAGGGCAGACGACGGATGCCCGGAATGGCTTATTAATTAAGCACTGGAAAACATCGGTGAATTTAAAGAATGGCGTAATTCGGTTAGGGACATCGTCAAGTGGGTGCAGGTACGATTATAAAACATTCTCGGCGGTGTTTCGCGGGGTCTGCCATAAATCCTCCTTCGGACAATTGACGGCCGCTCCGTTCCGAATCCCGAATGCCGATCGCGATACGAACGAACGCAAAAAAACAATAGTAGTCTCTTCCAAAAGAAAAAAAATCTTCACATCGGATGATCCAACACTTTTATTAGTCTTAATAATTTTTCATTGTCTTATTGCTGACAATTATTCTGAGTAAATAAAGGGTGAATTTTATCCAAGGTCAACTTTGCGAAAATATGATACCAAATTTTATTCCATTAAATGTCATCAGTGTCATTGGCGTCGGTTATAAATGCGTTTTTTGATGGTTGAGGAGTTAACGTCGTGATACATTTTGTAACTTTAAATAAAACAGTTTCTTCGTTAATATCACGCTTTAATTAATTCACTTTAAGTTTGAAAATGATCTGCTTATGATCGAAACTCGAGTCACTAAAAAATAAAGTGTGATATTAACAAAGAAACTATGGTTTGATCAATGGATCTTTGCGTGTGTGTCATTACCGAAGACCGAGTTTTCCCGCCTTCGACGATACGTCTAATTCAACCTAACGTAGACAGAGTAAACCCGTGAAAATGTTCACCTATCTATGACGTGCATGCAAAGATCCATTGATCGAAGTATACCTTTGTAATAACGAGCATACAACAAAAATCGACTGTATTCGTGGTGACTTCAAAAACGCAATAATTCTCATCAATAAATCTACAGAAAAAATCGTTTATTGCGATTTTTTTTTAAGACATAAAAATTCCCGCAATGCAAATCGCGAGGCAAAAAACAATGGCCTCCTCCAATTTGGCCGCACGCACCACCCCGATCAAACCGTAATATCCACATGTCCGCGCCAATTAAGCCCCACAATACCCTAATGATAGTCACGGAGATGGGAAAGAGGGTCGTTTATTGGATGTTTCACGTTGAATTTGGCGGCGGCGCGTCGGCCTCTTGTTATGGAAATGATGCCCCCCGGCCGCCGGCTCACTTAAGTGCGTATTGTGCGTCCCCCCCCTAAAGAAAAATCGAGAAGAAATGCAAATTGTTTTACAATTAGTCAATCAGTCATATCGGGGGACGTGAGGGTGCAAGGGCGCAGGGAAGAAGAGGGTACGCCAGAAACCGCGACATTGTGGCTGACAGCTGTCAGTTTGACGTCGCGGCGGAAAAATATCCAATGGAAAAAAGTTTTGAGGGGAGACGTTGACGGCGGCGGCGGGATCGAGTGGCCCCTTTGTATCGACAACGAAGTTACGCCGGGATCGAGTTGGCTGCGGAACAAAGGCGTCATTTTAAATTATAAAGCAATTCTGGTTTCGGCCGTTGGGGCAGGCGGGGGCCGCCTAAGTTTAATTCCCCCGTTAAAAATTTCGACGTCGGTCGCCTCCGGGGAACGACAAATGTTATCGTCCTTTCGACGACTCATTAATTGCGGAATTTTCCGGTGTCCCCTCCATCGGATACTAAACAATCACGTCTGTCATAGAAGTTGATTTATCAATTAAAAGTAAATGAAGAAAAAAAAAAGAAATATTTCATGCCACAAATGAAGGGAACCACAAAAGGTGGTTCCCTTCATTACTTTACGAAGTTTCAAAACTCCGGGATTTATTTCGTTCGAAATATCTGGGCTGTTATTAACGAATTATCTGTCGAAGTTTCAAGCATCTGTCGGAATTAATGTGGAATTTATTAAGCAATTTCTGGAAAATATATATTTTTGGTCATCAGAATTTTTCTTCCAGCGCAGCCATTTTTTATCACTGGCTAGTTTTGGATAATTTTCTTGAAATGGTTGTAAAGACACATTATTAGCAAATGATCTGTCAAAGCTTCAAGCATCTGTCGGAATAAATGTGGAATTTATTAAACAATTTCTGGAAAATATAAATTTTTGCTCATCAGAATTTTTCTAATTAAAAAAAAGATAAATAAACTGTTGCTTCCGCTCTCATACACCTGTTCCGTGAAATCTCCCTATCCTTTTCCAAGGTTTTAAAGTATTGGAAAAATGTACCGGTTATATTATTTGTTTGGAAAATGGAATATCGGTCAACAAAAATTGATAAGCGAAAAATTCTTAGGGGTGGTAATTACCCGATTACTCCCTCTTTGAAACCGCCACTGCGGTAGGATATAAGTTCTATTCTGTTGTTGGGAAAACGTACTTTTTAGTCATTTCCTATTTATAAATATAATTTTTATTTGCTGTTACTTCAATTGTTTAACAAAGCCTTTAGCAAAATTTAAAAAAAAACTCTCAATTCTCATTTCCTTTTTTTTCTTCTTTTAAGAAAGCGGCACCGCACTGTCTCCCCCCTTCCTCTACACTCGCTCACATTCGATTCTCATAACATCAGTTTTTGCTATTCTGCGAATACTAGAAATTGTTAAAAAGCACTTTCTTGTTGGTTTTTGTCCCTTTTTTAGATATTTAAAAATTCCGTAGCCAATCGTGAGTTTACATTTTAATTAAATCCACACGGATTTTAAACTTAGTACCTACGTTAATACCTTTCGCTTTCAAACGTCTAAATCTCAGTGGCGTAACTTTAACTTAACTTAACTTAACTTAAATTTTGATATGTGGCAGATTTTGGCTTGCTCTTAGCTTGCGCTTCTATATACCCACCAGTTCCTACATTCCGGGGATTTACACGCTCTGGTTACGCCGCTGCTCAATCTCCATGGAATATAATAGGTGGATAAATTGTGCGACCTACAATTATTTGAAGAAATGAAGCCCTTGAGATTTTGGAAGAATGTCTGATTGAGGTTCAGATGCTCTGGAATGCACGGGAGTATGTTTGGTTGCATATACATGTTTCAATTTAAATTAAATAAATAATAAATATAGTTTATTTCCCAAAGATATAGAAGATACAACAAAAATTGATATAATGCCAATAAGTATATGTATCAATATATAATTAAGAAATTGTTAATTAACTTTTATTTTTGCCAAAACACGGCGTCAAAAAAAGCGCGATTTTTCAAACCGTCGTAACTTGGTTTAATGTGGTCGAAAATCGATGAATCTTTCAGTTTGGGAAAGACTCAAGTTTTATCTTCAAGAATGCGTAGTTGATTTTGACCCCAAGCCCAACCCACACCCCGTAACAACGCAATGTAAAAAAAATGTTTTTTATGTAAAAAATTGTCCTGTACCGTGCGCAAAAAAAAAATCGGCGGGAAATTTCACCACAATAGCAGAAAAATTTAATCAATTTCCTTCAAATGCCTTAAAAATTCGAGTCGTTTCGATGATTTGGAGCAAAGTTATGAATTTTTGAAAAAATGACATTTTTCACTTTTTTGGCCATAACTTGAGTAATTTTACACCAAAATCGATGAACTTTTGCAGTCTGAAGAGTTTCAAATTTTCTCTTCAACGACATGTGAATTGTTTTGTTGCTAAAACGATTCCACCCCCTGCCACCCCCTAAAGGAAAAAAAATGTTTTTGAAGTTTAAATGTGCAAATTTGGTTTCTTGTACGGTGTGCAAAAAAAAATTCGGTCAGCATGGCAATAAAGTTCAATCATTTTCCTCCAATTTCCTTCAAAATTCAAGTCGATGCGATGATTTGGCGCGAAGTTGTGCAGTTTTGGAAAAAAAAATGCGCCTTTTTGGTCATAACTACGCGAATTTCGCACGAAACTCGATGGAATTTTGCGATCTAAGAAGTTTTCGACCTGAAAACCCCTACAAAAAGTGTGAAAAATTACTCAAGTTATGGCCAAAAAAAAAGTGAAAAATGTCATTTTTCTTTTCAAAAATTCATAACTTTGCTCCAACTCATCGAAACCACCCGAATTTTTAAGGCATTTGAAGGAATTTTTCTACAATTGTGGTGAAATTTCCCGCCGATTTTTTTGCGCACGGTACAGCTTGTCAAACTTGGATAATTTTTTAACCTAAAAACTTTTTTTTTCAATCGCGTTGATACGGGTGAGGGGGGGCGGTTGGACTTGGGGTCAAAATCAACTACAAATTCTTAAAGATGAAACTTGAATCTTTCCCAAACTGAAAGATTCATCGATTTTCGACCAAATTGAACCAAGTTACGACGGTTTGAAAAATCGAGTTTTTTCGCGTTCGAGTGTAGATACATTTAAATAGATAGGTACACAATATTTAACGCATTTTTAGTTTCGCCCCAGGGGCACCGATATAATGTGGCGCTGCAAAACGCGGGGAAGGGGATACGCGCGGCACAGAGTTTATAGGGGTGGATTCCCGTATTAATTTTCAATTTTTACGGCATTTCATTAAAATAATATGTAGGAATAATAAGTCATTGATTAAAATAATATATTTATTAAGTACAACAAAGAAACTAGACATGAAGGTACTTCGTACGGAGAAAATAGCAGTTCAGTTAACAAATCGAAAAAATATATAAAACCACAACTCATATTCAACAATCACTTTAAATAATACCTAAAAGTACTTGCAATTTTTCTTACCGGTTCATGTCGGGTAAATTGATACATATAATTATTTTTTTCGAGTTCTTTTACTATTTAAATGCGTGACGTATTTTCTTATGTGTTTCGAATAGATTATGGCATATAAAACTGAGAGGAAACGGAATCTCAAATACTTACGGTTTTGTTTATTTACAAAAGCTCGCCGTGTTGATTCCGATTTTCGAATAAAATTAGCAGGTTATACCATCTAGCGTTAATTTATGTAACAATTTTCCGCTTGTTTTTCAATTTTGGTTACACCAGCGCCATCCTGTGGCCCTGGGGCGATAGCTTCAATGCCAACAATTTAACTCGTATGGAGTGCGCAGGGCATGACGGCCAAACAGGCAACAGCGCTGTAAGTCCATTCTCCGTTATTGAAAAAACCATTACATTACAAAAGTAAACATCATTTTTGCGTTAAAGTTTGTTGATTAATAGTAATTATCAAAGATACGAAAAATCAGACACTGACAGCAGCGGCGGCTCGTGGATTTCCGTAGGGAGGGCAAAGACAAAGAGGTCGCTCGTGCCGCGCTACTTACTCTTATGGAGGAAGCAAATATTTCGTTGCTGTTTCGGTCAAATTTTCTTCCGTTGCCCTGCCGCCGAACATCCACGAGCCGCCACTGACTGACAGTTATCGGAGTAAGGGATCTATCACACTAGGCCACCATGCTCGCGACACCAGTGTCGCCACCATGGTGGATCCCGCCACCAAGTAAAGCAACCAGCCGCGACACCAGGCAGTCGGCATCCTGGTCGTTCCACCAGTAAAGCCTGGCCTGATCGTGGTGGCGTCACCAGTCCGATACCAGGTGTGTTATGTTCCATTTCACTTAATACATTTGACTGGTGGCGGCACCAGTGGTGGCCTGATGTGATAGAGCCCTTAGTGTTAATCTTACAGTATTTTGGATAAAACGAGTGATGGTTCGCGGTTTTTTTTTGTTGGTACCGCCGAGGTAGCAGAGGTGGCAATACAGAGAGGTAGGATCGGTTGCAGAGATCTGTATTACCACCTCTGCTACCTCGACCGTACCAAAAAAAATCGCGCGAACTGTCACTGGATAAAACAATTGTTTGACGTTTATTAGCTGGTGTTGTCAAATATACGAAAAATCAGTCACTGACACAGTCATCGCCGCCCCTTATCTAAGTATTTGTTGATCGTAAAATATTTTAAATAAATGTAAAGCTTTTATCCGTACGTTAGTAAGAAGATAAACATAATTTACAGTAATAATTAAATACAGTAGACACGTTAAACCTGCAAGAGACTTATTTGCTTTATTAAATCATGCCGGTAATGATTGGCATTTGTACGACGTTTAGCCTCTAAACAAGTATACAAATAAAGCCATTCATTCAAATATGTAGCATGCACATGCGTTTGCCGAGCACGTGCTACGCGCGGACGATCATCAAAGCGCTCAAACGGTGCTAATTACTTGAAAACGCAGATGGACAGCAATCCGCGGAATAGAAATCGAAGCGTTCGTGCAACATCGACAATTGACATTTGACATTCGACAATCATACCACGTGTTGATTCCCCCGCCACCAACACTACCACCACCACCACCACCACCATCAATTACACAACCACGACCACAGCTGTTTCTCCTGAAAACAGTGCACACGCGTTTTGGGTTAATTCAATGAAGATGCGATTTTTAACTGTGGCGCGCACCCCCACCACCACCACCACCGTACGACACGCGAAGCACGTGTGTATCGCGCGTCTCGGACACGGAGCGATCTGCGCGTCCGTTTTTTTTTCCTTTCGTTATTTTGACTGCGTCCGCTAATTTTCCCTTGTTTTAATATAAAGCTCGACTTGACTGTTCGGCTGACTTGAGAACACTGGATATATGGTAACTACAATGCCTTCCCTCTGCCCCGCTGAATTTCTCCCGAACACGAGACAGCGTTTGCATGTTAACGTATCGCCGCTGTCTCCCTCCGATCCGCCGGGCGCTATGTAGGGCGCGCTCTGTCGTACATATAAAATGACTACTTTCTATGCAAAAGTATGAATGAGATACGCGCCACGGGTACGTATACATGCCATGTGCCCCGCTTTTGCATATACAGTGTGGACACAGATTTTAACCCCGGCACCCTTCAATATTGACATTGTGTTAATTAGATAATTACCGGTGACTAATTTATAATTAGGACGTAACTAGTTTTTCCTAGACTTAAGTTTGATGCATAAATAGATGTATAGATAATCATTTTTGATATTCGCGGGAAGAAATTTCAAAAAATTTGATCGCGTGTATTTTTTTGAAATTTTTGAAAATCGCGCATTTTTTTTTTATTTCCATGTAAAAAAATAATCTCTAATGTTAGTAATTTCTGAAACTCAAAATCGATGTATAGATAATCTTTTTTGATATTCGCGAGAAAAAATTTCAAAAAATTTGATTGCGTATATTTTTTTGAAATTTTTGAAAATCGCGCATTTTTGTTATTTCTAGGTAAAAAAATTATCTGTAATGTCAGTAATTTCTGAAACTCAAAATCGATGTATGGATAATCATTTTTGATATTCACGAGAAGAAATTGCAAAAAGTTTGATCGCGTTTATTTATTTTGAAATTTTTGAAAATCGCGAAAGTTTGCAGACGCGCGCTTTTTTTCATTTCCACGTAAAAAAATTATCGGTAATGTCAGTAATTTCTGAAACTCAAAATCGATGTATAGATAATCATTTTTGTTATTCACGAGAAGTTTCAAAAAATTTGATCGTGTGTATTTTTTTGAAATTTTTGAAAATCGCGCATTTTTTTTTATTTCCAGGTAAAAAAATTATCTGTAATGTTGGTTATTTCTGAAACTCAAAAACGATGTATAAATAATCTTTTTTGATATTCGCGAGAAAAAATTTCAAAAAATTTGATCGCGTATATTTTTTTGAAATTTTTGAAAATCGCGCATTTTTTTTATTTCTAGGTAAAAAAATTATCTGTAACGTCAGTAATTTCTGAAACTCAAAATCGATGTATGGATAATCATTTTTGATATTCACGAGAAGAAATTTCAAAAAGTTTGATCGCGTATATTTATTTCGAAATTTTTGAAAATCGCGAAAGTTTGCAGACGCGCGCTTTTTTTTTATTTCCACGTAAAAAAAATTATCTGTAATGTCAGTAATTTCTGAAACTCAAAATCGATGTATAGATAATCATTTTTGATATTCACGAGAAGAAGTTTCAAAAAATTTGATCGCGTGTATTTTTTTGAAATTTTTGAAAATCGCGCGTTTTTTTATTTCCATGTAAAAAAATTATCTCTAATGTCAGTAATTTCTGAAACTCAAAATCGATGTATAGATAATCATTTTTGATATTCATTTTAAGAAATTTCAAAAAATCTGATCGCGTATGTTTATTTTGAAATTTTTGAAAATCGCGAAAGTTTGCAGACGCGCGCTTTTTTTTATTTCCACGTAAAAAAAATATCTGTAATGTCAGTAATTTCTGAAACTCAAAATCGATGTATAGATAATCATTTTTGATATTCACGAGAAGAAGTTTCAAAAATTTTGATCGCGTGTATTTTTTTGAAAATTTTGAAAATCGCGCATTTTTTTATTTCCATGTAAAAAAATAATCTCTAATGTCAGTAATTTCTGAAACTCAAAATCGATGTATAGATAATCATTTTTGATATTCATGTTAAGAAATTTCAAAAAATCTGATCGCGTATATTTATTTTGAAATTTTTGAAAATCGCGAAAGTTTGCAGACGCGCGCTTTTTATATTTCCACGTAAAAAAAATATCTGTAATGTCAGTAATTTCTGAAACTCAAAATCGATGTATAGATAATCATTTTTGTTATTCACGAGAAGAAGTTTCAAAAAATTTGATCGCGTGTATTTTTTTGAAATTTTTGAAAATCGCGCATTTTTTTTTAGTTCCAGGTAAAAAAATTATCTGTAGTGTTGGTTATTTCTGAAACTCAAAATCGATGTATAAATAATCATTTTTGATATTCGCGAAAAGAAATTTCAAAAAATTTGATCGCGTATATTTTTTTGAAATTTTTGAAAATCGCGCATTTTTTTTATTTCTAGGTAAAAAAATTATCTGTAATGTCAGTAATTTCTGAAACTCAAACTCGATGTATGGATAATCATTTTTGATATTCACGAGAAGAAAGCTGAAGGAGGGAAAACGGCAACCATGCGTCTTTTATCGAAGAAAGGAAGACTTTGTGTGAAAACATCGCGACTCAAAAATATGAAAATATATCTTTACATTTTCCAGTAGAACGTACAATGAGAAGAAGAGCACGGAAAATAAAATCCGAAAACGCAAAAAGACTGATGATACATAAAAGTACCACAACAAAAGACTAATGGTGCTTATATGTATAATCACCCCTCTCAACCCCTTGGTGTTTCTTCAACATTTTCTACTATAAAAGAAAATTTTGAGTTATAAAAAACCCATGTCTCCCAGAAAACAACATCGTCGCGAAAAGAGAAATTTTTTTTTTACATATTTCGC
Source organism: Ocypus olens (assembly GCA_910593695.2). NCBI lineage: Eukaryota > Metazoa > Arthropoda > Insecta > Coleoptera > Staphylinidae > Ocypus > Ocypus olens. The sequence continues at coordinate 53,336,897 of OU343056.1, forward strand.
CAATTTGCAAAATATAACTCGGATGAGGGTAAAACAGGGATTGAAAAAGTTTATAAAATGGAGATGATCACTACTCCCGTGGTGAAAGGGAATGTTTTAGTAAGTTTTATCTCTGTGGGTAAATGTTGATTGTTGAATTTTTACACGTTTGCGTAAAAGTTCATTATCTGAAGAATCTGAAGATATCACAAGATCTTTCAACATCATGTCTGGAGTCGCCTCTGTTGAAATCTATCACGCCGTCATCGTCAATTAAATTTCATCCCACAATTTTCTCTGTTTTCTCCCATTGCATTTTACTTATTGTTAGTAATTTGCTTGATTAGGTTAGGTTTTTTACTTTCTCCGTTACGAAGTACGAGAAAGTATTGTGATCGTGATTTTTTTTTTAATTTTTTTACGGAAATATCCGTTTTGGGGTCCCTATGCCATTTCAACAATTTCTAGTGTGTGTGTGTGTGTGTGTGCACCTTTGGCTTGTTCAAAATAATGAAAATATAAATTAATCGCGTGAAAATTTGTCTCATTTTCTCTACCCTTACGTCTCGCAACCAATTCCAGATAAATGATTGCCTAAATACATGTTTATCTTATCTCCTCCGGGGAGACCGTGACATACGTTGAATTTCCCGGTGCGTCCGTTCCATCATGAGATGAGTACGCCAGACGTATCGGCATTCCATTTAATCATAGCCCCTCGACCCTCGGTCATTTACCGGCATATGACGGAATCAGATATAGAAAAATCCATTTCCATTATCTCCGCTCACGGCCTCGGACAATGGATTGGACGTCTCTCGGGCCGTCAGGTGGTTTCTCTACCCTCAGGCGACGATATCCACCCTCGCGCGAGTCACTCGAGCGGGCACGAGGACGACGAGAAACTATTTCAACTTTTTTTTTGCCACTGCCGTCAACAGACGGACACGTACTGGATGCTCACTGCCTGGAAGAGACACACCGAGGAATCGTCACACACGCGTGGCTGTCACAGCCAGTGTAAAAATTTAGTTTAAAATTTTTCATTTTTTAAATATACAATCGAAAAACATAGAGTGCTAAGGTTATATACTTTAATACACTTCGTTTAATGATAAGTAAATTTTCAGTTTTTAAGACCGAAAACAAATCTCTAACTCGTTCCCACTCTTGTATCAATTAATTATCTGTATTCTTTCTTCGGTGGTGTAATACATTTTTATTAATAACGCAATTTTGACAATTAAATAAAACTGAGTGTAAGTATGGTTGCCCACATTGTCAATACATTGCAATCATATGTTCTGAGTTAAAAAAAAAGACCCTGTATATATCATATGTTTACCCCAGTCCAGCTGATTGTACCCGTTTCATGAAATAATACAACAGATCGTGATGAGGTATTTTAAAATTCAACATAATTAATAAGAACGTTAGGAAATTATTTCTGAAACTCTGCCATAGGTGCGTCGAATGAATACACTCAATACTCCCATTTCGGAAATAACTTTCAACTAGAAACGTTTTTGCTGGTTGCTGTAAACCATCGTGACGACGGAATAATTGTGACTTTTAGAACGATCTGACGTTTTGTTTGTCAATTCCGAACATGTCTGCCAACTTAATTTTTTTTTAAATAAAAAATCATGGCACACTTGATTTTTTTAAAAATAAAAATACATTACATTAGCAGTTAAATGTTTACAATAGTGTGGAACTAATTTATTTCTATTGTTAGCCTGTTAAATGTCTTTCTGCCTCAGAGTAAGTATTTAATATAATTTTAATTTAATCAACCCCCGCACGTATTCACCGAACATCTGGATAATTTTACACCGTACAAAAAGCGTCCAAATTCTCCGAAAGAGTATACACATTATTATTACCTCCTATTGTTCCATCTTTGAGTTTGTATGTCGGTAACACCTATTTTTATTATACAATAGCGGCCACGTGGGCTAAACAATGATTTCTTCATTTCATTGAGAGGAGAGAGACACGCACGCACATACAGACCAAAAAAAAAAAGAGAGTCATGACGGACAACAAATTGTTACAATGGCATAATGATACAACAAATCCATGAATGGAGCGAGTTTAGTCGCACCATTATTAAATTAGCCACAATGGGGCGCGCCGCATAATCAATCCAGCGAAGTCATCATCATCGTCCATCCAGCCACTCTGCTCACGATGCCTATCTTCGAAATTAGAGGATATCCTCTAAATAAATTCGGTGCGACCAATTTGTTGTTGTTGCGTGCGTGTGTGTGTGCGGTTTTATTGAAATTACCGGAATTGTGCACCGTGAATGGAAATGTGATGAGCGTGCGCGCCCCCGCAACACGTGTTAATGAAATTAGGCGTTTAAAACCGTGTTCGGTCCCCCTTTCTGATTGCGGCGTATTGTCGCCGTCCAAATGAACCGCGAAATTCGAATTTCGGCCGCCACTTTATAATCATCGTCCTAATTGACGTCTCAATTTGAGACGGGCTAATTGTAATGATACGGCCCTGACAAAGTTCTCTCCACCTGATCATCGGTAATCACCCAGTCATGATGATGATGACTTGCCTAAACGCACGGCACGCTCTCTACCTTCCACATTTTTTTTTACTTCGGCTGTCTATGCTCTATTGTAAGGTAATTGAGCAACCAGTTTAATGGTTAATTTACTTTGTTAATAAACCGGTTCGATGGGATAATTGTATTTATAAAAGGAATATATTGAATACTGCTCCATTAATTATACAATAACTCTTTTTTGCTAATTTTTTTTTTTCAAATTTTGATGCACCCTTAAGCTACGCGCACACTTATCGGAATCGGACGGACGGCACGCATCGGCAAAAATTGCTTAACACAGTTGTAAAAGAGTCAACGCACATTTATCTGTTCCATGACGTACCGATAAATGTGCGTTGACTCGTTACAACTGTGTCAAGCAATTTTATCCGCTGCGTGCCATCCGTCCGATTCCGATAAGTGTGCGCGTAGCTTAAACGTCATAATTGTGTCCTAATTATAAATCATCAGTAATTATTTTACTATTAATTTTGCAATAACTCTATTTTCTAATTTTAATTTTTTTTTAATTTTTGTTGCACCCCTAACGTCTGGTTACATAGGATTCATAATTATATTTATTTATTTATATATACTAATTACGTAAGAAAAGTTTAGCAGCCCAGAAAAAAAACCGCTATAAAGGGGCCCCGGCCGACCGACACAAAAATTTCGCAAAAAAATGTGAGGAGGATTTTGAAAATCGCGTCCCCCGAAACTCACCCTGAAAATGGGGGGTAGGGTTAAACCTCACCCCTTATCGGGGCCTTATTCGGTAAAATGTTGTTAGTTTTTGCGAGCGGATCAAAGCCCAGATAACCGGGTAAGCTTTTAGAACTGGTCCCGTCGTTTTGTTTTACTCCCACCCCCGGGGGTGATTTTTGAAACGCAGATTTTCGATTTTTGCACGTTTCCAAAAAAAATAACTCCTCCGTAACCGCCGGAGCTGGACGATCCCGGTATGTCTTAAAATAATCTTAAAGAAAATATCTAAAATTGATCGAGCCACTTTTTTGAATTTTTGCCCCGTTTCCGAGATATGATTTTTTTAAAACCGGGTAAAATTTTTTTTCTTCTTCTTTTAAGGACGTATTTTTTTCTTTTCACGTCGAAAAGCTGAAACTTTTAGGGATGACAGAAGCGATGACTGGCTTTCATTGGGAATTTTTTCAAAATTTTTGGAACCACCATTTGCACCCTCTGGGTTCGTTTTTCTTCTTTTAAGACGTATTTTTTTCTTTTAAAGTTGAAAAGCTAAAACTTTCAGGGATGACAGAAGGAATGGCTTTCATTAAGAAATTTTTAAAAAATTTTGAAACCACCCCTATGCGCCATTTGCACCCTCTGGGTTCGTTTCTTTTCTTTTAAAGACGTGTTTTTTTTTCTTTTAAAGTCGAAAAGCTGAAATTTTCGAGGATGGCAGCAGAAACTTTTTCAAAATTTTTGGAACCATTCCTTCGCTCCATTTGCACCCCTGGGTTCGTTTTTCTTCTTTCAAGGACGGATTTTTTTCTTTTAAAATCGAAAAACTGAAACTTTCAGGGATGACAGAAGCGATGACTGGCTTTCATTGGGAATTTTTTCAAAATTTTTGGAACCACCCCTACGCACCATTTGCACCCTCTGGGTTCGTTTTTCTTTTTTTAAGGACGTATTTTTTTCATTTAAAGTCGAAAACTGAAACTTTCAGGGATGACAGAAGATGTTTTTCAAAAAATTTTAAACTACCCTTACGCACCATTTCTTTCTTTTAAAGTCGAAAAGCTGAAACTTTCAGGGATGGCAAAAGATACGCGCCATTTGCATCCCCTGGGTTCGTTTTCCTTCTTTTAAGGATTTTTTTTTCTTTTCAAGTCGGGATCGCAGAGGATACAACTTAAAAAAAATAAAAGAACTCACCTTTATTTGTTTCCTAGAATTCAAAAATGACAAAACACACAGGGTGTTCCATTTAAAAAAAAAAACAACTTTGATGTGTATCTTTTTAATGGGACACCCTGTATAACTGGTAATAATTTTAAATTGTGCATACAACGATCCCACATCTATCCATTTGAAAAGAATAACACGAAGTTGCATGGTTTTCCATAAAACGACCGTGTCGTATGCGGTGCCCCACTCTGTACAACGTCGAATGTCATTTGTTCTTTTTTGTATGTTTAAGATCAAGCACCAACTTTTATAAAGAATAAAATTTTCTGAGAAATTAATAATAAAAAAGTTTCCCATATGTTGCATACTTACGTGGACACGTTGTATACATCGATTTTGAGTTTCAGAAATTATTGACATTAGAGATTATTGTTTTACATGGAAATAAAAAAATGCGCGATTTTCAAAAATTTCAAAAAAATACACGCGATCAAATTTTTTGAAACTTCTCGTGAATAACAAAAATGATTATCTATACATCGATCTTGAGTTTCAGAAATTACTGACATTACAGATATTTTTTTTCGTGGAAATAAAAAAAAGCGCGGGTCTGCAAACTTTCGCGATTTTCAAAAATTTCAAAATAAATATACGCGATCAAACTTTTTGAAATTTCTTCTCGTGAATATCAAAAATGATTATCCATACATCGATTTTGAGTTTCAGAAATAACTGACATTAGAGATTATTTTTTTACATGGAAATAAAAAAATGCGCGATTTTCAAAAATTTCAAAAAAATATACGCGATCAAATTTTTTGAAATTTCTTCTCGCGAATATCAAAAATGATTATCTATACATCGATTTTGAGTTTCAGAAATTACTGACATTAGAGATAATTTTTTTACCTAGAAATAAAAAAATGCGCGATTTTCAAAAATTTCAAAAAAATATACGCAATCAAATTTTTTGAAATTTCTTCTCGCCAATATCAAAAATGATTATCTATACATCGATTTTGAGTTTCAGAAATTACTGACATTACAGATATTTTTTTTCGTGGAAATAAAAAAAAGCGCGGGTCTGCAAACTTTCGCGATTTTCAAAAATTTCGAAATAAATATACGCGATCAAACCTAACCCAACCTAACCCAACTTAACCTAACCCAACCTAACCTAACCTCACCCAACCTAACCTAACCTAACCCAACCTAACCCGACCTAACCCAACCCAACCTAACCTAACCTAACCTAACCTAACCTAACCTAACCCAACCTAACCTAACCTAACCCAACCTAACCCAACCTAACCCAACCTAACCTAACCTAACCCAACCTAACCTAACCTAACCTAACCTAACCTAACCTAACCTAACCTAACCTAACCTAACCTAACCTAACCTAACCTAACCTAACCTAACCTAACCTAACCTAACCCAACCCAACCCAACCTAACCTAACCTAACCCAACCTAACCTAACCCAACCTAACCTAACCTAACCTAACCCAACCTAACCTAACCTAACCTAACCTAACCTAACCTAACCTAACCTAACCTAACCTAACCTAACCTAACCCAACCCAACCCAACCCAACCCAACCCAACCCAACCCAACCCAACCCAATCTAACAAAAATTGGTTTTTATACACCTGTTTCAGGACTTTCATACAGTTGATATTTATACGACAAGAAATTTGCTTTTTTGCATATCTAGCTGAACATCTTGAACCACAATCGATAAATCAAATAATTGAGGAAATGATTGCCTAATTTTCTCAATGTAAAAACTGATATGTCTGAAAATTTCTGAAATAATAAAGATGAGGTCTAATATTTATATTTCAACGTGAAGAAGAATCGTTGCGATTAAACATGAAATAGGACGAACCCTCTCGCTTCGGGTCATTCAGTTCTTAAAATTCTGGATAACGTTTTCGCATAACTATGGCTCTATTATACCAATAACGCGCCGTATCTCTTCTCTACGGTGTTGAACAGTTTGTGACTTGTTCGCGTACACATTTTCCTTCACGTAACTCCAAAGAAAGACGTCCATCGGCGTTGGATCGCACGATCTTGGTGGCCAATTTTGATCGCCAAGACAATGACAAGGTCAATAAACTTGGTCCGCAGTAACACCATTGTTTCGCGTGCTGCTGCGGCCGCACCGTCTTGTTGGAAAAACACATCTTCCGCATAAATTCGATCCAATTCGAGTCACAAAAAACTCGGTTAGTGTGCAAATTATTCTTTTACATACTATTAAGTTGTATGTAACTTTTGAGCTAGTGAACTTATAATTATTATGATTATTATTATTTTAACCTAAACATTCATGTTATGCGCCAACAGATGGCACCCTAAACTTCATACTGACGTTTTTTTTTTATTAGTAATATATGTTATTGTGTATATGTATTAATGTAAAAGGCGATTGTCCGTATATATAAATAAATAAATAAATAAATAGTATGTGGTTACGCATGAAAACTAATAGGTCTCTGGGATTTATTTATTTCATTCAAAAATTTCTTCTTCTATTACTACGTTGAAAACTTTTTTTTTTTTAATGTGCCACGAGAGTAGCAAGCTTGAGAAATACTGGAGTAAACATTAGTTCATTTACATCAATTTCAAGCTCATTTGATTGATTAAACGCGTTTTATTTTGCAATCAAATATTTTTCGCGGACTCCATCGAACAATAGCAATATAAATCAGATGATAATTTATTAACAAACACAAAGGAAAACCGTTCGGAAACATTTCACGTCTATCATTGTAGAAATAAGATTATTTCCGTTTAATAGCATCTCTTAAGACAGTATTAATCGTGTTACCCCAGGCAATAGATAACATTTCTGTTGATACAAGTTGTTGCTTTAACAGTGCGAGGAGGTATCCGTCCAGGGTTTGTTTTGCTGAGCAGCCCTGTACAAACTCCACCGTCTGCCGCTTATTAGCAATTGTAATCAGCCACCAGAGAACGCTCGCTCTCCCTCGCCGCCCCCATTCCGTAAACATTTATGATTATTTTATGCGACCGGCATTATTGCACAGATTCTGAAAATAATATATCGACACGAGCGCATTTTTTTTTCTAATTCGGATTTAATTGCGGATTAATCCTCGCCCCCGTTGAGGTGTTCCGTTACCGTCGCATCCCCGGGGGGGCAGTTGTGCACTAAAAGCGATCAGGACATCCCTCCCCGGTTTAAAATTGGGGGAGGAATCGGGGCCCTCTTAATAAAGCGCACACTGCACGTCTGGGATGGACGAAAAGATGTAAATCCCCGTCGACATCATTTTATTTTTTTTTCGGTGTCGGTGTTTTTATTTTTATCGCACCCGGGCGCATTTTGGCGGACGGATAAATCGAATTGGCTCACCATAAAACAACTTAGATTAGGTTAGAGAGACACTTGCATTTGAATGTTGCGCGAGGGCGCGACCGACCCCGGCGACGAGTGTCACGAGGCGCTCTGGGGCCGTTTTCCCGGCGAGTTATAGGTGTGTTTAGGTAAAGCGTATGCTGAATCCTGGAAAAAATAAATAAACACGGGAAATTGTGTTAGGGGATGGCTTTCGGTGCAGCCGATGTTCACGTCCTTCGGGTCGTGTAATTTTAGGTTGCGAAAACTAAAATTACATGATACGATTCTCTAGAGGTTTTTTTTCTGAATTGTTTGCTATCTGTGTAAAAAGCTGGCTAATATTATTGTATGTCTTACTATTAGATTATTGTGTATTTCTTACTAGGATACAATAGTTGTACGTAATACCCTAGGGCCATAAAACTTCGAAAACGCTCACTAATTACGTCCTGTGGGCAGAGTCCGACCTCTGGTGGTCACTTTTTCTGATGAAGAATGACCGTGCGGGTCCACGGATGTCTTGTAATTTTAAAACATGAAATTTTGAAAATCAATGCAAAACGTCAAAATTTTACGTTCTCAAAATTCGAAGATCGTAAATTGCGATTTGTTTTTTTTTATTGATTTTGATCATTCAAATGTCAAAATTTGAAATTTAGTATAATTTCATGGTGGTTTAAAAAATGTTCTTGTAAAAAATTGCACTTTTTAAAATTTGGCGATTTTAAAATCACGATTTTGATTTTTGAAATTGCACAAAAGCCGAACGCGTTGTCCGATTTTGATGATTCTTATGTCAAAATGTGGCAAGTTTAGTGCAATTTTAATTCTGGTTAAAAGTTTTTTCGTTGAATTAATGGAAAATGCAAAAACGCATTTTTTCTAAATTTGACGATTTTAAAATCGCGATTTTGATTTTTGAAATTGCACAAAAGCCGAACGCGTTGTCCGATTTTGATGATTCTAATGTCAAAATGTGGCAATTCAGTGCAATTTCAAATTTGGTTAAAAGTTTTTCTGTTGAATTATTGGAAAATGCAAAAATTGCACTTTTTCAAAGATTAACGATTTTAAAATCGCGATTTTGATTTTTGAAATTGCTCACATGCCGAACGCGTTATCCGATTTGGATGATTCTTATGTCAAAATATCGCAAATTTGATGCAATTTCAATTCTGGTTAAAAAGTATTTTCGTTGAATTAATGGAAAATGCAAAAAACGCATTTTTTTGAAATTTGGCGATTTTAAAATCACGATTTTGATTTTTGAAATTGCACAAAAGCCGAACGCGTTGTCCGATTTTGATGATTTTTATGTCAAAATGTGGCAAGTTTAGTGCAATTTTAATTCTGGTTAAAAGTTTTTTCGTTGAATTAATGGAAAATGCAAAAAACGCGTTTTTTTAAATTTGGCGATTTTAAAATCGCGAAATGCAAAATTTGCTATTTTTTCGAAGTTCGCAAATGTTAAAATCGCGATTTTGATTTTTGAAATTGCACAACTGCCGAACGCGTTCGTTGATTTTGATGATCCAAAAGTCAAAATAAGGAGGATTTAGTGTAATTTTAAAACTGATTTAGAAATTTTCTCGTAAAATTAATACGGAATGCAAAATTTGCATTTTTTTTCAAAGTTCGGAAATTTAAAAATCGCGGTTTTGGTTTTTGAAATTGCACAACTGCCGAACGCTTTCGTTGATTTTGATGATCCAAAAGTCAAAATAAGGAGGATTTAGTGTAATTTTAAAACTGATTTAGACATTTTCTCGTAAAATTAATACAAAATGCAAAATTTGCATTTTTTTTCAAAGTTCGCAAATTCTAAAATCGTGATTCTGATTTTTGAAATTGCACAACTGCCGAACGCTTTCGTTGATTTTGATGATTCAAAGGTCAAAATAAGAAGGATTTAGTGTAATTTTAAAACGGATTGAGAAATTTTCTCGTAAAATTAATACAAAATGCAAAATTTGCATTTTTTTTCGAAGTTCGCAAATTTTAAAATTGCGGTTCTGATTTTTAAAATTGCACAACTGCCGAACGCGTTCGTTGATTTTCATAATTCAAAAGTCAAAATAAGGAGGATTTAGTGTAATTTTAAAACGGATTTAGAATTCTCCTAAAATTAATACAAAATGCAAAATTTGCAATTTTTTTCAAATTTTAAAATCGCGATTTTGATTTTTAAAATTGCACAACTGCCGAACGCGTTCGTTGATTTTGATGATTCAAAAGTCAAAATAAGGAGGATTTTGTGTAATTTTAAAACGGATTACGAAATTTTCTCGTACAATTAATACTGTATGCAAAATTTGCATTTTTTGTGAAAGTTCGCAAATTTTAAAATCGCGGTTTTGATTTTTGAAATTGCACGACTGCCGAACGCGTTCGTTGATTTTCATGATTCAACAGTCAAAATAAGGAGGATTTAGTGTAATTTTAAAACGGATTTAGAAATTTTTGAGTAAAATTTATACAAAATGCAAAATTTGCATTTTTTTCGAAGTTCACAAATTTTAAAATCGTGATTTTGATTTTTAAAAATTGCACAACTGCCGAACGCGTTCGTTGATTTTCAAGATTCTAAAGTCAAAATAAGGAGGATTTAGTGTAGTTTTAAAACGGATTGAGAAATTTTCTCGTAAAATTAATATAAAATGCAAAATTGCATTTTTTTTTTCGAAGTTCGCAAATTTTAAAATCGCGGTTTTGATTTTTGAAATTGCACGACTGCCGAACGCGTTCGTTGATTTTCATGATTCAACAGTCAAAATAAGGAGGATTTAGTGTAATTTTAAAACGGATTTAGAAATTTTTGAGTAAAATTAATACAAAATGCAAAATGTGCATTTTTTTGCAAAGTTCGCAAATTTTAAAATCGCGATTTTGATTTTTGAAATTGCACAACTGCCGAACGCGTTCGTTGATTTTGATGATTCAAAAGTCAAAATAAGGAGGATTTTGTGTAATTTTAAAACGGATTACGAAATTTTCTCGTACAATTAATACTGTATGCAAAATTTGCATTTTTTGTGAAAGTTCGCAAATTTTAAAATCGCGGTTTTGATTTTTGAAATTGCACAACTGCCGAACGCGTTCGTTGATTTTGATGATTCAGAAGTCAAAATAAGGAGGATTAAGTGTAATTCTAAAACGGATTTAGAAATTAATACAAAATGCAAAATTTGCATTTTCTTTCAAAGTTCGCAAATTTTAAAATAGTGATTTTGATTTTTGAAATTGCACAACTGCCGAACGCGTTCATTGATTTTGATGATTCAAACGTCAAAATAAGAAGGATTTAGTGTAGTTTTAAAACGGACTTAGAATTCTCGTAAACTTAATACAAAATGCAAAATTTGCATTTTTTTCAAAGTTCGCAAATTTTAAAATCGAGGTTTTGATTTTTTAATTTGCACAACTGCCGAACGCGTTCGTTGATTTTGATGATTCAGAAGTCAAAATAAGGAGGATTTAGTGTAATTTTAAAACTGATTTAGAAATTTTCTCCTAAAATTAATACAAAATGCAAAATTTGCATTTTTTTTCGTAGTTCGCAAATTTTAAAATCGCGGTTTTGATTTTTGAAATTGCACAACTGCCGAACGCGTTCGTTGATTTTGATGATTAAAAAGTCAAAATAAGGACGATTTAGTGTAATTTTAAAACGGATTTAGAAATTTTTGCGTAAAATTAATACAAAATGCAAAATTTTGTTTTTTTTTTAAATTGCATAACTGACGAACGCGTTCTCCAATTTTGATGATTCAAACATCAAAATATGTCGAATCTAATGTGTTTTTAAAACGGATTACAAAATTTACTCGTGATAGTATTTTTAACGTACACCGAGCGTTTTTCGCATCGGATAAAGTAAAAAAATAATAATCTTTAAAATTATTCATTTCATTTCATTTTATTTCATTTATTTCACGTCGGCCACAGTATACAAATTATACATAAGATGCAAAAAATTTGTTGCGGATGTGTTTATCAATTAAAAGTTACATTAAAAATTAAAATTAAATATTACAATGTCAAGTTAATAAAATGACACAATTTACATCTATACATATTGCAGTTCTGTTCATACTTCTGTTTAGATTTTGTTTGTTTATTAACGGATTATTACCATAGCACATATATTGTTTAAAAATATAAATTAAAAACAAATAAAACCGTAAAGAAATCATGTGTGTGATTTTTGTAAAATCAAAATACTTACCTAAAAACAATATAATAAATAGTAGACGTGTACAAAACTTATAATAAGATAAAATTTTGTAGGAATGAACGTTGCAATAGCTGTATTTGCTACAATCTCGTTTTGTCTGTCACTTATTCTGGGAAAAAATGTCTTTTTTTTATGGGACTAATGGAAACTGAGATATGCAAGAATTAGGTTAGGTTAGGTTATGTTAGATTAGGTTAGAAACAAGCTATATATTGAAACAATTACTTTCCTTGTAAATGATGCGACAAATATTGAATTTTACAAATTATCTGTGTATTACTATCAAATTAACACAAATTGATATTGACAAGAATTTGCATGTAAAATTATAAATTTCCTCCTCAAAGATTAAGTAAATCCCAAGCGTGTGCAGCTTTGACTAGGAGCCAATTTCCCTCCATCAACTTTCCGTAATAGCAGGGAAAGGGAGCACGCAGTCATCCGATGACTCCTGAAATGTCCGGTAAACGTCTTACGGGGGCGATCCTTCACCCCCCCAATTTGTCGCCTTTTCCCAGTCTGGACACGGTCCAAGGGGTCAGTCTATTACACTAATGGCCTCATTGTGAGTAGACACGACCGAAAGGGAGGAATTTAAAATATGCACCGAACACCCGGAATCAATATGAGGATAGGAAAACACATGTAGCCCGGTTAATCCGCCCTCCGACTTCCTCGGCCCTCGACCGGGAGGAGGAAGAAAAAAAAATAATAAAAAAGGCCGGGGTCATTCGTAGGGCCGTAAAAAGATCCAGTCCGGAGAGAGGCGATGGACCTCCCGACACTCCGCGGGCCAGATTTTCCTGATAACGTGGGCGGCAACTGCCACACTTCACGTATGGGAGAGATATGTATCTTATGGATAAAATCGGACCAAGAAGTGAAAAGGGGATGCCTTTGTGTTGCCCGGGCTCTTAAGAGATTTCTACAATGTGGTTCGTTTAGATCGTCATTTCGAGATTTTTTTTGCCGTTCAGAGGAAGGTATATCTGGATCTGTCTGGGAAGTAAAGGCTGGTTTCTTTAGGGGGTTGATGTCATTTCGATAGGTATCTAGTTATTAGAAGGATTTCAAATAAAAATCGTTTCTTATCATAATCGTATATTACCATTTTCAGGGCAATGCATAATTTTTAGTTTCAGGCCCGCCAGAGCTTCTAGGAATAAATTTATCGAAGGAATGTTTTGTTGCTAATGAAACAATTATCTGTTTGAGAAATCCTTGTTTGTGTTCTAAAGATTGGAGGGTGGAATAGGGCCCACCTGCCAGCTTTCGCATCCATGAAGTCTGATTAAAGAAACTTGCAACTGAAACCACTGGAGATTTAAAGATTTTACAACCACGAAAAACGAGAGGTTGCAAATTTAATCAGAACGAATATGGAGGATGGTGTGTGGGCCCTATTCCACTCTTCAACGACTTTTACAAGCCGCAGAGTTTCTAGGAATAAATTCGTTTGTCGGCACGAATTACAAAAAACTAAAAACAAATAACTGATTAAAAACTACCAGTAAGGGCATAATTTACTAAGAAATATCCAAATGTGTGAAGATGATGGTTGCGACCATGACGTGACCGTTACTATGTGGTAGTCCATTGTCGGGTAACTTTGAATTAAACAACTTTCGACGATTTTTGTGGTAAAAAAAAGTCGAAAGTTGTTTAATTCAAAATTACCATCCAAATGTGTACTTGTCGTGGGGTTTACATATTCCCATTAATGGATTCGTTTTTTTGATTACCTCAAACAGGATTTAGACGGTGTAATTCGCAAGTATTTCGGTTAAATCGATAAATTCCGACGATGTCCAATGAAGCGGATCAAGTAAGTAGCGATTGCATATTTCGGGAGCGCTGGCGTAAAAATGGAAGGAGGGTAAAGGGATCTCCGGATCTGGTCCTGGATGTGGATTGCTCCCCTAATCAGAGACATCTTGTCTCCGGCTATTAACTTATATAGCGGTATCAATTCCGGCTCCGTTCTTCTCCGATCCCCGCGAGACGGAGCGGCGGACGCCTCTTCCGGCATTCCTTTTTCTTTAATTTTATCGCCGATGCCACGATCCGAATTAACCCCCAACCTCCGACCCCTCCCGCCCCGCGCCCCACACAGAACCGGTCCAATGTTCTCGTTTCCTCGGGTCCTTTTGTAATTTTTTGTTCGCCCCCGAGACGATGATGCCGTGTACGATAGCGATTTTATTACTTTCGGCGACTTCCGTCCTCGTTCCGATGGCTTTTTTCGTCGCTTTGTGGGCCCCCGTAGACGCTGCGGAACTGCAACCGGAGGAAATCCAGTTCCTCCCCGCATGTCAACACATCTCTGGAAAATTATTACCGGAGATACATATACATTATTCAATCAAATCTACAAATGAGTTCCATCATAAAAACTTTTCAATGTAGACGAGATCTAGATTTAAGAATTGGTCGTAAATTCTTTACATACTCCTGGTGGTGTCATTAGCGAATAGTAACCCCTTTCTGTTTTGCTGTTCTGGAAAATGTTACTCATCACCTCCGCTCGGTACATAATAATTTTGCATAAAACATAAGAAAATAATAATTAGGGGCTGAAAGACCTGTCGTCAATTACTTGTTGAGGTCATTTGTAAAAGCCTCTCTAATGATAAGATTACAAATAACGTTGAAGACATTTGAGGAGTTGAACTGCAAAACTCAACTAATCCAATTTTGGGCCAAAATGAGCTTGGTATCGATTCTTACTGTCCAAACATAGATAAATCCAAATATGTGTGAATTACCTTTCAAAACGCAACAAATCATATTTAAAAATGCGGCTAAACATTCATTTTTTTAAGCAACAAATAAACTTCCTGACCGTTTTTCGCGGTTTCTGAACAAATTATAAACGTGGATTTGTTGAGTTTTGCAGTTCAACCCCTCCTTTGTGGTATACTCCACCTTCTCATATATTAGACTTTTTTGACATCTTTAGTGATAAACACTAGAAAATGAAAAGTACCCACTCGGCTATTCGAAAACTGTAATTTTGCACCCAAGATGTCAAAAAAGTCTAATCAATATCAGTAGATGGAGTTTACCATGTGAAAAAATGGTGATGTGGCCATCATGTTACTTTCTCCACAGACGCATATAACACCCAGGATCCCGAGCGGATATTTTTCTTTTCGAAAAATGTACCGCCCAGGCGGGGAATCGAACGTTTCTTATGTATACGGCACAAAACTAAAAAGCCTGGGAACTTCTGCTCTGAACTGGACACACACTAATGCCGTACCAACTTAAAATAACGTAAATATTCCGTTTGCACTTTACGAAAATTATTAGCGAATAGTCGAAACCATAGTCACAAATTGTACAAAGTTAAAATAGTTTTTAAATTCAAAAAACGAAATATAGCCTAAATATATAAATATTCAACCGTAAGACTTAATTTTGCTTGCAGAGTTACGAACAGGTTGAATATTTATATATTCAGGCTATATTTCGTTTTTTGAATTTATTTAATACTTTCTGCAATAAGTAAGGTTGTTTCTATTTTATTTAAAATAGTTTTATTCCAAATTAAAATCAAGATGTACCGCGAAGTAAACACACACAACATTAAACATTTGAATATTCGGGGGTAATGCCACGAGAGGTTAGAATTTGGCCGGATAAATTTTATTTGTTCGCACGAGCCATTGAATCGACACAAATTTCGTGAATGAATTGCGATGAAAAAATCCACGAGCGCTTGCAGTTCTGTCAGTGTCGCCGGCTTTAATATCAAATGTACGAAACTAAATCTATAATTAGCGAAAAGACAATATTTACCTCACCGGCACATGCGTCGGAAATTTTGATTTGAAACTGCGGATTACGAGTAACAAAAAATTAAACGAAATTTAAAAATTAGTCACTATTGAGAAAGAAATGTTTTTTTAACCAGTTTGCTTTGATTTTCATACGAATTGTGAATTTTTGAAAATTTTGATTTTAAACTACGGATAAAAAATGTAAGAAATTAAGGTAAAATTACTCAAAAATTGTTACCATTGAGGAAGAAATGTTCTTTTAAAATCAATTTGGATTCTGACAATACTTTCTTTCTTTTTCAAGCGTGTTGTGAATTTTTGAAAATTTTGTGTCCGAAACGGATTTCAATTATATTTTTCTTATGTCTTTCATTTATACGCCAATATGTTATAGTTTAGTTATGTATTGTTATGTTATTATATTGTGTATATCCCATGAACCATTTGACCTGTGTTAACTTTTTGTACTTGCACCAAAATACTATTATTATTATTATTATTATTATTTCACCGCAGAGGTATTCAGAACTGACACGAACGGCCACTGTTCAATGGTTCATATAAAGATCGTTGTCGTGGTGAAGGTAAATAAATTTTTATCCACTTGCAAATTTGCTTGTCCGCCGTTTTAAATACACCTTTTTATACATGAGTTGAATTATTTGCATTAATAGTAGATTGTGTGTCTAGTAGGAAAAATGAAGCATTCCCGGACGACTGTGAAGTTTTTTGGGCGAGGCGCTAGCCGAGTCCAACAATCACAGTAGTCCGGGAATGCATTTTTCCTACGTGACGCACATACTATTTTTTCGTCAATCGCTACATCTACTGTCCGACAAAAATTTTCCCGGACTGTTATTTCATCGTAGCCTAGCAACCTCTTGGTGTACTGGAATTATCAATTTTCGATTAATGGTGTCAAGTCGGAAAGCCGTCACTTTCACGGCGGTTGACGAAAAACATTTTTTTTCTTTTCTTTTTTTTAACATATACGATCTGGTTCACATGCGTGATAAACTCTGATCAGTCCCGAAAATCGAATGGGTATTAAACATTTAATAATAATCCACATTGCGATGACCAAAATAAGGTTATTTTAGAAAAAAAAAAAAATTCTCGTTCTCTAAAAATCACTTAAGTTTCTCAAAAGTAAATTAATGTTTACTTGCGAGGTATTAATTCTTTAATTTAATGTCGAACACTCGATTGCGTAACAACAAATGTCAATTTGAAGCCCGTGACACGTAAGCAAAAAAAACTCGAAAATGGAAAAAATTGAAAAAAACAACTTTCTTAATAATCATCGTGGACCTTTATGTAATACCATTTTCTTCATCATAAGAACGAAATAAACCAATTGGCGTTAAAAAAATTCATCTAGAAAAAATTGGGAAAAAGTTAGCAAGTCACCATAAACTTTATAGAAAATTTTGGAAAAAGTCGATTTTTTCAAACTTTGAACGACCGTAGCGGCTAAACGAAGAATCCAATTTGAACGCGGATTTCAAATCCGTGTTCCTTGTGTATCAATTAGTGGGATTTAATTAAAATTAGTGATTTAAAATTTTTGACGAAAACCTGAAAAATCATCCAAGGGTCCCCCCTTCTTACTTTTTCCCAAAAATTTGTTTTTTTTTCAAAACTGAAGAAAAACAACAGGACCGTAGATACATGATTAATTAAGATTGCCAACTCAAGCAGTAGAATTGGGGAAAAGTGTTAGTACCAAATTTAGCGCCACCTGCTATTTAATCGTGGACTTTCTTTAGGTCTCTTTTTTCAAGATTTTATTTTCAAGGCTTTTTTTTAAGACTTTTCTCAGTACTTTATATTCAGGACTGTATTTTCAGGACTTTTTCAGGTTCTTTGTAGAAATTTTTTTTCGGGACCCTTTTCTTTGGACTCTTTTTTTTGACTTTATTCTTCAGGATTTTTTTCAAGGTCTCTCTTTCAGGTAATTTTTATAGAGACATTGTTTTCAGAACTTATTCTCAAGAGTTTTTTCAATAATTTTTTTAAGACTTTCTTTTTCGTTTCCGTTTTACAAGTCTTTATTTTCTGGATTCTTTTGCAGGATTGTTTTTGAGACTTTTGTTCAGAACTGTTTTAAGGACTTTTTACAGTACATTTTTTTCGTTTCCAGAACTTCATCCACGATTTTTTTAAGACCCTTTTTAGAACTTTTTCAAATCTTTTGTAGGGATTTTTTTCAGGCGACGTTTTTCGGGATTGTTTCCAGGTCTTTTTCAGGACTTCTCAGAAGATTTTTTTCAAGAGATTTTTTTAGGCCTTTCAGAACTATTTTGAGGACATTTTTGGAATTTAATTTTTTAATTTTTTTTTCAAATCGGAAAAAAAGCATCAGGACCATAGATGCACGATTAATTAAGATTGCCAACTCAAGCAATAGAATTGGGGAAAAGTGTTAGTACCAAATTTAGCGCCACCTGCTATTTGATCGTGAACTTTCTTTAGGTCTCTTTTTTCAAGATTCTATTTTCAAGGCTTTTTGTTTATACTTTTCTCAGTACTTTATATTCAGGACTGTATTTTCAGGACTTTTTCAGGTTGTTTATAGGAATTTTTTTTCGGAACCCTTTTCTTAGGACTCTTTTTTTAAATTTATTCTTCAGGATTTTTTTCAAGGTCTTTCTTTCAGGTCATTTTTATAGAGACATTGTTTTCAGAACTTATTTTCAAGAGTTTTTTCAATAATTTTTTTAAGACTTTCTTTTTCGTCTCCTTTTTACAAGACTTCTTTCTTTAGGGCTTTTCTTTCGGGACTTTTTAAGACTTTATTTTCTGGATTCTTTTGCAGGATTTTTTTTCAGGACTGTTTTTGAGACTTTTGTCCAGAACTGTTTTAAGGACTTTTTACAGTACATTTTTTTCGTTTCCAGAACTTCATCCACGATTTTTTTAAGACTCTTTTTAGAACTTTTTCAAATCTTTTATAGGGATTTTTTTCAGGCGACGTTTTTCGGGATTGTTTCCAGGTCTTTTTCAGGACTTCTGAGAAGATTTTTTTCAAGAGATTTTTTTAGGCCTTTCAGAACTATTTTGAGGTCATTTTTGGAATTTAATTATTTAATTTTCTTTTTCAAAACTGAAAAAAAGCATCACGACCATAGATACACGATTAATTAAGATTGCCAACTCAAGCAATAGAATTGGGGAAAGGTGTTAGTACCAAATTTAGCGCCACCTGCTATTTGATCGTGGACTTTCTTTAGGTCTCTTTTTTCAAGATTTTATTTTCAAGGCTATTTTCAAGACTTTTCTCAGACTTTATATTCAGGACTTTTTCAAAAAAAATTTCAGGACTTTTGCAAGGCTTTCTTTAGTACTCTTTTTCATGCCTTTTTTAGATCTTTTTCGAGATTTTTTCTGGAATTTTTTTTCGGGAATATTTTTATCAGGACTTTTTTTCAGGCTTTCCTTCAAGACATTTTTCAAGTCTTTTTTTAGGACCTTATTTCAGGACATTTTTTTGTCAGCACTCTATTTTAAGCCTCTTCAGGACTATATATCTGGACTTTTTATAAAGACTTTTTCAGGACTCTTTTGTTCAGGTTTTTACTTTCTCCATTATGAAAGTATTGTGATCGTGAAAATTTTTTTACGGAAATATCCGTTTTGGAGTCTCTTGATGCCATTTCAACAATTCCTGGAAAAAAATAATTGTGTCTGCTAAATTCCAAAATTATAAAATTTTAAAACTGGAATAACCATGATTGTGATTAACTATGAATTATCGATAAATAAAACACCGTGAATGGACGATGTAACCAGAATTTTTTATAAATACGAAAAATTTTTATTATGCAATTCAAGATAACAATGCCCTCCCATCTAGTAAAAAAAGAAAAAGTTGACAACGACCCGAACCGCAAAAATAAACGCATGATTTACAAGATGTTCCCGCGCATAATGAAAAATCGTAAACATCTCGAATTGCCCGGGAAAAATTGCTGCCGTGCCCTTTAATTTCGAGAGAAAGCGTCCCCCTCATTTAATAAAAAGCCGAAGACATACACGCACGCACATCGCCTCCTCTCCACCTTTTTACTCCAGTTTAAAACGCGCGCCCTCTTATCTCCCGCAAAATTTCGCCCCCGATTAAACGGCGACTGGGGAAGCTCATACTTAAACGGTTTTATGAAGATGTACCGGCGCCATTTATTATACGGGGAGGGGGGCGGAAAATTGACAAATTTTTATCATAGCCAGACATGTGTGTGCGTGCCTCGTGTGGAAAGATAATGCAACTGTTCAGACTTGTTTAATGTCTGGGGTAATTTTATCTTGCATCTGCATTTCTGAAAATCAAAAGCATCGTTTTTCTGCGCGTCTTTTTTCGTCTTAACAGAATATACTATATTTGTTTAGTTGGTCTCATGGTCATGGAGAAAGTATAGTCAGCTACTCTGTAAAAATGGAAATTCTGATGCTCGTGGTTCCTTGCGCTTGCCTCTCAACTCGCTCTCGGAATATTCCACTCGCATCGAATTTCCACTCTAACCATTTTTGAAAGTAGTCTGCATTTATTGTATTTCAGATCGTATCCATGACAATCAGTTACTCAAACGAGAGTGGATGATAAATACAAACGCTAATGAGCACTAACTTCCTCCACCCTCCGCCCTTTCCTACGCTGCATCCTTCTGGTCCCATTGACGTTTATTTGATTCGAGAGTCTCGTTATGAAAATGAATTGGCGCCCCATTTAAAACGTAATTTTTCATCGGTCCGTGGCCGCGCCAGTGCCGAGTGTCCCCCTTTAATCATCGCCGTCATTACTTCGTCGGCGGGGGGAGGGAGGGCGGCGCGCAAAGGGGGTTCGAGCCCCGGGTGCACCCTTCAAACCGGCTGACAGTGGTGACACCTCTGTGCAATGGGACGGGCCGATCAATCAAGGCCCCGATTAGGATTCACCGCACGTCCGCATAATCTCAGTTCTGCATTATTTTATCTCGACGAACACTCTTAAAACCCAACCCATCCACCGTGGAATAATTGCAAAGCCGAACGAGCGGTTACCTGATCCCTATCGGATCAATTGATTGTTTTTTTTTTTCGTTTTGCAGGAGAACAAAATCCACAATGTGAAACATTGCGGATGTTGGTGCCGCGAGTTGTGGGGCAGCGGTAAGACGGTAAGTTCTCGCAGAAAAATAATTATTTTCCACAGATGGCGTCACTTTACGCCAAGTAAAATATCCAGCGGAAGGGTCTCGCTCAGTGTTTCTCAAACTTTTTGGATCAAACGCCCAGTTTGTCAGGTCCTCTTCTTAATTCACCCCCTTTAATTTTTAACAGCTTAATTGCATGATAATCCCTTAGATTTAGGTCGCACTAAAACTTTAAATTCGTCTTTTTTCAAGTCTAAGAGCTCGTGATGAACACTATCTGTCCATAATTTTTTTTGTGTGACCTCCAAGAACCGAGATATGCAAAATGACTTTTTTCGTAAATAGTGCTTAAATCGATTGGAAACGCCTAAAAATCGATTGAATTAAATTTTTCTTTATAAATTATTTTTTCAAGAACCGAGAAATTGCTTTTTTCGTAAAAAGTGCTTAAATCGATTGGAAACGCCTAAAAATCGATTGAATTAAAATTTTCTTAAAAAATATTTTTTTGTTATTTTTTCAAGTCGAGCTCATTCTGAGCACTATTTGTCTGTAAATTTTTTTTGTGAGACTTCCAGGAGCCGAGATACGCAAAATTGCTTTTTTCGTAAAAAGTGCTTAAATCGATTGGAAACGCCTAAAAATCGATCGAATTAAATTTTTCTTTAAAAATATTTTTTTTTGTAATTTTATCAAGTCGAGCTCATTCTGAGCACTATTTGTCTGTAAATTTTTTTGTGGGACTTCCAGGAACCGAGAAACGCAAAATTATTTTTTTTCGTAAATATTACTTAAATCGATTGGAAACGCCTAAAAATCGATTAAATTAAATTTTTCGTCAAAACATTTTTTTAGTATTTATTGAAAAATATTTGGATATATTTAAAAGTTGGTGCATATTTCTTTAGTTTTGAGTGCATATGTATATGTTACGTGCTTTAATGATAATATACATGCTAAATTATAGAGAATTTTGTGTGTTTTTAGAAAGTTAAAAAAAAATGTTCATGTTGTAGTGCGAAAATTGACAAAATCAACAAAATGTAGCGAATTTGAAAATGTATTAGAAAATATTCATGTCCAATCAATGAAAATTGCTAAAATCCATTTTTTCAAAAGAAAAAAAAAATATCGCTTTGGATTTTTAAAAATTGCCGGGGTGTTAAATGCACGTTTTGTTGATGATATTTTATATGTTAAAAGTAGAGAATTTGGTGTGGTATTAAATACATTCATGTTGAGATAATGAAAATTGCTAAAATCCGAATTTTTCCGGCCACAAAATCACTGAATAAAACACTATGTTTTTTAGCAGAATATATACACTTACATGGTAACTGAGTATGTCATGAATTACCACGTAGTAACGATAGCAACCATCATCATGATCAACGAAATCATTTTTTTGATTTAGAAAAATAGTTTAACTTACAAACGAGATATTTGATTTTGATGATTTAAATGCCAAAATGTAGCGAATCTGGCGTGTTTAAAAAGTATTAAGAGGTAATCATGTCGAGTCAATGAAAATTACCAAAATGCAAAATTTTCCAAGTTCAAAGTCGACTAACACTCGTTTCCAATTTTTTAAAATTGTTGAGATGTTTAAACGCATTTTTTCGTTATGATGATTATATATGTTAAAAATTAGAGCATTCAGTGTGTTTTGAATGGTACTAAAAATATTCATGTCGAGACAATGGAAATTGCTAAAAAACCGAATTTTTTTTTACGGAAATATCCGTTTTGGGGTCCCTAGATGCCATTTCAACAATTTCAGGAAAAAAGTTCAAAATCAACAAAATTAAGTTTTTGATTTTGATGGTTTAATTTCCAAAATGTAGCGAATTTTGTGTTTCTTTTTTAATATTAAAAAAAAAATATGTAAAATCAATGCTACTTGGCAAATGTTATAGCTTGTTCTTCTGTTGAAAAAAAGTAGTACGATGATTATAAAAAAAGTTGATTTTTTCGATTTTATTAATTTTCGAGTTTTTTTTTGCTGACGCGCCACGGGCTTCAAATTGACATTTGTTCTTGCGAAAGTACATTTTCTGAAGGGTCTTGAACGGGTCTTTCCATCGAAGGATAGAAACCCCGAATCGAACCTGTGGTTTCTTCAGGAAATCATTTCAAATGCAATTTTGGGTAAAAGTAAGAACCCTCGGGTAGTTTTTCAAGTTTTCATCAAAAATTAAAAATCGCGAATTTTAATTGAATCCGACTAATTGACACGCCAGGAGCACATATTTGAAAACCGCGTTCGATTTGGATTCTTCGTTTAGCCGCTACGGCCGTTCAAAGTCTGAATTTTTTTTTCCAAATTGTCCATAATGTTGATGGACAGAGGCGGCTCGTTATATAGAGCCAAAGAACTACTCGTAGTTTTAAGCTCAGTAAGAATTTTTAAGTAACTCTTAAAACACTTTTTCGCCAATTACTGTGATCTAGGAAGATAAAAATTTTCTTTAAAAAATGGGGGGGGGGGTATATTGTATGTTAATAATAATTGTAGATAATGGCAGAATGAGCAACTTATAAGGAATAGGTTTTTTCAATCTTTTTAGTTTTTGAGTAAACTGAAAAATTTCAAAATTTCAGTTGTAATCTCTAAAAAAACTTTATTTGGAATTTCGTTTTTGAGTGCAATGTGTATATTTCTGAACAATAAATAGGACCTGCACGAAATGTTTGTAGAAATTAAATAGCTGAGGGTTAAGACGCGTATAACAAAACAAATATGCAACAATTTGAATTTTGGGTTCGTCGCTTATGCGGTTCATCGTATGATTTAACATGGAGATTTCAACGGGTGTTGAAAATTAAGTCGCAGATATAAGTTATGGCCTATGGTAATGGATACCAAGGCCAGGCGTACGCCACATCGAAATAATAAAAAAAAATACGTTTTTTTTACTAATAATCTATGCTGATGAAATACAAAAAAAAATAACGGAAATATTCATTTTGAGGTCCCCAGTGGAGATTTCCCACTTATTATTTGTTCTCGATGAGATATTAATTCGTGTCCCACCCAATCGACGAAACAATAACTATAATTACACGGCTTCGTTATTTCATTAAATTTAATGAAACAATGAAAAACGGGGGTGGTATTTTCGAGGTAAAGCGATAATAACACACACACACACACCCATGCATCTCGGAAAGGAAGCAACGGAACCGCAGAGACTGCGTGTGGTATTTCGAGGAATAAAATCTATTACGGGCCCACATGTGTGGCTGTGTGTTCCAGTAATGGGGCTGTACGTGGGTTATATAATAATCATGGATAGATAGCGCACCGAGGGAATGGAGAGCAGAAGAGCCGGACATTGATGAGGCGATTCACCAGACGAAGACTAATGAGGGGGATATTATCTACATTCTGTACGTTAAACGGACACGGAATAATTATTTAACATTGTTCGTAGGTTTTTTAGTACTGATTAACAATGGGGTGTAATTTTATGTATTGGCACATAAAAATAAATATTAATCCATTTACAATATTTAGCAGTTTTTACAAATTGATTTTTTACAGATATCTGATAATTTAAAATTTTTTGTATTTCATGGTATGTATAACAAGAAACAATTTGTAAAAACTGAATAGAATCACTGCTAAATATTGTTCTACCATTAATAAAGAAGAGTGTGTATCACAAATACGTTATCTAAAGTAAATAACATTATCGCTAAAGCCCATGATGTTTGTTGTACTCGCTTGACTACAATGGGAAGTGAATTTTTGGTAGTAGCAATTTCTAAAAAAATCCCCATTAATTATAGTGTGGGATCAATGATACAACATAAAACTTTCATTCTAGAATTTCATGCACATTGCAACCCAATTTACCTGATTTGATTAAAAAGCCTCTTTTATCATACAGTGTTTTCTGGGTAAAGTTTAACTAGAAACAAAGGGTGGTGGGTGGTCCCGATCCCACCCTCCAATTATTTTTTTTTAGCTGGGTAGTTTTTGTATACCTGTAAGTACCATTCATGCGTAACTGTTCTTGTATATAATTACTTCATCATTTTAATAGTAATAAAGGCAGAAATGTGTTTATTATTTCAAGATTAAGTGCAGCGTGCAATAATTATCTCGCTTTTATGAAAGGAAGTGGCGTTTCGCTCCTCAATAAATCATCCATCGACGGAAACGGCATCATTCCCGGATTAGGGACGGTCCATAAATCAGGACTGAAACTGCAAATACAGAAATAATTAAGCGACCCACTGACAAGACTAACGATTTGATAAAGAAGTGCCGCGAGAAGGGTTGAATGAGAATGCGATGCGCCCCCGGGCAGCGGGGGCGCTAAAGGGTTGTTGCGATTGATGAATGCCCGACCGGAGTCGCGCTTAATTAGGGGTGAAATTAACGCTCGTAATAATATACGGGGTTGGAGGAGCCTCGGTGTGCGAGAGTAATCCGGAAGTGAATGTTTTCTGTAGTATGTTTCTCCATCTTGGTCGTATTGATCCGGTTCCGGTTTATCCACCCTCTCCCCCTCCCGGCGGTCGTGTGCTGCATACCAATTGCCCGGCGTTTTTTTCCGTTCCCTTTCAGAGGCTGGCTAAATAAAAATAAAATACCTACACTAACTGAAAGTGCCGATACAATTGGCCCTAATGAGTTTTCGCGCTCCTCTTTATACAAATCCTCGGAATTACTCGACGACGGTGTGTAATTGCGGGGGTTGAGGTGGTATGTACGCGAAGAAACATGTTTCAACTAACATGAAATAACTTTGTCTTCAACACAAAACTGATAAATTATATAAGTTTAATCGAACATTTAATAGCAACCTTTCAACGGCAGAATTTAAGGGTGAAAGTGTATACAAAAATGGTGATGTGGCCATCATGTTACTTTCTCCGACTTGATGGTATCATTTATATTTACGTTTTCATGGTTTATTTTCAATTGAAATCATATTTTAAATGTACATCGAGCGTTGCGTAAACTCGGATGAAACTGACGTTTAAAACGTCAAAATTATGAAACATGGAAAAATTATACTTCAAATTCAAAAACTCGGTTTACTCAAAAACTAACGAGATTTCGAAAAAAAACTTATTCTTTAGAAGTTGTTCATTTTGGCATTCTCTACAATTATTATTCACACGAATTTGCCCTAACTATTATTGTTTCACAATTATGAACAAAAAATTGAAAAAAAAATAATATTTTTTTTCTCGAATAGCAATGATTTTATGAAAAATATTTTCAAGCAAAAGATGTTCATTTCTTTGTTGTCTTCAATGTTTGTTTAACGATTATTGTGATATTTTTAATATTTAAGAAAATATTGGCAAAAAACAAAAAACAGGTAACGTAAACACCCACTTCCGGTGTGCGAAATTTTACCAAAAGCTTTTCAGTTCTTCGGATTATCAAATAAGACGTATGTTCAAAGTTTCATATCAATTGCTCTATTATTTTTTGAGATACAGCGCACACAGACTGACACACTTACACACACAGACACAATTTTTTTTTTTCCAGAAATTGTTGAAATAGCATCTAGGGACCCCAAAACGGATATTTCCGTAAAAAAAATTTTTGAAAAAAAGTCACGATCACAATACTTTCTTGTACTTCGTAACGAAGAAACTAAAAATGGTGATGTGGCCATCATGTTACTTTCTCCGATTTGACGATTAGACCAAAACCTTGAAAATACTGGCAAAACATTAAAAAACCGCTGCTTTAAGTTAAAAATCTAAAATATTCGCCAATCAAAAATTCGCTAATAGAAATCAATAATTAAACAATAAAACTAAAACATAGGCCCAAAAAATCCAAATATCGAAAACTATGGCCTAAACATAAAAAAAAACGCAAACTAAAACATCGAAAATTTCAACAAACACATCGAAAATGTTGTCCAAAATAAAGATTATTCAGGCAAAAAAAATAAAAATTTCGAATAAATTAAGGCGAAAGCAGGTAAAGGTAAAGATCTAAAATATGGACCAAAAAAATGCAGACCAAAATATTGTAAATTCAAGTAAAAGAAAAAATATTTAGCTAGCCCCTAAAATAATTCTTTGGCTCAAAATAAGTTTCCGACCAGAAACTCGAAAATAATGCAAAAAAATAAAATAAAAAACAATAATTCAGGTTGAAAAGTAAAGGGCAAAAAATCAATAACCGTACAAAAAACTCGAAAATACCGGCAAAAAATCGCGCATAAAAATCATTAATTCAGATTAGAAAATTTAAAATATAATACAAAAAAGCTAAAACTTAAACCAACAATTAGGACCTGAATATCAAAAATACGGACCAAAAAATCGAAACTTTTAACACACAACCTAAATTTTCAGGCCAAAATAAAGAATATTTAGACCAAAAATAAAAAATTTGGAATAGAAAACGAAGTTACAGGCCAGAGATCCAAAAATGCAGATAAAAAAATTCAAGTAAAGGAAAAATAGTTTGCCGTTTTCACTTTCAAAATAACCCTGTAGCTCAGAGTGAGTTTCTGAACAGAAACTCAAATTGAAAATAAAAAAATCTAAAATATGGGCCAAGAAAATAAAAAATTAGACCAAATACTGAAAATTTGGGACAAAAAAAATTAAAAAAAAGCAGGCCAAAATAAAGATTATTTAGGCCAAAAATCAAAACTTTGAAAAAAATAAATTACAGGCCCGAGATCTAAAAATGCAGATAAAAAAATTCAAGCAAAGAAAAAATTGTTTGCCATTTTCACCCTTAAAATAACCCTGTAACACTGAAATTGAAAATTGAAAAATTTAAAATATATGACGAAAAAAACAAAATTTAGACCAAATACCGAAAATTTGGGGCTAAAAATAAAAAATACAGATTAAAAAATCGAAAATCTTAATAAACAAATGGAAAATTTCAGCCAAATAAAGAAATCTTAGGACAGAAGATAAAAAATTTTGACCAAAAAATCGAAAATATAGGTCAAAATTTAACAATTGTGGCCAAAAAATTGAAAACATGGGCCTAAAATAAAAAAAAATGCAGACCCAAAAGATAAAAAATGGTGATGTGACCATCATGTTACTTTCTCCGACTTGATAGTATCATTTATATTTACGTTTTCATGGTTTATTGAAATCATATTTTAAATGTACATCGAGCGTTGCGTAAACTCGGATGAAACTGACGTTTAAAACGTCAAAATTATGAAAGATGGAAAAATTATACTTCAAATTCAAAAACTCGGTTTACTCAAAAACTAACGAGATTTAGAAAAAAACTTATTCTTTAGAAGTTGTTCTTTTTGGCATTCTCTACAATTATTATTAAAATAAATTTGTTGTAACTATTATCGTTTCATAATTATAAACCAAAAATTAAAAAAATAATAATCATTTTTTTTCTCGAATAGCAATGATTTTATGAAAAATATTTTCAAGCAAAAGATGTTCATTTTTTTGTTGTCTTCAATGTTTGTTTAAATGTTTTTGTGATATTTTTCATATTTAAGAAAATATTGGCAAAAAACAAAAAACAGTTAAGGTAAACGCCCACTTCCGGTGTACGAAATTTTACCAAAAGCTTTTCAGTTCTTCAGATTATCAAATAAGACGGATGTATAAAGTTTTATATCAATTGCTGTATTAGTTTTTAAGATACAGCGCACACAGACACAATTTTTTTTTCTCCAGAAATTGTTGAAATGGCATCTAGGGACCCCAAAACGTACTTCGTAACGGAGAAAGTAAAAAGGAGAAAATGATTACTAAAATTTTAACATGCAAATAATATTCTATATGAAAAACTACTAAGAAATAATTGCAAGTCAACGGAAATTGCCAAAATCCGAAATTCTCCAAACTCAAAATTTTACTAGCTCAATATCAACAAAATCAAGTTTTTGATTTTGATAAATTGTTTAATCGATTTTTTTAGGTGATTTGAGCCAACTCTGCAGGCGGGCAATCAAAATGCATTCGCCCCTACAAATACATATCGTGTTAGCCACAAAATTTTGTTTCAGAGTTGGCTGCGAGATAAATGAGGTATGTCGCATGAGACTAAATTAGTTCAATTAAAAAAATGAATTAATCTCAGAAACAAAATTCTGTGGCTCACACCTTATTTTGTGATAAGCTGGTAATTTTTGTAAACGCATCACTAGTTTAGTAGCATTTTCTAGCACTAGAAGCAACAATTGTCCCCCTTGCGAATGCGTTACCCCTTGACCATGATGCGGTCATCGTCGCGTTATAATCCCTCCGCATCGGGGGTCCCTCGCCCCCGCATCTAGTCATCCCTCAACGTCAAGCTCCGAAGCCGACCGACCCCACGGATCATATATTGGTTATATTTCTAACACCCGATATTGTCATATCAGCCCTTGATTTATGTAATTGTATTGACTTTTCTTGTGGGGCGACAAGAGAG
Organism: Ocypus olens; assembly: GCA_910593695.2. Classification (NCBI taxonomy): domain Eukaryota; kingdom Metazoa; phylum Arthropoda; class Insecta; order Coleoptera; family Staphylinidae; genus Ocypus; species Ocypus olens. The sequence goes on from OU343056.1 coordinate 53,366,236, forward strand.
CGTGCTGCCTGCGCCGCCGGGTCCTTCTCTCCGGTTTAATTTTTCCGGGCCGCTTTGATTGATGCAACCGAGTACACCCGGGGATGGAACGAGAGGCATTCAGGGGTGAGTTTAATTTTAAACTATAATTAGCACGTGTCTGCGTGCGGATACGGTCGTGTTATTGTTCCTGGGAATAATGCAGGAACGGTTTGCGACGGCGGCTTGTAACATTTGTAAGTGACGGATCTGCGGTGCCGGGATTAAACACCAACAAGTGCAATATGGGACCGCCGCAACAGCTGGCCCAACATGCGACTTGAGGGAATGTCGAGGTTTCCCCATAATACATGCCATGGCTTTCATATTAAATTTTTAATGAAATCCCGAACAGAATTTCACCGCCGCATGTGTGATATTTCCGGTGTATGTGTGTGTGTGTTGCGCCCTTTTCCCGTCCATCCTACCACCCAACCCACAATTGCACGAGAACACCTTTTGGCGTAACGCAACGTTTCAATTGAAACTAATTCACAACTTTCTGCTGTGGATTCATACATATTCCATATCATCATGGCTGTGTGAGTTGTAAATAGCAAATTACGCAATTACACGCGCGCGTAATTGCGTTACAACTCGTATTATGTACTATACTTTACCTACGACCTTACATTTATTCGCTTAAAGCAAAGACAAACTGATATTGAATCGTTTAAATTTTCAAGGCTCTACTTGATCACTAGTCACATTTTAAGCATGATTGGGAATACAAATGATTAAAAAACAATTCACCAGGTGCTGAATGAGAACCCAATCCAAAAAAAAAATTCGCTTGAATGTTAGACAAAATAAAGTGAACATAAATTTAATTATATTATTCAACATGTATAACGAAGTAGCGTAAAACGGCATCTTAAGATATTAATGTGTTGTGAATAAAAAAAGTTTCAGTCTCATTTGGTATCAAAACATTCGCAGATTTTTGAAGCAATTTGTGCACATCAGACTTTCGCGTTCGCAAATTTTTTATGGAATTTTGTCTACACGTTTTGTATATTTTTTTTGTAATGTTTCTGTTCAGGTGCTCAAAAAATTAAAATTATTTTTTTTCAAAAATTCATATCTTTATTGAAAATTGTTGCATTTACAAAAACCAAATTGATTTTGAATAAGCGATACTTCGGCCATTGAGGAGAATTTTTTATGGAATTTTGTGTACACGTTTTATATTTTTTCTGCAATGTTTCTGTTCAGGTGCTCAAAAAATTAAAATTATTTTTTTTCAAAAATTCATATCTTTATTGAAAATTGTTGCATTTACAAAAACCAAACTGATTTTGAATAAGCGATACTTCGGTCATTGAGGAGAATTTTTTACGGAATTTTGTCTACACGTTTTATATTTTTTCTGCAATGTTTCTGTTCAGGTGCTCAAAAAATTAAAATTAATTTTTTTAAAAATTCATATCTTTGTTGAAAATTGTGGCATTTACAAAAACCAAATTGATTCTGAATAAGCGTCACTTCGGCCATTGAGGATAATTTTTTATGGAATTTTTTCTGCACGTTTTATATTTTTTCTGCAATGTTTCTGTTCAGGTGCTCAAAAAATTCAAATTATTTTTTTTCAAAAATTAATATCTTTTATTTACAAAAACCAAATTGATTTTGAATAAGCGACACTTCGGCCATTGAGCAATTTGTGCACATCAGACTTTCGCGTTCGCAAATTACAATAGGTAATTCTTTAAGCAATTCGTCCACATTAGACCTTTTATGTCATCAATGTGTAACATTTTTGGTGCCAAAGGTTGGCGATTTTAATTGCGCAAATAAGTATTGAATTATTTTTCTCCATTCGTCCTTCTTTCGATCCTCGAACAATACAATTTTGACCTGGGCCCACAAGGATGTGTACGTGGTCATTGTTGGCACGAAGCAACAATGGTGCCCGATATTACATATCATTTCCGGGCATCGTCTTGCCCCAATGAATGCCAGGATATGATTAACCCCTCACCTATATGTCGTCAGACCAAATAGGACAAGGACAATGCTTTGCTTATTTTTTTTTTCACATTCGACATATATAGTCGTACTGATTCAAATCAATGTGTTACATTATATTGGAAATATAATCGAATTAATTGATGAATGATAGGATAGTCTGTCCCGAAATTATTTTATAGCCACCCTCCTCCCTATTTTTGAAGACAGTAGTGAAAAATAATTTAATGATTGTTATTCATAATTTAATTTAATAGAGTATTTAGTATATAATGTAATTTATAATGCTCTTCATTTTTTGACATTTCAAGTCGATGGTAATTGTTTTTATATATTTCGCAAGTCATCGAAATTATTGAATTTTTTCAAAATTTCACGTTCTGTTCAAATGGAATTATCTCGAAATTTAGGGATGGGGTATTCACAGATTATTATAGAAATATAATCCCAAATGTATTTGGAATAGATTTTTGATAATTTCAAGTCAATAGCAATTTTTTTTATATATTTTACAAGTCATCGAAATTATAGAATTTTTTCGAAATTTCACGTTCTGTTCAAATGGAATTATCTTGAAATTTAGAAATGGGGTGTTCACAGATTATTGTAGAATTGTAGTCAGAACAGTATTTTGAATAGATTTTTGATAATTTCAAGTCGATAGCAATTTTTTTATATATTTTACAAGTCATCGAAATTATTGAATTTTTTCGAAATTTCACGTTCTGTTCAAATGGAATTATCTCGAAATTTAGTGATGGGGTATTCACAGATTATTGTAGAAATATAATCCCAAATGTATTTTGAATAGATTTTTGATAATTTCAAGTCAATAGCAATTTTTTTTATATATTTTACAAGTCATCGAAATTATAGAATTTTTTCGAAATTTCACGTTCTGTTCAAATGGAATTATCTTGAAATTTAGAAATTGGGTGTTCACAGATTATTGTAGAATCGTAGTCCCAACTGTATTTTGAATAGATTGTTGATATTTTCAAGTCGATAGCAATTTTTTTTATATATTTTACAAGTCATCGAAATTATTGAATTTTTTCGAAATTTCACGTTCTGTTCAAATGGAATTATCTCGAAATTTAGGGATGGGATGTTCACAGATTATTGTAGAATCGTAATGCCAACTGTATTTTGAATAAATTTTTGATAATTTCAAGTCGATAGCAATTTTTTTTATATATTTTACAAGTCATCGAAATTATAGAATTTTTTCGAAATTTCACATTCTGTTCAAATGGAATTATCTTGAAATTTAGGGATGGGGTGTTCACAGATTATTGTAGAATCGTAATCCCAACAGTATTTTGAATAGATTTTTGATAATTTCAAGTCGATAACAATTATTTTTATATATTTTACAAGTCGTCGAAATTATTGTATTTTTTCACAATTACACGCTCTGTTAAAATGGAATTACCAAAAATTTTGTTTACAGATTTTTGTACAATCGTAATGTCAAGTGAATTTTTAAAATATCTGTGTAATTTTAAGTCAGTGGCATTTGTTTTATATATTTTTTTCAAGTCATCGGAATGATTGTATTTTTTCCACAATTCTACACTCTGTTCGAATGAGATTATTTCAAAGCAAACCGTCGCTGTGAACTTGCATCATGCGTTGGGCCGGCCCTGACTAAGAGATATTTTAGCTTTTGAGCGGTAAACTTAAATACCAAAAGAAAAATTATTTTATCGAAGGTCTTTTTTTCCTTGGGGTGTCAGTCTTTCCCTTTCACCGGTGCGAAGGAACGCAATAAATTTCACAGTTGTCTAATAGTGGCTTAAGTGAGTAAGCCCTTTAGGCGTGTCGCTTAAGCGCGAGGAAGAGAAAAAATACGCGCGCGGTCCGCAATTCCGCAGTCGAAATGATAAATTCCCGAACATGTCTTAGGAGGAATCCCCCAATCACATTTATTTAAAATACCATTTTCCGGTCACTTTCTCACCCCTCGGAGTTACGACGAGTTGTAATTTAAAAAAAAAAAAAAAGAGAGACCCGCACGCACCGTGTCATCTCCAGGACGGCCGGAGGTTCCCAAACCGACGCTTCCTCGCCGTGTTAGGGGTGCGACATTTTTGACGACGCTGACGAGAAGTCACCCTTGTTATATGTGAAACCGAACCCCCTCCCCCCCCCCCCCTGCTTTTTTTAATTTCTTTTCTGTCGCTGGCGCTGAGTCCATTAGACGGGCAATTTTTCCCCGTCTCATTTCGCTTAATTGTTTCGATATATTTCTTTGTCAGCCAGCTTATCGGAACGGAAATTTACATAACAACAACAGATGCAGAAAAAAAATATTTTTACTGTATTACCTTTGCGGCTTGAAGAAAGTAAGCAGAAGGCAAATATGGTTAACGGTGGAAGCCATTGAAAATTGTTGCATTTACAAAAACCAAATTTATTTGAAATAAACGATACTTCGGCCATTGAGGATAATTTTTTTATGGAATTTTGTCTGCACGTTTTATATTTTTTCTGCAACGTTTCTGTTCAGGTGCTCAAAAATTAAAATTATTATTTTTTTTTAATTCATATCTTTATTGAAAATTACTGCATTTACAAAAACCAAATTGATTTTGAATAAGCGATACTTCGGCCATTGAGGATAATTTTTTATGGAATTTTTTCTGCACGTTTTATATTTTTTCTGCAATGTTTCTCTTCAGGTGCTCAAAAAATTAAAATTAATTTTTAAAAAATTCATATCTTTATTGAAAATTGTTGCATTTACAAAAACCAAATTGATTTTGAATAAGCGACAATTCGGCTATTGAGGATAATTTTTTATGGAATTTTGTCTACACGTTTTATATTTTTTCTGCAATGTTTCTGTTCAGGTGCTCAATTAAATTTTTTTTTTCAAAAATTCATATCTTTATTGAAAATTGTTGCATTTACAAAAACCAAATTGATTTTGAATAAGCGATACTTCGGCTATTAAGGATAATTTTTATGGAATTTTGTCTACACGTTTTATATTTTTTTCTGCAATGTTTCTGTTCAGGTGCTCAAAAAATTAAAATGATTTTTTTTCAAAAATTCATATCTATTGAAAATTGTTGCATTTACAAAAACTAAATTGATTTTGAATAAGCGACACTTGGGCCGTTGAGGATTATTTTTGATTGAATTTTGCCTGCACGTATTAAATTTTTTTCAGCGACATTTACTGTAAATTTTGCCTTCTAAATTGATTGAATTCTCAATTGCAACTTGAGAAATATTCTTTTATTAATCTCTTAATATTGATGATGATAACTAAATGTATGTTTGTAGTGCTGTAAAAACGAAAAAAAACATCAAATGGTGTAATATTTGTAAATTACCAGTTACAAATATTTTAAGCAAACGCAATACCACTAAAAGTTTAGTGCGTCGATCCATCCATACGGAATTAGACAGGGAGATCGCGCACGATGCGGATCCCGGAGACAATAAAGCAGAATGAAAAAGGTAATGGATCCGCGGGCCGTAATGGCCCCGGAGCCGCTCCGGAGCCTCGGCCTCAAATGAGCTCAAGTTTTCAAATAAAACTGACTCGTGATCCCAATCAGCATTCATAATGAGGACCGACATCGCGAATAATTGCGGCCCTCCGGGGGACGATTTTTCCGCCCTGCTCTATAAATAAAATTGTTACATCGACCGTTGTCTTCATCATTAATAACAACGAAAACTTAAAAATACGATTGCTTTTCAATCAAATAATTAACAAATGTTTCTATTGCTCGCAGCTTTTATAAAATATATTCTGGAAGGTGGCGTTATTTCGCGAGTTAAATTATTATAAGATTTATTATGTAATTAATTTAATTTAAGCATTCTGTAATCAATTTTGATCATGGAACGTACACATTCTCACTCTTGTTATGGAACAATACAATTAATGTCTGGCCGCGCTATGAAGGCATCTATCTGTAACCTTTTAACAACCTCTCATTTATTAATTTAAAAAAGAAGCCAATCGTGCACCAACAGCTAGCAAGTAAAGTGTAAACATCTGTGAGTGTAAAGTAACGAAATATCCAATCACTCCCGATGAGGACGGCCTTTCTGACCCTTCGTTAATCGCCTCAGACGCCTTCATAGGACGGCCAGAGTATATACGCTAAAGAGGCTACAAAATCGCATATCTGAAACGCATTTATAGTATTGACTTTAAGAGCTCTTCGCGCATAAAAAGATGCTTTTGCATAAAAGTGATGAATTTTCAACAAATAGCAGCCTCTTAAATTATCCAGTTTGCCTTACGTGATGGAAAGATTTGGTTGATATGATTTGATATACGCAACATTTATCCTGTAACCTTTTTTCTCATAGGTGGTCTGGATAGGTCTGTAAATAAAGAGTGCATTGGCTACCTGTTAAACAATAGCAATTACGTCGGTAATTACTCATTACTTCAGAGTGCTTCATTTATTGGCTGCACTAAAATATCTTAACGCAATTACTGTCGCGACGTTTCCTCTTAGCAATCAATCTTATCAATTAGTCTAACAACTTACGCTTTGCCGTTAGTACGAATGCCCGGAGGCGATGCTGAAACGACCAACAAACGCAATTTTTATTTCTGAAGGCTGAATAGCTGTAAGCATCCTTCTTTCCTTGCCTTCTCGATAAAACTGAGCGACATTTTCCAATTTCCTGCTAAATTATCAATCCGAAAGCTCGGGTTCGATACCCATTTCTGACCGGAAGTCAGTGACCATTTTTTTTTTATCAATCCAGAAACGGGAAACGTTGAGATTCCAGCGGCGGCGTCGGGGCGTCGCGCGTTTTCCTCTCGCTAATGAGCCCACATAAATCAGAAACTAGTTCTGGGCGATAAATAGAAATAATCGTCGTTATTGTACGTGGGAATTTATAAGGTATACTGTTAACCGGCAGCTATAATTAATGAAAGGAGCGCTGCGCAGTTTAATCACTTATTTTTTTTCATTATTATTTGCAATTTATCCGTCGTTTTTCCTGGCAGGGGCGCGAACAAACAAGTTTCGTCTTTATGTCCTCTCGCAGTGCTCAGGAGGTCCTGCGGTTGACGCGTGTTACACTCACGCGCGATGATGTTTCAATAAATTATTAAATTATTACAACTGCATATATTTATTCATCGGGTCTTTATTTATGACCCGACATTTTGTTATTTATTATCTGCACAGGTTGCGGTGGTACAACAGCTTCTACGCATTTATCTATTTCAATTGGCACTGCGATTATGATTTATACTTTGAAATCAATAATGAAATGACGTCATATTATCCTATTCAGTATAGTCATTTTGTGGAGGGCGAATGCATTTTAAATATCCACCTGCAGAGATGGCTCAAATTGCCAAAAAAATTGATTAATGTAACTTAAGATTATGTCTCCCACGGTTAAGACCAAAGGTAAGATAAAAAGAAATGCGTTAAATAATTTCGATTTTTTCAGACTTTGAACGGCCGTAGCGGCTAAACGAAGAATCCAAATCGAACGCAGTTTTAAAATCTGTGCTCCTTCGATGGAAATTAGTCGGATTTAATTAAAATTGGCGATTTTAAATTTTTAACTCGAAAATGGAAAAAATCGCAAAAATCAACTTTCTTAAGCATCGTAGATCCTTATGTTATACCATTTTTTTCATCAGAAGAAGACAAATCGATTGGCGTTAAAAAATTTCATCTAGAAAAATTTGCAAAAAACTTGGCCAGTCACACAATGAACATTGATGGAACAGTGATGGCGAACCTTTTTATGTGCACGTGGCAAAAATTTACAAATACTATTTATCGAGTTGCTGCCGTGTCAAACACTTTTTAATAGGTGAAAAAATTACATAATTGATATAAAATCTTCTCGTCTATTTTCTTTCTGTCTTAATTACTCTCGGCGTCAAAAAAAAGCGCCACTCGAAAAATCGCGAAAAAACTAGATTTTTCAAACCGTCCTAACTTCAATTTGGTCAAACACGTTTTAATAGGTGAAAAAATTACATAATTCAGAATTTGCAAAATTACTCGAGTTATGGCCAAAAAAAGTGAAAAATGTCTTTTTTTTTTCAAAAATCCATAACTTTGCTCCAAATTATCGAAACCACTCGAATTTTTGAGGCATTTGTAGGAAATTGGTTAAATTTTTCTGCCATTGTGGTGAAATTTCCAGCCGATTTTTTTTGCGCACGGTACAGCTTGTCGAAATTGGACAATTTTTTAAATTTTTCCATCGCATTGTGACGGAGGGTGGGTTGGACTTGGGGCCAAAATCAACTACGCATTCTTAAACATAAAACTTGAATCTTTCCCAAACTGAAAGATTCATCGATTTTCGACCAAATTGAACCAAGTTACGACGGTTTGAAAAATCGAGTTTTTTCGCGATTTTTCGAGTGGCGCCGAGTTTTTTGACGCCGAGTGTATTATACGCGTCGCGTGGAACCGTGTCTGCTCGTTTTTGTACGTCAACTTTTTTTGGATTCATCGAAAATAACGTGGAACACACTTTTTGTTATAATTTTTAATTTTTTATGTGATTGTTAAAGTATACATTTACCGACTACATACAAGTTTAAAATACTTGATCATCTGCCTGATGAAGCCACTGTGAGGTGAAACATATGTAGCAGTGTTCGACATTAAAAATTTGTGAAAATTCTCAAACACACGTGTTTTACTTACCACTTAAAATACTTTAATTTAATAAATTAATTTTCCAGGAGGGAGCAGCTGCCCCCTACCTTACCCTCGTCTACGGACGCCTATGCATAAAGTGTTACGATGATTATTAAAAGAGTTGATTTTTTCGATTTTTTCCATTTTCGAGTTTTCTTTGCTGACGCGTCACGGGCTTCAAATTGATATTTGGTCTTGCGAAAGTATATTTTTCGAGGCGTCTTGAAGGGATCTTTCCAGTGAATGAAACCCCGAATCTAACTAGTGGTTTCTTCAGGAAATAATTTCAAATGCAATTTTTGAGCAAAAGTAAGACCTTACCTTGGGTAGTTTTAAGGTTTTCGTCAAAATTTTTAAATGGCCAATTTTAATTAACACACAAGGAGCACAGATTTGAAAACTGCGTTCAATTTGGATTCTTCGTTTAGCCGCTAGGGTCGTTCAAAGTCTGAAAAATCGACTTTTTTCAAAAAAATTTAAAATTTTCAAGCCCACTTTTTTGTTATTTAAGATAGCTGAATTTTTTTAAAGCCAATCGATTGACCTCGTTCTTCTCACGAAAAAGGGTAAATCTGAATGGTCTACGATGACTATTAATATAGAAAGTTGATGATTTTTTATGTCCTTATTCGCAGATCAGATTTCTTAAGCATTTTATTTAGATTATCGTGAGTTGTAATTACAAGACATATCTAATGCCTTTCGAAATGCATATGACATATTGTTTAATTGATCGGAACATGCATTTCCATAAACAATCGTTATTTTCCTGACGGGTATATCATTAGTTGCGTACAGCTTGAGTCCATAACAATGGCGTATTACTTATCAAGAAACCGGGTTAAAAATGTTCCATTACAAGGTGCTAAATGCTTAGAATGTTTACGGTCATAAATTAAAAAAACTTCATCTCTGTTTGTAATAATTGCTACTTACTCGTTAAATAAGTACACTGTCCATAATTTATCATTTTTCAATAGTGAAAAGATAAATTTTGTACCGTCAAAAATGACAATTTTGAATTGTCAAAAATTCTGCATTTCTGCCACCACAAAAGGCACATAAAGGAATTTGCAGCGGTCAAAAATTGTAAATATTAAAAAAAAGAAAATTTTAACTGCTAAAAATGGCAATTTCGAATTGTCAAAAAGTTTTTTACGTGTTTTTTCGGTTGTAACATTTCATCCATCCATATAAGTATTTCAAGATTTACCCCCCGCCCCATTTACATCTCCGCTTCTGGTTATTAAAACATTATTAGAATGAATAATTTGAACAGGATTAAGTTTGTTGAGTAGAATAATTGGCCACACAAGCATGATGATGCAATTACGTAAGCATTTATAATATAGTTGTTACAGGTTTCTTCTATTTGCGTTACAAATTTCAAACTACATCATACGCCATGAGGCAAATGCTGCACACGAACGAGGATTATTTTAAAAATTTCTTCTCCGCAGAAATTAATTAATAAAAAGACCGATGTAATAGGCCCGAAGTAACGAAATAACGAAGAGCTTAATTAATGTTGCAGTTCGCAGTGGGTTTGTTGCTCCTGGAAATACACCATGTGCGTAAGTGTCGCGGATGGAGTGGGAAATGGGAAATGGCCGCAAAAATATAATGAAATTTATGCGGGCACCGATGAATAAATTCATGTTATCTCGGGCATGCACATAAATACGCGGGGCAAACTAAGATGTTTACGGATATATCAGCGATATATTAAAATCACGTGTGTATATCTTGAGGCCGTGCTATAAACTTGCAATAACATAAACGTTCTGTATAAATACTAAATAACGGTTATAAAGAAGATATGTACCCGGGGTAATATCTCACGTCGCTGCAAGGTCGGATATATCTTGATTAAGAGTTGGGGGGTTGCCGAGAGGGCGGCAGGGTGGACGTGACGCGATCCGGCACATATTTCACCGAGCCGGAGATAAATCAATGGGCCTGTCACATTTCAGATATGCCAGTTTATTACACACGCTGCCTGTCACTTGATAAATCGACGTCTTCATAAAACTCCTATCTCCTCTCTCCTATAAGTGATAATACAAACAAAACCCGACTGATACATCTCTTGCCGATCACTATCGGGAAACACAATGTTTACTCGCAATTTTATTTGATTTCCCGATCAATCTCAAGCTTGACGATATAATATAATCATCGTACGATTGTTTTTATACTTTAGTATCGTGAAATTTTTTAACGCCAATCGTTCGTTCTTCTGATGAAGAAAAAGGTATTCCATAAGGGCCTACGACGATTATTAAAAGAGTTGATTTTTTTCGATTTTTTCCATTTTCGACTTTTCTTTGCTGACGCGTCACGGGCTTCAAATAGACATTTGTCGTTGCGAAAGTACATTTTCTGAAGCGTCTTGAAGGGACCTTTCCAGTGATGTATAGAAATCCCGAATCGAACTGGTGGTTTCTTCAGGAAATCATTTCTAAACCAATTTTTGAGCAAAAGTAAAAGTATGGATTTTTACGTTTTCGTCAAAATAGCACAGATTTGAAAGCCGCGTTCAATTTGGAGTTTTTGTTTAGCCGCTAAAGTTAAATGAGGATAAGCCAACGCGTAATAAATATTTATTAAATTATCTCTTGAAAACTTATGACACAGCTTCGACATTGCAAAATAGGCGCTATTTAGCTTACCTGATACAAAATCAATTTGCCGACTCCATGACAGGTTATCATCTAAGTAACTTCCTAGAAATTTAGCAGTATTGGAATTGTTGGTTGCGTACTGTGTTGGCTTTCTATTATAAAATTGCATTTCTATAGTTTTATTGCTATTTAGAATTAGCTTATTTCTGCGACACCACTCAATTATTTGTTCATTTATTCTTTTCACTTTTACTGCTAAATCAGTTTGTGTTTTTGCTGTTATGATGACTGTCGTGTCATCTGCAAAATTGATAGTATATATCATTGATAAAAATAATAAATAGAAGCGGTCCCAGCGTGGATCCCTGCACTATCCCGTTTGAGAGGTTGTAGTTGTAGTAGACATTGTGTCTTCCAATTGGATATACAAATATCGATCCGTGAGAAATGAAAGAATCAGTTGGAGAACATTACACCAATTGCTAGAAGCTTTTCACTCACGAACTTCGCGTCGATGGTATCGAATGCACAGGAAAAGTCATAGAACAAACCACTAATACATAAGCCCCTATCCAGTTTTCTCGTAATCTCCTTCATAACTTCGAAGGTTGCTGTTTCTGTTGATCGTTTTTCTCGAAATCCATGTTGATGTTCAGTCACAATGTTGAATTTGTTAAGATATTTCCATAACCTTCTCGCAATGATGTTTTCAATTATTTTTGAAAAGCAACACAATATTGATATCGGACGGTAATTTTCCATTTCTGCGTTACTCCCTTTCTTGTAGATTGGTACAACTTTAGACACCTTCAGTACGTTTGGGAACTTTCCAGTACTAAATGCCAAGTTAATCAAAAATGTTAGGGGTTCCACTATCTCATTTGCAACGCCTTTTATTACTGAAGATGGAACTTCGTCCTTTCCAGCGCTTTTTTTTTTTATTTAAAGAAAGGATGGTTGATGGAATTTCGGGTTAAGGAGAGTGAATGATATTAGGGAAATTGGCGTAAGCTACTTGGCTATTCTGCCACAACCGATTCTTTGTAATAAATTCATTTATTGATATGAAAGGACAAGCACTAGACATCCATGGACCAGTACGGCCATTTTTCATTCCGAAAAAGTGACCGCCCGGATGGGATTCGAACCCACGACCGCGAGGCCCCTAGCGCTTTTTTTATTTTTGAGTTTTTTAATTATTTCTGTTACTTCAGAAGGGGTTACCGGTTCTAGGAACATCGTATGATGATTGATTTTTGAAGTGTCTGTGGTGGTGGAATAAAATTGTCCGAATTTATCGGTTATTTCTTTTATATTATTTACGTAGTGTCCATCTTCATCTTTTATTCTAATGGATTCGACCTTTTTATTTGTCCCTAACTCTTCACGAACCAATATCTCTATTAAAATTAATTGACAGTCGTTCAAATATATCTGTTGTTAGTTCCTTTGCCTTAAACATATGAAAGAAACATGGTTAAAAAGTGCACCATTCATAACAAGGAAAAATTATGCAATTAATCAAAGGCACGTTTTTGTCCAGAAAAGTATAGTGAAAAATATAGTTCACCAGCAAAAAATGGATATAAAATCTTCTCGTCTATTTTCTTTCTGTCTTAATTACACTCGGCGTCAAAAAAAAGCGCCACTCGAAAAATCGCGAAAAAAACTCGATTTTTCAAACCGTTGGTTCATATACAATAATATCTTTATTGACAAACTTTTTACATACATGAAAAAGTAAGAATTATGTTTGTTATCACAATTTGGTTACTGTGTTAGTCTGTCAAATGGCTATCGACCCGAGGTTTTTCAGCCCGGATTTGTCAGTCTGTGTAGCGTTAGTCTGTCTCTGATGATGATGATGGATGATGTGAAGTGATGAATTCGAGTACTGTGGATGAAGGGAATTTAAATTTTGCGTTAACACCGGGATTTCTGTGTAGACAGTATAGGGCAAGGATATGGCGGTTGAATGGATTTTTGGAAAAATTTTCGCTTAAATTAACTTGGTTCAATTTGGTCGAAAATCGACGAATCTTTCAGTTTGGGAATGATTCAAGTTTTATCTTTAAGAATGTGTAGTTGATTTTGACTCCAAGTCCAACCCACCCCCCTGTAACAACGCGACGGAAAAAATGTTTTTTATGTAAAAAATTGACAAGCTGTACCGTTCGCAAAAAAATCGGCCTGAAATTTCCAAATACAAAAAAAAATCTGTTAAGAGCTAGAATATCATGAAAATCTTGATCAAGTTAAATTAACAAAATATTTGCTGCAGTTATTCGAAAATAAACGAATTTACTTTAAGATTTAAATAATCCAAGCAATTCGCAAAATCATCAAAATTTACATATTTTATATCCAGACACAATTTCAGCAGATAAACTTGAGTGGCTGAATTTGAAAGGTTTTCAATCCAGTTCTATACGTAAAGAAACATTTAGCGATTTAAGAAATGGCTTAGAAATTTTTGAAAGTGATCGATTGTTGCGCGTTCTTCAAAAGAATATAGGAGAGGAAATAGTAAGAACTTTAAGAAACCTTCAGTTGTTAAAAATACTAGCGACGTCTATTTTATCGATTTGATGAAAAATAGAAAAAGAAAAAAAAAAACAATAAATAAAAAATTAATTAATTATTAAAAGTGATAAAGTACGAGCCTGATGCAAAGTAAAGTCATCTTATTTATTTGTTATCGATTTTTACACGACAAAGTTTTTATGACTTATGTTTGTAAGTTTATCTGCACAGATTTGAATTTTTTTTTTCTTAATAAAATTCTCAAATAAGTAATTTTTTTCACCTGTTAAAAAGTGTTTGACTCGGCAGCAACTCGATACAAAATATTTGTAAATTTTTGGCACGCGCACATGAAAAGGTTCGCCATCACTGTTCGATCAATGTTCATTGTGTTACTTGACAACTTTTTTGCAAATTTTTCAAGATGAAATGTTTCAATGCCAATCGATTTAGCTCGTTCTTCTGACGAAAAAAAGGTCTACAATTATTACTAAAAAGGTAAATTTTTTCGATTTTTTCCATTTTCGATTTTTCTTTGCTGCAATTTGCCATATTTTCTAGAGGCTTAACGACTTTAAGTCAAAATTAGACTTTTCTCTTGACGCTTGTTGACTTTAAGTCAAATTTACACATTAATTTGGACATAAAGTCTTTCAACTTTAATTACATTTGACATTTTTTTAGAGGCTTTAGGTTTTAAGTCAAATTAATCTTTTTTTTTCTTAACGCTCTTCGACTTTAAGTCAAATTTCGACATTAATTTGTTATAAAGTCTTTTAACGTTAATCCAATTTGACAAATTTTCTAGTGGCTTAACTGATTTATGCCATAATTAGACTTTTTTCTCAACACTTGTCGACTTTAAGTCAAATTTCTACATTGAGTTGCTTTGAACTTTAAGCAAATTTAACATTTTTTCCAGAGGTTTAAAGTCTTTTTGACGCTTGTCATTAGTTTGTCATAAAGTGTTTTAAAATAATTACGTGTGTATTTTAATTTACTTTAAGTTTGAAAATGATCAGCTAATGATCGAAACTTGAGGCATTGAAAAATAAAGTGTGAAATTAAAAAGAAACTATTTTATTTAAAGTCTTTTAACTTGAATTAAATTGATCATTTTTTCTAGAAACTTAATTATTTTAAGTCAAAATTAGTTGTTTTGCTTGCGGTTTGTTGACTTTAAATCAAATGTCAACGTTAATTTGCACACAATTCTACCCAAACTTTTTTTTTTTTAGAGGATTAAGGGTTTAAGTCAAAATTGGTCTTGCTTTCTTAACGTTTCTTAACTTTAAGTCAAATTTCGACAGTAATATTTGGACTTAAAGTCTCTTTACTTTAATTAAATTTGACATTTCGTCTACAAGCTTAACGCATTTAAAGTCGAAATTAGAAACGCGTATCGATTTTAAGTCAAATTTCGACATTAATTTGCACATAAAGCTTCTTAAGTCTACACAAATTTGACATTTTTCTGGAGGTTTAACGTCTTTAAGTTAAAATTAGTCTTTTTTTCTGCACGTTTTTCGACTTTAAGTCAAATTTTGACATTAATTTGCACATAAAGCTTCTTAAGTCTACACAAATTTGACATTTTTCTGGAGGTTTAACGTCTTTAAGTTAAAATTAGTCTTTTTTTCTGGAGATATAACTTCTTTAAGTTAAAATTAATCTTTTTTTCTGCACGTTTTTCGACTTTAAGTCAAATTTTAACATTAATTTGCACATAAAGCTTCTTAAGTCTACACAAATTTGACATTTTTCTGGAGGTTTAACATCTTCAAATTAAAATTAGTCTTTTTTTCTGGAGGTTTAACGTCTTTAAGTTAAAATTAATCTTTTCTTCTGGACGTTTTTCGACTTTAAGTCAAATTTTGACATTAATTTGGACATAAAGTCTCTTAATTTAACTCAAATTTGACATTTTTTCTAGAGGCTTAATAGTTTAAGTCAAAATTAGTCTTGCTTTCTTAACGCTTGTCGAATTTAAGTCAAATTTCAACAATAATTTGGACATAGACTTTTGCCTTTAATTAAATTTGACATTGTTTTAGAGACTTTAAAGTAAAAATTAGTCTTTTTTTGACGCTTATCGACATTAAGTCAAATTTCGACATTAATTTAAATTAAATCATGCGAAGCTGAATTACAAATTAATGGTACAAATATAAAAAAAAGTTGGCAAGTAATTTTTTCATCAGAACGAGTGTGTGTATGTGTTTTTTTGTTTACTTCCTAAGATTAATATACTATTCCAACAGTTTGTTTACCACCATAAAAACCAACAAGAGCAAAACTGAAAATAACACACCTGCACTGTTACTCAATCAAGCGACAAAATAAAAGACAGCGGCGATTCAGTTACATTCATTACTGTAAATTTAAATGACGATCTAATCGGCGCAGATCGGAAGCAATTTAACTGATCCTTTTATCTTTATTTTCGCATTTTCTCCGACACGGCCGCGTCCTTAACGGGACACCGGCAAGACGCGAAAAAGAAACCGCCCGAAGACGACGACGACGACGAGATGACGAGATCAACTTCGGCATTAACACACTTTCTTCGAGTGTTGCGCAAGTGTTGTTATCTGGACCGTCCAATTGGAGACGGAGATGGACTTAATCGGTCGGGGACATTTCGCACTTGACTCTCCCATATTCTATTATACGGAATTTTATTGTGGTTGCATAAGGGTTCTTGCGTACGTACCGAGCAAGTCCGGCTCTCTTACATATACTACGAGGTTTTATGGCCGTATAAAGTTGGAATTTATGGTTTGTAAAGTTTTGCGAATATACACACGTGTGCGGAGATAAGGACGCTAAAGAATACTTAATCGGTTTTCATTCTATTAGGGACGTACCTCTGTGTAAAACCACTTTGCAATAAGTTTCTTCACGTCCAAATTTTCGTGCAATAACTATTTGGCTATTTTGAGTACCAATTGCAGCTTGAAAGGAAAGTTGACCGTTTTTCGAAAGCAAAAATTGGACTTTGCTCAATTTTTTTTATTATAGCAACAATTGATCATCTGCATGATGAAGCCACTGTGTGGCGAAACATATGTCGCAGTGTTTCGACATTAAAAATTGATACATACAAGTTACATATAAGCAAAACTTAAAAAATAATGTACATTCATTTTGTCGCGCAAACAAAGCGAACACGCCGCGAGTATTTCTTTAATTCACAATTTCTAGTGTGCGGACACGACCATGTTTCGAAGAGGTGGTTGTAGTGCCTAATATTGCTCTCAGCGTATAAGACCCGTTTAAAATTCACGATGAAGTATCCACTAATATATTAATCAGTCGCACATTTGGATCCAGAATATGTAACGCGTTTTCTTCCATTATAAACTTGCCGCGAATAAATTATCACCATATGTTCCCTTCTGGAATTCCAGCGAAACCCAACAAAGGCATAACATATTACGCTTTTTTTTTTGGTCGCGTCAATGGTAAATCATGATTTTTCCGGCTCCCGAATGCCGCGTCGAATTAGATATGTGCTCTGCGCGACGCGTCGCCTGGCAAAAGGCATAAATAACATTGCGGCTTGTTGTAATAAATGTGTTGCAATTTGCAAATAAAGAGAAGAAAGGTTATGCACCGGCCTACTCGATACCCGACCGGTAGCACTGACCAAGTAAGGATGTAATGCCCAACTGGAGCACATAAATCAAACCGCTCCGCAAGGAACAGCGAGAGCCGGCCGGCTATACGCTATCTATCTAATGGACATGCACATACTTGTTTTCTATTAATAGAGGCGAGGTGCGGATAAAATTTGTTGGTAGGTATATATGGCACTTAATCCAGTTGGCGTGGTGCAGATTTGATAATTCAATCCTGAATTTGTATTAGAAATTTAGTCTGGCTAATCCTGAAAGACTACAGGGCAGTTGGCTGTTTACTTAAGCCATTCCGCCGGGAATAAATATCAAATATGTGTTTAACTTTGATACCAATATACAAATTGTTTGTTATACTTGGGTACTACTCAACGGCGGCTCGTGGATTTCCGTATGTGAGGCAAAAACAAAGATGCCGCTCGTACTACACTACTTACTCCAGTAGAGGAAGCAAATATTCCGTTGCTTTTTCGGTCAAATTTTCTTCCGCTGCCTCACGAGCCGCCGCTGGTACTACTTCGATTTAAATGTGTAAATGTTGGTTTTTAATGTATGTAAAGTGTATTACATAATGTTAATGTAGGATTAAATAAGATTTCAAGACCAACCTGTTTTCAGACTCTACAAGAATCCAGCGAGGCTTTTTTGGTCAGAATTTTCGAAGACGTCAACATCGAAGACGTCAACATCAAGCCCTGAGACATCCAGTCAGCCAAACGCATGCGTGGAGGAGGTCTACAAGCCACTCTCGACCGCCGATGCAGCAGCGTTTGATTTTCCATCAATTTGACCGGTTCTTTTAAGAACCACAAAATACTTGATAATTCTAAGATGACACATTGTCCAACACACTTGCGTTTTATTTCTACCTACCCTTCCTTTTCCCTTATTTTTGCCGCCAAAAAAACCTCTTCACGTTCCTACAATCATGTAATTCGAAAACAAAATTTCGATGCATTTTAATATAAAATAATTTTACCAGCGAAAACACCTGAAATATTAGAAGCAAAATACCTCTTTTCGTTCCTAGTCTCCTGATATAAAACGTGAAAATTTTTCGATTTTTAAAAATAATTTCGCACTTTTGCTGAAAATTTTCAATCAAAATTTTTCGGAATTCGTATCAGGAGAGCAGAAACGAAAAGAGTAATTTGGCGCGAAATTAATTTCGCATTTTTGCCGAAAATTTTCAATCAAAATTTTTCGGAATTCGTATCAGGAGAGCAGAAACGAAAAGAGTAATTTGGCGCGAAAATAATTTCGCATTTTTGCCGAAAATTTTCAATCAAAATTTTTCGGATTTCATATCAGGAGAGCAGAAACGGAAAGAGTAATTTGGCGCGAAATTAATTTCGCATTTTTGTCGAAAATTTTCAATCAAAATTTTTCGGATTTCGTATCAGGATCGCAGAAACGGAAAGAGTAATTTGGCGGGAAAATAATTTCGCATTTTTGTTAAAAATTTTCAATCGAAATTTTTCGGATTTCGTATCAGGAGAGCAGAAACGAAAAGAGTAATTTGGCGCGTAAATAATTTCGCATTTTTGTTGAAAATTTTCAATCAAAATTTTTCGGATTTCGTATCAGGAGAGCAGAAACGAAAAGAGTAATTTGGCGCGAAATTAAATTCGCATTTTTGCCGAAAATTTTCTAACAAAATTTTTCGGATTTCGTATCAGGATCGCAGAAACGAAAAGAGTAATTTCGCGCGAAATTATTTTCGCATTTTTGTTGAAAATTTTCAATCAAAATTTTTCGGATTTCGTATCAGGAGAGCAGAAACGAAAAGAGTAATTTGGCGCGTAAATAATTTCGCATTTTTGTTGAAAATTTTCAATCAAAATTTTTCGGATTTCGTATCAGGAGAGCAGAAACGAAAAGAGTAATTTGGCGCGAAAATAATTTCGCATTTTTGTTGAAAATTTTCAATCAAAATTTTTCGGATTTCGTATCAGGATCGCAGAAACGAAAAGAGTAATTTGGCGCGAAAATAATTTCGCATTTTTGTTAAAAATTTTCAATCAAAATTTTTCGGATTTCGTATCAGGATCGCAGAAACGAAAAGAGTAATTTGGCGCGAAATTAATTTCGCATTTTTGTTGAAAATTTTCAATCAAAATTTTTCGGATTTCGTATCAGGATCGCAGAAACGAGAAGAGTAATTTGGCGCGAAAATAATTTCGCATTTTTGTTGAAAATTTTCAATCAAAATTTTTCGGATTTGGTATCAGGATCGCAGAAACGAAAAGAGTAATTTGGCGCGAAATTAATTTCGCATTTTTGCCGAAAATTTTCAATCAAAATTTTTCGGATTTCGTATCAGGATCGCAGAAACGAAAAGAGTAATTTGGCGCGAAATTAATTTCGCATTTTTGTTGAAAATTTTCAATCAAAATTTTTCGGATTTCGTATCAGGATCGCAGAAACGAGAAGAGTAATTTGGCGCGAAAATAATTTCGCATTTTTGTTGAAAATTTTCAATCAAAATTTTTCGGATTTGGTATCAGGATCGCAGAAACGAAAAGAGTAATTTGGCGCGAAATTAATTTCGCATTTTTGCCGAAAATTTTCAATCAAAATTTTTCGGATTTCGTATCAGGATCGCAGAAACGAAAAGAGTAATTTGGCGGGAAAATAATTTCGCATTTTTGATGAAAATTTTCAATCAAAATTTTTCGGATTTCGTATCAGGATCGCAGAAACGAAAAGAGTAATTTGGCGCGAAATTAATTTCGCATTTTTGTTGAAAATTTGCAATCAAAATTTTTCGGATTTCGTATCAGGAGAGCAGAAACGAAAAGAGTAATTTGGCGCGAAATTTATTTCGCATTTTTGTTGAAAATTTTAAATCAAAATTTTTCGGATTTGGTATCAGGATCGCAGAAACGAAAAGAGTAATTTGGCGCGAAATTAATTTCGCAGTTTTGTTGAAAATTTGCAATCAAAATTTTTCGGATTTCGTATCAGGAGAGCAGAAACGAAAAGAGTAATTTGGCGCGAAATTAATTTCGCATTTTTGTTGAAAATTCGCAATCAAAATTTTTCGGATTTCGTATCAGGAGAGCAGAAACGAAAAGAGTAATTTGACGCGAAATTAATTTCGCATTTTTGTTGAAAATTTGCAATCAAAATTTTTCGGATTTCGTATCAGGAGAGCAGAAACGAAAAGAGTAATTTGGCGCGAAATTAATTTCGCATTTTTGTTGAAAATTTTCAATCAAAATTTCCCAGATTTCGTATCAGGATCGCAGAAACGGAAAGAGTAATTTGGCGCGAAAATAATTTCGCATTTTTGCCGAAAATTTTCAATCAAAATTTTTCGGATTTCGTATCAGGAGAGCAGAAACGAAAAGAGTAATTTGGCGCGAAAATAATTTCGCATTTTTGCCGAAAATTTTCAATCAAAATTTTTCGGATTTCGTATCAGGATCGCAGAAACGAAAAGAGTAATTTGGCGGGAAAATAATTTCGCATTTTTGATGAAAATTTTCAATCAAAATTTTTCGGATTTCGTATCAGGATCGCAGAAACGAACAGAGTAATTTGGCGCGAAATTAATTTCGCATTTTTGTTGAAAATTTGCAATCAAAATTTTTCGGATTTCGTATCAGGAGAGCAGAAACGAAAAGAGTAATTTGGCGCGAAATTTATTTCGCATTTTTGTTGAAAATTTTAAATCAAAATTTTTCGGATTTGGTATCAGGATCGCAGAAACGAAAAGAGTAATTTGGCGCGAAATTAATTTCGCAGTTTTGTTGAAAATTTGCAATCAAAATTTTTCGGATTTCGTATCAGGAGAGCAGAAACGAAAAGAGTAATTTGGCGCGAAATTAATTTCGCATTTTTGTTGAAAATTCGCAATCAAAATTTTTCGGATTTCGTATCAGGAGAGCAGAAACGAAAAGAGTAATTTGACGCGAAATTAATTTCGCATTTTTGTTGAAAATTTGCAATCAAAATTTTTCGGATTTCGTATCAGGAGAGCAGAAACGAAAAGAGTAATTTGGCGCGAAATTAATTTCGCATTTTTGTTGAAAATTTTCAATCAAAATTTCCCAGATTTCGTATCAGGATCGCAGAAACGGAAAGAGTAATTTGGCGCGAAAATAATTTCGCATTTTTGCCGAAAATTTTCAATCAAAATTTTTCGGATTTCGTATCAGGAGAGCAGAAACGAAAAGAGTAATTTGGCGCGAAAATAATTTCGCATTTTTGCTGAAAATTTTCAATCAAAATTTTTCGGATTTCGTATCAGGAGAGCAGAAACGAAAAGAGTAATTTGGCGGGAAAATAATTTCGCAATTTTGTTGAAAATTTTCAATCAAAATTTTTCGGATTTCGTATCAGGAGAGCAGAAACGAAAAGAGTAATTTGGCGGGAAATTAATTTCGCATTTTTGCCGAAAATTTTCAATCAAAATTTTTCGGATTTCGTATCAGGATCGCAGAAACGAAAAGTGTAATTTGGCGGGAAAATAATTTCGCATTTTTGTTGAAAATTTTCAATCAAAATTTTTTGGATTTCGTATCAGGAGAGCAGAAACGAAAAGAGTAATTTGGCGCGAAATTAATTTCGCATTTTTGTTGAAAATTTTCAATCGAAATTTTCCGGATTTCGTATCAGGATCGCAGAAACGAAAAGAGTAATTTGGCGCGGAAATAATTTCGCATTTTTGTTGAAAATTTTCAATCGAAATTTTTCGGATTTCGTATCAGGAGAGCAGAAACGAAAAGAGTAATTTCGCGCGAATATAATTTCGCCTTTTTGTTGAAAATTTTCACGCAAAATTTTTCGTATTTCGTATCAGGAGAGCAGAAACGTAAAGAGTAATTTGGCGCGAAAATTTTTTTGAACCGTAAATTTTCGATCAATTTTTGGGATGATATATTAAGAGTAAATACAGAGAAATTGTTTTACATTCATACATGCATTCATTCATTCATTCATCATTGACAATGAAGAACTTTAGAATTAATTAGTTTTTATGGCCCTTAAAAGGGCCGTTTTTGAAAATTTATCGTTGTTATATCTCCAGAAGATGTTGATGTTGTCGACCACCGTTTCTTGGGAGGCGGCTTCTCGTGACGGCCACTTGTTTCTTCTTATTCTGTCACCCTTTGTCCAGTTCTTGGATGCGTTTTCAATCAATTTGAAGCCCGAGACGCGCCAGCAAAGAAAACTCTAAAATGGAAAAAAAAAGAAAAAATTAACTTCACAGACCATTAAAAAGTATTGCTATTTTTCATTAAAAGAACGAGGTAAATCGATTGGCGTTAAAAATTTTCAGCAAGTCATTTTGAAAATTTGTTGATAGCGTGGTGTTGTTAACTGTACGCCGTCGGTCACACTACCACGGTTGAAAGATATCGCCTGTAGAGCAAATGAACAATTAATTTTCTGACATAAATTAAAGTAACACATACTACAACAATATGAGAAATAGAAAAAAGCAAAAATTATAATGGATGAATCGATTTAATATGTTTGGATGTGCTCCTTGCGGAACTAATTGCACCATCTCTGTCCATAATAATTCGGGCCTTCGAAGGGGAATTACCAGCTACCACCACCAATAAAACCCCGTTCATTATTTTGATGACGAGCGGAATTCGTTCGAATGAAAATATGTTCGGTGAGACCGAGGCGAAGAATAAAAGCCCCGTCTAATAAAGTCATCTAATTAATATAATTCCGGCGGCGCAACCCTATGCCCCGGAATGCGCATTGTCTTCCTCCCCGCGAAGTGCTGAAAAGCTGTTTAATTATGTCGACGGGGGTAAAAACGGGAATCACAAGGACCCAGCCGAGTTAATTATAAGGAAGTCTCCTTTGTCCGATGGGGAAAATTATTACCATTATATATTTTCTTTCGCCCAAACGAATGGACTACGTGACAATTGTTCCTTCTTTCCTGCCGGTTGAGTAAAAAAATTATTGCAAAAGTAGCGTTGTGTAAATTCACGTTGTTTGTTCGTTATCTATAACATTTCGTCGGGGATCTAGGATCGCAGCGGGCCGCGTACCCTCGGGCCGGTCGTGAGGACCTTGAATCCGAAGGCCTTCCTGCTACATACATCTCCGGCTACCATCTTAATAAAATAAAACCGAAGACAATTTATCAATTAAAACCGTTATTGCTAAACGTTAAACTGTACATAAGTATACGCTCCGCGTTTAATTTTGCCTTTTATTTTTCGTATTCTCCTGGAACCATTCATCAAAAGACTACAAGGAGGATAATGCGTCGGACGAGGGCGTAACGTCTCTCTTAGGCGAGCCTTTTACGCCCTCGGAACAAACACAAAAAAAAAATCAAAATCACAAAGGATGCAAAGCGGGCACGTCTCGCGTTTGATACAGCGTTAAAATGTGCACACACACACACAGAGCGAGTGAGAGAAAAGAACACTCACACCGTGCAGCACAAAAAAGCACTTCTTCTCTGGGGGTGGGTCGAAATTTTCATCCGTCACGTTTGTTTCACCGTAAATATGCGTAGGGCTTTTTCAAACATTTCACCAATCGATGAATTTTGAAAAGTGCAACTTCATCAAGTCCTCTTTGATAGTTAGTGAGCGCTTTGTGCGAGTACTTACCCTACCAAGCTGTACTATAATTGCTATTTTTATTTTCTTGATATATACAGGGTGATTCATAATGTTGTATTCAAATTCGGGCATGTTTTAGAAGCGCCACCGACTAAAATCGCATTTAGGGATAATCTTTTCAATAAATGACCATATCATCTAAGTAATTCTCATTTATTAATTTAATGCATTAATGAGCTACGTGGATATGCTATTTAATTAATTATAATAATCATTAATCGAACCGAAAAAATATTCATTAATAATTTATGATTGAATATTGAAGTAAAGGGTATTTCTTAATTCCCAGATAATTATATAAGCACAACATTTTACGTTTCGTACATTTTACGCGAATATATTAATTCACACCGTAATGACTATTATTAGACGTGAAACGAACGTTCAAATAGTAACTAATCGCTTTATATAATTGATAATTAAAATGTTTTATGTGGTGCCCCGTTGGTGATTAATTGTTGTGGGTACGGTCCTGCCGTTTAGTGACAGCGAGTGATCGGATCGGAGGTCGCAGGAATAAGGTCAAGCAGGTAACCCGTTTTCCTCGGCGACCATTGTTTACGTGGGCAACACCACCGCTTGTGCAATCACTAAACATTCCTGGAAAACACACATGTGTGTTACCAGTTTACCAGTTACCATGCATCGCACTTACCTTCAATGTACATTTGCTCGGACGGCTCGGACACGTCCTAAATCAAACATCATCGCGCCCACCCGTTTTTCAAACGCGGATGCTGCCTAATCGTCGGTTTTGTTTGAGTTTGAGTATACGGCGGCAGGCAAATGTTTTCTCTGCCGGCAGTCGATTGTTTCGGCACGTGAGATCTTATTTTATCAGCTGATCGTGTACCAGCATCTGGTCATTTTGTTACACAAAAATTTAGCGATGACAAACTATTAAGTTTAATTCAATTAAAACAGTTTCATTTCGAAATTACCACATTCTTCTTTATATTTCCCGCCAAAATCCGGAGAAAATCATTAAATTTTGCCTTATTTTGATAAATGTCATAGTAATTTTCGATTCTATCCAAGGCAATTGCTTTTCAGGTGTCTTGTGTAGACACACAAAACCGTGCAAATCGATAACATGGATTTTTTGAGTCGAAATAATACATCAGGCGACATTTTTGTTTTTTAAAAGTTGATAACTCGAAAACTCGTGAAGCGATTTTGATCACTGTAACTTTAAAATGTGTGCTGATGTATTGCCCGTGCAAACTTGTTACGAAAATTTTTTGTGCAGTTACTGGAAAATGCTGAAAATTTGAATTTTCGTAATTTTGATGCATCAGGTGACAATTTTGTTTTTTAAAAGTTGATAACTCCAAAACGCGTTAAGCCATTTTGTTCACTAAAACTTCAAAATGTGCGCTGATGTATTGTCCTTCAAAATTTATTAAAGGAGTTTTTTGTGCAATTACTGGAAGATGATAAAAATTTGCATTTTCTCAATTTTGATACATCAGGCGACAATTTTGTTTTTTGCATGTTGATAACTCAAAAACGCATTGAGCGATTTTGATCACTAAAAGCTTAAAATGTGCGCAGATGTATTGCCCATGAAAACTTATTAAGAAAGTTTTTTGTTGAGTTACTGGAGGATGCCGAAAATTTGCATTTTCTCAATTTTGATACCTCAGGCGACAATTTTGTTTTTTAAAAGTTGATAACTCGAAAACGCGTTGAGCGATTTTGATCACTAAAAACTTAAAATGTGCGCAGATGTATTGCCCATGAAAACTTATTAAGAAAGTTTTTTGTGGAGTTACAGGAAGATGCTGAAAATTTGCATTTTCTCAATTTTGATGTATCAGGCGACAATTTTGTGTTGTAAAAATTGATAACTCGAAAACGCGTTGAGCGATTTTGATCACTAAAAGCTTAAAATGTGCGCAGATGTATTGCCCATAAAAACTTATTAAGACAGTTTTTTGTGGAGTTACTGGAAGATGCCGAAAATTTGCATTTTCTCAATTTTGATACCACAGGCAACAATTTTGTTTTTAAAAGTTGATAACTCGAAAACGCGTTGAGCGATTTTGATCACTGAAACTTCAAAATGTGCGCTGATGTTTTGCCCTTGAAAATTTATAAAGGCATTTTTTGGGCAATTACTGGAAGATGCTGAAAATTTCCTTTTCTCAATTTTGATACATCAGGCGTTAATTTTGTTTTTTAAAAGTTGATAACTCAAAAACGCGTTGAACGATTTTGATCACTAAAAGCTTAAAATATGCGCAGATGTATTGCCCATGAAAACTCATCAAGAAAGTTTTTTGTGGAGTTACTGGAAGTTGCTGAAAATTTGCATTTTCTCAATTTTGATATATCAGGCGACAATTTTATTTTTTGAAAGTTGATAACTCGAAAACGCGTTGAGCGATTTTGAACAATAAAAGCTTAAAATGTGCGCAGATGTATTGCCCATTAAAACTTATCAAGACAGTTTTTTGTGGAGTTACTGGAAGATGCTGAAAATGTCCATTTTCTCAATTTTGATACCTCAGGCGACATTTTTTTTTTAAGTTGATAACTCGAAAACGTATTAAGCGATTTTGATCACTAAAAGCTTAAAATATGTACTGATGTATTGTCCATGAAAACTTATAAAGACAGTTTTTTGTGGAGTTACTGGAAGATGCTGAAAATTTGCATTTTCTCAATTTTGATATATCAGGCGACAATTTTAGTTTTTGAAAGTTGATAACTCAAAAACGTGTTGAGCGATTTTGATCACTTAAAACTTAAAATGTGCACAGATGTATTGCCCATGAAAACTTATAAAGAAAGTTTTTTATGGAGTTACTGGAAGATGCTGAAAATTTGCATTTTCTCAATTTTGATATATCAAGCGACAATTTTGTTTTTTAAAAGTTGATAACTCGAAAACGCGTTGAGTGATTTTGATCACTAAAACCTTAAAATGTGCGCAGATGTATTGCCCATGAAATCTTATTAAGAGAGATTTTTGTGGAGTTACTGGAAGATGCTGAAAATTTGCATTTTCTCAATTTTGATATATCAAGCGACAATTTTGTTTTTAAAAGTTGATAACTCGAAAATACGTTGAGCGATTTTGATCACTAAAAGCTTAAAATGTGCGCAGATGTATTGCCCATGAAATCTTATTAAGAGAGTTTTTTGTGGAGTTACTGGAAGATGCTGAAAATTTGCATTTTCTCAATTTTGATATATCAAGCGACAATTTTGTTTTTAAAAGTTGATAACTCGAAAATATGTTGAGCGATTTTGATCACTAAAAGCTTAAAATGTGCGCAGATGTATTGCCCATGAAATCTTATTAAGAGAGTTTTTTGTGGAGTTACTGGAAGATGCTGAAAATTTGCATTTTCTCAATTTTGATATATCAAGCGACAATTTTGTTTTTAAAAGTTGATAACTCGGAAACGCGTTGAGCGATTTTGATCACTAAAAGCTTAAAATGTGCGCAGATGTATTGCCCATGAAATTTTATTAAGAGAGTTTTTTGTGGAGTTACTGGAAGATGCTGAAAATTTGCATTTTCTCAATTTTGATATATCAAGCGACAATTTTCTTTTTAAAAGTTGATAACTCGAAAATATGTTGAGCGATTTTGATCACTAAAACCTTAAAATGTGCGCAGATGTATTGCCCATGAAATCTTATTAAGAGAGTTTTTTGTGGAGTTACTGGAAGATGCTGAAAATTTGCATTTTCTCAATTTTGATATATCAGGCGACAATTTTGTTTTTTAAAAGTTGATAACTCAAAAACGCGTTAAGCGATTTTGATCACTGATACTTCAAAATATGCGCCGATGTATTGGTCATGAAAACTTATTAAGAAAGTTTTTTGTGGAGTTACTGGAAGATGCTGAAAATTTACATTTTTTCAATTTTGTTACATCAGGCGACAATTTTGTTTTTTGAAAGTTGATAACTCAAAAACGCGTTGAGCGATTTTGACCACTGTAACTTTAAAATGTGCGCTGATGTATTGCTCATGAAAACTTATAAAGAAAGTTTTTTGTGCAGTTACTTTAAAATGCTGAAAATTTGCATTTTTTAAATTTTGAGGTACCAGACAACAATTTTGTTTTTTGAAAGTGGATAACTCGAAAACGCATTGAGAGATTTTGATCACTGTAACTTTAAAATGTGCGCTGATGTATTGCCCATGAAAACTTATTAAGAAAGCTTTTTGTGCAGTTATTAGAAAATGCTGAAAATTTGCATTTTTTAAATATTGATATATCAGACGACAATTTTGTTTTTTGAAAGTGGATAACTCGAAAATTCGTTGAGCGATTTTGATCACTGTAACTTTAAAATGTGCGCCAATGTATTGCCCATGAAAACTTATAAAGAAAGTGTTTTGTGCAGTTATTGGAAAATGCTGAAAATTTGCATTTTTTAAATGTTGATAAATCAGATGACCATTTTGTTTTTTGAAAGTGGATAACTCGAAAACGCGTTGAGCGATTTTGATCACTGTAACTTTAAAATGTGCGCTGATGTATTGCCCATGAAAACTTATAAAGAAAGTTTTTTGTGCAGTTAATGGAAAATGCTGAAAATTTGCATTTTTAAATATTGATATATCAGACGACAATTGTTTTTTGAAAGTGGATAACTCGAAAATTCGTTGAGCGATTTTGATCACTGTAACTTTAAAATGTGCGCCAATGTATTGCCCATGAAAACTTATAAAGAAAGTGTTTTGTGCAGTTATTGGAAAATGCTGAAAATTTGCATTTTTTTAAATGTTGATAAATCAGATGAAAATTTTGTTTTTTGAAAGTGGATAACTTGAAAACGCGTTGAGAGATTTTGATCACTATAACTTTAAAATATGTACTGATGTATTGCCCATGAAAACTTATCAAGAAAGTTTTTTGTGCAGTTACTGGAAAATGCTGAAAATTTGCATTTATTAAATTTTGTTATATCAGACGACTATTTGGTTTTTTGAAAGTTGATAATTCGAAAATGCGTTCAGCGATTTTGACCAGTAAAACTTCAAAATGAGCGCTGATGTGATGCACTTAAACCCCATTAAGGGAGTTTTTTTCCAATTACTGGGAGAAGTCGAAAATTAGCATTTCCTGAATTTTGATTTATCAGGTGACAATTTTGTTTTTTGAAAGTTTGCTCGAAAACGCCCCGGTAGTAAACCAGGCAGTTCAGGCTTTTTTATACCACTGAATAACACCAGCAAAGCTTCTACATATTCTACATAGTTATCAGAATTAAAAATAATCAGGTACTAAGGCTATTTAAGTAAGTAAGTAAATAAAGGTTTACACAGGTCAAAAATTAATACATACAATGGGTAAAACATAAGGATAAAAACAATGTAGGTAAGATTAAGACAAGTAAACAATATATAGTTAAAATTATGAAACATAAATTAACATTAAAGGTATCGAAATGCAATTTTTGAAGGCTAATATTTAAAAAAAAAATCCATTTTACTGAGGGTTATTGAATTCCTCAGACCTCCCGGTAGTAAACCAGACAGTTGAGGCATTTTTATAGCACCGAACAATACCAGCAAAGCTTCTACATAATCCGCATAGTTGGCAGAATTAAAAATAATGAAGTATCTCACTTCCGTTTGTCTAGCTACTAGGCTATTTAAGGGTAACGTTATCAGGCCTATGACACATAAATAAAATATAAAACACAGTCAGAATTGTTGATAAACGTAAGTTTCGCGCTATTATAAAGTTAAAATAATAAGTTGGGTTCGTTGTTTGATCGCTAATCGAATTCAAGGTCGTTTTTCTACGTGCTATTGGAGTGAAATACTATTTGCTGGGTTAATATTTTTTCGTATTTAACTAGCGATGGTCTTATGTTACCGACGTAGCTCAGCAGGTACGACTCTGTGAACAAACCAGATATCAATGACTAGCACGTGCGAAGTGCCCCCCCCCCCTAACCTCGTTAGTAAGTAAGGAGCGTATGTCGGACTTTCTGGACCACTGAGTGGATAGAGGGTTGGGACAAGAGGCACCGATTAACAACCGCAGCTAGTCGATTAAACAGTTTTGGACATTACTTTTACTACCTGAGCTCTAGTACCACGACAAGGTGAGGCACTGAATACTGGAGTCAACCGGCGGATAACGGTATCCGCCAGAGGGGTCCAAGACCGAGTGAAGAGGTGATGTTTTCGGTAGCCACTATAACACTGGGCACTGTTGTGAGCGTTCCAGGGTTATATTCACGAGACACTTAGGCACTCCACGTGGTTAGGCAGTGTCCCAGAACGATTAAGAGCCGTGTCAAGGTCTCGCAATATTGTATTATAATGTAACATACCTGGTGAAATAAGAGTGCTACAAGTGAGGTTAATCTTAATTGTACTTTTCAAATGTGAGTGAACCATGATTGAAACTTTTAGTCAAAATCAACGACTAAAGGGCTGAAAGACTGAATTGCCTGTTGAGTATCTTAATAAATGTATTGTGTCTCCCTTAACGATTAAACATAGAAGTAAATTTGTCATTACTTAAGATATACATAAAAATGTTATTGCTGGATTTGGCGTTACAAAGCCAACTCATCTCTAACGTTGTACAGGACGGCAAACGTAACTTGCCGTGGCGCAGTGGCAAAATTGTGGGCGGAACCTTCGAAGGGCGATTTCGTGAAGAGTTCGCGCGCCTGATACATTCAATTATGTGGAGGAGAGCGCCCGATAGAGTTGTAAATGAATAGCACACGCGAAGAATATGTGCTTGCTTATTACTCGGCCGGCTGTAGAGAGAGAGAGAGCTTTCGCTTGCTCTCTGCGCGTTTGGCCAACTTACATTTGCCGTCCTGTACATCTTGAATCTTTGCTGTTCGGTCGTCTCATGGCCACCAACACTTTTCAAAAATACGATTTAATCCTAATTATTGTTCTCCATCACCAAGAAATTGTAGACCGTTTTCGGATCATTAACTCATTAGTTTATTTTTTGTTCATCTTTATACAATTCAATTCATTCAGTTTGTTATAATAATCAACTTTTAACGATAAGTAAATTGAGGTCTTACAGGCATCTAGGCTGTTCTCATTCCGGACATCGCAAGAAACTCACCGTACATCCGTTAAGCTTAAGCTGCCAGGTAATATCAATTAGTGGCTTAGCAGGAAATGAAAAGCATCCAAGGTGATTTTTGCGTTTTTTTTTTACTTCATCTCCACGATTTATCGTCGTGGGCACAGTTACAACACTCCGATAACAATTACAGCTCGCCTTAATCCGCAAAATCAACACTTAACCCACATTCGCGTCCATAAAAGTCTCTCACTTAAAGATAAAACTGAGGGAATTAAGACACACACAAAAAAAAATATCGCGGAAGCCACCGGAAATATTCCGCGCGAGGCTCCGGAGAGAATGTCTGCTTAATGTATGGTAATTGTATTCAGGTCTACCGATGAAGTTGCATAAAAACCAGATATTATATTCCATATTTAACCCGAGTCATCGGGGATTCTATCCATTCAGAATGAACGGCTTGAACTTGACCCTCTCTTCCGAACACGAGCGCGAAAGTTACCAAACGCAGAATTTGCATGGAATGCCGGTTTCTTAATGAGACACGTGCCTCGGCGATTTTAATGCATTTATCTGGTTGAGCAATTGTTAATCGATAATTTTGAGTGCTAGGTAAACAAATCATCTGATGGAGTAGAATGCCCATCAAAATTAGGACTGCTCTATATAGTGCATTAATTAGGATTAATGGCGACCAGTCGTAACAAATGGAACTTCTGTGATTATGATTTATAGTACAACTTGATAGCCCATTTTGAGCTGATTGAAGTGCTTAGATAAAAATGTTTCATTAAAATCAGTTTGTATGCTGTATAAAAAAAATATACTAAAGTTGTTTTGAGCTGGGAGAATTATTGTGTGTTTCAAAAACATTGTTTCGGAATTCGGAAAAAACCATAGTTAGAAGTAATAGACACGTATGAAAGCTTTATTACCATCCCGTTATTTAAGTACTACGCATTGTTTCGGTATCCCCCAAGGGCGCAATATCCGAACAATTTTTATCTCCAAGCGAGCATTTTTCAATTAAAATGGTACGATTACGGTTGCCTATTTAAAAATTCCTGCCACACCCATGCACGCCGGTGCCGGTAATTGAAACCTGTGGAAGTAGACACGAAAAAAAGGCAGTCCGCATAAATCAAAGTCCCCGAAGTAATGGCACTTTTGTTTTCTAATTTAAGATGCCATAAATGACATATAAATCCGCCCACCCGAGTCCCGCACTCGACCGGTTCGAGCCCGGCCCCGCTGCCTGCAGACAACACCGGTAGTCACCAGTTTGATTCCTGATTGATATCATTAATACTCGAAGAAGTGAGGAGTGCTCGGACGCCCGCTGGTCCAAATGGACGAGAGAACGAGAGCACAGGTGGTTGTTGCACCGTGCGCAATTAATATCCCGTTCGGCCTTTTAAAAATCCTTGTCGCGGGATAATAACCAGAGTAATTTATAACGAGTGCGCGCCTCCGCGATATAAGGATTAAGACCGACCTGCGTGCAAATAGTTGCGCGCTCGATTAACGTGAGAAATTTCGTGGGTTGATCGAGCGAAGTGACTTAAGTCGCTTTCGCAAGTAATACTTATGTGCCATCTATTAGCATGTTAAGCATGTTACCTGAAAAAAAAACAATTTGATATGGATAGTAGATGAAGCGATGATGATCAGCAATAAACGCAAACGACGTACGTATGGTCAAGGGCGGCAAGGGGGGTGGGGGGGGGGGCATAAGTTGATCATTTTCAAACTTAAAGTGAAAAGTGTAATATTAATAAAGAAACTGTTATATATCACACCCGACGGACGTAAAAAATGTCCATTTTTCAAACATCGATTTCTAGCGTTGGATTTTGCTCCGAAACTAAAAATACATGTTTCTGCCTTTGAATAATAACAACGACTCATCAAAAACCAATTTTTGAAACGGATAAAAAAATTTAGAAAGCGCGGACGCTTTGACACGGGAAAATCGCGACTTGTTGATGGTGTATCCATGAGATAGAAATAAGAATAAAACATCGATGAATATAAAATATTCCTAGAGATAAGGGCACGCATGATTCTAAGAAAGTACTGAGTAAAAACAAGTAAATTCATGAAAACGCTTATTGATGCTACCCGGCTGTCACAGAAGTTACTCTAAAAGCGTATTGATGTGACCCGTCCTGAAACGGTTAAAGATGGAAAAACGTTTGTAGCGCCCCCTTGCGGATACTTATAGCAAAAATAAACATCAAAATTGATGCATATACAAAAACCCCTATGAACTCCTTAATCTGAAATCCAAATAAATATTACCACCAACAGCAATAAAATCTTGAATTAAAATTAATTGGCTCGAAATTCATCGTAGACCTATCCCATAGACTTTTTTCGTGGAATTGAACGTAGAAACGGAAAAATTAGACTCGCTCTTTGAAAAAAAAAATCCTTGATCTGTTTTTTTTTTTAATTCGTGTTGTTCATCTGGAAAAAAAATACGGACAGCAATAAGTACTGCTAAAGAGAGACATTATTTTACACACAGCTTTAATTAATTTTGAATGTTTATCTTTGAAAACATATCTCACATAAAAGTCTTGAAGTACCTCACGACTTTCAATTAACTTCTAATAGATTAATACTTTTCTTACACATCCACGTTGAGTCGTGAATATTTGGAATTGAAGTCCACATGAACGGAAATCCTAAAATCTGAAATCCTAAAGTCTGTATTTAATGAAGATGCTTCCTGTTCATCATCTTCATCTTCTGGATCCTGTTTAGAATACAGGGTGGAAACTTTAACTGGAACAAATTCGATATTTATGAAATGAGAAGTTCCAGAAAAAAATCCTCGGACACGTCGATTTTTAGCGTCTTCAAAAATAGTATGACGTCACTAGTCTTTCACGTAAGAAGTCATAGACATTTTTTTAATGGAAACTTTGGCTAGAAATTGCTCTGCGAATTCCACATTTATTTTGATAGATGCTTGAAATTTTGACAGATTAAATATGGGTGATGTGTCTTTATATCCGCCTTAAAATAATTATTCGAACTTTGCAGT
Source organism: Ocypus olens (assembly GCA_910593695.2). Classification (NCBI taxonomy): domain Eukaryota; kingdom Metazoa; phylum Arthropoda; class Insecta; order Coleoptera; family Staphylinidae; genus Ocypus; species Ocypus olens. The sequence goes on from OU343056.1 coordinate 53,400,374, forward strand.
AACAAAAATGACTGCACTGGAAGACAAATTTTAATGACCAAAAATGCACTTTGACCAGAAATTGCTCCGTGAATTCAACATTTACTTTGACAGATGCTTGAAATTTTGACAGATTAATTATGAATAATGTGTCTTTATATCTGCCTTAAAAAATACCGGAACTTTTCAATAACAAAAACGACTGCAGTGGAAGACAAATTTGAATGACTAAAAATTGCACTTTGGCCAGAAATTGCTCTGCGAATTCAACATTTATTTCGACAGATGCTTGAAATTTTGACAGATAAATTATGAATAATGCGTCTTTATATCTGCCTTAAAAAAAATCATCCGAACTTTCTTCCAACAAAAATGGCTAGACTGGAAGACAAATTTGAATGACCAAAAATGCACTTTGGCCAGAAATGACTCCGTGAATTGAACATTTATTTTGGCATATCCTTGAAATTTTGACAACCTAATTATGAATAATGTGCCTTTATATCTGCCTTAAAAGAAATTATCCAAACTTTGTAGTAACAAACATTTTTGCACCGGAAAAAAAATTTTAATGACCAAAAATGCACTTTGACCAGAAATTGCTCTGCGAATTCAACATTTATTTTGGTAGATGCTTGAAATTTTGACAGATTAATTATGAATAATGTGTATTTATATCTGCCTTAAAATAAATTACCCGAACTTCTCAATAACAAAAATGGCTACACCGGAAGACAAATTTGAATGACCAAAATTGCACTTTGACCAGAAATGACTCCGTGAATTCAACATTTATTTTGACAGATGCTTGAAATTTTGACAGATTAATTACAAATAATGCACCTTCATATCTGCCTTAGAAGAAATTATCCAAACTTTGCAGTAACAAAAATGGCCGCACCGGAAGATAAATTTGAATGACCAAAAATGCACTTTGGCCAGAAATTGCTCTGTGAATTCTAAATTTACTGTGAAAGATGCTTGAAATTTTGACAGATTAATTATGAATAATGCACCTTCATATCTGCCTTAGAAGAAATTATCCAAACTTTGCAGTAACAAAAATGGCTGCACCGGAAGACAAATTTTAATGACCAAAAATGCACTTTGGCCAGAAATTACTCCATGAATTCAACATTTATTTCGACAGATGCTTGAAATTTTGACAGATAAATTATGAATAATGCGTCTTTATATCTGCCATAAAAAAATTATCCGAACTTCTCTGTAACAAAAATGGTTGCACTGAAAAACAAATTTGAATGACCAAAAATGCACTTTGACCAGAAATTGTTCTGCGAATTCAACATTTATTTTGACAGATGCTTGAAATTTTGACAGATCAATTATAAATAATGCGTATTTATATCTGCCTTAAAAGAAATTATCCAAACTTTTCAGTAACAAAAATGGCTGCACCGTAAGACAAATTTTAATGACCAAAAATGCACTTTAGCCAGAAATTGATCTGCGAATTCCATATGTATTTTGACAGATGCTTAAAATTTTGACAGATTAATTATGAATAATGTGTCTTTATATCTGCTGTAAAAGAAATTATCCAAACTTTGCAGTAACAAAAATGGCTGCACTGGAAGACAAATTTGAATGATGAAAAATGCACTTTGGCCAGAAATGACTCCGTGAATTCCACATTTATTTTGGCAGATGCTTGAAATTTTGACAGCTTAATTATGAATAATCTGTCTTTCTATCTGCCTTAAAAGAAATTACCAGAACTTTGCAGTAACAAAAATGGCTGCACTAGAAGATAAATTTTAATGACCAAAAATGCACTTTGGCCAGAAATTGCTCCGTGAATTGGACATTTATTTTGGCAGATGCTTGAAATTTTTACAGCTTAATTATGAATAATATCTGCCTTAAAAGAGTTAAAAATGTCTCGCAGTAATACAGCTAGTCCCGACTGTCAAAATACTTCAGAATTGATCATAATTGAAGAGTTTGGAAGAATAATTCAAATTCCCCCACTGGAGAAAAAATGGTGACGATCAAAAGTCAAGAGTTTGAATTGCAAATTGTAGAAAATTGGATTTCTCGCTGTTAAAAATGCAGTAATACAGCTAGTCTCGACTGTCAAAAATTCTTTAGAATTGATTAAAATTGAAGATTTTATTTTATTATATTTAGTTTTATTAACCCTTTATCTACGGGCAAAATTATACACGATTACAACGCCAACTTTTTTCAAAATTAAACTTACTAAAATATTTTCTTAGCCGCCATTTCGCCCTCATATGGTTTAAATTTTGCAAATTTATAAAATTTGTAATATTTTCTCTTTGAATTAAAACACTAGATCTTCTATTGACGACTGCTGAATACAAAGACAGAATTGCCAAGTCGCTTATTGAAGATTCCCGTAGTGAAAGGGTTAATACAAAAAAGAAAATAGAACATTCTGATGATTGGGATGATCAGGAATACCATTTTAGGAGTGTAAAGAGGGATGAAAGGGGTGCAAAGTCGTTGAAAAGTAACCGATGATTTTTTGTCGCAACAAGGCGCCTCGACCGCTCGGGTTTTCGAGTTTGCTGATTTTGAATTTGACATTCATTTAGCATCTGAGTTGACAGCTTTGTCTTCTTTGATTAACCAATGTTATTTCTTACCTTATCCTATGATATCGTTTCCTCTTGTCCTCAAATGACCTGTGGAGTGAATTCTGTGATCTCCGTTTCTTCCCACGCTTTTTGCAATCCTTCTTCAACATCCAACAGTCGTCTGCCATCATAGCCACGTCCCATCTTCCTGCCCGTCTTTTCTATATCTTGATGAAACTTTTCTCCTTGTTCTTCGCTATAATCACCATTATTTTCTGGGAAATGGTCTAAATGGTTTTGCAGGAAATGAAATTTTAATCTCATTAGACTAGATAGTTCTTAACCAAGTCCGACACTATTTCCTTGTATCTTTCGCTTGTTTTATTCTCTAAAAAGTTATCCACGACCATGCATTTCTCTCAGTTTCTGTCATAGTTGCAATAAAATTTGAGTCTATTAACATTTTTCTAATCGGAGTAACATCAAAAATCCCTTTCCTTCAAGGGAATTGAAAAAAATACTTTTTTATCTAAACTATATAATTTACATTCATTCACCACGACAAAGTTTTTTTTTTCAATGTATTGAAATCGTATATTTCAAATTGCACGCCAAAGCCAATGATTAATTTATTTGCGGTTGAAAATTATTTAATGTGCTAGCAATTTCTCGGTATACGGCACTGGTCTCTGACTAAACATTCATGACACACTCGTGTAACTTACTCACCGTCCCAATGTCTTACATCGCACGGCAATTTAACAAACAACGAAATGTTGTGCCGGTTTTAATTGCGATCTTGATAATGTACTCCTAATCAAGATCTGTAATGATATACAGCACTGTAATAAATTACACGAATAATAACGTTTGGCTATAATATAACAACTCGTATCAAGCTAGTCGTAGAGAGTTGGGACTTTTTTTTATTATTATAAGCTTTTCGGTACAGCTAACGAAAATTAGAAGTAAGTACCAATCAATTACGCGCTCGTGAAATTACGTTACTCGTCGACACACGACCCCCAAGTAATGTTTCCACTAGTGCGTAAAATGATTTTCATGCAATTTACAATATTTTTTTTTATTAAAATCTGCACGATCATTCCGACAGGATTAATTATGTTCGAAAGGTAAATTTAATGTATCCACTCAAAAAATTCTACCATACAATAACTTAAATATAAAGCAACCTTGATACAAATTTTGATCAAGCAGATAACGAATATTTTGCCCATTGTTAGTCGCCGGTGCGCCTAAACTGGAAATAATTCCAAATGTCACCTGAGCGTAGGCCCGTAACCTTGCTCCATTTCTAATCCAGTCCAATCAAAACAACAAAACAGAAAAAAAAAATTGGCGTCACCGCGGGAGATTCAAGGCGAAATCATCGACACGATTTTCTCGAGGCTTTTCCTATCCGCCGAAAAAAAAAACAATCCCGCCAGACGACTTTGACAAGTGGTCCCGGTGCGATTATTAATAGGTGAATTCCGCGCGGTGGCAACGCAAAAATGGCTTGAATTATTCGTTATCTGGACCATTTCAATACGCTTAACATATGTAAGAATGTCGATGTAAATTGCCACCGGGAGCGACCGGTTCCTCTTTTTTTGCATCTCGCGCCATTCCGGCGTGCCGATAAATTTGTATTTATTGTAGACCGCTTGGCACACTGGCGAATTTATCATTTCGTATTCAAAACGCTTTCGTCGTAATTAATAGGAATTAAAAAAAAAACCGCTCAATTACATCAATTGCACAATTTGCGTTTTGACAACTTTCCTTCATGTTAGAGCCATCCCAAAATGTTGTGACACCTGGGGGTAAAGTTTGCGCAGAGTGAGAAAATATGCAGAGAGAACGCGATAACAAATGTACTTATTAAAAACGAAACGCCTCCTTCGTAATTATTTTTTTTTAAATACGCTTAGTTACATCTATTTTAAGCACGATTTGAGTGTTGACAACTTTCCACGCTATTTTCTACCTTCATGTTAGAGCCATCCCAAAATATCGTGACACCTGGAGGTAAAGCTTGCGCAGAGTGAGAAAGTATGCGGAAAGAACGCGACAACAAATGTACGTATTCAATACGCCTTCTTCGCAATAAAAGAAAAATAAAAACGCTCAGTTACATCAATTGTAAGCACGATTTGAGTGTTGACAACTTTCCACGCTAATTTCTACCTTCATATTAGAGCCACCCCAAAATTTCGTGACACCTGGGAATACAGTTTTCGGAGAGTGTGAAAGTATGCGGAGAAAGAACGCGATAACAAATCTACTCGTGGCCGCATCACCGAATTGAAGATGAATCATCACTTCGCGACCGATTCTGTGTCTATATTTACGTTAAATTCGCTGAATAATTCTGAGTTTACGACGTCCCCTGTGTTGAAATTTAAGATGTTCCCTACGCAATGTATCACGACATTTTGGGAAGGCTCTAACATTTAGGTAGAAGATGCAGTGGAAAGTTGTTAAAATGCAAATCGTGCATACAATTGATGTAATTGATTGTTCTTTTTTTACTTTCTCCGCTACGAAGTACGAGGAAGTATTGTGATCGTGAAATTTTTTTCAATTTATTTTTTACGGAAATATCAATTTTGAAGTCAGAAACGATTTCAAAGATTTCTCGAAAAAAATTATTCTTGGTATGTGTGTCTGTGCACGCTCTATCTCAAAAACTAATACAGCAATTAATAATAATAATTATAATAATAATAATAATAAGCCTTTATTTTAATAACATGAAACTCTAAACATAAGTCTTATTTGATAATCTAAAAAACTGAAGAGCCTTTGGTAAAATTTCGTACACCGGAAGTGGGTGTTTACCCTAACTGTTATTTTAAAAGAGTAAAGTTTTTTAATTGGGTTTAATTATTGCAAAAGAAAAACATTTTCACATGTTCCCTACGTCGATTGAAAATTAAAATTGTCAAAACTCTGTAACTTTTTTTTTAAATACTTGGATTTTTAAAAACCTAACTTATTTTAGAAGAACGAGGTCTTGTTAATTAGATTTAATTTTTGTGAAATTTTTCCTACATGTTTTCATTTTTTTTCTATCTAGCGTGCAAGTTTTAGACGTTTGAAAATAAAAAAAAAATCAAAAATCAAAATCAAATTTGTGTAAAAATACGTGGATTTTCAAACTTATTTTAGAAGAATTAGGTTTTGTCAACTAGATTTAATTTTTGTGAAAATTTTCCTACATGTTTTCAATTTTTCTTTTCTATCTAGCGTGCAAGTTTTAGACGTTTGAAATAAAAAAAAAAAAATTGTAACTCGTTTAAAAATACGCGGATTTTCAAAAACCTAACTTATTTTAGAAGAACGAGGTCTTGTTAGTTAGATTTAATTTTTGTGAAATTTTTCCTGCATGTTTTAATTTTTTTTTTCTATCTAGCCTGCAAGTTTTAGACGTTTGAAAATAAATAAAATCAAAAATCAAAAATCAAAATCAAATTTGTGTAAAAATACGTGGATTTTCAAACTTATTTTAGAAGAATTAGGTTTTGTCAACTAGATTTAATTTTTGTGAAAATTTTCCTACATGTTTTCATTTTTTTTTCTATCAAGCGTGCAAGTTTTAGACGTTTGAAAATAAAAAAAATCAAAAATTTGTAACTCGTTTAAAAATACGTGGATTTTCAAAAACCTAACTTATTTTAGAAGAACGAGGTCTTGTTAATTAGATTTAATTTTAGTGAATTTTTTCTATTTTTTCAATTTTTTTCGTTTCCAAGGTACAAGAGTATTTGACGTTCGACAATCAAAAATTTCTAACTCGTTTAAAAATTGTTGGATTTTCAAAAACCAAAGTTATGTTTGCAGAGTGATGTTTTCTTAATTCGGTTAAATTTTTGTAATTTTTTTTCTACACGTTTCCTATTTTTCTCTTCCGATGTCCAAATGTTCGACGTCTCAAAAATTAAACGTTTGAAGCATCTGTAATAACTCACTTGAAAATCGGTGATTTTTCGGAAACCGAAGTTATTTAAAATTGTTTATAGTTTTTTAATTAGGTTTAATTTTTGGAAAAAAAATTTTTTTTACATGTTTCCTATTTTTAGTCTAGTTTTTTAATTAGGTTTAATTAAAAAAAAAAAAATATTTTCACGTTTCCTATTTTTAGTCTTCCGACGTCCGAATGTCGGATGGATCGAAAATCAAAAATTTCGAAAATTTGTAACTCGTTTAAAAATAGTTGGATTTTCAAATACCAAAGTTATGTTTGAAAAGTAATGTTTTGTTTTTAATTTGATTAATTTTTTTTTGCACGTTTCCTATTTTTTCTCCTCCGATATACAAATGTTCGACGTTTCGAAAATAAAACTTCTGTAACTCGCTCGAAAACCGGTGAATTTTCAGAAACCGAAGTTATTTTAAGAGAGTGAAGTTTTTAACTTAAATTTAATTTTTAAAAGAAAAACATTTTCACATGTTTCCTATTTTAAGTTTTCGGATGTCAGAACGTCAAACGGATCGAAAATAAAAATTTAAAAAATTTGTAACTTTTTTGAAAATACATGGATATTCAAAAATGAAACTTATTTTAGAATTCTGTTAACTAATTTTTAACTTTTCTAATTTTTTTTAAAATTTTCTCCTATCCATCGTCCAAATATTAGACGTGCGAAAATTTTATTTTTTTTCAATAATTTTTTAAATATGGAAAATATCATAAAAAAACATTAAAACAAAGAAATTAACATCTTTTGTTTGAATTTCTTTTTATAAAATCATTGTTTCGAGAAAAAAAAATTATTATTTCTTTTACATTTTTCGATTACAAATATCAAACGATAATAGTTACATCAAATTTATATAAATAATAATTGCAGAGAATGTCAAAATGAATAACTTATAATGAATATTTTTTTTGTAATCTCTTTGGTTTTTGACTAAACTGATCATTAGAATTTGAAGTATAATTTGTCATTTTCATTTTTCATAATTTTGACGTTATAAACGTCAGTATCATCCGATCCTACAAAACCAAAACGCTCGATGTATATTTAAAATATGAATTGTGTAAAGTGTAAATATAAATAACTATAATGGGAGAAAGTAATATAATGGCCACATCACCATTAAAAAAAAATAATTACGACGATGGCGTTTTATATACGAAATGATAAATAACTTTATATTTTGCTTACTTGGTAAAACATGCGCATAACTGAGCATTATTTTTATTTTATTTTTAATAACGACGAAGACGTTTTGAATACGAAATAATAAATACATTTTTAATTTGTAAAGTTTGCTTTTTAAAAATTAATTAATTTATATTTTATATCCCGTCATATATTTTGGTAAATACATAAAAAACTACTGTTAAAAATGTGATTTTATATCCCGTTCATATTAACCATAGAACTTTTTTTTTGTTTTTTTTGGGAAGCTGGTCCATTCTGCCAGAGGTTTCATTTAACTATTTTTGTATTGATTTCTGAATATTTATTTATATATAATGAATGGGGGGGGGGGGATATACACTGAACATTCATGGACCCGAACAGCCACCCCTTCGTTCCAAAAAAGTGACCGCCCGGATGGGATTCGAACCCGCGACCACGAGGCCCGTGAGCAGGTGCTCTACTCACTGGGCTACCGCGGCCCCAGAACTTCGTTATTATTCGTTAAAACTGCTACGACTTGATTTAAAATGTTTGAATTTTGAAATTTCAACGTATGCCCCTGCATACCACATATTTCAATGCCACGCCAGTTATTATCTCACCATAATAATTTAATATTAATTCAGGAATGGGCTACCGTGCGGGATCGATTAAGCCGCCCCGCCGCCGCCGTTTCGAACGATGACGATGACCGAAGACCGGTAGAAAATGACGGAACGCCCCCTGCCGGCCGCGGCGTTAATTAAGTCCCGGCCAGGTGAATTAATAATAATTAATCGGACACAATTACAATTAAAGGTGAAACGGGTTCGATTTAAGAAGAGCAGCCGTATAAATTAAAACACCCCTATATGGCGGGACCTGTTCCGCCACTGGAAAATGCGCGGCCACTTAATTAATTTGTATCCGTGTTTATTTATTGCGCACGGGAGTCTTTTTGTTAATTAAAAGGTCTGTGGCTTCTACGCGTCATCCGCGCTGGAATCGCCGCCGATGTCAACGTCTCGTCATTTTGAATCAATCGAAGACTGCGTTGTTAGTGGACAAGAATGCCACAATAATTTTTTTTTAAATACAATTATTTAGAAAAATAAGATATTATGTGCGGTTAATTTTAAAAGCTAATCAATTTTCAAATTTTAGGTTTTTTTACTTAAGGTACGTTTACACGCTCATGCAAAACTGTGCAAATTGGAGAAGAGAAAGTTACCTCTGGTGATTAGAAAAATTCTAAAAAAATTATCACTCACGCAATCGTTTTCAAAATTTCCAAAATGATTAAAAAATAATATGTTTTTGATATACTGGGAAAAAAATCGACAACCCTCAACTGGAAACGAAATGGCAAGACTCGAAACGTGAATTTGGAGAAGAGAAAATTGCCTCCGGCGATTAGAAAAATTCTAAAAAAATTATCACCCACGCAATCGTTTTCAAAATTTCCAAAATTATTACAAAATAATATGTTTTTGATATACTGGGAAAACAATCGACAACCCTCAACTGGAAACGAAATGGCAAGACTCGAAACGTGAATTTGGAGAAGAAAAAGTTGCCTCTGGCGATTAGAAAAATTCTAAAAAAATTATCACCCACGCAATCGTTTTCAAAATTTCCAAAATTATTAAAAATAATATGTTTTTGATATACTGGGGAAAAAATCGACAACCCTCAACTGGAAACAAAATGGCAACACTCGAAACGTGAATTTGGAGAAGAGAAAGTTGCCTCCGGCGATTAGAAAAATTCTAAAAAAATTATCACTCACGCAATCGTTTTCAAAATTTCCAAAATTATTAAAAAATAATATGTTTTTGATATACTGGGAAAACAATCGACATCCCTCAACTGATAACAAAATGGCAAGACTCGAAACGTGAATTTGGAGAAGAGAAAGTTGCTTCCGGCGATTAGAAAAATTCTAAAAAAATTATCACTCACGCAATCGTTTTCAAAATTTCCAAAATTATTAAAAAATAATATGTTTTTGATATACTGGGGAAAAAATCGACAACCCTCAACTGGAAACAAAATGGCAAGACTCGAAACGTGAATTTGGAGAAGAAAAAGTTGCCTCTGGTGATTAGAAAAATTCTAAAAAAATTATCACTCACGCAATCGTTTTCAAAATTTCCAAAATTATTACAAAATAATATGTTTTTGATATACTGGGAAAAAAATTGACAACCCTCAACTGGAAACAAAATGGTAAGACTCGAAACGTGAATTTGGAGAAGAGAAAGTTGCCTCCGGCGATTAGAAAAATTTTAGAAAAATTATCACTTACGCAATCGTTTTCAAAATTTCCAAAATTATTAAAAAATAATATGTTTTTGATATACTGGGAAAAAAATCGACAACCCTCAACTGGAAACAAAATGGTAAGACTTGAAACGTGAATTTGGAGGAGAGAAAGTTGCCTCCGGCGATTAGAAAAATTCTAAAAAAATTGTCACTCACGCAATCGTTTTCAAAATTTCCAAAATTATTACAAAATAATATGTTTTTGATATACTGGGAAAAAAATCGACAACCCTCAACTGGAAACAAAATGGCAAGACTCGAAACGTGAATTTGGAGAAGAGAAAGTTGCCTCTGGCGATTAGAAAAATTCTAAAAAAATTATCACTCACGCAATCGTTTTCAAAATTTAAAGTGGCTCGTATCGCATACTTACACCTAATTTTCTGCAGTAATTTATCCAAGACAATTTCTTTCGTGGTGCGCCAGTCGGAGGATCGGCTGGCGATCTGAAAAGCGCGCGAATTTGTTTAATTGTGAGACCGCGGGACGTTTGTTATCGAGGACATGTGAATGACAAAATATTTCTTAAGTAATAGAGCAATTATGTAGAACGCAGTCTCGTACGTACGTATGCATGAAGTGCAGCTATCAACCTCATAAAATATTGATACCGTTCCGTGCAATAATTTCAGCTGCGTGCCGTAAGAAAATATGCAATTAATGTTCATTTTTTTTTCAGGTAAAGATGTGGAGATGATATCTCAACGCCTTTTTAAACATTCAGAGATGAAGTATAACGTGGTGGTCGTTTACTTACGGTTATGTTGACACAGGAGTATTTATCTTTCTCAAGTAATATGCAATAGTAGTTACTTATGAAAGTAAGTTCTGAAATTTACTAAAATACCATCTAAATCCATTTTTGTTTCGGTACACTTAAAAAAATAAGCGAGTTGATTTTAGTCAGTTATTCACGTAAACAAACAAATATATTGTCAAAGGTAGAAACGCCAAAGTGGCGGAATCTATTGCCTGAATGCTGTACTGAACCAAATCCCCCATTAGCAACTAACTACACTGATGAGACCTGAAAGGTCGAAACCGATCCGTAGGTGTTCTGATGGGGGAACAATATTTAAATACATTGTCACGAATCCTTTTGAAAGTTTGCTCCTTGTACACGTTTTTCCATAAGCACTTAACTTAATTCAATTGATAGATTTTTATGGCTGGTAATAAGTTGGCAAAGAAAATCATTCGTAGTCTAAGATATGAAGTCATAAATTTAGCAGCAAAATATCCACTAAATTCTTTGCTTATTTATTATAAAAAAAAACCCGAGGAAAATTTATATGAAATACCATAATTCACGAGATCCAGCTTTTTAGGCTTAAATCCTCCACTTTACGCTTCCTTTTGTCATTTTTTAATTTATTTAAGTGAGTGCGTGTGTGGATGCATGGAGGAGGGCAGTGGGACAAGAAGCCGGAGCTTGAGGAGTATGATGTACGGTCGGCTGGGGAGGCCTTTTCTGGCTTGGGGGGAGAATCCGGGCTTTTACATTGATTTGGTCACGTCCGAGAGAGGGCCAACGAAGCCATCCTCTTCGCAATAGCTGAAGACGTCCCGGTCTCACATTTAATTAAATACCTACGCACAATCCGAACGATAACAATAATCAGAGAGGAGCAGGGGGAACGGTTGGACGTGCAAGAATTTTTCATTTTCACTAGAGACAAAGTAGTTTATGGTCGATTAAAATCCTCTGGAGGAAACCATACGCATTTATTTGTTATTTTTAAATTGTACTCATTTTATTATGTAGTAAAAATCATCACAATTCAAACGCTATATATCTGTAGACAACTATAAAATAGATTAAAACTACAGTATTACCAAAAACTCGAAGCGTATGGGGGTAAAGTCTGCCTAGAGTGAGAAAGTATTCGGAGAACGCGAGATAACGTAAAAAACACGAGAGAACATGTTGTAGCGTTCTCCGGAGTCAATTGAAAATTAAGATGGTCACTGCGCAACACGCCTCGAGTGCACTGTGAAATTATACATTACATTTATATTGAGATTGTACACTGTAACACAGCGGTTTATGTTATCTCTGACATATTTTATTGCCATTTAAGTAATTCCTGTAATTCTATGTAATATACAAGGAGTATTTAGACGGCGTACAACATTTTATGCTGTAATAATCGACACGACAATCAATTGGTCTCAGGTGCAGAAAATTTTGAATTTTCACACGATAGAATAATACTGTCTAACAATTCATTCAAACTCAATTACCAATAGTCATTCCATTCCACTCGTTTCTAACGTTATTGGATTCTTATATTATACGTGTTGATGTCTCAGATTTAAGTGTCCGCGCGAGTGTTGCCATTAACCGCACATAATTAGAATTTAGTTTCTAGCCTGACGATCCTTAGAAATAACTAACAATGGACATAAATAATCTGAAAGGTCGCGCTGCATTCTAATATCAACCGAATCGTTAACTTTTAGCCATCCGTGCGAGTAGATGAAATTGTTTACTATCCTGTTAAATAAACTCATTTAGAATTATTTATGTTTATTGCAAATTAATTATACTGCTAACATTATAAAATGCTATAAAACGATGCATTAAATTTATCTGCAGTAATAATTATCGGTTATTATTTCTTGCGTTATTATAAAATACTACTGGTAACTTTCCTTGAATATAGAAACTATAACCGGTGTGAGAAGGGTTTCACGACTTGATATTCAGTTTAAAATAAAAATATCTTAAAATCCAAGCAAAAACCACTTGCAATTTTTACTGAATTGCAAACTAGGAAGAGTAATGAGTAATTTTGAAAATTTCACATCGATAGCAATTGTTTCTATATTTTTTTCAAGTCTAGAAAAACTGTTAAAATTTTCATGACTTCACATTCAGTTCAAAATAAAAATATCTTAAAATTCAAGGAAAAAGTACTTGCAGTTTTTATTGAATTACAAACTAGGAAGAGTAATGAGTAAATTTTAAAAATTACAAATCGATAGCAATTGTTTCTATATTTTTTTTAAGTCTCGAAAAACCGTTAAAATTTTCATGACTTGACATTCAGTTTAAAATAAAAATATCTTAAAATCCAAGGAAAAACTACTTGCAATTTTTACTGAATTACAAAATAGGAAGAGTAATGAGTAAATTTTGAAAATTACAAATCGATAGCAATTGTTTCTATATTTTTTTTAAGTCTCGAAAGACTTAAGATTTCCATGACTTGACATTCAGTTTAAAATAAAAATATTTTAAAATCCAAGGAAAAACTACTTAGAAGTTTTACTGAATTACAAACTAGGACGAGTAATGAGTAAATTTTGAAAATTACAAATCGATAGCAATTGTTTCTATATTTTTTTCAAGTCTAGAAAAACTGTTAAAATTTTCATGACTTCACATTCAGTTCAAAATAAAAATATCTTAAAATTCAAGGAAAAAGTACTTGCAGTTTTTATTGAATTACAAACTAGGAAGAGTAATGAGTAAATTTTAAAAATTACAAATCGATAGCAATTGTTTCTATATTTTTTTTAAGTCTCGAAAAACCGTTAAAATTTTCATGACTTGACATTCAGTTTAAAATAAAAATATCTTAAAATCCAAGGAAAAACTACTTGCAATTTTTACTGAATTACAAAATAGGAAGAGTAATGAGTAAATTTTAAAAATTACAAATCGATAGCAATTGTTTCTATATTTTTTTTAAGTCTCGAAAAACCGTTAAAATTTTCATGACTTGACATTCAGTTTAAAATAAAAATATCTTAAAATCCAAGGAAAAACTACTTGCAATTTTTACTGAATTACAAACTAGGAAGAGTAATGAGTAATTTTGAAAATTTCACATCGATAGCAATTGTTTTTATATTTTTTTCAAGTCTCGAAAAACTGTTAAAATTTTCATGACTTGATATTCGGCTTAAAATAAAAATATCTTAAAATCCAAGGAAAAACCACTTGCAGTTTTTACTGAATTGGAAACTAGGAAGAGTAATGAGTAAATTTTGAAAATTTCAAATCGATAGCAATTATTTTTATATTTTTTTCGAGTCTCGAAAAACCGTCAAAATTTTCATGACCCGACATTCAGTTTAAAATAAAAATATTTTAAAATTCAAGGAAAAACCACTTGCAATTTTTACTGAATTACAAACTAGAAAGAGTAATGAGTAAATTTTGAAAATTTCAAATCGATAGCAATTGTTTATATATTTTTTTTAACCGTCAAAATTTTCATGACTCGACATTCAGTTTAAAATAAAAATTTCGTAAAATCCAAGGAAAACCTACTTGCAATTTTGACTGAATTACAAACTAGGAAGAGTAATGAGTGAATTTTGAAAATTACAAATCGATAGCAATTGTTTTTATATTTTTTTCAAGTCTCGAAAAACTTAAAATTTTCAAGACTTGACTTTCAGTTTAAAATAAAAATATTTAAAAATCCAAGGAAAAACTACTTGCAATTTTTACTGAATTACAAAATAGGAAGAGTAATGAGTAAATTTTAAAAATTTCAAATCGATAGCAATTGTTTATATATTTTTTTTAAGTCTCGAAAAACCGTCAAAATTTTCATGACTCGACATTCAGTTTAAAATAAAAAATTCGTAAAATCCAAGGAAAAAATACTTGCAATTTTTACTGAATTGCAAACTAGGAAGAGTAATGAGTAAATTTTGAAAATTACAAACCGATAGCAATTGTTTCTATATTTTTTTCAAGTCTCGAAAAACTGTTAAAATTTTCATGACTTGACATTTAGTTTAAAATAAAAATATTTTAAAATCCAAGTAAAAACTACTTGCAATTTTTACTGAATTACAAAATAGGAAGAGTAATGAGTAAATTTTGAAAATTATAAATCAATAGCAATTGTTTTTATACTTTTTTTAAGTCTCGAAAAACTGTTAAAATTTTCATGACTTGACATTGCGTTTAAAATAAAAATATCTTAAAATCCAAGGAAAAACTACTTGCCAATTTTACTGAATTACAAAGTAGGAAGAGTAATGAGTAAATTTTGAAAATTACAAATCGATAGCAATTGTTTTTATATTTTTTTAAAGTCTCGAAAAACTGTTAAAATTTTCATGACTTGATATTCAGTTTAAAATAAAAATATCTTAAAATCCAAGGAAAAACTACTTGCAGTTTTTACTGAATTACAAACTAGGAAGAGTAATGAGTAAATTTTGAAAATTTCACATCGATAGCAATTGTTTCTATATTTTTTTAAAGTCTCGAAAAACTGTTAAAATTTTCATGACTTAACATTCAGTTTAAAATAAAAATATCTTAAAATCCAAGAAAAAAATACTTGCAATTTTAACTGAATTGCAAACTAGGAAGAGTAGAGGGTAAATTTTGAAAATTACAAATCGATAGCATTTTTTTCAATATTTTTTTCAAGTCTCGAAAAACTGTTAATATTTTCATGACTTGAATTCAGTGTAAAATGAAAATATCTTAAAATCCAAGGAAAAACTACTTGCAATTTTGACTGAATTACAAACTAGGAAGAGTAATGAGTGAATTTTGAAAATTACAAATCGATAGCAATTGTTTTTATATATTTTTCAAGTCTCGAAAAACTTAAAATTTTCAAGACTTGACTTTCAGTTTAAAATAAAAATATTTAAAAATCCAAGGAAAAACTACTTGCAATTTTTCCTGAATTACAAACTAGGAAGAGTAATAAGTAAATTTTGAAAATTACAAATCGATAGCAATTGTTTTTATATTTTTTTCAAGTCTCGAAAAACTGTTAAAATTTTCATGACTTGACATTCGGTTTAAAATAAAAATATCTTAAAATCCAAGGAAAAACTACTTGCATTTTTTACTGAATTACAAACTAGGAAGAGTAATGAGTAAATTTTGAAAATTACAAATCGATAGCAATTGTTTTTATATATTTTTCAAGTCTCGAAAAACTTAAAATTTTCAAGACTTGACTTTCAGTTTAAAATAAAAATATTTAAAAATCCAAGGAAAAACTACTTGTAATTTTTACTGAATTACAAACTAGGAAGAGTAATGAGTAAATTTTGAAAATTACAAATCGATAGCAATTGTTTTTATATTTTTTTACAGTCTTGAAAAACTGTTAAAATTTTCATAACTTGACATTCAGTTTATAATAAAAATATCTTAAAATCCAAAGAAAAAACTACTTGCAATTTTTACTGAATTGCAAACTAGGAAGAGTAATGAGTAAATTTTGAAAATTACAAATCGATAGCAATTGTTTTTATATTTTTTTCAAGTCTCGAAAAACTGTTAAAATTTTCATGACTTGCCATTCAGTTTAAAATAAAAATATCTTAAAATCCAAGGAAAATCTACTTTCAATTTTTCCTGAATTACAAACTAGGAAGAGTAATAAGTAAATTTTGAAAATTTCAAATCGATAGCAATTGTTTTTATATTTTTTTCGAGTCTCGAAAAACTGTTAAAATTTTCATGACTTGACATTCAGTTTATAATAAAAATATTTTTAAATACAAGAAAAAAATACTTGCAATTTTTACTGAATTACAAAATAGGAAGAGTAATGAGTAAATTTTGAAAATTACAAATTGATAGCAATTGTTTCTATATTTCTTTAAAGTCTCGAAAAACTGTTAAAATTTTTATTACCTGACATTCAGTTTAAAATAAAAATATCTTAAAATCCAAGAAAAAAATACTTGTAGTTTTTACTGATTTGCAAACTAGGAAGAGTAGAGGGTAAATTTTAAAAATTTCAAAACGATAGCAATTGTTTTTATATTTTCTTCGAGTCTCGAAAAACTGTTAAAATTTTCATGATTTGATATTCGTTTTAAAATAAAAATATCTTAAAATCCAAGAAAAAACTACTTGCAATTTTTACTGAAGGAAGAGTAATGAGTAAATTTTGAAAATCTCAAATCGATAGCAATTGTTCTTATATTTTTTTGGAGTCTCGAAAAACTTAAAATTTTTAAGACTTGACTTTCAGTTTAAAATAAAAATATCTAAAAATCCAAGGAAAAAATACTTTCAATTTTTACTGAATTACAAACTAGGAAGAGTAATGAGTGAATTGAAAAACTGTTAAAATTTTTATGACTTGACAATCAGTTTAAAACGAAAATATCTTAAAATCCAAGGTAAAACCACTTGAAATTTTTACTGAATTACAAACTAGGAAGAGTAATGAGTAAATTTTAAAAATTTTAAATCGATAGCAATTGTTTTTATATTTTTTTTTTCGAAAGGGAAAAAATTGTTAAAATTTTCATAACTTGTTATTCCGTTTAAAATTAAAATATCTTAAAATATTTGTAATTTTGTTATCATTTCGTGGTTTATTTTCAATTTAAATCATAGATTTGTAGACTCGGATGAAACTGACGTTTAAAACTCCCTCGATTTGTAACACCATTTTATTACATGATATAGATTATCCCATTTATGATTTATGAAAGTTGTTGTTGTTTACTCGAGGAAAACTTTAAGATACAAAGAACCAGCGCTGGAATCCCACCCGAGACACCATTACTATGAGATACAATGTGGAAGTAATTCATCCAACAGCATGAAATTTCACCGGACAACAAATTAATTCAGCCATCGTTATAAATTATGCCGCCACTCATCGAATCCGTTTTATGGCGTGTTGTTGTTCTGGAGTTCTTCGCGTACGGCAGCGGGGAGAGAAAGAAACTGGACGTGAAAAAGATCGGTACGTGTTATGTAAGTGTGTAAATAATGGGAGAGGCCCCGTTTCAGTGTGCCGTGGTACATTTATCGATTGATATTTACGGCCGCGGCGGTTATGATATGCGGCCGTGTTGTTGGGCCACCGTTGCGTACGGCCTTCGAGCCACCAGATTTATCGCCGCGGCTAATTGCTGCGGGATAAGTCATAACTAAGGAGCTCATGTTTTGCCGCTGACGTCTAGGGACGAATGCGAAAGAGCCAAGGACGGGCAATCAGTGGTCTTTTATATATGTACATATAGGAAATTATTTATTGATATTATGGACGTCTCGGGAGATTATAATCATGTGAAACGGATTAAGTGATAACGAGGTTGATGTGTGCGATTGCAAAACCGTAAGGAAGTTTATTCGCAACATGTAACTCGGAATGTTTTTTAATGATGAAATTATGTTACGTTTAATATTTTGTCTTATAATCAATCAATTAAGAAAAATTATATTTTCCCATTAATTAACGTTGGGAATTTCAGACGTATAAATGATCGGCTTGTAACAATCGAATGTGTTTGCGCTAGTTTTTCATTTGAATTGCAGAAGAAAACCGACCGTAGGTTTCTGCGGTGTATATAATTACGGACAGTAATTAAAGTGTTGCAGTAATTGCTTTGTTTTTGCGTGGTGATATCGCTGTATCGATCACTGCCGTAATAATATGTAATAAAAATAAATCACTCGCATTGTTCCAATCGATCTTTATTAAAAAGAAATAATGGCGCTATAACTATTAATGGCCGCGTGATGGCAGGGGATTACCTGGAAGTATGACGCTGAAAATTAGTTACGCGAAATATGGCTTTCGAGAAAATGAATAGTTATAGAGCTTTGAGAATGTTCATTAGCGGATATTTAATTAATGGTGTATTCCACTTTTTTTATTGTTAGCAATCGTTGCAATTTAATTACTGCAGCAACTTTCTGTACATACAATAAGCTACTATCGCCTGGCGGCGTGTGGAGCGGCGTCTGGAGCGGCGTGTGGAGCGGCGTGTGGAGCGGCGTGTGGAGCGGCGTGTGGAGTGGCACGCCCGGCGTGTGAATTGAGCGCCACACGCTTTTTGGAGATTCTGTCGGCAAATTGTGCAAGGTAAACTAAACGTATAAACACCAACACACATTTAGTTCATTTGCGTAGTTTTTCATGCACAAATTCGTTTTCGCAAATTGGATGAGCGTGCAAACACCTTGGAGTGTATCGGCGTGTCACTTCGCACTCCACACGCCGCACAGTGGGCCAGAATGCTAATTTAGCGGGCCAAAATTAATAACGTCTTAATCCTTTCACTTTTAAAGACGAATTTGTAGATTAGTATTATTTTTGGGGTCGCTGAGTCCGAATCTGTAATCAGATTTGTCTAATGACACCTTTACATATGTCCATTTGTATTGCTTTTCGCTCAATTTTTTTGTTTGTTTGTTTGTTTGTAAAGAACAAAGTTATATAGAGAGGCCCAACGCATTTTAGACAGATGAAATTTAATAGTAAAAATTATGTTTTTTTTCCAAGAGCAATTAGATTTTTCGAGTGTAATGAAACATTACTGGTTGTATTTACTGGGAAAGTACTTGTTTCAATAAGTATTTTGTTGCTATAGGTTACGAAAACTATTTTTACACTATTTAAAGCGATATTAATTAATTGGAGACATTAATCATTAATACTATAAAATGTACACTCCACTGTAACCAGAGCATAAAAGCGTATCATTATTTATTACGTAACCTAATAAATGGGATAACTTATTAACAACAATTGCAGCATAAAAAAAACCGTAATAACTTTCCATTAATCAAGCGAAACAAGTGAATAGCCCGCGGTGCATGTAATTATGATTGAATCTATTAATGAAAACCTTGAACTTGACTCGGATATGTAGATGACGGAATTTGATTAATAAGCGGGCGATAGGGATCTGGAGAGTAAGAGCGGTAGCCGTCCCGTCTTGAGGGACACTTTCTGGCCGCCTAATTATGCAGTGGCGGCGCATAAATGCGTTTTTTTTTCGGCGAGGGGGGGGGGGATTCCGTGACGTACCGCTCGGAATA
The DNA here is from genome assembly GCA_910593695.2 of Ocypus olens. Lineage (NCBI taxonomy): Eukaryota > Metazoa > Arthropoda > Insecta > Coleoptera > Staphylinidae > Ocypus > Ocypus olens. Next base: position 53,420,164 of record OU343056.1, read on the forward strand.
CATAAAGAGTGCATTGGCTCCGGCTTATTGAACGAACTGTGGCGGCCTCTCTGTGTGTGTATGTGTGAGTGTGACCTAGGCCAAGTTCCGCTCTGCAGATCGATGTATTTAAATGTTATTCAAATGAGCGGTGGCGTGCTGCTGCCGCCGCTGCCGCTGCTCCTGCTGCACACTGTCTCTCGTTTCGCATACACAACGCGCGAACTTGACCCGCTGACTGACTGGCTCTCTGCTGACATCCCAGAACGTAAATGATGGCCCTCGTAGATGTAGAAAGTGCTTCGAATATGTTATCCTAATTTATTTTAAGGCCTGTCTAGAAATAACCAAGTCTAGAATAGTAAAAAAAAAATCGAAGATTTCAACAATTATTATTCTTTTGTGTACTGAATTTTAAACATATTTGTTATAAGAGGAAGATATCATCAAACGCATTTACTATGATTTGTGGGGCACGATGGTATTTACCGGCACCTCCACCGAAAGTTATATAAAGCTACAAATTTCTTCGTGGAACTATAAATCGCATTCTATTCATCGTTTTAATTGTAAGCAATTTTATTAAGTTGCAAGTAGATTTTTTTCAAGCCATTATCCAAATTTTTCAAAATTATACGCTCCGATCACATAATTTTAAGCCACCAAAATTATAACAATTTTTCGTAACTCAACGCTCTGATTTCATGTAATTATCACAAAATCTGGTGATAGTGTGCATGTATATTTTACAAAATCATAATTTCTGATAAATTTTGTATTATTTTGGCAAGTTTCAAGTAGATGGCAGTTGTTTTTATATTTTTTTCAAGCCATCAAAATTATAACAATTTTTCGAAATTCTACGCTCTGATTACATGTAATTATCACAAAATCTCGCGACGGTATGCTTGTATATTTTACAAAAACATAATTTCTAATCAATTTTGTGTTATTTTGGCAAGTTTCAAGTAGATGGCAGTTGTTTTTATATTTTTTTCAAGCCATCAAAATTATAACAATTTTTCGAAATTCTACGCTCTGATTACATGTAATTATCACAAAATCTCGCGACGGTATGCTTGTATATTTTACAAAAACATAATTTCTAATCAATTTTGTATTATTTTGGCAAGTTTCAAGTAGATGGCAGTTGTTTTTATATTTTTTTCAAGCCATCAAAATTATAACAATTTTTTGAAATTCTACGCTCTGATTACATGTAATTATCACAAAATCTCGCGACGGTATGCTTGTATATTTTACAAAAACATAATTTCTAATCAATTTTGTGTTATTTTGGCAAGTTTCAAGTAGATGGCAGTTGTTTTTATATTTTTTTCAAGCCATCAAAATTATAACAATTTTTCGAAATTCTACACTCTGATTACATGTAATTATCACAAAATCTGGTGATAGTGTGCATGTATATTTTACAAAATCATAAATTCTGATAAATTTTGTGTTATTTTGGCATGTTTCAAGTAGATGGCAGTTGTTTTTATATTTTTTTCAAGCCACCAAAATTATAACAATTTTTCATAATTCTACGCTCTGATTACATGTAATTATCACAAAATCTGGTGACGGTGTGCTTGTATATTTTACAAAAACATCATTTCTGATTAATTTTGAGTAATTTTAGCAAGTTTCAAGTAGATGCCAGTTGTTTTTATATTTTTTTCAAGCCAACAAAATTATAACAATTTTTCGAAATTCTACGCTCTGATTACATGTAATTATCACAAAATCTCGCGACGGTATGCTTGTATATTTTACAAAAACATAATTTCTAATCAATTTTGTGTTATTTTGGCAAGTTTCAAGTAGATGGCAGTTGTTTTTATATTTTTTTCAAGCCATCAAAATTATAACAATTTTTCGAAATTCTACGCTCTGATTACATGTAATTATCACAAAATCTCGCGACGGTATGCTTGTATATTTTACAAAAACATAATTTCTAATCAATTTTGTATTATTTTGGCAAGTTTCAAGTAGATGGCAGTTGTTTTTATATTTTTTTCAAGCCATCAAAATTATAACAATTTTTTGAAATTCTACGCTCTGATTACATGTAATTATCACAAAATCTCGCGACGGTATGCTTGTATATTTTACAAAAACATAATTTCTAATCAATTTTGTGTTATTTTGGCAAGTTTCAAGTAGATGGCAGTTGTTTTTATATTTTTTTCAGGCCACCAAAATTTTAACAATTTTTCGTAATTCTACGCTTTGATTACATGTAATTATCACAAAATCTGGTGATGGTGTGCATGTATATTTTACGCAATCACAATTTCTCACAAATTTTGTGTAATTTCGGCAAGTTTCAAGTAGATGGCAGTTGTTTCTAAATTTTTTTCAGGCCATCAAAATTATAACAATTTTTCCTAATTCTACGCTCTGATTTCATGTAATAATCACAAAATCTGGTGATGGTATGCATGTATATTTTACAAAATCATGATTTATAATAAATTTTGTATAATTTCGACAAGTTTCAAGTAGATGGCAGCTGTTTTTATATTTGTTTCAAGCCATTAAAATTATAACAATTTTTCGTAATTCTGGCGCTCTGATTACATGTAATTATCACAAAATCTGGTGATTGTGTGCATGTATATTTCACAAAATCATAATTTCTAATAAATTTTGAATTATTCTAGCAAGTTTCAAGTGGATGCCAGTTGTTTTTTTCAAGCCGCGAAAGTCATTCTGTAATCGCACAATTTTCCGAGCGTTTGAAAAAAATACAAAAACAATTGTTAGAAACTGGAAAATTTGTATAAACACTCAAAACTGTTTCTAGTTTATGTTCCTGAAGAAATCTTAAAACACCCCTTTAGTACTTTACGAAATAATCGCACGAGCAAGTGCTCAAGTCATTACGTAATCGCACAATTTTCCGAGCGTTTGAAAAAATATAAAAACAATTGCTAGAATTTGGAAAATTTGTATAAACACTTAAAACTGTTTATAGTTTATGTTTCTGAAAATATCTTAAAACACCCCTTCCGTACTTTTCGAATAATCGCACGAGAAAGTGCTTAAGTCATTCTGTAATCGCACAATTTTCCGAGCGTTTGAAAAAATATAAAAACAATTGCTAGAATTTGGAAAATTTGCACAAACACTCAATACTGTTTATAGTTTATGTTCCTGAAAAAAAATCAAAACACCCCTTCAGTACTTTTCGAAATAATCGCGCGAGCATGTGCTCAAGTCATTGTGCAATCGCACAATTTTCCGAGCGTTTGAAAAAATACAAAAACAATTGCTAGAATTTCGAAAATTTGTATAAACACTCAAAACTGTTTCTAGTTTATATTCCCGAAAAAATCTCAAAACACTCCTTCAGTACTTTTCGAAATAATCGCACGAGCAAGTGCTCAAGTCATTCTGTAATCGCACAATTTTCCGAGCGTTTGAAAAAATATAAAAACAATTGCTAGAATTTGGAAAATTTGCACAAACACTCAAAAATGTTTCTAGTTTATGTTCCTGAAGAAATCTCAAAACACCCCTTCAGTACTTTTCAAAATAATCGCAAGAGAAAGTGCTCAAGTCATTCTGCAATCGCACAATTTTCCGAGCGTTTGAAAAAATATAAAAACAATTGCTAGAAACTGAAAAATTTGTACAAACACTCAAAACTGTTTCTAGTTTATGTTTCTAGAAAAATATCAAAACACTTCTTCAGTACTTTTCAAAATAATCGCACGAGCACCCAAATTATAACAATTCTTCGAAATTCTACGCTCCGATTACATGTAACTATCACAAAATCCGGTGATGGCGTGCACGTGTTTTTTAACAAAATCATAATTGCCGATAAATTTTGAGTAATTTTGGTAAGTTTTAAGTTGATGGCAGTTGTTTTTATATTTTTTTCAATCCATCAAAATTATAAAAAAATTTCAAAATTCTACGCTCTAATTACATGTAATTATCACAAAATCCGGTGATTGTGTGCACGTGCATTTTACAAAATCATAATTTTTGATATATTTTGAGTAATTTTGGCAAGTTTTAAGTTGATGGCAATTGTTTTTATATTTTTTTCAATCGATCAAAATTATAACAATTTTTCTAAATTCGACGCTCCGATTACATGTAATTATCACAAAATCCGGTGATGGTGTGCACGTGTATTTTACAAAATCATAATTTCTGATACATTTTGAGTAATTTTGGCAAGTTTTAAGTTGATGGCAGTTGTTTTTATATTTTTTTCAATCGATCAAAATTGTAACAATTTTTCGAAATTCTACGCTCTGATTACATGTAATTATCACAAAATCTGGTGATGGTGTGCACGTGTATTTTACAAAATCATAATTGCCGATAAATTTTGAGTAATTTCGGCAAGTTTTAAGTTGATGGCAGTTGTTTTTATATTTTTTTCAACCGATCAAAATTATAACAATTGTTCGAAATTCTACGCTCCGATTACATGTAATTATCACAAAATCCGGTGATGGTGTGCACGTGTATTTTACAAAACCATAATTGCCGATAAATTTTGAGTAATTTTGGAAAGTTTTAAGTTGATGGAAGTTGTTTCTATATTTTTACTTTCTCCGTTACGAAGTACGAGAAAGTATTGTGATCGTGATTTTTTTTTCAAAAATTTTTTTTACGGAAATATCCGTTTTGGGGCCCCTAGATGCTATTTCGACAATTTCTGGAAAAAAAAAAATTGTGTCTGTGTGTGTGTCTGTGTGTGTGTGTGTGTGTGTGTGTGTGTGTGTGTGTCTGTCTGTGCGCGCTGTATCTCAAAAACTAATAGACCAATTGATATGAAATTTTGAACATCCGTCTTATTTGATAATATGAAGAACTGAAAAGCTTTTGGTAAAATTTCGTACACCGGAAGTGGGCGTTTACCTTAACTGTTTTTTGTTTTTTGCCAATATTTTCTTAAATATGAAAAATATCACAAAATCATTTATACAAACTTTAAAGACAACAAAGAAGTGAACCTCTTTTGCTTGAAAACATTTTTCATAAAATCATTATTATTCGAGAAAAAAATTTATTATTATTTTTTTAATTGTTGGTTTATAATTATAAAACGATAATAGTTACAGCAAATTCATGTCAATAATAATTGTGGAGAATGTTAAAATGAACAACTTATAAAGATTAAGTTTTTTTCGAAATCCCTTTAGTTTTTGAGTAAACCGAGTTTTTGAATTTGAAGTATAATTTTTCCATCTTTTATATTTTTGACGTTTTAAACGTCAGTTTTATGCGAGTCTACAAACCGCTCGATGTACATTTAAAATATGATTTCAATAGAAAATAAACCATGAAAGTGTAAATATAAATGATGATACCATCGGAGAAAGTAACATGATGGCCACATCACCATTTTTTCAATCGATCAAAATTATAACAATTTTTCTAAATTCTACGCTCTGATTACTTATAACCATCACTAAATCTGGTGATGATGTGCATGTATATTTTAAGAAATCATAATTTCTAATGAATTTTAAGTAATTTTGAAAAGTCTTAAGTAGATGACAGACACCCTTCACAGACAGACACACAGCCATAAAATTTTTGATTTCGCCTCTAAGGATCTCAAAACGGATATTTGCGTATTTTTTTTTCACGATCACGAAAGCAAGTTTCAAAAAATATAATCCCTACGACTCGGGAGAATAGTCCGATAATTCGAGTGAATTTTCACGAAGGAAAATAGACGAGAGAGCGGACGTGCCTCGATAAAACGACTCCTCTCTCCTTGGACAGTGATTGGTGGCTATCAAATATAATTTGCCGGGGCAATATCGGTCCCGAGCCATAGATTTATGATAGCTTCTGAGATATATCAGTGGCCGGTAATGCGGTTACTGTCGTGATTGACGACCGGTATTGACAGTTATCTGTCGTTGGGGATGCGGAGGCGCCCCGACGCCGCTGCATTATTAAAAAAATCGCTCACCCGCACGCACAGACCCATACACACAGGCCATCTAACGCGTCGTAACCAATAATTATTTTCGCTAAAAAAAAAAAAACAGTACCTCCGCATTTCGAAGAGAACGTCGGTCGTCGTGACGCTTCACCGTGTAATTACAAATTTAACAGGGTCGCCCGGAAACCGCAATTCCGCGGCAAGTTCGTGCAGCCCCCAGAGGGCCCATCGCCTCAACAGCCCACCCAGGCAACCCGGGCAGCCAGATAGCAATCATTTTCAGTTTTGAATTATGACCGGTGTTGCCGCACAACATCGGTACACATTTACCAAAGGTGCAATAAAGGCTTTATGACCGGGGCACATTGATTCGGGTAACTGCGGTGCCCTAAAGTTCTAAAGCATCTATTTAAATTGGAACACTGATTTACCACCTAAAAAAAAAAAATTACAAAAAAAAGTGGAATTGTTTACAACGAGAAAGAACAATATTTACATCAAACCAAGATATGGAGTAAACTGCAAGAAAATAATTAAAAGTAAAGTGTAATTGTTTACAACGAAGGTGGCTTACGTGAAAATAAATATGAAATGATAAAGTCTGGCCGCGCTATGAAGGCATCTGAGGTGCTATCGTTAACCTTTTTAGAATTTTAGAACCACCGATTTATAAATAGAAGGCGATAGTGCACCAATAGCTAGCAAGTGAAGTGTAAACATCTATGAGAGTAAAGTAACAAAACATCCAATCACTTCTGATGAGGGAGGGCTTTTCGGCCCTTCGTTAATCACCTCAGACGCCTTCATAGCGCGGCCAGAGTATATGACATTTATTACAAACCAAGATATGTAAACTGCAAGAAAATAATAAAAAAGTGTAATTGTTTACAAAGGGGAAGATCAATATTATTTGTATCAAAATAGGTCGAAAATAGTTTCATTCCGAGTTTCCTAAAAAAATAACGATGACATGGATGGAAGACCAGTTAGAGGTCAAACTCTACTGAATCCCACCTACTGATTTACGTGAAATCATTTCTTTTATTTTAATTTTTCCCCATTTATGATTGTTTTTTTTTATATTTATATAATAACAAAATAATGATTTCTGTAACGTGTATAAAGATGATTATTACATGATGATCTGCATTGTTGTGCAGTATTTTGAAGACTGACCAATACGCCAAAACAATCTTTGGATAACTACCATGCTAGTGGTAACAACTGCTTCTGGTAAAAGCAAAATAACTCAAATATCCTTTGCCTACGTCTGTGATTATGATTTATCACTTTCTGGAGAATGGGTCGAGCGCATTCTGGCAGTGGCGTGCATTCCGGTGCCCACACGGTCTGCGCGTAAACCGATTTCTTCTGTTCGGTTCGTCGGGCCCGTAAACACAATTACCGTGTGAAATATCGGCGCATTGTCCATTTGGGTCACCGTCGTAATTAATTCGCGACGTACGCGCGCGCCCATTGTCGCCGCAGTGTGTGTCTGTGTGTGTGTGTGTGTGTGTGTGTGTGTGGATGCTGCGGCCGCGACCTTGAACGCGCTTTCTAACCAGAAATTGAAAGGAATATTTTTGCTAAGAATTTTTCATCTTCAATTCAAGAAAAGATTCCCTAAAAAAATATAAACCTCTCCTCTCTAGATTTTGAGCTAATCTCATGAGAGAGAATTTATCATTTTGACTACTCGAAAAAAAAATTTAAAAACAATTGCTATCGGCTTGAAAATTTCCAAAATTACTTAAAATTCAATCGACATTATAATCACCAGACAAACTGTATACATCCCCTCCCCAAATTTTTGGATAATCTCTTGTGAATAGAATGTAAAAATGTGAAAATTTATAATCATTTTAACTACTAGAAAAAAAATGCAAAACCAATTGTTATCGACTTGAAAATTTCCAAAATTACTTAAAATTCATTCGACATTATAATCACGAGACAAATTGTACACATCCCCTCTCTAAATTTTTAGATAATCTCGTGTGAATAGAATGTAAAAATGTGAAAATTTGTAATCATTCTGACTACTAAAAAAAAATATAAAAACAATTGCTATCGACCTGAAAATTTCCAAAATGACTTAAAATTCATTCGACATTATAATCACGAGACAAACTGTACACATCCCCTCTCCAAATTTTTGGAAAATCTCGTGTGAATATAATGTAAAAATGTGAAAATTTGTAATCATTTTGACTACTAAAAAAATATATAGATACAATTGCTATCGACTTAAAAATTTCCAAAATGACTTAAAATTAATTCAAGATTAAAATTCCATGAAAAACCACCAAACTCTTGTCTTCAGATTCTAAGCTAATCTCATGTGAATAGAGCGTAAGAATGTGAAAATTTGTAATAATTTTGACTACTAAAAAAAAATATAAAAACAATTGCTATCGACCTGAAAATTTCCAAAATGACTAAAAATTCTTTCGACATTATAATCACGAGACAAACTGTATACATCCCCTCTCCAAAATTTTGTATAATCTCGTGTGAATAGAATGTAAAAATGTGAAAATTTGTAATCATTTTGACTACTAGAAAAAAAAATATAAAACCAATTGTTATCGACATGAAAATTTCCAAAATGACTAAAAATTTATTCGACATTATAATCACAAGCCAAACTATATACATCCCCTCTCCAAATTTTTTGGTAATCTCGGGTGAATAGAATGTAAAAATGTGAAAATTTGTAATCATTTTGACTACTAGAAAAAAAAATATATAAAAATAATTGCTATCGACTTGAAAATTTCCAAAATCACTAAAAATTTATTCGACATTATAATCACAAGACAAACTGTATACATCCCCTCTCAAAATTTTTGGATAATCTCGTGTGAATAGAATGTAAAAATGTGAAAAATTGTAATTGTTTTGACTACTAGAAAAAAAAAATATAAAAACAATTGCTATCGACTTGAAAATTTCCAAAATTACTTAAAATGAATTCAAGATTATAATTCCATAAAAAACTACAAAACTCTTGTCTTCAGATTCTGAGCGAATCTCATGTGAATAGAGCGTAAAAACTTAAAAAATTGTGATAATTTTGACTACTTGAAAAAAATATAAAAACAATTAATGTCGACTTGAAAATTTGCAAAATAACTTGAAATTCATTCAAGATTTTAATTCTATTAAAAACTATTGATCTCGTCTCCCAAAATTTTGAGCTAATCTCGTATGAATAGAGCCCACAAATGTGGAAATTTGGCGATTCTAAACAAAATATAGAAACAATTTCTATCGACATGACAATTTCAAAAATTTCTGAAAATTCATTCAAAATTATAATTCCGTGAAAAACTACAAAACTCTCCCCTCTAGATTTTGAGCTAATCTCATGTGAATAGAGCGTAAAAATATGAAAATTTGTAATCATTTTCACTACTCAAAAAAATATATAAAAACAATTGATATCGACTTGAAAATTTCCAAAATGACTAAAAATTCATTCGACATTATAATCACCAGACAAACTGTATACATCCCCTCCCCAAATTTTTTTTATCCAAATTTTTGGATAATCACGTGTGAATGGAATGTAAAAATGTAAAAATTTGTAATCATTTTGACTACTAGAAAAAAAATATAAAACCAATTGCTATCGACTTGAAAATTTCCAAAATGACTAAAAATTCATTCGACATTATAATCACAAAACAAACTGTATATATCCCCTCTCCAAATTTTTGGATAACCTCGTGTGAATAGAATGTAAAAATGTGAAAATTTGTAATCATTTTCAGTGCTCGAAAAACAATATAAAAACAATTGCTATCGACTTTTTAAAATTACTTAAAATTCATTCGTTATTATAATCAGAAGAAAAACTGTGAACACCCCCTCTCCATTTTGCAATAGTCTTGTGTGGATAGAGCGGTAAAATAAGAATAATTGTAATAATTTTGACCGATCAAAAAAATATAGAAACAATTGCTATCGACTTTAAAATTTCAAAAATTACTTAAAATTTATTTGATATTATGTTATCACAAGAACAATTATATTCATCCCTTCTCTAGATTTAGGGACAATTTCTTCTGGATAGAGTGGTAAAATGTGAACATTTGTAATAATTTTCACTGCTCGAACAGCAATATGAAAACAATTGCTATCGACTTGAAAATTTCCAAAATTACTTAAAATCCATTCGTTATTATAATCACAAGAAAAACTGTAAACACCCCCTCTCCAGATTTTGCAATAATCTTGTGTGGACAGAGCGGTAAAATAAGAAAAATTGTAACAATTTTGACTGCTAAAAAAATATATAGAAACAATTACTATCGACTTTAAAATTTCCAAAATTGCTTAAAATTTATTGGAGATTATAATTTCATGAAAAACCATAGACCTCCCCTCTCTGGCTTTTGAGAGAGCGCACGACTAAAATCTTTAGTTCCCGGCGCATACACCATAACACGAACTCACATATTAGCTCATTTTAATTGTCTGTAAAGAGATAGTTCCCACTTTTACGAATTAGTTCGTTAGACTAAGAGTTAATCTATAAATCAATATATTGTGGCTTGATCATATCACAAGCTTTAGAAGACCGCAGCACGTCAAACCCATCTTGGATTTATTCAATATCCAATATTTCTAAAACCTTATCAAGCATGACGGCAACAGATGAAGTGGTTTAATTTATTGATATAAGAGATATTTATAATTGCTAGGAAGCAAAATACTCATTAATATATTACGTAATTTTTGAGAAGAAGAAAAGAAAAAAATAGCAAGTTGAATATAGCCTGTTTTTTTTGCAATGGACATTATTTTTGCGGTCTAGAAATTAATCTAATTTAACATTTGTTATAATGATAATACGCAAGCTACGATTTTTAATTTACCAAGTAGTAGCTTCATCAATATATGAATTATTTTAGTTTCTACTTTTGACCGAAAATACACTTTGCTTTAAGTTAGTACTTTAAAAAAAATTGACACATGGCTTCTGTACTTTTTTTTGCATTAAATTTTATACTGGGGATAATGAGACTTTTTCAAATGTAAGGGTATATATTGAAGTATTAAAATTATTTTTTAATTCTTTTTAGTCCCTCTCGAATGGTTTTTTCAATTTTCAAATTATACATATATTTTTGAGCGATTTAAATCCGAAAGCTTACAACTCAAAATCGACAACTCAATATTTGAAAGGCCGCCATTACGTATTCGTAAGGGACTGCAAAATTTAATACATTTTAAGGTCCTTGTTTTGTTTTTCGTTTCAGATAACTGAAATTCCAGATTCATCTGGTACCGAAACACACTGATTGGACGACCGCTGAAGGACAATTTCATGAACAAAAAATTATTTTAATACTACGATATATGCCCTTTAATTTGCAGAAAATCCCATTATCCTCAGTCTAAAATGTAATGCAAAAAAAAAATCACAAAAAAGTGCAGAAGCCATAAGTCAATTTATTTTTAACTAACGAGTACTAACACGCCTTAATTTTAAATTCGTCAGGTACACCCAAGTTAGATGTAACTATAAGTTTAATCAAACGCAATTTTCGAGTTATCTAACATTTTCTAAAAGTCGACAGACAATTTTGCAATAAACGCGAAGCAACAAACAGACGAACGAACGATGGATGACGAAAGGTGTCCCACCTTGGCGCGCCGGCATACCATAATTATAAATCGCGGCAATATGTCAACCCGAACATCCCACCAGACCACCAGAGACATTGCACAACTGAAGGATAGGCTACACCCACCGCCCGATTCAGATCCTTTGTCCATTCAACAATAACGAAAGACTAATCATAATTATTAAAAATACATTACATCTATAACAATGAAATATGCATGAACCGTCGGTAAACGCGCTGTCAACAAAAAAAAATGTATCCGCTAAATTTTTGGCATTATTGCAGCCATTTAAATTCCACGACCGATCGTAAAATCGGTCCGACACACGGCTGATTATCATTCGATAGGTGTAATTGAATCGTTTAAATTTTCGCGAAGATAGGTGCAGCGATAATCGGAGGGGCGAGGCTCGAATCGATGCCGTTTCTATTTAAATTAGGTGGAATTTTACTCGGCCAACACATGTACAACACTTGTTCCATCGATAACTTACGTAATATCGCAATCAAGTTGTTCCTGAATGAAAACAAATGGTATAATAATATTCGTATGCCACCTTGAAATGCAAATGTGAGATCGTGTACGAATGATTGAATTAAATGTATAAATTTGATTCAATTATCATCATCATCATAGAGGGAATATTACAAACTATAGAGAGGTGTTTTTTTTTAATTTTCGACGCGTTTTTGATTCAGATTCTGGCGTGATCGATACAAATTATGTAAGAATATTTTACACAGGGTTAGATAAAGGACGAATGTTGGTTTCTAAAGAATTATATTTTTTGTATAAGAATGTGTAATTTAGTGTTAAAAAATAAGTATTTTCAACATTAAATAAAATTTAAATAAACGCTGAAAATATAAAATATTTTACTATAGAAGCACAGATTGATTCTTTAGTAATAAAATCCTTTAAGTCAAATTAGTTTTATTTGAAAAATAAGGACACAATTACGTATGAGCTGGACCCTTCCGCGAGATATTTTATTTCGCCTAAAGTGGCGCTATCTAAAAAAAAAATAGTTATTTTTCTGCGATAGGATTTTAAAGAGATGAATTTATGTTTTTTCAGGAGAAACTATTCGTTGCGGAATTTAAATGGCATGTTTCACTAACTTCTACTTATTGCAAAACCCCCGATTGTAAATTCCCGTTCATCAATAAACATGTTTCTCTTTTAATTACCTTCAATTAATAATCTAAAATATTCACATTAAACAGATAGCGACGCATGGATTCACAATATTTATCAGAACCGATTTAATTGAAATAAATTACATTGACTACTTACTCGCTCAATCAATACCGTTTGGATAAGAGTTATTGATTGCGGCGGGTAATATATTTCATTTATCCCATCATACATAAATACCGCGACGTAATAATAATTTAATTAAAATCCACAATCAAGTCGATTTCGTCGATTTGTTTATTGAAAACGTAATTAATTACCGAGCGGATATCATCATCCGCGTCTGGGACGGCTCTTCTCGCCGCCTGCTCATTTTTCAAGAGCATCGACAATGAGTGATCACAAAACGCGATTACTGGAATCACATAATTAATTAATCACGTGGAGGCACGTTAATAACCGTCCATATACTTATAAATATGTTTCCAATCTGATAAACAAACGAGAAGGCATTTATTCAAACATTCGTACGTCCCGTTTAATTGAGCTTTTTCTCATGGCAGCAGATTAGACGTATATAATGAATTCACGTAAAAAAAAGTGAGTAATTACCTTGAGTTGGATTTATTATTTTATTGTTGTTCTAATCTTAGTTTTTCGTTCCTAAATCTGATTATTAAATTGTTATTAATTATAATGGTAGGACTCGAACAATCCTATTTGATGATCTTGTATTGATACGTATCAAATTCTAGTTTTAATTTATTATGTGAAAGTCCATCTGCATAAATAAGAAGTCCTTATTATTAATCAACAATGCTTCAGCATGAAAATGGAAGAAATAAAAAAAAAACAATTATTTTAATAATCATCGAAGACCTTTATGTATGTATACCTTTTTTTCATCAGAAGAACGAGTTAAATCGATTGGCGTTAAAATAATTCATCAAGAAAAAAATTCTAAAAAGTTGGCCAGTCACCATGAACTTTATGGAAAATTTTGAAAATGTCGTTTTTTTCTGATTTTGAAACCGCCGTAGCGGCTAATCAAAGAATCCAAATCGAATGCGGTTTTCAAATCTGTGCTTCTTGGGTGCAAATTAGTCAGATTCAAGTAAAATTGGCGATTTTAAGTATTTGATGAAAATTTACTTTTGCTCAAAAATTGCATTTAAAATGTTTTCCTGAAAACCACTAGTTCGATTTGGGGTTTCTGTATATCACCATAAAAATCCCTTCAAGAGCCTTCAGAAAATGTACTTTCGCAAAAACAAATGTCAATTTGAAGCCCGTAACACGTCAGCAAAGAAAACTCGAAAATGGAAAAAATCGAAAAAATCAACTTTCTTAATAATTACCGTAGACCTTTATGTAATACCATTTTCTTCATCAGAAGAACGAAATAAATCGATTGGCGTTAAAAATTTTCATCTAGAAAAAATATCAAAAAAGTTAGCAAGTCACCATGAACTTTATGTAAAATTTAAAAAAAGTCGATTTTTTCAGACTTTGTACGGCCGTAGCGTCTGAATGAGGAATACAATTTGAACGCGGATTTCAAATCTGTGTTCCGTGTATGTCAATTAGTCGGATTTCATTAAAATTAGCGATTTAAAATTTTTGACGAAAACCTGAAAAATCATCCAAGGGTCCCCCCTTCTAACATTTTCCCGAAAATTGCGTTCAAAATTATTTTCTGAAGAAACCGCTGGTTCGATTCGGGGTTTCTATACGTCATTCGAAAGATCTCACTAAGACGCAACCGAAAATGTACTTTCGCAAGAAAGAATGCCAATTTGAAGCCCGTGACGCGCCCGCAAAGAAAACTTGAAAATTGAAAAAATCGAAAAAATCAACTTTCTTAATAATCATCTTAGACCTTTATCTAATACCATTTTCTTCATCAGAAGAACGAAATAAATCGATTGGCGTTAAAAAAATTCATCCAGAAAAAATTGCAAAAAAGTTGCCAAGTGACCATGAACATTGTGGAAAATTTTGAAAAAAGTCGATTTTTTCAAATTTTGAACGGCCGTAGCGGCTGAACGAGGAATCCAATTTGAACGCGGATTTCAAATCTGTGTTCCTTGTGTGTCAATTAGTCGGATTTAATTAAAATCCGCGATTTAAAATTTTTGACGAAAACCTGAAAAATCATCCAAGGGTGGTCCTTCTTACTTTTTTCCAAAAATTGGCTTTGAAATTATTTTCTGAAGAAACCACTGGTTAGATTCGGGGTTTCTCTACGTCATTCGAGCTCATTAAGGCGCATCAGAAAATGTACTTTGACAAGAACATATGTCAAATTGAAGCCCGTGACGCGTCAACAAAGAAAACTCAAAAATGGAAAAAATGGAAAAAATGAACTTTCTTAATATTCATCGTAGACCTTTATGTAATACCATTTTCTTCATCAGAAGAACGAAATAAATCGAATGGCGTTAGAAATTTTCATTTAGAAAATATTGCAAAAAAGTTAGCAAGTCACCATGAACTTTATTGAAAATTTGAAAAAAGTCGATTTTTCAGAGTTTGATCGGCTGTAGCGGCTGAACGAAAACTCCAAATTGAACGCGGTTTTCAAATCTGTGCTCCTCGTGTGCTAATTAGTCGGATTCAATGAAAATTGGTGATTTTTATTTTTTGACGAAAACCTGAAAATCTACCCAAGGGTACCCCCTTCTTACTTTTTCTCAAAAATTGGCTTTCCGAAGAAACCACTGGTTCGATTCCGGGTTTCTTCACATCACTGAAAAGATGCCTTCAAGACCCTTCAGAAAATCTACTTGCGCAAGATAAATGTCAATTAGAAGCCAGTGACGCGTTCGCAGAGAAAACTCGAAAATGGAAAAAAGTGTAAAGTGTAATAAAAAAAAAGCCAGTGGATTTGCCATCGAGCGTACGTAATTCGTTGCGAATTTATGTTTCTATCCGTTGGACCTAATTCGACGATACATATTTTACATAAATAACATTTTTAATTGAGTATTACACAGACGGCACCGGCCATAAAACCGGCAAGTTTATCTGCTGCATCCATTTTGACACCGGCGACAAATTCGGTACATACAGAGAGGCATGTTTATGCGACAACTATCATAAACTTGGGAAGACGCACCCCCGCGGCCCCCCTTTTCGTCCCCCCTTACGCCCACCATTAGCGCGTTATCGCGTGACCACAGCGCGTATTACAAACGCGAGACCTTCGTCGGACTACGACGAAAAAAAAAAACATCGGCGACGAATTATAACCGCGCTCTCTTCTTCGCTAATTTCAAGCGAGTCTAATCGACCAGATTGTCGTTCCTTCGTCGCTGTTGATTCAAAAAATGCACTCACGCCGGAGTGGAAAAAATGAAACACTTGAAATTCGTGAAATTTTGACCATTTTCAAACCGACATAACTCGGCGTATTTTCAATCGATTTTGATGAATCTTCAAGGGCGAAAAACTTTGTCTTCTTTAAAGTCATGCATACGAACCAAAGCGTAACTCCTTCCGCCCCCTTCAAGCACGACTGTGTTTTTCAACTTTAACGATGTGTAAGGAGTTGGAAAAAAATTGTCGACTCGATCCACCATAAAGGCATAAAATTTGATCAATTGCCTGTACAGGATTCGAAGTTCCTACGACGATTTGGCACCAAGTTATGGGTGTTTGAAAAAAAGTGCTTAATTGTTTTTTTTTTCCACCAGCATATTACGAGTTGAGTAAAAAATCACCGCGCCCTTTAGTTTGAGAAACACTGCTTTGAAAATATTAATTTTGGCAGGTAAATTATTGTTACAAAAAAAAAAACAAATACGAATTTAAAAGCGAAATAGGTTTATTTGTAAAAACATTCATTTTGGCAAAGAATAATTCTTTTCAATTGCATCTTAAAATCGCATAATTTCCCCTTTCCTTTTTATGCCCAATTAACTAGCCGGCGTTAATCCGTGTAAAATCCTTTTAATCAACCGGCGAGTTATAGAGCCACATCTGGCCGTGATGGACTTAAATCATTGGGGGAAGGAAAAATTTCGCCGCCGCGATTTCTTTTCCAACCCTTTCGCATCTGCGACACGTCCGGTGTTAATTTTAATTTATGTGATAAGCGGCAGAACTTCTCCTTCTCCCGAGAGAGGGGTGAAGACGTGACGGAGTCACGTAGGTGTATAAATTGATAACCGCCGCTCATAAATCGCGGCATTACAAATTTACAAACTTGCTACATTAAAATTTTCTTCTTCTCCTCCTCGCTTCAGTTCGAGCCGGTGGGAATCGCTGCCCAATTTTTTTTTGCAGTTGCTTTCAGTTCGCCAGTATAACAGCGTTCTGTAATTCGATGAAATATGTTAGCGTGCGCTGTTACAGGAGCGAAACACTGTCGTAAATATCGACGTGGTTTCAAAACGAATACGGAAAAATAAACAAGTGTTGCCTGATGGAGAGAATCTTATTATTGAACCGAGGCGTTTTGAGAGGATTGGTTTATAATTCCAAATGTAAGCACTGTGATAATTATGGCTACTGGTTTTCATAATGAACGCCCTTGAAATAATTTCCTCAAAATTACTCAGAAACTAACAACACCCCTTCACTACATTTCGAGATAATCACAAGAGAACACAGCTTATAGCCATGTGGAAATCGCCACCTTTCGTTGGTTTTGAAAAATATGAAATCAATCCGGAGGATTGTTAAATTGAGGCACTTGACGGTTTCACAATTTTTACTTTCTCCGTTACGAAGTACGAGAAAGTATTGTGATCGTGATTTTTTTTTCAAAATTTTTTTTACGGAAATATCCGTTTTGGGATCCCTAGATGCCATTTCAACAATTTCTGGAAAAAAAAAAATTGTGTCTGTGTGTGTGTGTGTCTGTCTATCTGTGCGCACTGTATCTCAAAAACTAATAGAGCAATTGATATAAAACTTTGAACATCCGTCTTATTTGATAATCGGAAGAACTGAAAAGCTTTTGGTAAAATTTCGTACACCGGAAGTGGGCGTTTACCTTAACTGTTTTTTGTTTTTTGCCAATATTTTCTTAAATATGCAAAATATCACAAAAACATTTAAACAAACTTTAAAGACAAAAAGAAATGAACATCTTTTGCTTGAAAACATTTTTCATAAAATCATTTTTATTCGAGAAAAAAATGCATTATTATTTTTTTTAATTTTTGGTTTATAATTATAAAACGATAATAGTTACAGCAAATTTATGTTAATAATAATTGTAGAGAATGCTAAACTAAACAACTTATAAAGAATAAGTGTTTTTTTTTTAATTCCTTTAGTTTTTTTCTTAATTTTTCTTCCTCTAATATACGAAAGTTTGCCGCCGTGAAAATCAAAAATTTAAAAAATCTGTAACTCGCTTGAAAATTATTGAATTTTCAAAAACCAAAATTATTTGAGTAGAGTGTCATTTTCCTAATAAAAATTAATTTTTGTGTAATGTTTCCCTTACGTTTACTATTTTTTTTAAATTTTTCTTCCTCCAATGTACAAATTTGACGCCGTGAAAATCAAAAATTTCAAAAATCTGTAACTCGCTTGAAAATTATTTTATTTAAATAAACCAAAATTATTTGAGTAGAGTGTCATTTTCCTAATAAAAATTAATTTTTGTGTAATTTTTCCGTTACGTTTACTATTTTTTTCTTAATTTTTCTTCCTCCAATGTACAAATTTGACGCCATGAAAATCAAAAATTTCAAAAATCTGTAACTCGCTTGAAAATTATTGGATTTTCAAAAACCAAAATTATTTGAGTAGAGTGTCATTTTGCTAATAAAAATTAATTTTTGCGTAATTTTTCCGATACGTTTACTATTTTTTTCTTAATTTTTATTCCTCCAATGTACGTGAAAATTAAAAATTTCAAAAATCTGTAATTCGCTTGAAAATTATTGGATTTTCAAAAACCAAAATTATTTGAGTAGAGTGTCATTTTACTAATAAAAATTAATTTTTGTGTAATTTTTCCGATACGTTTACTATTTTTTTCTTAATTTTTCTTCCTCCAATGTACAAATTTGCCGCCGTGAAAATCAAAAATTTAAAAAATCTGTAACTCGCTTGAAAATTATTGGATTTTCAAAAACCAAAATTATTTGAGTAGAGTGTTATTTTCCTAATAAAAATTAATTTTTGTATTATGTTTCCGTTACGTTTACTATTTTTTTCTTAATTTTTCTTCCTCCAATGTACAAATTTGACACCGTGAAAATCAAAAATTTTAAAAATCTGTAACTCGCTTGAAAATTATTGGATTTTAAAAAACCAAAATTATTTGAGTAGAGTGTCATTTTCCTAATAAAAATTAATTTTTATGTAATTTTTCCGATACGTTTACTATTTTTCTCTTAATTTTTCTTCCTCCAATGTACGTGAAAATCAAAAATTTCAAAAATCTGTAACTCGCTCGAAAATTATTGTATTTTCAAAAACCAAAATTAATTGAGTAGAGTGTTATTTTCCTAATAAAAATTAATTTTTGTGTAATGTTTCCGTTACGTTTACTATTTTTTTTTAATTTTTCTTCCTCCAATGTACAAATTTGACGCCGTGAAAATCAAAAATTCCAAAAATCTGTAACTCGCTTGAAAATTATTTTACTTTAATAAACCAAAATTATTTGAGTAGAGTGTCATTTTCCTAATAAAAATTAATTTTTGTGTAATTTTTCCGTTACGTTTACTATTTTTTTCTTAATTTTTCTTCCTCCAATGTACAAATTTGACGCCGTGAAAATCAAAAATTTCAAAAATCTGTAACTCGCTTGAAAATTATTGGATTTTCAAAAACCAAAATTATTTGAGTAGAGTGTCATTTTGCTAATAAAAATTAATTTTTGCGTAATTTTTCCGATACGTTTACTATTTTTTTCTTAATTTTTATTCCTCCAATGTACGTGAAAATTAAAAATTTCAAAAATCTGTAATTCGCTTGAAAATTATTGGATTTTCAAAAACCAAAATTATTTGAGTAGAGTGTCATTTTACTAATAAAAATTAATTTTTGTGTAATTTTTCCGATACGTTTACTATTTTTTTCTTAATTTTTCTTCCTCCAATGTACAAATTTGCCGCCGTGAAAATCAAAAATTTAAAAAATCTGTAACTCGCTTGAAAATTATTGGATTTAAAAAAAACAAAATTATTTGAGTAGAGTGTCATTTTGCTAATAAAGATTAATTTTTGTGTAATTTTTCCGATACGTTTACTATTTTTTTCTTAATTTTTCTTCCTCCAATGTACGTGAAAATCAAAAATTTCAAAAATCTGTAACTCGCTTGAAAATTATTGGATTAAAAAAAACAAAATTATTTGAGTAGAGTGTCATTTTTCTAATAAAGATATTTTTCATAATTTTGACGTTTTAAAGGTCAGTTTCATTCGAACATTTAAAATATGATTTAAATTGAAAATAAACCATGAAAACGTAAATATAAATGATACTATCAAGTCGGAGAAAGTAACATGATGGCCGCATCACCATTTTTATAATTTAAAATTGCGAAACCAACCAATTGCCTCATTTTAATAACCCTACGTATTAAAAATGTTTCTCCACGTGATACACGAGAATCAAATTCAACAAATATAAAATCAATCGGTATCGATTGGAAACTTTCCAAATTTACTCAAACTAGTTTCTGATTTATAATTTAATAAAAATCTTGAAACAGCCCTTCCAAACTTCGAAAAAATTAATTGAAATATAACCGGAAGCCTAATGAAACTTAAATTAAAGATTAATTTCTTCTTGGTAATAATTGGACAATTCAATTCAATTATCGTTATTGCGTACACAAGCACTTGTACAAGCGTATCCCATTTGAAATATTCAAGGCAATCTATCTGCGCGCACCCCCACACCACCCCCGATGAAGTCGGACCGTAATTTCGTTCGGGGTGCACGAGCGAGGCAGGAAAGTGCAGCAGCGAGCGACGTCTGGCAGAGTGTGAATTATTGAGAGCCAATAACCGCGGCGAGCATTGTGCGGGACAATAAAACCGCCGCCTGAGTTACGGCCGAAAGGGCCGACATAGACTTTGCCGCCCCACGCCGCCCCGCGTCCTCCGCGTGAGCCGTTTTGCAAAAATTATGGCCCAATGAAAATATTTACGCCCCAACTTAGAGGAATTGCCTAGGAGTGGATTAGGACACGTACGGTAATGCTCTTTGCCGAAACGCACACTGCGGTGATATTTATAGCTGTCAAGTTTCTGTTTTGCTTTTCTATGAAGATTTGGAAATGTGAAAAAAAAGTATTACTAAGGTTGAACTTACTAAGCCATATGATACGAACCGCCTGTTCAAAATTACAATTAATCTTCACAACTTCGTTCAAAAACAATGATGCGATCAACAAACTTTTGACAACGCGTCATAAAATGATGACTCGATGTGATAATACGTCAGTGTGATGGCAGATCCACTTTTTATAATTCATAAGACCCGCTGGAATAATTAAATAGATCATGTTACTATAGTTACGTACATAACAAATTGATTTATTTAGGATTTTAGTTTTTGTATTTCTTGTTAAACTCTGATTAAGTTCGTTAAGAATGAACTGGTCTAACGGTAAAAATATCGGCTCTTCAATTTCAACAGAAAAAATGGTGATGTGGCCATCATGTTACTTTCTCCGACTTGATGGTATCATTTATATTTACGATTTCATGGTTTATTTTCAATTTACATCATATTTTAAATATTTGTACATTCGGATGAAACTGACGTTTAAAACGTCAAAATTACGAAAGATGGAAAAATTATACTTCAAATTGATAAACTCGGTTTACTCAAAAACCAACAAGATTTCGAAAAAAACTTATTTTTTATAAGTTATTCATTTTGGCATTGTCTACAATTATTATTCATATAAATTTGCTGTAACTATTATCGTTTTATAATTATAAACAAAAGATTAAAACATTTTTTTTTCTCGATAGCAATGATTTTACGAAAAATATTTTCAAGCAAAAGATGTTCATTTCTTTGTTGTCTTCAATGTTTGTTTAAATGTTTTTGTGATATTTTTCATATTTAAGAAAATATTGGCAAAAAACAAAAAAAACAGTTAAGGTAAACACCCACTTCCGGTGTACGAAATTTTACCAAAAGCTTTTCAGTTCTTCGGATTATCAGATAAGACGTATGTTCAAAGTTTCATATCAATTGCTGTATTAGTTTTTGAGATACAGTGCACACAGACACACACACAGACAGACAGACAGACAGACAGACAGACAGACACACACACACACACAGACAGACAGACAGACAGACAGGCACACACACACAGACAAACACACACACACACAGGCAGACACACACACAGATACACAGACACACAGACACACAGACACACACACACAGAGACACACACAGACACATACATACATACACACACACACACACACAAATGTTTTCCAGAAATTGTTAAAATGGTATCGAGGGAAATTTTTTTGAAAAAAAAAATCACGACACAATACTTTCTCGTACTTCGTAACGGAGAAAGTAAAAATATGTTCTTGAAAAAATTATCAAAATAGGTAGAAGCGTTTTTGTCACATTTTGAAAAATCATATCTCGTTAATTTGGAAACAAATCGAAAAATATTGTAGGAGGACGCTTTTTGAATGGATCGGACCATTCTTGAGTAAAAATACAATCTGGCACACGCCTGAAATCTCATTATTTAGGTCTTGGCTCGGAAACGTTTCGAACGGTTTTTGAATAAATTGGCTTGGCTGCCTCATTTGCTAAGTTGAGTCTCTAAAGAAAAGATTCAAAAAATCTGAAAAAATTTAAAAAAATTTGTTTTAAATTTTGTCTGTTTAAAAATTCACATGGGGTGGTGGAGCAGAGTTGAAAGGGCGGGACCAGGCGGGATCGATAAAGCTGTCAAGTGTGGAGAAGACTAAACCGAATTTTTTTTTTCAAAAAAATCGCCTTTATCACTACCTCCTATTACAATATTCCAGAAACGGTCACCCTGCGCTTAACAAACTCGCTGTGGATATTTTGGCGGAGGAGCAGAGTCTTACATTTTTGTGATATTTCAACAAACTGCAAAAATTGCACCTTTTTTAAGTTCGGAGATTTCAAAATCGTAATTTTGGATTTTGAAACAACTTTACTGCCAAACGCATTATCCGATTTTGATGATTGAAACATCAACATGTGGATAATGTAGTGTAGTTTTAAAACTGAAAACTTGTTTTTTCTAAATTACCACAAACTGCAAAAATTGCACTTTTTTGAAGTTCGAAGATTTCAAAATCGTAATTTTGGATTTTGAAACAACCTAACTGCCAAACGCATTATCCGATTTTGATGATTCAAACATCAACATGTGGAGAATGTAGTGTAGTTTTAAAACTGAAAACAATTTCTTTAAATTACCACAAACTGCAAAAATTGCACTTTTTCCAAGTTCGGAGATTTCAAAATCGTAATTTTGGATTTTGAAACAACTTTACTGCCAAACGCATTATCAAAATTGATTCAAACATCAACATGTGGAGAATTTAGTGTAGTTTAAAAACTGAAAACAATTTTTTTTTAATTACCACAAACTGCGCAAAAATTGCACTTTTTTGAAGTTCGGAGATTTCAAAATCGTAATTTTGGATTTTGAAACAACCTAACTGCCAAACGCATTATCCGATTTTGATGATTCAAACATGAACATGTGGAGAATTTAGTGTAGTTTTAACACTGAAAACAATATATTTTTTTTAATTACCACAAACTGCAAAAATTGCACTTTTGTGAAATACGAAGATTTCAAAATCGTAATTTTGCATTTTGAAACAACCTAACTAGCAAACGCATTATCCAATTTTGATGATTCAAACATCAGCATGTGGAAAATTTAGTGAAGTTTTAAAACTGTTTTTTTTAAATTACCACAAACTGCAAAAATTGCACTTTTTCGAAGTTCGGAGATTTCAAAATCGTAATTTTGGATTTTGAAACAACTTTACTGCCAAACGCATTATCAAAATTGATGCAAACATCAACATGTGGAGAATTTGGTGTAGTTTTAAAACTGAAAACAATTTTTTTTTAAATTACCACAAACTGCAAAAAGTGCACTTTTTTGAAGTTCGGAGATTTCAAAATCGTAATTTTGGATTTTGAAACAACCTAACTGCCAAACGCATTATCGGATTTTGATGATTCAAACATCAACATGTGGAGAATTTAGTGTAGTTTTAAAAGTGAAAACAATTTTTTTTAAATTACCACAAACAATACGAAACAATTCGTAATTTGTAAACTAATCATGAAGAAAGCGGTGTTGTGCGATTTAGAAGATGAAGAGAAGGAAGAAGTGCTAAACAATTTTGAATTATATTTCATCGTAGTTATTCAGAATTATCACGAACTGTAGCAGTTCAACTGACGTGAATATTTAATAAAATTGTAAATATGAAGATTGCTGTTATGGCGAAGGTAAATAAATTATTATCCACTTGCAAACTTTAAGCGACTTTGTGAATAATTAGTTTCTAACTTAACTTAACATTTCTGTATTATATATTGAATAAAACACTTGGTTTAGTTTCACTGTTTTTAAAAATAGTAAAACTAAACCAAGTGTTTTAAACAACATATAATTTTAGCTACTTTTTTATCCTCTTGCAAAAACTGTTTTAAACACACGTTTTTATACATTTTATATATGAATTAGTGTAATTAAGTAAAGCATCTTACCAGCAGCTAGAATGCAATTTATATGCGAAGTACATATAAAATTCTTTGAATTACATTTTTGGAATGTCATAATTTTCATAATTTATTTTTGTTGTAATTAATAAATTATTTAGATTTATTATTATTTTTGCTGATTATTTCAAGGTACTTAAACTTTCTGCAATTATAGTTTTTCATTCCCTCTTAAACTCAAACTGTACTTCTTCGTTTCATGGGTGTGCGTTTCAATTACAAATCGCCAGTTTTTATGTCCTTTGTTCCTGAGGAGAGGAGGGGTGGAATTAATGCGTGACTGTAAAGTCAAGGGGGGCGAAAAGCTCGGTGGCTGTAAAAAGCGCAAACACCCCGCGGGCAAAGGATCTCGGGACGGTTTTCGTACAATTTCTCTCCCTTAACCACCCTCGCACATACACACACACACACATGCATCGGTTGGCATTATCCTGCGGACGGCAAATATCGGGGCCACGTGCAGGATTACGTGGTAAAAAGACGAGCAAAAGTGGTTACGGTCCTCTGTTATGACTGCCGCGGATTAATTTTTGAAATATTAAATTTTCGGACGGGGGGAGAGGGCACAATGATATTTATATGATAAACATCGCCTCCACCTCTGGTAGGGGTTAGGAATATATCGTTGAAAAATAATGTATATGCGTAAATCCTGTAATCCCATCACTCAGGATTGTCGTATTTTAGTTATTGGAACTGAATCGAATGAAATTAATTTCATGATATATGTATGCAGTTGCACGTTTGAGGATGATGTTGCAGAGTGTATTATTAAAGCACTTTAAATTATTGATCTGGAATCAACGTAAAATTGAATCGCTTTTTAAACAAGGTTTGAGTGGAAGTTCATAATTTTGACGTTTTAAACGTCAGTTTCATCCGAGTCTACTAAACGTTCGATGTACATTTAAAATATGATTTCAATTGAACATAATCCATGAAAGCGTAAATGTAAATGATACCATAAAGTCGGAGAAAGTAACATGATGGCCACATCACCATTTTTCCTCTACAGTTTGTCTGTGCGCGCTGTATCTCAAAAACTAATACAGAAATGAAACCATGAAACTTTGAACATAAGTGTTATTTGAAAATTTGAGGAACTAAAAAGCTTTTGGTAAAATTTCGTATTTCCGAATATTTATCTGAACAGGTTTTTGCTCTTTTGGCCTTTTTGGTACTTCAGGACAATGTTTTTAGAACTTTTTTACGGACATTTTTAAAAGACTTTACTTCGAGGATTCTTTTACAGGACTTAAAAAAAAATTCAAGACTTATTTTTACGACCTTTATTTTCAGGATTTTTTTTTCAAAAACGGGATTTTTTTCGGAACGTTCTCACTGCTTTTCGTTGATGACTTCTTTTAGGAATTTTTTTAGAAAAAAATTTTCAGAATTTTTTTCATGACATTTTTTAGAATTTCTCTTTTCATAACCTTTTTTGGACCTTTCTATGGACTTTTTCAGGTCTTTTTAGCTTTTTTTTCAAAATTATTTGAGGAATTTTGCCAAGGACTTATTTTAGGCTTTTTTGCAGGACAATTTTTCAATACTCGTTGGATCTCTTTTTTAGGAAAATTTCTTCAGATCTTTTCAAGGACCATTTTAAGGACTTTTTACAGTGCTTTTTACTCAGAAATTTTTTTGTTTATTTTTTAAACATGTTATTTTCGACTGTTTTTACAGGACATTTTTTTTTTAATATTTCGGGATTTTTTTCTGAATTTTCTTCATGACATTTTTTAGAATTTTTACTTTTCATGACCTTTTTTGGACCTTTTTAAGGACTGCTTCAGATATTTTTAGCATTTTTTTTTCAAGACAATTTTAAACCTTTTTATTTCTGGAATTTTGATAAGGTCTTATTTTAGACCTTTTTGCAGGACTCTTTTTTAAGACTTTCTTTTTCAAGATAATTTCTTCAGATTTTTTTAAGGTCCATTTAAAGGATTTTTTACAAAGCTTTTCTTCAGAAATTTTTTGGTTAATTTTTCAAACATGTTATTTTCAGGCCAATTACAGGATTTTTATGATATTTCAGGATTTTTTCAGAAATTTTTTTCAGAATTTTCTTTATGACAGTTTTTAGAATTCTCCTTTTCATAACCTTTTTAGAGACTTTTTCAGATATTTTTGGCATTTTTTTTTTCAAGATTATTTTCAAAACTTTTTATTTCAGGAATTTTGTTAAAAACTTATTTTAGATATTTCGGGATTTTTTTTTCAGAATTTTCTTCATGACATTTTTCCCCTTTTCATAACCTTTTTAGAGACTTTTCCAGATATTTTTGGCATTTTTTTTTTCAAGACTTATCAAAACTTTTTATTTCAGGAATTTTGTTAAAAAGTTATTTTAGATATTTCGGGATTTTTTTCAGAATTTTCTTCATGACATTTATTAGAATTCTCCTTTTCATGGCCTTTTTAAGGACTTTTTCACACATTTTTGGCATTTTTTTTCAAGACAAAACTTTTTATTTCAGGAATTTTGTTAAAAACTTATTTTAGATATTTTGGGATTTTTTTCAGAATTTTCTTCGTGACATTTTTCAGAATTCTCCTTTTCATGACCTTTTTAAGGACTTTTTCAGATATTCTTGGCTTCTTTTTTCAAGACTATTTTCAAAACTTTTTATTGCAGGAATTTTGTTAAGAACTTATTTTAGGCCTTTTTGCAGGATTTTTTCAAGATACTTTGGGATTTCTTTTTCAAGATAATTTTTTCAGATCTTCTTAATGACCATTTTAAGGACTTTCTACAACGCTTTTTTTTTAGAATTTTTTTTTGTTTATTTTTTAAACAGGGCAATTTTTCAAGGATCATTTTCTATGACATTCCATCAGGAGTTTTTTTCTGAACTTTCTTCGGGACTTATTTTAACTTTATTTCAGGATTTTTGTGGCTTTTTTTCGGTACACTTATTTCTGGTATTTTGTATGGAGACTATTTTTCAGGACTTTTCTTCGCGGGTTTTATCAGGACTCTTTTTTCAAGACTTTATTTCCAGGACTGGGACTTTTTCGAGAATTTCTGAACAACCTCTTGTTCGAGACTTCTTTTCAGGATTTTTTTCTGAATTTTCTCAATTACATTTTTCGGGAATTTTTTTTTCAAGCCTTCTTTACAGGACTTTTTTCAGTACTATATTTCAGGATATTTTTTATAGGATTAAATTTCAGGACTTTTTTCAGTACTATATTTCAGGACATTTTTTATAGGATTAAATTTCAGGACTTTTTTCAATACTATATTTTAGGACATTTTTTATAGGATTAAATTTCAGGACTTTTTTCAGTACTATATTTCAGGACATTTTTTATAGGATTAAATTTCAGGACTTTTTTCAGTACTATATTTCAGGACATTTTTTATAGGATTAAACTTCAGGACTTTTTTCAGTACTATATTTCAGGACATTTTTTATAGGATTAAATTTCAGGAATTCTTGTTCCGGACTTCTTTTCGAGACACTTTTTCGGACTTCTTTCAGAATTTTTACAAGGACATTTATTTCTGGTGTTTTATATGGAGACTTAATTTTTCAGGACTCTTCTTGCAGTACTTTTTTCTAAACTCTTTTTCACAACTTTTTAACAAGACTTTATTCTCAAAACTGTTTCTCCCGGACTTTCGTTCAGGACCTTTTTTTGACATTTTTTTTTGAGGACTTTACTTCTGGTCATTTTGAAGGAACTGTTTTTTAAGACTTTTTTTTGTCAGGACTCTTTTTTACGACTTTTTTATCGAGACTTTTTTCAAGATTTTCGTTATTAGGGTTTTTAGGACTTTTTAATTAGGACTATTTTTAGAAATCTTTTTCAGGACTTTTTTGTTCAGGACTATAAACACGCGCTATAGTTACACAGTCTTGATGAATTTCATTCAATCTGATTGTTACTTGGTGAAATAATCCTCGCGATTCATGAAAATGTGCATGCAACGTTTGTAGTAAGCGGGTGCGCCATCATGTTGAAACCACATTTGCTAACAATCGAGAAGCGGATTATGCACGGCCTCAAAAAGTGTTTTCCAGGCCTGCTTGATAAATTCGTTTCCTATTGCGCAGAATATTGACGTATTTTTACATATATGTTAATATCTTGAAAACCAAAAAACATAGGTATAGTGAATGCTGGTATGGATCAATCCAATATTGAATTATGCGTAAGAATATGTGAAAATATACAGGGCGTTCTATTTAAAATGATCGAGATTTAATGGTTTAAAATTGAATGTGGTATGAAATTTTCAACACTGTATTTTATAATTGCAAAAATGAATCACCACCGAGTACCTTCCGGTATTGGCTTTTTTTATAGCCAACCCTTCCATTTTCTTTTGTTCGGAGATCCGTATGATGACAGCAAGAACTAAGGTTCACAATGGCAATGTCCATATCTTGTCGGTGTTAAAGCCACCCGGATATGCTTCAGTACAGCATTCAGGCAATAGATTCCGCCACTTTGGCGTTTCTACCTTTAACGGTGTTTGGAATACTTATATTCCAATAGTAATCTCCGTTTCCCCATACACTGATGAGACCTGAAAGGTCAAAACCGATCTGTAAGTGTTCTGATGGGGAAACAATATTTAATAGCAAGAACTAATTTATCAAACAGTACGTTGAAAACCCTAAAACCTTAGTACAGTTATTATGAACTAAAATCAACTTAAATCATTAATTCCATTAAATAAAAACATACAATGGAGCCCGGTGAAATAAAACATTTTTTTTTTTACAAATTGTAAAGCAAAGCTAACAAAGCATCGGAATTCCCATCGGCACGTAATTCATTTATCTCGAAATTTCTCTCAATTCGTCCATTCGTATTGCGGATTTCACCCCCCGCCCGATATCTGTGTATTTTATAATGGTAACGTGCTTCGTTGGGTGTATTGGGCGAATGTGCGGCGAACCCTCTCATCACATGTGTGTGTGTGCGGTTCGCTCCCATTCCCTCCTTCCCCCTTTTTCTGGAGCAGGAGCACGCAGGGCTCGCATATTTCGGATTCGATTTTCCATCAAATTCGTCTTTGTAACGAAGTAATAGTGGAGAAACGTGCATCACCAAATCTTTACAATCTTAGGGATGTTTTTTTCGGAGGAGGGGGGGGGGGGGATATATGCGGCGAACAGGAGTTGAATTTATAATGCGCCCGCCCCGCGCCACCGCCACCACCGGCGGACATCTGCGGACGGTCTTATGAATTCGTATTTCGCTGCTTTCGATTTAAACCGTACTTTAATAATGCAAATCATTGAATATATGTGACAAGGGGCGACAGATTAATTGTTTTATTTTAGGTTAGGTTAGGTTAGGTTGGGTTAGGTTAAACATCACAGTATCGATCGACTCTGTCTATCGATACTGTCGACTTATTATTAATAAAACTCTACTTACCTTTATATAGACTTGTAATGTGTCAATAAGGGCATCGCAGACCTCCGGAATCATTTGAGAAATCACTTGTTTAGAAATTTTGAAAAGATACATCAGTGAGTGATACGAATCTCCAGTTGATAAAAATCGTAATGTCACAGCGAGACGCTCCTTTGTGGGAGTGGCAGGTCTAAAATTAGTGTCTTGTTTATAAATTTTTGGCCCGAACAAATATTCAAATTCACTCTCCGACATTCGAAAAAAATTTCTAAAACCACCATTACATCTGTATTCAAGGTTCAATATGTCGATATCGTCCATTTTGAAGTCTATCAGATTACTACCGCTGCACCGATTTCTACTTTCCAGGCTTGGCCGAACCCAAAATCTTCTTTTACGCGAATATTTCCTATTTTTAGACGCGATAATAACAAATGCGGCACAAGCAATAATCACGTCTTCTTCGTCAAACATTTTCGTTTCGACTGATCGACAAACTTTCTGTCGACTTGGTGTGGACAGGTGAAGTCTTGAAGATTTGTTGGTCGGCAGTATCGATAGACAGAGTCGATCGACAATGTCGACTCAGTGAGATAACAACTATTAATAGTCGAAATAAAATTTCTTATTGCAAAGTTATTTCTTTGGAAATAAATATTTAAGTCTAAGGCGATCATTAAAACCTCCTCATTTTTTTCCTCTTTAATTAACACTAACGACGCCAGTGTTCTACGAACCGCGAATTTTCCCATTTCCACTATTTTAATTGCTAATTTCGTTCTCCAGATAACGGCGCGATCGCCCTTCCCGCCCAAAGGGAATTTTTTAATTAAATATTTTAATTAGGTCGGTCTGTTTGTTTCTGCGTTTCTGGCGTGCAAATATTGCCCCGCCGCCGGTCGCAAACAGCTGATCGCGAAACACTCTCGTTTTCATGGAATAAATTACTTAAACATGAGCCGTGCCGTAAAAGTAGACTCGCGAGGGTGTCGCAGGCGCACTGAAAATCCCTCCGATGCAGAAAATTGCAATCCGCGATTCACTTCCGTAATATGAAATATCACCTTTATCTCGTTACTTTCATTTGATATCATATTGGTTGTTATTATTCACCAGTGGATTAAAACTGACGCAGAGAAAATTCATGAACTGCAAGAAAATTAAGTCGAATTTACAAATTCCTAGAAACATCTACGATACTCGAATATTAATAACTGGTATTAATTATTGTAAATAAATCAACGTATTATGAGCATTAATAACAATTTATAATACAAGTAACGTTATGAAGGTTTTTGCATTACGAGAGAAAAGTTTAAAATTTTAAATTCTCGAGTTACGTTACGTGTGTCGTAACACGGTTTATTTTATCGTATTAATAAAAAAAAATGTTTAATGAAAACATCAAAAAGCGAAACCATGTTTCTTTGCCAATATCTCCATAGCAACGAGTTGCGTTAAGATACTTATAACAACACTAGTGTTGTTAAGAGTTTTTTAACAACACTTGTGTTGTTCAAAATGGACCAAATTTTGGCGAACTACGGCTAACTTTTTTTTCAGAAGATCAGAACCGCCATTTGCATTTTTTTAAATTTTTTTAAATAAAAATTCCAAGTATACCGGACTAAATTTTGCGCCGGCCAAGCGACTCCACCCCCGAGCGGGGAATATTTGAGCAAGCGCCAAGCGCGACTTGCCTCTACTCATCGCAAGTTGAAGAATAGAATCGGTTTTATATTTTTTATCGCGATTAAAAAATGACATAAGCGCAGTTCTCGTGCGGATATTTTAAAAATCATTGATCGGGTGTTTCAATTTTTTTCCAGAAACGTAATCTGGAATCAGTTTTAGGTGTTTTGTAAATTTTCCAGTTTGACGCAATTGTTTTTCTATATTTTTTATCGCTTTGTGATTTGCGTGTTTAAAGCAATGACTTAAACAAAGTTCTCGTGCGGTTATTTCAAAAATTATTGATGGGGTGTTTCAAGATTTTTTCAGAAACATAATCTAGAATCAGTTTAAAGTGTTTTGGGAAATTTTCCAGTTTGACGCAATTGTTTTTCTATTTTTTTATCGCTTTGTGATTTGCGCGTTTAAAAAATGACTTAAACGAAGTTCTCGTGCGTTTATTTCAAAAATTATTGATGGGGTGTTTCAAGATTTTTTCAGAAACATAATCTAGAATCAGTTTTAAGTGTTTTGGGAAATTTTCCAATTTGACGCAATTGTTTTTCTATTTTTTATCGCTTTGTGATTTCCGCGATTAAAAGAATGACTAAATATTATTGATTTTTTTTAATGTCACTAAATTTTCCACACTTTGATCCTTGAATCGTCAAAGTCATATAACGCATTTGACAGTTGTGCGATTAAAAAAAAATCAAATTCGCAATTTTAAATCTCAGGACTGCAATTTTGACATTTGGAGTTGATATCATGACAATATTTATTAAGCCGTTTTTAAATTACACTAAATTTTCAATTTTTTTGCGATGGAGATATTAAAGTCGGAGAATGCATTTGTCAGTTGCGTAGTTTCAAAAACCAAAATCACGATTTTGAAATCTTCAAATTTCTATCCAATACATAACGAATTACCTTATTGCACATATTGGATTCTCAAAATTAATAGCACCGCAAAATTCCTAATTTAACTGTCATTTTTCTACCTTAAGCGTGAATGCAAATTAGTTTTCAGCTTGGTGTTATTATCGAAGCAATGTTTCACCCGTTAATTGCATAGCGGGACGACCAATTAATCTAATGGATGATTTGGAATTTCTCAAATACAAGCGAATAAATTGCGCACGTGTGATTAATTTCTGCGAGTCTAGAGGTCACTCTGTAGCTGCGAGTTGGATTAGAATGCACGATTTGGTATGATATGTATGACGGTGTATAATAAGCTTATTTGATTTTTTTAAATTAAAATTTTGACCCCTTAAGGTCACTCTTTGTTTAATTTTCATTCAAACTCTATAAATTTATTTTGGTGCTAAAGAAACAGAATAAGAATTGACTATTAACCTCTTTACGCCCAGGTCGCCACATGTGGCGAAAAACAAAAAAAATATTTTACAAAAAAAAATTACACCCAAATTTGTGACAGTGGAATAATATGTCGTAGAAAAAGGTAACAACAAGAAAAAAGTAATTTTTCAGGATTATCCTATAGCGCAACCAAAGCTACATGGGCGCGAAGTGGTTAAAAAAATGTTTTTTTTTTGTTCTACGAAATTATTCAAAAATGCCTCTAGGGTCTTATTTTTATCTAGATTTATTTAGTAACAATAACTAATTATTATTTTAATGCTTAACCTCGATTTTAGAATGTTGTTTTTATTTTTAGATTTTTTTGTCATAATTTTTAAGTTTCAGAGTTTCTTTTTGGGGTTTTGGGCCGAATACTTGTGGATGGTTTCCAAAATTGCAAACTTAAGACACATTCAAAAATTTTGTTATATCACAGTTATTAACCAGAGGTCTTTCAACCATGTTTGTGTATTTGACCTTTTTTTTGGTTCTACACAGGATTTTTAAGGGCCAAACTTTGGATGTTTCGTTTTAGTTTTTAAATTTTTAGTTGATCAATATCAATATCAATATCTAGTTTTTAAATTTTTGGTTCTAAATTTTGTATCTTGGCATCAATCGATTTTGGGCTTTACATTTTGTATTTTTAATCCTAAACTTTGGAGTTTTGCTTCTGGTTTTTAAATTTTTGGTTCTAAATTTCGTATTTTTGGCCCTAATTTGATCTGAATTTAAGGATTTCAGGCTTTACAATTTGCGTTTTTTGGTTATTTGGCTCTCGTTTTGAAATTGTAAGTTCCAAATTTCGTTTTTCTGACTCACATTTATAGATTTTAGGCTCTAAAATTTGTATTTTTGGTCGTAAACTTTGGATATTCGGCTCCACTTTTGAAATTTAGAGTTCTAAATTTTTTATTTTGACCTCAGTTGATCGTTGCTCTACATTTTGCATTTTTAATCCGAAACTTTGAAATTTTGGTTCCAGTTTTTAAATTTTCGGGTCTAAATTTTGTATTTTTGATCTTAATTTGATCTAAATTTATGGATTTTGGGCTCTATATTTGCATTTCTCATCCGAAACTTTGAATATTGGCTACAATTTTGACAAAAGTTCTCTTAATTTGGTGTTTTTAATTGCAAAAATATTGATGGGGTCTTTCAAGATTTTTTCAGAAATATAATTCAACATCAGTTTGAAGTGTTTTGAGAAATTTTCCAGTTTGTCGCAATTGTTTTTCTACTTTTTTTTTATCGCATTGTGATTTGCGCGTTTAAAAAAATGACTTAAGCGCAGTTCCCGTGCGTTATTTGAAAAATTATTGATGTTTTAAAATTTCACTAAACTTTCCACACTTTAACGTTTAAATCGTCCAAGTCATATAACGCATTTGACAGTTGTGCGATTTAAAAAAAAATCAAATTCGCAATTTTAAATCTTAGGAGTGTAATTTTGATATTTTGAGTTGATATCATGAAAATATTTATTAAGCCGTTTTTAAATTGCACCACATTTTCAATTTTTTTGCGATGGAAATATCAAAGTCGGAGAATACAATTTGTATTTTTGGTTATTTGGCTGTCGTTTTGAAATTGTGAGTTCTAAATTTCGTATTTTTGACCCACATTTATAAAGCCGTTTTTAAATTGCACCACATTTTCAATTTTTTGGCGATGGAAATATCAAAGTCGGAGAATACAATTTGCATTTTTGGTTATTTGGCTGTCGTTTTGAAATTGTGAGTTCTAAATTTCGTATTTTTGACCCACATTTATCTAAAATTTGTATTTTTGGCACTAAACTTTGGATATTCGGCTCCATTTTTGAAATGTTGAGTTGTAAATTTTTTATTTTGACCTCAATTAATCGTTGCTCTAAATTTTGCATTTTTAATCCTAAACTTTGAAATTTTGGTTTCAGTTTTTAAATTTTCGGGTCTAAATTTTGTATTTTTGATCTTAATTTGATCTAAATTTATGGATTTTGGGCTCTACAATTTGCATTTTTCGTCCGAAACTTTGAATATTGGCTCCAGTTCTCTTAATTTGGTGTTTTTAATTGCAAACTTTAGATTTAGGATTTATACAGGGTGTTTCAAATTCGAGGCTCATCATGGAGATCTCGCATATTAGAAAAGATAGAGGATAAAATGTTTAAATTTGGAACTTTGCAGAATTTTATGCTGGTTAGTAATCAATTGAAGAAATTACTTAAATTATTTTGTTTTCGAGTTCCAAAAATCTGGAAAAAAATTGATTTTTCTTTATATCTTCGTTATTTAAGGTGACACTTTTGATATTCACAAAAAAATGAGTCCTTAACAAATAAGAAAGTTGATGATGGTTAAAAAGAAACGAAACATGTTACAATTAAAAACCATATCTCATCTATTAGATAATAAAAAGTGTTATAAGAACGTCTTTATAGTGTTTAAATATCCCCTCAAATAAGGAAGAAATAAAGAAAAAAACGAAAATAATTTTTTTCAGTTTTTTTGGACTTGACTAAAAAAGAAAAAAATTGAAGTAATTTTTTTCAATGTATTATTAATTAGCATAAAAGTTTGCAAAAGTGCCAATTTTGAATATACCCTCTATCTATTCTAATATACCGGGTGTGGCACTTAAGACGCCTCGGACCATAGCTCCTTTACGATAAAAGCTATCGACAAAAATCTAAGAACAAAGTGGTGCATAGTTACCGTCGCTATGTTTCAAAAATATTTCTAATCATCAGTGGCGTGCCGTACTCCAGTGGCGTACCAAACTTATGTTTTTTTTTTAATTGAATGCCCTATTTTTTATTGCAGATTTGGAAAGTGCTCGACGAGTACTTATTTTTTTATCTAACATGTAATACCCTTCACTTTAGCGGTTTCGCTGTTATAACCCCTTCTTTCAAAATTGCGCCCCATTTTTGAGATTTTTTTGTAGAGAAACTAATTGACGCCGGCGCCTAAATTTTGAATTGAGGTACAGGTTAAGACCTCGTATACCTTCACATAATTTTTTTTCGGGTAATTTATGGAAAAAAAAAATTTTGGATTGATCTTCGCATGTTGTCATTTTTTCCGAAAATTTCAAATGGCACCCCCCTAAAAAAATTACGGCGTTGTACAGCCAAAACTCTAAATTATTCATAGGTGTAAAAAAAATTACACATTGCATAACAAAATTTCGGAGAAAAAAGGAATTTCATCGCAAATGTCGGGAAACGTTTTCCGTTCCCAAGTGTTGGTACGCCACTGGAGTACGGCACGCCACTGATGATTAGAAATATTTTTGAAACATAGCGACGGTAACTATGCACCACTTTGTTCTTAGATTTTTTTCGATAGCTTTTATCGTAAAGGAGCTATGGTCCGAGGCGTCTTAAGTGCCACACCCGGTAGACTGAAGGAAAAAAAAATTAAACACTTTGTGAAATTTCGACCATTTTCAAACCGCCATAACTCGGCGTATTTTCATACGATTTTGATGAATTTTTGAGAGCGAACAACTTTGAAGTGTCTTCTTTAAAGTCATACATGCGAACTTAAGCGTAACCCCTTCTGCCACCCTCAAGCGCCCCTGTGAAAAAAAAATGTTTTTTTTTGGAAACCATGTCCAACTTTGACGATGCATACGGAGTTGAAATTTTTTTTTGACTCGATCCATCATAAGGGCATTCAAATTTGATCAATTCCCTATGCAGGACTTAAAGAACGATTTGGCACCAAGTTATGGGTGTTTGAAAAAAGTGCATTTTGAGGTTTTCGCACACAACTCAGTGACTTTTCAACCAAATTTGATGATTATTTCGGGAGAAATCCTATTTTGGTTCTACTTTAAAGGAGTAAACTCAGATTGGAATGATCCCTTTTCGAACTCTTCAACCCCCGAACCAAAAAAAAACACGTTTTTGGGTAAAAACGTCCAACTTTGGCAACGTGTACCGAGTTTGAAAAAATGTGTCCACTCGATTCACCAAAAGGGCATTGAAATGTGTTCAATTACCTGCGCAGGACTCAAAAAACGAAGTTCCTACGACGATTTGGCACAAGTTATGGGTGTTTCAAAAAAGTGCATTTTATGGTTTTTTTAATTTTTTTTGTTTGGAGGAGGGTAGAGCCCTTTCTTTGAGTGGGGGATAGAACCTCTTAAAGAGGACATATTTTGCCTTTGATTTCTCAAAAGATCGTCATTTAAAAACAAAATGGATGACGTCATTACTCAAAAACTAATGAGGATTGAAAATCGACTTTCATGCAAAAATGTGTATTTTTAAAAAAGAAAATCGACCTGTTCGAGGATTTTTTCGGGTTTACTGAATATATTCCATACTTTAGGCGCGCACTGTATAATATGTATAAATTTTTTATGAGAAATTAGTAATAGAAAGTTTATCAGAGTTGCATAATCAGAGTAGCATAAAGATAATTCCGAAAAGCAGTTTAAAGATATGAACCTCGAATTGGTAAGTGCAACTTTAAATGTTACATGGCGTATTGTAGTCGTTCGGACTGAAATAATATAAGCCCGGGGTGGCTGCGCTCCGCAAAGCCCCCCCGCCCGAATTAAACCTGAAGATATAAGCCCCATTATCAAACGGAGTTTATCTTGAGCGCGTTCAACATTTTATAATCCCGCGTTCCGTGTATTTATCTTTGCGGAAAGTTCGAACGCCCTTTGAGAGCGCGCCCTTTCCTCTCCCGCGGACTCGGCCTCCGTTCCGGATTGTCCTAATAAAAGGGATTCATTAACGGGCGGCCTCGCCCACTCCCGCTCCTCTTCCAGAAGAATTCCCCAGATCATGCGAGTTATGTTTGCTGGTGTAATTCCCGGCAATTAGTGAGCGGCGGAGTTTTTGCTCTCTTAGGCCTCGTAGCTCGCTGATCTCGCGAGCAAACGAACTGGAACGGGACGTGACTGCAAGATTATCCCCGGGAAATTGCCAGCGCACCCCCCCCCCCCCCGACTACGAGTCTTCCAAAGAAAAATAGTTTCTTTTTCATTTACATCTGTTATGCAAGTTTTCAAAATCGGTCATGAAAATCAAACTAAACTAAATTTTCTTTGAGTCTGAAATGTTTTAATGTTTAACATCATGTGAGTCAATTGATTAAGATATTTAAAGTAATTAATTTTTTTAATTTTAAACTACTGCTGAATTAGGCCTAATAGACTCATAGTAGGAGAAACTTCAAATAATAATTATTCTCTTATTATAAATGTCAACTACTGCATTTTGACAGGTGACATGTCCGTTCCACAAATTATTCACAAATGAGTATAGTATTACCAAGCACTCGAGACGTGTGGAGGTAAAGTAAAGTATACGGAGAACACGACAACAAATGAAAAAGATGGTCACTGCGCAACACGTAACAACTCTAATAGATCCTTCTTATCAGATTCGCGAATGATTTTAGCTGCCAATGAAAAAATTGAATCCCGGATTATAATTTCCCTCAATGGTTTATTATACTTCCCAGTGCGTTATTATAACTCTTTGAAGAAGATTTAGAACGGGTCGCAATTCCAGAAAAAAATTCCACCACACCAATTTTTAAATTAAAAAATAATATATAAACTCTCCTGGTTGAGAAATCGTTATCTACCGGGCGGTGAATTTTCGCGGTCTCCCCGAACCCGTCCGTCTCTGTCTGCCGCTAAAATATGCCGATATTTCAAGATAGCTACCGCCGCCGTTTCCGGAGACATGTGCGATCCGCGAATGTGCAATCGATGCATTCCCCGGATTCCCATCTCCGGCGAATGGAAATGGAAATTCGCAATAAAACGGGAACGTCGGCATGCCGAAAGAAGGGGGGAGGGGGCGCGCGCGAAGAACGGCCGGACACCGGAATTCGTGTAGTTTTCGCGCAGACGTTCCCGAAATCTCGACAATTAGGCCCTCCGAGGAGATTAGGGCCGGGAGAGTCTTTTGCAGTCGAGAGGGTTATTTTATGTGTTATATTTTAGGAGCGAGGCAATTAGCGAGTCAGTAGAGCGGAATTAAGTAACATCTCAATTTAAATATCTTAACAACCCTTTGCCGGGTCGCACCCTCCCCCGGGGCCGCTTAACAAAGGGAACGGGGCTGCTTTATTGCTGCGTTTTGCTACTTTTCTTTTTAAATTCTCGACGGCACGCATCTATTCGGGATAATTAAAAAATCTGGCGCATCTGCGTTTAATTTACAGCTATTTTAAACTACTGCCGACTTTTGGTCCAGAATGACAGACTGTGGCGGCTGGCGGCGTGACTCACGGCACGGCCATCGGAACTAGAGATTGGTTAGGACGACCATCTCTACTGCACTAATAAATCTTCAATGTTTCGAAAGAAAATTTCAAACATTTTCGTTGAAAATGAAACTGGAAGCATCAAAACTTATTTTTAGTATAAAAATAGCATTTCTTTAAATAAAATTGTGTTAAATTTCCATCTGTCGCTGCAACTA
Organism: Ocypus olens; assembly: GCA_910593695.2. Classification (NCBI taxonomy): domain Eukaryota; kingdom Metazoa; phylum Arthropoda; class Insecta; order Coleoptera; family Staphylinidae; genus Ocypus; species Ocypus olens. Next base: position 53,459,445 of record OU343056.1, read on the forward strand.
CTTGCAACTGTTAAAATAACTTGGTTACATAACGTTCTATGAGTTTTAGAAGAAAAACTTCAATTGTTTTTGCTGGAAATGAAACTGGAGGCATCAAAAGTCTGTTTAAGTATAAAAATATAATTTTTTTGAATAAAATTCTGTCAAACATCTATCTGCCACTGCAAATGTGTGCAACTGTCAAAATCACTTTGTTAAATAACTTTCTTTGATCGTACAATCATAAACTTTAAATGTCTTCGTTGAAAATGAAATTGGAGGCAGCAAAGTTAGTTTTAGTATAAAAATAGCATTTCTTTAAATAAAATTCTGTCAAACTTCTATCTGTCACTGCAAATGTGTGCAACTGTCAAAATCACTTTGTTAAATAACATTCTTCAATGTTTCAAAAGGAAATTTCAAATATTTTCGCTGGAAATGAAACTGGAAGCATCAAAACTTAGTTTTTATATAAAAATCGCATTTTTTTGAATAAAATTCTGTCCAATTTCTATCTGCCACTGCAAATGTGTGCAACTATTAAAATCACTTTGTTAAATAACATTCTTCAATGTTTCGAAAGAAACTTTCAAATGTCTACGTTGAAAATGAAATTGGAAGCATCAAAACTTAGTTTTAGTATAAAAATAGCATTTCTTTAAATAAAATTGCGTCAAATTTCTATCTGTCACTGCAACTACTTGCAACTGTCAAAATAACTTTGTTACATAACATTCTTTAAATTTTAGAAGAAAAACTTCAATTGTTTTTGCTGGAAATGAAACTGGAGGCCACAAAAAAAATTTTAATATAAAAATAGCATTTCTTTGAATAAAATTCTGTCAAACTTCTATCTGCCACTGTAAATGTGTGCAACTGCCAAAATCACTTTATTAAATACCATTCTTCAATGTTTCGAAAGAAAACTTTAAATGTTTTCGTTAAAAATGAAACTGGAAGCATCAAAACTTAGTTTTAGTTTAAAAATAGCATTTCTTTAAATAAAATTGTGTCAAATTTCCATCTGTCACTACAACTACTTGCAACTGTTAAAATAACTTTGTTACATAACATTCTTTAAATTTCCGAAGAAAAACTTCAATAGGTTTTGCTGGAAATGAAACAGGAGGCATCAAAAGTCTGTTTAAGTAAAAAAAAAGCATTTTTTTGAATAAAATTATGTCAAACTTTTATCTGCCACTGCAAATGTATGCAACTGTCAAAATCACTTTGTTAAATAACATTCTTCAATGTTTCGAATGAAAATTTCAAATGTTTACGTTGAAAATGAAACTGGAAGCATCAAAACTTATTTTTAGTATAAAAATAGCATTTCTTTAAATAAAATTGTGTCAAATTTCCATCTGTCATTGCAAATGTGTGCAACTGTCAAAATCACTTTGTTAAATAACATGCTTCAATGTTTCAAAAGAAAATTTCAAATATTTTCGTTGAAGATGAAACTGGAAGCATCAAAACTTAGTTTTATTATAAAAATAGCATTTTTTTTGAATAAAATTCTGTCAAATTTCTATCTGCCACTGCAAATGTGTGCAACTGTCAAAATCACTTTGTTAAATAACGTTCTTCAACGTTTAAAAAGAAAATTTCAAATATTTTCGTTGAAAATGAATCTGGAAGCATCAAAACTTAGTTTTAATATAAAAATAGCATTTTTTTAAATAAAATTCTGTCAAACTTCTATCTGCCACTGCAAATGTGTGCAACTGTCAAAATCACTTTGTTCAATAACATTCTTCAATGTTTCGAAAGAAAATTTCAAATGTTTTCGTTGAAAATGAAACTGGAAGCATCAAAACTTAGTTTTAGTGTAAAAATAGCATTTCTTTAAATAAAATTGTGTTAAACTTCCATCTGTCACTGCAACTACTTGCAACTGTTAAAATAACTTTGATACATAACATTCTTCAAATTTTCGAAGAAAAACTTTAATTGTTTTTGGTGAAAATGAAACTGGAGGCATCAAAACTCTGTTCAAGTATAAAAATGGAGTTTTTTTGAATAAAATTCTGTCAAACTTCTATCTGCCACTGCAAATGTGTGCAACTGTCAAGATCACTTTATTAAATAACATTCTTCAATGTTTCGAAAGAAAATTTCAAATGTTTTTGTTGAAAATGAAACTGGAAGCATCAAAACTTAGTTTTAGACTAAAAATAGCATTTCTTTAAATAAAATTATGTTAAACTTCCATCTGTCACTGCAACTACTTGCAACTATTAAAATAACTTTGATACATAACATTCTTCAAATTTTCGAAGAAAAACTTTAATTGTTTTTGGTGAAAATGAAACTGGAGGCATCAAAACTCTGTTCAAGTATAAAAATGGAGTTTTTTTGAATAAAATTCTGTCAAACTTCTATCTGCCACTGTAAATGTGTGCAACTGTCAAAATCACTTTGTTAAGTAACATTCTTTAATGCTTCGAAAGAAAATTTCAAATGTTTTCGTTGAAAATGAAACTGGAAGCATCAAAACTTAGTTTTAGTAAAAAAAATAGCATTTCTGTAAATAAAATTGTGTCAAATTTCCATTTGGCACTGCAACTACTTGCAACTGTTAAAGTAACTTTTTTACATAACATTCTTCAAATTTTCGAAGAAAATCTTCAATTGTTTTTGCTGGAAATGAAACTGAAGGCATCAAAAGTCTGTTTAAGTATTAAAATAGCATTTCTTTAAATAAAATTCTGTCAAACTTCTATCTGCCACTGCAAATGTGTGCAACTGTGAAAATCACTTTGTTAAATTACATTCTTCAATACTTCGAAAGAAAATTTTAAATGTTTTCGTTGAAAATGAAACTGGAAGCATCAAAACTTAGTTTTAGTGTAAAAATTGCATTTCTTTAAATAAAATTGTGTTAAATTTCCATCTGTCACTACAACTACTTGCAACTGTCAAAATAACTTTATAACATAACATTCTTTAAATTTTAGAAGAAAAACTTTAATTGTTTTTGCTGGAAATGAAACTAGAGCCATCAAAAGTCTGTTTAAGTATAAAAATAGCATTTATTTGAATAAAATTATGTCAAATCTGTCACTGCAACTACTTGCAATTACAGAAATAACTTTGCTACATAACATTCTTTAATTTTTTGAAGAAAAACTTCAATTGTTTTTGCCGACAATGAAACTGGAGGCATCAATAGTTAGTTTTAGTGTAAAAAAGCATTACTTTGAATAAAATTTTGTCAAATTTCTGTCATAGCAGTTATTTGCAACTGTCAAAATAATTGTAATTTAAAATTATTCCCTTACCGCACAATCCAGGGCAGAATTATTGGATAGACCTCATTCTACAATTAATGCATGAATAAATTTCTAGGAGAAATACAAAAAATGTTTATTTTTCAGTTGATTTTTTTTACTTCGTTTTGGCTTAATAGAGTAGAGGGTGGGATAGGGTACGTCTTTAAAATGAAATTGGTGATGATAATAATAATAATTTGTTGGTTAAGTGATATTTTCAATATACATTTTGCGGAATCGGATGATACTAACGTTTTAAACGTCAAAAACGAATGCTTTTCAGTTCTTCGGATAAACCTGAAAACGGATACAACCGTTCGAAATTTCTAAATGTTTTCTTGTACTACACACTGAGAAATCAAAAACGTTGTTACTGGTTTATACAGAATTTTCCACCAAAATCGCTATTTTTTAAATGTGTATTTTTTGAATATGTTTGCTCATTTTTTCCAAAATCACGAAGAGGAACTTTCAGACATTTTAAGATAATATTCAAGACCAATGTAGCTATAAAACAAAAGGTAAATCACTGTGTCATGCGAAATTCTTCATCAAATTTTTGATAAATTTTACAACATCCTTCAGAAAACTAAAAATGTAGCTGTACATGGTGTTTCAAATTAGAGGCCCACCGTGGGGATCTCGCTTATTATAAGGGGTAGAGGGTATGTTTAAATTAGGCAGTTTTGCAGAATTTTATGCTGATTAATAATCGACTGAAAAAAAATGACTTAAATATAATAACAATTTGTAAACTTTGTAAACTGCAATCTATTTCTGTCGTTCTTCCATTAAAAGAGAATAAATTTATAAAGGTCTTGAATGATTACTAATAAAGTTGACCATTCGCTCTACCAAACCCGACGCAAGATACAAATTTAAAAAAATCACTCACCGAAACGTCTCGGCTCTTAAAGTCGTCTTGAGACTTGCTAAAGATGCGCTTTGAAGATCCTTTAAAGAAACTCAACCTTCTTCCTTCTGGATGGCTGGAACGTAACGGATAATTCCAGTAACACTAGCACTGCACACCGAAAAAATGTCCAGCATTTAACATCATTTCTAACAGGAACAAAAACACCATTAAATCCGCAAACTGCTACAGATAATACACTTTTAATAATTCAAGCGTATTACCGCTTGGATTATTAAAAAAAAAAATAACGATTTCGGTGTATTAAATTCTGTAAACCCGTCACAAACACAGTTCACACACTCACTTCGTTTTATAAACACAACTCAAGCTCGCGACTAAACCCTTTCGATTCCACAATCGAAATGTTTAATTAACAGTCTTCGAAAAAATAATTGAACGCGAACCGGACGTTCTTTCGCGACGGCGACGTGCATACTAACCGGTACAGTATCGTTTTTATCAGTCGGTCGGGTGTGGAATGCGCTCTGATAAGAATTTGATATCTGCATAAAAAATGTTACCTTCAGGTGCCGAATCACGAATCTCGCCCGTTTCCAGTTTCAAAACTCTGCGGTAAGAATTGGAAGAATTAAAATTTGAAAAATAGGAATTTTTCTTCAACTATTAATTAATATTATATGTGGTAAGTAAAACACGTGTGTTGAGAATGTTTCGCCACACAGTGTTTACTGTTTTGGTTTATAATTATGAAAACACGAAAAATATCATAAAATTCCGTATTTACCGTTAAATCGGAGGAAGTAACATAACCGCTACATTAATTTTTTTTTTAATTTCGAAACGTACAGTGCGCGCCTGTAAGGAATATATTCAGCAAAACCGAAATTAAATATTTTTGGAAAAAATCCTCAAACAGGTCGATTCTCTTTTATAAAAATACACATTTTTGCATGAAAGTCGATTTTGAGTGGTCATTTGTTTTTGAGTTATGGCGTCCGCCGTTTTGTTTTTAAATGGCAATCCCCTATTTTTGTTCTTGATTTTGAGAGATCTTTTCATTGTCGAATTGGCAGTATACAAATGTTGCCATCGTACATAAGAATTTTTTCGAGTAAACGACAATTGAAGGTATGAACTTGATATTTAGATGTGAACATTAAGTATTGTTCCCCCATCAGAACATCTACAGACCGGTTTCGACCTTTCAGGTCTCATCAGTGCAGTTAGTTGCTGGTGGGGAAACGGAGATTACTATTGGAATATAAGTATTCCAAACACCGTTAAAGGTAGAAACGCCAAAGTGGCGGAATATTTATAGTTTTAGAGCTTTTGCAAAATGATCTTGAAAAAACATTGCGAAATAATTTTTTGGGATAAGTAGAGTATGTCAATTTATTTACTTTTTATTATGACCGAAGGGAATTAAAAGCAATAATTTTCCCCATTTCCAATAAAAACGCAATTCGACGGGGGTAGCTGGATGTCCCTCGCCCCTCACCCCGCCGCCGCTCTACTCCAAAACAAAACAGCAACCCCGGTCGCGCATTCCAATCACGTAGGCTGCGAGAAAAATTGCGACTCCACTGTAAGCCCAGCGGCGGCGGCGGCGGCAAGAGAGAAGGAGGGTTTATCGGAGAGCTATTTCAAGGGTGGAAATGTATGTCTGTATGTGTGTGTGTGTCTGTGCATGTGTGTGTGTGTGTAGGAGTTGGGCTGGGGGAGGTTAAAAAGATTTCATTTTTCCGAAACCGAACATGTTGCGGTTAGGAGGTTTTATTGACGTTTTTATTTCACGAATTTAAAAAGGGCGCAGAAGGTGTCCTCTCTCCTTGCAGCAACGACCCTTCGGATCGCGGCGGCCCCGACGACGATGCACTCTCGACTGTACGTAAATATTTTATTGATTTTATCGGGGCCGTTTAATCGAATTTATTGCAATCATTCGCAAGCTTTGAAATGACGAAATTGCACCAACAAATTGTTCGTGGACAATATAATTGATTCGTTTGGTAATTTGAAAAAAATGCGGGAACTTATTTACCAACCTAATAAAATATTCGTGAACAATGATAGAAAGACATCTCGCTTTCGAAAGAATTTACTTAGAATCAATCTAGATTTAATTATTTAGTTATAAGTTCAATTTGTTGAAATTTTTTTTGTATATATGTATTTATTGCATTAAAGGAGTTTTCCGGTAATCAATTAATAAATAAATAAATAAAATTATCTATTATATTTTTCAAACTTTTAATCAAAAAAAAAACGAGAGAATTTATTTCCCAGCCTTTAAAATATTCGTGAACAATGACGGAAATTATACAGAGTATTTCAGAGCTCTGGGAACGGTCAATCACGTGCTTATTTTTCAAAATTTCGAAAAATATTTTATACAAAAGTTGTGTATAATAGTGAGCTGCATGCCCTAAAAATATTTAAATTTATACAGGGTGTCTCATAAGAAAATTACAGACCAAACTTATGTTTTTTTAAATGGAACACCCTGTATTTTTTGTCATTTTTGAATTATATGGAGCAAATAAAGGTGAGTTACTTCAATACTCCCTATACCTATTGTTTGCCGTTTTCGAAATATTTGAAGATTTGTTGAAATGCATGGTCTGGGTGAAATTTTATTTTTGCCCCAGTGATTAACGTTGAACGATTAAAATTATTTCTATTATTTGGTTGAAGTTTCGAACTATAGAGCCAACCATGATTTCATGCAAAAAATTATACAGGGTGATAAGAAAAATGCGGTAGAAAAACCCAACTTATAAAGTTGAATAACTTCGTTTTTTCAAATGGCACACCCTGTATTTAGTAACGTATTCTTAAGTAGAATCCAATTATCTTTCAGATTGTATAAGGGTTGCCTGTTCCTAATCTCAATAGTTTTCTTGTATTCGGCGATTATCATATCAGGAATAATTATTATAATCTGAAAGATAATTCGATTCTACTTGAGAATACGTTACTAAATACAGGGTGTGCCATTTGAAAAAACGAAGTTATTAAACTTTATAAGTTGGGTTTTTCTACCGCATTTTTTTTACCACCCTGTATAATTTTTTGCATGAAATCATGGTTGGCTCTATAGTTCGAACCTTCAAGCAAATAATTAAAATGATTTTAATCGTCCAACGTCAATCACTGGGGCAAAAATAAAATTTCATCCTAACCATGCATTTCAACAAATCTTCAAATATTTCGAAAACGGCAAACAATAGGTATAGGGAGTATTGAAGTAACTTACCTTTATTTGCTTCATATAATTCAAAAATGACAAAAAATACAGGGTGTTCCGTTTAAAAAAACATAAGTTTGGTCTGTAACTTTGTTATGAGACACCCTGTATAAATTTAAATATTTTTAGGGCGTGCAGCCCACTATTATACACAACTTTTGTATAAAACATTTTTCGAAATTTTGAAAAATAAGCACGTGATTGACCGTTCCCAGAGCTCCGAAACACCCTGTATATGTATTTAATGCATTAAAGGAGTTTTCCGTTAATCAATAAATAAATAAATAAATAAAACTATCTATTATATTTTTTAATAAAACTTTTTAAACAAAAAAAAAAAACGCGAGAATTTATTTACCAACCTTCAACATATTCGTGAAGAATGACAGAAATTATATAATAATATTATAATAGTGGGTTTTTTTAATAAAACTTTTAACTTAAAAAAAAACGCGATAACTTGTTTACCAACCTAATAAAATATTCGTGAAAAATAACATATCGTGTGAGCCACAAAATTTTGTTTCAGAGTTGGCTGTGAGAAAAATCAAGTATGTCGAATATTATTACGTCATGAGTTCAATTGAATTAGATTAAAAAAAAGAATTAATCTCAGACATGACTGCTATGTTTCTCTCTCTCTCGGGCATGGCTAACTCTGAATCAAAATTCTGTGGCTCACACCTTATAATTCTACTATAATTGTTGGATTTTTCAATAAAACTTTTTATTTCAATTAAAAAACGCGGAAACTTATTTGCCAATAATGACAGAGACTATATAATTGTAATGTAATTTTTGGTTTTTTTAATCAAACTTTTTAATTAAAAAAAAAAACGCGGAAACTTATTTGCCAATAATGACAGAGACTATATAATTATAATGTAATTTTTGGTTTTTTCAATCAAACTTTTTAATTTAAAAAAAAACGCGGAAACTTATTTGCCAATAATGACAGAGACTATATAATTATAATGTAATTTTTGGTTTTTTCAATCAAACTTTTTAATTAAAAAAAAACGGGAACTTATTTACCAAACTAATTAAAATATTCGTAAACAATGACAGAGATCTTATCATTATATTATAATTGTTGGTTTTTCTTAATAAAACTTTGCAATTAAAAAAAAGCGGGAACTTATTTACCAACCTAATAAAAAAAATACTATACCACTCTGTGGCTCTGTGGCTGCAAGCCCCACTGTGCTAAGTTACATCTTGATCCGTAGAGGTTATGATTGCAACAATTTATGTCATCAGTTAAAAATTTAATTAATACAAACAATCGCTTGTGGCAGAATAGCTTACTAGATTAAACCACTTTCCGACATCATTCATTATTCTAGCACTTACCCGAATTTTCTTTCAACTGCATTCCTGAAAAAAAGTAAAAAGTTTTAGATTTTAAATTATTATAATGTGAGAGAGAGATAGATAAAGAAAGAGAGAGAGAGAGAGATAGATAAAGAAAGAGAGAGAGTTAGATAAAGAAAGAGAGAGAGAGTTAGATAAAGAAAGAGAAAGAGAGTTAGATAAAGAAAGAGAGAGAGAGAGAGATACAGGATATTATTCACATTAGTTTTATTTTAGGTTAGGTCAGTTATTAGTTAAGTGTAGTTCTAAATTTATACTTGTAATAATTTTAATCAATGTACATTTATGTTAAAATGGTTAAACCGTTTAATAAACATTATTATTATTATTATTATTATTATACATTTATTGAGATACTTTTCAACAGGCAATTGAGCCTTAATATTACTTATTACCTTAAGGATTAACTTCTGATTAGTGTTAACTAGTTTTTCCTAGGCTAAAGTTTGACGTATATGCAGCGGCGGCTCGTGGATTTCCGTAGGTGAGGCAAAGACAAAGATGCCGCTCGTGCTGCACTGTTTACTCTGATAGAGGAAGCAAATATTCCGTTGCTTTTTCGGTCAAATTTTCTTCCATTGCCTCACCGCCGAACATCGACGAGCCGCCGCTGCGTATGTGAAATATTGAAATAATAAATTAAGCAATGTCATATTTTGTCATGGAAAAAACATTCTTGAGTACACAAAGCTTAAGTTAACAATTCTTTTACATCACTAAAGTCAAAACAGTCTCTTGTCACCTTGTTAAGTTTTACTGTCAATAAATTGTTTTTCAAAGCCACCTTCGATTTTTATTTAGTAAAATGGCTAATGAAACGGTTGATAAAACGAGTTTTCTGCAAATAACTTTTAATGCGTTAGAAATTCGGACAGGGTTGTTATTAGGAAAAATGTTTGTTTTTTAATTCCGCATGGAATGACATAAAAATATACAGGAGTTCCAATTTAAAATAAGAAAAATAAAGCGCTTTAAAGTTTGAAATGTTTGACACTAGATTTTGGACACCCTGTATAATTCATATCGATGAAACTTGGTTAACGGGACTATCAGACCTTATTTAATAAGTACCTTGTGTGATTTTATTAACAAGGCACTATTTTTATTTTTTAATCATTTTTTAAAACAATACTGCAAAACTGATTTTTTTTAGTTTTAATTTTTTTTTGCTGATATCCCTGAGTCGATTCCAATAAAATTATAGGAGTGTGTAGGCAATCATAAAAGGTACCCAAATAAGCAATAAAATACATAGCGTGTAATTTAAAAAAATAAATCATCATGACGTCACGCTTTTTTGGGACACCCTGTATAATCAAAAATATTTTCCTGAAATGCATCATAGGATACAAATATATTCTACAAAATATCGAAATCCTAACTTAATTAGTAACTGAGGTACAGAAGACGGAATGTGAGATGCAGGACTCTCTTTTCGAGAGATTTGCTAAAATTAAATCCACATGCAAGTAATAACTTTTTTCTTTTAAGAAATAAATATAATCCTTATTGCAGATTTTCGCATTGAAGTGATATATTTCCCCCCTGAGGAAACATTTTTTTTCTATTTTTTTTTGCACGCCACAAACTAACCAATTCAATGTAATCAATTTGTCGTCAGGTAATTGATGTCGCCGGTCCTTCCCAATTCAATAAATCGCCGGAAGAAAAAAAGGAAGAAAAAAAACAGCCGGACACCGGACGAAAGGAAGGGAAGGGGGGGATCGATGTAAATCAATTGGTGAGAGGGCAAAGTGGACAAATAGTCCGTCTTATTTGTCAGACTGATGCCGAAATAAGGGTCTCGGGGCCGGACGCGTCTCAGACCGAGAAAAATTACCCTCCGAGGGGTGGACGCCGCCAACGTCTATCCAGACAAGGATAATTATTCAAATTCCTCACGGAAATCCTTGGACAGGAATTTCTTCAGACGCGTAAGAAATGTATTAGAAATGAACGCCGACGACGAAGGGAAAAGTAAATTTGTGCAAGGACAATGCAATTATGGCGAGATGCCAAGTTTTTTTTTTTGTGTGAATTGATTATTGTATTTTCCAGATATACATTAAAATGGGTATATCAGCTATCTGCAATAACAACAAAATTAGCTAGTCACCATGAACTTTTTAGAAAATTTAAAAAGTAATTGATTTTTCAGACTTTGATCGGCCGTAGCGGCCAAACAAAAACTCCAAATTGAATGCGGTTTGCAAATCTGAGCTCCTCGTACGTCAATTAGTCGGATTAGAGATTTTGAATTTTTGACGAAAACACGAAAAAAAGACATGAGTAAACCCCTTGGAAATTTGTTAAAAAATGCAACTTTCTTAATAATCATCGTAGACTATTGAATTTAACTTTTTTTTCATCAGAAAGTCGAGATAAATTGATTGCCGTTAAAAAATTTCAGCTATCTTCAATAGCAAAAAAATTAGCTAGTCACCATGAACTTTTTTGAAAATTAAAAAAAGTAATTGATTTTTCAGACTTTGATCGGCCGTAGCGGCCAAACGAAAGCTCCAAATTGAATGCGGTTTGCAAATCTGAGCTCCTCCTACGTCAATTAGTCGGATTAGGGATTTTTAATTTTTGACGAAAACACGAAAAAAAGACATGAGTAAACCCCTTGGAAATTTGTTAAAAAATGCAACTTTTTTAATAATCATCGTAGACTATTGAATTTAACTTTTTTTTCATCAGAAAGACGGGAGAAATTGATTGCCGTTAAAAAATTTCAGCTATCTTCAATAGCAAAAAAATTAGTCAGTCACCATGAACTTTTTAGAAAATTTAAAAGAAATAATTGATTTTTCAGACTTTGATCGGCCGTAGCGGCCAAACGAAAGCTCCAAATTGAATGCGGTTTGCAAATCTGAGCTCCTCCTACGTCAATTAGTCGGATTAGGGATTTTTAATTTTTGACGAAAACACGAAAAAAAGACATGAGTAAACCCCTTGGAAATTTGTTAAAAAATGCAACTTTTTTAATAATCATCGTAGACTATTGAATTTAACTTTTTTTTCATCAGAAAGACGGGAGAAATTGATTGCCGTTAAAAAATTTCAGCTATCTTCAATAGCAAAAAAATTAGTCAGTCACCATGAACTTTTTAGAAAATTTAAAAGAAATAATTGATTTTTCAGACTTTGATCGGCCGTAGCGGCCAAGCGAAAGCTCCAAATTGAATGCGGTTTGCAAATCTGAGCTCCTCGTACGTCAATTAGTCGGATTAGGGATTTTTAATTTTTGACGAAAACACGAAAAAAAGACATGAGTAAACCCCTTGGAAATTTGTTAAAAAATGCAACTTTTTTAATAATCATCGTAGACTATTGAATTTAACTTATTTTTCATCAGAAAGACGAGAGAAATTGATTGCCGTTAAAAAATTTCAGCTATCTTCAATAGCAAAAAAATTAGCTAGTCACCATGAACTTTTTTGAAAATTAAAAAAAGTAATTGCTTTTTCAGACTTTGATCGGCCGTAGCGGCCAAACGAAAACTCCAAATTGAACGCGGTTTGCAAATCTGAGCTCCTCGTACGTCAATTAGTCGGATTAGGGATTTTAATTTTTGACGAAAACACGAAAAAAAGACATGAGTAAACCCCTTGGAAATTTGTTAAAAAATGCAACTTTTTTAATAATCATCGTAGACTATTGAATTCAACTTTTTTTTCATCAGAAAGACGAGAGAAATTGATTGCCGTTAAAAAATTTCAGCTATCTTCAATAGCAAAAAAATTAGCTAGTCACCATGAACTTTTTAGAAAATTTAAAAAAGTAATTGATTTTTCAGACTTTGATCGGCCGTAGCGGCCAAACGAAAACTCCAAATTGAACGCGGTTTGCAAATCTGAGCTCCTCGTACGTCAATAAGTCGGATTAGACATTTTTATTTTTTGACGAAAACACGAAAAAAAGACATGAGTAAACAAACCCCTTGGAAATTTGTTAAAAAATGCAACTTTTTTAATAATCATCGTAGACTATTGAATTTAACTTTCTTTTCATCAGAAAGACGAGAGAAATTGATTGCCGTTAAAAAATTTCAGCTATCTTCAATAGCAAAAAAAATAGCTAGTCGCCATGAACTTTTTAGAAAATTTAAAAAAGTAATTGATTTTTCAGACTTTGATCGGCCGTAGCGGTCAAACGGAAACTCCAAATTGAACGCGGTTTGCAAATCTGAGCTCCTCGTACGTCAATTAGTCGGATTAGGGATTTTTAATTTTTGACGAAAACACGAAAAAAAGACATGAGTAAATCCCTTGGAAATTTGTTAAAAAATGCAACTTTTTTAATAATCATCGTAGACTATTGAATTTAACTTTTTTTTCATCAGAAAGATGGGAGAAATTGATTGCCGTTAAAAAATTTCAGCTATCTTCAATAGCAAAAAAATTAGTCAGTCACCATGAACTTTTTTGAAAATTAAAAAAAGTAATTGATTTTTCAGACTTTGATCGGCCGTAGCGGCCAAACGAAAACTCCAAATTGAATGCGGTTTGCAAATCTGAGCTCCTCGTACGTCAATTAGTCGGATTAGAGATTTTTATTTTTTGACGAAAACACGAAAAAAAGACATGAGTAAACCCCTTGGAAATTTGTTAAAAAATGCAACTTTCTTAATAATCATCGTAGACTATTGAATTTAACTTTTTTTTCATCAGAAAGACGAGAGAAATTGATTGCCGTTAAAAAATTTCAGCCATCTTCAATAGCAAAAAAATTAGTCGGTCACAGTGAACATTTTAGAAACTTAAAAGAAATACTTGATTTTTCGGACTTTGATCGGCCGTAGCGGCCAAACGAAAACTCAAAATTGAACGCGGTTTGCAAATCTGAGCTCCTCGTGCGTCAATTAGTTGGATTAGATTAGTAAACGTGATTATTTATATTTTCTACAGATACTATTTAGAGAAATTGCTGTTTATAGGTAGACGAGGAAGTCCATAGAATCAATTAGGGAAGTGTAGAACATTTATTAAATCGAAGGAAATTAATTTGAAAATCCGTCAATTTATAGTGCAATCAACGATTTTTCTCAGGGCATTCCTTATTTACGAGCACCGTGCGTACGGAGCTAATTAAAATAGTTACATTCTAAGGTAGGAGTATAGAAGTAATTGGATGGTGATACAGAAAACGTAGGTAAGCGCCGGTTGTTATTAATAACCTGAGAACCGAGAAGGACGATGTATGGCTCTAATTAGAGTCAAGTAGCAGTATAATTCTGATATATACCAGCATAAGTTCTCCGCGAACGGTATAAATTCCTTTAAATTCGCAATTACACGGGATGCCTCAAATGCCTATGCAGGTGGCAGTTTGTTTACTCTCGCCAGGAGTAACGGTTCGCCCATTGCCTATCCACCCTCTCCATCGTGTGGCTCAGGCACACAGGATGAATATATTACCGGCGTAATTGACGTCTTCGGGAGTGTTACGCACCGTGTAAAATGCTAAATTAACACTCTCCATCCCGGTTAGTACCCGGCGACTATTAATCCGCGCGGTAATTGCTCGTAAATACTGCTTTTAGCCAATCGCCGCGCGCCACTGCCTTAATTAGTTCATATTCCTCCGTCTGGGCTAAAAGGATATTTACGAGCCTGTATCGGCGAGATTAAAATTTTTCAAACCTGACGGGCTATTTCGGGATCGCCTGGACGCCCACGCCGCCCCGCGCGCCGCTCGAAACGAGGAAGTTTAGATGTTGTTTTATTATCAATTCCATCTTGTTATGGGAAAAGCTATCAGTAAAAGTCTTTAGCCGCGTGGTGGATGACCGTAAGGAGGAGTCATTGGCACCTGGTAAACACGGAGAGGTGAAACCCGAAAGAAATCCAGTTTCATTATACAATTTAGATTCTTAACATCCATATTATCAAGTTAATGCTAATTTGAGCTACGATTTACTCTGATATCTATGTGGTGTCCGTCTCTGCAAGGGGGAGCCACAGCTTTTGTATATTCTGTTATAATATTCAGATCAAGTCAAATGTTTGTTATTAATATCGAATGGCTTCCAATTATACAATATCCGACCCCCAAATTGAATAATAAGGATTTTAAGTCGGTCGCCCTCCTCGGGGTAAGCTGTGTATATAAAACCGTGGTGATGTTTTAAAGTCACGTGTCCCGTATTAAGCCGGGCCGGCTGCCATTTATTTGGGACACGCGTCCTCCGGCAGGAGTCATCATCATCATCATCCTCCTGCAGCGCCCCTAAATTAAAAAACCGCCCGGGCTGCGATCGGAAAATTAAAAGCCCCTGTTTGGATAAGTCCTTAAGTTTTATTGCTGCAGATTCGGGATAATCTCCAGATGTGCTTAATTGAAATTAGAGCGAAGCTTCGCGTGTATTAAACGCGAGTTATGTAATGCAAGGAGGGGGGTTGGGGGGGGGGTGCCGGAAGGAACAGGCCCGAGTAGTCTGTTTGTAGTAGCGGTGGATTAACTTTCGGGGAAAATTTAGTGATTAGAGTGTGCCGGGGCGAAAGTTGAGACCGTTATTATGTCCTATTTATTTGGGTTTAATGGAAAGTGGAGGATTTAATTGTGTTTACGGCCCTTTTCCCAGATTTTCCTTTATGAAGTCGAGTCGGGATTTCTTTGCATAAGAAAATTACAAGAACTACATCGCGTGATATTTCTGCAAACAATCGTGTAGTTATAAAAAAAAAACAAATTATTCAAATCGCACTCTCGATGTTTAGTATAATGAAACAGAAAAATAATTAATTTTACATAATTAATCATCATTGGCTCTCGATCCGAAGATATTTAGCCTATCTAAAATTATTTCCTGTAAAATTTTATATTTTTAGACATCTAATAATGATGATATGGAGGGTCAGTTGCAGCCTATCTGTATTACTACCTCTGCTACCTCAGCCGTACAACTCCGCGAGCCGTCACTGATGAAGTTATAAATAAGGTGTGAGCCACAGAATTTTTTAGCTGAGTTGACAATGCCTGCGAGAGAGAGAAACATAGCAGTCATGTCTGAGATTAATCCATCTTTTAAAATCTAATTCAATTGAACTAGATGACGTAATAACCTGCGACGTACCTCATTTATCTCACAGCCAACTCTGAAACAACGATATTATAATGTGTATTGTGAAGACGAAAGATTTAATTCACAGTCGCATTCGTTTTTGCCGTTTATGTAAGACTATGGAATTACAGTTTAATTTGCAGTAAAGTCCCGGGAGGGGGGGGGGGCGCTGCAATTTGGCGGTGTAGAAATTTAATTTGGCCCCGTAGGAATGAAAGGCCATTAAGTTAAATTCTTATGGAGGCAGCGGCAGAAAAAATATACGGCCCTGCGGAGGAGGAAAAATTCGGGTCGCCCCCAATATACCGCGTGCGCGTGCATACCCTTATATTCTTATACCCTTAAACGGTTCCGGGGCATTACTGCAATTGTTTCGATCATTGGAGCCTCCTTTAGCCGCGGGGGTGCCTCCATCCTCTCTATATATATTTTTATTTCCCCATTGCCTACTTAAAGAACTGATTAAAACGGGGCCGTATACTGCGTATTCAGACAGGGGTGCGGTGCCTGTCTTTAGTCCTGCAGGGGGTGGCCTTGATCATTTTTCACTAGCCCACGTCAGTCCGCTTATTGCATCGGGGGGTGCTAATAAAGTACAAATAATGGTTTTTGGAGTGAGGCTAATAATGAAAATAGACGTAGGCAAAAAAAAAAATCATCATCATCGTTCAAATAACACGAATAACTTTGTTGGTATTGAATTATTCAAAATGTATCACAAAGTGAAAGCCTCCACAATTACTTATAATAATAATAATAATAATAAATTGTCTTTATTGCGAGAAAAAAAAATAAAGTACAAAAAATATCATGGCAGAGTAGGCGAAGTTCATTGAGGTAGTAACCTCTTACTGCTCTTCCATCCATCTATCCATCGTGTTCATTTAGAAAGATAAGATGAGATAAAATCATTTTTATTGGTACCAATAGATTTATCATCTTTACGCAAGTCAAAATTCACAATTATAAAAAGTTACATGTATAAATACCATAACAAATGTAACAATTATAAAATAAGAAAAAAAAAATGGTGCAACCGATAATTTAAATTGGTAATTGGAATTTCTTTAGAAAATAGCTATAATCGATTGATTAACACATTTCTGCCCACTGTTCCATTAGTGGAACATCTATATTTTCGAAGAATTGCATGTGCACCAGCGTTCTGCGTCGTTTGTTTATGATGAATTTATGACTGGTAGGACCACTGTGCGCTAAAGGAAAACGCACGATTGCCGTTTGAATCTTTTGTGTTAAGAAACTGCATCGAAATTTTGAAAAAAAAAATTGTTGAGCAAAAACGGGTTAATGGTGAATAGGTATAAATGATCATCGAAGCTCTATTATATTTTTATAGAATGTTAGTGAAACTATTTAAGATCGATTAGTTCGCATCTCTCCATTTTCATCAGGAAGTAGAAATTGATTTTTTTGAAAAATTAAAAAGTACATCTGATGAGCAAATTTTGCTATTTACCACCGAAACATAGTGAAGAGCAAAAAACAGATCATATAATCATTAACCAATAGAAATTTTTGTTTTAATTTTTTGAACAAAAACATCTAAAAAAAATAACAAAACGCGCAGACGAAACTCTATAAAAAAATTATTCTCAATGGACCAAGTATCGCTTGTTCAAAATCAATTTGGTTTTTGAAAATTCAACAATTTTGAATTGAGAAATGAATTTTTGAAAAATTTAATTTTAATTTTTTGGCCACCTGAAAGAAAACATCGCAGAAAAATATATAAAACGCTCAGACAAAATTCCATAAAAAATTATCCTCACTGGCCAAAGTATTGTCATTCAAAATTAATTTGGTTTCTGAAAATTCAACAATTTTCAATAGAGATATGAATTTTTGAAAATTTTTGTTATATTTTTTTAACACCTGAATGAAAACATTGCAGACAAAAATATAAAACGCGCAGAGAAAATTCTATAAAATAACATCCTCAATGACCAAAGTATCGCTTATTCAAAATCAATATAGTTTTTGTAAATTCAACTATTTTCAATAAAAATATGAATTTTTGAAAATTTTAGTTTTAGTTTTTTGAGCACCTGAATGAAAACAGCAGAAAAAAATATAAAACGCGCAAACAAAATTCCATAAAAAAATTATCCTTAATGGCCAAAGTATCGCTTATTCAAAATCAATCTGGTTTTTGAAAATTCAACAATTTTCAATAAAGATATGAATTTTTGAAAAAAAATTTTAAATTTTTTAAGTACCTGAATGAAAACATCGCAGAAAAAATATAAAACGCGTAGACAAAATTTCATAAAAAATTATCCTCAATAGCCAAAGTATCGTTTATTATAATCAATTTGGTTTTTGAAAATTCAACTATTTTCAATAGAGATATGAATTTTTGAAAATTTTTGTTTTAATTTTTTAAGTACCTGAATGAAAACATCGCAGAAAAAATATAAAACGCTTGGACAAAATTTCATAAAAAATCATCCTCAATAGCCAAAGTATCGTTTATTATAATCAATTTGGTTTTTGAAAATTCAACAATTTTCAATAGGGATATGAACTTTTGAAAAAAAAGTTATCACTTTTTGAGCACATGAATGAAAACATCGCCGAAATAAATATAAAACTCGCAGACAAAA
The DNA here is from genome assembly GCA_910593695.2 of Ocypus olens. Classification (NCBI taxonomy): domain Eukaryota; kingdom Metazoa; phylum Arthropoda; class Insecta; order Coleoptera; family Staphylinidae; genus Ocypus; species Ocypus olens. Next base: position 53,477,887 of record OU343056.1, read on the forward strand.
TTCCATAAAAATATCCTCAATGGCCAAAGTACCGCTTATTCAAAATCAACTATTTTCAGTGGAGATATGGATTTATGAAAATTTTTGTTTTAATTTTTTTGAGCACCTGAATGAAAACATCGCAGAAAAAAATATAAAACGCGCAGATAAAATTCCACACAAAAATATCCTCAATGGCTAAAGTATCTTTGATTCAAAATCAATTTGGTTTTTGAAAGTTTAATAATTTTCAATAAAGATATGAATTTTTGAAATTTTTTGTTATAATTTTTTGTGCACCTGAATGAAATCATCACAGAAAAAATATTAAACGTGCAACCAATATTCCATAGAAAAATCATGCTTAACAACCAAAGTATCGCTTATTCAAAATCAATTTTGTATTTGAAAATTCAACAGTTTTCAATAGAGATATTAATTTTTGAAAAAAAAAATTATGTTTGAGCACATGAATGAAAACATCGCCGAGAAAAATATTAAACTTGCAGACAAAATTTAATAAAAAATGATCCTTAATGGGTAAAGTATCTTTTATTTAAAATCAATTTGGTTTTTGAAAATTTAATCATTTTCAATAAAGATATTAATTTTTGAAATTTTTTGTTATAATTTTTTGTGCTCCTAAATGAAAACATCGCAGAAAAAAAATATAAAACGCGCAGACAAAATTCCATAAAAATCATCTTCAATGGTCAATGTATCGTTTATACAAAATCAATTTGGTTTTTCAAAATTCAACAATTTTCATAGAGATACGGATTTTTGAAAATATTTGTTTTAATTTTTTAAGCACTCTGCTGAAAACATCCCAGAAAAAAATATAAAAGGCGCAGACAAAATTCCATACAAAATCATCCTCACTGGCCAAAGTATCGCTTATTCAAAATCAATTTGGTTTTTGAAAATTCAACTATTTTCAAAAGAGATATGGATTTTTGAAATTTTTTGTTATAATTTTTTGAGCACCTGAATGAAAACATCGCGGAAAAAAAAATAAAACGCGCAGACAAAATTCCATAAAAAATCATCCTCAATTGTTAAAGTATCGCTTATTCAAAATCAGTCTGGATTTTGAAAATTCAACTATATTCAATAGAGATATGGGTTTGTGAAAATTTTTGTTTTCATTTTTTAAGCACCTGAATGAAAACAGCAGAAAAAAATATAAAACGCGCAGACAAAATTCCATAAAAAATCATCCACAATGGTCAAAGTATCGCTTATTCAAAATCAATTTAGATTTTGAAAATTCAACTATTTTTAATAAAGATATTGATTTTTGGAAAATGTTGATTTATTTTTTTTGAGCACCTGACTGAAACCATCGCAGAAAAAAATATAAAACGCGCAGAAAAAATTCATTAAAAATTATCCTCAACGGCCAAAGTATCGCTTATTGAAAATAAATTTGGTTTTTGATAATTCAAATATTTTCTATAGAAGTATAAATTTTTGAAAATGTTTGTTTTAATTTCCTCAGCATCTTAATAAAAACATCGCAAAAAAAATATAAAACGCGCAGATAAAATTCCATAAAAAACCATCCTCACTGGCCAAAGTATTACGTATTCAAAATAAATTTGGTTTTTGAAAATTCAACTATTTTCAATAGAGATATGGATTTTTCAAAATTTTAGTTTTAGTTTTTTGAGCACCTGAATGAAAACATCGCAGAAAAAAATATAAAACGCGCAAACAAAATTCCATAAAAAAACATCCTCAATGGTCAAAGTACTGCTTATTCAAAATCAATTTGGTTTTTGTAAATTCAACAATTCCATAAAAAATCATCTTTAATGGTCAAAGTATCGCTTATTCAAAATCAATTTGGTTTTTGAAAATTCAACTATTTTCAATGGAGATATGGATTTTTGAAAAATTTTGTTTTAATTTTTTGAGCACCTGAATGAAAACATCGCAGAAAAAAATATAAACGCGCAGACAAAATTTTATAAAAAATCATCCTCAATGGCCAAAGTATGGGGTATTAAAAATCAATTTAGTTTTTAAAAATTCAACAATTTACAATATAGATATGAATTTTTGAAAATTGTTGTTTTATTTTTTTGAGCACCAGGCTGCAAACATCCAAAAAAAAATATAAAGAGCACTGACAAAATTCCAGAAAAAATTATCCTCAATGGCCGAAGTATCAGTTATTAAAAAAATTGGGTTTTTGGAAATTCAACAATTTTCAATAGAGATATGGCTTTTTGAAGATTTTTGTTTTAATTTTTTGAGTAGAAAAAACAAGGAGGAGCATTTGGAGATTTTTTATTTATTTGTTTTCAGTTCATGAAGTTTAAAATTTGAAAAATGGTTTCAAAACGTATGTTTAGATATTCGCACTGAATTTTAAATTAAAATTAATTTTGAGTAATTTTGGGTTTTACTATTTGTATCAATTGCTTTTACATTTTTCTTTTCAGTTCATGAAAATCGTAATTTAAACATAAGTAAATGGGAGTATACTGTAATGGATATAAAATAATATTTTGAAATGCTATTCTCTATTGTCGCCTTACAGTCAGATTTTAAGGAATAGTCACAATTTAAGCAGAAATCACGGTTTAGGTAACAGTTACATTTTAAGTAACAGTCACAATTTAAGTAGAAATCACTGTTTAGGTAAGTCACATTCTAAGTAACAGTCACAATTTAAGTAGAAATCATTGTTTAGGTAACAGTCACAATTAAGTAGAAATCACTGTTTAGGTAACAGTACATTTTAAGTAACAGTCACAATTTAAGTAAAAATCACCGTTTAGGCAACAGTTACATTTTAAGTAGCAGTCACAATTTAAGGCGAAATCACCGCTTAAGCAATAGTCACATTTTAAGTAACAATCGCGTCTTAAGCAGCGATCACTGTTTAATTAGCAGTCACAGTTTGAGTAACAGTTGTGATTTTAAATATCATTTATGGTGTAGGTAACAGCAGCAATCACCTGTGATTTTTTAATATCAGTGAAGAATCACGGGTACGTGAAATATCGCCCATCCTTAGTTCAGGCTACTGATCGTTCTTCCAAAATGATACTATAAGCACCATTTTCAATAATTTTTATAGTTATAGAACAAAGAAGTCAAACTTTTTAATTTTTAATTTGCTCCAGTAGATCAAATACATTTACCTTGTTAACAATTCTGAATACTTTTTTTAACATACCTGCAATATGATAATGCTATTAGCACCAGCAGGTGCCAAGGCATTAAAATAACAGATTACGGAACACCTGCGACTCTAGAAAAACAAAAAAAGAAACGAACGAATAACCACTTCATTGAGGGATCACCTACACGATTTTCATTCCCGGTACTTTTCTTGCGTCTCTCGTGTTTCTCCTCGTTTTTTTTTTTGTAATTGTCTTGTTGTGTGACCTCCCATTCTCAATATCCCTTTAATGGAGTATACACGTATCATCCGTCCGATTGATTTACGGCGCGGCGTGCCCACTGTTAAACATAAAATTTCTCATTAAAGAGGACGTCTCGCGGAATAAGTCGTGTACGGTTCGAGTGTGTGTGTAGTGGTGTACTACGTATCCGAATGTAATTGCGCCAAATTAGGCCGAGAAGTGGCACATAACTCATCTTGAGGGCCCATAAAACGTCCACCGAGCATCTGCGCGAGCCATTGTAATTGCGGTACCTCTTTGCCCACGTGACGCCGATGGAGAGCGAAAGAGTGTGATCATAAAATGTATCAACAATTGGATGATTCAATCGGTTTTGATCACCCGTATTGTAACAATGATTTTTTGGTTGTTTCTTTTTTTTTTGTAAATTTTGATAATCTGTATTGCAGGGGTCGCCAAACTTTTTTGATCATCGACCCCCGTATAAATTTTCGAAATCTCAATCGACCCCCATAAAAGAAATTTTCAGTTAATAAAAAATAAAAAAATTAAATTATTAGAGATGGACAAAACTTCTGCTTTTGAATCACGTTGCTACTTGTGATTGCTACTTTCTAATATCAGTGATTTTAAACTGATTACAAAAACGTCGCAGAAAAAAATATAAAAAAACGCAGGAAAAAATCCATAAAAAATCATCCTTAATGGCCGACGTATCGCTTATTCTAAATCAATTTGGTTTTTGTAAATTCAATCATTTTCAATAGAGATGTGGATTTTTGAAAATTTTTATTTTAATTTTTTGAGCACCTTAACAAAAACATCGCAGAGAAAAATATAAGAAATGCAGGAAAAAATCAAAAAAAAATCATCCTCAATGGCCGAAGTATGGCTTATTCTAAATCAATTTGGTTTTTGTAAATTTAACAATTTTCAATAAAGATTTGGATTTTTGAAAATTTTAATTTTAATTTTTTGAGCACCTTAACAGAAACATCGCAGAAAGAAAATATAAAAAACGCAGGAAAAATTCCATAAAAAATCATACTCAATAGCCGAAGTATCGCTTATTCTAAATCAATTTGGCTTTTGTAAATTTAACAATTTTCAATAGAGATTTGGATTTTTGAAAATTTTAATTTTAATTTTTTGAGCACCTGAACAAAAACATCGCAGGAAAAAATCCATAAAAAAACATCCTCAATAGCCGAAGTATCGCTTATTCTAAATCAATTTGGTTTTTGTAAATTTAACAATTTTCAATAGAGATATGGATTTTTGAAATTTTTTATTTTAATTTTTTGAGCACCTTAACAAAAACATCGCAGAGAAAAATATAGAAACCGCAGGAAAAATTCCATAAAAAATCATCCTCAATGGTCGAAGTATCACTTATTCAGAATCAATTTGGTTTTTGTAAATTCAACAATTTTTAAGAGAGACATGGATTTTTGAAAATTTTTATTTTAATTTTTTGAGCACCTTAGCAAAAACATCGCAGAGAAAAATATAGAAACCGGAGGAAAAAATCCATAAAAAATCATCCTCAATGGCCGAAGTATCGCTTATTTAGAATTAATTTGGTTTTTGTAACTTCAATAATTTCCAATAGAGATATGGATTTTTGAAAATTTTAATTTTAATTTTTTGAGCACCTTAAAAACATCGCAGAAAAAAATATAAAAAACGCAGGAAAAAAATCATCCTCAATGGCCGAAGTATCGCTTACTCAAAATCAATTTGTATTTTGTAAATTTAATAATGTTCAATAGAGATATGGATTTTTGAAAATTTTAATTTTAATTTTTTGAGCACCTTAACAAAAACATCGCAGAAAAAAATATAAAAAACGCAGGAAAAAATCCATAAAAAATTATCCTCAATGGCCGAAGTATCGCTTATATAAAATCAATTTGGTTTTTGTAAATTCAATAATTTTCAATAGAGATATGGATTTTTGAAAATTTTTATTTTAATTTTTTGAGCACCTTAACAAAAACATCGCAAAAAATATAGAAACCGCAGGAAAAAATCCATAAAAAATCATCCTCAGTGGCCGAAGTATCGCTTACTCAAAATCAATTTGTATTTTGTAAATTTAATAATTTTCAATAGAGATATGGATTTTTGAAGATTTTTGTTTTAATTCTCTAAGCACCTGAACAAAAACATCGTACAAAAAAATATAAAAAACGCAGGAAAAATTCCATAAAAAATCATCCTCAATGGCCGAAGTGTCGCTAATTCAAAATCAATTTGGTTTTTGTAAATTCAATAATTTCCACTAAAAAAAAAATTCGTGTTCACTAGCGGAAAATACGAAAATTGAGGTTTATAACTCAATATATATATTTTTTTTCAATTTTTTTTACACTTGTTTCTTCTTCGACCCCCAACCGACCCCCTGGCTCAGATCGACCCCTACTTTTGTTAAATAGACCACTTTGGCGACCTCTGCTGTATTGTAACAATGATTTTTATGAAAGAGGGGGAGCAAAATTATTTTTCGTCTTTATTGCATTTATTTAATGCATCTGCAACAAGTGAGGTTGTCTCAAATTTATTTGTGACTCGTGTAGAGCGGCCGTATCAAAAGTGAAAATTGCCAATGATATTCTTAGGAGCGTTTTCGGAGCTATAAAAAAAAGGGGGACGGCCAGAAGAGATCAGAAGTTCATCGATTACGTCCTAATAGGTGTCGGCGAAGGAGAAAAGTTGCGCAATATCTTCGGGGAGATAATGCTCATTTGCTGGCCCCGGACGGCGTACTCCGTTTGTCAGGGCGAGCCCTTAGAGGCCATAAAGGACTAACCCGGAGCGATTCTCCCCCGGCAGTGGCTCCCGCTATCAGACAGACACTATGTCCTGTTTACTGCGGCCACTGCTTAGCTTCTGCTTTACACTCTCTTAGATTATATCTAGTCCGGGAATTCGCCACATTTGCAACTTCACTTATCTGCGTCTATGATGTGACGCTCGATTCTCTTCCTGGAACAACACAGCAATAATGTGTATTGCCTGTTTATTTGCTTCGTTTGTTATCACACAATTTGCAGAAACGTTACTTATACGGTATTGTTATGTGCACCTCTGGTTAGTTGTTAATTGTATGTGACCAAATGTTCAGGACGGAATTAGGGTTTGGGTGTTGAATTGCAAAGCGGGCCATTTACATATGAAATTTGAAATGTGTTAGTATTGGTTCCCCTAATTATTTGACAGTACTTTATTTTTAAAGCTTATTAAGCTGAATGATTTGGTACCTTACTCAATAGTTTCTGCCGAAGAGTATTTACCGAGATAATTGCAAAAACACTTTACAATTATTTTGAATTCAAATCAAAGGCTTGCCATGATATCATAATGGCCGATATTTAATTTTGTTATAAAAAGTGACAGTAGATGTCACATTGCGATTTACAACCGGCCGTGAAGGTTTTCAGGTACAACTAAAATAGTTAAATAACACGTTGATAATAAAACCGCAGAGGAGAAAACAATCACCACCGCTCAATTGCAGCATCCTCATCCTTAATTGCCTGAAAGCTCGGGGCCGCAGCGAGAACCTGATAACCTATTAATAACGGTGGTGCATATGTAATTTTTGATGGGATAATTAGGAGGAGCTCGAAAGCCGGGCATTGTGTTGGCGTAACGAGCTGATGTAGTGCAGGAGTCCGGTCATTCCCACATCTCCTCATCTCTGGACATGCGAACGGAGCGCCCCGGGATAAGCTCGGTCTCGAGTCCTGTCGGATTCCGAGAATTCCGTGCTGCCCCGCGTGCTTGGCAGGTGTCGCCCCCGGCTCAAACACGCATCCTTCTTGCCTCTTCTCTTCCAGGCAGGCCACCTCTTTACACCCGAACGACAACAACAAGAAACAGCGCTCTTGAATTCCACCAGCGACGAGCCTGATAATACCACCGAAGCGAATGCAGCTTTCGATATATCAAAGCAGATTTTTCATGCTCGAGTTTTCTTTGCGGACGCACCACGTGCTTCAAATTGTCATTTATTTTCTAAAAGGTCGTGAAGGGATCTTTACAGTGACTCGTCGAAACTCCGAATCCAGCCAGTTGTGTTGTCAGGAAATCATTTCAAATGCAAATTTTGAGCAAACGTAAGAAGGGGGCGGTAGTTTTTCAAGTTTTCGGCAAAATTTTCAAATCGCCAATTTTAATTGAATCAGACTAATTTGTGTACGAGGAACACAGATTTTCAAACCGCGTTCGATTTGGATTCTTCGTTTAGCCGCCGCGGCCGTTCAAAATGTCGTGTGAGCCACAAAATTTTGTTTCAGAGTTGGCTTTGAGATAAATTATATTATTACATCATGAGACTATTGAATTAGATTTTTACTTTCTCCGTTATGAAGTACGAAAAAGTATTGTGATCGTGATTTTTTTTCAAATTTTTTTTTTACGGAAATATCCGTTTCGGGATCCCTAGATGCCATTCCAACAATTTCTGGAAAAAAAAAATGGTGATGTGGCCATCATGTTACTTTCTCCGATCTGACGATTAGACCAAAGCCTTGAAAATACTAGCAAAACATTAAAAAATCGCTGCTTTAGGTTAAAAATCTAAAATATTCGCCAATCAAAAATTCGCTAACAGAAATCAATAATTAAATAATAAAACTAAAAGATAGGTCCCCCACAGACGTCTTTCCTCTCAAATTCTATGTTCCCGCTGTCTAACTAATTTCATCGGTTTAAGCTGTTTTTTTTTTTTTGGCCTGGGATGCATGTCCATGTGGCCAGCTCTAGCTTTAAGCTGGTTAAAATGGACTTACGTCCGATGACCAATGTGTGTAAAAAAACAAACATAGGTCCAAAAAAATCCCAATATCGAAAACTATAGCCTAAACATAAAAAAACGCAAACTAAAACATCGAAAATTTCAACAAACACATCGAAAATGTAGTCCAAAATAAAGATTATTTAGGCAAAAAAATTAAAAATTTGGAATAAATTGAGGCGAAAACAGGTAAAGGTAAAGATCTAAAATATGGACCAAAAAAATTCAGACAAAAATATTGTAAATTCACGTAAAAGAAAAAATATTTAGCTAGCCCCTAAAATAATTCATTGGGTCAAAATAAGTTTCCGATCAGAAACTCGAAAATAATGCAAAAAATAAAAATAAAAAACAATAATTCAGGTTAAAAAGTAAAGGGCAAAAAAATCAAAAACCGACCAAAAAATACGGACAAAAAAATTGCGCATAAAAATCAATAATTCAGATTAGAAAATTTAAAATATAATACAAAAAAGCTAAAACTTAAACCAACAATTAGGACCTAAATATCAAAAATACGGACCAAAAAATCGAAACTTTTAACACGCATCCAAAATTTTCACGCCAAAATAAAGAATATTTAGGTCAAAAATCAAAAATTTGGAATAGAAAACGAAGTTACAGGCCAGACATCCAAAAATGCAGATAAAAAAATTCAAGTAAAGGAAAATTAGTTTGCCGTTTTCACCTTTAAAATAAACCTGTAGCTCAGAGTAAGTTTCTGAACAGAAACTCAAATTGAAAATAAAAAAATCTAAAATATGGGCCAAGAAAACAAAAAATTAGACCAAATACTGAAAATTAGGGACAAAAAAAAATTAAAAAAAGCAGGCCAAAATAAAGAATATTTAGGCCAAAAATCAAAAAAAGAAATTACAGGCAAAATATCTAAAAATGCAGATAAAAAAAAGTTCAAGCAAAGAAAAAATTGTTTGCTATTTTCACCCTCAAAATAACCCTGTAGCTCAAAGTAAGTTTCCGAACAGAAACTAAAATTGAAAATTGAAAAATTTAAAATATAGGACGAAAAAACAAAATTTGGATATTATAATAAAACACTTTTAACTTTGTTTTGTATAACTTATATATTTATTTTTGTGACTTAAGTTTCGGTAATACAATTACCATTTTCAAACAAGAAGTGTTTTAAAAGTGTTTTAAAAAATCGGTTTTTAAAACACTTCTTGTTTGAAAATGGTAATTGTATTACCGAAACTTAAGTCACAAAAATAAATATATAAGTTATACAAAACAAAGTTAAAAGTGTTTTATTATAATATTTAAAATGTATAACGAAGTAGAAGCCTCCAGCATAAACAACAAAATTTGGACCAAATACCGAAAATTTGGGGCTAAAAATAAAGAATTCAGATTAAAAAATCGAAAATCTTAATAAACAAATGGAAAATTTCAGCCAAATAAAGAAATCTTAGGACAGAAGATCAAAAATTTGGACCAAAAAATCGAAAATACAGGTCAAAATTTAACAATTGTGGCCAAAAGATTGAAAACATGGGTCTAAAAATAAAAAAAATGCAGACCAAAAAGTTAAAAAATCGAAAATCTAAATAAACAAATCGAAAATTTTGGCCAAATAAAGCAATCTTAGGACATAAAATCAAAAATTTAGACCAAAAAAATCCAAAATACAAATAAAAAATCAACAATTGTGGCAAAAAAATCGAAAATTTAGACCAAAAATCGAAAGCAGGATTAAAAATCAAAATACTGACCAAAAAAGTCGAAAATTTCAACAGATCATTTTAAAATTAGGACCAACATAAAGAATATTTATGAAAAAAAATCAAGAATTTAAAGGAAAAAAATCGAAGAAACAGGCAAAAAATATAAAATACGAGCACAAAAATTCTGGTCTAAAAATAATTTGCCCCAAAAATATCACAAGCTCAAATTAAGATACGATCCGAAACTCTAAAATAATTTTCAATTGAAATCACATTTCAAATGTGCATAGAGCGTTTAGTAAAATCAGATGAGACTGTCGTTTAAAACGTCAAAATTATGAAAGATGAAAATGACAAATTATACTTTAAATTCTAATAGTCAATTTACTCAAAAACCAAAGAGATTTCGAAAAATACTTATTCTATATAATTTGTTCATTTTGGCATTCTCTACAATTATTATTAAAATACATTAGCTGTATCACTGGAAAGATCCCTTCAAGGCGCCCCGGAAAATGTACTTTCGCAAGAACAACTGTCAATTTCAAGCCCGTGACGCGGCAACAAAAAAAACTCGAAAATGTAAAAAACCGAAAAAATCAATTTTCTTAATAATCATCGTAGACCCGTAGGTAATACCTTTTTCTTCGTCAGAAGAACGAGGTAAATCGATTTGCGTTAAAAAATTTCAGCTATTTTAAATAGCAAACAAGTTAAAAATTTAGAAAAAAGTCTATTTCTCAGTGTGAACGGCCGTACTCATACTTAGAATACTTCACTTAAAATATTAATCGAGTGACCGAAAATAAATGCGAACAAGGACATGTCTTCAAAATCACCTGAATCTCCGCACCCATTAAAAATCCTAAAATCGTTCGTTTTATTATTGGTTTGATCTTCAGATGCACGTCATTTGGTATTTCGTAATCAGGGCAATTAAAATGCCAATGTCGGTATTAATAACGGAGCAAAAAAGAGAAAACCGTATAAAATCAGCATAATCACAACACTGTTCTAATTATAATAATTAATGTAATTGATCAGACTGTCACACGTACGGATCAACACATTAATAAATCAATATGCAGTGAATATACACCTAATTGTAGAAAATGCAAATTACTTAATGCATACATAGCCATTCTGTCGCTGTCTAAGCTAATGTCCGATTTCATCCATAATTCCCCAACCGTCAAACATTTTTCGAGATACTCGCAAAATAACGCGATTTTTCCGATGTCTAATATTAACATATTATTATTATTATCTATAATTCCATATTTTGAGGCTGTTTGACTCGCTCGGAAAATAAAGGGGCGTGATCGATAAAAAAATGTTATTTTATTTTATACGGGATTACATAAAGCATGAATTTTGGTTTGTAAAGATTTTTTTTATAAGTGTTCTAAATCAATTAGAAACAACCTTACTTGTTGCAGAAAGCATTAAATAAATTCATATAATTTCGTGTTATTGAATTTATAAGTAGTTCTAATAATGTGTAAATAGGTATTTTCAACATTAACACATTGACTGCCAACTACGAGATTACTCGTAGTTTCTTAATGCAGTTTGCAAGGCCGTGGCAGTCAACGTATTAAATCAAATGTTACTAAATGCTGAAAATCTAAAATGTGTTACTATAGAGGCACAGATTGATTCTTTAGTAATAAAATACGTTAAGCAGAATTAGTTTCACCTGAAAAATAAGGACGCAATTACGTATGAGCTAGACCAGTGTTTCTTAATGTGGGCGATCGACGTTTTATTTGACAATTCGTATTTGGGGGCGATGGTCATTTTGTGGGGGAAATACATTTTTAATACCAGTCTGCAGAGATGGCTTAAATCGTCTAAAAAATTGATCAAGATTATGTCTTTCAAAATTAGAACCAAATTGCTAAAATAAAAAAAATTAAAAAAATTGCGTTGAATTTGCATTAAAGCTTTTTAAAATTAAAAAACACACAAAATTCGCTACATTTTAAAAATTTAATAATTTATCAAAAAATCAAAAACTTAATTTTGTAGATTTTGAACTTGAAAAATTTCGGATTTTGGCAATTTCCACTGTCTCGACATGACTATGTTTAGTACCATTTAACACACTCTGAATGCTCCACTTGTTAACAATCCAAAAATTCGTTTAACACATCGGCAATTTTTTTTAAAATTAAAAACAAGTGTTTGTTGAAAAATAGCCTCAAAATAGCTATTTATTTATTTACATAAAGGCCAAGACAAACGACTAAAAATATAGACTATATAAAATATTTAGGGGTCAGTTGTTCCTTCATTGGGCGTGATTTCACGAGAAAAAGCGTAACCCGTTTTAAAATTACAAGAAATTCGTAAAATTTTGACTTTTAAATCATCAAAATCGAACAACGCATTCGACATTTGTACGAATTCAAAAATCAAAGTCGCGATTTTAAATCTTGGAAATTTATAAACGTCAATTCAATTTTTACTTTCTCCGTTACGAAGTACGAGAAAGTATTGTGATCGTGATTTTTTTTCAAATTTTTTTTACGGAAATATCCGTTTTGGGGTCCCTAGATGCCATTTCAACAATTTCTGGAAAAAAAAATTGTGTCTGTGTGTGCGTGTGTGTGTGTGTGTGTCTGTGTCTGTGTGCGCTGTATCTCAAAAACGAATAGAGCAATTGATATGAAACTTTGAACATCCGTCTTATTTGATAATCTGAAGAACTGAAAAGCTTTTGATAAAATTTCGTACAACGGAAGTGGGCGTTTACCTTCACTGTTTTTTTTTTGGTTTTTGCCAATATTTTCGTAAATACGAAAAATATCACAAAAACATTCAAACAAATTTTGAAGACAACAAAGAAATTAACATCTTAATTTCTTGTTTAAAAACATTTTTCATCAAATCATTTTTATTCGAGAAAAAAAATTATATTTTTTTTAAATTTTTGGTTTATAATTATAAAACGATAATAGTTACAGCAAATTTAAGAATAAGTTTTTTTCGAAATCCCTTTAGTTTTTGAGTAAATTGAGTTTTAAATTTGAAGTATAATTTTTCCATCGTTCATAATTTTGACATTTTAAACGTCAGTTTCATCCGAGTTTACACAACGCTCGATGTACATTTAAAATATGATTTCAATTGAAAATAAACCTTGAAAACGTATATATAAATGGCTATGATACCATCAAGTCGGAGAAAGTAACATAATAACAGAAATAGCCCTGTAAATTCCACACTTTCATCGACAGATGCTCGACATTTTGACACATCCTTAATAACATATCTTTAGATCTGCTTAAAGAAAATTATCCGAACAAAATTGCACTTTTTCCAGAAATCGTCCTGTAAATTCCCCAATTTTGTCGACAGATCCTTGAAATTTTGACAAATACATCTTAAATAATATATCTTTAGATATGTTTTAAAAAATCATCCAAACTTTCTTCTAACAAAAATGGCAGCACTAGAAGACAAATTTTGAAGACCGAAAACGCATTTTTTTCAGAAATCGTCGTGTAAATTCTAGATTTTTGTTGACAGATGTTTCAAATTTTGACAGATACATCCTAAATAACATGTGTTTAAAACTGTTCAAAGAAAATTATCCGAATTTTGCTCTAACAAATCTGGAAGACAAATTCTGAAGACAAAACTTGCACTTTTCCCAGAAATGACAGTTCCACAATTTTGTCGACAGATGCTTGAAATTTTGACAAATACATCATATATAAAATATCTTTAGAACCGCCCAAATAAAATTATCCAAACTTTGCGGTGACAAAAATGGCAGCGTTTAAAGGCAAATTTTGAAGACCGAAAATTCACTTTTTCCAGAAATCGTCTTGTAAATTCCAGACGTTTGTTGACAGATGCTTAAAATGTTGACAGATACATTCAAAGTAACAAAGTATCTTTAAAACTGTCAAAAAAATATCCGAACTTTGCTCTAACAAAACTGGAAAACAAATTTTGAAGACAAAAATTGCACTTTTTCCAGAAATCGCCCTATAAATTCTACAATTTTGTCGACAAATGCTTGAAATTTTGATACAGACATCCTAAATAACATACCTTTAGATCTGCTTAAAAAAATTATACAAACTTTGGTCTAACAAAACTGGAAGACTAATTTCGAATACAATAATAAATCGCGCTGTAAATTCCACAATTGTGTAGACAGATGCTTGAAATTTTGACAGATAGATTCCAAATAAAACATCTTTAGAATTATCAAAATAAAATTATCCAAAGTTTGCGGTGACAAAAATGGCAGCGCTTGAAGACAAATTTTGAAGACGGAAAATGCACTTTTTTCAGAAATCGTCCTGTAAATTCCAGGCTTTTATTGACAGACGCTTGAAATTATGACAGATATATCTTAAATAATATATATTTAGATATGTTTTAAAAAAATCATCCGAACTTTCTTCTAACAAAAATGGCAGCACTAAAAGACAAATTTTGGAGACCGAAAATGCATTTTTTTCCAGAAATCGTTCTGTAAATTCCAGATTTTTGTTGACAGATGTTTGAAATTTTAACAGATACATCCTAAATAACATATGTTTAAAACTGTTCAAAGAAAATTATTCGAATTTTGCTCTAACAAATCTGGAAGACAAATTTTGAAGACAAAAATTGCACTTTTTCCAGAAATCGCCCTTTAAATTCCACAATTTTGTCGGTAAATGCTTGAAATTTTAATAGATACATTCTAAATAATATATCTTTAGAATTGTCTAAAGAAAATTATCCGAACTTTTCTGTGACAAAAATGGCAGCGCTTAAAGACAAATTTTTAAGACTGAAAATGCACTTTTCCCAGAAATCGTCCTGTAAGTTCCACACTTTTATTGACAGATGCTTAAAATTTTGATAGATACATCCTAAATAAAATATCTTTAGAATGGATAAAATTATCCAAATTTTGCGGTGACAAAATAGGCAGCGTTTAAGGACAAATTTTGAAAACCGAAAATGCACTTTTTCCAGAAATATGTTTTAAACTGAAAATAAACCATGATAGCGTAAATACAAATATTACCATCAAGTTGGAGAAAGTAACATGATGGCCACATCACCATTTTTAATTTTTAGTTTATAATTATAAAACGATAATAGTTACAGCAAATTTATGTTAATAATAATTGTAGAGAATGCTAAAATAAACACCTTATAAAGAATAAGTTTTTTCAAAATCCCTTTAGTTTGGAGAAAACTGAGTTTTTGAATGTGATGTATAATTTTTCCATCTTTCATAATTTTGACGTTTTAAACGTCAGTTTCATCCGAGTTTACGCAACGCTCGATGTACATTTAATAGTATATTACGTAACAAGAGTTGTAAATAGCAAATTACGCGCAAGTGAAAAAATTGCGTACGAGCCGCGTAGCGGCGAGTAACGCAATTTCACGAGCGCGTAATTGCTTTACAACTCGCGTTATGTAGTATACTTTATCTACGACCACTCTCACCTTAATTTATATAAGAGAATGTGCGGAATAGCGAAGTGACAGCTTCGGGGTGCGTGATGTGACGTTTAACAATCGCGGACTACTATATTTAATAAAAACGAACAAACGTGCAACTCTCAACCAATCAAAAGTTCGTAAACGAAACTCACTAGTACCTTTAATTTACAAGCGGGCTCTAACATACGTGGGTGTTTTGGTGTATTTACGCAGTACGCGCATTGTACGATAATGGGCATTTACAGTAGTGGTCGTAGATAAAATATGTTTCAATTGAAAATAAACCATGAATACGTAAATATAAATGGCTATGATACCATCAAGTCGGAGAAAGTAACATGATGGCCACATCGCCATTTTTTCATAATTTTGGCGTTTTGAAAGAAAATATGAAAATAGTGACAACCGATACTTCAAATGAATTTAATTCAGATTCAACTTAACTGGAAATTACTGTAACAGTTATTTTAGTTAGGCGATACACCTACCCTACAGAATACAACCGAAAAGCCCAAATTGATGTACTGTCCGGAAGTATTCGGCGGGAACGGCACTGCTGAGAGATAAATTATAGCCGGTTAAGCGGGTGACAGCCGTATTTTCTAGCTTCGTTCCGTCGGAAAAGATAATTTATGTTCGTGTCGACGTGGCGAGTACTTACAGCTCTCCCACAGCCCTAAAAAAAAGCCGCGACACACACACCACGCCACACAACACAACACCGAGACCGAAGACACGAGCAGGTGGATCCGTGGAGGGCGCACGGTTATCATAAAGCATGCGATACGCCGGCCAGATACCGAGTAACGTGTGTGGAGAAGAAGGTGAACGTGAAATTAAACAGCGATGAAGAGTAAAAAGCGAGAAGTCCCGATACAATCACCCAAATAATTCATAGCCGGGCCGCGGGGTGCTCCGCCGTGAAATCCCCGTGACGATCGCAAGGTGTGCTGCAAGGTGCACCAGGTACTTCGAAGGTACTTCGAGTGGAGAGACATGTGCACCGTCACCGGAGCTGATTTACTACTCCTTGAGGCCCGTGCTTTTTCACGGAGGCACACACCATAAACTCAGTCGGTTTATAACGCCCCGTGTACTTTATGAATTAGATAGCCCCCGAGACTTTTTTATTAGATATTAACCGCGCCAGCGCCGGCGATATTTCAACCCGAAGAGCGCCAAACATCGGGCATAAATTTCCAACCGGGAAATCTTGAATTACACATCTAAGCTGTGAAATTGTGTCGTAAATAAATTTAAATCCATTTACGGCTGTATCGCATAACACTTGCAAAGCTAACAATCATTTACTAGATTTATCTTGCAAAACATTGTTATGGCACGAACATAAAAACTCTGTTTTCCGTGGCCCTTTAGAGTTGTGGCGAGATTCTATACAGAAGGCTTAACACTTTCAAAGATTACGACACTGTTCTTAGAAATACAATCTATCGAGACCCACTTGGTGTGAAGAAAAAACATGGGTTACCATTTAAAAAAACATTGCGGGTGTACGTGATAACACGAGAGAAGGTTCAAGGTCATGGTTGTACAAAGCACTTCTAATCTAACAAATTGTATTAACAAGTTCGCCGACTCGAAAAAAAAATGGAAAAATAATAGCCATCGACGTTAAACTTTCTAGAATAACTAGAAATGCATTCTAATTATGATTTCGTGAAAATCCATTTACATCCCTTCACTGGATTTTAAAATACTTTCATTTGATCAGGCGGCGAAGTTGTGAAAATTTCTAACAAGTTCGCCGACTCGAAAAAAATAGGAAAACCATTGCCAACGACGTTAAACTTTCTAGAATAGTGAGAAATGCATTAGAGACTATGATTTCATGAAAATCCACTTACACCCCTTCACTGGATTTTGAAATATTTTCATTTGATCAGGCGGCGAAGTTGTGAAAATTTCTAACAAGTTCGCCGACTCGAAAAAAATAGAAAAATAATCGCCATCGACGGTAAACTTTCTAGAATAACTAGAAATACATTCTAGATTATGATTTCGTGAAAATCCATTCACACCTCTTCGCTGGATTTTGAAATACAGTCATTTGATCAGGCGGTGAAGTTGTGAACATTTCTAACACGTTCGCCGACTCTAAAAAAAATGAAAAATAATAGCCAACGACGTTAAACTTTCTAGAATAACTAGAAATGCATTCTAGATTATGATTTCGTGAAAATCCATTCACACCTCTTCGCTAGATTTTGAAATACTTTCATTTGATCAGGCGGTGAAGTTGTGAAAATTTCTAACAAGTTCGCCGGCTCGAAAAATATAGAAAAATAATAGCCATCGATGTTAAACTTTCTAGGATAACTAGAAATACATTCGAGATTATGATTTCGTGAAAATCCTTTTACACCCCTTCGCTGGATTTTGAAATACTTTCATTTGATCAGGCGGCGAAGTTGTGAAAATTTCTAACAAGTTCGCCGACTCGAAAAAAATAGAAAAACCATTGCCACCGACGTTAAACTTTCTAGAATAACTAGAAATGCATTCTAGATTATGATTTCGTGAAAATCCTTTTACACCCCTTCACTGGATTTTAAAATACTTTCATTTGATCAAGCGGCGAAGTTGTGAAAATTTCTAACAAGTTCGCCGACTCGAAAAAAATAGAAAAATAATAGCCATCGACGTTACACTTTCTAGAATAACAAGAAATACATTCGAGATTATGATTTCGTGAAAATCCCTTTACACCCCTTCACTGGATTTTGAAATATTTTCATTTGATCAAGCGGCTAAGTCGTGAAAATTTCTAACAAGTTCGCCGACTCGAAAAAAATAGAAAAATAATAGCCATCGACGTTAAACTTTCTAGAATAACTAGAAATGCATTCTAGATTATGATTTTGTGAAAATCCATTCACACCCCTTCGCTGGATTTTGAAATACTTTCATTTAATCAGGCGGCGAAGTTGTGAAAATTTCTAACAAGTTCGCCGACTCGAAAAAAATAGAAAAATAATCGCCATCGACGGTAAACTTTCTAGAATAACTAGAAATACATTCTAGATTATGATTTCGTGAAAATCTATTCACACCCCTTCGCTGGATTTTGAAATACTTTCATTTGATCAGGCGGTGAAGTTGTGAACATTTCTAACACGTTCGCCGACTCTAAAAAAAAATTAAAAATAATAGCCAACGACGTTAAACTTTCTAGAATAACTAGAAATACATTCGAGATTATAATTTCGTGAAAATCCCTTTACACCCCTTCACTGGATTTTGAAATACTTTCATTTGATCAGGCGGCGATGTTGTGAAAATTTCTAACAAGTTCGCCGACTCGAAAAAAAAAGAAAAATAATAGCCATCGACGTTAAATTTTCGAAAATAACTAGAAATACATTCTAGATTATGATTTCGTGAAAATCCATTCACACCCCTTCACTGGATTTTAAAATACTTTCATTTGATCAAGCGGCGAAGTTGTGAAAATTTCTAACAAGTTCGCCGACTCGAAAAAAATAGAAAAATAATAGCCATCGACAATAAACTTTCTAAAATAACTAAAAATGCATTCTAGATTATGATTTCGTGAAAATCCATTCACACCCCTTCGCTGGATTTTGAAATACTTTCATTTAATCAGGCGGCGAAGTTGTGAAAATTTCTAACAAGTTCGCCGACTCGAAAAAAATAGAAAAATAATCGCCATCGACGGTAAACTTTCTAGAATAACTAGAAATACATTCTAGATTATGATTTCGTGAAAATCTATTCACACCCCTTCGCTGGATTTTGAAATACTTTCATTTGATCAGGCGGTGAAGTTGTGAACATTTCTAACACGTTCGCCGACTCTAAAAAAAAATTAAAAATAATAGCCAACGACGTTAAACTTTCTAGAATAACTAGAAATGCATTCTAGATTATGATTTCGTGAAAATCCTTTTACACCCCCCTTCACTGGATTTTGAAATACTTTCATTTGATCAGGCGGTGAAATTGTGAAAATTTCTAACAAGTTCGCCGACTCGAAAAAAATAGAAAAATAATCGCCATCGACGGTAAACTTTCTAGAATAACTAGAAATACATTCTAGATTATGATTTCGTGAAAATCTATTCACACCCCTTCGCTGGATTTTGAAATACTTTCATTTGATCAGGCGGCGAAGTTGTGAAAATTTCTAACAAGTTCGCCGACTCGAAAAAATAGAAAAATAATAGCCATCGACGTTAAAGTTTCTAGAATAACTAGAAATACATTCTCGATTATGATTCCGTGAAAATCTATTCACACCCCTTCACTGGATTTTGAAATACTTTCATTTGATCAGGCGGCGAAGTTGTGAAAATTTCTAACAAGTTCGCCGACTCGAAAAAAATAGAAAAATAATAGCCATCGATGTTAAACTTTCTAAAATAACTAAAAATGCATTCTAGATTATGATTTCGTGAAGATCTATTTACACCACTGGATTTTAAAATACTTTCACATAATCAATATAGTCATTGAATCGAAACAAATTTTGAGAATGAATTGAGCGCTTTAGCATTAATAAATTATGAATTTATTGTAAACATTTCTAGGGAGTATATTGTTGCAACGGTGATAAATCGCTGGATTAATTGGAAACGGTTCGAAACGTATCTACTCCCAGAGCGTAATCCGAGAATGCTCCTCTAATGGAAACGCGACTGGAAAATGTCGAGGCCACAATTACACAAAAATGTTTATGTGGTTTAGGAGATGATGTAAAGAGCTTGAAATGATACCGTGCGGTGGAAATAACACGGATTCCATATATGTAGAAATACACGTGTGTGCACACGAAAAAAAAAGTTTCTACATCGATAAAAATCGTTCTAAATCTGTTAGTGTTTATT
Organism: Ocypus olens; assembly: GCA_910593695.2. NCBI lineage: Eukaryota > Metazoa > Arthropoda > Insecta > Coleoptera > Staphylinidae > Ocypus > Ocypus olens. Next base: position 53,498,063 of record OU343056.1, read on the forward strand.
ACGTAACGGTTGTAACATCTTTATGTGCGAGGTTGCATCGAGTCTTCCAAGGTTTACAAAAATTGATATTTTGTGTTTAAATCAAACGATTACCATTTACTTTTAATTCTAGAATAAATTGATGTAATTTTTAAATTACATTGAATTGTTTGAAATTATACTTTTTGGCAATCATTTTTATTGTCGTGTTATTAAAATTTAATTTGGCACTTGTGTTGGTATCGCAGCCTACCTTGAAAATCCAGGTTTGCACAAATAAGAGATTGTAAGGGTAATAGAATACAAATGACTTGTTTTGCTAAATTTGGACCAGAATTTTGTTTGTCTTAAAGTTTGCTTCCAATTGACTATATAAACTCATTTCAATTAAATTTTCATAATCTGTGTGCATACAGTTATTTTGGCTCTTCTCTTATGTTGGAAGGATCTAACACCTAAAAATTGGGTGTTCAGAGAGCAATAATTTAGCGAAGGCGGAAAGACCTTAGGTCGATAGCCATTTAACAGGTCAATAATAGCATTAATTTACAAGGGAAGATAGACAGCCCGTAAATTCATAAAAATCTAAAACATTGTGTGGAGGTAAAGTAGTTCATCCGTAGCACAAAACGGTTTTCTGTTTCTGCGGAATTCTAGTCTGAGGTGATGAAACTACTCTTCAAAGAAAAATTAAAGTTTATTTGTTAGCAAATTTCTTCGAAAGTACCTCACATGTGAAAAAATGGTTTATATAAAAGTTGTAGAGTATTTTATTCCCTTTGCTACGGTATATTCAGATTTTGCGAAAAAGCTCTTTAGTTTTTGAGTAAACTGAGTTTTTGAATTTGAAGTATAATTTTTTCATCTTTCATAATTTTGACGTTTTAAACGTCAGTTTCATCCGCTCGATGCACATTTAAAATATGATTCAAATTGAAAATAAATCATGAAAGCGTAAATATAAATAAGTCGGAGAAAGTAACATGATGGCCACATCACTATTTTCTTTTCTTTAGAATATGTTGAGTCATCTTCCTTGTTAGCCTTGTATACGTCAGCAATGTACTCAAATCTAGAGAGCCAAGCCGTGTTATTTAATCTACCTAACAATTCAAACGTATTAAATAAATACGCCAATGGTTCTTTCCAAAGTTCAAAAACTCGCACAAGAATTTTATCTCGTGATAGCCATTTAGTATGAAGTTAAATGGTCTTCGCGGCCATATCTTGGCACATCTCGCGGAACCCCTAATTTTTTTGGCAACACCCCAGGGCTTCTATGAACACACATTCGGAAACTCTGACCCAGAGGATGCGAAAATAATTGGAAACTGTCAAGGTGTTCTTAAAATGTCCAAATTGGTGACGCTAGCTCTGGGGAATCCGAATTAAGTAAAACAAAAAACTTAAAAAATCGAAACTGTCGACTTGGCTTCGCGGAATTCCAAACCTCCGTAACTCTCTCTTATCTTATCTTATCTTATCTTAGGGGGGCTAGATCTAATTTTTGTGGCGTTAGGTGGCTCTGGCAGAGGGCGTTTTTTTTTCAGAAAAGTCGAATTTCGGGGGACTAAGTTGACGGATCCATGGCAATTTTGCAAAGAAAATCATCATTATTTTCAGGAATTTTTTTCAGGTAATTATTCGCTGAAAATATTTTTGGGACTTTTTTTCAGAATATTTTGTTCACGATTTTTTTTCAGGCATTTTGCATCTCCTTTATTCTCAATAGAGAGCAATTATTATTTTTATTATCATCAACAACAATATGGAATAAAAGTGATTTAAATACTTAAATAAACGTATGGATTTCAATAATTACTAGTTAAAGCAATAAAGACGAAATATAGCCTGAATATACCGGGTGACCCAGGGATCTGTAAAAGCCTCATAACTTATTTGCTATTTGAGATATCGACTTCTAGTTTTCTTGAACTGGTACCCACACTTATTCTACATATTTTAAAAATATGTATGTTTTTGTATAGGGTGTCCCAATATACATAACAGAACAAAGTTATGTTTTTTTAAATGGAACACCCTATATTTTATACTTTACTTTCAACCCTCTTGAGAAGCTGATAAAAATAGTATAATATAGTATGGGTCTATTATGGACGGTTGGTTAGTTATGGGCAAATTTGTGGCAAAAACATGTACACATTGAAAACTATTGCAGAAGCGTTCCTAGCAAAGATAGCATCATTATTTATACACTAGAAAATTTTCCACATCATAAAGAATAATACGCATCGGCTTTGGTTCTCTTTTATTTATAATGCTATACAGGGTGTCAACATACGCAAAACAATGGATAACTATTTTTTTTTTAATGGAACACCCTATATAAGTTGCCACCAATGTATGGCATTTTTAATAAGCTTTCCAATGATATACAGTTTGTATAACAAAATATTAAGAATTCTTGAGATGTATCAATAAAAACATATTTGTTTTGTCACCTTCTGCTGATTTTTGGATTTTCAGCCAAAATGATCCATTTTCGGGAAAAATTATAAGACACCAAAGTGGTTTCCGATCGACATAGGTTTTCAACTTTTAAGATAATGCGTGCATTGCCCGCCAGAGCACGCAAAATCGTGACCGTATATGCATTTTAGCGTTTTCTTTTCAATTTTTTTATTAATAAATTGCACTATACTTTATTTTCCGCACCCTCTAGCGGAAAAACGGGAAATTATAGGGAAAATAAAATGGCCCATATCGATTGAAAATGTTCCGCTCTACAACTCTTAATAAAAGCATTTTTTGCCAAAAATGCATAGTTTTCCCTAAAAATGCAAATTGAAAATGTATATATACAATTTTTGCGTTTTCAATGGTTTTTTGCATTTTTAGCGAAAATTAAAAGGCAAAAATTGCATCTTTTAAAAGAGGTAGAGCGGAATATTTTCAATCGATGAAGGCCATTTAAATAATTCTATAATTACCCGTTTTTCTGCTTTTCGTGGAAAATAAAGTATGGAGCAATTAATCAACAACAAATTTGAGAAAAACGCTAAAATGCATATACGGTCACGATTTTGCGCACTATGGCGGGCAATGCACGCATTATTGGAAAAGTCGAATAATATATCGATCTAAAATTTTCCGCTCTACAATTTTGGTCTCTTATTATTGTTTCAGAAAATGCATAGTTTTGGCTGAAAATCCAAAAATGAGCAGGAGGTGATAAAAGAAAAAATGTTTTTATGGATAAATCTTAAGAATCCTTAATATTTCATTATTCAAATTGTACATCATTGGAAAGCTTATTAAAAATTCCATGCATTGGTGGCAAGATATATAGGGTGTTCCATGTGAAATAAAATAGTTATCCATTATTTTGCGTATGTTGACACCGATTTGTATTATTCTTCATGATGTGGAAAATTCTTTAATGTATAAAAAATGACGCTAGCTTTGCTAGGAGCGCTTCTGCAATTTTTACAACGTGTCCTTGTTTTTGCCACAAATTTGCCCATAACTAACCAATCGTCCATAATAGACCCATAGTATCTTATACTATTTTGATCAGCTTCTCAAGAGGGTTGAAGATAAAGTATAAAATATAGGGTGTTCCATTTAAAAAAACATAACTTTGGTCTGTTATGTATATTGGGACACCCTGTACAAAAACATACATATTTTTAAAATATGTAGAATAAGTGTCGGTACCAGTTCAGGAAAACTAGAAGTCGATATCTCAAATAGCAAATAAGTTATGGGGCTTTTACAGATCCCTGGGTCACCCGGTAATATTCAGCCTGTTATTAACTTATTCAATAAATCTGCAATAAGTGAGGTTGTCTTTAGTTAATATGGTTAAAGTATCCGACTGATGCAGCATCACCGCTCAATTAAACCAGAACGTACTTCTCGAATTTGCAATATGGCATTTCTCGATACGACGAATTTTTTGTATGGGTACGTTCGTACCCACGGCATTATCCAGTACAATTTTAATTGTATTTATATAGAGAATGTTTCTACGTTTGTTTAAATTATTGGCAGATTAAAATCGTGGTTTAGTGGGCTCGGAAAACAATTGCTATTATAGTCTGGTCGGATGATTTAGTGCGGCGTTATTGTTCTCGTGATGATATCCAATCTGTACGGTGGTCAGATCGAGGATCTGTGCCAATGGCTATTTGTGAAAATCTAAGATTTAAACAATAATTTATATGCGCGTGTAAATATGTGGTAGCATGTGGGACGCAGCAGTGCATCACGCTTCTGGCAAACGATTACATCCAAGATATCGAGGAGGAGCTGCTTGTTGGTTCCAGTCAGCATTGAATTGTATGAACATTATCAACTGCTGAAATTCTGTTGGGTACTTCACTACCGGGAACCATTAGCGCGACCGCATAAATTTGGTTACAATAGACATAAAATTAACGATCGATCCGGGAAAAGGTATAAACCCTCTCTCACTCTCTTCTATTATAGATTTTTTTATGGTCCCGACGTCGAAGGTGCACAATTCAGCCATAAAATGGATGGAATCATCGTAAACGTCTCTATCAAAGGCTACACCTAGAATACTAACAACCGGCGACGGCCTCTTCTAGGAATACCTCCGCCAGTAAAACTGGATTACACTTACTGCACACGGAGCTCCCGAACGCATCCACACGGATTTCTTTAATTAGGCACCCGAATTTAATGGAACGATATCATTATTAAAATAACTCTCCCGTCGTCTTGTAATCTCTATTAGCCTCCGATACCGTAAAACAACTTGTTACATTTTACCCGGGCTACTTTATTTAATTACTCGTCCTTTTATCGTGAGAATATGTGCTCAATATTTCGGATATTTTGAGGGTTATAGCGATAATATCTAAAATAATTATGATTATGTTGATCAACACCATTGAAAATCCAGAAATATCTGAAATATAAAGTGAAATATATTCGTTTCTAAAGAACCGATCAAGTAGTTTGTTTTTTGATTAGATATACTTTGATCAATGGATCTTTGCGTGCACGTTATAAATAGCTGAACATTTTCATGTGTTTACTCTGATTAAGCGTAATCATGTCGTCCAAGTATTCGGTAATGACGCACACGCAAAGATCCATTGATCAAACCATAGCAGTCAATTTCGCATGCTATGAAAAAACGAAGATCCTAACATTAAGTAAAACTAATATCGGTCCAGTAATTTTGTTGCCTACAATTTTTAATACTTCAAAATTAGCAGTTCTAATTAAATCTTATTGAACTGTACCAAAAACTACTATTGAAATATCAACTACAAACTCAGACGTTCATTCACTTACATAACAAACGTATGCTTCCAGAAGTAGACAAGGCGCCTCCCGTTGACCATATACAGGCCCGGATTCCGGTGTCGATCTCTTCAGCTTTTAATTTCCAAACGGGAAGATTTAATCGCGGCCCTCGCCGAACTAATTACGCCGTAAAGCATTTTACGAGTTCCTCATATTTGCTGAATTCTTTAATGGCGGCGAAGAAGAGGTTTCCAGAAAAGACGCCGCCGCCGCCGACAGGAATTCTCTTCGATTTCTCAATTCAGCGGCGAGAGGAAAAGTCGTTAAATTCTCTTTGAATTGAGGGTACCGGGATAATTATAATTGAAGTGAGTCATTACGTAAGTAAATGGTATTTATGTTCTATCAGTACAACTGGTAAATCAAGAAGATTTCGAAAATTGTCAATGTGTAAGCATTATCAATGATGATAATGATCTATTGGGATTAAAACTTTTCTTTGAATGGTTCGAATGTAGATAAATTTTCACAAATAGGCTTTGTATTTATATAGCAAAGTGCTAAAGAAAGTGTTTGATTATTATTATTATTATTATTCGTCTTCTCGATTCACTCACCGGGGAGGATTTGTGTGCACGGACCACGCCAAGTGCACACACATTTTATTATCAGCAGTAATATAACAAGAGGGTGAGAATAAATTTAACAGATTTTTCGAGAGCAACAATCTCGTGATTAAGAGAATCTGTCAAATTATTTTCAAATTTATCGAACCCTCGAGTTGTATTTGATTTGATTATTTTTTGATCAATTATCAATTTCTGCGATCGGAATCGTACCGAATCAATTTATATCAGCCATGTTTATGTAAGCCACAAACGTCAAAACGAAACTAAACACGATGCGAAAAAAAAGTACTTAGCTTAAATTGTCCTTGAAGCACTGGCGGCGATGTTAATGTCCATGATCTTGAATCCACTGGTGGCGGCTGAATTAGTATCGCTTAGTAGCAAATTTCTGGAAGTGGTAGGGTTGAGGCCAACGGGTGAACAGAACCGTTTTTTTTGCACGCACATGGCGAGATAATATGGCGAGTCGTGAAATCGGCGTTGTTTATATTTCTCGTTACTCAGCAGGCTCGTTGTTTTTTTCCCGACGTCTAGATTTTCAGAATTGCAATAGACCACGGACCGGCTGAACAATAGTTGTTAATCAATTGTTAAACTTTTTCTACATGAGATTCTTTCCTTTCTCAGTTAAATAATGCCGTGCACACACATGACCGAAATTGAGAGTTTCTATTGATTTTTAGAATCGTCAAAAAATAATCCAAAAATGATATAGAGCCACGGAGCCATGGCACTACCTGTAGTTTCAAGCTCAGCAAGAATATTTAATTAATTCTTAAAACACTTCTTTGCCGGTTACTTTGGTCTAAGAAGATATATAGTTTTTTCTTTCCTCAAAAAAGGAGGGAGGTAGGGTATATTGTATAAGTGGCTATACCATCAACATGCTCCACGAGCCGCCACTGGTTATTACGGTTCGTAGTTAAACATGCATTTTTTTAATTGCGTTCAAAATTGAGCAATTTCAAAAATAAATAAAAAATATTAGAAATTATTTAAAAATTCTGAAATAATTCTACACAACTCCCAAATGATTATATTTTAAGAATATAATCAACTTCTTCAACTCCAACAATGGTTTAATGAGTTATAACTGTTTGTTGTTAAACAAGCACTTTTTAATTGCGTTCAAAAATGAACATTTTCAAAAATAAATAAAAAATATTAGAAATTGTTTAAAAATTCTGAAAAAATTCTTCACAACTCCCAAATCAATATATTTTAAGATCATAATCAACTTCTTAAATTCCAACAATGTTTTAATGAGTTATAACTGTTGGTTGTTAAACAAGCATTTTTTAATTGCGTTCAAAAATGAACATTTTCAAAAATAAATAAAAAATATTAGAAATTGTTTAAAAATTCTGAAATAATTCTACACAACTCCCAAATCATTATATTTTAAGAATATAATCAACTTCTTAAACTCCAACAATGGTTTAATGAGTTATAACTGTTTGTTGTTAAACAAGCATTTTTTAATTGCGTTCAAAATTGAGCATTTTCTAAAATAAATAAAAAATAGTAGAAATTATTTAAAAATTCTGAAATAATTCTACACAACTCCCAAATGATTATATTTTAAGAATATAATCAACTTCTAAAATTCCAACAATGTTTTAACAAGTTATAACTGTTTGTTATTAAACAAGCATTTTTCAATTGCGTTCAAAAATGAACATTTTCAAAAATAAATAAAAAATATTATAAATTGTTTAAAAATTCTGAAATAATTCTACACAACTCCCAAATGATTATATTTTAAGAATATAATCAACTTCTAAAATTCCAACAATGTTTTAACAAGTTATAACTGTTTGTTATTAAACAAGCATTTTTCAATTGCGTTCAAAAATGAACATTTTCAAAAATAAATAAAAAATATTATAAATTGTTTAAAAATTCTGAAATAATTCTACACAACTCCCAAATGATTATATTTTAAGAATATAATCAACTTCTTAAATTCCAACAATGTTTTAACAAGTTATAACTGTTTGTTGTTAAACAAGCATTTTTTAATTGCGTTCAAAAATGAACATTTTCAAAAATAAATAAAAAATATTAGAAATTATTTAAAAATTCTGAAATAATTCTACACAACTCCCAAATGATTATATTTTAAGAATATAATCAACTTCTTCAACTCCAACAATGGTTTAATGAGTTATAACTGTTTGTTGTTAAACAAGCACTTTTTAATTGCGTTCAAAAATGAACATTTTCAAAAATAAATAAAAAATATTAGAAATTGTTTAAAAATTCTGAAAAAATTCTTCACAACTCCCAAATCAATATATTTTAAGATCATAATCAACTTCTTAAATTCCAACAATGTTTTAATGAGTTATAACTGTTGGTTGTTAAACAAGCATTTTTTAATTGCGTTCAAAAATGAACATTTTCAAAAATAAATAAAAAATATTAGAAATTGTTTAAAAATTCTGAAATAATTCTACACAACTCCCAAATCATTATATTTTAAGAATATAATCAACTTCTTAAACTCCAACAATGGTTTAATGAGTTATAACTGTTTGTTGTTAAACAAGCATTTTTTAATTGCGTTCAAAATTGAGCATTTTCTAAAATAAATAAAAAATAGTAGAAATTATTTAAAAATTCTGAAATAATTCTACACAACTCCCAAATGATTATATTTTAAGAATATAATCAACTTCTAAAATTCCAACAATGTTTTAACAAGTTATAACTGTTTGTTATTAAACAAGCATTTTTCAATTGCGTTCAAAAATGAACATTTTCAAAAATAAATAAAAAATATTATAAATTGTTTAAAAATTCTGAAATAATTCTACACAACTCCCAAATGATTATATTTTAAGAATATAATCAACTTCTAAAATTCCAACAATGTTTTAACAAGTTATAACTGTTTGTTATTAAACAAGCATTTTTCAATTGCGTTCAAAAATGAACATTTTCAAAAATAAATAAAAAATATTATAAATTGTTTAAAAATTCTGAAATAATTCTACACAACTCCCAAATGATTATATTTTAAGAATATAATCAACTTCTTAAATTCCAACAATGTTTTAACAAGTTATAACTGTTTGTTGTTAAACAAGCATTTTTTAATTGCGTTCAAAAATGAACATTTTCAAAAATAAATAAAAAATATTAGAAATTGTTTAAAAATTCTGAAATAATTCTACACAACTCCCAAATGATTATATTTTAAGAATATAATCAACTTCTTAAATTCCAACAATGTTTTAACAAGTTATAACTGTTTGTTGTTAAACAAGCATTTTTTAATTGCGTTCAAAAATGAACATTTTCAAAAATAAATAAAAAATATTAGAAATTGTTTAAAAATTCTGAAATAATTCTACACTACTCCCAAATCATTATATTTTAAGAATATAATCAACTTCTTAAACTCCAACAATGGTTTAATGAGTTATAACTGTTTGTTGTTAAACAAACATTTTTTAATTGCGTTCAAAAATGAACATTTTCAAAAATAAATAAAAAATATTAGAAATTGTTTAAAAATTCTAAAATAATTCTACACACTCCCAAATGATTATATTTTAAGAATACAATCAACTTCTAAAATTCCAACAATGTTTTAACAAGTTATAACTGTTTGTTGTTAAACAAGCATTTTTTAATTGCGTTCAAAAATGAACATTTTCAAAAATAAATAAAAAATATTAGAAATTGTTTAAAAATTCTGAAATAATTCTACACAACTCCCAAATCATTATATTTTAAGAATATAATCAACTTCTTAAACTCCAACAATGGTTTAATGAGTTATAACTGTTTGTTGTTAAACAAACATTTTTTAATTGCGTTCAAAATTGAGCATTTTCTAAAATAAATAAAAAATAGTAGAAATTATTTAAAAATTCTAAAATAATTCTACACAACTCCCAAATGATTATATAATCGACTTCTAAAATTCTAACAATGTTTTAACAAGTTATAACTGTTTGTTGTTAAACAAGCTTTTTTTAATTGCCTTCAAAAATGAACATTTTCAAAAATAAATAAAAAATATTAGAAATTGTTTAAAAATTCTGAAATAATTCTACACAACTCCCAAATCATTATATTTTAAGATTATAATCAACTTCTTAAATTCCAACAATGTTTTAATGAGTTATAACTGTTTGTTGTTAAACAAGAATTTTTTAATTACGTTCAAAATTGAGCATTTTCTAAAATAAATAAAAAATAGTAGAAATTGTTTAAAAATTCTGAAATAATTGTAAACAACTCCCACATTATTATATTTTAAGAATATAATCAACTTCTTAAACTCCAACAATGGTTTAATGAGTTATAACTGTTCGTTGTTAAACAAGCATTTTTTAATTGCTTTAAAAATTGAGCATTTTCTAAAAAATTTTCTTATAAATATATGTCCGAAAACGGTTCGTTTTCAAGATACAGGGTGTTGATTTTTTTTTATTAATTTTTATTAAGCCTATTGCATTTGAATGAAATTATTGTTTACAACGATGTTCGAACTGATGACCATTTGCTTTAATACAAAGAAAGAAAAACGAAAAGACATGTTGTTCTTATTAAAATAGATGTAGATTAAAAAAATAAATTTTTTAAAGATAACTTTTGCCCAGATGACCAGGTTTATAAAATTCTTTCGGAAAAGTCTTGTATTCATCTGAAATGACCAAAATGTGCAAGTCGTCGTTGTTTTTTGGTTTTCAGAAGATAACTCTTGCACGGATCCCCAAATTTAGCAAATTCTTCCAGAAAAGTGTTGTACTCATTGAATAGATGCTGATAGGACCAAAAAATTAAATTTGTCTTTCAATTATTTTCTGGTTTTTGAGGATAACTCTTGAACGGATAAACCATATTTTGATCATTCTTGTATTCAAGTATTGTACTTAACGAATAGATGTAGATAAAATTAAAAAAAAAATTGGTTGTTCAATTGTCTTGTGGTTTTGAGGAGACAACTCTTCAATAAAAAAGCAGATTTTAAAAATTCGTCCGGAAATGTGTTGTACTTATTAAATAAATATAGATAAGACCAAAAAATTTCATTTGCCTACAATTTTTAGTTTCTCCATTACGAAGTACGAGCAAGTATTTTGATCGTGATTTTTTTTTCAATTTTTTTTTTACGGAAATATCCGTTTTGAGGTCCCTAGACGCCATTTTAACAATTTCTGGAAAAAAAAAAGTTTGTGACTGTGTGTGTGTGTCTGCGTCATATTCTGAAGAACTGAAAAGCTTTTGGTAAAATTTCGTACGCCGGAAGTGGGTGTTTACCTTAACTGTTTTTTGTTTTTTGCTAATATCTTCTTAAATATGAAAAATATCACAAAAACATATAAACAAACATTGAAGACAATAAAGAAATGAACAAATCATTTCTATTCGAGAAAAAAATTTATTAATTTTTTTTTCATTTTTGGTTTATAATTATGAAATGACAATAGTTACAGCAAATTTATGTTAATAATAATTGTAGAGAATGCCAAAATGAACAACTTATAAAGAATAATTTTTTTTTCGAAATCTCTTTAGTTTTTGAGTAAACTGAGTTTTTGAATTTGAAGTATAATTTTTCCATCTTTCATAATTTTGACGTTTTAAATGTCAGTTTGATTCGAATCTACAAAACGCTCGATGTACATTTAAAATACGATTTAAATTGAAAATAAACCATGAAAGCGTTAATATAAATGATACCATCAAGTCGGAGAAAGGCCATATCGCCATTTTTTTTAAGAAACAGTTTCAAAATTCCTAACGTTCCAAAATCGTGTGTCATGATATTTCCCTACACGTTTCTTTAATAATTGGCATTCAAATATGGATTAAACGTGAGCGAACTAATTTGTTCGATATTAAATAAACAACGCAATAACCCTGCCATAGTTAGCAACAATTCAATTACCCGAGATGGATTTTAGCATAATCTCCCATTGTTGGTAAACGAACGAAATTCATCAATCACGCAGGAAACAATTGTACAGGTGTTTTCGTCGGCGGAACGACACGATGAAATTGAAATTTACGTCGGATAGGGTCATACATCACGAAATATTCAAGAAAACAATGAAACAAGGAAATTACACGGCGAGTCGTCTTGTAAAATCAGCGTTAGGAAAGTAATTACGTCTCCCCGCGCTCGCCGTGTAATTAATTCTAATGAGCGTGTGTGTGCAAAAGTAAAAACACGCATAAATTTGAATGAATTTTCGCGGTTTCGTTGCAGTTTTCGTGGTTGCCTCGTGGAAATGCCAAATAATACCATTGATTATTTTTATGTGGACGTTTTGTGGATATAGTTTGAATTATTAATTAATTGTAATCGGTTATGACAATCACGATTTTTTTATTGTTATGAAATTTGTCTAACAAAAACGGTACACCTAAAGTGATAAAATAGAAGTTAGTCAAGAAATAAATCTTATTCCAATAAATTAAAATAGTAACCATAATTTAAACATTTAAATGCACATAAATATAAAATATTGACCTCCGGTCGATAGCCAATTAAGAATTGCGGAAAACCATAAATGTTTATATGTATGTATTTATAATTGTATCAATTCTTAAATAAAGATGTTTGTATATATAAAATATTTAGGCTGAAAGACAGATGGACAGTTAATAATAGTGATATGCCAAAAAAAATTTAATGCATCTTAACAATGTGTACATTACTATAGTTTGATCAAGGGATCTTTGCGAGTGCGTCATTACCGAAAACTGAGTGGACGACATACGAAACACATTATTGCGTCTAATTTAACTTGTCGTAGAGGGGGAGTGAGCGCGTGAAAGTCATGTCGGAACTAGGTTCGGTTTTCTATGGCATGCAAGCAAAGATCCATTCATAATGACATAAATATATTCATATAAAATACTTCAATATTGGGTTCGTCGCTTTTGTCGGTGACTTCAACTTCGGGTTCGTCGTCCATGCAGGTGATTTCAACGTTATGCGGTCTCACCAAATATTAATTAAACACCGGCATTAACAGCCGATTAATATTCGATACGAATAATAAATAAATTGAAAATGGGTCATCTTGGGTCATAGGTTATCACGGAAAATGGGTTTGGAGGACGCGCACACTTTCCTCGCATCTCGAAGCCATTGACACTTTTACTGCTCCGTCGATAAATTTTAATTGGGTGTCAAATAAAACGGCGGACTGTAAATTAGAGGAAAAAAAGGAAAGAGATGAGATACCACGCGGATAGCGGACCGATACCTCTTCACTTTTTTTCCTTGGTTTTTTGATGTCACGTTATCTCGGACCAATTCACTCCGGTGGCTAATTGAACTTTCTTGTCGAGATAACGAAATCGGTCTCTATAATTATAAATAAAGCACCCGTGTACTGCCAGTAGCGCCGTAGTTAATTGTCCGTACTCTGAGTTATTTTCCATTACACAATTTAATTGTCCGTCGTGTTCATAGGTAATAATCTATAAGCACACTTTTAAAAGGGCACTGAATCGAATTAAGGTAATGTTGAAGTTAATGTAAGGTGACCAGACGTCCTGATTTTGGTAATAATTTGGGATTTAAACTTTTGTTGGAATGGTTCGAATGTTGATGAAGTTTCACAAACAGGCCATACTGTTACTTGTATCCGTACACATCGATATGTCTGAATGACGGTAGATATTTGGACGTTGCCCGATGAAACGTAAATCGGGATTAAAACGTTTTCGAATTTAATGACCCCGAGGGGCATTTCTCCCATAAAAGCGGAGTCAATTAGTCTCGTTTCGTTTAAATATTGTCCGTTATCAAACATCGGCCGTTCGTTCCCATCCATCCATCCATCCCGGTTGATTTATTCCCCGCCGCCGTATAAAGAACTCGCTATATCTTTTCGTTCAAGAAGTCATATGTAAACTGGTTAAGTCGTTGTATCGCGCAGCTACCGTGTTACACGGTATGCTAATGTCCCCGGTTAATCTGTCCGCCGGTGCAATGTGTCTCTGTTACACATCTCTTCGCTCTCCGGATTGAATTGTAGAAGCACTTAGCCGTACCTACCTTCTAAGGTAAGTGCTAAATTTAACGCATCGGTTTTAATTATTGCAAGAATTACAAAGTTTTTTCTTATTTAAATTTGAGACAATCTTACTTGTTGTTGTTGCAGATGCAGATACAATTTCGTCTTTATGAGTTTTTTCTTACTTACAATAATATTAATTACGATTTGAATGACTGTTCTGAAGTTCAACAGTGGTACAATCTTGTACAATTGTTCTGGCACGCTACGGAATTTTGGACGTGATATTTTTTTCGAAGGCGAGGAGTTCGTCGGATCGAATCTATTATTCCGATGATTTTTATAGACTGCGTTCTTGCAGCGGTAAGATCCGTTAGTGTGGTGGAGAGCCACGACCACTCCCAGGAGCCGCTAAGAGTTCTTCCACGGAATACTAATCAACAGGTGCTCGCACAGATAACGCGCAGCTACTGTTTAATATCGCCTAAATTACCGAGACATCGCTGCACGTCTTTTTAGGATACACATACACTCAGAAACCGTGCCCACTACGTACTAGGTAGGTTAGGTGGGTATATCCTTATAGGCCGTGGTAGCTTTTTCTCTCTGGACGTAATCGATCCACCACAATCGTCGAGACTGATTGGTGTCATTACCGGGCATTCCGATCGACTAACACTGGTATTAAGTTATTACGTGTAGGTAAATTTGGGGTGGCCGGCATTTATTAGCCTACGCGCTCCCGTGTGTGTGTGGCGCTGCTGATATCTACTCGCTTGAAAAATTTCACTTCATTACCTACGTTTTTATGTCTCTTCGGCATCATCTGTCAATTAGGAGGAGCCCCGTAGACGATATTCAAATTTGATGAATTAATCAATTCAATGATAAAGTCATAAAGACCACTTAGAGCTGACAGTCGATGTTTGTAAACAACCATTGGTATTTTTAGAAAGCAATTTCCCAATCAGATAACGGAATAATTGGTAGTTGGATTTTCTTAATGTTAACGATTTCTCTTAAAATACTGCATTTTATAATCTACTTGAGAAAATTGCTTGTGACTAATTATTCAAAGGAGTAACTCGATTATCAAACGATAAATAACTAGTATAAGAGGCAATGCTGGTATGCAGTTACTAGAAATGGACGAAACTGTTACTTTTGAATCAGGTTGATAACTGTGATTGCTACTTTTCAGTATCAGATGACAGTAATCATCGTAAACACCTTCTGAAACTATTAATGATTTCCCAAAAATGTTTGCTAATGATTTCACAGTGCAAAATTTTTGAAGTCATCGAGTGCAAACTCATTCATTCGTGTGGAATTTCTCGAAGTGCTTATCGAAACTGCAAGCTGTAGCCGCTTTGCAAGTTGTAACTGTAGATTTTATGGCCTCATGTATACAATTATAAATCTTCAGAACATTATAATACTGGAAAATGCCTTTTTCACATTTTCCAGCCGTATTTGTTCGACATCGCGAAAATCAAAAATTTCAAAAATCTATAACGGGCTTGAAAATGTTTGGATTTTCAAAAACATAAATTATTTCAGTAGTGTGAGATTTTCTTAATTAAGAATAATTTTTCTGTAATTTTTCCGTTATGTTACAATTTTTTTCTTAATTTTTCTTTATTCGACGTTTTCGACGTCGTGAAAATCAAAAATTTAAAAAATCTGTAACTCGCTTGAAAATTATTGGATTTTCAAAAATTGAAGTTATTTGAGTAGAGTGAAGTTTAAATAATTAGGATAAATTTTTGTGAAATTTCTCCGACACGTTTACTATTTTTTTCTTAATTTTCCTTTCTTCGGTGCAGAAATGTTTGACGTCGTGAAAATCAAAAATTTCAAAAATCTGTAACTCGCTTAAAAATAATTGGATTTTGAAAAATTTAAGTTATCTGAGTAGAGTGAGGTTTTAATAATTAGGGTAAATTTTTGTGAAATTTCTCCGCTACGTTTACTATTTTTTTCTTAATTTTCCTTTCTTCGGTGCAGAAATGTTTGACGTCGTGAAAATCAAAAATTTCAAAAATCTGTAACTCGCTTGAAAATTATTGGATTTTTAAAAATTAAAGTTATCTGAGCAGAGTGAGGTTTTAATAATTAGGATAAATTTTTGTGAAATTTCTCCGATACGTTTACTATTTTTTTCTTAATTTTTCTTTCTTCGGTGCACAAATCAAATATTTCAAAAATCTGTAACTCGCTTGAAAATTATTGGATTTTTAAGAATCAAAGTTATCTGAGTAGAGTGAGGTTTTGATAATTAGGATAATTTTTTGTAAAATATCTCCGATACGTTTACTATTTTTTTCCTAATTTTTCTTTCTTCGGTACACAAATGTTTGACGTCGTGAAAATCAAAAATTTCAAAATTCTGTAACTCGCTTGAAAATTATTGGATTTTCAAAAATCGAAATTATCTGAGTAGAGTGAGGTTTTAATAATTAGGATACATTTTTGTGAAATTTCCCCGCTACGTTTACTATTTTTTTCTTAATTTTCCTTTCTTCGGTGCAGAAATGTTTGACGTCGTAAAAATCAATAATTTAAAAGTCTGTAACTCACTTGAAAATTATTGGATTTTCAAAAATCAAAGTTATTTGAGTAGAGTGATGTTTTAATAATAAGAACAAATTTTTGTGAAATTTCTCCGCTACGTTTACTATTTTTTTCCTAATTTTTCTTTCTTCGGTGCAAAAATGTTTGACGTCGTGAAAATCAAAAATTTCAAAAATCTGCAACTCGCTTGAAAATTATTGGATTTACAAAAATTGAAGTTATCTGAGTAGAGTAAGGTTTTAATAATTGGGATAAATTTTTGTGAAATTTCTCCAATACGTTTACTATTTTTTTCTTAATTTTTTTTTTCTTCGGTGCAAAAATGTTTGACGTCGTGAAAATCAAAAATTTCAAAAATCTGCAACTCGCTTGAAAATTATTGGATTTACAAAAATTGAAGTTATCTGAGTAGAGTAAGGTTTTAATAATTGGGATAAATTTTTGTGAAATTTCTCCAATACGTTTACTATTTTTTTCTTAATTTTTTTTTTCTTCGGTGCACAAATGTTTGACGTCGTGAAAATCAAAAATTTCAAAAATCTGTAACTCTCTTGAAAATTATTGGATCTTCAAAAATCGAAGTTATCTGAGTAGAGTGAGGTTTTAATAATTAGGATACATTTTTGTGAAATTTCCCCGCTACGTTTACTATTTTTTTCTTAATTTTCCTTTCTTCGGTGCAGAAATGTTTGACGTCGTAAAAATCAATAATTTAAAAATCTGTAACTCACTTGAAAATTATTGGATTTTCAAAAATCAAAGTTATTTGAGTAGAGTGATGTTTTAATAATAAGAACAAATTTTTGTGAAATTTCTCCGCTACGTTTACTATTTTTTTCCTAATTTTTCTTTCTTCGGTGCAAAAATGTTTGACGTCATGAAAATCAAAAATTTCAAAAATCTGCAACTCGCTTGAAAATTATTGGATTTACAAAAATTGAAGTTATCTGAGTAGAGTAAGGTTTTAATAATTGGGATAAATTTTTGTGAAATTTCTCCAATACGTTTACTATTTTTTTCTTAATTTTTTTTTTCTTCGGTGCACAAATGTTTGACGTCGTGAAAATCAAAAATTTCAAAAATCTGTAACTCGCTTGAAAATTATTGGATTTTCAAAAATTAAAGTTATCTGAGCAGAGTGAGGTTTTAATAATTAGGATAAATTTTTGTAAAATTTCTCCGATACGTTTACTATTTTTTTCTTAATTTTTCTTTCTTCGGTGCACAAATCAAAAATTTCAAAAATCTGTAACTCGCTTGAAAATTATTGGATTTTCAAGAATCAAAGTTATCTGAGTAGAGTGAGGTTTTGATAATTAGGATACATTTTTGTGAAATTTCTCCGATACGTTCACTATTTTTTTCCTAATTTTTCTTTCTTCCGTGCACAAATGTTTGACGTCATGAAAATCAAAAATTTCAAAAATCTGCAACTCGCTTCAAAATCATTGCATTTAAAAAAATTGAAGTTATCTGAGTAGAGTGAGGTTCTGATAATTAGGATAAATTTTTGTGAAATTTCTCCGATACGTTTACTATTTTTTTCTTAATATTTTTTCTTCGGTGCACAAATCAAACATTTTAAAAATCTGTAACTCGTTTGAAAATTATTGGATTTTCAAAAATTGAAGTTATCTGAGTAGAGTGAGGTTTTAATAATTAGGATACATTTTTGTGAAATTTCTCCAATACGTTTACAATTTTTTTCCTAATTTTTCTTTTTTCGGTGCACAAATGTTTTACGTCGTGAAAATCAAAAATTTAAAAAATCTGTAACTCGCTTAAAAATTATTGGATTTTCAAAAATTTAAGTTATTTGAGTAGAGTGAGGTTTTGATAATTAGGACACATTTCTATAAAATTTTTGTAATATCTTTATTATTTTTTTCTTAATTTTTCTTTCTTCGGTGCACAAATGTTTGACGTCGTGAAAATCAAAAATTTCAAAAATCTGTAACTCGCTTGAAAATTATTGGATTTTCAAAAATTTAAGTTATTTGAGTAGAGTGAGGTTTTGATAATTAGGATACATTTTTATGAAATTTTTGTAATACCTTTACTATTTTTTTTCTTAATTTTTCTTGCTTCGGTGCACAAATGTTTGACGTCGTGAAAACCAAAAATTTCAAAAATCTGTAACTCGCTTGAAAATTATTGGATTTTAAAAAATTGAAGTTATCTGAGTAGAGTAAGGTTTTAATAATAAGGATAAATTTTTGTGAAATTTACCCGATACGTTTACTATTTTTTTCTTAATTTTTCTTTCTTCAGTGCACAAATGTTTGACGTCGTGGAAATCAAAAATTTTAAAAATCTGTAACTCGCTTGAAAATTATTGTATTTTCAAAAATTGAAGTTATCTGAGTAGAGTGAGGTTTTAATAATAAGGGTAAATTTTTGTGAAATTTCTCCGACACGTTCACTATTTTTTCCCTAATTTTTCTTTCTTCGGTGCACAAATGTTTGACGTCGTGAAAATAAAAAAATTCAAAAATCTGTAGCTCGCTTGAAAAATTTTGGATTTTCAAAAATTGAAGTTACTGAGTAGAGTGAGTAAAGTATTGGTATTTGCTTTCATTCGATTGATTTCGTAACTAGTACATGTTTCTGAAGCTCGTAAATTATTCGTCCCGATATCGAATTCCCATGGCAATATTTCTCACAATCACACGATCGTAAAGATCCCTATCTGATTTATCCATCGGGCTACTATTACAATTTATTATCACCCCACCGTTAATTATTCGGACACTTTATTGTTTCTTTTTGTGTGTTGGGCCCTGTTTACGAGCGGTAACTCTTGTGCGACTTCCGGTCCGGCGCGGGCCGTGTCCTTAACCCTCCTGCTTTTCGCTTTCGTACGTGTATGCCTAAAGTTTCATACACTAATAATGACAGAATTACAGTGGCGTAACATTAATATTTGATAATTTTTTTATACGACTTGTTTGGTCAGTTCATAAGGCCTCCTGGTTCTCGCCTAAAGTTTAATACACTAATGATGGCAGGATTGGTGTACAGCAATATTTGATAAAAAATTTATACGACTGGGTAAATAATTTATAACTGTGTTGGTCAGTACCTACAATATCCGATAATTTGTTTTGGTCAGTTCATAAGAGCGAACGAATTGAGCTTTAGGTATATATTTTCAGCATGTGCGAGAGTGGGGCCGTTTTTAAAATGGAAAAGCGAACGTTTAAATAAAAGGAAATCGTACATCAAGTCGGGGGCCTCACAATGGGATAGTTTGGGTCAAGCGGAGTGACTCCTGACGTGACTTTCGTACATGTAAAAATGGTATAATGGAATAGGTGTACGTGCGGCTACGACCTCTGCCATCACATCCGACGGACGGACCGACGGAGGAAGTTGATGTACACGCATCATCCATTGTTTTGACAATCTAATACGTTTTACGACGAGTAGGAAATTCCATTAGCATTTTACCATTAGGCCGGAGGACGGAAAACGTGCGATCGTGTCGTCGAGATATCGGCGGAGGAGTCGCGTCGATTCCATAAGAGATTCTTCGACGGGAGACGTGAGACGTTCTTACGAAACACGTGAAAATAGAGAATCATGAAGACTTCCAGCTTACAATTTTTCAACAAGGGCGTCTAAGCGATTCCTGGATATATTCATCAGCTCTTTAACACTTAATGTTCCCTTAAGGATTCATGCTTATTTATTTTTAATAATCAAATTTTTTATATAGTCAAATATTTAGGAATTGATACAGAAACTAGTCGGAATCAAAAGTCAAACATTGGGAAAGCTTAATCGTTTTAAGCACTAAGTAAAACGAATAAAGTTTCTCAATTTTTTCAACAAATTCAACAAATAATGTTAACGTTATATTTTATATTCAAGACTACTGAGTTTGTGATGGTACCTTGTGGGATACCCAACGATCGATTTTTAAAGTTTCCACTTTATAATTGCAGCACTTTGCTATTTTTATTGTTCGACATGACCAACCTGTAACTACGCACAATCTTATCGTCGGATAAATTTTCTCAGCGATGAGTCATCCGGCGTTGTCCTTCGGGGAAAACGGCAGCAGCAGCAGTAAGTACATAGGTTGTGACAGCTAAAAATGTGTTAATCGCCGGCAGGATAATTAGAGTCCATGCGTGCCATTTAGTAATAATTATTAATGTGTCATTTTATTGCCACAATAATGTCTATATGTGAAATTCCGCGGCCGTTAGGTCAGAACGGAGAAAATAAAATTTGATTTATACGCGGGATCGTTATTAGCGCGCACACTTTGCCTCATTTATCATTCAGCTGGGACCCGCTGTAAAAGTGGGCAATGAATGAACGTCTTCATAGGCACGCAATTGCTTATTTTTGAAAAAAAAGTGTTAATGTTCACACAACTGACGACCATGTTGAATCGAGGCTTCCCCAGTTATATTTAAGGGCGAATCACTCCAAAAAAAAATCTCTTCTTAGAAGAATTTCGTGATTGATATAGATTTAAGACATGTGTTACACTTGGTTTATGGTATTCTAAACATAATAAACATCTTTAATGGCTTCTGGAAATAAGTGGTCGACTTGGAAATGTAAATTGTAACAATTTCACAATTCTTCACGTTCTATATTTTTTTCATTTTTTTCGTTGGAGATTCGACAATTCAAAATTTAGAATTTAAAAAAATTCGCAACTCTCAAGAAAATTGTTGGATTTTTAAAAGCCAAAATTATTTTGAAAGAATGATGTTTCCTAAACCAAATAAAATTTTTGTAAAATTTTATATTGCACGATCTATATTTTTTTCAATTTTTTTCGTTGGAGATTCGACAATTCAAAATTAAGAATTAAAAAAAAATCGCAACTCTCAAGAAAATTGTTGGATTTTTAAAAACCAAAATCATTTTGAAAGAATGATGTTTCCTAAACTAAGTAAATTTTTTGTAAAATTTTACCTGCGCGATCTATATTTTTTTTCAATTTTTTTCGTTGGAGATTCGACAATTCAAAATTTAGAATTAAAAAAATTCGCAACTCGCAAGAAAACTGTTGGATTTTTAAAAACGAAAATTATTATGAAAGAATGATGTTTCCTTAACTAAATAACATTTTTGTAGAATTTTACCAGCACGATCTATATTTTTTTCAATTTTTTTTGTTGTAGATTCGACAATTCAAAATTTAGAATTAAAAAAAATCGCAACTCGCAAGAAAATTGTTGGATTTTTAAAAACCAAAATTATTTTGAAAGAATGATGTTTCCTAAACTAAATTAAATTTTTTTAAATTTTACCTGCACGTTCTATATTTTTTTCAATTATTTTCGTTTGAGATTCGACAATTCAAAATTAAGAATTTAAAAAAATTCGCAACTCGCAAGAAAATTGTTGGATTTTTAAAAACCAAAATTATTTTGAAAGAATGATGTTTTCTAAACTAAATAACATTTTTGTAAAATTTTACCTGCACGATCTATATTTTTTTTTCAATTTTTTTCGTTGGAGATTCGTCAATTCAAAATTAAGAATTTAAAAAAAATCGCAACTCGCAAGAAAATTGTTGGATTTTTTAAAACCAAAATTATTTTGAAAGAATGATGTTTCCTAAACAAAATAAAACATTTTCGTGCACGATCTTTATTTTTTCAATTTTTTTTGTTGGAGATTCGACTATTCAAAATTTAGAATTAAAAAAAAATCGCAAGTCGCAAGAAAATTGTTGGATTTTTAAAAACCAAAATTATTTTGACAGAATAATGTTTCCTAAACTAAATTAAAATTTTGTAAAATTTTACCTGCACGATCTATATTTTTTTTTTCTTTTTCGTTGGTGATTCGACAATTCAAAATTAAGAATTTAAAAAAATTCGCAACTCGCAAGAAAATTGTTGGATTTTTAAAAACCATAATTATTTTGAAAGAATGATGTTTCCTAAACTAAATAAACATTTTGTAAAATTTTATATTGCGCATCTATATTTTTTTCAATTTTTTTCGTTGAAGATGCGACAATTCAAAATTAAGATTTTAAAAAAATTCGCAACTCGCAAGAAAATTGTTGGATTTTTAAAAACCAAAATTATTTTGAAAGAATAATGTTTCCTAAACTAAATTAAAAAAATCGTGCACCATCTATCTTTTTTTCAATTTTTTCCGTCGATGATTCGACAATTCAAAATTAAGAATTTAAAAAAAATCGCAACTCTCAAGAAAATTGTTGGATTTTAAAAAACCAAAATTATTTTGAAAGAATGATGTTTTTTAAACTAAATAAAAATTTTGTAAAATTTTATATTGCACGATCTAAATTTTGTTTCAATTTTTTTCGTTGTAGATTTGACAATTCAAAATTTAGGATTTAAAAAAACGCAACTCGCAAGAAAATTGTTGGACTTTTAAAAATCAAAAATATTTTGAAAAAATGATGTTTTTTAAACTAAATAAAAATTTTGTAAAATTTTATATTGCGCGATCTATATTTTTTTCAATTTTTTTCGTTGCAGATTCGACAATTTAAAAAAATTCGCAACTCTCAAGAAAATTGTTGGATTTTTAAAAGCCAAAATTATTTTGAAAGAATGATGTTTCCTAAACCAAATAAAAATTTTGTAAAATTTTATATTGAACGATCTATATTTTTTCAAATTTTTTTCCTTGGAGATTCGACAATTCAAAATTTAGAATTTAAAAAAAAAATGCAACTCGCAAGAAAATGGTTGGATTTTTAAAAACCAAAATTATTTTGAAAGAATGATGTTTTATAAATTAAACAAAAATTTTGTAAAATTTTACCTGCACGATCTATATTTTTTTTCTATTTTTTTCGTTGTAGATTCGACAATTCAAAATTAAGAATTTAAAAAAATCGCAACTCGCAAGAAAATTGTTAGATTTTTAAAAACAACAATTATTTTAAAAGAATGATGTTTCCTAAACTAAATTTAAATTTTGCAAAATTTCACCTGCACGATCTATATTTTTTTTCATTTTTTTGCGTTGGAGATTCGACAATTCAAAATTTAAAATTTAAAAAAATTCGCAACTCGCAAGAAAATTGTTGTATTTTAAAAAACCAAAATTATTTTGAAAGAATGATGTTTCCTAAACTAAATAAAAAAAATTCGTGCACGATCTATATTTTTTTCAATTTTTTTGCGTTGGAGATTCGACAATTCAAAATTTAAAATTAAAAAAAAATCGCAACTCGCAAGAAAATTGTTGGATTTTTAAAAACCAAAATTATTTTGAAAGAATGATGTTTCCTTAACTAAATAAAAAAATTTCGTGCACGATCTATATTTTTTTTATTTTTTTTTTCGTTGGAGATTCGACAATTCAAAATTAAGAATTTAAAAAAATCGCAACTCGCAAGAAAATTGTTGGATTTTTAAAAACAACAATTATTTTAAAAGAATGATGTTTCCTAAACTAAATTAAAATTTTGTAAAATTTTACCTGCACGATCTATATATTTTGTTCAATTTTTTTCGTTGGAGATTCGACAATTCAAAATTTAGAATTTAAAAAAATCGCAACTCGCAAGAAATTTGTTAGATTTCTAAAAACCAAAATTATTTTGAAATAATGATGTTTTCTAAACTAAATAAAATTTTTGTAAAATTTTACCTGCACGATCTATATTTTTTTTTTCAATTTTTTTCGTTGGATTAGACAATTCAAAATTTGGAATTAAAAAAAAAATGATTGATGAGTTAAAACATTAGCGGATTTACAATATCCAAAATGGATTTTAAAAAATTTAAATTTTGTACAATTTTAACCAGATGTTTTATATTTATTATAACTGTGTGTTAACATTAAAACTAAAATTTCAAAAAATTACAAATAATTGGTGGATTTTTGAAAATCAAAATTGTTTGAAAAAGAATTAGGTTTTTTAGTTTTTCTAGAATTTTCTATGTGTGTTTTAATTTATTTTTTATATACCGTGTGTCCCACCAAAAAGGCCCCAAGCTGTAGTGACTTTATTTTTGACTTAAATTGAAAAAAAACAAATATAATATTAAATCTCATCTTAATTGCCACAATCTGCTTGCAACAGATTTTTTTGTTTAGAGAGCGGCCATCTTGCCGTCATGACGTCATCAGCCATTTTTTAAATGCTCCAAAAAAAAAATTATTAAAACTTTTTTATGGAGAATTTTCCGTGCTATTGAACGATGTAATCATTTCAGGGGCTTGCATTACATTTTCTTTGAGAAAAACATAAACTCAAAACGAAAAAATGGTGATGTGGCAATCATGTTACTTTCTCCGACTTGATGGTATCATAGCCATTTATATTTACGTTTTCATGGTTTATTGAAATCATATTTGAAATGTACATCGAGCGTTGTGTAAACTCGGATAAAACTGACGTTTAAAACGTCAAAATAATGAAACATGGAAAAATGATACTTCAAATTCAAAAACTCGATTTACTCAAATTCCTTAGAAGTTGTTCATTTTGATATTCTCTACAATTATTATTCACACAAATTTGCTGTAACTATTATCGTTTCATAACTATAAACCAAAAATTGAAAAAAAATTATAAATAAAAAAATTAATAAATTTTTAAATAGCAATGATTTTATGAAAAATATTTCTTTGTTGTCTTCAATGTTTGTTTAAATGTTTTTGTGATATTTTTTATTTTTAAGAAAATATCGGCAAAAAACAAAAAACAGTAAAGGTAAAGTTGGATATGGATTTTTTTATTAATCAAAAGAATGTAAAAGTTTATCAAGCTATTAACCTCGGCAGATTTTGTTTTGTTAAATTTTATGGCACACTATTTCTTGCCATTTACTTTCTTTTTAATAGTAAAAAAAAATACGCGTGGCCGCATCGCTGAATTGAAGATGAATCATCACTTCGTGAGCGATTTTGTGTCTACATTTACATTATGTTCTCTGAACAATTATGGGCTTTCCGCGTCCCCTCTCTTGATATTCAAGATTCATCACTGCGAAATGTGTCACGACATTTTGGGACGGCTATAACAACATATCTAGATGCACTGATCGTTGGTAAGTAACATTTTTGCCAACTACGGCATTCTGTGACGAATAATTTGGTAATAATTCATATTGGATAAATACTGGATATCCAAGGACGATACGGCCATTTTAAGTCTAAAAAAATGACCGCATTAATATATTCAACTTCGAAAAAAAAAATTTAACATCTGATGATTGCATTTTAGATTTTAAACCGTGTAGAACTTTTTATGAAGAATGACTTTTTTGCCTGAAACTAATAATAAAAAAGTGTTTCTTATGTTATCAACTTAAGCAAACACACTTTATAAGCAATAATTTGCAAAATATTCAACGGATTATCATTGCACTAAAGATTGGATACGAGTTGCTAGAAAAATCTGGATGCGTTAATTCATGTTTTTCTTTTTTTCTTTTCAATTTCTATAAACCAGTAGTCAATTATCTCCTACGATCCAATTAATGGTCAATCGGTCTCACTGGGCAAGAAATCGCACTTGTCATTATTTATGATATAAAAGGAAACTGGTAAGCCGTTCACGTGTGTGTGTGTATACGGACTACATCCGGCGGCTTTAATCTCTACTGGAATCTAGGCTCTCGGAGCATAAAATCCGTTTTACATTTTCTCTATAATATCAGGGGACTTAAATTATCGTAAAGCAACAATAATAAAACGATTGGTTGCGGCGAGGGCGTTAGAATTACATAACGGCTGTTCGTACGTGATATGCGTGGTTTCTGTTGAGGTTCCATTAGTGTTAAGTTGAGCTTATTTAATGGAATTGAAGATTGTATGCATTACACAATAGTATATAGTGTATCAAGGGCCGAAAATAAAAGTGAAGGGTTGCTAAAGTATTTTGGCACGAGTTACTCTCCATATTTTTTCGCCTGCCTTAAGTAAAAACAGTGTTTCAGGAAGTTTTATATCGCGCACCATTGAACTGTCACTGTCAGATTTTTGCATAGCCTACTCATATTCCGCGGAAGGTTGTCTAGATTATGCATATTATTTCTTCGGCCCTAGATACGCTAAATTGTAGTTTCGGCCCGATTTTTATGGCCGAAATATATGGTTTCGGTAGAAGCAGGCGAAAAAATTGTTTGTGGACGCAATATTTTTGATGCAGGTGGCGTTGCATTATAGCGGTGAAAATGAAGCAAATTCGTGTTTGCAGAGGTGCAGCTCTCACGTTTTTGCAACTTTATTTGATAACGAATGACAATTTTATTACGTACATATCGTTTTCAAAGGTATAAACTATTTTTTTGTAGCATTACATTTTTAATTCTTCGCTTAGAAAAGCTCCTGATATCCATCCAATATTGGTAATTTTCAGGATAATTTCTACAGTTGGTCTGATGATTGAAAAAAAAATCAAATTCTATAGACGAATAGATTAACCCTTTCTCTCTAAATGTGCATTTCTTAATATTTGATAGTAACTTCAGAATTATGTATATGCTGATGATTTTCGACGCGGCACACTTGATTTCCAACCACATTGATCTTAGTATTAAATTTCCGTTTGATTCAAATTATACCCTTTATCGGGGCAATTTGTAGGTCGTTAACTCTTTACCCCGCTGGTTTGTTATTATTAATACGCAATTTAAAATATACCCGGCGGTGACGACGGCCACATTTTTTCTTTCCTTCTGCAGTCACCTTGCGGGTGCACCTGATCCGAACGATCGGACAATTTCCCCTCGGTCCTTGGCGGGGAACATCTGCCCTTTTCACGACCGCGACCGTTCCGTATAATTACCGTATCTGGCGATCGCTATCAAATTTCATAATCGCCCTCATTATAATTCAGCTAATGGCGGAAAAAGGGTTCAAAAAAAAAGGAGCGGGCGAAAATCGTAAGATGTGATTATCGCGTTAGGGATTAGCATGGAAATGGGCCATTCTTTTATTTGCGGCACACCGGGGCCGAAGCTGAAGCTGAAGCTGGGCCATTAGGCCCGATTGCTGGCTACCGTAAGACAAGTCTTAATTGTAATTACATGTTACACGAATTCCAGCTCGCCCACTCGCCTAATTTATTGGTCAGGTTGTCGGACAATTAGACCGTTGCAAGAGAGTCAGAGGCGGCGCACGGGAGCTCCACTTTAATTACTCCACAATATTATGTGCGCGATTATATTGACCATAAACGTGCAGCACTAATAAAAGTGACGTACGGCCGAGAGCCGGAGGCAGGCCGGGATTATCGAAAAGCCGCGCGGCTCTGATTTCTAATTAAAAATCGACGGACAACATCGATTTACTTTTAGTACTTGCCTTCTTACATAGAAAACGCATTCCTTCGCATATAAACTCTTCTCAAGTATTGCTCTCGTTTGCATTAACTGCCCAGATATTAATTAGTCGTGCGAACATGATTTCAAATGCGAATTGTTCTCAAGATCGTTATTCTGTCAAATCAAACATCACTGTCCTTGCACAAACACCAATCAATATTTTGTCTTTCAAAAATCTTGATTTACAGGAATTTAATCGACCTTGTTTCTTACAAAATCAATTATTATCGACATTTATTTCACAAAAACCGTTGATTACGTAAAGATTATTGGTGATAAAATTTTTATGTCCTAGGACACAAAAGCTATTTTCTCGTGACCCGCTTTCTGAAGTTCCATTTGCCAACGTAGTTTAAGGGGGCATATACGTTTGGAGCCCCAAAAGGCATTTTTAATGAATTTTTTTCATTGCGAAGTGACAAATTATAAAAAAGGGACTTTTTGCATTATAAAGCACACCATTTGTACTTCGTATTCACATTTTATTAGAAAGATTAAGTTATAAACTCGTCCTCTTTCAGCGTTATGAAGTCAGTCCCGCAAGATATGCTTGATTCCTCGGTTACAATGATTTCTCTTCACCAGTTAACCCGAAACGCAAAATTTAAACGGCATCTTAAAGAAGTTTGTAATTGCTTGTCGTCGACGGATCCGATTTTTTTAAATGGCGAACCTTCAAAGTTAGAATATCGATTTTCGCTAAAAAATTTCACTCTTCTTTGTTAAAAAAAAATGGTGATGTGGCCATCATGTTACTGACGTTTAAAACGTCAAAATTATGAAAGATGGAAAAATTAAACTTCAAATTAAAAACTCAGTTTACTCAAAAACGGAAGGGATTTCGAAAAAAACTTATTCTTCATAAGTTGTTCATTTTAGCATTCTCTAAAATTATTATTAACATAAATTTGCTGTAACTATTATCGTTTTATAATTATAAACCAAAAATTAAAAAAATAATAATAAATTTTTTTCTCGATTAAAAATGATTTCATGAAAAATGTTGTCAAGCAAAAGTTGTTCATTATTTGTTGTCTTCAAAGTTTGTTTAAATATTTTTGTGATATTTTTCATATTTAAGGAAATATTGGCAAAAAACAAAAAAACAATTAAGGTAAACACCCACTTCCGGTGTAGGAAATTTTACCAAAAGCTTTTCAGTTCTCCAGATTATCAAATAAGACGGATGTTCAAAGTTTCATATCAATTGCTCTATTCGTTTTTGAGATACAGCGCACACAGGCAGACACACAGATATTTTTCATATTTATTGATTATTTTCAAAAATTGCTCAGCTTTAGAAAGAATTTTATTCTTTGTAAATTGTTTATTTTGGAATTATTTACAAACATTGAAAATTTAATTTCTAAATTGTAGATATCAAATTATTCACTTTGATTTTTACATTTTTTTTCCAAAATAAAAACTACGAAGAACATTTATTATCAAAAATTCCCATTAACGGTGCACTAAATTTTATCAAATGCCTTTTAGCAAAATTTTATAGCAAAATTGTTACAATACTAACTTTACGAAGCAGCGTTATTAAAATTATACTTATTTCATTGTAGAAATACAGTCTATTAATTTTGCAGATAGAGTTGTTAAAACGCCCACAATCGCCGCATATTCTGCGCAAAAATCTGATTTACACTATGTAAATTTATTATTATTTTTCTGGCACCTTCAAAATATTAACAATCGATGGAGATATTAATTTGTATTTTTTTGCCTTCGAGTGTTCGTCATTAAAAAAATCATTTTCAAAAATTCATAACTGAAAATTGCTGCATATTTAAAAGCCAAATTGTTGAAATGGCATCTAAGGACCTCAAAACGGATATTTTTGTAAAAAAATTTTTTTTTTAATTTTCACGATCACAATACTTTCTCGTGCTTCGTAACGGAGAAAGTAAAAATTGTAATGTGGCCATCACATTACTTTCTCCGATTAATGGTTTAATAAATATTTATTTTTATGTTCATTTATATTCCAGAATCAAATGAAATTGACGACTGATCAATAAAAAATTTTTTTTTTTTTTCTCGAAAAAAATAATTTTATGAAAAATATTTTCAAACCAAAGATGTTCATTTTTTGCTGTCTTCAGTATTTGGTATGCATTTTGCAATTTTTAAGCTAATTCCGGCAGATTTGAATATTTCACAATTTTTCTTGTTCGCGAATGATATTTTTATTTGTTGCGTTGCTATTTTGTTTCCAGCTCTGATTTCTCAATTTTTTTTAAGAATATCAAAAATAGATTCCTTTGGGATGGATTTTGAAATTTTCAAGCTAATTCAGGCAGATTTAAATATTTTACAATTTTTCTTATTCGCGAATGCAATTTTTATTTCCTCGGTTCAAGTTTTCAGTGTTGCAATTTTTTTCCCTGCTATGATATGTCAATTGTTTTAAAGGGATGTTAAAAAAAGATTCATTTAGGATGGATTTTGAAATTTTTAAGCTAATTCAGATTTTTTTCTGAAATTTGAAAGCTCGAATCATTTTTGAATAGTTTTATGACTTCCGGACTTAAAAAATAAAAATTTGTGATGTATTAAAAAAAAACTAGGTGAGTAATGTCCTTGAGTTTTTCTGGAATGTAAACGTCCAATCATTTTTAAATAATTTTGTAAGCACATATTTTGGAATTTTTTAAAATTCTCTTTCAACTTTTGTGCGCTGAAAATGTCTTTTCTTGGCATTGATGATTATTAGAAAAACTGACGACAGAATGTGTTCTTGAAATTTGAAAACTCGCCTATTTTTGAAAAATGGCATAAGGCTTGGAAGGTTGTATGTGTTTCGGGTTTCAAAAATCAACGCATTTTTTAAATATCAGCGCTAAAAATAGATTTGATGATGGATATAAAAAAAAAACTAGGGCACTAACGTGCTTAAGTTTTTCCGGAATATAAGAGCTCAGTCATTGTCAAATGATTTTATAAAAATAAGAAGTTTGCACAAATTTTGTTTTTTGATAAATCTACACTTTTTAGAATTTTGATTGCCTGCAATGATCTTGCTTGGATTTGATGATTATTATTGGGAAAACTGGCTGATTAACTTGCTTGGGTTTTCTGCAATTTGATGGATCAATCATTTTTAAATAATAATAATAATAATAATAATACCTACTTTCAGTACACCAAATTTTATCAAAAGCTTTTCAGTTCCTTAGATTGTCTAATAAGACTTATGTATAATATTTTATATTAATTGCTACATTAGTTTTTGAGATACAGCGCGCACAGACACACAGACACACATAGACACACACAGACACAATTTTTACTTTCTCCGTTACGAAGTATTGTGATCGTGATTGTTTTTTCAAAAATTTTTTTTACGGAAATATCCGTTTTGGGGTCCCTAGATGCCATTTCAACAATTTCTGAAAAAAAAAATTATCACAATACTTTCTCGTACTTCGTAACGGAGAAAGTAAAAATCATATCATCATTCTTGGTCTGATTCTTGAAGTCTTAACAAGAAATTAGTTGTTAGGCAAATTCTAATAGATTTATTAACAACTTGAGTTAGAATTAAGAAAAATTGTATTTACAAGCATTATTTTTTGTTAAAGCTGCTGAAGTAAAAAGTGTTGGGAGTTATTAGATATTACTCTTGAAGTAACAAGAAATTTATTTTCAGCCAAAATCTAATAGACTTATTAAGCTCATCATTCATGGTCTGAATCTTGAAGTCCTAACAAGAAATTAGCGTTTAGGCAAAATCTAATAGACCTATTAACAACTTGAGTTAAGTTTAGGAAAATTGTTATTACAAGTACAATTTTCTGTTAAAGCTGCTGAATCAAGTAAAAAAAAAAAGTGTTGGGAGTTATTAGATACTCCAGTTACATATTCTCAATTACCGGGACTCCCTAAATCGCATCTAATCTCGAACACTAGGGCCCATAAACTATGCTCATATCTTCTACGGCGGAGCCCGTTGCCGTAACCCGGCATCCGATAAAACATCAAACTGTTATAATTTATGCAGATGAGGTGGATATGCGGGAGTCGCTCCTATCGCCTCCTCCTCCTTCGCCGACTGCGACTCCGATTAGAAATTCGCGCGTGGAAGTTGTGTTCGAAATTTATGACGGAGGATTCCGGAGACAATGGCTAAAGCTAAATCAAATATTAATTGTTGAAGCATTGGTAACGTTACAAATTTTTGACCGAGTCAAAAAGTGCGAGTAATGAATAGAAATGTCTAAATGTTTTTTTTTCTATTTTTTATTTACCTTTTCTATTAGTGCAGTTAAGTTACCTTTTCCATTTTTCATTGTTGTGTCGTATTTATAATAATACAAACATGAGTGTGATATTATCAGATACAATTACCACGATCTATGAGTCTAATAAATTTTTATGTCACCTGCATACTGTGCAACCTTGTTATTACAAGAAAAACCGTGTTACAAAATTACACGAACATTGTTTCATTTAGATAAAAAAAAAACTTTAATTAACTCAAATGGCATCCGATCCAATTAGCGAAAAATAAAAATGCCGTAACTCTAATCATCGCACCGGCAGCAGCGCGTAATTAGCGTGTGGACCATTACGATTATGGAATAAGACAGCGGATAATCTTCGCCGCCGAAGCGTGCAAGAGGAAGTCCTCTTAGAACGAGAACGAGATCCGAGACACTGTTAATTGACGCGCTAAGCCTTTCGCGAGTGCGTGACACTCGGGATTGCTCAATTTCGCGCGGAAATAAAAATATTCAAATGAAAACTATAAAATTCCAAATGAAAACATTAAATTCTAATTTACGCGCTCGCCTCCGAAGGTTCCTCCAGTTTGCACCTCATTACCGGCCTCCGCTCAAATGCCACTTGATCTATAAACGGGGCAGGTCGTAAACTGGCCCGAGGAACGGGAATATTATGCACGCACGCGACATTTTTGAGGGAGAAGCTCCGGCCGCGGTCATCATCGAAAGATTGTACAGGTTTAAGTGCTCTCGTTTATTTCATACGATTAATTTCTTACTTGATTAACGCCGAATCGTCGAGGAAATGATGCGGATCGTTTTAATGACGCAAGGATGTCTTGATTGATGGGAGTTTTCCATTGGGTGTACATGTAACTGAATTAAATTAATGTAATGCGAAGTTTTATTAACCGTGTTATGAACATTGTGTAACAATTGACTTATTGTTGCAGATGTTGGTTGATGATTTGAAGCAGCATTGGAACCTTGCCCATCGACTGAGTAGAAGTCCAGTCAAGTTAGACTGAAAAAAGTGAGCGAGTGAAATAAATCCTTTGAAGGTTTCGTCAAAAATTTCAAATCGCCAATTTTAATTGAATGTGAAGTTTTATGAACCGTGTTATGAACATTGTGTAACAATTGACTTCGTATTGTTGCAGGTGTTGGTTGATGATTTGAAGCAACTTTGGAACCTTACCCATCGACTGTGTAGAAGTCCAGTCAAATTAGACCGAAAAAAGTGAGCGAGTGAAATAAATCCTTTGAAGGTTTCGTAAAAAATTTCAAATCGCCAATTTTAATTTGCACGCAAGGAGCGCAGTTTTGCAAACCGCGTTCGATTTGGAGTCTTCGTTTAGCCGCTACGGCCGTTCAAAGTCTGAAAAAATCGACTTTTCTGAAAATTTTCGCTGTTTACAATAGCTGACATTTTTTAACGCCAATCGATTTACCTCGTTCTTCTGATGAAAATAATGTACACTTCGATGATTAAAAAGTTGATTTTTTCGATTTTTTCCATATTCGAGTTTTCTTTGCGAACGCGTCACGAGCTTCAAATTGACATTTGTTCTTGCGCAAATATATTTTCTGGTTAGTCATAAGGAGATCTTTACGGTGACGTATAGAAACCCTGAATCCACCCAGTGGTTTTAATGAAATGCATTGAAATGATTAAGAAACGTTGATTAAAATGTAAAACCAAACACATGTACTTGAAATTGCCAACAGTTATATATTGCAGCCAGGTAGATAAATGAGGAATTTAGATTGTGCACGCGCAATTTTTCCTATTAATAGATTAAACTTTGCGGTTAACAGGCACTTAATCATCCCACAATTATTAATGTTGAAATACCAACAGCGGCGCGCGCGCGCGCGCTCGCACTCGCGGAAAAATGATTTTCAGTTATATCCAGCAGCCTCAATTTCTCCGCGCAAGAAGACTACTTCCTCTTTTTGCATTCTCGGGGCGATGGGAAAAATGTGGAAGGCCTCTCATATCTCGACTAATCGATTACACTGAATACCAGAAGTCGGCGCTTCCTGGTCGCATGGTCACAGTTTCGAGCTGACAATTATACGCGAGTGTGTCGGTTCGGCCCATTTCTGGTGATAATAAATTACCGACGTCGAGGCAATTGCGATCCGAGATTACGACCGGCTCGCTCATTTGTGTACGGTGTGTCGCTCTCCGGTTATGACATAGGAATGTGATTACTGAACAGTTTTAATGAAGAAGTAATCAAGATTCTGTTTCAACTGTTAATGGTCCAAGATGATTATTGAAAAAGTTGATTTTTCCGATTTTTACATTTTCGAGTTTTCTCGAAGCGTCGCGGGCTTCAAATTGACGTTTGTTCGTGCTCAAGTACATTTACTGATGGGTCTTGATGGGATCTTTACGGTGACGTATAGAAATTCCGAATCGAACCAGTGGTTTCGTCAGGAAATCATTTTAAATGCAATTTTTGAGCAAAAGTCAAAAAAGTTGTTTTTTGTAGTTTTCGTCAAAAATTAAAAATCGTCAATTTTAATCGCATCCGACTGATTTGCAGACAAGGAGCACGGATTTGCAAACTGCGTTCAATTTGGAGTTTTCGTTTAGCCGTTACGGCCCACAGTGGTTCAGAATTCGAAAAAGCTGGCCAAAAGTCGAAAAATGAAAGTTAATATTTTGAGTTTAGTACAATATAGTCATGTCCACAGGGCTCCACAGGATGCCACAATAGAAGAATACGATTGTAATTGCTATAAAATGTCTCGTAATTCGCGTTCAAACTTGTTACTTTGTTGACGCTTGGGAGACGTTCGGACGAAGTGAAAGTTTGGCGTCGGTTTTTCACTATAAATACTAATCTTTATGTCCTGGGATTTTTTCCCATTTATGGATCTTCCTGAAGGTAAATTAATGGTTATTACATTTAATATGCATATAAAATTTTTGTTAGCAATTATAGGAATTTGCCATAAAAATAGGTAGATGCATTTTAAACATTCATGAAAATATTTTTTTGCCTGTATATGCCTGTATTCCTATAGCAATAAAACTATTTATTATAGTGTCCTTTAACGTGATAAACAACAATTAGCTGCATTCACTTGCATTCCTCAGTGTAGGATTATTTTTATTGCTGATGTGCAATATCGTTGAAAAATTCGACTTTATATTTTATTAAATATCTTGTATTTATGATGTGTATATGTATACAGGTTGTAGATGAACAAAACGGAACAGTGGATTTTCAATGTTAATTATTTTATATTGGAATATTATCTTCCCTGATCATTTTAGAGGATCTCCTAGTCAAATTAGTAAATTTGAAAGAAGTTTGTACGGAGAAAGTAAAACATAAAAATTACAGACAGATAGACACAAAGGCAGATACTCAAACAAAAATTGTCGAAATCGACGAAATGAATATTTCCGCAAAAAAAATGTTTGGAAATTCTTTTCGATCACCATACTTTCTCGTAGTTTGCACGGAGAAAGTAAAAAATAAATATGACAGGCATGCAGACACATAGACACACATTTTTTACAAAAATTGTCGGAATTGACGGAAATACATTTTGCCACAAAAAAAAAATGTTTGGATTTTTTTTACGATCACAATAGTTTCCCGTAGTTAGTATGGAGAAAGTAAAAAATAAATATGACAGACAGGCAGATACAAAGGCAGACTCACATTTTTTTTACAAAAATTGTAGGAATCGACTAAAAGGATAATTTCGCAAAAAAAATATTTGGAAATTTTTTGCGATCACAATATTATCCCTTAGTTTGTAAGCAGAAAGTAAAAATAAATATGACAGACAGACACAAAGCCAGTCACACAGATACATTTTTTTCACAAAAATTGACGGAATCAACGAAATGGCGATTTCCGCAAAAAAAATGGAAATTATTTACGATCACAATACTTTCCCGTGGTTTGTACGAAGAAAGTAGAAAATAAAAATGACAAACAGACGCACATAAGGGCAAACACACAAATTTTCGACAAAAATTGTCTGAATCGACGAAATAGATATTTCCACAAAAAAAAAATTTGGAAATTTGTTACGATCACAATATTTTCCCCTAGTTTATAAAGAGAAAATAAAAAAAAAGATATGACAGACAGACAGACACAAAGGCATGCACACAGACACTTTTTTTTCACAAAAATTGTCAGAATCAACGAAATGGCTGTTCCGCAAAAAAAATGGAAATTTTTTACGATCACAATATTTTCCCGTAGTTTGTACGGAGAAAGTAGAAACTAAATATGACAGACAGACGGACACAAAGCCAGACAAACATATTTTTTTACAAAAATTGTCAGAATCGAAGAAACTGATATTTCCGCAAAAAAATATTTGGATTTTTTTTACAATCACAACCCTTTCCCGGAGTGTGTACGGAAAAGGTAAAAAAATCAATATGACAAACAGACAGAAAGGCTGTCACACATTTTTCAACACAAATTGTCGAAATCAACGAAACGGATATTTCCGCAAAAAAAAATGTTTGAAAATTTTTGAGGATACCAATATTTTCCATTACTTTGTAAGGAGAAAGTAAAAATAAATAAGACAGACAGACACAAAGGCAGACACACAGACACATTTTTGTCACAAAATTTTGGAATCAACGAAATGGCTATTTCCGCAACAAAATATTGGAAATTTTTTACGATCACAATACTTTCCCGTGGTTTGTACGAATAAAGTAGAAAATAAATATGACAGCAGACAGACATAAAGGCAGACACACAGTTTTTTTACGAAAATTGTCGGAATCTTAATATTTTAATCTGTTGTAATGTCTTGAACTGTTTATACATTTTAATTTGTCTTGTCATGTCTTAAACTGTATATATATTTATATTTTACATTTTATTCTGTCTTGCTATGTCTAAACTGTATATATATATTTATATTTTAATCTGTCTCGTAACATCTTATATTGTATATATGTTTTATTTTATTTAATTTATTACTGTATTGAAATGGCTTCCGTTAATAAATACCAAATACCAAATACCAAATACCAATCGACGAATTGGATATTTCTGCAAAAAGAATTTTTTTTGATTTTTTTACGATCACAATAGTTTCCCGTCAATTGGCACACACCCTGTATAGTATAAATTATGGTTTTGGTCCGAGGGTGGAGAGTGCCACTAATTCGAAGCCCAAGGCCAAAAACCATTTTATTAATTAATCCGTGGAGATTTTTTGGTACATTATTTTTTTTAATATCATTAAGTTTTAATTTATAGAAAATTCAAATTACAATTTATACGAGAGAATAGAAATAATCGTAATTTATATGACACGTTTATTCTGTTCGTAGCCATGGCAATAGGTGTAAAAAAGAATGGAAGTTTTTCACTAATTTTGAAAATGATCATTAAATTGTTGTTAAAGTTGCGAATTTTTTCAGTGTGGCCGAATAAATGTAAAAACAATTGTGACCAACTTAAAATTTTCAAAATTTACTCGAAATTTATACCATTATATGGTATAAAAAAGACCTTCTACACACCCTGACTAAATTATAAAATAATCACCGAAGAGCTGGGATCATTGGTTTTCTAAAATATTGGATTTCTCCAGTGAAGACAATATTAAATTTATCATTTATGTCCGCCATATTGGACATCAAATTCATAATCTACCCATTTATGTTAATATTTATCAAGATTTAGACTTTTGGCCAGCTTTTTCGAATTCTGAACCACTGTGCGGCCGTTCAAAGTCTGAAAAAATTGAAATTTTCAAACTGACTTGCCAACTTTTTTGATGTTTAAGATATCTGAATTTTTTTAACGCCAATCGATTTAACTAGTTCTTCTGATGAAAAAAAAAAATGCCGTAACTCTAATCATCGCACCGGCAGCAGCGCGTAATTAGAGCAAAAGTCAGAAAAGTTGTTTTTTGTGGTTTTTCAAGTTTTCGTGAAAAATTAAAAATCGCCAATTTTAATCGCATCCGACTGATTTGCAGACAAGGAGCACGGATTTGCAAACTGCGTTCGACTTGGATTCTTCGTTTAACCGTTACGGCCGTTTAAAGTCTGAAAAAATCGAAATTTTCAAACTGACTTGCCAACTTTTTTGATGTTTAAGATAGCTGAATTTTTTAACGCCTATCGATTTACCTAGTTCTTCTGATGAAAAAAAATGCCGTAACTCTAATCATCGCAACGGCAGCAGCGCGTAATTAGAGCAAAAGTCAGAAAAGTTGTTTTTTGTGGTTTTTCAAATTTTCGTAAAAAATTAAAAATCGCCAATTTTAATCGCATCCGACTGATTTGCAGACAAGGAGCACGGATTTGCAAACTGCGTTCTACTTGGATTTTTCGTTTAGCCGCTACAGCCGTTCAAAGTTAGAAAAAATCGAAATTTTCAAACTGACTTCCCAACTTTTTTGATGTTTAAGATAGCTGAATTTTTTGAACGCCAATCGATTTACCTAGTTCTTCAGATGAAAAAAAAATGCCGTAACTCTAATCATCGCACCGGCAGCAGCGTGTAATTAGAGCAAAAGTCAGAAAAGTTGTTTTTTTGTAGTTTTTCAAGTTTTCGTCAAAAATTAAAAATCGCCAATTTTAATCGCATCCGACTGATTTGCACACAAGGAGCACGGATTTTCAAACTGCGTTCGACTTGGATTCTTCGTTTAGCCGCTACGGCCGTTCAAAGTCTGAAAAAATCGAAATTTTCAAACTGACTTGCCAACTTTTTTAATGTTTAAGATAGCTGAAATTTTTTAACGCCAATCGATTTACCTAATTCTTCTGATGAAAAAAAGGTACAAAGGGGCTACGATGATTATTAAAAAAGTTAATTTTTTCGATTTTTTCCATTTTCGAGTTTTCTTTGCTGACGCGACACGGGCTTTAAATTGACATTTGTTCTTGCGCAAATATATTTTCTGATGGGTCTTGATGGGATCTTTACAGTGACGTAAAGAAATTCCGAATCGAACCATTGGTTTCTTCAGGAAATCATTTCAAATGCAAAACCCTTGGGTAGTTTTTCAGGTTTTCATAAAAAAATAAAAATTGCCAATTTGCACGCAAGACCAGTAGACAGGGGTGGCGGGTAACCTGGAATTTTTGTAGACCATTCGGGGAATATTATAGATCAGCGGTTAGCCAGGCCGCTGATCCAGTTCCTCTAGAGACGTGCTAGTAGTGTCTGTCGTCAAGACATACGCCTAATTTAATTATAAACTTTGCCCCAATGGACCTCCAATACCTTCACTAGTCATAAAACCCATTGATTTTCTTGTATGTATTTTTTTTACACTGCGATGTAATATTTAAACACTTTATCTCATCCGTCTCGGCAGATATCGCCTCGAGGCGATTTCATACCTTCAGACACGACATTTTTAATGTTCCAAATATGTAGTTTCCTTGATACCAATTGGCCCATAAATTCTCACAGTTAAAAAGAAAAGCGAACCCTATAATAACGCATCTCTCTCGGTCCGCAAGACGTACACACCGTGCGTACACACTAATCATTATAATTCTGACGGCGCGGAATTCCCATTCCCGTTCCCCATTATAAAACCCATCTACCGGGACATATAATTACCCATTTAATTAGCTCATCGACGTTTCGAACCCGTGATTTCGTAATCAATTAGGTCGCCCGCTTCGGTAAGAATGCGATCGTCGCAAGAGAACCAAAAAGAGTTGCGCTGGTAGCTATTACATAGAAAATAGTTGATTCCTCAACAGCAACAAAAAAAAAAGACGACTAACGTGTGTCATGTCATTGCAGTTGTATTTTAAAAACCTATAGATTTTTAGAATAGAATTTTACATGCAGAATTGAAAATAAAAATAAGTGTAAATTAGGTAACTTTGAATTAAACAACTTTCGACATTTTTTTACCACTATTTATTTAAACGTCGAAAGTTGTTTAACTCAAAGTTACCTGACGATGGACTACCACATAGTAACGGTCGCAACCATCATCTTCATAAAGTGTATATTACATACTATACAAGGTGTATTGCAAAACGGGCCATAGGTATTTAAATGTAAAATTTAAAATGTGTTAATATTGGCTCCCCTAATTATTTTACAGTATCGGTCTTCCCATATTATTTTTAAAGCGTTTTAAGCTGAATGATTTAGTACCTTACTCAATAGTTTCTGCAGAGTATTTACCGAGATATTTGCAAAAAAACTTTACAACTATTTTGAATTAAAAACAAAGGGTTGCCATGAAATCATAATGGCCGATCTTTCATTTTTCTCTAAAAAGTGACAATCGCTGTCACATTACGATTTACAACCAGCCGTGTATTCCACACAAGAAAAAGTATTTATAAGTAAATGGTTTTACTCGGATACTATTTTGGAAGTGTAAGTGATTTGTTCAGTGTTGATATTACGGAGAAGGCAATACCCAGGAAAAGTACTACTCAATGAGTATAAAAATAATGTAAGTAGATCGACATTATAAAATAATTAAAGGAGCCAATTGTAACACATTTCAA
Organism: Ocypus olens; assembly: GCA_910593695.2. Taxonomy (NCBI): domain Eukaryota; kingdom Metazoa; phylum Arthropoda; class Insecta; order Coleoptera; family Staphylinidae; genus Ocypus; species Ocypus olens. Next base: position 53,538,509 of record OU343056.1, read on the forward strand.
ATGTAGAGTAAAGTAGTCATTATTCATTGAATAGTACTTTTGCTAGTTATTACCTTCTCCGGGAATTCTTTCTTGTGTAGAAAGTGTAAATCGTAATGCGACAGCAAACGTCACTTTTTAGAACAAAATGAAATATCCGCCATTATGATTTCATGGCAAACCTTTGTTTTTAATTCAAAATGATAGTAAAGTTTTTTGCAAATATCTCAGTAAATACTATTGAGGAAGGTACCAAATCATTCAGCTTAAAACGCTTTAAAAACAATGTAAAAAGACCGATACCGCAAATAATTAGGGGAGCCAATATTAACAAATTAAAAATTTTACAGGTAAATTCCTAAAGCCCGCTTTGCTTAAATTCTACAGTGGTCGTAGAGAAAAGATACACCGTATTGTACTGTACGTTTCGCAAGAAGGTAATAACTTAATAATTAATTTGTCACAGTGATGGTAATTGCTTCGGTCGATAATTAAAAGTATCCGCACATACACATGCATAACGCGACCATATCTGGAAATTTAATCTGGCCCATAAATAATAGAGGTGACAACCGATTCGATATTAACGTTAATTATATACGCAACTTCCCAACCAGAGCGTGACAAATTAACGGAGCCGCGGTGGCCGGAATAAAAATCCCCAAAGCCCCCCCCCGGGTCCGCCGCTAATCCCACCTTGCGGTTTAGATCTTTGGAGATAACGACGGTGGCGTTTAATTCGTTAATTAAGCATTGTTTTTGAGAGTAATTTAAAATTTTCTGGTACGGACTTTAACTGGGAAATTATAATTCTCTGAAAATCTCACGATTAGTTGAAAACTATGGACGTAAAAGCAGTGATTACGGGGCCAAGAGTATGTATGTGTGAATAAAGACCGAAATGGGGATTTTTTTTTCTCTTAATAATGTTGCAAAATTTTCGAAGTGACAACTTTTTGTATGAAGGGGAAAAGTGATGACTTTTTTTTCTAACTCTTCCCACTTACAAAAGAGTCGACTACTTTTTTGCTCTTCGCCATTTTTCAGGGTAAATAAAAAAATGTTTGAGAAGAGTCATTTCGCCCACCTCCAGTACCATTATGGAAACTAGAGTCCATCACGTGCAATTCTGATTATAAACGCCAATTTTAGCACATTATAGATAATTTAAAAAAATAAAATTTATAAATTATACAGTATTACTGCTTTTGTACCATCACCATTTAATCGTATTTAAATGAACAAAACAGACATTTGTCGTGAATTCCTAAAATAAACCTTTATTTTAACCAATCAATATACGAAATACCTTCACATAATTTAAACTAAACATACACCTTGTGCGGCGCAATATTAATTGCTGCGTATGTAATATACACCCACGATTAAATACTTATTATATAAACTATTATAAGTAATAATTTGAACTCCGACCTTAATTACGACAAAATTTATGATCGAAACTATCCTTAACAGCTGGCCAATTAGTAGCCACCATAAATGGAACGTGCAACATTGTCAAATTAAACGGCAATAACGTTCGAAGTAATTTCTGTCTTGAGCAGTGAACGTAACAACGGTAGCTCGTGATATTATAGTCTAATCGGTATCTTGGAATTATGGTATTTATGGAAATAGTACGTTTTGTATGACGCGAAGCAGCCCGACTGTGTTTATTTAAGGCAGCAGGTGATATTTCTCGGGCAATTCAACTCGTGTATAAAAATGTGTATTCAAAACGGCGGACAAAAAAAATTTCAAGCGGATAAAAAATTATTTACCTTCACCATGACAACGATCTTTATATTAACAATTTTAGTAAACAGCTTCAACAACAACTTCAGTTAAACAGTGACAGTTGGTGTTGCGGTGAAATATAGGGTGTCTCGTTGGGACTATGCCAAAAGAAAACAAGAAGTGAATGATGTTATTCTGTTACAATGTTGCCATACGTACGGTAAGTTTCAAGTGTGTTACAGTTGTTTTTGTATTTATTTTTTTTTCACTCGGAAGAATTGAAACTTAAAATATCTTAAGGGCTGTTCTCGGTCGGTTATCTTGAAAACTTGTGATGGGGTATTATAGTTTTTTAGAGGATTATTATGATTAATGTATTTTGAGTAAATTTGGAGAGTTTCAAGTGTGTTACACTTGTTTTTATACCTTCATTCGGAAGAAGTGAAACTTAAAATCTTGAAAACCAGTGATGGGTATTTTTAAGTTTTTTAGAGGATTGTTGAGATTAGTGTATTTTGAATAAATTTGGAAAATTTCAAGTGTATTGCAGTTGTTTTTATAATTTTTTTTCACTCGTGCAAATTAAAAAAAATCTGAAGCGCTGTTCTCGGTCGGTTATCTTGAAAACCTGTGATGGAGTTTTTTGAGTTTTTGGAAGATTATTGTATTTTAAGTAAATTTAGAAAGTTTCAAGTATTTTACAGCTGTTTTTATATTTTTTTCGCGTCACCAAAAAATGCTTATAATTTTTCATAAATTTACACGAAAAATCGCAACGGAATGTATTTGAATTTTCTACGAAATCACTCTTGAATTAATATTGAGTGATTTTGTAAAGTTTCAAGTGGATCGCAATTGTTTTTATGTTTTTTCGCGTCGACGATTTATTGCAATTTTTTCTAAATTTTATCTGCGTTCACATTGAAATATTCTAAAATTTAGAAACAACGTATATCTATGAAAATGTAGAATCACATGTGTTGTCAGCTATTTTGGAAAGTTTCAAGTCGATGGCAATTGTTTTTATATTTTTTTCGCGTCGACGAATTTAATGCAATTTTTTTTAATTTCATCTCTGTTTACATTGAAATATTCAAAAATTTAGAAACAATGCATTTCTAATTTTTACAGAAATGTAGAATCACTTGTGTTGTCAGTTGTTTTGGAAAGTTTCAAGTCGATGGCAATTGTTTTTATATTTTTTTCGCGTCGACGAATTTACTGCATTTTTTTTAATTTCATCTCTGTTCACATTGAAATATTCAAAAATTTAGAAACAATGCATTTCTAATTTTTTCGGAAATGTAGAATCACTTGTGTTGTCAGTTGTTTTGGAAAGTTTCAAGTCGATGGCAATTGCTTTTATATTTTTTTTTCGCGCCAAAAAAAAAATGATTATAATTTTTCATAAATTTACATGAAAAATCGCCAAAGCAATCGATGGAATGTATTGGAATTTTCAACCAAATCACTCTTAAATTAATATTGAGTGATTTTGAGAAGTTTCAAGTGGATAGCAATTGTTTTTATATTTTTTCGAGTTAATAAAGTACTCCTCGGATAAATGTAAATAGGACCAAAAAATTAATTCGTCTTTAATTGCTTTTTTGTTGTTTAAGGATAACTCTTGAACGGATGATCTAATTTGGCAAATTCTTCCATCGAATAGACGCAGATAAGACCCAACACATGTAATTTATAGTTCAATTCATGAACGCGAGGAGAGATTTCGAAAATTCTTTCAGCAAAGTGTTGTGCTCATTGGACAGATAAGATCAGAAAATATTTTATTATTATTGAGGATAACTCTTAACGAAAAGTGTTTGCAAAGTATTGTTCTTATATAATAGACGTAGGTTAAAAAAATAAAATCGTTAAATTATTTTTTTTTACTTTTGTACTTATGATCGGATTTCTAAGACTCTTTGAGCAGTCTTTCATTCATCCGAAAGATATATGGAGAACCAAAGAATTGAATTCATTGTTCAATTCTTTTGGTTTACAGAAGATAACGGGCGACCAAAGTCAAATTCTTCCAGAAAAGTCCATCGAATAATTACAAGATAACACTAAACATTTTTTTCTAGTGACTTGTTTCAATAAGTTATTTGTTTGTTATTTTTGTAGAATTACGAACTGCTTGAATATTTATATATGAAGGCTACTTTTCTCTTTAATTGAATAATTTTGCAACAATAATCGTTTTTTATTCTCAAAAAGTATATTATATGCTAAGTGGCTCTACCATCAAAATGTTACACGAGCCGCCACTGCTTGTGGTATTACCCCTATAAATGCAACCTGCGGATAAATACGATATTTATCTACCTTACTCTGTGTTAGGCAACTTATTATACACGAATGCTTTATCCTGCTCGCTTGGACACCATTGACTATAGAGCGGCACAAACCTGCAGATATTAAACGGCACGCGGTATTGTTTTCGGATTACCCTGTATTACCTAAATGAATGATACCAATAACAGTGTTGGGATGGAAATAGTTTTCTCTTTTAAATAGAAAAAGGAGTGAATAATTACGGTAAAATTAATTACTACGATTGCAGGATTGCATTTGTTGCAGGTCAGAAATGATGTATGTGTGTGTAACTGAAATTCGTGATAGATGGCGTTAGTTATAAGCAATGATTAAGTGGTAGCAGAATTTGTAAAGCCAGCGTGGACGTTCATTAGCATAAATTTGTTGTTTAATTTCGAGAAGTGGAAGCGGAGGCGACCATCGTCCGAAGGAATTTCGGCGGAGAGGTGTTCCGCAGTTGATTAATAGGTAATTACGGTAGCCCGGGTAATACCTCCCTGGCATGTACGTGGGTTTTAATTTAGTTTGACCACATACACAATCACTGAGATGATTACGGTGGTGCTCCTCCGGTTTTCTCCTCGCACACACACACACACATAGCAGCACACATACCTGAACCAACAAGAGTACAAGAAGTGCACACGTGTGTGTGTGTGTGTGTTGGTGAGATAGTGAGGCCTGGTGCACCTAATGATCGGCCAGACCAACAAAACAAATCGAGCACCGCATTTATCGGATGAAAGTGGGCGGATGCACGGTAGCTGGTCGGTAGCTGTACGCGATGAGCATCACAATCACAACTCGTTCCTTCGCGTTCTTCTCCTCTCTTTCGCCTCGCGTTCTCTCCAGAGGAGAGGCTTCTTCGTTCGCGCACCGCAACGGCCACCGGAAACCCTAATGGTGCACACGTGATCTGGAAAAACTACATAATCCGACCGAGGCGGTGGTGTTACCTTAGACTCGGCACTTTTCAGCAACTGCAACTGCCCTTAAATACTCTATCAGATTGGATGACAGAGGCGTTACAAAATGAAGAAGTGTTTATCAATATTTAGAATTGGTGTAGTGGGAACAGGCGAGCGCCTTGTGCCGGTTGCACCGCGGCCGTGCGGGTTCGATTCCCAGCTCGGACGAAAGACTTTTCGGCGATCGAGAAGTATTCGCTCGGGTCCGTGGTTGTCGTATATGTCTGACATTATTCATTTATTAATTTAATCTTATATATCTATTAAACATTTGATGATGGCTAATGGTCGTCGTTTGCAGTTTGATTTTAATGTATCAAATTGTCAATTTTCAGTATTTAGTTATAACTAGTTTTTCAAGCTTAAGTTGATGTATGTGAAATTGTGTTCTTTATGTGAAATAGTGAAATATAAAATTAAGAAAAGTAACTGGTCCCGAACGACGGCTCCGCTGCGCTGCGCCGTCGTCTGTGCGGATGCCATTAAAATAAAATAAAGTAATTGGTGACGCACGACCGATCCGCTGCGCTGCGCCATCGCCCGTGTGTAGCCCATCAATATGAATCAAGGTAGCTGGTGATTTTGACCTTGAGTCGATTTTTTATTGCAATTTTAGTCCCGATCTAAGGATGGTACAGTATTTAAAATTACGTGGATTCTAACTGCAAGGCCTTCGGATATCCTCTAGACTCAGAAAAAGGCAGAGCCTACAATGCTGGTTTATGTTTACGAGGGTTATTATCGTAATAAAGTTTTAAATGCGCTTACCCTTTACTTAATTGCGCCAAAAGCACCATCTCTCTCATCCGTGCAGTAGGATCTGAAAAAAATAAAAAAAAAACATTATTTTGAATCGTTTTGCCCAAACCACGCGCCGAGGAACTTCGGGAATGTAATCTGGTGGTAACCCCAGTTTCTGAATCTGACATCTGTCAAATATGACAATGCATTTCTTAATTTGCTGTTTGGAAAGCACTCGGACGTTAACAGGATGAAGCTTATTGTTTTTTCATTAATTTTGGTCCTCCAAAAATTATTTGGTGAGCGTCTGAGAAGCGTATACACATTACAAACCAACATACAAACAAAATTTAGGGCGGTATTGATAGGGGCTGTTTTGGTCTTTGACCGAAATGTTACCAAACTTTGGTGGTCTGCTTTAAATGGAACACATTTATACACTGTTTTTATTTATATACTGTTTTATTTATACATAGCTATTATTTATTGACTGATTTATTTATCCTATATTTTACTTTTACACCATTTTAACTTATATTTATACAATATTTACTATTTATTAATGTATTTTATACATAAATGTGATTGTTGTTCTGTCCTTATAGTAATGTATTATATTTTAACTGTATTACTATCTCTTAGCGTATCTTATTGACTTGTGTAAAACTATTGTTAAAACATGAATAAATTGAATTGAATTGAATTGAATTTTAGGAACGCTCAATGATTTCCCAAAGTTTCATTGTTCTAACCCTCCCAGAAATATTTTTTTTTTAATTGATTTTCAGGAGAAAAATTTTCAACGTTCAAAAACAACAATAATTCAAATATTCATATCTCGGTTAATAACCGGGCGATTTTAAAAATGCAAAGTTTTTTTTAGGTACACGCAACGCCGCAATGATAATCCGTCGTTAGATTAGTGATTTAGAAAGAATTAAAAAAATTTAGTGAAAGACAATCGAAAATATTTACCGGCAAAATAAATAAAAGTTTAATTTATTTTTAAAATTAGAAGGAGGGGTCGGATCAAGAAATTTAATTTGGATTTTCTGTTGGGCTCGAGACGGGCTTTCCGGTGGTGTAATCAGATTTCCAATCGAACAAAAAAATTTGTCCGCAACTAAATTTCGCTTCCCTCTTCCGTTTACAACGTCATATCTCGAAAACTAAAAATATGATCGTAAAACTTTATGGGGATGTTTGATACGGATTAAATAGACGACTGATTTTTAATTATCGAAAAAAAAAATTGAGAAAATTGAAAAAAAAATTGTGATGAGACCATCTTTTTAATTTTCGAAAAAAAAAATTGAAAAAATTAAAAAAAAAAAATTGTGATGTGACCATCATGTTACTTTCTCCGACTTGATGGAATCATTTATTTTTACGCTTTCTTGGTTTATTTTCAATTGAAATCATATTTTAAATGTACATCGAGCGTTGTGTAAACTCGGATGAAACTGACGTTTAAAACGTCAAAATTATGAAAGATGGAAAAATTATACTTCAAATTCAAAAACTCAGTTTACTCAAAAACTAAAGGGATTTCGAAAAAAACTTATTCTTTATAAGTTGTTTATTTTAGCATTCTCTACAATTATTATTAACATAAATTTGCTGTAACTATTATAAACCAAAAATTAAAAAAATAATAATAAATGTTTTCCTCGAATAAAAATGATTTTATGAAAAATGTTTTCAAGCAAAAGATGTTCATTTCTTTGTTGTCTTCAAAGTTTGTTTAAATGTTTTTGAGATATTTTTCATATTTAAGAAAATATTGGCAAAAAACAAAAAACGGTTAAGGTAAACGCCCACTTCTGGTGTACAAAATTTCACCAAAAGCTTTTCAGTTTATCAGATTATTAAATAAGACCTATGTTCAAAGTTTCGTATCAATTGCTCCATTAGTTTTTGAGATACAGCGCGCACAGACAGACACACACACACAGACACAAAAAAAATTCCAGAAATTGTTGAAATGGCATATAGGGACCCCAAAACGGATATTTCCGCAAAAAAAATATTTGAAAAAAAAATCACGATCACAATACTTTCTCGTACTTCGTAACGGAGGAAGCAAAAACCCGAAAAACAATCGGAAATCGGCCGTAGATCGTAAACGGTGCGCCCTACGAAAAATATAGCTCTTACCTTTTCGACGCAAAATGCAATTGTTAATAGCATGCCGTTTAAATTTCTTACGTGAGATTAATAATGGCCGCTCTAGAATTTTTTTATTTAAATCGGGGGTGGTTTTCTTTGAATAACTCCTCGAGGGTTAGAGATATGAAAAATTTTTAAGAGACATAAAATGTAGAGGGGAGCTAGTTCTACAAAACTCTTTGAAAATTTAAGTCGTAATCGGCAAGGGCAAGCGCGCCCTTTTTTCCGGAAGCGTCCGAAATGTGATTTTTTAGAAAAATGGCGGAGGGATTGCAACGGCAGGTCGCACCCCAATTTTCTGTAGTAACTTTAGTGTCCCAATGCATTGGGGATTTTTTGAGCCTAGTCCCAGTTTTCCAGCTCAAAAATCCGGGGACGTGAAAGTTTTGACGTGAACCTCTGCATCGTCAAAAATCGATTTTCAAAAAATCACCATCTAGTAATTTATTTTTAAAATTAGAAGGAAAAGTCGGATCAAGAAATTTAATTTGGATTTTCTGTTGGGCTCGAGACGGGCTTTCCGGTGTTGTAATCAGATTTCCGATCGGACAAAGAAATTTGTCCGCTGCTAAATTTCGCTTCCCTCTTCCGTTTACAACGTCATATCTCGAAAACTAAAAATAAGATCGTAGAACTTTATGGGGATGTTTGATTCGGATTAAATAGACGACTGATTTTTAATTTTCTAAAAAAAAAAATTGAAAAAATTGAAAAAAAAATGTTCGTGGTACATCTTGATTGTAGATTGGAATAAAACACTTTAACTTTTTTATACCACTATATTTAATTTATGTGACTCGTTGACTCATGTTTGAAAATGACCAGTGAATGGTCGAAACTAGTCACATAAATGAAATATAGTGGTATAAAAAAGTTAAAATGTTTTATTCCAATCTGAAAAAAAAACCCGGAAAACAATCGAAAATCGGCTGTAGATTGTAAACGGTGCGCCCTACGAAAAATATAGTTCTTACCTTTTCGACACAAAATGCAATTGTGAATGGCATGCCGTTTAAGTTTCTCACGTGAGATTAAAAATGGCCGCTCTAGAATTTTTTTATTGAAATCGGGGGTGGTTTTCTTTGAATAACTCTTCGAGGGTTAGAGATATTAAAAATTTGTAAGAGACATAAAATGTAGAGGAGAGCTAGTTCTACAAAACTCTATAAAAATTAAAGTCGTAATCGTAAGGGCAATCGCGCTCTTTTTTCCGGAAGCGTCCGAAATGTGATTTTTTTAGAAAAATGGCGGAGGGATTGCAACGACAGGTCGCATCCCAATTTCCTATAGTAACCTTTGTGTCCCAATGTATTGGGAATTTTTGGAATCTAGTCCCAGTTTTCCAGCTCAAAAATCTAGGGATGTGAAAGTTTTGGCGTGAACCTCTGCATCGTCAAAAATCGAACACCCTGTAGTAATTGGGTAATTTAGAAAAAACGCGGATTTCACGGTCGCCAAGAGGAGCCCCTGGCCTTTCGGAAAAAAAATAAAAATTGAATTTTTTTTTTAGGGGTTGGCAACCCTTTTTTGAAGGGGTGGTCGGAGGTGATTGAAATTTCAATAGTCGGGTTCTTGGATTATTTGGGATTTTTCAAGAAAATTTCAACTCTCTACCTATTACAGTTTTTGAGATCTCGCACTTTGGGGCTCTTGCGTTTAGGAGTACAGGACGGCAAATTTAAGTTGGCCAGACGCGCAGAGAGCAAGCGAAAGCTCTCTCTCTCTCTACAGCCGACCGAGTAAGGTCTCTGTAATAATTATGCTATTCATTTACAACTCTATCGGACGCTCTCCTCCACATAATTAATGCACTGGCTCTTCTGAAAATGAATGTACAAGGCGCGCGAACTCTTCACGAAAACGATCGAGAGCGCCCTTCGAAGGTTCCGCCCACAATTTTGCCACTGCGCAACGGCAAGTTACGTTTGCCGTCCTGTATGTAGTAATTTGATTGCTAAGAAAGTACTACTTTCGTCGGAGCAGGTCTGAACAGGTTGGAATAGTTCCAGGTTAAGGCGCGTACTTGTTCCAAAAACCTGTGACTACTCCGGAAAAAGCGCGACAAGGATCCTTTTTACTTTCTCCGTAACGAAGTACGAGAAATTATTGTGATCATGATTTTTTTTCAAATTTTTTTTTTACGGAAATATCCGTTTTGGGGTCCCTAGAGGTCATTTCAACAATATCCGGAAAAAAAAAATTGTACTGTGTGTGTGTGTGTGTGTCTATGCTCGCTGTAACTCAAAAACTAATAGACCAATTGAAATGAAACTTTGAACATAAGTTTTATTTGATAATCCGAAGAACTGAAAAGATTTTGGTAAAATTTCGTACACCGGAAGTGGGTGTTTACCTTAACTGTTTTTTGTTTTTTGCCAATATTTTCTTAAATATGAAAAATATCACAAAAATATTTTAACAAATATTGAAGAGAATAAAGAAATTTAATTATTTTGTTTGAAAACATTTTTCATAAAATCATTGTTATTCGAGAAAAAAGATTTTATTTTTTTTCATTTTTGGTATACAATTATGAAACGCTAATAGTTACAGCAAATTTATGATAATAATAGAGAATGTCAAAATGAACAATTTATGAAGAATAAGTTTTTTTCGAAATCTCTTTAGTTTTTGAGAAAACTGAGTTTTTTAATTTATCTTCCATAATTTTGACGTTTTAAACGTCAGTTTTCTCCGAGTCTACGAAACGTTCGATGCACATTTAAAATATGATTTAAATTGAAAATAAACCATGGAAGCGTAAATATAAATGATACCATCAAGTCGGAGAAAGTAACATGATGGACACATCACCATTTTTTATATTTGCAATGTTTTCTTTAACTTTTTGGCGATAATTGAATTTATTCATTTTCTCCAAGACTTAGAAAATTGAATATTTACATTATTAACGAGCGCATGATACAAATATTTGCACCAAAAAAATGTCACTAGCGGTACTAACGGATAGTGACTTTGTAAACGTTAATTGTCCGTAAAAAGGGCGAATTATATAAATGGCGTCCGCCTGGTGTAAAAAGTGTGTGTCGCGCGCGCGCTGCAGAAGAAACACTTAACGACACATAACTGCACGACACGACAGGAGCCCGCCGGTTATTTCTGTATACCTGCAAATATTTACATTTAAATTCCTTCTTTCAACAAGAAAGTTCTCGAGTTCCCTTTCAATCAACTCATCGTATACAAATACGCAATGAGGTGTCATAATAATCCGGCCTCGGGGTAAATCGGTGATACAGGGTGAGGGCCTGTCGATTACCAAAGGTCGAGTTTATGGTGCAATGACATTTTGGATAATTAAATAGTGAGATCGATGCCAGATGAGACGAGCGGAGTCCCAAAACGAAGAAAGGGCTGTAAAACAACGACGGGTAACTCACGAGTGAGTTGATTCTTAGAAACGAATCGAGAGTCAAGTAACTCATTTGAGAACTTTCTTTACTGTACAATATGTTTCGATTTCATTCCGAAAGAAGTATGGTACTATGTGTGTAATAGGTAATTTTAGAAATAAATTACCAGAAAGAAAAAACTGAAGGTGCGCCACAAGGCTTCACCATTGAATGTAAAGATATAAATAGATGTGTTAGCAAAGTTATTCGCCGTTTGCTGGGCGAAGGTGTGTGTGTCTGTGTGTTGGTGTTGTGGGAACAAAGAGCGAGAGAGCCGGTGTGTGCGGGCGCCCATGAATCGTCATTAGGAGAGGAACACACCCGTCCTCGTTCGCTGCTGCTGGTTCTGCTGCTGCTGCTGCTGCTGCTTCGACCATTTTTTGATAAGATCATTACGCGATCGCAATCACACACCTAGAGCTACCCCCGTTAATGGGACACATTACTCTACGCCTTAATCAAGCCGGTTGACACCGCATGTGGTAAGGCAGCAAGAGTCCGGTAGCCGATCGTGTCTGGTCAGTGTCTTAATGAGGCCAAGACGTCCAAGACATATTTCTTCTTAAGTTCTCCTCTCGGGAAGAAGAAGACGATATCGGCGCACCGATAGCGTTAATTAGCGGACCGAACTGCCGGCGGCGCCGTGCTGCCCTCCCCCTCCCCCCCAATTAGTCCGACCGATGGAAAATTCAAAATTGAGTCGTGGAAAGTGACAACCGCGCGAATTAAGATCCGCCGATTTCCGAAGAGATAAGGGAGCGTCGTGTCTGCACGTACGGGAGGTGCTATGTGTGGGAACGATAATTGAACGTTTTTTTTCCCGCATTATAATATCTCTTTGGTGATCTTATCGGTTTTCGTATAAATACATTGAATTAAACAAAAAAAAATACAACCACACGATCAGCTTTTATAATTGCGCGCCAATTACCACTACCTTCTGCTTACCAGCAGGGGCGGCTCGTTATATAGAGCCAGGGAGCCATGGCCCTACATGTAGTTTCAAGCTCAGCAAGAATTTTTAATTAATTCTTAAAATACTTTTTCGTCAGTTACTTTGGTCTAGGAAGATAAATCTAAAAGGGGTGGGGGTGTATATTGTATAAATGGCTTTACCATCAACATGTTCCACGAGCCGCCACTGAAATTAAGTACAGTTTTCGAAAATCCAGGAGTTGTGAATTTTTGAAAATTTTAATTTTCGAATTGTGAAATACTGGAGCAAAAAAATAAAAAAAAATATAAAACGCGTCGACTAAATTCTGAAAAAATTGAATTAGATTTGCAAATCATCGTTTTATAAAATTAAGTGCAGTTTTTGAAAATCCGCCGAAGATTTCGCGAGTTGTGAATTTTTGAAAATTTTAGTTTTCGAATTGTGTAATACTCGAGTGAAAAATTAAAAAAAACTGTTAAAAATTAAATTATACTTGCAAATCATCGTTTTATCAAATTAAGTAGTTTTTAAAAATCCACCGATTATTTCGCGAGTTTCAATTTTTGAAAATTTTAGTTTTCGAATTGTGTAATACTCGAGTGAAAAATTCTAAAAAAAATATAAAACGTGTTGACAAAATTCTACAAAAATTAAATTAGATTTGCAAATCCTCCTTTCATCAAATTAAATTGAGTTTTTGAAAATAAACCTATTATTTCCCGAGTTGTGAATTTTTGAAAATTTTAGTTTTCGAATTGTGTAATACTTGAGTAAAAAATTCTAAAAAATATATAAAACGTGTTGACGAAATTCTACAAAAATTAAATAAGATTTGCAAATCATCGTTTTATTAAATTAAGTGCAGTTTTTGTAAATCCACCCATTATTTCGCGAGTTGTGAATTTTTGAAAATTTTAGTTTTCGAATTGTGTAATACTCGAGTGAAAAATTCTAAAAAATATAAAACGTGTTGACAAAATTCTACAAAAATTAAATAAGATTTGCAAATCATCGTTTTATTAAATTAAGTGCAGTTTTTGTAAATCCACCGATTATTTCGCGAGTTGTGAATTTTTGAAAATTTTAGTTTTCGAATTGTGTAATACTCGAGTAAAAAATTAAAAAAAAAAAATAAAAACTGTTGAAAATTATCCGTTCATCAAATTAAATTGAGTTTTTGAAAATCCACCTATTATTTCCCGAGTTGTGAATTTTTGAAAATTTAAGTTTTCGAATTGTGCAACACTCGAGTGAAAAATTCTAAAAAAAATATAAAACGTGTTGACAAAATTCTACAAAAATTAAATAAGATTTGCAAATCATCGTTTTATTAAATTAAGTGCAGTTTTTGTAAATCCACCGATTATTTCGCGAGTTGTGAATTTTTGAAAATTTTAGTTTTCGAATTGTGTAATACTCGAACAAAAAAAAAATTAAAAAAAAATATAAAACGTGTCTGCTAAATTCTACAAAAATTTAATTTGATTCGCAAATCATCGTTTTATCAAATTAAGCAGGGGCGGCTCGTTATACAGAGCCAAGGAGCCATGTAGTTTTAAGCTCAGCAAGAATTTTTAATTAATTTTCGCCAGTTACTTCGGTCTAGGAAGATACATCGTTCTTTATTTCTTTAAAAAAGAATCGGGTATATTGTATAAGTGGCTCTATCATCAACTTGTTCCACGAGCCGCCACTGCTTACCAGCATAATAAAAGTGAACATTTTCAAAAAAAATATTTTAAGATGGTATTCTTCAACATATTTAATCAGCTGTCAAAGATCATAAACATCACTGGATTGGATTTGATAATAATAGGCATTTGAGTAACAAGTACGCTAAATACTTCTGTAATGGCGAAGCATCGGCCTTTATTTTTAATTTGAACTAATAGTGCCTTAAAATGCGAAATACGATACTTTTCTTCTTCTACAATTTGAGAGTCTCTAAGAGACTACTTAAATTCTTAAGACTCTTAAATTGTAGAAAGCGAAAAGTATCGTATTTCTCATTTTGTTGTATTTATCTACAGGAAGTCAGGGAATTTTTTATTTTATTAATATTGTCTTAAAAATAATATTTGAAAATTCTATTTCAAATCAAAGCTAAACATAAAAGTCCGTTGCTATGCTTTAAACGTAGCAACGGTCGATAAAATTTGGTAATGCGGAACTGTACGTAAACGGTCATTTAGATCGTTTGTTATGGCGAAGTAAAACAGATATTTTTATAAACAAATTTTAAAAAAATGCATGGATCACTTAAAAGAATTTTTATAAATTACTTTTACCGGACCTTTTTTACTTTCTCCGTTGCGAAGTACGAGGAAGTATTGTGATCGTGATTTTTTTTTCAAAATTTTTTTTTTACGGAAATATCCGTTTTGGGGTCCCTAGATGCCATTTCAGCAATTTCTGGAAAAAAAAATTGTGTCTGTGTGTGTGTGTGTGTGTGTCTATGCGCGCTATATCTCAAAAACGAAAACAGCAACTGATATGAAACTTTGAACATCTGTCTTATTTGATAATCTGAAGAACCGAAAAGCTTTTGGTAAAATTTCGTACACCGGAAGTGGGTGTTTACCTTAACTGTTTTTAGTTTTTTGCCAATATTTTCTTAAATATGTAAAATATCACAAAAATATTTAAACAAACTTTTAAGACAACAAAGAAATTAACGTCTTTTGCTTGAAAACATTTTTCATAAAATCATTTTTATTCGAGAAAGAAATTTATTATTTTTTTTAAATTTGTTTATAATTATAAAACGATTGTAGTTACAGCAAATTTATGTGAATAATAATTATAGAGAATGCTAAAGTGAACAACTTATAAAGAATAAGTTTTTTTCGAAATCCCTTTAGTTTTTGAGTAAACTGAGTTTTAGAATTTGAAGTATAATTTTCCCATCTTTCATAATTTTGACGTTTTAAACGTCAGTTTCATCCGAGTTACACAACGCTCGATGTACATTTAAAATATGATTTCAATTAAAAATAAACCATGAAAGCGTAAATATAAATGATACCATCAAGTCGGAGAAAGTAACATGATGGCCACATCACCATTTTTTTTCCAGAAATTGTTGAAATGGTATCTAGGGACCCCAAAACGGATATTTCCGTAAAAAAAAAAATTTGTAAAAAAAATCACGATCACAATACTTTCTCGTACTTCGTAACGGAGAAAGTAAAAATGCATGGATCACTTAAAAAAATTGTTATAAATTACTTTTTCCAGTATTATTTTTGACATTTTGCCAAAAACCTTCCCACGCCTGCAACACCTTCTCAGTCGACGCTTCCGTGTTACCCGTCATCAAGCTCCGGGTACCTGTTTTCGAAGGTGCTAATCAGGTGCGTCGTAAATTTAGAAGCGGATTATTTTTTTCTTCCCTAAACACTTTTCGGATGTCGGCAATAAAATCGTTTACGGTAGTTCCTTTTGTCCGCACCAATTAACAACACCGGGACGGTCCTCTTTATAATGCCTTTTCGGCCTCGCTAATTACCGGCATTCCGCGTCTTATTAGGGGGGCGAGTCGTGCCCTAATGGGGGCATTAAGGGATGAATGGGTTGGAGCCGTAAAATTGTTGAAATAAGAAATAGATTGAGATGATTAGAGAAAGAGAGGGAGGAAGTGGGCGAGAACATGTTAATTTCGCTCTTAAGTATAATTACCGCACTATCTGATCATCGAGGGATTACGAGGAATAAAAAGTGTTACGATGAAATTAAATAATATAGTTAGTAATATAAAATTAAAACGTGTGTAATTTTCCTTTTATTTCTAAAGTAGTCATACACGTATTATCTCCCATATATCATTGGATTTCATTGATTTTTTTTTTTTAAAGGATGGTAGCAATCGTTTTGTGGTAATCCACATTTAAACTAAATTATAAAATGCACTACATTTTCCAGAAATAATTATTAAAAATAGTCATTTTTACTTTCTCCGTTACGAAGTACGAGAAAGTATTGTGATCGTGATTTTTTTTTCAAAAATCTTTTTTTACGAAAATATCCGTTTTGGGGTCCCTAGATGCCATTTCAACAATTTCTGGATTTTTTTGTGTCTGTGTGTATGTGTGTGTGTGTCTGTGTGTGTGTCTGTTTGTGCACGCTGTATCTCAAAAACTAATAGAGCTATTGATATGAAACTTTGAACATCCATCTTATTTGATAATCTGAAGAACTGAAAAGCTTTTGGTAAAATTTCGTACACCGGAAGTGGGTGTTTACCTCAACTGTTTTTTGTTTTTTTTTCAATATTTTCTTAAATATGAAAAATATCACAAAAACATTTAAACAAATATTAAAGACAACAAAAAAATGAGCTTATTTTGTTTGAAAACATTTTTCATAAAATCATTGCTATTCGAGAAAGAAATTTATTATTATTTTTTTAATTTTTGGTTTATAATTATCAAACGATAATAGTTACAGCAAATTTATGTTAATGATAATTGTAGAGAATGCCAAAATGAACAACTAGTAAAGAATAAATTTTTGTCGAAATCTCTTTAGTTTTTGAGTAAACTAAGTTTTTAAATTTGAAGTATAATTTTTCGATCTTTTATAATTTTGACGTTTTAAACGTCAGTTTCATGTGAGTCTACAAAACGCTCGATGTACATTTAAAATATGATTTAAATAGAAAATAAACCATGAAAGCGTAAATATAAATGACTACCGTCAAGTCGGAGGAAGTAACATGATGGCCACATCGCCATTTTTTTTATGGATTTTGAGCACCAGCTCGATTGATATAGTTTTCGCGTTTTTCCAATTGTTGAATGCATTTTTCAATTTTCTATTACACGTTTGGAATGTTGTCGTTTTGTACACAGATAGATGTTGGACATGATTTTAATGTGAAAACAGAATTATATTGTTTCTTTGTGGATTGTCAGCTTTTGAAGCAAATTTCTTCATTCATCATTTTTTTTACAATGTTTTAAGTCGTTGTATGCATTTTTCGTCTTTCTAGTTCGAGATTGAAGTATTACTGTTTATTTACATCCAGGATATGCAATTAATTTTATGTTAAATCAAATTTGTATTGTTTCGTGTACGTATTTTAAGTTTTTGAAACAAATTGTTGGGTTAATTAATTTTTTATAGCCTTTTGAAGTTTGACAATTTTTTTTGAGGAACTGAAATGACTTGGACATCTGCGCTGTATTCCAAAATGTTTATTAACCTTTGGTCTATTTAAAACATAAATTTGAGTTGTGGTTTTTCCAAAATGGCGGTTCCAGGAAACGTTAATTAAAAAAAACATTCCGAACTTCAAACTGGGATAACTTAATAAAAATCATTAATCTCAGACATGACTGCTGTGTTTCTCTCTCTCTCGGGCATGGCCAACTCAACAAAATTCCGTGGCCCACACCTTATATATTAAGGGAGAGAAATGCGTGCAAATTTGTATCCCGAGGGCGAAAGCAAATTTGTGAAAGTTTTTCACAAACAGATATTTGAAGAGTGAAACGTTCTTTTTTAAAACCTAACCTAGAAACAACCAGTGTTTGCCGTGACAGCTCATAGGGAGAGAAATAATCATTTCTCTCCCTTGGGCGGGAAATGTTATTTCTTTCACGGTTTCGACTTTCTCTCCCGTTGATGATTATTAATTCTTTATTAACTAAAGTGTTGTTTTGTGTTTATAACTTATTAAAATAAATTATATCATTGGACATAACGATGAGCCGTCGTTCAATTTCAACTCTCTAACTCCTGGTTATATAGGCTTAAAATTAATTTTGTTCAAATTTTTGACGAGTTCAATTATTTTCCCGTGATTTATTTATTTGGTCCCGGCACTCTCTTATCGGGTTTAATTAAACGTACTAAACGCTCTCCATGGGACGCGAACGTGTAATATGTCCCACTCCGTCGGCTGATTGCCACTCGTTAATCATCAGGTTCACGGCGGAGAGTACTCTTTCCAATCTTCCAAATGAGATCCAAGACTCGCACCTTCTTCGTGTTCTTCAATTAAATCGACATCTGGCCGCGCGTTTAATTAATAATTACTAGGTCCATCGATCTCCGCAAAATTGTTTTAACCCGTTTATTAAAGTAAGTTTCTTCATCATCCTGTATTCGTTATTCTTTTGCAATACAGGTCCTGGATTAGTTGTGACAGTTTTCAATTACCCGTCGTAATTAATAATATCGAAAGTAACGTATGTGGGCAATTGGCGGCCCTTAAGTGCCGTTCCGGCCGCGGCCATTAGGAGATGTTACGGGCGATAGGAAATGTCCGACCGGAAGTCGCCTCCGTGAAGATCCCCTATCGGCTATCAACTATATCAGCTGTTCCAGGTCTTGAGAAACACCTGACCCGGCTAGCGGAGTGGAGTGCAAGAAGCGTTGACCCCTTTTCCGCGTTTCGGGCAACACCAGGCTCTTAAATTTTACTTTTTTTTTTTTTGTAAAAACTAAACTTCTCTAAATTACGGCTTTGGGCGCCAGTGCAGTTAAATGACACGTTACTAATGGGTTCTCATTAACTCTTTTTTAAAAGGCTGGGGGGCGCACGAATTTTTTTTTAATTGGCTGATTATCCGCTAGGTGGTAGCGTATAATCAGATGTATTAAAAGGTGCGTAGCCTCGGGATTATGACCAAGCAAAAATGATACTTTTTGTTGCGGCGGTGCTAGAAGTCTTATTCATTGACCTACTGGTTGTATGTATAACTAACTGCACGAAATTGGTTTTGAATTAAGGAATTGAGATATTAGTGTAATGAGGGCCGAAAAACTTTAGGTCGATAGCCCATGCAACAGTCTTATTTCTATGAACAAATGTAATCCTGTAAATAAAGATAATGTATATACAGTGCGCGCAGGAAGTGCGGGGGTGCGCCGTCTTGCTGAAATCATATTGTTTGCACTCCAGGCAGATGGTAAAAGTGAGCTCTTTATAATTGCCTTCACAAAACTGTCAGAAGTTGGTAGTTTAGTTATCTAGGGACGACGAAAATTTTAATTAGGCATTAATAGATTTTTCAACTATCACAAATCACTGTATTCATTTACGCCCTGTATATCATAATAAATTAACATTGCACCAGGATGTCTACCAACACTTTTGTAGAGTGAAATATTTTTTACTTAAAATTCAAGGATTAATGGATACTGTACAAAAGTTCATCATCGTGATTACTAAGCAACCTTAGATTCAGACAGAAACAAATGATCGTTATGAGCCCACGCACGCTAGGAAAAAATTAGCAGTCGCCGATTCGAAAACAAATAGTGATTAATCACGGACCCATTGTTTGTGTTTTTGGTCCACAATTCATCCTCGCCTCATCCAGTTGGCCATGCGACTCCGGGAAGTCCTAGAGACGCCCAGGTGATTATTAATTATTTTACGACACCCATAAAACCGCTGCTGCGCCCACAAGATTTAATGTTAAGCGATGGTTTTAACAGGTGCAGTGATAAATATTATCGAAAATTCTAACTTGGTAGAAAAGATAAGTAAGTGTAATTTCAATTTAAATTTAGTAGAGCGATGTCGAACTCTTAATTAATTAATAGTGTTTATATTTTTGAGCCCGTAACATTTGTAAAATTCAGCCTGATACTAAATTATAAATAAAATTATGGAAACGAGGGGCATAAAAAATTTAGTTCTGGTGGCTTCATTTAGATGGCGCCAGAATAGAAATTCTACGGATGATTTCCAATTTTTCATTCACAACTCTTTCTTCTACGTAAATATTAAGACTTGCATTAAAACTCGTCATCTTTGAACATGCCAGGGCTGTGGCAGGGTGTGACAAGGTATATGGAAACCTGGGCATAAAAAAAATAGTTCTGGTGGCTGCATTTAGATGGCGCCAGAATTAAAATTCTGCGGATGATTTCCAATTTTTCATTTACAACTCTTTCTGCTGCGTAAATATTAAGACTTGAGTAAAAATTCATCATCTTTAAATATGCCAGGACTGTAGCAGTGGTGTAACACGGCATATGGAAACCTGGACATAAAAAAATAGATCTGGTGGCTTCATTTAGATGGCACCAGAATAAAAATTCTATGGATGATTTCCAATTTTTCATTTACAACTCTTTCTTCTACGTAAATATTAAGAATTGAGTTAAAACTCGTCGTCTTTGAATATACTAGGACTGTGGCAAGGGTGTGACACAGCATATGGAAACCTGGGCATAAAAAAATTAGTTCTGGTGGCTTCATTTAGATGGCGCCAGAATAAAAATTCTACGGATGATTTCCAATATTTTATTTACAACTTCTACGTAAATATTAAGACTTGAGTTAAAACTCGCCATCTTTAAATACACCAGGGCTATGGCAGGGTGTGACACGGCATATGTCAACCTGGGCATAAAAAAGATAGTTCTGGTGGCTGCAATTAGATGGCGCCAGAACAAAAATTCTACGGATGATTTCCAATATTTCATTCACAACTCTTTCTTCTACGTAAATATTAAGACTTGAATTAAAACTCGTCATCTTTGAATATACCAGGGCTGTGGCAGGGGTGCGACACGGCACATGGAAACCTGGGCATAAAAAAATTAGTTCAGGTGGATTCATTTAGATGGCGCCAAAATAAAAATTCTACGGATGATTTCCAATTTTTCATTCAAAACTCTTTCTTCTACGTAAATATTAAGACTTGAGTCAAAACTCGTCGTCTTTGAATATACCAGGGCTGTGGCAGTGGTGTGACACGGCATATGTCAACCTGGGCATAAAAAAATTAGTTCTGGTGGCTTCATTTAGATGGAGCCAGAATAGTAGAAATCGAAGTTAAAAATGAAATTTCTTCATTCATTCATCAGAATGATGGAATCGTGAAAAATAAGTGATATTATTGCTTTGACCAGGTTAGTACAAAAGGTGGTGGGTGGGTGGGCCCTATCCCACCCTCCTAGAAATAAAACTTGCAAGCAATAATAAGAAAATCCAATAACAAAATTATTGTAGAATTTATTGAAATGGTTCAATAGCTAACTGTAAATACCCTGGACCGTATTAGACTGTCTGAATTATAAGATAGCGCCCACCCATCGCCTGTTGATTCTCGCGTTACTTAAAGTAGAAATCGAAGTTGAAAATTAAATTTCTTTAATCATCAATTTGAATGATGGAATTGTAAAAAAAAACAGTACACAGTGATTTATTGCTTTCACTAGATTATTACGGAGGTTGGTGGGTGGGCCCTATTCCACCCTTTAAACAGTAAAATTAAAACGAGGGTCCTCCAAGAAATAAAACTAAAACGAGGGTTTTGCAAGCAATAATAAGAAAATCCAATAACTAAATTATTGTAGAATTTATTGAAATGGTTCAATAGCTAACTGTAAATACCCTGGACCATATTACTGTCTGAATTATAAGATAGCGCCCACCCATCGCCTGTTGATTCTCGCGTTACTTAAAGTAGAAATCGAAGTTGAAAATTAAATTTCTTTAATCATCAATTTGAATGATGGAATTGTAAAAAAAAAACAGTACACAGTGATTTATTGCTTTCACTAGATTATTACGGAGGTTGGTGGGTGGGCCCTATTCCCCCCGTCAAACAGTAAAATTAAAACGAGGGTTTTGCAAACCACAATAAGAGAAATCGATAACAAAATTATTGTAGAATTTGCATTTATTATGTGAAATGGATCATTTGTTAACACCTTGGACTATGTGGTTAATATAATTGACTGGATTGTGGCATAAAAACCACCCACCGCCTTTTGATTTTAATGGTAATTAAAGCACGAATTGAAGTTGAAAATTAAATTTCTGTAGAATATTCTAATTGTAAAAAAAACTCACAGCAAATAGTGTTTTATTGTTCTGATTAAACCGATTCACAGGGTGATGGGTGGGCCCTATCGTGGTGGGTGGGCCCTATCTTCTCCTCAAGATAGTGGTGGGTAGGCCCTATCCCGTCCTCCATATAGTAAAACCTGTCACTTTGTTAAAACGCAGTAAATCGAATTGTTATCTTGAAAAATCAGAAATGCGTTTTTTATGGATCTTGAACTTTTATAACAAATTTTACAATTTTTTGCAATTTTCGACTATTCAATTCAAGCATAGAGCTGCACTGATCTATTTCCAGCTGGGATACGGCAATTGTTTTAATGGAGAATCTGAAATACACGATTTTTTTGATATACGAAGATCTTGAAATTTTTAAATAATTTTGTGGAATTTTTCGTTTCGTTCGTGAAATTTTTGATTTTGTAAGAGATCTCTCTCAATCGGCAAACACGTACTTTGAACAATTTTTAGTGTCATTTTGCCGATTATTTTAGACTTTGAATTTGATGCATGATCAGTGCTTTGTGGAAAATGTTTACTTAAAAAAAAATGATTAAGACGAGAATGGTGCTTCGATTTAATTTTGATAGCTGTCACTTTTGACATAACCGAGCTATTGATGTTTCTCCATCATGGCGCACTTTGTAGAGTTAAAGTTTGAATCCAATGCTTGAACCGTGGTCTGTGCAGAACGTATTTTCTAGCAGAATAATACATTTTTGTGCTAAAAAGATTGCGCTTCGGATAAAGTACTTTTGACAGCTGTCATTTTTGACATGACTGAGTAATTGATTGTTTCCCCATCATGGCGCACTTTGTAGAGTTGAATGCCGAAATTTGAGTTCAATGTCTGACCGCGGTTCAAAAACATATCTTCAAGCAGAAAATGTTTGCGCTTTAAATGGTGTATATTTAATAGTTGCCACTGTTGACTTAATGTAGTTTAATGTAGTTATTGGTGTCTCCATTATCGTGTAATTTTTAGTTTGAAGGTGGCCTCATGCAAAATATATTTCAAGCGGAAAATATTTGGGATGGAATTGCATTTTAAATAAAAGTCTATTAGAGTAATTGATGCTTTTTACTTTCTCCGTTACGAAGTTCGTGATTTTTTTTCAAATTTTTTTTTACGGAAATATCCGTTTTGGGGTCCCTAGATGCCATTTCAACAATTTCTGGAAAAAATTTGTTTGTGTCTGTGTGTGTGTGTGCCTGTGTGTGTGTGTGTGCGCGCTATATCTCAAAAACTAATAAAGCAATTAATATGAAACTTTGAACATAAGTCTTATTTCATAATCCGAAGAACTGAAAATCTCTTTCGTACACCGGAAGTGCGTGTTTACCTTAACTGTTTTTTGTTTTTTGCCAATATTTTCTTAAATATTAAAATTATCACAAAAACATTTAAACAAACATTGAAGACAGTAAAGAAATGAACATCTTTTGCTTGAAAATATTTTTCATAAAATCATTTTTATTCGAGAAAAAAAATTATTATTTTTTTTTAATTCTTAGTTTATAATTATAAAACGATAATAGTTACAGCAAATGTATGTTAATAAAAATTGTAGAGAATGATAAAATGAACAACTTATAAAGAAGAAGTTTTTTTCGAAATCCCTTTAGTTTTTGAGAAAACTGAGTTTTTGAATTTGAAGTATAATTTTTCCATCTTTCATAATTTTGACGTTTCAAACGTCAGTTTCATCCGCTCGATGTACATTTAAAATATGATTTCAATTGAAAATAAACCATGAAAACGTAAATATAAATGACTACCATTAAGTCGGAGAAAGTAACATGATGGCCACATCACCATTTTTTGTTACTATACCGCAGTTTGCAGTGTTGGTTTGCAGAATATTTGAATTTCACGCGATGGGATTGTTATTGCAAGAATGTGTGAAGAGTTTTTAAGATTGTAAACTAATGTCAATTATTGTCGATCGGTTTTCCCTCGCTCTTGAAATAAGTTTGCTGTCATGCAGAACTGATAATCAGCTGGACCAAATTCAACAATTATTACTGATCGAACTCAAATAATTGATGGCATTTGTATGAGAATCCGCCCACCTTCACGTCTATTTTTTGTTCGGTTCCTAATCGACACCCAAAAATTTCGCAAGTGGCCAACAATGCCAACATTTTCTGCAATTGTGTCCCGTGTGGGTCGTCCGATTCGAAGAGATGGAAGTTGAATGGGCCCGCCGCGCCGAAACGGTCGTCATTGTTTTAAATAGTAGTTTTTAGCGGCGCAGAGAGACGTTTTAAATACTTGAACGTTTGTCTCTCCTCTATGTAATCTTTATTGTTCGTCAAAGAATGCGACGTCGTGCCCGTGTACGTGTCAAAACAACAGACGAATTATTAACAGTTTCGTGCGGCCCACGGACTTTACCTTTTACGTAACAATCCATCGTCTTCGTCGTCGCCGTCGTCGGCTCTCCCCGACGACAATGGAGCGAATCCATTACGAAGAAATGGGTTTTGCTTTTCACCGAGAGCACAATGCCGGTAAATTATAAATTAATTGTCGGCATTAACATGACTGTGTGTGTGCGCGCTGACAAATTGCGAATCAAATGCACAGAAGTGGTCTTGTATTGTGTGTAATTCTTGAAACTTCTTTAATGAATTTTTAATCGTAAATTGTAATACCACATATATATTTTTTTAATAAATAACATAGTATAGAATATTCTGTAATAAGATCGCTCGAGTTGTAAACTTCGCACTCATGCATTAATAAGTATCATAATGTGGTCGTTGCATAATATACCATTATACATTGCCTGCGAAAGTTGAATGAATAGAGAAAAATATAAAGTTGAATCCAGCTATACAGGTTGTTCCATAAATATACCGAGGAAATTTTAGGGGTGGTCAAAAACAAACAAATTTGTTTTATAAGAATAGTAAACATTTTGAACGATTATTGTAAACAATAATTTAATTAAAATACAATAAGCTCAATAAAGCTTAATAAAAAAAACGATTTTTTTTTACAAATTTCAACTCCCTCGCTCTTCGTTTTCGAGATACCAGTTCCCTACCAGCCTTAAAGGTTTGTTGGTATTTATATACACCCTTAAAAGTGTTTGACATTCCTGCCAGTGGCGTAGCGTAAGTTAAAGCGCGGGTGGGGGGAGGCAAACTTTTCTAAGACGCCACTTATACACATTTTCAATATTTAAATTTATTTAGTAATTGAAGTCAGACTTTGATGTCAATACGAATTAAAGCATTCATTTGTTGTACAACGTTTGTACAGATATATTTCCTGCCAGTGGCGTAGCACGAGTTAACCAATTCGCGCCCATGCTGCTTTAATTTAATCTCAGGTTTGATGAAAAATTACTTCTTTGTTGTTGTTAACTTTTTTTACGAAATATGATTTCACTGTCATAAACTTTCCCATTTATGCAAAAAAAATATGAAAAAATATTCCATAGATGGCGCTAAAGAAGTAATTTTTTTTTTGTACAATGTTTTTGTATTCATTTTTTGCTTGTTGCCACATGTGGCGAACCTGGGCGTGAAGGGATTAAAGGGCGGGAAACAAACTTTTCTAGGGCACTGGCTCTCGTTGAAAAGTGTATTTTACATGTCCAGTAAAATATAATAAATCATAAATTTTGGCTCAAATGTAAAAATTAAACCATTAAGTATCGTGAACAGAAAAAAAAATCGCATTTTGCTTTGGCTTTTTGTATTTTTGTGTATGAATTGAATTGAAAAATTGGAAAATCTTAAAATCCAATATGGCGGCCGTTAGAAAAGCTAAAAGTTGTCTATTGTTTCTCCGCCATATTGAAAGCTACAATAAATCTAAAAGCGAATTTAATTCCTCCATTAAAAATGTTCTAATATTGTCTTAATAAAAAATCCGTAGTAGTAATGGTTTTGGCAAAAAGAAATTAAAAGTAAACAAATTAGAAACAACTAACAAAAAGTTAAAAATTAAAAGTAACATTTCTATTATTTTTGCGATTTTTTGAGTTACGAACAGGTTTAGGTCTTGTCAAAATAACATATTTTATATGCAATTATCCAAATTTTTGATTTTACGTGTTCAATTTTACATTCAAGAGTCAAAAACTAGAATTCTAAAGTCAAAATTTAAGATTTCATATGCAATTATCCAAATTTTGGTCATATTTTGCGTTTAATGATCAAAACCTTTCATTAAGTGTCCCAAATTTCGGATTTTACAAGAAATTATCGGATAAGCGTCGAAATTTTGGATTTTAGGTTTCAAATTTTGCGATTGAGGGCCAAAAACTTTGGGTTTTACTGCAAAAATTGTGTGTTTAAGGTCCAAAACCCTGGATTCTATGATCCAAATTTGAGATTTTTATATGAAATTCCTAGATTAGAATCCAAATTTTTGATTTTGGGACTCAAAATTTTGGTTTTTTTAATACAAAGTTTGCGTTTAAGGTCCAAGACCATGGATTCTATGGTCCAAATTCCAAATTTTTCATAAAATTCTTGGATTAAAATCCAAATTTTGAGTTTCAAGTCTCAAATTCTGCGTTTAAGGGACAAAATCTTAGATTTAATTATCAAATTAAAATCCAAATTTTGGATTTTTTAACACAAAATTTCCATTTAAGATCTAAAACCATGGATTTTATGGTCCAAATTCTAATTTTTAATGAAATTCTTGGATTAGAATCCAAATTTTGAATTATAAGTCTCAAATTCTGCGTTTAAGGGCCAAAATCTTAGATTTATTTATCAAATTAAAATCAAAATTTTGGATTTTTTAACACAAAGTTTCCGTTTAAGATCCAAAACCATGGATTTTATGGTCCAAAATCGAGATTTTTAATGAAATTCTTGGATTAGAATCCAAATTTTGAATTATAAGTCTCAAATTCTGCGTTTAAGGGCCAAAATCTTGGATTTAATTATCAAATTAAAATCCAAATTTTTGATTTTTTAACACAAATTTTCCGTTTAAGATCTAAAACCATGGATTTTATGGTCCAAATTCGAGATTTTTAATGAAATTCTTTGATTAGAATCCAAATTTTGAATTATAAATCTCAAATTCTGTGTTTAAGGGACAAATCTTAGATTTATTTATCAAATTAAAATCAAAATTTTGGATTTTTTAACACAAAGTTTCCGTTTAAGGTCCAAAACCATGAATTTTATGGTCAAAATTCGAGATTTTTAATGAAATTCTTGGATTAGAATCCAAATTTTGAATTATAAGTCTCAAATTCTGCGTTTAAGGGCCAAAAATTTAGATTTAATATTTCAGATTCCAGATTTTACCTATAATTATTAAATTAGAATCCAAATTTTGGATTTTCCAACACAAAGTTTGCGTTTAAGATCCAAAACCATGGATTTTATGGTCCAAATTCGATATTTTTAATGAAATTCTTGCATTAGAATCCAAATTTTGAATTTGAAGTCTCAAATTCTGCGCTTAAGGGCCAAAAACTTAGATTTAATATTTCAAATTCCAGATTTTATATATAATTATCAAATTAAAATCTTGGATTTTTCAATACAATACTAAGTTTGCGTTTAATGTCGAAAACCGTGGATTCTATGGTCCAAATTGGAGAATTTTCATGAGATTCTTGGATTAGAATCGAGAATCAGTACTCATCAAATAGATGTAGATAAGATAAAAAAATAAATTCGTTATTCAATTGTTATGTGGTTTTAAGAAGATAACTCTTGAACAAAATCGCCATTTTTGATAACTCTTGCCCAAAAGTGGTGTAGGCATTGAATAAATGTAGATAGGACTAAAATAATAATTCGTCTTTAATTGTTTTTTGAACCGATGACCAAATTTGGTAAATGTTGTATTTGTCGAATAGTTGCAGATAAGACCTAGAGAGGACCAAAAAAATAATTCGTCTTCTTTTTTGGTTTCTTTATGAGGATTTTTTTGGACGGATGACCAAATTTGGCAAGTTTTTTGTAATCGTCGATTTAATTAATTTGTAGTTCAGTTGTTTACTGTTTTTTTTTTTGAGTATAACTTTTGAATTAAAGAATAGATTTTGCTAATTTTGAAAGTACTCATTAAAGAGATGTAGATAAGATCAAAAAATAAATTTTGCAGTTTTTTTTTTTGAGAAACAAAGTTTTAAAATTCTCAAAAACTCATTAACCCGTTAACTGCGGAATTAATTTTAAAAACTCCTGACAGAGTGCAGAATTAAAATCAAGCAATGACGAGTATACACGTCGAATGCAGGGCAAATGGTCCTATTGCAAATTTTACGAAAAACTTTTAGTTGATAAAAAATTAACAATTCATTTCTGAAAAGGTTATTGTTATAACTTAAACTGTTTGTTGTGTTTGACGAGTATTCACGCCGAACGCGCTTAACTGGTTAAAGAGATGTTTGGTTAGAAAATAAATTTGTTTAACAATATTACTGATTTAATGAATATCTAGGACAAAAAGAGGAAGCGGTGGGATCTATTTTTTTTTATTTGGCTCTACCATCAAAATGTTTCACGAGCCGCCCCTACCGAATAGCAGACTATACTTTCTCCACGACCAACAAATAATTTTTTATGGTTTTATAGCATTGCGATATCCAAGGCTAAGTGTTTTATCCGAATACTTATTCTGTAAAAAGTGTGAGAATGTGCACATTCCATGATCAAAATTGATTTCGGAATACTTAAATTCCATGGTGGTCGTGGGGGAAAATTCATTCTGCATCCGTGATTTCAGCCCGAATACCAAACCGAATATCCATCCCACGGACCCATCAGAATCGTAAACGATCATTTGTATATCGAGCGCCACTTTCTCGTTCACACGGGCGATAACATCGTGGCTGATTTGGCCGCCGGGAATAATCCGACACAAACGGTAGATGTTACCTTCCACATATTGTGTAATAATCCGGCATCGACTTTTGTCTTCGGAAACTGACACACGAGAGGATGTGAACCGATTGACCGTCCATCGATTCACAGGCACGACACGCCGTAAAATGGAAATTGAGAAATTTTCCAACACCGCCGCGAATAATCGATCGATTGTATTTCAGAGACGTCGACATGTCGAAATCGAAGATTGGCTATAAAGTTGATTTCAGGGGATTTTAACGAATGGTTTATTAAGTTACCGTTGCAACACTCAATGCTGCTAAGAGATATCTTTAATGTTTTATTTTAAGAGGAAGAATAACAGTATTTCTTGACTTTGGTAAAACATTTTGTAATATTCGGTAAAATTAAAATAAGGCAATTGGTTTCACAATTTGTACTCTAGAACTATTTCATTAAAATTGTCTTTCTTTTTCACTAAAAAAAAATACAAATTGTACCTTTGATTTTGGGTGTGCAAATACTGTAATTATAAAGCGGTGATTGCCTGGAAAAGTAACCGAAGTTTCAAAATAAGGTAAAGAAGGTAGGGCCTCGGGCTGTCAAGTCGCCCGGTATAAAGTGGAAAGCTCTGTTTATTGTAATTACAGATGTGGACCTCTCCGGTCCTCATTCATTATGAGCGGCTGACGGCGGACATGCTGGAACAGACCGAACAGACCGAACAGACTGCCGTTCATTCAGGAATGCTACCGGACAATATTTATTGCCCGCCTAAAAATCCCGATCATTTTTTATGGTACAACCTATACGAGATAAATGGCCAGGACCGGATTTAGTGTCCTACACTACGATCCACAGGTGCTGCTCGAGTAGCCATGAATGAATGGAAATTCCCGATTTAAATAAGTCTTAAGATAATGCAACAATTTTTTGGTGGTGATGGTATTTTACCTAGCTGGTGCATTTTATTTCGGAAGATTTTTCCCGTTAACTCTGAATTGTATCCTAATGACGATTGGAGCTTGTCATCCATCTAATTTCAGACCCGGACTAAACTTTCTTCATTTTTGCAGTCGCTGTGTAGCTTTGTCCAAAATAAAGAATATTTATGCAAAAAAATTAGAAAATATTTAGTGTCAAAAATAAATATTAATGTACGTAATATATTTTTTAAGCAAATTGTACAGCAACCAAAGGCGAAAATACAGGTAAAAATCTAAAATATGGGCAAAAAATTGAATATTCAAAATAAAATAATTTGCCATTTTAAACCAGAAAAATAAATCAGAAAATCGAGAATAACAGCCAAAAATAAAAAAAAATTGCTAATAGAAACAATAATTCGGGTTGAAAACCCTAAAATATAGGACAAAAAACAACACAAATTTAGATCAAAAATTCGGGCCTAAATACCAGAAATATAGAAAATTTGAACAAACAATTAAAAAATTAAGGCCTTAATTTTCTTTATTTAATCCTTAATGTTCGAATTGTTTGTTAAAATATTCGATATTTTTGATATAAAACTCAAACATTTGTCAAATTACAACGAAATTACAGGCCCAACATCCAAGATCGATCAGAAAATCAAAAATTCTTGACTAAAAATCAAAAATTCTTGACTAAAAATCAAAAATTCTTGACTAAAAATAAAAAATACAGACCAAAAAAATAATTAACCATTCATATAAGGGAAGAATAATTTGCCATTTGCCATTTTGAAGTAAAAAAATCAAAAATCAAGGTATAAAATCAATGATTAAAAGTTAAAAAAACAAATTACAGGACAAAAACTCAGAAATTTAGACCAAAAATCAAAAATTCGGGGCAAAAATAAAAAATGCAGGTTTTAAATAAAATAAACAATATTTACTCCAAAAAAAATCAAACATTTTGAACGCACAATGATATTACAGGCCCGAGATCTAAAATATCGACCAGAAAATGAAAAATTCTGATCTACAAATAAAAAATGTAGATCATGAAATTAATTGAAAATTCACCCATTTTTACCCCCAAAATAACTCTTTAGCGCAAAGTAAGTTTCCGACCAGAAACTTGGAAGCAATAACCAATGGTTAAAAGTAAAAAAAAAAAAATAATAGAACAAAAAATCAGAAATTCACACCAAAAATCAAAAATTCGACTAAAAATAAAAAATGCAGATTTTAACTTTTGTATTTTAACAAACACTTTAGGCAAAAGATTAAAAATTTGGAACAAACAACGTAATTACAGGCTTAAAATATAAATTATCGAGCAGAAAATCAAAATTTCTGGTCTAATAATAAAAAATGCAGATCAAAAAATTTATTGAAAAATTCACCTAACGGAAAAAAATAACACTTTAGCTCAAAGTGAGTTTGCAAAACTCTGAAATTATAGCCAAAAAAAATAACATAGTAAAATAAATAATTAAAAGTTACAAAATTAAAAATATAGGGCCCAAAATCAATAATTCGGCGACAAAATATTTTTTTTTTTTATAAAACAAATCAGAAATTTCGGCCAAAATAAAGAAAATTTAAGGCAGGGGATCAAAAGTTTACAGACCAAACAAATTAAAAATCAACAATCGTGGTCGAAATATCAGACCAAATAAATTAGAAATCAACAATGGTGGTCGAAAAATCGAAAATTCAGACCAAAAATCGAAAACTTAGCCATAAAAATAAAAAAAATGCATACCCAAAAAATCGAAAATTTAGACCAAAAATGGAAAACTCATTCCAAAATAAATTTCTGACAGAAATCTCAAGTAAGTAATTTTCCGACCAGAAACTTGGAAGGAAGCAATAACTAAAAAAATTAAAAAATTAGGCAATGTAATCAATGGTTAAAAGTTAAAAAAAACAAATGCTAGGACAAAAAATCCGAAATTTAGACCAAAAATCAAAAATTCGACTAAAAATAAAAAAATGCAGATTTTAAGTTTTATATTTTAACAAACACTTTAGGCAAAAGATTAAACATTTTAACAAACAACGTAATAACAAACTTTATAAAAATCGAGCAGAAAATCAAAAATTCTGGTCTAAAAATAAAAAATGCAGATCAGAAAATTAATTGAAAATTCACCTAACGGAAAGAATTGACATTTTCACCCCTAAAATAACACTTTAGCTCAAAGTGAGTTTGTGAAACTCTGAAATGATAGCAAAAAAAATAACGCAATAAAATAAATAATTAAGTTAAAAATATAGGACCCAAAATCAAAAATTTGGCGACAAAATATTTTTTTTTTAATAAAACAAATCAGAAATTTCGGCTAAAATAAAGAAAATTTAGGGCAGGAGATTAAAAATTTAGATCAAAAAATCTAAAATGCGGCTCAAACATCTAAATTACAGACCAAACAAATTAAAAATCAACAATCGTGGTCGAAAAATCGAAAAAATCCTAATTCGTAAATTAGGAGTAAAAATAAAAAATGCATACCGAAAAATCGAATATTCAGACCAAAATGCATACCGAAACATCAAAAATTCAGACCAAAAATCGAAAACTTAGGCCTAAAAATAGAAAAATGCATACCGAAAAATCGAAAATTCAGACCAAAAATCGAAAACTTAAGCCTAAAAATAAAAAAATACATACCGAAAAATCGAAAATTTAGACCAACAATCGAAAACTTAGGCCTAAAAATAAAAAATGCATACCGAAAAATCGAAAATTCAGACCAAAAATGGAAAACTCAGGTCTAAAAATAAGAAATGCAGACTAAAAAATCGAACATTACAACAGACAATACGAAAATGGTGGCCAAAATAAATAATATTAAGGCCAAAAATTCAGTAACTTGAAGTAAAATTAATTAAAAAACAGGCCAACGATCTATAAAATCAGTCAAAATATAAACAATCCTAAAAATGCAGACAAAAAAAATTCTAAATTCAAAAGTGAAAGAAAAAGAATTTTCCACTTTTTAGCCTCAAAAATAACTTTTTATCACATATTAAATTTCAGACCCAAAACTCGGAAATAATTGCAAAAAAATATATAAAAAACAATATTCAGATCACAAAATCTTAAATAGGGTAAAAAATCAAAACCTTAGACCAAAAAATCGAAAAAAAGATAAAAATCTAGAATATAGGGCAAAATAAACAAAACAAATACAAATTAAAAAATTAAAATAACAAATTAAAAATCAAAATATGTGGCCAAAAAAAATAAACATTTCAACAAACAAATGGAAAATTGTGGCCAAAATGAAGAACATCAATCATTTGAAGTAAAATCAACAAAAAAACTGGCCAAAGACCTAAAATATAGGGTCAAAAAATAAAAAATCCTGAAAATGCAGTCCAATAATCCAATACAGAGTCCCGCAGGAACGGGTCTTTGAAAGCCCGATCCGGCCCGAATAAAAGAAAATGTTCAGTGGGCCCGGCCCGGAGCTAAATATTCAAAGCCCGGCCCGGCCCGACTTTGTTTGAAAATTTTTAATTTTGATTATATCATTTTGAAAAAAAAATTAATAACCACATCAAATATTATTCTTTCAATATTTATTAATAATAATAATAAACGTTTATTGTACTTACTAAATACATTAAAAAAAATACAATGGCCATCGACCGACAATATTTATTATTTTTGTGAATTTGTAAATTAAAAAGAAACCCATTTTTTTCAATTCACTCAGTTGTAACTTTCCAGAGTTTATACACAGACACATTGTAGAGAATGCTTATAAAGAATAAGTTTTTTTCGAAATTCCTTTGGTTTTTGAGTAAACTGAGTTTTTGAATTTGAAGTATAATTTTTTCAACTTTCATCATTTTGACGTTTTAAACGTCAGTTACATCCGAGTCTACAAAACGCTCGATGTACATTTAAAATATGATTTCAATTGAAAAAAAAAACATGAAAGCGTAAATATAAATGGCTATATCATCAAGTCGGAGAAAGTAACATGATGGCCACATCACCATTTTTACTTTCTCCGTTACGAAGTACGTGAAGGTATTGGGATCGTGATTTTTTCCAAATTTTTTTTACGGAAATATCCGTTTTGGGGTCCCTAGATGCCATTTCAACAATTTCTGGATTTTTTTGTGTGTCTGTGTTGTGTGTGTGTGTGTGTGTGTGTGTGTTTGTGTCTGCGCGCGCTGTATCTCAAAAACTAATAGAGCAATTGATATGAAACTTGTAACATACGTCTTATTTGATAATCCGAAGAACTGAAAAGCTTTTGGTAAAATTTCGTATACCGGAAGTGGGCGTTTACCTTAACTGTTTTTTGTTTTTTGCCAATATTTTCTTAAATATAAAAAATATCACAAGAACATTTAAACAAACATCGAAGTCAACAAAGAAATGAACATCTTTTGCTTGAAAATATTTTTCATAAAATCATTGCTATTCGAGAAAAAAATTGATTTTTTATTTTTTTATTTTTGGTTTATAATTATGAAACGATAATAGTTACCGCAAATTTATGTGAATAATAATTGTAGAGAATGCCAAAATGAACAACTTCTAAAGAATAAGTTTTTTTCGAAATCTCGTTAGTTTTTGAGTAAACCGAGTTTTTGGATTTGAAGTATAATTTTTCCATCTTTCATGATTTTGACGTTTTAAACGTCAGTTTCATCCGAGTTTACGCAACGCTCGATGTACATTTAAAATTTGATTTCAATTGAAAATAAACCCATGAAAACGTAAATATAAAGTCGGAGAAAGTAACATGATGGCCACATCACCATTTTTTTTAATTTTAAATACTGGTTGTGCACCGCAAAGTTAATTCCTTAAAGCGATATTATTTTTTATAACTGGCTAACACAATACTAATTTTATGAATGAACGCGCCCCGATTTAATTTACGCTGCAAGTCCGGACCTGTTCTCTTTCACATATTTTTTCTCCTTTTTCCATTGGTTTCCGATCGGAGCGGCCCTAGCGATGCGTCCGGCCCGCGGGCCCGATCTATAGATATCCGTGTGTGCACGTCAGGCGGCAGTTAGCTACCAGTTATGGTTGTTCTTCGTCTTCTCGTTTTCATCCTTTTACTTTATTTAACTGATCCCGCGCGCGCACACACAATGCCCGCCTTTATAATGAGCCGTCCGCCCGGCCGAAAAGTCGCAATCGGAAATATTTTGATTAAA
This sequence comes from Ocypus olens, assembly GCA_910593695.2. Lineage (NCBI taxonomy): Eukaryota > Metazoa > Arthropoda > Insecta > Coleoptera > Staphylinidae > Ocypus > Ocypus olens. The sequence continues at coordinate 53,573,518 of OU343056.1, forward strand.
AGCGCCGATCGCCCACTCGTTACAGAAATTTCGACAGGCGGACTCATTTATTATACATATCGTGGATGCGGTCCGAAAATAGTTTCTGCGGCGATACGTAAAATCTTCGATTTGTGGGTTCCTCGATTGTTCGCTCGAATTGCCACTGAATCAAATTTAAACGTGATTTACGAAAACTGATTAATTATTATAAAAAATAACGATGATAAATAATATAGGTATATAAATAACATATCTCCTTGAGAATGACCTAAGGTCGAAACTAGTCGGAGAGAAAAATAAAATCAGTGAAACAAAACCAAGTGTTTTAATTAATCAAATATATAATTATGTTTCACCACGGGTTAAGTGAGAAATTAATTAATCATATGATAAATAAGTTTTGCTCAAAGCAACACATTTCTGGCGGTTTTTGTTAAATTTATAAAGATTTACCATTGCGCTGGGTGCATTCGGTAAGACAAATTCGACACTGGTGGAAAAAAATGAAACGCTTAAAATTCGTGAAATTTCGACCATTTTCAAACCGCCATAACTCGGCGTATTTTCAATCGATTTTGATGAATCTTTAAGGGCGAAAAACTTTGAAATGTCTTCTTTAAAATCATGCATGCGAACTTAAGCGTAACCCCTTCCGCCCCTCTCTAGCGCCCCTTTCGTCAATCTATGACTCGGAGACATTTAATTACCGCAATCTCGAATGAAATCATTACGTGTCAACTGCCCCGTCCTCGAGTTTACCTCTAATGAAGCCAACGTCAGACTTCCCCCCTATCTTAACTTTATGCTTTATTCCAGTTTAAACGGACGTTTTAGTGCGTGAATGGGTGTAGTTTCTCCTTATAATTAATCATTATCTCGGTGTAGCATCAATTCTTAGGGCATGGGTTTGGCTCTTCCGATGTCCGCTCTTTGCGTGTACCTCGAGCTGCTGCTCGTTAGTGCCACTGATTAAGACGAAAGCTCGCTGGAAGCGAACGGACGCGAGACGCAACGATAATTTATTTGATGCGGAGGTGATGGCTCGGATGATCATCATGAAGACTTCGGAGCAGAAAGAAACGCAATGGAACGACGACGTGGGAACGTTTCGTTTAATTGATGGGGAGAGTAATATCATCGAATTCAATCGTCACATGATGTGTCATTGCTACCAGTGGTGCTTTACATCGCCTACCTACAGGCAAGTTGGAATATTTTAATGGAATATATTCTTTAAACACCAGTTTTAGGGCCCGTTCAGACGTGGCCACAAGTGGCGCGTCTCATGGCGAAAGCGGGAATTGCATTGAATTCGTGTCGAGCGTTCACACGCCGCTTCTATTTTAGCAGCGCCACTAACGCGCCACTAACGCGCCACTAACGCGCGTCTGTGGCGCTACTATCGCCGGACGAAAGCGCGTCGAACGCACTGACCAACGTTGCCAATCCTACCGGAATGTCGGTATTTCTACCGATTAATACACATTATTAATATGTATTAAATGGAATACTTGTTATGACTTTCCTGTGGAGCCACAAATATATTTTTTAAATATAACATATACATCCAGTGTTGCCAGATTGGGGTTTACTTTCCCCAAAATGGGGGTAAATTGTCTTGGGGTGTATTTTGGGGAACTTCAATCAATGGAGTATTTTTTGGGGTGGGTATTTTATACGAGGGTTTTTTTGGGGAAATTAATTAACATGTTATTACATTTACTAGAAATCATCATTACCATAAAGAAGTCAGTAATTTTCCTCAGCAATTAGGAAAAGCCTGTGATATCATTTATGGAAGTTGTTCTAGTGATTCTTTTACTGCCGTTTTCGTAATTTTATTACCCTAATGAGATGCTGCACTTTCATTTAAAAAATATGTATGTGTGCCGAAAAGAAGATGAAAATATTGAGGATGAAGATGAGTAATAAATTTTAATAAATTTCATAATTATAATGCTTGAATTTTGTATATTTTCCAATAAATCCACTGTATTTACATTTTATTTTCAAAATTTATTTTTTTGGAGAGGGACAGCGGCGTAATTTTGGAGGTTTTATTAAATATTTGGGAAATTAAAATTTTTTAGTGGCCAATACTCGTTGCCCGTAAATAAATTATAATTATTATTATATTAAATATTCAATTTTTTTGTTTGCATTTTTTATCGTTAGGCCTGGACCTATATTTAAGATTTTTGACCTGTAGTTTCTGTATAACTGAATAATGTTTCTTCATTTTGGATTAAATTTTCGATTTGTTTGTTAAAATTCTCAATTTTTTGGTCAGCATTTGTTTATTTTTAGGCCCGAATTTTTGATTTCTTGCCCTCAATTATTCATTTTTATGCGCGATTTTTTGCCGGTATTTTCGAGTTTTGGTTTTTTTGTCCTTTATCTTGGTTTAAACATTTTCGCGTTTCTGGTTGGCAATTTATTTTGAGTTATTTTTGGGACTGAAAATGGGAAAGTATTTTTCTTTTGATTGATTTTTCAATTTTCTGGTCTGCATATTTTTATCTTTTAGACCAGGAATTTTATTTTTATTTTTGCTTATATTTTAGATGTTTGCTCTGCATTTTTGATTTCTTTGTTTGTTCTAACTAATAGAGTTTTTGATTTTGGTCAAAACATTTTTAGTTTGTTGAAATTTTGTACATTTTTAATTTTTCGATTTTTTTAGTATTTTTATATTAATTATTGATTTTAACGAGCGAATTTTTGATTGGTCTACACTATTGTTGATTTTTATGGGCGATTTTTGTTTTGTTTTGAGGGTATTTTCGAGATTTTTGTACTAGGTTTTTGATTTTTTGCCCTTCGTTTTAGATTTTTTAACCCGAGTTATTGTTTTTATGGCCGAATTTTATAAATTACTATCGAGTTTAGGGTTTCGGCAATTTATTTTGGGATAAAGTTTCATTTTTTTTTAGTCTGCATTTTTTATTTTTTACATCAGGATATTTGGTTGTTTGCCTATATTTCAGATGTTTGGTCTGAGTTTTTTATTTCTTTGATCCAAATTTTAGAATTTTTGGCCCATAAACCAAAATTTTCGAATATTTCGTTAAAAATTTTTTTTTTTTTTCTGATTTGCATTTTTTATTTTTGCGTTTGTTTATGACTAGACTGCGGATAATATGCAACTTTTTTATGCTTTGCAAAAAGAAGTCCAAATAGTAACTGAAACTTATTTTGTTAACTGTAGATTTTATTTCTAATAGCATATCAAAATATGCAAATAATATGCAAAAAATATGCAAAAAATATGCAAAAAAATATGCCAAAAAAATCCACAAAATATTCACAAAAATGCATAAGACATACAATAAACATGAATAATAATCCAAATAACATTTTCAAAATATTTGGTCGGGTCCGTGGTTGTTGTATACGTCTTACATTATTCATTTCTTCATTTATTCATATATAATTTATATATACACACATGATGATGATGGCTAATGGCGAGTGCCAAGGCCATGCGTAAAAGCCGAAAACAAAAAAAAAAAAAGCTCGCAATTCGTTAATCAGATTTTATCGCATGCAGCCAAATCTTGCTGTACTTTGAAAAACTAATTATATTGTGTCACTGCAAACAACAACAAAAATTAAGTAAAAATTAACAAAATCTGCAATATGCAAAAAAATATGCAATATGCAAAATATGCAAAAATTTTATAGCATATTTCGATCGAGACTAATATGAAACAACCTTCTATAATGAAATTAACATTGTAATTCAATTAATTACAAATATGCAATTCCATATAATCCGCAGTCTATTTATGACTGTTGGTTTAAATTTTCTTAGTTTTGTTTTTTACCTTGATTATAAATTTCAACGAGCGAATTTTTGATTCGTCTATAATTTAGATTTTTAACCTGAATAGTTGATTTTTGTGTCCGAACTTTTGGCTGGGATTTTCGAGTTTTTTTTTTGATAAAATTTTTGATTTTTTGTCCTTTATTTTATTTATTAATTAAATTGTGTTTGAGATCATGGCACATGATATACACCTATTAAATTATACTATAGTATAATGACATTAAAATTATATTAATTCGAAGACATGAAAATAAATAAATTCGAATATATTATGTTGAAATTGTAAAATATAACTAAAAATTAAGGTAATTGGGGTAAAGATTTATTTTTGGGGCTGAAAATGGTAAATTATTTTCCTTTTTCTTGAATTTTCAATTTTTAGCATGTATTTTTATTTTTTATACCAGGGTTTTTGATCTTTTTGGCCTATATTTTAGATGTTTTTGGCACCTAAACCAAAATTTTCGATATAGTTCAAATGATTTTTTTATCAATGTTTTTAGTTTTGTTACCCTAATTATTAATTTTAATGTTGTTTAATTGTTGATTAATGTTTTCGAGTTTTTTGGTCCAAGTTTTTTATTTTTTTGCCCAATAATTTAGATTATGCAGACTGAATTTTTGATATTTTTGGCCTTGGATTTTGTATTAATTTTAGGTTATTTATTTAATTTGAAATGTTTTGTTTTAGTGGTAGTTTTAAGATAAAACTAATGTACTTTGATATTCGATAGAAAATATAGACTGCGCTATTTGTGTTTAAGAAATTACTTAATTTTCAAATATTTCGATTCGATTTTTGATTTTTTTTCGAAAATTTTTAAATCAAAAAACTAATTTTTGCAGTCAATTTAGTTTTTTTAGTAATTGTAATTTAGTATTTACTTTGGCCCGGAATGAAACTGATCACCCGGTATAACTGGAACTGTTTGGAAATAATGAAAGAAAAATGCGAACAATGTTAAGTAGATAATTAGCGATGCTTTCCGAGAAATTAAAGAATTATTTTAATTATTTGGAGCATACCACAGCATGATTCAATATTTTTCAAATTTTTTTAAATGGCCTTTTTGTACTATGTACATATTTTCGAAAAAAACAGAGTTATAAAACTGATGCGTGAGATTCAAGATTCGGCGAAGGCAACTTTTTTTGTGCTCATTCCGAAATCTTAGTAGCGCGCCTTCTCTAATCACAGTGTTGTCAGATTGGGGAGGTTTTCTCCAAAATGGGAGTAAATTAAGGTTTTGGTGTACATTTTGGGGAACTTCAATCGATGGGGGTATTTTTTGGGGTGGGTATTTTATGCGAGGGGTATTCTGGAGGGTTTTTATGAAATATTTTGGGAAAATTAAAAATTACTCCTGGCAACACTGTATACATCTGTTTTATTAGGTATACATAAATTTATGGTACAAATTGTGTATATAATATGTTGTCTACGGCAACACTGTAATGGCTGTTTTGTGGAAATATCTGTATAAAGAAGTGCTTCTAACGGATGTTAGAAGCGCCACTGACGGACGTTAGTAGCGTTACTAACGCTGAACGGTGGCGCGTTCGCAGCGCTACTAACGTCCGTCGGTAGCGCTTCTAAAAGTGGCCCGTGTGAACGGGCCCTTAATTTCGAATACAATTTGCATAAAATATAAGAATTCGTTCATATCTGTAACATCCACGAAGAATAATATATCAAAACCATAAAAAGTGCACTTGAACCATTTTACTTCCAAGCCCTTCAATTGTAAGTTAATCCTATTTTCTGACTTGTATAAACTGCTGGTATTGGCACGAATCAACTTTTATTATTATTATTATTAAAGGAAGCCTCGTGTTGATTCTGTCATATTCCTCTGCAGGAGCGCCGACGTTGGGATAATCATTGGGGCTCGTGCTTTGGGCGTCGGTGTCATTGCGGTATTGAGCCCCGATGATTGATAGCGACGCTTTATTAGTTCGCCCGGCTTGCGAAGAAGGCACTAAATTTAATTTAATATCTCGACGGTGCTCACTCCCGACGAAAATCAATTATGAATCGGCATTTCTGTATCGGTTTTAATCAATCATTGGCCGTTATTTAAATTGATTAATACGGCACTCGCGCGCCGCTGCCCCCCTCCAACCCCCGCCTGACCGCCCGCCACGTCCGTCCGACCAATTTCAATTTAACAAGTCAATTATATTTCCAATCAATGGACTCTTCCCTCGGCCAAATGTAAACAATCAAGGGACCACTAACGCACAGCGCACCAAACCTCAACAGCCTCGAAGCCGGGGCTTCCAATATTCATAATTACTCGGGAATACTGATCCTTCGGTTTGGTTTAGTCATGTTCACGACACCGATGTTTCTGTTTGTTCGCTTGATGGATGATCTTCGGCGCGGAGCACCTGCGAATTACATTTTTTTTTTGTTCACTACCCCCCAATCGTCGCATAACGACAGTCATTACGACGACGCACTCGGTATTAATTAATTCCTACGTATCATCACGTCAAACGGATAACGGATGTGTGCATGCCGCACCTAAGGTAATAAACACAATTACTTACATCATCGATTTATCCTATAAACAAGAAACATAAGCTGTCTTTTGAGGGAATGTTAGTCGCCTTTGTGAGAATTGTTTCAAATTTGAGAAACAATTTCGATTTTTAAACTCGTATATCTCAGCTTATAATAATCTTTGTTAATCAAAATAAGAACCACTCGAAGCAATTCACTTTTCCCAACGTGAAACAAGCTCATTTATTCCGGTTTCATAAAATTTCGGAGTTCTGGAGGCGATGAAGTCGTTAAAGGCATTTTTGGCATCATCTTGGTTTTTGAAGCATTTCTCCTGCAAGAAGTTTTCGGGATGTTTGAAGAAGTAATGGAGGTCCGGCGAATATGGTGGATGAGGCAGAGTCTCGTATCGTGCGGCGTCTGTTGAGCGACGTGAGGCCGGGCGTTGTCGTGGAGAAGAATCGGCCCTTTTGTATTGACCAATGCAAAGTTTCTGGTGCATTTTGTCGACTTACAGACAATATTTCACCGCTGTGATGGTTCCTCCTGGATTTAGGAAGCTGTGATGTATTAAACCAGCCGCAGACCACCAGTCACCATGACCTTTTGGTGGAAATTATGTACCTTTGCAAAAAAATTCGATCTCATGAGGTAATTTGTATGTACGTGCGCCGATAGTTTAAAATTAGTTTTAAGGTTATATTTTTCCATGATTATATTACTTTAATTTTATTATTATTTTTATAAAATGGATTTTTCCGTAAATAAACATTTTTATTTTTATTATTATTATAATTCGTTAAAACTTCAACTCAACGGTCTTTTCGTGCAAATCATTTTCCCACCTCTGCACATAAAACTAGTTCTCATCTTCTGATGAAGCCTGATGGCATTTCCTTGACAGCCATTTGACCAGTGACGGTTCACGGGGTTTTTTCTGGTACGGCCGAGGAACAAGAGGTAATACAGATAGGTGCGGTCTCTGCAACTGACCCTACCGATCTGTATTACCACTTCTTGTTCCTCGGCCGTACCAGAAAAAAACCCGCGAACCGTCACTGCATTTGACTGCTGTATTTTATGATTTGCAAATTTGGTCTGCCCATTAAAGACCACAAAGAATGCTTGATTATCATTCAGACAATATCAGGGACTTATCGAGCTCAGAATTACACCTGAATTGACCATCAACTCTTGGAGGTCTACGAAACGTTTCTGCATAGCCAACTTGATGATTCTTCGAAGCGTTTGGTGTACATTATATTCTCACGTTTGCACATGAAACTGGATCTCATGAGGTAATTCGTTAAAACTTCAACTCATGAAGGCTGTTTCAAATTCCTTATGTAATACTTAACAGTCATTTGAAAAAAAAAATAGAGGCCAGAGTTTTTTTAAGGTTCACCAAAGTCGAATAATGTTAGAACTCGAAACGAATGCTTGGTTATCATTCAAAGACATTATCAAGAATTTTTCGAGCTCAGAATTGCAAAGAAATTGTGCAGCAACTTTTGGAGACCTACAAAACGTTTGGTTGCATTTCTACGTGGAACTTTAAATCGCATTCTATTATTACATCAAAAAGAAAACAATTGTTTTTTTTTGAGTAATTTGGGCAAGTTTTAAGTTGATGGCAGTTGATTTTATAATTTTTTCAAACCATCAAAATTATAATAATTTTTCGAAATTCTACACTCTGATTACATGTAATCATCACAAAATCTGGTGACGATCTGCATGTATATTTTACAAAATCATAATTGCTGATTCATTTTGGGTAATACTGGCAAGTTTTAAGTTGATGGCAGCTGATTTTATATTTTTTCAAGCCATCAAAATTATAATAATTTTTCGAAATTTTACGCTCTGATTACATGTAATTATCACAAAATCCGGTGATGGTGTGCACGTGCGTTTTACAAAATCATAATTGCTGATAAATTCTGAGTAATTTTGGCAAGTTTTAAGTTGATGGCAGTTGTTTTTATATTTTTTTCAATCGATCAAAATTATAACAATTTTTCGAAATTCCACGTTCCGATTACATGTAATTATCAAAAAATCCGGTGATGATGTGTATGTATATTTTACAAAATCGTAATTTCTGATAAATTTTGAGTAATTTTGGCAAGTTTTAAGTTGATGGCAGTTATTTTTATATTTTTTTCAATCGATCAAAATTATAACAATTTTTCGAAATTCCAGGCTCCGATTACATGTAATTATCACAAAATCCGGTGATGGTGTGCACGTTTATTTTATAAAATCATAATTGCTGATTAATTTTGAGTAATTTTGCCAAATTTGAAGTTGATGGCAGCTGTTTTTATATTTTTTTCAAGCCATCAAAATTATAACAATTTTTCGAAGTTTTACGCTGTGATTACATGTAATTATCAAAAAACCGGTGATGACGTGTATGTATATATTACAAAATCATAATTTCTGATAAATTTTGAGTAATTTTGGCAAGTTTTAAGTTGATGGCAGTTGTTTTTAAAAACAATTTCAAGCCATCAAAATTATAACAATTTTTCGAAATTCTACGCTCTGATTACATGTAATTATCAAAAAATCCGGTGATGACGTGTATGTATATTTTACAAAATCATAATTTCTGATAAATTTTGAGTAATTTTGGCAAGTTTTAAGTTAATGGCACTTATTCAATGAAAAAAAAAACATGTTGTCAATATATTGCAAGACCAATAACTTAGTGTAAACCAAGGCAATTCCAAGAAACCAATTTCATTAGAGACCCATCATCATTTAGCATTCTTCTTTACACAACCGATTCCGTCGATAATAATTCATTCGGAAGGTCACGGCTTGTTGCCTGCATCAAGGAATACACCTAGTAATATAATATGGCGCGTGCGAAATTTATTATCGCCCGTAAAAAATAATCTTCTCCACGCGAAAGAGGAATCTTTCTCCTCATCTGAGAAACCGGTGAAAGTCGACGCATAAATCAAGGCGGCCGCGTCCTCCTCCACCGGACATTAGCTAATTTTATTTGAGGATAATTAATGATGATTTATTATTATCTGCGCGTTTTTTATTCCGACGTATAAATTTAAGCAATCCATTGTGATAACGGGCATAAATCAGTGATTTTATGTGATTTCTGTGTAATAATTTACGCTGAGTTATGGCCGTTTGGTTACTTTTTTTTTCTACATGTCCGAGAGCGCCGGGATGCGCGACTACGCGTTTCCGGGAGTGTCGAGTCGATGTAACCACTTGCTGTTTACTTCTAAACATACTAAACGTACTAAATATTCTTCGTATACGGAGATTGAGAATTGTTTCTAAGGATCCGTGTACGCGCTCATGCAATTTGCGCCAATTGGCTTGTACAAGCAAATTTGAGCAAGTAAACGAATGCATGAGGTTTGCGCAAGTCAAAAAGTTTGGCTTGAATAAAATCTGACGCGCTAGAAACTAGAGGTTGGTGCATGGCTAGAGCATGCGCATGGGTAACCGCCGCGACAGAAACACTTTTAGAGATGCGGTCGACAATTTGTGCAAGGGAAACTGAGCGTGTAAACACATGTTCCGTAATCTCGGAAATAAAAATATACAGGTCTACAGCGAGTGCATGACGTAAATTTTAAGTTCCCGGCGCATCCACCATATGAGCAATTCATTAATGAGCTACCTTCAGTTGTCTATAAAGCGGCGCTTGCTACTGCTATAAACTAGTTCTTTTGCCAAGAGTTAATAGGGTTAGGTGATGATATGAAACGACGAAAATATTTCATGAAACAATCATCAAGAAAACTACAAAAGCGAAAATCATGGGCACAGCTTTGGTTAACTTCGCACGGCCTAGAGGATGTGAAGCAAGCTGACTAGTAATCAGTCCATAGACGTTGAAATAATATACCACAAACTAGTTTTAATGGCCAGCAGCGAAATGACTGCACACGAAAACTTTTAGGAAAGAGATTATTGTTAGTGCACTAGTGAAGATTTCATTAATTTATTTAGAATTTGGAATTCAATATTAACAATGGTAACCAATTAATATTTTGTTAGAGCCGTCCCAAAATCTTGTGACACATTGCGCAGTGAACGCAGAGAGGGGACGTCTGAAACTAATAATTATTCAGTGAACATAATGTAAATATAAACACAGAATCGGTCGCGAAGTGATGATTTATCTTCAATCGCGGAGATTTGTTATCGCGTTTTGCCACAAAATATTAATTGGTTAAACTCCTTTATGAAACCACCAACATACAACCCATCGAAGATAGGATCCAATTTCTCGCAGAACGATTTGCCTGTACAGAATCTAATTTTGAAATCCTTAAGAAAATGTGCATCCCAGGGCAGAAAGACCTTCGGTCGATAGCCCAGACAGACTAACAACCTCATTTTGTATATTTCGAATTACTCTACTTTTGTTAATTTATGTTTTTATTGTCTGAATAAAGATTGTCTCTCTCTCTGTGCATCCCAAGAAATCCTAATATAACGGCTAGATTTAAAAATCCAACTACAACCATATTTGAATACGTAACATCTCTAAATCCTACAACCCCACCTTGAATTGAGCAATCCAAGCAGAACTCTGGGCGGAAAGACCTAAGATCGATAGCCCTTATCAGGAATCAAAATATGAAACATTGTAACTGTAGGAATAAAAAAAATGTACTATGCAATTACTGATAATAAAGATTTCTTATATATATTAATTGGTTACCATTTTTAATACTGAATTCCAAATTCTAAATAATTTGATTAAATCTTCACTAGTGCACTAACTAATAATCTCTTTCCTAGAAGTTTTCGTGTGCAGTAATTTCGCTGCTGGCCATTAAAACTAGTTTGTGGTATATTATTTCCACGTCTATGGACTGATTACTGGTCAGCTTGCTTCACATCCTCTAGGCCGTGCGAAGTTAACTAAAGCACGCGTGATTTATTAAATGCCCGTATTTATTACGCAAATTAAATTGCACGGCAATATCACTTAAACGGGTACTACTGTGGGCAATAAAGTGTCGGCTTAACGACGAAACCTCGGTTCGGGGACAAAAAAATATTAGATAATTGGTTCCTGGTTGGGGACGTCAACGAATGTGAGAGTGTTATCTTGCTGGAGAGAAATTAATACCAACAGGAAATATCAAAACTAGTTGCATAATGTCGTTGTCTTATATTTTATAACAAGCAGTTTTTAAAATGTACTTCTAATTGCAATGAAATTGTGTTTGTACAGATCACAAGGGAGATATGCTCAGATTTATAATACAGGGCGGCCCATCTATCGGTTGCTTTTTCAACTATTGATTATTTCGGCTTTGACAGCTCGAATGACTTTGCCAATGTGTCAAATATTTAGTAAAAGGTTTGCGGTTTACGCTCGAAGAAAATTGGGACATATTGAAAACTTACATCCAAAATGGTGAGTCTTCAACCCAAGCTGCAAGAAAAATGCGCACAAAATCCGGGAAAAATCAGCGCTTTCCAGGCAGTTTGTGGATAAATTTGTGAAGCGTGCGCGTGAAAATGGCTCGTTAATGGACAAAGCAACGCGTTCCTGTGCTCAATCGAAAATATTGCTGCTGTTGCCGAAAGTGTGAGTGACTGTCCATCAACATCAACTCGACACCGCTCGCAGGAATTGAACATTTCTCGCACGTCCCTTCAAAGAATTTTGACGAAAGACCTCGGTTTGAAGCCGTACAAAATTCAATTGGTGCAAGAGCTGAAGCCGCACGACCATCCGATGCGATTTCGGTTCGCCCAATGGGCCGAAGAACGCTTGATGGAAGATGAGCATTTTAAAAAAAAATCATCTTTTCAGATGAAGCTCATTTCCACCTCGGTGGGGAAAACTGCCATATTTGGGGCTCAGAAAATCCACACGTAATCATGGAAAAGTCCCTGCACCCACAACGAGTGACTGTTTGGTGCGTGTGGTATGTGGTCCTGCGGCATCATTGGTCCGTTTTTCTTCGAAAACGAAGCAGCAGCCGGCATGTTGGAATTTTTTTTCTTTCCCCGAATGGAAGAGGAAGACATCGGCGGCATTTGGTTCCAGCAGGACGGCGCCACGTGCCACACAGCCAACGTTACAGTCGAACTTTTGCGCGGTACGTTCGAAAATCGCATAATGTCAACTGGCCGCCTCGCAGCTGCGATTTGACCCCGTTGGACATTTTTTTGTGGGGAGCCGTCAAGGATAAGTGCTACGCCAACCATCCAGAGACGATTGACGACCTAAAGCACGAGATTGAAGTCGCCATTACAGCCATTGAGGGCCACACCATCGAAAATGTCATGAAAAATTGGGTCAACAGAATGGGCTACTGCAAAGCCAGCCGGGGCTGAAGGGAATGAAGTGGTCTTCCACTATTAAACCGCAATATTGGGGCTATTCAATAAAAAAAAAAAATCCACCCGTCTTTTTTTTATAGCAATTTTAAAATGCAACTTTTTCGTGGGACAACCTATACATAAATAAAAACGTTAAACATTTCCTTATTTAATTTTCCTAAATTTTCTATTATTATCAACCGTCTGAGTAATCCAGCCGAAATGACCGCTGCCGGACGCTTAAATGGCCATCAGCGTCGTCCCAATCAAATTGCGGCCTTTTTCGAGCGAACGTGCACCGAAATACAAACAGCGCCCCGCCCCCTCTATCCCTTCGCAGAGGCGAAACAACACGATTTAAATTAATGTTTACTTGACTTTTAACCGAATTACGTTCGCACGATTCCAGCAAACATATCGAACCGGATCGGATCTCCGCCGGGTGGTGCGCGATATTAAATGGAAAATTTTCATTAATGCGAAAGAGGGCCGGGACGATGAGACGAAGCCGGAATGCAAATTGCCCCGTTTGATCCGGATTGATTTTTTTGTTTTGTTTTGGAGAGTGGTTTCAGAATTAACGGTCGCACGCCAGCGAAACAATGCCGAATCCAACAAATATCAATTTGTCCGCTTAAGATTTTATTAGCTGTTAAATATTACCTAACGAATGCGACAACAAAAAATACAAATAATTTCGATAAATTGAATACCGCTACGGCGAGCGCATGATGTGCATGATTTGCATTTGAAGTTCCCGGCGCATGCACCATAATATTTATTCAAAAATGAGCTCCTTCGTGAATCCTACGCTAACTTCATCTATCATTTTTAAATATTGTCATGTTTTACTCAGTTGAAGGTACCTCTGACAGAATGGACTGGTTTCCTATGCCAAAAAAAGAGCTCCTTTTGTTGTCCGCTTAAGATTTTATTAGCTATTAACCCTTACAGGTGTGACAACAAAAAACATTCCCGAAATAAAAATATTTTGGCATAATCGAATGCTGCTACGGCGAGCGCACAACGTAAATGTTAAGTTCCCGGCGCAGCCACCACAAGATCAATTTACAATCGAGCTCCTGGAATTATTTGTATAGCGATGGTTGCGGCTATTATAAACTATCTTGGAGGCAAAGGTTTATTTACAGCTTTTAAACTGTTAATACTTTTAGGAACGAAATTTAAATAATTCTTAAATTCATTTTATATGTGAGTAGTTTTCGATTTCAGTCTCTAATGATGTTCGTCAAAGATGCATCTATTGTTGCTAATTAACATAATTCATACTCTCTGACTAATTTATAATTTACTCATGGAACACTGATGGTTTCATTTAAGCGCCAATATCGGCTGTACCTCTGTACGTTTCACCTGTTAAGAGCAGAGAGATATGCAAATGGAGGGCAATTTGTCGAAACCATATACGCAACGGAGTGTGTATACCGTCAGCGTATCGAACCCACTGCGCTGAATAATATATGTGCCACGCGCTTCTCATTCCTACATAACATTAAATGTATTAACATTAATCAGCATACTGATTTTTCTTCTCCTTCACTTCGCGTCACTGCTACGCCACTGGTATCGGAAGAGCGGGAACGCGTTGTTTATGTATGTAAATTCTCGCCCATTAATAACACGAATATATATTTTTTTAATATGGTACTTACACCTAATTTGTGTACAATCGCGATTAATTTCGAATTATAATTAAGTTGGCAATCCTCGCCTTAATTTATTAGCTGGAGGTTAAGAATTTTAAATGAACAAATTAATTATTGCGAGAAGGTATACCAATTTATTTATGAGTAAAACTTGAGGCACGGGATGTTTCTAGACTTTTATAGGTTCTTCAAAAAATTAGAAAAATGACGTATTGTTGTTATCTAGAATCAGAGAGTCGAACCGAAATTAATTTCGTTCCGGTTCGTCAAAAAATTCAGTTTCGGTTAAAATTAAAATTTAAAATCGAAAAACAAAAGGTTTCGTTTTCTTAGATCAAGTTTGGAATACTGCCGTTTTATACACAGCTGGTTTATCACAATTTTTTTATGGATTTTGAGCTTTCAAGGCAAATTTCTCCATTGATATTTTTTTCACACATTTCAACATCTTGAATGCATTCTTCATCATCGTGGTTTAAGTTTGGAATGTTGTCGTTTTATACACAGCTAGATTAATACCGTTGTTTTACGTGAAATCAGATATATTGTTTTTTATAGATTTTGATTTTTTGAAACATCTTTCTTACAATTATTCAAACCTTTTTTCGCTTGGATCAATTATAAATTGTTACCCTTTTGTACACAACTTGATAATAGCAATCGTTTTAACATAAAACCAGAAATGTATTCTTTTTTTACGGATTTTGAATTTTTGAATAAAAAATTTCCATTATTTTATTTTTTTATTTTTTTTTAAATCTTTGAATGTACTTTTGGTTTTTACAGTTCAAGTTTGTTAGAATATGGCATTTATTTTAACATGAAATTAGAAATGTATGATTTTTATGTGTTTTGATTTTTTGAATAAAAATTTTCCATGAATTATTTTTTTCGCAATTTTTTAAATCTTTGAATGCATTTTTGAGTTTTCCAGTTCTAATTTGTTAACAGAATATAGAATTTGTTTTTATATAATCGGAAATATATTTTGAGTTTTTGAATAAAAATTTTCCATTAATTATTTATTTCACAAATTTTTAAATCTTTGAATGAATTTTTGTTTTTTCCAATTTCCAAGTTCGTAAACAGTCAGAATATTGCATTTGTTTTAACATGAAATCAGAAATGTATTAGTTTATTAAGGATTTTGAGTTTTTGAATAAAAAATTTTCCTTTTAATTATTTTTTTCACAATTTCTCAAATCTTTGAATGAATTTTTGATTTTTCCAGTTCAAGTTTGTTGACAGCCAGATTATGGCATTTGTTTTGACATGAAACCAGAAATGTAATATTTTTTTATGGATTTGGGTTTTTTAATAAAAAAATTCCTTTAATTATCTATTTTGCAATTTTTCAAATCTTCGATTGCACTTTTGGTTTCTCCAGTTCAAGTTTGTTAACAGTTAAATTATGGCGATTGTATTAACGTGAAATCAGCAATGTATTGTTTTTTTATGGATTTTGAGCTTTCGAATAAAATATCTCCTTTAATTTATTTTTCTTTAATTTTGCAAATCTTTGAATGCATTTTTAGCTTTTCCAGTTCAAGTTTAGAATCTTGCAGTTTCCTTAACAGCCAAAATATGGCATGTATTTTTACGTGAAATCAGAAATGTATTATTTTTTTTATGGATTTTGAGCTTTCGAATAAATATTCTCCTTTGATTATTTTTTTTTCTAATTTTTAAAAACTTTGAATGCGTTTTTAGTTTTTTCAGTTAAAGTTTAGAATATTGCAGTTTTCTTAATAGCTAAAATATGGCATTTATTTTTACGTGAAATCAGAAATGTATTGTTTTTTTTATGGATTTTGAGTTTTCGAATAAAAATTCTCCGTTAAATATTTTTCAAATTTTAGAATGCATTTTTAGATTTTCCAGTTTAGTTTAGAATATTGCAGTTTTGTTAACAACTAAAATATGGCATTTATTTTAACGTGAAATCATAATTGTACTGCTTTTTATGGATGTTGAGCTTTCGAATAAAAATTCTCCGTTAATTATTTTATTTTTATTTTTCAAATTTTAGAATGCATTTTTGATTATTCGAGTTCAAGTTTAGAGTATTGCAGTTTTGTTAACAGCTAAAATATGGCAAATATTTCTACGTAAAATCAGAAATGTATTGCATTTTACGGATTATGAGTTTTCGAATAAAAATTCTCCTTTAATTATTTTTTTTCTAATTTTTCAAAACTTTGAATGCGTTTTTAATTCTTTCACTTTAAGTTTAGAATATTGCAGTTTTTTTAACAGCCAAAATATGGCATTTATTTTTACGTGAAATGAGAAAAGTATTATTTTTTTATGGATTTTGAGCTCTTCAAACAGTTTGCTCGATTGATACATTTTTCACATCTTTTCAAACCCTTGAATAAATTTTTCGTTTTCTTATATAAATTTTGGAATGTTGTCGTTTTGTACACAGCTAGATGCTGGATACTATTTTAATATAAAACCAGAGTTACATTGTTTCGTTATGGATTGTAAACTTTTGAAGCAAATTTCTTCATTCAACATTTTTTTTTTACAATTTTTTAAATCGTTGAATGCATTTTTCGGTTTTCTAGTCCAAGAAGTATTATGGAATTGTTGGCTTTTTAGTTCAAGAAATATTGCCGTTTTGTTTATACCCGGAATATGGTGATTAATTTTATATTAAATCAAATTTGTATTATTTTGTGTACGTATTTTGAGCTTTTAAAACAAATTTGTGAATTAATTATTTTTTGATAATCTTGAGAGCAATTTTCGTTTTCTTCGTTCAAGCTTGGATTGTTGCCATTTTGCTTCCACCTAGGATATGACAATTGTTTTTGATGTGAAAAACAAATATATTATTCTTTTGTGGAGTTTGAAGTTGTGAATCAAATTTTTTAGATTGGAATAAAACACTTTAACTTTTTAACTTTTTTATACCACTATATTTTATTTATGTGACTGGTTTCGACCATTCACTGGTCATTTTCAAACATGAGTAAATTAAATTACGGCTTTACATTTTTTTACAATTTTTTAATCTTAATCATTTTTTTTTACAAATTTTCAAATCTTCGATTGTAATTTTAATTTTCCCGGTTCGAGTTAGTTAGATTGTTGTCGTTTTGTTTCCACATAGAACATTGCAATAGTTTTTATAGGTTTTATTTTATCGAATGAAAAAAAAAATTGTACCGAGCCCTAAACCAAAAACCGAAATTAACCGAAATTGTTAACTGTTACCGGAACGTAAAATTGCTCAATTTAAAAACCGAATCCGAAACCGGAACGAACTCTTAATAACGGCTAATTTCGCTACAATGGATGTTAGTGTTCGTCCTATTTCATTATAAATATGAAAAATTGTACCGAATTTTTTTTTAACGGAATTTTCAAGATTTGTTAAATTTCATATTTATAATGAAATAGGACGAACACTAACATCCATTGTAGCCGTTATTAAAAGTTCGTTCCGGTTTCGGTTTGGGTTTTTAAATTGATCAATTTTACGTTCCGGTAACAGTTAACAATTTCGGTTAATTTCGGTTAATTTCGGTTTTTGGTTTAGGGCTCGGTGCCGGTTCGACTCTCTGTCTAGGATAATACTAAACTTCCGAAATGAACTGAAAATATTGATGGGATCAGCGTGAAACTCTCTGTTTGTTAAAGGTGAATAAAAAAAAATATATTTTGAAAAAATTAGAAAAAATTACGGGATAAGATGGGTGTAGCGCCTCCCCCACGATTTGAGTTGCAAGTGTCGAAACCTTTTTTCAAATATTAAAAAAAATTAGATTTGTCATTTTCGACTTCTACAAAAAATGTGGTAAAGAATGCGTTTTTCTTAAATTATTCCACTGTAAAATTGTTTGTTTTTTTTTTCGTCAATTGTGTCAGTTGTGTGATCGTATTTATTTGATTTAATTTTATTACACCCAAAACTAGAGAACGGCATTTTTTCCAGATGAAACTCCAAAAAATTGAAAAATTAGTTTTTCAAGAATTTTTTTTTAAAGCTTTCTTGTACGCTTACAAAAAGGAGCCAAATAGCATTAGTAGCCATATTAATGACCTTCATTATCCCCTTAACCGCGTGTTAATATCTTCACTTCTTGTTTGAAAATGGTAATGGTATTACCGAAACTTAAGTCACAAAAATAAATATATAAGTTATACAAAACAAAGTTAAAAGTGTTTTATTATAATATTTAAAATGTATAAGGAAGTAGAAGCCTCCAGCATAAACAATATAATATCTTCACTTGTTCGCGCGAAAACTCAAATTAAGTAAATTTTGTTTTCCATATCTTGGCAATAATAATATAATTACGCGAGTAATTAACAAAGTATAAGTCGTATATAACATTATTAGGATAAAATACAATTTTTACGCTCTTTTGAAAAATTTTGCTCGATTGCTGAGTGTTCAAGTATTCCGAGTCCGAATCCGAAGTCAGAAAAAAAACATCAGGCACCATTTTTGATTGATGGAAATGTTTCCCGTGTTCATCTGAAACTGCTTCCAAATTGAGAGAAAAAAAATCCAAATGGCAGTGCATAAAATGAATTTTTAATGACAGTGCCTTATACAAAGTAATTCTTCGACAATTTTTACGCTGTATCTCAAAAACTAATAGAGCAATTGATATGAAACTTTAAACGTCCGTCTTATTTGACAATCTGAAGAACTGAAAAGCTTTTGGTAAAATTTCGTACACCAGAAGTGGGTGTTTACCTTAACTGTTTTTTGCCAATATTTTCTTAAATATGAAAAATATCACAAAAACATGTAAACAAACATTGAAGACAACAAAGAAATGAATCTTTTGCTTGAAAATATTTTTCATAAAATCATTTTTATTCGAGATTTTTTTTTTTTAATTTTTGTTTTATAATTACAAAAACGATAATAGTTACAGCAAATTTATGTGAATAATAGTTGTAGAGAATGCCAAAATGAACAACTTCTAAAGAATAAGTTTTTTTCGAAATCTCGTTAGTTTTTGAGTAAACCCAGTTTTTTAATTTGAAGTATAATTTTTCCATGTTTCATAATTTTGACGTTTTAAACGTCAGTTTCATGCGAGTTTACGCAACGCTCGATGTACATTTAAAATATTATTTCAATAAACTACGAAAACGAAAATATAAATGGCTATGATACCATCAAGTCGGAGAAAGTAACATGATGGCCACATCACCATTCTTTTATGGTGTCTTAATTTATTTTAAACCCAAAAAGTTTTTAAACGCAGCGCAAGCTCTATTCTCCATTTCAATCAAATTTTTTTGTTTAAATACATTGTAATACTTTGGAAATCATGCGGTTTTTAAACTTACAATGGTTTTCACAAAGAAATATAAATGCCAAAAAAATACGAAAACGCCACATATTTCAACGTTTTCATTACTGCAACTAGTAACAGTGATATTTTCAATCACGGAATATCCGAATGCACAATGATCCGAATCGTAAAAGTTCTCCAATTATATACAATACCGAAACCGCCCGAGAGTGCGTTTCCTCACCTTGGCGCACAGCCGGAGGCACGTGCACGAAGGTGCACACCATACAGCCCGAGAGTCTCAAATTTCTGCGTGCGCTCGCGCCGGGCACGCTTTCATTCATTATTATTGTAATTACGGAACTATTAAACAATTAAACAGAAAGTCGACTCGATCGAGCCTAACGCGCACCTTTCATTCCGCCCGGACACACACACACTGCAAGGTGCACGACCGGAACACAAATAAATAATAAAAATCGAACAGCACGAACGTAACGATGGCTTGTTAACAATGAACAATTATCCTATAAAACGTAAAAAGAAGAATGGAAAATAAAAAATAATAAGGTGCCAATTTACACTTCACCTTTCAGGGGGCCTCGAAACTTGTTTCTCGAAATAAAAAAAAATATTTAAATTTTTTTCTTCATAATAAAAATAAGCCTCATAAATTATGAAAAAAACCGACAAAAATTTGACATTTTATAACGTTTACTAGAAGCAGCTCCAGTCCATTTTGAAAATTCTTCCATCAATGGATGGATGAATTTATGTGGTCAGGGTAAAAAATCTGAAATTTGACCTTCAATTGTTTTCGTGTGTTATATGCTAGCTCTTAAAGGCTTGTCCAGATTTTGGAAGTTCGTACGATAATGGCTATTGTTGATTTTTTCGAATTCGAAATTTCAACGGAATTATAAATTTTACGGTCCACCGAAACAATTCCGACCAATTTTGAAAAATGTCTGCGTGCGTCTGTGTGTGTGTGCCTGTAGCCGCTGTATCTCGAAAATTAATACGGATTTATAAAGAAACTTCAAACTTGAGCCTTATTAGACAATCGGAAGACCTGAAAAGCTTTTGGTAAAATTTTGAATATCAGAAATGGACGTTTAAATATAAATGTTAAATATTATAAAGAAATCTCCAGTTCTCTGTTACATTTAACATTTATATAAAGATTTTTATATTTGAAAATATCTCAGGTAAAAACAAAATACCGCCTGGTGTAAACGTCCACTTCCGGTATTCAAAATTTTATTGACACATTTATTTCATGTTTATTTTTTATTTTTGAGAAAAAAAAAATTAAGATGTTGACTTTTCTGATGTATACAGGGTGTATTTGAAATAACGAACAGGCTCGTAACCACAAAGAGATTATTTATTTTTAAACAATATTCGCAATTATTTTGTTTATAACTGTAACAAAAAGCCCGCAATTAATTATTAAAGTTAATGAGTGAAAATACGAAACATGTTTGGGGGCAGTGGTAATGTGACCCAATTTTCAAACGGTATCGGCTTTAGATATCGAATTACAACAAGCGCGTAGGAAATATCTGAGTGCCCTTTAAGCGTCAATGAACTTGAGGACTGTTTATCTTTTACAAAAAAAAAACGTTGCGATAACACTTCAAATTTCGGAGGCAAGAAATCGTATCCCGCGCTTTAAATAAACAAACACACATTCCATGCAGACCTAATTAAATGAGGAAAGCATCGATTCTCAAAATGTTTAAAAAACCTCGAAAAATTAGGAAGATTAAAAAAAAAAATTCGAATAAATTTTGACGGAAATGGGTTCACAAATATTTTGTGTATGTGCCCTTAAATGCCTGTTCGTTATTTCAAATACACCCTGTATACAATTATGAAATGTCAATAGTTACGAAGTTTATATAAACCTATCCAACCCTAAGAACACGCCCCAGAAATTCTTTAAATAATAACATTTGCAGGTCTAAAAAAATTGTTAGATGATTTTCTTATCAATTAATTTACGCACGCAAAACCCTCGTTTAAGTTCTAAGGATTGAAGGGTGGGATAGAGCCCACCCACCGCTCTTCGTTTCTACTGATACCTGACCAAGAAAACACTGTCTTCTTTCTTAATAATCATCGTAGACCATTGAATTTAACTTTTTATTCATCAGAAAGACGAGAGAAATTGATTGCCGTTAAAAAATTTCAGCTATCTTCAATAGCAAAAAAAATAGTCAGTCACTGTGAATATTTTTGAAAATTTACGAAAATAATTGATTTTTCAGACTTTGATCGGCCGTAGCGGCTAAACGAAAACTCCAAATTGAACGCGGTTTGCAAATCTGAGCTCCTCGTACGTCAATTAGTCGGTTTAGAGATTTTTAATTTTTGATGAAAACACGAAAAAAAGACTAATTCTTAGATCACGAGAGATGCAGTAATTTCAAGAGCGTCAAGAAAGAGTGATTGTATGAAACACATGGTGGTAGGTGGGTCCTATCCTACCCTCTAATCTATTGAACACGCCCCAGAGATTCTATAAATGAAAACGTTTATCAAAGGAACAGAAAACCGTTGGATTATTGTCCCATGGATTAATTCTCACTTGCAAAACCCTCGTTTGTGTTCTTGGGATTGGAGGGTGGGATAGGGCCCACCTACCACCCTTCGTTTCCACTTAAACCTAATCCAGAAAATACTGTCTGGTGAAACTAATTTCTAGGTCGGAACATGAGAGGTGGAATAATTTCGAAAGCGTAAAGAGAAAGCGATTGTGGCATAAATTTAAATGAAATAAAAGGTGATGGGTGGGTTCTATTCTACTCTCCAACCTTTTAAACACGCACAAGAGATTCTATAAATGAATACGTTTATCAAAGGAACAGAAAATCGTTAGATTATTTTCCTACGGATTAATTTACACCTGCAAAACCCTCATTTATGTTATTGGAATTGAAGGATGGGATAGGGCCCACCCACTGCCTTTCATTTCCACTTAAACCTAACCTAGAAAACAGTGTCTGTTGAAACTAATTTCTTAGTCAGATCACGAGAGATGTAATAGCTTCAAAAGCATAAAGAGCGGTTGTAAAACAAATTAATAAAATCGAGAGAGGAGGGTGGGCCCTATCCAACTTTTTGAACAAGCCCCAGAGTTTCTATAAATAAAAACGTTTGTCAACCGCCCAGAAAACTGTTAGATTATTTTTTTATCAATTAATTTACACTTGTGAAACCCTCGTTTGGGTTCTAGGTGTTAGAGGGTGGGATAGAGATCACCCACCTCCCTTCGGTTACACTGAAACCTAACCTAAAAAACACTGTTAAATGAAACAAATTTGTTAGTCAGATCACGAGAGATTCAATAGTTTAAAAAGCATAAAGAAAGTGCGTTTGTTTTGACCTTTTACGTTGATTTCACGAAACATTTCTTTATCCGTTTTAAAATTGCACTAAATTCGACACATTTTGGCAAGAGAATAATTAAAATCTGACAGCGCGTTTGGCAGTTGTGCAGTATCAAAAATCCAAATTGCAATTTTAAATATTTTAAAATTGAATTGCGCCTGGGTGCTAAATCCGCCACTGTATTTTAAACATCATTTTTGACTTACATCTTAAAAAAAATAGAGACAACAAATGGAATATATATTTCGATGCTTTCTCCTGAGCTTATACGATATCCATTATTGCCACTGCCAGAAAGGATATTTTAAGTGCACAGACACACACACACACTTAAAAGCGTCACATTTGAGTGCGTTGAGCCCGCGCCACTTAAACCTGTCTCACGTACCCTTGATATTCTTTAATTGACCATTTGATGTAATCTATTTAAAACTTGATAAGTGACTTTCGTTTTTTCTACTCATCTTAAAACGCAAAATTTAATTGCAAACTTCGCGCACAAAATATAAATAATAATTCATGTACTCGAAGCAATCAATCCGTCTTTTTTGTTTTTTTTTTTTGCAATTGACCAGAGGTCTTTCAGCCTTACATAATTGATTTTCAAAAAAAGAAATCGTTTTTGGTTTATATAGTAAATTTGCGTGCATAGAAATCGGTCCACTGGAAACTTTTGAATTTAACAATACCACCATCTCTGCCAGGCAGACAGGATACTTCCAATCCTCCGTGGGTTGCGTTACGTATAATGCAATTCCTCGGAGATTCGGGCTATTCATCAGATCAACAAAAATAAATGCTGTTTGAAAGACAATTTTGATATGCTTAGTACTCAGATCCGCCTAGTCCTTATGCAACCTACTGCTTCAACACAATCCAAAAATTAAATCGTTCCACCAGATCCCCCAAATAATAAAAACAAAAACATAAAATCGGCGATTTGAAATTTTTGATTTTAAAATCCTTTCCTGGTTCGATTCGAAATTTCCAAATGCTGGAAATGGGTGCCGGCATCAAATAAATTACTTCCACGCCAAAGTGTAAGTGCCTCCAAATGTTCGATCGGAAACATCGCCGGTATCCGAATAGTTCAGATAATAGTTGGACGGCAGCTTCATTTATTAATTGGCTTCACGGACATAAATCGGATGTTTAAATAGTAAACGCTTTTAGGGCTCGCTCGTACTGTGGATTCCACGCAGATAATTTTTATTTATGGGAGGAAAGAGTCTCGTAAAATTTATCGGCGATCTCTTCGATTTTTAACGTTTTATAGCACTCTCCTCCGACCGGCAAGATTTGGACCCGGCATCGGAGACATAAAATGTTAAGTGATGTTTACACACACTTTTACACACCGCGGGCCTCACCTTTTGCCGTGTGTGTTGCGTTTGATTTTTTTTGAAAACTGTACACGGTCACACATTATCCATCGGCGGCCGAACGTTGACCCACCGTGAGGTGCGTATGTATGTGCATGTGGTACCATGCCGGGTTCTTTGGATGTTTCCTTGGGCACCGTTCTCCAGGAAGAACCCGTTCAGACACACCGGCACGCACTCACAAAAATTCGGAATTTTTCTTGCAACTCGTGCCTGGCGAAGATGCGATGTTTACCGGAGGTGTAAAAGTCACGTTTGCAAATCTGTGCTCCTTGGGTGCAAATTAGTCGGATTTAATTAAAATTGGCGATTTTTAATTTTTGACGAAAACGTGAAAATCGATTTTTTCTTACTTTTGCCCTGAAATTGGCTTTGAAATGATTTCCTGAAGAAACCACTGGTTCGATTCGGGGTTTCTACATCACTGGAAAGATCCCTTCAAGACGCATCGGAAAATGTACTTTCGCAAAAACAAATATCAAATTGAGGCCTGTGACGCGTCAGCAAAGAAAACTGGAAAATGGAAAAAATCGAAAAAATCAACTTTTTTAATAATCATCGTAGGCTATTGAAGTACACCTTTTTTTTCATCAGAAAGACGAGAGAAATTGATTGCCTTTAAATAATTTCAGCTATCTTCAATAGCAAAAAAAATAGTCAGTCACCGTGAGCAATTTAGAAAATTTAAAAAAATAATTTATTTTTCAGACTTTGAACGGCCGTAGCGGTTAAACGAAAACTCCAAATTGAACGCGGTTTTGAAATCTGTGCTCCTCGTACGTCAATTAGTAGAATCCAATTAAAATTAGAGATTTTTAATTTTTGACGAAAACCTGAAAATCTACCCAAGGGTACCCCCTTCTAATTTTTTCTCAAAAATTGGCTTTGGAATAATTTTCTTAAGAAACCACTGGTTCGATTCCAGGTTTCTACACACCACCGGAAAGATCCCTTTAAGACGCCTCGGAAAATGTACTTTCGTAAAAACAAATGTCAAATTGAGGCCCGTGACGCGTCAGCAAAGAAAACTGGAAAATGGAAAAAATCGAAAAAATCAACTTTTTTAATAATCATCGTAGGCTATTGAAGTATACCTTTTTTTCATCAGAAAGACGAGAGAAATTGATTGCCGTTAAATAATTTCAGCTATCTTCAATAGCAAAAAAATTAGTCAGTCACCGTGAGCAATTTAGAAAATTTAAAAAAATAATTTATTTTTCAGACTTTGAACGGCCGCAGCGACTAAACGAAAACTCCAAATTGAACGCGGTTTTGAAATCTGTGCTCCTCGTACGTCAATTAGCAGGATCCAATTAAAATTAGAGATTTTTAATTTTCGACGAAAACATGAAAATCTACCCAAGGGTACCCCCTTCTAACTTTTTCTTAAAAATTGGCTTTGGAATAATTTTCTTAAGAAACCACTGGTGCGATTCCGGGTTTCTACACACCACTGGAAAGATCTCTTCAAGACGCCTCGGAAAATGTACTTTCGCAAGAACAAATGTCAAATTGAGGCCCGTGACGCGTCAGCAAAGAAAACTGGAAAATGGAAAAAATCGAAAAAATCAACTTTCTTAGTAATCATCGTAGGCTATTGAAGTATACCTTTTTTTCATCAGAAAGACGAGAGAAATTGATTGCCTTTAAATAATTTCAGCTATCTTCAATAGCAAAAAAATTAGTCAGTCACCGTGAGCAATTTAGAAAATAAACAAAAAAAAATTGATTTTTCAGACTTTGAACGGCCGTAGCGGCTAAACGAAAACTCCGAATTAAACGCGGTTTTGAAATCTGTGCTCCTCGTACGTCAATTAGTAGGATCCAATTAAAATTAGAGATTTTTAATTTTTGACGAAAACATGAAAATCTACCCAAGGGTACCCCCTTCTAACTTTTTCTCAAAAATTGGCTTTGGAATAATTTTCTTAAGAAACCACTGGTTCGATTCCGGGTTTCTACACACCACTGGAAAAATCCCTTCAAGACGCCTCGGAAAATGTACTTTCGCAAGAACAAATGTCAAATTGAGGCCCGTGACGCGTCAGCAAAGAAAACTGGAAAATGGAAAAAATACAAAAAAATCAACTCTTTTAATAATCATCATAGAACATTGAAGTAAACCTTCTTTTTCATCAGAAAAACGAGAGAAATTGATTGGCGTTAAAATATTTTAGCTATCTTCAATAGCAAAAAAAATAGTCAGTCACCGTGAGCAATTTAGAAAATTTAAAAAAATAATTTATTTTTCAGACTTTGAACGGCCGTAGCGGTTAAACGAAAACTCCAAATTGAACGCGGTTTTGAAATCTGTGCTCCTCGTACGTCAATTAGTAGAATCCAATTAAAATTAGAGATTTTTAATTTTTGACGAAAACCTGAAAATCTACCCAAGGGTACCCCCTTCTAATTTTTTCTCAAAAATTGGCTTTGGAATAATTTTCTTAAGAAACCACTGGTTCGATTCCAGGTTTCTACACACCACCGGAAAGATCCCTTTAAGACGCCTCGGAAAATGTACTTTCGTAAAAACAAATGTCAAATTGAGGCCCGTGACGCGTCAGCAAAGAAAACTGGAAAATGGAAAAAATCGAAAAAATCAACTTTTTTAATAATCATCGTAGGCTATTGAAGTATACCTTTTTTTCATCAGAAAGACGAGAGAAATTGATTGCCGTTAAATAATTTCAGCTATCTTCAATAGCAAAAAAATTAGTCAGTCACCGTGAGCAATTTAGAAAATAAAAAAAAAATGATTTTTCAGAATTTGAACGGCCGTAGCGGCTAAACGAAAACTCCGAATTAAACGGGGTTTTGAAATCTGTGCTCCTCGAACGTCAATTAGTCGGATTAGAGATTTTTAATTTTTGATGAAAACGTGAAAAAAGACACGAGTAAACCCCTTGGAACTTTTGTTAAAAAATGCAACTTTCTTAATAATCATCGCAGACTATTGAAGTGTACCTTTTTTTTCATCAGAAAGACGAGAGATATTGATTACCGTTAAATAATTTCAGCTATCTTCAATAGCAAAAAACTAGTCAGTCACCGTGAGCAATTTAGAAAATTTAAAAAAATAATTTATTTTTCAGACTTTGAACGGCCGTAGCGGCTAAACGAAAACTCCGAATTAAACGGGGTTTTGAAATCTGTGCTCCTCGTACGTCAATTAGTAGGATCCAATTAAAATTAGAGATTTTTAATTTTTGACGAAAACATGAAAATCTACCCAAGGGTACCCCCTTCTAACTTTTTCTCAAAAATTGGCTTTGAAATTATTTTCTGACGAAACCACCGGTTCGATTCGGGGTTTCTACACATCACTGGAAAGATCCCTTCAAGACGCTTCGGTAAATGTACTTTCGCAAGAGCAAATGTCAATTTGAAGCTCGTAACCTGTCAGCAAAGAAAAATCGAAAATGGAAAAAATCGAAAAAATCAACTCTTTTAATAATCATCGTAGACCTTTATGTAATACCTTTTTCTTGATTAGAAAAACGAGTTTAATTGATTGGTGTTGAAAAATTTTATCTAGAAAAAAATGCAAAAAAATTGGCAGGTCACCATGAACATTTTGAAAAAAGTCGATTTTTTCGGACTTTTAATGGCCGTAGCTGGTAAACGAAAACTCCAAATTGAATGCGGTTTTCAAATCTGTGCTCCTTGTTTGTCAATTAGTCGGATTTGATTAAAATTGGAGATTTAAAATTTTTGACGAAAACCTGAAAATCCACCCAATGGTCCCCCCTTCTTACTTTTACTCAAAAATGACTTTTAAATGATTTCCTGAAGAAACCACTGGCTCGATTCGGGGTTTCTATACATCACTGGAAAGATCTCTTCAAGACGCCTCAAAAAAATTTACTTTCGCAAGAATAAATGTCAATTTTAAGCCCGTGATGGGTCAGCAAAGAAAAATCGAAAATGGAAAAAATCGAAAAAATCAGCTCTTTTAATAATCATCGTATACCATTCAAGTATACCTAACCCATGCTAATTTTATGGGGGAAAGGAAAAGTGTAATGAAGATAATGAACCATAACAATTAATTAGTTATGTTAGAAATATGATTATAGCTAATTCAGTAAGATGAAAGGTAAATATCCCAGGCGACTCGTGCTTTCAAAAAAAGTATAAAAACCTCGGAAAAACTTTACGCGACAGTAAAACCCCACTTGCGATTGATTGCCATAAGCAGACCGCGAGGAGATGATGGATGTGGTGTTAGTTTATGACATGCGCCCCCGGGAAGAGGCCCATTTCGCCCCCCAGCCCTCTGCGTCGTAACTTTTTTTTATTGGGACCACGCCGCGTTTTATTGCCGGCCATTTATTTCTATCTCTAAGAAAAAAAAAATGTGCGCGGATTGAAAATGAATCATTCCGAATTTGTTGCTCCGAGTCCTTGGATCAACTAACCTACAAACGATATAATTGGTACCCTATGCCAATACTCCGTGGAAGCATTTCTGGGTGCGTCCTGGGAATCCAAAGACAAAAGGAATCGATTTGAAATTTGTTGCAATTTGATGGATCGCCGACGGCCCACACTTCCATCAAACACCTCTGGCTGATTTATGGTTCCGCTCGATTTCCAATCGGGCGGGTGATTCGTGTAGGTTCGTAATTCCCTAATTAATGTCGGTAATTTTGTAATTAATGGATATTACCATTGTATTAGCAATGATGATTTTCCACTTAACTATACTGGAGCTCAAAATAATGCAACACTTATTAAATGTGGTTTAAATCAGCAACAAATACGTACGTTTTATTCACCTTAGAAAGAAAAAAAAAATATTTTAAAATGAAATTTTAAGAACGTGTACCATACAATGTGACTCCTTTAACTTTATAGATCGAATAAATTCTATAGTTTTGTGATTGATCAGAAGTTCTTATTCATTTTCCCTTGTGACAATTTCCAATACTCATATACTGTACCTTTTCCTGTTTTCATTACCCACTGAATGAATATTCAAATCCTTTAAAGCATCTTGTGTACAACAAATGGCACCCACAACCGCAACGTAAGACTTTCTGAACAATGTTTACGCAAGCTCAGTTTAACCGATAATTTATGACGACCTTTAATTATAAATCGTCGTCAACAAATTGACGCTAATTACATTATTTAGTTGGACGCGATCGCAGTCACCGCATCATTGCATAAAAATGCGGACGAGAAATTGTCACAAATTATATTCTAATGGCGTAAATCGTAGATGTTGATGCTTTGCATAGATAACATCGATTAAGTAGTTAATGTGGATAATAAAAAAATGCGAATAATAGCAATTACCTTCAATAATACGTCGGTTACGACTGTAATTTATCGTCGGATAATATTTATTGATTCCCGGAATAGTTCACAACTTCATGTTTACTCGAGAGATATTACATGAAGCAATTATAGTAACTTATTAATTTAATTATAGTATATTACATAAGTAATTTTTAAAATTATTAATGGTAGATTTATTAAAAGTGTTAAACACAGGGTGTATACTAGGGATGAGCGATATTTTTTCACTGGTTTTTAAAAATTACAAGTCGCTTTTGTTACTTGGGATGGGCGATATTTCATGTTTTTTCTATGATTTTTCACTGGTATTGAGAAATTACAGGTCGTTACTGTTACTAATAGGTGAATTTCACTGCTTCTTAAAATCACTGCTACTTAAAATCACTGCGACTTAATATCACTGTTACTTAAAAGCACTGTTACTTAATATCACCGTTGATTAAAATCACTGCTACTTAAAATCATTGCTACTTAATATCACTGCTACTTAAAATCACTGCTACTTAATATCACTGTTACTTAAAAGCACTGTTACTTAATATCACCGTTACTTAAAATCATTGCTACTTAAAATCACTGTTACTTAAAATCACTGCTACTTAAAATCACTGCTATTTAAACTGTGACAAACTGTGATTGCTACTTAAACTGTGACTGTTACTTAAAAAACGTAATTTTAAGAAGACAGTACAAGGTGGCATTTCTAAATGTTATTTAATATTCATTACTTTATTCTCCCATTTTTGTAGGGTATTGTACTTAAATTTTGAATAAATATTTCATAAAAAAAAAAATTATAAAATGCCGTAGTATATACCATATATAATCATATAAAGTACAATTTATGTACTATAATTAATAACTACAATTATTAATTAATTAACTAAGATTTTATAAAAACGAAAAAATTTATCTTTATTTCTTTTTTCTTTATTTTATTTATCTTGCATGGAACTCGTTGTGATCGAAAGTGATGAGTCCTACGACTTCATAAACCCAAAATGACTCAAAATTCATTTTAATTTAAGATTCAGTGCGAATATCTAAACATCTAAACATACATAATTAATTTTGAAATTGCAAACTTCATGAACTGAAAAAAAAATGATTTACCAAACTGCGAAAATCTCCAAATGCTCCTTGTTCAGGTGCTCAAAAAATTAAAACAAAAATCTTCAAAAATCCATATCTCTATTGAAAATTGTTGAATTTTCAAGCCCCAAATTGATTTTGAATAAGCGATACTTCGGCCGCTGAAGTTTTTTTTTTTCTGCGAAGTTTTTATTCACGTGCTAAAAAAATTAAAACAAAAATCCATATCTCCATTAATTTTTTTTTGAATTTACGAAAACCAAATTGATTTTGAATTAGCAATACTTAGACCATTGAGGATATTTCTTATGGAATTTTGTTGCCGCGCTTTATATTTTTTCTGCGATTTTTTCATTCAAGTGCTCAAAAAAATAAAACTAAAATTTAAAAAAATTCATATCTCCATCAAAAAATTTTGAATTTACTAAAACCAAATTAATTTTGAATACGCGATTCTTCAACCATTGAGGATATTGTTTTAAGGAATTTTTTCTGCACTTTTTATTTTTTTTTCTGCGTAGTTTTCATTCAAGTGCTCAAAAAATTAAAACGAAATCTTCAAAAATCAATACCTCTATTGAAAATTGTTGAATTTACAAAAACCTAATTGATTTTGAATTAGCTATACTTCGGCCATTGAGGATGATTTTTTATTAAATTTTGTCTGCGCGTTTTATATTTTTTCTGCGATGTTTTCATTCAAGTGCTCAAAAAAATAAAACTAAAATTTTCAAAAATCCATATCTCCATTAAAAATTGTTGAATTTACTAAAACCAAATTAATTTTAAATAAGCGAATCTTCGACCATTGAGGATATTTTTTTAAGGATTTTTTTCTACGCGTTTTCTATTTTTTTTCTGCAATGTTTTCATTCAAGTGCTCAAAAAAATAAAACTAACATTTTCAAAAATCCATATCTCCATTAAAAATTGTTGAATTAACAAAAACCAAATTGATTTCGAATAAGCGGACTTCGGCCATTAAGGATAATTTTTAATGGAATTTTGCCTGCACGTTTTATATTTTTTTCTGCTATGTTTTTATTCAAGTGCTCCAAAAAAATAAAACTGAAATTTTCAAAAATCCATATCTCAATTAAAAATTGTTGAATTTACAAAATCCAAATTAATTTTGAATAATCGATTCATCGACCATTGAAGATATTGTTCTAATGAACTTTTTCTACGCGTTTTATATTTTTTCTGCGATGTTTTTATTCAAGTGCTCAAAAAATGAAAACTAAAATTTTCAAAAATCCATATCTCTGTTAAAAATTGTTGAATTTACAAAAACAAAATTAATTTGGAATAAGCAGTTCTTCGACCGTTCAGTATATTATTTAAAGGATTTTTTTCTACGCGTTATATATTTTTTTCTGCAATGTTTTCATTCAAGTGCTCAAAAAATTAAAACGAAAATCTTCAAAAATCCATATCCCCATGAAAAATTGTTGAATTTACAAAAACCAAATTAAACCATTAATTTGGAATAAGCTATTCATTCTTCGACCATTCAGGATATTATTTTAAGGATTTTTTTCTATGCGTTTTATAATTTTCTCTGCGATGTTTTCATTCAAGTGCTCAAAAAAATAAACTGAAATTTTCAAAAATTCATATCTCCATTAAAAATTGTTGAAATTACAAAAATCAAATTAATTTTGAATAAGCGATTCTTCGACCATTGAGGATGTTTTTAAGGAATTTTTTCTACGCGTTTTATATTTTTTTCTGCGATGTTTTCATTCAAGTGCTCAGAAACTGTAAACGAAAATCTTCAAAAATCCATATCTCCATTAAAAATGGTGGAATTTACAAAAACCAAATTGATTTTGAATAAGCGATACTTCGACCATTGAAAATATTGTTTTAAGGATAGGCGTTTTATATTTTTTCTTTTGATGTTTTCATTCAAGTGCTTAAAAAAGTAAAACGAAAATTTTCAAAAATCCAAATATCTATTGAAAATTGTTGGATTTACAAAAACCAAATTGATTTTGAATTAGCTATTCTTCGGCTATCGAGGATGATTTTTTATGGAATTTTGTCTGGGCGTTTTATATTTTTTCTGCGATGTTTTCATTCAAGTGCTCAAAAAAATAAAATTAAAATTTTAAAAAATTCATATCTCCATTGAAAATTGTTGAATTTACAAAAACCAAATTGATTTTGAATTAGCTATACTTCGCCCATTGAGGATAATTTTTTATGGAATTTTGTCTGCGCGTTTTATATTTTTCCTGCGAGGTTTTCATTCAAGTGCTCAAAAAAATAAAACTAAAATTTTCTAAAATCCGTATCTCCATTAAAATTTTTTGAATTTACTAAAACCAAATTAATTTTGAATAAGCGATTCTTCGACCATTATTGTTTCAAGGAATTTTTTTCTACGCGTTTAAATTTTTTTCTGCGATGTTTTCATTGAAGTACTCAAAAAATTAGAACGAAAATCTTCAAAAATCCATATCTCCATTAAAATCTGTTGGATTTACAAAAACCAAATTAATTTTGAATAAGTGGTTTTTCGACTATTGAGGAAATTGTTTTAAGCAATTTTTTCTACGCGTTTTATATTTTTTCTGCGATGTTTTCATTCAAGTGCTCAAATAAATAAAACTGAAATTTTCAAAAATCCATATCTCCATTAAAAATTGTTGAATTAACAAAAACCAAATTGATTTTGAATAAGCGATACTTCGACCATTGAGGATATTTTTTAAGGATTTTATTCTACGCGTTTTATATTTTTTTCTGCGATGTTTTTATTCAAGTGCTCAAAAAATTAAAATGAAAATCTTCAAAAATCCATATCTCGATTGAAAATTGTTGGATTTACAAAAACCGAATTGATTTTGAATTAGCTATACTTCGGCCATTGAGGATGATTTTTTATGGAATTTTGTCTGCGCGTTTTATATTTTTTCTGCGATGTTTTCATTCAAGTGCTCAAAAAATAAAACTAAAATATTCAAAAATTCATATCTCCGTTAAAAATTGTTGAATTTACAAAAACCAACTTAATTTTGAATACGCGATTTTTCGACCATTGAATATATTGTTTTAAGGAATTTTTTCTACGCGTTTTATATTTTTT
Organism: Ocypus olens; assembly: GCA_910593695.2. Lineage (NCBI taxonomy): Eukaryota > Metazoa > Arthropoda > Insecta > Coleoptera > Staphylinidae > Ocypus > Ocypus olens. The sequence goes on from OU343056.1 coordinate 53,607,364, forward strand.
CTGCAATGTTTTTGTTCAAGTGCTCAAAAAATTAAAACGAAAATCTTCAAAAATTCATATCTCTATTGAAAATTGTTGGATTTACAAAAACCGAATTGATTTTGAATTCGCTATACTTCGGCCATTGAGGATGATTTTTTATGGAATTTTGTCTGCGCGTTTTATATTTTTTCTGCGATGTTTTTATTCAAGTGCTCAAAAAAATAAAACTAAAATTTTAAAAAATCCATATCTCCATTAAAAATTGTTGAATTTACTAAAATCAAATTAATTTTGAATAAGCGATTCTTCGACCATTGAGGATATTGTTTTAAGGAATTTTTTCTGCACGTTTTATACTTTTTACTGCGATGTTTTCATTCAAATGCTCAAAAAATTAAAACGAAAATCTTCAAAAATCTATACCACAACTGTTATCTAAACAATGATTACTACATTTATTCATTCATTATCGACTAAGTTGGATTACAAGGCACATTTTGACAATTAAATCAACAAACACTCGCTGGATGTTTAAATATTTGATGGTGTGCGAGTGTGAATGTGTTTCGACACTTCCGTTCTCACACCTTCGAGCTGCGCGCCGCGGCCGTACCTTCTTCAGAACGATCCTCCGTTTATAGTTTCGGTGGCGCAACCTCTGATGGAGGCACGGGAATATGCAAGGATCGCGATGAGTAATTGAAGGATGGTTCGGATTCTATTCTCGCGTTTAATTAAAAAGGCTTAAGAGGCGCTAATTACTGAGCGGCGCCTACCAGAAACGCATGGCGAGGAATTGCAGACGATAATTATTTTGGCGATTAAATGATAAATACCGCCAACGTGAGGAGACACCATGGACAATTCATTTACAACATGTTTTTGATTAGAAACATAAAACATTTTTTCAAATTTAAAGAAAAAATATAAAATTATAATACGAAATTACAACAGATTGGCCATTTTTTTCAAACATAAGTATGATCTACGAATATTAGATTTAACAACATGTGTAAGATACGCCGAATACTATATTTAACAGCATTGTGTAAGATACGCTTTGGAATAGCCTGAATTGCTTCAATGACACTTGAAATTCCTCCAAATGATCGAAGGTGCCAATATGGACTTTTTCCTTTATGTAACGATAAGAAGAAATCGAGTGGTGTCAAATTAAACCTTTGTAGACTATGAGTTCCAATGCACTTATTACCAAAACTCTCAGTACGGTAATAATGTATGTGCTGGAGTACCGTCTTGATAAAACCAACAAAAGTGGACCTCAGCTAATTAAATGTTTAAATTTTTAATGCGATAATATTTAGTAATAAACAACCAAATAAATTAATAGTTTAGTTTTGATAATGGCAAGCTGAGCTAGCGAAACTGCAGTGAAACGAATAAATCAAAGTGTTATACGAACAAAGTAAAAAGTGTTTCATTCCACAATTTAATATTTCCTACAAAAAGTTTGTATTTTTTCCCGTAGAATACGATCCCGCAATAAAAAATAGGGGGTTCCGTTTGAAAAATCAAAGTTGACCTTCGTTTGACCTTGAAAATTGACCCGAAGGTCATTTTCAAGGTCACCAGCATATATCCCCTCCGAATCCTACAACTTTTATTTGCGACATTTTTTGCCATATTACTCAGGTTTCGAGATATTTGGGGTGGCAATTTAAAATAGGACACCCTGTATATACAGGTTGTTACAAATTAGCATTGCCATCTCGGTAGTTACAATAGACAGTTGGTTAAATTAAGGCAAAGTTGCGCATTTTAGTGCTGAATAATTTGTTACAAAGTAATTTAAAATATTCTGACCACTTCCAGAGATATTCGAAAAAAAAACCGAAAAAAATTAATTTTGGTTTTTTTACAACTTCATTACTAAATATTTAAAAACCCCTGAGCACTTTCTTAAGACATTTTTGTAAGCTTCTCCAGAAAATCTGTTGCCCAAGTTAAGGCACAGTTTGTCACGTTTCAAAGTCAAAGCCTAGTCTTCAATTTTTGAAAATCAATAAGTAACTCATAGAAGAAACAAATTGAGTGACAAGTGTGACACGTCAAAAACAGAGAGCACTTTTTTAAGAATTACTTGTAAGCTCCTCCAGAAAATCTATCGCCTAAGTTAAAGCACAGTTTGTCACGTTTCAAAGTCAAATCCTACTCTTCAATTTTTGAAAATCATTAAATAACTCCTACAAAAACCAAATTCAGTGACAAGTATGACACGTCAAAAAAACCGAGAGCACTTTTTTTAAATTCCTTGTAAGCTCCTTCAGAAAATCTGTTGCCTAAGTTAAAGTACAGTTTGTCACGTTTCAAAGTCAAAGTCTACTCTTCAATTTTTGAAAATAATTCAATAATCCTTACAAAAAAACAATTGAGTGACAAGTGTGACACGTCATTAGTTTTGGAAGGTGAAATGCTACTCAAAAATGAAATAAAAAATCTAGATTCGTATTAAAAAAAAAAAAATAGTTGTGGATATCTAAATAATGAAACGTCGTATTTAAAAAAGTAAATTATTTTCTGGAAGAGCTTATAAAAGTGTTCCAAGAAAATGCTCTTGATTTTTCAAAATATCCAGTAATAAAGCCGTAAAAAAAATAGAAACCAAAATCTATTTTTTTCTGTTTTTTTTTTCAAATATCTCCTGAATTAGTCAGAATGTTTTTAATTATTTTTAATAAATTATTTAGCATTAAAATGCGCAATTTTGCATTTTTCCATCTCTTATAGTAATCGAAGTAGCAATGCTAATAAATCGAAAATCCACGTGAAAACATAAAACAATTGACATACCACTTTTAATAACAAATGTATATTTATTTTTCGAAATAAATTTCGCTTCAAACTGAAACTGGAAAAATTAAATTTTCATTCAACGATTTGAAAATTTGTAAAAAATATTTGCGTAAAAAGCTCAAAAAATAAAAAAAAATTATGGATTTCCAATTTTGCATAACAACAATTTGTTTGCTATTGTCTGGGTGAAATTAAAACGACTTCAAACTTGAAATGGGAAATCGAAAATTGCATTCATCGATATAAAAATTTATAAAAAAAAATAGTCAAATAAGAAATCTTCTTGAAAAGCTGAAGATATATTAAAAATCCATGCATTTCTGATTTTGGGTAAAAATATTTGTTATTTCTCAGGTAGAAACAAAATGGCAACTTTCCAAAATTGAACGGGGAAGACGAAAATCGCATTCAACGATTAAAAATTTGTAAAAAAAAATATTTGCTGCAAAAGCTCAAAAAACTAAACTATTGATTTTTGATTTCGCATAAAAACCAATTGCTATTTTCTGGGTAAAAATCAAACGACTCCAAACTTAAAATAGGAAATCGGAAATTGGATTCATCATTATAAAAATTTGTAAAAAAAATAGTCAAACAAGAAATTTTCTTGAAGAGCACAAGACGTATTAAAAAACCACACATTTCTGATTTTGGGTAAAAATATTGGCTATTTCTCAGGTAGAAACAAAATGGCAACTTTCCAAAATTGAAGGGGGAAAACGAAAATCGCATTCAACGATCTAAAAATTTGTAAAATAATAAATATTTGCTTCAAAAGCTCAAGAAACTATTTATTTTTGATTTTGCATAAAAACAATTGAAATTTTCTGGGAAAATAAAACGGCATTGCTCCAAACTTGAATTGAGGGAAGTAAACTGCAACAAATGATTAAAAAATTAAAAAGAAAAATCGAGAAATATGCTACGAAAACTCAAGAAAACTATTTATTACTGATTTTATATAAAAACAATTGATTTTTTCTGTATAGAAATAAAACAAAAACGCTTTAAACTTGCAATGGGAAATCGGAAATTGCATTCACAGGTATACTTTTTTTAAATTTCTGATTTTAGATAAAAATCATTGCTATTTTTCGGGTAGAAACAATATGGTAACTTTCCAAACTTGAACAGGGAAAATGAAAATTACATTCAACGATTTAAAAATTTGTAAAAAAATATAAGTTAGAAATATGTATCTTCACTGAAATTGTATATTTAGTGTATTCGTGTTAAAAAATATTTTTACGTCAATCAATACTATTATTATTATTAAGTGGTCTAAATATCTGGTTCAAATGCTCAAAAAATTAAAAAAAAACGATTGATTTTTGTTTTTTCATAAAAACAATTGCTATTTCTTGCAAAAATACAACGGAAATGCTCCAAGTAAACCGCAACAAATGATTTGAAAAACTTCAAAATGCACTTTTTTTAAAAAGCCATAACTTGGTGCCAAATCGTCGTAGGAACTTCGTTCTTCGAGTCCTGCATAGGGAATTGATCAAATTTTAATGCCTTTATGGTGGATCGAGTCGACAAAATTTTTCCAACGCCATAGACATCGTGAAAGTTGGACATGGTTTCCTGAAAAAACATTTTTTTTCACAGGGGTGCTAGTGAGGGGCCGAAGGGGTTACGCTTAAGTTCGTGTGCATGTATTTAAAGAAGATACTTTAAAGTTTTTCGCCCTTAAAGATTCATCAAAATCGATTGAAAATACGCCGAGTTACGGCGGTTTGAAAATGGTCGAAATTTCACGAATTTCAAGTGTTTCATTTTTTTTTCCTTCAGTATATTTCAGATTTTGTATAAAAACAATTATTTTTTTCTGTATAAAAATAGAACAACAACGCTTCAAATTTGAAATAGGAAATTAGAAATTGCATTCAATGATTTGAAAATTTGAAAAAAAGTTAATCAAAACATTTGTTTCAAAAGCTTCAAAAAAATTAGGTTTCTGATTATGCGTGAAAATAATTGCTATTTTCTGGGTAAAAATAAAACGGTGATGCTTCAAACTTGAACTGATGGAAGGAAACTGCATTAAATGATTTAAAAAATTAAAGAAAAACAATGTGTGAAAATTACGTGTGATTGAAGAAATTTAAATTTTTATAGTTTATTAAATTGTTTACACAGGAACCATTTTAAGACCAAAACTTTGGAATGAAAGGTTTTTTGTGTTGGTGTTTGGATTAAAGTGATCTGTTTTTGAGATGCTCGCCATCTGACGGACTAGGTCTGAGGTTTAAAAGCGAACAATTTAGTTCGTATGAAGTGCGCAGGGGATTCTATATTTAGATTTATGACACTTTATTGACAAAAACGTTTTTGAAACGCAGTGGGACGCGGGACAAATTGTTGAAAATCGGGACTGTCCCGCCAAAATCGGGACGTCTGGTCACTTTACTTAACAGGCCATTTTTAGATAATTTTTTTAATCACGGATTTTATTAAAAACAAGTGTTAACTATTAGTTCAATCAGGGCAACCTAGATTTCGTAGGTATTATAAACGTCTCAGGGTAGTCCTGATTAATACACTAGTACCATCAACTAGAGGTGGGTGGAATGATTCTTCTTGGTGAGTTGCCAAAGACTCCGGGAGTCGGCTCGTGACTCTCTTGTACAAAGTGAAAAAGTATGTCGGGAAAAAGTAATGAGCAAAAAAAGTAACTTTTCAAAATCTTCGTGACTCAAATTCAGATAGAAAATTTTCACGCGACTCACTTCGAGGAGCTGCCTCGCTCACTTCTACCATGAACAGTGTATGGTGCGTTTAATTTGAATATCGGAAAACACTTGGACGTAGATAATGACTCCATTTGTTGCATGCACGTGTGTGTGTAAATGTGCGTGTTTGTGCCTGCACGTGGAAGTCCTGTTATCAGGGCCATTGATATCGGGGCGCCCGGTTTCGAAACGGCGCCGGTGCGATATCAATCTGAAATCCGGCGTTTTATAAGAGTTAGAATGGCGCAACCGAACGGCTGCTCGTTTCAAGTTCCCCGCATTGTGAAATTTCAAAAATGCGGTTTAACCTAGAAAAAAGTCAGCGGCGGACACGAGTTCTTCATGCCATTTCTGTCAATGCGCGAGCCAACTCTCACGTGTGTGTGTGTGCCTCTGTATATATGCAAACGTGTGCCTTTATTTGGATTATCTCGCTAAGGAAATATTACGGCAGCGGCCATCGGACATGAATGAGGATACTAAATCATATACAGTTACGTTTTACTTTTTACTGCCCAAAAAAGATACCATCTATGCTCGTTCTGCCCGTCTCATTGTTACACTTTGCTGGATATCGTATGCCGTATACACACACACTGCACACTGTTGATTTTGAAATAGTCCACTGATCGCATCCCGACCATCTAATTTCGGGCACAACTAATTAAATTTAATGTTATATTCTATGGCCTAATTAAAAAAAAAAACGTGAATGCGCTTTCAGGGGCATAAATCCTATTAATAACAGTAAATTTAATTTTACTGTTCCAAGGTATACCCCAAGGATCCAATTCTGTTACATCATCAAAAATAAGATCCCTTACTTGATTGTGGATAGATGAAATAAAAATGTTTAGTTTAGTTTAGTTTATTTAATAAATACTTAGCCACAATTTGTGGATGTATACTTCAATTACAAATGTAATTTGAACTTAAGCTTTCCACATTTTATGCCACTATTTATTAAATAATATGCACACAAATATAGTTTCGACCTATGCATGTACTCGTATTTGTACAGAGTTGCACAAATAACAAAACAGTTATAATTTAAAATATTATTAGAAAATTTGAATTGAATAGAAAACTTATTGTAAGATTGTATCAGTTGTTAGCGCCAATAAATATATTATTATTATTATTATTATTATTGTATATCCCTTTGCAATGTTCAAAATTACACATGGAGCACATGCCGATGTCGTAACAAAACCGATTAAAAAATAGACTCTTTGGTAATAATACAAATAAATCTTATGAGTATAATTTAAAAAAAATAACGCTCTTGCTCCATAATTTTTATTTTAGCATTATTCAAATTATGAAAATCGCAGGTTTTATTATAATTTCGTCATAGCAATTGCAAATTTTTGTCATGTGCTACTCGAATTTTTGGGAAAAACCCAACCGACCATCAGCCATTCTGCGATTTTTTTTGTTCGTCTAAAACATCTATGGAGGATACCTGAAATTAATGCACAATACCCAAATCGATTATTGTCATCATACCTATTATAAAAGAGTGCATCATCGGCGGGAAGTGCACGGCGAATTAAAATGCAGGCGAGAGTACTACGAGGATTCCCATCAAATTGCTATTCAGCGGTGTTCGCTAAGTGCTATTATAGCATGCCGTGAACGTACAAGCAAAATTGGCGGACGTTTCCTGTTTCGACAACGCCAAAAATCGTCGCGACCTTAAAATAATTCGTCCGGGCGCGATTTGCATTGGTCATTCTCGGCTCCTTATTTACTGCTCAATTTCCCATATAAATTTCATTCGGCGTTTACGGAATAACTTTGAATATCATTTCAATGGGAATTAGCTTACGGAAAATCGCATGAATCAAGATCGAGCATTTACATTTCGATCGGGAATTCTGCACTGCATATGTTTTATTTTAATTTGCAATTGAACGATCATTCAAATAAAGTTTAAAAGATTTTGATATTGGTTAATATACTGCTATAAGATGTTTTAGATCTTGAATAAATATTATAATATTACGAATAATAAACTAAAGTCAAAGTCTAGTTCATCAATAATTGCAAAGTGCTCTGCGAATATAAAACCTTGCAAAAAATTGCATATTAATAGTTTTCACAGAAACGTAATTCGACATTCATTATAAGCACATTTGAAAAGTTTCAAGTCGATAGCAATTGTTTTCATATTTATTACAAGTCACTGAAAATAATAAAAAAAAAAATTTAAACTTCACATTCAGTTCTCATTAAATTATTCCAAAATTTAGGGATGACGTGTTAATATTTTTCATAGAACCGTAATTTGGCATTCATTATAAGCAAATTAGAGAATTTTCAAGTCGATAGCAATTGTTTTTGTATTTTTTCCAAGTCACTAAAATTTTGACATTTTTTTTTAAAACTTCGCGCTCTGTTCTCATCGAATTATTCCTAAATTTAAGGATGAAGTGTTAATATTTTTCACAGAAACGTAATTTGGCATTCATTATAAGTAAACTTGAGAAGTTTCAAGTCGATGGCAATTGTTTTTATATTTTTTCCAAGTCATTGAAATTATTCCATTTTTTTTTAAACTTCACATTCCGTTCTCATTAAATTATTCCAAAATTTAGGGATGAAGTCTTAACAGTTTTGATAGGAATGTAATTTAGCATTCATTATAAGCTAATTTGACAAGTTTCAAGTCGATGGTAATTGTTTTTATATTTTTTCCAAGTCACTGAAATTATTAAATTTTTTTCAAAACTTCACGCTCCGTTTTCATTAAATTATTCCGAAATTTAGGAACGAAGTGTTAATAGTTTTCACAAAAACGTAATTTGGTATTTATTATTAGTAAATTTGAGAAGTTTCAAGTCGATTGCAATTGTTTTAATATTTTTTCCAAATCACTGAAATTATTCCATTTTTTTCAAAAGTTCGCGCTCCGTTCTCATTAAATTATTCCAAAATTTAGGAACGGAGTGTTAATAGTTTTCACAAAAACGTAATTTGGTATTCATTATTAGTAAATTTAAGAAGTTTTGAGTCGATGGCAATTGTTTTTATATTTTTTCCAAGTCACTGAAATGATTCCATTTTTTTCAAAACTTCGCGCTCCGTTCTCATTAAATTATTCCGAAATTTAGGAACGAAGTGTTAATAGTTTTGACAAAAACGTAATTTGCTATTCATTATTAGTAAATTTGAGAAGTTTCAAATCGATAGCAATTGTTTTTATATTTTTTCCAAGTCATTGAAATTATTCCATTTTTCTTTTAAACTTCACATTCAGTTCTCATTAAATTATTCCAAAATCTAGGGATGAAGTCTCAACAGTTTTGACAGAAATGTAATTTAGCGTTCATTATAAGCAAATTTGAGAAGTTTCAAGTCGATGGCAATTGTTTTTATATTTTTTTCCAAGTCACTGAAATTATAACTTTTTTTTCAAAACTTCGCTCCCCGTTCTCATTAAATTATTTCAAAATTTAGGGATGAAGTCTCAACAGTTTTGACAGAAATGTAATTTAGCATTTATTATAAGCCAATTTGAGAAGTTTCAAGTCGATGGCAATTGTTTTTATATTTTTTCCAAGTCACTGAAATGATTCCATTTTTTTCAAAACTTCGCGCTCCGTTCTCATTAAATTATTCCAAAATTTAGGAACGGAGTGTTAATAGTTTTCACAAAAACGTAATTTGGTATTCATTATTAGTAAATTTAAGAAGTTTTGAGTCGATGGCAATTGTTTTTATATTTTTTCCAAGTCACTGAAATTACTCCATTTTTTTTTCAAACTTCGCGCTCCGTTCTCATTAAATTATTCCGAAATTTAGGAACGGAGTGTTAATAGTTTTCACAAAAACGTAATTTGAAATTCATTATTAGTAAATTTGAGAAGTTTCAAGTCGATGGCAATTGTTTTTATATTTTTTCCAAGTCACTGGAATTATTCAATTTTTTTCAAAACTTCGCGCTCCGTTCTCATTAAATTATTCCGAAATTTAGGAACAAAGTGTTAATGGTTTTCACAAAAACGCAATTTGGTATTCATTATTAGTAAATTTGAGAAGTTTCAAGTCGATGGTAATTGTTTTAATATTTTTTCCAAGTCACTCAAATTATTCCATTTTTTTTCAAAACTTCGCGCTCCGTTCTCATTAAATTATTCCGAAATTTAGGAACGGAGTGTTAATAGTTTTCACAAAAACGTAATTTGGTATTCATTATTAGTAAATTTGAGAAGTTTCAAGTCGATGACAATTGTTTTTATATTTTTTCTAAGTCATTGAAAATTCTTAAACTTCACATTCCGTTCTCATTAAATTATTCCAAAATTTAGGGATGGAGTCTCAACAGTTTTGACAAAAATGTAATTTGGTATTCATTATTAGTAAATTTGAGAAGTTTCAAGTCGATGGCAATTGTTTTCATATTTTTTCCAAGTCACTGAAACTATTCCATTTTTTTCAAAACTTCGCGCTCCGTTCTCATTAAATTATTCCGAAATTTAGGAACGAAGTGTTAATAGTTTTCACAAAAACGGAATTTGGTATTCATTATTAGTAAATTTGAGGAGTTTCAAGTCGATGGCAATTGTCTTTATATTATTTACAAGTCACTGAAATTATAACGTTCTTTCAAAACTTTTTGGATTCTTACTGATAACGTCAGAAAATGCATTAATCTTCTTAGATCGACCACCCTGTATATGTTGTTTTTATTTGCTTACCGCTATTCATGCTTATTATACCCTGTATAATTATTGTCATCCCTAAAATAACCGCACCCTTTATTTTTGAAATAGTTAACATATGAATGTACTCATCAATCAATCCAAAAAAATTCAAATTTCATTACGTATCCTTTAACTTTTAATAACTAGCTGACTTCCATTTCCTGAAGAGATTCCTTTAAGCGATATGAGTAAATCGAGATGATTCTTATCATAAATCAGGAAATCCATTATACGGACTCATTTAACTGAAGATAATCAGGTGCAACAACTTCCCTCGGCTACTGAATATTCAAACCCATTGATACTGTTTTTTTTTTGTTTTTTTTTATTCATGCTCCTCGATTCCGTCCCAAATTGGATTACGGGATCTCGTGTCACTCTCATTATATGTTAATTAATTTTGGCGTTCATAATCGGGCAGAATAGAAAGCGACCGCGTCTGATTTATGGCCCATTAGTAAATTATTAAATAGGAAATTATTCGGGAACATAAATCAGCCGTTTCCATGGAGATTGTACGGAATTGGAGCGGTCTAACTGTCTTTGATTGAGAAATAGAAAAGGCACGTGTTCGTTGGGAAGCTGAGAACTGTTTCGGTGGATTGTTGACAAATAATCAATAAGCAATCGAATAAATGTAGATATGACCAAATAATATTATTTGGTCTTTAATCAACTATTAACCCTCAGCTGCAGGACCCCTTCACTTTTTTGGGGGCGTTTTGGTGACTTTCAAATATCAAAAATTCCACAGGTGTCGTTATACGGTGTTAGTAAAACTATGGAACTATACGACTGCTGGCGATCATTTATTTATTTATTTCATTTTTTTTTCTTTCCAGTTAGACCTCCTATTTTTATATAGGTGCTGCTAGGGGTTAAACGGATGACCAAATTTGGCAAATTCTTTCAGCAAAGTCTTATTGTAGCCAGAAGCAAAAAAATAAATTCGTTGTTTTTTGGATTCTAGAAGGTAACTTTTGAATACATGACCAAATTTGGCAAAAGTCGAATAGATGCAGATAAGATAAAAAAATTAAATTTTATTTTTGAAGATCACTCTTGAGCGGATGGCCAGATTTTGATCATTCTTTCAGGAAAGTACTACACTCGCCGAATAGATGCAGATAAGATAAAAAAATAAATTCGGTTTTTAATTGTTCTGCGGTTTTAGGAAGAAAAGTCTTAAACAAAATGGCCGATTAAAAAAATTCTTCCTGAAAAGTACTCATCGAATAATCGTTTTCAGGTTTTTTTAACGAAAGGACATATTTTGCAATTTCTTTTTGTACTCATTAAAGCGATTTGAATGTATAACAAAATTCCTTTCTACAGGAACAAATAGGAAATATTACACCAATTAATTACGTCGCGATAACGTTCAAAAAAACAATTTCGAATTTTTAATCCTTAACCAAACACCACGGCCATCAAGAAAAAGGAAAGGAACGACCAACGACTCTCGGTGTGTGTCGCGGGACACGCTAATTAATCTTAATTCCCGGTAAATAAAGTACGCTCTAATGATAAATCGGGGCCGTTTTACTATTTTAACGGCGCCATTCATTCCATTCGTCTACGAGGAATATCGAAATTTCGATCTAAGAACTCACAAGTGTTAACATCGTTCGTACAGAAAGAAAAAAAGGACATAATGGAGACGCGCCGGGAGTTTTCAGTTCTCAAAATTGTTTTTGACAGTCTGGTATCAAAACTATATTTATCCACTATCCAGTAGTTTATGAAGATAAGGTATGTTGATTATTATTTTTAATAATTTAAATAAAAACGAATAAGTTTGTTGGTTTAACTTTATTATGCTCTAAGATGCTGTGAAGTAATTAAACTAAGTCATGCCATATAAAACTTAATTATAACTTTCAAATTGTACAGTTTGCATTTTTCAATTTAAATATTCTACAGGTATCCGAATTTTCCAATGAAAAAAAAGTCGAGGATGGAAATTTAAAGAACGATATATTCATCTCATTTAGAGAATATTTGAAATTCCGTTTAAATCAACTTGGAATTAAGCTTATTATTATCAAAGTAATAAATCTAGGAAATATTTAAACAAGGACAGACAGTGCTATTTTTGTCTGCTGCTTCCAAGTGAAACAAACCAGTTAAGTTGGAAAGGTTGTCAAAATGTTTTCTGGTTTTATCAACGTCTCGAAAAATGTATCTTCTACACGAATAATTACCAGAAGCTCTTCCTAAATTATACTCATAAAATATAAGCGACTAATAATTGTTCGGTGTCCGTTATGCTGCAACTTTTATCAAGAGCTACTATTATTATTGTTTTATTCAGTAACTGCACATTTAAATCACTTCGGGCAATAATTTGCAGAGAAATACATTTCCAAATCTATCATTAAAATAATGAACACACAAACAGGGACACATTTTACAAATACTCTAACAGTAAAAGACATTCCAAATTTTCCTATTCGTTTTTGTAACTAGAAAATTATTAGGTGCAGTTTGTAGGAATTATTTAACTAGAATACAGTAGCGTAATTTCCAGTTAAAAAAAATTGCCCCATCCCAGGTGTAAACATAGCGATGACACTGCAAACTTGAAGTGAAGAAATTAAAATTGCAATCAACCGTTTGAAAAATTGTAAAAAAATATACGCGCGACGAATCAGCTTCGAAAGTTCAAAATCCATAAAACAACAATGCATTTTTGATTTCCTGTTCAAACAATTGCCCTATCCTAGGTGTAAACATGGCGATGACACTGCAAATTTGAAGTGGAGGAATTAAAATTGCAATCAACAGTTTGAAAAATTGTAAAAAAATAACCGCGCGAGGAATTAGCTTGAAAAGTTCAAAATCCATAAAGCAACAATGCATTTTTGATTTCCAGTTAAAACAATTGCCCCATCCCGGGTGTAAACATGGCGATAACACTGTAAACTTGAAGTGGAGGAATTAAAATTGCAATCAACCGTTTGAAAAATTGTAAAAAAATAACCGCGCGAGGAATTAGCTTCAAAAGTTCAAAATCCATAAAGCAACAATGCATTTTTGATTTCCAGTTAAAACAATTGCCCTATCCTAGGTGTAAACATGGCGATAACACTGCAAAGTTGAAGTGGAGGAATTAAAATTGCAATCAACCGTTTGAAAAATTGTAAAAAAATAACCGCGCGAGGAATTAGCTTCAAAAGTTCAAAATCCATAAAGCAACAATGCATTTTTGATTTCCAGTTAAAACAATTGCCCTATCCTAGGTGTAAACATGGCGATAACACTGCAAAGTTGAAGTGGAGGAATTAAAATTGCAATCAACCGTTTGAAAAATTGTTAAAAAATACACGCGCGAGGAATTAGCTTCAAAAGTTCAAAATCCATAAAGCAACAATGCATTTTTGATTTCCAGTTAAAACAATTGCCCTCTTCCGGGTGTAAACATGGCGATAACACTGCAAACTTGAAGTGGAGGAATTAAAATTGCAATCAACCGTTTGAAAAATTGTAAAAAAATACACGCGCGAGGAATTAGCTTCAAAAGTTCAAAATACATAAAGCAACAATGCATTTTTGATTTCCAGTTAAAACACTTGCCCTATCGTAGGTGTAAACATGGCGATAACACTGCAAACTTAAAGTGGAGGAATTAAAATTGCAATCAACAGTTTGAAAAATTGTAAAAAAATAACCGCGCGAGGAATTAGCTTCAAAAGTTCAAAATACATAAAGCAACAATGCATTTTTGATTTCCAGTTAAAACAATTGCCCTCTTCCGGGTGTAAACATGGCGATAACACTGCAAACTTGAAGTGGAGGAATTAAAATTGCAATCAATTGAAAAACTGTAAAAAAATATACGCGTGAGGAATCAGCTTCGAAAGTTCAAAATTCATAAATTAACAATAATAGCTGTTGTATGTTAATTGTATTAATATCGTCATTAAAAGTCATGTGAGAATTAAATTTTGCTCCAACTGTTTGTGTTGTCATTGCTATTTTCATTCCTTTTCCGGAAAGGATAATAAGAAATTTTTGAGAAGATTAGGTTTTATATTGGAAAGGTTTGTAAATGCCTGTGATTTTTGTTAGGCTCCAATTGCCTTAAGATGCACAACTGTTGTCGTTGGTCATAACACCTGCCACAGAAATAGAATGCCAATAAAACATTCCCCGAACAAAAACCATCCGTTGAAATAATGATATATAGAGGAAATCTCTCCGTGATATCTTAATAATGAATAGAAGAACCACATTTCACAACCATTTCGAATTTTTAATTAGTTCCATTTAAACCTAAAGGTATCACACATTCGGTAATTTAGATTTTTTTTCTACGGGTCCGTTTCATGCATGCGGCGGCGGCGGAGGCTTAAATTTTCTGAATCGGACAGACAGGCCCAGATTTATGGCGATAGTTATCCTTTGCCTAGTTACTTATGCCGGAAGACAAGTATGCTCGGCCACACCGAACCGTACCCCGCGCACCCACCTCAAAACCCTTAAAACAGTCGCGTGGCCGACTGGACCTCGCCGGGAAAAAAAATCCTCTTCTTCTGTCTCCCGACCATCCTTTCTTCATTTCGCCTCCTCGTGGTTTCTTTACGGGCGCGTCGGAAGGTGTGTTATTTTACGAGCCTGTCGGTTGTTTATAAAAGTTTTAACGATTTCGAACGCGAACAACGGATCGCCACGGGATCGTTGTGTAAAGCTTATTTACGGTTTTCTTTATTATCCGAGGTTGGATAATAATAATAATAATAAAAAAGACGGGGGTGGTGGATATTTGTACGTACGAATGTGTGCGCACACACACGGACCGGAAGTTTCCTTCGGCCCGGGTAATCTGGTTATGACCGGTGGTCAGCTGGTGATATTTGATTAGGACCGTATTGTATGTTTATGTGTGTACACTACATGACGTGCTTTAGACGCTAAACGGATCATCGAAATCAATGTCGGCGGTGATTGGGGGTGCGCTTTCCTTATTTGCCCTCCCTGGGGGGGGGACGTAATTTGCTAATTCGATTGGGTTAATTTGGTGACCACCACTGCGGTGTTGATGGATCTTAATTCGATTTGTAAGTTACTATCCATGGTATTCAATACTCAGAAGAAACACAATTTAGAAAATTTAAAAAAATAATTTATTTTTCAGACTTTGATCGGCCGTAGCGGCTAAACGAAAACTCCAAATTGAACGCGGTTTGCAAATCTGAGTTCCTCGTACGTCAATTAGTCGGACAAGAGATTTTTAATTTTTAATGAAAACGTGAAAAAAGACACGAGTAAACCCCTTGGAACTTTTGTTAAAAAATGCATCTTTCTTAATAATCATCGTAAACTATTGAAGTATACCTTTTTACTTTCTCCGTTACGAAGTACGAGAAAGTATTGTGATCGTGATTTTTTTTTTTAATTTTTTTTTACGGAAATATCCGTTTTGGGGTCCCTAGCCATTTTAACAATTTCTGGAAAAAAAATAATTGTGTCTGTGTGTGTGTCTGTCTGTGCGCGCTGTGTTTCAAAAACTAATAGAACAATTGATATGAAACTTTGAACATCCGTCTTATTTGATAATCTGAAGAACTGAATTTTTAAATTTTTTGTGTTTTTTTTTCAAAAATTCTCAGCAAACACATGCAGTCTTGGATTCAAAACGTCACAACTATTTTAATAATGTGCAGATTTTTATAAACCAAAATTATTTTGAAAGTAGATGAACCCGATAATACGCTCCATAGTTGAAAAGTTTTAAAAATTCAATTTTTTAATTTTTTGTGTTTTTTCAAAAATTCTCAGCAAACACATGCAGTCTTTGATTCAAAACGTCACAACTATTTTAATAATGTACGGATTTTTATAAACCAAAATTATTTTGAAAGCAGATCAACCCCATAACGCGCTCCAATGTTTAAAAGTTTCAAAAATTTATTTTTAAATTTTCTGTATTTTTCTCGAAAATTCTTAGCAAGCGCGTGCAGTATTGTATTCAAAACGTCAGAACTTTTTTTAATAATGTACGGATTTTTATAAACAAAAATTATTTTGAAAGTAAATGAACCTCATAATACGTTCCATAGTTTGAAATTTTTAGAAATTTAATTTTTTAATTTTTTGTGTTTTTTTCAAAAATTCTCAGCAAACACATGCAGTCTTGGATTCAAAACGTCACAACTATTTTAATAATGTACGGATTTTTATAAACCGAAATTATTTTGAAAGTAGATGAACCTCATAATACGCTCCATAGTTTGAAAGTTTCAAAAATTTAATTTTTAGATTTTTGTTTTTTTTTCAAAAATTCTTAGCAAACGCGTGCAGTCTTAGATTCAAAAGGTCATAACTTTTTTAATAACATACGGATTTTTATAAACCAAAATTATTTTGAAAGTGGATGCATCCCATAATACGCTTCATAGTTGAAGTTTCAAAAATTGAATTTTTAAATTTTTTGTGTTTTTTTCGAAAATTCTTAGCAAGCGCGTGCAGTCTTAGATTCAAAGTCATAACTTTTTTAATAATGTACGAATTTTTATAAACCAAAATGATTTTGATAGTAGATGAACCCTATAATACGCTTCATAGCATAAAAGTTTTAAAAATGTAATTTTTAAATTTTTTGTGTTTTTTTGAAAAATTCTCAGCAAACACATGCAGTCTTGGATTCAAAACGTCACAACTATTTTAATAATGTGCAGATTTTGATAAACCAAAATTATTTTGAAAGTAGATGAACCCGATAATACGCTCCATAGTTGAAAAGTTTTAAAAATTCAATTTTTTAATTTTTTGTGTTTTTTCAAAAATTCTCAGCAAACACATGCAGTCTTTGATTCAAAACGTCACAACTATTTTAATAATGTACGGATTTTTATAAACCAAAATTATTTTGAAAGCAGATCAACCCCATAACGCGCTCCAATGTTTCAAAGTTTCAAAAATTTAATTTTTAAATTTTCTGTGTTTTTTTCGAAAATTCTTAGCAAGCGCGTGCAGTCTTGGATTCAAAACGTCATAACTTTTTTTAATAATGTACGGATTTTTATAAGCAAAAATTATTTTGAAAGTAAATGAACCTCATAATACGTTTCATAGTTTAAAAATTTAAGAAATATAATTTTTAAATTTTTTGTGTTTTTTTCAAAAATTCTTAGCAAACGCGTGCAGTCTTAGATTTAAAAGGTCATAACTTTTGTAACAATGTGCAGATTTTTATAAATCAAAATTATTTTGAAAGTAGATAATACGCCATAATACGCTCCATAGTTTAAAAGTTTAAAAAATTTAATTTTTTAATTTTTTGTGTTTTTTTCAAAAATTCTCAGCAAACACATGCAGTCTTGGATTCAAAACGTCACAACTATTTTAATAATGTACGGATTTTTATAAACCGAAATTATTTTGAAAGTAGATGAACCTCATAATACGCTCCATAGTTTGAAAGTTTCAAAAATTTAATTTTTAGATTTTTGTTTTTTTTTCAAAAATTCTTAGCAAACGCGTGCAGTCTTAGATTCAAAAGGTCATAACTTTTTTAATAACATACGGATTTTTATAAACCAAAATTATTTTGAAAGTGGATGCATCCCATAATACGCTTCATAGTTGAAGTTTCAAAAATTGAATTTTTAAATTTTTTGTGTTTTTTTCGAAAATTCTAGCAAGCGCGTGCAGTCTTAGATTCAAAGTCATAACTTTTTTAATAATGTACGAATTTTTATAAACCAAAATGATTTTGATAGTAGATGAACCCTATAATACGCTTCATAGCATAAAAGTTTTAAAAATGTAATTTTTAAATTTTTTGTGTTTTTTTGAAAAATTCTCAGCAAACACATGCAGTCTTGGATTCAAAACGTCACAACTATTTTAATAATGTGCAGATTTTGATAAACCAAAATTATTTTGAAAGTAGATGAACCCGATAATACGCTCCATAGTTGAAAAGTTTTAAAAATTCATTTTTTTAATTTTTTGTGTTTTCTCAAAAATTCTCAGCAAACACATGCAGTCTTGGATTCAAAACGTCACAACTATTTTAATAATGTACGGATTTTTATAAACCAAAATTATTTTGAAAGCAGATGAACCCCATAATCCGCTCCAATGTTTAAAAGTTTCAAAAATTTGATTTTTAAATTTTCTGTGTTTTATTCGAAAATTCTTAGCAAGCGCGTGCAGTCTTGGATTCAAAACGTCATAACTTTTTTTAATAATGTACGGATTTTTATAAACAAAAATTATTTTGAAAGTAAATGAACCTCATAATACGTTCCATAGTTTAAAAATTTTAGAAATATGATTTTTAAATTTTTTGTGTTTTTTTTCAAAAATTCTTAGCAAACACATGCAGTCTTGGATTCAAAACGTCACAACAATTTTAATAATGTACGGATTTTTATAAACCAAAATTATTTTGATAGTAGATGAACCCTATAATACGCTCCATAGTTGAAAAGTTTTAAAAATTCAATTTTTTAATTTTTTGTGTTTTTTCAAAAATTCTCAGCAAACACATGCAGTCTTGGATTCAAAACGTCACAACTATTTTAATAATGTACGGATTTTTATAAACCTAAATTATTTTGAAAGTAGATGAACCTCATAATACGCTCCATAGTTTAAAAGTTTCAAAAATTTAATTTTTAGATTTTTGTTTTTTTTTCAAAAATTCTAAGCAAACGCGTGCGGTCTTATATTCAAAAGGTCATAACTTTTTTAATAACATACGGATTTTTATAAACCAAAATTATTTTGAAAGTGGATGCATCCCATAATACGCTTCATAGTTGAAGTTTCAAAAATTGAATTTTTAAATTTTTTGTTTTCTTCGAAAATTCTTAGCAAGCGCGTGCAGTCTTAGATTCATAACTTTTTTAATAATGTACGAATTTTTATAAACCAAAATTATTTTGATAGTAGATGAACCCCATAATACGCTTCATAGTTGAAAAGTTTTAAAAATTTAATTTTTAAATTTTTTGTGTTTTTTTCTAAAATTCTTATCATGCACTTGCAGTCTCAGTTTCAAAACGTCACAACTTTTTTAGTAATGAACGGATTTTTATAAACCAAAATTATTTTGAAAATAGATGAACCCCATAATACGCTTCATACATTAAAAATTTCAAAAATTTAATTTTTAATTTTTTTGTGTTTTTCTAAATTTCTTAGTCTTAGCTTCAAAAAAATAATACTTTTTTTTAATTACATGCGAATTTTTATAAAACAAATTATTTTAGGTAGTAAAACGATTAAATTGGGATGTAGAAATATAAGAAAAATTTGTTACAAAAATTGACTGAATTTTAAAAGATTTATAAAGAACAAGTTTTTTTATTTCCTTCAGTTTTTGAGTAAACTGAGTTTTTGAATTTGAATTATAATTTTTCCATCTCTTATAATTTTGACGTTTTAAACGTCAGTTTTATCCGAGTTTACGCAACGCTCGATGTACATTTAAAATATGATTATATAAATGGCTATGATACCATCAAGTCGGAGAAAGTAACATGATGACCACATCACCATTTTTTTCTTCAGAAAGACGAGAGAAATTGATTGCCGTTAAAAAATTTCAACTATCTTCAATAGCAAAAAAAATAGTCAGTCACCGTGAGCAATTTAGAAAATAAAAAAAAATTGATTTTTCAGACTTTGAACGGCCGTAGCGCCTAAACGAAAACTCCAAATTGAACGCGGTTTGCAAATCTGAGCTCCTCGTACGTCAATTGGTCGGATTAGAGATTTTTAATTTTTAATGAAAACGTGAAAAAAGACACGAGTAAACCCCTTGGAACTTTTGTTAAAAAATGCAACTTTCTTAATAATCATCGTAGACTATTGAAGTATACCTTTTTTTTTATCAGAAAGACGAGAGAAATTAATAGCCGTTAAATAATTTCAGCTATCTTCAATAGCAAAAAAAATAGTCAGTCACCGTGAGCAATTTAGAAAATAAAAAAAAAATTGATTTTTCAGACTTTGAACGGCCGTAGCGGCTAAACGAAAACTCCAAATTGAACGCGGTTTTGAAATCTGTGCTCCTCATACGTCAATTAGTAGGATCCAATTAAAATTAGAGATTTTTAATTTTTGACGAAAACATGTAAATCTACCCAAGGGTACCCCCTTCTAACTTTTTCTCAAAAATTGGCTTTGGAATAATTTTCTTAAGAAACCACTGGTTCGATTCCGGGTTTCTATACACCACTGGAAAGATCCCTTCAAGACGCCTCGGAAAATGTACTTTCGCAAGAACAAATGTCAAATTGAGGGCCGTGACGCGTCATCAAAGAAAACTGGAAAATGGAAAAAATCGAAAAAATAAACTTTTTTAATAATCATCGTAGACCATTGAAGTAACCATTTTTTTCATCAGAAAAACGAGAGAAATGGATTGCCGTTAAAAAATTTCAGCTAACTTCAATAGCAAAAAAAATAGTCAGTCACAGTGAACATTTTAGAAAATTTACGAAAATAATTGATTTTTCAGACTTTGATCGGCCGTAGTGGCCAAACGAAAATCCAAATTGAACGCGGTTTGCAAATCTGAGCTCCTCGTACGTCAATTAGTCGGATTAGAGATTTTTAATTTTTGATGAAAACGTGAAAAAAGACACGAGTAAACCCACGTATTTTCTTATAAGAAAATTTTACCAGAGAAGAAGCTCGTCATATACGCTACGATTATAACATAATTAATATTACTGTCTTATAATAAAATTTAACAACACATACGTTTACTTGTTCATTACGTTTGTCACTGGAAGCCGCCCCCGTTCGTCTTCATCCCATTATAATGTACGTTGGGTGTGATGCGCAATTAAATTGTGACGGTGCCATCGATAGTAATTTATAAAATGATAAAATAAAATGCGAAATCCAGGGAAGGGTCCTTCGGGGGCGCGATTTACGGCGCAACAATGCAATGCACTGCCCACATTAATTAAAAGGCGGCGTAATTATCGCGAACGCGGGCGGTCTTCGTCTTCGATGACTAACTTTGCAGAAAGTGATGAAACCCATCCTCTCCTCCTTTGTAGGAAGAGGAAATGGGTAGGTTAGCACTCGACATTACTCTTTCGCAATATCGCAATATCTCACCTGGTCTATCCTTTGTTCGCTTCTTCACCTCTGCACGAAAAAAAATTGCGTTCGGTTATCTTTCTAAATCACGGATAAGTCAATTAATCACGCCTCCAACCAAATAGCAATATTACGAATAAAACAAAATACGATTTATTTCGGTATCTACAAAAATTTAAAAATTTAAATGTTTTATAATGAGCACTGTTTTCACTAACTGCTACTTTGCAAGCGTCACGACGGAATATCAATAGTAACCGTTATTGAAAAATTTCTCTTACGGTGAATTTTCTTAAAAGTTATTTTTATAAGAGGAGAGCAATTCAGTAATGAGTTACTTCCTAACAACAGTAAGCGATTCAATAACGTATTTATTTATTTATTAACATATCAACCTTTACAAAAAATTTCAAGTTCTGTTCTTAACTGTGATAACCTATGCTCTATGGAGCCATATTCTTTGAGGGAATTTTATGAAAAATTTAAATTGTAAATATTGTTATAGATCACCATTATTTTCCATTTTGACAACTTTTTCATGTACAATATTATTTTATGTATTTATTGTCTACAGAAATAAAGAGTGTTATGTTATGTTATGTTACTGGAAAATAACCGTTTTTTTCCTGTTTTTGTTCTTTTCTATTCATATTGCGAATACAGGGTGTATTTGAAATAAAGAACAGGCTCGTAACCACAAAGAGATTATATTATTTTTAAACAATATTCGCAATTATTTTGTTTATAACTGTAACAAAAAGCCCGCAATTAATTATTAAAGTTATTGAGTGAAAATACGCAACATTTTGGGGGCAGTGGTAATGTTACCTAATTTTTAAACAGCATCGGCTTTAGATATCGAATTACAACAAGCGCGTAGGAAATATCTGAGTTCGGCTCTTTAAGCGTCAATGAACTTGAGGACTGTTTATCTTTTACAAAAAATAAAAAACGTTGCGATAACACTTCAAATTTCGGAGGCAAGAAATCGTATCTCGCGTTTTAAATAAACAAACACGCATTCCATGCAGACCTAATTAAATGAGAAAATCATCGGTTCTCAAAATGTTTAAAAAACCTCGAAAAATTAGGAAAAATGAAAAAAAAAATTTCGAATAAATTTTGACGGAAATGGGTTCACAAATATTTTGTGTATGTGCCCTTAAATGCCTGTTCGTTATTTCAAATACACATTGTATGTCTTTTTTATTTTTTTGTTATAAATGTTTTTATTTTTTGTTATCTCACCATCACAATAATGAAACTCGGGCCTCTAAACGTCATTTTCCTTCAGTACTTCATGGCCCAAAAAAAATCAAAAGGTAAACGAAAAACATTATTTTAGATTTTCAGTAACATTCAAAGTTAATGATTTGTGTAAACATTTATGAAAATCAAACGGTAACCGAAAAACATTATTTTTAGATTTTCAGTACCGTTCTATGTTTTTGATTTGTGTATACATTTATGTAATTGATTACTTCGTATTAATTATTATCAATATTTGATGGAAATAAGATTAAGCGACTTTGTCATTACGTATCTGTTTTCATTAAAAATGCAACAAAAATTAGCATAATCTCCACTTGCTTGGACATTCCAATCGCCACCGGACAGAAATTCATTTTAATTAATTAGTCCAGATAAAAAGTGTTTTGTAGATAAAATTAGTTGAACGGGATTACATAAAGGCGGATATTAGCATAGATTTAAAAGTCGGTGGAGTGAACGTGGTGATAAACAGATTATGAAATTTTTCGAAAAACAGAAATAAATTAATGTGAAACTCTGCTACTGGTCAAATGGTAAAACCTAAAAAAAATCACTGAAATAATATAATACACAATAATTTAAAGCCCGTAACGCGACAGCAAAGAAAACTCGAAAATGAAAAAAAAAACAACTTTTTTAATAATCATCGAGGGTCCACGAATGTAATACCTTTTTCTTCATCAGAAGAACGAGCTAAATCAATTAGCGTTAAAAAATTTCAGCTATCTTCAATAGCAAAAAAATTCGCGTGTCACCATGAACAAAATTTTCAAAAAAAGTCGATTTTTTCAGACTTTGAACGGCCGTAGCGGCCAAACGAAAACTCCAAATTGAACGCGGTTTTCAAATCTGTGCTCCTTATGTGTCAATTAGTCGGAATCAATTAAAATTGGTGATTTTTAATTTTTGACGAAAACCTGAAAAACCAGCCAAGGGTCCCCCCTTCTTACTTTTGCTCAAAAATTGGCTTTGGAATAATTTCCTGAAGAAACCACTTTTACTTTTACTTCTTCTGTCGTTTTGAGTGTTAAAAAAATAGTTTAGTTTCGCCGTTTTGAGTGCAAAAAAAAACTTTTACTTGTGTTATTTTGAGTGTTAAAAATGATATTAGTTTTGCCGTCTTGAGTCGCAAAAAAATACTTTTAGTTCTGCCGTTTTGAGTGCCGAAAAAATACTTTTAGTTCTGTCGTTTTGAGGGGCAAAAGAATACCTTTAATTTTATGGTTTTGACTGTTAAAAATATTCTGCCGCTTTGAGGGGCAAAAAATACATTTTTACTTTTGTTGTTTTTAGTGGCAAAAATTTATTTTAGTTTTGCCTTTTTAAGTGGCAAAAAAATACTTCTACGTATGTCCTTTTTAGTGTTAAACAATTCTTTTACTTTTGCCGTTTTGAGTGTTAAAAAATATCTTTTGGTTCCGCCATTCTGAGGGGCAAAAAAATACTTTGACTTTTGTCGTTTTGAGTGTTAAAAAAACTTTTACTTTTGCCGTTTTGAGTGGCAAAAAAAATCTTTTAGTTTTGCTGTTTTGAGGGGTAAAAAATACTTTCACTTTTGTCGTTTTGAGTGTTAAAATAATTATTTTAGTTCTGCCGTTTTGAGTGGTGAAAATATACTTTTATTTTTGCCGTTTTAAGGGACACAAAATACTTTTACTTTCATTTTGAGTGTTAAAACAATTCTTTTAGTTCTACTGTTTTGAGTGGCAAAAAATCGTTTAGTTCTGCCGTTTTGAGGGACGGTTTGATTCGGGGTTTCTACACATCACTGGAAAGATCCTTTCAAGACGCCTCGGAAAATGTACTTGCGCAAGAACAAATGTCAATTTGAAGCCTGTGACGCTTCAGCAAAGAAAACTCGAAGTTGGAAAAAATCGAAAAAATCAACTCTTTTAATAATCATTGCAGACCCTTATGTTATACCTTTTTCTTCATCAGAAAAACGAGCTAAATCGATTGGCGTTAAAAAATTTCATCTAAAAAAAAATGCAAAAAAATTGGCAAAGAAAATTTTGAAGAAACTCGATTTTTTCAGACTTTGAACTGCCGCAGCAGGTAAATGAAAACTCCAAATTGAACGCGGTTTTCAAATCCGTGCTCCTTGTGTGTCTATTAGTCGAATTCAATTAATTGATTTTTAATTTTTAACGAAAAATTAAGGTTTTATAATTAACCTCAAATTGTGATGCCAAAATGACATTATTGCGGTGATTCTGTAAGTAAAACTTTCTAATAAAAAACTACAAAATAATCAGGAACGAAGTTCACGATTTACTCTATAAATTGTAGCCCTACATTCTTCACTCTTGTGAATTCTTCAACGCCAACTTACAATGCACTGTTGTACATTGTTAAAAATTACGCGTTCTTGGGCGCTTTCTTTGATGCTTGTATATTGTATGCATATTTTAAAGAAATAAATGTATTATTATTATTAATATTATTATTATTCGTTTTCTCGGTTTATCCATAGGTGATGATTTGTGTGCACGGGCATCGCCCAATGCACACAAATTTTATTATTTAAAAATGATTTTTTTTTCAATTGAAATTTTAGGGTTATTATTAATATTATTAATGATTATTATTAGGGATTAATATTATTATTATTATTAATGATTATTATTAGGTATTAGTATTATTATTATTAATAATAATAATAGTACTGTCATTTCATTGGTAGCTAACGGTGGACAGGTCAAATATATTCTTACATTTAACACTACTTACGGGTAAGACGAATAATTGAAAAATAAACTTAAAAAAAAAATTATTTAAACACACTATATTTGCTAATAATAAATTATCCCGTGGACCTCTACGAAATAATTATGTTTTCCTTTTAGTTCGTGAGTGTGTTTTATTAAAAATTTCACACGTGCCCACGCAGGCGATGATGATTTAATCTTTTCCTTCACATAACATTAAACCGGCGATATAGCAGCAATAAAAAAGTAACGAGGGGCCACCGTATCATTATAACGTTACTTTTTTCACGCAGGATAATTCGGGGTACGACGAAAAATTTCTATTACTCCGACCGACTCCAATTATTTGGACTACGCACTGTGACATGTTACATTAAAAAAAAAATAGATAAATAGAGTAAACACGGGTATTGTTCTGTTTCGTAATTAACTAGTCTACAAAATAGTCACTCATAATTAAAAAAAATTAAAATCACTGTGGTAGATTAGCGTATCTCAAATTTATCAGGTCGCAGCCCACTTGAACAATAGTTGTCTGTCTACAGAGTGTGGAAAGTGCTTGTTTTCCGCACGATGTATATATAAGTGCGGCAAACACACCACACGAGGTGTACACAATATTTTTCTACAGACGATAAAAAATCGATATTTAAATTTTGGTCGAACAATTTTAATACCATTTAATATTATCAACTATTGCTTTGAGAAACATTAGATTTAGATAAATACAATAAACGTGTATTCGATTACAACCGCAACAATTTGTTTAACATTAGAATTGTCATGTCATGTTAGTTTTTTTTTAGCAACTTTTAAATTATTTTAAGCAAGTCTTTAATTGATTTAGTATTTAATTTTGATAATTTATCAATCACAATAACGGATGTTATTATTAGAATTGATAATACACATCAAGAAATATTGCAATAAATTGTGTACGAGCAGAAATTGGCAACGTCTCGGTGTGTTGCGGTGGTGGTGGATTTATGGTGCCCGTTCCAACAGGGTGTTCCATCATCCACAACAACACAACACAGCGCGGCGATGTCTATTCGCCCCTCTACGCCCCTGTGGGGTGGGCGACAAGCCGCAGACCCGCGAGGTGCTGTCACTTACAAATGTGGCCGCTTGTAAGGCCTGAGATATGCCATGGGCCACATGTAATTATTATACGGAATACGGGCCATAAGTCATGCCCCAGCAGACTTCACTTACCTATATAACACTCCGGATGTGCCCCTTGCGGTAGAACGAAAAACTGTAATAAGAAAAAAAAAGAGTAGTGAGTTGCCGATCGATTTCTGGTTGAAGTGTTATCGTCAATTGTATTATACAGGGTTGGGCAAATGTGTCGAAACACCTGATTTATGACTAAACGTTTACTTTTTTGCTTATTTATTTATTTTCGGCGTTTCCAGCAGTTGTACGAACGATTTACGTCAAAAGAAATTTTGCTTGTCTCAGTTTCTGTAAGTCTCACAAATAATTTTTATAACCAAATAGTGTTCAGAATGGGATTCTAGACTTGAAAAAATACAAAAATAAATTTTGAATGAAGAAAATAGTTGTAAACACTTTTTACCACATTTTATTTAATACATGGACAATTTTTTTTTACAGAAAAATATTACTCTAGGGACCTTAACACCAGCGGCTCGTGGATGTTCGGCGGTGAGACAACGGAAGAAAATTTGACCGAAAAATCAACGGAATATTTGCTTCCTCCATTAAAGTAAGTAGTGCAGCACGAGCGGCATCTTTATCTTTGCCTCCCCTACGGAAATCCACGAGCCGCCGCTGCTTAACACTCATACTTTCATTAAAAACCAAATTTAAAAAAAATTCACAATCAAAAAATAATAAAAAAATTGATAATAAAAACAATAATTTAATATTTAAAAAACAATTAAAACATGTTTCATCAAGTGATTAATGAGAATCAAATAAAAAATACAATAATTTAGTTTGAAAAAAGCAATAATTCAATATTTAAAAAAACAATTAAATCATGTTTCATCAAGTGATCAATGAGAATCAAGAAAAAATACAATAATTCAGTTAGAAAAACCTAGAATATAGGGCAAAATAAAGAATACTTAAGCCAAAAAATTAAAAATTTGGAACAAGCAACGAAATTGCAGGCTAAAACCTAAACATCTAAAATATCGACGGAAAATCAAAAATCGAGGTTTAAAAATTAAAAATGCAGACCAAAATATTAATTGAAAATTTATGTAAACGAAAAATAATTTACCATTTTCACCCCTAAATAACTCCTTACAAAATAAACATTTTTTCTTTGAAAATATTTTTTTATATAATCATTTTTATAGTAGAAAACAATGTATTAATTATTTTTCATTTTTTTGTGTTATACTCATCAAAGTAAGAAACTTGGAAATAATAGCCAAAAAAATTAAAAAGTTTACGCAATAAAATCAGTAATTAGAAGTTTAAAAAATCAAAATACAGGACACAAAATCAGAAATTTGGACCAAAAAATAAAAGATTCGGGGCTGAAAATAAAAAATGCAGATTAAATATTTTAGCAAACTTATCGAAAATTTCGGCCAAAATAAAGAAAATTCAGGACAAAAAAAAAATCGAAAATAATGGTAAAAAACTAAGGCCAAACAAATTATAAATAAAGGATCGTGGCCAGAAAATTGAAAATTTAGACCAAAACTCGAAAACTCGAGCTTAAAAATAGAAAATACAGCCAAAAAAAATTTAAAATTGCAGCGAACAAATCGAAAATTGCCAAAGAATCAATAATTTGATGAATAGTCAACGAAAAAATAGGCAAAACTAATTATAAATCACCAATTGTGCCCTAAAAATCGAAAATTTAGACAAAAAATAGAAGACTAAAAATAGAAAATTCAGACTAAGAAATCGAAAATCTAAACAAAAAAATCGAAAATTGTGTCCAAAATAAAGAATATTTATGCCAAAAAACCAATAATTTGGAACAAGCAATGAAATTACCGGCTAAAATCTAAACATCTAAAATATCGACCGAAAATCAAAAATCAAGGTCTAAAAATTAAAAATGCAGACCAAAATATTAATTTAAAATTCATGTAAAGAAAAAATTATTTGCCATTTTCACCCCCTAATTAACTCCTTACATCAAAGTAAAAAACTTGGAAATAATAGCCGAAAAATTAAAAAAAATTACGCAATGAAATCAATAATTAGAAGTTAAAAAAAATTAAAATATACACAAAATCAAAAATTTAGACCAAAAAATAAAAGACTGGGAGCTGAAAATAAAAAATGCAGAAATAAATTAGAGACAACCACACTTGTTGCAGAAGCATTAAATAAATTTCAAGCTATATTTCGTTTTATTAAATTTATTTTATAAAAAATGCAGATTAAAAATTTTAGCAAAAAAATCAAAAATTTCGGACAAAATGAAGAAAATTTAGGACAAAAAAATCATGGTAAAAAACTAAGGCCAAACAAATTACAAATCAAGAATCGTGGCCAAAAAATTTAGACCAAAAATCGAAGACTCGGGGCCAGAAATAGAAGATTTAAATTTCAGCAAAAAATCGAAAATTGTGGTCAAAATAAAGAATATTTTGGCCAAACAATCACTAATTTGATGAAAAATCAATGAAAAAACAAGCCAAAGATCTAAGAAATAGACCCAAGATCTACAAAATAGGCCAAACAAATTAAACATAAACAGTCATTGCCTACAAATCCAAAATTTAAACCAAAAATCGAAGATTTAGGCCTGAAAATAAAAAATTCAGACGAAGAAATCGAAAAATTCAACAAAAAAATCGAAAATTGTGTCCGAAATAAAGAATATTTAAGAAAAATCAATAATTTGATGAAAAATTAACAAAAAAACAGACCAAAGATAAAAAACTAGGCCGAAGAAATTATACATCAACGATCGTTCTTTAAAAATCGAAAATTTAGACCAAAAATCGAAGACTTGGACCTAAAAATAAAAAATTCAGACCAAGAAATCTAAAAATTCAACAAAAAAAAATCGAAAATTGTGTCCAAAATAATGAATATTTAAGCCAAAAAAACAAACTTTTTAAGAAAAATCAATAATTTGATGAAAAAACAACGAAAGAATAGGCCAAAGATCTAAAATATAGGCCAAACAAATTATACATTAACAATCGTTGACCAAAAATCGAAGACTCAGGCCTGAAAATAAAAAATTCAGACCAAGAAATCGAAAAATTCAACAACAAAAAAATGAAAGTTGTGTCTAAATTAAAGAACAATTAAGCCAAAAAAATAGAAAAAATTCAAGAAACATCAATAATTTGATGAAAAATCAACGAAAAAAACAGGGTAAAGATCTAAAATATACGCCAAACAAATTATACATCAACAATCGTTGCCTAAAAATCGAAAATTAAGACCAAAAATCGAAGACTGAAGTCTGAAAATAAAAATTCAGACCAAGAAATCGAAAAATTGTAGCCAAAATGAAGAAAATTTATGCAAAAAAAACAATAGTTTGAAAAAAATCAACGAAAAAACAGTCCAAATAGGCCAAACAAATTATAAATCCAGAATGGTGCCAAAAAAATTGAAAATTCAAACCAAAAATCGAGAAATTGGACCTAGAAATCAAAAATGCAAACCAAAAAATCGAGAATTTCAACAAAGAAATCGAATATTGTAGCCAAAATAAAGAATATTTAGGCCAAAAAAATTAATAATTTGAAGAAAAATCAACGAAAAAACGGTCCAAATACGCCAAACAAATTATAAATCCAGAATTGTGGCCAAAAAATTGAAAATTTAGACCAAAAATCGAGAAATTGGGCCTAAAAATAAAAAATGCAAACCAAAAGAATCGAGAATTTGAGAAATCGAAAATTGTAGCTAAAATAAAGAATATTTAGGCCAAAAAATTAATAATTTAAAGAAAAATCAACGAAAAAACAGTCCGAAGATCTAAAGTATAAGCCAAACAAATTATAAACCAACAATCGTGGCCAAAAAATCGAAAATTTAGACCAAAAAATAAAAAAAAATATATCAAAACTCGAAAACTCGGGCCTAGAAATAAATAATGCATACCAAAAAATTTAAAATTATAACAAACAAATCGAAAATTGTTTCCAAAATAAAGAATATTAAGGCCAAAAAATCAATAATTTGAAGAGAAATCAACGAAAAAACAGTCCAAAGATCCAAAACAAATTATAAATCTAGAATTGTAGCCAAAAAATTGAAAATTTAGACCGAAAATTGGGCCTAAAAATAAAAAATGCAAACCAAAAAAATCGAGAATTTCAACAAGGAAATCGAAAATTGTAGGCAAAATAAAGAATATTTAGGCCAAAAAAATTAATAATTTGAAGAAAACTCAACGGAAAAACAGTCCAAAGATCTAAAGTATAGGCCAAACAAATTATAAACCAACAATCGTGGCCAAAAAATCGAAACTTTCGACCAAAAAATAAAAAATATACCAAAACTCCAAAATTCGGGCCTAAAAATAAATAATGCATACCAAAAAAATTGAACATTTTAACAAACAAATCGAAAATTGTTTCCAAAATAAAGAATATTCAGGCCAAAAAATCAATAATTTAAAGAGAAATCACCGAAAATATAGTCCAAAGATCTAAAATAAAGGTCAAAGAATTAAAAATCTCTATCCAGAAAACCAAAAAAATTAAAATTCTAGTGAAAATAAAATTATTTTTCTGAAAACCGACATTTACGATTTATTGTATTTTGTATGGTATTTTGTCTGTTTTTGTTAGTTTTTCGTTATTATTATAATAACTGTATATGTATGTGCATTATTTGTATAATAATTTAAATGTATTTATACAGTTTTTTTTTTTAATAATTGATGTATACATCTATCAAATGTATCCGTACAATACTGAACAGTGCATTCTAAATCCGAACATAAATAAATTCATAATTCCGACGTTAAATGTCGAGAAATGTCGAATAGAATTTGTTGCAGCTTTAGGCAAACTGCGACATGTGCTGCCATCTTTTGAGAAATATACTGCAGCCAGTGAGTATTTTGTCAACATAATAAATATTTTATTCAACTATCTTATATTTTGATGTAATAATTTATTTTTATAACAATAAACATTTGTATTATACCAATAAAAATTCAACCGATAAAAGTTGACATCAATACTTTGAATTCGATATTTAAGAGGTATGGATATGTTCCATCGGGACACCGGGAATGTTTCCGGTGGTTCAACTAAATAATGAATATTATACAGATGTAATAAAAAGCTGTTCTCAATAACTATATTTGTTTAGTAAAAAAAGGGATCGAAGGAAAAATCGTATATGTGTTAAAATCTCGAGGCTGAAAATATTCATAATTATTACCATATTACTATATAATATAAAGAAGGCAGGATGTATTAAGAAATACGAGGACCCCGACATTCTATTGTCAATGGGGCGATATTGATGTCTTCGGAGGAATTGTGATGACTTAATACGCGCCCAGGGAACGGCAATTAACCGACGATTTATTAAGTTTTACATCGTAAATCGTTTGTTTATTCGTAAAATATTACGGAACAACACGTAGCAATCATCATTAAATCAACTTTATTAATTAACCGTTTAACCAAGGCATATGTATGTACGACCAACACACACACTAACACTCACGACCTATTATGCAACAATATTCTTTTATTGGACCATAAAATCGCCTTATATTACTTACAATATTACGATAATTATAAATGTATTAAATTCGATATAATTATCCGCGTTTTTTATTGCCGCATTAATACCTTTTTTTATGTGGAGCTTGGCCATGTTTATCGCGCGGTCGTTAATTCACACCTCATTATAATAATAAAATGTTATGTTGCGGAATGGGTGAAATTTCGCGGGATGTAAAAGGAAGCGGCGACCCTGGTTACTTCAAAAGATACCTGAACATCGTTTCTTGTGGGGTAAGTTTTGCACCCCTGGTAATCAGATGGCACCATGTGGTACTTACAAGGTAACCATTTTTTTCGCAATTTTGGTTGCATACCTTTAACCCTCATTTTTTTCTAAAAATGTATTTTGTGTATCCATCATTTTTTTAGAGTTCTTCATTCTTAATATCAAATTGAGGTGTGTAAATTTAATTGTATTGGCACCAAATATATATTATTATTATTATTAATTGTGTTGTTCTTTCAGTTTCTATGTTTCCTCTGGGCTACGTAATTTAATTTACCAAAAATATTCGACCAAACTTTGATCACTCATGATGTGACAATATAAATGAATATTATTATTGTTGCCATTGAAACTGCACATTTTGAGGTAATATTGGTTTACTTCAATTTACTTATACATTTCCAAAGGGTACCGGAGTAAAACCATTAAATTATAATTACTTTTTCTTGTGTTAAATACATGATCATAATGTGACAGCAACTGTCACTTTTTTCAAACAACGGCAAAATGAAATATCCGCCATTATGATTTCATGGCAAACCTTTAATTTAAAATAATTGTAAACGTTTTTGCAATTATCTCGGTAAATACTCTGCAGAAACTGTTGGGTAAGGTATCAAATTATTCAGCTTAAATCACGTTAAAAATAATATACGAAGACCGATACTGTAAAATAATGGAGAGTCAATTTTAACACATTTTAAATTTTACATGTAAATCACTACATTAAATCACATCAAAAATATAACAACAATTGCGATCATTCAGTGCAGTCCATGCTCATATTTTAAATAATATTAATGCATAATTAATTAAATCATTAGTCAAAGGCTGAAAGACCTCTGGTCAATTGCCTGTTGAGGACATTTGTAAATTTATTATCTCTCTCTCATTAATCAAGTAATTGTGACAATTTTATACGTTTCCACTTAAAATTCACTGATTTAAGTTAACGCAGTCGTATATAATAACTTATAGAATGAATTATTTATGATACATAATAATGTTCATTCACTCGATTAGCCTAAACGTCTCGCATTAAATACACACCTAATAGTTCCACTAATAAAAAATTTATGATATTCATAGGCCGCTTTATTATTTTAATTCTCCGTGTTTGACTTCTTCAGCGGGGTGTTTGGCTAAATAGTGCATTATTGTGAGCCCTCAGTCAGTCATTCATCCGCTAATTATGCATCAATCAGGTGTCTCATGAATGTCTTAAATATTCCGGCATAACTACCTGATGATGTATGCTAATACGAACGGAACGAGCGAAGCGCCGCTATTAATATTTAAAATGTGTGAATGCATTAAATCTGGTGGATCCCCCCTGCTTAATGTTTGTTTTAATCAGCATTAATTTAAATTACTTTAAAGGAACGCTTTGCATACGATGTATAAAATGTTACGAGTTGCATCCTACAGCAAAATTTAGAAAAATTACCAGTCAAAGAATTTGCTTAAAAAGCTCAAGATCCATTAAAATACAACACACCCATGATTTCCTGTAAAAACAATTGCCATACCCTAAGTAGAAACAAAACAGCAACGGCGCAAACTTGAAGTGTGAAATCAAAATTGCATCTTGCGGTTTGAAAAATAGTAGAAAAATTACCAGTCGAAGAATTTGCTTGAAAAGCTCAAGATCCTTTAAAATACAACACATGTATAATTTTCTGTAAAAAAAATTGCCATATCCTAAGTAGAAACAAAACAGCAACGGCGCAAACTTGAACTGTGAAATAAAAATTGCATCTTACGGTTTGAAAAATTGTAGAAAAATTACCAGTCGAAGAATTTGCTTGAAAAGCTCAAGATCCTTTAAAATACAACACATGTATGATTTTCTGTAAAAACAATTGCCATATCCTGAGTAGAAACAAAACACCAACGCCACAAACTTGAACTGTGAAATCAAAATTGCATCTTACGGTTTGAAAAATTGTAGAAAAATTACCAGTCGAAGAATTTGCCTGAAAAGCTCAAGATCCATTAAAATACAACACATGTATGATTTCCTGTAAAAATAATTGGCATATCTTAAGTGGAAACAAAACAGCAACGCTGCAAACTTGAAGTGTGAAATCAAAATTGCATCTTACGGTTTGAAAAATTGTAGAAAAATTACCAGTCGAAGAATTTGCTTGAAAAGCTCAAGATCCATTAAAATACAACACATGTGTGATTTCCTGTAAAAACAATTGCCACATCCTAAGCAGAATCAAAACAGCAACGCTGCAAACTTGAAGTGTGAAATAAAAATTGCATCTTACGGTTTGAAAAATTGTAGAAAAATTACCAGTCGAAGAATTTGCCTGAAAAGCTCAAGATCCATTAAAATACAACACATGTATGATTTCCTGTAAAAATAATTGGCATATCTTAAGTGGAAACAAAACAGCAACGCTGCAAACTTGAAGTGTGAAATCAAAATTGCATCTTACGGTTTGAAAAATTGTAGAAAAATTACCAGTCAAAGAATTTGCTTGAAAAGCTCAAGATGCATTAAAATACAACACGTGTATGATTTCTTGTAAAAGCAATTGCCGCATCCTAAGTAGAAACAAAACAGCAACGGCGCAAACTTGAAGCGTGAAATCAAAATTGCATCTTACGGTTTGAAAAATTGTAGAAAAGTTACCAGTGGAAGAATTTGCTTGAAAAGCTCAAGATCCATTAAAATACAACACATGTATGATTTCCTGTAAAAACAATTGCCATATCCTAAGTAGAAACAAAGCAGCAACGGCGCTAACTTGAACTGTGAAATTAAAATTGCATCTTACGGTTTGAAAAATTGTAGAAAAATTACCAGTCAAAGAATTTGCTTGAAAAGCTGAAGATGCGTTAAAATACAACACATGTATGATTTCCTGTAAAAACAATTGCCATATCCTAAGTAGAAACAAAACAGCAACACCACAAACTTGAAGTGTGAAATAAAAATTGCATCTTACGGTTTGAAAAATTGTAGAAAAATTACCAGTCAAAGAATTTGCTTGAAAAGCTCAAGATCCATTAAAATACAACACATGTATAATTTCCTGTTAAAACAATCACCATATCCTGAGTAGAAACAAAACAGCAACGGCGCAAACTTGAACTGTGAAATAAAAATTGCATCTTACGGTTTGAAAAATTGTAGAAAAATTACCAGTCAAAGAATTTGCTTGAAAAGCTGAAGATGCGTTAAAATACAACACATGTATGATTTCCTGTAAAAACAATTGCCATATCCTAAGTAGCAACAAAACAGCAACACCACAAACTTGAAGTGTGAAATAAAAATTGCATCTTACGGTTTGAAAAATTGTAGAAAAATTACCAGTCAAAGAATTTGCTTGAAAAGCTCAAGATCCATTAAAATACAACACATGTATGATTTCCTGTAAAAACAATTGCCATATCCTAAGTAGAAACAAAGCAGCAACGGCGCTAACTTGAACTGTGAAATTAAAATTGCATCTTACGGTTTGAAAAATTGTAGAAAAATTACCAGTCGAAGAATTTGCTTGAAAAGCTCAAGATCCATTAAAATACAACACATGTGTGATTTCCTGTAAAAACAATTGCCACATCCTAAGCAGAATCAAAACAGCAACGCTGCAAACTTGAAGTGTGAAATAAAAATTGCATCTTACGGTTTGAAAAATTGTAGAAAAATTACCAGTCAAAGAATTTGCTTGAAAAGCTGAAGATGCGTTAAAATACAACACATGTATGATTTCCTGTAAAAACAATTGCCATATCCTAAGTAGAAACAAAACAGCAACACCACAAACTTGAAGTGTGAAATAAAAATTGCATCTTACGGTTTGAAAAATTGTAGAAAAATTACCAGTCAAAGAATTTGCTTGAAAAGCTCAAGATCCATTAAAATACAACACATGTATAATTTCCTGTTAAAACAATCACCATATCCTGAGTAGAAACAAAACAGCAACGGCGCAAACTTGAACTGTGAAATAAAAATTGCATCTTACGGTTTGAAAAATTGTAGAAAAATTACCAGTCAAAGAATTTGCTTGAAAAGCTGAAGATGCGTTAAAATACAACACATGTATGATTTCCTGTAAAAACAATTGCCATATCCTAAGTAGAAACAAAACAGCAACACCACAAACTTGAAGTGTGAAATAAAAATTGCATCTTACGGTTTGAAAAATTGTAGAAAAATTACCAGTCAAAGAATTTGCTTGAAAATCTCAAGATACATTAAAATACAACACGTGTATGATTTCCTGTAAAAACAATTGCCATACCCTAGGTAGAAACAAAACTGCAACGGCGCAAACTTGAACTGTCAAATCAAAATTGCATCTTCCGGTTTGAAAAATTGTAGAAATATTACCAGTCGAAGAATTTGCTTGAAAAGCTCAAGATACATTAAAATACAACGCATGTATGATTTCCTGTAAAAACAATTGCCATATCCTAAGTAGAAACAAAGCAGCAACGGCGCAAACTTGAACTGTGAAATTAAAATTGCATCTTACGGTTTGAAAAATTGTAGAAAAATTACCAGTTGAAGAATTTGCTTGAAAAGCTCAAGATGCGTTAAAATACAACACATGTATGATTTCCTGTAAAAACAATTGCCATATCCTGAGTAGAAACAAAACAGCAACGCTACAAACTTGAGCTGTGAAATTAAAATTGCATCAATCTTAATCACATTTTGGATGGAAACTTTTAAACCTACTCGATCCAAACGAATTCAACCAGCTCCATTCGGATTTCGACAGAGTCGCGCGGCATTTTATTTTGTGTTAATTAAAATTGATTCCCGAGACTGGGGACAGTTAACGCTCGCGTCCCGTTATTAAGATATTTAGGAGGATGTAGCAGTAAAAGCTGAGGCCATGTGTTTGTGTACGTGGTGTTTGTGTGTGTGTGTGTGTCCTCGTCTAAGGTACCTGTTCGAGCAAGCAAGGTAAAAAGTGAAGGCGTCCAAACCTGTTGGACTGGTGTCAAAGCGCGTGGGCCGATCGACTCCTAGTGAACAGGGCTCCTCTTGGATCAACAACGAAGCCAATACTCCAGGGCATCTGCACCGTAAACAACTCTCAAGAGATGATCTATGCATCGTCCAACATCTACCACAATCAACACCCCACTAAATCACCTCACTTCGCTCGGACGGAGGAGCAAGTGTTGGGCACTGGAAAACGTGCAGCTTCCATCAAGTTTTATCAAATGTATGTACTCTAGTTTTGGTGGTAAACACGCATATAATTTTTTCTTCAAAGAATTAATACAAATAAATATCGTACATTCGTACCTCGAAGTACCAATTAATATAAATACAAATCGGACAATTCTCATGTTTATTTATTTCATCAAAAGCAATTCACTGTGATGATTACCTCCAACAATTACCAATAATTCACATCGTGTCGTTTTAACCCTTCAGGGCCCAAAGTTGATTTATCAGAAAAATTTAAATTTCTTTTTTTATCAAAGGAAGCAGAAAACTCATTTTTTGGGAGGTATGTACTTATAAGTCCCATCAGAAAATATCAAACAGTAGTGATGGAATTACGTTAAAATTACTAAATAATAAGACCGTGTACTTCCTTAAACAAATTGTATTTATTTATTTAAATCGCAATCGCAATTACCGATAAATATATTGTTAAGTTCTTCCCGTCGATACGCCTCCGTTGGAGCGGTCGGAATTTCACGGAGATATATGCTAATGCGCGCACACACATAAAATATTTAAATTACAAATTATGTTTACATTTTTCCCGACTACTATATCATTCATTTTAATTACACATCGCCCCTGTCACTTCTACGACACTGATTCCACGCACGATAGCCCGACGGAACAATGTAATCGTTTGATCCGTTACGAATTCATTTGTTTTATGCGATTCCATTTCATTAAGTCCCGAAGAGAGTGAAAGTAAACGCATTAGTAATTGCTATAATTGAATTTTTCATTTAATTTATAATCTTAGAAATATTTCTCTATAATTGTGACAATTAAGATAATGGAATTTTTGAGACGAAAATGGGATGTTGAGGAGAGTGAGTAATGATATTAGAGAAATGGAAATTGGCGTGAGCTACAAGGCTATTCTGCCACGACCGATTTTTAATATTTGTAATTTCTTATTTATAATGAAACTAACATCCATGGACCCGAACGGCTAATTTTGGTAAATAAAATTTAACCGCCCCACAGCGCTTCGCACCGAAAACAGGTGCTAAACCACTCCGCCACAGAGCGCCCCGAATTTTTGAGACCCTTGTGAAAAATTAATGTTTTCGTCAGAACTTTCAAATTGCCAATTTTAACAGAATCGGACTAATTTGCATACAAGGAGCATGGATTTGATGTGGAGTCTTCGTTTGGTCGCTGCGGACGTTCAAGTCTGAAAAATCGACTTTTTTCTGAAAAATTTAAAATAATATGCTAACTTGTTTGGTACTTTAGTTGGCTGAAATTTGGAAACGGCAATCGATTCTTCTTCTGATGAAAGAGAATGCGCGCTTTAATGGTTCAGGATGATTATTAAAAAAAGTTTATGTGTACTTTTTTTTACAAACTAAAATTTCCAAAAATCCATATCTCCATTAAAAATGGTTGAATTTGCAGAAATCAAATTGATTTTGAATAAGCAATACTTCGGCCATTGAGGATATTTTCTTACGGAATTTTGTCTATGCGTTAATTATTTTTTTCTGCGATGTTTTCATTCAAGTGCTCAAAAAATTAAAACGAAAATCTTCAAAAATCCATATCTCTATTGAAAATTGTTGAATTTACAAAAACCAAACTATTTTTAAATTAGCGATACTTCGGCGATTGATGATGACTTTTTATTGAATTTTTCCTGCACGTTTAATATTTTTTTCTGAGATATTTTTGTTCAGGTGCTCAAAAAATTCAAACTAAAATTTTCAAAAATCCATATCTCCATTAAAAATTGTTGAATTTATAATAACCAAATTAATTTTGAATAAGCGATTCTTCGACCATTGAGGATATTGTTTTAAGGAATTTTTTCTGCACCTTTTTTATTTTTTCTGCGATGTTTTCATTCAAGTGCTCAAAAAATTAAAACTAAAATTTTCAAAAATATCAAATATCTATCGAAAATTGCTGAATTTACAAAAACCAAATTGATTTGGAATAAGCGATATTTCGGCCATTGAAGATGATTTCTTATGGAATTTTGCCTGCATGTATTATATTTTTGTTGCTATGTATTTCTGTAGTGTTAAAAAATATTAAAGCGAAAATCTTCAAAAATCCTTATCTGTATTGAAAATTGTTGAATTTACAAAAATCGAATTGATTTTGAATAAGCGATACTTCGGCCATTGAGGATATTTTTTTATGGAATTTTGCCTGAATGTTTTATATTTTTTTCTGCGATGTTTTTGTTCAAGTGCTCAAAAAATTAAAACAAAAATCTTAGAAAATCCATATCTATTGAAAATTGTTGAATTTTCAAGCCCCAAATTGATTTTGAATAAGCCATACTTGGGCAAAAACGATTTCCATCCTTATTTCGAAAATAATTTATAGTTTAATTTTTTTAAGTGCAACATTTACGCTTAAACCAATGTTTATCGTTCGAGGAACAAATTTTTCAGATTTTGAAGATAATCAAAACTTTATTCAAAGCGATTGTAGAATATTTATAAATAAATATTTTAAAAATGTTCAAATTACAAATTACTGTATTTAAATTTTGACATTGATTTTTTTAAGTGTAACATTTAAACGCGTAAACTCATTTTGATAATTTGAGGATAATTCTTTATGGAATTTTATCTGCGCGTCTTATATTTTTTCTGCGGTGTTTTCATTCAGTTGCTCAAAAAATTCAACTAAAATTTTCAAAAATCCATATCTCCATTAAAAAGGGTTGAATTTACAAAAACCAAATTGATTTTGAATAAGCGATACTTCGGCCATTGAGGATCTTTTCTTACGGAATTTTGTCTATGCGTTTTATATTTTTTTCTGCGATGTTTTCATTCATTTGCTCAAAAAAATAAAAATAAAATTTAAAAAAATTCATATCTCCATTAAAATTTTTTAAATTTACAAAAGCCAAACTGTTTTTAAATTAGCGATACTTCGGCGATTGAGGATGATTTTTTATGGAATTTTTCCTGCATGTTCTATATTTATTTCGAAGATGTTTTTGTTCAGGTGCTCAAAAAATTCAAAACTAAAATTTTCAAAAATCCATATCTCCATTAAAAATGGTCGAATTTACAAAAATCAAATTGATTTTGAATAAGCGATACTTCGGCCATTGAGGATATTTTCTTACGGAATTTTTTCTGCGCGTTTTATATTTTTTTCTGCGATGTTTTCATTCAAGTGCTCAAAAAATTAAATCAAAAATCTTCAAAAATTCATATCTCCATTAAAAATTGTTGAATTTACAAAAACCAAATTGTTTTGAAATTAGAGATACTTCGGCGATTGAGGATGATTTTTTATGGAATTTTGTCTGCGCGTCTTATATTTTTTTCGGCGATGTTTTCATTCAAGTGCTCAAAAAATTAAAACGAAAAACTTCAAAAATTCATATCTCTTTTGAAAATTGTTGAATTTACAAAAACCAAATTGTTTTTAAATTAGTAATACTTCGATCATTAAGGATGATTTTTTATGGAATTTTGCTTACGTGTTTTATATTTTTTTTGCGATGTATTTGTGTAGTAAAGCGAAAATCTACAAAAATCCTTATCTGTATTGAAAATTGTTGAATTTACAAAAATCAATTTAATTTTGAATAAGCGGTACTTCGGCCATTGAGGATATTTTCTTACGGAATTTTGTCTGCGCGTTTTATATTTTTTTCTGCGAAGTTTTCATTCAAGTGCTCAAAAAATGAAAACAAAAATCTTCAAAAATTCATATCTCTATTGAAAATTGTTGAATTTATAAAAACCAAACTGTTTTTAAATTAGCCATACTTCGGCGATTGAGGATGATTTTTTATGGAATTTTTCCTGCATGTTTTATATTTTTTTCTGCGATGTTTTTGTTCAAGTACTCAAAAAATTAAAACGAAAATCTTAAAAAATCCATATCTCTATTGAAAATTGTTGAATTTACAAAAACTAAATTTATTTGGAGTTAGCGATACTTCGGCCATTGAAGATTATTTTTTATGGAATTTTGCCTGCACGTTTTATATTTTTTTCTGCGATATTTTTGTTCAAGTGCTCAAAAAATTAAAATTAAAATTTTCAAAAATCCATATCTCTATTGAAAATTGTTGAATTTACAAAAACCAAATTATTTTTGAATAAGCGGTACTTCGGCCATTGAGAATATATTTTTATGGATCTTTGCCCACACGTTTTATATTTTTTCCTGCGATGTTTTTGTTCAAGTGCTCAAAAAAATAAAACTAAAATTTTCAAAAATCCATATCTCTATTGAAAATTGTTGAATTTACAAAAACCAAATTGATTTGGAATCAGCGATGCTTCGGCCATTGAGGATGATTTTTTATGGAATTTTGCCTGCACGTTTTATATTTTTTCTGTGATGTTTTCATTCAATTGCTCTAAAAATTCAAAACTAAAATTTTCAAAAATCCATATATCCATTAAAAATGGTCGAATTTACAAAAATCAAATTGATTTTGAATAAGCGATACTTCGGCCATTGAGAATATTTTCGTACGGAATTTTGTCTGCGCGTTTTATATTTTTTTCTGCGATGTTTTCATTCAAGTGCTCAAAAAATTAAATCAAAAATCTTCAAAAATTCATATCTCCATTAAAAATTGTTGAATTTACAAAAACCAAATTGTTTTTAAATTAGAGATACTTCGGCGATTGAGGATGATTTTTTATGGAAATTTGTCTGCGCGTCTTATATTTTTTTCTGCGATGTTTTCATTCAATTGCTCAAAAAATTCAAAACTAAAATTTTCAAAAATCCATATCTCCATTAAAAATGGTCGAATTTACAAAAATCAAATTGATTTTGAATAAGCGGTACTTCGGCCATTGAGGATATTTTTTTATGAAATTTTGCCTGCTCGTTTTATATTTTTTTCTGCGATGTTTTTGTTCAAGTGCTCAAAAAAATAAAACCAAAATTTTCAAAAATCCATATCTCCGTTAAAAATTGTAGGATTTACAAAAATCAAATTGATTTTGAATAAGCGGTACTTCGGCCATTGAGTATATTTTTTTGGAATTTTGCCTGCACGTTTTGTATTTTTTTCTGCGATGCTTTTGTTCAGGTGCTCAAAAAATTAAAACAAAAATTTTCAAAAATCCATTTCTTTGTTACAAATTGTTCAATTTGCAAAAATCAAATTGGTTTTGAATAAGCGATACTTCGGCCATTGAGTATATTTTTTTATGGAATTTTGCCTGCACGTTTTATATTTTTTTCTGCGATGTTTTTGTTCAAGTGCTCAAAAAATTAAAACTAAAATTTTCAAAAATCCATATCTCCGTTAAAAATTGTAGGATTTACAAAAATCAAATTGATTTTGAATAAGCGGTACTTCGGCTATTGAGGATATTTTTTTTTATAGAATTTTGCCTGCACGTTTTATATTTTTTTCTGCAATGTTCTTGTTCAAGTGCTCAAAAAACTAAAACGAAAATTTTCAAAAATCCATATCTCTATTGCTTATTGATTTTATTTCAAAATATTTTCAGAAGGTGTTACGTGATCACAGTCACAGTTTAAAATCACTGATATTAGAAAGTAGCAATCACAGGTAGCAAGCCATCTCTAGTTGCCAACTATTTTCAACATTTTGATCACACGGTGCTATTACTATTAACATATTTATTTTGATGTAATGAGTGCAAAGATGGTTTCCGTTGAAACTGGGTTATATAATTGCGATTTTTCTAAATCGCCGTCGCCTAGTTTTCTCTAGAAAACGTCCACGGGCATGTTTATTAGATGGAATGCTCGCACGCACATAAACAAACAGAACCGACGACTATTTACGGCCGAGCGCAATTTATTGAATCCAGTTTTTTATGAAATTTCCACCGCGAATGAGATATTATTATTATCGCCATAATTAATAGCTTATATGTAGGAGCCGTAATTCATAATCGCACTCGAAGTGCACCGGCAATCGTTTCCTACAAGTGTTTGCAAATAGCAGTCGGAGATATCATGTCCAACACATTTCATATATGGAACATTCAGGCTCAAGTGATTTTTCTGAATTTCCGAAGCTTTAGCTTTAGTGATTGTATTTATTAGGATAAGGAACTTGTTATCGATCTCGTGGCCTGTTAGTTTTATGATGTTGTGGAATGTGAGTACGACTTTGTTAAAGTTGCTTCAATTAGGTGACTAAACGTAAAAGCCAAAAAAAAAAAATTGGTTCCCATTTTGCACTTCCCTTTCTCAACGCGATTCCAATGGCTCTAAATTCATGTTGTTTAGCCGATTAAGGTAGTTCTAATTGTGAAGGTTAAACTAAGTACTTACTAACAAATAAATTAAGGAAGTACTTATTTCGACCTTCACATTTTCGAA
This sequence comes from Ocypus olens, assembly GCA_910593695.2. Classification (NCBI taxonomy): domain Eukaryota; kingdom Metazoa; phylum Arthropoda; class Insecta; order Coleoptera; family Staphylinidae; genus Ocypus; species Ocypus olens. The sequence continues at coordinate 53,651,105 of OU343056.1, forward strand.
AGGTTTCCATCGTATTATTAACAACGAAGCTTAATTTAACAATAACCGAATGTTTTCTAAAAAAATGTCTGTTAACTTAACTCTCATTTTATCTATAATCTGAGCACGCTGCATGTTAGTAGTGCAACATAAGAATATTTTGAAAGTGGTTGAGAGAAAAATCTTACCTGTGCTTTAAGGATTTAGGATTTAGTCGGTTATTATTACTGTTGTAGAAGTTACAGTTACTTTCCCTTGACTTGACAAGAGATTTTAGCTATAGTACAATCGCCCAGAGGCGGCAGTGACTCATCGCTCCATGTTGCTTGAATTAAGTTTCTAGTAAACGTATGTCCGTAAAATAATTCGATTCAGTCTAGGCGGGAAATTTAAAAATTCTCCAGCGTGCAAATATTTTCCCGACGAAACTTTGCGAGTGCATTTTTCGGCAATCGGTAAAGACAACAATTTTTTACAATCTTAATAATATTTAGTTCGTTACTCCAGCTGTAAATTAAAGAACATTTTCTTTATGAGCAATACCAGCACAGAAATGATTTGTGTGATCTAGTAAACAAGTGTAAAAACCAACCAACAGATGGAAAGCCTGACGAATTCGCTCGGTCCACCTGTATACCAACATGCGGATCCAATCGTTAATCGGCTAATTGGAATTTCTCTCTCTTCATGCGATCGGGTCTCTTATGCGGGTCAATATGCGCTAAAAAGGCGCTTTTTTTTTCGTTCTTCCTGTCACAGTTCTTGCGCACTCTTCGTTATATGCTGTTGCTCATATTTTTCCGAAGGAACATGCGAAGGGGGTGCAGCTGCTTCTTGCTCAATTTGCAGTGACCGTAATATTATGCATTAATTACGTCAACGCATTGTACGTACACACCGGCGAGGGAGAATAAATTACGGCCAGAAACAAAAAAAAAAACCAGTCGAAGCCATTACTAGAAACAGGCATTATAATTGTTATGCCAATTTGTTGCCAGTTAATTAAAGTTTGCAATAATTTGGAACAGTGTATTTACTGCACTACATATCATCATATCCGGTCAAAGTGGTTGATACCAAGAAAATTAAACCGTATCAGATGCGTGTGTAAAAACTCTATGATTCCTTCAAAACGAATACATATGCTAATTATTATTATTATTAATGAAGTGTTTACGTTAGAAAAATTATTCCTCGCTTTTATTCCTTTTCATAAATTTACATCGTGATTGCGTGAAATATCGTAAAAACTAGTGGCGGAATGTATTATAATTTTTCACCAAATCTTTCTCTAATTAATATTGAATAATTTGAAGAACTTTCAAGTGAATGGTAATTGTTTAAATTTTTTTTTTTCAAGTAAACAAAATTATTTCAATTTTTCATAAATTTACATCGTGTTGTCATGAAATTTTGTAAAAGTTATTGATGGAATGTATTGTAATTTTTCACAGAATCAATCTTGAATTAACATAGAGTGATATTGAGAAGTTTTAATTGGATAGCAATTGTTTTAATATTTTTTTCGCGTCAACAAAATTATTCTAATTTTTCATAAATTTACATCGTGTTTGCATGAAATATTGTAAAAGTTATTGATGGAATGTATTGTAATTTTTCACAGAAGCAATCTTGAATTAATATTGAATGATATTGAGAAGTTTCAAGTCGGTATCAATTGTTTTAATATTTTTTTCGCGTCAACAAAATTATTCCAATTTTTCATAAATTTAAATCGTGTTTGCATGAAATTTTGTAAAAGTTATTGATGGAATGTATTGTAATTTTTCACAGAACCAATCTTGAATTAACATTGAGTGATATTGAGAAGTTTCAATTGGATAGCAATTGTTTTAATATTTTTTTCGCGCCAACAAAATTATTCCAATTTTTCATAAATTTGCATCGTATTTGCATGGAATATTGTAAAAGTTATTGATGGAATGTATTGTAATATTTCACAGAACCAATCTTGAATTAATATTTAGTGATATTGAGAAGTTTGAAGTCGATATCAATTGTTTTAATATTTTTTTCGCGTCAACAAAATTATTCCAATTTTTCATAAATTTACATCGTGTTTGCATTAAATATTGTAAAAGTTATTAATGGAATGTGTTGCAATTTTTCACAGAACCAATCTTGAATTCATATTGAGTGATATTGAGAAGTTTCAAGTGGATATCAATTGTTTTAATATTTTTTTTCGCGTCAACAAAATTATTACAATTTTTCATAAATTTACATCGTGAAATAGTGTAAAAGTTATTGATTGAATGTATTGTAATTTTTTACAGAAACAATCTTGCATTAACATTGAATGATATTGAGAAGTTTCATGTCGATATCAATTGTTTTAATATTTTTTTCGCGTCAATAAAATTATTCCAATTTTTCATAAATTTAAATCGTGTTTGCATGAAATTTTGTAAAAGTTATTGATGGAATGTATTGTAATTTTTCACAGAACCAATCTTGAATTAACATTGAGTGATATTGAGTAGTTTCAATTGGATAGCAATTGTTTTAATATTTTTTTCGCGCCAACAAAATTATTCCAATTTTTCATAAATTTACATCGCGTTTGCATGAAATATTGTAAAAGTTATTGATGGAATGTATTGTAATTTTTCACAGAACCAATCTTGAATTAACATTGAGTGATATTGAGAAGTTTCAAGTAGATATCAATTGTTTTAATATTTTTTTCGCGACAACAAAATTATTCAAAAATTTCATAAATTTACATCGTATTTGCATGAAATATTGTAAAAGTTATTGATGGAATGTATTGTAATTTTTCACAGAACCAATCTTTAATTAATATTGAGTGATATTAAGAAGTTTCAAGTTGATAGCGATTTTTTAAATATTTTTTTCGCGTCAACAAAATTATTCCATTTTTTCATAAATTTACATCGTATTTGCATGAAATATTGTAAAAGTTATTGATGGAATGTATTGTTATTTTTCACAGAACCAATTTTTAATTAATATTGAATGATATTGAGAAGCTTTAAGTCGATATCAATTGTTTTAATATTTTTTTTCGCGTCAACAAAATTATTCCAATTTTTCATAAATTTACATCGTGTTTGCATGGAATACTGTAAAAGTTATTGATGGAATGTGTTGTAATTTTTCACAGAACCAATCTTGAATTAATATTGAGTGATATTGAGAAGTTTTAAGTCGATATCAATTGTTTTAATATTTTTTTCGCGTTAATAAAATTATTACAATTTTTCATAAATTTACATCGTATTTGCATGGAATATTGTAAAAATTATTGATGGAATGTATTGTTATTTTTCACAGAACCAATCTTGAATTAATATTGAATGTTATTGAGATGTTTCATGTGGCTAGCAATTGTTTTAATATTTTTTTCGCGTCAACAAAATTATTTCAATTTTTCGTAAATTTGCATTATATTTGCATAAAATATCGTAAAAGCTATTGATGGAATGTATTGTAATTTTTTTAACAGAACCAATCTTTAAACAATATTGAATGATTTTGAGACGTTTCACGTGGATAGCAATTGTTTTAATATTTTTTTCATGTCAACAAAATTATTTGAATTTTTCATAAATTTACATTATTTCTATAAGTATAAGCTACTGTCAAAATACGTACTTCCCTAGAGAATTAATTATTACATTCTCTATGAAAGTACGTAGCCGTTTTTTAAATTTAATGTGAATTTTTTTTATAAATAATTTACTGCTTATTTTTTGGCCAAAAATTGATTAATTTTTTCAAACGTGCACTATTTCTACAAAATTTTATTCAGAAAAAAAAACCTCTACGTACTTCCGTAGCCAATAGTATATAAATTATAAAAATAAAAGGTTTTTTTGTCCCACTTTACGAGAAATCCGTTCTTCCGTTTAGACGTTTAAAAAAACGGCGATTTTAAAGATCGGCTCTTTCTTTGCATTAAAATGATAATACATTTTTTTTGTTTTCTACCTCAATAAGTGTTAAATAAACTCTCTAAAAATAAATCTCATTACTTTTTCGATACTCCCAAAATAATTATTTTTTCGACCGCTAGAGTGGTATCACCCCTTAAAAAACAAGATGGCGGCTTGTCCCGATCCCCTTTTTAATAGATCTCATCGGATTCTTGACTAGAGTTGCCATCTTTATGACTCATCCAAAATTCATTACTACCCCAACAAATGTTTTTTTTATACGTCTAAAATGGCCTATTAAGGTTACCGAAAAAAACATCCAATTTGGGCCACTCGGTACAATTAAGGAAGAGGGTTGAGTTTAAAATTTTAGGTCTCGAAACAGCTACGTTACCAGAATTTCTTCTAACAATCCTTGTTTGCGAATTTGAAATACCATACTTTATAAGGAAAATGAATATTTTCATTCTTTACCTTTTAATTGTTCCGAATTCACATTTAAATTTCCCGCCAAGGACTTCGCATACACGATTGAAGTAATACCACAAAAAAATGAATTTTGTTACATTTCATTACCTGAATTTATTCCCTAGTTTCAAAACACAACCCATAGAAAGATAAAATAAATTCACATCCTATGCAGATTTCGCCTTTCTTACGTAAGGGGTTAAAATTCGGAGTGTTGCAATATCATATCTAAAATTGTATAGAAAAGTAAAAAATTAATGCATAACCTTATGCAGATTTTATTTTTCTTATGTAAGGGTTCAAAATTCGGAGGATCCGGTATGAAAAGTTATATTTTATGAGAATACCGTTCCAATAAAACCGTTTCTTATGCAGATCACAATTTTCTTGTAAAAACGATTGAACCATACAAATCAAAACTACCGCGATCACATTACCATACCCAAAAAAAATCGGTTATTTTCAATTGCAGCTACCCTTACCACCCGAACCCCTTTACCGGAATTAGTTCCTTATCCGAGATTTGAATAAAAATTGGTTCCTCGGAGACTGCTCATTCTTCATCTCGATTTGTTTATTTTGTTACACTGAACCGTCAACGGCGTCGCTAACTAATTTCTTATGCACCGTTGTGAGAAAAAAAAACGTTACCCTCGTAGGTCGTTAAAAAATGCACACCACGGTGAGAAAAAATATGCATCGGCCTGAGAAAAAAACCCTTCCACGACCCGATTTGAATAAGTTGCATATTTTATCCCGTGGCCCATTTGCATCTGCGGGTTGGAAAGGTCATCATCAATATTTTGATGAAAGAAATCGAGCAGGTAAACGCATCTTTCGCCCTAATCGTACCACATCTTGAAATCAGTATCTGCGCTACAGGGGATTCCAACACGGGACACGGTTAGGGGTGAGATTTAAGGGTGGTACGGAAGAGTTGCGTTTTTTTTTTGCCTACCTGCTTAATATATGCGAATTTATGCGGAACTACCTGCTTGCATATTAAGTGTAAGGGACACCTATTCTAAATATTCGACCCCCTATTTTTTCAATCGACCCTTCGCAGGAAGAAGAGCACCCCTTTCGCATCTACCTGCGCAACTTTATTATCCAAATCACCGATGATAGTCCATTAAACATATTCGATTTCTTGGGTTATATTTGAATACGAAAGGGTCAAATGCTTATGTAAAAAAATGTAGATTAGGCAGGGCGGGCCAGACGTACCCTCGGCTGCTTTCATCCAATAATCGGTGGGTTTTAATCTGGTCGGATGTAATCGCGTGAGTTTCGTGGGACTTTCTGGGAATTTCCTACGGACGAGACAGACCGTGCGGATGTTGAAAAGGGTTTTTCGATCGTGGAAAAGTGGCCGAATCGGTTATGCACAATTTTTCTGTATACATAACCCTTTTCGTTATTATCGAGGCCGGATAGGTTTTTGCATGATTAATTGCCTCCTCCTGGGGTATACACCCTGTAACTGTAGCGATGCATTTTAAGCTTCGTAGGTAAATTTTTCTTTGAGGATGTTTAACGAACTTTCGGTCCCTTTCAGGAAAAAAATAACGATTTCTCGATTTAACGACGTTTCACATTTAATTGCAATATGATTGTTGAAATTAATAGTCAATATTTGTCACGTTCTAGATAATTTAGATGATTATAGATTTTGAGTTTTTGAATAAACATTTTCTCTCCATTATTTTTTTTTCGCCATTTTTCAAACCTTTGAATGCGTTTTTGGTTTTTCCAGTTTGAGTTTTGAACATTGTCGGTTTCTTAACAGCTAGAATATGGCATTTGTTTTGTATATAACATCAGAATTGTATTGCCTTTTATGGATTTTGAGCTTTCAAATATTTTTTTTTTCAAATCTTTGAATGCACTTTTATTTTTTCCAGTTAAGGTTTGGAATGTTACCGTTTTGTTAACAGCTAAAATATGGCATTTGTGTTTATGTGTAATCACAAAAGTATTGTTTTTCTTTTATGGATTTTGAGCTCTTCAAGCAGTTTGCTCGATTGATATGTTTTTCACGTTTTTCCAATTATTGAATGCATTTTTCGTTTTCCTAGTACAAGTTTGAAATGTTGTCGTTATGTACACAAACTTTATTTTAATGTGAAATCAGAAATATATTGTTTGTCTGTGGATTGTGAGCTTTTAAAACAAATTTATTTATTCATTTCTTTTTTTACTTTTTTTTAAAATTTCCATTGAATGCATCTCTCGTCTTTCTGCAACAGCTAGAATATGGCATTTGTTTTTACGCGAAACATAAATGTAATGCTTTTCATGGATTTTAAGCTTTCGAATAAAAATTCTCCATTAATTTTCTCTTTTAATTTTTCAATTTTTTAAATGCTTTTTCGCTTTACTAAATCTATTATGAATTGTTGCCGTTTTGTACACAACTTGATTATGGCAATTGTTTTAACATGAAACCAAAAATGGATTATTTTTTATGGATTTTGAGTTTTTGAATAAAAAAATTTTAATCATTTTTTTTCACAATTTTTTAAATCTTTGAATGCAGTTTTGGTTTTTTCAGTTCAAGTTAGGAAAACTGCCGTTTCGCTAACTGCTAGAATATGGCATTTGTCTTTACGTGTAAATGCTTGTTTTGGATTTTGAGCTTTCGAATAAAAATTCTCCGTGAATTTTAATTTTTTCAATTTTTCAAATCTTTGAATGCATTTTCAGATTTTCCAGAACAAGTTTGGAACATTGCAGTTTTGTTAACAGCTAGAAATGGCATTTTTACCTGAAATCAGAAATGTATTGCTTTTTACGGATTTTGAGCTTTCGAATAAAAATTCTCCATTAGCTGTTTTTTTTAATTTTTCAAATCTTTGAATGCCTTTTTTGCTTTACTAGATCTATTATGAATTGTTACCCTATTGTATACAACTTGATTATGGCAATTTTTTTAACATGAAACCAGAAATATATTTCTTTTATGGATTTTGAGTTTTTGAATAAAACATTTTCATTCAAAAACTCTTTGAATGCATTTCTATTTTTTCCAGTTTAAGTTTGAAACTTTGGTGTTTTGTTCACAGCTAGAATATGGCATTTGTTTTTACGTGAAATTAGAAATGTAATGCTTGTTAGAGATTTTAAGCTTTCGAATAAAAATTCTCCATGAATTAAAATTCATGGAGAATTTTTTAATTTTTCAAATCTTTTAATGCATTTTAAGATTTTCCAGATCAAGTTTGGAACATTGCAGTTTTGTTAACAGCTAGAAATGGCATTTGTTTTTACCTGAAATTAGAAATGTAATGATTGTTATGGATTTTGAGCTTTCGAATAAAAATTCTCCATTAATTTTTATTTTTTTTATTTTTCACATCTTTGAAAGCCTTTTCCGCTTTACTAGATCTATTATGAGTTGTTGCTTTTTTTGCACACAACTTGATTATGGCAATTGTTTTAACATGAAACCAGAAATATATTTTTTTTATGGATTTTGAGTTTTTGAATAAAAAATGTTCATTCAAAAACTCTTTGAATGCATTTTTATTTTTTCCAGTTCAAGTTTGGAACATTGCTGTTTTGTTCACAGCTAGAATATGACATTTGTTTTTACGTGAAATTAGAAATGTATTGCTTGTTATGGATTTTGAGCTTTCGAATAAAAATTCTCCATGAATTTTAATTTTTTAATTTTTCAAATCTTTGAATGCATTTTCAGATTTTCCAGATCAAGTTTCGAACATTGCAGTTTTGTTAACAGCTAGAAATGGCATTTGTTTTTACATGAAATCAGAAATGTATTGCTTTTTATGGATTTCAAGCTTTCGAATAAAAATTCTCCATTAATTATTTTTTTTTTATTTTTCAAATCTTTGACTATATATTTGGTTTTTCCAGTTCAAGTTTAGAATATTGCTGTTTTGTTTACAGCTAAAGTATGGCATTTGTCGATATTTTTAATAGATTTTGATTTTTCAATAAAAAATTTCTATTCATCATTTTTTCACAATTTTTCAAATCTTTGAATGCGTTTTTGGTTTTTCCAATTCAAGTTTTTAACTTTGCCGGTTTGTCAACAGCTAAAATATGGCATTTATTTTTTATATGAAATCAAAAATGGATTGCCTTTAATGGATTTTGAGCTTTCAAATAAAAATTCGTCATTATTATTTTTTTAAATTTTTTAAATCTTTGAATTTTTAGTTTTTCCAGTTCAAGTTTAGAACATTGCTGTTTTGTTAACAGCTAGAATATGATATTTATTTTTACGTGAAATTAGAAATGTAATGTTTGTTATGGGTTTTGAGCTTTCGAATAAAAATTCTCCATGAATTTTAATTTTTTAATTTTTCAAATCTTTGAAGGCATTTTCTGATTTTCCAGATCAAGTTTGGAACATTGCAGTTTTGTTAACAGCTAGAAATGGCATTTGTTTTTACCCGAAATCAGAAAAGTATTGCTTTTTACGGATTTAGAGCTTTCGAATAAAAATTCTCCAATAATTATTTTTCTTAATTTTTCAAATCTTTGAATGCATATTTGGTTTTTCCAGTTCAAGTTTAGAATATTGCTGTTTAATTTACAACTAAAATATGGCATTTGTCGGTATTTTTTATGGATTTTGAGTTTGTGAATAAAAAAAAATCAATTCATTATTTTTTTCACAATTTTTCAAATCTTTGAATGCGTTTTTGGTTTTTTCAGTTCAAGTTTGGAATGTTACCATTTTGTTAACAGCTAGAATATGGCATTTGTTTCTTTATATGAAATCAAAATGCCTTTTATGGATTTTGAGCTTTAAAAAAAATTCTTCATTATTTTATTTTTTTTTACAAATCTTTGAATGCATTTTAGTTTTTACATTTCAAGTTTGGAATGTTAACATTTTGTCAACAGCTAGAATATGGCATTTGTTTTTTATATGAAATCAAAATGCCTTTTATGGATTTTGAGCTTTGAAATAAAAAAAATATTTTTTATTTTTTTTTCAAATCTTTAAATGCATTTTAGTTTTTACAGTTCAAGTTTGGAATGTTGCCGTTCTGTTAACAGCTAGAATATAGCATTTGTTTTTTTACATAAAATCAAAATGCCTTTTATGGATTTTGAGATTTGAAATAAAAAATATTTTTTTTTTAATTTTTTTTCAAATCTTTAAATGCATTTTAGTTTTTATAATTCAAGTTTGGAATGTTACCGGTTTGTTAACAGCTAGAATATGGCATTTGTTTTTTTTTATATGATATCAAAATGCCTTTTTTAGATTTTGAGCTTTCAAAAAAAAATTCTTCATTATTATTTTTTTTTTCAAATTTTTGAATGCATTTTAGTTTTTCTAGTTCAAGTTTGGAATGTTACCGTTTTGTTAACAATAATATGGCATTTGTTTTTACGTCAAATCAGAAATGTATTGCTTTTTATGGTTTTTGAGATTTCGAATAAAAATTCTCCATGAATTTTAATTTTTTCATGTTTCAACTATTTAAATGCACTTTTTGTAATTTCAGTTCAAGTTTAGAATATTGCTATTTTGTTTACAGCTAAAATATGGCATTTGTCGGTATTATTTTATATGGATTTTGAGTTTTTGAATAAAGATTTTCCATGAATTATTTTTTTCACAATTTTTTTAATCTTTGAATGCATTTCTAGTTTTTCCAGTTCAAGTTTAGAATATGGCCGTTTTATTAGCTGCCTAAATATGGCAATATTTGTAGTTACGAGGAATGCGAAAAGTATTATTTTTTTATGGATTTTGAGCTCTTCGAACAGTTGATGTATTTTTCCAATTGTTGAATGCATTTTTAGTTTTCCAAGTATAAATTTGGAATACACAGAGCTAGATGTTGGTCATTATTTTAATTTAAAAACAGAACTTTAATGTTTCTTTAAGTATTGTGAGCGTTTGAAGCAAATTTCTTCATCCGCCATTAAAAAAAAATTAATCGTTGAATGCATTTTTCGTCTTTCTAATGCGAGATTGAAATGTTGCTGTTTTGTTTACATCCAGGATGTGGCAATTAATTTTATGTTAAGTCAAATTTGTATTGTGTTGTGTACGTTTTTGAAACAAATTGCTGATTTAATTATTTTTTTTATAATCTTTTAAATCGTTGAAAGCAATTTTCGTTTTTCTCGTTCAAGTTCAGATTGTTGCCATTTTGCTTCCACCTAGAATAAGGCAATTGTTTTTATGTGAAATCAAAAATATATTATTCTTTTGTGGATTATAAGGTTTTAAAGAATTTTTTTTAAATTTTTTACAACTTTTTAAATCTTCGAATGCAATTTTCTTTTCTTCGTTCTACTTTGGGTTATTGCCATTTTGCTTCCGCGTAGGATATGACATTTATTTTTATGTGAAACCGTAAATATATTATTCTTTTGTGGATTTTAAGGTTTTGAAGAAATTTGATTAAATTTATCATTTTTTTTACAATTTTTTTAATCTTCGAATGCAATTTTCATTTTCTTCGTTCTAGTTTGGATTGTTGCCATTTTGCTTCCGCGTGGGATATGACTTTTATTTTTATGTGAAACTGTAAATATATTATTCTTTTGTGGATTTTGAAGTTTTGAAGAATTTTTTTTTAAATTGATCATTTTTTACAATTTTTTAAATGTTCGAATGCAATTTTCATTTCCATCGTTCTAGTTTGGATTGTTGCCATTTTTCTTTCGCGTAGGATATGACATTTATTTTTATGCGAAACCGAAAATATATTATTCTTTTGTGGATTTTGAGATTTTAAAGACATTTTTTGAATTGATCATTTTTTTACAATTTTTTAAATCTTCGAATGCAATTTTCATTTTCCTCGTTCTAGTTTGGATTGTTGCCATTTTGCTTCCGCGTGGGATATGACTTTTATTTTTATGTGAAACCGTAAATATATTATTCTTTTGTGGATTTTAAGGTCTTGAAGAAATTTTATTAAATTTATCATTTTTTTACAATTTTTTTAATCTTCGAATGCAATTTTCATTTTCTTCGTTCTAGTTTGGATTGTTGCCATTTTTCTTTCGCGTAGGATATGACATTTATTTTTATGCGAAACCGAAAATATATTATTCTTTTGTGGATTTTGAGGTTTTGAAGAAATTTTTTGAATTGATAATTTTTTTACAATTTTTTAAATCTTCGAATGCAATTTTAATTTCTTTCGTTCTAGTTTGGATTGTTGCCATTTTGCTTTCGCGTAGGATATGACATTTATTTTGTGAAACCGAAAATATATTATTCTTTTGTGGATTTTTTTTTTTTTTATTAACCATCAGGAATCTTATTTACTATGTCATCTCGATAAAAACTTCTAACTTAATCTAATGACTAATTTGATTTAGTCAAAATAAAGAGTGTAATATTGAACACTTCTAAAATATGTGTTTATTAATCTATTAATCAATGCGTATGTATGTATTTCATTAAATAAAGATATCGCATACAACCGCCTATCAAAATTCTTGAATAATGTTTTCAAACACCTGTTAATGCGATGTAAATTCGAAACCGCAGAGAGAATTCATTACAAACGAGCGATTAGCGCGATTTAAAAAGGGGAATTAAATTAATACATTAATCCAATTTGAATATGGAGTTCTCGACGTATTAGCATACATCATCAGGTAGTTAAAAACATTCATGAGCCACCTGATTGCCGCACAACTAGTAATTGAATGACAATGGGTGTTATTTTTTTTTACTTGCTTCGTATTGTGATACACATGGCGACGTGGACATGTAGCAAAATTAAAATAATAAAGAGGATCAGTAATGAATATTCGATTAGTCTGTTCATCAGAGAACTGGCTGGTAGAATTTATTATATTATTATGGCGCAATAAACATAATCATATTTCATGTTTTTTCGATTATTTCGTTCATTGCACCAAATATGTGTATTGATAATTGAAAACAGCATATTTTCGATTTTGTGTTTTTTGGTTTGTTATTGGCTATTTCAGTCGATATGGAATCGCACATTCCATGTGGCTGTGATCTTACAAAATGACGAATGCCATAACGCATAATATATAAACGTTAGTGTTTAAAATTATTACAAAACGGTTTGGAGAATAAGTTCAAATTTACGAAATAATATTAACAAAGAGCATCGTCGCAAATTCCTTCTCTTTTTTACATTCTCCGTTACGAAGTACGTGAAAGTGTTGTGATCGTGATTTTTTTGAGTAAACTGAGTTTTTGAATTTGACGTATTTCCATCTTTTATAATTTTGACGTTTAAATGTTACTTTCATCCGAGTCTACAAAACGCTAGATGTACATTTAAAATATGATTTAAATTGAAAGCGTAAATATAAATGATACCATCAAGTCGGAGCAAGTAACATGATGGCTACATCACCATTTTTTTAAATTAATTATGTCGCAACATAATTTATTTCTTTATGTATTTCGGCAATCACTAATACACTTGTATCACTACTAAAAATTCATGTTTGTTTAGGTGTTAAAAACGAGATGTCGCTAGTATGCTTAATACTAAAAAATATATATTTTATTATTATTAAATAAATAAATTCATGGGTACCCTACCCTAACATGTTGATTAAAAGACTATGGTCTTTATTGCGTCCTCCGTGAAAAATTCACGCATTTCATATTCCTAGAATTGTTGCGCGTGTAAAGGGCATTATTTTGTTATTTACGCATAAATCTGCAGAGACCTGTAATTTTGGCCCATTGTTACCAACAGCGAAACCGAGTTATGACCGGTCACATTAAAAACGTCTAATTGCAGCGTTAAGTCATCGCCAGAAGATGCCGTGGAAGAATAAAGAGAAAAGTCACACCCACTTACACAACCACACATGCTTATTAAATGCCTAATCCATTACCTCATGGACCGCCGCGAATATCAACTCGAATTAGATCCATTTCGAATGTTGGTTGTTGTCGCAAAAGCAGAAAGAGATGATCGCGGACGATGATAAATCATCGGATGACGTCAGGACGTGCATATGACATTTCAATCTGCGTTTGTTCCATGCATGGATTTATCTGGCGCGGTTATCACTTATTATAAATAACGCGTGCGCCGGTAAACTTGCCAATTTATCTTTTGAATTAACTGCCATCGCGATAACCGGCGGAGGTGGGCAGCCTTTTCATTTGCCCGGGTGTATAAATCTACAAAACTAATCCCGTGAATAGAATAGAAATATGAATGACAATAACATTTATAATTATCTTTACGATTGGTCACAATGAAGTTATTAAATTTGATGTCTAAAGTAGATGACACAAATAATAAACAAATATCAGAATTAAAAAAGTAATAATTATCCTTCGATTTTTGCACAATGATCAACATTTCTGACCTTCACCGTCGCGCTTTGAATGACCTTTTCCGTTTTCCAAAATTTTCAAAAAATTCTAGGTTGTGAAAAATTGTGCGCTCTTAATAAAATCAGACGCAGTTGTTTAAAAAAAACATCATTTAAAAAGTCTATACAGAGTTCAAATTTACAATCGCGACGAAAAAAAAAATCCAAAACTACTTAGAAATACTGTACGTTTGAGATACTAGAAAACAATTTAAATTTTTAAGCTAGAAACAAAATGGCGACATTCGTAACTTGAATTCGAGTAAACAAAAATTTGCATCTTGGGATTAAAATATTTCTAAAAGCTTTATTATTCGTAGAATTATCTTCAGACTTTCTAAAACTGCTTATAAATATTGAATTTTTCACGTATTGAAAAATAATTAATATTTTTAAGCTAGAATCCAAATGGCGACGTTCGTAACTAGATTTTTAGTAACAAAAATTTGCATCTTGGGATTAGAATACTTCTAAAAGCTTTATTACTCGTTGAATTATCTTCTGAATTTCTAAAACGGCTTAGAAATAATGAACTTTGCACTTGCTAGAAAATAATTGAAATTTTTAAGCTAGAATCAAAATGGCGACGTTCGTAACTAGAATTCGAGTAACAAAAATTTGCATCTTGGGATTAAAATAATTCTAAAAGCTTTATTCTTCGTGGAATTATCTTCAGACTTTCTAAAACTGCTTATAAATATTGCATTTTTCACGTATTAGAAAATAAATGGTATTTTTAAACTAGAAACAAAATGGCGACATTCGTAACTTTAATTCGAGTTAAAAAATTTGAATCTTGGGATTAGACAAATTCTAAAAGCTTTATTACTCGTTGAATTATCTTTAGAATTTCTAAATTTTCTTAGAAATAATGCATTTTTTTATCAAAAAAATAAGCTAGAAACAAAGTGGAGCAATTCAAAACTTAAAGTCGAATTAGCGAAATTTAAATCTTGGAATTAGAAATATTCTGAAAGAAAATATCATACGTGGAATTATCTTCAAAATTTCCAAAAGTACTTAGAATTAATGTCCGTTTGACATACCAGAAAACAATTGACATTTTTAAGCTAGAAACAAAATGGGGACATTCGTAACTTGAATTCGAGTGAACAAAAATTTGCATCTTGGGATTAAAATAATCCTAAAAGCTTTATTATTCGTAGAATTATCTTCAGACTGTCTAAAACTGCTTATAAATATTGCATTTTTCACGTATTAGAAAATAAATGGTATTTTTTAACTAGAAACAAAATGGCGACATTCGTAACTTTAATTCGAGTTAAAAAATTTGAATCTTGTTATTGGAAAAATTCTAAAACCTTTATTACTCGTCGAATTATCTTTAGAATTTCTAAATTTTCATAGAAATAATGCATTTTTTTACCAAAAAAAATAAGCTAGAAACAAAGTGGCGCCATTCGAAACTTGAAGTCGAATTAGCGAAATTTGAATCTTGGAATTAGAAATATTCTAAAAGAAAATATCACACTTGGAATTATCTTCAAAATTTCCAAAACTACTTAGAAATAATGTACGTTTGATATACTAAAAACAATTGATATTTTTTAAGCTAGAAATAAATTGGCGACATCCGTAACCTTAATTCGAGTTAAAAAATTTGAATCTTGGGATTAGAAAAATTCTAAAATCTTTAATACTCGTTAAATTATCTTTAGAATTTCTAAATTTTCGCATTTTTTTACCAAAAAACAATCTAGAAACAAAGTTGCGCCATTCGAAACTTGAAATCGAATTAGCGAAATTTGAATCTTGGAATTAGAAATATTCTAAAAGAAAATATCACACTCGGAATTATCTTCAAAATTTCCAAAACTACTTAGAATTAATGTACGTTTGACGTACCTGAAAACAATTGATATTTTTTAAGCTAGAAACAAGATGGGAACATTCGTAACTTGAATTCGAGGAAGAAAAATTTGCATCTTGGGATTAGAAAAATTGTAAAAGCCTTATTACTCGTAGAATTGTCTTCAGAATTTCCAAAACTGCTTAGAAATGTTTTTTTTACGCACTGAAAAATAATTGATATTTTTAAGCTGGAAACAAAATGGCGATACAAGAAAGTTGAATTCGTGTAAGCGAAATTTAAATCTTGGAATTAGAAATATTCTAGAAGAAAATATCACTCATGAAAAAATCGAAAGAAAATATTTTCTCTTTTCCAAAAATTTTCAAAAATATCCAGTTTATGGACAAACGTGCGCTCTTACAAAATCAGTCGTATTTGTTTAAAAGACATCATCTGAAAAGTCTACACATGAGTTTCAATTTACAATCGTGACGAGGTGTAAGTAATTTTCAATCGTGACGAGGTGTAAGTTTCCATGACAAAAATCGAAAAAAAATCATTTTTCGTTTTCCAAACATTTTCAAAAAAATTTAGGTTATGTAAAAATGTGCGCTCTAACAAAATCAGTCGCATTTGTTTAACAAACATAATCTGAAAAGTCTAGACATGAGTTTAAATTTACAATCGCGACGAGGTGTAGGTTTACATGAAAAAATCGAAAAAAAAATATTTTTCGTTTTACAAATATTTTCAAAAAATTCCAGGTTGTGAAAAAATGTGCGCTTAGAAAATTAGACGCATTTGTTTAAAAAACATCATTTGAAAAGTGTACACATGAGTTTAAATTTACAAACGAGGTGTAAGTTTCCATGAAAAAATCGAAAAAAAATATTTCTAAAAATTTTCAAAAATACTAGGTTGTGAACAAATGTGCGCTTTTGCAAAATCAATCGCATTTGTTTAAAATACATCATCTGAAAAGTCTACACATGAGTTTAAATTTACAATCGCAACGAGATGTAATTTTCCATGAAAAAAATCGAAAAAAAAAATATCTTCCGTTTTCCAAAAATTTTCAAAAAATTCCAGATTATGAACAAACATGCGCTCTTACAAAATCAGTCGCATTTGTTTAAAAGACGTCATTTGAAAAGTCTATACATAAATTTAAATTTACAATCGCAACGAAGTGTAAGTTTCCATGAAAAAATCGAAAAAAATAATTTTCCGTTTTCAAAAAATGTTCAAAAAATTCTAGATTATGGACAAACGTGCGCTCTAACAAAATCAGTCGTACATGTTTAAAAAATTCATTTAAAAAGTCTATACATGAGTTTAAACTTACAATCGCGATGAGGTGCAAGTTTCCTTGAAAAAAAAACGAAAAAAAATATTTTCCGGTTTCCAAAAATTTTCAAAAAATTCCAGATTATGAATAAACGTGTGCTCTTTTCAATTCAGACGTATTTGTTAGAAAAACATCATTTGAAAAGTCTACACATGAGTTTTTATTTACAATCACGACGAGGTGTAAGTTTCTATGAAAAAATCGAAAACAAATATTTTTCGTTTTCCAAAAATTTTAAAAAAATTCCAAGTTGTGAACAAATGTACACTCTTGCAAAATCAGACGTATTTTTTTAAAGAAAATCATTTGAAAGATCTATACTTGATTTGAAATTTATAACCGCGACGAGGTGTACGTTTCTAAAGAAAAATCGAAAAAAAAATATTTCCGTTTTCCAAAAATTTTCAAAAAATTCTAGGTTGTGAACAAATGTACGCTCTTATATTAAGCTGTTCTCCAGATACTTGCGCAAGTTAAATCTGACAGACTTATTTATTTAACAGAATTATTTTTACATTTTATGCTTTGTATTTGTTCTTTGTAATGTTATTTTTATTTTTATATACAGTATTTGCAGCTATTGTATATTTGCATTTTTAAATTGTCCGAATGTTGTCAATCTCTTTATGTAGCTTATTGTATCGTGTGAGCGAAAAAATTTTGTTTCAGAGTTGGCTGTGAAATAAATGAGATATGTAAAAAAAAAATAATCTCAGACTTGACTGCTATGTTTCTCTCTCTCAGGCATGGCCAACTCTGAAACAAAATTCTGTGGCTCACACCTTACAAATGGCGTTAGCCGTAAATAAATATTATTATTATTGTTAAATATTATTATTATTATTATTTTGAAGACATTTATGAATCTTTGAAAATTCATATTTTTTAGAGAATAAATTAGGAAAGAAAAGGTTATACTAAATTAACGAAAAACACGCCGTTCTTTACACATTTAAAAATTCGACCATTTCGAAGAAATTTTTGAATTTTTGAAAATTCCCATCTTTGAGTGAATAAATTGGGAAAGTAAAAATGAAACACGTTGGTAAAACTGCATAAAAATTACATTTACGGTGCAATATGTTGTTCTTTTAAAATCACTTTGGTTTTTGAATATACCCCGAATTTCAAGGAAGTTGTGAACTCGAGAGTGACGTTGGAGATTTACATTTTTTTTAAGAGATGAAATTGTACAAAAATTGAAAACAACTGAAAAAGATACAGTTCTTTAGAAAATGCAACAGTTAGTAGCATTTCATAAACGCCTTATGAAACAGTAATTGGTGATTTTTTAGTGAAAACCAAAAGTTTTTCATTCTTTCGGTGCCTGAAACGAAATATTCTGAATATTTCAAAATGTTATATCTCGGCGAGCATTTAAGTTACAAAGATGGGAAAAACCAAAATGTACGTTTTTTAAAAAAGCTTCAGCCTGTTAGAAAATGTTGACTTATTTATAGGCAATTCCGCGAAAAATGGCAAAAAAAAGAAAAATAGATTTTTCAAGATGCCGCGACATGATATAAATATATCTTGATGCATATTTTTGTACATAATTTTGTAAAAACGACGAAAATAATGTCAAAAACTGGCTTGGATGACTGCATGACCTTGAAAAAAATTGGTCAAATTGTAGGTAATTGGGACTATTTTCATGAATTATTTCAGAATTTTTCGTACACTCGTTCGATAGAATAAAAATATTTAAAAACCCCATTTTTGAGTTTGCAAGTAGATTTTTTGTTTGCATGACCTTGAAAACTATTTTCATGATTTTTTTTAGAAGTTTTCATACACTGGTTCGTTAAAAAAAAAACATTTTTGAGTTTGCAAGTACACTTGCATGACCTTGAAAAATATTGGTCAAATTGTAGGTAATTGGGGCTATTTTCATGAATTTTTACAGAATTTTTCATATACTCGCTCGTTAAAAAAAAAGGTCAAATTGTAGGTAATTGGGACTATTTTCGTGAATTCTTTCAGAATTTTTCATACACTCGTTCGTTAGAAAAAATATTTAAAAAACTCATTTTTGAGTTTGCAAGTATATTTTTTGTTTGCATGGCCTTGAAAACTATTTTCATGATTTTTTTCTGAATTTTTCATACACTCGTTCTCAAAAAAAAAATATTTTTTTTTGCGTTTGCAAGTACACTTGCATGACCTTGAAAAATATTGGTCAAATTGTAGGTAATTGGGACTATTTTCATGATATTTTCCAGAATTTTTCATATACTCGCTCGTTAAAAAAAAGGTCAAATTGTAGGTAATTGGGACTATTTTCGTGAATTCTTTCAGAACACTCGTTCGTTAGAAAAAAAAATTAAAAAACCGATTTTTGAGTTTGCAAGTACATTTTTTGTTTGCATGACCTTAAAAACTATTTCCATGATTTTTTTAGAATTTTTCATACACTCGTTCGTTAAAAAAAATATTAAAAAAAACATTTTTGAGTTTGCTAGTACACTTGCATGGCCTTGAAAAAAATTGGTCAAATTGCAGGTAATTGGAACTATTTTCCTAATTTTTTCAGAATTTTTCATACACTCGTTCGTTAAAAAAATAAAATAAAAACATTTTTGAGTTTGCAAGTACACTTGCATGACCTTGAAAAAATTGTTCAAATAGGTAAGTGGGACTATTTTCATGAATTTTTCAGAATTTTTCATACACTCGTTCGTTAAAAAAATTAAAAACATTTTTTTTTAGTTTGCAAGTATACTTGCGTGTCCTTGAAAAAATTGGTCAAATAGGTAATTGGGACTATTTTCATGAATTCTTTCAGAATATTTCATACACTCGTTCGTTGGAATTTTTTTTTTAAAAAACCCATTTTTGAGTTTGCAAGTACTACACTTGCATGACCTAAAAAAAATTGGTCAAATACCTAATTGGGACTATTTTCATGAATTTTTAATACACTCGTTCGTAAAAAAAGAAATTATTTTAAAAACCCGTATTTGGAACAACATCTATTTATCTGTTGTGATTGTATTAGATGGATTAAGGGAAGTTCCTCAATGCGAAAAAAATTGGCAAATTTTGGAAAAAAAAGAAAATTTGAGACAATGAAAAGATATACGAAGGAACAGTTTAGGGATTACGATTGCCGATGTTTTCATCTTTGTCTTCAATTTATTTTTTGTTACAAAAAAAATATTTACGGGTATTTGATGGCATGTTCTAGGTGCATCTTAGCGCCCAAAAATCGATCTGAAACCAAAAACCGAATACATAATCGAAAACTATATTAAATTTGCGGGACCTTATACTTAAGCAAAGTGAAATAACTTTAAATTTGACGATACGGTGCGTACTTGAAGTTCGAGTACGATTTTTGGTTTGTTTTTTTTTTCACTTTGCATGTATCTAAAAAATAAATCACATTGATTTTTTTATATATTGTGGGTATGAGGTCCCAGGAAAAATGTTTCCTTTAAGGTGTTTTTCTAACTTACCGTCTCACGGCGGTGACAATATTTTGATCAATAGGCTCTAAAAAGTTTTGTAATGCGCGGATCAGAGGAAACGTTCACACCAACATTCTATACAATTGAGAACGAAAAAATATCGATTTTTTTTTAATTTTACATGAGAACCTCCCCTTGGCCACTTCTGAGTGTTACTATCTTATTATTTGCTTCAATTATAAAACGTGTATCAATTTCCGCATTGAAGGTATTAACGTTTTCATTAATTATAGAAAAAAGAACACAACCAACCCAAACAAACATAAAAATTTTATACATCGATTTATTTATTAATTACATAATAATATAAACATATCCGAAAGAGATTCGTCTCCGTAATTTATGATAATTTAAAACTAATTTAGAGTCCGCATCGGAATTAAATCACGACCGTATTTGCATAATGAATATATTTAAACCTGACCTAGCCACTTAAAACATCTAGAGCCAGTCTACAAACATAGTTATTATGTATACCCCCTTTACGAATTGCATAACGTTTTGTCACCTCGTTTAACACTTTGACAATTAGCACGCTCGCCCATTATGTGCATTTATACACTCGCATTAAATCCTCGGAATGCACGAATTGATATTCCATTCATATTTCGTATTGTATATAATTTCTTCGTTTTGGTATTTACTGTAATGGATAAAGTGGAGTGTAATTTGTTCGGAGTCGGACACGCCCACTGTGCTATCGTAGAGAGAGAGAGAGAGGACTTCCTCTATCATTAATCATGATTACACGGTTTATTGAACAATTTTAATTAGAATCGAATGGTGATTTAATTGTTTATGCCGAACGTAAACTGAATTTCACAAATATTTGTTGAAGCCAGGTTTTTCGTAAGCCGGTGTTATATCTCTAGCTGTGTAAACGTTCTTATCAGTCACTGAATATATTTTTGAATCGTTGATTATATTAGAAATGAAGCCTCAGAAGAGCATTTGCGGTAAAAATTACATCTAAATAGGAAAGAATGAGTTAATAAAACATTGTAAAAGAATAAATATTAATTAAAATATGTGCAGACCTAACCTCAAATATCATGTATTCCATTTACCACTACACAGCCCAAAATATAATACCAGTGTTACGTCGATTTAAACTAGAAATATATTTATTACCCTAGAGCTGGCCACATGGATGTGCATCCCAGGCAAAAAAAAATTGTGAAAAATATTTTATTATTATATCTTCCATTGCAATTTTGATTTAATAAAAGGTTGTTATGACATCATGCAATTTTCCAAAAATTAATATCATATTTTATTTACATAGATTCAAATATTACTTCCGGTTATATTAGAAAAAGTAACTGCATCGCATAAATGAAAAAAAAAACTATTCTAAAGTTTAATCTTTAAAAATCAATATTATCAAGTAAAACAAGACATTGGCATTACCATTGACATAACGCGAACAATTGTAGCAATACATCATCGACAGGTATTCAATCCTTAAAAGGTGTCTCTCGAAAGGTAACATTTTTATTTCCGGAAAGGGCACGAAGGGTTAGTACACCGTTACCCCAACTCCGAAATTCGTCTGCGCTCAAGGCTAATGTAATAATACTCTTAAACAAACACACTCTCAACAATTGTGTGTGTGTGTGGATCCGTGAGGGATCTTCTCACGTCTTCCTCGGTTTCCGGTTTAAAGGATTATTCCCATATATTATAAAATACACACACACACACACTTACATTTTTTTTATCTAACGAAAATAATCTTCCACACGTATATTTTACTTATTTCGAATAAATTAGTCCCACTCACACGATACCGACAATCTCGTCGGATGCTCGATTTCATCCATTGTTTCGCGTCGTCAGCGGACAAAAAAATATTATTAATAACAATAACGGACTTAATGAACAATTCGACGGTGTTTTAAGGCTTGCGTAACGATGTTTGGAGAATGCTTTTCTCTCAGGTAGATAGTCTGGGAAGTTTTTGATAGTACGAGAGGTAATTTATTATTTCATAAACAAAAATCTATGAATTTACGTTAAATGGGTCCGAGCATTATTTTATGTATTGTGATCAAACTAACAATTTTATAAGAAAATGCCAAGAGACAAAAAAGTTGCAGATTTAGTCCCTCCATTTTGAAATAGAAAAATGTAAAGGCATTCAAAAGTGCAAACTACTGTAGGGGTTGATTTTTTTTCACCCCCTCGTAATAACATTTTAAAATCGTCAAAAAGTGCCATTTTATTAGGAACAGTTATCTGCCAAATTTCATTCTTCTAAATTTTTACATAGTGGAAAAAACATTTTTTCCCCTTAACTTTAAAGGGCTGTAAATTGGAGAGGAAGCGGTTTTGAATATAAAATTATATAATTTTTACCGAAAAATCACCCTTTAAAATCTTTCCCATCAATTTAAAAACACCCTGTATGTAACGATTGTGTAGATACATAAACATGTTTTATGTTAAAAATATACTTAAGGAAGTATATACGATGAGTTGAAAAGAAATTAATCGCAGTCGCCTATGAATTGAAATGCACTTGTCTCACCTTTTTTCACAACCTGGATTTTTTTTAAATTATTCGAAAATGGAAAATATTTTTTTCCGATTTTTTTATGAAAACATACACCTCGTCGCGTTTGTAATTTTAAACTAATGTATAGACTTTTTAAATAGATTTTTTTAAACAAATGCAACTGATTTTGCAAGAACACACGTTTGTTCATAACCCAGAATTTTTTTGAAAATTTTTGGAAAATGGAAAATATTTTTTCCGATTTTTTATGAAAACATACACCTCGTCGCGTTTGTAATTTTAAACTAATGTATAGACTTTTCAAATTATTATTTTTTTTTAACAAATGCAACTGTTTTCGTAAGAACACACGTTTTTTCATAACCTAGAATTTTTTGAAAATTTTTGGAAAATGCAAAATATTTTTTTCCGATTTTTTCATGGAAACTTACACCTCATCGCGTTTGTAATTTTAAACTAATGTATACTTTTCAAATTGTTTTTTTAAGACAAATGCAACTCTTTTCGTAAGAACACACCTTTGTTCATAACCTAGAATTTTTTTTTAATTTTTGGAAAATGGAAAATATTTTTTTTCAATTTTTTCATGAAAACATACACCTCGTCGCGTTTGTAATTTTAAAGTAATGTATAGACTTTTTAAATTGTTTTTTTTAACAAATGCAATTCTTGTAAAAACACACGTTTGTTCATAACCTAGAATTTTTTGAAAATTTTTGGAAAATGGAAAATATTTTTTTCATAAAAACATACATCTCGTCGCGTTTGTAATTTTAAACTAATATATAGACTTTTCAAATTGTTTTTTTTTAACAAATGCAACTCTTTTCGTAAGAACACACCTTTGTTCATAACCTAGAATTTTTTTTAAATTTTTGGAAAATGGAAAATATTTTTTTCCGATTTTTTCATGAAAACATACACCTCGTCGCGTTTGTAATTTTAAAGTAATGTATAGACTTTTTAAATTGTTTTTTTTTTAAACAAATGCAATTCTTCTCGTAAGAACACACGTTTGTTCATAACCTAGAATTTTTTGAAAATTTTTGGAAAACGGAAATAGATTTTTTCATGGAAATTTACACCTCGTCACGACTGTAAATTTAAACTAATGTATAGGCTTTTCATTTTTTTCAACAAATGCAACTGATTTCGCAAGAACGCACGTTTGTTCATAACCTAGAATTTTTTGAAAGTTTTTGGAAAATGGAAAATATTTTTTTCCGATTTTTTCATGGAAACTTACACCTCGTCGCGTTTGTAAATTTAAATTGTCTATAAATGTATAGACTTCTCAAATAAATTTTTTTAACAAATTCAACTGATTTTGTAAGAACGTACGTTTGTTCATAACCTAGAATTTTTTGAATTTTTTTGGAAAACGGAATTTTTATTTTTTTTATTTTTTCATAGAACTTACACCTCGTCGCGATTATAAAACAATTGGTATTTTCTGGGAAAATAAAACGTAAATGTTCCAAACTTGAATTGATAAAAATAAACTGCATCAAATGATTTAAAACATTAAACAAGAAAAAAAACAGTCAAGAAAGTTGCTTCAAGAGCTCAAGCTCAAGAGAACGTCCCGAATTAATTTGAAGATAATTATTTTAAAATTTTCATTAGTAACTTGTTATTGTTTACACACGAACAGCTCATTTTAAGACCAAAACTTATGTATGAATAGAAAGAAATTTGAATAGAAATTTAAAGTCTTTTTTCTTGACTTTCCAATGTTAGAACTTTCGAGTTTTTTTTTTGTGTCGGTGTTTTGATTACAGTGATCTGTTTTTGAAATGCTTGCGCCACCTGGCGGAACAGGGTCCGATGTTTAAGAGCGAAAAATTTAATTCGGATGATCATTTCTGATGCTCACGCACACCTTAAACAAGAGACATAACCTTGTGACACACTTAATTTTTTGATTTTTTTAAAACGCGGGATTGTTAAAAATTGGAACGTCTGATCACCTCAAGTTACGCGCTTTCGATAAAATACTCCACGTATTAAGTTCACGTAGGATCACTTTCTATTTATTATTATTGTTATTTTGAAGTAATAACAACAATATTACCGATTTTGTAAACTTCTACTAATTACCAGGGGCAACTCGTTACAAAGAGCCAAAGAGCCACGGCACTACCTGTAGTTTCAAGCTAAGCAAGAATTTTTAACCGTTGAGAACAGATAACGCGAAAACAGATTGCGGCACACGTTTTTTTTTTTATTTCCCCGAAATGAATTATGAAAATCGCGCCTCACACTTGGATCATTTAACAAAGCTATCGTATGTTCATTAAAAAGAACCTCGAGTGTGCTATGGTTTTTTATTAAAAAAAAATTAAGTTGGCACACATGATAGGAATTGACAAACCAGGAAGTGGTAGACCCGTGAAACGTACTTAGGATGCTATTAACATAGCCCAAGGAATTTCGGAAGGTGAACCTACGTCTTCTCTGCGTCGTTTAACACAGCAAATTAATTTATCGGTAGGAACAGGCCGCGAGTAACATAACCTCAATATGTGTTACCAACTTAATTTTTTTTTAATAAAAATTCGTGGCACACGAGGTTTTTTTTTAATGAACATACTTTATATGTACATATTGTGTAAGCTCCTCTACCATCAACATGTTCAACGAGTCGCCACTGCAAATTACTAAAATCGATGAACGTATTTTGAAGTAATAACAACATTAATTAATTAAGAGTTTATTCTTAGATTTAACACCATTTTCCGGTGACGATTTCTTAGCGTATAGTTTTAGTTAGAATTACAATATAAGCCACATTATATTATTTTTTATTGACGAGTGTAACTTTTGTTTAGCACAATTAACCATTATTATTATTATTATCAATTTTGGGAGTAATTACTAAAATCGATGAACTAAAAAGTGAAATGGTTCTTTATAAATACGTTATAAATTTGATGGTTCAATTAAAACAGTAATAACTGTTATTCAACAGTTTTTTTTTGTTGCTTTCGTTTGTTCTGAATCCGCGGAGAGCAAACGTAGTAATTAGCATAGCAGTAACCAGAGGCCATTAGCATAATTTTTAGTGTTGGAGGCATACCATATAAAGTGAAACGGTATGTGCCCAGACGTTGTGCATCTCATTCATCCTTAATTCAGTTCGGCCGGCTATTAATCTACAGAAAACACTTATTACCATAGTTTAGCATAAGCGTGCCGCCGCAGTGTTAATATATGCCAACTATTAAACAACTATAATGCTCATTATAATATGTACACACGCATCTTTTATAATAATAATAAGACCGTTACATTATGCATAAAGTACTTCAGGGGCTTCATTCACATTATCGCCGCGCACACCGTACACATCGTACTCACCACGTCCACTCGTAAACATCCACTTAACGCAATCGCTCGTAACTTGAGAAATTCTGTGCCTTAAAATGCTATAAAGTCATAATTGGGATTCTTATAATTCAAGTCGTTATAGCCGGTTTAACGCTGTACGATCTTCATATTTCCATATTTCCTCCTACTGTGAAGAATCATAATTAGTAGTTTGATGCTTAATCCAATAGACGTCAGAGAAACTATTCAGTATTGCATTGCAAAACGGCGGATTTACATGTAGAATTTGGAATGTGTTCCCCTAATTATTTGACATTATTTCTCTTCTTAGCGGACCATAGGGATTTACATGTAGAATTTAGAATGTGTTAATATTGGCTCCCCTAAATATTTGGCAGCATCGGTTTTCTTACATTGTTTTTAAAGCTTATTAAGTTGAATGATTTACTCAATAGTTTCTGAAGAGTATTTATCAAGATAATTGCGAAAAACTTTACAATCATTCTGAATTCAAAACAAAGGTTTGCCATGAAATCATAATGGCGGACATTTAATTTTGTTCTAAAAAGTGACAGTTGCTGGTTGCTGTGTATTCTACAGAAGAAAATGTATTTATTATTAAATGGTTTTACTCAGGTACTGTTTAAGAAGTGAACGTGATGTGTGATAAGTGTTAAATTACCGGAGAAGGCAATACCCAACAAAAGTACTAAACATAATGTAAGTAGACCGATATTATAAAATACTTAAAGCAGCCAATTGTAACACATTTTAAATTTAGAATATATTCATTGAATAGTTCTTTGCGTTCTTCGGAAATGCACGTACAGTTCTTAAATAGTACCTGAGTAAAAACATTTACTTATTAATACTTTTTCTTGTGTAGAATACACGGCCGGTTATAAATCGTAATGCGACATCTACTGTCACTTTTTAGAACAAAATGAAATATCCGCCATTATGATTCCATGGCAAACCTAAGTTTTTAATTAAAAATAATTGTAAACTTTTCTGCAATCATCTCGGTAAATACACCTCAGAAACTATAGCGTAAGGTACCAAAAAATGGTATAATTGGCCGGCATAAACTTGCATATTTGATAACGTTTTTCATTCCCATCGAGTAAGTTTATGGGCGATGGCGTCGATTTTTCTCCTAATCACTAATACGGAGTTGTGCGCGAGCGACATTCCCATAACACCTACGGCATTCCCGGCTGACAGTCCGCTTGAAGGATGAAGGATTTTGCAAGACACCAATAACGATTTCGTTTCACCATTCAGAAATTGTAACGGTGCGCTCCGGCTCCATACGATATGGAAAGGTGCAACGCGATACCGATAATTACGGTCGTAAACTTTATCACTCTTTCATAAATCGGTTGCAGATTATGCACCAAAAGGTAATTTGCTGCAAAATGTAATCTACTAGAAATGTTCTTAAATTACCTTTAAATCCGAATCGACAGTCTATTATTACTATGAATATGTAAATTGTTATGAAATCGCACTGGAAATAAAATTTGATCATTTGAATAATTACAGAAAAATAATCATTTTTCTTCGTTAATAGAGTAAACTACATACAGGGTGTCCTAAATAGAGTAGAATTGCATTATTCTTAAAGCTAGAGATTTGGCCTTAAAAATTGATATATCACAGCTATGAACAAAATGGCAACACTTCAAACTAGAACTGAAGTAAAGAAAACTGCACGCGGTGATTTGAAAAATTGTAAAAAATTAATTTCAACTAGAATTAACTTCAAAACTTCAAAATACCTTTCAAACAAACCTGTTTCTGGCATCCCTCCTCAAAAATTGATATATCACAGATATGAATAAAATGGCAACACTTCAAACCAGAACTGAAGTAAAGAAAACCGCACGCGGTGATTTGAAAAATTGTAAAAAATTAATTTCAACTAGAATTAACCTCAAAACTTCAAAATACCTTCAAAATAAACCTGTTTCTGACATCCCTTCTCAAAAATTGATATATCACAGCTATGAACAAAATGGCAACACTTCAAACTAGAACTGAAGTTAAGAAAACTGCACGCGGTGGTTTGAAAAATTGCAAAAAATTAATTTTAAATCAAATTAGCTTCAAAACTTCAAAATAAACCTGTTTCTGACATCCCTCCTCAAAAATTGATATATCACAGCTATGAACAAAATGGCAACACTTCAAACTAGAACTGAAGTAAGAAAAACTGAACGCGATGATTTGAAAAATTGTAAAAAATTAATTTCAACTAGAATGCACTTCAAAACTTCAAAATACCTTCAAAACAAACCTGTTTCTGACATCCTTACTCAAAAATTGATAAATTACAGCTATGAACAAAATGGCAACACTTCAAACTAGAACTGAAGTAAAGAAAACTGCACGCGGTGATTTGAAAAATTGTAAAAAATTAATTTCAACTAGAATTAACGTCAAAACTTCAAAATACCTTCAAAACAAACCAGTTTCTGACATCCCTCCTCAAAAATTGATATATCACAGCTATGAAGAAAATGGCAACGCTTCAAACTAGAACTGAAGTAAAGAAAACTGCACGCGGTGATTTGAAAAATTGTAAAAAATTAATTTCAACTAGAATTACCTTCAAAACTTCAAAATACCTCCAAAATAAACCTGTTTCTGACATCCCTCCTCAAAAATTGATATATCACAGCTATGAAGAAAATGGCAACGCTTCAAACTAGAACTGAAGTAAAGAAAACTGTACGCGGTGATTTGAAAAATTGTAAAAAATTAATTTCAACTGGAATTAACTTCAAAACTTCAAAATACCTTCAAACAAACCTGTTTCTGACATCCCTCCTCAAATATTGATATATTCCAACTGTGAACAAAATGGCAACACTTCAAACCAGAACTGAAGTAAAAAAAACTGCTCGCGGTGATTTGAAAAATTGTAAAAAATTAATTTCAACTAGAATTAGCTTGGGCATTGCCCATTTAACCAGATCTCTAGTTTTAAGAATAAGAATCAATCCTACTCTATTTAGGACACCCTGTATACTGCTGATTTAAAATTGTGTATTCCACAGTGTTACAAAAACCGAATTATCGAATAGATTTAGTAGGTTTGCCTAACATATACGTTACGGTATGAAAACATTAATCAAATTCAGTGACGGTTCGCGAGGTGACTCATGGTACGGTGGTAATACAGATCTCTGCAACCGGCTCTACCTATCTGTATTGCCACCTCTGCTACCTCGGCCGTACCATGAGTCACCCCGATCAAATTCGTTTATTATTTTAATCCATTAATTACTTTAAGCTGTCTAGTTTGTGGCGCCATCATTTTAACAATTTTTCGTCCGCTATCGGCGAGAAATCGAGGTCGGACGGTTTCACGTCGGCGAAAAATTGATAAAAAATGCGAGGACTCCGACGCTTATTGTAATTCCGTAGAAATAGAAGGCGCAGAGGGAAACGTGTGTACGTGCATGACCGACTACTGAAATTTCCTACGTGGACGTCAGAGGACCAGAAATGGCCAGGGAACTTTACTAACTGATTTATATCTTTTTCAACAATATTTTTTCACACTAAAATTTATATTAAACTAGCTGATAATAAGCACTACTTGTCGGAAATGTTCTGTTAAGCATAAATACACCCTTTATATTTCATCCCAACAGCTAATTTTCATTGTTATATGTAAATTCTTCGAAAATGAATTCTTCGAATGTGAATTCAACTCAGGGCCGCGCCAAGCGGGGGTGTAAAGGGTGACCAGCTCCCGGGCGGCATATACAATTTTATATTGAATTATATAGCAGAATCAGCTTTAGGTATATTTTAAAAGTTTTAAGTTTGTGGTAGTTTTATTTCAATTTTTTTTTATTAACTTGAAACATGTTAAAAATTTCCAAATTTACACAAAATTGATTCTAGTTTATGCCTCCGATAAAATTTCACAACAATTCTTCACAATTTTTTAAGCAATCCCACGACAACTGTGTTTATGTTATCTGAAAGAACAAAATTCGCCGAGCGTTAAAAAAAAATATAAAAACAATTGCCACAACCAGGAAAACTTCCAAATTTACTCAAAATGAATTCTAGTTTATGCCTCGGATAAAATTTCACAACAATTCTTCCCAATTTTTAACCAATCCCACGACAACTGTGTTTATGTTATCGGAAAGAACAAAATTCGCCGAGCGTTAAAAAAAATATAAAAACAATTGCCACAACCAGGAAAATTTCCAAATTTACTCAAAATGAATTCTAGTTTATGCCTCGGATAAAATTTCACAACAATTCTTCCCATTTTTTTAACCAATCGCACGAGAACTGTGTTTATGTTATTTGAAAGAACAAAATCCGCCGAGCGTTAAAAAAAATATAAAAACAATTGCCACAACTTGGAAAATTTCCAAATTCACTCAAAATTAATTCTAGTTTATGCCTCCGATAAAATCTCACAACAATTCTTCACAATTTTTTAACCAAACCCACGACAACTGTGTTTATGTTATCTTAAAAAGAACAAAATTCGCCGAGCGTTAAAAAAAATATAAAAACAATTGCCACAACTTGGAAAATTTCCAAATTCACTCAAAAAGAATTCTAGTTTATGCCTCGGATAAAATATCACAACAATTCTTCACAATTTTTTAACCAATCCCACGACAACTGTGTTTATGTTATTTGAAATAACAAAATTCGCCGAGCGTTAAAAAAAAATATATAAAAACAATTGCCACAACTTGGAAAATTTCCAAATTCACTCAAAATTAATTCTAGTTTATGCCTCCGATAAAATTTCACAACAATTCTTCACAATTTTTAAACCAATCCCACGACAACTGTGTTTATGTTATCCGAAAGAACAAAATTCGCCGAGCGTTAAAAAAAATATAAAAACAATTGCCACAACTTGGAAAATTTCCAAATTCACTCAAAATGATTTCCAGTTTATGCCTCCGATAAAATTTCACAACAATTCTTCCCAATTTTTTAACCAATCGCACGACAACTGTGTTTATGTTATCTGAAATAACAAAATCTGCCGAGCGTTAAAAAAAATATAAAAACAATTGCCACTACTTGGAAAATTTCCAAATTCACTCAAAATTAATTCTAGTTTATACCTCCGATAAAATTTCACAACAATTCTTCCCAATTTTTTAACCAATCGCACGAGAACTGTGTTTATGTTATCTGAAAGAACAAAATCCGCCGAGCGTTAAAAAAAAATATAAAAACAATTGCCACAACTTGGAAAATTTCCAAATTCACTCAAAATTAATTCTAGATAATGCCTCCGATAAAATCTCACAACAATTCTTCCCAATTTTTTAACCAATCCCACGACAACTGTGTTTATGTTATCTTAAAAAGAACAAAATTCGCCGAGCGTTAAAAAAAAATATATAAAAACAATTGCCACAACTTGGAAAATTTCCAAATTCACTCAAAAAGAATTCTAGTTTATGCCTCGGATAAAATATCACAACAATTCTTCACAATTTTTAAACCAATCCCACGACAACTGTGTTTATGTTATCTTAAAAAGAACAAAATTCGCCGAGCGTTAAAAAAAAATATAAAAACAATTGCCACAACTTGGAAAATTTCCAAATTCACTCAAAATGATTTTCAGTTTATGCCTCCGATAAAATTTCACAACAATTCTTCACAATTTTTTAACCAATCCCACGACAACTGTGTTTATGTTATCTTAAAAAGAACAAAATCCGCCGAGCGTTAAAAAAAAATATAAAAACAGTTGCCACAACTTGGAAAATTTCCAAATTCACTCAAAATTAATTCTAGTTTATGGCTCCGATAAAATTTCACAACAATTCTTCACAATTTTTCAACCAATCCCACGACAACTGTGTTTATGTTATCTTAAAAAGAACAAAATTCGCCGAGCGTTAAAAAAAAAATATAAAAACAATTGCCACAACTTGGAAAATTTCCAAATTCACTCAAAATGAATTTTAGTTTATGCCTCCGATTAAATTTCACAACAATTCTTCACAATTTTTTAAGCAATCCCACGACAACTGTGTTTATGTTATCTGAAAGAACAAAATTCGCCGAGCGTTAAAAAAAATATAAAAACAATTGCCACAGCTTGGAAAATTTCAAAATTCACTCAAAATTAATTTTAGTTTATGCCTTCGATAAAATTTCACAACAATTCTTCCCAATTTTTTAACCAATCGCACGACAACTGTGTTTATGTTATCTGAAAAAACAAAATTCGCCGAGCGTTAAAAAAAATATAAAAACAATTGCCACAACCTGGAAAATTTCCAAATTCACTCAAAATGAATTCTAGTTTATGCCTCCGATAAAATTTCACAACAATTCTTCACAATTTTTTAAACAATCGCACGAGAACTGTGTTTATGTTATCTGAAAGAACAAAATTCGCCGAGCGTTAAAAAAAATATAAAAACAATTGCCACAACTTGGAAAATTTCCAAATTCACTCAAAATTAATTCTAGTTTATGCCTCCGATAAAATTTCACAACAATTCTTCCCAATTTTTTAACCAATCCCACGACAACTGTGTCTATGTTATCTGAAAGAACAAAATTCGCCGAGCGTTAAAAAAAAATATGAAAACAATTGCCACAACTTGGAAAATTTCCAAATTCACTCAAAATTAATTCTAGTTTATGCCTCCGATAAAATTTCACAACAATTCTTCACAATTTTTCAACCAATCCCACGACAACTGTGTTTATGTTATCTTAAAAAGAACAAAATTCGCCGAGCGTTAAAAAAAAATTAAAACAATTGCCACAACTTGGAAAATTTCCAAATTCACTCAAAATTAATTCTAGTTTATGCCTCCGATAAAATTTCACAACAATTCTTCACAATTTTTTAATCAATCGCACGACAACTGTGTTTATGTTATCTGAAAGAATAAAATTCGCCGAGCGTTAAAAAAGAATATAAAAACAATTGCCACAACTTGGAAAATTTCCAAATTCACTCAAAATTAATTCTAGTTTATGCTTCCGATAAAATTTCACAACAATTCTTCCCAATTTTTTAACCAATCCCACGAGAACTGAGTTTATGTTATCTGAAAGAACAAAATCCGCCGAGCGTTAAAAAAAATATAAAAACAATTGCCACAACTTGGAAAATTTCCAAATTCACTCAAAATTAATTCTAGTTTATGCCTCCGATAAAATTTCGCAACAATTCTTCCCAATTTTTCAACCAATCGCACGACAACTGTGTTTATGTTATCTTAAAAAGAACAAAATTCGCCGAGCGTTAAAAAAAATATAAAAACAATTGCCACAACTTGGAAAATTTCCAAATTCACTCAAAATGAATTCTAGTTTATGCCTCGGATAAAATTTCACAACAATTCTTCGCAATTTTTTAACCAATCGCACGAGAACTATGTTTATGTTATCCGAAAGAACAAAATTCGCCGAGCGTTAAAAAAAATATCAAAACAATTGCAAAAACCTGGAAAATTTACAAATTCACTCAAAACTATTTATCATTATTATGCGTTTATGAGAATTTTATTGTCGACCATGTAATTATTTTTATAAATATTGCAAACGGAATCTCCTCTGACATCACTTTTCCTCAACGCATTGTTCTTACGTGGCGGATTATTTTTTTTATAAATTTATTACATTCCAAATGTACGTACGCGTGGGTATGGTGAGGTGACACGGATGACCTTCGATGTGCAGTTTGGTCTGTTTGGTAAATACCCGGGTGCGTGATGTGTTTAAAATGCGAAACCGAATCCAGAAACTCCCCACAATGTCACTGCTACGTACGTGATGGGCACTCCTTCGTCACATACTTCGCTCTCCTTCGTGATGTATAACTAGGAATTGGCACACAGCACACAAAAAGTTAACACCGCGGACGCTCGACTTAATTTAATTTAATGTATTGGGCGCAGGCCCGTGGAGGAACGCTTTTCGAAAATTGAAAAATCCTCCGAGACGATCCTTTGTGCATTGTCGGGAGATAGGAACGCGAACGTTATTACCGCTGCCCACGAGAGAAAGGGAGATATTTCTTAAATGCCAGATATTTATTATTACCACCTCGATGGCAATGGTGGTAAAGTGGTAATTAATTTTTGCAGAATTTCACGAAAGCCTACGTTATTAGAATGAACAACGTGCGCATTCCGCAGTGCCATAGTTGGAAGATGTAATTGAGGCTGTGGTATTTATGAAATGGTTAAATCATGAAATATGCAATACTCATTTCTTGTCGAAAATTTATTTTTACAAATAAAATAAGCGTCATGCCATACGTGAATGTAATATGTTTTTTGAATAAATCTATAAAATTAGGAACTAGTTCAGTAATAGTATATTACATAACTAGAGTTGTAAATAGCAAATTACGCACAATTTCACGCAATTTCACGCTTCGCGTTCAGAACTGTTGATCTGCTAAGATACCATTGCGAAGTAAGCTGAGGTACTGATAAGGTATGGCGAGGAGTTTATTGTGAGGATGTTAGTGTTATAACCAATATTTTGTAATCTAACATATGCATATCACTGCCACTTTTGATATTCAAAGGCGAACAGACGAATGTTACATTTTACATTTCTATGTGCTCTGTGTATTCGTAATGAGTCGGTTACGATTGATGAAAACAGTTCGTAATTTATCAACTACAAAGTAGGCGTAGGTAACTTTTTTTTTCGTAAAATCTTGAAAATTTCAACTTGGATTTTTAGATACTTGTAAAACAATATTTATTAGCTACGAGGAATAAATCTAGTCCATTATAATTTCCAAATATGCAACAAAACACGCGTTTCGAAATTTCACAATTACAACATCACCATTAATAAATAATAACTTCGCGGTCGTTAAAACTAAAACTTACCGATTAATCACGACCAATTCGAAATCCGATCACGTCCGCAGTCTCCGCATGATCACCATTTATCGACCAATTATGCCACGTGTTAAACAAAATAAGCCGCGAAACAGGAAAAAGATAAATCTGTGTGCCCCGTGGTCCACATATAAATCGTTTATTTTTTTTTGTTTTGTTGTTGTGTATCCCTGTACACATTTCTAGTTTAAATCGGTGGTTAATCATGACAGATGCGAATTTGCAAGTATAATTAGGCGCCCGCGCGGAGATAGTTTCGCCGAGTTATTCGGGATTATATAAATTCGTTCGACGACATAATAGAGCTCTCCGGCGAAACACTGGAAACGGAAATGGAATTGAGAGAGAGAGAGAGGAAGAGGGAAAACTTTTCGTTTAAAATAGTCGAGGGCATTCTTCAATTTATAATTTAACTTTTATTCTCGCGTAATTGAGGTAAAGTTTTAGTTAGAATTAGTTGGAGTTTGTAGATAGCAAGACGATATTATTGTTATGAAAAGATGTACGTTTTAAACAAGTTTTGTAAGCGGATAAAAAGGTAAGTAAAACTTTGCAAGTGGATAATAATTTATTTACCTTTTTCAAATTTGCAATTTTATTAAACATCTAACGTCAGTTGAATCATCGACAGTTCATGAGAATTCTTATGAATATATTGTATAAGTGGCTCTACTATCAACATGTTCCACGAGCCGCCACTGATTAGGTACGTTAGGTACGGCCTTTAGCAATGCGATTATGAAAAAATATTTCTAATTGCGATTTGCTTCGATTTTAAGCGAATTTTCTCTAAATTTATTACAAAACATTGACATTTCTGACTTTTCTGTAGAATAACTCAAAAACCATCTGCAGAATTTTTTGATATTATGAGTGAATATTATAGCCCTGATGTAGATGAGTGATTTTGAGTAACAATTAATTGCGATTCGCTTCGATTTTAAGTGAATTTTCTCAAAATTTAT
This sequence comes from Ocypus olens, assembly GCA_910593695.2. Taxonomy (NCBI): domain Eukaryota; kingdom Metazoa; phylum Arthropoda; class Insecta; order Coleoptera; family Staphylinidae; genus Ocypus; species Ocypus olens. The sequence goes on from OU343056.1 coordinate 53,687,140, forward strand.
TTCAAAAACTTGAAATTTTCGACTTTTCTGTTCAATAACTTAAAAACCATATGCAGAATGTTTTGATGTTTTGAATGGATATTATAGCTCTGATGTCGATGAGTGATTTTGAGTAGCAGTTAATTGTAATTTGCTTCGATTTTAAGCGAATTTTCTCAAAATTTATTACAAAAAATTGAAATTTTCGAGTTTTCTGTTGAATAACTCAAAATAACTCAAAAACCATCTGCAGAATGTTTTGATATTTTTAATGGATACTATAGCTCTGATGTTGATAAGTGAATTTGAGTAACAGTTAATTATATTTTGCTTGAATTTTAAACGAATTTTCTTAAAATTAATTAAAAAAAATTGACATTTTCGACTTTTCTGTTGAATAACTCAAAAATCATCTGCAGAAATTTTTGAAATTTTGAGTGAATATTATAGCACTGATGTCGATGAGTGATTTTGAGTAACAGTTAATTGCGATTTGCTTCGATTTTAAGCGAATTTTCTCAAAATTTATTACAAAAAATTGAAATTTCCGACTTTTCTGTTGAATAACTCAAAAACCATCTGCAGAATGTTTTGATATTTTTAATGGATACTATAGCTATGATGTTAATAAGTGAATTTGAGTAACAGTTAATTATATTTTGATTTAATTTTAAACGAATTTTCTTAAAATTAATTAGAAAAAATTCACATTTCCGACTTTTCTGTTGAATAACTCAAAAACCATCTGCAGAATGTTTTGAAATTTTGAGTGAATATTATAGCCCTGATGTCGATGAGTGATTTTGAGTAACAGTTAATTGCGATTTGCTTCGATTTTAAGCGAATTTTGTAAAATTTATTACAAAAAATTGAAATTTCCGACTTTTCTGTTGAATAACTCAAAAACCATCTGCAGAATGTTTTGATATTTTTAATGGATACTATAGCTATGATGTTGATAAGTGAATTTGAGTAACAGTTAATTATATTTTGATTTAATTTTAAACGAATTTTCTTAAAATTAATTAGAAAAAATTCACATTTCCGACTTTTCTGTTGAATAACTCAAAAACCATCTGCAGAATGTTTTGAAATTTTGAGTGAATATTATAGCCCTGATGTCGATGAGTGATTTTGAGTAACAGTTAATTGCGATTTGCTTCGATTTTAAGCGAATTTTGTAAAATTTATTACAAAAAATTGAAATTTCCGACTTTTCTGTTGAATAACTCAAAAACCATCTGCAGAATGTTTTGATAATTTGAGTGAATATTATAGCCCTGATGTCGATGAGTGATTTTGAGTACCAGTTAATCGATTTGCTTCGATTTTAAGCGAATTTTCTCAAAATTTATTACAAAAAATTGACATTTCTAACTTTTCTGTTGAATAACTCAAAAACCATCTGCAGAATGTTTTGATATTTTTAATGGATACTATAGCTCTGATGTTTATAAGTGAATTTGAGTAACAGTTAATTATATTTTGCTTTAATTTTAAACGAATTTTCTTAAAATTAATTAGAAAAAATTCACATTTCCGACTTTTCTGTTGAATAACTCAAAAACCATCTGCAGAATGTTTTGATATTTTGGGTGAATATTATAGCCCTGATGTCGATGAGTGATTTTGAGTAACATTTAATTGCAATTTGCTTCGATTTGAAGCGAATATTTTCAAAATTTATTACAAAAAATTGACATTTCCGACTTTTCTGTCGAATAACTCAAAAACCATCTGCAGAATGTTGTGATATTTTTAATGGATATTATAGCTCTGATGTTGATAAGTGATTATGAGTAACAGATAATTATAATTTGCTTTAATTTTAAGCGAAATTTCTTAAAATTAATTAGAAAAAATTGGCATTTTCGACTTTTCCGTTGATTAACTTAAACACCATCTGTAGAATGTTTTTATACTTTGAATGGATATTATAGCTCTGATGTTAATACGTGATTTTGAGTAACAGATAATTATAATTTGCTTTAATTTTAAGCGAAATTTCTTAAAATTAATTAGAAAAAATTGGCATTTTCGACTTTTCCGTTGATTAACTTAAACACCATCTGCAGAATGTTTTGATAATTTGAATGGATATTATAGCTCTGATGTTAATAAGTGATTTTGAGTAACAGTTAATTATATTTTGATTGAATTTTAAACGAATTTTCTTAAAATTAATTAGAAAAAATTGACATTTTCGACTTTTCTGTTAAATAACTCAAAAACCATATGAGGAATGTTTTGATATTTTGAGTGAATATTATAGCCCTGATGTCGATGAGTGATTTTGAGTAAAAGTTAATTGAGATTTGCTTCGATTTTAAGCGAATTTTTTCAAAATTTATTACAAAAAATTGACATTTCCGACTTTTCTGTCGAATAACTCAAAAACCATCTGCAGAATGTTGTGATATTTTTAATGGATATTATAGCTCTGATGTTGATAAGTGATTATGAGTAACAGATAATTATAATTTGCTTTAATTTTAAGCGAAATTTCTTAAAATTAATTAGAAAAAATTGGCATTTTCGACTTTTCCGTTGATTAACTTAAACACCATCTGCAGAATGTTTTGATAATTTGAATGGATATTATAGCTCTGATGTTAATAAGTGATTTTGAGTAACAGTTAATTATATTTTGATTGAATTTTAAACGAATTTTCTTAAAATTAATTAGAAAAAATTGACATTTTCGACTTTTCTGTTAAATAACTCAAAAACCATATGAGGAATGTTTTGATATTTTGAGTGAATATTATAGCCCTGATGTCGATGAGTGATTTTGAGTAAAAGTTAATTGAGATTTGCTTCGATTTTAAGCGAATTTTTTCAAAATTTATTACAAAAAATTGACATTTCCGACTTTTCTGTCGAATAACTCAAAAACCATCTGCAGAATGTTGTGATATTTTTAATGGATATTATAGCTCTGATGTTTATAAGTGATTTTGAGTTACAGATAATTATAATTTGCTTTAATTTTAAGCGAAATTTCTTAAAATTAATTAGAAAAAATTGACATTTCTAACTTTTCTGCCGAATAACTCAAAAACCATCTGCAGAATGTTTTGATATATTTAATGGATATTATAGCTCTGATGTTGATAAGTGATTTTGAGTAACAGTTAATTATATTTTGCTTTAATTTTAAACGAATTTTCTTAAAATTAATTAGAAAAAATTGAAATTTTAGACTTTTCTGTTGAATAACTCAAAAACCGTGTTCAGTTCTGATATTGGTAGGTAATGTTGAGTAACAGTCCGTTGTGATTTATTTTGATTTTAGCCGAAATTTCACTTTTTCCCAATATTTGTTCCAAAAAAATAATATTTTTGACTTTTTAGTTGAATAATTCAAAAGCCATCTTCAGAATATTTTGATGTTTTGCTTGAATATTAAAGACCTGACATTGGTAAGTAATTTTAAATGACACTCCGTTGTGATTTAACATTAAACATAATTTAGTTCTGATTTTTATTGTTGCCATTTGACAACTGATTAACTTATCGGCTCCGAAATAATTTAGCTAGGTATTGCGCGGATCCTGGCCGAGTTTAAGAAATATGAAAAGTCCCGGAACGGCGTACATTTTCTCAGTAAATACATCATCGTTATCCTTGTTCAATCCTTTGAGCTTTCCCTTAGATAGGTGGAGGTGTTTGCGAGTCTGGTCACGTCAAGCGGCGGCGGTTGCTCGATCATCCCTCATCGACGGCACTCCTTGCCGCCACCCGGAATATTATAGCATCCGCATTACTCTTTGCCGGAGCTTTCAGCCAAAAAGGCGCATCGTGTTTCAGCTAAAACGCCGTGAAAATTTGCCAACATGTAAAATAAAAAAAACACCCGAAACTCTTCGGGGTACCGATCATTTCAATGCGGAAAAGTAGGCTGCGAAATTTACCCTTCGTATATACCGGGTGTCTCACTGAGTCAAAGTAATTTTTTGGCATTAAATATTTAAGATAGAAAAATATGATTTAGCGTACAACAAAAATCCCCGACGAAGTTCATGTCTGAACTAAGATCACACGCGCATGCGTAAAGTACTGTCATGCCAGATGTTAATGACCCCTAATTGTAATATCTGACATGTCACCAGCAGCATTTCATGCGTGTGATCTTGGTGCAGGCATGACTCGAGATTTCCAACGCGAAATTTTGTTGTACGCTCGATATAAAAGTAGCAGGTAATTATAATCAGAAAATATTTTTATGAATTCAGGGTGCCCCACAACGAAGAGCCAACACAAACTTACGTTTTTTTTTTTTTAGGAACACTGGGTATATTTTTGCATTTTATAACCTGACCGCGCTATGATGGCATCTGAGGTGATGGTGCAGTATCAGCTTCTATTTACAAATCAGTGGTTTTTAAAAGGTTATGGATAACATTGTTCGCTCATGTTCACTCATTAACAACCTCAAGCACTCGAGATCCATAAAGCACCCGCTCAACACGGCCCAAGTTAATCTACTCAGATGCCATTATAGCGCGGTCAGACTATACGCGCAGTTTTCAGATATTAAACTCTTCTGTAGAGTTGTACGCGGATAAATTACAAAATCGTTAGACGAGTCACTCCTCGTGTATCCCGGAAAAATGTCGACCTTCGCATTAGCGAAATAGCAATAGCGGCGAAGTACCGTCGATTAATTATAGGCCATAAATTGTTCAAGAGCGTCTCGACTATCAAGTCTCGAACCGCGGTATTTGGAAACGCCGAGCGTCCTTCTTCTTGGCGCGGACATATTTCTGCCGGGGCCCCCGACAAGGTCAGAACATTATGTAAACATCACTACTGCGTTTATTAAACATTTTAATCTAACAGGCAAGTGTTAATATTTATACAAAGGACTCGTTGTTGCCCGAAAATGGGGAAATTAACACGCTAAGTACCTTGTAGCTTGCGGTATGATGGTCCGAAAATTTAGTGAACAAATGTTTTTAGAGGCCCAGATGAGGTTATAGGAGTATATTCAGTATAATATGAACACGATCATGATCATATTCATTCATTCCAATTAAGACAAAACTTCTATCCAGAATTTAAAAAAATCGTAAAAAATTGAAAGCATTGTGTAATTGTTTTGTAAATGCTAATAAATACTTCTGCATCTATTTACCACCCGAGGAAGTTTGCCTAGTTTAAAAATTCTGGCTACGACAAAAGTTATAATTTCTTTAATTTTTCTCTGCCATAAAATTCAAATTCTAGCCGGAATTTAAAAAATCGTATAAAATTGAAATCGTCGTGTAATTGTTTTGCAAACGCTAACAGATACTTTTGCATCTTTCTGCTAACCGAAAAAGTTTATTTCTTTTAAAAATTCCCACTAACGTGAAAGTTATAAATTATCAAAATTATCACTGCAAAAAGAGTAAAATTCCGGTTGGAATTTGAAAAATCGTAAAAAATTGAAATCGTTGTGTAATTGTTTTGCTAATGCTAAGAGTTACTTTTGCATCTTTCTGCTAATCAAAAAAGTTTACTTCTTTTAAAAATTCACACTAACACAAAAGTTATAAATTATTAAAATTATCCCTGCAAAAAGAGTAAAATTCCGGCTGGAATTTGAAAAATCGTAAAAAATTGAAATCGTTGTGTTATTGATTTGCAATTGCTAACAGATACTTTTGCATCTTTCTGCTAAGTGAAAAAGTTTACTTCTTTTAAAAATTTTCACTAACATAAAAGTTATAAATTATCAAAATTATCCCTGCAAAAAGAGTAAAATTCTGGCTGGAATTTAAAAAATCGTAAAAAATTGAAATCGTTATGTAATTGTTTTGCAAATGATAACAGATACTTTTGCATCTTTCTGCTAACCGAAAAAGTTTACTTCTTTTAAAAATTCCCACTGACATAAAAGTTATAAATTATCAAAATTATCCCTGCAAAAAGAGTAAAATTTTGGCTGGAATTTGAAAAATCGTAAAAAATTGAAATCGTTGTGTAATTGTTTTGCAATTGCTAACAGATGCTTTTGCATCTCTCTGCTAACCGAAAAAGTTTACTTCTTTTAAAAATTCCCACTAATACAAAAGTTATGAATTTTCAAAATCATCCCTGCAAAAAGAGTAAAATTCTGGCTGGAATTTAAAAAATCGTAAAAAATTGAAATCGTTGTGTAATTGTTTTGCAAACGCTAACAGATGCGTTTGCATCTTTCTGCTAACTGAAAAAATGTACTTCTTTTAAAAATTCCCACTAACATGAAAGTTATAAATTATCAAAATTGTCCCTGCAAAAAGAGTAAAATTGTGGCTCGAATTTGAAAAAACGTAAAAAATTGAAATCGTTGTGTAATTGTTTTGCAAATGCTAACAGATGCTTTTGCATCTTTCTGCTAATAGAAAAAGTTTACTTCTTTTAAAAATTCTCACTAAAATGAAAGTTATAAATTATCAAAATTATCCCTGCAAAAAGAGTAAAATTGTGGCTGGAATTTGAAAAATCGTAAAAAATTGAAATCGTTGTGTAATTGTTTTGCAAATGCTAACAGATGCTTTTGCATCTTTCTACTAAGTGAAAAAGTTTACTTCTTTTAAAAATTTTCACTAATACAAAAGTTATGAATTTTCAAAATCATCCCTGCAAAAAGTGTAAAATTCTGGCTGGAATTTAAAAAATCGTAAAAAATTGAAATCGTTGTGTAATTGTTTTGCAAATGCTAACAGATACTTTTGCATCTTTCTGCTAATCAAAAAAGTTTACTTCTTTTAAAAATTCCCACTAACATGAAAGTTATAAATTATCAAAATTACCCCTGCAAAAAGAGTAAAATTCTGGCTGGAGTTTGAAAAATCGTAAAGAATTGAAATCGTTGTGTAATTGTTTTGCAAATGCTAACAGATGCTTTTGCATCTTTCTGCTAATAGAAAAAGTCTACTTCTTTTAAAAATTCGCACTAACATGAAAGTTATAAATTATCTAAATTATCCCTGCAAAAAGAGTAAAATTCTGGCTGGAGTTTGAAAAATCGTAAAGAATTGAAATCGTTGTGTAATTGTTTTGCAAATACTAACAGATACTTTTGCATCTTTCTGCTAACCGAAAAAGTTTACTTCTTTTAAAAATGCCCACTAACATACAAGTTATAAATTATTAAAATTATCCCTGCAAAAAGAGTAAAATTCTGGCTGGAGTTTGAAAAATCGTAAAGAATTGAAATCGTTGTGTAATTGTTTTGCAAATGCTAACAGATGCTTTTGCATCTTTCTACTAAGTGAAAAAGTTTACGTCTTTTAAAAATGCCCACTAACATGAAAGTTATAATTTATCAAAATTATCCCCGCAAAAAGAGTAAAATTCTGGCTGGAATTTAAAAAATCGTAAAAATTTGAAATCGTTGTGTAATTGTTTTGCAAATGCTAACAGATGCTTTTGCATATTTCTGCTAACCGAAAAAGTTTACTTCTTTTCAAAATTCTCACTAACATAAAAGTTATAAATTATCAAAATTGTCCCTGTAAAAAGAGTAAAATTCCGGCTGGAATTTGAAAAATCGAAAAAAATTGAAATCGTTGTGTAATTGTTTTGCAAATGCTAACAGATGCTTTTGCATCTTTCTGCTAATAGAAAAAGTCTACTTCTTTTAAAAATTCCCACTAACATGAAAGTTATAAATTATCTAAATTATCCCTGCAAAAAGAGTAAAATTCTGGCTGGAGTTTGAAAAATCGTAAAGAATTGAAATCGTTGTGTAATTGTTTTGCAAATACTAACAGATACTTTTGCATCTTTCTGCTAACCGAAAAAGTTTACTTCTTTTAAAAATTCCCACTAACATAAAAGTTATAAATTATCAAAATTATCCCTGCAAAAAGAGTAAAATTCTGGCTGGAATTTAAAAAATCGTAAAAAATTGAAATCGTTGTGTACTTGCTTTGCAAATGCCAATAGATATTTTTGCATCTATTTACTAACTAACAAAGTTTATTGTTTTCAAAAACAACGGCTAAGACAAAAGTTATAAATTTTCTAAATTGTCTCTGCAATAAGATTCAAATTCTAACTGGAATTTAAAAAATCGTAAACAATTGAAATCTAACAAATACTTTTGCATCTATTTAATAACCAACATAGTTTATTGTTCTCAAAAACTATTTGCGGATAAAATTTAAATAAAACATTAACTTTTTTAATAATTATTGTAGTATACCTGCTTTTTCATCAGAAAAACGAGAGAAATTGATTGGCGATAAAAAATTTCAGCTATCTTCAGTAGCAAAAAAATAGCGTGTCACCATTAACATTTTAGAAAATTTTCAAAAAAAGTCGATTTTTCAGTCTTTGGACGGCCGTAGCGGCCAAACGAAAACTCTAAATTGAACCCGGTTTTCAAATCTGTGCTCCTTATGCGTTAATTAGTCGGATTCAATTAAAATTGGCGATTTCAAATTTTTGACGAAAATCTGAAAAACTACCCAAGGGTACCCCCTTCTTACTTTTGCTCAAAAATTGGCTTTGAAATGATTTCCTGAAGAAACCACCGGTTCGATTCGGGGTTTCTACACATAACTGGAAAGATCCCTTCAAGACACCTAGGAAAATGTACTTTTACAGGAACAAATGTCCATTTGAAGCCCGTGACGCGTCAGCAAGGAAAACTCGAAAATGGAAAAAATCAAAAAAATCAACTTTTTTAATAATTATCGTAGACCATTAAAGTACACCTTCTTTTTCATCAGAAAAACGAGAGAAATCGATAGGCGTTAAAATATTTCAGCTATCTTCAATAGCTAAAAAATTGGCATGTCACCATGAACATTTTAGAAAATTTTCAAAAAAAGTCGACTTTTCAGACTTTGAACGGCCGTAGAGGCTAAACGAAAACTCCAAATTGAACGCGGTTTTCAAATCTGTGCTCCTTGTGCGTTAATTAATCGGATTCAATTAAAATTGGCGATTTAAAATTTTTGACGAAAACCTGAAAAACTACCCAAGGGTACCCCCTTCTTACTTTTTCTCAAAAATTGGCTTTGAGATAATTTCCTGAAAAATGCACTGGTGTGATTCGGGGTTTCTACACATCACTGGAAAGATATCTTCAAGACGCCTCGGAAAATGTCCTTTCGCAAGAACAAATGTCCATTTGAAGCCCGTGACGCGTCAGCAAAGAAAACTCGAAAATGGAAAAAATCGAAAAAATCAACTTTTTTAATAATCATCGTAGACCTTTATACATTCTTTTTCGTCAGAAGAACGATTGGCAAAAAACGTTCATCGTTCAAGAAGAAATTAATTTATAATCTATTGACGTTACATGAAATGAATTAGTAATTATTAGTATACACAGGTGTATGCAATAAAAAGAAGAAGAAATCAAATAATGGCCCATAAAAATTGTAAGTTACTATTTACAATTAAATATGAATAAAACTTAATTACTACCAACCATTTAAATTTACAACTTCCATAACTCTAGATGGTTCAATAAATTTTCTAAAATATAAATCAGTCAGTTATCAACACGTCATTAGTCCATTCAAGTTTATAACCACCAATTACCGACGACGGAGCATTTCTATCTTCGCGTAACAGACGTGGAAAATTAAGGATGGGATTCGCGCGATATACAAACGTCAAAAGCGCGCGCGGATGTGTCCAACCCATCCTAATCCATGATGACATCTAGTCATGATAGCGTTAGTCAGGAATGCTCACGCATCAACATAATTATGCAAATCCGCCTTGGGCAGTGTCGGGACGAAAACTTCGCATCATTAATCCCGAAGCTGTCCATCTAATAATTTCAATCGATCGTCATCGCCGCAAGAGACGCCTTCGTATTTTATTAATCCATCAATTAAATCAATTATGCGGCACTTGTCTCGAGGGATCGGGCAAAAATTTATAATTGAGTTGCCTCTGTAACTTGTCTATATGTTATATTGATAGTTCTTGCAGACTATTTTTGACCATAGTGGTCGTTAAATCGCCGACATGACACACGCATCTATATCTAGGAAATTATATAAACCCACATCTGAAGGATTCAAAACTAAAGTGGTTTAAGTTTTGAATAATTGAGCTTAAAGATTGATATGTTTTCTTAAATGGCAGTTTGGATAAATGTTTTGAGTTTTTTTTTAACAAGTATAGAAACTTTATTGGAATCATTTTGGATCCATCTTTTTGTTTTTGAAAATTTTGACTTCAGTGTTAAAATCAGTGACCTCAAAAAACACCACATCTTCGACGAAGGGGTATTGCCTCGCCACTTGGACTAAATTGACATTTAAACATCAACCTTTTCCCAGAACGCTATAAATAATTTTTTTGCCTCTTCCGTCAAATTTGGTAACTGTGAGAAAACCGCTATTTGGACCAAAATTGAGATTTTGACATCAATCTTTTCCCAGAAATCTATAAATTAGTTTTTCTGACTCTCTTATCAAATTTGGTAAATGTAAGATAGGCGGTATTGTCGCCTCACCGACAATATTTTGAATTTAATTGGAACCCCATATTTTTTTAGATAAGTGGTCCGCCATTTTGGCTTTTAAAGATTTGACTCCAAAAAACGCGCAAGTCAAAGTTTCATCGAAATTCTATGACAGCGTTTTTCGAAGACTTAAAAATAATTCTTAAAATTTCGTTATTTCAAAAACACGCCACAAATAGTAGATAAAATAATTGACAAGTATACATACAATTTGGCAGCGCACTCGTAGTAATGCGAGAGTAATTAAAGCCGCATTCAAGCGAGACCGGAACGAAAATAAATAATCCGAGGAGAAAGAGATAGCCGTCTGCGAGGACGAGTGCCGAGGCGCCTCGGTCCGATTATCTGCGTATGCTAATGAACGCGTTTGAGGTTATGTAAGGAGCCGGATTGATTCATTTGTTTCTGTTCGCTACCGCGCGCACAATTCACAATTTATCGAGAGAGGCGCAATCACGCACAGATTATCTACAGATTGTATGATATATGCAGCGTGCCCGGCGCATTGTTGTCAAAATAGTGGGCGAGAAGTGAAATGTCAATTAAAGATAATTGACGTTTGGTATCGTGAAAGCTTTTTTTTATAAATCGTGTTGCGTCAATCAATTTTTTGCCCTCAATGAAAAAAATACAGTTTCAAAAATTCGTAACTTAACTGAGAATTGCTGCACGTTCAAAAACCAAAATTATTTTGTGAAGTGATTTGAATTTTTGTAGATTTTTTTTCCTACCTTTTATATTAATTTGTAATTTTTTTCTCTCGAGTGTTCGTCATTGAAAAAAATACATTTTAAAAAATTCATAACTCAACTGAAACTTAGTGCATATTAAAAAACCAAAATTATTTTGAAAGATGGACGTCTTGTGGAGTGATTTGAATTTTTGTAGAATTTTTTTTCCGCGTTTCATATTAATTTTTAATTTTTTGCTCTGAAGTGTTCGTCATTGAAAAAAATACACATTTTCAAAAATTCATAACTTAACTGAGAATTGCTGCACGTTCAAAAACCAAAATTATTTTGAAAGATGGACGTCTTGTGGAGTGATTTGAATTTTTGTAGAATTTTTTTTCCGCGTTTCATATTAATTTTAAATTTTTTGCTCTGAAGTGTTCGTCATTGAAAAAAATTCACATTTTCAAAAATTCATAACTTAACTAAGAATTGCTGCACGTTCAAAAACCAAAATTATTTTGAAAGATGGACGTCTTGTGGAGTGATTTGAATTTTTGTAGAATTTTTTTTCAGCGTTTCATATTAATTTTTAATTTTTTGTGCTCTAGTATTCGTCATTGAAAAAAATACATTTTGAAAAATTGATAACTCAACTGAAAATTGCATCATATTCAAAAATTTAAATTATTTCGAAAGATCGACGTCTCCTGAAGTGATTTTAATTTTTGCAGAATTTTCTTTTCGCGTTTCATATTATTTTTTACTTTCTCCGTTACGAAGTACGAGAAAGTATTGTGATCGTGATTTTTTTTTCAAAAAATTTTTTTACGGAAATATCCGTTTTGGGGTCCCTAGATGCCATTTCAACAATTTCTGGAAAAATTTTTTAAATATGAAAAATATCACAAAAACATTTAAACAAACATTGAAGACAACAAAGAAATGAACATCTTTTGCTTGAAAATATTTTTCATAAAATCATTGCTATTCGAGAAAAAAATTTATTAATTTTTTTTAACTTTTGGTTTATAATTATGAAACGATGATAGTTACAGCAAATTTGCATGAATAATAATTGTAGAGAATAGCAAAATGAACAACTTCTAAAGAATAAGTTTTTTTCGAAATCTTGTTAGTTTTTGAGTAAACCGAGTTTTTGAATTTGAAGTATATTTTTTCCGTTTCATAATTTTGACGTTTTAAACGTCAGTTTCATCCAAGTTTACGCAACGCTCGATGTACATTTAAAATATGATTTAAATTGAAAATGAACCATGAAAACGTAAATATAAATGATACCATCAAGTCGGAGAAAGTAACATGATGGCCACATCACCATTTTTTTATTTTTTGCGCTCGGGTGTTCGTCATTGAAAAAAAAAAACATTTTCAAAAATTCATAACTCGACTGAAAATTGCACCATATTCAAAAACTAAAATTATTTTGAAAGATGGACATCTTGTGAAGTGATTTAAATTTTTGCAGAATTTTGTTCTCCTGTTTCATAATAATTTTTAATTTTTTGCGCTCGAGTGTTCGTCATTAAAAAAATTCATTTTCAAAAATCTATAACTTTACTGAAAACTGCTGCAGATTCAAAATCCAAAATTATTTTGAAATATCGACGTCTTGAGAAGTGATTTAAATTTTTGCAGAATTTTGTTCTCGCGTTTCATAATAATTTTTAATTTTATGCGCTCGAGTGTCCGCCATTGAAAAAAAACACATTTTCAAAAATTCATAACTTTACTAAAAACTGCTGCAGATTAAAAAACCAAAATTATTTTGGAAGATCGACGTCTTGAGAAGTGATTTGAATTTTTGTAGAATTTTTTTTGCGTTTAATATTAATTTTTATTTTTTGCGCTCGAGTCTTCGTCAAGTAAAAAAATACTTTTTCAAAAATTCATAATTTAGTTGAAAATTGCTACACATTCAAAAACTAAAATTATTTTAAAAGATCGGCGCCTTTTGAAATGATTTGAATTTTTTCAGAATTTTTTTTCCGCGTTTCAAATTAATTTTTAATTTTTTGCACTCGAGTGTTCGTCATTGAAAAAAATAGATTTTCCAAAATTCGTAACTCAACTGAAAATTGCTGCACATTCAAAAACCAAAATTATTTTGAAAGATTGACGTCTTGTGATATGATTTGAATTTTTGTAGAATTGTTTTTCCGCGATTCATATTAATTTTTAATTTTTTACGCTCGAGTGTTCGTCATTAAAAAAAATCATTTTCAAAAATTCACAACTCAAATGAAAATTGCTGCATATTCAAAAAACAAAATTATTTTGAAAGATCGACGCGTTTTGAAGTGATTTGAACTTTTGTAGATTTTTTTTCCTGCGTTTCATATTAATTTTTAATTTTTTGCGCTCGAGTGTTGTACATTGAAAAAAATACATTTAAAAAAATTCATAACTCGACTGAAAATTGCAGCACAATCAAAAACTATTTTTTTTTAAAGATCGACGCCTTGTAAACTGATTTGAATTTTTGCAGATTTTTTTTGCCGCGTTTCATTTTAATTTTTATTTTCTTGCGCTCGAGTGTTCGTCATTGAAAAAATATATTTTCAAAAATTCACAACTCGACTGAAAATTGCTGCACATTCAAAAACCTAAATTATTTTGAAAGATAGACGTCTTGAGAAGTGATTTGAATTTTTGTGGATTTTTTTTCCCGCGTTTCATATTAATTTTTATTTTTTTGCGCTCGAGCGTTGGTCATTGAAAAAAAAAACATTTTCAAAAATTCATAACTCAACTGAAAATTGCTGCACATTTAAAAACCTAAATTATTTTGAAAGATTGACGTCTTATGAAGTGATTTAAATTTTTGCAGAATTTTTTTCTCGTGTTTCATAATAATTTTTATTTTTTGCGCTCGAGTGTTCGTCATTGAAAAAATACATTTTCAAAAATTCATAACTCGACTGAAAATTGCTGCCCTTTCAAAAACCAAAATGATTTTGAAAGATCGATGTCTTGTGAAGTAATTTGAATTTTTGTAGAATGATTTTCACGCGTTTCGTATTAATTTTTATTTTTTTTGTACTCGAGTGTTCGTCATTAAAAAAATACATTTTCAAAAATTCATAACTCAACTGAAAATTGCACCATATTCAAAAACTAAAATTATTTTGAAAGATCAATGCCTTCTGAAGTGATTTGAATTTTTGCAGAATTTTATTTTCGCGTTTCGTATTATTTATTATTTTTTGCGATCGAGTGTTCGTCATTGACAAAAATATATTTTCAAAAATTCATAACTCGACTGAAAATTGGCACATATTCAAAACCTAAAATTATTTTGAAAGATAGACATCTTGTGAAGTGATTTAAATTTTTGCAGAATTTTTTTCTCGCGTTTCATAATATTTTTTTTGCACTCGAGTGTTCGTCATTAAAAAAAAAATAGATTTTCCAAAATTCAAAACTCAATTAAAAATTGCTGCACATTCAAAAACCATAATGATTTTGAAAGATCAACGTTTTGTGAAGTGATTTGAATTTTTGTAGAATTGTTTCCCCTCGTTTCATATTAATTTTTAATTTTTTGCGCTCGAGTGTTCGCCATGGAAAAAAAATATATTTTCAAAAACTCAATTGAAAATTGCAGCATATTCAAAAATTAGAATTATTTTAAAAGATCGATGTCTTCTGAAGTGATTTGAATTTTTGTAGAATATTTTTTTCGCGTTTCATATTAATTTTTATTTTTTTGCGCTCGAGTGTTCGTCATTGAAAAAAATACATATTCAAAAATTCATAACTCCACTGAAAATTGCTGCATATTTAAAACCTAAAATTATTTTGAAAGATCGACGCCTTATGAAGTGATTTGAATTTTTGCAGAATTTGTTTCCCGCGATTCATATTAATTTTTTAATCTTTTGCGCACGAGTGTTCATCATTGAAAAAAATACATTTTCAAAAATTCATAACTTAGTTGAAAATTTCTGCACATTCAAAAACTAAAATTATTTTGAAAGATCGACGCCTTGTGAAGTGATTTAAATTTTTGCAGAATTCTTTTTTTCGTTTTTCGTATTCATTATTATTTTTTGAGCTCCAGTACTCGTCACTGAAAAAAAATATATTTTCATAAATTCATAAATCGACTGAAAATTGCTACACATTCAAAAACTACAATTGTTTTGAAAGATTGACGCCTTGTGAAGTGAATTGATTTTTTCAGGTTTTGTTTGGACGCGTTTCATATTAATTTTGATTGTTTTGCGCTCGAGTGTTCGTCATTGAAAAAAAAATAAATTTTAAAAATTCATAACTCAACTGAAAATTGTTACATATTCAAAAACTAAAATTATTTTGAAAGATCGACATCTTGTGAAGTGATTTGAATTTTTGCAGAATTTTTTTTTTTGTTTTTCGTATTAATTATTATATTTTGCGCTCCAGTGTTCGTCACTGAAAAAAATATATTTTCAAAAATTTATAAATCGACTGAAAATTGCTACACATTCAAAAACTAAAATTGTTTTGAAAGATTGACGCCTTGTGAAGTGAACTGAGTTTTTGCAGATTTTTTTTTGGACGCGTTTCATATTAATTTTTATTGTTTTGCGCTCGAGTGTTCGTCATTGAAAAAAATAAATTTTAAAAAATTCATAACTCAACTGAAAATTGTTACATGTTCTAAAACTAAAATTATTTTGAAAGATCGACGTCTTGTGATGCGATTTGAATTTTTGCAGATTTTTTTCCCGCGTTTCATATTAATTTTTATTTTTTTGCGCTCGCGTGTTCGTCATTGAAAAAAATACATTTTCAAAAATGCATAACTTAGTTGAAAATTGCTACACATTCAAAAACTAAAATTATTTTGGAAGATCGACGCCTTGAGAAGTGATTTGAATTTTTGTAGAATTTTTTTCCAGCGATTCATATTAATTTTTATTTTTTGCGCTCGTGAGTTCGTCATTGGAAAAAAATAGATTTTCAAAAATTCATAACTTCACTGAAAAATGCTGCACATTCAAAAACCAAAATTATTTTGAAAGATGTGCAGAAAGGTATATCTGACATACTAGAATGAGCTGACCATCGTGTCAACTATTTGCATGTGTATTGCTTGATTTGAACGTGCGGATTTCCCGCAATTTTTCAAATCGGTCGCTAAGAATGACGCATTGGCGATTGTGGACGTTGATACAACTCTATCTGTAGAATTAATAGACTATAGTAGTAATGTTCGAGGCGATTAATCTCGACTATAATTTAGAATTAAACACTAACTTTTAAAGTATTATTGATAAACAAATGTATTAATACAAATAATTATAAATAATTATTGCAATTTGATCCTTGAATTTCCAATCAGTACATTATCAACGAGTAGTAGATATATCAATTCAAGGAATGCAATTTGTTGCTTGAATTTCCACTCTGTATATTTTCACAGAGTATTGCATATATATCAAATCAATGAACAATTAATATTAGTTGTAATTACAAGTTGTGCACGAAGAACTTATTAATTTAATCACTTACCGATTCATATCCGAGGATCTCGCCGGCGACGTCGATGTAATGATATAAATAATACAGTTAAGTCGTAAAGCAGGGATGGGGCCTGACCACGCTGAATACAATAATTTATTCGTCACAATAATGTAGGTACCATCTCTCGTGGGCCTGAAATTAGTGAGTATGATGACAGACCAATAATTAGCATACAATGGCTGTGGGGGCCTACCTCGCAGCCGCGCGACGTGCAGGGTGGATGGGTGGATGGGTGGACCCCAGTGACAGCCCGGACCACGAACCCGTCAAATATTGTTTAATGCATGCGGACACACCTTTTGTTTTCTTGAAGGAAACAAAAAAAACCGCCACGAGTCCTTCCGAGGCAACGGGTAAGGGTCCACCTGCAAAATAACAGAGTCATTCTTAAATATAAATTTAAAAAAAGACAGACTTCAAATATTTGTTACTAATAATAATAATAATAATAATATTAATACTGTCTTATTATGTATAATTTTTGAATTTTGGTTTATTGTATTTTATGTCAGGTTATGACAATAAACGCCTATTATTATTATTATTCGTGCCATAACAACATTAATTTATTTTTTAGTGATAATAACTTTAAAATAATTTTTGAAAAGTTATGTTCCTACACATTTCTGCAGATAATTATTTTAAATTCTACAAATCAATACATTTTTTGAGGCACTTTTACAAATGACCTTAACAGGCAATTGACCAGAGGTCTCTCAGCCTCAATCTTGATTTTATTAGATTATTAACAATCATCTTATGATAAAATAAGTTCATGGTGGAGTATGAACTGAAAATAACTGTGAAGGATCATTTTTATATTCAACAGCAATCACACGAGCCTAGATATCAATTTCATAATTATGCTCATTGCGCCATAACATCCTGTTATTAATTACTTTAATCCTAATTACACCTAGTTTACGTTCCACGAGCAATTTGATTAATTATCAGTTTTTAATGGTTGCAAACATTTTGAATTGATCCATCAATTATCTTCGAATACAAAAGAACGTGAAATACCTCTCAAAATTTAGCTTTTTGCTTTGAAAAGCCAACTATAGCAAATTTATTTTTTTATCAGAACATAATTTAAATTCACAATTCATTTATTCATACATGTAAATTATGTTCTGATATAAATTAAATTTGCGTTATTTATTTTACTCGTAAATTTTATATAAATCTAACAGTGTTTGTACAACTGTCAAAATTTGGAAAAAAAAGTTGCACAATTTTTGTATAAAATATTTTTCAAAATTTTGACAAATAAGCACGTGATTGGCCGTTCCCAGAGCTCTGAAACACCCTGTATATCTAGTAATATTACAAGCAAAATAACCAATGGGAATTATTACTGTTTAGAGAAGAAAACATCTACCAGAAACCATACAAGTTCACACATAAAAATTAAAAAAAAATGGTGACGTGACCATCATGTTACTTTCTCCGACTTGATGGCATCATTTATATTTACGCTTTCATGGTTTATTTTCAATTTAAATCATACTTTAAATGTACATCGAGCGTTGTGTGAACTCGCATGAAACTGACGTTTAAAACGTCAAAATGGAAAAATTATACTTCAAATTTAAAAACTCGGTTTACTCAAAAACTAAAGCGATTTAGAAAAAAACTTATTCTTTATAAGTTGTTCATTTTAGCATTGTATACAATTATTATTAACATAAATTTTCTGTAGCTATTATCGTTTTATAATTATAAACCAAATTATTTATTTATTTATTATTATGAAAAATATTTTCAAACCAAAGATGTTCACTTCTTTATTGTCTTTAATATTTGTTTAAATGTTTTTGTGATATTTTTCATATTTAAGAAAATATTGTCAAAAAACAAAAAACAGTTAAGGTAAACACCCACTTCCGGTGTACAAAATTTTACCAAAACCAGTTCTTCGGATTATCAAATGAGACGTATGTTCAAAGTTTCATATTAATTACTCCATTAGTTTTTGAGATACAGCGCGCACAGACACACATACAGACATATACACACACACAGACACAAAAAAAAAATCTGGAAATTGTTGAAATGGCATCTAGGGATCTCAAAATGGATATTTCCGTAAAAAAAAATTGAAAAAAAAATCACGATCACAATACTTTCTCGTACTTCGTTAACGGAGAAAGTAAAAATTTAACAAACCAACAAATATGCAAAATATAAGCATTTAAAATTCAAAACATTTTATTTATACTTTTAAATCAGAGTAACATGATGACTACATCAATATTTTTATGCTAATCTAAGATAAAAGCTATAAAAATAATATAACTAAAAAAATGTTTCCGCCCGGGATCGAACCGGGGACCTTCCGCGTGTTAGGCGGATGTGATAACCACTACACCACGGAAACTTGTATAATACTGTTTTAATAAATCAGAGCATTCATATTGACAATTAAAAATTAGCCAAATATAAATCATCATCACAAAACATTGCCCCGGGTGAGGATCGAACTCACGACCTTAAGATTATGAGACTTACGCGCTGCCTACTGCGCCACCGAGGCGATACAGATAATAATTTATCACTCAAACCTATACGAAAATAAACCGATTATCGACCACGAGGTTTTTCAGCAGTGGGATTTTGTTGGGAATACATTCGTCACTTGATTTGATTTGATTTTTATTTACAATTTCCAGACACGTGTTTCGACAATTGCTCGTCATTTATTTAAGCCGGGTTTTTCGTAAGTCGGTATTATATTTTCAGCTGTGTAAACGTTCTTGTCAGTCACCGAGTACATTCTTGAATCGTTATTGTTTGAATTGGAAATGGAGCCTCAGAAGAGGATTTAATTAAAAAAATGAATTAATCTCAGACATGACAGCTATGTCTCTCTCTCTCTCTCTCACTCATACATTGTCACTTGATGTAAATCAACTTCGATTAACCTCTTTAGGGACACAAATACATTTGTGTACGTTTTAAAAAATGACGAACACATTTCAAACTAATTTGATTTAGCTCAATACTGCCATCTCATGTCAAGCTCTGGAAGCTGCTACAGTTGCACATTTCCATGCAGATACCTCCTGTCCGGTTCTACTGGCGAGATATCAATTGTTTCTTAAAGGATTTGAAACTTCAAAATTAATTTGTCCCTGAAGAGGTTAACATATAACTATTTTCAGGAATTTGAAATATAGCTGTCAGTAGAAACAGCATCGAAAATTTATAATTATCCGCATTCTACTTATCAGTGCTAGAGTCCACATTAATTTACATAAATCATTGCTGCTACCCATTATTATCGTTTGTGACTTTTTTTCGTCGATCGCCCGTGGGCGCTTAAAAAGTGGACACCGAAAAAAAAGTGCGCGGACGACGACGACGTCTTAAACGCCGACTTGATTTTCCTGTTTTCTTGACGGCGATGAAGAAGAAGCGGTCGCCGTGGGGCTCGAAAAGAAGAAAAACGAAAGGAGCGCGAAGAAAACGAAATAAAGAGCGAGGAGAAAAATTGCGGCGGATGAGGCGGTCGGAATGAGGAAGTCCAGCATGGGACGACAGATGCTCGGTCAGTGCGTTCGAGTTAATCGATTTCGAAAATTTATCGTCATATTTATAATTACCAGAGGCCGACCTCAACTCGTTTCCCGATGTTTTTAAAAAGATTTTTTTGTAAATACTTTTTCTATTTTGCGTCATTAACGCACTCCTATGGGTTCGTACGCGTTCGTACACTTATAAAGAATAAGTTTTATTCAAAATCGCTTTAGTTTTTGAGTAAACTAAGTTTTGGAATTTGAAGTATAATTTTGCCATCTTTCATAATTTTGACGTTTTAAACGTCAGTTTCATCCGAGTCTACGAAACGTTCGATGTACATTTAAAATATGATTTAAATTGAAAATAAACCATGAAAACGTAAATATAAATGGCTATGATACCATTAAGTCGGAGAAAGTAACATGATGGCCACATCACCATTTTTACTTTCTCCGTTATGAAGTATTGTGATCGTGATTTTTTTTTCAATTTTTTTTTTTTACGGAAATATCCGTTTTGGGGTCCCTAGATGCCATTTTAACAATTTCTGGAAAAAAAATATTTGTGTTTGTGTGTGTATGTCTGTCTGTGCGCGCTATATCTCAAAAACTAATTCAGCAATTGATGTGAAACTTTGAACATCCGTCTTATTTGATAATCTGAAGAACTGAAAAGCTTTTGGTAAAATTTCGTATACCGGGCGTTTACCTTAACTGTTTTTTTGTTTTTTGCCAATATTTTCCTAAATATGAAATATATCACAAACAAATTTAAACAAACTTTGAAGACAACAAAAAAATGAACATATTTTGCTTGAAAACATTTTTCATAAAATCATTTTTATTCGAGAAAAAAATTTATTATTATTTTTTTAAT
Organism: Ocypus olens; assembly: GCA_910593695.2. NCBI lineage: Eukaryota > Metazoa > Arthropoda > Insecta > Coleoptera > Staphylinidae > Ocypus > Ocypus olens. Next base: position 53,708,182 of record OU343056.1, read on the forward strand.
TTTTGGTTTATAATTATAAAACGATAATAGTTACAGCAAATTTATATGAATAATAATTGTAGAGAATGCTAAAATAAACAACTTATAAAGAATAAGTTTTTTTCGAAATTCCTTTAGTTTTTGAGTAAACTGAGTTTTTGAATTTGAAGTATAATTTTTCCATCTTTCATAATTTTGACGTTTAAAACGTCAGTTTCGTCCGAGTTTACACAACGCTCGATGTACATTTAAAATATGATTTCAATTGAAAATAAACCATGAAAGCGTAAATATAAATGACTACCATCAAGTCGGAGAAAGAAACATGATGGCCACATCACCATTTTTACTATCTCCGTTACGAAGTACGAGAAAGAATTGTGATCGTGATTTTTTTTTCAAAAATTTTTTTTACGGAAATATCCGTTTTGGGGTCCCTAGATGCCATTTCAAAAATTTCTGGAAATTTTTTTTTTGTGTCTGTGTGTGTGTCTGTGCGCGCTGTATCTCAAAAACTAATAAAGGAATTGATATGAAACTTTGAACATACCTCTTATTTGATAATCTGAATTTGTCCTAATTTTAGTTCTGACATTTGTAATACGTGATCATCATGTCACTGAAAATAAATCTAAATCTAAACTGAAAAGCTTTTGGTAGCATTTCGTACACCGGAAGTGGGTGTTTACCTTAACCATTTTTATATTTTTCTCCGATAATTTTTTAAATACGAAAAGTACTATGAAAGCACTCAAATCTTGAAGAAAGCAAAGAAATGAACATCTTTTGTTTAAAAATATTTTTAGTGAAATGTATGGTTTTTGAAAAAAAAATAGCAATTAATTTATTTTGTAATTTTTTATTTTAAATTATGAAACGATAATAGTTACAGCAAATTTATGTTAATAATAATTGTAGAGAATGCCAAAATGAACAACTTATAAAGAATAAGTATTTTTCGAAATCTCTTTGGTTTTTGAGTAAACTGACTATTAGAATTTAAAGTTTAATTTGTCATTTCCAGATTTCATAATTTTGACGTTTTAAACGTCAGTTTCATCCACTCGATGCACATTTAAAATATGATTTAAATTTAAAATAAACCATGGAAGTGTAAACATAAAGAACTATACCATCAAATCGGAGAAAGTAACATGATGGCCGCATTTTTTTATTTTTTTTGCCATCAGAGTTTCGGATTGTATCTTAATTTGAGCTTGTGTTATTTTTGGGGCAAATCATTTGTAGACCAAAATTTTTGTGCTCGTATTTTAGATTTTTTGCCTGTTTCTTCGATTTTTTTCCTTTAAATTCTTTTTTTTTCATAACTATTCTTTATATATATAAATCATCTTTATTAAAGAATTCATACATTTAGTCTATGATATAAACAAATCTTGCTTAACTATAATAATTAAATGTGTAAAGATTCTTTATTGGCTATCGACCCGGGACTATTCTTTATTTTGTCCCAATTTTAAAATTATCTGTTGAAATTTTCGACTTTTTCGGTCAGCATTTTTATTTTTAAACTCATGCTAAATTTTCGATTTTTTGCCACAATTGTTGAATTTTGACTTGTATTTTGGATTTTTTTGGTCTGAATTTTTGATTTTTTGTCTTAAGGTTTCTTTATTTGGCCAAAATTTTCGATTTGTTCATTAAGATTTTCGATTTTTTAACATTGTAGTCTGCATTTTTTATTTTTAGACCCGTGTTTTCGATTTTTTGGCCACAATTGTAAAATTTTGACCTGTATTTTCGATTTTTTAATCCAAATTTTTGATCTTCTGTCCTAAGATTTCTATATTTGGCTGAAATTTTCCATTTGTTTATTTAAGATTTTCGATTTTTTAATCTGCCTTTTTTTATTTTAAGCCCCAAATTTTGTTTTTTTTTTTGTCTGCATTTTTGGATCTCTGGCCAGTAACTTCGTTTTCTATTCCAAATTTTTTATTTTTGGCTTAAATATTCTTTATTTTGGGCTAAATATTCTTTATTTTGGCCTGAAAATTTAGGTTGTGTGTTAAAAGTTTCGATTTTTTGGTCCGCATTTTTGATATTTAGGTCCTAATTGTTGGTTCAAGTTTTAGCTTTTTTTGTGTTATACAAATAATTTTAAATTTTCTAATCTGAATTATTGATTTTTATGTGCGATTTTTTGCCAGTATTTTCCAGTTTTTTTGTCGGTTTTTGATTTTTTGCCCTTTACTTTAGATTTTTAACCTGAATGATTGTTTTTTATTTTAATTTTTTTTCGAGTTTCTGGTCAGAAAATTATTTTGAGCCAAAGAATTATTTTAGGGGCTAGCTAAATAATTTTTTCTTTTACTTGAATTTACATTATTTTGGTCTGCATATTTTTGGTCCATATTTTAGATCTTTGCCTGGTTTTCGCCTGAATTTTTTCAAAAAGTTTGATTTTTTTGCCTAAATAATCTTTATTTTGGACAACATTTTCGATGTAATTTTCGATTTTTTAGTTTGCGATTTTTTTTTATGTTTAGGCCATAGTTTTCGATATTTGGATTTTTTGGGCCTATATTTTAGTTTTATGGTTTAATTATTGATTTCTAACAGCGAATTTTTGATTGGCGAATATTTTAGATTTTTAACCTGAAGCAGCGGTTTTTTTTATTTTTTTACAGTATTTTCAAGGTTAATCGTCGAATCGGAGAAAGTAACATGATGGCCACATCACCATTTTTTTTTTCGATATAATAGTTTATTGTGGTTAATCTATTTTAAAGAAAGATTTCTCACCATTTCCTGTTATTGTACTTACACTTTATGTAGAGCTTGTAATAAATCTATACCCATTACACTTTTTACGTTTTTCGATAGAAGACCGTGATAACAAATATTTTGAAAGATACCGTATACTTTCTAATGACCGCGGAGAACCAAAGGACGTCCACCGACTTACGCAGATGTCCACAAATCTTGAAAAGGCCCAAAGGCACTTTTCACGTTGGTTGCGACACCGCGGACAAGCCATTCGAGTTACGATTTCGAAACGAGCCTCTCAATACGATTCAATGAGCTTTACCCATTCAACCGGTACAACTATTCAGAACTGGACACCGACAGCTAACCCACTTCACCTGTGCACACACAAACACAAAAATTCTTTGGCTAACGCACCACGGAAAGAAAGAAAGAGCCAACACAAACATGTGTGTGTTTTCAAACGAATTAGGAAGGCAAACGAAACGGGAAAAGTATTATACAATTTGAGTTTTTTGTCACTTACCAAATACTCGATTCTAATAAGAATGCTGCTGGTGTTATTTTTCGCTGGGTTTTGCCAAATGCGAAGTGAATATTGAAATTATGGTTAGTAACGACGATAAAAAATAATTGTTTTATTTTTTAGGATCGGGGGAGTTTTGTAAAAATTCTAAATACACAATTGAAGGTTTACTAATAATAGATATCTTATATAGGGATTGATATGGCGCTTGACTGTTGATTGACTCACTGTTTTCTGTCCCGAAACGTGATATTTTTTTATTGTCAAATGGATAGATTGATTTAATTCGATTTAAATTGACTTGAATTGATTAAACTGATAAGCTCTCGTATTCAGGTTGCGATAAGCTCCCGTCGTCAGGATGCAATATGCTCCCGTCGTAAAGTAAACAGTATAAGCAAACGATAACCTAACGTGGCAAATGAACAAATGTTATTGGGTAATAAGATATGATATCAATAACATAAAAATTATCGTTAGAAGACAAATAATTTATAAAGTCCATTTAATTATGTATTAGCAGATAGTGACTGTTGCAACCATTCCAATGGTTATTTCTTTTATATCCTATTAAATAATTATCAATTAAGGTAGAAACGCCAAAGTGGCGGAATCTATTGCCTGAATGCTATACTAAAACCAATCCGGGTGGCTTTAACACCGACAAGATACGGACATTGCCAGCGGCGGGAAATATAACAATAATAATGTGAACATTAATTAAATTCTCTGAGAGTACTAACGTGTAAATCTAGTTGAAACATTTTTCTGGGAGATCAGTCGATAACAATTACGTCCTGAATTTCTCATAAGCTTATCTGCATGATTCATCGGCGTGTCATTATTTCTGGATAATTTTCGAAAGAGACTTTACCTAGTACGCCGTGAAAAGTAAAAATAAAATGAACCGCGGCGATTTCGTTATCGGATCCGCCGACAGGTGTTGACGAACGAGCCTCTGCCTCACAGTTTTCAAGGAATAATTATCGGCGTATTAAAATTAATTAGCGCCCGCGAACGCAATAAGTCGGCCGTCCCTTATCGGAATTTTTGTTGTTAACCACGAAATTAACGAACAAAAAAAAATAAAAAGAGACTTTCGTTATCTTATCAATTTCGAAATTAGTACGACTACGTCTGCGACTTCGTAAAAGTATCGTTATTAGTTTATTTGTTATTTTTTAAATTAAATTATTTACTATTTATTTAACCCTCTAACAGGCGAATTATTTTTTTTTAATTTAAACGAATAATTTATACATTTTTCAAAACAAAGATTTATAGTATACTTTTCCCCAAAAATTGCACCAAAAATGATTTCCTGACGAAACCACTGGTTCGATTCGGGGTTTCTTTACATCACTGGAAAGATCCCTTCAAGACCTTTCAGAAAATGTACTTTCGCAAGAACAATTGTCAATTTGAAGCCCGTGATACATCAGCAAAGAAAACTCGAAAATGGAAAAAATCGAAAAAATCAACTTTCTTAATAATCATCGTAGACCTTTATGTTACACCTCTTTTTTCATCAGAAGAACGAGATAAAACGATTGGCGTTAGGAAATTTCACCTAGAAAAAATTGCAAAAAAGTTAGCAAGTCACCATTAATTTTATGAAAAAATTCGATTTTTTCAAACTTTGAAAGGCTGTAACGGTCGAACGAAGAATCAAATTTGAACGCGGATTGCAATTCTGTGGTCCTTATGTGCGAATGCGTCGGATTTGATTAAATTTGGCGATTTTTATTTTTGACGAAAAAATGAAATTCTATCCAAGGGTCCCCCCTTCTTACTTTTTCGCAAAAATTGCACAAAAAATGATTTCCTGACGAAACCACTGGTTCGATTCGGGGTTTCTGTACATCACTGGAAAGATCCCATCAAGGCCTTTCAGAAAATGTACTTTCGCAAGAACAATTGTTAATTTAAAGCCCGTGACACATCAGCAAAGAAAACTGGAAAATGGAAAAAATCGAAAAAATCAAATTTCTTAATAATCAACGTGGACCTTTATGTAATACCTCTTTTTTCATCAGAAGAACGAGATAAAACGATTGGCGTTAGGAAATTTCACCTACAAATAATTGCAAAAAAGTTAGCAAGTCACCATGAACTTTATGAAAAAAATCGATTTTTTCAAACTTTGAAAGGCTGTAACGGTCGAACGAAGAATCCAATTTGAACGCGGATTGCAATTCTGTGGTCCTTGTGTGCCAATGAGTCGGATTTGATTAAAATTGTCGATTTTTTATTTTCGACGAAAACCCTTGGTACATTTTCCCAAAAATTGCACAAAAAATGATTTCCTGACGAAACCACTGGTTCGACTCGGGGTTTCTATACATAACTGGAAAGATCCCTTCCAGACCTTTCAGAAAATGTACTTTCGCTAGAACAATTGTCAATTTAAAGCACGTGACACGTTAGCAAAGAAAACTCGAAAATGGAAAAACTCGAAAAAATCAACTTTCTTAATAATCATCATAGACCTTTATGTAATACCTCATTTTTCATCAGAAGAACGAGATAAAACGATTGGCGTTAAGAAATTTCATCTAGAAAAAATTACAAAAAAGTTAGCAAGTCACCATGAACTTTATGAAAAAATTCGATTTTTTCAAACTTTGAAAGGCTGTAACGGTCGAACGAAGAATCAAATTTGAACGCGGATTGCAATTCTGTGGTCCTTATGTGCGAATGCGTCGGATTTGATTAAATTTGGCGATTTTTTATTTTTGACGAAAAAATGAAATTCTATCCAAGGGTCCCCCCTTCTTACTTTTTCCTAAAAAATGCACTAAACATGATTTCTTGACTTAACCACTGATTCGATTCGAGGTTTCTTTACATCACTGGAAAGATCCCATCAGGACCTTTCAGAAAATGTACTTTTGCAAGAACAATTGTCAATTTGAAGCCCGTGACACGTCAGCAAAGAAAACTGGAAAATGGAAAAAATCGAAAAAATCAACTTTCTTAATAACCATCTTAGACCTTTATGTAATACCCCGTTTTTCATCAGAAGAACGAGATAAAACGATTGGCGTTAAGAAATTTTATCTAGAGAAAATTGCAAAAAAGTTAACAAGTCACCATGAACTTTATGAAAAAAGTTGATTTTTTCAAACTTTGAACGTAGCGGCCGAACGAAGAATCTGATTTGAACGCGGTTTGCAATTCTGTGTTCCTCGTGTGCCAATTAGTCGGATTTAATTAAAATTGGCGATTTTTTTTAATTTTTGACGAAAACCTGAATTTCTATCCAATTCTGACTTTTTCCCAAAAATTGCACAAAAAATGATTTCCTGACGAAACCACTGCTTCGATTCGGGGTTTCTGTACATCACTGGAAAGATCTACTTCAAAAGGGAAAACATCATTTTAATGAAAGCTTAAGTTTGATAATTTTCTGCATAATTAGTGAAAATGTATATTATTGCAAGTCTTACAAATCACTGGTTGCTGGTTCGAATTCCTTGTCCACATTGGTAATTTATTATTCTAAATTGTGGTAATGATATTGTTTCTAAAGGTTTAAAGTATTTTTGAAAACTTATTAAATATTTACCTAATCAACTCAATGAATGTAAAGGTTTGTCTACACTATGAAACTTTTCTCTGTTACAATGGTGAACTTGGGAAAACTAGCGAGAAATATAGATAAGATAGTTGGGAATAAAGAATTTTCTCTATTCCAAAGGCTCTATTATATCGCTGTGTCCTATTTTAAGACTCAAATTTTCAACTATTTACTATTGTTAGTGAAGACGAAACTTCACAAAAAGCTAAGAATAAAACACGTCTGGAAGATATACAGTATCGTATCCGAGGCACAAGCCAAATAAAATAATCCATTGAAAGATACAAAATGTATGCAAAGTAACTATGACAGATTCCGCTGACAAATACTGTACCTGTATTAAAATTCAGTATGAACTGATTAATTTAGACCGGCTTTGGAATCATACTTCAAAATTTCCATCAAGTCGGGGCCCGGAGGCACCTGCCTTCTCTGCCTCATAATAGTTACGCCACTGGTAACCATTGTTACTAAAACTCTTCTCAATCCTTGTGAGATTTTTCACCCTAGCTTTATATTTTTTAAAAATAATGTAACTTCACTGATTCCATAAAGTTCTGTAATTATTATAATGCGTAATGCAATGTTTCACTTCTATATGCATCTGTATTTAATTTAATTGTATTTCATTTGTAACTTCAATTGCTATTATATTACCCTGTTAATGGATCTTGATATCTGTTGGGAAATAAATATTATTATTATTAAATAACGTCCAGTAACAGCGACATCGAAAATGATTAAATAAGCAACAATTTTCTTGGTACTAAGCCTCGTGATACAAGAACATTTATGGGCTGAAGAATCAAATATAAAGTAAGGTGAGTATGGTCGTGGGTAAAGTATAGTACATAACGCGAGTTGTAAAGCAATTACGCGAACGTGAATTTGCGTCGTTGCAATTTTTTCACTTGCACCTTATTTGCTATTTACAACTTCGGCATAACTACAAGTTGTGTTCTATTTGAGTAATAGATAATAATTCTAAAAACTGAACATTTCGAGCACTGTGGAAAAAATGCGAGTGCCACTATAACGGCCGCACGATTACAAATCCGGGGATTAAACGGAGAGACTGGATATATTTTGGAAGGCATTCAAAATATATTCCGGCCCCACTTTGAGTGGTACGTGCGTGAGTCCCGGAATACTCCGGGGAAGGACTATCGTGGGGGCGCGCTCTGAATCGCGAATGTGCGCCCCCCGCCTAATCTGCCTTTTATTGTCGCAGCGATAATTATTGCGTTCCGCGCGGATAAAAATCCGGAACTCCCGTTGTCGATTGCCCGGAACACGGAGCCCCGGAACGCCCGGGCAAAATAATTAAAATTAATCAAGAACCGGAGGGCTGATAACAGTAAATGATGGAGTGGAATAGTTGCGGCGCTATCGTGCGCTGCGGTAATAGCTGAAGCTCTGGTGCGACGGCGGCGTCCTCCTCTGGGACAGATAAATACTAACGAGATCTTTCAGACTCGCAATCTACCCTTGCTCACACCCTCCAATATCCCTATTATCCCTATCGGGGCTTCAATGGGTTCATTCTTTTGACTATGCTATATACACACACAGACACACACCCTCTACCTATCCACCCTTCCTCTATTTCCTTTGCAGCAACCTCACCTCCACGAATTACCGAACGCCGCTCGTTGTTTACCGTATTAAACTAATCCTTAGCCGGGAACTCGCTCACGGGCTAATTCGGAACGAATGAGACGGTTTAAAATTTCATCACTTTCTCATTAGTTGATGCGAATGGAAAAACACGAACGTAAATAATCCCGCGGAAAGTATATAATTGCATAACACGCACTAATGCTCCAAACGCAGTGTCGCTGTATTCGCTCCATTTAGTGCTGCCACGCTGTGGATTTCAAATTTCGATAAACTTAAGAATAGAAAAATTGGTGTTATTGCAGACAGGTTAAGCGGAAATATTTTTTTCGCCTGCCTCTACCGAAAATCGGGCCGAAACTACGATTTAGCGTATCTACGGCCGAAGAAATAATATGCATAATCTAGACAACCTTCCGCGGAATATGAGTGGGCTATGCAAAAATCTGACAGTGACAGTTCAATGGTGCGCGATATAAAATTTCCTGAAACACTGTTTTTACTTAAGGCAGGCGAAAAAATTATCGAGTGTAACTCATGCCGAAATGCTTTAGCAACCCTTCACTTAAAAGTGGCGGGTTGCTAAAGCCTATTTTCGGCCCTTGATACACTATTATACTAATTAACAACTATTGTTCAGCCGGTCCGCGGTCTATTGCAATTCTGAAAATCTAGACGCCGGGAAAAAAAACAACGAGCCCGCGGAGTAACGGGAAAAATAAACAACGCCGATTTCACGAGTCGCCATATTATTATCTCGCCGTGTGTGTGCGCCCAAAAAAATGGTTCTGTTCACCCGTTGCTCCCAACCCCATCACTTCCAGAAATTTGCTACTAAGCGATACTAGTTCAGCCGTCACCAGTGGATTCAAGATCATGGACATGAACATCGCCCGCAGTGCTTCAAGAACGATTTAAGATAAGTACTTTTTTCGCATCGTGTTTAGTTCCGTTTTGACGTTTGTAGCTTACGCAAACATGGGTGAAATAAATAGATTCGGCACGATTCCGATCGCAGAAATTTATAATTGATCAAAAAATAATCAAATCAAATACAACCCGAGGGTTCGATAAATTAGAAAATAATTTGACAGATTTCTCTCAATCCTCAAATTATTCTCAATTTATTCTCATCCTCTTGTTATATTACTACTGAAAATAATGTAAAACGTCAAAAATATCGAGCGTGCAACAAAAATCGACGACGAAGTTAACGTTGGAAAACTTGAGTCATGTCTGCACTAAGATCACACGCGTAAAATGCTGGATGACAAGTCCGATATTAAAATTAGGGGTTATTAACTAGTTTTTCAAGCTTAAGTTGATGTATGTGAAATTGTGTTCTTTATGTGAAATAGTGAAATATAAAGTACAGTACAATCGCCCAGAGGTAACAGAGACTCATGCTTTTTTCGATCTAATCATCGCGTCTGGATAAATATCTATACTCGTTAGCATGCTTAAGAAAAACGAAATAAAATACGAAACGTATGTCGATATGTAATTTCAAGGGCTAAGTGCAACGTATGTCTTTTCTCATTCTATCTATTCTAACCTCAAAATTCACGTGCATGTATCTGGTTTTGACCGTCTTCGATTTCGATTTAGTTAAGAGCAGAATTGATTGTATCCATTTCATTAATAAAAAGGTTAAATTTAATGACAAATTTCCAGTTGTCTTTACCGATTGCCGAAAAATGCACTCGCAAAGTTTCGTCGGGAAAATATTTGCACGCTCGAGAATTTTTAAATTTCCCGCCTAGACTGTATCGAATTATTTTATGGACATACGTTTACTAGAAACTTAATTCAGGCAACATGGAGCGATGAGTCACTGTCACCTCTGCGGGATTGTACTATAACTGGTGATGAACGATGACTCCACTGCGTTGCGCCGTCGTCTGTGCGTAGGCCATTAAAATAAAATAAAGTCATTGGTGACGGAACATATACGGACCTCTATAGCCCATCATTATAAAGCAAGGTGGCTGGTGTTTCCAGTTTTAAATTAGAAAGTTTCTTGATTTTATTAAAATTTTGGTTGTTTTGGTTTTTGGCACTCCGTTGCGGATGCGGGGATTACCAAAATGTTACCGAACTTTATGTTAACATTTTGTATTCGTTTTCGACTTGATTCTTAGTTATTTAAAAATTAGCTATCCGAGTTACATGTGTTTCCATTTTGCACCCCCGGTTGGAAGCTACGGAAATGTCGAGTTAAAAAATAACGGATCACCAATAAGCGTGGAAAAGACGAACCTGTATCTGGCCGACCCACCGAAGAATTGTACAAATACGACGATGATGCGTTTTTTTTTTCTTTAATGTAATAATAATAATTTTCTTAAAGGGGTGGAGAATTTGTGACAAATTTGAAAAATCATTCCTCGAAAACGCGCCACCAAATCAAGAAATATGCCGAGATGTTCTTTAGGAACAAATTAGGTGACTTTTGCGTTAATTTAAATCAGAAATAGGGGGTGAAACCAAAATGTCTTACAACCAGTGGCGGCTCGTTGAACATGTTGATGGTAGAGCCACATATACAATATACCCCCGCCCCCTCCTTTTTTGAAGACACAAAGAAGCATTTATTTTCCAAACGAGTATTTTGGCCAAAAAATCAAAATTTTGGAACAGCCGAAGATCTAAAATATCGGCCAAAAAATCAAAAATCCTGGTTTAAAAATAAAAATGCAAAAGAAAAATAATTTGCCGTATTCAGCCCCAAAAATAACTCTTTTTAGCTTAAAATAAGTTCCAACGAGAAATTCGAAAATAATAGCAAATATAAAAATTTAAAAAAAATCGCATAATAAAATCAATAATCAAGTTAAGAAAATCTAAAATATGGGACAGAAATAAAAAATTAAGACCAAAAATCTAAAATTCGTACCCAAAAATCAAAGTGGTGGACCAAAAAATCAAAATTTTTAACAAACAAATTGAAAATTTAAGGCGAAATAAAGAAAATTTCGGCCAAAAGACACAGAAACAGAAATAATCGAAAATACAAAATATAGGCCAGAAAAGTAAAAATCTACAATAGGGCCTAAAACGGTGAAAATTCAGACAGACCGAAAACCGAAAACAATTTAAGCAAATGCTAAAACAATATCTGGTCGAAAAGTGTTATTACACATTTAGCGATTTTCTAAATGATACCTCAGAGACTTAGTTACATTGATTTTACATTTTTTGTTGTTTTTATTTTTATGTACTACTTATTTATATTGTATTCTTCATGTTACTTATATTGTGACCTAGTATTATTATAAACTAAATTTGTATTTTAATTGTAATTGACGTATACATCCACAAATTGTGGCTAAGTATTTATTAAATAAACTAAACTAAACTAAACTGAACATCGAAAACGAGCGTAAAGTTAAAAATTGCAGAGAAAAAAAATCGAAAATTTCTGCAAACCAATCGAATATTTTGGTCAAAATAAAGAGAAATTTAAAAAAAATCTAAAACATGGGCCAAAGAATCAAGAATCCTGATGTAAAAATAAAAAACGCAGACAAAAAAATCGAAAACTTAGGTAGAAGCAAAATAATTTGCCACTTTCAGCCGCCAAAAATAAGTTTCAGAAATTCGAAAATAATCGCAAACAATAAAAAAAATCACAAAATAAAATCAATAATCCAAGTTAAAAAATCTAAAATATTGGATAAAAATAGACCAAACATCTACAATATACGATAAAAAATTGAGACCAAAAATCTAAAATTCTGGCCTAAAAATAAAAATAGTGGACCAAGGAAAGAAAAATTTTAACAGACAAATAAAAAAAAATAAAGAAAAATTTACGGCAAAATCCACAATGTTGGTCATAAAGTCTAAAATTTAGACAAAACATCTAAAACTCAATCCTAAAAATATTAAATGCAAAAATCCAAAACTAGATTAATGCGTATGGCTAATGTAGTTTGTGTTAGGTATAATTTTGATTTGTTTAGCTATAATTTTATTACTTTTCGTTCGAGTTTAAGGAACATTGATTTAGATTTTAATTTTTGTTAATTTGTTATCTTGCGATTTAAATTTAATTTTATTTGTATGTTAGTTTTTGTTTCTAATTTTGTATTATTGGGATTACCCGTTTAATAATAAATAAATAAATCAATCAAGATAATAAATGCAGACTAAACGAAAAATAAAAAATTTGGGCAAGAAATCGAAAATTTTAACAATGAAATCGAAAAGTTAGGTCAAAATAAAGAAAAAAATTGGGTAAAAAATTTTAAAAAATTATAAAAATCTGTAATGCCGGCCGGAAAGTCGAAAATTTAGACAGTACATCGAAAAATCGGGCCTAAAGATAATAAATGCAGACTAAAAATTGAAAATTTCAACAAACAAAACTCGAAAATACCAGAAAAAAAATAAATCTCGCATATAACTGAATAATTCAGGTTTTTAACCAAAATCATATCAAAAATTTGGGAACTGAAAATAAAAATTCGGCCTGAAAACTCAAAAATTGGGGCCAAAAAATCGAAAATTTTAACAATAAAATCGAAAAGTTAGGTCAAAATAAAGAAAAAAATTGCGTAAAATATTTAAAAAAATTACAAAAATCTGTAATGTTGGCCGGAAAGACGAAAATGTAGACAGTACATCGAAAAATCGGGCCTAAAGATAATAAATGCAGACTAAAAAATTGAAAATTTCAACAAACAAAACTCGAAAATACCAGAAAAAAATAAATCTCGCATATAATTGAATAATTCAGGTTTTTAACCAAAATCATATGAAAAATTTGGGAACTGGAAATAAAAATTCGGCCTGAAAAATCAAAAATGTGGACCGAAAAATCAAAATTTTGAACAATCAAATCGAAAATTTAGGTCAAAATAAAGAATATTTAGAGCAAATGATCAAAAATTTAAATCAAAAATACAGTTCAAAAATTTAAAATTTAAAAATTCGGCCCGAAAAATCAAAAATACGGACCAAAAAAAAAAGAAAATTTTAACCCTTTTCTGCATACCGTGCCATATATGGCACAAAGCAGTTTGCATATATTTTTAGCTTTATTTTGCGGCTAGTGGTAAAAATTTATATTAAGATATATTTTAGAGACTAATAGGGTTGCCTTGAAAAAAATATCTAGTTTTCATAGGCATCTGGGAATAAGAGATTTTTGCTGGAATTAGCATTTGTGTTATATGTACTGACAGTCGTTAAACCGCAAATTTTGTGATCTATTTTGTAGGCCGATGTGTCACAGTTTGCCTAAATTTGGTGGTTCAAATTGTAATCCCGTATGCAGCAAAGGGTTAAATAAAGACAGAAATTGTTTTCTATTATGCCATACGAAATAAAGTTCCGTTACTGCATTGCGTGCCAGATATGGCACACCCTGTATTTTTGTAAAAAATAAATATTAATTTTTTTAAATATTTTTCCCAATTACAGTATCACCAAAAGTATTCAAAATTATTTTTGTTTCATAAAAATAAAAAATCATGCAGTAAGGGGTTAACAATAAAATCGAAAATTTAGATCGAAATAAAGAATATTTAGGCCAAATGATTAAAAATTTAGACAAAAAAAAAACGAAAACACAGTCTTAATAATAAAAAATATTGCAGAATATTCTAATGGTTTAAATTAGTCTAAAAAATCACTCTATTGTTCAAAATAATTTTCCAATTTTCATTTTTAATAGGAAAACATATTTTTTTTTTATTTTCGCTTTAATCGTGCAGAAAAGTGAAACTAATTTGAAAAAGAATTCAAATAAAACCATTAACTTTGTTGGGATCCTCTTATTGTTTCACCTTTTGTGCCGGCAGTTTCGACAGCTTTAGATTTAATAGATACATTTTGAATAATTCAAATAAAAAAATTCACTTGGTTGGTCATACTAACCAAGTGAATTTTCAGTAGCGGCTCGTGGAACATGTTAAAGGTACTTTTACAATATGGGGAGGCCCTGGCCCCCGTTTTTAAAGAAAGAAAGAACGATGAATCTTCATAGTCCAAGATTATTTTGAGTTGTAAAGTAAAGGTTCATAATATCAAACAAGCTGAAAATATGATTATGTATACTTTTGATTTATCGTGCGTTTACATTTTGTCCCAGACATGCACTAAATCTGTATCACCATTCTTCGTCCACGTAACCTCACCATCAAACAAAAAGAATTTTAAAAATTAATTAAAAATTCTTGCTGAGCTCAAAACTGGCTCCTTGGCCCCTGCTTACAACCGTTACCTTATAACGCGCATTAGAACCGCAGGGGGTGTTCCAAAAATTTTGAAAAAAAAATACAGATGGAAGCTAGTAATCCTAAAAATTTCAGCTCTTCGATTTAAGTAGAATAATATCATAGACCGATACATTACGCGTACGCGTGTGATCTTAGCTCAGGCATGACGAGATTTCCAGCGCCAACTTTGTTCGTCGTCTATTTTCATTCTTGATTTTGATTTGTGTTAATAATTGTATTTCGAATCGAATTGGTCAATGTTGATCGACTCTCGTAAACGCCGGTTGAGTATTTCTTTTTTTTTACACGTGCGTCAATTAAATCTCGTCGTATTGCGTACAATCCAGATTGTTGGATTACATAAACCAAATCTCCTAATTTATTTCCAAACGATTCGAGGAATTCCGAGCGCGATCATCGGATCAGATTCGATATCCGAGCAACAGAAAAATATGTGAAATCCACTAGCCAGAGATATCTGTGCCGGGCAATAAACCAAAGAGAAAAAATCTAAATAAACAAGATAAGCCATCGTGTGTCGCGGACTCCACCGGGTCCTCATTTCTGACTAAACTAATTGGCATCGCGGTACACCCGACTCTCTTCCGTGAGGAACGCGTTTATCTTGGTAGAAGCTTTTGTAACTTATTGTCAGCAAGAACGAAAGGTATGATACAATTTATCAACGATGGATGAGCAAAGAACAAAACTACAAAATTATTTTCACAGTCTGTATTCCTCGCGTATTGCTATAAAACGCGTGAAGCCTCCCTAAACCCTTCACGCGTTTTATAGCAATACGCGAGGAATACAGACTGTGAAAATAATTTAGTAGTTTTGTTGTTCGATAAATTCCGCTGCTAAGAAATAATATGAGTAAATTTGAGACAACCTCACTTGTTCCAGAAGCATTAAATAAATTCGATAAAGACGAAAGTAGCCTCAAATATTCAATGTGAGCATTTCTAAATAATTGAAATTTTAAAGTATACCAAAGAGAACGTTTGAGGGATGTAGAACTAAACAATCTATTTGCTAACTGCTAACACAAATTTAAGTTATGGTTGATAGTGGAAGCCCTTACTTTCTGTTACATTTTTCAAAAAAATTCACACACACGTATAATACCAACAAAGTCCATTTTATTGAAAAGTTCCTAAATTTAACCCTTTCGGCCCTGGTGGTGGCAATCGCCACCGCAACATTTACATGTCTCTACTTACTATGACAATCCATATTTTTGCTGTTTATCACTAATTAATTCCTATACTAATTAATCAAATCAGTTCAAATTTGGTATTTATGGTCTTAAGAAGCTCCCCATCAATAATAATTAACAAAAACATTTTTTTTTCAAATTTAAAAATCCAGGGCTGAAGGGGTTAAGTTATGTCTAGGTCTCCATGTAAACAAAAAAGTTGACATTTTACATACGATTGAATCTGTACAGATAGGTATTTTTTAAATGATAATTGCGTTTCGAGATGATATTCTATTATTTAAATTAACGATTGTCTCCAAATTACACCGACCCGTCGTGTTTTAGGCCGATCTCGCTCGTCGAGGCGCGCGTGGGCAGCATTTCGCGTAATAGGACAGCAGTTGCTCACATCGCGTTATATGCAGATATGTAGGCTCTCCTTCGTCATGTTTATTACCACATGAGCCCCACGACACACCTTGTCACATATCACGGCTCGACTCGGCCGGTCATTACCGTCGAAATATGACCGAAGGTTGCTTATTAGGACTACTACTAATCGAAAATGAAATTTATTTTGTTAATGAAATTGCTTGTTAAATTCGTCTCGTAGGTTTTGATTTGAAATCTTTATCAATCCATTACTTTCAATTGTACTCAAGCGAGTACAATAAACATAATGGACTTTAGTCACAATTAGTGCCTATATCAGTTAGTCATTTGTAAGAAATAAAACTCCCTTAAAGTAGAGCCAAAATGGGTTTTTTTTTCCGAAATAATCATCAAATTTGGTTAAAAAGTCAATGAGTTATGTGCGAAAAACCTTAAAATGCACCCATAACTTGGTGCCAAATCGTCGTAGGAACTCCGTTCCTTGAGTCCTGCATAGGGAATTGATCAAATCCTAATGCCTTTACGGTGGATCGAGTCGACAAAATTTTTCCAACTCCGTAGACATCGTCAAAGTTGGACATGCTTTCCTGAAAAAACTTTCTGTTTCACAGGGGTACTAGAGGGGGGCGAAAGGGGTTACGCTTAAGATCGCATGCATGACTTCAAAGTTTTTCACCCTCAAAAATTCATCAAAATCGATTGAAAACACGTCGAGTTATGGCGGTTTGAAAATGGTTGAAATTTCACGAATTTCAAGTGTTTAATTTTTTTTCTTCTGCAGTATACATGTTTTTCCTTTAAAAAAATTGCAATTTTGTTCAATAGTTTTAAAAGAAAGCCGCATAATAAACATTCAACACCATTGGGTTACTGAAAAATTAACAGAAAATGTAAAAATTACATTTTTATCCAATTTCAAAGATCTTAAAATATTGATTTTGAAATTTGAAATTCCATAACTACCGAACCCGTTATCTGATTTTGGTGAGGCTAACGACAAAATGTGCCAAACTTAGTCAATTTAAAGTTGATTGAGAAATATATTCGTAGAATCAACGTAAAACACCAAAATTTCACGTCTTCAAAGTTCGAAGATTTTAAAATCGCGATTTTTATTTTCAAAATTGTACAACTTCCGAACCCGTTATGCGATTTTGATGATTCTAACGTCGAAATGTGGCAAATTAAGTGTAATTTTAGAACAGGTCACGAAGTTTTCTCGAGAAATTAATATAAAATGCTAAAATTTGATTTTTTTCCAATTTCAAAGATCTTAAAATATGGATTTTGAAATTTGAAATTCCACATCTTCCGAACCCGTTATCCGATTTTGGTGATGAAAACAACAAATTGTTCCAAACTTAGTCGATTTCAAGTTGATTGAGAAATATCTTCGTAGGATCAACGTAAAACATCAAAATTTCATGTCTTCGAAGTTCAAAGATTTTAAAATCGCGATTTTGATTATTTTTAAAATTACACAACTGCCGCGCGCGTTTTTCGATTTTGATGATTCTAACGTCAAAATGTGGCAAATTAAATATAATTTTAAAAAAGATCACAAAATTCTCTTGAAATTAATATAAAATGCAAAAATTTCATTTATTTCAAGTATAAAGATTTTCAAATCTCGATTTTGAATTTTGAAATTGCACAACTGTCGCACGCGTTATCCAATTTTGATGATTCTAACATCAAAATGGTGCAAATTAAGTGTAATTTTAAAACAGATCACGAAATTCTCTCGAGAAATTAACAGAAAATGCAAAAATTTAATTTTTTCCAATTTCAAAATCTCGATTTTGAAATTTGAAATTCCACAACTTCCGAACCCGTTATCCGATTTTGGTGATGCTACCGACAAAATGTTCCAAACTTAGTCCATTTCAAGTTTATTGAGAAAAATCTTTGTAGAATCAACGTAAAACATAAAAATTTCACGTCTTCAAAGTTCGAGGTTTTTAAAATCGCGATTTTGATTTTCAAAATTCCACAACTTCCGAATCCGTAATTTGATTTTGATGATTCTTACATCAAATGTGGCAAATTAAGTGTAATTTTCAAATAGGTGACGAAATTTTCTCAAAAAATTAATAGAAAATGCACAAATTTCATTTTTTTCAATTTCAAAGATCTTAAAATCTCGATTTTGAAATTTGAAATTCCACAACTTCCGATTTTGGTGATGCCAACGACAAAATGTGCCAAACTTAATCAATTTAAAGTTGATTGAGAAATATCTTCGTAGAATTAACGTAAAACACCAAAATTTCACGTCTTCAAAATTTGAAGATTCTAAAATCGCGATTTTGATTTTCAAAATTGAACAACTGCCGCACGCGTTGTCCAATTTTGATGATTCTAACGTCAAAATGTGGAAAATTAAGTGTAATTTTAGAACAGGTCACGAAACTTTCTCGAGAAATTAATATAAAATGCAAAAATTTCATTTTTTTCCAATTTCAAAGATCTTAAAATATCTATTTTGAAATTTGAAATTCCACAACTTCCGAACCCGTAATCTGATTTTGGTGATTCCAACGACAAAAGGTGCTAAATTTAGTCAATTTAAAGTTGATTGACTAATATATTAGAAAAATCAACGTAAAACATCAAAATTTCACGTCTTCAAAGTTCGAAGATTTTAAAATCGCGATTTTGATTATTTTTAAAATTGCACAACTGCCACGCGCGTTTTTCAATTTTGATGATTCTAACGTTAAAATGTGGCAAATTAAGTGTAATTTAAAAACGGATCACAAAATTCTCTTGAAATTAATATAAAATGCAAAAATTTCATTTATTTCAAGCATAAAGATTTTCAAATCTCGATTTTGAATTTTGAAATTGCATAACTGCCGAACGCGTTATCCGATTTTGATGATTCTAACGTCAAAATGTGGCAAATTAAGTGTAATTTTAAAACAGGTCACAAAATTTTCTCGAGAAATGAACGGAAAAAGCAAAAATTTTCTTTTTTCCAATTACAAAGATCTTCAAATATCGATTTTGAAATTTAAAATTCCACAACTTCCGAACCCGCTATCCGATTTTGGTGATGAAAACGACAAAATGTTCCAAACTTAGTCAATTTAAAGTTGATTGAGAAATATCTTCGTAGAATCAACGTAAAACATAAAAATTTCACGTCTTCGAAGATTTAAAAATCGCCATTTTGATTTTCAAAATTGTACAACTTCCGAACTTGTTATGCGATTTTGGTGATGCCAACGACAAAATGTGCCAAACTTAGTCGATCTCAAGATGATTGAGAAATATCTTCGTAGAATCAACGCAAAACACCAAAATTTCACGTCTTCAAAGTTCGAAGATTTTAAAATCACGATTTTGATTTTCAGAATTGGACAACTGCCGCACGCGTTATCCGATTTTGATGATTCTAACGTCAAAATGTAGCAAATTAAGTGTAATTTAAAAACGGATCACAAAATTCTCTTGAAATTAATATGAAATGCAAAAATTTCATTTATTTCAAGCATAAAGATTTGAAAATATCGATTTTGAATTTTGAAATTGCATAACTGTCGCACGCGTTTTCCGATTCTGATGATTTCGATGTCAAAATGTGCCAAATTTAGTGCAATTTAAAAGTTGTTTGAGAAATATTCTTGTAGAATTAACTTAATACATCAAAATTTTAGATTTTAAAATCACGAATTTGATTTTCAAAATTGCACAATTGCCGCACCCTTTGTCCGATTTTAGTGATTCTAACGACAAAATATGGCAAACTAACTTAGTCAATAAAAAGGTTGGTGAAGAAATATTTCCGTAGAATCAACGAAAAATGTCAAAACTTCACGTTTTCAAAATTCGAAGATTTTAAAATCACGAATTTGATTTTCAAAATTGCAGAATTGCCGCACGCAATGTTCGATTTTTGTGATTCTAATGGCAAAATATAACTTAGTCAATATAAAGGGTAGTGAAGAAATATTTTCGTAGAATCAACGAAAAATGTAAAAATTTCACGTTTTCAAAATTTGAAGATTTTAAAAACATGAATTCGATTTTTAAAATTGCACAATTGCCGCACGCATTGTCCAGTTTTTGTGATTCTAACGACAAAATATGGCAAACTAACTTGGTAAATCAAAAGGTTGGTGAAGAAATATTTCCGTAAAATTAACGAAAAATGTCAAAATTTCACGTTTTCAAAAGTTCGAATTTTTTTATTTGCAGAAGTTTCAAATGATCGAAACATCAAAATATGGATAATTTGGTGTAATTTTAAAACGGATTCAACAATTTTTTCGATAAATTAACACAAAATAATAATAATAATAAACTTAAAATTTGAACATTTTTTCGATAAATTAACACAAAATAATAATAATATTAAACTTAAAATTTGAACATTTTTTCGATAAATTAACACAAAATAATAATAATACACTTAAAATTTGGAACAAAAAAATAAACGCCAATTATCTTTAGAACGCCTTAATTAATGTTTATCTTTAAAAAATGTGAATTTAATTTCTTTATTATGTATTTCCCTGTAATTGGACTCTGTATGTCTGTTGGGATAATAAACTTATTATTATTATTATTATTATTGCTATTATTAAAACTGATAATCGTAGCCATGATCTGTTTATGACATTATTTATTTCTCGGAAGAATAGTCTTGATAAAAAAATGTAGAAATTTTTATTTCTAAAAAATTCTCAAAACAGGGGAGTTTTTTTGAGCAAACTGGCGATTTTTGGCCCAATTTTGGCCCAAAATGGTTGCGATTAACCTCGATGTCATCCACCCAAGAAATACGTTCTAAATAATATGAAAAACGGTTGCAGGCGGAGTTTTTCATAAAGAAGCACGTTTTTAAATTATGTGCAGGATTTTTTTTTTAATTTTTATTTTTTAAAGGAAGGAGGTGATGGAACTGTGGGGTTAAGGAGAGTGAATGATTGGCGTCAGCTACTACGCCAACAGGATTTGGTCAGCATTATTCTCGATGAGAAAGAAACTGTCAAAATGAAGAATGTAATAAAATAATATTTAATTATAACCCATTTTTCCCGATGGGTCGATGAGTTCTTTAGCTCGCCCACGCGTCCAATCTCAATAAATTCCGTGCCCATGATGTTGCGGCTCTCCTTCTCGCTCTTTTTCCAAAAGGAGAAGGCGAGAGAAAGAGAAATAAAGGGCGGCAGCGGCAGCGTCGAGGAGGATAATAAATAATTTGACGAAACGCAGGCAATAATATTTACAAGTAACCGGTCGCCAACATGCCAAGCCTATACAACAAAATTATGACACCACATTTTAACAGTTACACATTATCCGCTAGCATGAACCGTCTATATACATATCAATATTCCGCACTTGTAAATATTGCTATGCGCGATAAATTATTATAACCACTTGTGCGCATGCATTATTAACATCAACAACTCGGAGTGTACTTATTTATTAATTTCGTACGTACACACACATTTTAGTGCCCACATGTTGGTACACCCACGAGCCTCCTTTCAATTCAACGACACGGTCCATTCACGACTTGTTTAATAACACGTAATTCACACTTTATACTTTAAATTGTTAATATGCAATTTACTTGTACGAATGTCAATTGTAGTTTTAGTGCCTTATTTAACCGGTTGAGTCGCGGCGCGATCCAGCAGTTGAGATTTTGTGTCGAAAAATGTCATTGCATTTTGAACGGTGTGGACAACTGACGGTGTACCTAACCTTACCTGAATTACAAGCGTTATCGCGCCGATTGGTATTTTTCGATGCAAAATGAGACGAGCGCTATCGCGCCGCTCGGGCAATCGATACAGACAAGCGGCGTTTTTCGAACGTCAGGGATCCAAAAAGTTGAGATACTTTCCCAGACAAGGGCGTTTCCAACCATCTAGTCTAGGGGGGGTAATAAAAAAAAAAGATAAACAAACTGGCGCTTCCGCTCTCATACACCCAGTGGCTAAAAACTATTTTTTACTCGTTTTTTAGACGTTTCCAGTCGATCTAAGCACTATTTACGACTAAAGTTATTTAGCATATCTTCGTTCCTGGAAGTCCCACAAAAAAATGTTATATGCAAAAAAAACTCCTGAACGCATCACCAGATTTTGAAAATTCTTGGTGCAATGTGTTGTTCACTCATCGAATAGATGCAGATAAAAATAAAAAAAAAATCGTCGTTCAATTGTTTGAAAGGACGGCCACATTTTGAAAATTCATCCAGCAAAGTGTTACCCGTCGTTCTTTTTTTGAGGATAACTCGTGTAACGGATAATCTGATTTTGAAAATTCTTCCGGCAAAGTATTGTGCTCACTGAATTGATGCAGATAAGATAAAACATTAAATTCGTCGTTCATTTTTTTGCGCTTTTGAAAGCATAACTCTTGAACAAAATGGCAGATATTAAAAATTCTTTCAGAAAAGTGTCATTTTTGACAGTTGGAAATTGTGGCTTTTGGCAGTTGAAAATTGCCATTTTTAGCAGTTGAAAATATAAGTTTTTGGTTGTTGAAAATGAACAATTTTGGCATTTCAAGATTGTAGTTTTTGGGGGTTGACAATTGTCATTTTTGGTAGCTCAAATTATTTTTGGCAGTTGAAAATAGCCAAAAAATGGTCATTTTTGCCAGTAAGCAGATGGTCATTGTAAGCAGATAAAAATTACAGTTTTTGACAGTTGAAACGGTAATTGATTGCAGTTGAAAATTTATCATTTTTCACAGTTGGGAATTGTAGTTTTTGGCAGTTGAAAATTGCCATTTTTACCAGTTGAAAATATAAGTTTTTGGTTGTTGAAAATGATCAATTTTGGCATTTCAAGATTGTAGTTTTTAGAGGTTGAAAATTGTCATTTTTTGTAGCTCAAAATTATTATTTTTGACAGTTAAAAGTAGCCGTCGTTAAATTTGTAATTTTTGTCGCGATTTTGATATTTTAAATTGCACACCTGCCGAATGCGTCGTCCGATTTTGATGATTTAAACACGTCAAAATGTGGCAAATTTAGTGTAATATTAAAACGGATTACAAAACATTTTCGTAAAATTAACACAAAATGCAAAAATCTCACTTTTTGAAATCTAAATTTCGATTTTTGAAATTGCACACCTACCGAACGCGTTGCCCGATTATAATTATTAAAACTTCAAAATATGTCGAATTTAGTGTTATTTTAAAATGGATTCATATATTTTCTCGCGAAATTAACGCAAAATGTAAAAAATTGCATTTTTTTTAATTTACAGAATTTAAAAAAACGCTATTTTAATTTTTGGAATTTTACACCTGCCGAATGCGTAGTCCGATTTTAATTATTTAAACGTCAAAATATGGCAAATTTACTGTTATTTTAAAACGGATTACAATATTTTCTCGTGAAATTAACACGAAATGCAAAATTGCAGTTTTTAAATTTCCAAGATTTTGATTTTTTTAAATTGCACTACTGCCGCACGCATTGTTCAATTGTGATAATTTAAACTTCAAAATATGGCAAATTTTATGTAATTTTATTACGGGTTACGAAATTTTCTCTTGACATTAACACAAAATGCAAAAATTGCATTTTTTTAATTTTCAACATTTTAAATTTTGAACCGAGGACGAGATTTGTAAAATTTTTTCTTCAAAGTCTTATACTCATCCGGAAGATGTAGAAAAATGTCTCGACTGATGGAAAAAGAATATTACTCAGTAGAGGATTATATCAATTGCAAATGATTTTGTTCTTGTTTTCTGTGACGTATTCAATTAGCTGTAGAATTTGATTTTGTTGTGATGTCCTTTGTTATAATTTGTCATGTACTATATCTAAATTTGAATAAAATAAAAAAAAAGAACCAAAAAATTAAATTTGTTCAATAGTTTTTCGGGTTTCACAGGATAACTCTTCAACGTATGACCAAATTTGGCAAATTCTTCCAGGAAAGTGTTGTACTCATCGAATGGATGCAGATAAGACCAAAAAATTAAATGTTTCCTTCAATTGATTTCTGGTTTTTGAGGATAACTCTTGAACAGATGATCGAATTTGGGAAATTCTTCCAGCAAAGTCGAATAGATGCAGTTAAGACCAAAAAATTAAATTTGACGTATAATTGTTTTCTGGTCTTTAAGGACAACTCTTGAACGGATAAACATATATTGAAAAATCTTTCAGCAAAGTATGTGTATATAAAAAAAGAAGAATTGCTCAATAGTTCTGCGGTTTTAAGAAGATAGCTATTGAACAAAATGGTCGATTTTAAAAATTCCTCCTGAAAAGTATTTCTACTCATCGAATAAATGTACAGGACCAAAAAAAATCATTTATTTAAGATAACTTGTAAACGGATGACCAAATTTGGCAAATTCTCTCAGCAAAGTGTTGTACTCGCCGAATAGATGCAGATATGATAGAAAAAAATAAATTTGTAGTTTTTTCAGGATAATTCTTGAACGAAAGGAAAGATTTTGCAAATTCTTTAAGATAAGATAAGAGTTGGTCTTTTGCATTGTAATTACAATGCGAGACACGTCAAAATAAAGAGTAACTTAGGTCAACTAACAAACCATTACACACAATAAACTCAAATAAAATAACTTAAAAATAACTTACCACAACTCAACGTTTTAAATCTTCTAATTTTTCATTTTTTTTCTTTCGGTAGTCATTAAAGAGATATAGATAAGATAAAAAATGATTTTCCGTTTTTAACCAAAAATAAGTTTTAAATTCTTAAAGTACTACACTATGCGCCACTATAGTGGCTTTTGCGGATGAGATTTTCAAATTGAACTCTGCCGTACAGAGAAACAGCCTCGTGCAAAATTCAGCCGTGCCTACGAGGTTAAGGAGATGTAGATAAGGTTACAAAATACAATTCGTCGTTTGATTGATTTCCGTGGACGAAGAACGTCATTACAGATTTAATGCGGGCTATTTTTCGTCTTTATTTTATTTTTTTGTGCTTCTTCTGATCGATTTTTCTTTCCTAAAAAATGAGACGGTGAGATATATTGTGTGTGCTAACTGGCTCTACCGTCGAAATTTTCCTAGAGCCGCTACTGCTCCGGGCACAAGTTTAAGTATTATTTTTTTAGAGCAAACGTACTTCAACTTATATGTAAAAATTGGGCTTTTCACTGTTGTACTAATTATTTTAAAATACTAATAGCTCACGAAGATATGACAGTACAAAATTATTTGTACCGTTTTTTTTTACCCACTGTGCATTATTATATTATATGTTAAGTGGCTCTACCATCCAAATGTTCCACGAGCCGCCACTGCATACACCTGTTCCATGAAATCTCCCTATCCTTTTCCAACGTTTTAAAGCCTTAGAAAAATTTGCCGGTTATATTATTTGTTTGGAATATGGAATATCGGTAATTTTAAACAATAAAAATAGAAAATTTCTTAGGGGGGGTAATTACCCGATTACCCCCCCTTTGAAACCGCCACTGTTCCCAGATAGTTTAGTTTAGTTTATTTTCAGTGCAAATGTACATTCAATGGGTGGGTCAATACAGGAAGAAATGTGATTAAAATCAGATTCAGGTTTTCGTCAAAAATTAAAAATCGCAAATTTTAATTGAATCCGACTAATTTACACATAAGGAGCACAAATTTGCAAACCGCGTTCGATTTGGATCCTTCGTTCAGCCGCTGCGAACTTTAAAAATCTGAAATAATCGAATTTTTTTTCTAAATTTTCTAAAATTCTCAAACTGACTTGCCAACTTTTTTGTTATATAAAATAGCTGAAACTGTTTAACGTCAATTGATTTACCTCGTTCTTATGATGAAAAAAGGTACATTTGAATGGTCTACGATGGTTATTAAAAAAGTTAATTTTTTCGATTTTTTCCAATTTCCAGTTTTCTTTGCTGACGCGCCACTGGCTTCAAATTGACATTTGTTTTTGCGTAAATACATTTTCTGATGGGTCTTGATGAGATATTGACAGTGACGTATAGACACTCTGAAAACTTTCTTCAGGAAATCATTTAAAATGCAATTTTTGAGCAAAATTTACAAGGGAATTTTTTTATTTTTTAATGATTTTATATATTATAAAAAAATATAAACCAAGGCTGATTCTACAGGTGGACTAGTGATTAGATACACACACACACACACACATACATTTATATTTTAGTATGTTCATGTGTGTGTGTGTGTGTAAAGAAACATTGGGGCCGTTTTACGGCGAGTAAAAGTGGTTTGAGTGAACGTAGCAGGTTTATCAATACCAAGTTCATTAAACTAATTTATGGATAGTCGCTATCAAGGCCCGGTCCTGATTAAACCCACCATTGGGCAATTTTGACGGGAATGTCTCTATTTATTGCTATATTTATATGTGTACCGATAGCTGATAACGACGAGCGCACACATACCCGAGGAGCACCTGTTAAAATTTACAGTTAAACAAGGAACCGGAGAGAGAAAAATATAATGATAAGTTTGATCGCGTAGCGAGTCGTCAATGACACCGGACAACCTCCAGTGCTAGTCCTAAGGACGTGACATTTATCAAAATTCACGCCGGTGACAATTTTTCCACAAATAACGTCTAACGTCCACGTCTGCTGGATTTGAAAAACCTTGGTACAACTTGTTTGTTACCGGTATAAATTTGACAAATATAATACATCACGGTTTTATTACGTACGTCCGAAATTTATTACTTAATGGCAATGTAATTCCATCTAGAAAATAATATGTAAAATGCAGGGAAGATCTTAAAGGCATATTTATTATTCATATTCAAGTAACTGTATCCGCTTGAGACGGTATGCTGCAAAATGATCAAACTCAGTTTACTCAAAAACTAAAGCGATTTTGATAAAACTTATTCCATATAACTTGTTCATTTTGGCATTCTCTACAATTATTACTACATAAAATTGCTGTAACTATTATCGTTTTATAATTATAAACCAAAAATTAAAAAAAAAATAATAAATTTTTTTCTCGAATAAAAATGATTTTATGAAAAATGTTTTCAAGCAAAAGGTGTTCATTTCTTTGTGGTCTTCAAAGATCGTTTAAATGTTTTTGTGATATTTTTTATATTTAAGAAAATATTGGCAAAAAACAAAAAAAACAGTTAAGGAAAACGCCCACTTCCGGTGTACGAAATTTTACCAAAAGCTTTTCAGGTCTTCAAATTATCAAATAAGACGGTTGCTCAAAGTTTCATATTAATTGCTCTATTAGTTTTTGAGATACAGCGCGCACAGACAGACAGACACACACACACACAGACACACACACAGCCACACACACACCAGACACAATTTTTTTTACAGAAATTGTTGAAATGGCATCTAGGGACCCCAAAACGTAAATTTCCGTAAAAAAAAATTTTGAAAAAATAATCACGATCTCGTACTTCGTAACGGAGAAAGTAAAAATTATAATAATGGTTTACGTCTAATATATTTATACAATAATATTAAAATTCGCAAGAAATAATTCACATGACATATTTTGAATAATGCGTCTTTACATGTAACCAACGAAAATTATCCGAACTTCGCTTTAACAAAAAAGGCTGCGCTTGAAAACCAATTTTGATGACAAAAAACTAACTTTTTTGCAGACATTGCTGGGAATTTCAAATTTATTTCGACAGACGCTTTAAATTTTGACACATAAGTTTTGAATACCGTGTCTTCAAAACAACCCAAACAAGATTATTCGAACTTCACAGTAAAAAAATTTAAGCCAAATTTTTATGACAAATAATGAACTTTTTCCAGAAACTGTTTTCGGAATTCCATATTTACTTCAACAGATGCTTGAAATTTTGATCGATACATCTTGAATAATGAGTCTTTACAATTATCTAGAGAAAATTATTCGAACGTCACAGTAACGAAAATGGCTCCGCAAGAAGTCGACCAAAAATTAACTTTTACCATAAATTGCTCCGGAAGTTCTACATTGATTCTGCCAGAAGCTTCAAATTTTGACAGCTACGTTTTGAATAAGGCATCTTTATAATTTTACAATTACCCAACGAAAATTATCCAACCATCGCTTTAATAAATTTGAAAAAAATTTGATGACCAAAAACTCACTTTTTGCAGAAATTTCTGTGGGAATTTCAAATTTATTTCGACAGACGCTTTAAACTTTGACACATACGTATCTTTACAACGAGTGTGTCAAGTTAAAATAATAATAATAGTTTTATTAACGGGTAACCCCTTTTTACAGTATTTACAATTTGTACATAAACAATACTTAAAATATGCTACTTAAATTTATAATACAATTATTACACTATGACACAATAATACATAGGTATGTGATTGTAGAGTTGGAAGGTTCTGATAGTTCTGAATAGAGTTCTCAATTCCTTTCGATGTATCTAGAAGTACTATCAACTTTTAAAAAAGAGTTCTGAAAAAATTAAGCTGTCAGGAATTTTTTGAAAAATGGGGTGCCGACTTGACACCGTACCGCAACATTGTTATCGAATAGTTGTGAACAAGTTTCAAGATGTGTTTGAACTAGTACTATAGTTCCTGATACTTTTAAAAAATAGTTCTGTCGAATTTCCAGAGATAAAAATTTTCAAAGTTGGAAATTCGAAATATTCAAATTCATATTACTGGTTGAATATAAATATTTATAACTATGGAGAGAACTCGCAAAGAACTATGGGAAACACCAATCAGAACTATCCGGAACTATCAAAAATATTTTTTTGAAAAAAGTCGCAAAGCAAAAAAAAATATTGAGAGTTCTATGAGTTCTGAGTTATTTTCTATTTCTACTTATAGAGTACAATAATTATTTCTAATAAACAAATTCGATACAATCACGATTTATGGCATTTTTAAATAAAGTTAAAATTCGAAAATCGAAAATTTAATTTTGAAAATACCTATTTCATGTCATTTAATCGCAATTAGCCATTAGAATTTTCGTTAGTAGTTCTTGAGTGCATAATAACACATAAGTCAAACCAGAATTTCGAGAACTATTAAAAAAAAAATTAAAATTTCAATTTTCGAATTTTAAATTTATTTAAAAATGCCATAAATCGTGATTGCATCGAATTTGTTTATAAGAAGGAATTATTGCACAATAAGTAGAAACAGAAAATTGACTCAGAACTCCCGGAACTCTCAATTTTTACTTTCTCCGTTACGAAGTACGAGAAAGTATTGTGATCGTGATTTTTTTTTCAAAAATTTTTTTTACGGAAATATCCGTTTTGGGGTCCCTAGATGCCATTTCAACAATTTCTGGAAAAAAATTTTTGTGTCTGTGTGTGTGTGTGTGTGTGTCTGAAACTGAAAAGCTTTTGGTAAAATTTCGTACACCGGAAGTGGGTGTTTACCTTAACTGTTTTTTGTTTTTTGCCAATATTTTCTTAAATATGAAAAATATCACAAAAACATTTAAACAAACATTGAAGACAACAAAGAAATGAACATCTTTTGTTTGAAAACATTTTTCATAAAATCATTGCTATTCGAGAAAAAAAATTATTAATTTTTTTTCAATTTTTGGTTTATAATTATGAAATGATAATAGTTACAGTAAATTTGTGTGAATAATAATTGTAGAGAATACCAAAATGAACAACTTCTAAAGAATAAGTTTTTTTCGAAATCTCGTTAGTTTTTGAGTAAACCGAGTTTTTGAATTTCAAGTATAATTTTTCCATGTTTCATAATTTTGACGTTTTAAACGTCAGTTTCATCCGAGTTTACGCAACGCTCGTACATTTAAAATATGATTTCAATAAACCATGAAAACGTAAATATAAATGGCTATGATACCATCAAGTCGGAGAAAGTAACATGATGGCCACATCACCATTTTTTTTTCTTTCCGGACTTTTTTTTTCAAAATATTGATTTTTTTAATAGTTCCCGGAGTTCTGATTTGACTTATGGGATGTACTCAAGGAGTTCTGACGAAAACTCTAATGGCAAATTGAGGTTAAATGACAGGAAATAGGTATTTTCAAAATTAAATTTTTTATTTTCGAATTTTAAATTTATTCAAAAATGCCATAAATCGTGATTGTATCGAATTTGTTTATAAGAAGGAATTATTGCACTCAATAAGTAGAAACAGAAAATTAACTCAGAACTCCCAGAACTCTCAAATTTTTTTCTGTCCGGACTTTTTTTTTCAAAATATTGATTTTTTTTAAATACTTCTCGGAGTTCTGATTTGACTTATGAGTAGTACTCAAGGAGTTCTAACGAAAACTCTAATGGCAAATTGCGATTAAATGACGGGAAATAGGTATTTTCAAAATTAAATTTTTTATTTTCGAATTTTAAATTTATTTAAAAATGCCGTAAATCGTGATTGTATCCAATTTGTTTATTAGAAAGAATTATTGTACTCAATAAGTATAAATAGAAAATTAATTCAGAACTCATAGAACTCTCAATTATTTTTTGGCTTTGCGACTTTTTTCATCACTTGCATCATTTTCATGAACTATCAGTATTTTCTTCCTGATTGGTGTGATGTCACTTTCATCACTTAATAGTTCTTGATGAGATTCTGGTATAAAATAAGTACCGTGTAAATGGAGAGATAGGTGTATATAAAAAAAAACATTTGTTAGAAGTGTCTTTGGATGAATTTTATCGAAAAGTGTGAAATATCTCACTGTTTTACAAGAATATTAGTAGCAGCTCGTAATCATCGACTTCCTCTGCAGACATTTCATTGAAATTTCGCCAATGGGGACGCGAAGTGAGCCGTAACCGGTGTTTACCGCCGTCGTCGTGTGTTTTTATAAAATTGGCGCTCGATCGGACATGAATCATTATTATCCCACCGCGAAATAATTAACGTTGGACGAATTGAAGTGGCGCAATGGCGGTTTTCATCACGATCTTCCACAAGAAACAAGACTAAAAAGCACCAGCCGGAGAGGACTTTTGATCGAGTGCGTGGATAATCCGTTGCGACACCGCGACAAATCTGGCCGAAGCATGTGGGACGCCGGGGCCATTAGGGCCCGCGGGCGCTCCACGAAAAGCGCTGATGTCCCCAACGTCACCTGTGTCACGGGTAATTGATACATCTATCCGGGCAATCGATCAATAGAAAACCGTTAAATAAAATCCACATGATTAACCATCCCGACCATTAGAAAAGAGCCACGGCGCAAAACAAAAGGCGAAAATATTTTTAATTAAAAGTTCATTTCACGGCTATTAAGTGATTCGAAAAAGATAAATGCCACGAGGTGTACAAACAGCAGTATATTAGGTTTGAAATCCAATGTCTATATCGTAAATATCTGAACGGTTGTGCAACAACGTGCGCGGTGATAGTTTATTTATGGCCTGCCGTTTCTTCCGCGTGTTCAGCTTCAAGGCCAGTTGGCAGCTTTTGGAGACCGCGAAAGCCATTTGTATGGATGACTGATAACCGCGATTACCTCGTATTCCATCCAAGGCCTCGCCAAACACCAAACACCTACACCCCGATACTACTAATTAGATATTTTCGAAACCGCGCGCATTATTTCGCGATGGTCGGTCGTTAGGCCGAAATTTTTGCGAAACGCTTCTTGGAATGTAATCGACTTTATTTTGCAATCAGGAAGGCGTTATATCTTATCGGTTGGTTTTTTTTTTGGGTAACGTTGATCGTTATCTTCGGTTCAATTGTTGCGTGTAAAGAAGAACCCCTGCGAGAAATGAGATTGAAAGTTTGATATATCGCGCGGGCAAGGTGTGATAAAAAAAATGGTGATGTGGCCATCATGTTACTTTCTCCGATTATTTGATGGTATAATAGTTATTTATGTTTATAGATTCATTCATTATTTTCAATTTAAATCATATTTTAAATCGAGAGTTTCACATGATCGAATAGTAATGACGTTTGAAACGTCAAATTTTTTTTTTTTTTTTTTTAAAAAAGGAAAGATGATTGACAGGAGTTCGGGTTAGGGAATCGGGGATGATAGGAACTTGGCTTAGCCAGCTAGGGCATTCAGCCACAACCAATTTATAGTAGTAATATTCATATTTAAATGAAATGGGGACAAACACTAGACACCCAGGGACCCGTACGGCCATTTTTCGTGTTGAAAAAGTGACCGTCCGGACGGGACTCGAACCCGCACCAACGGGGTCCAGAGGCCGGACCTCTACCCACTAGACCACCGCGGCCCCGAAACGTCAAAATATGAAAGGTAAAAACGACAAATTATTTTTTAAATCTTTACCGTAAGTTTACTGAAAAACTAAAAAAAAATGAAAAAGATTTCTACAAATAGTCCTAAAAAGATCTAATAAAAATTCTGAACAAGAAAGTCTTGAAAATGATTTCTAAAAATAATAATCCTAAAAAAACCAATAAAAGCCCTGAACAAGAAAGTTCTGAATAAGATTTCTAAAAATAGTCCTAATTAAAAAGTTATAAAAACCTAATCAACGTCCTGAACAAGTCCCGATAAAAAAGTCTTGATAGAAAGTTCTGGAAAAAGAGTCCTGACAAAAAAATGTCTTGAAAAACATGTCCTTCAAAAAGACCAGAAATAAAGTCTTAAAAGAAAGTCATGAAAAAAGAGTTCTGACACAAAAAGGTCCTGAGAAAAAGTCCTTAAGTCTTAAAAAAGAGTATTGGTAAAAAAATGTGAAAATTAGTTGTGAAAAAAGTACTGCAAAAAGATTCCCGAAAAATTAAGGCTTCATATAAAACACCAGAAATAAATGTCTATAAAAAAATCCCGATAGAAGTCCGAAAAAGAGTCCCAAAAAAGTCCCGAAGGAAAGTCCTGAAAAATCTCCTGAAGAAAGTCTTGAAAAAGCCCCGAAAGAGAGTCCCTGAAAAAATGTCCTGTAATAACAGTCTTGAAAAAAAGTTATGTAAATAACATCGTAAAAAAAATCCTAAAAAAAACATTTTTCTGCAGCCGTCCCAAAAATAAAACTTTCGGTACGATTTATTAAATCGAAAGTACCACTTTACATAAATCGTTCCGAAGGTTGTTATTTTCGGTACGATTTTGCTTCACTTTCGGAACGATTTCTATACTTTCGGGACGATTTTGCGTATATATCTAGGCGGCCTTGACAAAAACATGAACTTCGTATTTAATTATGACAGCGCTTGTCACATAACATTCGTGTGTGTTTTGGGTTTTTTAACATAAAAAAACGGCTGCAGAAAAAATATTGTACGTAACTCGTTCCAAAAGTGATTTTACGGGATTCGCAGGATTCTTCCTACTCATCCCGTAAAATATCACTTTCGAAACTTGTTACGTAAATTACTATTCTAAAAAAAACCCGAAAAATTTCTGAAGAAATTGTCCGGAAAAAATTATTACTTTAAAAATGTCTGTAACGGAGGAAAAAAAAATCCCTAAAAAATCATTCTGAAAAAAGCAATGAAGATAATTTTGAAAAGAATCCTGAAAAGAAGTCCTGAACAAGATTACTAACCTCTTGTTCGAAAAAGTCCTGGAGGAACAGTCCTGGAAATAAAGTCGTGAGAAAGAGTATTGACAAAAGCCGTGAAAGAAAAGTCCTAAAAAATAGTGTTCATACAAAATACGAGAATTAAATGTCCCGAAAAAGAGTCCTAAAAAGTCCTGAAATAAGTCCTAAAAATCAGACAGAGTTCTGATGAAATATCACAAAAAATTGTCCTGTAAAAACAGTCTTGAAAAATTGCTCAGAAAATAACAAAATTAACAAAAAAAAAATCTGAAAAAAGAAGCATTGTAAAAAATCCTTAAAATGGTCGTTAAAAAGATCTGAAGAACGATATTAAGAAAACACTTAACATTTTTATACCACTTTTATTTTACTTTACGTGACTAGTTTCAATTACACAGTAATCATTATCAAACTGAGTACTTAAAATACGAAATACAAAGGTATATATACTAAAATTAGAACGCTTGTTCTAGAAGGGTCCCCCCTTCTTACTTTTGCTCAAAAGTTGCGTTAGAAATGATTTCCTGAAGAAACCACTGATTCGATTCGCAGTTTCTATACTCCTATGTAAAGACCTCATCAAGACCCATCAGAAAATGCACTTGCGCAAAAACAAATGTCAATTTAAAGCTCGTGGCGCGTTCGCAAAGAAAACTCGAAATTGGAAAAATTTAAAAAAATCAACTTCTTTAATAACCATCATAGACCATTCAAGTGTAACTTTCTTTCATCAAAAGAACGAGGTAAATCAATTGTGGTTAAACAGTTTCAGCTATCTTATATAACAAAAAAGTTGGCAAGTCAGAATTTTAGAAAATTTAGAAAAAATCGATTATTTCAGACTTTGAAAGTCCGCAACGGCTGAACGAAGGCTCCAAATCGAACGCAGTTTGCAAATTTCTGCTCCTTGTGTGCAAATTAGCCGGATGCAATTAAAATTGGTGATTTTTAATTTTTGACGAAAACCTGAAAAACTGCCCGAGGTCCCCCCTTCTTACTTTTGCTCAAAAATTGCGGAAAGTGGAACATTTTTTATCGGAAGAACGAGGTAAATCAATTGGCGTTAAACAGTTTTAGCTATCTTATATAACAAAAAAGTTGGCGAGGCAGTTTGAGAATTTTAGAAAAAAGTTGATCATTTCAGACTTTGAAAGTCCGCAACGGCTGAACGAAGGATCCAAATCGAACGCGGTTTGCAAATCTGAGCTACTTGTGTGCAAATTAGCCGGATGCAATTAAAATTGGTGATTTTTAATTTTTGATGAAAACTTGAAAAACTTCCCGGGGTCCCCCCTTCTTACTTTTGCTCAAAAATTGCATTTAAAATGATTTCTTGACGAAACCACAGGTTCGATTCGGAGTTTCTATATACCAATGTAAAGATCTCATCAAGACCCATGAAAAATGTACTTGCGCAAAAACAAATATCAATGTGAAGCCAGTGGCAAGTCAGCAAAAAAAAACTCGAAATTGGAAAAAATCGAAAAAATGAATTTTTTTAATAACCATCATAGACCATTCAAGTGTAACTTTTTTTCATCAGAAGAACGATGTAAATAAATTGTCGTTAAATAGTTTCAGCTATCTTATATAACAAAAAAGTTGGCAAATCAGAATTTTAGAAAATTTAGAAAAAATTCGATTATTTCAGACTTTGAAAGTCCGCAACGACTGAACGAAGGATCCAAATCGAACGCAGTTTGCAAATTTGTGCTCCTTGTGTGTAAATTAGTCGGATGCAATTAAAATTGACGATTTTTAATTTTTGACGAAAACTTGAAAAACTGCACAGGGTCCCCCCTTCTTACTTTTGCTAAAAAATTGCGTTTGAAATGATTTCCTGAGGAAACCACAGGTTCGATTCGGAGTTTTTATACGCCAATGTAAAGACCTCATCAAGACTCATCAGAAAGTGCACTTGCGCAAAAACAAATGTCAA
Organism: Ocypus olens; assembly: GCA_910593695.2. Classification (NCBI taxonomy): domain Eukaryota; kingdom Metazoa; phylum Arthropoda; class Insecta; order Coleoptera; family Staphylinidae; genus Ocypus; species Ocypus olens. The sequence continues at coordinate 53,743,798 of OU343056.1, forward strand.
TTTGAAGCCAGTGGCGCGTCAGCAAAGAAAACTCGAAATTGGAAAAAATCGAAAAAATCAACTTTTTTAATAACCATCGTAGACCATTCAAGTGTAACTTTTTTCATCAACAGAACGATGTAAATCAATTGTCGTTAAACAGTTTCAGTTATCTTATATAACAAAAAAGTTGGCAAGGCAGTTTAGAAAATTTAGAAAAAAGTTGATCATTTCAGACTTTGAAAGTCCACAGCGGCTGAACGAAGGATCCAAATCGAACGCAGTTTGCAAATTTGTGCTCCTTGAGGGCAAATTAGTCGGTTGCAATTAAAATTGGCGATTTTTAATTTTTGACGAAAACCTGAAAACTGACCGGGATCCCCCCTTCTTACTTTTGCTCAAAAATTGCGTTTGAAATGATTTCCTGAAGAAACCACAGGTTCGATTCGGGGTTTTTACACATCACTGGAAAGATCTCTTCAAAACGCTTCGGAAAATGTACTTTCGCAAGAACAAATGTCAATTTAAAGCCAGTGGCGCTTCAGCAAAGAAAACTCGAAATTGGAAAAAATCGAAAAAATCAACTTTTTTAATAACCATCATAAACTATTCAAGTGTAACTTTTTTTCATCAGAAGAACGAGGTAAATCAATGGGCGTTAAACAGTTTCAGTTATCTTATATAACAAAAAAGTTGGCAAGGCAGTTTGAGAATTTTAGAAAATTTATAAAAAAAGTCGATGATTTCAGACTTTGAAAGCCCACAGCGGCTGAACGAAGGATCCAAATTGAACGCGGTTTGCAAATCTGAGCTCCTTGTGTGCAAATTAGTCGGATTCAATTAAAATTGGCGATTTTTAATTTTTGACGAAAACCTGAAAAACTGCCCGGGGTCCCCCCTTGTTACTTTTGCTCAAAAATTACGTTTGAAATGATTTCCTGAAGAAACCACCGGTTCGATTCGGGGTTTCTACACATTACTGGAAAGATCCCTTCAAAACGCCTCGGAAAATGTATTTTCGCAAGAACAAATGTCAATTTGAAGCTCGTGGCCCGTTCACAAAGAAAACTCGAAAATGAAAAAAATCGAAAAAACAACTTTTTTAATAATCATCGTAGACTATTAAAGTGTACCTTTTCTTCATAAGAGGAACGAGTTAAATCGATTGCCGGTAAAAAATTTCAACTATCTCAAATAGCAAAAAAGTTGGCGTCAGTTTAAAAATTTTAGTGCTGCCAATAAGAATTATTAATATTCATAGAAACATTTTTATTTGCGGACAAAAATAAATCTCCTAATCTAACAAATAACAGTTCACGCGACCGCGAAACAAAAAAATTAAAACCCCTCCCACGAGGCGAATGCATAAAGCGCGGCGACCCACCTCGCTTTTGTCCATTTAAAAAAAAAAAGTTATTTTATTATTTTTTTAAAATCGTTTTCCCTCATATGTAAATGGGAAATTTATAAGTTTTAAATGGCGGCCGAGGGGCAAAAATGTGTGCGAGCGCAGGGGAATTAGATTTAATAAAACAAAAGTCATATTTAATTTGCATATAAAACACAAAACTTTTGATAACCCCCCCGACCGTTCAGCGGAGAGATAATCCAATTTAATATTTCACGGGGACCGTATCGGATAATAATCTAGATTTACCCAGTCGTAGGAAATCATTAACAATCTAGTGCCAGATATGGCGCCCTTGTTCTTCCACCACCTCGACTAAAGGGGTGAGAGATATTATTTATTTTGAATATTAACGTCGTGCGTTATCTCTCGGCGCCGCCGTCGCGAGTAATTCCGGGGCTTAAGATATGGCGGATAAGATTATTAATGTGATTAGATTGTTTCCGGGTAATGGAATTCGTATTAATTGATAAAAAATTTCCGATTTAATTTTCACTATTTATTTAATACGAGCGATATATGACGTTTTACTGATGTCAATATTATTGGTGGTTATTATAGCATTTATTAGGTCAGCGGTTCCCATATTATGGTCCTCGGACCCTCGACTATCTGACGATGGTAATATAGATTATGAACAAGTTGGCCCTAAAATGATGCTTGGGGGACATCCAGTCGGATATTTGAGACTATATCGATCCGAATATACAATAACTCGTTTCTGCAAGTTGATTTTCGGGTGATTATTTAAAAATTTGGTGAAGAGGATAATGAAAAATTTTAGAGAATTAATTTTGAGTAAATTTGGCAAGTTTTAAGTACGCAGCATTTGTTTTTCAATTTTTTTTTTAACGGTGGAAATAATGTTAAACATCGGAATTGCAAACAGTTCAATTTTCCTTTGACTGTTTTTAAACATGTGAACGTTTTAATTGTTTTGAATCTTTTATGGATTACTTCATAGCACTCTTATCTGCCCTTTCTTTCACGAGATTCTCAGAAACGCAAATATCATGACATTATTAATTTTTAGTGGTAAAAAATGAGCGACGTGAAATACGGTCTCAAAGGAATTCTTGTGGGCGGGAAGAGTGTGAAAAAGGTAAGTAGCTTCGTCACAGGTGCGAACGCGGGACATTCTCTTCGGAATACAGGAAGTGGTCCCACAATGGAGGCTACGTGCACTCGCATCAGAACCACCCCCTCTGAGTCGGCACTGGTTCGTGCCCGTGCATATCTTACTCGCAATTATCTTCGCGATTGTTGTTGCCTGTTGGTTTTTCTTTATGCCATTACGCAGAAATAAAATCGATAAATAAATAAACGAAAAAAGGCACTGAATTCGCATAATAAAACGTATTAATTGCATTATGTTTATTTCCCACCCTTAAAAAATATATATTCTTCACAAATATGAGTTATTAGAAGCGTTTTAAAAATTGAAGAACTTTGCCTTAATTTAACCAACCCTCTATCTCTTATAATTACTGAGATGTCAATGTACAACACCCTGTATACACCGTGTCGAAGATAAGTATGCACAGCATGGGGATCTTGAAATCGGTAATAGATACAGGGTGGCTTAAATTAGGAAAAAGTTGCACTATTCAAAGTATGTTTAAATGCCAATCGCAGAAATTCATGATTGTTTATCGTTTTCAAAATTTTCCAAAAAATGCAATTTTTCGGATAATTTATTTTTCCAATTTCTGTATTTATTAAAAAGTCTAACGGGCTCAAATCTGCTGATCGGGCTGGCTAACCTATTTCACTGTGAGTTCCAATCCATTTTTCAGGAAACCTCTGCGACAAATATTCCCGTACACTTCTTGAGTTATGCGCTGGAGCACCATCTTGCTGAAACCAGCAGTTGTGAAAGCATTTGTTGTGACGCTATGCATCCTTGAAGTTGATAAAAAGAGCCAGGGTTAATTCAAAAGATGAGCTGATTTCAAGTTGATTATAAATTGGTAAAATAAAATAATTAACTCGGACAAACTATACAAATTTATTCAAATTTCGATATTAATACATCTCACTCTCGAAAGAATTTTTTTTTGTATAAATGTATTTAATGTATAAAAGGAGTTTTCCGTTAATCAATAAATAAATAAATAAAATAAATCAATTTGATTCTTTTTTGAGATACAATGAACATCTGAAAACACAACAGTGTTAATATTTTAAGTTGTTTATTATCTTAAAAACACTGAAATTCCAAATTTTCCAAAAATTGTGAAAATTTGTATTTAAGATAAACATTTAACTAATTTAGAATTTTTAGCCAGAATTGTTTCATAATAATAATAATAATAACTTAAACTGATAAGGACATTTTTTTTCGATTTCGCAACGATTTAAATTTTTTACAATTTTTTTAATTCCTTATGAAATTTCAACATTTTTGCAGCGATAATTGTGAAAATTCATAACTATCATCACAGTCGGAGTTTTTCAAAATTATAGACACTTTTCGTAACTAAATCTATGCGAAAGTAGCTCTTAGTATTTGTAAAACAATCGCGCAACGATTTCAATTTTTTAACCATTTTTTAATTTCTGATCAAATTTCAAAATTATTGCAGCGACTATTTTAAAAATTCAAAACTTACATCATGGTTAGAATTTTTTTAAATTATTAACTGCTTTTGTTACTAAATCGATGCCAAAGTATCCCTTAGTAGTTGCAAAACAATCGCGCAACGATTTCAATTTTTTAACAATTTTTTTAATTCCTGATGAAATTTCAACATTATTGCAGCAACAATTTTAAAAATTCAAAACTTACATCACGGTTAAAATTTTTAAAAATTATTAACTGCTTTTGTTACTAAATCGATGCCAAAGTATCCCTTAGTAGTTGCAAAACAATCGCGCAACGATTTCAATTTTTTAACAATTTTTTTAATTCCTGATGAAATTTCAACATTATTGCAGCGACAATTTTGAAAATACAAAACTTACATTATGGTTAGAATTTTTAAAAATTATAAACTGTTTTCGTAACTAAATAGATGCCAATGCATCCCTTAGTATTTGCAAAACAATCGCGCAACGATTTCAATTTCTTAACAATTTTTGAAAAATGACTTCAACATCAACATCTTCAACATGCAGCGATAATTTTGAAAATTCATAACTAGAGAGAGGATTTTATGCAAAATGTATATTTTTGCATATTTTACATAGTTATATTTATAATGCATATTTCGTCTTTTTATGCATATTTTAGCATTTTCTTACACGGCACATTACTACATGTGCAATTTTTTATTTTGGGCATGAACCAACATCTAGTAATTTAAAGAAATAGCGGCCAAATGTTACCAAATAATTGCCAATTCGTCCCGCGATAAATGAGTTACAAATTTTTGAAATTTTTGATTTTTGAACATCTAATACTTGGACAACCTAATTAAGAAAACATTACTCTTCTAAAACAATTTTGGTTTTTTTTTAAATCCATTTATTTTTAAACGAGTTAGAAATTTTTGATTTTCGAACAACTAATTAATACTTGGACGTTTAAAAAATAAAAATAAATTTAAAAAAATAGGAAACGTATCGAAAAAAATTGCAAACATTAAACCTAATTGACTCTTGTAAAACAACTTTGGTTTTTGAAAAACCATTTATTTTTAAACGTGTTACAAATTTTTGATTTTAGAACAACTAATACTGGACGTTGGAAAAAAAATTAAAAAAATAGGAAACGTGTAGAAGAAATTTTACATAAATTAAACATCATTCGTCTAAAACAACTTTGGTTTTTGAAAACGCATTCACTTTTAAACGAGTTATAAATTTTTTGATTTTTTTTTTTTGCGAACAACTAATACTTGGAAGTTGGAAAAGAAGAAAATAAAAAAAAGAAACGTCTAGAAGAAATTTTACATAAATTAAACCTAATTAAGAAAACATCACTCATCTAAAAAAAAAACTTTGGTTTTTGAAAATCCATTTATTCTTAAACGAATTTTTGAAATTTTTGATTTTCGAACAACTAATTAATACTTGGACGTTATAAAATAAAAAAAACAGGAAACTTAGAAAAAAATTGCAAACATTAAACCTAATTGACTCTTGTAAAACAACTTTGGTTTTTTGAAAACCCATTTATTTTTAAACGAGTTAAAAAAATTTGAAATTTTTGTTTTCGGAACAACTAATACTTGGACGTTGAAAAAAAAAATTAAAAAAATAGGAAACGTGTAGACGAAATTTTACATAAATTAAACATCATTCGTCTAAACCAACTTTGGTTTTTGAAAATGCATTCACTTTTAAGCGAGTTATAAATTTTTGGAAATTTTTTTTTTGCGAACAACTAATACTTGGAAGTTGGAAAAACTTTGAATTTTGAAAAACCATTTATTTTTAAACGAGTTTTTATTTTACATAAATTAAACCTAATTAAGAAAACGTCACTCATCTAAAAAAATCCATAAAAAAAATTGACTCTTATAAAAAAACTTTGAACTTTGAAAAACCATTTATTTTTAAACGAGTTACAAATTTTTGAAATTTTTGAACAATCAGTACTTGGACGTTGGAAAAAAAAAGCAAAAATAGGAAACATTTTACAAAAACTAAGTCTAATTAGAAAACGTGTATTCTTCTAAAATGAGTTGGGGTTTTCAAAATCAACCTCTTTACAGTTACAGAATTTTTAATATTTTGACATTCGGTCAAAAAATTGAAAAAATTTTTTCAAACATTAATCTAAATTAAAAAATCTCGCTCTTCTAAAATAACTTTGGTTTCTGAAAATTCACCAATTTTCAAGCGAGGTGCAGATGTTTCAAATATTTGATTTTCGAGTTGTCCAACATTTGGACATTGAAAGAGAAAAAATAGGAAACGTGTAGAAACAATTTCACGAAAATTAAACCGAATTAAGAAAATATTACTCTTTTCAAAAAAGTTCGGTTTTATCCACGTATTTTTAAACGAATTAATTTTTTTATTAATTTTTAATTTTCGAACAAATAATACGTTGGAAAAAAAAATATTAAAAAAATAGGAAACATGGAGGAAAAATTTCTCGAAAATTAAGACTAACTAACAAAACTTTATTCTTCTAAAATAAGTTGAGATTTTTAAAATCCGCCTCTTTTCAAGAGAGTTACAAATTTTTGAAATTTTTGATTTTCGAACAACTAATGCTTGGATGTTGGAAAATAAAGAAAAATTAAAATATAAGAATATGTAAGAAATTTTTTACAAAAATTAGGTCTAAATAATAATAATTTAAATTTTTACACTATTTTTTTATGAAATTTCAACAATTGTGAAAATTCATAAGTGAAGCATCTGGAAATCTAGATAAAATAGTGATGAATATCGAACTTGCTCCAATCCATCAATTCTTTACAAGATTTATATTTACACTGTAAATAATCAATACAATTGTATCTTGAATTTTTTTTTTTTATCAAAGGAAAGTAAATTTATTTTTTCGTATGTGATTGCTCTACAAACAGGTATCTCTCCTTCTCACTTGTGTGACTGCTCTATTTTCATTGTAAATCGAAATGGGAGCAGGTCGTTTTTTTTTTCTTCAAATGTAACATTGTCAACTTTTACGGCCTTCCGTCGTTATTAATGACTCGAAGTGATATCGTTTCGATTTTTTTTTAATTATTGGGCAACTGGACAGGAGCCGATTTTTTATAGATTCGACTCGACTGTCGGCCTTACGTAAACCGCAGATATGAAAAATTGGTCTCGTCTCGTAATGACCGGACCGAACATTTGTCAACTGAATTCGGATTTCCAACCTCCGATTCTGCTGGTATTTTTCGTGCTTAATTGGTGGAGGCCAATCAACCTTACGCAACTGCAGGTTGACGGGTTTCTCCTCGTGCAATAATTTATGGGCGCCGTTCGATAAACAAAACAAAAAAAAATACTCAGGATCAAAACGGTGGTGGATTATAGCGTAAGAAGGTCTAGAGCTTCATTGAGATGCACTGTTAGAATGTGCAGATTTTTATTTAAAAAAATCAACAAACATGCAAAATTTAAGAAATAAATGGGTGACTGAATGGCAAAAGTCTAAGTCAAAATAAATAAATAAATGGCAGGACGACCGCTGATCGAAGGCCTTTTAAAATAAAAATTAATTCAATTTGTATATATTGTGTGAGCCACAAAATTTTGTTTCAGAGATGGCTGTGAGATAAATGAGGTATTTATTTATTATATATTATTACGTCCTGAGACTAGATTAGTTCAATTACTTCAATCTCAGACATGACTGCTATATTTCTCTCTCTCAGGCATAGCCAACTCAGAAACAAAATTCTGTGGCTCACACATTATCATCTATAAAAATGTAACAAATAATAAAAATCATTTAGTAGTAAGAAATAAAATATTATTAAAATTATTAATTCATTAGCTTCAACCAAACTCTGTAGGAGATGGCTGAATGCACTCAGCAGTAAAAATCTCCGATGACAGAATTTTCTTCTTTTCGGACTTCTAGGATGCACTGTTGTATCCTTTTTTAACGATCCTCATTACCGAAAGGAAAATATGGACGTGTGTATATCTTACGAGCGGGCACGCCCCACGTTTTACTTTACGAGCGACAATTAGCCATTAAGTGCACTATAAAAGTATAATTTAAGAAAATTACATCACAACCGCCTTATAAATAACGCACGAAATGTCCAAAGAGAGCCGTCAAGGAGCGTAATGGCTGTATATGGTCGAAACCGTACGAAGACACCGAAACCGGTACTCTCGGACATCGCTAGTTTATTGTGTAACAAATTTATTATTTTATTTGTGTGAAAACAAATTCCGTAATTGATACAGCCGTTCTGTCACCGTTAAAATGGTTTAGTATTGTCAGGAATGTCTTTTCATGAGAACACTGAAATCCTCGAAAAAAATGCGTTCATTAAAAATCAACGAAAAGGACGCGTTAAAAAAATAAAGCATTTTTGGCAACTGATAAAAATTATGTAATAATAGATTTACACAGGGTTGCATAAAGGATGGGTGTTGGTTTGTAAAGAATTATATTTTTTTTTATTAGTGTTTAAAAATAGCTATCTTCAACATTAAATAAAACGTAAATAAACGATGAAAATCTAAAATATTTTACTATAGAAGCACAGATTTATTCTTTGGTAAAAAAATCCAATAAGCCAAATTAGTTTTACCTGAAAAATAAGGACGCAATTACGTAAGAGCTAGACCCTTCCGCGAGATATTTTGGCGTAACAGAAAATAGTTTAGCCTTAAATTAACTTCAAGCACTCTGTTTCATATTAAATTTAAAAGTTGCAGTGATATAAAAAACGAACAGTAACTTATTCATTTCTATTTCCTAATGTACCACCATAAAAATAATTTTTATGTTAAAATTTCGCCGTTTTTTTGACCTTTCAAACAAACTTTTAACACCGAGAAGTATTTTTTCGTGTTGGTGACATTAGAAAGCGGTCATCATGTGTGTGTGTGTGCGTACCGACTGGAACGTCTCCTCAAAAACACATAAAGAACCATCACGTTGGGCAGTAAAAATATCTATGAGTAGTTTCTCTCCATTCGAAATCGGCGCCGCCAACCGAAATAGATATAAATCGCGCGCTCGCCACAGTTGAGAGTTTCACAACGCTATCTCTTGTGGCATTTCATGAATTAAATTACCTGACATTTTTTTTTCTTCTTCGTCTTCGGGCAGTTAATGGAACGGCCGGCAGTAAAATGAAGATCTTACTGGTGCCGGACGCGGCGGGTGACCAATCTACGAAAATTATTAAAATATCTCTTAATGTTAATAAATTGATGTAAAGCCGCAAGAGGCAGCCTGTTTAGTGTCCGCGTTAAGGCGGACGATAAATGGGCGAATTTCATGTGGAGACCGTTATCGTAAATGTACTTTTATTGTAATGGCATAACTTTATCATTTATGGTTTGATTTACGTAGTTGTGAAAGAACTTTAATTTATTTAAGTTAATTCAAGTTAAAATAAATTTCAATCCTCAATTTACAAATATTTCTTCCTAACTTTAAAATAAATTATACCTTTATATGAATGTTTCTCGACATCATCTGAAAATCCGTATTTGAGGAGCGATGATCATTTTGCTTAATCGATTGCATTTTTAATGCTGAAAACTTTCTGAATTTACTCAAAATGTATTCAAGATTTATTTCGGGAAAAGCTTCAAGTTATATACCAGAAGATTTCAGAATAATTTTATATAAACACAGAGTAAAGTTGTGGAAAATTGTAAGAATTTTAGTAGCTTGAAAAAAAATAGAAAAACAATTGCCACCGACTTCAAACTTTCTAAATTTTTTCAAAATGTATTCGAGAATTATTTCGTGAAACGCTTTAAGTTATATGCCAGAAGATTTCAGGATATTTTTTTGTGAACAGAGAGTAAAGTTGTGGAAAATTGTAATAATTTTAGGAGCTTGAAAAAAATAGAAAAACAATTGCCACCGACTTCAAAATTTCTTAATTTACTCGAAATGTATTCAAGATTTATTTCGTGAAAAGCTTCAAGTTGTATGTCGGAAGATTTCAGAATAATTTTATGCGAACTGAGAGTAAAGTTGTGGAAAATTGTAAGAATTTTAGGAGCTTAAAAAAATAGAAAATCAATTGCCACCGACTTTAAACTTTCTTAATTTACTCAAAATGTATTCAAGATTTATTTCGTGAAAAGCTTCAAGTTGTATGTCGGAAGATTTCAGAATAATTTTATGCGAACTGAGAGTAAAGTTGTGGAAAATTGTAAGAATTTTAGGAGCTTAAAAAAATAGAAAAACAATTGCCACCGACTTCAAACTTTCTAAATTTACTCAAAATGTATTCGAGATTTATTTCGTGAAAAGCTTCAAGTTGTATGTCGTAAGATTTCAGGATAATTTTATGCGAACTCAGAGTAAAGTTGTGGAAAATTGTAATAAGTTTAGTAGCTTGAAAAAAATATAGAAACAATTGTCAGCGACTTCAAACTTTTTAAATTTACTCAAAATGTATTCGAGATTAATTTCGTGGAAAGCTTAAAGTTGTATGTCGGAAGATTTCATGATAATTTTATATGAACCAAGAGTGAAGTTGTGAAAAATTTGAATAATTTTAGTGGCTTGAAAAAAATATAGAAACAATTGCCACTGACTTCAAACTTTCAAAATTAAATCAAAATTTATTCGAGATTTATTCCGTGAAAAGCTACAAGGTTCATTCCACAAGATTTCAGGATAATTTCATGTCAATAGAGAGTAAAGTTGTCAAAAATTGTAATAATTTTAGTAGCTTGAAAAAAAAAATTGAAAAACAATTGCTACCGACTTCAAAATTTCTAAATTTACTCAAAATGTATTCAAGATTTATTTCGTGAGAAGTTTCAAGTTGTAAGTCGGAAGATTTCAGGATAATTTTATGCGTACAGAGAGTAAAGTTGTGGTAAATTGTAAGAATTTTAGGAGCTTGAAAAAAATAGAAAAACAATTGCTACCGACTTCAAACTTTCTAAATTTACTCAAAATGTATTCAAGATTTGTTTCGTAAGAAGCTTCAAGTTGTATGTCGGAAGATTTCAGGATAATTTTATGCGAACTGAGAGTAAAGTTGTGGAAAATTGTAAGAATTTTAGTAGCTTGAAAAAAATAGAAAAACAATTGCTACAGACTTCAAACTTTCTAAATTTTCTCAAAATGTATTCAAGATTTATTTCGTGAAAAGCTTCAAGTTGTATGTCGGAAGATTTCAGGATAATTTTATGCGAACTGAGAGTAAGAATTTTAGTAGCTTGAAAAGAAAATAGAAAAACAATTTTCACCGACTTCAAACTTTATAAATGTACTTAAAATATATTCTAGATTTATTTCGTGAAAAGCTACAAGTTGAATCCCAGTAGATTTCGGAATCGCTTTATGTGAAATGGGAGTGGAAGTTTTAAAAACAGTTATAATTTTAGTGACTTGAAAATAAATATATATATATAAACAAATTGTGCGCGTCTTGAAACTTTTCAAAACTTCCCATAATGCCTGCTAAATTTTGATACTGTAAAAATTACAAATAGTTCGTCAGTAACTTTTGGGAAAAAATTACGTGAACAAGACGTGAGTTGCGAAAATTGTAATCATTTTGGTAAAAAAATAATAATAATTATTTGACTTTACATTTTCTGAAATAATTCCAAATTTATTCGAGATTGGTCCCGTAAAATGCTAAAGAATTTTGGGATATGATGTTAACTTGAGTGAATTTGTACGAAATTGAAATACTCGTAGTTTTATGTAACAAATATTTATTTACAAAAATGGATTTTACACATTACATACAACATATTTAATAAAGAAAACATTTCTGTTAAGTGGCTAAAGACCTAGGTCTTTCTGCCCTTCGTAGATTTATTAAAATGGAAAAATGATAAATAAAATATCCCAAGTTGCGATTCCTTAAAAAAGCTTATAAATGCTTCATGCTTACATTTTATGATAATTTAATTCTAACTGAAAATTGTAATCGTGGCAATTCGATAATAAATGTCAACTTAAAATTTTTCAAACTCACTTAATAATAATAATAATAATTATTATTATTATCAAACTCACTTATATTGGTTTCCCAAATTACGATACTGTAAAAATGGTAAATGCTCTATGCATAGATTTTATGAAAATTTCATTCGAATAGAAAGTAAGGTTCTGAAAATTGAAGAAATGTCCGCGATTCTACAAATTGCCATCGATTTGAAAATTTCCTATAAGACAACTCATTCTAAAATCAATAAATTCTTCTAATTTCTATTAATTGTGAGATGGAAATTTCACTTTTTGCAATCCAAGTTTCGAGAGTCGCCATTTTGTTTCCAGCCAGGATGCATCAATTCTCTTTAAGTATGTTAAAAATACATTCTTTTTAAGTGAATTTAGAAATTTGGAAGGCAATTAAGCTAGCGATAAGTTTTTGAGAATTTTTCAAATCGCGCTATGTAAATTTCACTTTTTTCCAATTAAGTTTAGCGTATGGCCATTTTGTTTCCAACGAGAGATTGTCGATTGTTTTTCAGTATATAAAAAATACATAATTCCTAAATAGATTTGAGAATTTTGAAGACAATTCCAAGATCAATATTTTTTTCATTTCTTTTTTAATTGTGAGATGCAAATTTTACTTTTTGCAATTCAAGTTTTGAGTGACTCGGGATTCAATCGAGATTGATTCTGGATACAGCTTCAATAAATTATGGGGTAATTCGTCTTGGATTTTTAAAACTGTAAACTATATGCAATTTTAAATTGGTTAAAAAGAAGTGGGAGAATGAAGACATAAATGTGACAAAGTGGGTCTTAAAAGTTTGAGAAATAAATAACTATAAAGAAAATAAGCGTAACTTTCCAATCTGCAATTCGATGGGTCAGCATTAAATATTGTTTTATTCAGGCTATAATTCATTTTTTGAATTTATTAAATGCTTTCTGCAACATGTAAGGTTGTTTCTAATTTGTTTATTGTTTCCCTATCAGAACATCTACGGACCGATCCACTTTTTGTTAATGTCTTATCAATTCAAATAAAACAATTAACTTTGTTGGTATCACTATTTATTCCACTTCTTACGTTTCCATATTTACAAATGTGAAAAATCCTTGACTGCAATCATTCGCAATATGCATAAAATGTGCATGAATTAGTAAAATTATAATGAAACACTTAATATTAATATTAAACGGTAGCATTTCCATTTCAGTAGATTATAATTTTAATGCGTTGATTATGTATAATTCTAAATTCATATTGGCGTAGATCAGTTATTATAATACACATATGAGTGTTTTAATCGAATTACACCATTAATATTTAAAAGCACACACTTACGAATTCACACACGTAATAATACAGAACACCGTAAATTATATATTATTACCCATTTCCATATTTAAACTGCTTTCAATTACAGCGGACACGAAAAAAAAATGTTTGTTTCTATTACCGGTCAAATTTTAATTTTATAACGCCGCAATAACGAGGAGCCATAAAAAAGAAATGTTACAGATTAGATCGCCAAAAATCCCCGTCCTATAAGAGAACCAGTTTTGCGAGATTTACTCGGTCGAAGCAAGAATGACCTAGTGACGTCATACAGAGGAAAACTAATGAAAACGCCTTTTATATTAAATATGTAATATTTAATCTTTAAAGAAAGAGACCTCAAATTTTAGCACAAACAATTAAAAAATGTTGAGGTTGAATTGAAACAAAAAATTAAAATAGATATTGTTTTTGAATTGAATTTAAAGTTACACAATCGAAGACTAGTCTTACATTTTGATAAAATAAAAAGTTTCGTGCGAAATTCGCCTAGTTATGGCCAAAAAGGCGCAAAATGTATTTTTTTTTTCAAAACTTTGCGCCAAATCATCGCATCGATTTGAATTTTGGGGGAAATTGGAGGAAAATGATTGAACTTTATTGCCATGCTGACCGATTGAGTTCACGATTTTTTTAAGAAACCAAATTTGCACATTTAAACTTCAAAAACATTTTTTTTCCTTTAGGGGGTGGCAGGGGGTGGAATCGTTTTAGCAACAAAACAATTCACATGACGTTGAAGAGAAAATTTGAAACTGTTCAAACTGCAAAAGTTCATCGATTTTGGTGCAAAATTACTCAAGTTATGGCCAAATAAGTGAAAAATGTCATTTTTTTTTTCAAAAATTCATAGCTTTGCTCCAAATCATTAAAACGACTCGAATTTTTAAGGCATTTGAAGGAAATTGATTAAATTTTTCTGTCATTGTGATGAAGTTTCCCGCCGATTTTTTTTGTCAAAGTTGGAGAATTTTTTACTAAAAAAAAACATTTTTTTCCATCGCGTTGTTACGGGGGGTGGGTTGGACTTGGGGTCAAAATCAACTACACATTCTTAAAGATAAAATCTTTCCGAAACTGAAAGATTAATCGATTTTCGACCAAATTTAACCAAGTTACGACGGTTTGAAAAATCGAGTTTTTTCGCGATTTTTCGAGTGGCGTTTTTTTTTTATTTAATAAGATGCGAAAACTGTAATAATATTACTCCGTATCTTGTCTACCAACAAACATTAGATTTTGGCTAAATAAAAATGATCAAACATGTATGCATAAAAAAATCTCAATAATTTAATTCTTTTCAAAATAACCGCTAACGACGTCTACTTTCATAAAAGTTTTTCGATTGTATGCAATTAATTTCGCCACAACATTCGCCGATATAATTGTAGAATTATCTAAGCCGCGTTCGTTAGCTCTCCGCACAATCTCACCAGTCATTTCGTCATGGTACAATTATCTGTGTCTAAAAATCACTTTGTGTTAGTGCATTTGTTTTGTTATTTGCACGTGGACACCTGCTAACAAGGCCAACTATTTCACCGGTGACACAATGGCGAAAAACAATTGGTAACCGTAGAGTGGAAGTGCACTCGTGGATCATTTCGAATTTGTTATTTAAATTGATTGCAAAAGTGTTTTACATCAACGCCGATGATAATGTATTAATTTGAGTGATAAATCAAACAAAATTATAAACAAAATAAACTTACGTAACATCATCAATAGTTTTTGAATTAGATTTTCATTTATTAGGTGGAGAAATATTTTTAAATCTACAGAAAGAGGCAGAGAGGTGAAGCTCTACCCACTAAACCACCAGAATTATTACTTTTTCCGTTATATTTTCTTAAATATGAAAAATATCACAAAAACATTTAAACAAACATTGAAGACAACAAAGAAATGAACATCTTTTGCTTGAAAATATTTTTCATAAAATCATTTTTATTCGAGAAAAGAAAAGATTATTTTGTCTTAATTTTTAGTTTATAATTATAAAACGATAATAGTTACAGCAAATTTATTTTAACAATAATTGTAGAGAATTCCAAAATGAACAACTTATAAAGAATAAGTTTTTTTTTAATCCCTTTAGTTTTTGAGTAAACCGAGTTTTTGAATTTGAAGAATAATTTTTCCATCTTTCATTATTTTGACGTTTTAAACGTCAGTTTCATCCGAGTTTACACAACGCTCGATGTACATTTAAAATATGATTTCAATTGAAAATAAAGCATGGAAACGTAAATATAAATGATACCATCAAGTCGGAGAAAGTAACATGATGGCCACATCACAATTTTTTTTTTGTAGTCTTTTTGACAAATATGTAAATGACTCGGGCTCTAAAACGTAGTTCAAGGGGCGCTACCATTCACTCACTATTCGAGTTATATCAAATTCATTACGTGTAAGTATAACAGCAGTGATAATCTTCAGTATTTCAAGAAAATATATTTAGGAGCAAATTTTTGATATTTCGTTTTATTCCCGATAAACGCAATCACTGTACAATTTCATTTAATTCTGGAAATTGTATCGGAAGCAACAGTTTGCCAACAAAAGGCCAGTGGATGTTTAAGGGAATCCACCCCCGGTGTTTGGACACTTCGGACACTTGAGGTCCTCCGTGGACACCCACGCGCTCTCGTTCACATGTCCATCTGTCCATTGTGCGTGGCGGCCGTTAAATCAGGGATCTGTTAAATGGCCGTGTCAGGATTGACACGATAATGGGCGATAATGGAGAGCAAGTCGTAATTTCTTCTCCTCCTCCTCGAAACGAACGAGTCTCTAACTCTCTAGGGTCTTTATAATAAAAGTGCATTTACGGTCCATAATTTGGATTCATCCATTGATTCCTTTCACGGCCTTGACCCGTAAATAAATAATATGTTTACAGTTAACTACAATATTTTTCAAATTTAGTTTATAGCTATTAATATAACACTAATCAAAAAAGCGTCAATTTTTCAAAAACCATAAGAAATGCAGACTTCCAACTTTTACAGAATTGTTTCGGAATAACTTGGTTTTAATATTATTGAAAATCAAAGCGTGTTAAACATTTCGTTTTTCACATAATCACGATCGAACCAAGGATGGCTATTTTTGGGGGTTTGAAAATCGGATAGGCATTATTCAAAACCAGAAACAAATGCAAAATTCAAACATTCACAAAATTGGTAATCAATGATAAGGGTTTAATGTAAAGTTAAGGACCTAGTTTTTCAGATAATCTTCAAATCCAAAATTTAAATGTTTCAACAAATTGAATTTTCAGAAACTGTCTTAACCAACTTTAACCTACTGGTCTGTGAGACCGGGTGTGTCGAATAACTTTATTCTCCGTTATTGTTTTTTGTTGCAATTTCGAGTATCTGCCGCATTGTAGAGTTTAAATTGATTAAATATCTTTGTTTTATTGTCAAAGAGCATAAATTTAAAAAAAAAACCTGAACTATTACGTTTCGAAAAATCTTCAATTGAAAACCCCGGTGCGTGAGACCGGCGTCACCATTAAATTTGCGTCACCAATTAAAATACAAACTTCCAAATTCAATAGCATTATTGGCGAATGATTGGATTTTAATTTTCTAAAAAATCCAAAGAACATTTATTATTTAATTTTCTAGATAATAATGGGTGTGATCCAAGAATTATTTATTTAGTATTCGAGATAATTAAAATCAAATTTGTAAAGCTCAAAAATCGAAAAAGTACTGATTTTTCAAAAATTGACTTTAATGCAGACTTTCGGCTTAAACATCGTTATTGGGGAATAATTGAGATTTAATATTATAAAAAATCGAACTCTGTTAATGATTTAGTTTTCTAGATAATCAAAGTCAAACCCAAGAATGATCATTTTTAAAGCTCAAAAATCGAAAAAGTATTGATTTTTCAAAAACTGGCGTAAATACAGACTTCCAACTTTAATATCATTATTGGGTAAACATTCTAGAAAATCCGAACAACACTAATTATTTAGTTCTCTCCCTCTCTATCTCTCTCTCATGTATGGCCATCTCAGCAACAAAATTCAGTGGCTCACACCTAATGTCTACTGGATTTTTTGTTTTTTAGAAATCATCGTTCTACATATAACAAACCTCCGACATAATTCAATTGTTAAACGCAAACTCAAATATGTTTTTCATAAAGCGACAGCAGTAAATAAAATAGGAAGAAGGCGAGCTGGAAGGAAAGAGGTGCCTCTTTCAATTTGCAATTTGATAGCGCAATAAAATAAACAGCATTGGCACTCTTTCAGCATTAACAGTTACATAGGTACAATAATCGATGGCGGCAATGGCGCGCGGAGTACCGGAGGAGAGCGCACGGTAACATTGATTAAAGACGCTATAAATTTCATTTGTGCCCGTGATTTATGGCCTCCGAATGGCCTGGTGCTGAATAAAACCTTATTGCCGGTGTGTGCAACAATGATTTAATCTTGTTTTATAATGGCCTTTTTATTGGTCTTACAGGACTTTACGGGCACAAAAAGACCCACGTATCAATATCCGCACGCGGCGGTAATTGCATTTCGGTTTCCTGATCAATTTTTCTAATTGACTTCAAAATGGCCATCAATCTCAAAACCATAGAAATCTTACAGAAACCAAAACACTCAACCAAAATTTGAGCGCATGAGGATGAATCAAAATGTAAAATACATAAATTACAGAGAGGACTTTAAAGGAAAAAAGAAGCATCTTTCTTTAGCTACAGAGGAGAATCTAGAAAAATGTATAAATATTTTTTTTTAAATCGCCTTCATACTTTACCAAAAATTTTTTCATCGGACGATTGGCATTCGAATAATCATTTTCATTTCATTTATTTCACGTCGGCCACAGTATACAAATTATACATAAGATGCAAAAAATTTGTTGCGGATGTGTTTGTCAATTAAAAGTTACATTAAAAATTAAAATTAAATATTACAATGTCAAGTTAATAAAATAATGACACAATTTACATCTATACATACATATTTTGTTTACAATCTTTGTGTAACGTGTATTTGGTTCTGATATAAGATAATCCAGGTGGAAACCTATTTACTCAGAAAAAGTCTATTGGGCATCACACGATTTTGTTAAAAAAATTGTAATCCTAGGAATTCTTACTTTAACGTCCATTTCTTCAGCAAATTATTTTTATGAATTTTCTTTTATTACTTCCATGTGTTCCGCACCGTGTGGGTTTGCTTCCCATCCCGGGCTGAAGATTTTTCGGCGATCGAGAAGTATTCGCTCGGGTCCGTGGTTGTTGTATATGTCTTACATTATTCAATAATACCAGCCGTGAGTGACTGAATGACTCAGCCTTAGTAAAAAAAATGGTGATGTGGCCATCATGTTACTTTCTCCGACTTGATGGTATCATTTATATTTACGCTTTCATGGTTTATTTTCAATTGAAATCATATTTTAAATGTACATCGAGCGGATGAAACTGACGTTTCAAACGTCAAAATTATGAAAGATGGAAAAATTATACTTCAAATTCAAAAACTCAGTTCACTCAAAAACTAAAGGTATTTCGAAAAAAACTTATTCTTTATAAGTTGTTCATTTTAGCATTCTCTAGAATTATTATTAACATATATTTGCTGTAACTGTTATCGTTTTATAATTATAATCCAAAAATTAAAAAAATAATAATTTTTTTTTTCTACAAATAAAAATGATTTTATGAAAAATGTTTTCAAGCAAAAGATGTTAATTTCTTTCTTATCTTCAATGTTTGTTTAAATGTTTTTGTGATATTTTTCAGATTTAAGAAAATATTCGCAAAAAACAAAAAACAGTTAAGGTTAACACCCACTTCCGGTGTACGAAATTTTACCAAAAGCTTTTCAATTCTTCAAATTATCAAATAAGACGTATGTTCAAAGTTTCATATCAATTGCTCTATTAGTTTTTGAGATAATCACAAGTTTCCAAGTGGTTTACTCGTGTCTTTTTTTCGTGTTTTCGTCAAAAATTAAAAATTTCTTATCCGACTAATTGACGTACGAGGAGCTCAGATTTGCAAACCGCGTTCAATTTGGAGTTTTCGTTTAGCCGCTACGGCCGATCAAAGTCTGAAAAATAAATTATTTTCTTAAATTTTCTAAAATGTTCATGGTGACTGACTAATTTTTTTGCTATTGAAGATAGGTGAAATTTTTTAACGGAAATCAATTTCTCTCTTCTTTCTGATGAAAAAAAGGTATACTTCAATAGTCTACGATGATTATTAAAAAAGTTGATTTTTTCGATTTTTTCCATTTTCGAGTTTTCTTTGCTGACGCGTCATGGGCTTCAAATGGATATTTGTTCTTGCGAAAGTAAATTTTCCGAGGCGTCTTGAAGGTATCTTTTCAGTGATGTGTAGAAACCCCGAATCGAACCACTGGTTTCTTCAGGAAATAATTTCAAAGCCAATTGTTGAGAAGAGTAAGTTACTCTTGGATTTTTCTTTTGTGCACTATTATGTTGATCGCTTATTATAACTATACAAATAGATACATTCTTTTTGACGGTGTATATAAATACATGGCAAGATAAATTGGATGACCACACGAAATCCATTATGATATTCAAATCGTTAGCACAATATAACATAGACATCACCTTGTGGCAGCTCGGGCGCCCGAAGAATGAATGATACACCACAAAACCGCATATCAATTACGTAACGACATAATGATACTGGATGCCGAGCCTTTGAGGTCAGCCGTTGTTCATCAAACCGTTAATAAATCGGCCGATTGTCGCGCCGCCCACGCGATTTCATGCCATACACATGTAAACACACGTGCGTGCAAAATAATAAAAGTTAAAATAAAATAACAAAGAGTGAGGAGTTTCACTGCATTCATTAAAAATTCCTTCATGTGAAATCTAGTGGATAATTTTTACATGACTTCAATATCAGTGGATTTTTTGAATCAGTATGCTTATAGTGTGATACCCTGGATAACTAAACATTCCTCTAATAGACAATTTTGTGAAGGGAATTATGGAGAGAGCTCACTTTTACCATCTGCCTAATTTTTAGCACTTGAAGTATTATAATTTCTCTCTTACGTTTGTTCAAAATAAACACTTAAAAATATAGTTGATTTTAATTCGTAGTCTATGAGTCGAATGTTTAGTTACAGAGTAACACTGATTTAAGTTTAGTTATCTAGGGTTAAGCGTACATTTAAGTATTACAATATTATTTCTTGTCCTTCCAAAATTTGTATTCGCGACGATGCATATGAATTACCCAAAATTGACGTGAAAGGAAATACGTGATCAAAGGCAATGATTTCCCGAAGTATCGGCATAAACATGCGGAGGATCCCAAAGTACAGAAGGATGGCATCCAGTATCCATTGTATAAGGGAGCCAAGGAGCAACACACACGTACCACAAAGCACAGGTCACGCTCGCCCCGGGACAACGAGAACGGAGAACGGAGTCGAGCAGATGGCGCGCATAAAACAATAAAACGATTTAGTCCAATTTGAGGTCGAGATTGCTGAATTTATCCCTCGCGGCCCACTTTAACTGCGGTTACGTTGCCATACCGTATACTCAATTAAAGTTATTTATTATTACTTAAAAAAAAAAAAAATTCAAATTACACATCATCTCGGATCGTCCGTACGCACCACTTGAAAACTTAATAACGATTCGGCCTCGGATTTCCCCGCAGCAGTCTTCTTCGCGAATCCACCACTAAGCGGCGTGCAATTGATAATGGAAAAGTGTAAAGTCTAAATTTGAATAATCGGGGAAATTTGCGATTAAGGTCTGGTCGTGCGTTGCGGGGGCACGCACTCGGAGAAGGGTTACGTTACGGCCTCAAATCTCCAGATATCTCGAGATTATGAGGCCATTAGGGGGGTTATTAAGAGGGCCTAGCACCTCTTAACCTCACACCTCTATTTGCATTTCACGGGTCTTGTCTAGCACTTGTGGACGCGTAAACCCCACTAGGGAAGCGCAATTGTTATTGCGGTAATGTGAAGACATCAAGTTTCCACGTTTTAGCACCTACGTTGGATATAAATCTTATATAACACCTCGACCGATGTGAAATCGCAAAGAAATATTCGTTAATAACGATTGCTAACATTAAGTAATGTAGAGTCCGTTCTGAAGTTTGATGGATATAAATTTAAAATAAGTGTAAAACCTAAATATTAGCCCTGTATGATGGTCTAACCCCACTGTGGTACAATTGGCAAGCGCCCTAGTCTAGCAAACTGGAGGTTACAAATTCGATCCTTGTCACAAGTACAGTTAGATATTTCGTGGGGGTAAATCGACAAAATTTCTCAAAATTTTTAACTTGAAAAGTCCGATCGAAAAATTTATTTAGAATTTTTGCTGAGTTTGAGAAGGAAATCAGACAAAAAAATCTTTCCCGCTGTTGAATTACGCTTCGGCCTTTTCATTACAAATTGATTGAAATCGTTGCTGGTTTTCTTTGAATAACTTGTCAAAAGTGTTTAGAGAAAAAAATTGTAATCATCTCATAATTATTTCTCTTTTAAAGAAAGGATCTTTAAAGGCAATGAGGATTAAGGGAAGTTAATGATATACACCCAGGGGGGTGGGCAAAGAGGGGAAATTGACTTGCCAAAAAAGTTTAGAAAAAAAAAATTGTAATTATCTTATAATTATTTCTCTTTTAAAGAAAGGATGTTTAAAGGCAATGATAATTAAGGGAAGCGAATGATATACACCCATTGGGGAGGAGGGGGGTGGGGGCAAGAGGGGAAATTGTCCCCCCCCACCCCCTTGTGCCTAGTTTTTTTTTAAAACTGTCATGACTTTTACAAAAATATTCATGGTGGCATTTAAAAAATGAATGTGTTCATTAAATTCCTTTCAATATCTGTCTCAAGCGCCCCCTCCCATTTAGTACAGTGTGAAATTAGTACAAAATGCAAAGTTCGAAGATTTTAAATCGCAAATTTCATTTTTGAAATTACACAACTTCCAAAAGTATTGTCCGATTTTGGTTTGGCCGTAGCGGCCAAACGAAAACTCCAAATTGAACGCGGTTTGCAAATCTGTGCTCCTCGTACATCAATTAGTCGGAATCAATTAAAATTGGCGATTTTTAATTTTTGACGAAAACCTGAAAATCTACCCAAGGGTACCCCCTTCTAACTTTTACTCAAAAATTGGCTTTGGAATAATTTCCTGAAGAAACCACTGGTTCGATTCCGGGTTTCTACACACCACTGGAAAGATCCCTTCAAGGCGCTTCGGAAAATGTACTTTCGCAAGAACAAATGTCAAATTAAGGGCCGTGACGCGTCAGCAAAGAAAACTCGAAAATGGAAAAAATCGAAAAAATCAAATTTTTTAATAATCATCCAAGACTATTGAAGTATACCTATTTTTTCATCTGAAAGACGAGAGAAATTGATTGCTGTTAAATAATTTCATCTATCTTCAATAGCAAAAAAATTAGTCAGTCGCCATGAGGATTTTGGAAAATTTAAGAAACTAATTGATTTTTCAGATTTTGATCGGCCGTAGCGGCTAAACGAAAACTCCAAATTGAACGCGGTTTGCAAATCTGAGCTCCTCGTACGTCAATTAGTCGGAATCAATTAAAATTGGCGATTTTTAATTTTTGACGAAAACCTGAAAATCTACCCAAGGGTACCCCCTTCTAACTTTTTCTCAAAAATTGGCTTTGGAATAATTTCCCGAAGAAACCACTGGTTCGATTCCAGGTTTCTACACACCACTGGAAAGACCTCTTCAAGACGCTTCGGAAAATGTACTGTCGCAAAAACAAATGTCAAATTAAGGACCGTGACGCGTCAGCAAAGAAAACTCGAAAATGGAAAAAATCGAAAAAATCAACTTTTTTAATAATCATCGTAGACTATTGAAGTATGCCGTCTTTTTCATCAGAAAGACGAGAGAAATTGATTGCCGTTAAAAAATGTTACCTATCTCCAGTAGCAAAAAAAATAGTCAGTCACCATGAGGATTTTGTAAAATTTAAGAAAATAATTGATTTTTCAGACTTTGAACGGCCGCAGCGGCTAAACGAAAGCTCCAAATTGAACGCGGTTTGCAAATCTGTGCTCCTCGTACGTCAATTAGTCGGAATCAATTAAAATTGGTGATTTTTAATTTTTGACGAGAACCTGAAAATCTACCCAAGGGTACCCCCTTCTAACTTTTTCTCAAAAATTGGCTTTGGAATAATTTCCTGAAGAAACCACTGGTTCGATTCCGGGTTTCTACACACCACTGGAAAGATCCCTTCAAGACGCTTCGGAAAATGTACTTTCGCAAGAACAAATGTCAAATTAAGGGCCGTGACGCGTCAGCAAAGAATACTCGAAAATGGAAAAAATCGAAAAAGTCAACTTTTTTAATAATCATCGTAGACTATTGAAGTATACCTTCTTTTTCATCAGAAAGACGAGAGAAATTAATTGCGGTTAAAAAATTTCACCTATCTTGAATAGCAAAAAAATTAGTCAGTCACCATGAACATTTTAGAAAATTTAAGAAAATAATTGATTTTTCAGACTTTGATCGGCCGTAGCGGCTAAACGAAAACTCCAAATTGAACGCGGTTTGCAAATCTGTGCTCCTCGTACGTCAATTAGTCGAAATCAATTAAAATTGGCGATTTTAAATTTTTGACGAAAACCTGAAAATCTACCCAAGGGTACCCCCTTCTAACTTTTTCTCAAAAATCGGCTTTGGAATAATTTCCTGAAAAAACCACTTGTTCGATTCCGGGTTTCTACACACCACTGGAAAGATCCCTTCAAGACGCTTCGGAAAATGTACTTTTGCAAGAACAAGTGTCAAATTAAGGGTCGTGACGCGTCAGCAAAGAAAACTCGAAAATGGAAAAAATCGAAAAAATCAACTTTTTTAATAATCATCGTAGACTATTGAAGTATACCTTTTTTTCATCAGAAAGACGAGAGAAATTGATTGCCGTTAAAAAATTTCACCTATTTTCAATAGCAAAAAAAATAGTCAGTCACCATGAACATTTTGGAAAATTTTAAAAAATAATTGATTTTTTAGACTTTGATCGGCCGTAGCGGCTAAACGAAAACTCCAAATTGAACGCGGTTTGCAAATCTGAGCTCCTCGTACGTCAATTAGTCGGTTAAGAGGTTTTTAATTTTTGACGAAAATACGAAAAAAAGACATGAGTAAACCCCTTGGAAATTTGTTAAAAAATGCAACTTTCTTAATAATCATCGTAGACTAATGAAGTATACCTCTTTTTTCATCAGGAAGATGAGAGAAACTGATTGCCGTTAAAAAATTTCACCTATCTTCAATAGCAAAAAAATTAGTCAGTCACCATGAACATTTTGGAAAATTTAAGAAAACAATTGATTTTTCAGACTTTGATCGGCCGTAACGGCCAAACGAAAACTCCAAATTGAACGCGGTTTGCAAATCTGTGCTCCTCGTACGTCAATTAGTCGGAATCAATTAAAATTGGCGATTTTTAATTTTTGACGAAAACCTGAAAATCTACCCAAGGGTACCCCCTTCTAACTTTTTCTCAAAAATTGGCTTTGGAATAATTTCCTGAAGAAACCACTGGTTCGATTCCGGGTTTCTACACACCACCGGAAAGATCCCTTCAAGACGCTTCGGAAAATGCAGTTTCGCAAAAACAAATTTCAAATTAAGGGCCGTGACGCGTCAGCAAAGAAAATTCGAAAATGAAAAAAATCGAAAAAATCAACTTTTTTTAATAATCATCGTAGACTATTGAAGTATGCCGTCTTTTTCATCAGAAAGACGAGAGAAATTGATTGCCGTTAAAAAATTTTACCCTCCAGTAGCAAAAAAAATAGTCAGTCACCATGAGGATTTTGTAAAATTTAAGAAAATAATTGATTTTTCAGACTTTGAACGGCCGCAGCGGCTAAACGAAAACTCCAAATTGAACGCGGTTTGCAAATCTGTGCTCCTCGTACATCAATTAATCGGAATCAATTAAAATTGGCGATTTTTAATTTTTGACGAAAACCTGAAAATCCACCCAAGGGTACCCCCTTCTAACTTTTTCTCAAAAATTGGCTTTGGAATAATTTCCTGAAGAAACCACTGGTTCGATTCCGGGTTTCTACACACCACTGGAAAGATCCCTTCAAGGCGCTTCGGAAAATGTACTTTAGCAAGAACAAATGTCAAATTAAGGGCCGTGACGCGTCAGCAAAGAAAACTCGAAAATGGAAAAAATCGAAAAAATTAACTTTTTTAATAATCATCGTAGACTATTGAAGTATACCTTTTTTCATCAGAAAAACGAGAGAAATTGATTGCCGTTAAAAAATTTCACCTATCTTCAATAGCAAAAAAATTAGTCAGTCACCATGAACATTTCAGAAAATTTAAGAAAATAATTGATTTTTCAGACTTTGATCGGCCGTAACGGCCAAACGAAAACTCCAAATTGAACGCGGTTTGCAAATCTGTGCTCCTCGTACATCAATTAATCGGAATCAATTAAAATTGGCGATTTTTAATTTTTGACGAAAACCTGAAAATCTACCCAAGGGTACCCCCTTCTAACTTTTTCTCAAAAATTGGCTTTGGAATAATTTCCATAAGAAACCACTGGTTCGATTCCGGGTTTTTACACACCACTGGAAAGATCCCTTCAAGACGCTTCGGGAAATGTACTTTCGCAAAAACAAATGTTAAATTAAGGGCCGTGACGCGTCAGCAAAAAAACTCGAAAAAGGAAAAAATCGAAAAAATTCACTTTTTTAATAATCATCGTAGACTATTGAAGTATACCTATTTTTTCATCAGAAAGACGAGAGAAATTGATTGCCGTTAAAAAATTTCACCTATCTTCAACAGCAAAAAAATTAGTCAGTCACAATGAGGATTTTGGAAAATTTAAGAAAATAATTGATTTTTCAGACTTTGATCGGCCGTAGCGGCCAAACGAAAACTCCAAATTGAACGCGGTTTGCAAATCTGTGCTCCTCGTACGTCAATTAGTCGGAATCAATTAAAATTGGTGATTTTTAATTTTTGACGAAAACCTGAAAATCTACCCTAGGGTACCCCCTTCTAACTTTTTCTCAAAAATTGGCTTTGGAATAATTTCCTGAAGAAACCACTGGTTCGATTCCGGGTTTCTACACATCACTGGAAACATCCCTTCAAGGCGCTTCGGAAAATGTACTTTCGCAAGAACAAATATCAAATTAAGGGCCGTGAAGCGTCAGCAAAGAAAACTCAAAAATGGAAAAAATCGAAAAAATCAACTTTTTTAATAATCATCGTAGACTATTGAAGTATACCTTTTTTTCTTTAGAAAGACGAGAGAAATTGATTGCCGTTAAATAATTTTAGCTATCTTCAATAGTAAAAAAATTGGCGTGTCACCATGAACATGCACGCTGTTTATTTACCAATGAGATGATTCAGTATCCGAAATGCAGCAGCCGGTACAATGTTTCCAAATCGAATTTATTTCGGAGGCAACAACGTTACTGCATCTGCAGCCCGAAAGACCAACCGCGCGATAATAATTTACTTATTAAAGATGGATACAATTAACGTCGGTCCCTCGGCTTATTTACAGTGCCCGTTCCTTCGAGGAGCATCTTTTTGTTCGTGTAATCGAGTTCAGTTTCGTTCTCGATTCCACCTGTAAACACATAAATTTCCGGCCGAAATTGCCTCCTCCACCCTGAGCAGCCGAACCGTGGTTTGTCCGAAAAATGCGCAAGATCAGAGGAGGCCGCGCGATGGGTCCTGCCCCATAAATTGTCCCGAGGAATTTGGCGGCGTTTCTAGTTATTTCTTAAGAGGTACAGTTAGGCGACGGGGGGCTCCGGAGATGGGCACTTGGGGTCACCGGGGGGGTCACGGTGTCGCGGCCGCACCCGGTAGGTTTGACCCAGAATTTGTACATTTTTTTGATGGCAAATTTTCTAATAATATGCAGTGACAGTCGCATCATCATCGGTTAGATGTATTAATTAGTTTTGTTGCCGTTTTCTTTCTCTTAAATTTAATTTGGTTAACCCATTGATCTCAAGCGAGTGCAACAAACATCAAGGGCTTTAGTGACACCTAGTGGCAATGTTATTTACTTTAGATAACTTATCTGTGATATAAACTCTTCCTTATTACTGATAGAACAATATTTCTCCAAATTGATTTTTAACAGATATTTGAGATTTTGAAATTCTTGTAATTCAATAATTGCTTTAATATTTACGTATTGGTAGTTTATATTATTAAGTATAGTAAATGCTTCAGCATTATAGATTAGAACACTTAAAGAATACCAATTGTAACTGATCAAATTTAATTGGATGTAAATTGACTCACATTTGAAATTTGACGGAAATTAAGTTGCAATTTTCATATCCAGACTGGAGAGAAGAAAAATGCAACGCCTGCCCCGAGGGCACAGCACCGGTCCGGTTTTATTTGCACTGGCAATTCGATTCATTTGTTTCTGCTCACGTGAAACGCGCAAATAATTAGAGGAACGTGTTAGCGTGAAATTCCTTTAAAATGGGTCGATTGGGATGTCGCCGCTGGCCATGGAATCTGACGAGATAAGCGCACGCAGCTAAGAGATTAATAGCGTCGAGACGGTTATCTAAGACCACACTACAGGAATGTAATTAAGTCGATGGTATATTGAGGTTTTCTTTTTCTGTAATTTCTTCCATCCATTTCATCTGGAAGTTGCTACAGTGAGACGACGCGTATAGCCATCCCAAAATTGTCGTGACTCATTACGAGGTGGAAGTCCACCATTTTTCCATCTAAAACCATTCTCTAAATTTGTATCGATTCAATGATTTATGCAAGATCAAATTTATCCGGCTAAACTCTTAACAAAAAAAAAAAATTCCATTCAATAGATAGTGACAAATTAAAAATCCCCAACAAAAAAAAAATAATATAACGCCTCGTTTCAACTCCGTTATCCGCACTAATTACACGCAAACACGTATCTCTCTGGTGGAATCGCTGGGGGTGAAAATTTAAAATCGCGCGTTTCCCGGTTTTCCCTCTCTCCATCCATCCGGCGCTTTTCCGCCGCCGATAATAAATTCCGACCCGGCAACAAAGTACACAAATCATAGCTCAATTATCGGTGTACAAATATAGACACACGTCCCGAATAAATTAACGGCCGCTCTCGTACACACTCAACCACTAAAACAGACACACATATACAGATATACATTAACAACAGAACGCAGAGGTGTACTCACACACACACAAACATAATGTGAAATACAAGTTGGCCTTTTGTTGCGTGAATATGGCCGACCCCGCGGGGTGTCCGCCTCGAAAATATTTTTGGTATCGGTGCAGCAAGAGGATGATGATGATGACGGCACTGACACATCCATGAAGAAGGTGTAGAAACACAACACTGCGGTGTCTAATGTAAAAAATTCCATTCCGGAAATCATCATTAAATATTGTTCGTAATGGGTTTTCCAGAGGGCTCATTAATTTATTGAAAGGATTCGTGTTTTTGACGCTACAAAAGGGCAACTGATGCGAAAATTAGGGTTTTGCCAAAAGTAGAAATGAAGATAAACCCAAATTACCAACTGGTTGTAAAAATAGTAAACACTGGCTTTCTATCGAATAGTTCCATCTTGATGGTATCGTAGCCATTTATATTTACGTTTTCATGGTTTATTTTCAATTTAAATCATATTTTAAATGTACATCGAGAGGTTGAAACTGACGTTTAAAACGTCAAAATTATGAAAGATGGAAAAATTATACTTCGAATTCAAAAACTCAGTTTACTCAAAAACTAAAGGGATTTTGAAAAAAACTTATTCTTTATAAATTGTTCATCTTAGCATTCTCTACAATGAATATTAACATAAATTTGCTGTAACTATTATCGTTTTATAATTATAAACCAAAAATAAAAAAAATAAAAAAATTTCTCGAATAAAATGGATTTTATGAAAAATGTTTTCAAGCAAAATATGTTCATTTCTTTGTTGTCTTCAAAGTTTGTTTAAATGTTTTTGTGATATTTTTTATATTTAAGAAAATATTGGCAAAAAACAAAAACCTGTTAAGGTAAACGTCCACTTCCGGTGTACGAAATTTTACCAAAACCGTATCATTACTTAGTATTGTCAAATAACACTTATGTTCAAAGTTTCATGGTAATTGCGTTTCATAATTATAAAAGAAAATTGAAAAAAAAAATTAAATAATTTTTTTTCTCAAAAACCAATGATTTAATGGAAAGTATTTTTAAACAAAAGATGTTCCTTTCTTAATTGTCTTCAATATTTGTTAAAATGCTTTTATAAAATTTTTCGTATTTAAAAAAATAATGCAAAAAAACAAAAACGGTTAAGGTAAATACCCACTTTCGGTGTACGAAATTTTACCAAAAGCTTGTAATTACTTCAGATTGTCAAATAACACTTATGTTCAAAGTTTCACGTTAATTGCGTTTCATAATTATAAAAAAAAATTGAAAAAAAAAATTTAATCATTTTTTTTTCTCGAAAACAAATGATTTTATGAAAAATATTTTTAAACAAAAGATGTTTCTTTCTTAATTGTCTTCAATATTTGTTAGAATGCTTTTTTAAAATTTTTCGTATTTAAAAAAATATTGCAAAAAAACAAAAAACGGAAAAGGTAAACACCCACTTTCGGGGTACGAAATTTTACCAAAAGTTTATAATTACTTCAGATTGTCAAATAAGACTTGTGTTCAAAGTTTCATGTTAATTGCGTTTATATTATAAAAGAAAATTGAAAAAAAAAATTTAATATTTTTTTTGTCGAAAAAATTTGTAGAGAAAATATGTTCGTTTCTTAATTGGCTTCAATATTTGTTAAGATGTTTTTGTAAATTTTTTCGTATTTAAAAAAATATTGCAAAAAAACAAAAAACGGTTAAGGTAAACACCCACTTCCGGTGTACAAAATTTTACCAAAAAGTTTTCATTGCTTAGTATTGTCAAATAAGACTTATGTTCAAACTTTCATGTTAATTGGGTTTCATAATAAAAAAAATTGAAAAAAATTTTTTAATATTTTTCTCTCTCAAAAACTAATCATTTTATGAAAAATATTTTTAAACAAAAGATGTTTGTTTCTTAATTGGCTTCAATTTTTGTTTAAATGTTTTTGTAAAATTTTTCGTATTTGAAAAAATATTGCAGAAAAACAAAAAACGGTTAAGGTAAACACCCCTTTCGGTGAAGAAAAATTTACCAAAAACTTATCATTACTTAGTATTGTCAAGTAAGACTTATGTTCAAAGTTTTATGTTAATTGGGTTTCATAATAATCAAAAAAATTGAAAAAATAAATTTTAATATTTTTTTTTTCTCGAAAACCAATGATTTTACAAAAAATATTTTTAAACATAAGAAGTTCCTTTCTTCATTGGCTTCAATATTTGTTTAGATGTTTTTGTAAAATTTTTCGTATTTAAAAAGATATTGCAAAAAAACAAAAAAACGGTTAAGGTAAACACCCACTTCCGGTGTACAAAATTTTACCAACAAGTTTTCATTACTTAGTATTGTCAAATAAGACTTATCTTCAAAGTTTCATGTTAATTGAGTTTCATAATAATCAAAAAAATTGAAAAAAAAAATTTTAATATTTTTTTCTCTCAAAAACCAATTATTTTATGAAAAATATTTTTAAACAAAAGATGTTCGATTCTTAATTGGCTTCAATATTTGTTTAAATGTTTTTCTAAAATTTTTCGTATTTAAAAACATATTGCAAAAAAACAAAAAACGGTTAAGGTAAACACCCACTTTCGGTGTATAAAATTTTACCAAAAAATTATCATTACTTAGTATTGTCAAATAAGACCTATGTTCAAAGTTTCATGTTAATTGAGTTTCATAATTATAAAACAAAATCGAAAAACAAATTTAAATAATTTTTTTTTCTCGAAAACCAATGATTTTATGGAAAACATTTTTTAACAAGATGTTCGTTTCCTTGTTGTCTTCAGTATTTGTTTAAATGTTTTTGTAAACTTTTTGTATTTAAAAAAAAAATTGCAAAAAAAAAAAAAACGGTTAAGGTAAACACCTACTTTTGGTGTACAAAATTTTACCAAAAACTTATCATTACTTGGTATTGCCAAATAACACTTATGTTATAACAAAAATTTGATGTAACTGTTATCGTTTTTCAATTATTAACTAAATTTGAATCGAAAAAAATTAAATAATTTTTTTTCTCGAAAACCACTGATTTTAAGGAAAATATTTTTAATCAAAATATGTTCATTTCTTAATTGGCTTCAATATTTGTGAAAATGTTTTTCTAAAATTTTTCGTATTAAAAGAAATATTGCAGAAAAACAAAAAACGGTTAAGGTAAATACCCATTTTCGGTGTACAAAATTTTACCAAAAACTTATCATTAATTAATATTGCTTAATAAGACTTATGTTCAAAGTTTCATGTTAATTGCGTTTCAAAATTATAAACCAAAATTGAAAAAAAAAATATTTTTTTTCTTGTGAAACAATAATTTTATAAAAAATATTTTTGAACAAAAGATGTGCCTTTCTTAATTCTCTTCAATATTTGTTTAAATGTTTTTGCAATATTTTTAATTTTTAGAAAAATATAGGAATAAAACAAAATACGGTTAAAGTAAACACCCACTTTCGGTATACAAAATTTTACCAAAAACTTATCATTAATTAATATTGCTAAATAAGACTAATGTTCAAAGTTTCATGTTAATTGCGTTTCAAAATTATAAACCAAAATTGAAAAAATAAATATTTTTTTTCTTGTGAAACAATAATTTTATAAAAAATATTTTTGAACAAAAGATGTGCCTTTCTTAATTCTCTTCAATATTTGTTTAAATGTTTTTGCAATATTTTTAATTTTTAGAAAAATATAGGAATAAAACAAAATACGGTTAAAGTAAACACCCACTTTCGGTATACAAAATTTTACCAAAAACTTATCATTAATTAATATTGCTAAATAAGACTTATGTTCAAAGTTTCATGTTAATTGCGTTTCAAAATTATAAACCAAAATTGAAAAAAAATTTTTTTTTCTTGTGAAACAATAATTTTATAAAAAATATTTTTGAACAAAAGATGTGCCTTTCTTAATTCTCTTCAATATTTGTTTAAATGTTTTTGCAATATTTTTCATTTTTAGAAAAATATAGGAATAAAACAAAATACGGTTAAAGTAAACACCCACTTTCAGTATACAAAATTTTACCAAAAACTTATCATTACTTGGTATTGTCAAATAATACTTATGTTATAACAAAAATTTGATGTAACTATTATCGTTTATTAATTATTAACTAAATTGGAAAAGAAAAAAATTAAATAATTTTTTTTCTCAAAAAGCAATGATTTTATAGAAAATATTTTTAAAGAAAATATGTTCGTTTCATAATTGGCTTCAATATTTGTTTAAATGTTTCAGTAAAATTTTTCGTATTTAAAAAAATATTGCAAAAAAACAAAAAACGATTAAGGTAAACACCCACTTTTGGTGTACAAAATTTTACCAAAAACTTATCATTAATTATTATTGTCAAATAAGACTTTCGTTCAAAGTTTCATGTTAATTGCGTTTCAAAATTATAAACCAAAATTGAAAAAAAAATTTTTTTTTCTTGAGAAACAATAATTTTATGAAAAATATTTTTGAACAAAAGATGTGCCTTTCTTAATTCTCTTCAATATTTGTTTAAATGTTTTTGCAATATTTTTCATTTTTAGAAAAATATAGGAATAAAACAAAATACGATTAAGGTAAACACCCACTTTCGGTGAAGAAAAATTTACCAAAAACTTATCATTACTTAGTATTGTCAATTAACACTTATGTTATAACAAAAATTTGATGTAACTGTTATCGTTTTTTAATTATTAACTAAAATTGAAAAAAAAAATTAAATAATTTTTTTTCTCGAAAACCAATGATTTTATGGATAGTTTTTTTAAACAAAAGATGTTCATTTCTTAATTGGCTTCAATATTTGTTTAAATGTTTTTCTAAAATTTTTCGTATTTAAAGAAATTTTCTAAGAAAACAAAAAACGGCTAAGGTAAATACCCATTTTCGGTGTACAAAGTTTTACCAAAAACTTATCATTAGTTAGCATTGGCAAATAACATTTATGTCTAAAGTTTCATGTTAATTGTGTTTCATAATTATAAAGAAAATTGAAAAAAAAAAAATATATATTTTTTTTCTCGAAAACTGATGATTTTATGAAAAATATTTTTTAACAAAAGATGTTCGCTTCTTAATTGGCTTCAATATTTATTTAGATGTTTTTGTAAAATTTTTCGTGTTTAAGAAAATATTGCAAAAAAACAAAAAACGGTTAAGGTAAACACGCACTTTCGGTGTAAAAAATTTTACAAAAAAATTATCATTACTTAATATTGTCAAATAAGAGTTATGTTCAAAGTTTCATGTTAATTGCGTTTCATAATTATAAAAAAAAATAATAATTTTTCTTCTTAAAAAAAAAAATTATTTTATGGAAAATATTTTTAAATAAAAGTTGTTCGTTTCTTAATTGGCTTCAATATTTGTTTAGATGTTTTTGTAAAATTTATTGTATTTAAAAAAATATTGCAAAAAAACAAAAAACGTTTAAGGTAAACACCCACTTCCAGTGTACGAAATTTCACCAAAATATTATCAATTATTCGGATCGTTAAATAAGACCTTTGTGCAAAGTTTCATTTTAATTTCTTTACTGGTTTTTAAAATATTATGTTCAAAGTTTCATGTCGATTGTTTTATTGATTTTTAAGATATACTGCGCACAAACCGCACACACATACACACACCAATAAAATTTTAACAGTTAACAATGGTTTTAGAAATCGTTACATTATTCCCCCGGCATTGCATTTTACTGTTTGAATTATTAACCCTTTGCACTCGTATTTATATTTGAGACCATAATGGTAAAACGTATTATGGCGACAATAATTCGATATGCGAGTGCAAAGTGTTAAAATCATCCAACACAATCGAATATGAATCGATAATTAAGCTCTACGCACTTACCTTAGTGTAACGATGTCCATTAGACGCCAATCGTCCATCATTCTTTCTTCATGTGCGACACAAGATGAAAATTCAACAACACTTAACGTCTAAAACACCGAACTCACTAATAGAACTGGAAAACATTGTCAGGTGCAAACCGCCGAATCGTCCGCGTTTTATTTACCCCGGAAATTATAAACAACACGCCACCGCACTGTGAACAATTAAACCGCCGATGGAAAACTGGAAAAAACGGTCAAATCTTCGGACAGCAGCCCCGGAGCAATCGGTGCCGGGCGGAGATGTCGCGAAAAACAAATGCCACCTTCGCCCTATCAGCGATGCATTAACGCACCTCCGATTCGCACTAAATTAATTTCAGTTTATGCGTGCGATAGACAAAGAGGGAGATATACCCTTCGTCTTAATCGTTGAAGATCGTTTGACCCCGCAGTTTATTTGCCACCGTGTGAGTGAGCGTTCAAGTGTTTTAGTGTGCAGAGTATTGATTTTTTATTTATTAGTGATGAAGATGGATTTGTTTTCCACGGAGTGAGTGTTGTTGGATCCGATTGTTGGTAAGTGATTAAGTGTAATTATTATTAATTGTTGTTTATACTGGAGGCGTCTACTTCGTTATACATTTTATAATAAATAAAACATTATTGAATCATGGTGATGGTTGCGACCGTTACTACGTGGTAATTCAATCACTGAATAAAACACTTACTATGTTTTTGCCACAATTTATTTGATGTATGTACAAATATTACATATACATACATAATTTCACGACTTAAGTTTCGACGTTTTACTGCCATTATCAAGTAACACAAATAACGACTTGAGTAGAAAGACCATCAGCTCCCTTTTACAGATAGTACGGAATGTAACAGTCGATACAATTACCTTACAATAATGTATAAAAAAATCGCTAAATAAATATATTGTATATACAGGGTCGTGCATCTCACCTCCCGCCTTCTATAGCTCAGTTACTAATTAAGTTAGGATTTCGATATTTTGTAGAATATAATAGTATCCTATGATGCATTTCAGGAAAATATTGTTGATTATACAGGGTGTCCCAAAAAACCGTGACGTCATGATGATATATTTTTTTAAATTACATGCTATGTATTTTACTGCTTATTTGGGTCCCTCTTATGGTTGCCTACATACTCCTATAATTTTATTGCAATCGATTCAGGGATATCAGCAAAGAAAAATTCAAACTAAAAAAAATTAGTTGTTTCAAAAAAATGAATAAAAAATAAAAATAGTGCCTTGTTAATAAAATCATACAAGTTACTTATTAAATAAGGTCCGATAGTCCCGTCAACCAAGTTCGATCGATATGAATTATACAGGGTGTCCAAAATTTAGCGTCAAACATTTCAAACTTTAAAGCACTTTATTTTTCTTATTTTAAATTTGAGCCCCTGTATATTTTTACGTCATTCCATGCAGAATTAAAAAACAAACATTTTTCCTCATAACAACCCTGTCCCAATTCCTAACGCAATAAAAGTTATTTGCAGAAAACTCGTTTTATCAACGCAATTTTACTAAATAAAAATCGAAGGTGGCTTTGAAAAACAATTTATTGACATTAAAATTTAACAAGGTGACAAGAGACTATTTTAACTTTAGTAATGTAAACGTTTAAAAGTTCTTTTTACTCAAGAATAATATTTTGTCATGGAAAAAATAATTCTTGAGTACAAAGAGCTTAAGTTAACAATGCTTTAAACTTTTACATCACTAAAGTCAAAACAGTCTCTTGTCACCTTGTTAAATTTTAATATCAATAAATTGTTTTTCAAAGCCACCTTCGATTTTTATTTAGTAAAATGGTTGATAAAACGAGTTTTCT
This sequence comes from Ocypus olens, assembly GCA_910593695.2. Classification (NCBI taxonomy): domain Eukaryota; kingdom Metazoa; phylum Arthropoda; class Insecta; order Coleoptera; family Staphylinidae; genus Ocypus; species Ocypus olens. The sequence continues at coordinate 53,779,986 of OU343056.1, forward strand.
GCAAATAACTTTTAATGCGTTAGGAATTCGGACAGGGTTGTTATAAGGAAAAATGTTTGTTTTTTAATTCCGCATGGAATGACATAAAAATATATAGGGGCTCCAATTTAAAATAAGAAAAATAAAGTGCTTTAAAGTTTGAAATGTTTCACACTAAATTTTGGACACCCTGTATAATTCATACGGATCAAACTTGGTTAACGGGACTATCAGACCTTATTCAATAAGTACCCTGTATGATTTTATTAACAAGGCACTATTTTTATTTTTTATTCATTTTTTAAAACAATAGTACAAACTGATTTTTTTTTAGTTTTAATTTTTTTTGCTGATATTCCTGAATCGATTCCAATAAAATTATAGGAGTATGTAGGCAACCATAAAAGGTACCCAAATAAGCAATAAAATATACAGCATGTAATCTAAAAAAATACACTCTGTATAACCAAAAATATTTTCCTGAAATGCATTCTAGGATGCAAATTTATTCTGCAAAATATCAAAATTCCAACTTAATTAGTAAATGAGCTCCAGAAGACGGGAGGTGAAATGCAAGACCCTGTATATATATATATATTTTTACCAGGGAAAAGTGAAAAAAATCTGCATTACTATAAACTATGTTCTCGTATGATTATTTCAAAATTTGGAGGAAGATAATTTTCAGATTCTGTTGGAATTATAGAACTCGATCTATTTTGAGTAAATTTGGAATTTTTTTAGTCTGTGGCAACTGTTTTTATATTTTTTTTTAACCTGGAAAAAGCCGGAAAATTCCGCATAACTATAAACTATGTTCTCGTATGATTATTTCCAAATTTCGAGAAAGGAATTTTTCAGATTCTGTTGGAATTATAGAGTTCAATCAATTTTGAGTAAATTTGGAAATTTTTAAGTCGGTGGCAACTGTTTTTATATATATATTTTTTTTAACCAGGAAAAAGTCAGAAAATTCCGCATAACTATAAACTATGTTCTCGTATGATTATTTAGAAATTTAGAAATTTCGAGGAAGGATTTTTTTAGATTGCGTTGGAATTATAGAGCTCAATCTATTTTGAGTAAATTTGGAAATTTTTAAGTCTGTGGCAACTGTTTTTATATTTTTTTTTAACCAGGAAAAAGTCAGAAAATTCTGCATTACTATAAACTATGTTCTCGTATGATTTTTTCGAAATTTTGAGGAAGGATTTTTTCAGATTCTGTTGGAATTATAGAGCTCAATCTATTTTGAGTAAATTTTGAAATTTTTTAAGTCTGTGGCAACTGTTTTTAATTTTTTTTTTTTTATCAGGAAAAAGTCAGAAAATTCTGCATTACTATAAACTATGTTCTCGTATGATTATTTCCAAATTTGGAAAAAGGAATTTTTCAGATTCTGTTGAAATTATAGAGCTCAATCTATTTTGAGTAAATTTGGAAATTTTCAAGTCTGTGGCAACTGTTTTTATATATTTTTTTTTTAACCAGGAAAAAGTCAGAAAATTCTGCATAACTATAAACTATGTTCTCGTATGATTATTTCCAAATTTGGAGAAGGGATTTTTTCAAATTCTGTTGGAATTATAGAGCTCAATCTATTTTGAGTAAATTTAGAAATTTTTTAATCTGTGGCAACTGTTTTTATATTTTTTTTTAACCAGGAAATAGTCAGAAAATTCTGCATAACTATGAACTATGTTCTCGTATGATTATTTCCAAATTTCGAGAAAGGATTTTTTTAGATTCTGTTGGAATTATAAAGCTTAATCTGTTTTGAGTAAATTTGGAAATTTTTAAGTCTGTGGCAACTGTTTTTAATTTTTTTTTAACCAGGAAAAACTCAGAAAATTCCGCATAACTATAAACTATGTTCTCGTATGATTATTTCCAAATTTCTAAGAAGGATTTTTTTAGATTGTGTTTGAATTATATAGCAGAATCTATTTTGAGTAAATTTGTAAATTTTTAAGTTTGTGGCAACTGTTTTTTATTTTTTTAAAACCAGGAAAAGTCAGAAAATTCTGCATAACTATAAACTATGTTCTCGTATGATTATTTCCAAATTTCGAGAAAGGATTTTTTCAGATTCTGATGGAATTATAAAGCTTAATCTATTTTGAGTAAATTTGGAAATTTTTAAGTCTGTGGCAACTGTTTTTATTTTTTTTTTAACCACGAAAAAGTCAGAAAATTCTGCATAGCTATAAACTATATTCTCGTATGATTATTTCCAAATTTCGAGAAAGAATTTTTTCAGATTCTGTTGGAATTATAGAGCTCAATCAATTTTGAGTAAATTCGGAAATTTTTAAGTCTGTGGCAACTGTTTTTATATTTTTTTTTAACCAGGAAAAAGTCAGAAAATTCTGCATAGCTATAAACTATATTCTCGTATGATTATTTCCAAATTTCGAGAAAGGATTTTTTCAGATTCTGTTGGAATTATAGAGCTCAATCTATTTTAAGTAAATTTGGAAATTTTTAAGTCTGTGGCAACGGTTTTTATATATTTTTTTTAACCAGTAAAAAGTTAGAAAATTCTGCATAACTATAAACTATGTTCTCGTATGATTATTTCCAAATTTGGAGAAAGGATTTTTTCAGATTCTGTTGGAATTATAGAGCTCAATCAATTTTGAGTAAATTTGGAAATTTTTAAGTCTATGGCAACTGTTTTTATATTTTTTTTTTTAACCAGGAAGAAGTCAGAAAATTCCGCATAACTATAAACTATGTTCCCGTATGATTATTTCCAAATTTGGAGAAAGGATTTTTTCAGATTCTGTTGGAATTATAGAGCTCAATCTATTTTGAGTAAATTTGGAAATTTTTAAGTCTGTGGCAACTGTTTTTATATTTTTTTTTTAACCAGGAAAAAGTTTAAAAATTCTGCATTACTATAAACTATGTTCTCGTTTGATTATTTCCAAATTTCGAGAAAGGATTTTTTTCAGATTCTATTGGAATTACAGAGCCCAATCTATTTTGAGTAAATTTGGAAATTTTTAAGTCTGTGGCAACTGTTTTTATATTTTTTTTTAACCAGGAAAAAGTTTAAAAATTCTGCATTACTATAAACTATGTTCTCGTTTGATTATTTCCAAATTTCGAGAAAGGATTTTTTTTCAGATTCTGTTGGAATTATAGAGCTCAATCTGTTTTGAGTAAATTTGGAAATTTTTACGTCTGTGGCATCTGTTTTTATATTTTTTTTAACCAGGAAAAAGTTAATTTTTATAAAAAATAATTATTCATTTAATGTATTTGTTTCAGTGATGGACTGTCGGAGGTCTTTGGTAATCATGTGACGCGGACACGGTGGACATGGTGGACGTCACTGTCATAGTTTACAACAGAGGCGCGGTTGCCAGTTTTCAAACGCCATCATCAAGACCCTGCAGTTAAAGGTAGGATGAAGTTTTAACTTTTTACGGGTTCTAAAAAAATCATGGTTTCATAGAAAATTTATTTTGTGTGCGGAAACATGCAGAAGATATAACTGCATTTTTGCTTTATAATGTTCACATACAAAGTGCCTTGAAATATCTTGGAAAGCGCGAATTTTTAGGTTATGAACTGGAAAAAATACATGGATTTGAAGGATGACAACAAATGTTAGTCAAATCCTTATCGTTTTTTCAAAAAAAGCCTGATTCGGGTGGTCCGGGACACCCTGAAGCACCAAAATAACTTTTTGGCTTTAAATATTTATTCACGAAATACGAAAAAACACAATTTAAAAAAAAAAAAATTTTGAAAAAATTACTCTTGTTGAGTATTAGACCCACAAAATAAGACGTCCGTTTATTTTGATTACCACGAGAAAACTAAAGAGCCGATAGACTTGAGGTATACACAGCTAATAGGGAAATAGGTTTGAAATATATATGGGAGGGAGAATTGAAAAAAAATTCTTCGCGCCGAAAATTTGAGGTAAAGTGTGCGTCCGGGTCTATTGGACCCATAGTGCCCGTTAAGGGTTAAAGACTTTTTAAAAAAATACCTAATTTGCTAGGTTTATAAATAATAATAACTTTCAAAAAAAATTGATAGTGAAGACTGCCACATAAGTTATTTATTGTGTAATCCAATGTTTGTCTTATTAATACACGAAACTTGCAAAATAATGTTACCACACATTTCAAATATTGAACATCCATCGATTTTACGATCTGCTGCACAATACAATGACCCGTGAAGTTGCGCCACTTTGCGCCCCCCATTCATATGCAAATTTTTTGGCGTCCCTTTTGGGCGAAAGCGGTGCAAATGCAAATTTTGGATTTTCGGAAATACTTGACACGCCCGATTTACGGGGTAAACACATCAATAAAGCATTTGTCAAACTTTCAATGCGGCAGTTGTTAAATAAGGAAACTTATGGTTAGAAAGTACAAATTTGGTGCAATGCAATTTTCCAAAATGTTACCAACATTTGGTTTCAATTGGAGTTTCCCGAGATTTGAAAGAGATTTATTATTACTGTAACACATGCTGTATCTTCTTTTGAAACATTCTTTGATACGATTTAGGGTTACTAGTGTTCCAAATCGGAGGATTATCCGGTTTCGTCTTGTGCATAATTTGCACCTGAAATATTCCGAAATATCTTCTGATAGGATTTTTTTAAAACGATCTTTAAGTAAATGTAAATCAAAATTAGTTGCTAACATTTTTAATTGTTATAACATACTGAATCGTTTGAGTATAGCAATATAAAATAATTACTAATAAAAATCATACGATGTACGAATGTTTAAAATTCGTTTATATTTAACTAAAAATGTTTTATGATTAATAATATGAATAAAACTGAAAAATGAATAATAAATTTATTCAAAACTTGGAGTGTATACTCCGTTACAGTTTGAACCTTACACCACCGATCACCCTGGAGGAATAAATATTCACTTTAATGACGATATTCGATATTTATTCACGCACAAACTTAAAACCCTAGTGGGAATTTCGAATGCGTAAATTCCGAAATTATTGGCTTCTTAAATTAATTACGGATCATTAATCAAAATTGCAAAACGCGCATCTTCTCGTCGTTGTTTGGATGTTAGTTTACGAAATTAAGCGGGCCTCGCTGACATTTCGCAATTTAATCCGTAAATTACGGTAATCTCCCCGGTGAAGACTTATCAATTTCGTTGTGTAATTATGGCACTGCCAGAGGAGAAACTAATAACCGATTCGGTAACGTATTAATTATCAAAGAAGAAATGCCAATGTGGAATTGGAAAATTCTCCAATTCGTTTGATTAATGTTGTTTGTAATTGGGTTTTTGGTATATGGAGTGATGGTCGTACGTTGTTGTGTGAGTTTATACTTTATGTAACTCTGAAAGTAAACCTTAAACCTTGAACCTTTTTTTTGTAATATTTGTGGGAAATTTCCAATTTTATAAATTGCATAAATTATCAATAATGGATTGGAGAAATTTATTAAGCGGGTATTCTCATTCAAAAGTTTAACCAAAATAAAGAATATTTAGGGCAAAAATTCTAAAATTTTGAACGAAGAAATGAAAAATACAGGCCAAAGATCTAAAATATGGGCCAAAAAATCAAAAATGTTAGCCTAAAAATTCAAACCAAAAAATTAAGGAAAACGAAAATAATTCGCCATTTTCAGCCCCCAAAATAACTGTTTAGCTCAAAATAAGTTGGCGACCAGAAACTCGAAAACCTCAGTTCCTGGAAGTCCCACAACAAAATTTTATGGACAAATAGTGTTCAGAATGGTCTCGCTCTTGAAAAAAAAAATTAAATTTAATCGATTTTAGTCAAAAAGTAACCAAAAAGTAAAAAAATCGCCCATAAAAAATAATGATTCAAGTTAAAAAATCTAAAATCAAGGACAAGAAATCAAAAACTGTCAAATAAACTTGAAAATATCGGCGAAAAAATACAAAAAGTCGCGTATAAAAATCAATCATTTATCCTAAAAAAATCTAAAATATAGGATAGAAAATTAAAAACTTCGACCAAGCATTCGATCCTCAAAATCAAAATTGCGGAACAAAAAATCGAAAATTTTAACAAACAAATCGAAAATTTAGAAAAAAATTTAGGCTAAAAGATCAAAAATTTAGACCAAAATATCAAAATCCGGGAATAACGATAAAAAATTGAAACAAGTAGATTGAAAATTCAAGTACGAAAATTGCCATTTACAGCACTCGGGGTGCTGAAATAAATAAAAAAAATAAAAATTAAAAATGCAAACCACAAAATTGAAAAATCAAGGAAAACCAAAATAATTTACCATTTTCATCTCCCAAAATAACTCCTTAGCTCAAAATAAGTTGCCGACCAGAAACTCGAAGACGGTAGTCAAAAAGTAACCAAATAGTAAAAAAATTCGCCCATAAAAAATAATAATTCAAGTTAAAAAATCTAGAATGAAGGGCAAGAAATCAGAAACTGTACTTGAAAATATCGGCAAAAAAATTAAAAAGTTATTTAGGTTAAAAAATCTAATATATAGGATAAAAAATTAAAAATTCTGACCAAAAATTCGATCCTAAATCGAACCAAAAATTCGAAAATTGTAACAAAAAAATCGAAAATTTAGATGAAAATTATTTCATTTGGAAATTTGTAAAGACACATTATTCAAAATTAGTCTGTCAAAATTTCAACCATCTGTTGCAATAAATAAGGAATTCATAAACAAATTTCTGAAAAATGCGCTTTTTTGGTCATCAAAATTTGTTTTTTAGTGCAACCATTTTTGTTGTCGTAAACTTGCGATTATTTTCTTTGGAAATTCGTAAAGACGCATTATTCAAAATTAGTCTCTCAAAATTTAAACGATCTGTTGCAATACATGTGGAATTCACATGCAAATTTCTGAAAAATGCGTTTTTTTTGGTCATCAAAATTTGCTTTCTAGTGCAACCATTTTTGTTTTGGTAAACCTGCAATAATTTTTTTTTGAAACTTGTAAAGACACATTATTCAAAATTAGTCTGTCAAAATCTCAACCATCTGTTGCAATAAATGTGGAGTTCCCATGCAAATTTCTGAAAAATGCGCTTTTTTGGTCATCAAAATTTGCTTTTTAGTGTAACCATTTTTTTTATCGTAAACTTGCGATTACTTTCTTTGGAAATTTGTAAAGACATATTATTCAAAATTACTCTGTCAAAATTTCAACCATCTGGTACAATAAATGTAGAATTTGCATATAAATTTCTGAAAAATGCTTTTTTTTTTGGTCATCAAAATTTGCTTTTTAGTGCAACCATTTTTGTTGTCGTAAACTTGCGATTATTTTCTTTAGAAATTTGTAAAGACATATTATTCAAAATTAGTCTCTCAAAATTTCAACCATCTGTTGCAATAAATGTGGAATTCCCATGCAAATTTCGGAAAAAATCGTTTTTTTCTGGTCATCAAAATTTGCTTTCTAGTGCAACCATTTTTGTTTTGGTAAACTTGCGATTATTTTCTTTGGAAATTTGTGAAGACATATTATTCAAAATTACTCTGTCAAAATTTCAACCATCTGTTGCAATAAATAAGGAATTCATAAGCAAATTTCTGAAAAATGCGCTTTTTTGGTCATCAAAATTTGCTTTTTAGTGCAACCATTTTTGTTGTCGTAAACTTGCGATTATTTTCTTTGGAAATTTGTAAAGACACATTATTCAAAATTAGTCTGTCAAAATTTCAACTATCTGGTGCAATAAATGTAGAATTTGCATAAAAATTTCTGAAAAATGCTTTTTTCTGGTCATCAAAATTTGCTTTCTAGTGCAACCATTTTAGTTTTGGTAAACTTGTGATAATTTTCTTTGCAAATTCGTAAATACTCATCATTCCAAATTAGTCTGTCAAAATTTTAACCATCTGTTGCAATAAATGTGGAATTTCGATGCGAATTTCTGAAAAATGCGCTTTTTTGGTCATCAAAATTTGCTTTAAAGTGCAACCATTTTTGTTTTGGTGAACTTGCGATAATTTTCTTTGGCAATTCGTAAAGATACATCATTTAAAATTAGTCTGTCAAAATTTCAACCATCTGCTGCAATAAATATGGAATTCCCATGCAAATTTCTGAAAAATGAGCTGTTTTGGTCATCAAAATTTGCTTTCTAGTGCAACCATTTTTGCTTCGGTAAACTTGTGATAATTTTCTTTGAAAATTCGTAAATACTCATCATTCCAAATTAGTCTGTCAAAATTTTAACCATCTGTTGCAATAAATGTGGAATTTCGATGCGAATTTCTGAAAAATGCCCTTTTTTGGTCATCAAAATTTGCTTTCCAGTGCAACCATTTTTGTTTTGGTGAACTTGCGATAATTTTCTTTGGCAATTCGTAAAGATACATCATTTAAAATTAGTCTGTCAAAATTTCAACCATCTGCTGCAATAAATATGGAATTCCCATGCAAATTTCTGAAAAATGAGCTGTTTTGGTCATCAAAATTTGCTTTCTAGTGCAACCATTTTTGATTCGGTAAACTTGTGATAATTTTCTTTGAAAATTCGTAAAGACACATTATTCAAAACTACTCTGACAAAATTTCAACCATCTGGTGCAATAAATGTAGAATTTGCATATAAATTTCGGAAAAATGCGTCTTTTTTGATCATCAAAATTTGCTTTCTAATGCAACCATTTTTGTTTTGGTGAACTTGCGATAATTTTCTTTGGAAATTCGTAGACACATTATTCAAAATTGGTCTCTCAAAATTTGAACCATCTGTTGCAATAAATATGGAATTCACATGCAAATTTCTGAAAAATGCGATTTTTTGTCATCAAAATTTTCCTTTTAGTGAAACCATTTTAGTTGTGGTAAACTTGCGATTGCTTTCTTTGGAAATTTGTAAAAACACAGAAATGGCCTGTCAAAATTTTAACCTGTTGAAATGAATGTGGAATTTCCATGCGGTGTTACAGATGTTGTTTAATATTCAAAACGTTTTTTTAAGAATTAGTTAAAAATTCTTGCTGAGCTGAGTCTACAGGTAGTGCTCTATATAACGAGCCGCCCCTGCATTCACGTTCAACCCATTGCAACAATTGCAGTTGTCAGGGGTGCCCCGGGTCTCGCTAATTATAAAAATCTTATTGTAAGTAAACATGTTTGATTCGAAAATGATAGGATTGAGTTGTTATTATCAATCTTGTTAAGTCTGAATGGAGAACGGCCAAATCACATTACGGAGGGAATGTTTCTCATGTGGCACGAACGTTGGTGCTCTCTCGGGTTACACACACACACACACACACATGAGGTAGCTAGAAGACCTCTCCGCTCCCGATCATCCCTTTGAGAAAAGAAAGAAAACGGGGTGATCGGGTCCTACCCCCCCTGTACCCGACAATAGCGGTTTGGTCCACTACACAAACACAAGATCGAAGATAGATGAGTCCTTACATCTGATGTCGCTCCATTCATCGCAAGGAACGAGGATGAAATAAAAAAAAGAGTGGAAGAGAAGAGCACCCGGCTGCTGCAAGGATAATTGGCGATTGTAATTGTCCTTGGTATTCCTGTTTAAGGGGTAAATTGGTGTGGGCCCCATATTGTCTTAAGGGGACGGGGCCTCCCCGAGGTTATTACGTAAGCGGGACAATTTTTCTGGAGACCAGTTCTTCGTGTTTGCGCTCGAGAGGAATTCTCGCGGAAACCGTTGCGATTTCTCTATTATGTTCCGGGATGTACACAATGGGAGGTAATTTTTGGGTAGCCTAAGTACCACGGTAAACAGAAAAGTGGAGTGATTTATTTGCAGGCCATTTATAATTCTGACAAATACACACAATGAAAATGTAATAAGTAATAAATCAAAATTTTTTTTTGAAAATTAAAATAAGTCATACAATTAATGAATAAAATTAAAGTATCAATGCTCTCCACAAACATCTTTGAATTACAATTTTTATCACTCAAAATACCAAAAATTAAAATATTTAAATTAAAAAAAAATCGATAATAATGAGGTGAAATTACGTTAATCGGTCACTGCTAGAAGAATTATAGCTTTAAAGCGCATCATCGGAAATCGATACCTGTTCCACCACAAATTGACATATAGGCAAACGTGACTTAAAGTGGCATAACTGGTAATCACATGAAGCGGTGGGTGGAGTACAGTCTCGAGCAAAGTAACGAGAATCGCTGAAATATGATCTACATCAATGATATCGACCACACATGTCAATTTTATTACCTCGCACCTATTAATTCTAGGCGACTAAGAAGAGCCATTTCGCTCATATTATCCCGATTCGGACTGTATCATAAAATCACCCACTTCACGATAATTCACAAAAATTCTGTCACAATTGAATAATTACACGCGACAGTGTATTAACGTGCCATTTATGGAAGTGCGTGTGCGATAATTAAATTCTGCAACTCTCGCCGGTTTACTTAAATATGCTAATTGTCGGAATTCCTGTAAATATTTTTTGTCGGTTTCGACTCGTGCCAATAAGTGATCGATGTGTATAATTTTCCGGGGATAATTAACGGTCAGGTAATGACGCTAATGGGGGCTACCGGTGCTGCCCGTTCTCGAAAGAAGTATTAATGAGGGGGCCTCAACTTTAAAATGCATCGCATCTCATTTCGCCTAATTACTCACGAAACGCAAAGGCGATTTATATGTTGCTCCTCTTTATTATTCTCTACTTAGCTCGCGTTTACTGTTAATGAAGGCATTACCTTAGAATTTGTTCATGATGGATGTTGAAAGGAACCATTAAATTTGAGTGTTTTAAGAGCGATTTTTCATTGCTTAACAGTTTAACACTCCAAATTGAACGCGGTTTTCAAATGTGTGCTCCTCGTGTGTAAATTAGTCGGATTCAATCAAAATTGGCGATTTAAAATTTTTGACGAAAATCTGAAAAACAACCCAAGGGTCACCCCTTGTTACTTTTGCTCAAAAATTTGCTTTGAAATAATTTCCTGAAGAAACCACTGGTTCGATTCGGGGTTTCTACACATCACTGGGAAGATCCCTTCAAGACGCTTCGGAAAATGTACTTTCGCAAGAATAAATGTCAAATTAAGGGCCGTGACGCGGCAGCAAAGAAAACTCGAAAATGGAAAAAATCAAAAAAATCAACTTGTTTAATAATCATCGTGGACCATTGAAGTATACCTTCTTTTTCATCAGAAAAACGAGAGAAATTGATTGCCGTTAAACAATTTGAGCTAACTTCAATGGCAAAAAAATTAGTCAGTCACAGTGAACATTTTAGAAAATTTACGAAAATAATTGATTTTTCAGACTTTGATCGGCCGCAGCGGCCAAACGAAAACTCCAAATTGAACGCGGTTTGCAAAACTGTGCTCCTCGTATGCCAATTAGTCGGAATCAATGAAAATTGGCGATTTTTAATTTTTGATGAAAACCTGAAAATCTAACCAAAGGTCCCCCCTTCTTACTTTTGCTCAAAAATTGGCTTTAAAATAATTTTCTGAAGAAACCACTGGTTCGATTCGGGGTTTCTCCACATCACTGGAAAGATCTTTTCAAGACGCTTCGAAAAATGTACTTTCGCAAGAACAAATGTCAAATTAAGGGCCGTGACGCGTCAGCAAAGAAAACTCGAAAATGGAAAAAATCGAAAAAATCAACTTTTTTAATAATCATCGTAGACTATTGAATTTAACTTTTTTTTCATCAGAAAGACGAGAGAAATTGTTTGCCGTTAAAAAGTTTCAGCTAACTTCAATGGCAAAAAAATTAGCCAGTCACAGTGAACATTTTAGAAAATTTACGAAAATAATTGATTTTTCAGACTTTGGTCGGCCGTAGCGGCCAAACGAAAACTCCAAATTGAACGCGGTTTGCAAATCTGAGCTCCTCGTACGTCAATTAGTCGGATTAGATATTTTTATTTTTTGATGAAAACACGAAAAAAAGACATGAGTAAACCCCTTGGAAATTTGTTAAAAATGTAACTTTCTTAATAATCATCGTAGACTATTGAATTTAACTTTTTCTTCATCAGAAAGACGAGAGAAATTGATTGCCGTTAAAAATTTTTAGCTAACTTCAATGGCAAAAAAATTAGTCAGTCACAGTGAACATTTTAGAAAATTTACGAAAATAATTGATTTTTCAGACTTTGATCGGCCGTAGCGGCCAAACGAAAACTCCAAATTGAACGCGGTTTGCAAATCTGAGCTCCTCGTACGTCAATTAGTAGGATTAGAGATTTTCAATTTTTGATTAAAACACGAAAAAAAGACATGAATAAACCCCTTGGAAATTTGTTAAAAAAATGCAACTTTCTTAATAATCATCATAGACTATTGAATTTAACTTTTTTTTCATCAGAAAGGCGAGAGAAATTGATTGCCGTTAAAAAATTTGAGCTAACTTCAATGGCAAAAAAATTAGTCAGTCACAGTGAACATTTAAGAAAATTTACGAAAATAATTGATTTTTCAGACTTTGATCGGCCGTAGCGGCCAAACGAAAACTCCAAATTGAACTCGGTTTGCAAATCTGAGCTCCTTGTACGTCATTTAGTCGGAACCAATTAAAATTGGCGATTTTTAATTTTTGACGAAAACCTGAAAATCTAACCAAGGGTCCCCCCTTCTTACTTTTACTCAAAAATTGGCTTTAAAATAATTTTCTGAAGAAACCAATGGTTCGATTCGGGGTTTCTATACATCACTGGAAAGATCTTTTCAATGCGCTTCGGAAAATGTACTTTCGCAGGAACAAATGTCAAATTAAGGGCCGTGACGCGTCAGCAAAGAAAACTCAAAAATGGAAAAAATCGAAAAAATCAACTTTTTTAATAATCATCGTAGACTATTGAATTTAACTTTTTTTTCATCAGAAAGACGAGAGAAATCGATTGCCGTTAAAAAATTTGAGCTAACTTCAATACCAAAAAAATTAGTCAGTCACGGTGAACATTTTAGAAAATTTACGAAAATAATTGATTTTTCAGACTTTGATCGGCCGTAGCGGCCAAACGAAAACTCCAAATTGAACGCGGTTTGCAAATCTGAGCTCCTCGTACGTCAATTAGTCGGATTATAAATTTTTATTTTTTGATGAAAACACGAAAAAAAGACATGAGTAAACCCCTGGGAAATTTGTTAAAAAATGCAACTTTCTTAATAATCATCGTAGACTATTGAATTTAACTTTTTTTTCATCAGAAAGACGAGACAAATTGATTGCCGTTAAAAAATTTGAGCTAACTTCAATGGCAAAAAAATTAGTCAGTCACAGTGAACATTTTAGAAAATTTACGAAAATAATTGATTTTTCAGACTTTGATCGGCCGTAGCGGCCAAACGAAAACTCCAAATTGAACGCGGTTTGCAAATCTGAGCTCCTCGTACGTCAATTAGTCGGATTATAAATTTTTATTTTTTGATGAAAACACGAAAAAAAGACATGAGTAAACCCCTGGGAAATTTGTTAAAAAATGCAACTTTCTTAATAATCATCGTAGACTATTGAATTTAACTTTTTTTTCATCAGAAAGACGAGACAAATTGATTGCCGTTAAAAAATTTGAGCTAACTTCAATGGCAAAAAAATTAGTCAGTCACAGTAAACATTTTAGAAAATTTACGAAAATAATTGATTTTTCAGACTTTGATCGGCCGTAGCGGCCAAACGAAAACTCCAAATTGAACGCGGTTTACAAATCTGAGCTCCTCGTACGTCAATTAGTCGGATTAGAGATTTTCATTTTTTGATGAAAACACGAAAAAAAGACATGAGTGGAAATTTGTTAAAAAATGTAACTTTCTTAATAATCATCGTAGACTATTGAATTTAACTTTTTCTTCATCAGAAAGACGAGAGAAATTGATTGCCGTTAAAAAATTTCAGCTAACTTCAATACCAAAAAAATTAGTCAGTCACAGTGAACATTTTAGAAAATTTACGAAAATAATTGATTTTTCAGACTTTGATCGGCCGTAGCGGCCAAACGAACACTCCAAATTGAACGCGGTTTGCAAATCTGAGCTCCTCGTACGTCAATTAGTCGGATTAGAGATTTTAATTTTTTGATGAAAACACGAAAAAAAGAGTAAACCCCTTGGAAATTTATTAAAAAATGCATCGTAGACACGATGGCTTATCTTGTTTATTTAGATTTTTTCTCTTTGGTCCGAAAGGGTTAAATGAAAATAGACATCCACAAACACCCGTACCCTCGCGGGGATTCGAACCCAGGACCCTCCGCATTAGTTCTGGTCAGTAACCAAAAATCGACATTTTTTTCTTGAATCTCCTGATATGGGCATTTTGCCCATCTAATCCGGGGATACCCTTTACAATCGTTGATCCATATAATTTCTTGTTTTAAAATTCGATGGGTTAATAACTCATTTCTTTCTTTTATTATTATTTTTTATGTAATCAACTTATTTTAGGGCCCCAGTACGAACGTCGGATTAATTAATTAAGCTTTTACGATCGCTGCACAGCTTTTTAATTAAGTCATTTTTTTACGTTCGGCCATCAAGAGTGTCCATTAGCAGAGCCATAGTGAAAAATATTAAAATGCAATTTCCCCGCGGCGCTCGTGCGATTTATGTCTCGCTTTTACCTCGACAATTAAATGGATGTCAACAAAACATCCGCACACGCCATCCAAACAATGGCAGAAAAAAAATGTTCGCCGCGATGAAAAGAAAATATTAAATTTATTATTTGTATTTTTGAGTTTGTGATGAACTTTGCATCTCTTAGCAGATGCTTGGTCCAAACGCAATAGAAGAGCTTTCAAAATGTGCAATTGAAAACGTTCGACTCTTCAATGATAAATTGTAAAAATATTTATATCAGAATTACTGAAATAGCTATCCAAGCGCAAATTACACGAGTGAATGCAGAAAATATTTTTTCATCCATTCTAAGCGCCGATGTCCGTTAATCATTTCTGCGGCGTCTAAGAATTCTTCCAGGATAGGCATGCGAACTCCGCGAAGAAGGAGCGACGACGCGAAGGAGGAAGCCCGAAGAGACGAAGAAAAGGAACGAGAAGAAAGAAAAAAAGAATGTCCACACCGGCATCGTAAACGTTAATCGCCGTTTCATTGAATGGAGCCATTGAATATACGCGGTCTCGGATGAATGAATGAAACAATAATAATTCCTTTTCCCCGATCAAACATTAAAACGGCATGATTATGTTTTAATAGTGCCGTTCGCATTAGCATTTCCCTTTATTGTCGACTGCAAAACGGACATCTACATAAACAGGTATACACGGACCGCATGACAAAGCGCCATACTTAAAAATGCCATTGATATTTATAAGCCGAGAGTCCATACAAACAGTCAATACGGATCGATGAAAGATTGGGACGTGTGCCGGAATACATTAGCTCTTCCTCCTCGACTTCGACGAGCCCCCTCGATGAGGAAGGCGAGGGACTAAGCCCTTATTTTTAATTGCGAGTGCCAGAGATCTAATTCTAAACTATAAGATAATTAATGCTGCAGATTTTTATTAATGAATTCTACTTCACATTACTTGGGACTTTAATATTCAAGCAAAATATCAAAACATTTTGAACATAGTTTTTGAATTATTCAACTAAAAACTCGAAAATATCATTTTTTTGGAACAAATATTGGGAAAAAGTGAAATTTCGGCTAAACTTAAAAACAAATCACAACGTACTATCACTTCACATTACTTACCAATATCAGGACTTTAATATTCAAGCAAAATATCAAAACATTCTGCAGATGGTTTTTGAGTTATTCAACTGAAAACTCGAAAATATCATTTTTTTGGAACAAATATTATGAAAAAGGGAAATTTTGGCTAAAATCAAAAACAAATCACAACGTGCTATTACTTCACATTACTTACCAATATCAGGACTTTAATATTCAAGCAAAATATCAAAATATTCTGAAGATGGTTTTTGATTTATTCAACTAAAAACTCGAAATTATCATTTTTTCGGAACAATAATTGTGAAAAAGTGAAATTTCGGCTAAAACCAAAAACAAATCACAACGGACTATCACTTTACATTACTTACCAGTATCAGGACTTTAATATTCAAGCAAAATATCAAAACATTCTGTAGATGGTTTTTGATTTATTCAACTGAAAACTCGAAAATATCATTTTTTTGGAACAAATATTGGGAAAAAGTGAAATTTCGGCTAAAATCAAAAACAAATCACAACGTACCATCACTTCACATTACTTACCAATATCAGGACTTTAATATCCAAACAAAATATCAAAACATTCTGCAGATGGTTTTTGAGTTATTCAACTGAAAACTCGAAAATTTCATTTTTTTGGAACAAATATTATGAAACAGGGAAATTTTGGCTAAAATCAAAAACAAATCACAAGGTGCTATTACTTCACATTACTTACCAATATCAGGACTTTAATATTCAAGCAAAATATCAAAACATTCTGAAGATGGTTTTTGAGTTATTAAACTGAAAACTAGAAAATCTCATTTTTTAGGAACAAATATTGTCATAAAGTGAAATTTCGACTAAAATTAAAAACAAATTCCAACGTACTATCACGTCAGATTACTTAACAATATCAGGACTTTTATTTTCAAGCAAAATATCAAAACATTCTGAAGATGGTTTTTGAGTTATTCAACTAAAAACTCGAAAATATCATTTTTTTGGAACAAATATTATGAAAAAGGGAAATTTTGGCTAAAATCAAAAACAAATCACAACGTGCTATTACTTCACATTACTTACCAATATCAGGACTTTAATATTCAAGCAAAATATCAAAATATTCTGAAGATGGTTTTTGAGTCATTCAACTGAAAACTCGAAAATATCATTTTTTTTTTGAACAAATATTGGGAAAAGGTGAAATTTAGGCTAAAATCAAAAACAAATCACAACGTACCATCACTTCACATTACTTACCAATATCAGGACTTTAATATTGAAGCAAAATATCAAAACATTCTGCAGATGGTTTTTGAGTTATTCAACTGACAACTTGAAAATATCATTTCTTTGGAACAAATATTGTCATAAAGTGAAATTTCGGCTAAAATCAAAAACAAATCACAACGTACTATCACTTCACATTACTTACCAATATCAGGACTTTAATATTCAAGCAAAATATCAAAACATTCTGAAGATGGTTTTTGAGTTATTCAACTGAAAACTCGAAAATATAATTTTTTGGAACAAATATTGTCATAAAGTGAAATTTCGGCTAAAATTAAAAACAAATCACAACGTACTATCACTTAACATTACTTACTGATATCAGGACTTTAATATTCAAGCAAAATATTAAAACATTCTGAAGATGGCTTTAGAGTTATTCAACTGAAAACTCGAAAATATTATTATTTCGAAACAAAAATTGTGAAAAAGTGAACTTTCGGCTAAAATTAAAAACAAATCACAACGTACCATCACTTCACATTACTTACCAATATCAGGACTTTAATATTCAAGCAAATTATCAAAACATTCTGCAGATGGTTTTTGAGTTATTCAACTGAAAACTCGAAAATATCATTTGTTTGGAACAAATATTGCGAAAAAGTGAAATTTCGGGTAAAATCAAAAACAATTTACAACGTATCATCACTTCACATTACTTACCAATATCAGGACTTTTATATTCAAGCAAAATATCAAAACATTCTGCAGATGGTTTTTGAGTTATTCAACTGAAAACTCGAAAATATCATTTTTTGGAACAAATATTGTGAAAAATTGAAATTTCGGCTAAAATCAAAAACAAATCACAACGTACTATCACTTCACATTACTTACCAGTATTAGCACTTTAATATTCAAGCAAAATATCAAAACATTCTGGGGATGGTTTTTGAGTTATTCAACTGAAAACTCGAAAATATCATTTTTTTGGAACAAATATTGCGAAAAAGTGAAATTTCGGTTAAAATCGAAAACAAATCACAACGTACCATCACTTCACATTACTTACCAATATCAGGACTTTAATATGCAAGCAAAATATCAAAACATTCTGCAGATGGTTTTTGAGTTATTTAACTAGAAACTCGAAAATATTATTTTTTTGGAACAAATATTGGGAAAAAGTGAAATTTCGGCTAAAATCAAAAACAAATCACAACGTACTATCACTTCACATTACTTACCAATGTCAGGACTTTAATATTCAAGCAAAATATCAAAACATTCTGCAGATGGTTTTCGAGTTATTCAACTGAAAACTCGAAAATATCATTTTTTCGGAACAAATATTGAGAAAAAGTGAAATTTCGGCTAAAATAGAAACCAAATCACAACGTACCATCACTTTACATTACTTACTAATATCAGGACTTTAATATTCAAGCAAAATATCAAAACATTCTGAAGATGGTTTTTGAGTTATTCAACTGATATCTCGAAAATATCATTTTTTTGGAAGAAATATTGGGATAAAGGGAATTTTCGGCTAAAATTAGAAACAAATCATAACGTACTATCACTTCACATTACTTACCAAAATCAGGACTTTAATATTCAAGCAAAATATCAAAACATTCTGCAGATGGTTTTTGATTTATTCAACTGAAAACTCGAAATGATCATTTTTTCGGAACAATAATTGGAAAAAAGTGAAATTTCGGCTAAAATCAAAAACAAATCACAACGTACCATCACTTTACATTACTTACCAATATCAGGACTTTAATATTCAAGCAAAATATCAAAGTATTCTGCAGATGGTTTTTGAGTTATTCAACTGAAAACTCGAAAATATTATTTTTTCGGAACAAATATTGGGAAAAAGTGAAATTTCGACTAAAATCAAAAACAAATCACAACGTACTATCACTTCACATTATTTACCAATATCAGGACTTTAATATTCAAGCAAAATATCAAAACATTCTGTAGATGGTTTTTGAATTATTTAACTGCAAACTCGAAAAAAGTGTGGGTACCAGTTTATGAAAAATAGAAAATAAGTAATAGATGCCTGGATCACCCGGTATATTTCTATCTAAAATATTATGATGATAAATTATGATTCGCGATGAAAAAATTCGTTTTGGTGATCTAGGCGATTTGACCCGAGGGGAACGGGCATGAGCCATCCAGACAGGGGCCGGCAAGAACAAAGGGCGCGCAGCATCGGCCCGGTGTCAACTTTGTACGGTTACAGACGAAAGACCGGTATATTTATCACGGCATCTAATGTTGGCTGGATGGACCCCTGCCTCGAGGTCACTATGGCACGAAAATAGAGAACACGAACGAATTTTTTTCCACTGAAACAACAAAAAATAAACGAAGATGCTGGAGTGAAAAAAAAATGAACGGAGAACTCGTCCTCTGGCATCGAAAAGGTCCTCCAAAAAAAGGACGAGGAGGAAAGCGAGCCCCTGCAATTTTTCGATCGTATCTCTCGCGGCGATCGATTCCTGATGGATATCTTTGGGCCCTACGGTGATATTAAAATTATTTCATCAATTACTGTTATTATGCGTTGACATTTTTTTTTTTTGTTTTACCAGGTAGATATAGAGCTGTTTGGTTTAAGTGTATATATTTTGAAAGATCTTTTTTTGGTTTTTTATTACCATTAATGACCGATTTGTTGCATAATTCACAATGTTAATATATGTTACGAACATTTTTTGCAATTTTAAAGATTTTAAAATCGCCAATTGCCTGCCGTCTTACCGTTACCCCGCAGGAGAAACTATTCATTGTTAAGGGTTAACGATATCAGTGTACTTTCATGGTTTATTAACCAATTTTCATCGCGCTAACATTGTTAAATATGTTTAATGTTGGCGGCGCGGCGTTTACTTCGTGGTACATCTTGATTGTAGATTGGAATAAAACACTTTAACTTTTTTATATTTTATTTATGTGACTAGTTTCGACCATTCACTGGCCATTTTCAAACATAAGTGACTTATTGTAAAATATGTTGTCCCGTTGAAATCTCCATGTTAAATCATACGACGAACCGCATAAGCGACGAACCCAAAATTAAAATTATTGCATTTTTCTATTGCTTTATGCATCTTAACCCTTTAGAATTGATGTATTGAAATATATTACTTGTGGAACAGTTTCTTAAGTATTCCGGTCGGGTCCTTTCCTAGTTTTGAAACGGCAAGGACAACTCGTTTAATATGCCGTTAGCGCTAGAGACGATTCAAAACGATAATAATTCATGCCCCGCGCGCCGGATTGATTGAAATTCATCCTGTCGATTTCGTAAGAGCCCGGGAGGATGGATTAAAAATTTACATGCGCACAAAGGAGACGACATTTAAGCATAAGTGACATTTTTATTTTTTCGATTCCGCCGTTTCCGTCCTTGAGCCATATTTTTTTTTCTGGTGGTTTTAAGGTGGGCCCCCGTATTCTTTTATTGGTAAGACGACGATCTCTTCGATAGCCGCGGGCAGGTGTGTCGCGACTGTCCTCAACTCAAAAACGCACACATAATAAGAGAGCATACAATATTGAATCCTTTGAACTATTTGTCCTTACGGGATGGGGAATCTTACGGCCAAAAGGAGATTATCCGGCGTGCATTATGGGCACAATTAATAGTGTTGTTCCTTTTCTTTGGACGGTGTCGTCCGTCTGGTTTGCGCCTTTCAGGGAGCCACCGCGCATCGCCTGATTTGCAAATGAATGGGGAGCTTTTGGGATTGCGATAAATAAAGTGATCAATGGTTTCTGGTTTGCTCACAATGAGACCTTTTCACGTTTCGACAGCCGCGCTCGGCGTTATCATTAATAAAAACACAACTCGCCCAATAAATCCGGACGCACTCTGTGACCCCCTTCTTGTCGCCGTGCGAGTAAATCACGCGTTAATTAAAGACGTGATGAAACGGGTTGCGACTTTTGCGCAGTGGCGATTTATAAAATTAATATCTAAAGGTGTCATTACACGGCGTGTGAAGTATAAAGTGACACGCCCATACACACTAGATCGTATTGAATACGGAATCTGAAGACATATTTCATTGAAAAGTCATTTTTTGATCATGATAATTCAGTTTATTACAGCACCAATTCTTTTATCAGTGAAGTTACTGAAGTTTTAATTAGTAATTTGTGAAGACACACTTGTTGAGATTACTTTGCCATATTTTCAACAAATTGTCATATTTAAAATGGAATCTACAGACATATTTGAGTGAAAGTTCAGTTGTTGATCATCAAATTTAAGTTTCTAACAGCACCAATTCTTTTATCAGTGAAGTTGCTGAAGTTTTAATTAATAATTTGTGAAGGCGCACTTGTGGAGATTACTTTGCCATATTTTCAATAAATTGTCATATTGAAAATGGAATCTACAGACATATTTCAGTGAAAAGTCATTTTTTGATCATAAAAATTCAGTTTCTAACAGCACCAATTCTTTTATCACTGAAGTTGCTGAAGTTTTAATTAGTAATTAGGAAGACACACTTGTTGAGATTATTTTGTCATATTTTCAAGAAATTGTCATATTGAAAATGGAATCTGCAGACATTTTTCAGTGAAAAGTCATTTTTTGTTCATAAAAATTAAGTTTCTAACAGCACCAATTCTTTTATCAGTGAAGTTGCTGAAGTTTTAATTAGTAATTTGTGAAGACATGCTTGTTGAGATTACTTTGCCATATTTTCAACAAATTGTCATATTGAAAATGGAATCTACAGACGTATTTCAGTGAAAAGTCATTTTTTGATCATAAAAATTCAGTTTCTAACAGCACCAATTCTTTTATCAGTGAAGTTGCTGAGGTTTTAATTAGTAATTTGTGAAGATACACTTGTTGAGATTACTTTGCCATATTTTCAAGAAATTGTCATATTGAAAATGGAATCTACAGACATATTTCAGTGAAAAGTCATTTTTTGATCATAAAAATTCAGTTTCTAACAGCACCAATTCTTTTATCACTGAAGTTGCTGAAGTTTTAATTAGTAATTAGGAAGACACACTTGTTGAGATTATTTTGTCATATTTTCAAGAAATTGTCATATTGAAAATGGAATCTGCAGACATTTTTCAGTGAAAAGTCATTTTTTGTTCATAAAAATTAAGTTTCTAACAGCACCAATTCTTTTATCAGTGAAGTTGCTGAAGTTTTAATTAGTAATTTGTGAAGACATGCTTGTTGAGATTACTTTGCCATATTTTCAAGAAATTGTCATATTGAAAATGGAATCTACAGACATATTTCAGTGAAAAGTCATTTTTTGATCATAAAAATTCAGTTTCTAACAGCACCAATTTTTTTATCAGTGAAGTTGCTAAAGTTTTAATTAGTAATTTGTGAAGACACACTTGTTGAGATTACTTTGCCATATTTTCAAGAAATTGTCATATTGAAAATGGAATCTACAGATCATAAAAATTCAGTTTATTACAGCACCAATTCTTTTATCAGTGAAGTTGCTGAAGTTTTAATTAGTAATTTAGAAGACACACTTGCTGAGATTACTTTGCCATATTTTCAACAGATTGTCATATTGAATATGGAATCTAAAAAAAGAACGTTTTCTTTATTAGTAAGACATTCTCTACAATTATTTTTTTATGTAAATGTAATGTATCAATTACAGACAAGAAATAACAAATATTTAAAAAAATCGAAAAAATTTGAAATAGAAGATGTTCATTTCTTTGTTCTATCTTTAATATCTGCTCAAATGTTTTTGTAATATTATTCATAATTAAAAATATCGGAGAATACAAAAAAGAAACTGTTAGGATAAACGCCAACTTCGGGTGTACGAAATGTCACCAAAAGCTTTGCAGATCTTCAGATTGTCAGAAAACAGAAGCCTTACTGTTCAAAGTTTTAAGGCAGACACAGTACGAAATTTCAGCAAAAGCTTTTCAGTTCTTCAGATTGTCAAATATGGCTTCTGTTCAAAAGACACAGAGGCACAGACAGACAGACACACATAGACATATAAACACAAATCATTTTTTTCAGAAATTGTTGAAATCAAAACGGATATTTTCGTTTAAAAATTTAAAACAAAATCAAGGTCACAATACTTTCCCGTACTTTCTAATGTAGAACTTAAAATTTTTTGTGGGTAATATAATGTACAAAATTTCAAGGCAGACACACAGACACATAGGCAGACAAACACAAATTATTTTTTACAGAAATCGATGAAATCAAAACGGATTTTTGCGTTTAAATTTAAAAAAAAATCAAGGTCACAATACTTTCCCGTACTTTCTAATGTAGAAATTAATTTTTTTTTGTGGGTAATATAATGTACAAAATTTCAAGGCAGACACATAGACAGACAAACACAAATGATTTTTTCCAGAAATCGATGAAATCAAAACGGATTTTTGCGTTTAAATTTAAAAAAAATCAAGGTCACAATACTTTCCCGTACTTTCTAATGTAGAACTTAAAATTTTTTGTGGGTAATATAATGTACAAAATTTCAAGGCAGACACACAGACACATAGACGGACAAACACAAATTATTTTTTCCTGAAATCGATGAAATCAAAACGGATTTTTGCGTTTAAATAAAAAAAAATCAAGGTCACAATATTTTCCCGTACTTTCTAATGTAGAAATTAAAGTTTTTAGTGGGCAATAAAATGTAGTTAATCTCAAATAAAGTGTGCGGACCAATTGGGTGTTAGAATGCGATTTGAATTTTGCTTTTAGTCCATTTGAATTAATATTGATCTGATTTGCCGATTTTAGACATAAAATTGGAATAATTTTACCCTGAAATAGGAATACATACAAATGAGCTAAAATCCGTATTTTTGACAAATAATTGATAAATTTAATAAAAAAATTATGTAAGATTTTGTAGATCAAATTTGAAAAATTTCTGATTTGACAACATATTTCATTATTTAATGTACACAAATACTGTAAGAGTTGCTACAGAGAAATTACAACAAATCGTGCAAGAAATGTTGTTATTCACTGTGAATTCTTCGAGAATTAACCGACACCACTGCATAGAATACTTCAACGAAGTTCATGAATGAAAAGTGCAAATATATATTTCAATTATTTTCACTTTTAAAGTTTTATTCGCCGTTTTTCTAGAATTTTTTTTATGCAACATAATAAAATGTTTTAACTACAACACTGAAAAAGTGCGCTCTTTCACTTCATCGAACAAAAAATTGATTGTCATTAAAAAAAATGCTTTCGTTGGACTTGTAAGCGTATGCCACTGGATATAATCCTAAAATATTTCAAAAGATAGCAAATTTCAAATACTATGTACATTAGACTCTGCCAAAAAAATCGATATTTTTTTTATTTCGTTCTTCTTCTGGAATATAATTCCCCGTTTATTAAAATATAAATTTATTCGGGTTCCCAAAACTTGAAGCAAATCGGTCAATATTTAGATGTGCATCTCGCCAAAAACGTGTTTTTTTTTTGGTTGTGTTTGTCAATATATCTATCCAAAATGGATGTGGCGACTAAAACGTATTAAATACTTTGTGCTTGAATGTGTCCCAAGTGCAAACATCCAGTTATTGTAGAACAGTGACATGAAACCTAGAGGAAAAACTTAAAAAAACACGTTTTTGACTTGATGCACCTCTAAATATTGACCGATTTGCTTCAAATTTTGGGAACCCGAATGAATTTAAACGGGGAATGATATTCTAGAAGAAGAGCGAAATAAAAAAAATATCGAATTTTTTTGGCACATTCTAATGTACATCCTTTTCAGGAAGAGGTTTTAAAATCGGCAATTTTGTCAAAAGTTATCTTCTCAAAACCGCAGAACAATTTATTTTTTATCTTATCTACATCTATTCGGTGAGTATAATACTTTACTGATCAAAATCTGATTATCCGTTCAAGAGTTATCCTCAACGACCAGAAAACTATTGAAAGATAAAATGTTCTTTTTTTTTGGTATTATCTAAATCTATTCGAAAAGTATATTACTTTGCTGGAAAAAGTTGCTACGTTTATGAATTTAATTTTTCGGTTCTATCTACATTTTTCGGATGAATGTAAGACTTTGCTCAAAGAATTTTACAATTCAGGACAGCGGTTCAAAAGTTATCAATTAATTTAACGACAAATTATTTTTTTTAGTATACATCTATTTTGTAAAGACAATTACACTAACTGACAATTGAAGATTGACTGCTTGAAAATGACCGTCAAACGTCGCAATTTAAGTCGTGTCATTGTAAGGTGTGAGCCACAGAATTTTGATTCTGAGTTGGCCATGCCTGAGAGAGAGAGAAACATAGCAGTTATGTCTGCGATTAATTCATGTTTTAAAATCTAATTCAATAGTCTCATGACGTAATAATATGCGACATACCTCATTTATCTCACAGCCAACTCTGAAACAAAATTTTGTGGCTCACACGATATTTATATCAATGTAAAATTGTATACATATATAATTTATTCAAGTGTTCATATTGTTTTCTGCCATGTAAAAGCGCATTTCCTCGTGCTCAAATAAATCGCTATCGGACGTGTGAAAATTGGCGCCAATTATTGAATTAAGGCACCTAATGCATATGCAAAAATCAAAATTGCGTGTATATCTCTTAATTTGGCGAAAAAATCCGATAATCTGCATCGAATTAAAGATAATCAAATGTAAATTGCCCGCCATTAACATAAGCAATTATTGCATTAACATACTAATGTAGCAATCGCTGCGAACATTGCCGACATTCGTGAAATACCATTTGGACTTAAACAGTATTGATATTGTGATTTTTTAAATTTTTCTACACCAAAATATTATAAAACTAAAAAATGGTGATGTGGCCATCATGTTACTTTCTCCGACTTGATGGTATCATTTATATTTACACTTTCGTGGTTTATTTTCAATTTAAATTATATTTTATAAGTACATAGAACGTTTGAAGACTCGGATGAAACTGACGTTTAAAACGTCAAAATTATGAAAGATGGAAAAATTATACTGCAAATTTAAAAGCTGAGTTTACTCAAAAACTAAAAAGATTTCGGAAAAAATGTATTCTTTATAAGTTGTTCATTTTGGAATTCTCTACAATTATTATTAACACACATTTGCTGTTACTATTATCGTTTCATATTTATAAACCAAAAATGCAAAAAATAAATAATAATATAGGTACTATTAAATTATCTACTCATATCAAATTGTTGTCATTTCACAAAATTAAGTCATAAAGTACAACTTGTCATTTTAAGACCAACAAAACCTCTCTACAACTCTTTGTTCTTGTGAACAAGCCTTTTGAAGATTTTATGTTTACCTGTA
Organism: Ocypus olens; assembly: GCA_910593695.2. Lineage (NCBI taxonomy): Eukaryota > Metazoa > Arthropoda > Insecta > Coleoptera > Staphylinidae > Ocypus > Ocypus olens. The sequence continues at coordinate 53,806,204 of OU343056.1, forward strand.
TCTTTGTTATAAGTGTTTTGAGCAGTCAAAACATTATATCCAGGGTTGTAAAATTTTCCGTAGAATCCGAATTTTGATATTTTGAAAGTTGTAAATGTCTCAAAAATGGGAGAAACAGTGAAAAATGACAAACCCGATTGTTAATAGTGGCACAGCACTCACAAAAATCCCAAAAAATTCATGGATGCAGATTTTTCAATTACTCATGAAATAAAAAATAAAATTCCATGCATCTGAAGGTTTAGATAACTTAAAATCCATTTGAACCCTTCTGGAATTTTTTTAGAAGGGTTATAAAAATTGTGTTAGACCACCCAAAACCCTACTTTCATGAATTTTTTCAGCATTTTTCATTCAATAAAATTAAGACATAGCTTTTAACTTGCGTATTAATATATTTAGCAAGTTAAAGCTGTTTCACACTACACAATTTATTGAACAAGAAATGAATTAACTTCTTATGCAATTTAAATTGTCTAATTTCATTGACCCAAAAATTGTATATACAGAGTCAACAATCTTTAGCACACTTTACTGAATGAAACTATACAATTTAAACTGCACAAGAAATTAACTCATTTCTTCTTCAATAAATTGTGTAGTGTAAAACGGCTTTTACAACGACGATCGGAAAGTTACAATTGCCGAAAAGGAAACTGGAGTACATCCGTCACGGACAAGTTATCACTGTCCTAAGCTCATTACAGTTCCGTGTGTCTGTGTGTCGTGAATGAGGAGGTACACTTCCTGGGTGGGTTTTCTGTACAAAAGCAACAAAGCCGGGTACGTGCATTCCGACACAGGCCGGAGGATTCGGTTTTCAGAGATGGTGTCGTCTGATACCGAGAGTCGGAGAGGCCTCTCTTCTTCTCTCTACACATGCCACATGTGTATCCACGTGAACCTTCCGCCGTCTTCGGTCTTACCTCTTACCTGTCCGTCCGCTTTCTTTCACGTGTCGTGAAAAAAATATACACAGTACAGTCGCACGGAAAAGTTACAGTGCCGCACTAAAAAAGGGACACCCCCAATTTAACACCTGAGTATACAAGTAAAGCATCTGTATATGAGTTTATTGACACCTCTTTTTTTTCTATTTTTGGTATTGGTAATTAAACCATTATAAAAAACATTGAAAATGTCAACTTTACCCTAGGTTTAAGTTTCTTTAAATGTAATTTATGTTTGTACCATGTACTACATTTGTATATATACTTGTAGCCCTGTTAATGGACTTTGAGTCTGTTGGGTTAATGAACAATAAATGAATAAATAAATTAGCCATAAGAGAGGTATTGAAAACTGTAACTACATCTAAATTCACATTCATCACGAGGATTAAACATTGAGCTATTCACCAATTATTAAATCTCATAAATACATATTTATTCAGACCATACATTTATGGATATACAAATTGAAGATAATTCTCTTTAATTTTTGAGTTAACTGAGGTCATCTCTTCTTTTTGAATTTGAAGTATAATTTTTCCATCTTTCATAATTTTGACGTTTTAAACGTCAGTTTCATCCGAGTTTACACAACGCTCGAAGAACATTTAAAATATGATTTAAATTGAAAATAAACCATTAAAGCGTAAATATAAATGATACCATCAAGTCGGAGAAAGTAACATGATGGCCACATCACCATTTTTATTTATTGAATTTGGTTCTCGTTTATCACGTGATGAAACATTTTTGAAGATAATTTTGAAAATGTGTTCTGTCGATCGTTATATTCCATGTACTTAAAATGTATTTATGTTCCTCTTGTTCGTGCAAGTACTACCGTTAGTTTCAAAACTTCAACTTCTCCATCGAATCCCCTTTCGCGTAATTGCGCAATTGTCAACGGTGCAAGAGCACCCAAAGGTCAATCAAAAATTTAAGATCGGTTTGTGTTTTGGGTGTGTGTGTGGGAAGTGTTTTCCCACATATCTCCGGTACCCCCCGACAAGGGGCATTGTCACGAAATGGAGCAAACAGGACGCCGTCGTTATTATATCTTTATTAAGTGGCCAGGTAAAATGAGATCAAAGAGGAAAGGAAAATCTCCACCGAGGGTCATTTTACTGCCCGGTTTGTTTCGATACGTCCTAACGGTCAAACGCAACAAATCGTAAGTTTATCCACAAATACCCGACATACTGGTGTGCTACGAGCGAGGACTGGACCCAACGGTCATCTCTTCAGATGAGCCCATTGTCCACACCACCGGAGAGGCACCCTACTACACCCCAAATCGGATCCGGATCCCACCTAGATCTCTCGCTCTCCCGTGGGTCAACCGAATTCTTTACGCGCGTACTGGACCGGATCGTCTTTAGTTTTGGGGTGGACCCCTTTTCTATGTCCGAACAATTCTTAGTTCTTCGGGAGTTTATTTCCCGCGCTAAGGGAATTAATTAAGATTCCGACTGGTCAAGCAATTTTAGCCTTTATTATTAAACGTTAGTTGAATTGCAGAACGGGCAAAAAATTTGAAATTTATTAATATTGGTTCCCCTAATTATTTGACAGTATCGGTCTTCGTACATTATTTTTAAAGCTTTTTAAGCTCAATGATTTGATGCCTTACTGAATAGTTTCTGCAAAGTATTTACCGAGATATTTGCAAAAAACTTTACAATGATTTTGAATTAAAAACAAAGGTTTGCCATGAAATCATAATGGCGGATATTTCATTTTTCTCTAAAAAGTGACAGTCGCTGTCACATTACGATTTACAACCGGCAGTGTATTCTACACAAGGAAAAGTATTTATGATTAAATGGTATTACTCAGGTACTATTTTAGAAGTATACGTGATGTGTTCAGTGTTGAAATTACGGAGAAGGCAAAAGTACTATTCAATGAGTATAAAAATAATGTAAGTAGATTACGCCCGGTTTCTCCAACAAATCTTATGTAGATAAAACCTGTTTTAAAATTAAGACGTTCTTAAAGTGTTGCACCAACCATAAATCAGATATTAAAGTCATAAGAAGGTCTTACATTATAAGACGCCAAAAATCTTAAGATTCGGATTCTAACCTATAAAATTAGCAATTTGCAACAAAGTATGTTTGCTATTAGAAGTATTCATGAAATGGCTAATAATCTATTAGAAGTGATGTGCATTTGCATTTGATGTAGATGCTGTAGAAATTGCAGATAATCCACATTACTGTCCGAAGGATTCGGCAACCCTACCAACGATTTCTCATTCAATAATGATAACATTATTATCGTCATCTTCAGCTGTACCTCCACCTGCCTCAAACAGTTCTTTCTTACTTTCTGCAACACCCTTCCTTATTCCATGCTTCATGTTTACCCACTTTTTTATGGAATCTTTCTCTGCACGTATTTAGTTCCTGGCTGATGGAATACTATGCTTCTTACTTCTATGTGTTTGTTGTTGTGGACCGATACCAACGACGCTAATAAATTTCGCACTTCTTTGCCTTACCACGCTTCGCTTGCACTTTCGCCATTATTAAACCACACAAAATTCAACAGCAGGAAGGTTAGAAATTAATTTGACATAGGACGGCCTATGACGCGAAAATGCAATGTTGCCACATGTAATGAAATCTTACCTTAGATATGTATAAATTTGTTTGGTGCAACAGAACAAAAAGTGAAGAACTACTTAAAATTAAGACGTACTTAAGTGAGACGTATTGTAAGATTCGTTGGAGAAACCGGGCGTTAATATTACAAAACAATTAACCCTACAGAGAATACGTAAAATACCATAACACCTGTGAATACGTCCTGTGGGCCTCTCAAGCCCAACGCATTCTCTGTAGGGTTAAAGGAGCCAATTGTAACACATTTCAAATTTAGAGTAAAGTAGTAATTATTCATTGAATCGTACTTTTCCTGGTTATTGCCTTCTCCGGAAATTCTTTCTTGTGTAGAAAGTGTAAATCGTAATGCGACAGTAAACGTCACTTTTTAGAACAAAATGAAATATCCGCCATTATGATTTCATGGCTAACCATTGTTTTTAATTCAAAAGTTTTTCGCAAATATCTCGGTAAATACTCTTCGGCAGAAACTATTGAGTAAGGTACCAAATCATTCAGCTTAAAAAGCTTTAAAAATAAAGTAAGAAGACCGACACTGTCAAATAATTAGGGAAGCCAATATTAAACATTTCAAATTTTACATGTAAATTCCTATGGCCCGCTTTGCAATTCGTAAAAGATAGTTAAATAAAGATGTTACTCTCTCTATGCCAATAAAAAAAAAAAAGTTGAATACAGCTAAAAATCGAGCCATCGGATTGATTTCCCCCGTACAAGAACTAATTAACACGTCAGCCGAAATTGTGATTTGTCACGATTTTTGTTGTTCGGGCCCTGCGAAATATTGGCGGATAATCGGGGCCACTTCACGCCCGTCAATCATGGCATTAAATACGTTACACGGCAGCTGCGCCGCCGCTGCTAATGATGCCATTTTCTTCAAAATTTGACAGCTAATGGATACACGCTAGACGACCGTGATAAATCGGGGGGCATTATTTTAATAATCTACCATTAAAAATTAGATTAAACTAATAGTTGGGTTTTTTGTAAGTGAACACAAACATACATTCACCAGCAACGGCTCAATTCATCTTGTTTTCGAGATCAACTTTGCGGTAACTTAATCAGCCGTGACGTGAATGGCGCTTGTTTGATAAAGAAAGAAATTAACCGCAGTCTCTAGTTGGATTGGTGATGTGTATCAATTAATAATGCTCCATTGTGGTGATAAATTCTACTGCATTTATCGAAAGTTACTACAATCTATTACATTTACAAAATTTCTCTTTTTTTAAATTCCTGATAAATCTTTGAATGAGAACCAAATTCAACCAATAATTTCGTACGATGTATTCGCCCAAATAACTTAATACATTTAGAAAAATTAATGAAAATTCAGCAATTTTTTTAAATTCAAATTAAAGAGACGAACTTCTGAAGCAAAATTATACTTGAATTCTGTTACTATGGTAACACTTTAGTGGGACAATTATTAATTTGTATTTTTCCGTTTGGATGTACTAACTCTATCTGAAATACAAATTGGGAATAACCTTACTTGTTGCAGAAAACATTAGATACATTTCGTTTTATTGTATTTGTATTTACAATCTTTTTCCTATGTAAAAATAATGTCACAAACAGTAAAATACATCTAATATATAAAATTTTCGTGTCACAGTGTTTGTAACAAAACTCCTTCGAAACGGCTTGACCGATTCTTATGAAATTTTGTGTGTATATTGAGCAGGTCTGAAAATAGGACGTAAACTATTTTTATTACCCCTAAATGATAAGGGTGGTCCACCGCAAATTTTTTATTTTTATTTTTTGGACAAAATTTTTTATTTTTATTTTTTTATGATTCGGCATTAAAAAATACATACAACCCTAAATATTTTCACCCTTCTACCACCAACCCCTATTTTTTAACAGCGATTTTAGTACTTTAATAATTTTCTACTCTCGGCGATCGACCGCTCGATCAGTTATTCCTTTTCCATTGTTTTGCGCCGACGGTTATTAATGGGTTTTAATGGGCTTACCCTGTAGATTCGTATCGATAAATGTAAATAAATAAGTAGCTGAAATTATAAAAAAAAAATATTAACAATATATTAACAGCAAATGCTGCACTGAGCTCAATTGCAACACTTGCATCCGATGAACAATTAAGTCGGCTTTAAATACATAAATTGGTGATAACGATTGATTTATAATACGCGCGCCATCTCTTGGTGGTTGGAATGTCGCTCGCGGTGGTGTTACGAATTAAAATATTCTGCGGAAGATTCTGTGCGCGGTTGAGAATTTTTTTAATAATTTTGCCATTTAGGTCAAATTCGTTGATTATTAAAAAAATTATGAATTTTTGAAGCAATAATTGCATGTTAGAGCGATCATGAATTTGAAAAATTAAAAAAAAAATATTTCAACTGGCGATACATGTTTTTATTAGTAACAATACACTTTTTACATTCTTTAGCTTTAATAATTTTGTTATTTAGTTCAAATCCGTTGATTATTAAAAAAGTTATGAATTTTTGAAGCAATAATTGCACGTTAAAGCGATTATGAATTTCAAAAATTCTAAAAAAATATCTCAACTCGCGATACATGTTTTTATTAGTAACAATACACTTCTTACATTCTTTAACTTTAATGATTTTGTTATTTAGTTCAAATCCGTTGATTCTTAAAAAAGTTATGAATTTTTGAAGCAATAATTGCACGTTAAAGCGATCATGAATTTTAAAAATTCTAAAAAAAATATTTCAACTGCCGATACATATTTTTATTAGTAACAATACACTTCTTATATTCTTTAGCTTTAATAATTTTGTTATTTAGTTCAAATCCGTTGATTATTAAAAAAGTTATGAATTTTTGAAGAAATAATTGCACGTTAAAGCGATTATGAATTTCAAAAATTCTAAAAAAATATCTCAACTCGCGATACATGTTTTTATTAGTAACAATACACTTCTTACATTCTTTAACTTTAATGATTTTGTTATTTAGTTCAAATCCGTTGATTCTTAAAAAAGTTATGAATTTTTGAAGCAATAATTGCACGTTAAAGCGATCATGAATTTTAAAAATTCTAAAAAAAATATTTCAACTGCCGATACATATTTTTATTAGTAACAATACACTTCTTACATTCTTTAGCTTTAATAATTTTGCTATTTAGTTCAAATCCGTTGATTATTAAAAAAGTTATGAATTTTTGAAGAAATAATTGCACGTTAAAGCGATTATGAATTTCAAAAATTCTAAAAAAATATTTCAACTCGTGATACATGTTTTTATTAGTAACAATACACTTCTTACATTCTTTAACTTTAATGATTTTGTTATTTAGTTCAAATCCGTTGATTATTAAAAAAGTTATGAATTTTTGAAGCAATAATTGCACGTTAAAGCGATCATGAATTTCAAAAATTCTAAAAAAAAATATTTCAACTGCCGATACATATTTTTATTAGTAACAATACACTTCTTATATTCTTTAGCTTTAATAATTTTGTTATTTAGTTCAAATCCGTTGATTATTAAAAAAGTTATGAATTTTTGAAGCAATAATTGCACGTTAAAGCGATTATGAATTTCAAAAATTCTAAAAAAATATTTCAACTCGCGATACATGTTTTTATTAGTAACAATACACTTCTTACATTCTTTAACTTTAATGATTTTGTTATTTAGTTCAAATCCGTTGATTATTAAAAAAGTTATGAATTTTTGAAGCAATAATTGCACGTTAAAGCGATCATGAATTTCAAAAATTCTAAAAAAGAATATTTCAACTGCCGATACATATTTTTATTAGTAACAATACACTTCTTACATTCTTTAGCTTTAATAATTTTGTTATTTAGTTCAAATCCGTTGATTATTAAAAAAGTTATGAATTTTTGAAGAAATAATTGCACGTTAAAGCGATTATGAATTTCAAAAATTCTAAAAAAATATTTCAACTCGCGATACATGTTTTTATTAGTAACAATACACTTCTTACATTCTTTAACTTTAATGATTTTGTTATTTAGTTCAAAGCCGTTGATTATTAAAAAAGTTATGAATTTTTGAAGCAATAATTGCACGTTAAAGCAATCATGAATTTCAAAAATTCTAAAAAAAAATATTTCAACTGCCGATACATATTTTTATTAGTAACAATACACTTCTTATATTCTTTAGCTTTAATAATTTTGTTATTTAGTTCAAATCCGTTGATTATTAAAAAAGTTATGCATTTTTTAAGCAATAATTGCACGTTAAAGCGATTATGAATTTCAAAAATTCTAAAAAAATATCTCAACTCGCGATACATGTTTTTATTAGTAACAATACACTTCTTACATTCTTTAACTTTAATGATTTTGTTATTTAGTTCAAATCCGTTGATTATTAAAAAAGCTATGAATTTTTGAAGAAATAATTGCACGTTAAAGCGATTATGAATTTTAAAAATTCTAAAAAAATATTTCAACTCGCGATACATGTTTTTATTAGTAACAATACACTTCTTACATTCTTTAACTTTAATGATTTTGTTATTTAGTTCAAATCCGTTAATTATTAAAAAAGTTATGAATTTTTGAAGCAATAATTGCACGTTAAAGCGATTATGAATTTCAAAAATTCTAAAAAAATATCTCAACTCGCGATACATGTTTTTATTAGTAACAATACACTTCTTACATTCTTTAACTTTAATGATTTTGTTATTTAGTTCAAATCCGTTAATTATTAAAAAAGTTATGAATTTTTGAAGCAATAATTGCACGTTAAAGCGATTATGAATTTCAAAAATTCTAAAAAAATATCTCAACTCGCGATACATGTTTTTATTAGTAACAATACACTTCTTACATTCTTTAACTTTAATAATTTTGCTATTTAGTTCAAATCCGTTGATTATTAAAAAAGTTATGAATTTTTGAAGCAATAATTGCACGTTAAAGCGATCATGAATTTCAAAAATTCTAAAAAAAAAATTTCAACTGCCGATACATGTTTTTATTAGTAACAATACACTTTTTACATTCTTTAACTTTAATTATTTTGTTATTTAGTTCAAATCCGTTGATTATTAAAAAAGTTATGAATTTTTGAAGCAATAATTGCACGTTGAAGCGATCATGAATTTTAAAAATTCTAAAAAAAAATATTTCAACTGCCGATACATGTTTTTATTAGTAACAATACACTTCTTACATTCTTTAGCTTTAATAATTTTGCTATTTAGTTCAAATCCGTTGATTATTAAAAAAGTTATGAATTTTTGAAGAAATAATTGCACGTTAAAGCGATTATGAATTTCAAAAATTCGAAAAAAAATATTTCAACTGGCGATAGATGTTTTTATTATTAATAATACACTTCTTACATTCTTAAGCTTTAATAATTTTGTTATTTAGTTCAAATCCGTTGATTATTAAAAAAATTATGAATTTTTGAAGCATAATTGCACGTTAAAGCGATCGTGAATTTCAAAAATTAGAGCCTAAACCGTTTTCGGCCATTATCGTCACCACTTTATTTGCTTGATTTCAATGGGCCACACACGGACGACGGCGCAGCGCAGTGGAGCCGTCGTTCGTCACCAGTAATAAGCCACGTATTGACGACGACACAGCGCAGCGGAGCCGTCGTTCGTCACCAGTTACCTTGCTTGATTTTAAAGGGCTACACATGGACGACGGCGCAGCGCAGTAGTTATTTTAGTCAATTCATGATTATGGTATCGATTTTATTACGTTGGCAGAAAATAAGACGAAGAATGTTGTGTATCAAAGAGCATTACAATAATAAACACTATGTTTTTGAATAATTTTTTTTAAATTAATTATACCAATTCGAATTTAATATTCATAGTTAAGACAGGACAGCGTCTGTCGGGTCAGCTAGTATTTTTATAAAAACTGATTTTGTGCAATTCTTCTTTACATTCATCATCATATTTTGATTGATGTTTAATTTAATAGTTTTTAATTTTGGTACATGTTGTTTGTCATTTACCGGCCAATTTCGTCGCTATTGTACTTAATAATAGCGGGGGCTTAACTCTTCGGCCGCAAATCTTGTTTGCGTTAATCAACGTTCTGTTCCATTAAAGTCGGAATTGTGGCCATATGGGCCCTCGGGCTTCCCCAAATTTCGTTTCGATTGTGGGCGAAAGGGAACCGAAATAAAACTATCCGGTGATCAAACAGTCTGCGGCGCGGATTATCTCCCCGGTTCAATTTAGCTTAGTCGGATCGGGGGATTACTCCCATGCACCTCTTCCATCTATCCATCCATCCGGCCAGGAACATACGCGACCCATTCCTCGAGGAATTGTTCTGTTTATTATAAATATATTTTGTTAGAAATTTCTATTGTTTTCAACGCATTACACAATAGAAATTTGGACTTGCTCAACGCTGAAAATGTGATTCGGCGAACAATTCAATGACTGATAATGGGGCCCATCATAAAAATAGAGGAAACGATTGGTTCCGAATAAATTTAAATCTATTGATTAATCGATAGCTCAGCATTCACGTGAAATGCTTTTGGAAAGTATGTCTTTCCTTGGTGGTTAGTCTATGGTATAAGTTAAGCCTAGGCATTTAAAATGTTCTAGTAACTCGATATGGGTGATTAAAAAATCGCGATAAAAAGCCTTCACCACCACCACCAGCACCGGTCGCCGCAGCGTGGTACTCGATAAAGTCGTTACAGTATTTCACACGCGCGCACACCAGAAGCTCAGGACTAATTACCATACCTTGGAGGTTACCACCTTCCTGAAGCCGGGACACTTATCTCCGGCCGGGGCCATAATTCACGGTCAGATGATCGGCGAGAGTTCGTGTTCGCGGGGTATAAAATGTATTTGTCGCCGCGGCCCGAATGGCACGGAACGACTTCTCCTGTTTGTACATCGTAAATTAGAGCAGCGGCCAGAGATCTCGTCGACGCAATGAAATTATGATAATCTCCCATTTATTATTGTGCTACATGCTCGACTCCAGAACTCCGGACGTGTAAATTATTTCACTACACCCTCTTTCATCGTCGCACAACAAATCGTAAATCATCATCTTTTTTTTTTCTTATTTGTTAACATTAACTTTTAAAATAATATATCTTCAGTACATGCGGTTTATCTCGTTTGTTATAATGCATCAAGTTATCATTAGAGTCCGGATTTAAATTTTTTTACATGTTTTATTTGTTCTTTCGTATGGAACTGGCGAATTGTATCTATAAGTTTCTCTCGGAAATAAATCCAAGTACCAAGTTTTATTTCGCATATAACTTAATATTTCGAGGTTTTGTCACATTAAACTTATTTGAGCATTTATCCGCATATAACTACATATAAAGTTAATATTTCCATTAATTGTAATTGATTTTGTTGTAATTTATTGATATATTTGCGAGCGTAGAAATCTTTTTTATGAAAAGATAAATTTACGGGATTCCCCTAACTAGCGAACGTAACTTCGTGTCATTTAGATATGTATATATTATATTATTTATATAGAATAAGGGGATTTCCCCATATGCAAGTTAAGCTAGTACGCCTGTGCAGATGATACTCGATGCAACCGTACCCGATAGAGATGGGAAAAACAGTTCACTGTCGGGAACGGTTCCGAACCGTTTCACTCACTGGATGAACCGGTTCCTTGGAGCGGTTCACCGGTCTTTTCTATAGTTATATACCAAATTGTCAGAAATAAGTTGCAGACTTCCAATTAATTTAAAAATATATAATATGGGTATTCATAGTGTGGCCACAACTGTAATATATTTTACCGACGTAAATAAAAATTTCAGCCATAGATTTTTTGGCGCATCTACCAAACTTAGGTGCGATTTTTAAATTTTATTTGTGTAGTGCCTTTCTGCGGGTGTATTAAGCAAACACAAACGGTCAAAAAGCCACTAAAATTGAAAAATATAACAGCTCATCAATCCACAAGTGGTTAAAAACAATCGTAATTCAAAAAGAGCGTTGCAAAAACAAATATTTTATTTTCCCAATGCCGTCCTGCAATTACATTTAACAATTACAAGTGTCAAAAAATCCCGACGATTTTTTCTTATATTTTTTATTTAACAGAAATCCGTAGCTGGCCCATAAAACAAGGGCATTGCAAAAAAAAAAAAATTCGCCAGGCTTTTTGACCGCCGAGAAATCTATTATTTATGGATAACTTGATAATATGAAGAACTGAAAAGCTACTGGTAAATATTCGTAAACGGGAAGTGGGCATTAAATATTTACTCTGTTTTTTTTGCACGTTTCTGATTTTTCTAAATCGATTGATTTTTAAAATTTACTAAAGTTTTAGGCTTCTGCTATTTTTACATTATCATATAATTTTCACATTTTCTCCTCTCTGGTAGCACATCGATTGTAAATATAAATCAAATCTGGTAGATTTTTAAACTTTGAACATTTATTTACTCTTGTTCCTGTTCTCAAAAATAATCGGGAAAGCAGGAAAATGCACACCCGGTATATCATACGCTTCTTAATTTTTAGAATGAAATAAATAATTTCAAAATTGTATAATTTCTTTATTATGAAATTATAAAATATTATATTGTTTCTCTTTAAGCTGCGGGTTAATTTATTTTTCATTTATTTATTTAATCTAAAAGAAATACCAAATTTAACTACAGTTAAAAGACTTTATGATAAATTATTGTAGAGATTTGACTTGAAATCGAAAGAAAAAAGACTTATTTTGACCTAAAGCCGTTAAGCCTCAAAAAAAGTCAAATTTAACTACAGTCAAAAGACTTTATGATAAATTATTGTAGAAATTTGACTTGAAATCGAAAGAAAAAAGACATTTTGACCTAAAACCGTTAAACCTCTAAAAAAAAGTCAAAATTAACTACAGTCAAAAGACTTTATGATAAATTATTGTAGAAATTTGACTTGAAATCGAAAGAAAAAAGACTTATTTTGACCTAAAACCGTTTAGCCTCTAAAAAAAAGTCAAATTTAACTACAGTCAAATGACTTTATGATAAATTATTGTAGAAATTTGACTTAAAGTCGACAGAAAAAAGACTCATTTTGACTTGGAGCCGTCAAGCCTCTAAAAAATGTCAAATTTAACTAAAGTCAAATGACTTCATGATAAATTATTGTAGAAATTTCACCTAAACTCGGCAGAAAAAAGACTCATTTTGACTTAAAGTCGTTATGCGTCTAAAATAATGTCAAATTTAATTAAAGGCAAAAGAGTGTGTCCAAATTAATGTGAAAATTTGACTTGAATTCGACAAGCGTTGAGAAAAAAAGGCTAATTTTGACTTAAACCCTTAAGCCTCTAGAAAATTTGTCAAATTGGGGTGGAATTAAAAGACTTTGTGAGCAAATTAATGTCGAAATTTGACTTAAAGTCAACAAACACCAAGAACAACGACTAAATTTGACTAAAAGTCTTTAAACCTCTAGAAAAATGTCAAATTTAAATAAAGTGAAGGGACTTTATGTGCAAACTAGTGTCGAAATTTGTCTTAAAGTCGATAATCGTCAACAAAAGTGAAGAGACTTTATGTCCAATTAACTGTCGAAATTTTACTTAAAGTTGAGAAGCGTTAAGAAAGTAAGATTAATTTTGACTTAAACCCTTAAGCCCCTAGAAAAAGTATCAAATTTTGATGGAATTAAGAGACTTTATGTGCAAATTAATGTCGAAATTTGACGTAAAGTCAACAAACTTAAAAAAACGACTAATTTTGACTTAAAGTCGAGTTTCTTGAAACAATTACAAATTTAATTCAACAAAACTTTATGAGAAATTAATGAAAAGCGTCAAAAGTAAGACTAATTTTGATTTAAACTCGTTACGCCTCTCGAAAAATGTCAAGTTTACTAAAGTTCAAAGACTTTATGACAACTGAATGTAGAAATTAGACTTAAAGTCAACAAGCGTTAAGTAAAACAGATTAATTTTGATTTAAAATCTAAACCTTCTAAAAAAAGAGTCAAATTTAAAGTTAAAAGATTTTATGTCCAAATTAATATGTAAATTTGATTTAAAGACAGCAATCATCTAGAGGAAAGAATAATTTTGACTTAAAGTCGTTAAGCCTCTATCAAATTTAAGTTAAAAGACTCCATGTTCAAATTAATGTCGAAATATAACTTAAAATCGCCAAACGTCAAAAAAACGACGAATTTTACTTAACCCCGTTACGCCTCTACAAATGTAAATTTAGACAAAATTTGACTTAAAGTGACAAGTCAAAAAAAAACAAATTTGGACTTAAAGAAAAAAAATGTTGAATTTAACTAAACGTTTCCACATTTTCATTTAAAATTCCAAATGTAAAACTTTGAGTCAAAATTTAAGTCTGGATAAAAAAAAAATCACGAGAACCGCATGAAATTTCTGCGATAAGTTTCCGCAGATAACTTCAAGCGGCTCACAAATGCTACCTGCAAGAACTTCATGCGGTTCATACCAGGAAGTTACCGCGGAAATTCCATGCGTTTCGTGGTGTGAACCTCGTGAACCTCGAAGTTATCTACGGTTCGTAGCAGGAACCGCATGAAGGACGTACTTCACTTGATAGTGGACTGAACCGCAGGTGATTTCATGCGCTTTTACTGGGGCGCTTCTACAGGTAGGGGTACGCGTCTGGTTTTCACTCTTGAAGAAAAAGCCCAGTACATATTAAAGAGCAGAGGAACCGCGGTTCCTTTTGTGCGAACCGGTTCCTGGGCGATCTTCGCTGAGAACCGGTTCATTGAACCGGTTCCTGAACTGACTGCCCACCTCTAGTACCCGTTAATTGTGCTTGGATGGAAGCTGCTTTACTCTACGCCAATAATTTTGAAAAATTGGAAAATATTCTTCATAATTTTAATGATGAAGAATCGGCAGTACTTAAAAAATGTAAAGATTGTGTTGCATGTATAAATATTTTGCAACAATTTTATTGCTCATTTTTGCATCATCCTTTAATTGAGGCTTTTGAAATTATTGAAGAACTGTACAAAAATTTAAAATTAACTAACTTGCGTATTATATCGAAATCCGGGATACGAAAAAATTAAAATGATTTGTGGAATTTTAAAAAGAAAAGGCGAGACTGAGGAGGACATAATAAATTTTAACATGGACTCCATGTCATTTTAACTTTACTACCTAAAATTAAAATCAAAATCAAATTTTGGTTCTACGTTGTAATTCCAATAAATGAATTATCATCAGTTGCTATTCGTATTTTTTTTTATTTTGCAATTAAACCGCATATAAAATCCATATTTGAAACATTTTCTCGCATATATTGGCAATTTTTAAGCGCATATTAACAAATTATAATGCCTTTTTAGCGCATATAAACAAATTATAACGCCTTTTTTTAGCACATATAAATCCGGACTTTAGTTATCATGTATGCTCTCTATTGAAGTTTTCATTGAAGTTCTCTTGGATCTACATCAGTGTCTGTTCGCGGGGTTTTTTCTGGTACGGTCGAGGAACAAGAGGTGGTAATACAGATAGGTGCGGTCACGCAGCCAGCCGTCTCTGCAACTGACCCTACCTATCTGTATTGCCACCTCTTGTTACCTCGGCCGTACCAGAAAAAAAACTCTGTGAACCGTCACTGATCTACAAATATTGCCAATTTGATTATTCCGTAATTTAAGTTATTCTACCACCAAAATACAGTAGCAGTTTCGTGAACGTGAATATTTTAATGACATTTCGAGTTCTTTTCCCGAAACCACACAGTATGGTAATCAGTACTACTGGTGTGCGCGTCTGTGAAATACAATAACGCGTTCATCGAGTACACCATTTCAACTCTGGAGGCTTCTTTAATCGGCCATCTCGAGTTACCTTTTTCGCTTAATTGAATTAACAGCTCGCGGATTTGATCCTCGGAAGGAATGCAAATATTGATGAGGTCCTCGCATGAAATTATTTGAATTGAAGGTGGGTTGTTTGGGTTGTTGGTGAGAGAGCCACCCGCAGGGCAGGTGAAGTACGGGTACGGAAAGCTGGCTGCCCGTCAAGACACCTACCCACTAAATAAATGTTTCGCATTCCGCACCGCGCTTATGTGTAGTGCCAGCCCATTCCGATCTCCACCACCGAATGTTCATGTAGCAATCATAAATTTGTTCTTCATAAATTACGACTGCAAACGGACACGGGCTACATACACAAGTGGGCATAACAAATTTCCTTCTCGTGTGTGATAATATTTTGTAGGCTGTAATCTGTGTATAAACATAATAAGAAGTATATTCGATGATTTCCCGAATTACGGAAAATTTCATTTTCTGCAAACACCAACTGTCATATGTAACAAACACCTAATGTCATTTGGCACTAACACCCAATGTCATTTGTTTCAAACGACAAATGTCATTTGTTGCAAACACCAACTGTCATCTTTTGCAAAACACCAAATATCGTTTATTGCAAACACCAAATGTCAATTTTTACAAACGCCTATCGTCATTTACTGCAAACACCAACTGTTATTTGTTAAAAACAGCAAATGTCATTTGTTGCAAACACCAACTGTCATGTTTTGCAAAACACCAAATGTCCTTTATTGCAAACACCAAATGTCATTTTCTACAAACACCATCTGTCATTTGTTGCAAACACCTACTATCATTCGTTGCAAACACCAAATGTCATTTTTTGCAAAACAAAATAATTAATATAATTAAATAAATAATAAACGAAGATTCTCCGTATATAATTGGATCAAAAGTGTGAACATGGCTCCGACAGGGATCGAACCTGCAACCTCGAGTCGGAGGCCTGTTCACAATTTTGATTCAGCTATATACGGAGAATCTTCGTCCATTATTTATTTAATTATAATAAGAAGTACTTAGGACATAAAATCTTGTCAAATTTGTTCATTTAGAATATGTATATTTTAGTTATATTTTTTTTTTATATATTATCTTAATTTAATTTTTGTTAATTAATGTCTAGAAATGTTACATTTCCCTGTAATTGGATATATGTCAGTTGGGAAATAAATATCTATTATTATTATTATTATTATTATTAGGGACGAGGAGAGATTGTTGCTTTCAATTAATAGTTCAACTGTAATACCAGCCACTAAAATTTTTAAATTCACTGTAATTGTGGAATTAATAACAAAAGTATTATTACATTATTTCACCATCCCAAAAATATCATCCACTGTAGTCCGTGACGTGACACTACAGATGGGAACCAATTTGTTACGCGCCCTCGCTTTCCGGCAAATTAAAGATTTTCGAAGACACAACTGGATGGATTTATGGGGGGTACTTCCGAAGATCCATAAAGAAATATTTGATCCTTCTAGGAAATATTAATGGTAAGTTTTTGACAAATTTTCAATGTCCAATACCTACAAAAAATGAGTTGATGATGTAATGTCAAGCTATACTGACGTATAAAAAAAAATCGGCTTCTACTTTTGGCCAATGACTTCAAAGAAGGCCATATTGAAAATCCGTTGGGAAGATGAGTTGAGGAAAAATCCATTGTAAAATCTTAATCCAATATGCAAAAGTTGACACTATCACGAGCTGCAGTTGATTTTTGACATCCATCGTCTTCAAAATTTTTAAATCTACTTACAAATAATGCATTTTTGACATACTAAAAAAACAACTGACATTTCTAAGCTAGAAAAAAGATGGCGACATTTGTAACATGAATTCGAGTGGGAAAAATTTGCATCTTGAGATTAGAAACATTCTAAAAGCTTTATTACTCTTGGAATTATCTTCAGAATTTCTAAAATTTCTTAGAAATAATGCATTTTTCTAAATACTAAAAAACAATCGACATTTCCAAGCTAGAAATATTCGAAACTTGAATTGGTGTAAAGAAAAATTTAATCTTGGAGTTAAATATTCCAACAAAAGATATCACTCGTGGAATTATCTTCAAAATTTCTAAAATTTCTTAGAAATAATACATTTCTTCACATACCATAAAACAAATAACATTTCCAAGCTGGACACAAAATGCAAACATTCGAAACTTGAATTCGGTGTAAGCGAAATTTTTCATCTTGGAATTAGAAATATTCTAAAAGAAAATATTACTCGTGGAATTATCTTCAAAATTTCCAAAACTACTTAAACTTAATGCACGTTTGACATACTAAAAAACAATTGACATTTTTAAACTAGAAACAAAATGCCGACTTTCGAAACTTGAATTTACGTAAGAAAAATTTGCATCTTGCGATTAGAAACATTCTTAAAGCTTTATTACTCGTGGAATTATTTTCAAAATTTTTTAAAATTACTTAGAAATAATGCATTTCTTCACATACTATAAAACAAATAACATTTTTAAGCTAGAAACAAAATGCAGACATTCGAAACTTGAAGTTATGTAAGAAAAATTTGCGTTTTGCGATTAGAAAATTTTTAAAAGCTTTATTACTCGTAGAATTATCTTCAGGATTTACAAAACTGCTTAGAAGAAATGCATTTCCTCACACACCAAAAAGCAAATGACATTTCCAAGCTAGAAACAAAATGCAGACGTTCGTAACTTGAATTCGATGTAATAAGTAAATTTTTCATCTTGGAATTAGAAATATTCTAAAATAAAATATCACTCGTGGAATTATCGATAAAATTTCCAAAACTACTTAGAATTAATGCACGTTTGACATACCAGAAGACAATTGATATTTTTAAGCTAGAAACAAAATGGCGACGTTGGTAACTTGAATTCGCGTAAGAAAAATATGCATCTTGAGATTAGAAAAATTCTAAAAGCTTTATTTCTTGTTGAATTATCTTCAGAATTTCTAAAACAGGTTAGAAATAATGCATTTTTAACATACTGACAAACAATTGACATTTCTACGCTAAAAACAAAATGGCGACATTCGAAACTTGAATTCGTGTAAGCGAAATTTTTCATCTTGGAATTAGAAATATTCTAAAAAAAATATCAATCGTGAAATTGTTTTAAAAATTTCCAAAACCACTTATAATTAATGCACGTTTTATTGAAACAATTGATATTTTAAGGTTAGAAATAAAATGGTGACTAGCGAGACTTGATTTCGAGGAAGCGAAATTTGCATTCGAAATAGAAATTTCAAAAAAAAAAACTGTCTTTAAAATGACTAAAATTTTATGCGTTTTTCACGTACTTGAAAACAATTGATATTTTTAAGCTGGAAACAAAATGGTGACATTCGTAATTTGAATTCGAGTTAGAAAAATTTGAATTTAGAAAAATTCTAAGAGCTTTATTACTCTTTGAATTATCTTCAAAATTTCTTAAGCTGCTTAGAAATAATACATTTTTCACATAATAGAAAATAAATGATATATTTCAGCTGGAAACAAAATGGCGACATTCGTAACTTGAATTCGAGTAAACAAAATTTGCATCTTGGGATTATAAAATTTTTGGAAGCTCTATTACTCGTAGAATTTTCTTCAGAATTTCCAAAACTGCTTAGAAAAAAATGCAGTTTTCACATACTAGAAAATAATTGATATTTTTAAGCTAGAAACAAAATGGCGACATCAGTAACTTGAATTCGAGTAAAAAAAATTTACATCTGGGGATTAGAAAATTTGTATAAGGTTTATTACTAGTTGAATTATCTTCAAAATTTCTAAAGCTACTTAGAAATAATACATTTTTTTACATAATAGAAAATAATTAATATTTTTAAGCTAGAAACAAAATGGCGACGTTCGTAATTTGAATTCGACTCAACAAAATTTGCATCTTGGGATAAGAAAAATTCTAAGAGCTTTATCACTCGTAGAATTATCTTCAGAATGTACAAATCTGCTTGGAGATCTTGATTTTTTCACGTACTAGAAAGTAATTGATATTTTTGAGCTAGAAACAAAATGGCGACGTTCGTAACTAGAATTCAAAGTAACAAAAATTTACATCTTGGGATTAGAAAAATTCTAAAAGCTTTATTATCTTTAGAATTTCTAAAACTACTTAGAATTAATGTACGTTTGACGTACCAGAAAACAATTGATATTTTTAAGCTAGAAACAAAATGGCGACATTCTTAACTTGAATTCGAGTAAGAAAAATTTTCGTCTTGCGATTAAAAAAAATCTAAAAGCTTTATTACTCGTTGAATTATCTTTAGAATTTCTAAAATTTCTTAGTAATAATGCATTTTTTACATACCAAAAAAAATTGACATTTCCAAGCTATAAACAAATTGGCGACATTCGAAACTGAAATTTTAGAAAGCAATTTTTTTCGGATTAGAGATATTTAAAAAAGCAAAATTTACTTGAGATTGGAAAAATTCTATAAATATAACGGTGTAATTATTTTCAAAGTTTCCAAAACTACTTTAATAGAAAAAAATAATAATAAAAGGTTGAAACAAAATACCGACTTTTAAAATTTCAATTAGAGAAAGCAAAATTTGTATTTTTGGATTAGAAATATTAATAAAAAAAATATCACTCGTGGAATTGTCTTCGAAATTACTGAAACTACTTAGAAATAATGCATTTTTGACATACCAGAAAACAATTGATATTTTGAAGCAAGAAAAAAAAATAACGATAATTTGAGCACCATTAAATTTTTATTACATCACAAGCCTGTAATTTTCTGTCAAACAGCACGTTTTAACCCCATTTTCATTCGCCCCTATTTACACGGCACACTTTAAATATAAGACCCCATCTAAATAATATTTGTGTAAATCGATAAACTCGCCCTATTTATTACGAAAAATTACCTACGCCAATGTAGTTTGCGGGATGCCAGAAATTGGGGTCGATGGTGGATTTTGATCCGCAGCACACGCCGCCGCCGGTATAATAACTTTTTATGTGAAAGGGTCGGTCGGATTAAAATAGTTTCTGGAATTCTCTCCAAAAAAAAAAGAAAGAAAAGGTGAAAAATGAAACATTTAAGGGTCGAATTTCGACAGTCGCGTGCTGGCCATCTGATACCGCCGTTTATTTCAAATGAGCACGGAACATTGAAAGGGGAAGTAACCTTGACAATCATCAGGTATTATTAAGAAACGTTATTTATATGTTAAACAAAATCCATATATACTTGTTATTATTTTATCAAATAACGGGCATTAATAACTATTGCATTTTATTTTAAATATATAATTTGAGTAAATTCAATAAAACGAAATGTAGCCTGAATATATGAATATTCAACCTGTTCGTTAATCTGCAAGCAAAATTAAGTCTTACTAAGACTATAAACAAATAACTTATTGAAACAACTATTTCCCTGGCTAGTGCCACGCCGGATATTGAGTGATTCAAAAGAAATTTGCGTTATTACTTAATAAGACTTAATTTTGCTTGCAGAGTTACGAACAGGTTGAATATTTATATATTCAGGCTATATTTCGTTTTATTGAATTTATTTAATGCTTTCTGCAACAAGTATTTGGTTGGTTGGTTGTTTCTAATTTATTTATATAATTTGAGATTTGGATGATTTGTCATTAGACGGTCTGAGAATTAATATTTCACCTGAAGTGAAAAATTCACTTTGTTTAAACCATAAATTGCATTATCACATAACAACATCCTCTTTTTAGGCATTTACCTCTTTCTAAATTCGGCTATTGATTCAAAGAATCACACAATTATAAAATTTAAGGCGAAAGTCAAAACTGTCACTTCCTGGATCGTAAAAACCTACAACTCACAACAACAAAATTATGGCACGCAGTTTATTTTAATAATAATAATAATACCACTCGCACGTTATTTTTAAGTATCTTCATTTTTTTTTATTTCTGGTAAATGCATACGTTGTTGGGTCTTCGTGCTATACCTGGCCGGATCGTGATCGCTTACCTGAAATCCTTCTTATGGGTTATTGGGTCAAAAATAACGTTTGGGCACATGTAACGACCGAATGCGGAGAATGAAGAAAAAAAGGGAGAGACGCGCGAGACTTGATCGGTCGACCCCCCGAGGCTCAAAAATGAAAATAAAAGAAAACCCCACCGGGAAAATGGTTGAGATAAAGCAGAAATTTAAAACGATGAGTCGACTTTTTGCAATATTGTTATTTTTATTATTTGTTGTTTTGCAGATATTTTCTGCTTGAGTAATTTGCGTGATAAACATCTTTGTATTTCGATTTCTTTGTTGGATCAGAAAATGTGTGTCACAACAATCCATTTATTAAAAATAACGGACACGAGTATATAGTCTCTAAAATGTATTTTTGAACAAATAATATTTTGCCTCTTTCTCACGTTAAATAATTCATTTTTTTTACAATAATTAGTTGTGGAATGTTTGAATTCATTCTAATTATGGATTACCACGTCGCAATCATCGTCTACATTTATCACACAAATTACTCATATGAAAAAATAATGCGTGGCCGTGTATGGCTCCATGGCCTTCTTGCATGTTACTCTTGCAATGCTTAAAAATTATTTTTCGTGACGGCATTAAAGTAACAATTCCAAGTTGATAAATCAACCTCCCGATATTTAATATCTTTAAATTACGTTAGATGGTTAATCTGATACGATAAATAAGTGCAGTTAAGTGAGCCGAAACCCCGAGAGACGATTATAACCCCACAAACAAAACATCGGCACCCCCGGGCGATCCTTACCGACACACACACTCACGTGAAGAGAACAACGGCATCAAAAAGTAAAAAAGAAAAACGACCAATCAGTCCCCTAATATTTTTTTTTTTCTGACGAGGGAGTGTACTTGGCACATGGAAACACGAAAATGTCGAAAAAAGAACGCACAAAAAACGGTCGCGATCGGACAAACAACAAGAGCGATTAAGTGATGTATCGAAACGGATGATGGATGAGTCCTCGGACCGCGTTTCACCTCCATCATGCTCGATTCAACAAACACGTGTAATCGTCCAAAAAAATTACACGAACACACGTGAAGAAAAAAAAGAAAATCGGGAAACGTAAGTGTGAGTTTTCGAAGGTTATGCGAAACGAGTAGAAACAGGCATCCCATCGATGTAATAAAAGGCGAACGAAATGATTAATTAAAAGTGAAAATCAACTTTTTCAATTCTTACAAGATGCAGTGTAAACATAGGGAAGTGAGCGGTGCGATTGCACAGGATCGCCGCACGCGACCAGTTATAATCGGCATGTACAAAATGCACGACGCGCTCTCCAAAAAAATACAAACCGAATCCGACGTGCAGTTTTGGTCTAAATAGAATAATAAGAATAAAAATGTTGGTCTTTGATTTGACAGTATTCTAATATTTTCGATTTTTACTTTCTCCTTTACAAAGTACGAGAAAGTATTGTGATCGTGATTTTTTTTTATAAATTTTTTTTTACGGAAATATCCGTTTTGGGGTCCCTAGATGCCATTTCAACAATTTCTGGAAAAAAAAATGTGTCTGTGTATGTGTGTGTGTGTCTGTGGTTGTGTCTCTGTGTGTGTGTCTGTGCGCGCTGTATCTCAAAAACTAGCAGAGCAATTAATATGAAACTTTCAACATACGTCTTATTTGATAATCCGAAGAACTGAAAAGCTTTTGGTAAAATTTCGTACACCGGAAGTGGGTGTTTACCTTAACTGTTTTTTATTTTTCGCCAATATTTTGTTAAAAATAAAAAATATTAAAAAAGCATTTAAACAAATCTTGAAGACAACAAGGAAATGAACATCTTTGGTTTGAAATTATTTTTCATAAAATCATTTTTATTCGAGAAAAAAATGTATTCATTTTTTTTTTATTTTTGGTTTATAATTATGAAACGATAATAGTTACAGGAAATTTATGTTAATAATAATTATAAAGAATGCCAAAATAAATAACTTCTAAAGAATAAGTTTTTTTTGAAATCTCGTTAATTTTTGAGTAAACCGAGTTTTTGAATTTAAAGAATAATTTTTCCAGCTTTCATAATTTTGACGTTTTAAACGTCAGTTTCATCCGCTCGATGTACATTTAAAATATGATTTAAATTGAAAATAAATATAAATAACTATTTTACCATCAAATCGGAGAAAGTTACATGATGAATACATCACCATTTTTCAAATACTGGTAGTATTTCAAATTTATAAATTGTTAATGTTTAAATTTAAATTTGAATTAAGTACCATGGTACTATGTTCGCAGAAAATATGCAGTGTAAGCACAAGCACGTAAGCGGTGTGATTGTACAGGGCACCGAACGCGCTCAATTACAATCGGCATGTACAAAATGCACGGCGCGCTCTGCAATGCACGGGCACAAAATACGAACTGAATCTGGCGAGCAGTTTTGGTTTTTAATTATGAAATGATAACAGTTACTTCAAATTTATATTAACAATAATTGTAGAAAATTCCGAAATGAATAATAATAATAATATATTATTATTAACAGGAAATCCCATTTACATATAAAGGGTTATTCACACTATACGGCACGGGCTATCGTGGCCTTTCAAAAAGT
Organism: Ocypus olens; assembly: GCA_910593695.2. NCBI lineage: Eukaryota > Metazoa > Arthropoda > Insecta > Coleoptera > Staphylinidae > Ocypus > Ocypus olens. The sequence continues at coordinate 53,830,178 of OU343056.1, forward strand.
TTGACTTTTGTGATATATAGGAGCCTGTAATGGTTCCATTTTAAAATTAATTTCACATTATACAGGGTGTTCCAAACGCGCTAAAAGTATCAAAGTTGTGTTTTTTTTTCTAATGGAACACCTTGTATTTTTTTGTCATTTTTGAATTATATTGAGCAAATAAAGGTGAGTTACTTCAATACTGCCTATACCTATTTTTTACCGTTTTCAAAATATTTGAAGATTTGTTGAAATACATGGTCTGGGTGAAGTTTTATTTTTCCGCCAGTGATTGTCGTTGAACGATTAAAATAATTTTAATTATTTGCTTGAAGGTTCGAACTATAGAGCCAACCATGATTTCATACAAAAAATTATACAGGGTGATAAAAAATATGCTGTAGAAAACCCCAACTTATAAAGTTGAATAACTGTAATAATAGGAAAACCATTGAGATTAGGTACAGGGAGCCCTTATACAATCTTATAGATAATCGGATTCTACTTGAGAATATGTTACTAAACACAGGGTGTGCCATTTGAAAAAACGAAATTATTCAACCGCATATTTCTTATCACCCTGTATCATGTTTTATATGAAATCCATCTGCATACAGGGTGTATTTGAAATAACGAACAGGCTCGTAACCACAAAGAGGTTATATTATTTTTAAACAATATTCGCAATTATTTTGTTGAAACCTGTAACAAAAAGTCCGCAATTAATTATTAAAGTTAATGAGTGAAAATACGCAACATGTTTGGGGGCAGTGGTAATGTGACCTAATTTTTAAACGGCATCGGCTTTAGATATCGAATTACAACAAGCGCGTAGGAAATATCTGAGTGCTCTTTAAGCATCAATGAACTTGAGGACTGTTTATCTTTTACAAAAAAAAAAAACGTTGCGATAACACTTCAAATTTCGGAGGCAAGAAATCGTATCTCGCGTTTTAAATAAACAAACACACATTCCATGTAGACCCAATTAAATGAAAAAAGCATCGGTTCTCAAAATATTTAAAAAACCTCGAAAAATTAGGAAAATTCAAAAATTTTTTTTCAAATAAATTTTGACGGAAATGGGTTCACAAATATTTTGTGTACGTGCCCTTAAATGCCTGTTCGTTATTTCAAATACACCCTGTATAGAAAAATTGAACCTACTTATAGTTAGTCAGTAAATTATATTAGAAAAAGTAGTGGCCCCAAAATTGATCCTTGAGGGACCCCATTATGAATGAGCATATTATCCGGTAGCAGATCGTAACATTTTACCCTTTGATATCAATTCGATAAATAAGGCCTGTTACTTCATATATAGAGAATAGAAGCGTCGATGCGATTTAAGTTATTTGTCAAAGAAATCTCAATACGTTTACGATTTATTGCGGTTGACGGAGATTATAATGCGAGACGCATTTACATTTTCGGGATTACGGCCATACTCGGCGACAATAAGTTAAGTGGCACTCGGCCGCAAACAAGCCACAAAAAGAAATGCAAATGGGGCGTAGCGCCCCTTTTGTGGACAGGTCCGTCTATGAAGTGCGATGCAAATTTTCTAGGATTTGGGTAAAATTAGACACGACCAATTTAACACCAGAGCACACAAGAAGACACATTGAGCTGGTGTAACAGGAAATACACTAAGCAGTTTGATCTTTGATCACAGAAATATTTAAACATTAATTTTAGTTGGTGTTTCGAATAGTTTAACTTACATTTTATCTTTATCTCTGTTACAATCATAATGTGGATTTTTATGGTTACTCATTATTTATTAAATTAATTTTTACTTTCTGCATTAATAAATAATAGATAAATAATAGATTTATTTCCCAACAGACACTACATCTAATTACAGGGAAACGTTATCAGAAAATATAAGCAAGTACATATAAATAAAAGTACAAATGAAATTAAAAATTAAAAATAATTACATTAGAAAATATTCATTAAGTACGGGAAAGTATAAGGGTGGTGAAAATCCAATAACAAATTATTACGGAAATATTTGGTTTGAAGTCTCTGGAGGCGATTTCAACCATTTTTGCTTTCTCCGTTACGAAGTACGGGAAAGTATTGTGATCATGAAATTTTTTCCAAAATTTCTTTAGCGCAAATATCCGGTTTGAGGTCCCTAAGGTTTATGGAAAGAACATTTTTTGTGTCTGAGTGTGTTGAATTAACATCAAACTTTGAACATAAGCCTTATTTAACAATCCAAAGAGCTGAAACGCTTTTGATAAATTTTTGCAACCGTTTTCTTGTTCTTTTTCGATAGGACACAATAAAGTAATAATTAACTGATTGAGGTTGGCGGCACTTACTTCGTGATACATTTTTAATTAAATAAAACACACTTTTACTTAGTTAATATCACACTGTTTATTTATTAGTGACTGCAAAGTAATAATCAATACAGGCACACACAATAATTTATGTGCTAAGACACCATCGTAGATCACTTATGACGCCACCGAGGAAATTGAAACGACAGTTGTTTGCGTTATCAGCCATCCTGCAAATGCCGAAATTACTCCCCTAGTCTCTCCGCATGAATGGGACGCCAAAGGCTCGTTTTGATCGAAAATATCCGCTTGCAAACTTGCGTACCAACCTTTTTATCCACCCTTTTACCCGCTTGCAAAACCGTTTACTTGGCTATTTCCTAAGCTGTGCAAACTGCTCCTCCGGTAAACGTATTTTTAATTATTTTTTAAAGGCAGAAAGAGTCGGAAAGGATGTGCAAAATCGGTTCTTTTTTTTAATGGCAGAAAGAGTCACAAATAATGTGCAACATCGGGAGCATTTATTGCTACCGACTGTTAAATTATAACTGAACTTTCTTCCGCCTCCAGAGGAAATCTACTCTCTTCATAGGAAACTTTCCGGGGTCTTTCTGTTGTGTGCTAAACTTAAAGCCTCTGTTGCTGCAAGGAAAATATTCTTAGAACTGTACGAACGGTACCAATTTGAATATTAAATATTATATTAAATATTATGGTAATAGAAACTGCCTGTACAGACATGAAGAGATTGTAAGAAATTAAGTTGACACTTGCCCTCGCCAACTGCTGAATTATAACATCACAACATTTTAGATAACTTTCTTGTGGTAATAAAATATACCTATACAGAAATTGAAAGATTACCCTTGCCACTAATTACCTTTATATTAATCGTAAAGTATGTTAACAACACGGCATACAAATTGGTTCTGAATTTATCCGTTCGAGAAAATTCTACCTGATTGACATACATGTTTTTATTGATTCTCTAAATAAGTAATGCCATGCAGTGGGTAATTACAACTTTTTAGGAAGCGACGACGATGATAGTGGCGATAATTATCATTGGCGACTTGATTTATTGTCGGTTTAACCTTATTTTTCCGCGCGGCGAACAAAAAAAAACAGAATCGACGTCGCGATCGTGCAATCCTTTCAAATCTGCACAGACTGCTAACTGATAATTAAGTCCAGTTTTAATCCGCGCGGCGATTTTCTCGTGGACATAAATCAATCTCTCGACGGATAATACAGAAAAAAAAACACAAACATAAATCGATTAGAAGTCAAACGCAAGGACACGCTTTTGTTGTTATTATTACTGGACGTCGAAAAATATTTACCAAACACGAATTTCTCTATGCGATTTAAACAATTATCAATTGTTAATGGTCGGATGGCTGGCAAGAAGTTGCAAGAATGTTTTAGGAACGATATTTCGTTTTTTTTTCAATTCTATCAATTAATTATAAAAATAATAATTTATAGGTGCTATTTAACTGAGCGTTTTACACGGGTCATGAAATGTCTCTAAACTTAATTTGATAAACGGTAATGGCGCAATATATGAAGTAAAAATTAAACGTTAAAAATTAAAATTCAAAAACTAAAAAAACTAAAAATTATTGTTAATAAGAAAATGATTTAAATTTATTATATAATCGGGAGTAATATAGATAGTGCTATGATTATCAGCGGTGAACGAGTGCAGAGCACGATGAAAATTGAACGAGTGCAAAACACGAGTTTAATTTTCTGACGGCTTTAACGAGTGGTATCATCGATGAAAGTGAGAGGCAATTACTTTGTTCTTTATATTGTATTAGTTTATAACTCTTAATTGTAGTCTTATTTTAATTATTTTATTAGTTGATAATTGTATAACGGACGCTCACATCCACTACTTTGGATCAATTTTACATTATTTTTGACTATTTGTATATGGTGGCAACGTGATTTGAATAAATAATAATAATAATAATTCATTTATTGAGACACTTTTATAAATTACTTCAACAGGTCTAAAAAAGTGTCTCAATAAATGAATTGCCTCTCACTTTCATCGATGATACTACTCGTTAAAGCCGTTAAAAATTGAACTCGTGTTTTGCACTCGTTCAATTTTCATCGTGCTCTGCTCTGGTCAATGAACCAGAGGTCTTTCAGTCTTTCTCATCGATGATTAATCATAGCACGAGTTATATTTGGGGAGAGAATACAATAAACGTTACTATACAAAGAAATGCCTGGCGCTCGACTTAAAGAATATATAAATATCAGTTTTGACTGTCATCATTTTACAATTTTGAATAACATGAGATGATACTGTCTATCGTCGATTTGAACCTCTTGTGCGTTTTTGTTTTGCCATTTCCCCCAATAATCAAATTAGCCGAAAATGTACCACGTGACTCCCGAGTTCCCGTTAAAGTAATGCGATTATCGGATATTTTACGAACGAAAAAAAAAATCCAACAGTAGTCGCCCGCTTATCCTTATCCTCGAATCTCGGTCGCGCGTATACCAATTTTTTTTTTTTTTGTAGTTCCATTTGCTGGTGTTGCGTTGTGCTGTTGTACGTCCGTACGGAGCGAAACGAGTCGTGGAACCTTGATTTTTATCTAGCACCTAAAAATGAACAAGCACTTTGTAAAAGGTTATCAAATAATCCAATCTGCCGTTTGAACTCCGATATGTGTGCATGCGCGCACCGTAATGGGCTTTTCTGGCGTATGGTACAATGGGCGTTCTTGGGTTAGTATCTTTTCGCTACTGTATTCGAAATCTCGCTCGCCTTTTGTCCACGGTTAATTGAATCCCGTCTGAGAATTTTTGTTCCGCCTTCCCCCGGAAATACCTGTTCGGATTTCGATTAGCTACACGAGGGGGCGCGACTATTTTTTTTCGTCTAGTCACACCTACGAGGATATCGTTTGTTATTGGTTTTTCTATCTTTCGAAAATGTTGCTACTTGTAATATCTCTCTAAAATAAGCATTTATTGAAGATTTTTTTCCTCAAGAGGATCGTCTGTTATTATTTTACTTATAAGTACAATCTTACGAAAATATTGGGAATGTTGCGAAAGTTATTGCCAAAATAAGCATTTATTGAGGTGAAAAAGCAGAAATCTAAACGATGATCTGAGGAAACTAAAATCCATTCGACGATTTAAAAAATTGCAAAAAATTCTTAAACAGAGGAATTTGCTTCAAAAGCTCAAGCTTTATAACTTAGTAATACGTTGTTGATTTCCCATAAAAATAATTACTCTATCCTAGGTAAAAATAAAACAGCAACAATCTAAACTTGAACTAAGAAAATAAAATTTAAAAAAAATTCTTAAAATAATTAACTGAACCAAAAATTTTCCATTTTCAATTTTCAATTTCTCAACATCCATAACCTAACTAGCATTTATGATTTTGCATAAGTACAGTTGCCGTATCCTTGTGGAAACCAAAACATAACCCGAACTGGAAAAATAGAAAATTGCATTCAATGATTTGAAAAATTGTAAAAATCGAATTCTCTGAGGAATTCATTCCGAACGTCCAAGATCTGCGAAAAAACAATTCATTTGTGTTTTGCTTTTAAAATAGTTGCCATATCCTACCTGGAAACAAAACTGCAATAAACCAAACTTAAACTCGAAAAACGAAAATCCCATTCAACAATTTGAAAAATTGTAAATTAAGCAATAAAGGAATTTACTTCAAAATCTCAAGATCCATGAAAAAACAATACGTTTTTGTTTTTTTTTATTAAAACAATTGCCATATTCTATCTGGAAACAAAACTACATCAATCCAAACTTGAACGGGGATAACGAAAAAAACTGCATTAGATGGTTTGAAAAATTGTGAAAAATTAATTCATCGAGAAATTGACTTCAAAAGCTCAAAATACTTAAAAATATAATACATTTCTGATTTTCCATAAAAACAATTGCCATATTCCATCTGGAAACAAAACTGCAACAATCCAAACTTGAACGGGGATAACGAAAAAAACTGCATTAGATGATTTGAAAAATTGTGAAAAATTTATTCTTCAAGAAATTGACTTCACAAGCTCAAAATACTTAAAAATATAATACATTTCTAATTTTCTGTAAAAACAATTGCCATATTCAATCCGGAAACAAAACTGCAACAATCCAAACTTGAACACGAATAACGAAAAAAACTGAATTAGATGGTTTGAAAAATTGTGAAAAATTAATTCTTCAAGAAATTGGCTTCAGAAACTCAAAATACTTAAAAATATAATACATTTCTGATTTTCCATAAAAACAATTGCTATATTCCATCTGGAAACCAAACTGCAACAATCCAAACTTGAACAGGGATAACGAAAAAAACTGCATTAGATGGTTTGAAAAATTATGAAAAATTAATTCTTCAAGAAATTGGCTTCAGAAACTCAAAATACTTAAAAATATAATACATTTCTGATTTTCCATAAAAACAATTGCTATGTTCCATCTGGAAACCAGACTGCAACAATCCAAACTTGAACAGGGATAACGAAAAAAATTGCATTAGATGGTTTGAAAAATTGTGAAAAATTAATTCTTCAAGAAATTGGCTTCAGAAACTCAAAATACTTAAAAATATAATACATTTCTGATTTTCCATAAAAACAATTGCTATATTCCATCTGGAAACCAAACTGCAACAATCCAAACTTGAACAGGGATAACGAAAAAAACTGCATTAGATGGTTTGAAAAATTATGAAAAATTAATTCTTCAAGAAATTGGCTTCAGAAACTCAAAATACTTAAAAATATAATACATTTCTGATTTTCCATAAAAACAATTGCTATGTTCCATCTGGAAACCAGACTGCAACAATCCAAACTTGAACAGGGATAACGAAAAAAATTGCATTAGATGGTTTGAAAAATTGTGAAAAATTAATTCTTCAAGAAATTGGCTTCAGAAACTCAAAATACTTAACAATATAATACATTTCTGATTTTCCATAAAAACAATTGCCATATTCCATTTGGAAACAAAACTGCAACAATTTAAACTTGAACACGAGTAACGAAAAAAACTGAATTAGATAGTTTGAAAAATTGTGAAAAATTAATTCTTCAAGAAATTGGCGTCAGAAACTCAAAATACTTAAAAATATAATACATTTCTGCTTTTCCGTAAAAACAATTGACATATTCCATCTGGAAACCAAACTGCAACAATTCAAACTTGAACACGAATAACGAAAAAAACTGCATTAGATGGTTTGAAAAATTGTGAAAAATTAATTCTTCCAGAAATTGACTTCAAAAGCTCAAAATACTTAAAAATATAATACATTTCTGCTTTTCCGTAAAAACAATTGCCATATTCTATCTGGAAACAAAACTGCAACAATCCAAACTTGAACATGAATAACGAAAAAAACTGCATTAGATGGTTTGAAAAATTGTGAAAAATTAATTCTTCAAGAAATTGACTTCAAAAGCTCAAAATACTTAAAAATATAATACATTTCTGCTTTTCCGTAAAAACAATTGCCATATTCTATCTGGAAACAAAACTGCAACAATCCAAACTTGAACAGGGATAACGAAAAAAACTGCATTAGATGGTTTGAAAAATTGTGAAAAATTAATTCTTCCAGAAATTGACTTCAAAAGCTCAAAATACCTAAAAATATAATACATTTCTGATTTTCCATTAAAACAATTGCCACATTCCATCTGGAAACAAAACTGCAACAATTCAAACTTGAACACGAATAACGAAAAAAACTGCATTAGATGGTTTGAAAAATTGTGAAAAATTAATTCTTCGAGAAATTGACTTCAAAAGCTCAAAATACTTAAAAATATAATACATTTCTGATTTTCCATAAAAACAATTGACATATTCCATCTGGAAACCAAACTGCAACAATTCAAACTTGAACACGAATAACGAAAAAAACTGCATTAGATGGTTTGAAAAATTGTGAAAAATTTATTCTTCAAGAAATTGACTTCAGAAGCTCAAAATACTTAAAAATATAATACATTTCTGATTTTCCATAAAAACAATTGCCATATTCCATCTGGAAACAAAACTGCAACAATCCAAACTTGAACACGAATAACGAAAAAAACTGCATTAAATGGTTTCAAAAATTGTAAAAAATGAATTCTTCGAAAACTTGACTTTAGAATTTTAAGATAAGTAAAAATACTACATTTTCGATTTTATATTAATTAAAACACTTGCCAACATTCATTAATAAATATTTTCAAGAAGTTTAAAATTTAATTAAATTTTTTCTCATCGTTATTTTCTATGTATAAATATTTACAAATCTTATCTGTCACATTCAAAATATAATTAAAATCCGGATACAATTTACCATCCTCAAACGAATCCTCGTACAATAGGGGGGACACGTGTTTGCGGAAATCCGAAAATCACCCCAAAAAAAAAAGTGAATCTTGGTAAACCGAAACTCCCTTGTTTGCCGAATAGTCGTGCAGCTGTCCACCTTTTTGACGACAAAAGGATAACTAGCATTAAACACACATAACAATTCAATTTCGGTGTTTAGTCATTTACCCGAACGAAATGTGCGTGCCGGTAATGCGAGAGAGAGACGGGCGTTAATGAGAGTGCGTGCACGAAATTAACTCATTGAGAGGTGGAGAGAAAAAAAAACGTAATGCGTTTAGTCACAGCCAACTAAGCGCTGTTTAAAAACGCGATTATTCTACTGATTTTAAAATAACACGAAAATATAATTTCGTAGATAAATTTTTTAGTGTTAATTATTTATTCGCCATGGAAACTGTTTTAGTAAGAGTACGGTTGCTCTAATGAAATCGTAATTGTTAAATAGGGTGCAATATGTTAAATACAAAAACGACTGATACATTCTGCCCTTCGATCGGGGTTCCTCAGGAGTCTAATCTAGGACCCCTGCTATTCATAAACGCTCTAGTTACTTACATTGATTCTTGAATATTAATTTTAAATAAGGTTCAATATGAAGATGATGGTTGCGATCGTTACCATGTGGTAGTCCGTCCAAAAGTTAATTTTTTTTTAAATTTTGATTATCTACAGATTCCAAGATTTTCAATAAATAACATTCTGATTCAAATATTACATACGGTTGATGTTTAATTATAGTCTTTTAGTTTATAGCTTTACTCGGCGTTCATTAAAAATAAAATAAAAATATTAGACATCGCTTGATGATGGCCTCACCTTCACCACAAAAATAACAACCATCTCGCATGAATCCACCTTACAAAATAACAAAACCTCGCGCATCACCACACATGATTACACACCTTACGTAAAATTAATGGCCGTGACTAACTACTTGATCATGGTATATATCTAAAATTAAATATTTGCAGAATTACATATTTATTATCTTTGCTATTGCTATTCTCTTGCTACCTAGGTTATGGCAATTGGTTTTACAGGAAATGATAAATGCAACGTTTCTTCGTAGATCTTGAAGTTTTCAAGTAAATCCCTTCATCAATTGATTTTTTGCAATTTTTCAAATCGTCGAGTGCATTGTTCGTTTTTCCAATTCAAGTTTAGCTTGTTGCTATTCTGTTTCTACTTAGGATAAACCAATTGTTTTTACAGGAAATGATAAATGCAACGTTTCTTCACAGATCTTGAGGTTTTCAAGTAAATCCCTTGATCAATGAATTTTTTGCAATTTTTCAAATCGTCGAGTGCATTATTCGTTTTTCCAATTCAAGTTTAGCTTATTGCTGTTCTGTTTCTACTTAGGATACAGCAATTTTTTGTACAGGAAATGATAAATGCGTGTGTGGTATGAATCTAGTTACCGATATGAAAATATTATTTTTATTACTATTATCATTATTATTATTATTAACATCGACCTCGTACAAATTTCCCACCCAAAAATTAAATGATTTAAATGTGGTAAGTTGTTGATATGTTGAAAGTTTTCTACTGTATTAAATTCTAATCATTGTCGTGACTATTTTTTTTTGCGTAATTCTGCATTTCAGCAGTATTGATTGTGTTTGTCATACTGGGCCAATATAACAATCAATTATGTTAATTTGGTATTTATGTTTGTGTAACTGACCTTGTTACTGCAGGAGATCGCATAATTCGCTCTTATTGTGAATGTCATGGCCAACGTTGCTTGACTCATTAGTGTTAGTCGCGATTCTACTGCTTTTTTCTTAGTTATTTATCTAACCTACAGTTCCTTCTTACAGTGTACTGTACAGTATTTTCTCAATATTAAAATATTACAAAAACATTTAAACAAACATCAAAGACAACAAAGAAATGAACATCTTTTGCTTGAAAATATTTTTCATAAAATCATTGCTATTCCAGAAAAAAATTTATTAATTTTTTTTTAATTTTTGGTTTATAATAGTTACAGCAAATTTGTGTAGAGAATGCCAAAATGAACAACTTCTAAAGAATAAGTTTTTTCAAAAATCTCGTTAGTTTTTGAGTAAACCGAGTTTTTGAATTTGAAGTATAATTTTTCCATGTTTCATAATTTTGACGTTTTAAACGTCAGTTTCATCCGAGTCTACACAACGCTCGATGTACATTTAAAATATGATTTCAATTGAAAATAAACCCATGAAAACGTAAATATAAAGTCGGAGAAAGTAACATGATGGCCACATCACCATTTTTTATAATGATTGCACAAAAGTCGAGTATTACAATAGTGGCGGCTCGTGGGACATTGTGTTTTTTTAATGCGTTAATTATTATTGAAAATATGAATATTTACAATTTGTACCGTTTTTTTTTGCCCACCGTATACACTGGGAGATTTGGGAGACACTATCAAAATGTATTTTTTTGGCGACGAGACGAGATGGTGCCCAAAACATAAATCCATCCATTATTATCCTTTTTATTACTTACCTCAATTCATAACGCGTTACTAAAAACTTGGTTAATGTTAAACATTACCATATTAATGTTACTTCCTCGATTGTGCCCAATACTCCCGCGAGGTCAAAAATAAAACACACACCAAGGAACATCAAACAAGAATCCAGTTAGAACGTCGTCGTAAACATCGAATTGGTTTCTTATTTGGGTGAATTTTACGGCCCCGTAATAATAATCTCACAAAAGCTCGTCCTTATTAAAAATTCAAATGTATTCAAGTGGTCGGTTGTATATCCAATTACCGTTTAGTCGGAAAAACGTCGGATTTCCGCGAAATACGTATACATTTTTTTTTGGACTTTTTTTCGAACCCGACCAGGCGATATAATTACCTTTTTTATGTCCCTCTTTAGGCACAATAAAAGTCATTAATGGTATCGCCGTTTCCCGTGTGTTTATAGAGAGAAAGAGCGAGAGAGAGAGTGACAGCAAAAAACCTACGTGACTATTACTTTTCATCAAATCAAAAGCAATTACCTCATAGGCATTTTAATTAGTCGCTTAATCCATCATAATTTGTCAATAACAAGTCACGAGTGGCTCAATTTTGTTATTTTGATGATTTTTTTTTTGTTGGTGCATTTTATTGTCTTTGATATTACCGTTTTGGAAATTTTGGAAGCCTCGCAAATTAATCACTCGTTCCAAAATGTAACAAAAGATCTGCGAGTAACTTGAACAACTGAAACATTATTATTGATAGATTTATTCGGCGTGTAAAAAAATACAAAAACAATTTTTTCGAAGCTTTCAAAATTTATGGCCTGCTTCGAGTAATTTTTTATTCGATCTCGCTGTATTATTACTGTACATTTTAGTACAAATTAACAATTTTTCACAGTTGTAAATTGTTATTTTTGGCAGTTGAAAATTTCCTTTTTACTGCCAACGTGCCATTTGTGATGATAAAAATGTGCGATTTTTGACAGTTGTCATTTTTAGCAGTTGAAATTTTCTTTTTTCTTTTAATATCAAAAAATGCCGTTTTTGATTGTAAAAATCCGCAATTTTTGGATGCTACTAATTTCTTTATTTAATGTTGAATCGTACTGTTTGTGGTGGCAGAAATGCAGAATTTTTGACAATACAAAAATGGCATTTTTTTCTAATATCAATAAATGCCGTTACTTTTGACCATTTTTTGTGTAAAAAATTGTGAGTTTTGTGGCACCAATGAAATTATTATTATTATTATTATTATTATTGGAATAGTTATTTTTAGCAATTGAAAATTTCCTATTTACTTCTAAGGTACCATTTGTGACAGTAGTGCGATTTTTGACAGTTCGAAATTGTCATTTTTAGCAGTTGAAATTTTCTTTTTTTAGTATTAAAAATGCCGTTTTTTGATTGTAAAATTCCATAATTTTCGGCAGCTGTTAATTTCCTTATTCAGCGCTGAATCATGCCGTTTGTGATGGCAGAAATGCAGAATTTTTGACAATTTGAAATCGCCATTTTTAGCAGTTAAAATTTTCTTTTTTTATAATAAAAATGCCGTTTTTTGATAGTGAAATTCCATAATTTTCGGCAGCTGTTAAATTCCTTATTTAGCGCTAAATCATGCCGTTTGTGATGGCAGAAATGCAGAATTTTTGACAATTCGAAATTTCCATTTTTAGCAGTTGAAATTTTTTTTATATTAGAAATGCCGTTTTTTGATAGTAAAATTCCATAATTTTCGGCAGCTGTTAATTTTCTTATTCAGCACGGAATCATGCCGTTTGTGATGGCAGAAATGCAGAATTTTTGACAATTCGAAATTGCCATTTTTAGTAGTTAAAATTTTCTATTTTTTAATATTAAAAATGCCGTTTTTTGATAGTAAAAATCCACAATTTTTGACAACTGTAAATTTCTTTATGTGTCGTTTGTGGTGTCAGAAATGCAGAATTTTTGACAATTTGAAATTTTACATTTTTAGTAGTTAAAATTTTTTTTTTTAATATTAGAAAAATGCCGTTTTTGATACTAAAAATCCACAATTTTTGACAGCTGCAAATTTCTTTATGTGCCATTTGCGGTGGCAAAAATGCAGAATTTTTGACAATTCGAAATTGCAATTTTTAGCAGTTCAAATTTTTACTTTAAAAATGCCGTTTTTTGATCCACAAAATCCACAATTTTTGACAGCTACAAATTTCTTTATGTACCGTTTGCGGTGGCAAAAATGCAGAATTTTTTACAATTCGAAATTGTCATTTTTGACGGTTATTTCTTCGAAATTTCTGTATGAAAGTTTTGCCCTCCCCTGAAAAATTTCTGCGGACGCCTATGGCTGAACCCCAGTGGATAAAAAACGCCGCCAATGCGTTAATATAAACAAAAATCCAGATGAAGCTTTGCAATATGTAAATGACAGCTTACGAAAAAAATTTATGATATTTCAACGCCATCTGTTATTTTCGGTTCAAATTATAAAAACAGACCTGTCGCAAGCACTGAAGCATTGCAATATGTAAATAACATAAATGAAAAAATGCATGATATTTCAGCGCCATCTGTTATTTTCGGTTCAAATTATAAAAACGGAAAACTGCCGCGAGCACGTTTGAGGGTTAAGGGTGCGATCCTTGACTATATTTTTTGTGCAATTTTGCGTTTTATATATGAATTTTATCCGTCATTGCCTACCAAGTTACATATGTTTAATTAGGAATTATATTCGGAAATTTGCTGAACTGCTAGGCGGCTAAAACAATAGAAAATCACAGTGGCGCCCTCTTTACACTTTACACCAGATTGTTTATTTAATTCGTATTTTGAGATAAACTACTTGATTTCTTTAAATTTTTTGGTGTATTTGAACAGATATATAAAACAGAGGTGTTTCCGCACAAAATCAGATATTTTTCGTGTTTATTAGATAAGTTTATCTTACCTAAATTAATTTCTGAAAAAAATTTTTTTTTCAAATTTTTTTATTTTTTTCAAACGAAAAATGAATTGGTTTGTTTCTCATTGATCACTTGATGAAACATGATTGAATATTTGTATTATTATTATTATTACATTCCTTGATAACGACTGTTAGTTAAAACTAGTCGGATTTAAATAAATAATTAAAGTGAAACGAACCAAGTGATTATTCCTTATTATTTTTTAATAACACAAATATCTGATATTTGATTGTGTAGCTCATTAAATTTAGTATTTGATCCACAAATTGTTTTTACTTTCTCCGTTACGAAGTACGAGAAAGTGTTGTGAGCGTGAAAATTTTTTCAAAATTTTTTTTTACGGAAATATCCGATACGTTTACCTCTCCCATTGTTGATGGTTCTACCAAAAAAACTTCGAATTTTTCAAGGTGCCGGCCTTCATTGAAAACCACGTGTTTATACGCAATGCAACTCAATTATCCACCCGAAGTAAATAATCCTGTAATGATTAACGACGTCCGATTCAAATTCAAATTTTTCGCAGCACGTGTCTTTCGATCCGCACTTTTCCACAACCTGCATAAATTTAGCGTAGTTCAGGTAGCGGCGAAATAAACAAACATAATGGCGCCCAGCAAGGGTCAAGGGTGCGCGCACGTGCACGTACATACCTACTGCAAATCGAGCCGGTTTCTCTCTTGAATTTTTCGGCTTATCTAATCCGATTGCGCCTTAATTAGCGGCCTAATTAATTTCTCAATGCTAACTGGTGAAGAAAGAGAGAGAGAGAGAGAGTGAGCAAAATGTACGTACGTGGAAGGGAAATCAAAAACAAAACAACAGCACAACGGGATCTTGCGGCGGCTGAGAGTTTTTATCGCGTTTCGGCCCATGGCACATTTCGAATGGTCATTGCGCAAATAGAAAGAGAGTGACCATCGTCTATTAAATGTGCTACGTGCTAATTAATGCCTTCGGAACAATTATCTGTGAGTTTCTAGGTCGTCTCGAATTAATTAAGGAAAATAATTGGATACGTTGTTAGTTATCAAAATCGCCAAAGTGTGGATGTAACAAACGATCTATAGCAAACTTTAGATTATTCAACATTTTCAATAACACCGATATCTGACGTGTAATGATAATTAAAAGAAATTTCGTTAAATTACCCCCACTCTTATTCCGAGTCGCTCCGACTGCGTCTCCTGCGTTCCCCATATTTGGTGAATTATTGAAAGCTTGGTATATTAAAAGGTAGTAATTACCGTCGGATACAGAGTGTATAGCTCTGTGAACTTGGCATGATTGTTGGATTGTATGCGGAAGCTTAAAACTTTAGTCTGTATTGTCTAAACAAATACATCATCTTAATAATTAAACTTGACCATCACACACTCTCTCGCCAGTATTGTATATAAATTCTATGATTGTAAATATATCTCTTGAAAAATTGTATAATTATAATACTACGTTTTTTCTTTTAATCACGAGTCATCCTAATTGCTTTAATGGCCAATTTGATCGGAGCATTTTAAACTGTCCATTGCGTCACGCTGAATTCCTTTTCTCTCGTTACCTATTTGTGTCGAGTTGCGTTAAATTTTCACAATTACGACGAAAATCGCCGAGAAAATCGAAGGTCGATAAAACTGCGATCTTGATAATGGAATGGAAAAAAATATTGCGTGCACAATCGACTCACGAAAACAACGCTTACACATAATTTTTATGATTTAGTGTTTCGTTCAACCTTTGTCTCTGTTCCCGTGCGATTATTTCGTTATCTAAGAAAAGGGTGTTTTTTAGATTTTTGCAGAAAAATAATTATAAATGTGTTTTTGGTAAGTTTGAAAAATTTCAAGCCATTAGCAATTGCTTTAATATTTTTTTCAAGCCAATAAAGAGTTTTTAAACTTTTTAGAACTTCAAGCTTTCTTCACGGGAGATTTTCTTGAAATTTAGAGGCGGGGTGTTTGAAGTTTTTTGCAGAATCTTAGTTATAAATGTGTTTTTAGTAGATTTAAAAATTTCAAGCCATTAGCAATTGTTTTAATATTTTTTCCAAGCCAATAAAGTGTTTTTAAGTTTTTAAAACCATAAACTTTTTTCGTGGGAGATTTTTTTAAAATTTAGAGGTGATGAGTTTAAAGGTTTTTGCAGAATCTTAATTATAAATGTGTGTTTAGTAAATTTGAAAAATTTCAAGCCATCAGCAATTGTTTTAATATTTTTTTTCAAGCCAATAAAGTGTTTTTAAATTTTTAAAACCACAAACTTTTTTCGCTGGAGATTTTCTTGAAATTCAGAGATGGAGTGTTTGGAGGTTTTTGCAGAATCTTAATTATAAATGTGTTTTAAGTAGATTTGAAAAATTTCAAGCCATCAGCAATTGTTTTAATATTTTTTCAAGCCAATAAAATGTTTTTAAGTGTTTTGAAACCACAAACTTTTTTCGCGGGAGATTTTCTTGAAATTTAGAGGTGGGGTGTATGGAGGTTTTAGCAGAATCTTAATTATAGATGTGTTTTAAGTAGATTTGAAAAATTTCAAGCCTTTAGCAATTGTTTTAATATTTTTTTAAGCCAATAAAATGTTTTTAAGTTTTTAAAACCACAAACTTTTTTTGCGGGAGATTTTCTTGAAATTTTGAGGTGAGGTGCAAAATCTTAATTATAAATGTGTGTTTAGTAAATTTAAAAAATTTTAAGCCATCAGCAATTGTTTTAATATTTTTTTCAAGCCAATACAGTGTTTTTAAGTTTTTAAAACCACAAACTTTTTTCGCGGGAGATTTTCTTGAAATTTTGAGGTGGGGTGTATGGAGGTTTTAGCAGAATCTTAATTATAAATGTGTGTTTAGTAGATTTGAAAAATTTCAAGCCATCAGCAATTGTTTTAACATTTTTTTTAAAGCCAATAAAGTGTTTTTAAGTTTTTAAAACCACAAACTTTCTTCGCGGGAGATTTTCTTGAAATTTAGAGGTGGGGTGTATGGAGGTTTTAGCAGAATCTTAATTATAGATGTGTTTTAAGTAGATTTGAAAAATTTCAAGCCTTTAGCAATTGTTTTAATATTTTTTTAAGCCAATAAAATGTTTTTAAGTTTTTAAAACCACAAACTTTTTTCGCGGGGGATTTTCTTGAAATTTAGAGGTGAGGTGTTTGGAGGTTTTTGCAGAATCTTAATTATAAATGTGTGTTTAGTAAATTTGAAAAATTTCAAGCCATCAGCAAATGTTTTAATATTTTTTCAAGCCAATAAAGTGTTTTTAAGGTTCTTAAAACCACAAACTTTTTCGCGGGAGATTTTCTTGAAATTTAGAGGTGAGGTGTTTGGAGGTTTTTGCAGAATCTTAATTATAAATGTGTTTTTAGTAGATTTAAAAAATTTCAAGCCAGCAGCAATTGTTTTAATATTTTTTTTCAAGCCAATAAAGTGTTTTTACGTTTTTAAAACAACAAACTTTTTTCGCGGGAGATTTTCTTGAAATTTAGAGGTGGGGTGTTTGGAGGTTTTTGCAGAATCTTAATTATACATGTGTTTTTAGTAGATTTAAAAAAATTCAAGCCATCAGCAATTGTTTTAATATTTTTTTAAAGCCAATAAAGTGTTTTTAAGTTTTTAAAACCACAAACTTTTTTCGCGGGAGATTTTCTTGAAATTTAGAGGTGGGATGTTTGGAGGTTTTTGCAGAATCATAATTCTGAATGTGTTTTGGGTAAATTTAGAAAGTTTTAGGGAGATGTCAACTTTTTCAATATTTTTTTTTTCAATCCATTAAAATTCAATATTTTCACGAATCAAATTGATACAATTTAAGAATGCGGACACATATTACCTTTATAAATTATTTTCTTACATGAGCTAATGAACGAACATTTTTCACCTTCCACACCACAATACACTCGAACACAAAGGGAGATTAACAAATCGATGCCATTAAAACATAATGCCGTACAATAAATAATGAATCAAAACAAACATAAATCATAACACGCCTGACCTATTGATACTTGAAATTACAAATTTAATATAACAAATTTTCATGGTTTTACAAATCACAATATAACATAATATGGTTACCGATTGTTTATTTTTATTTTCACACTTTAGCTGTAAGAATTTATATTACGTTATTGTATTAAGTGGGATGGACCCGTTAAATAAATAAATAAAATAAATAAATAATAATGACTGTACATGGAAAACCTCAAGCTTTTTTGCGGAAGATTTTCTTGAAATCCAGAGGTGGGGTGTTCCGCTACTTTTTCAAAATATGTGTTTAGTAGATTTTAAAAATTGTTTTTAAGTTTTTAAAACCTCAAGACTGTACCTGGAAAACAAAGAATGGGCTAAAAATTTAATTTTATTTGAATTTTAGAGTAACGGTAACACTTTAACAATAATTTATAATAATATAAAATGTACACAAAAAAATGTAATAACGTTAAAACGTTGGCGATAAACTTCTCTAGCTTTGATCGGGAGTTTAGATATTTAAGCGAGTGCCACGCAGAGCGAGCGGATATTTGGCGACACTCGAAATAGGATTTTTGACCTCGCGGGAAGGAAAAATAACGTCACTTAATGGCCCCTTATTCCTTACACGAACAAATTCTAAGATCCATCAATGACCTCACGCCAATAAAACACGGGACTTAACTACCGACCACCGACCATAAACCATCACGACAAGTTTTGAATCGTGTCTTGCGGAGCTCCTTGTTCTTTTTCTTGTTTGTTTTTTTTTTCGCGTTTCGTGTTTTCATGGTTGTAGGTGGAAATACAAAGACGTTTGTATCCAAGGCATGAAAACGGAATTTTCTCGATTCTGAGACGATCACAAATCAATTCTAGCAAGCACAATAAGTTTGTAACTTCCGACTACAAAATAATTTAAAAATACGAATAAATGAATATTCATCCTGATCTTAAATCTCGAAAAATAAAAATGGAAATTTTTTTGAGCAGACTCGAATTTTATCACCGCAACTCGTTTTCGCGAAGAAACTAAATAAGTTGTATTCATAATCTTAATAACATAATAATTATAAGTAATACAAAATATTGGTTATAACACTAACCGACATAATAAACTTCGCGCTATGGCTTATCGGTACCCCAGCTATCTTCGCAATAGTATTTTAGCAGATTAACACTTCAGAACAGAACATTACCGGGCAATTTCATACAAATCCTCAAATTAGCATTATTGGGCAAATTTGGGTGTTTGTTTAAATATCGCAATAATTCAATATAAAATATGTTATTAAATATTTGCCGTGATTTTTCACCGCCAATAGCTAGTATACGATTAAATGTTCGATTACTTGCAACAAATTAAATATGAATTGCTGCCTTTTGCTGATATGAATAGACTGTAGTAATTAAGTAGAGTCTTGAAAATTCAAACGTCACGCTGGCAACAATCAGTTTCAATTTGTCTAATCGAATAAATGTAAGGTCGTAGGTAAAGAATAGTACATAAGGCGAGTTCTAACACAATTATGCGCGCGTGAAATTGCGCATAATTTGCTAACATGTTGCATGTCACGCCAATTTTATATATTATTGTTAAATATTATTTACAACAGAGAAGTTAAAGTGTTTAATCATCATCATAGCTTGCTGATGCTCACCGGTGACCCTCAAAGCTTTGTTTTTGCAAAATTTATGATTTTTCTTGCCGAGTACAGAGAGAAAATTGCTTTATCCAAAAAGTAAAAAGAAAATGTTTGTTGCCATAACTCCTGCATACAGGCTCGACCGCCTGCTCTATTTTAATTTTCACACAGTGATGCTGCTCTAAATTCGAAATGTTAAACAAAGCGATATCAATTAATCATAACAAATGCATAATTTATACCGCCAGCAAAGGCCGAACATATTTAATACATCTTGGCACTTCACTTTTTCTTAAATGTTAATTGTGATATTGAGGATAAATGTAACGATATGTTTGGCAGGTCGAGGGTGCGGTATATCTGTTTGTGTTTCCGCAGGGCCGTGCGGTATACCGGGTGTAATTTATATTTGGTGGGTGCGCGCGAGCGATTGCGGTTACAAGTTTATTAAGGAGTACCAACGTCGGGCAATAAATAAAATATCCCAATTCCGGCGTTGATTTACAGCCGCGTGGGTGGCATGCGGGTGTGTGTATGTGTGTATTTATGTCTGTGTGTACCTTCGCGTGGGCTGACCAACAATTACCTTTCCGATAGCCCTCGATGGTTTTCACCACTTGACCAACTGTTCTACGAGAATGGAAATGTTTTATTTGCCAAACAATCAATTATGAAAATATGGGGAAAAATTAACCCTCTATTGCATACTGTTCCCAAATGGGAACATAATTTTTGTTAAGCAAAGTTCCGCTATCTTACGAAATAAATAATAATAATAATAAAATTGTAAGAGATCCTCAACAAAATTTATTTTTGAGGTAATTTTTCAGAAGACTCATTTTTTTCTTTATTTCTCAACTGGTAGAGCAAACATATTCATACAGCGCACAGATACAAAAACTAAACAAACCAATTACAAGTAACTCTAAGGAAATGGAAAAATTCTTAGGAATATTGATTTGGATGTCATCTCATCAGACAAGTTTCCTCAAGCAGGTATTGGACCACTAAAACCAGAATGGTTGAAATTACGGATGTTATGCCTCTAAACAAGTTTTCTTCATTTCTTCATTTCTTTGATAATTGTGTTGCTGCCAAAAATTCTGATAATATTACGTCTGTACTAAACCAAACAAAAGATTAACAAATTTTAGAAAAAATATAATTTTGCCTTATTGCTTTAAACGTTCAATGTAAAAACTTATATTTTTATGTTTCAATAAATCATGCAATAGAGGGTTAAGTGTTTTGAGAAAAAGCTTAATTAATTTCCTCACCAATATGACGGCGACTTTTTTCAAAAAATTCCAAAATTTTCAAACTGACCTGCCAACTTTTTTGCTATTTAATATGGCTATAGAGGGATTGCAAAAAACGCAGGAAGAAACGGAGATCACGGAATCCACTCCACAGATTATTTGAGGATCATAGGATACGATATCATAGGCAAAGTTAAGAAAGAACGAATCATCGAAATGTTAACTTACAGTTTTGTTTTTCTTTCGTAAATTAACTCTTTTGTAGAAACCCTGGCTTACGTTTTACTGGTTGGATTGTAGGATAGGGCCCACCCGCCACCCTTAATATCAATTTAAACATAACCTACAAATCTATGTTTTGTTTGGTATAATATCTACGTTAATTCATCAGTGAAATTGAAAATTTAATTTAATAATTATCCAAAACATAGGCTTTTGTTAATGTTCAAGGGAAGACTAAGGGTGGTGGGTGGTCCCTATCCTATCCTCCAAATAGCAATAGCAGAATCCACTCGAGAATTTTACAGGTGGAGAACCATGAATTAATCATCGAAATGTTAACTTATAGTTTTATTTTATTTCGTAAATTAATTATTTTGTAGAAAGCCTGGGTTACGTTTTACTGGTTGGATTGTAGGATGGGGACCACCCACCACCCTTAGTATCCATTTAAACATAACCTACAAATCTATGTTTTGTTTGTTACAATTTCTACGTTAATTCATCAGTGAAATTGAAAATGTAATTTTTATCCAAAACAAGCGGTTTTGGTTATGTTTAAGGGAAAACAAAGGGTGGTGGGTGGGCCCTATCCTACCCTCCAAATAGCAGAACCCACACGAGAATTTTATTGGTGGAGAACCATGAATTAATCATCGAAATAACTTACAGTTTTGTTTTCTTTCATAAATTAATTATTTTCTAGAAATACTGGTTGAATTGTAGGATTGGGACCACCCACCACCCTTATTATCCATTCAAATATAACCTACAAATCTATGTTTTTTTGATATAATTTCTACGTCAATTCATCAGTGAAATTAAAAATTTAATATTTATCCAAAACATAGGCTTTTGGTTATGTTTAAGGGAAGACTAAGGGTGGTGGGTGGGTCCTATCCTACCCTACAAATAGCAGAACCCACACGAGAATTTCACAGGTGTAGAACCATGAATTAATCATCGAAATGTTAACTTAGAGTTTTGTTTTTCTTTCATAAATTAATTGTTTTGTAGAAACCCTGGATAACGTTTAACTGGTTCAATTGTAGGATAGGACCCACCCACCATCCTTAGTATCCACCATGGGTCTTTCTGCCCTACAATATTCACGAAATGAAGTTTAAGCAAATTTCATTTAAATAATAATTTTGAAATTTGAATATTTTTACTTTCTCCGTTACGAGAAAGTATTGTGATCGTGAAAATTACAAAAAAAAATTTTACGGAAGTATCCGTTTTGGGATCCCTAGATGCCATTTCAACAATTTCTGGAAAAAAAATTGTGTGTGTGTGTGTGTTTGTGCGCGCTGTATCTCAAAAACTAATACAGCAATCGATATGAAACTTTCAACATAAGTCTTATTTGATTATCCGAAGAACTGAAAAAATTTTGGTAAAATTTCGTATACCGAAAGTGGGTGTTTACCTTAACTGTTTTTTGTTTTTTGCCGATATTTATTTAAAAATGAAAAATATCACAAAAGTATCTAAACAAATATTTAAGGCAATAAAGAAATAAATATCTTTGGTTAAAAAATATTTTTCATAAAATCATTGTTATTTGAGAAAAGAAAAAATTATATTTTTTTTCATTTTTGGTTTATAATTTTTAAACGATAATAGTTACAGCAAATTTATGTTTATAATAACTATAGAGAATGCCAAAATGAGCAACTTATAAAGAATAAGTTTTTTTTCGAAATCCCTTTAATTTTTGAGTAAACCGAGTGTTTGATTTTGAAGATTAATTTTTCCATCTTTCATAATTTTGACGTTTTAAACGTCAGTTTCATCCGAATTTACAAAACTTTCGATGCACATTTAAATTGAAAATGAACCATAAGAGCGTAAATATAAATGATACCATCAAGTCGGAGAAAGTAATATGATGGGCACATCACCACTACTCGATAGCGACAAAAACTTTTGATGATAGTGTCCAGTACAATTTTATATCTTCGCTATGACCCTCATTTCTTTAAAGCTTCATTATCATTAAGAAAAGGCGGGTTTCTAAACCTGTTAATTCTGATATTTCTAGTAACTGATGCGTGGTGAAATCTATCAAAATATAAACTATGATGTGGTGATTATTGCAATACGACTGTATTCAATTTTTCGATCGTACTGTATCACGTAATTGTACCATACACCAAACCACTTCTCCCGCTGAAGATAAATATTAGGTTTTTGGCTTGCCTTTGATGTATTGTTTGATGCTAAGCCTCCCTTGAAATGGCACCATCTGTTCATCAATGGATGGATCTAGTTCCATGTTCAGTTAAAAGTTAGCCTTTTTTGGACACTTTTCCGAAGCCCAAAACATTTCCCTGACGTGAGGAATTCTTATGCTGGAATCGGTTTCAGCGCTAGGAATCACTATTCTACCTTACGAAAACTGAAAACAATTTTTTTTCGATCTTTTCCATTTTCGAAACGCCACGGGCTTCGAATTGATATTTGTTGTTGCGCAAGTATATTTTCTTATGGGTCTTGATAGGATCTTTACGGTGATGTATAGAAACCTCAAAACGAACCAGTGGTTTCTTCAAATGCAATTGAGCAAAAGTAAGAAGGGGGTACCCTTGGGTAGTTTTTCAGGTTTTCGTCAAAAATTAAAAATCTGCAATTTTAATTGAATCCGACTAACTTGCATACAAGTAACACGAATTTGCAAACCACGTTCGATTTTGGAATCTTCGAAGTCTGATTTTCTAACTAGCTTGCCATCTTTGTTACTGATACATTTCTAACAAAATAATTGATGGTCTAGCTCTAGCTGAAGTTTCATGAACAACTTCAGCTAGACTCATGTGAAATAAAATATGACCGTGTCAGTGGTAAATGTCATTAAAATTTCTAACTGACGTAACCCACTCAGAAAAATTTCCGCCCCAATTAACCCGTCCGTCCATTTGTTGTCCTACACGGTACATGATTAATAAATCCCTTTTGTGCGCCTAAATAGATGTTAATTCGGGCGTGAATGCATCGCACCCTACGCCTAAATAGCTCAATTTAAAATAAAGGCCCAAAGGAATCCATCAAACCGACACCGAACACTAACAATTGTCCCAACAATGGTCACTGATAGCTAATTTGTATTGTGCGCCGCCCGGAGAGGTGCCGGAAGGCCATTTTTACGCTTGGTCGCATCCTCCCCCCGCACCCCATATCCACCCCTCAACAAATTATTAATTAATGACAGAGCAGATGGTCGCGATTTCAGCGTATGTAGAGATGTATGATAATGTACACCCAAGGTGGTTATCTTGACGGTGTTGGTTAATTAGATGTCTTATCGGATGCTGATGGTAATCGTGGGTGATCTGTGATTACTAAATTTAACCCAGGTTTCGCAGATGGGCACACCACGGATTTTAATTTAATTTTAATTTTTACCGCATAAAAATTGTTATGAAATAACTGTGTATGTGTATAGCCCGTTCTCCGGAATCTGGCGGCTGTGGTCGTAAAAGAGGGTCGGAGTTTGGTAAGTAGGGGACATAATATTTTTTTATCTTAGTCCAATCTTTGTTGAGAAGTACTGGTGTAAAATTGCGTATACCAATCGGAGTGAAGGACAGTAATAAATATATGGGATGCAATTAGACGAACCACCAATACCTTTTCTTCGAGGGTGCGTCGATCCTCAGGGCGGACCGACCGTTTTACGACCTCGGCCGCCAGATTCTACCGAATAGGCTATATATTGTCATTTGATAGGTAAATGAAACATTTCGGCGACTAGGAATTCAAGTAATGGACGAAATTTTTTATCAACATATCAACTTTATTTTAACCTACAAACCCTTTTAGGTTGAAATAACTTCTTCAACAATTAATTGGAGAAGTTGAAGAACCACCTCTGCTACCTCGGCCGTACCATGAGTCACCCTGCGAACCGTCACTGCTTTACCCCATCAAATAATAAATTGTATCTAATTCCACCTACAATAAATCAATTATTGAAAGTGAAGATTTAAATTCAGTGAATGAAACTGTGCTCCTCTCTGCGTATCTCTCTCACTCACTCCCGTATAATAAACAGATATTAAAATTAATTATTACAATTTATGTAAATATAAAAACCAATTAGTAATCGTGCCGATAAAACATTACATATCCGAAAGTTAAACTCTCAATTTCGTATATTATTAGTGGCTAATTTTTAATTACGAAAATAAAGTCATCGGGCCCGGCCAAATACGCCCCGTAATCATCATCCGGAATATTTTAATTATTAATGCGTGACGATTTGCATAATTACGATTCCGAAATTTAATCGAATCGAAATGAAATTCATGTAGGTACGGATGAAAAACTAATGATCTATTACAGATAATGATCACTTGTTTCGCCATTCAATTGTCGACGCGATGATGGATGTCTCGTTTTGTTGTTTTTGTTTTTTTTTTCTAGTTTCCATTGAATCGCAATGGAAATTCCAGGAGCAGCAACAAATTCCTCGGTGATAAATATCAATAATTACGACGATCAATATAAACGCGCGCATTTGCATAACTCGATCCAGCGGGCTCGGAGTGCTGTAACTGGTTGTTGTACAGTGTCAATAGTTTAACAAATCAATTGTTTCGATATGTAACCAAGTTATTTTACGTTGTCGTTTCTGGTTCTAGTTTCTAGATTATTGTTTTACAACTCATCAAACTCTGCAGTGTTGGAGTGTTTCCGTTTTGTTTCTAGCTGATACATGTTGATTGTTTTAGCAGGACGGGGAAAGTATATCAATTCTAGAAATAATATGAAATTCTGGAGCTAATTTTAGTTGAGATTAATTTTTCACAACTGTTCCAATTACCGAATGCAATTTTATTTTTTTTTTTACTCTAAGTTTAGAGTGTTTTCGGTTTGTTTCTAGCTGATACATGTCGATCGTTTTAGCAGGATGGGGAAAGTATATCAATTCTAGAAATAATATGAAATTCTGGAGCTAATTTCAGTTGAGATTAATTTTTCACAACTCTTTCAATCACCGAATGCAATATTGTTTTCTCTACTCTAAGTTTAGAATGTTTCCGTTTTGTTTCTAGCTAATGCATGTCGATTTTTTTAGCAAGACGGGGAAAGTATATCAATTCTAGAAATAATTTAAAATTTCGAAGCTAATTTTAGTTGAGATTAATTTTTTACCACTCTTCAATCACCGACTGCAATTTTCTTCTCTCTACTCCAAGTCTAGAGAATTGTTATTTTGTTTTTAGCTGAGACATGTCGGTTATTTTACAGGGATTTGAAAAATATGTTTAAATCCATATCGTTTTTCCAAATTTTGAAGGTAATTCCAGCAAAAACTCTCGTTTGTTTTTTTCTATGTTTTCGTCAAAATTTTAACTGAATTTGCAATCTTGTTTTATAATCAGGGGCGGCTCGTTATATAGAGCCAAGGAGCCATGGCACTACTTGTAGTTTCAAGCTCAGCAAGAATTTTGAATCAATTCTTAAAACACTTTTTCGCCAATTACTTTGGTTTGAGAAGATTCTTCAGAAAAGGAGGGGGAGGGGCTATACTGTATAAGTGGCGCTACCATCAACATGTTCCACGAGCCGCCACTGAAATAAAGTACAGTTTTTGAAAATTCACGAGTTGTGAATTTTTGAAAATTTTAATTTTCGAATTGTGGAATACTCGGGCAAAAAAATAAAAAAAATATATAAAACGTGTCGAGAAAATTATGCAAAAACTAAAATACATTTGTAAATCATCGTTTTATCAAATTAAGTGCTGTTTTTGAAAATCCATCGAGTTTTTGAAAATTTTAGATTTCCAATTGTGCAATACTCGAAAAAAAAAGAATTTAAAAAAATATAAAACGTGTGGACTAAATTCTATAAAAAAATAAATTGGATTTGCAAATCATCGTTTTATCAAACTAAATAGAGTTTTTAAAAATCCGCTGATTATTTCGCGAGTTGTGAATTTTTGAAAATTTTAGTTTTCGAATTGTGTAATACTCGAGTAAAAAATTTGAAATAAATATAAAACGTGTCGACTAAATTCTACAAAAATTAAATTGGATCTGCAAATCATCGTTTTATCAAACTAAATAGAGTTTTTGAAAATCCGCTAATTATTTCGCGAGTTGTGAATTTTTTAAAATTTTAATTTTCGAATTGTGTAATACACGAGAAAAAATAATATAAAACGTGTTGACAAAATTCTGCAAAAATTAAATTGGATTTGCAAATCATCGTTTTATCGAACTACATGGAGTATTTGAAAATCCAATGATTATTTCGCGAGGTGTGAATTTTTGAAAATTTTAGTTTTCGAATTGTGTAATACTTGAACAAAAAGTTTAAATAAACATAAAACGTGTCAACCTAATTCTACAGAAATTAAATTGGATTTTCAAATCATCGTTTTATCAAACTAAATAGAGTTTTTTTAAATCCGCTAATTATTTCGCGAGTTGTGAATTTTTGAAAATTTTTGTTTTCGAATTGTATAATACTCGAGAAAAAATAATATAAAACGTGTCGACAAAATTCTGGAAAAATTAAATTGGATTTGCAAATCATCGTTTTATCAAACTACATGGAGTATTTGAAAATCCAATGATTATTTCGCGAGTTTTGAATTTTTAAAAATTTTAGTTTTCGAATTGTGTAATACTCGAGCAAAAAATTTAAAAAAAATATAAAACGTGTCAACTAAATTCTAAAAAAATTAATTTAGATTTGCGAATCATCGTTTTATTAAATTAAATAGAGTTTTTAAAAATCCGCCAATTATTTTGAGAGTTGTGAATTTTTGAAAATTTTAATTTTAGAATTGTGTAACACTCGAGCAAAAAATTTAAAAAAATATAAAACGTGTCGACTAAATTCTACAAAAAATAAATTGGATTTGCAAATCATCGTTTTATCAAATTAATTAGAGTTTTTGAAAATCCGCCAATTATTTCGCGAGGTGTGAATTGTGTAATACTCGAGAATAAATAATATAAAACGTGTCGACAAAATTCTCCAAAAATTAAATTGGATTTGCAAATCATCGTTTTATCAAACTACATGGAGTATTTGAAAATCCAATGATTATTTCGCGAGTTTTGAATTTTTAAAAATTTTAGTTTTCGAATTGTGTAATACTCGAGCAAAAAAATTTAAAAAAATATAAAACGTGTCAACTAAATTCTAAAAAAATTAATTTAGATTTGCGAATCATCGTTTTATTAAATTAAATAGAGTTTTTAAAAATCCGTCAATTATTTCGAGAGTTGTGAATTTTTGAAAATTTTAGTTTTCGAATTGTGTAATACTCGAGCAAAAAATTTAAAAAAATATATGAAACGTGTCAACTAAATTCTACAAAAATTAAACTAGATTTGCAAATCATTGTTTTATGAAACTACATGGAGTATTTGAAAATGCACCAATTATTTCGCGAGTTGTGAATTTTTAAAAATTTTAGTTTTCGAATTGTGTAATACTCGAGCAAAAAATTTTAAAAAATATAAAACGTGTCAACTAAATTTTACAAAAATTAAATTGGATCTGCAAATCATCGTTTCATCAAACTAAATAGAGTTTTTAAAAATCCGCTAATTATTTTGCGAGTTGTAAATTTTTTAAAATTTTAATTTTCGAATTGTGTAATACTCAAGAAAAAATAATATAACACGTGTTGACAAAATTCTGCAAAAATTAAATTGGTTTTGCAAATCATCGTTTTATCAAACTAAATAGAGTTTTCGAAAATCCGCTAATTATTTCGAGAGTTGTGAATTTTTGAACATTTTAGTTTTCGAATTGTGTAAGTGGCTCTACCATCAACATGTTCCACGAGCCGCCACTGTTTATAATCACAAAATTTGCTTTCATCGGGACAGATTAAAATCATACATTTCTCCATGAGTTGACCACACACGAAACTTTACGGATTTCGTTAAATCGTCACTAATGCCTGACTAAACGGGCATATACCGTCCGGGCGATTTGATGCGATTTTTGTCGCAACGGAGCGGCACGACAATGGACCCGGGGACATCATTGTGTAGGCTCGCACCCCAGTCACACGTTTAGTTTTCTGCCGTCCCAGTAACACGTCGTTCTTCGGTACTAGGTGTACCCACGGAAAAAGTATCGTGGTACGTCCGGCGGCCGCGGGCAAACAGTAACAATTCGAAAGAATGGAGTTTTGTCGAATGACAACAACTGACACAGACGCACGCGGAGGAAAAAATAGGAGAGTGGGACGCAATTTTTGACGGATTTCGGATTAGGGTATTGTGCCCTTTATTTTTAAACGAGGGCAGCTTTGCGGATAATAATGACTCATTTTGGGCAAGCTGGCTGAGTGTCCTGGTTAAAGCTAACACTCGTTAGTGAAGATTATTTTAGTATTTTAGAAAATAAAAAAGAAGAATTAAATGATTGGTGTACACAATTCGTAATTTATCAATTACAAAATGTTCTATTATTTGCGTTGTAGTCCAAAATAATTTGCCAGATATTAACGACTGAATCGTAAACCGTAGAAAGTAGCGTTTTTAATTGCCAATTACTTGGACATTTTCAGCGTTATCGTGTGGCCCAACTTATTTACATAAATCATCATTCCTGCGACCTTCGCGAACGGAACTTATCACACCTCGAAATTCGTTACCTTCAGGGTCCTTGTCATCGCCGACCGAACACTCGTGTCGGCAATTAGTTGCAAAAAAATGCCCCCCCTTGCAATTATTCCACCTTAACCATCATTATCTCTTCACGGTGCGTTTATATTAGACAATTAATCAATTTGTTGTGTGAGTGTGTGCGAAGACCGGAACTGGCCCGGTGCTGGTCTTCTTTCTCGGCCGGTATATGTAATGACACTTTGCGGGTTTTATACCTTCTTATTCTTCGCTTTTCGGTTCGAAACGTAGATTCCCTCGAAGATATAGGTTAATTAATGAGCCGTACGGATGGTAATAACGGACGCCCCGTCACGGGGTGGACAGGTGGACCGGAGCACCTTGCCCCATCGTTGGGTGTCTTCGGCTTGGTCGTCTTAATGGTTGGTGCGCACTTGCCGCGTGACGAGACGATGACCGATTGGGGCCCGATAACAGTCTTACCACCAGAACGGACACATCCATGACGGACATGTGTACCGCGTCGTCCGTTCCATGTGACCCGACAAATTATCAACCATCACCATCGACGTATAAATTGACCGTTCAATTCAATCACGTGATACGTTACGTTATTAACGGTGAAGGAGGCTTATCTAGAAATACCAGAAGTAAAGAGCTTTTTGACGGTTGGTAATACGCATGTGAGCCTTTCGGTAGCTTACACAGTTTAAGACAAATAATTTAAGTAAGAAATAAAAAGTTGTTATTAACCAATTTAGTCAGTAATTGTAGACAGTTCTAGCATTTATTTATTATATTTAAACAAACACATTTTCATGTTAAAATTTGTATGCCTGTTAATAGCTTTTCTCTTCCAAATGTCAGCATTATTTTTGGCAGATTTTTAATGAAAAAGTCGAAATTATTCAAAAAATGTTTGTATTTTTCATTGACTACTGATTAGGCAATTGAGGAGTTGAACTGCAAAACTCAACTAATCCAATTTTGGGCCAAAATGAGCTTGGTATCGATTCTTACTGTCCAAACATAGATTAATCCGAATATGTGTTAATTACCTTTCAAAACGCAACAAATCATATTTAAAAATGCGGCTAAACATTCATTTTTTTAAAGCAACAAATAGACTTCCTGAACGGTTTTCGCGGTTTCTGAACAAATTATAAAAGCGGATTTGTTGAGTTTTGCAGTTCAACTCCTCAATTATCAAAAGTAAATAATGAATAAATTAAAGTGTTATACAAACCAAAAAGTAGAATACAAAATGTAGTCAATGCGAAATCGGCCGAGAATTTTGAATTTTTACAAATTTTTATACTCTAAACTGTCTAACTAAGATTATTACCTTCATTCAACTTACATTCTGCAATGATTTATCCAACATGTGTTACGAAGTAGAAAGCCTGAAGTTTTCAGTAACAGTTTCAAGGTTTTGATAGAGTTTGCTAAACGTTAGAAGAGAATATTTCAAATTTGTCGACTGTTAACGTTGAAACCAATTATACATGCAGGACATTATTAATGATTTTGTGTTGCGAAATAAATTATCCTACCAGGCGAGTACAGCAAAATCAGTAACTCAAACAAGCGTGTAACATAACACTAGCATCAATCACAATTAACTGTAGTCATTTTCTTGTTTCTTCGCAATATCGTGTTCAACAGTTTCTAATTAATGAGATAGTTTATTGGGTACGATTTAAAGCTACGGATGAAAAAAAAAATATTTTGAATCCTCTTATCTAAATCACACATTGAATGTGCATGATTTATATAAAATGTTAACGTTATTTAATTACCAATATTTACCCAAGAATATATACCGAAGGAAAAAAAATTATTATTTTTATATTATTCTGTTCAGAATAACATTATCTACTTCCTGTTTTCGTTTGGCACACTTGAAACGAAACACCCTGTATAGTGAGATTTTAATGCGTATTAGCTTTTGCATGGCAATTTGGTTTCCATAAATTCCATACTAAACAATAACTGAATCATAAATAATCAATTGCGCTGTGAACATCAGGAGGTCGATTGGAGATCAATGCATTTTAACACACCGTACGATTTTATCCATGCAAAAAAATAATTAAATGTTGTTAATTCATTCATTTTCTTTGCGTTGGAGTTTGATTTTTGAAAATCGGAACAAGTTTGTAAAAGTTGTGCGACGTTAAATACAACCTTGCAGATAGTACACCTTGTTTGATTGCGTGCGATTTGGCAAATTTTGGCTTATAATTGCTAAACTTATCATGTTATAGGAGGGGTTAGTTAGGGTTATTTTTTCAACAATAAATTCTCTTTAAATTCCTGCAAAAATGATTAAAATCACTCTGAAGATTAAAAATCTGCATGCGTTCAAATTTAAAGTTTTGTAACTTTAAATTTGGTGTTAATTAAGGGGGAAATTTGTAGAAATTATTTCTTCTGTTATTTTGTATCTTTACATTGCAATTTACTTTCCATAAATTCGATACTTAATATTTGAATAATAAATAATTAATTGCGCTGTGAACATCAGGAGGTCGATTGAAGATCGATGCATTTTAACATAGCGTACGATTCTATTCATGCAAAAAACTACTGAATGTTGTTATTT
This sequence comes from Ocypus olens, assembly GCA_910593695.2. Lineage (NCBI taxonomy): Eukaryota > Metazoa > Arthropoda > Insecta > Coleoptera > Staphylinidae > Ocypus > Ocypus olens. Next base: position 53,862,578 of record OU343056.1, read on the forward strand.
CATTCATTTTCTTTGCGTTGGAGTTTGATTTTCAAAAATCGGAACAGTATTGTGAAAGTTATAGGTTGTTGAAAACAACACCGTGTGGCGAATTTTCTATTATGATTTCTAAATTTATCGTGATATAAGAGATGAGATAGTTAAGGTTATTTGTTTACCAATAAATTGTCTTTAAATTTGTGCAAAAATAATTAAAAATCTGCACGCGTTCAAATTTTAAGTTTTGTAATTTTTAATTCTAAAATGGAATAAAGTGTTAATTACAGAGGAAATTTGTAGAAATTGTTCCATTTGTTATTTCTAATCTTTACATTACAATTTAGCTTCGGTAAATTCCATACTAAACAATAACTGAGTAATAAAATATCAATTGCGCTGTAAACATCAGTAATTAAAAAATCTGCACGCGTTTAAATTTTCAATTTTGTGTTTTTTTAAATTCTAAAATGGAGAATGGTGTTAATAAAGGGGGAAATTTGTAGAAATTGTTTCTTATATTATTTCTAATCTTTAAATAATATAATATAATAATAATATAAAAATAAAGAATCAATTGCGCTGTAAACATCAGGAGGTCGATTGAAGATCAATTAATTTTAACACACCGTACGATTTTGTTCGTGCAAAAGAAACAATTGAAAGTCGTCAATTAATTCATTTTCTTTGCGTTGGAGTTTGATTTTTGGAATTCGGAACAGGATTATAAAAGTTATGCGTTGTTAACTACAACAACACTTTATTTGGTGCGTATTGGCAAATTTTAGCTTGTAATTTCTATACGGATTATCGTGCAGAAGAAGATAATTAAGGTTATTTGTTAACCAATAAATTCACTATAAATTTGTGCAAAAATAATTTGAAAAATTTTCAAGATTAAAAATCTGCGCACGTTCAAATTTCGAATTTTGTAATGGAAAAATATGTTAATTTTCATGAGTTTTTTATTAACCATATTATATCAACGTAAAACTCATTTAAAGTGCTATTGAATGACTTAAAAATATACAGGTTGTTCCATTAAATAAAATGCCATTTTAAGTCGTAACTCTGAAGTTAAAAGTCGGAATGAAAAAACCAGAATTTTTTCACCATTGAAGAATCCTTGTCGCAGGGTAGAAATAAGTGTCAACTGATTGGATTGGATACAGACGTCCTTTAGGTAATCCAAAAGAACTTAACAAATTTCGTTGTTTGTTATTTTAGCTTTCTCTTTGTGATATGTGTACATTCTATACTCGGCGCACCGAATGGGTGGTTTGATGGGTTTGTGTGATTTTCGCGTGATTTTCGCTGATTGGTCAGCGCAAACGCATGTGAACGGTATATCACGGAGCCGAAATTTTCTATCACGCCCGTTGTATGCCATGTGTTCTCGTTTTTATGTCTTATTTAAATGTAGTGATTACTTTCTATCCTTATTAAATCAGCCTTTTTCTGATGAATCTGATGAAAACCAAAACATGATTCAATAGATATTCTACATTAAAAAAATGTACCAGTGGGAGAGACATGAGTTTTTTCTAGCTCTAATAACTATTTTATGATTTTTTTTAAATTTTAATTAATTTGTATTACTTTTTGTTATGTATTTTGTAATGTATTTTGTATATTGGCCCTACAAGTGGACTCGCAGTCTGTTGGGTTTAAATGAAATAAATAACTAAATAAATAAAAAGTGCGTTTTTCATCAATGCATCATTGGGATTCAAAGAAAAAAGCTTTGACATATTTTTTTTTTATTTGCAGGTTCTATGTAAGATCTTCATACTCGCCTGGTACTTCATACAACTCTGGACCAAAACTCATCTCACGATTGGAAGAAGGAAATGTGTCAGGTAAACGAGCAATAGTTTTATCGTTATTGGTTGTTAAAGGTCAGAACAAAAGCAAAGGTTTTCCGCACAAATTTTATAATCTTAGTTTTTCCTACAACCACAAATAACTACCTACATATATTCTAGAGAAACCAAGTATTTCCAGAATTCCCATAAACTTTGTACTCGTACAATTTCCCGCATCCAAAATTTTGCGGTACGGTCATTAATTACACGATCGTGACCAAGTTGCGCAACCGCGATTTTTTTTTATATATATATATATATGTACGGCGTTTTCCGACACGGCGCCGCGGTTTTCGCACGGAGCCGTAAATTTCCCTCGAAAGGATTCCAAGGATGCGCCAATTACAACGAGTTCCCAGAGTTTTGTTGTCCGTTTTATCTATTTTTTTTTTTTTTCATTTTATATCAAGATCGAAACGCTCGTTTTGCTGTTGTTTTTTTTTCATCCTATAAATATGTCGAGGTTCTACGGAAATGTTAACCGGCGTTTCGTCGAAATTCGCGTTATTTTTAGAAATCTGATGAAAACCAAAACATGATTCAATAGATATTCTACAACAATACGTTAGGTAATTAAAAAAATGTGCCAGTTGGAAAGATATGAGTTTTATACGGTGCGTTTTTCCATCAATGCATCATTGGGATTTACATTTTTTAATTTGTAGGCCTGTTAATGGTTTTTCTCTTACGAATTTCAACATTATTTTTAGCAGAATTTGAACAGCTTCGAATAGATTTTATATTCAAAGAAAATCGAAAATATTAAAGAAATTTTGCATGTGCTATCATAAGCGAATTTTGACTTTCTCCTGATTGCTGAACACCTGAACTATTATCTCATAAATCAATGAGGAGATTGTTAATATATTACATTTCTAATTTCTTGCTACATCAGAAATTTTATATTGGATTGATGAGGCTGTTACTTGGTGAAATACCATAATATACTAAAGTAAAAAAAAAATTAAACACTTGAAATTTCGACCATTTTCAAATCGCCAAACAAAATGCACTTTTTTTAAACTCCCATAACTTTGTGAAAAATCACCGTAGGAACTTCGTTTTTGAGTCTTGCGAAGGTAATTGAACACATTTCAATGCCCTTTTGGTGGAATGAGTCGACACATTTTTCCCAACTCGGTACACGTTGCCAAAGTTGGACGTTTTTTTTGCCCAAAAACGTGTCTTTCTTGTTTGGGGGGTTGAAGGGTTCGAAAAGAGATCATTCCCCAATCTGAGTCTACCTTCCAAAAGTAGGACCAAAATGAGATTTTTTCCGTAAGAATCATTAAATTTGGTTGAAAAGTCTCTGAGTTATGTGCGATAAACTTCAAAATGCACATTTTTTTCAAACACCCATAACTTGGTGCCAAATCGTCGTAGGAACTTCGTTCTTCGAGTCCTGCATAGGAAATTGATCAAATTTTAATGCCTTTATAGTGGATTGAGTCGAAAAAAAAATTTCCAACTCGATAGACATCGTCAAAATTGGACATGGTTTCCTGAAAAAACATGCTAGAGGGGAGCGGAAGGGGTTACGCTTAAGTTCGCATGCATGACTTTGAAGAAGACACTTCCAAGTTTTTTGCCCTCAAAGATTCATCAAAATCGATTGAAAATACGCCGAGTTATGGCGCTTTGAAAATGATCGAAATTTTCACGAATTTCAAGTGTTTCATTTTTTTTCCTCCAGTGTATATGTAGTAAATGAAACACGTGTGTTGAGAATTTTCACAAATTTTTAATTTCGAAACACTGCGACATATGTTTCGCCACACAGTGGCTTCATAAGGCAGATGATTAATCATGAAAACTCTCAACACACGTGTTTTATTTACAACATATCAGAAATTTTGATTATTCTGCATCAGAATTTTTGATTATTCTGCATCAGAAATTTTGAATTTTCTGCATCAGAAATTTTGAATATTCTGCATCAGAAATTTTGATTATTTTGCATCAGAAATTGTAATTATTCTACATCAGAAATTTTGATTATTTTGTATCAGAAATTTTGATTATTCCGCACCCGAAATTTTGATTATTCTCCATCAGAAATTTTAATTATTTTGCATGAGAAATTTTGATTATTCTGCATCAGAAATTTTGATTATTCTGCATTAGAAATTTTGATTATTCTGCATCAGAAATGTTGATTATTCTTCATCAGAAATTTGGATTATTTTGTATCAGAAATTTGGATTATTCTGCACCAGAAATTTGGATTATTCTGCATCAGAAATTTTGATTATTTTGCATCAAACATTTTTATTATTCTGCATCAGAAATTTTGATTATTCTGCATCAGAAATTTTGATTATTCTGCATCAGAAATTTTAATTATTTTGCAAGGAGAAATTTGGATTATTTTGCATCAGAAATTTCGATTATTTTGAATTAGAAATTTTGATTATTCTGCATCAGAAATTTTGATAATTCTGCATCAGAAATTTTGATAATTCTGCATCAGAAATTTTGATTATTTTGCATCAGAAATTTTGATTATTCTGCATCAGAAATTTTAATTATTGTGCATCAGGAATTTTGAATATTCTGCATCAGAAATTTTGATTATTTTGCATCAGAAATTGTAATTATTCTACATCAGAAATTTTGATTATTTTGTATCAGAAATTTTGATTATTCCGCACCCGAAATTTTGATTATTCTCCATCAGAAATTTTAATTATTTTGCATGAGAAATTTTGATTATTCTGCATCAGAAATTTAGATTATTCTGCATCCAAAATTTTGATTATTCTGCATCAGAAATTTTGATTATTCTGCATCAGAAATTTTAATTATTGTGCATCAGGAATTTTGAATATTCTGCATCAGAAATTTTGATTATTCTACATCAGAAATTTTGATTATTCTGCATCAGAAATTTTGATAATTTTGCATCAGAAATTTTTAATATTCTGCATCAGAAATTTTAATTATTTTGCGGCAGAAATTTTGATTATTTTGCATCAGAAATATTGATTATTCTGCATCAGAAATTTTGATTATTCTGCATCAGAAATTTTGAATATTCTGCATCAGAAAGTTTGATTATTCTCCATCAGAAATTTTAATTATTTTGCATCAGAAATATTGATTATTCTGCATAAGAAATTTTGATTATTCTGCATCAGAAATTTTGATAATTCTGCATCAGAAATTTTAATTATTTTGCATCAGAAATTTTGAACATTCTGCATCAGAAATTTTGATTATTCTGCATCAGAAATTTTAATTATTTTGCATGAGAAATTTTAATTATTCTGCATCAGAAATTATGATTATTCTGCATCAGAAAGTTTGATTATTCTCCATCAGAAATTTTAATTATTTTGCATCAGAAATATTGATTATTCTGCATCAGAAATTTTGATTATTCTGCATCAGAAATTTTGATTATTCTGCATCAGAAATTTTAATTATTTTGCATCAGAAATTTTGATTATTCTGCATCAGAAATTTTGATTATTCTGCATCAGAAATTTTGAATATTCTGCATCAGAAATATTGATTATTCTGCATAAGAAATTTTGATTATTCTGCATCAGAAATTTTGATTATTCTGCATCAGAAATTTTAATTATTTTGCATCAGAAATTTTGAATATTCTGCATCAGAAATTTTGATTATTCTGCATCAGAAATTTTAATTATTTTGCATGAGAAATTTTGATTATTCTGCATCAGAAATTTTGATTATTCTGCATCAGAAAGTTTGATTATTCTCCATCAGAAATTTTAATTATTTTGCATCAGAAATATTGATTATTCTGCATCAGAAATTTTGATTATTCTGCATCAGAAATTTTGATTATTCTGCATCAGAAATTGTAATTATTTTGCATCAGAAATTTTGAATATTCTGCATCAGAAATTTTTATTATTTTGCGGCAGAAATTTTGATTATTTTGCATCAGAAATATTGATTATTCTGCATCAGAAATTTTGATTATTCTGCATCAGAAATTTTGAATATTCTGCATCAGAAATTTTGAATATTCTGCATCAGAAATTTTGATTATTCGCCATCAGAAATTTTGATTATTTTGCATCAGAAATTTTGATTATTTTGCATCAGAAATTTTGATTATTCTGCACCAGAAATTTGGATTATTCTGCATCAGAAATTTTAATTATTTTGCATTAGAAATTTTGATTATTCTGCATAAGAAATTTTGATTATTCTGCATCAGAAATTTTGATTATTCTGCATCAGAAATTTTAATTATTTTGCAAGGAGAAATTTGGATTATTTTGCATCAGAAATTTTGATTATTCTACATCAGAAATTTTAATTACTCTGCATCAGAGATTTTGAATATTTTTTTTATACCAAATATACGGAATTAGTTGAATAGCAACTTTGAAGGCCGAATTTGGAGCTTTTGGTTGGACGTATGTTAAGGATATACAATTATATCAAAAAATAACCAAATCGTGTTACAAATATAAATTAGAGGTATTATGAACGATTATATCCAAACGCAATTACGGCATTAATTTATGTCATCAGAAGGTTATAATAAAATTCGCCAAATTATACATTTTTTTTTTCTTATTGTCGTGTCAATTTTGAAACCACCAAAATCGCCTTAATCCCTCGCGGCCAAATTCTCGAACCGTGCAGATGTTCGTTCGGAGCTCTCGCGCTTAATCGGCGGTATAAATTGTTAATAATCGATTATACAAAGTCGAAACATTTAAATAATCCCCTGGTCCCCGGCCCAAGGATAATTACGGGTCTGAGCTCTAAAAATTAAGTGCCAATTATCCACATTGAAGCGGAGAGAACGCGAAGACAAAAAATTGAATTTTTACGGTCGCACCGTATAGTATTATTTCGCGGTTTAATTAATTGATACGCACTCTGTGATTTGTAACTCCCAGCCATGAACATATTTGTTAAGCATTTTTTTTTATCTAAAGGTGAGTTTTGAAAATTATATAGTTAGTAATTTGTAGTGTGGTCGTATATACAGACTGATCCGTTAGAGGACCATTTTTCTGAGTCATTCTGGACACAAAGGACTTCGTGGAGGGATGGGTGTGTTGTAGTAGATGTTAAATATTCACTGTCGAAAAGTCTTCCCAAGAATGTAACTTTCCTTGCCCCACCGAGGGGTAAAAATATTTTTCCATCAGGAGTGACGCTACGAATTTCAACTATCGATACTGTTCTTGCATGTGTAAAAATATATTTCGACAGATAACCGTCTGGTGGAAAAAAAATGAAACACTTGAAATTCGTGAAATTTCGACCATTTTCAAACCGCCATAACAGAATACAATTACTGCCAAATATCTGCTCTACCAATAATACAGAAGAGTCTGTGTGACACGTATATTCTCTGAAGTAACTAGCATTGCCAATAATTGTGTCACTGAAGCCCATGATGTTTGTTGTACTCGCTTGAGTAAAATGGGAACTAATGGGTTAATATACCAGTGATGCTGCTTTATGTGCACTAGTATAGCGAATGCACACAATTGTCTAATGTTAAAGATTGCTGATTCTAAAAATAGGGTGTCTGTTGGAAACAATTTATTTCTGTAATATATAATTTTTAGAATCCACTTTCGAACTATTTCGAGTTTTTCCATAATACAGTCTACTGCTCCACTCCAAGCAATGATTCCATAAGACAGTTGAGATTGTACAAGCGCATAATATATCATGCATAATTCATTTAAATTCAGAATGTCTAAGGTGTCTAAAAATTGGTACCTATTGTCGAACTGTAGATATTAGTTTATTAATTTGATAGTCCCATTTTAAATGTCTAAATGTAATATATTTGTGTCTTCATATATATTCGTTGATTCATTTAATTGCACCCATATTTGGTAAGTTATTAGTATAGGAGAGGAAAGGTGAGTACTTTGTTTTGTTTATATTTATTGTTAATGTGTTACTATCAAACCTGCCCTGCATTAAACAAAAATCTATTTCCGCCTTCGTTTTCAAATTGTACCAAGTACTATATGTATAGAAAATGGTTATGTCATCAGCAAAGCTCAATATTTGCCCCTCTGTTTTTAAATCAGACAAAGTGTTTATGTATAAGGTAAATACGATGGGCCCCAAAACAGTTCCCTGCGGAACATCGTATTTCACTACACACCTTTCATTTTTAGCATTATTAATGCTTGGTTGTGCCGTACTGTATGAGGAACGTACCTCAATTCTGCTTTTTCAAGAAATCATTACATGAGTAGACTGAATTGCGATAATCAATTGATCGGTACCCTTTCGCAATTGGAATTTATATCATTAATATTAATGGCACTTTTCAACACCGGGTCAATCTTTCCGAGTAAAAATTTCTGTTTCCCATATAAGGCCGTGCCAAATTACGGTGCCCAAGAAGATCCAGTAGGGTCGATGAATCGGTACTAAAACAATAAAAAGAATACCGGCAAAATGAAACCACAATAAACAAGTGTCAAACTTCTATTTTACGTCCGTAAATGTCGCCGATTACGGACGGGCTTTAAAAACGTCAAAACAGATGCACGGACACACGGACACCGGATAATTGATACCGGCCGACCGTTAAAATTTTTTTACACGGCCATAAACACGCAAATTATTTTATCCGGGGCTGAAGGAACGCTTACGTAATAAGAGAATGGACGACATTAGGTGGTACCTATCTGTATACACACGTCCACTTTTATAGGTTATAATTTAGCAGTAAAAAGGCGATAAAGACGATGGATCTCGTCCAGGGATTTTACTGCGATCGAAACGGATTAAGAAGACTTTTGACCAATTAGTAGAATCGACGAGTGCTGATATATTTGTTTATATTTTTGGAGAAATGTAATGTTTTGTTAGAAATGGTTCTAAACAGATCCCGAATTGGCATTAGAAAATTTGGAAGATTTAAAAAAAAATTAAATTTTTCAGACTTTTAAAGGCCGTAGCGGCTAAACGCAGAATCCAAATCGAACGCCGTTTGCAAATCTGTGCTCCTTGTGTGCGAATTAGTCGGATTCAATTAAAATTCGCGATTTTTAATTTTTGTCGAAAACGTGAAATTCGATAGAAGGGTCCCCCCTTCTTACTTTTGATCAAAAAATGCGTTCGAAATGATTTCCTGAAAAAAACACAGGTTAGATTCTAAGTTTCTATACGTCATTGTAAGGACCTCATCAAGATCCATCAGAAAATGTACGTGCGCAAGAACAAACGTCAATTTGAAGCTCGAGGCGCGTGCGCAAAGAAAACTCGAACATCGGAAACATATTTTTTATCCGAAGAACGAGAAAAAGCCGTTTTAAAATTTGTATCTGGTTTCTGTCTAAAATAAATGTGCATAATTATGATCACAGAGTGTGAAAGGGTTAAACAAATACCAAAATAAAGCAAACAAAATAATCATATCTAATTCAATAAAACGATTTTTTTTCAATTTTTATTGAATTTATTTAATGCTTTCTGCAACAAGTAAGGTTGTTTCTAATTTATTTAATATCTAATTCAATCTTAATAACAATAATACATTTATTAACGCGACATCGCCCTTGAAAAATACAAAATAACTAAAATGTACATTTCTATGAAGTAAAGTAATCCTTATCTAAAAATATATAACATTATTATTCTTTGATGTTGTTAACATAGTGGTAAAGGTAGTGGCCATCGCAGCGTGTCGCCGAAGACGAGGAAGTTTTTAGGGGTGATTTGTATGCGCCCCGGCGTCACCTGAAACAGAAAAAAAAACCTTCTAGATAAGACCTTAACTCTGACCGCGAGACATTAGTATTCAGGTGAACCGGCCGACCGGAAGTTGATGGATATATGCATGTCACTTGGACACAGCCGAACACTATTTCCGCTACTCACTTACCCGGGATACTATTTTTTGCTTTTTTTTATTGCCTTCCTTAAAAGTCCGTCCGGACGACAGTCTAATGTCTCCGCGAAAGAAAACAGACGGAAGGTAAACTATTCTTGATGGTCACGTTTAAAACCGGCTGCAGCAAAATTTCAAGAAAAAAAATATATTCTGATTATAATTATTAATAGAGTATAAAGTTCGGGATTGTATTTTTTTGGTATTTTTTTATTACTTTCCTTAAAAGTCCGTCCGGACGACAGTCTAATGTCTCCGCGAAAGAAAACATACCGAAGGTAAACTTTTCTTGATGGTCACGTTTAAAACCGGCTGCAGCAAAATTTCAAGAAAAAAATTATATTCCGATTATGATTATAATTTTCGGGATAGTATTTTTTGCTTTTTTATTACCTTCCTTAAGAGTCTATCGGGATGACAGCATAAAGTCTCCGCAAAGAAAACACACGAAAAGTAAACTTTTCTTCACGTCACATTTAAACCAAAATGTCAAGAAAAAAAATTTCGGTTCCAATTATAATTATTAATAGAGAATGAAGTTAAATAGAAGGTTAGCTCCTGTCATCATTAATTACTATTAAATATTAATTAAAAGCTGGATTGTACCGACTTTCCATCCGTCTATAATTCTCGGCCAAAATTATTCAACTTTAGATTCAATTGTTAACCCGCCATTGGTGACGCAAATTTAATGGTGACGCCGGGGTTTTTAACTGAAGATTTTTCGAAACGTGTTACTAATAGTTCATGTTTTTTTTTAAATTTATGCTCTTTGACAATAAAACAAAGATATTTAATCAATTTAAGCTCTGCGATGCGACAGCTACTCGAAATTGCAACAAAAAACAATAACGGAGAATAAAGTTATTCGACACACCCGGTCTCACAGACCAGTAGGGTCACCATTGGTGGGTTAATTTTTCTTATAAATCAAAGAGTATATGAAATACCTTTAAAAAGATCTCTTCATGCAAAATGGTTGATGACAATATAAACGAACGCCCTTCGTTAATTGTCTGCAGGTATTCTTTCTAAACAGCAATTACATCAATTCATGCAACACTACCATTAAACACGTTCGACTTCAATTAATGATTTGCCTAATTTATATCAGCAGTTGACAGTTGGTAGTCAGCGCAAGGAATCACCGTCAGGAATTTAGGATTTAGGTGTGTGCACCAGTTTTTCCGTCCGACGCGACGTCGCATTAATTAATTTAATTAGTAATTCCGTGTTTAGATTTTTTCGCATAAATTACGAGACCCGCGGACGGATGATTGATCGCCATCGATTGCCGATATCGAAACTGGTAGTTATGAATTACTAATGTAAGTAGAAATAGAAACTCTGGTTTGTAAATTTAATACGGACAAACAGACATATCTCGGGAGTTTTAAAATGACTATGCAAATTATTATAATTACATTTATTACACCTGCAATTAGCGCATTGATTTATGACTAAATTATAATAAAACGCTTGACACGGTAACGGAGTCGCTTTAATGGTCATAATAATAATAATCATTTCGCGAGGAAAAAAATGGCGCAAAGTTGCACATGATAGATAATGCGAAACGTAGTTTAATAGATAAATCGCGTCAAAGTAGCATTTACCTTGATGTGTACTTGATCAAGGTCTTGGTGGCATTGAGGCAGGCGGCTATACCACGTGGTAGGGAACACCCGCTCGGAGTCTGTGGTGACATTTCCAACAAACTAAAATGTCATCCTAATTAGCTATCGGAGGCTAATCTTGCTACTGGTTTTGGTTCTCAATCAGATTTTAATCATTTATAAATCGTCTTTCATTTAATGCTGAATATTAAAATGTAATATATTTTTTCCCAAAATCTCTACTGACTATCGATTTTGGTATATTTTTTGAGTATGTCACAATACCTACGAATCAATCAAACTTGGTGTATTCCTCTATGTTAGCTACGCAAATCATCAGAAATTATTTCCGAGAATAAAAATGTTACTCACACATAATGCAAAAATGTGGCCATCATGTAACTTTATTCCATGGTTCAAAATAGATTTTTCTGATATTTTGCTTATTTATCGAAGTTTTTAAAAATGTGGGATTTATAAAAAAATGGTGATGTGGCCATCGTGTTACTTTCTCCGAGTTTATATTTACGTTTTCATGGGTTTATTTTCAATTGAAATCATATTTTAAATGTACATCGAGCGTTGCGTAAACTCGGATGAAACTGACGTTTAAAACGTCAAAATCATGAAAGATGTAAAAATGATACTTCAAATTCAAAAACTCGGTTTACTCAAGAACTAATGAGATTTCGAAAAAAACTTATTCTTTAGAAGTTGTTCATTTTGGCATTCTGTACAATTATTATTCACATAATTTTTCTGTAACTATTATCGTTTTATAATTATAAACCAAAAATTAAAAAAATAATATGAAATTTTTTTCTCGAATAAAAATGATTTCATGAAAAATGTTTTCAAGCAAAAGCTGTTAATTTCTTTGTTGTCTTCAAAGTTTGTTTGAATGTTTTTGTGATATTTTTCATATTTAAGAAAATATTGGCAAAAAACAAAAAACAGTTAAGGTAAACGCCCACTTCCGGTGTACGAAATTTTACCAAAAGTTTTTCAGTTCTTCAGATTATCAAATAAGATGGATGTTCAAAGTTTCATATCAATTGCTCTATTAGTTTTTGAGATACAGCACACACAGACAGACACACACACACACACACACACACACACAGACACACACACACACACACAGACACAAAAAAAAAATTCCAAAAATTGTTGAAATGGCATCTAGGGATCCCAAAACGGATATTTCCGTAAAAAAATTTTTTGAAAAAAAAATCACGATCACAATACTTTCTCGTACTTCGTAACGGAGAAAGTAAAAAGTTGTTCACTATAATTTTTGTTAATATATATTTGATCGACTTGTTGGAAATAGCGCTTAATTCAAATCAAAAATTAAATTTTATCATGCTGTTCAGATTCCCAAACTTAGCTTTGATTTAAAGTTTTATTTGAATATCACTATTCATTTTTCAGATACAGTGTCCACAAACAATTTTCTAAAAATTGTCGAAATCGTCTCAGATTTTGACAAAAAAACATCCGTACTTCGTCTAAATAGTAAAATTTGGAAATAGTGCTTAATTTAAACAAAAAAAAAACAATTTTATCATCAAGTTTCTTAGCTGTTCACATTCCCAAACTTAGCTTTGGCTTTAAATTTGATTTGAAAATCTCTATTCGTTTTTGAGATACACCGTCCACAGACAATTTTCCAAAATGGTCGGAATCGTCTCAGAGGACCTCAAAATGGATATTTCCGGAATTATTTCGATTTCGAAAAAAAAAAATGCTAAAAATAATTGCCCGTACTTCATACGGAAATAGTTAAAATTGAAAATAGTGCTTAATTTTATATCTTATTTAGAAATATTGTTCAAGCATTTGTAACAAAAGGAAATAAATTTAAAAAAAATAAAATTCAAATAAAAAAATCGAATTTTATCATCAAATTTCTTAGCTGTTCTGATTCCCAAACATAGCTTTGGCCTTAAGTTTTATTTTAAAATCTCTGGGATACAGTGTGCGCAAACAATTTTCCAAAATGGTCAGAATCGTCTCGAAGGACCTCAAAATGGATATTTGCGGAATGATTTTGATTTTGAAAAAAAAAACAAAATGCTAAAAATAATTTCGTACGGAAATAGTAAAAATTGGAAATAGTGCTTAATTCAAATAAAAAAATCGATTTTTATCATCAAATTTCTTAGCTCTTCAGATTCCCAAACATAATTTTGGCTTAAAGTTTTATTTGATAATCTCTATCCGTTTTTGTGATACACCGTCCACATACAATTTTCCAAAATGGTCGAAATCGTCTCAGAGGACCTCAAAATGGATATTTCCGGAATTATTTCGAATTCGAAAAAAATCATGCTTAAAATACTTCGTACGGAAATAGTAAAAAAAACAAAACGGTCGAAATCGTCTCAATTTTCGTAACTCAGCTTACTATTAACAAATTTAAAATGGTAAGCTGAGTTACTGAAACTGTAGCCACAGAAATTATATTTTTGTTATAGAAAACACAATATTAGTCTCCAACTTTTGTTTAAGCGCTACATATGTCTTAAATATTTATTGAAAAATTTGCTAAGATTCGTCGCGGAGTTTTCAAGAAAATTACAGAAATCTGTTGGAAAGTTTGCATTTTCCAAAGCAGTGATTTTGATTAAAAAAATTCAGAAAAACTAGTGATGAACAATTTGTGAAATTTATTTTTGTTCAAGATGTAGTGCTTGAACAAAAATAAATTTTATTTAAAATATTTCTTGAAAATAGTATTAAAATTTATCACAGGGTTTTCAAGAAAATTAAAGAAATGTATTGGAAAGTTTGCATTTCGCAAAACAACAATTTTGATGGAAAATTTCAGGAAAACTAACGAACAATTTTTGAAATTAGCTTTTTTTTAAACGCAACATAAGTGGCTGCCATCAAGTTTTTTTTGTAAAATGTCAAAAAATGTTTTCTTTGTTTTTAAGTTTTATTTTATAAAATGAGTAAGAATATGCTTATTGAATTCATTTTGATGCATTTTTTAGACGAAATTATGAGTCAGTCACAGGTGACTGGCAAAGCTCCAATGGCAAAAAAATTATGCGTTTCGCCCCGTCAGATAATGTGTCAGTCACTTGTCTCACTCTCACAAACTTACTCTCTAACGAATCAAACTCGTGACTGACAGCGCTAAATAGTAAGTTTAAAGTAGGTAAGCACTGTCAGTCACCGGTGACTGATGTAGCCCCATGGGAATACTTCAGTGTCAGTCATCGGTGATTAACAAAGCGGTCAACGGGTTAAATAATAATTGAAAATTTTACTAAGATTCGTCGAGGGGTTTTCGGGAAAATTAAGGAAATCTATTGAAAAGTTGGCACCTTCCAAAGCAGCAATTTTGACGGAAAATTTCAGGAAAACTAGTGATGAACAACTTTTGGATTTAACTTTTATTTAAGCGCTACATAAGTCTTAAATATTTAATTGAACATTTTATTAAGATTTGTCCCGGGGTTTTCGAAAAAACTAAAGAAATCCATTGGGAAGCTAGTATTTTGCAAAGCAGCGATTTTGATGGAAAATTTCAGAAAAACTAGCGATGAAGAACTTTTAAAATTACCTTTTGTTTAAAAGCTACATGTGTTTAAAATATCTCTTCAATATTATATTACCATCAGGGAGGGTAATTCAAGCCTTAAATCAAAATCGGTACATAATATACGATATTATAATACATATTAATTATAATCAAAACATTTGCAAATTTGCAATAAATAAATACGGCAATTAATTTAAGTGACATTTAAGATCGCCTCCTCCGTGCCCGAAGAACTTGCATCCACTAATTAATTCCCGTTTTGTGATTTACACAGGAGCTGCCTTTTAATTATTTCGAAATTCGTAATCGAACACCTCTCGGTCGCGTCGCCAATTAAATTTTATTGCGGCACATCCGCGACGACCGAGAGGTATAAATTCATAATTTTGTTATTTTATTTATTAATTCAATTACGGCCGCACGTCAAAATTAACAAATAACCGTTTAATTTGCACCTTGTTAGTGGAGTGTTTGCGATTTCGTGCGGAGCTCGCACCGCACGAAAGCCAATTGTCACTCTTTTATTTTTATAATCCCGGTATTCATTACATGGGGAGTAAGACGGTGCTCGGTTCATGCGATCCATAATTTATAATTGTGTGTTTGTGCCGTTTTCAACAGAATCTACGATTTAATTTCTTGATGAATGTTATAAATAATTGTGTCTGATTTATAACACTTTCGTGTTATAATTTGTTTCTTTGTTCATATTAACTTTATTCAACAATAAGATATTAAGGCTATACGTTCACCTCTGATATATTTTTTATGACAAATTATGAATCATAAAAAAGGCCTGAAAAGCCCCGAAAAAGCCGCAAAAAAGTTCCAAAAAGAGTCCAGAAAAAAAGTCCTGATTCAAAAGTCCTAATAAATCTCAAAAAAGTCCTGAAAACAAAGCCCTGATTAAACGGTCGTTAAAAACAGAGTCCTGCTAATAGAGACCTGACAAAAAATTCTAAAAAAAGATCCGTCCGGAAATAACAGTCCTGCAAATAAAATCCTGAGAAAGGTCTAGAAAGAAGTCTTGAGAGTAAATTCTCGAAATAAACCAGAAAAAAGTCCTCAAAAGACCTGAAAAGTGACTTTTGACTGGAAAAAAGTCCTTAAAAGTAAAAAGGTGTCGCGAAAAAGGTCCTGAAAACATTGTGAAAATACGGCTTAAATAAAGTTCTAGAAATAGGCCTAAAAATGTCCGGAAAAAGGGTCTTTCAAAAGTCGTTCACAATGTTCCAAAATATTCTCAAAAAAGTCCTGAAAAAAACCTAAAAAAGTCACAAAATTCCTGAAAAAAGTGTCTTATGAAGTCTTCAAAAAAGTCCTGAAAAAATCCTGCACAAGCAGTCTTTAACAATGTACCGAAAATATTCCTTAGAAAATTCTGAAATTAGTTTTTAAGAAAGTCATGAAAAAATTCTTAAAATCTTAAAAAAAAGTCCGGAAAGAGGGGTCTTAGAAAAATCCCGAAAGAGGTCTGGAAAAAAAATCACATTACTTTCTCGTACTTCGTAACGAAGAAAGTGAAAAGTGAGTTTTAAAAGAAAACGTACAAAATGGGAAATTTAATAATTTGTTTTGGAAAAATCAGCTAAAATCAAGTGATATATATGTGGTACGTTGAGTGGAAGCTTCGCCCAAGTCCTCAAGTTCCCACATATTTCCATTCCTGAATATCCCTAGTGTTTAATTTCTTTCTGTTTGTTTATAAATCTGAAGGTGATTACGGCGAGTCCATGCGCAGTAGAAAGATGTCGAGGCTGTCAAGATTTTGTCAATTTTGGAAGAACCGTATGGTATTACTTTGTTATTATGTTGTCATGTAATTGGGAATTTTTTCCTGTAGGGTAAATATCTATTTATTATCAATTGCCTGATATTATTTTCGCATTTTCGTATATGCTTGAATTCCAGGACATTTTGAACTGTTACCAAAGTAAGTGAATACGGTTTTATCGCTGTCCTCAATTGAAATTTTTGTGTCGGATCGTAAATCTGTCGTCGATTTGGGCATATGCGATGATTTTTAGGTGTCCGCGACGATAACGGCGAGGTTAAAGGTGTTAGGAGAGAGGTCACACGCTGGAAATCCTCACGGTTTCACTCGACTGGTTTTATGGGGATATGGGAATAAGAATTTCCGATGGTTTCTACGCATTTTCTAAAATCGTGTGGGTCGCAATGAAATTTTTATTAATTCGAGATAAAAATATCTTCGTTGACACCAAAAAAAAACGACTCTTTTATTCATCACGTAAAAGGAAACGGTTTTTTAGCAAGTTTTTATTTACTATTCAAAAGCAACGATAAAGACTGAAAGACCTCTGTCTGTTGAGGTCACTCAAAAGTGTTTCAATAAATGTATTGCCTCTCCTTTTCTCTCGCAGCGATAAACTTGATTATAATAAGCTGCACGAAATTTTAAAATTCAAAAGACAATTATGAAAACATTTGATTGATTGGGTGAGTTACGAGAAGATCTAATTTAATTGAAAAAATAAAGCAAATAAAAAATGTTTGCCAAGCAATTTGAGACAACCTCACCTGTTGCAGAAACATTAAATAAATTTAATAAAACGAAATATTGACTGAATACGTGAATATCAGGCTATATTTCGTTTTATTAAATTTACTATTATTGTTTGTCAATTATCTACGGTTCTGTCTTATTCACAATATGTAAACCTTTTACAGAATCACCGATTTATCGATTAACTATTTATAAAACCATCAAAGATTCTTCCGAAGATATTGTTTCTCCGTCTCGACAATCATTACAAAATCATTGAGAGTGTATCGGTTACATTTAACGTCGTTTTAAGTTACGCGTCCGAGAGGATTCGAAAAAGGTAAATAAAAAAAAAATTAAAAAAAAAAAACGTTCCCAGAGTAATAAGATCTGGACATATCCGTTTTCTCCGGACTTAACGGTTTATTTCGATCGAGAAATGTTTGATGCAGTCCGGCCTAATTTGACGGGGGCCCCCATTAAAAAGAGATCATCCCGGAAAGTGTTAATTAAAATCTAGTAAGTAAATAAGTAATCTGGGAGGAGTACCGATTTGATTAATTGAATTTAATAAATTACTTCCAGTGGCGTAATTTTTTTTTTGATGATTGATGAAGCTGGTGGTGCGATTGGCGCTTAGATTTTGTTGATTGCTGTATTTACTCCCATACACACGTCTAATTAAACTTCACTTAAGTGAATATTAATGCGAGTAATGAAAATGCGAGATGCAATTCGTTTCGCTAATAACTTATTCTTATAAGTAAGATTGCATTTAATTGGAGTGTTTAATTCTGGATTATAGTTAAGATTAATCACCTCGAGCATTACTACTAATTTAAAAAAATGTATATTTTGTTTAATGTCATGTTAAATATTACCAAAAGAAGTGTCACAGGCAATAAATAAATTTGAGGCAACCTCACTTGTTGCTCAAATAACTGAGATACACTCTGCGTCAAAAAAAAGCGCCACTCGAAATATCGCGAAAAACTCGATTTTTCAAATGGTCGTAACTTGGTTCAATTTGGTCGAAAATCGATTACTCTTTCAGTTTAGGAAAGATTCAAGTTTTATCTTTAAGAATGTGTAGTTGATTTTGACCCTAAGTCCCCCAGTAATAACGCGATGGAAAAAAAAAATTTTTTATGTAAAAAATTGTCCAACTTTGACAAGCTGTACCGTGTGCAAAAAAAAACGGCGGGAAATTTCACCACAATGGCAGAAAAATTTCATCAATTTCCTTCAAATGCCTTAAAAATTCGAGTCGTTTCGATGATTTGGAGCAAAGTTATGAATTTTTGAAAAAAAATGAAATTTTTCACTTTTTTGGCCATAACTTGAGTAATTATTTTGCACCAAAATCGATGAACTTTTGCAGTCTGAACAGTTTCAAATTTTCTCTTCAACGTCATATGAATTGTTTTGTTGCTAAAACGATTCCACCCCCTGCCACCCCCTAAAGGAAAAAAAATGTTTTTGAAGTTTAAATGTGCAAATTTGGTTTCTTAAAAAAATCGTGAACTCAATCGGTTAGCATGGCAATAAAGTTCAATCATTTTCCTTCAATTTCCTCCAAAATTCAAGTCGATGCGATTATTTGGCGCGAAGTTATGCAGCTTTGAAAAAAAAATACATTTTGCGCCTTTTTGGCCATAACTAGACGAATTTCGCACAAAACTCGATGGAATTTTGCGATATAAGAAGTTTTCGACTTTCGTGCCCCCTTGAAAACCCCTACAAAAAGTGTTTTGAATTGACAAAAAAAATGTTAAATTTTTACAACTTGTTTTCATTTTTTTTCGAAAAATCATAACTTTGCTCCAAATCATCGAAACCACTGGAATTTTTAAGGCATTTGAAGGAAATTGATTAAATTTTTCTGTCATTGTTGTGAAATTTCCCGCCGATTTTTTTTTGCGCACGGTACAGCTTTTTTACATTAAAATAACATTTGTTTTCCATCGCGTTGTTACGGGGGGTGGGTTGGACTTGGGGTCAAAATCAACTACACATTCTTAAAGATAAAACTTGAATCTTTCCCAAACTGAAAGAGTAATCGATTTTCGACCAAATTGAATCAAGTTACGACGGTTTGAAAAATCGAGTATTTTCGCGATTTTTCTAGTGGCGTTTTTTTTTTGACGCCGAGTTTTTTTCAGTTTTTTGTACTCAAAAACAAAACAATGTAGGTAATTTTTTTCAGTGGATTATTAATCAGCATAAAATTCTGCAAAAGTGCCAAATTTAATCTTTTCTAATAAGCGAGATCCCCATGGTAAATCTCGAATTTAAAACAGCCTGTATACTATTTTTTCCACAAACGGGATATTTTAAGACTAAAACCTAACCTAGAAAAAAAAAAACGTCAGCCGTGACAGTTAAAATAAATAATGGCACCTCCTAGGCATGGAAATATTTACTTCTCACCCTAGGCGGAGAAATCATCATGTTATTTCTGTCACTATTTCGACAGCTGAGAACTCGATTTTTTTCCCGTTTGCGAAAGAAATTATAATGTAATAATTTTATAGTTATAAATATACATGTATTTCCTTGTAAAACATTGATTTTATACATATATACTAAATCACCTATCAGAAATTTAAATTGCTGTACTTTGATTGGCAAATCATGAAATTAAATAATAACACATACAACCAATAACAATAATAAAATTAATGAATTGAGCAATTACCCAGAACTGTAAATAATATAATGATGAGTTCAAAAAGTAAGTACTTGCGAATGACATAAATGAATTTAATAATCGTTATAATTGAGCAATTCCTGATTTCCAGTATACAGGGTGCGGCATTTATCCTGGACACCCAAAATATTATAAAATAACATACATACTTAGGATATTCCATAGGAACAATTACCGTATTCTAGACGAAACCAAAACGGCAGCAGCAAATTTAATCTTTAATTGAGAAGGAAAGAAAAAATGCATTCAACTATTTGAAAAATTGCTTTCATATTTTGTCAGTTGTACATTTAAACTGAGGCAGTTCATTTTAATTGCGATTCATTTCGATATATACAGGGTGTTACAAATTCGATGCATTAGCACTGCTAACTCGGTGATGATAAGAGATATGGTTGGTTAAATCAAAGAAATATTGCGCATTTTAAGGCTAAATATTTTTTTAAGAGATTAAAAATATTCCGACTACTTCCGAAGATATTCGAAAAAAACCGAAAAAATCAATTTTGGTTTTAATTTTTTTTACGGCTTTGCGGTCTGTCTGTGTGATTGTATCTCAAAAACTAATAGAGCAATTGATATGAAACTTTGAACATAAGTGTTATTTGATAATCCGAAGAACTGAAAAGCTTTAGGGAAAATTTCGTACACCGGAAGTGGGCGTTTACCTTAACTGTTTTTTGTTTTTTGCCAATATTTTCCTAAATATGAAAAATATCACAAAACCATTTAAACAAACATTAAAGACAACAAAGAAATGAACATCTTTTGCTTGAAAATATTTTTCATAAAATCATTGCTATTCGAGAAAAAAATTATTAATTTTTGGTTTATAATTATGAAACGATAATAGTTATTTAGCAAATTTATGTTAATAATAATTGTAGAGAATGCCAAAATGAACAACTTCTAAAGAATAAGTTTTTTTCGAAATCTCGTTACTTTTTGAGTAAACCGAGTTTTTGAATTTGAAGTAAAATTTTTCCATCTTTCATAATTTTGACGTTTCAAACGTCAGTTTCATGCGAGTTTACGCAACGCTCGATGTACATTTAAGATATGATTTCAATTGAAAATAAACAATGAAAGCGTAAATATAAATGACTATGATACCATCAAGTCGGAGAAAGTAACATGATGGCCACATCACCAATTTTTTAGTAGCTTCTCACCTCCTAAAACTAACAATGTTTCGTATTTACAACTAAATTATTTACAATGGGATTTATTTGACGATTTTTTAAAATTGAACACTTGGCATTGATAATTTTAGTTTTAATATTTCTACGGCGTTGTTACTGATTATTTTGAAAAATCAATAGCATTTTTGAAAGCACTTTTGTAAGTTCTTCCAGAAAATAATTTTATTTTTTAAATAAGACGTGGTGTTATTTAGATATTCACACTTTACTTTTTAAATACGGACCTGGATTTTGCATTAAAATAGTAATTTTTGTTTTTGCGAACAAAATGATCGCATTTCAATTTATATTACACATGACAAGGTCATTATCGTGATGGCATTGTTGTGAAAGATGTCGTCCTTCCAAGTGAAGAAAAAAACCAACAACTTATTTGCGTAGTTTCTCGGGCGAGGCAAGCTGGGTATTTTCCACTACGTACTCTGATTATTGCTTTCAGGATGATAACCACATGCCTATTATTTATTACCAGGTATTACAGACACAAGCCACACAGTCACGCAAATGAAATAAATAAGAGGAATGCTTTTCTTAAAAAAAAATATTACAATTCTGCGCTTAAAATTTAATATTTTTGGACGTACTAAATCAAATTATTGAATATAAAGACTTGTAACTACTATACATTATGTAACCATAGACACATCTTTTCCATCGGATTATTGAAAATACAATATTCAGTTTTATTGACATATAACCTATTTTAAACGACAATATATTATTCATATTTTTAATTAATACTCCCACAAACTGTAGAAAGGTATTGCTTAATAGTGTATACGGATTATACCTGTCAGTTATTGGCTGAAAGCATGTAAATTTCTAAAATATTTTAAAATCGTCTATAATTATAACTGTCAGTTGATAGAGCAATAAAATGTGCCAGATGAAAACGAATCAATTCAATGAACCGATGTCAATTCCAAGTGTCACGTTCAAATTAATCCAATTCCAGCGTATAATTTAGCCTTTTTAGTGCCGCCCCCATAAATATACAATTATGGCTCCGTACGCACGAAAATAATTAATTTCAATAAGAATTACGCTCTCGGTTGTTGTAGGTACAATTGAAATATGTTCGTGTTATGTCTGTTATTTACGTAGGAGTCTAGTTTAGGGAAGGTTACTGTAGCTTAAGAGGATACCACCTTTTTTCGTCAATTTCAGGATAAAATTCTCTACACGTCACCATTCGTGTGGTAAAAATTATTGAAGCCACAAATATCTTTGTCTAGTCTATTAGAAAATAAATATATCTATCCTTTCAAAAATTCATTCTTCATCCGTGTCAATGGTTCCTCGAGAGAACGGCTTATCTCCAGCTTGTTTACATTATTATGGATCGTTTTCACACTGAATAGAAAATTATAAAATCATTCATTTCATTTCCTCCGATATTTTCCAAAATCGGAAATATTGAGAAACCGACATCCCTCATAAAATGGTTAACTTTTTCAGATGTTGCCCTTTCATTTACTTAAAAATTGGAAAACATTAATCGTGTAGGTAAAATTCTGCAAAAATTCTGGAAACACCATTCTTTCGATATAATTTCGGTTTCTAACAACGCACAATTTTTTTTTTTTTGAGAATGTTTCAAAATTCTAGGTTTCAGCTTGTCGACATTCGAATTAAAAAAAAAAACTGAAATAAATATAAAGCGCGAGGATAAAACTCTACAAAACTTAAAAAAATAACGTCCCTTTTAAATCATTTTCGTTTTTGAAATTGCACCCATTTTTTGCTTGTGGCTTTTTGGTTTGAACACGTTGAACACGAAAAAAATTTAAAATAAATACAATACGCCGGGACAACAATTATATTTAGCCCACAAAACAGCACATTTTCAAAATAATTTTATTTCAAAATACAGAACTTTTAAAAAAATAAAATTATTTTGATGATGTTTTGCGAACTAAATATAATTGTTGTCCCGGGGGTTTGTAAGTTTTGCCGAGTTAAAATTCCACAAAATCTAAAATCAGTTTAGAAAACCACATTCTTAAAAAATATTGATTTTCAAAAATCCACTATTTTTCTATGATTTTTTTATATTTTAGTAGTTTTTGGTTGTGAATTATTTTTTTTAATTTTGATATGTTAAACACAAAATTAAAAATAAATTAAAACACATATATAGATAAATCCACTACTTTTCTGTGATTTTTTAAAATTTTAGTAGTTGTTTTTGGTTGTGAATATTTTTTTAAGTTTTGATATGTTAAACACACAATAAAAATAAATTAAAACACATATAGATCGCTAAGTTAAAAGTTTATTAAAAAAACTATAATCAGTTAAGAAATCGCCAATCTTTTGAAATAATGTTGATTTTTAAAAAATCCACCAATGATTTAATTTTTTTTTTTTTATTTGAGTTCAATGTTGACACACAGTTATAATGAATACAAAACGTCAGGCAAAAATTATACAAAATTTAAATTCAACGCAGTAAACGCTATTTATTAAAATTCATTTTGGATTTTGTCGCGATTTTTTTTTAATTGTATCTTTTGAATTGTTGAATCTACAACGAAAACAATTGAAATAGGTATAAATCGTGCAGGTAAAATTTTACAAAATTTCTATTTAGTTAAGGAAACATCATTCTTTCAAAATAATTTTGGTTTTTGAAATTCCACCAATTTTCTTGGAAGTTGTGTATTTTTTGAAATGTTAGTTTTGATATGTTAAACACACAATGAAAAATGAATTAAAACACATATAGATCGCTGAGTAGAAATTCTAGAAAAAACTGAGGTCAGTTATGAAAACATCATTCTTTTGAAACAATCAAAAGATCCATCTAATTTTTTAATTTTTTTTTTTTAATTTGAGTTTTAATGTTAACAAACAGTTATAATGAATACAAAACGTCTGGCAAAAATTAAACAAAATTTAAATTTAACGCAGTAAACGCTATTTATTAAAATTAATTTTGGAATTTGTAAATTCGCGATTTTTTTAATTCTAATTTTTGAATTGTTTATTTTTTCAATTCAGTTTAGGAAACATCGTTCTTTTGAAATAATTTTGATTTTTGAAAATTCAACAATTTTCATGCAAGTTGCGAATTTTTTAAATTATAAATTTTGAATTGTCAAATCTGCAACGACAAAATTGAAATAAATATAAATCGTGATGGCTGAAAGACCTCCGGTCGATAGCCAATTAAGAATTGCGGAAAACCATAAATTTTTATATGTATGTATATATATTTGTATCAATTCTTAAATAAAGATGTTTGTATATATAAATCGTGCAGATATTTTTTTTTTAATTGAGTTTAGGAAACATCATTCTTTTAAAATAATTTTGATTTTCTAAAATCCAACAATTTTCTTGCGGGTTGCGAATGTTTTAAAATTCTAAATTTTGAATTGTCAAATCTACAGCGAAAAAAAATTTAAATAAATATAAATCGTACAGATATATATTTTTATTTAATTTAGGAAACATCATTCTTTTGAAATAATTTTGATTTTTGAAAATTCCAACAATTTTCTTGCGAGTTACGAATTTTTAAAATATTTAATTTTGAATTGTAGAATCGCCAACGAAAAAATTGAAATAAATATAAATCGTGCAGGCAAATTTTTACAACATTTTTATTCAATTTAAGAAACATCATTCTTTCAAAATAATTTTGATTTTTGAAAATCCAAGAACTTTCTTGTGAGTTGCGAATTTTTTAAAATTCTAAATTTCGAATTATCGAATATACCACAAAAAAAAAATTGAAATAAATATACATCGTGCAGATATTTTTTTTTATTTAGATTAGGAAACATCATTATTTTGAAATAATTTTGATTATTGAAAATTTAACAATTTTCTTGCGAGTTGCAAATTTTTTAAATATTTAATTTTGAATTGTCGAATTGTCGAATCGTCAACAAAAACATTGAAATAAATATAAATCGTGCAGGTAAAATTTTACAAAAATTTCATTTAGTTTAGGAAATATCATTCTTTCAAAATAATTCTGATATTTCAATATTCAACAATTTTCTTGTGAGTGGCGAATTTTTTAAAATTCTAAATTTCGAATTATCGAATCTACAACGAAAAAAATTGAAATAAATACAAATCGTGCAGATATTTTTTTTTAAATTTTATTAAGGAAACATCTTCTTTTGAAATAATTTTGATTTTTCAAAATTCAACAATTTTCTTGCGAGTTGCGAATTTTTAAAATATTTCATTTTGAATTGTCGAATCTACAACGAAAATATTGAAATAAATATAAACCGTGCAAGTAAAATTTTACAAAATTTTGATTTACTATAGGAACCATCATTATTTCAAAATAATTTTGATTTTTAAAAATCCAACAATATTCTTGCGAGTTGCGAATTTTTCAAAATTCTAAATTTTGAATTATCGAATATAAAACAAAAAGAAATTTAAATAAATATAAACCGTGCAGATAACATTTTACAAAAGTGTTGTTTAGTTTAGGAAACATCATTCTTTCAAAATAATTTTGATTTTTCAATTTTCAACAATTTTCTTGTGAGTTGCGAATTTTTTAAAATTCTAAATTTTGAATTGTCGAATTTACAACAAAAAAAATTTAAATATATATAAACCGTGCAGGTAAAATTGCACAAAAATGTTCCTTAGGTCAGGAAACATCATTCTTTCAAAATAATTTTGATTTTTCAATTTTCAACAATTTTCTTGCGAGTTGCGAATTTTTTAAAATTCTAAATTTTGAATTGTCGAATGTACAACAAAAAAATTTAAATAAATATAAACCGTGCAGGTAAAATTTTACAAAAATGTTGTTAAGTTTAGGAAACATCATTCTTTCAAAATAATTTTGATTTTTGAAAATCCAACAACTTTCTTGCGAGTTACGAATTTTTTTAAATTCTAAATTTTGAATTATCGAATATACAACAAAAAAATTGAAATAGATATAAATCGTGCAGGTAGAATTTTGCAAAAAAATTATTTAGTTTAGGAAACATCATTTTTTCAAAAACAATTTTGATTTTTGAAAATCCAACAACTCTCTTGCGAGTTGCGAATTTTTAAAAATTCTAAATTTTGAATTGTCAAATATGCAACGAAAAAAAATGAAATAAATATAAATCCTGAGGGTAAAATTTTACAAACATATTATTTAGTTTAGAAAACATCACTCTTTCAACATAATTTTAATTTTTAAAAATACAACAATTTTCTTGCTAGTTGCGAATTTTTTAAAATTCATATTTTGTATTGTCGAATCTACAACGAAGAAAAAGTTAAATAAACATATATATTTTTTTATTAACGAGATAATTGCATTAAGGTCTTTGTTATTCAGCGTGTTAGCTACAAAGCTTATACTTAAACTTATTATAGAAAATAGCACCCAATTTTATTTTAAAACTCTGGTCTAGGAATACAGAAATGATCAGCCATAAATTACATCTTCCACTTGCAAATGTTCTTACATTAAAACCGGATACACGTAAATAATCGAATCTAGTTCCAAGTAAACAATGGATACCATTTTATTTAATAACAGGTGCCTTTCCTAACTTCTATTTACCTTCTTTTCGACAATAATGGAATAGTTAATCGCAATTGAAATTTGTGTGGCAGCTAAATTACAAGGTGTCGTGATTTATCGTTTAGCATTCAGGTTTTACAGTAGCTTGTAAAAATGTGTCCGGAATAATTCATCGTTTGCAAATTCAGTACGCAACGGTAGCCGGCTTCGTTGTTGTCGGTGATCGGCGGCCGTAAGGAAAACAATGTTGTTTATGTAAATTTCCCTTTGGCGAGAATATTTTCCTGTTTCTGTTTCGAAATTTAAATATCATTGTTCTGTGTAAACAAGAGGAAGACGGCGGTAATTAAGCGGCAGGAGGACGGCATAATTTCGAACTCGTCGTACACGGGCGAACAACGAAATTACCAGACGGTCCGGTGCATATCGATTAAATTAATTTTGAAATTCTCATATTGTTAAGTAGAGTGGATTTAAATTCGCCCGCGCAAATTTAAAGTTTATGATTAATTTTGACCGGCCGTGGAATCATATCGCTAAAGGTCTATCAAGTCGGGGCCCCTCTAGAACCGGGGCTCGGAGGCAGCTGCACAGAGACACACAGCCACATACAAGGACACACAGACACACAGAGACTCATACGGACAGACACACAGAACACTCGCAGACACACACAGAACACACACACAGACACACGCAACACACACAGCCACACATACAGCCACACACACACACACACTCACACACGCACACACACAGACACACACAGGACACACAGGACACACACACGCTCTGAGAAAAAAAATGGTGATGTGGCCATCATGTTACTTTCTCCGACTTGATGGTATTATAGCCATTTATATTTACGTTTTCATGGTTTATTGAAATCATATTTTAAAATGTACATCGAACGTTGCGTAAACTCTAATGAAACTGACGTTTAAAACGTCAAAATTATGAAACATGGAAAAATTATACTTCAAATTCAAAAACTCGGTTTACTCAAAAACTAACGAGATTTCGAAAAAAACTTATTCTTTAGAAGTTATTCATTTTGGTATTCTCTACAATTATTATTCCAACAAATGTGCTGTAACTATTATCGTTTCATAATTATAAACCAAAAATTGAAAAAAAATTAATAAATTTTTTTCTCGAATAGCAATGATTTTATGAAAAATATTTTCAAGCAAAAAATGCTCATTTCTTTGTTGTCTTCAATGTTTGTTCTAATGTTTTTGTGATATTTTTCATATTTACCCACTTCCGGTGTACGAAATTTTACCAAAAGCTTTTCAGTTCTCCGGATTATCAAATAAGACGTATGTTCAAAGTTTCATATCAATTGCTGTATTAGTTTTTGAGATACAGCGCACACAGCCAGACACACACACACACATACAAACGCATACACACAGACACAATTTTTTTTCCAGAAATTGTTGAAATGGCATCTAGGGACCCCAAAACGGATATTTCCGTAAAAAAATTTACTTACGTACTTCGTCACGGAGAAAGTAAAAATGTAACTTCAGAAAAAAACAGACAGACGTTGAATTGAGATTATCTTACAATTTAGGAAATTGACCTTTTGGAATTTTTATGGTATCATGTAGTCGCAACTATTGTAAGTAGCTTCAGGAAGTTTCAAGCTCGTAACAATTGTTTTTCTATTTTTTACCGAATTATAAAAAATGTAACTTCAGAAAAAAACAAAGGGACGTTGAATTGAAAATATCTTACAATTTACGTAATTGACCTTTTAGAATTATTATGTTATCACGCAGTAACAACTATTCTAAGTATCTTCAGGATGTTGCAAGCTCGTAGTAATTGACTGTTCAATTATTTTTTACCGAATAAAAAAAAAATAAACGTGTTGAATTGAGAGTACCTTCCAATTTAAAAAAATGACCTGTTAGAATTTTTATGGTATCGCGTAGTCCCAACTATTCTAAGTAACTTCAGAATGTTTCAAGCTACTGGCAATTGTTTTTCTATTTTTTACCAAATATAAAAAATTCAACTTCTGAAAAAACCAAACGGGCGTTGAATTGAAATTATCTTACAATTTACGTTTTTGACCTATTAAAATGTTTATAGTATCACGTAGTAGCAACTATTCTGAGTAACTTCAGAATATTTCAAGCTCGTAGCAATTATTTTTCTATTTTTTTGCTGAATTATAAAAAATGTGATTTCAGAAAAAAAAAACGGACGTTGAATTAAGATTATCTTAGAATTTTGGTAAATAACCTATAAGAAATTTTTATAGTATCACGTAGTGGCAACTATTCTTAATAACTTCAGAATATTTCAAGCTCGTAGCAATTGTTTTTCAAATTTTTTACCGAATTGTAAAAAAAATGTAACTTCAGAAAAAAACAAAGAGACGTTGAATTGAGATTATCTTACAATTTTGTAAATTGACCTTTTGGAATTTTTATGGTATCCTGTAGTCGCAGCTATTTTAAGTAGCTTCACGTAGTTTCAAGCTCGTAGCAATTGTTTTTCTATTTTTTTACGCAATTTAAAAAAATGCAATTTCCGAAAACAACAAACGGACGTTGATTTGAGTTTATCTTACTATCTCGAAAATTGACCTTTTAGAATTTTTATGATATTGCGTAGTAGCAATTCTAAATAGCTTCAGAATGTTTTAAGCTTGTGGCAACTGCTTCTTTAATTTTTTTACCGTATACAAAAAATGCAACACCAGAAAAAAACAAACGGACGTTGAATTGAGATTATTTTACAAAATCGGAAATTGACCTCATAAAATGCTTATAGTATCACGTAGTAGCAACTAATCTAAGTTTCTTTAGAATGTTTCAAGCTCGTAGAAGGCGTTTTTCTATTTTTTTCTACCGAATATGAAAATGCAACTTCAGAAAAAAACACACCGACGTTGAATTGAGATTATCTTACGATTTCGAGAATTTACCTTTTCGAATTTTTATTGTATCACGTATTAGCAACTATTTTTAGTAACTTCAGAATATTTCAAGCTCGTAGCAATTGTTTTTCATTTTTTTACCCAATTTAAAAAATGCAACTTCAGAAAAAAACAAACGGACGTTGAATTGAGATTATCTTACAATTTTGTAAATTGACCTTTTGGAATTTTTATGGTATCATGTAGTCGCAGCTTTTCTAAGTAGCTTCATGTAGTTTCAAGCTCGTAGCAATTGTTTTTCTATTTTTTTACGCAACTTAAAAAAATGCAATTTCCGAAAACAACAAACGGACGTTGATTTGAGTTTATCTTACTATCTCGAAAATTGACCTTTTAGAATTTTTATGATATTGCATCGTAGCAATTCTAAATAGCTTTAGGATGTTTCAAGCTCGTAGCAACTGCTTCTTTAATTTTTTTACCGTATACAAAAAATGCAACTTCAGAAAAAAACAAACGGACGTTGAATTGAGATTATTTTACAAAATCGGAAATTGACTTTATAAAATGTATATAGTATCACGTAGTAGCAACTATTCTAAGTCTCTGCAGAATGTTTCAAGCTCGTAGAAGGCGTTTTTCTATTTTTTTTTGCCGAATATGAAAATGCAACTTCAGAAAAAAACACACCGACGTTGAATTGAGATTATCTTACGATTTCGAGAGTTGACCTTTTCGAATTTTTATAGTATCACGTATTAGCAACTATTTTTAGTAACTTCAAAATATTTCAAGCTCGTAGCAATTGTTTTTCAAATTTTTTACCGAATTATAAAAAAATGTAACTTCAGAAAAAACAAACAGACGTTGAATTGAGATTATCTTACAATTTTGTAAATTGACTTTTTGGAATTTTTATGGTATCATGTAGTCGCAGCTATTCTAAGTAGCTTCATGTAGTTTCAAGCTCGTAGCATATGTTTTTCTATTTTTTTACGCAATTTAAAAAAATGCAATTTCCGAAAACAACAAACGGACGTTGATTTGAGTTTATCTTACTATCTCGAAAATTGACCTTTTAGAATTTTTATGATATTGCATCGTAGCAATTCTAAATAGCTTTAGGATGTTTCAAGCTCGTGGCAACTGCTTCTTTAATTTTTTTACCGTATACAAAAAATGCAACATCAGAAAAAAACAAACGGACGTTGAATTGAGATTATTTTACAAAATCGGAAATTGACCTTATAAAATGTTTATAGTATCACGTAGTAGCAACTATTCTAAGTCTCTTCAGAATGTTTCACGCTCGTAGAAGGCGTTTTTCTATTTTTTTTTGCCGAATATGAAAATGCAACTTCAGAAAAAAACACACCGACGTTGAATTGAGATTATCTTACGATTTCGAGAATTGACCTTTTCGAATTTTTATAGTATCACGTATTAGCAACTATTTTTAGTAACTTCAGAATATTTCAAGCTCGTAGCAATTGTTTTTCAAATTTTTTACCGAATTATAAAAAAATGTAACTTCAGAAAAAACAAACAGACGTTGAATTGAGATTATCTTACAATTTTGTAAATTGACCTGTTGAAATTTTTATGGTATCATGTAGTCGCAGCTATTCTAAGTAGCTTCACGTAGTTTCAAGCTCGTAGCAATTGTTTTTCTATTTTTTTTTACGCAATTTAAAAAAATGCAACTTCAGAAAAAAACAAACGGACGTTAAATTGAGATTATCTTACAATTTCGGAAACTGGCCTTTTAGAATTTTTAACGTATCACGTATTAGCAACTATTTTAAGTAGTTTTAAAATGTTTCAAGCACACCAGGCTTAACACATACAGAGACAAAAGGAAATTTAGAAAAAATTTCAAAATCCTAGGGACATCGAATTAGATATTACCGTAAATTTTTTTTATTTGCACATTTTTCGCCCACGTCAGAATGGATCATAAATACAAAATTTACGTACATTTGCGTAGTTTAAAGCTTGTGAATATGCATAGATAACATTTTATCCACATTACGAATTATTGATTTAATTTTTAATAAAACACAAAGTAGCTCGATTAATTACGGTAGTTTATAAATAGATCTACACGCAGTTGATTAATTAATTAGCGCTTATTATCATTAAATAGATAGGAAGTGGCTGAGCAAGGAATGCTCGGTCCGGCGAGTTTTATTCGCACGCGAAACGCACCGATCCAGGATTTGTTGTTTACTGCAAATCTCGAACAATAAATCGCGATTAATAGAGCCCGATCGAGAATGTTTATTGTTTATTGGTTTTCGGCATTAACTAGTTATAATTATGCATAACGCCGATAACTTAACACAATAACCGCGAAGAAGTGTTATTTACGTCGACTTAAATTATAACCCGAAGGTGTTTGCAGAAACGCGCCGATTTATCATTTCCGGGTGTTTAGAACTACTGTATTGTTATGGCAAATTAAAAGTTATTGCGTGATTTCAATTTGAAAGAAAATTGATAAATGCAACAGGTGCAAAACTTGAATAGTCACACAAAACTAGCAGATTGCAAAAACTTTTTTTTTATTCAAGTCTGTTACAACCGAAAAAACACGTAAAAACTAAAAATGTAAAAAAAAAATCAAATTACGGAGTGATTAATGCTCGGCAGTGTTTTATAGGATTTTAATTCGAAGATTGAAAAATACGAGCGGCGTGAACTCGAATGGTCCTGATTCTCTTGCTCAATCAACAATACAATTGAACGTCTTCCACTTATCGTTATTTAATAAATTATTACAACTGCCATTTCATTACCGCCTAAATTTACTACACAATTATGGTTATAATATTTGACGGAATAAATATTTTCTTATTATCAATGAAACCTCTCAACGGCGCAAATGTAGCGCCTCGGGGCATACCAGTCTCGATACCGATCGCAAAACGAGTCGACACCTGAAATTCCATTATTTATTTACG
This sequence comes from Ocypus olens, assembly GCA_910593695.2. Lineage (NCBI taxonomy): Eukaryota > Metazoa > Arthropoda > Insecta > Coleoptera > Staphylinidae > Ocypus > Ocypus olens. Next base: position 53,895,235 of record OU343056.1, read on the forward strand.
GAAATTCGCCTTGATGTTATTGTAACCTACATTTACGCTCGCGGTGAATACAAGTCTGGAATTTAATGGCCCACCGTTTTAAATTTCGTAATTCGTGTCTGTCGGTTACATCAATTCGCCTACTGTCATATGTCTGTACATGTTCTGTTGTGTTGCTGGCATTAAGAGTAGGAAGCATCGCGTCTATGCCATGAGTCAGACTCTATTATTCTATAAATCCTGACGATTATCATTAGAGTTGTTGAATACACTCGTGTTATAACTACTTAGAAACCATAATGTGCCAGTGTAAACGCGTCACGTCTTTACTGGAAATTATAAAAAAAAAATCCGATGTAAGGTTCGTGTATGTGTGTTTATGTCCGAGTACTTTATGTAGTGTGTAATTTCATTAAAATGTTTATACGCCGCAAACTGCTCGCACTGTACAATGAGCGTGCAGATTATAAACTTTATTAATATAAGTTTTGTAGTTTAAAAAAAAAAACAAATTATCAATGGAATTGCAGTTGAAATTATTTCCTGGTTCATTCGGGGTTTCTATACATCACCGTAAATATCCCTTCAAGACCCTTCAAAAAAAGTACTTGCGCAACAACTAATGTCAATTTGTAGCCCGTGACGCGTCAGCAAAGAAAACTCGAAAATGAAAAAAATCGAAAAAATCAATTATTTTAATAATCATCGTAACCCCTTATGTAATACCTTTTTCTTCATCGGAAGAACAAGCAAAATCGCTTGGCGTTAAAAAATTTCGTTCAGAATAAATTGCAAAAAAGTTGGCAAGTCACCATGAACTTTATGGATAATTGTGAAAAAATCTATTTTCTCAGATTTTCTTGACTTCAAAAGCTCAAGATTTACGAAAAAACAAAGAATTTACGATTTTCTGTTAAAACAATACCAAATCGTAAGTGGAAATAAAAATACAGCACTTCAATCTTGAATTTTAGAAGAAGGAAAAATACTGCACTCGACGATTTGAAAAATTGTGAATAATTACTCAAGTGAAGAATTGACTTCAAAAGCCTAAGATCTATAAAGAAATTATGCATTTAGGATTTTCCATTAAAACAATTGCCAAATTGTAAGTGGAAGTAAAAATACAGCACTTCAAACTTGAATTTTGGAAGAAGGAAAAATTCTGCACTCGACTCTTTAAAAAATTGTGAAAAATTACTCAAGCAAAGAATTTACTTCAAAAGCTCAAAATCTATAAAAAAAATAATGCATTTAAGATTCTCCATTAAAACAATTGCCCAATTGTAAGTGGAAGTAAAAATACAGCACTTCAAACTTGAATTTTGGAAGAAGGAAAAATTCTGCACTCGACTCTTTAAAAAATTGTGAAAAATTACTCAAGCAAAGAATTTACTTCAAAAGCTCAAAATCTATAAAAAAAATAATGCATTTAAGATTCTCCATTAAAACAATTGCCCAATTGTAAGTGGAAGTAAAAATACATAACTTCAAACTTGAATTTTGGAAGAAGGAAAAATTCTGCACTCGACTCTTTAAAAAATTGTTAAAAATTACTCAAGCAAAGAATTGACTTCAAAAGCTGAAGATCTATAAAAAAATAATGCATTTACGATTCTTCGTTAAAACAATTGCCTAATTGTAAGTGGAAGTAAAAATACAGCACTTCGAACTTGAATTTTGGAAGAAAGAAAAATTTTGCACTCGACTCTTTAAAAAATTGTGAAAAATTACTCAACTGAAGGATTGACTTCAAAAGCTCAAGATCCATAAAAAAAATAATGCATTCACGTTTTTCCTTTAAAACAATTGCCACATTGTTAGTGGTAAAACTTGATTTTGGAAGAAGGAAAAATGCTGCACTCGACGATTTGAAAAATTGTTAAAAATTACTCAGGCAAGGAATTTACTTCAAAAGCTCAAGATCCATAAAAAAATAATGCATTTACGTTTTTCCTTTAAAACAATTGCCAATTTGTAAGTGGTAATGAAGCTACAGCACTTCAAACTTGATTTTGGAAGAAGGAAAAATGCTGCACTCCACGATTTGAAAAATGGCTAAAAATTACTCAAGCTCGGAATTTACTTCAAAAGCTCAAGATCCATAAAAATATAATGCATTTACGTTTTTCCTCTAAAACAATTGCCAAGTAATAAGTGGTAATGAAGCTATAGCACTTCGAACTTGATTTTGGAAGAAGGAAAAATCCTGCACTCGACGATTTGAAAAATTGTTAAAAATTACTCACGCAAGGAATTGACTTCAAAAGCTCAAGATCCATAAAAAAATAATGCATTAACGTTTTTCCTTTAAAACAATTGACAAATCGTAAGTGGTAATGAAGCTACAGCACTTCAAACTTGATTTTGGAAGAAGGAAAAATGTTGCATTCGACGATTTGAAAAATTGTTAAAAATTACTCTAGCAAGGAATTGACTTCAAAAGCTCAAGATCCATAAAGAAATAATGCATTAACGTTTTTCCTTTAAAACAATTGACAAATCGTAAGTGATAATGAAGCTACAGCACTTCAAACTTGATTTTGGAAGAAGGAAAAATGCTGCACTCGACGATTTGAAAAATTGTTAAAAATTACTCAAGCAAGGAATTGACTTCAAAAGCTCAAGATCCATAAAAAATAGAGCATTTACGATTTTTTATTAAAAAAATTGCAAAATCGTAAGTGGAAATGAAACCACAGCACTTCAAACTTGATTTTGGGAAAAGGAAAAATGCTGCACTCGACGATTTGAAAAATTGTTAAAAATTACTCAAGCAAGGAATTGACTTCAAAAGCTCAAGATCCATAAAAAAATAAAGCATTTACGATTTTTCATTAAAAAAATTGCCAAATCGTAAATGGAAATGAAACCACAGCACTTCAAACTTGATTTTGGAAAAAGGAAAAATGCTGCACTTCACGATTTGAAAAATTGTTAAAAATTACTCAAGCAAGGAATTGACTTCAAAAGCTCAAGATCTATAAAAAAATTATGCATTTACAATTTTTCAATAAAACAATTGCCAAATTGTAAGTGATAATAAAGCTACAGCACTTTAAACTTGATTTTGGAAGAAGGAAAAATGCTGCACTCGACGATTTGAAAAATTGTAAAAAATAAATATTTCCATTTTCCCTTAACACAAAACAGTCGGATTCAATTAGAAATAGCGATTTTTAATTTTTGGAGAAAACCTAAACAACTATAGAAGGGTCCCCCCGTCTTACTTTTGCTTAAAAATTGCATTTAAAGTTATTTTCTGAAGAAACCACTGGTTCGATTCGGGGTTTCTATACGTCACTGGAAAGGTCTTTTCAAGATCCAACAAAAAATGTGGTTACACAAGAACAAATGTCAATTTAAAGCCCGTGACACGTTCACGAAGAAAACTCAAAAATGGAAAAAATCGAAAAAATCTACTTTTTTTAATAATCATGGTGGACCATTATATTATACCTTTTGCTTCATCAAAATAACGAGACGAATCGATTTCCGTTCAAAAATTTCATCTAGAAAAAATTGCAAAAAAGTTGGCAAGTTACCATGGAAAATTTTGAAAAAAGTCGATTTTCTTCGACTTTGAACGGCCGTAGCGGCTAAACGAAGAAACCAAATCGAATGCGGTTTTCAAAACTGTGCTCCTTGGGTGCAAATCAGTCAGATTCAATTAACATCGGCGATTTTAAATTTTTGTAGGCAAGTCACCAATGGAAAATTTTGAAAAAGTCGTTTTTCTCAGACTTTGAGCGGTCGTAGCGGCTAAACGAAGAAACCAAATCGAACGCGGTTTTAAAATCTGTGCTCTTTGGGTGGAAATCAGTCGGATTCAATTAACATCGGCGATTTTAAATTTTTATTGGCAAGTCACCAATGGAAAATTTTGAAAAAGTCGATTTTCTCAGACTTTGAGCGGTCGTAGCGGCTAAACGAAGGAACCAAATCGAACGCGGTTTTCAAATTTGTGCTCCTTGGGTGCAAATCAGTCGGATTCAATTAATATCGGCGATTGTTAATTTTTGACGAAAACCTGAAAAACCATAGTAGGGTCCCCCCTTCTTACTTTTGCTGAAAAATTGCATTTGAAATCATTTATTGAAGAAACCACTTGTTCGATTCGAAGTTTCTATACGTCACTGTAAAGATCTCATCAAGACCCTTCAGAAAATGTGCGTGCGCAAGAACAAGTGTCAATTTAAAGCCGGCGAAGCGTTCGCAAAGAAAATTTGAAAATGGAAAAAAATCAACTTTTTTAATAATCATCGTGGACCATTAAAATATACCTTTTCTGCATCAGAAAAACGAGGTAAATTGATTGGCGTTAGTCGTTTTTTTTAATTTCGATTAAAGGGAAATCATAATTAAAATTGGAAGGTTTATTGTTCTAATAATAATAATAATAATATAATATATTTATTGGTGTCAGTAACTATAGTTTTACACAAGTCAAGTAATATGCTAGTGACAATCATAGTAAAAGTACAATAATTATGATCTAGTTGACAATACAAATACAATTTAAAATGACGCAAATATTAATAATAAAAATAGCAATTATCATTAATCAATTAATCAATATGAACGCACCTTTATTATTTATTTATGAGGAAAAACCTCATATGTGATTTTTTTAGGAAAATTACATACAAAACCATTAACCATAATTTATTCATACACGCCATAAAAAGTATCCAAAAATTTTAAGAATCCATAAAACCGAGTAAACCTAATTATCTAGCAGCAATTTCGCAAAAAAAAATTACCTCCATTTTGATTACCGTGTAATTCCAAGCATATCAGCAACGTCGAAAATATGGCGTAGGTGAAGTGATGACTAATTTATTGCGTACGTGAATCGTATCTTTCGATTATTTCACAACAACACCTTGTTTTCCTTTGCGTTCAGAAAAATATATTGGCATTTAATCCATCGCAACAGGCGCGCTTGTTGTTGTCATACAATTTCCACGTGGCCACAATAAAAACGAGTTTCTCTGTCATCTGCGAGAGTCGTGGTCGTCGCTGATTCACCGAAGAGGACGCTCCCATTTTGATGATTTTTTTTTTTCAAGTTTTTCCAAATTGCGCAATCGCGCGCACGTGTCGATAAATTAGGGCCCCATCTATACACGCCGTCCGGTCGCTTTATATCTCGATAACTTTTCGAAACGCGGAGAAGTAAACAAACGCCAACATGTCGAAGCCTGGGAGTGCCAAGGTCTGATCAAGGCAGTCAACAATTTTATTAAGCGTTTTTCGTTAACGGTTCTGAAGTTACGAAATTATTTTAATGAGATTAGTGTTGACAGTGCGCGTAGGACTCGTCCGCTCTTAAGATCCAGATCTGGGTCATTCCGAGTCCGATCCAGGGAGCGCGCGCGCGGACTTCCTGGTCCTTCGAAACGTATCAACTCGTTTGTTGTTTATCTCGGCATCTATGGAGGTTATGCAAACGGGTCTGCGGGATTATCCCGCGTTAAAAAAAAAAGAGGTAGTTAAGTATAAAAATTCGGCCGCGGCGTTTGATACAGTCCGGTGGAGGCGCGCATTCCGCGTGTCTGGAAAGCTTGGATTAGTTTCACCAATTAGGCAATCGGGTAATTAAAGAAACGCTTTTTTTACGTATGGTAATTTTCGAAAACTTTACGCATTGCTAGAGCCGGTCCGATTTCCGCAAGGATTTGCCGGGGCGAAACTGCTTTTTTGGGGCCGAAATCTGTGACACAATCACCAGCCGATAGAAACGCCATTCCTTTACAATACGATTTGCTGGGGGAAAAAAATTGCACACGAGGACTTTTAATTCGCAATGACAGTTCCTGCCGGAACCGCCGCAGACCTCCGCTTGAGCGGTGACAATCACTCGTGGGCATTTGCTTATACAATGAGCTTCGAGCAACCTTCAGGGATTCGTGTTCTTGTGTCTTCCTTCCGCACAGATTTTCTAGATAGCGAGATAATTACCATATTTTTGCTCTTATTGCTTGGTGATATTTTATCACCAGCACGCAAGGCCGTTAAATCTAGACGTTGGCCGTCTAAAGCATGGTTGGCCAAACTTTTTTGATAATTTTTCGAAATCTCCATCGACCCCCATAAAAGTAATTTTCAGTTAATAAAAAAAAAAAAAAAACTATTAGAGATGGATAAAACTGCTACTTTTGAATCGCGTTGTTACCTGTGATTGCTCCTTTTTAATATCAGTGATTTTAAACTGTGACTATGATTACAAAAACATCGCAGAAAAAAATACAAAGAAAACGCAAGAAAAATTCCATATAAAATCATCCTCAGTGGCTGAAGTATCCCTTATTTAAAATCAATTTGGTTTTTGTAAATTCAATAATTTTCAATTGAGATATTGATTTTTCAAAAACTTAATTTTTATTTTTTGAGCACCTTAACAAAAACATCGCAGAAAAAAATATAAAAAACGCAGGAAAAAATCCATAAAAAATCATTTTCAATGGCCGAAGTATCGCTTATTCAAAATCAATTTGGTTTTTGTAAATTCAATAATTTTCAATAGAGATATGGATTTTTAAAAATTTTTGTTTTAATTTTCTGAGCACCTGAACAAAAACATCGCAGAAAAAAATATAAAAAACGCAGGAAAAAATCCATAAAAAATCATCCTCAATGGCCGAAGTATTGCTTATTGAAAATCAATTTGGTTTTTGTAAATTCAATAATTTTCAATAGAGATATGGATTTTTCAAAAATTTTAATTTTATTTTTTGAGCACCTTAACAAAAACATCGCAGAAAAAAATATAAAAAACGCAGGAAAAATTCTATAAAAATCATCCTCAATGGCCGAAGTATTGCTTATTCAAAATCAATTTGGTTTTTGTAAATTCAATCATTTTCAATAGAGATATGGATTTTTCAAAATTTTAATTTTAATTTTTTGAGCACCTTAACAAAAACATCGCAGAAAAAAATATAAAAACGCAGGAAAAATTCTATAAAAAATCATCCTCAATGGCCGAAGTATTGCTTATTTAAAATCAATTTGGTTTTTGTAAATTCAATAATTTTCAATAGAGATATGGATTTTTCAAAATTTTAATTTTAATTTTTTGAGCACCTTAACAAAAACATCGCAGAAAAAAATATAAAAACGCAGGAAAAATTCTATAAAAAATCATCCTCAATGGCCGAAGTATTGCTTATTCAAAATCAATTTGGTTTTTGTAAATTCAATCATTTTCAATAGAGATATGGATTTTTCAAAATTTTAATTTTAATTTTTTGAGCACCTTAACAAAAACATCGCAGAAAAAAATATAAAAAACGCAGGAAAAATTCTATTAAAAATCATCCTCAATGGCCGAAGTATTGCTTATTCAAAATCAATTTGGATTTTGTAAATTCAATAATTTTCAATAGAGATATGGATTTTTCAAAATTTTTGTTTTCATTTTCTGAGCACCTTAACAAAAACATCGCAGAAAAAAATATAAAAAACGCAGGAAAAAAATCATCCTCAATGGCCGAAGTATTGCTTATTCAAAATCAATTTGGTTTTTGTAAATTCAATAATTTTCAATAGAGATATAGATTTTTCAAAATTTTAATTTTAATTTTTTGAGCACCTTAACAAAAAATCGCAGAAAAAAATATAAAAAACGCAGGAAAAATTCCATAAAAAATCAGCTTCAATGGCCGAAGTATCCCTTATTTAAAATCAACTTGGATTTTGTAAATTCAATAATTTTCAATAGAGATATGGATTTTTCAAAAATTTTATTTTTATTTTTTGAGCACCTTAACAAAAACATCGCAGAAAAAAATATAAAAAACGCGGCAAAAATTCTATAAAAAATCATCCTCAATGGCCGAAGTATTGCTTGTTCAAATTCAATAATTTTCAATAGATATGGATTTTTCAAAAATTTTATTTTTATTTTTTGAGCACCTTAACGAAAACATGGGAGAAAAAAATATAAAAAAAGCAGGAAAAATTCTATAAAAAATCATCCTCAATGGCCGAAGTATCGCTTATTCAAAATCAATTTGATTTTTGTAAATTTAACGATTTTCAATAGAGATATGGATTTTTGAAGATTTTTGTTTTAATTTTCTGAGCACCTGAACAAAAACATCGCAGAAAAAAATATAAAAAACGCAGGAAAAATTCTATAAAAAATCATCCTCAATGTCCGAAGTATTGCTTGTTAAAAATCAATTTGGTTTTTGTAAATTCAATATTTTTCAATAGAGATATGGATTTTTCAAAAATTTAATTTTAATTTTTTGAGCACCTTAACAAAAACATCGCAGAAAAAAATATAAAAAACGCAGGAAAAATTCTATAAAAAATCATCCTCAATGTCCGAAGTATTGCTTGTTAAAAATCAATTTGGTTTTTGTAAATTCAATATTTTTCAATAGAGATATGGATTTTTCAAAAATTTAATTTTAATTTTTTGAGCACCTTAACAAAAACATCGCAGAAAAAAATATAAAAAACGCAGGAAAAATTCCATAAAAATCATCCTCAATGGCCGAAGTATCGCTTATTCAAAATCAATTTGGTTTTTGTAAATTCAATAATTTTCAATAGAGATATTGATTTTTCAAAATTTTTGTTTTAATTTTCTGAGCACCTGAACAAAAACATCGCAGAAAAAAATATAAAAAAACGCAGGAAAAATTCTATAAAAAATCATCCTCAATGGCCGAAGTATTGCTTATTCAAAATCAATTAGGTTTTTGTAAATTCAATAATTTTCAATAGAGATATGGATTTTTCAAAATTTTAATTTTAATTCTTTGAGCACCTTAACAAAAACATCGCAGAAAAAAATGTAAAAAACGCAGGATACATTCCATAGAAAATCATCCTCAATGGTCGAAGTATCACTTATTCAGAATCAATTTGGTTTTTGTAAATTCAACAATTTTCAAGAGAGATATGGATTTTTGAAGATTTTTGTTTTAATTGTTTTGAGCACCTGAACAATGAGGAGCATTTGGAGATTTCCGCAGTTTTGTGAATTGTTTTTATTTTCAGTTGAAGTTTGCAATTTAATAATTGGTTTCGTGGTATTATTTCAAAATGTATGTTTAGATATTCGCACTGAATCTTAAATTAAAATAAATTTTGAGTCATTTTGGGTTTGCCATTTGTAGAAATTATTTTTATATATTTGTTTTTCAGTTGATGAATGGTAATTTGAACATGAGCATAAGAGTAATTGGGAGTAAACAGTATTGAATATAAAATAATATGTAGAAATTATTCTCTATTGTCTTCTTACAATCACGTTTTTAGGTAACAATTGTGATTTTAAGGAGCAATCACAGTTTAAGTCACAGTTTAAACATCAGTGATTTTATGTAGCTGTGATTTAAAGTAGCAGTGATTTTAAGTAGCAGTGATTTTAGTAACAGTAACGACCTGTGATTTTTTAATACTAATGAAAAATCACAGGTACGTGAAATATCGTCCATCCCTAAAAACTATCTCTTAGGTACTGTGTGTGAAATTGGTCAATTTTAATTTTAATTCCCCTCGAAACTCCACATTTAATTTATGTCTGTACTTACAAGGCAACTAATCCAAGTGTTCCTCTCCGATTTTAATGTAATTTTTGTAGAGGGGGTCAAAATGTTCGATACGTATATTTTTGTTTCGGCTAAAAAATATGTTTAATGATTTTTTTTCCAAAAGCAGAATCTCTCTAAATGAAACCTTTCCACTAAAAAAAAAATTCGTGTTCACTAGCGGAAAATACGAAAATTGAGGTTTATAACTCCTTATATTTTTCAATTTTTTTTACACTGCCCAACCGAAGCCCCCCCCCCCCCCCTCCGATTCGGATCTGCCCCCATTCGAACCCCTGGCTCAGTTCGACCCCTACTTTTGTTAAATAGACCCCTGGGGGTCTATATAGACCACTTTGGCGACCTCTGGTCTAAAGTATAACTGGTTTTAAGAAGCAGTAGATCTAGGACGTAAGCTTATCCTAAAGATTTTGCAAACGTTTCGATTCAATTCTTCAATTCAACTAATGAGTATTTGTTAAAAATAAAGATTACCTCACGCACAGGTGCATGCAGCCACTGTATGTTTACCTCGACGAAATTCAATTTCCACGTAAAAGTAAAGTGTCGTGTTAATTTTCACACTATGTCGGTACACAAGTACAGAAGGCAGTATGTGCACAAATACTCACACGCAGGGTTTGAGGGCGGAGGCGGCGGCGGTGGCGGCCGGCAAACTGTCACTTCAATAAAACTCGCGTTTGACTTTTCAATCAACACCAGCCCAGAAATAAAACATCAAACGATACACTTGGCGTGTGGATGTTTGCACTGGGAAATGTTTGCAGATACACACACACCAAAGAGACACACCGTGGCACTTCTCTTTATCCCAATTAACATCGTGTGTGTGTGTGTATTCTATGAACGAGGTGATTTATCGTCCATTACGGGACATTCAAGTCGGTTTTGTTCGAGTCGTTAGCGAGTTTTCGATGAAGTTAGCGAACTGGTAATGAATTGATGTGCGGGACGTGATAAAAGCCCCGGGCATGGCACACTTTAATCGACTTAAAATTGTACGGTCCTACGCTAAATTTCACTTCGATCTGATGTATAAATCTGGTTGGATCGTAAAAATACCATCAGAAGACTTCGACATCATTTTCATATTTGAAGCTAACTTCGAATGATGTTTAACTTATTATAAACGAATCCAAACACACGTACAATGATTTTGATCGAGGGAGGAAGCGCAAAGAAAGAAAGCCTATCGGAAAAAGTCCACTGAAAAATAGCTCACAAATTGTACAATCCCACTCTAAATTTCATTTCGATCTGATGTATAAATCTGGTTGGATCATAAAAACATCATCATCGGACTTCAACATCATTTTCATATTTGAAGCTAACTTCGAATGATGTTTAACTTACTATAAACGAATCCAAACATACGTAGAATAGTTTTGGGTAAGGAACGAAGCGCAAAGGAAGCAAGCCTACCAGAAAAAAGCCCATCGGAGAAAATCTCACTTGAAAATTCCCCACCCGAAAAAAAGTCTTCCGGAAAAAATAACACCAGATAGAAGATCCCAGGAAAAACTTCCATAAGAAATGCTTACTAAAACAGAACGTATGGGCAATAAGCACATACAGAAGAAACCCCACGAGATAAGGTGTTCACTGGCAAAATACCCATCAGAAGAACTCTCACACATAAAAATACACAAAGTAGCAGACAATCAAAAATGCAGTTTATGCGCCATTTTTTGCGCTATGAAATTTAATTACCAAAAGTGTTGTATTGCCAACCTTCAAAAGAGATTTGCTGAAATTTTCATTCAAATAGCGCGGGCAGTTTTTTCTCCAGGGTGAAAAATATGTACAAATTATTTATTATTATTTCGTTTATTTACGGGTAACCCCTTTTTAACATTGTATGCAATAATTACAAAATAACACTTACATTATAATTCTAATAAACTTATAACTAACAGTGTAGCAAATATTATATTAATACATCATCAATATTTTATGCTCTTGTTTAAAAATGATCACGTGGTATGAGGAATTAAATCGCAAATCCCACCAACATGACCTTCGCATTAGGGATGGGAGATATTTCACGTATTGTGATTTTCATTGGTTTTGAAAAATCACAGGTCGTTACTGTTACTAATAGGATAATTTCACTGCTACTTAAAATCACTGTTACTTTAAATCACTGCTACTTTAAATCACTCCTACTTTCAATCACTGCTACTTAAAATCACTGCTATTTAAACTATGATTGCTACTTATATTGTGACTGTTACTTAAAACAAAAAATTGAAACTAAAATTTTCAAAAATCCATATCTCCATTAAAAACTGTTGAATTTACAAAAACCAAATTGATTTTGAATTAGCTATACTTTAGCCATTGAGGATGAGTTTTTATGGAATTTTGTCTGCGCGTTTTATATTTTTTTCTCCATTAAAAATTGTTGAGTTTACAGAAACCGAATTGATTTTGAATTAGCTATACTTCGGCCATTGAGGATGATTTTTGTGGAATTTTGTCTGCGCATTTTATATTTTTTTCTGCGATGTTTTCATTCAAGTGCTCAAAAAAATAAAACTCAAATATTCAAAAATTCATATCTTTATTAAAAATTGTTGAATTTACAAAACCCAAATTGATTTTGAATTAGCTATACTTTAGCCATCGAGGATGATTTTTTGTAGAATTTTGTCTGCGCGTTTTATATTTTTTCTGCGATGTTTTCATTCAAGTGCTCAAAAAAATAAAACTAAAATTTTCAAAAATCCGTAACTCCATTAATAACTGTGGAATTTACAAAAACCAAATTGATTTTGAATTAACTATACTTATGCCATTGAGGATGATTTTTTAAAGAATTTTGTCTGCGCGTTTTATATTTTTTTCTGCGAAGTGTTCATTCAAGTGCTCAAAAAAATAAAACTAAAATTTTCAAAAATTCGTAACTCCATTAAAAACTGTTGAATTTACAAAAACCTAATTGATTTTGAATTAGCTATACTTTGGCCAATAAGGATGATTTTTTATGGAATTTTGTCTGCGCGTTTTATATTTTTTTCTGCGAAGTTTTCATTCAAGTGCTCAAAAAAATAAAACTCAAATATTCAAAAATTCATATCTTTATTAAAAATTGTTGAATTTACAAAACCCAAATTGATTTTGAATTAGCTATACTTTAGCCATCGAGGATGATTTTTTGTAGAATTTTGTCTGCGCGTTTTATATTTTTTCTGCGATGTTTTCATTCAAGTGCTCAAAAAAATAAAACTAAAATTTTCAAAAATCCGTAACTCCATTAATAACTGTGGAATTTACAAAAACCAAATTGATTTTGAATTAACTATACTTATGCCATTGAGGATGATTTTTTAAAGAATTTTGTCTGCGCGTTTTATATTTTTTTCTGCGAAGTGTTCATTCAAGTGCTCAAAAAAATAAAACTAAAATTTTCAAAAATCGGTAACTCCATTAAAAGTTGTTGAATTTACAAAAACCAAATTAATTTTGAATAAGCGATACTTCGACCATTAAGGATTTTGTTTTTTGAGCACCTGAACAAAAACATATAAAAAACTCAGGAAAAATTCCATAAAAAATCATCCTTACTGGCCGAAGTATCGTTTATTAAAAATCAATTTGGTTTTTGTAAATTCAACAATTTTCAATAGAGATATGGATTTTTGAAAATTTTTAATTTAATTTTTTGAGCACCTGAATGAAAACATCGCAGAAAAATATAAAAAAAAACGCACGAAAAATCCATTAAAAAATTATCCTCGACGGCCGAAGTATCGCTTATTAAAAATCAATTTGGTTTTTGTGAATTCAACAATTTTCAATAGAGATATGGATTTTTCAAAATGTTTGATTTAATTTTTTGAGCACCTGAACAAAAACATCGCAGAAAAAAATATAAAAAAAAAACTGAGGAAAAATTCCATGAAAAATCATTCTCAGTGGCCAAAGTATCGCTTATTCAAAATTAATTTGATTTTTGTAAATTCTACAATTTTCAATAGAAATATGGATTTTTGAAAATTTTTGTTTTAATTTTTTTACAGTAATGAATATATAATTATATTTAGAAATGCTATTCTCTATTGTCTTCTTACAATCAAGTTTTAAGTAACATATGCAGTTTAAGTAGCAATCACTGTTTAGGTAACAGTTGCGATTTTAAGTCACAGTTAAGTAGCAGTGGTTTTAAGTAATTGTGATTTAAAGTAGCGGTGATTTTAAGTAACAGCGATTTTAAGTAGCTGTGAAATTCGCCTATTAGTAACAGTAACGACCTGTGATTTTTCAATACCAGTGAATCACAGGTACGTGAAATATCGTCCATCCCTAATAGATGCTGACTAAAACGGTTAACAAAACAACGATATTTTTTCGAAAAATATCCACGTAATTGGCAAATTTAACACATACATTCCATTTAAAATGCGCGTGTGAATTATTGTTAATCAGTGAATTGTCCCTAATTAACATTTCCCATTTGTTTGGTAAATATTGTTATGAGCACGATGTGCGTGGCCGGGAATCAATCATGTTGATTGATTAATTAATATTTACACGTGATCGTGCCAGGTTATAATTAATAATCTCTTCGGGGAGCGGAGGTGACTACACTGTAAAATACTTTTATTTTGTTTGTTTGTTTTTTTTTTTAAATATATATATTCATTAATTAATTCATCGACAACTTCTCTACATCGCGTGCATTCATGTTTCAACGATTTTTATGCGTAATCATTAAAACTCGTCGGAAATGTAATTCAACAATTGAATAGTCTATAAAATGCAATTAATTAAATTGCATTAACTATTTCTATCAACAATATGATACGGATATTTACACTTGAACATGTTTTATTTATTGCTTATAAAAAATGTTCGCTATTGTAGGATTTCTGACTATAGTCAAGCGAAGATTCATGAAAGAGTATGTTGTGGATTATTCGTACATGTTGCTCACATATTAATACTTTGGATCCAGAAATCGTTGGAAACAGATGGTCGAAAAACGCCAAATAGCACAATGGCGCTTGTTTTTACCACAACAACGCGATCGCACTGCTCCCAACTCAAAGGGTTAAACTGTTGTTGCGACTATCAATGAATCAAAATTACTGTGATAGAAGTAATATTTTTTAGTTTTCTGGAACATTTGTCACTCACAGGTGGCGCATATTTACAAGGATGCTAATTATTACCACTCGTTGTGCATGAATCAAAAACGTCACGATTCCATAATGAATTAAATGCGCGATTATGAATTGTCCAATTAAATGAATTAAAACTGGCCATGTGAAATTTGTGCAGGAGTTGATAATTTCGGAAAATGCGAGAACGCCGCTGCTGGTGCTGCTGGTGGACGTGGCCGGCGAGTCAATTTCCTCTCCGACTCTCCGACCATAATTTAATGAAAGTCCAAATGGGGCGAAATATCCATTTCAGTAATAACCGGCAGACACACGCTTTACATAAGTCGCAGTCTAGCATAACATTGTAATTAAATATCGGCGACACCTCTTAATAAATTTCATAAATTGGATCTAATTAAATCCCGTCAGTCTTAATTGCGCGAGACTGCTGCAAGTGAGCGAAAAATCCAAGAGGCGGATGGCTGGTTTCGCGTTATGGCCACTCTTGGAGCCTGGACTGGTTTCAAATCTTCGCCTCGGCCAATCGAAAATCGACGGCGGCTGCAAGAAAAATAAGACGCGGTTTTAATTGAATGCCTTAACAGGCATCCACTTCCTCGCATATACATTACCTACAAGTTGTTTATTCATAGCACCATCAGTCTTAGATTGAAATGATTTCTAATAACTATATTCGAAATTTCCATTTTCTATACTTCCTTCATGGAAAGCACTTAATTAAATTAACGTCTATTTTATAATAATGGTGCCTCACCAACAAGTTTTTCTCCCACCGTTCACAAGATATCCACCCGTATGTCAAAAAACATTTTAAAAAGAAATGATGTTATTAATAAATCATCATCTTGATGGACTCAAGAATTCGAATTTGAAATAATTTTGCAATTATCTTCTACCGTTCACGAGATATCGACCTATATGCCAAAAAAACAAATGAACAAGAAATTGTGTTTTTGATAAATTATCATCTTGATGGGCTCAGGAATCCGAATTTGAAGTAAATTTTCAAGTATCTCTAACCGTTCAAGAGTTATGAACATATATGTCAAAAAACAAATGAACATAAACTTGTTTTATTGATGAATTGTCTTCTTGCTGGACTCGAGAATTCGAATTTGAAATAATTTTGCAATTATCTTCAACCGTTCACGAGATATCGACCTATATGTCAAAAAACAAATGATCAACAAATTGGGTTTTTAACGACCCGTCATCTTGATGGTCTCAGGAATCTGAATTTGAAGTAAATTTTCAAGTATCTCTAACCGTTCAAGAGATTTTAACCTATATGTCAAAAAACAAATGATCATAAAATTGTTTTATTGATGAATTGTCATCTTGGTGGACTCAAGAATTCGAATTTGAAATAATTTTGCAATTATCTTCTGCCGTTCACGAGATATCGACCTATATGTCCAAAAACAAATGAACATGAAATTGAGTTTTTGATAAATTATCATCTTGATGGATTCAGGAATCCGAATTTGACATAAGTTTCCAATTATCTCTAGCCGTTCAAGAGATATCAACCTATATGTCAAAAAACAAATGAACATAAAATTGTTTTATTCATGAATTGTCATCTTGGTGGACTCAAGAATTCGAATTTAAAATAATTTTGCAATTATCTTCAACCGTTTATGAGATATCGACCTATATGTCAAAAAAAAATGAACAAGAAATTGTGTTTTTGATAAATTATCATCTTGATGAATCCAGGAATCCGAATTCGGCATAAATTTTCAATTATCTCTAGCCGTTCAAGAGATATCAACCTATATGTCAAAAAACAAATGAACATGAAATTGTTTTATTGATGAATTGTCATCTTGCTGGACTCACGAATTCGAATTTGAAATAATTTTGCAATTATCTTCTATCGTTTACGAGATATCGACCTCTATGTCAAAAAAACAAATGAACAAGAAATTGTAATTTTTTATAAATTATCATCTTGATGGATTCAGGAGTCCGAATTTGGCATAAGTTTGCAATTATCTCTAGCCGTTCAAGGAATATCAACCTATATGTCAAAAAACAAATGAACATAAAATTGTTTTATTGATGAATTGTCATCTTGCTGGACTCAAGAATTCGAATTTGAAATAATTTTGCAATTATCTTCTACCGTTCACGAGATATCGACCTATATGTCAAAAAACAAATGAACCAGAAATTGTAATTTTTGATAAATTATCATCTTGATGGATTCAGGAATCCGAATTTGACATAAGTTTTCAATTATCTCTAGCCGATCAAGAGATATCAACCTATATGTCAAAAAACAAATGAACATAAAATTGTTTTATTGCTGAATTATCATCTTGGTGGACTCAAGAATTCGAATTTGAAATAATTTTGCAAGTATCTTCTACCGTTCACGAGATATAGACCTATATATCAAAAAACAAATGAACAAAAAATTGTGTTATTGATGAATTATCATCTTGATAGAATGAAAAAACCGAATTACCATCTTGCAGTCATAATGTTGATAGTATTGAACCCAAAATTTCCTCAGATCTAGCCAGATTTTTAACAACAGCTTCACAATGAATGGAAAGTGTGAAAGAACAATACACGCTCAGTTTTCAATTTTTGTTTTTTATGGTGATTCATAACGGAACAGAACGGTGTTCGTTCCATTCGAAATGATAATGGAAGAGCCATTGAAAGTAATCCAATTAGGAGAAGGAAGAGCCGGAGTATCGTGTGTGTATATGTGTGTGTTACAGTAGAATAACTCTATTATTTTCATTTATCAAGGATCTAAATAACCGTGGAGGACACAGCACTTTGCTAATTGCGCCTTTATTGCGTGCGCTGGCGTTCGCCGGCGCCGATAGGTGGAGCCACTCGTTCCGCTCGCGGTGCCCGTCACGGGCGATAAAATCTACACGAATTTCGAGTGCGCGACAAAGTGCGCATCTGCGATTGTCTTATTATCCTGCCACCACCTGCTCAAGATGGCGACAGGTATACTGTACACGCTATCGATTGTTTTATCGTCGGTTTAACGGACCCTACATTACTTTTTCGATAACGGGCAGGACAATCATCTGTGGGTGACATTAGACACCAGAAGCGTGACGTGGAATAGAATAGCATTGGATAAAAAGAAAATGCGAGTCAATTTACATTTTCAATTCCAAGGCGCGTTGTTTGAAATTTCGCGGATGTTCCTTACTTTAATGATATTAGACCAGCGGCGGCTCGTTGATTTCCGTAGGGAGGGCTAAGACAAAGATGTCGCTCGTGCCACACTACTCTTATAAAGGAAGCAAATATTCGTTGCTGTTTCGGTCAAATTTTCTTCCGCTGCCGAACATCCACGAGCCGCCACAGTATTGGACTTCATCTAATAATCGCTAATGTCGTGATATTCTCCAATAAGAGCTGCATCTATTACAATTTGTACTATGGCGAAGAGTTTTAATAAGCTGGAGCAGAAGTTGAGACTGGCAACTGTGTAATTTATAAAAGCTATAAATAATACTGGTCCTTTATGTGAACCTTGGGGGATACCTGTCTTCACACGTATTTACACACAATTGTCAATTCTGACGTATTGCTTTTGATCCTTTAGAAAACTTCTTAAACAGTTTATAATTTTAGAGTGGAATCGCAGCAGGTCCAACTTTTAAAAAGAGACACGATACACGGTGTCGCAAAATAATTTTAATGATTACAAAATCTGTTATTAGTTCCCTTTCAACGTTGACCATATTCTTGATGATCGTATTTTTTATACAGCGCCTGATAACGAAAATTCAAGTTTCGGGAGTTTTTGTTTTCAGTTGTCGATTGTTTTCCAGTATGTCAAAAAAACGTAATATCAGGGTGCGTTTCGACAGTTTCAAGCAAGTTCTGCAAGTGACAATTTTTTTTAAAATTTTAAGATCATAAGATGGAAATTTTGTTTGGAGTGCTGAGATTTTGTTTCCAGTGAGAATATGTCGATTATTTTCTAGTATGTCAAAAATACAATATGCCCGGATGGATTTGAGAAGTTCGTAGCTGATTCTGTTGGTAACTATTTTTTTTTTAGAATTTTTTAAATCATAAGATGCAAATTTCGTTTTTTTCTAAATTTACGTTTCTAGTGTTAACATTTTGTTTCCGGTAGAGGTACGTCGATTATTTTCTAATATGTCAAAAATACAATATGTCTGGATTGATTTGAGAAGTTTGAAGCTAATTCTTCCAGTGACTATTTTTTTTAGAATTTTTTAAATCATCAGATGCAAATTTCATTTTTTTCAAATTCAAGTTTCGAGTGTTGACATTTTGTTTCCAGCAAGGGTGCGCCAAATGTTTTTTAGTATGTCAAAAATACAATCTCTCTGGATGGATTTAAGAAGTTTGAAACTAATTCTGCCTGTAACTATTTTTTCAGAATTTTTTAAATCATAGTACGCAAATTTGGTTTTTTCCAAATTCAAGTTTCGAGTGTTGACATTTTATTTCCAGGAAGGGTACGCCAAATATTTTTCAGTATGTCAAAAATACAATCTCTCTGGATGGATTTGAGAAGTTTGAAGCTAATTCTGCCAGTGACTAATTTTTTAGAATTTTTTAAATCATAAGACGTAAATTTAGTTTTTTCCAAATTCAAGTTTCGAGTGTTGACATTTTGTTTCCAGTAAGGGTACACCAATTATTTTTCAGTATGTCAAAAATACAATCTGTCTGGATAGATTTGAGAAGTTTGAAACTAATTCTGCCTGTGACTAATTTTTTTGGAATTTTTTAAATCATAAGATGCAAATTTAGTTTTTTCCAAATTCAAGTTTCGAGTGTTGACATTTTGTTTCCAGTAAGGGTACGCCAATTATTTTTCAGTATGCCAAAAATACAATCTGTCTGGATGGATTTGAGAAGCTTAAAACTAATTTTGCCTGTGACTAATTTTTTTAGAATTTTTTAAATCATAAGATGCAAATTTAGTTTTTTCCAAATTCAAGTTTCGAGTGTTCACATTTTGTTTCCAGTAAGGGCCCGCCAATTATTTTTCAGCATGTCAAAAAAACAATCTGTCTGGATGGATTTGAGAAGTTTGAAGCTAATTCTGCCAGTGACTAATTTTTTGAGAATTTTTTAAATCTAAGATGCAAATTTCGTTTTTTCCAAATTCAAGATTCGAGTGTTGACATTTTATTTCCAGAGGGGATACGTCGATTATTTTCTAGTATGTCAAAAATACAATATGTCTGGTTTGATTTGAGAAGTTTGAAGCTAATTCTGCCAGTGACTAATTTTTTCAGAATTTTTTAAATCTAAGATGCAAATTTATTTTTTTCTAAATTCAAGTTTCGACTGTTGACATTTTGTTTCCAGTAAGGGTACGTTGATTATTTTCCAGTATGTCAAAAATACAATATGTTTGGATAAATTTTAGAAGTTTGACGCTAATTCTGATAGTGACTATTTTTTTTAGAATTTTTTAAATCGCAAGATGCAAATTTCGTGTTTTTCTAAATTCAAGTTTATAATGTTAACATTTTGTTTCCGGTAGAGGTACGTCGATTATTTTCTAGTATGTTAAAAATACAATATGTCTGGATGGATTTTAAAAGTTTGAAGCTTATTCCTCTAGTGAATAATTTTTTCAGAATTTTTTAAATCTAAGATGCAAATTTCGTTTTTTCTAAATTCAAGTTTCGAGTGTTAACATTTTGTTTCCTGAGGGGATACGTCCATTATTTTCTAGTATGTCAAAAATACAATATGTCTGGATTGATTTGAGAAGTTTGAAGCTTATTCTCCCAGTGAATATTTTTTTCAGAATTTTTTATATCTAAGATGCAAATTTCGTTTTTTCTAAATTCAAGTTTCGAGTGTTGACATTTTGTTTCCAATTATTTTTCAGTATGTCAAAAACACAATCTCTCTGGATAGATTTGAGAAGTTTGAAACTAATTCTGCCTGTCACTGATTTTTTAGAATTTTTTAAATCATAAGACGCAAATTTCGTTTTTTTCCAAATTCAAGTTTCGAGTGTTGACATTTTGTTTCGAGTAAGGGTACGCCTAGTTATTTTTCAGTATGTCAAAAATACAATCTCTCTGGATGGATTTGAGAAGTTTGAAACTAATTCTGCCTGTGACTATTTTTTTTAGAATTTTTTAAATCATAAGACGCAAATTTCGTTTTTTCCAAATTCAAGTTTCGAGTGTTGACATTTTGTTTCCAGTAAGGGTACGCTAATTATTTTTCAGTATGTCAAAAATACAATCTCTCTGGATGGATTTGAGAAGTTTGAAGCTAATTCTGCTAGTGACTAATTTTTTAGAATTCTATAAATCATAAGACGTAAATTTCGTTTTTTCCAAATTCAAGTTTCGAGTGTTAACGTTTTGTTTCGAGTGAGGATACGCCAATTATTTTTCAGTATGTCAAAAATACAATCTCTCTGGATGAATTTGAGAAGTTTTAAACTAATTCTGCCTGTGACTAATTTTTTTAGAATTTCTTAAATCATAAGACGCAAATTTCATTTTTTCCAACTTCAAGTTTCGAGTGTTGACATTTTGTTTCCAGTAAGGGTACGCCTATTATTCTTCAGTATGTCAAAAATACTATCTCTCTGGATGGATTTGAGAAGTTTAAAACTAATTCCGCTAGTGACTATTTTTTTAGAATTTTTTAAATCATTAGACGCAAATTTCCTTTTTTCCAAATTCTCGTTGTGAGTGCTGACATTTTGTTTCCAGTAAGGCTAGGCCAATTATTTTTCAGTATGTCAAAAATACAATCTCTCTGGATGGATTTGAGAAGTTTGAAACTAATTCTACCTGAGACTAATTTTTTTAGAATTTTTTAAATCATAAGACGCAAATTTCGTTTTTTCCAAATTCAAGTTTCGAGTGTTGACATTTTGTTTCCAGTAAGGGTACGCTAATTTTTTTTCAGTATGTCAAAAATACAATCTCTCAGGATGGATTTGAAAAGTTTGAAGCCAATTCTGCCAGTGAATAATTTTTTAGAATTTTTTAAATCATAAGACGCAAATTTCGTTTTTTTCCAAATTCAAGTTTCGAGTGTTGACATTTTGTTTCCAGTAAGGGTACGCCAATTATTTTTCAGTATGTTAAAAATACAATCTCTCTGGATAGATTTGAGAAGTTTGAAGCTAATTCTGCCAGTGAATAATTTTTCCAGAATTTTTTAAATCTAAGATGCAATTTTCGTTTTTTTTCCAAATTCAAGTTTCGAGTGTTAACATTTGGTTTTCAGCAGGGGTACGTTGATTATTTTCCAGTATGTCGAAAATACAATGTGTTTGGATGAATTTTAGAAGTTTGCAGCTAATTCGGAAAGTGACTAATTTTTTTGGAATTTTTTCAATCGCAAAATGCAAATTTTGTTTTTTTCTAAATTCAAGTTTCGAGTGTTGACATTTTGTTTCCAGTAGGGGAACGTCAATTATTTTCCAGTATGTCAAAAATACAATATGCTCGGATGGATTTGAGAAGTTCTTAGCTAATTCTGTTGGTAACTATTTTTTTAGAATTTTTTAAATCACAAGATGCAAATTTCGTTTTTTTCTAAATTTACGTTTCTAGTGTTAACATTTTGTTTCCGGTAGAGGTACGTCGATTATTTTCTAATATGTCAAAAATACAATATTTCTGGATTGATTTGAGAAGTTTGAAGCTAATTCTGCCAGTGAATATTTTTTCAGAATTTTTTAAATCTAAGATGCAAATTTCGTTTCTTCCAAATTCAAGTTTCGTGTGTTGACATTTTGTTTCCAGACGGTATACGTCGATTATTTTCCAGTTACGCTAGAGTGTGACTTAAAGGTAAACTCTATGAAGGCGTCTGAGGTGATTAACGAGTCGGAAGGGTCGCCGTCATCAGAAGTGATTGGATATTTTGTTACTTCACACGCACAGATGTTAAAGTTTACTTGCTAGCTATTGGTGCCACTGTCCGATTCTCTTCATACATCAGTGGTTTTTTATAAAGGTTACAGATAGCACCTTAGATGCCTTCATAGCGCGGTCAGACTATACGTTAGGAATGTGGCCAGCGCACAATTTTATTTTCCAAAAATGATATTTTAGCAATTTTGGTTTCTGCGCCCCCCCATAAAAATCGCAATAGAAATATAAAAACTTATTCGTTTTCTCTGTTGTCGCTTTGAATTATTTGTGTAACGACAATCATTCACCTGCGACACTTTCGAAATTCGGCCTGTTATCTTTCGCTCGGGCATGTGGGCCGACGTGCTCTCCTTATCAGGTGTTACCTTTTCAAAATTCCTGTTAAATTATTCCACATTTTCGACAGGATCTAATTGCGGCCGGTGCGGGCTGTGCCCCCTCATACACTTTCCTTTCGATCCTCGAATATCACTACCATGATAAAAAAAACGTAACGAATTTAATTTTACGTTTTCTAAAAACATGACCACTGACTACGGCTAACTTCTTATTTTACAGAAACGTTTTAACACGCAAAGCCAATGGAAAATCGCATTTGATTCATTTGGAAATTATAATAATTGCAAAAGCGCTCGTAAAAATTAAGCCACATCTAATTTACCCAAATTTATTCACTCGAACCAATTTACCACCGCCTTTATCGCGCCCACCATGGGAACGTGTGATAACAGACGTCGATAAAGGATGAAAATCGGCACTTAAAATATCACAATTGCCGCCAGTTGATTTTTTTTACAGTAAACAATTCTAGTAGAGTAATTAAAAACAAAAACTTTTTCGTTATCTACAACATGAGTCTTAAAAAGAGTACAAAATAATAGCAAATTTTAATATACCACAATATCGAATGTACTTCCCTCCCTAGAGAGGAAAGTAATCATTTCCCTCCCTCGGGTGAGAAATGTTATTTCGACAGCTGAGAACTCGAATTTCTCTATGAAAAAAAAAATAAATAATGCATATCTTCTTGTATGAAATTAATAAATCTATGGGTGTTTGATTTTATGATAGGAATTTCTTGGGCACATTTAATCCGGATTTGGGTGACTAATCGGCGTCCAAGTTCTTTCCGTTTCACCGTTCAACCGGACTGGCGACGACGACGACGTCAGAAAATAGAATGTCGATCCGTATAAGGAGATCGCCTAATTGCTCGCACGATAACAAATAAAGGCCACAGCCGGAGTGTCCACTCCAAAACGCTTTTATGGTCAAATGTGCCAATGGTCACCACAAAAAAAAAACTCAACAACAACAAGCAGAGGTACAAAACAAAAGCGCGGATAAGTGTTTCGAATTGCAGAATGTTAACTTGGCAACTGTCTATCGACCTCGTGGTGCATCTACTTTGTAGCACTTACAGAGTGGCGATAAAGTTTGCAAAATTCATAATTGCTCTATTAAATGCTTCTAAAAAAAAATTGCTCGGACAGGTCGATTTTTGTTCATTATTGCGCTCAAAAATATTGTAATGTGTGACGTCATTTTTTTAAATGGAAGTTCGTTCGCAAGCGACTCGTTTGACAAACTTGCGCTCAAGTTATTTTTTAATTCAACATGTCCAGGCTGTTTACAACAATCCCTTGGAGAAAGCTACTTGAATTTATGGATAAAACAGAGCTGCTTATCTTTAGAGGGGCATATCCAGAACTAGCACGCATTTTCTTTTCGTAACAATATTTCCATAACTACCTTGCAATTGGCCCCGTGAATAGTTCCGAAGAAAAATCCAAGAAAACCGAAGGTAACAATTTTTTTTACCAGAAAGTTGACCTTGAAAAATACACCAAACACTAAATCTATGCGAGATAAGATCGTTCCGTTCGAGATCGAGAAAAGAAATATTTCTGCACTCATTGTACAATTATTTTAAGCGAAGATTTACCTTCAAACGTTTCGAATCGTTTAATTAAGATTGTTGGCGACTGAATCCATCGCAGTTAACAGTACCTCATAAAGTGTTTACATGAAGGGCCCTTGTGAGCGAAACCACTCACCAAGGTATTTTATAGGCGGTAGAATTTAAACAATTCTTCGGCTGTTTCCGCACCTGTGCTTTTACGTTGACATTTTTCCACCGTTTAGTTTCCGATACGCTTATGTCAGGGTCCGTTTAATTTTCAAATTAACTGCTGTCTTCAGCATGCAGTGGGACAAAAACACGAGTCCATTGCCCAACAGCGATAATTGATTGCGGTCATTTCCCATTCATTTATAAACGCTGTTTTAATATACCGGTCCGGTGTCATACGAGCGTTTCCAATTTTTCTTATGTATTTTATGTCACGCATGGAGATTTTAACGTGGCGCCGTTAATCATCGCCGTTCACACGAGATTCCACAAATACTGTCTTGCCGTGCACAAGCCAACTCGCATCGTCGCTCATAGTGCGTTTTCACACGCGAACCTCATAGAAAAAAAAAGCGCACTTGCTAATGTATTTTCTCATAAATTATCGTGCAACACTTTTCATCTACTATTCCTTAAGCAAATTGCCTTAAGTTTGACAGTTGGAAGATGTATAGGTTGGTTTAGCTGCCAAATAAGAGTACTCTGTTGTAACGATTACATCCCTACTATTGTTAAGTTGTACGGTGATAACGGGTGAAGATCCATTAATAAACAACAGATTTATCATTTGCCATCGAAGCAATTGCCATGCTTTAGGTGGAAAGAAAACGCCAACGATCCAAACATTTCAACCTCTGGTCAATTGCCTGTTGAGATCGTGTCTCAATAAATGTATTGTCTATCTCACGAACATTTTAATCAATGATGAACAAAATATTAAAAAAAAATATTGACAAAATTGCTTCAAAAGTTCGAGATCCATTAAAAACAATGCATATTTAGTTTTTCATAAAAACAATTTCCATAGCCTACGTGACAACTAAACGGCAATACTCCAATCTCGACTTAGGAAATGAAAATTGCATTTAACGATTCGAAAAATTGTAAAATATTAATTAACCAAAGCATTTGCTTTAAAAGCTCAAAATCTTTGAAGATACAATGCACCTATGATTTTCTATCGAAACAATTGTTATATCTCACGTGCAAACAAGTCGGCAATGCTCCAAACTTGAATTGTCGAAACGAAAATTGCAATTGGCGATTTGAAAAATTGTAAAATATTAATTTACCAAAGAATTTACTGCAAAAGCTCAAGATCTTTGAAAAAACAATGCACTTATGATTTTCCATTAAAAAAATTGTCATATCCTAGGTGGAAACAAGACGGCAACGCTCCAAAATTGAATTGACGAAACGAAAATTGCAATTGGCGATTTGAAAAATTGTAAAATATTAATTAACCAAAGAATTTACTGCAAAAGCTCAAGATCTTTGAAAAAACAATGCACTTATGATTTTCCATTAAAAAATTTGTCATATCCTAGTTGGAAACAAGACGGCAACGCTCCAAAATTGAATTGGAGAAACGAAAATTGCAATTGGCGATTTGAAAAATTGTAAAATATTAATTTACCAAAGAATTTACTGCAAAAGCTCAAGATCTTTGAAAAAACAATGCACTTATGATTTTCCATTAAAAAATTTGTCATATCCTAGGTGGAAACAAGACGGCAACGCTCCAAACTTGAATTGGCGAAACGAAAATTGCAATTGGCGATTTGAAAAATTGTAAAATATTAATTAACCAAAGAATTTACTTCAAAAGCTCAAGATCTTTGAAGAAACAATGCACTTATGATTTTCTATTGAAACAATTGTCATATCCTAGGTGGAAACAAAACGGCAACGCTTTAAATTGAATTGGCAAAACGAAAATTGCATTTAACCACTCGAAAAATTGTAAAAAAATTATTAACCAAAGAATTTGCTTCAAAAGTTCGAGAACTTTGAATTAACAATGTACTTATGATTTCCCGTTAAAACAATTGCCATATCCTAGATGGAAACAAAACGGCAAATTTCCAAACTTGAATTGGCAAAACAAAAAGTGCATTTAACCATTTGAAAAATTGTAAAATATTAATTAACCAAAGCATTTGCTTCAAAAGCTCAAAATCTTTTAAGAAACAATGCACCTATGATTTTCTATTGAAATAATTGTCATATCTCACGTGCAAACAAGTCGGCAACGCTTCAAACTTGAATTGTCGAAACGAAAATTGCAATTGGCGATTTAAAAAATTGTAAAATATTAATTAACCAAAGAGTTCGATGCAAAAGCTCAGGATCTTTGAAAAAACAATGCATTTATGATTTTCCATTAAAATAATTGTCATATCCTAGGTGGAAACAAGACGGCAACGCTCCAAACTTGAATTGGCGAAACGAAAATTGCAATTGGCGATTTGAAAAATTGCAAATAACTAATAAACCAAGAAATTTGCTTTGTAATCTTAAAATTCACAAACAAGCGATGCATTCGTGATTTTCAATAAAAAAAATGGCATAATATAAGTGGAAACAAAACGGCAACGCTTTAAACTGGAACTGCGAAATTGAAAAATGTATTCAACGATTTGAAAAATAGTAAAAAAAATTACTCCGCAAGCTTAAGGTTCATTAATAAATTAATCATTTTCGATTTCCTGCGAAAACAATTGTCGTATACTGGGTGGGAACACATCGAAAACGCTCAAAACTTGAATTGGAAAATCGAAAAATGCACTCCATGATTTGAAAAATTGTAAGAAATTAATTAAGCTGAGTAACTTTCTTCAGAAACTCAAGGTCCACAAACGAATAATCAATTTCCAATTTACCATAAAAACAATTGCAATATCCTAGGTGAAAACAAACCGGAAACGCTTCAATCTCGAACTGAAAAATTTAAAATTGCATTCAAAGATTAAAAAAAAATGTAATAAAAAAAATTGTCAACGAAATTTCTTCAAGACCTCGAAATCCATAAACAAAGAATACATTTTTGTTTTCCATAAAAACAATTGCCGTATCCTACGTGGAAGCAAGTTACGATTCAGTGACTTCAGTTTCGCGATTCGTAAAAATGATAAAATATTAATTAACCAAATAATTTACTTCAAAAGCTCAAGTTTTATAAATAAACAATGCATTTATTATTTTCTGTTAAAACAATTGCCATATCCTAGGTGAAAACAAAACAACCAACGCTCCAAACTTAGAATTGGCAAAACGCAGATTCCATTTAACGATTTGAAAAATTGTGAAAAAATAATACACCAAGTAATTTGCTTCAAAAGCTTAACATTCATAAATAAACGATGCATTTATTATTTTCAATAAAAACTAATTGACATGTCCTACGTGGAAAGTTTCGCGGCAATGTTTCAAACTTGAACAGGGAAACCGAAAATGGTATTCAACAATTTGAAAAATTGTAAAAAATTAATTGATCAAGGAAATTGCTTCGCAAGTTTAAGATCTATAAAGAGGTAATTAATTTCCGATTTCCTATAAAAAAAACAGTTGCCAAATCCTAAGTGGGAACGATACAGAAACGCTTAACTTGGATTGGGAAAACGAAAAATGCACTCAACGGTTTGAAAAATTGTAAAAAGGAATTAAACTGGGGAATTTTCTTCAGAGGCTCAAGATCCATAAACAAACAATGCATTTATGATTTTCTGTAAAAACAATTGCCACATCCTAAGTGGGAACGTAACAAAAGCGCGCTTAATTTGAATTGGGAAAATGAACGATGTGAAAATTGCAAAAATGAGTTAAATAGGAGAATTTCCTTCAGAGCCTCAAGATCTATAAACAAACAATGCATTTGTGTTTTTCTGCAAAAACTATTGTGGCAAAAACTAAGTGGGAACGAGACAAAGGCGCTTAATTTGAATTGGGAGAATGTATAATGCACTCAATTGATTTGAAAAATTGTAAAACATGAATTAAAATTAGGAATTTTCTTCGGAGGCTCAAGATTCATAAACAAACAATGCATTTGTGATTTTCTACCAAAACAATTGTCACATCTTAAGTGTGAACGAAACAAAGGCACTTAATTTGAATTGGGAAAATGTATAATGCACTCAACGATTTGAAAAATTGTAAAACATGAATTAAACGTAGGAATTTTCTTCCGAGGCTCAAGATCCGTAAACAAACAATGCATTTATGATTTTCTGAAAAAACAATTGTCACAACCTAAGTGGGAACAAAAAAAGGCGCTTAATTTGAATTGGGAAAATGAATATTGCACTCAATTGATTTGAAAAATTGTAAAACATGAATTAAACTTAGGAATTTTCTTCGAAGGCTCGAGATCCGTAAACAAACAATGCATTTGTGATTTTCTGTAACAACAATTGCCACATCCTAAATGGGAACAAAAAAAGGCGCTTAATTTGAATTGGGAAAAATGTATAATGCACTCAATTGATTTGAAAAATTGTAAAAATGAATTAAACGGAGAAATTTTCTTCAGAGGCTCAAGATTCATAAACAAACAATGCATTTATGATTCTCTGTAAAAATAATTGCTGTATCCTAGGTGGAAACAAAACAGCAACTCTCCAAATAGCTAAAACGAAAATTGCATTTAACGATTTTAAAAATTGCAAAAAAACTAATAAACCGAAAAATTTGCGCCAAAGGCTTAAGATTCAAACGAACGATACATTTATGATTTCCAATCAAAACAATCAAAGCAATTGACATAATTTACTGGCCATTCAACCTTACCACTTGGATGTCAGAAAGAAAAACGAACCTAAAGACAATCCGATTCTGACTACCGCAAATACAGGTGTTGAAAAGAAAAGGAAGAAATAAGTTAGCGTTTTTGGTTTCTTCAAAAACTCCTGTGGCATGTGCTTCGGCTGGTTTCATTACTGAAATAGTTCTTGACACACCTAAAGTATCACCAGAAAATCTAGAGTCGTTGTCTTGTCCTGTAGAGGAGCAGGAACAAGTAGATGGCACATTATCTTCTTCATCATTGTATTTGCATGTATTTTACAGTAATTCTAGATTACAAGTTGTTAATTTTCCCTGTAATAAAGTTATTTTTCATCTGCTGGGCAATAAAATTAATTATTATTATTATTATCATTGATAATAAAAAAAACCTGGAGTTGAAGGAGAACCTTCAAGTGCCTTTTCTTGTACTGGCCGATCCAGGGCCATGCCGGGCAATAAAATGTATTATTATTATCATTGATAATAAAAAAAAAACCTGAAGAAGAGCATGGTGTTGAAGGAGAACCTTCAAGTTCCTTTCTTGTACTGGCCGATCCAGGGATATGGCGGGCAATAAAATTTAGTATTATTATTATCATTGGAAAACCCTGGAGAAGACCATGGTGTTAAAGGAGAACCTTCAAGTTCCTCCTCCTTTTTGTACAGACCGATCCAGGGACATGGCCTGTTATAATTGCTTCTTTACTTGTTCAGTATTTACTGAAGAGAACTCCGTAATATTAGCTTCTCTTCAGATGAAACCGGTAGAAAATTTTCATCAAAACATTTTGATGATACTTCAGAAAATGGTTTACTCTTCCAAATTAAATATGGCATTTTGCTTTTGCTTTTTTCAGCAAAAATGTTATTAAGTTGACCAGTGGTGGTTATTCAGATTGTCGACATGGAAGAATGTTTTTTTGGGCAACATGAAAACAGTGCATGACATATTCAAGGCTGAAGGATTTTGGATTAATATCGAGAAAGAGGGAGAAAGAGATATTTACGAGAAATGAGATTTATCGATAATAATTGATGAATTTGCGCCTACAAACGGAAGAGGAATAAATTTGGGGCTAATAATGATATTTATACACTATTAAGCACAGTGCACACTTATGAAGGTGTATGTAATTACTTTCTCCGTTACGAAGTACGAGAAAGTATTGTGATTGTGATTTTTTTTTCAAAAATTTTGTGTCTGTGCGCGCTGTATCTCAAAAACTAATAGATCAATTGATATAAAACTTTGAACATAAGTTTTATTTGATAATCCGAAGAACTGAAAAGCTTTTGATAAAATTTCGTACACCGAAAGTGGGTGTTTACCTTAGCTGTTTTTTGTTTTTTGCCAATATTTTCTTAAATATGAAAAATATGACAAAAACATTTAAACAAACATTGAAGACAACAAAGAAATGAACATCTTTTGCTTGAAAACATTTTTCATAAAATCATTTTTATTCGAGAAAAAAATTTATATATTTTTTTTTTAATTTTTGGTTTATAATATTATAAAACGATAATAGTTACAGCAAATTTATGTTAATAATAATTGTAGAGAATGCTAAAATGAACAACTTATAAAGAGTAAGTTTTTAGTTTTTGAGTAAACCGAGTTTTTGAATTTGAAGTATACTTTTTCCATCTTTCATAATTTTGACGTTTCAAACGTCAGTTTCATCCGAATTTACGCAACGCTCGTACATTTAAAATATGATTTCAATAAACCATGAAAACGTAAATATAAATGATCAAGTCGGAGAAAGTAACATGATGGCCACATCACCATTTTCTTCGATTTATATTAACCCTTAGGGAACGATTGCCGCCATATTCGCTACAACAAAAAATATTACCACAAGATCGAATGTCGCCGTATTCGCGACATTTGAATTATTTTCGTAAGATCGAATAATTCTACAGCGAGTGCATGATGTAAACTTTAAGTTCCTGGCGCATCCACCATAAGATAAATGCATAAATGAGCTCATCTTAGTTGTTTGTAATGTGGTGCATGCTACTACTATAAACTAGCTCATTCGCTAAGGGTTACTAGTTTTCTAATGAGCAATGAATATATTTAAAAAAATAGAATCCAAACTCTTGCGTAAATACTCATAATAAATCTTAAATTTCAGGCTAAATCCTCAGTCAATTCAAAAAGAACCAGAAAAATACCGTAACTTTCAATGAAGGAAATACTTGAATGCAAACTTTTTCAATTAACAACTATATAAATTTAATTATCGAGGGCTGCGATATGAAAGTTGGCCTACAACTTATTGAAGTGAATATAAAGCCATTTGCAAAAGGCATGCAACAAATATTATACGAAATTCGCGCATATTTTCGTTAATTTTTCAGGGTTTGTTAAAGTTTTAAGGGATAAATGGAGTGGAAAGTTCAGAATTTGACGGATGGCGGCGGCGAAAACAAGAGCTTTCACCGTTCGCGTTGTTCATCCGCGTATTCATCCCACATACAGCTTTAAAGAAGATGTACCCGGGGCCCGTTCATTCATGCCGCTCTCTCATGCATATGTATTACCCGGACATGGCCCCAACTACTACAAACACACACACATGAAGATCATAATGTATTCACACACTAATGCGCGATATTGATTTCATTATGGTAATCCGAGGATCGTTATCTTCGGACCTCCACCCTGGACAGAGGAGGACGTCGCGATCCTCTTCTCTTCCGAACATGTGCCGTTAGGTGCGCGATCTTCTTTTCCATTCATCCCATCCATTCATCCCAAACATAATAACGCCTAATAAATATTTATATATTTACAAATCGTTCATTACGGATTAATGTTGCCTCCGACCACTCCGCGGACACGAAAACGAATGAACGAGTGAATCGTGCATCTAGATAAAGGCCAAACACACAAATACTCTGCATATCTACATGACCATTAATCAACGCTGAAATGATCAAGTGTATCATTATTTCAATTATGTAGACAATACTAAATATATATTTCTACTTACACCGTGCTTGGCAATAATGTAATTAATCCACTGTTTTTCTGCGTCCATCTTCATTCGAGGTGCGGTTAATTACTGGCAACACTCGTCTCAATTAACAATTTATATACGAATAGAGTTTTTTTGAGACAACCCAGGTAAAAAAAAATGGTGATGTGTCCATCATGTTACTTTCTCCGGCTTGATAGTAACATTAATATTTACGCTTTCGTGGTTTATTTTTAATTAAAATCATATTTTAAATGTACGTCTAGAGGATGACACTGACGTTTAAAACGTCAAAATTATTAAAGATGGAAAAATTATACTTCAAATTCAAAAACTCAGTTTACTCAAAAACTAAAGGGCTTTCGAAAAAATTTTATTCTTTATAAGTTGTTCATTTCAGCATTCTCTACAATTATTATTAACATAAATTTGCTGTAACTATTATCGTTTTATAATTATAAACCAAAAATTAAAAAAATAATAATACATTTTTTTCTCGAATAAAAATGATTTTATGAAAAATGTTTTCAAGCAAAAGATGTTCATTTCTTTGTTGTGATATTTTTCATATTTAAGAAAATATTAGCAAAAAACAAAAAACAGTTAAGGTAAACGCCCACTTCCGGTGTACGAAATTTTACCAAAAGCTTTTCAGCTCTTCAGATTATCAAATAAGATGGATATGCAAAGTTTCATATCAATTGCTCTATTAGTTTTTAAGATACAGCGCGCACAGACAGACACACACACCACAGACACAACGCAGCCACACACACACACACAGACACAATTTTTGTTTTCTAGAAATTGTTGAAATGGCATCCAGGGACCCCAAAACGGATATTTCCGTAAAAAAAAATTTTGAAAAAAAATCACAATCACAATACTTTCTCGTACTTCGTAACGGAGAAAGTAAAAAAGTAGTCCCTCTAATTTTTTCCGATACTGCATATATATGTTATGTGTGGTTTATATACCCTACTGGCATAAAATAAATTGTAAGATCCATAATATATTCGCAATCATGAAAATAGATTTTGAATTAAACAGCAATTTTTTCACGACTCAAATTTTCTCTTTATCTTATTAACAAAAGGAAAGTAAAATGAGTTTGCATATCCCAAAATTGCATTTAAAACATTTTATACATTTGGAAATAACACAAATCTCTCGAGGCCGGTGGTCAGCGTGTGTGCATGTGTGTGTGTGTGTTGTGTGTGTGGATGGAGAGTCGCGGGTCGCGAGTGTTAATTCAATTATTTGTAGTCGCAACGGCACGTTAGGACTTTCGCTGGGAATGTATTTTAATAATTCGTAACAGTCTCTGTATGAGGCATATGAGGCATGTGTCATGTGTGATGACTTTATGACCGCAATGCAACACCGCCGTGGCCGTCCCAACAGCGCACATCCAATTATCCACGGTTTTGTTGCCGCTCTCACTCACTAAAAGGGTATCCTCACATTTTGCAAAAATTAAATTACACGCTACACATACATTACTCGAAAGCATGAATGCCAATTTTATACTAGCTCGCTTGTAATATTTATACAACTCGTGTCCACTTCAAATTTGGACAATGGTGGATTGTACCTATGACTACATGATAAATTGATTTTTGTATAATTGAAGGGTGTACAGTGGTACTAATAATTAGGTGAAGTCACACTTAAGTTGTTGGCAGTGCAGTCAAGGGCCAAGTATGAGAAAGCTCTTCTATGAGTGCAAATAAAAGCTCCGTAAATATAATCAGTAGTAGAAACGCCAAAGCGGCGGAATCTATTGCCTGAATGCTGTACTGAACCAAATCACCCGGATTCGCTTTAACATCGACAAGATTCCGCCACTTTGGCGTTTCCACCTTTAACGGTGTTTGGAATACTTATATTCCAATAATAATCTCTGTTTCCCCATCAGCAACTAACTACACTGATGAGACCTGAAAGGTCGAAACCGGTCTGTAGGTGTTCTGATGGGGGAACAATATTTAATGTTTAGAATCAGTAGTATTCAACAACTATAAATAACAATAATTGTATAAACTATAGAATACATGTAAAATATATCTAGAGAAGCGATTTAAATTACTGCATGTGAAAAATATTTTTTTAGATTTTTCAAAAAAAAAAATATGCTGTGACAATGCTGTGATCAATATTTGTTTCAAATGACAACCTATATTTTTGATTTTTGATTTCGGTAACGTTTTTCAATCGGTTTTCAACCATGTACAATTTTGAATAGCTTACATAAGAATAAATACAAGAAAAACGGTCTGGAATTAAAAAGGTAAAGATAAATAAAATTAACAAACCTATGTAACCTATTCAAAATTTTGTATGGTTGAAAACCGATTAAAAAACTCCACCGAAATCAAAAGTAAAAAATGTAGGTTGTCAATTAAATAAAATATTGATGACGTCAAATGGACAAAATCTAAAAAAAATATTTTTCATATGCGCAGTAACAAAAATGAATAAAATAATCGTTTTTTTTTAAATCGTCGATTCTGATTCGACACTCAATTCTGCGTACAACAAATATTATTTCACATTTTTCCGATTAGTAGAAGTGATCGAAATTTGTAAGCAAAGTGGACGACTATTTTAACGTTTTTTGACTCACCTGAAAAAAATATTTTTAAGTTTCGGTACACTTTTCTTCAAAACTATGAAAACAATCAACATTTTTAATCGGTTTTCCTGTATATTATATAATTTTTCCCTGTAATTGGAATACTCTGTTGGGAAATAAATTTATTATTATTATTATTATTATTATTATGTTTTAAAGGTGGTATCGATACCTGCCAGTATCGCTGAGAATATTTTCATATGTTTAGCCCCGAATTTTAAAAAAATTAAAAGAACTCGAAAAATGTTCATGCTTTTTTCATGTCATAATACTGAACCCGATTAATATTTTTTTAACTCCTCAACCATAAATACCTATTTTAGAGGTAAGAACATGTGTGCAAAATTTCAGAGAAATTGGTCAAGTAGTTTTCTAGAAAAGGGTACCTAAAAATCATGTTTTTTTTTAATGGAAAACGGCTGAGGAAGTGACCGCTTTACTCCTCAACTTTATTAACTTGAAGTAACTATAGTTTCGACAATTTCAGCTTCAAACTGTAGTTTGAAAATAACATGCTGAAATTGTCGAAACTATACTCCAACTTACTCGAAGGTAATAAAGTAATACCAACAAAGTTATTCATTTTATTTGAATTAGAAAATTTAGTACCGGCCTAATTACGAAAATTCAAATCACGTGTGTATTTGTTTCCAGTTGGGGTATATCGATTGTTTTTCGGTATGTCAAAAACACGTTTGGATAGTTTAAAGCAAGTTCTGCATTTTTATTTTTTTGAATTTCGTTTAATTAAATTCAAGTATTGTTGATAGTTGATTTCCGGCACTGTTACATCTATTATTTTCTAGTCTCTTCAAAAATCGGATTATTTTTGAATGGGTTTAGTGAATTCTGCGAGTAAATATTTTTTTTAAGAATTTAACAATTTTTCAAATCATAAGATGAAAATTTCGTTTTATCTAAATTCAAGTTTCAAGTGTTGCCATTTTGTTTCCAGTGGAGTTTCTAGTGGGGCTATGTCGAAAATTTTCTAGAATGTCAAAAATACAATGTATCTGGATAGATCTGGGAAGTTTGAAGCTAATTCTGGCAGTGACTAATTTTTTTAGAATTTCTTAAACCCTAAGATGCAAATTTCGTTTTCTCTACATTTAAGTTTCGAGTGTTGCCATTTTGTTTCCAGTGGAGCTATGTCGATTATTTTCTAGAATGTCAAAAATATAATGTATCTGAATGAATCTGAGAAGTTTGAAACTAATTCTGGCAGTGACTAATTTTTTTAGAACTTTTTAAACCCTAAGATGCATTTAATTATCTCTAAATTCAAGTTTGGAGTGTTGCTATTTTGTTTCCAGTGGAGCTATGTCGATTATTTTCTAGAATGTTAAAAATACAATGTATCTGGATGGATCTGAGAAGTTTGAAGCTAATTCTGGCAGTGACTAATTTTTTTGGAATTTTTTAAACCCTAAGATGCAAATTTCATTTTCTCTAAATTCAAGTTTCGAATGTTGCCATTTTGTTTCTGGTGGGGCTATGTCGATAATTTTCTAGAAAGTCAAAAATACAATGTACCTAAATGGATCTGAGAAGTTTGAAGCTAATTCTGGCAGTGACTAATTTTTTTAGAATTTTTTAAACCCTAAGATACAAATTTCATTTTTTCTAAGTTCAAGTTTCGAGTGTTGCCATTTTGTTTCCAGTGGAGCTATGTCGATTATTTTCTAGAATGTCAAAAATATATTGTATCTGGATGAATCTGAGAAGTTTGAAGCTAATTCTGGCAATGACTAATTTTTTTAGAATTTCTTAAACCCTAAGATGCAAATTCCGTTTTCTCTAAATTCAAGTTTCGAGTGTTGCCATTTTGTTTCCGGTGGGGATATGTCGATAATTTTCTAGAATGTCAAAAATACAATGTGTCTGGATGGATTTGGGAAGTTTGAAGCTAATTCTGGCAGTGACTAATTTTTTTAGAATTTTTTAAACCACAAGATGCAAATTTCGTTTTCTCTAAATTTAAGTTTCGAGTATTGCCATTTTGTTTCCAGCGGGGCTATGTCGATTATTTTCTAGAATGTAAAAAATACAATGTATCTGGATGGATCTGAGAAGTTTGAAGCTAATTCTGGCAGTGACTAATTTTTTTAGAATTTTTCAAACCGTAAGATGCAAATTTCGTTTTCTCTAAATTGAAGTTTCGAGTGTTGCCATTTTGTTTCCAGTGGAGCTATGTCGATTATTTTCTAGAATGTCAAAAATACAATGTATCTGGATGGATATGAGAAGTTTGAAGCTAATTCCGGCAGTGACTAATTTTTTTGGAATTTTTTAAACCCTAAGATACAAATTTCATTTTCTCTAAATTCAAGTTTCGAGTGTATCCAATTTGTTTCCAGTGGAGCTATGTCGATTATTTTCTAGTATGTCAAAAATATAATGTATTTGAATGGATTTGAGAAGTTAAAAAGCTAATTCTGATAGTGACTATTTTTTTCGATTTTTTTAAATTATAAGATGCAAATTTCGTTTTTTTTCAAATTCCTGTGTTGACATTTTATTTCCAGTGCGAGTATGTCGATTATTTTCTGGTATATGGCTGGATGAATTTGGGAAATTTGAAGCCACTTCCGCTAGCGATTAATTTTTCAGAATATTTTAAATCAAAAGATTCAATTTTGTTCTAAATTCAAGTTTCGAGTGTTGACAATTTGTTTCCAGTAGGGATATGTCGATTATTTTCTAGTATGTCAAAAATACAACATATATGGATAGATTTGAGAAGTTTAAAGCTAATTCTGCTAGTGACTCATTTGTTAGAATTTTTTAAATTATAAGATGCAAATTTCGGTTTTTCTTAAATTCAAGTTTCCAGTGTTGACATTATGGTTACAGTGGATATATGTCGATTATTTTCTAGTATGTTAAAAATACAATATGTCTGGATGGATTTGAGAAGTTTGAAGTTATTTCTGCTAGTGACTAATTTTTTCAGAATTTTCTAAATCATAAAATTCAAATTTCGTTTTTTCTAAATTCAAGTTTCGAGTGTTGACAATTTGTTTCCAGTGAGAGTACGTCGATTATTTTCTAGTATGTCAAAAATACAACATATCTGGGTGGATTTGAGAAGTTTGAAGCTAATTCTGCTAGTGACAATTTTTTTAGAATTTTTTAAATCATAAGATGCAAAAATCTTTTTTTTTTTAATTCAAGTTTCCAGTATTGACATATTGTTTCCAGTGGGAATATGTCGATTATTTTTTAGTATGTTAAAAATACAACATGTCTGGATGAATTTGAGAAGTTTGAAGTTACTTCTGCTACTGACTGATTTTTTAGAATTTTTTAAATCATGAGATGCAAATTCCTTTTTTTTAATTCAAGTTTCGAGTGTTGGCATTTTGTTTCCAGTAAGGGTACGTCGATTATTTTCTAGTATATCAAAAATACAATATGTCTGGATGGATTTGAGAAGTGTAAACCTAATTCTGCTAGTGACTAATTTTTTTAGAATTCTCTAAATCATTGGTTTCATGTTATCATATTCAGTTTCCCGACACATGTTTCGGTCAATGACGACCATTCTCAAAGGAATTACAAAAATTACTAATTAAAGAAGGGTAGGTGTTACAGAATATATATTGTGCAATGCAAATAGTTAAAATTTGATGATTTGTAACATCTGCAAAAGAAAAACGACATTGGTGGTATAATCTACGGAAAGAAGCACAGGAAAAGCTGACATTTGTTGTTAGATTGCTATTGTGTTCAAAACCTAAAAGACACAATGAACTGTTTTTTTTTTAAGCTCCATTACGAGTTTCTTGAATTTCTGAATATGCTTGCAATACCTCGAAGAAAAATAACCAAAGTCGTATACAGAACTAACACGTATGAATATGATTTATTAAACAAAGAAGATGTAAGACATACGAAGGCAATCTTTTTTAATATAAAAGAGTAGGATGCGATTTTTTACACGGTCTCACCTTGTTGCAGCCTTGACCTTTCCGCGGCCCATCTTTTCTCTCTCCTCTTTGACCCAGTGCACCGCGCGGTCAAGCCGTCCGCGCCTAATGGACCCGCCGCTCACATAAATACATTCAAACAGAAGAAAAAAAAATGATACACAAGGAGGAAAAGTAGTTTTACCAACTCCGATCTCCAATAAACCACATCAAAAAAAGCTCGAAAAAATTTCCCCCCGCGCGCGCAAACTTCAATCAATCAAGTGTCCAATTATTGTATAACCGAGTGGTCTTAAGTGCTCATTCACGAACTGGCTACTGGAATACGGCTCTGGGAATATAATTAAATTAGATAAATAGTCTACGACCTCGCCATCCGTGATATATACATAGATTAATGTCCAGCACTCGAAAATTCTGTGTGTGTGCACTCGCTATTTGCTGCCACATTACACTAAACGTTAAATAATTGATGATCTGTGCATTTAATTAATAACGCAGTTCATTGAGTTATAATAACACATCATCATCATTACCACATTAGCAACATATCATTGGGAATCAGGCGAAGACACGCGAACTCGTACAGATACGGCAATCACATTTAAATTCAAGTTTTGTTACAAAGTGAATTTAATAAATATTTCTGTCACGCATATAATTATAAATAACAATCAAAATGATTATTTCTAACTTCCAATCATTGATTTGATAAAATTTGGTAATTTCTTCTTTATTTGTGGTCGTCTTTTTCTAAGTAAATTTAACAACTACATTATGGAGATTATTTCCGTCACGCATTATTATAAATTACAATAAAATTATTATTTATAATTTTCAATCAAAAATTTGATAAAAATGTTTGTGGACGTCCAATGTCTGCTAACGTGCTCCTTATTTTTCCCAGTAGCGGCTCGTGAGACATATTGATGGTAGAGCCACAATATAACATACAATATACCCCCTCCTCTCCTTTTTACTTTCTCCGTTACGAAGTACGAGAAAGTATTGTGATCGTGATTTTTTTTTCAAAATTTTTTTTTACGGAAATATCCGTTTTGGGGTCCCTAGATGCCATTTCAACAATTTCTGGAAAAAAATTTTTTGTGTCTGTGTGTGTGTGTGTGTGTCTGTGTGTGTGTGTGTGTGTGTGTGTGTGTGTGTCTGTCTGTGTGCGCTGTATCTCAAAAACCAATAGAGCAATTGATATGAAATTTTGAACATAAGTCTTATTTGATAATCCGAAGAACTGAAAAGCTTTTGGTAAAATTTCGTACACCGGAAGTGGGTGTTTACCTTAACTGTTTTTTGTTTTTTGCCAATATTTTCTTAAATATAAAAAATATCACAAAAACATTTAAACAAACACTGAAGACAACAAAAAAATGAACATCTTTTACTTGAAAATATATTTCCTAAAATCATTGCTATTCGAGAAAAAAATTAATTAATTTTTTTTAATTTTTGGTTTATAATTATGAAACGATAATAGTTACAGCAATTTTATGTGAATAATAATTGTAGAGAATGCCAAAATGAACAACTTCTAAAGAATAAGTTTTTTTCGAAATCTTGTTAGTTTTCGAGTAAACCTAGTTTTTGAATTTGAAGTATAATTTTTCCATCTTTCATAATTTTGACGTTTTAAACGTCAGTTTCATCCGAGTCTAGAAAACGCTCGATGTACATTTAAAATATGATTTCAATTGAAAATAAACCCATGAAAACGTAAATATAAAGTCGGAGAAAGTAACATGATGGCCACATCACCATTTTTTGAAGAAAGAAATAACGATTTATTTTCCAAGACCAAAATAACTGATGAAAAAGTGTTTAAAGAATGAATTAAAAATTATTGCTGAGCTTGAAACTACTACAGGTAGTGCCATGGTTCCTTGGCTCTGTATAAAGAGCCGCCCCTGATTTTCCCCATTAAATTTTACAATGTAACGATTTGTAGATCCGAAGATTCACACATTAATTACAACAAAGTTTAGTTCTACGCTTGCCTGGAAAACTTTCTCGAAGCCCGCCGAATGCGTTGAAGATGAGCAAAGCGAGAATTGACTGCAAGCTCTAATTACATTCTGTGACAATGATGGAGGAATACTCAAAACTGTTGCCTTGGGTATTCAGTACTGCAGACCAGTGTGTAACAA
The DNA here is from genome assembly GCA_910593695.2 of Ocypus olens. Taxonomy (NCBI): domain Eukaryota; kingdom Metazoa; phylum Arthropoda; class Insecta; order Coleoptera; family Staphylinidae; genus Ocypus; species Ocypus olens. Next base: position 53,936,208 of record OU343056.1, read on the forward strand.
AAAGGCGAGTGATAAATAAAAAAGAACACCTTCAGCAACGATTAAAATACGTAACCGAGAAACAAACCGAAACATTCGATCGACTGTGTGAAGATATTGTTGAGTGTGTTTTTAAGAATGAACTGAATTGTTCTTTACTTAGAACCTTTGAGTTCTTTGGTGTGTGTGTGAGAGAGAGAGAGAGAGAAAGAGATGCAATACATTGAGACCCTTTTATAATTGACCTCAACAGGCAATTCACCAGAGGTCTTTTAGATTTTTTTTGATGATTCTTCCAATATGACAATTATGAGTTGTGATTACACGTAGTGTGTTTATTCTTCAAGTTCACGGTCAGCGATACATCCAACTGGCTAGTCTGTTAGTTTCATACGCTGAATTAGATTCTTGTTTTCTCGACGAGTCGCCTCGATTGCGCCGTTTCGTTTCGTTCCAAGCAGCCCGCCATGGTCTAAATATTTCATGGTTCCGTGGCGGCGAGTTCCCGCCGAGCTTTATGGAGGCATAAAACTGGCCGATAACGCAGACACTACTTTGCGGAATTACACCTTAGTGGATCAACACTATTCATAAAATTTAAAAGTTTCTAACTTTCTTACTGAACAATAAAGATAGGGATCTTATACGGTTCGAATTATTATTAGAGAACAAATAAAAATGGTCTCTTTCTTTTTTTTTATAGGATACAGCTCATAAACCGAGCGAAATATAATTCTTCACCGCGAAATCATTTATCTAGAAAAATTTTAAAATTATTAATTAAAGGTGGGCGAAATGGCTCTTTTTTGTGATCGACTCACGAAAAAAAATCGACCGCAATGAATCGACTTATGACTCTTAATAAGTAGTAAAAATCGACTAACAATGACTCACTGGGCGTCATCAGCACACTGCGTCCATTTATGCACTAGATGGCTCTGCGATCAAATGTTGCGCACTTGCGACATAACTAATTGTTAAATACCACATTGAGATAGCTCGCAGGTACCATTGTTTTTTTTTTTTTAATTACCCCGCATAATATTTCTAGATTTATATTTGCACACGAGTGGATATTTCGTGGAAATCCCAAACGCGAACGAAACATCCGCACAAAAAACGAAACAATCCCTAGACGACCGACCGCCAGAATCGGTCGATCGGAATGCGCGATTCCGAATTAAAATTCAAACGCACGGCAATTGTCTGGGAATGGCCAGGCTAGGGCCCCCTCACTTAAGGGCACAATTATATTTTATTTTTCGTACGGACAATGCAAAAATTAGCATCTCGCGCACATGAAAAATCCCATTTAACTTGTCACTTGTCAATCACGCGCGCACAGACAATGCGGATTCATAATTTTCTAGCGGATTCCGTGTCTGTGTAATTGAAGTGGGCACCATTATAATAATGAGGAGATCACCCAGGGCTACCGAGATTAATTATAAATGTATGCGTTTTTCTCTCGTTTCATAGAAATTAGAATTTCTAGCGCGCAATTTCGGCGTTCGAAATCCGAACCGGGCCCCACTTTACATTTCTGATCGCTCCTTAACCAGACCCAATTTTCGTAAAATTGCGGCGCAATGTTAATGCCGGTCAATTATCGGGAAGCAAGTGAATAATTTTTGGAACAATGGAAGCACGAATCCGAATATTAATTCACTTATTATGTGTAATTTTTGCGGGACGAATTCCGATGCAAATGCCGCGTTTAGGATTTGTTGTTGTCGTTTGCGGAATGCAAAATTTAGAATTTTTGCATATTTTAAATGCTCTGGAAGAATATTTGGGTTCTTGACATGCGAGCTTGCCATTATAACGTGCACGGGTTTATCCTTTTGCGACGTGTTATTATCTGAAATTTTGACCAATTGGTGATTATTAGGAACCATTATTTGATACACGATTCAAAAAATAATGAAGAAATCATCTGGAAAAATTGAAGCCTTTACATGGTGGTAAAAGTCTACAATTGACTAAGAATTGTAGACTTTTGTCACACCGTCTCAACATGACAACTCCAGTATTGCTCTCCCGTACGAATTACTGTTTGTTGGTTTTTTTTCTTAATTTTCTTCTTACGGACATCTTTACAATTCGTTTTATGTTGGGTCTCAAATTCATGACGGTTCTTAATGACGGTAAAAAGTATTTAGAGTAATTATTTTCCCGAAAACAAAATTTTTCACCAACCGAAAATTAACATGTGGCCTTATGGGAAGCGAATACCGAGTCCCTGCAGATTGACGCTATCGGACACAGTCTAATTTGAATGGACAAATCTTGGTTCGTGTATACGGCAGATAGTTATGAATGGAAACATAGGATTCTAGAAGAATGTAGCTACAAACTCATGCAATACCATCCATATCTGTTTTGTGCGATGGCGCCAAAAAAATCCCAAAATCGACTAAAATTTCTGGCCAACTTACGAGTGCCCATTTAGAGAGCGCGAAACGAGAAAACTGCAAGCACGATTTGACTAAAAATCTAACCACGTATTCTCCATTCTTTTGCGAACATTTTGATGTACATTACAAGTCATTCGGCGATTTCAATATTTTCGCCAATTTTTCCATTAGAAAGAAAAAGGGAAAATGTTGGGAAAAATCTGAAAAAATTCATGACTATTCTTAATGACGGTAAAAAGTATTTACAGTAATTATTTTCCCGAAAAAAAAATTTTTACACCATTTTTCACCAACCGAAAATTAACATGTGGCCTTACGGGAAGATAATACCGAGATCCTGCAGATCGAAGCTAACGCACACCAGCTGGTTCGAACGAACGAATTTCGGATTGTGGACATGGTAGATGGTTGGAAATGGAATTAGTGGATTCTGGAAGAATGTAGCTATACATTTATGACATATCATGCAGATCCATCTTATGAGATCGCGCCAAGAAAAAACTCAAAATCAACTGAAATTTCCGGCCAACTTTCGAGTGCCTTCTATAACTGCGCGCAGCAAGAAAACTACAAGTACAATTGGGCTGAAAATTTAACCACTTATTCCATGTTCTTTTGTAAACATTTTGATATATGTTACAAGTCATTTGGCCATTTCGTGATTTTTACCGTATTCTATTAGTCAGAAAAGTATGAAAAATATTGGGTCTCATAAAAATTTGAAAAAATTCATGACGCTTCTTAATGTCTAGAAAATGCGTGTGGAGTAATTATTTTCCCGGAAAAAAAATCTTCCACCATTTTTCACCTACTAAAAATTAACATAGCACCTTACGGGAAGCGAATACCGGGACTCTGCAGGTTGACGCTATCGGACACAGTCTAATTTGAATGGACAAATCTTGGTTCGTGTATACGGCAGATAGTTATGAATGGAAACATATGATTCTAGAAGAATGTAGCTACAAACTCATGTAATACCATCCATATCCGTTTTGTGAGACGGCGCCAAAAAAATCCCAAAATCGACTAAAATTTCTGGCCAACTTACGAGTGCCAATTTAGAGAGCGCGAAACGAGAAAACTGCAAGCACGATTTGGCTAAAAATCTAACCACGTATTCTCCATTCTTTAGTGAACATTTTGATGAACATTACAAGTCATTTAGCGATTTCAATATTTTCGCCAATTTTTCCATTAAGAAAAAAAGGGAAAATGTTGGGTCTTAGAAAAATCCGAAAAAATTCATGACGGTTCTTAATGACGGTAAAAAGTATTTAGAGTAATTATTTTCCCGAAAAAAAAAATCTTCCACCATTTTTCACCAACTAAAAATTACCATAGCACCTTATGGGAAGCGAATACCGGGACTCTGCAGGTTGACGCTATCGGACACAGTCTAATTTGAATGGACAAATCTTGGTTCGTGTATACGGCAGATAGTTATGAATGGAAACATATGATTCTAGAAGAATGTAGCTACAAACTCATACAATACCATCCATATCCGTTTTGTGAGACGGCGCCAAAAAAATTACAAAATCGACTAAAATTTCTGGCCAACTTACGAGTGCCCATTTAGAGAGCGCGAAACGAGAAAACTGCAAGCACGATTTGGCTAAAAATATAACCACGTATTCTCCATTCTTTTGTGAACATTTTGATGTGCACTACAAGTCATTTGGCAATTTCAATATTTTCGCCAATTTTTCCATTGGGAAAAAAAAGGAAAATGTTGGGTCTTAGAAAAATCTGAAAAAATTCATGACGGTTCTTAATGATGGTAAAAAGTATTTACAGTAATTATTTTCCAGAAAAAAAAATTTTTACACCATTTTTCACCAACCGAAAATTAACATGTGGCCTTACGGGAAGATAATACCGAGATCCTGCAGATCGAAGCTAACGCACACCAGCTGGTTCGAACGAACGAATTTCGGATTGTGGACATGGTAGATGGTTGGAAATGGAATTAGTGGATTCTGGAAGAATGTAGCTATACATTTATGACATATCATGCAGATCCATCTTATGAGATCGCGCCAAAAAGAAACTCAAAATCAACCGAAATTTCCGGCCAACTTTCGAGTGCCCATTATAACTGCGCGCAGCAAGAAAACTACAAGTACAATTGGGCTGAAAATTTAACCACGTATTCCCTGTTCTTTTGTAAACATTTTGATATATGTTACAAGTCATTTGGTCATTTCATGATTTTAACCGTTTTTTCCCATTCTATTAGTCAGAAAAATATGAAAAACATTTGGGTCTCATAAAAATTTGAAAAAATTTATGATGTGGAGCTTTTAACAATCCCATCCATATTACAATTCCAAAAGATTGAATTTGTTCACCAGGATTTTTGTTTCCTATTATGAGAAGGAATCTTATATCTGATTTTTTAAGTGACATATAAATTAGTCTGAGCAATTATTTCATCAGTAATAATTAGTTTGAAAAAATCATATAGATAATTTCTATGGGCAATGGTATTATTAAAAAATGTCAAATGTACATAACTGAATTTTTTAATTATAGCCCAAGTTATTAATTTGTGCCTGCAACTATGAACAATGGCAAACTGTTTGGTTGCAAGTGGATTTTGAATGTTTTCATCATAATTCTCATGAAGTTGTTCATGTATACAGGGAGTGATATCCAACCGAAAAATGCGGCAAATTAAAAAAAAATAAAAAGATTGTGTGTGTGCGAAGAAAAATTTTATTTTCGAAGTGATGACCTTTTTTTTCTCTCTACTTTTTTAGTGGGAAATTTACTTTTCACATCACTGGCTGACTTCCGGAGTCGTCTCCTTTTCACCGACTCTTTTCAGTGAGGCCACTTCGCCCATCTCTACTGGCCACCAATTCTTCATCAAAAAAAAATTACGACCGGAAAGGATTGAAACGTAGAACCCCGAATTAGTTTCCATGGTAAGTAGTTTTTTTTGTTTTATAAAATTGCATTACATTTTTTATCCAAGCAATTATCTTCAACGTCCAACCCAAGAAGCACGTCTATTCCGCACCGTGGTAAGTGATAATATTTTCTAATATTTTTTGTAGAATTTTTTCTTTTATCAAAGCAATTATCTCGCCCACGGAACGAAAAGCAACAAGCTGATTTGTTCACGTATTGACGTCCTGTGTGTAATTGCCTTTTCGCTGATAAGATAAGCACACGTACACGTCTGCTTATGATGCGCTTTAATGCATTTTCGGAATCGACGCAGCCGTAATTCTTTATTTCACTTTTCGTAGTTTGTTTTTTTTTGTACAGCGAATACAAACGATAATAACTACAACAATCACTTTACCAACTACTAAACAATTTCGATAGTATTGTCTATAGACTAATGAAAATCTCGTCGGCTTACAACCAAAATCAGAGAAGTTACAATTCTACAGTTTTGAGATATTGAAGTCTTAAAGTTTAACATTACATCAAAAATCTTCTAGTGCACTTTTATTCTGCACACATACGTATTCGAGTTTTCTATTTATGATACACATATATGGTTTTGTCTGTAGTTAATATAGTAGGTTTTAGGCCCAAAAATGACAAAATTGTATTTATCTGGTTTTGGTTGTAAGTTGAAAGACGAAAATTCGTCTGAAAAAATTCAACGTAACTAAGTGATAAAAGAAAACAATACAACAATGTATTTGGTTGACTTTCTCCAATTTTCTGGGAACCATATTTTGTCAGATGAGCTCGAAAAACTTCTCTTCGGAATTTCAAACAATCAACGTTAGTTCTCTGTTCTTTCGCCAGGTATCTCAGAGTTTAGTGCAAGGCTCTACAGGATCACAAGAACTGTGCACGATTATCATTCCGTGATGTTATTGTAATGCCAGTATTTCTGTCGGTCATATAGTCTTAAGTACCTCGTCTTTCGTCTCTGTTGCCTTTCTGGACATTTTTCAATTTTGTTACTATAGTTCCCGTATATCCATATCCAATTTCTTGTTCACAAGTCTCAAAGAAGACAAGAATCGATCTGAATAATTTTTTTTTTCGAAGCTCTGATAAAAGATTTATTATCACTAAACCATCAACTCGTGTGACGTGGGAAGAAGCTTCTCCATTCAGAATACAATTTTAAGCAATGGGAGACAAAATTTTATTATAAAAAATCTGGGGAACTTTATTTATAAATTGTTTGAATCTTCCTCAATAGTTCAATGGAATTCATTACTTGATAATTGTTTTAGCGTCTTTTCTTAATTTAAATTGTTTTTCAAGCCTGGCCATGTCTGAATGGCTAACGGCTAAGTCAATCCAATCCAATCACCAAAAAAAAATTTTAGTGCGTTTTCTGCTTTTCGTGCTTATTTCACCTTTTTCATGCTTATTATTAATTTTCAAGTGCTTTCTATAGGCGCCCATAATTGAAAAAAAAACGCTTGTAATTCCGGACTCTGGTTATTATCAATCAGCAAGGTCGGCGCGATGGTAATGCAAAACGCTGGTTAGTTAGACAAAGCGCGGGAAAATAATTGCGGCTGCTGCGGTTTAGTACACGCAATATTACTTATATTTAAACTGATAGATGGGAAATCGACGGCGTTTTATGTGCGTCGCCGTGTGTAGTTTCTAATAGAAACGAAGGATGATAAATGCAAACGGGCCGCGATAAAACAATGGGGCAGGCCAATCGCGACCAGGCTACCACTAGCATGTGATAAGGTATCGGGCTACGGTGAAAATGGCCGCCTGTGTCACAAAGCGTGAAATGTTACGCTTGCTTTTGAATAACAATGGCCGTTCGAATAGTGTGCAGACCGAATGACACGTCGCGCATTGTGTTCCGCGGCACCCAAGGATACGGACATTAAGTCTCTCTCGAAAAAAAAAGTAACCGAAGAAGAAGAAAAAGCGAGTGTGGAACAAAAACCGTTTCGGCAGGAAAACGTCCGTTGATAGGTCTATCGCGTAATTACCCGACAAATTCCCGTTTCGTGTAAGTCGAATTGCGATAATTTACGGTGGCTCGTCAGGCATTTTCACTTGTTTTTTTTTTTTTTTTATTCCGCTCTTATCTCAGAGTAACATGCCGTCGCAAATAGCTGAGCGCGATCTGCGCAACGCTTTACGTGTCCGTCCTGCGATCGGGTGTATCTGTTTCCGGAAAGTCGTCTTGCCACTTACCGATAAGCGTGTAACCACCTACGTTTCTTAGATACAGACTTGATAGCTTTCGAGGTACGATATTGGCGAGGACCTACCCCAGCCTGCTTCCGAGTACAATTAGGCCGTGACTTTATCAATGGAGTTGTGACAAAGAGCATTCAGTTTATGAAGAGTACATATGCGCTATTTCAGTATGAGTGTACTTTTGTATTTATTTTACGGTGCAGGTTGATAGTTTTGAAATATCTACAACAAGAGAAATTGAAAATAAATTGTACTCAGCAAATATTTTAATAATACTTAAGCTACTACACCAATATGTCTCTATGACATTGCCAAAATTCAACCCATGGAATGAGTAAAAGAAGCCTCCTGCACATGTCTCTAATAACCACCTTAAATACTCTATCCCACAAAAGGGTCACCAGATGGCGCTTTATTGTTAATTAAGTTATTACCCAGCCAAAAAGTCCGGCCAAGCTCTTCTAATAACACCGAATAAGTAATTAAAATCAAGTGCCTCATGCCATAATAATAATAATAATACTAATAATTTCTTTATTTCCAGTAGAGAATAGCATTAATGGATGAGTCAATACATATTTTATGAATTAAATGCGTTTCAAAGATTCATATATTAACAATTCAATATCCTAAAACTTACAATTACAAACAAATTAAAACATTGCCTTTGCGATAAACCATTTGTGAATAAATGTCCCAAAATGGAACCCTGAAACACACATAAGTTCACCTCATATTTTGGAGAAATGCTTCTGTTAATTTCAACTAGAAATTTACGATTTGTTAAGTACGACATTATAAAAACAAGGAATTTAATTTTAATTAAATGATACGAATTGACGTGTACGCGTTATGTCGAATCGCGATAACTGACCTTCGTAATGGACGCATGCGCTCGAGTTATTTACGTCTTTATGGGAAGATGCAATATCTGAGACTGTAAAAATCTAATAAACATATCTCGTGAATTGCATTTGCAGTGTGGAACAAATTTCCTGCTATGATTCAGCAATAGATCATCAGCATACATCACCTCAATATACTCTGGCAGCGCTATGAAGGCGTCTGAGGTGTTTAACGACGGGTCGGAAGGATCTGAAGTGATTCGATTTTGTTACTTCACACTCACAGATGTTTACAATTTACTTGCTAGCTATTGGTGCCACTATCCGATTCTCTTCATATATCGGTGGTTTTTAAAAGGTTACAGATAGCACCTCAGATGCCTTCATAGCGCGGCCAGACTTTACTTTCACTAATGCTTTGCGGTAAACATTACATTATATTTTCTCTTTTATTTTAAGCTACTTAGTTTTTATATATTTTTTCCCTGTAATAAGATGTAAGATCTGTTGGGAAATAAACATATTATTATTATTATTATTATTATTAAATCATTTGTGAATAAAATAAAAACTAAAGGTCCGAAAATGGACCGCTGACTCATAAGTTTACATTAAATTCTGGAGATATGCTTATGTTCGCTTCGACTACAAATTTACAATTTGTTAAGCATGACATTGTAAAATCAAGAAACCACTGAAAATAACTTATTTTTCGCAACACAAAACAGACGTTTTATCAAAATTCGATTTTATTCGTCATTCCTAAAATATACAACATTTCACCTGATTTGAATCCTCTAAAAAATGCTACATTAGGACGGTCCTACTTCATGAGATCTTTGGCAAAAATTTATTTCTATTTTTTTTGTCCATATTATTTATATCTCGTTTTACTTTTTGTATTTAAAATTCTGTCTTTTTGGGTGTTATCGCAAATAGGGTTTATCTTAGGTAATAGGGTTTGCGTGCACGCAGCAATAGCAACTTCTGAAGTCGAAGAATGATCTCTAAATAAAATTTCACCACTGTAAACAAAGTTTTAAGTGTTTTATTTCGAAATAATATCAAGAGTAAACGCCACCAATATTCGAAAATAATTATCTGTTTCTTCTTACTTTCTCCGTTACGAAGTACGAGAAAGTATTGTGATCGTGATTTTTTTCCAAATTTTTTTTCACGGAAATATCCCTTTTGGGGTCCCTGGATGCCATTTCAACAAATTCTGGAAAAAAAAAATTGTGTCTGTGTGTGTGTGTGTGCGCGCTGTATCTCAAATACTAATAGAGCAATTGATATAAAACTTTGAACATAAGTCTTATTTGATAATCCGAAGAACTGAAAAACTTTTAGTAAAATTTCGTACACCGGAAGTGGGTGTTTACCTTAACCGTATTTTGTTATTTTCCGATATCTTCCTAAATATGAAAAATGGTGATGTGGCCATCATGTTACTTTCTCCGATTTGATGGTATCATTTATATTTACGCTTTCATGGTTTATTTTCAATTTGAATCATATTTTAAATGTACATCGAGCGCTTTGTAAACTCGGAGGAAACTGACGTTTAAAACGTCAAAATGATGAAAGATGGAAAAATTATACTTCAAATATAAAAACTCAATTTATTAAAAAACTAAAGGGATTTCGAAAAAACTTAATCTTTGTAAGTTGTTCATTTTAGCATTTTCTACAATTATTATTAACATACATTTGCTGTAACTATTATCGTTTTATGAGTATAAACCAAAAATTAAAAAAATAATAATAAATTTGTTTCTCGAATAAAAATGATTTTATGAAAAATGTTTTTAAGCAAAAGATGTTCATTTCTTTGTTGTCTTCAAAGTTTGTTTAAATGTTTTTGTGATATTTTTCATATTTAAGAAAATATTGGCAAAAAACAAAAAAACAGTTGAGGTAAACGCCCACTTCCGGTGTACGAAATTTTACCAAAAGCTTTTCGGTTCTTCAGATTATCAAATAAGACGGATGTTTAAAGTTTCATATCAATTGCTCTATTAGTTTTTGAGATACAGCGCGCACAGACAGACACACACACAGACACACACACACACACACACACACACACACACACACACACACACACACACACAGACACAAAAAAATTTTCGTACTTCGTAACGGAGAAAGTAAAAATATCACAAAAAAATTTAACCAAATATTGAAGGCAACAAAGAAATGCTTTTACTTGAAAATTTTTTTCATAAAATCATTTTTATTCAAGAAAAAAATTTATTATTATTTTTTTAATTGTTGGTTTATAATTATAAAACGATAATAATTACAGCAAATTTATGTTAATAATAATTGTAGAGAATGCTAAAATGAACAACTTATAAAGAATAAGTTTTTTTCGAAATCTCGTTAGTTTTTGAGTAAACTGAGTTTTTGAATTTGAAGTATAATTTTTCCATCTTTCATAATTTTGACGTTTTAAACGTCAGTTTCATCCGAGTTTACACAACGCTCGATGTACATTTAAAATATGATTTCAATTGAAAATAAACCATGAAAACGTAAATATAAATGGCTATGATACCATCAAGTCGGAGAAAGTAACATGATGGCCACATCACCATTTTTATTATTATTAACAAGTTTTAAACTCAATAACTTTTATGTAAAAATATTCTATTTCGATTAAAAATTTTGATTTGCACCCCTTTTTTATTGTAACTTGAGTTTTTAGAAAAAAAATCAATTTTTTCCGGTTTTTGAAAAAAAAAACATTTTTTTGTTACATTTTTATTATTATTAACAAGTTTTAAACTCAATAACTTTGATGTAAAAATATTCTATTTCGATTAAAAAATTTGATTTGCACCCCTTTTTTATTGTAACTTGAGTTTTTAGAAAAAAAAAATCATTTTTTTCCGGTTTTTGAAAAAAACATTTTTTTTGTTACATTTTTATTATTATTAACAAGTTTTAAACTCAATAACTTTTATGTAAAAATATTCTATTTCGATTAAAAATTTTGATTTGCACCCCTTTTTTATTGTAACCTGTATGAGTTTTTAGAAAAAAAAATCAATTTTTTCCGGTTTTTAAAAATACATTTTTTTGTTACATTTGTATTATTATTAACAAGTTTTAAACTCAATAACTTTTATGTAAAAATATTCTATTTCGATTAAAAATTTTGATTTGCGCCCCTTTTTTATTGTAACCTGTATGAGTTTTTAGAAAAAAAAAACATTTTTTTCCGGTTTTTGAAAAAAGAAATTTTTGTTACATTTTTATTATTATTAACAAGTTTTAAACTCAATAACTTTTATGTAAAAATATTCTATTTCGATTAAAAATTTTGATTTGCACCCCTTTTTTATTACTTTCTCCGTTACGAAGTGCGAGAAAGTATTGTGATCGTGATTTTTTTTTCAAAATTTTTTTTTTTACGGAAATAGCCGTTTTGGGATCCCTTGATGCCATTTCAACAATTTCTGGAAAAAAAAAAAATTGTCTGTGTGTGTGTGTCTGTGTGTGTGTCTATGTGTGTGTGTGTGTGTTTGTGTCTGTCTGTATGCGATAATAATTGTAGAGAATGCTAAAATGAACAACTTATAAAGAATAAGTTTTTTTCGAAATCCCTTTAGTTTTTGAGTAATCTGAGTTTTTGAATTCGAAGTATAATTTTTCCATCTTTCATCATTTTGGCGTTTTAAACGTCAGTTTCATGCGAGTTTACACAACGCTCGATGTACATTTAAAATATGATTTCAATTGAAAATAAACCATGAAAACGTAAATATAAATGGCTATGATACCATCAAGTCGGAGAAAGTAACATAAATGCCACATCACCATTTTTGTAACCTAAGTTTTTAGAAAAAAAAACAATTTTTTCTGGTTTTTGAAAAAAACATTTTTTTGTGACATTTTATATATTTATTATTATTAACAAGTTTCAAACTCAATAACTTTTATTAGTTTAAATATTTCTTGTTACTGAAGAGGTTTAAATTCATCAAGTATTTTATTTAATCTTTAAAATTTGGATTTTTCAATTTTTTTTTTTAATTTTTAAAATATTAAATTTTTTTTGTTACATTTTTATTATCAATGACAAGTTTTAAAGTCAATAACTTTTAAGTCAAAAATATTCTATTTAGATTTAAAATTTTGGTGATTTTTTTAATTTTCTAATTTTTCAAATATTTCATTTAATTTTTTCTTTCTAAAAATTATATTATGGTTTATTTTATTTGGCCTCGGATGCAAGTCCATATGGCAAGCTCAGGAATTTTATAAGTTCAAATATTTCTTGTTATTAAAACACATTTTTTTCCAACTCGGTACACGTTGCCAAAGTGTTTTTTTTTTTGTTCGAGGGTTGAAGGGTTCGAAAAGAGATCATTCCAATCTGAGTTCACTCCCTTAAAGTAGAGCCAAAATGGGATTTTTTCCCGAATTTTTTTCATCAAATTTGGTTGAAAAGTCACTGAGTTATGTGCGAAAAACCTCAAAATGCACTTTTTTTCAAACACCCATAACTTTGTGCTAAATCGTCGTAGGAATTTCGTTCTTCGAGTCCTGCATAGGGAATTAATTAAATTTTAATGCCTTTATGGTGGATCGAGTCAATAATTTTTTTTCAATTCCGAAGACATCGTCAAAGTTGGACGTGGTTTTCAGAAAAAACTTTTTTTTTCACAGGGGCGCTAGAGGGGGGCGGAAGGGGTTACGCTTAATTTAGCGTACTTGACTTTAAAGAAGACACTTCAAAGTTTTTTTCCATCAAAGATTCATCAAAATCGATTGAAAATACGCCGAGTTACGGCGGTTTGAAAATGGTCGAAATTTCACGATTTTTTTTTTCCTTCAGTATATATTATATTAATTAAATGTGTTTCTTTAACCAAGACTTTTGCGGTTACATCGTTTTACATTTTTGTTAGAAAATAATCTTTGTCTTCGTAATTGCATTTAATTGAAATCGACTGTTAGGCTTCATCCACTCCTCATCGCGGCAGCTCCTTCGTCGGCGTGTAATATTTAATAAACGCCATTAAGAGATCGCAATTGAGATTGTTCGGCGGGATTTCTCAGCCGTTTCAAAATCTAATTGTTGGCATGAAGAGAAAAATAAATCATCGTTCCCCGTTAATTAAATTAATTAGCGGCGGCGGATTGCCCCATTCCCGCTTGACCCCTTCTTCTGCTCGCCCGACGTTAATTGCTTAAATTTCAATCCGACTCTGTGCTCAGCCTCAATTTCTCCAAGGCGAGCGCGCGAAACAAAAGAAAAACGCAACATGCGTGTGCACTTCATAATCTTACACTATGCAACGTTTTATACTTGAGCTTATACCTTAAGCGTATGGTATCCCACAAGGTTCCAACGTATGCAATTGGTCCCCCGTTTCAATGATATGAAACTGGACAATACATATTATTTTGCTTATAATTTAATAATGGTATATCAGATATTTAACATGATATATTAATTATTAACGTGGCTGAATTCAAAATATACACTTTTTACTTTCTCCCTTACGAAGTACGAGAAAGTGTTGTCGAGATTTTTTTTTTTCAAAAATTTTTTTTACGGAAATATTCGTTTTAGGTCTCTAGATGATATTTAAAAATTTCTGGAAAACAAAAATGTTGTGTCTGTGTGTGTGTGTGTGTGTGTGTCTGTCTGTCTGTCTGTCTGTGCGCGCCGTATCTCAAAAACTAATAAAGCAATTGATATGAAACTTTGAACATACGTCTTATTTGATAATCCGAAGAACTGAAAACCTTTTGGTAAAATTTTGTGCACCGGAAGTGGGTGTTTACCTTAACTGTTTTTTGTTTTTTGCCAATATTTTCTTAAATATGAAAAACTCCACAAAAACATTTAAACAAACTTTGAAGACAACAAAGAAATGAACATATTTTGCTTAAAAACATTTTTCATAAAATCATTTTTATTCGAGAAAAAAATTTATTATTATTTTTATAATTTTTGGTTTATAATTATAAAACCATAATGGTTATAGTTTTTTCCTAAATCTCTTTAGTTTTTGAGTAAACTGAGTTTTTGAATTTGAAGTATAAATTGAAATTTTTTGTTGGAAAATAAACCTACCATTATTATTATTACCGATTGTGAAATTTGGATAGTCGCTACTAAACCATCGCATTAAATACACCACCATTGACGAGTCCAAATTGGAACCTTGTGGGATACCAGATACCCCGCACGCAATCCGGCGAGACAATGAGATGGAGTTAATTACCATCTAATTAAGCAAAACAAAACAAAAAAGCGTTCGCACACCGACTCCCCCTTTCCCTCCCTCCATCCGATTTAATAATTTATTTAAACGGATTAAAACAATTCCACTTTGCATTTTAAAAAAGTCCAACGCTGTTTATTGGCGGGCGTCGCTAATCGCCTCGTTATTTAATTATAATTAATGAATGCATCGATTCCATAATTAATGCTAATTGCGAGACTGCGAATTTAGAAAAAGGATATGCGGAAAGGGAAAAATTCGAGCGGTGAAATGAGAAAAAAAAACAGACGAAGTTTCGCACCTCGCGCGGAATTCTCGGGTTCACCGGATCGTTAAGTTTTATTGCCGTTCGGTAATTCATTTGCATTGCTCAATGACACGTGGAAAAAGAAAACGGGTGATAATCATTCTGCACGACAATATCATGAATACTGATGGAAAAATAAGTTGAGAGGAATGAGGCTGTTTGTACTACTTATAACCAGGGAAGCATTAAAATACATAAATGTAGTTTTTTATGTTAAATGTGTAACTATTTATAAGCCGAGCAATTTTCTCCAGAAACTCAAGATCTATAAACAAATAATCCATTTGTAATTCACTATAACCAGGGAAACGAAATCTGCACTCCAAGATTTAAAAATTTGTAAAAAAATTACTAATTCAAAAATTGAGTTCAAACGCTCTAGATCGATGAAGAAATAATAGATTTATGATTCCTCATCAAAACAATTGCCATATCTTAGGTAGAAACAAAACTGCAACGTTTCAAACTTTGGCTAGGGAAACGAAATCTGCACTCAAAGATTTTAAAATTTGTAAAAAAATTACTAATTCAAAAATTTAGTTCAAACGCTCTAGATCGATGAAGAAATAATAGATTTAGGATTTCTCATCAAAACAATTGCCGTATCTTAGGTGGAAACAAAACGGCAACGCTTCAAACTTTAACCAGGGAATCGAAATCTGCACTCAAAGATTTGAAAATTTGTAAAAAAATTACTAATTCAAAAATTGAGTTCAAATGCTCTAGATCGATGAAGAAATAATAGATTTATGATTCCTCATCAAAACAATTGCCATATCTTAGGTAGAAACAAAACTGCAACGTTTCAAACTTTGGCTAGGGAAACGAAATCTGCACTCAAAGATTTGAAAATTTGTAAAAAAATTACTAATTCAAAAATTGAGTTCAAACGCTCTAGATCGATGAAGAAATAATAGATTTATGATTCCTCATCAAAACAATTGCCATATCTTAGGTAGAAACAAAACTGCAACGTTTCAAACTTTGGCTAGGGAAACGAAATCTGCACTCAAAGATTTGAAAATTTGTAAAAAAATTACTAATTCAAAAATTGAGTTCAAATGCTCTAGATCGATGAAGAAATAATAGATTTATGATTCCTCATCAAAACAATTGCCATATCTTAGGTAGAAACAAAACTGCAACGTTTCAAACTTTGGCTAGGGAAACGAAATCTGCACTCCAAGATTTAAAAATTTGTAAAAAAATTACTAATTCAAAAATTGAGTTCAAACGCTCTAGATCGATGAAGAAATAATAGATTTATGATTCCTCATCAAAACAATTGCCATATCTTAGGTAGAAACAAAACTGCAACGTTTCAAACTTTGGCTAGGGAAACGAAATCTGCACTCAAAGATTTTAAAATTTGTAAAAAAATTACTAATTCAAAAATTTAGTTCAAACGCTCTAGATCGATGAAGAAATAATAGATTTAGGATTTCTCATCAAAACAATTGCCGTATCTTAGGTGGAAACAAAACGGCAACGCTTCAAACTTTAACCAGGGAATCGAAATCTGCACTCAAAGATTTGAAAATTTGTAAAAAAATTACTAATTCAAAAATTGAGTTCAAATGCTCTAGATCGATGAAGAAATAATAGATTTATGATTCCTCATCAAAACAATTGCCATATCTTAGGTAGAAACAAAACTGCAACGTTTCAAACTTTGGCTAGGGAAACGAAATCTGCACTCAAAGATTTGAAAATTTGTAAAAAAATTACTAATTCAAAAATTGAGTTCAAACGCTCTAGATCGATGAAGAAATAATAGATTTATGATTCCCCATCAAAACAATTGCCATATCTTAGGTGGAAACAAAACGGCAACGCGTCAAACTTTAACTAAGGAAGCGAAATCTGCGCTCAAAGATTTGAAAATTTGTAAAAAAATTACTAATTCAAAAATTAAGTTCAAACGCTCTGGATCGATGAAGAAATAATAGATTTAGGATTTCTCATCAAAACAATTGCCGTATCTTAGGTGGAAACAAAACGGCAACGCTTCAAACTTTAACCAGGGAAGCGAAATCTGCACTCGAAGATTTGAAAATTTGTAAAAAAAATACTAATTCTAAAATTGAGTCCAAACGCTCTAGATCGATGAAAAAATAATAGATTTATGATTCCTCATCAAAACAATTGCCATATCTTAGGTGGAAACAAAACGGCAACGCTTCAAACTTTAACTAGGGAAGCGAAATCTGCACTCAAAGATTTGAAAATTTGTAAAAGATTTACTAATTCAAAAATTGTGTTGAAACGCTGAAGAACGATGAATAAATAATAGATTTATGATTCCTCATCAAAACAATTGCCATTTCTTAGGTGGAAACAAAACGGCAACGCTTCAAACTTTAACCAGGGAAGCGAAATCTGCACTCAAAGATTTGAAAATTTGTAAAAAAATTGCTAATTCGAAAATTGTGTTGAAATGCTCTAGATCGATGAAGAAATAACAGATTTATGATTTCTCATCAAAACAATTGCCATATCTTAGGTGGAAACAAAACGGCAACGCTTCAAACTTTAACTAGCGAAGCGAAATCTGCATTCAAAGATTTGAAAATTTGTAAAAAAATTACTAATTCAAAAATTGTGTTGAAACGCTCTAGATCGATGAAGAAATAATAGATTTATAATTCCTCATCAAAACAATTGCCATATCTTAGGTGGAAACAAAACGGCAACGCTTCAAACTTTAACCAGGGAAGCGAAATTTGCACTCAAAGATTTGAAAATTTGTAAAAAAATTACTAATTCAAAAATTGTGTTGAGACGCTCTAGATCGATGAAGAAATAATAGATTTATGATTCCTCATCAAAACAATTGCCATATCTTAGGTGGAAACAAAACGGCAACGCTTCAAACTTTAACCAGGGAAGCGAAATCTGCACTCGAAGATTTGAAAATTTGTAAAAAAATTACCAATTCAAAAATTGTGTTGAAACGCTGAAGAACGATGAAGAAATAATAGATTCATGATTTCTCATCAAAACAATTGCCGTATCTTAGGTGGAAACAAAACGGCAACGCTTCAAACTTTAAGTAGGGAAGCGAAATCAGCACTCGAAGATTTGAAAATTTGTAAAAAAATTACCAATTCAAAAATTGTGTTGAAACGCTGAAGAACGATGAAGAAATAATAGATTTATGATTTCTCATCAAAACAATTGCAATTTCTTTAAAAACTCTTATGGCACGTGCTTCAGCTAGTCCTACTACTGAAATTGTTCTTAATGCATCTGAAGAGTCACTAGAAAATCTGTCTTGTCCTGTAGAGGAGTAAGAACAACTAGATGGCGTATTACCTTCTTCATCATCGGAATTGAGAATTCGTGTGTAGGATTCAACATAAATTAAGACCTTCTGCACTTTAGAATCAAATTTTTTAGATCTAATTAGGATCATGACCACTTCAGGGAACACACCTCCCCCGAGTATCGGTAATTGGTTGCATTTCCAGGATTATTAGCGTGCATTAACTTTAGAGATCGGCAATTAGCTCGAAGCCATGAATACATTCAGAAACTTGAAATGCGAAGAAAATGAAATCAAAATCGTGCGTTCGAGTGAAATGTTTCAGCCGTATTTATATGTGTGTATGTGTGTGTGAGTGTGTGTACGGAGTGAAACTATTCGTGCCCACGTTGATAGGTGCAGAAGTGCAGAACTAATGAGCGTAGGTTTCCAGATCTTAAACAACATAATCCCGGTGGTTGCGTGTGTACGTACACTGTACGTATAGTGTGTACACTTGGTGCCAGAAGTGGTAATACGGGGTCGTGCGGGACCCGCCCACGCATTTCGGTCTCTCTAGGCGGCACCTGCGGACCCGTTCCTCAATGTCGCCTAATTATTCGAGCTAATGTGCGCCCGACAACAACGGTTTTTCGGACGCTTTTCTTTTTCGTTTCCACTTTTCCCTATTTAATTAAGCGAAAATTCCCACCTGTGAGCGCGCTTAATTTATTCCACTATCTCCTTCATGGGGCGCACACCTTTATTACCCCGCATAACTTAATTCTGCCCATTAAAATACACACAATTAGATAAGGAGAGTTAATTGCGTTTTAAAAAGAATGCGTGAAGTGGGAAGTTGTTCCGCGAGGAGTGGTAATTGGACACGATTGTTGACATATTGCCAATGTGCAGAAATAAAAATAAAACACAATTTGTTTGTGATGGTAGAGCCACTTATTCAATACATCCCCTCCCCCCTCCTTTTTTGAAAAAAACTACGATTTATCTTCCTAGACCAAAGTAAAAATGCGTGTTTAACAACAAACAGTTATAACTTGTTAAAACATTGTTGGAATTTAAGAAGTTGATTATATTCTTAAAATATAACAATTTGGGAGTTATGTAGAATTATTTCAGAATTTTTAAATAATTATTAATATTTTTTATTTATTTTTGCAAATGCTCAATTTTGAACGCAATTCAAAAATGCTTGTTTAACAACAAACAGTTATAACTCGTTAAAACATTATTGGAATTTGAGAAGTTGATTATATTCTTAAAATATAATTATTTGGGAGTTGTGTAGAATTATTTCAGAATTTTTAAACAATTTTTAATATTTTTTATTTATTTTTGAAAATGCTCAATTTTGAACGCAATTAAAAAATGCTTGTTACACAACAAACAGTAATAACTCATTAAAACATTGTTGGAATTTAAGAAGTTGAATATATTCTTGAAATATAACAATCTGGGAGTTGTGTAGAATTATTTCAGAATTTTTAAATAATTTCTAATATTTTTTATTAATTTTTGAAAATACTCAATTTTTTAAGTAATTAAAAAATGCTTGTTTAACAACAAACAGTTATAACTAATTAAAAAAATGTTGGAATTTAAGAAGTTGATTATATTCTTAAAATATAATAATTTGGCAGTTGTGTAGAATTATTTCAGAATTTTTAAACAATTTTTAATATTTTTTATTTATTTTTGAAAATGTTCTATTTTGATCGCAATTAAAAAATGCTTGTTTAACAACAAACAGTTATAACTCATTAAAACATTGTTGGAATTTAAGAAGTTGATTATATTCTTAAAATATAATGATTTGGGAGTTGTGTAGAATTATTTCACAATTTTTAAATAATTCCTAATATTTTTTATTTATTTTTGAAAATGCTCAATTTTGAACGCAATAAAAAAATGCGTGTTTAACAACAAACCGTTATAACTCATTAAAACATTGTTGGAATTTAAGTAGTTGATTATATTTTTAAAATATAATTATTTGGAAGCTGTATAGAATTATTTCGGAATTTTAAAACAATTTTTAATATTTTTTATTTATTTTTGAAAATGCTCAATTTTTAACGCAATTAAATAATGCTTGTTACACAACAAACAGTAATAACTCATTAAAACATTGTTGGAATTTAAGAAATTGATTATATTCTTAAAATATAATAATTTGGGAGTTGTGTAGAATTATTTCAGAATTTTTAAATAATTTCTAATATTTTTTATTTATTTTTGAAAATGCTCAATTTTGAACGCAATTAAAAAATGCGTGTTTAACAACAAACAGTTATAACTCATTAAAACATTGTTGGAATTTAAGAAGTTGATTATATTTTTAAAATATAATAATTTGGGAGTTGTGTAGAATTATTTCAGAATTTTTAAACAATTTTTAATATTTTTTATTTATTTTTGCAAATGCTCATTTTTGAACGCAATTAAAAAATGCTTGTTTAACAACAAACAGTTATAACTCATTAAAACATTATTGGAATTTAAGAAGTTGATTATATTCTTAAAATATAATGATTTGAGAGTTGTGTAGAATTATTTCACAATTTTTAAACAATTCCTAATATTTTTTATTTATTTTTGAAAATGCTCAATTTTGAACGCAATTAAAAAATGCGTGTTTAACTTAAAACCGTTATAACTCATTAAAACATTGTTGGAATTTAAGAAGTTGAATATATTCTTGAAATATAACAATCTGGGAGTTGTGTAGAATTATTTCAGAATTTTTAAATAATTTTTAATATTTTTTATTTATTTTTGAAAATGCTCAATTTTGAACGCAATTAAAAAACGCGTGTTTAACAACAAAACGTTATAACTCATTAAAACATTGTTGGAATTTAATAAGTTGATTATATTCTTAAAATATAATGATTTGAGAGTTATGTAGAATTATTTCAGAATTTTTAAATAATTTTTAATATTTTTTATTTATTTTTGAAAATACTCAATTTTTTAAGTAATTAAAAAATGCTTGCTTGACAACTAACAGTTTTAACTAATTAAAAAAATGTTGCAATTTAAGAAGTTGATTATATTCCTAAAATATAATGATTTGGGAGTTGTGTAGAATTATTTCAGAAGTTTTAAATAATTTCTAATATTTTTTAATTATTTTTGAAAATGCTCAATTTTGAACGCAATTAAAAAATGCTTGTTTAACAGCAAACAGTTATAACTCGTTAAAACATTGTTGGAATTTAAGAAATTGATTATATTCTTAAAATATAGTAATTTGAGAGTTGTGTAGAATTATTTCAGAATTTTTAAATAATTTCTAATATTTTTTATTTATTTTTGAAAATGCTCAATTTTGAATGCAATTAAAAAACGCGTGTTTAACAACAAACCGTTATAACTCATTCAAACATTGTTGGAATTGAAGAAATTGATTATATTCTTAAAATATAATAATGTGGGAGTTGTGTAGAATTATTTCAGAATTTTTAAACAATTTTGAATATTTTTTATTTATTTTTGAAAATGCTCAATTTTGAACGCAATTAAAAAACGCGTGTTTAACAACAAAACGTTATAACTCATTAAAACATTGTTGGAATTGAAGAAGTTGATTATATTCTTAAAATATAATAATTTGGGAGTTGTGTAGAATTATTTCAGAATTTTTAAACAATTTTGAATATTTTTTATTTATTTTTGAAAATGCTCAATTTTGAATGCAATTAAAAAACGCGTGTTTAACAACAAACCGTTATAACTCATTCAAACATTGTTGGAATTGAAGAAATTGATTATATTCTTAAAATATAATAATGTGGGAGTTGTGTAGAATTATTTCAGAATTTTTAAACAATTTTGAATATTTTTTATTTATTTTTGAAAATGCTCAATTTTGAACGCAATTAAAAAATGCTTGTTTAACAACAAACACTCATAACTTGTTAAAACATTGTCAATTTCCTGACACGTGTTTCGGTCAATCACAGTTATTCTTGTAATTCCTTGAGAATGGTCGTCATTGGCTATCGACCATAAGTCTTTCTGTCAGTCTTTATCAGTCTCGTTCGTTATTCGTTAGTGTATATAATATCTAATAATGACCATTAAATTATTAATTATTTTTTCTCATACCTGTAATGGATTAGGTCCATTTATAACAATAGATAAATATGAAATTGATTCGTATCACATTAGGGGTGGACTCTTATAGAATCAATCACGCTTTTTTTTTGTTGTCCTCGTGATTACGGCATTGTTTGCTTATCACTACGGGATTGTTCTTCGGTGGCCGCGCACGGACTTTGTTCTTGGAGTGCGCGACAATGGAGCTAGATGTGAGATCTCTGTTTAGAGGGAACGTTTTCTGTGGGAGCTCATAAGTCATCGTAATGCTATTACATTGTATTGAATGAGGAGGCTTAAAGATGGGATCGGTAGCCCCGATCCGGAGTCGCGATAGCCGCCATCGGCTACCGCATTGTGTTTAACATCTTCACGACCGGCTACCAACCGGAGTCGGAGAGCGCACGCGGACCGGACGGAGAAAGAGGAACGAAGAACGAAGAAGAAGAAGAAGAAGAAGAACGGCTCGGCCACGGTCAATATCCAATTCAATTCTTCTTTATTATGTACATGAATTACGGACGGGCATGATGCGCTCCTCCGATCGCGAGGAAGAGGATGCCCGGTAATGCCCGGTACGTGTACGGTAGGTGGAACTAATAATGTGGGGCAGCGTTATCGCGGTATCTCGTCCTGCGAGGATGAAAATTAAAGAATGTGGAAAAAATACGCCGGTGCTAATTACGTTTTTATTCCAATAAAAAAAAAATGGGTACTTAAAGTTGCTATAGATTCGAGCCTGATTGTTTTTTTATTAGTTTTTGAGGTTATGTTTACATTTTTCAATGAAAATTTGTATTAAATATATAATATCACTATTCTGCAATCCAATATATTGCTCACGCATTCAGGTTTCCACTAATAAATAAGTCAAACGAGTAAGAAAGACAGTGAAGACATTATTATTTTTTATTCACTTATTAATTGTTGCAAAAAAGGGCGCGTGGTCCAAGGGTTGGATTGTAGGATAGTGCCCACTCACCGCCCCCGATTCCACTTTTATTTCAACTGCGAAATCCCGTTCTTTATTATTTCTAAACGTTACGCCTCTCCAATAATGTGTTAAAGAAATTTTTTCAACCACTACTTTTGTAGTTTGAAATAATGTGGATCCGAAGGGTGGTGGGTGGTCCCTATTCTACAATCCAATCGGTTGCTCACCCGTCCAAGTTTTTACTAATAAAAAAGTTACCTTAGTAAGTAAGATAGTGAAGACGTAATTTTTTTAAATTTAATTGATTGTTGGAAAAAAAGGGCGCGTGGGCCACAAATTGGATTGTAGGATAGTGCCCACCCACCACCCCCGGTTCCACTTTTATTTTAACTACAAAATCACGTTCCTTATTATTTCTAAACTTTACACCTCTCCCATGAATTGTTAAAAAAACAAAGTTTTGTACTTTAAAATAATGTGAAACCGAAGGTCGGTGGGTGGGCCCTATTCTACAATCCAATCGGTAGCTTACCCGTCCAAGTTTTTACTAATAAAAAAGTTAAATTAGTAAGTAAGACAGTGAAGACATTATTATTATTTATTAATTTATTAATTGTTGGAAAAAAAGGCGCGTGGGCCACAGATTGGATTGTAGGATAGGGCCCACCCACCACCCTCGATTCCACTTTTATTTAAACTACAAAATCACTTTCCTTATTATTTCTAAATTTTACACCTCTACAATAAATTGTTAAAGAGATTTCTTCAACCAAACAGAGTTTTGCACTTTAAAATAATGCGGAACCGAAAGGTGGTGGGTGGGCCCTATTCTACAATCCAATCGGTAGCTCACCCGTCCAAGTTTTTACTAATAAAAAAGTTAAATTTGTAAGTAATACAGTGAAGACCTAATTTTTTTAAATTAATTTATTGATTGTTGGAAAAATGGCACGTGGGCCACAGATTGATTTGTAGGATAGTGCCCACCCACCACTCCCGATTTCACTTTTATTTAAACAACAAAATCATGTTCCTTATTATTTCTAAACGTTACACCTCTCCCATAAGTTGTTAAAAAATGTCTTCAACGAAACAGAGTTTTGTACTTTAAAATAATGTGGATCCGAACGGTGGTGGGTGGGCCCTATCCAATAATCCAATTTTTTGCTCACGCGTCCAGGTTTTTACTAATAAATAAATTAAAAAAAAAAAGACAGTGAAAATCTTATTATTTTATTTACTTATTAATTGTTGGAAAAAGGGGCACGTGGGCTACAGATTGGATTGTAGGATAGGGCCCACCCACCACCCCCAGTTCCACTTTTATTTGAACTACAAAATCACATTTCTTAATATTTCTAAACTTTACAGCTCTCGAATAAAAATTGTCGAAGAAATTTCTTCAACCAAACAGTTTTATAGTTTAAAATAATGTTGATTTAAAGGGTGGTGGGTGGGTCCTATCCTACAATCCAATCCGTTGCTCACGCGTCCAGGTTTTTACTAATAAATAAGCTAAATAAGTAAGAAAGGCGATAAAGACCTTATTTTTATTATTTACTTATTAATTGTTGGAAAAAAGAGCGCGTGGATTGTAGGATAGAGCCCACCCACCACCCCCGGTTCCACTTTTATTTCAACGACAAAATCACGTTCCTTAATATTTCTAAACTTTACAACTCTCGAATAAAAACTGTCAAAGAAATTTCTTCAACCAAACAGTTTTGTAGTTTAAAATAATGTTGATTTAAAGGGCGGTGGGTGGATCCTATCCTACAGTCCCATCCGTTGTTCATGCGTCCACGTTTTTACTAATAAATAAGTTAGACAAGTAAAAAAGACAGTGAAGATATTTTTTTTATTCACTTATTTATTGTTGGAAAAAAGGGCGCGTGAGCCGCAGGCTGGAGGTTAGGATAGGGCCCACCCACCACCCCCGATACCACTTTTATTTAAACTACAAAATCACGTTTCTTATTATTTCTAAACATTACAACTCTCGAATAAAAATTGTCAAAAAAATTTCTTCAACCAAATAGTTTTGTAGTTTAAAATAATGTTGATTTAAAGGGTGGTGGGTGGGCCCTATCTTACAATCCAATCCGTTGCTCACGCGTCCAGGTTTTTACTAATAAATAAGTTAAATAAGTAAGAAAATCGGTGGAGACCTCATTTTTGTTATTCACTTATTAATTGTTTGAAAAAAGGGGCACGTGGGCTACATATTTAATTGTGGGATAGGGCCCACCCACCATCCCCGATTCTATTTTTATTCTAACTACAAAGTCGTGTTTCTTATTATGTCTAAACTCCCCAATAAACTGTTAAAGAAATTTCTTCAACCAGAGTTTTGTAGTTTAAAATATTGTGGATTCAAGGGGTGGCGGGCGGTCCCTATCCTACAATCTAATTCGTTGCTCACGGGTCCAGATTTTTACTAATAAATAAGTTAAACAATTAACAATGACAGTGAAGACCTTATTTTTTTATTAACTTATTAATTGGTAAAAACATGGGCGCGTGAGCCACAGTTTGGATTGTGGGATAGAGCCCACCCACCACCCCCGATTCCACTTTTATTTCAACTACAAAATCACGTTTCTTATTATTTCTAAACTTTACAACTGTCGAATAAATTGTCAAAGAAATTTCTTTAACCAAACAGTTTTGTAATTTAAAATAATGTTGATTCGAAGGGTGGTGGGTGGTCCTTATCCTACAATTGGTAGTGGGTGGGCGCTATTCTACATTGCAATCCGTTGCGCACGTATTGAGATTTTTACTAATAAATAAGTTAAATAAATAAGAAAGGTGGTGAAGACCTTATTTTTGTTATTCACTTATTAATTGTTTGAAAAAAGGGCGCGTGGGCCACAGGTTGGATTGTAGGATAGGGCCCACCCACCACCCCTGGTTCCACTTTTATTTCAACCACAAAATCACGTTTCTTGTTATTTCTAAACTTTACGAAAATTATGTTGACTCGAAGGGTGGTGTTTATGGTAGAACTACAGTTTAAATCGGGACAAGAAGGTCCTGTCAGACTTGATCAGAATAGGGACACGTGTGTCCCGACAGGGTTAATCAGTTCATTCAGACAAACATATTATTTATATTCGATGATTCCCCGAATTACGAAGTATTAACATAATTTTTGTTATGTAGGAAGCTTCTACTTCGTTATACATGCTTTTTATATAGAATAAAACACTTTTTACTTTGTTTGTATAACATTTATAAGTGTTAAACACTTTTTTACTTTGTTTGTATAACATTTATAAGTGTTATACAAACAAAGTAAAAAAGTGTTTTATTCTATAATTAACATAATTAAATAAATAATGGATGAAGATTATCCGTATATAGCTGAATCAAAAGTGTGAACATGCCTCCGACAGGGATCGAACCTTCCTTCTGGAGGTTGCAGGTTCGATCCCTGTCGGAGGCATGTTCACACTTTTGATTCAGCTATATACGGAGAATCTTCGTTTATTATTTATTTAAACATATTACTCACTTTAATTTTATTTCAATCTCAGAAAATGTGGGGCTACCGATTTAATTCATTTACTTTCACTACTATGCTAATTCACTGCACTAACTGTTGATTTTTTTTTTTACATAAAACAGTAACAATACCGAAATTTATATTCACCTAAAACGGTTACGAATCGATGGGTTTAGTGGTAACTGGCCCGCATCGTTTCTCATCGATGCATGCGTACTTGAGAATTTCTCGTTTTGTGCATGATGCAACACTTCCAACCATTGCATCATCCCGTAAACACGTAAACTCGAGTGCACATGCGTCGATGGAAACTTCCTACTCATCCCGTAAAATATCACTTTCGGAACTTATTACATAAATTACTTTAACACGCAGAGAATTTTCTCTTTCGGAATTATTAAAAATAACAGAAGTACCCTCGTATCATTTCGTTTTCTTTCATTCTGCAAGTCACTCCGTCGTTTTCTTTCCCGTCACTAATTTGTGGGTGCGCTCTCGTGAATGAAGTGGCGCGTGGGTCCCGCGGAATTAGAAAAAGGTTGGGGCCTCCCGAGTTGGGATTCTTTTAAAATTCATTACATCTACATAAATTTGCATACTCGGGACTGTCCCCAAGTTCGCGCGTCCTTCGATCCGGCAGGAATTCATCTCGCGGAAATATCTCTCCTCTCTCGGCGCGACCTCATTTTTGTGTGTTTTTTCTTCCTTCTTTATTTAATTCCTAATTGGCTTCTGGCGAGCGAACGAATTGATGGCGAGGACCGGGCGCTGGATTAATTAGGTAATTTCCTACAGAATTGAAGACAAAAACAAGACCGGGGGAAGTGAATTATTTAGATTTTGGGGTGATCGATGGAGTTGTTAAGAAGTAAATAGTTTTGTTTGGGAAAATCTAAATTATCATTAATTTGTAAATTATTTAAATAGTATATTATTCAATTATTCAACGAGCATGTAATAATTACATGCCGGTAAAGACGGTGCATCAGTTGCTTGGATTACGATAAAAGAATAGCGAAACATTGCGCTTCCTCGTTGTTAACGTTTTTTTTTTATTTTTGCAATAAAGGTCTAATCCTGTCAATTCGCAATAGACACACCGTGATTGCAAGCAGCACGATAATCCTATTGCTTTGTTACATAATCAAGGTGACATAATCCGGACTATCGTTATTGCGAATTCATTTGCGTTTGCTTAATCCGACGTAACATCTCTACGTAATTTGTATCTTACTTTAGAGATGGGCGATATTTCACGTATCTGTAATTTTTCACTGGTATTGAAAAATCGCAGGTCGCTACTGTTACTAATAGGCAAATTTCACTGCTACTTAAAATCACTGCTACTTAAAATCACTGCTACTTAAAATCACTGCTACTTAAAATCACTGCTACTTATAATCACTGTTCCTTAAAATCGCTGCTACTTTAAACCACTCCTACTTAAAATCACTCCTACTTTTAATCACTGCTACTTTAAATCACTGACAAACTGTGATTGCTACTTAATCTGTGACTGTTACTTAAAACATAATTGTAGTACAATGTGGCATTTCTAAATGTTATTTAATATTCACTACTTTATTCTCCCATTTCTGCAGGATATTGTGTTTAAATTTTGAATAAACAATTAATAAGAAAGACAAATATTTATAAAATACCATGGTATACCAAATAAAATAAAATAAATTACAACTTATGTACTAACAATTGTTAATTAATTGATTGAGATTTTATAAAAACGAAATTAATAATTAATAATTGTTGTAGAATTCAGTCAACACGTTTTATATTTTTCTTTTATTTTCTTTGCTCGAGTGATCCACAATTTGAAAAAAAAAATTCACAACTCGCAAAATAATTATTAGAGGGCAGAAAGACCGATAGGTCGATAGCCCTAATAAAACATTGTTTACTACTACTAATTATTAGATTTTCAAAAGCTGTACTTTATTTAGATAAGCAATGATTTGTGAATTTAATTTAATTTTTGTAGAATTTAATCAATACGTTTTATATTTTTCTTTCATTTTTTGCTCGAGTGTTCCACAATTTAAAAAAAAATTCAAAAATTCACAACTCGCAAAATAATTAATAGATTTTCAAAAACTGTACTTTATTTAAATAACCAATGATTTGTGAATTTAATTTCATTTTTGTAGAATTTAATCAATACGTTTTATATTTTTCATTCATTTTTTTTGCTCGAGAGCTCCATAATTTGAAAAAAAAATCAAAAATTCACAACTTGTAAAATAATTAATGGATTTTCAAAAACTGTACTTTATTTGAATAAACAATGATTTGTAAATTTAATTTAATTTTTGCAGAATTTAGTCAACACGTTTTATATTTTTATTTTATTTTTTACTCTAGTGTTCCACAATTTGAAAAAAAAAATAAAAAATTCACAACTTGTAAAATAATTAATGGATTTACAAAAACTGTACTTTATTTGAATAAGCAATGATTTGTGAATTTAATTTATATTTTGTAGAATTTAATCAATACGTTTTATATTTTTCTTTCATTTTTTTTGCTCGAGTGTCCCACAATTTGAAAAAAAAAATTTCAAAAATTCACAACTTGCAAAATAATTATTAGATTTTCAAAAACTGTACTTTATTTGAATAAGCAATGATTTGTGAATTTAATTTATATTTTGTAGAATTTAATCAATACGTTTTATATTGTTCTTTCATTTTCTTTGCTAGAGTGTTCCACAATTTGAAGAAAAAAAATTTCAAAAATTCACAACTTGCAAAATAATTATTAGATTTTCAAAAACTATACTTTATTTGAATAAGCAATGATTTGTGAACTTAATTTAATTTTTGTAGAATTCAATCAATACGTTTTATATTTTTCTTTCATTTTTTTGCTCGAGTGTCCCACAATTTGAAAAAAAAATTCAAAAATTCACAACTCATAAAATAATTAATGGGTTTTCAAAAACTGTACTTTATTTGAATAAGCAATGATTTGTGAATTTAATTTATATTTTAAAGAATTTAATCAATACGTTTTATATTTTTCTTTCATTTGTTTTGTTCCAGTGTTCCACAATTTGAAAAAAAAAATTCAAAAATTCACAACTCGCAAAATAATTATTAGATTTTCAAAAGCTGTACTTTATTTGAATAAGCAATAATTTGTAAATTTAATTTAATTTTTGTAGAATTTAATTAATACGTTTTATATTTTTCTTTTATTTTCCCACAATTTGAAAAAAAAAATTTAAAAATTCACAACTACCAAAATAATTATTAGATTTTCAAAAACTGTACTTTATTTGAATAAGCAATGATTTGCGAATTTAATTTAATTTTTGTAGAATTTAATCAATACGTTTTATATTTTTCTTTCATTTTTTTGCTCGAGCGTCCTACAATTTGAAAAAAAAAATCAAAAATTCACAACTTGCAAAATAATGATTAGATTTTCAAAAACCGTACTTTATTTGAATAAGCAATGATTTTCGAATTTAATTTAATTTTTGCAGAATTTAATCAATACGTTTTATATTTTTCTTTCATTTTTTTGCTCGAGCGTCCTACAATTTGAAAAAAAAAATCAAAAATTCACAACTTGCAAAATAATTATTAGATTTTCAAAAACCGTACTTTATTTGAATAAGCAATGATTTTCGAATTTAATTTAATTTTTGTAGAATTTAATCAATACGTTTTATATTTTTCTTTCATTTTTTTTGCTCGAGTGTCCCACAATTAAAAAAAAAATCAAAAATTCACAACTTGCAAAATAATTATTAGATTTTCAAAAACTATACTTTATTTGAATAAGCAATGATTTGTGAATTTAATTTAATTTTTGTAGAATTTAATTATTACGTTTTATATTTTTCTTTCATTTTTTTTGTTCGAGTGTCCCACAATTTGAAAAAAAAAATCAAAAATTCACAACTCGCAAAATAATTATTAGATTTTCAAAAACCGTACTTTATTTGAATAAGCAATGATTTGCGAATTTAATTTAATTTTTGTAGAATTTAATCAATACGTTTTATATTTTTCTTTCATTTTTTTTGCTCGAGTGTCCCACAATTAAAAAAAAATCAAAAATTCACAACTTGCAAAATAATTATTAGATTTTCAAAAACTATACTTTATTTGAATAAGCAATGATTTGTGAATTTAATTTAATTTTTGTAGAATTTAATTATTACGTTTTATATTTTTCTTTTATTTTCTTTGCTCGAGTGCTCCATAATTTGAAAAAAAAAATTCAAAAATTCACAACTCGCAAAATAATTATTAGATTTTCAAAAACTGTTCTTTATTTGTATAAGCAATGATTTGTGAATTTAATTTAATTTTTGTAGAATTTAATCAATACGTTTTATATTTTTCTTTCATTTTTTTTGTTCGAGTGTCCCACAATTTGAAAAAAAAAATCAAAAATTCACAACTCGCAAAATAATTATTAGATTTTCAAAAACCGTACTTTATTTGAATAAGCAATGATTTGCGAATTTAATTTAATTTTTGTAGAATTTAATCAATACGTTTTATATTTTTCTTTCATTTTTTTTGCTCGAGTGTCCCACAATTAAAAAAAAAATCAAAAATTCACAACTTGCAAAATAATTATTAGATTTTCAAAAACTATACTTTATTTGAATAAGCAATGATTTGTGAATTTAATTTAATTTTTGTAGAATTTAATTATTACGTTTTATATTTTTCTTTTATTTTCTTTGCTCGAGTGCTCCATAATTTGAAAAAAAAAATTCAAAAATTCACAACTCGCAAAATAATTATTAGATTTTCAAAAACTGTTCTTTATTTGTATAAGCAATGATTTGTGAATTTAATTTAATTTTTGTAGAATTTAGTCAACACGTTTTATATTTTTCTTTTTTTTTTTGCTCGACTGTTCCACAATTTGAAAAAAAAAATTCAAAAATTCACAACTCGTAAAATAATTAATGAATTTTCAAAAACTGTACTTTATTTGAATAAGCAATGATTTGTGAATTTAATTTAATTTTTGTAGAATTTAATCAATACGTTTTATATTTTTCTTTTATTTTCTTTGCTCGAGTGCAAAAAATCAAAAAGAACCACAAACTCGATGTAATCGAAAGTGATGAGAACACAAAATTGTATTAAGGGCCGCATGCGGCCTGCGAGCCGCACTGATTTAAATAATTCATTCCTTAAAATCCGATCCAGTTAGATCGTTGAAGAATGGTAACATGTGGAAGTGAAGAAGCGTAATTAGATCTCTATTTGTAAAATTTCAATCACTTAGGCACTCTTATGATTTAATTAAAATCAGATTTCCGCCCCTCGTGGCGCATGATTGCATAAATACCCATTGTTGGGCGCACAATACCATATGCAACCCTTAACTGCATGCGCGTACCACAATATAATGTAAGCCCTAAACCGAACCCTCCTTCATATGAACTCCGCACCTCAACTACGAAACTTCAAGTTGGTGCGAATTTGGGGTGGCGCGCGCTACGATCCGTTTAACTATAATGACCTATTACGTTAAAATAGTTTCAAAGTGAAATTGACTTTTTCAATGTAAATGGTGTTTAAATATGGGAGAAATTAATTAAAAAAAGTAAATATGACTTATACAGTGTCCTGCATCTCACCTCCCGTCTTCTATAGCTCAGTTACTAATTCAGTTAGGATTTCGATATTTCGTAGGATATATTGATATCCTATGATGCATTTCAGGAAAATATTTTTGATTATACAGGGTGTCCCAAAAAAGCGTGACGTCATGATGATATATTTTTTTAAATTACATGCTATGTATTTTATTGCTTATTTGGGTACCTTTTATGGTTACCTACATACTCCTATAATTTTATTAAAATCTATTCAGGGATATCAGCAAAAAAAAATTAAAACTAAAAAAATTAGTTGTTTTAAAAAATGAATAAAAAGTAAAAATACTGCCTCGTTAATAAAATCATACAAGGTACTTATTAAATAAGGTCCGATAGTCACGTTAACCAAGTTTGATCGATATGAATTATACAGGGTGTCCAAAATTTAGTGTCGAACATTTCAAACTTTAAAGCGCTTTATTTTTCTTATTTTAAATTGGAGCCCCTGTATATTTTTATGTCATTCCGCGCGGAATTAAAAAAACAAACATTTTTCCTAATAACAACCCCGTCCCGATTCCTAACGCATTAAAAGTTATTTGCAGAAAACTCGTTTTATCAACCGTTTCAATAGCCATTTTACTAAATAAAAATCAAAAACAATTTATTGACATTAAAATTTAACAAAGTGACAAGAGACTATTTTGACTTTAGTAATGTAAACATTTAAAAGTTCTTTATACTCAAGAATAATATTTTATCATGGAAAAAATAATTCGAAAAATATTATTATTTAATAGAAATTTGAAGTTCTTTTTCTTGCCTTTTTAAAAATACCTAGTTCACTAGCTTTATAAATAATCAAAGTATTGTTATGAATAGTACAAACATAACTGCACTCTAATATTATTGCAATAACAAATCTGTAAAGTAATTGAAACAATATGTTTATTACAGAAAACTTCTTACACATAAATTAAACATCCGAATTAATTTTAATAAATTTCCGGGTTAAATAAATCCGTTTCAACGAGCCTCCGAGAAATTTGAATAATATTTCAAATAACGGACGCAAATGAGATGCAAATAATTGCGCAATAAACAAATCAATTAAAATAGTAAATATGTAGTAAATATATAAATGGAAAGCGTTTTTAATATTTACGCGCTAATGTATTTGTATTGGTAAGTGTGTGTGTGTGTGTGTGTATGAGTAATTTTTACGTGAACACGAAACCTGAATGAAATTTAATATTAAAATATTTAAATTTAATAACAGGCGGCATTAAAATATTTACTATTATACGAATGTCTGCGATTATTGTGAGCGGCACGGCCGGAATAATCCATACGTAATCGGACGATTTTGAATTAATGGCTTCAAATTTATTTTAAAGGTGTGCAAATATAAACAAATACCTTCCGCTCGCTGTATCTGGGACGACTTCGCTTAATTCATTGCATCGTTTTAAATTTATTATGGTTGCGGAATTTCACTCTCGTTTTAATGACCTCCGCCACTGCTGCGATACCAGAAAAATATGCATCGCTCAAAATTAAGGCGTTTGCTTCCTATAATTATTAAATCAGTTGTCAAAAAAAAATCAATTTTTCAGATTTTGTATAGCCGCTGCGGCTAAATAAAGACTCCAAAACGAACGCGGTTTGCAAATCCGTGCTCCGCGTGTGCAAATTAGTCGGATTCAATTAAAATTGGCGATTTTTAATTTTTGTCGAAAACTTAAAATTCGATAGAAGGGTCCCCCTTCTTACTTTTGCTCAAAAATTGACTTTGAAATGATTTCTTGAAGAAACCACTGGTTGGATTCGAGGTTTCTATACATCACTGAGAAGATCCTTTCAAGACGCTTCAGAAAATGTACTTTCGCAAGAACAAATGTCAATTTGAAGCCCGTGACGTGTCAACAAAGAAAACTCGAAAATTTAAAAAATTTAAAAAATCTATTCTTTTAATAATCATCGTAGATCTTTATGTAATACCTTTTTATTCGTCAGAAAATCGAGCCAAATCGATTGGCGTTAAAAAATTTCATCTAGAAAAAAATGCTAAAAAATCGGCCATGAATATTTTGAAAAAACTCGATTTTCTCCAATTTTTATCGGCCGTAGCGGCTAAACGAAGAATTCAACTCGAACGCGGATTTCAAATCTGTGCTCCTTGTGTGTCAATTAGTCGGATTCAATTAAAATTGGCGATTTTTAATTTTTGACGAAAACGTGAAATTTGAGAGAAGGGTCCCCCCTTCTTACTTTTGCTCAAAAATTGCATTCAAAATGATTTCCTAAGGAAACCACTGGTTCGATTCGAGATTTCTATACATCACTGGATAGATCGCTTCAAGACGCTTCAAAAAATATACTTTCGCAAGAAGAAATGTTAATTTGCAGCCGTTGACGTGTAAGCAAAGAAAACTCGAAAATGGAAAAAATGGAAAAAATCGAAAGAATCAACTCTTTTAATAATCATCGTAGACCCTTATGTAATACCTTTTTCTTTATCAAGAACGAGCTAAATCGATTGGCCTTAAAAAATTTGATCGAGAGAAAATTGCAAAAAAGTTAGCAAGTCACCATGAACTTTATGGAATTTTTTTAAAAAAATCGATTTTTTTCAGAATATTTGAACAAAGAAAAAATAACAAAAAATATACTGATATGATTGAGTTCCACTC
This sequence comes from Ocypus olens, assembly GCA_910593695.2. NCBI lineage: Eukaryota > Metazoa > Arthropoda > Insecta > Coleoptera > Staphylinidae > Ocypus > Ocypus olens. The sequence continues at coordinate 53,971,249 of OU343056.1, forward strand.
TAATGTAATCGTGATACGTACAAATTAAGTTTGATTTTTAAACGAGTCAATTCTTGCGTAAGTTAGAATTTTTGAAAATTAAAATTTTAAGTTATCGAACACTTAAACAAAACAAAATTGAGCTCCTCAAATATTTTGATACATCCACAGAACGATTACCTTTAAAACTAACTTTGATTTTTGAAAATGTGTTTATTTTTGGGGGTTTGGGAATTTTTTTAAATTATTTTTTTAAGTTTTTAACTTTCCAAGTTGTCGAACACTTGGCAAAAAAATCTAAAAAATAAATACTGATATGATAATAATAATAATAATAATAATAATATATTTACGGGATTCACTCTGTACATTTAAGTATTAATTAGAATATAAAATAAAAAACAAAATATAAAATAAAATAGAATTTCTCGAAAATTTAAGTTTATAATATATTCACAAAACATCTGCATTTTGAATTAATCAAGATTTTTGAAAATATGTCAATTCTTGCGTGAGTTGTGAATTTTTTTAAATAATTTTTTTAAGTTGCCGAATATTTGGACAAAGAAAAATAGAAAAAAAATTAATACTGATATGATTCCTTAAAAACTCTATGGCAATCATAATACATTTATCTTTAAAATTGTGTATGATTTTTGAAAATGAGTAAATTTTTGCGTAATTTATGAATTTTTTCAAAATATTTTGTTAATTTGCCGAATGTTCGAACGGAGAAAAAATTTAAAAAAAATAATACTTACATGACTGAATTCCTTAAAAACTCTAAGGCAATCATAATACATTTATCTTTAAAATTGTGTATGATTTTTGAAAATTAGTCAATTTTTGCGTGATTTATGAATTTTTTCAAAATATTTTGTTAATTTGCGGAATGTTCAAACAGTGAAAAAATTTTAAAAAAATTAATACTGACATGACTGAATTCCTTAAAAACTCTATGGCCATCACAATACATTTATCTTTAAAATTGTGTCTGATTTGTGAAAATGAGTCAATTTTTGCGCGATTTATGAATTTTTTTAAAATATTTTGTTAATTTGCCGAATGTTTGAACAGAGAAAAATTTTTTAAAAAATAATAATGACATGGCTGAATTCCTTAAAATCTATATGGCAAACATAATACATTTATCTTTAAAATTGTGTTTGATTTTTGAAAATGAGTCAATTTTTGCGTAATTTATGAATTTTTTCAAAATATTTTGTTAATTTGTCGAATGTTCGAACGGAGAAAAAATTTTAAAAAAATAATACCGACATGACTGAATTCCTTAAAAACTCTATGACAATCATAATACATTTATCTTTAAAATTGTGTATGATTTTTGAAAATGAATCAATTTTTGCGTGATTTATGAATTTTTTCAAAATATTTTGTTAATTTGCCGAATGTTCGAACGGAGAAAAAATTTAAAAAAATTAATACTGACATGACTGAATTCCTTAAAAACTCTATGGCAATCATAATACATTTACCTTTAAAATTGACAGTGATTTTTAAAAATGAGTCCATTTTTGCGAGTTATGAATTTTTGAAAATTAATATTTAAAGTTGTCAAACTCTTAAACAAAACAAAACTGAGCTCCTCAAATATTTTAATATATCCACAGAACGACTACCTTTAAAATCAACTTTGATTTTTGAAAATGTGCTACTTTTTGGGTGTATGAATTTTTTAATGAATTTTTCAAGTTGTCAAAAAAAATAAATACTGATGTAATAGAATTTCTCAAAAATTTAAGTACATATATTCATAAAACATCTATCTGCCTTTAGAATTAACCACGATTTTTGAAATGTGTCAATTTTTGCGTGTTGTGAATTTTTTTAAAATATTTCTTTCAAGTTGTCGAATATTTGAACAAAAAAAAATAGAAAAAAATTTTCTATTCTATTCTATTGAATAGATTGATTTTATTGATTGGATTCCTTAAAAATAATAATAAAATCATTATACTTCCTCTTTAAAATTAACTATGATTTTTGAAAATTAGTCAATAAAAACGTCAGTAAAGAAAACTTGAAAATGGAAAAAATTTGAAAAATCAACTCTTTTAATAATCATCGTAGACCCTTATGTAATACCCTTTTCTTCGCCAGAAGGACGAGCGAAATCGATTGGCGTTAAAAAATTTCATCTCGGAAGGAATGCAAAAAAATTAGAAAGTCACTATGAACAAAATTTTTGAAAAAGTCGATTTTTTCAGACTTTGACGGCCGTAACGGCTAAACGAAGAATCCAAATCGAACGCGGATTTCAAATCTGTGCTCCTTGGGTGCGAGTTAGTCAGAATTGAATTGGAATTGGCGATTTTTAATTTTTGACGAAAACGAAATTCGATCGAAGGGTCCCCCCTTCTTACTTTTGCTCAAAAATTGGTTTTAAAATGATTTCCTGAAGAAACTACAGGTTCCATTCGGGGTTTCTATACATCATTGAAAAGATCGCTTCAAGACGCTTCAGAAAATGTACTTTCGCAAGAACCGATGTTAATTTGAAGCCCGTGACGCGTAATCAATGAAAACTCGAAAATGGAAAAATCGAAAAAATCAACTCTTTTAATAATCATCGTGGACCCTTATGTAATACCTTTTTCTTCATCGATTAGCGTTGAAAAATTTCATCTAGAAAAAATTGCAAAAAAGTTAACAAGTTACAAATTTTGAAAAAAATCGATTTTCTTAGACTTTAGACGTAGCGGCTAAACGAAGAATCCAAATCGAACGCGGATTTCAAATCTGCGCTCCTTGGGTGCAGGTTAGTGGTATTCAATTAAAATTGGTGTTTTTTTAAATTTTGACGAAAACGTGAAATTCGATACTTCTTACTTTTGCTCAAAAAATGGCTTTGGAATGATTTCCTGAAAAAACCACAGGTTCGATTCGGAGTTTCTATACATCACTGGAAAGATCCCTTCAAGACGCTTCAGAAAATGTACTTTCGCAACAATAAATGTGAATTTGAAGCTCGTGGCGCGAAAATGGAAAAAATAGTTTTTTTTTTAATAATCATCGTAGACCAGTTTTTTCATCAGGAGAACAAGACAAATCGATTGCCATTTTAAAATTTTATCTTTTTATCTCCAACTATTGTTATCCAGTGTAGTGCCAGATTTTGATACAAAAATTTGTTGAGCTGAATAAACAGTTTGATTGAATTGTTTTGTAGAAACAACCCCCTCGCATTTGCATAAAAATACATTTTAATATTTGAATTAATTAAAAAAAGAGAATATAATAAAACAGTCATCCGTTTGATTGGATAATTCAAAAGTCTAAACAATTGCATCAATGACTGACAGTTTGCTGCAGTAGCAGCAGCAGCAGCAGCAAAAAAAAAACAAACGAGATTTTGTTTGCATTCATTTGTTCCGGGAGGCGCAGGGGCCGGGGTCCGGCGGACGTGTCCGGTTGCATTTTTGCAGTGCAAACACCATCCGGACAAAACACACACACACACACACACACAAACAGAAAAAAAAAACACAAAAAAAATACAAAATAAAATAAAACAGGACCGAAAGGTCGCCGTGTGTCAATATTGATTCCGACGGGCGCGCGCGCGTGCCCCCACGATTAATATTCACTTTACCCGTTTTGTGCATATGTAAATACGTACCGTCCTCGTCGGCCAAAATTCAAACGGACCGGAAATTGTTTAATGGGAAAGAAAGGACGAATTGTTTGTTGAAAGTTTTCGACTAATTTCGACTAATTTCGACTACTGAAGTTGGCGTGATGTTTGTGGCTATTTTCATGTCTCCCTGTCTGCAGCCCAGATGAAGTTTATCAAATGTGTACTTACGGATTAAATAGACATAAACCTTCTTAATATTTCGTCATGAGTACTGCTTTGTAAATACAAATTCTTTTAATATACACTGCCGAGCATAAAATTAGGGTCACTGCGTAATTTGATTTTTTTTTACTTTCTCCGTTACGAAGTACGAGAAAGTATTGTGATCGTGATTTTTTTTTACGGAAATATCCGTTTTGGGGTCCCTAGATTTCAACAATTTCTGGAAAAAAAATGTTGATGTGGCCATCATGTTACTTTCTCCGACTTGATGGTATCATAGCCATTTATATTTACGTTTTCATGGTTTATTTTCAATTGAAATCATATTTTAAATGTACATCGAGAGGATGACACTGACGTTTAAAACGTCAAAATTATGAAACCGAAAAATTATAATTCAAATTCAAAACCTCGGTTTACTCAAAAACTAACGCGATTTCGAAAAAAAAACGTATTCTTTAGAAGTTGTTCATTTTGGCATTCTCTGCAATTATTATTCACATAAATATGCTGTAACTATTATCGTTTCATAATTATAAACCAAAAATTTAAAAAAAAAATAAAAAATTGAATTACAGACACACTTTTATCAACCTGGAAACCAATTTTGTGCAATTTTCAATTAAAAACTTTGAAGTTTGACCAACGCCAATTTGTTTCCACCAATATTTTACTTTCTCCGTTATGAAGTACGAGAAAGTATTGTGATCGTGATTTTTTTTTCAAAAATTTTTTTACGGAAATATCCGTTTTGGGGTCCCTAGATGCCATTTCAACAATTTCTGGAATTTTTTTTTTGTGTGTGTCTGTCTGTGTGCGCTGTATCTCAAAAACTAATAGAGCAATTGATATGAAACTTTGAACATCCGTCTTATTTGATATTCTGAAGAACTAAAAAGCTTTGCCAATATTTTCTTAAATATGAAAAATAACACAAAAACATTTAAACAAACATCGAAGACAACAAATAAATGAATAGCTTTTGCTTGAAAATATTTTTCATAAAATCATTGCTATTCGAGAAAAAAATTTATTAACTTTTTTTAATTTTTGGTTTATAATTATGAAACGATAATAGTTACAGCAATTTTATGTGAATAATAATTGTAGAGAATGCCAAAATGAACAACTTCTAAAAAATAAGTTTTTTTCGAAATCTCGTTAGTTTTTGAGTAAACCGAGTTTTTGAATTTGAAGTATAATTTTTCCATCTTTCATGATTTTGACGTTTTAAACGTCAGTTTCATCAGAGTTTCCGCAACGCTCGATGTACATTTAAAATATGATTTCCATTGCAAATAAACCTATGAAAACGTAAATATAAAGTCGGAGAAAATAACATGATGGCCACATCACAATTTTTTTTGGAAATTTTTAGTTTTTTACGTGTTTTTCGGTTGTCACAATTCACCTAGATATTGATAATTATTAAACACGCCAGATAAGAACCGCGGCTTCACCATAAAGTAAATAATAAAAAAATCAATAAGGACTTAAAATCATTCACATTTCTAAACCAACAATTCGTGCCTTAGTAAAATCCTTCGCACAACTTTCCATTCCGTCTTTTATTATATCGTTAAAACGTGTTACGGTTTCGTCGTATGTGGGTTTTATTATAAGGGCATCACTGATTCCTTCAATCTTTCATGATAATACAGTTATTTTACGACCTGTGCGGCATAAGGGTATGTTAATGATGCGTTTATCTTTTTAGAGGCGTTGATTTGTATCGATTAATATATATCAACTTTTTACTTCTTTCATAAGCATAATTTTTCTTCTTGTAATTGCCCAAGCCATAAGGGATATTAATGATTAGCTTTAATTCTGTGACGGTTCGCGGGGTTTTTTTCTGGTACGGCCGAGGAACAAGAGGTGGTAATACAGATAGGTGCGGTTTCTGCACTATCTGTATGTCTGTCTACCTATTTGTATTGTCACCCTTGTTACCTTGGCCGTACCAGAAAAAATCCCGCGAACCGTCACTGCCTTAATTATATTGCAAATTCACTGTGCGACGCCAGTAAACGCTTTCATTCGTGAAATTCACACGTCGCCGTCACACTATTGCATTTTATTTGAAATATACGCACGAGAAAAATGAGGTTAGGATTATTTGACATTAGACGGCCTGAGAAATCGACCAAATTATTGACAGCAAATAGTTCGACGTAACAAATACGTGTGTTTTCTTTGGATTGTTGCGAAAATAAACGATCCGTAACGTAGTGACCAATCTTTTGTCGCAATGTTTCTCCAGCTGTTCAATTGTTTTTCGTCCATCTGTTCGAGACTTTGAAATTGCGTGAAATTTTCGGACGCGCGCGCGCGTCTCCGTCCGATTATCGACGGCAGTTGAAGAAGAGGAGGACCGCGTTTCGGCACCCGAGACGGAGAAATTGAAAAGAACCAAAATCCGATTGTTCGTCTTGTGGGCCGGTCCCCATTGTTAATTTAAATAAGAGCGCGCATTGTATGCGGTAACACGAGACGTAAAAATCGACGGAAAAAACGGTCGGATTTGAATATTATTATCGATCGTTCGGAAGGAAAATTCGTTACAATTTTTTTTTTTCGAACGTGCTCAATATATCAAAAGTTGTCACCTAGTCAAGGCTGCGAACGCAATCATTAATTAGAGCACCGCATGCTAGTTTTAATTAATATATGGCGGACATTCTCCGCAAGAGTGTGAAATGTGACATGGCCGACGGTGGGACGCCCACGCACGCCATGGGCATTTCATGGTCCGGGGAAATTACCTTGTTTGTAGTCATATTAATTACTTAAATATTATTGGTTTTAAGATATAATTTTATCGATGAGCGGAAAGTGTCAATTATTTTTCACGAGTCGGAATTTAATTGAATTTTATTGGAGTGTACAAAACATTTATTTTTTTTTTACAGCAGATGTTAGAGAGACAAACAATATATTTATTGAGACACTTTTACAAATGTAGTTCTTTCAGCCTCATTTTTGAATAGTACAATTCTTAATTTTCGATGAACTTTTTTTGAACGTCTCGACGTTCCTTTCTGCATTATTCTAGAAAAATACGCCCGCCAAATTAAAATACAAAAAATCAACTCCTTCGGCGATAAGAAATTTGAAATTCAGTGCGCACCGAGAGTGGAGATAAGGAGCCGTCGCCGGCGGCGGACAAACATCGTTAACGCTTTTATTTTTGCGTTAACGAGCCGATAAATAATTTATAAGTGTGTTCAAATTTCTAGGCGAAATATGTGTCCTTATCGTTCGTATTGCCTCTAATTGGACAAAGGCATCGGAAAATTTCGTGGATCGGGCGAAATTTGTTAGGCAAAATAGGCGGTATGCAAATCCGGGGGATACGTATCGGACGGGCGGCACCTCTACGACCAATTTGTCAAGTACAAATCCCGACGATTTTCATTTGTTTTATGGTAACGAGCGCGATTATTTGTCGCCGAAGTATTAATATTTATGGGATACCGAGACTTGTTGTTCGTTCAATGAGGTTAGATGACGCAAAGATTGAAAGTGTTTATCTGTAAGCACTTTTTCTTTATGATCCTTTTTTGCTAACAAAGATTAATAAACTAAACTTAACTACTTTTCTAGAATTCATACATTGAAACTGAAACACGTTTATGTTATTTAAACTCATTACAGATTTCTGCATAATTTCATTTATGAATTCTTTGCTCGTCCAGGACAAAGCAGAAGAAGCGATAGGAATGGACAGGTGTTAAACAATTGAATAACTAATAGATTAACGTGTGAGACAAATAGGCGGTTTGATGTCTAAATATGCATGAGCCTAATGGATGAACGATGGTCGACTTCAAACTCCGGCGTCGACGATTTGTCGATTGCTGTTCGACCATCCGCGAAAGTCTGGTGCCGTCAATTAGATTATCGGATTTTATCCCATGAATTGAACGCTTTCTTTCAGATTATGATAGAATTATAGAGCAGAATCTATTTTGGCTAAAGTTTCAAGTCTGTGGCAATTGTTTGTATGTTTGTTTTTTCCAGAAAAAAAAATAAGAAAAAAAAACTTTGTTCTCGTGTGATTATTTCAAAATTTGACGAAGGGATGTTTTCAGATTTTGATAGAATTATACAGCAGAATCTGTTTCGGCTAAATTTGACAAGTTTCAAGTCTGTGGCAATTGTTTCCATGTTTGTTTTTTCCAGGAAAAAAAATTAAGAAAAAAAACTTTGTTCTCGTGTGATTATTTCAAAATTTGACGAAGGGATGTTTTCAGATTTTGATAGAATTATACAGCAGAATCTGTTTCGGCTAAATTTGACAAGTTTCAAGTCTGTGGCAATTGTTTCCATGTTTGTTTTTTCCAGGAAAAAAAATTAAGAAAAAAAACTTTTTTCTCGTGTGATTATTTCAAAATTTGACGAAGGGATGTTTTCAGATTTTGATAGAATTATACAGCAGAATCTGTTTCGGCTAAATTTGACAAGTTTCAAGTCTGTGGCAATTGTTTCCATGTTTGTTTTTTCCAGGAAAAAAAATTAAGAAAAAAAACTTTTTTCTCGTGTGATTATTTCAAAATTTGACGAAGGGATGTTTTCAGATTTTGATAGAATTATACAGCAGAATCTGTTTCGGCTAAATTTGACAAGTTTCAAGTCTGTGGCAATTGTTTCCATGTTTGTTTTTTCCAGGAAAAAAAATTAAGAAAAAAAACTTTTTTCTCGTGTGATTATTTCAAAATTTGACGAAGGGATGTTTTCAGATTTTGATAGAATTATACAGCAGAATCTGTTTCGGCTAAATTTGACAAGTTTCAAGTCTGTGGCAATTGTTTCTGTTTGTTTTTTTCAGTAAAAAAAAAATGAAGAAAAAAAACTTTGTTCTCGCGTGATTATTTCAAAATTTGACGAAGGGATGTTTTCAGATTTTGATGGAATTATACAGCAGAATCTATTCTGGCTAAATTTGACAAGTTTCAACTCTGTGGCAATTGTTTTCATGTTTGTTTTTTCCAGTAGAAAAAAATGAAGAAAAATAACTTTGTTCTCGTGTGATTATTTCAAAATTTGACGAAGGGATGTTTCCAGATTTTGATAGAGTTATACAGCAGAATCTATTTTGGCTAAATTTGACAAGTTGCAACTCTGTGGCAATTGTTTCCATGTTTGTTTTTCCAGGAAAAAAAAAATGAAGAAAAAAACTTTGTTCTCGTGTGATTATTTCAAAATTTGACGAAGGGATGTTTTCAGATTTTGATGGAATTATACAGCAGAATCTATTCTGGCTAAATTTGACAAGTTTCAACTCTGTGGCAATTGTTTCTATGTTTTTCCAGGAAAAAAAATTAAGAAAAAACTTTGTTCTCGTGTGATTATTTCAAAATTTGATAAAGGGATGTTTTCAGATTTTGATGGAATTATACAGCAGAATCTATTCTGGCTAAATTTGAAAAGTTTCAACTCTGTGGCAATTGTTTCCATGTTTGTTTTTTTCCAGTAGAAAAAAAATGAAGAAAAAAAACTTTGTTCTCGCGTGATTATTTCAAAATTTGACGAAGGGATGTTTTCAGATTTTGATAGAATTATACAGCAGAATCTATTTTGGCTAAATTTGACAAGTTTCAAATCTGTGGCCATTGTTTCTATGTTTGTTTTTTCCAAGAAAAAAAATTAAGAAAAAACTTTGTTCTCGTGTGATTATTTCAAAATTTAACGAAGGGATGTTTTCAGATTTTGATAGAATTATACAGCAGAATCTATTTTGGCTAAATTTGACAAGTTTCAAATCTGTGGCCATTGTTTCTATGTTTGTTTTTTCCAAGAAAAAAAATTAAGAAAAAACTTTGTTCTCGTGTGATTATTTCAAAATTTAACGAAGGGATGTTTTCAGATTTTGATAGAATTATACAGCAGAATCTATTTTGGCTAAATTTGACAAGTTTCAAATCTGTGGCAATTGTTTCTATGTTTGTTTTTTCCAAGAAAAAAAAAATTAAGAAAAAAACTTTGTTCTCGTGTGATTATTTCAAAATTTGACGAAGGGATGTTTTCAGATTTTGATAGAATTATACAGCAGAATCTATTTTGGCTAAATTTGACTAGTTTCAAGCCTGTGGCAATAGTTTCTATGTTTGTTTTTTCCCGAAAAAAAAATTAAGAAAAAAACTTTGTTCTCGTGTGATTATTTCAAAATTTAACGAAGGGATGTTTTCAGATTTTGATAGAATTGTACAGCAGAATATATTTTAACCAAATTTGACAAGTTTCAAGTCTGTGGCAATTGTTTCTATGTTTGTTTTTTTCAGGAAAATGAATGAAGAAAAAAACTTTGTTCTCGTGTGATTATTTCAAAATTTGATGAAGGGATGTTTTCAGATTTTGATAGAATTATACAGCAGAATCTATTTTCGGCTAAATTTAACAAGTTTCAAGTCTGTGGCAATTATTTCCATGTTTTTTTTTCCAGGAAAAAAAATTAAGAAAAAACTTTGTTCTCGTGTGATTATTTCAAAATTTGATGAAGGGATGTTTTCAGATTTTGATAGAATTATACAGCAGAATCTATTTTGGCTAAATTTGACAAGTTTCAAGTCTGTGGCAATTGTTTCTATGTTTTTTTTTCCAGTAGAAAAAAATGAAGAAAAAATCTTTGTTCTCGTGTGATTAGTTTAAAATTTGACGATGGGATGTTTTCAGATTTTGATAGAATTATACAGCAGAATCTATTTTGGCTAAATTTGACAAGTTTCAAGTCTGTGGCAATTGTTTCCATGTTTGTTTTTTCCAGGAAAAAAAATTAAGAAAAAAAACTTTTTTCTCGTGTGATTATTTCAAAATTTGACGAAGGGATGTTTTCAGATTTTGATAGAATTATACAGCAGAATCTATTCTGGCTAAATTTGACAAGTTTCAAGTCTGTGGCAATTGTTTCCATGTTTGTTTTTTCCAGGAAAAAAAATTAAGAAAAAAAACTTTTTTCTCGTGTGATTATTTCAAAATTTGACGAAGGGACGTTTTCAGATTTTGATAGAATTATACAGCAGAATCTATTCTGGCTAAATTTGACAAGTTTCAAGTCTGTGGCAATTGTTTCCATGTTTGTTTTTTCCAGGAAAAAAAATTAAGAACAAAAACTTTTTTCTCGTGTGATTATTTCAAAATTTGACGAAGGGATGTTTTCAGATTTTGATGGAATTATACAGCAGAATCTATTCTGGCTAAATTTGGCAAGTTTCAAGTCTGTGGCAATTCTTTTTGTATTTTTTTTTAAACCAGGAAAGTCGAGCGAATTCTGCATTAATATAAAATATGTTCCGGTATCATTATTTCCAAATTTTGTAAAAGAATATTTTCAAATTCTTCTAGAGCAGAATCTATTTCGAGTAAAGTTTCAAGCCTGTATTGAAAATTAATTTTGATAACTCATCTTTTTTTGTTGAAGAGTTGCGATGAAATTTGAAAACGGAGGCGGCGGCGCGCCGCTTTAAATTCAAATTGGCATCGTGTGCAATTGTTTCAAGTCGTAAACAATTTGATTTAATAACACATTATTTAATGCAGGACCATAAAACAGTTTTACGTCCAATTATTCCGTACTTACCATTCATAGAGTTGGCGGCGGTGCGGAATCGTACATAAATCAATTATATATGTATTTCCAGCGCTCACTGTAATGGACTCAAAACTAAAACTGGCGTACAACACGTCCATAAGAACTTAACAATGTGTAACTCTGTTATTTATAAAAAAAAATTGCTTAGTTTCTATTGATGCACAAGATGCACACAACTCTGTATTTGATCAAGACTCCTAGGATTTTGCAACAATTGCAATAAACAATAGTTGCCTAGATACTAGATGAATGTGTTTAGTTTTTTATGTCAACAGAATTGTACAGTTTTGATTATTTACTTGAAAAAATCGACCCGAAAGTAGAAATTCATTTCCATGATCGTTGATTTTAAAATGCATGCGGTGTGTTTCTGACTCATAACTCCTAAGATATTGCAATGATTGGAATAAAAAATTGTTGTGCAGATACTAGATGAATGTGTTTAATTTTATAAGTCAATGAAATTGTTCCATTTTAATTGTTTATGTGAAAAAATTGACCCGAAAGTCGAAATTTATTTCCATCATCGTTGATTTTAATTTGCGTGCGGTGTGTTTCTGACTCATAACTCCTAGGATATTGCAACAATTGCAATAAAAAATAGTTGTTTAGATACCAGATGAATGTATTTAGTTGTATAAGTCAATAAAATTGTTCCTTTTTGATTATTTATCTGAGAAAATTGACCCGAAAGTAGAAATTTATTTCCATCATCGTTGATTTTATTTTACATGCGGTGTGTTTCTGACTCATAACTCCTAGGATATTGCAACAATTGCAATAAAATATAATTTATAAGATACCAGACGAATGTGTTTAGTTGTATAAGTCAATAAAATTGTTCCATTTTGATTATTTATCTGAAAAAATTGACCCGAAAGTCGAATTTTATTTCCATCATCGTTGATTTTAATTTACATGCGGTGTGTTTCTGACTCATAACTCCTAGGATATTGCAACAATTGCAATAAAAAATAGTTGTTTAGATACCAGATGAATGTATTTAGTTGTATAAGTCAATAAAATTGTTCCTTTTTGATTATTTATCTGAAAAAATTGACCCGAGAGTCGAAATTTATTTCCATCATCGTTAATTTTAATTTACATGCGGTGTGTTTTTGACTCATAACTCCTAGGATATTGCAACAATTGCAATAAAAAATAATTGCTAAGATACCAGATGAATGTGTTTAGTTGTATAAGTCAATAAAATTGTTCCATTTTGATTATTTATGTGAAAAAATTGACCCGAAAGTCGAAATTTATTTCCATCATCGTTGATTTTAATTTGCATGCGGTGTGTTTCTGACTTATAGGTCCTAGGATATTCCAACAATTGCAATAAAAAATAGTTGTTTAGATACCAGATGAATGTATTTAGTTGTATAAGTCAATAAAATTATTCCATTTTGATTATTTATCTGAAAAAATTGACCTGAAAGTCGAAATTTATTTCCATAATCGTTGATTTTAATTTGCATGCGGTGTGTTTCTGACTTATAACTCCTAGGATTTTGCAACGAATAAATAGATAATGATAGTCTGAATACTAGATGAATGCCTTTAGTTTTATAAGTGAATAGAATTGTTCCATTTTGATTATTTACCTGAAAAAATCGACTCAAACGAAAAAATTTATTTTCCATCATTGTTGATTTTATTATACATACGGCGTGTTGCTGACTCATAACTCGTAGGATATTGCAACAATTGCTATAAACAATAGTTGCTTAGGTACTAGATTAATGTGTTTAGTGTTATACGTCAAAAGATTTGTTCAATTTTAATTATTTTACTGAATAAATCGACTGTAAAAAGAATTTTTCTATTTTGCAGGTATCCGGCGAGGCTTTTTTTGGGTCGGAATTTTCCAAGACATCAACATCATGCCTCAGGACATCCAGTAAGCCAGACGCATGCGTGGAGGGGGTTTACTGGCCACTCTCGACCGCCGATGCAGTGATGCAGCAGCGTTTGGTTTTACATCAATTTTACCGGTTCTTTTAAGAACCACAAAATACTTGATAATTCTGGGATTTGACATTGTCCAACACACTTGCGTTTTATTTCTTTCTTTCGTCAAAATACCTCTCTACGTTCCTATGATCCTGTTACTCCAAAATTATTTTTCGATGCATTTTAACATAAAATAATATTTCCCGCCAAAACACCTCTTTGCGTTCCTGTGATCCTGATACTCCAAAATTATTTTTCGATGCATTTTAACATAAAATAATATTTCCCGCCAAAACACCTCTTTGCGTTCCTGTGATCCTATTACTCCAAAATTATTTTTCGATGCATTTTAACATAAAATAATATTTCCCGCCAAAACACCTCTTTGCGTTCCTGTGATCCTGATACTCCAAAATTATTTTTCGATGCATTTTAACATAAAATAATATTTCCCGCCAAAACACCTCTTTGCGTTCCTGTGATCCTGATACTCCAAAATTATTTTTCGATGCATTTTAACATAAAATAATATTTCCCGCCAAAACACCTCTTTGCATTCCTGTGATCCTGATACTCCAAAATTATTTTTCGATGCATTTTAACATAAAATAATATTTCCCGCCAAAACACCTCTTTGCGTTCCTGTGATCCTGATACTCCAAAATTATTTTTCGATGCATTTTAACATAAAATAATATTTCCCGCCAAAACACCTCTTTGCGTTCCTGTGATCCTGATACTCCAAAATTATTTTTCGATGCATTTTAACATAAAATAATATTTCCCGCCAAAACACCTCTTTGCGTTCCTGTGATCCTGATACTCCAAAATTATTTTTCGATGCATTTTAACATAAAATAATATTTCCCGCCAAAACACCTCTTTGCATTCCTGTGATCCTGACACTCCAAAATTATTTTTCGATGCATTTTAACATAAAATAATATTTCCCGCCAAAACACCTCTTTGCGTTCCTGTGATCCTGATACTCCAAAATTATTTTTCGATGCATTTTAACATAAAATAATATTTCCCGCTAAAACACCTCATTGCGTTCCTGTGTTCCTGTTACTCCAAAATTATTTTTCGATGCATTTTAACATAAAATAATATTTCCCGCCAAAACACCTCTTTGCGTTCCTGTGATCCTGATACTCCAAAATTATTTTTCGATGCATTTTAACATAAAATAATATTTCCCGCCAAAACACCTCTTTGCGTTCCTGTGATCCTGTTACTCCAAAATTATTTTTCGATGCATTTTAACATAAAATAATATTTCCCGCCAAAACACCTCTTTGCGTTCCTGTGATCCTGATACTCCAAAATTATTTTTCGATGCATTTTAACATAAAATAATATTTCCCGCCAAAACACCTCTTTGCGTTCCTGTGATCCTGATACTCCAAAATTATTTTTCGATGCATTTTAACATAAAATAATATTTCCCGCCAAAACACCTCTTTGCGTTCCTGTGATCCTGATACTCCAAAATTATTTTTCGATGCATTTTAACATAAAATAATATTTCCCGCCAAAACACCTCTTTGCATTCCTGTGATCCTGATACTCCAAAATTATTTTTCGATGCATTTTAACATAAAATAATATTGCCCGCCAAAACACCTCTTTGCGTTCCTGTGATCCTGATACTCCAAAATTATTTTTCGATGCATTTTAACATAAAATAATATTTCCCGCTAAAACACCTCATTGCGTTCCTGTGATCCTGATACTCCAAAATTATTTTTCGATGCATTTTAACATAAAATAATATTTCCCGCCAAAACACCTCTTTGCATTCCTGTGATCCTGATACTCCAAAATTATTTTTCGATGCATTTTAACATAAAATAATATTTCCCGCCAAAACACCTCTTTGCGTTCCTGTGATCCTGATACTCCAAAATTATTTTTCGATGCATTTTAACATAAAATAATATTTCCCGCCAAAACACCTCTTTGCGTTCCTGTGATCCTGATACTCCAAAATTATTTTTCGATGCATTTTAACATAAAATAATATTTCCCGCCAAAACACCTCTTTGCGTTCCTGTGATCCTGATACTCCAAAATTATTTTTCGATGCATTTTAACATAAAATAATATTTCCCGCCAAAACACCTCTTTGCATTCCTGTGATCCTGATACTCCAAAATTATTTTTCGATGCATTTTAACATAAAATAATATTTCCCGCCAAAACACCTCTTTGCGTTCCTGTGATCCTGATACTCCAAAATTATTTTTCGATGCATTTTAACATAAAATAATATTTCCCGCTAAAACACCTCATTGCGTTCCTGTGTTCCTGTTACTCCAAAATTATTTTTCGATGCATTTTAACATAAAATAATATTTCCCGCCAAAACACCTCTTTGCGTTCCTGTGATCCTGATACTCCAAAATTATTTTTCGATGCATTTTAACATAAAATAATATTTCCCGCCAAAACACCTCTTTGCGTTCCTGTGATCCTGATACTCCAAAATTATTTTTCGATGCATTTTAACATAAAATAATATTTCCCGCTAAAACACCTCATTGCGTTCCTGTGTTCCTGTTACTCCAAAATTATTTTTCGATGCATTTTAACATAAAATAATATTTCCCGCCAAAACACCTCTTTGCGTTCCTGTGATCCTGATACTCCAAAATTATTTTTCGATGCATTTTAACATAAAATAATATTTCCCGCCAAAACACCTCTTTGCGTTCCTGTGATCCTGATACTCCAAAATTATTTTTCGATGCATTTTAACATAAAATAATATTTCCCGCCAAAACACCTCTTTGCATTCCTGTGATCCTGATACTCCAAAATTATTTTTCGATGCATTTTAACATAAAATAATATTTCCCGCTAAAACACCTCATTGCGTTCCTGTGTTCCTGTTACTCCAAAATTATTTTTCGATGCATTTTAACATAAAATAATATTTCCCGCCAAAACACCTCTTTGCGTTCCTGTGATCCTGATACTCCAAAATTATTTTTCGATGCATTTTAACATAAAATAATATTTCCCGCCAAAACACCTCTTTGCATTCCTGTGATCCTGATACTCCAAAATTATTTTTCGATGCATTTTAACATAAAATAATATTTCCCGCCAAAACACCTCTTTGCGTTCCTGTGATCCTGATACTCCAAAATTATTTTTCGATGCATTTTAACATAAAATAATATTTCCCGCCAAAACACCTCTTTGCGTTCCTGTGATCCTGATACTCCAAAATTATTTTTCGATGCATTTTAACATAAAATAATATTTCCCGCCAAAACACCTCTTTGCGTTCCTGTGATCCTGTTACTCCAAAATTATTTTTCGATGCATTTTAACATAAAATAATATTTCCCGCCAAAACACCTCTTTGCGTTCCTGTGATCCTGATACTCCAAAATTATTTTTCGATGCATTTTAACATAAAATAATATTTCCCGCCAAAACACCTCTTTGCGTTCCTGTGATCCTGATACTCCAAAATTATTTTTCGATGCATTTTAACATAAAATAATATTTCCCGCCAAAACACCTCTTTGCGTTCCTGTGATCCTGATACTCCAAAATTATTTTTCGATGCATTTTAACATAAAATAATATTTCCCGCCAAAACACCTCTTTGCGTTCCTGTGATCCTGATACTCCAAAATTATTTTTCGATGCATTTTAACATAAAATAATATTTCCCGCCAAAACACCTCTAATCTCCCGATACAAATAATGAACATTTTTCAAAATCAATTTTGGGTTGACAATCTGAACCATAAATTTTTGATCGATTTTTAAAGTGAAAAATTAAGAAATAAATACCTCTTTTCGTTCCTGGTCTCCTGATACAAATCGTGAAAATTTTCGAAATTAATTTTGGGTAGACATTCTGAACCGTAAATTTTATTTAGACATTTTCAGTTCAGAATATCTTTCGAAAATCAATTTCGAGAAAAGGTTTATAAAAATACGTCTTCTTGCTCCTGATCGCAATATTTTATTAGGAGAGAAATTTGGTCTCTCATTGTTTAAATACTTGCATTCGTTCATTCATTCTTTCATTCATCGTTGACAAAGGAGGATCGATAGAATTAATTAGTTTTTATGGCCCTTAAAAGGGCCGTTTTTGAAAATTTGCCGCTGTCATATCTCTGGAAGATGTTGGTGTAGTCGACTACCTTTTCTTAGGAGGCGGTTTCTCGTGACGGTCACGCGTTCCTTTTGTTTCTTCTTATCCTGGCACCCTTTGTACAATTCTTGGATGCGTTTTTAATTACTCCATTGGTTCACAAAGGTTAAGGTCGGAAATGATTGGGGTGTTAGGTTTAATTTTTTTAATCAACCAAGGCTGCATAATAAAATCAACGATTATTGGAAATACATTTCTAGGTTTGGGTGGAATTTTTCAGGTATATAAAGAAAATATGACAATTTTATTCACTTGAAAAACTAAACACATTCATCTAGTATTTAGACTACCATTTTCTATTGCAATCGTTGCAAAATCCTAGGAGTTATAAGTCAGAAACACACCGCATGCAAATTAAAATCAACAATGATGGAAATAAATTTCGATTTTCGGGTCAATTTTTTCAGATAAATAATCAAAATGGAACAATTTTATTGACTTATACAACTAAACACATTCATCTGGTATCTAAACAATTATTTTTTATTGCAATCGTTGCAATATCCTAGGAGTTATAAGTCAGAAACACACCGCAAGCAAATTAAAATCAACAATTATGGGAAGTGAATTTCTACGTTTCTATTTTTTTAGTTAAATAATTAAAATACAACAACTCTTTTGAGGTATAAACACTGATAGTGTGTACCTGGAAATTTTTTAGTAAACTCACAAGCAATACACAATTTCTCATCATCGTCTCCAACTTCAGACGATATCAATCGTTTTTCTTTTCCTTTTTTTACCACCACGGCCACTTCGATTCGTTCCTTTTTTTTTCGTGTTTATTCTCATAATACAGGATCGTAATTTTTTTTTCTCTCTCTTTGTGTGCGTTTGAGATGTGGGTGCCCCGCCTGTCCGCTTCCTTTTTCTTCAGGTGCGATCGTGGTGCGCCCACGGCGCTGGATGTCGGGTTCGAGTGGGTCCCATTGAACCCTTTTCACGTGTTTCGAGTGTGCGAGCGATCCTTCCACTTTTGTTGCTCACATATACTCCTTTTGTACACACTCCTTCCACTGCGTGCACTCGACTTGACCTGATTCAATAGTAATTGTTATTCTTACACGAAAAATCAAACACGAAATTGATGTGAAGAATATACAGGGTGTGTTCAAGAGAAATTACGGAATGATTTATTTGTACTAAAATTATAAAACTGCCATCATACTCATGGGTCTTTATTTTTACTTCCTCCGTTACGGGAGTACGAGAAAGTATTGTGATCGTGATTTTTTTTTCAAAAATTTTTTTTACGGAAATATCCGTTTTGGGGTCCCTAGATGCCATTTCAACAATTTCTGGAAAAAAAAAATTGTGTCTGTGTCTGTGTCCGTGTCTGTGTGTGAGGGTGTGTGTGTTTGTCTGTTTATGTGCGTTGTATCTCAAGAACTACTAGAGCAATTGATATGAAACTTTGAACATCCGTCTTTTTTGATATTCTGAAGAACTGAAAAGCTTTTGGTAAAATTTCGTACACCGGAAGTGGGCGTTTACCTTAACTGTTTTTTGTTTTTTGCCAATATTTTCTTAAATATGAAAAATATCACAAAAACATTTAAACAAACTTTGAAGACAACAAAGAAATGCACATCTTTTACTTGAAAATATTTTTCATAAAATCATTTCTATTCGAGAAAAAAATTTATTTTTATTTTTTTATTTTTGGCTTATAATTATAAAACGATAATAGTTACAGCAAATTTATGTAATCAATAATTGTAGAGAATGCTAAAATAAACAACTTATAAAGAATAAGTTTTTTTCGAAATCTCGTTAGTTTTCGAGTAAACCGAGTTTTTGAATTTGAAGTATAATTTTTCCACGTTTCATAATTTTGACGTTTTAAACGTCAGTTTCATCCATCATTTTACTACTGGCAATATTATTGATTGGAATATTAGCTGTAGCCATTTTATATGGTCGGAGAAAGTAAACAAAACTACCATAAACTCGTTTAGAACAAGTTAATTTCTACTAGATTTTCTACCATCTACTAGACATACAATTAAAAAACTACATGTACAATTGCGGCCAAAAAAAATTGGACACCTTTTTAGTCTGGTGTGAATCACTCTCTATTTTCAAACAGATATTGACATTGACATCTAATAACGAAGCCCAATTTACACGAATACATTTTAGAAAAGAGATACGCACTAGATTACAACGGTGTCCCACTTTTTTTTGGACGCAATTGTACATTTGTAATTCCACCAGGTTTAGTAGAAATTATACTAACTACTTAACTAAAACGCTCACGAATAACTGACAATTGGCATCAACCCGTTAATAAACAAACAATTTATTAATCCACCACGAGAGTATCTGTCAACTGTCAAACGTCAACGACGTGGCGTTCACTCGCAAAAAAAATTAAAGAAAACGAACCCACACCTTAAAACAAATGAACACGAACAATTAATTAACCTTCTTTAATTTATTTTTCTTTCGTAAAATCCCACAAACGGATGTCACTGAATATTCCCTGATCTCACACAGTTGTTTTCGATCGCGTATGAACAATGGAACGCAACATCCGAAAAAAAAGAACGAACGGAATCATTGAGACTTCCCATGAACTGAGGAGAAGAACAAACGGACAGTGGGAATACGCGCGATCGTCGTTTGTTTATAATTGGGGCGAGAAGAGAGCGCGCGCGTGGTGACCGGCGCCATTCGCCGAGAGGGTCTGTGCCGCCCTGGAGACGGCGCGCGAATGGCGGCGCGGAGGGGCGCCGTGTCGGAGGAGGCGGCGGCGAGGGCGGCGGTGCCGTACCCGTGGCGCCATCTAGCGGCGGCGCGCGCCGGGATCAATGGAGATTGTGGGTTTGTTTCGCGTTAACTGGATTTAAACTCTGAACTAACTATTATACCGGGTGTAACTGAGAGCTTGTAGATTGCGTTTTACAACAAAGAAATAAACATCTTTTGCTTGAAAATATTTTTCATAAAATCATTGCTTTTTGAGAAAAAAAATTATTTATTTTTTTTAATTGTTGGTTTATAATTATGAAACGATAATAGTTATAGCAAATTTATGTGAATAATAATTGTAGAGAATGCCAAAATGAACAACTTCTAAGGAATAAGTTTTTTTCGAAATCTCGTTAGTTTTTGAGTAAACCGAGTTTTTGAATTTGAAGTATAATTTTTCCGTTTCATAATTTTGACGTTTTAAACGTCAGTGCCATCCGAGTTTACGCAACGCTCGATGCACATTTAAAAAATGATTTCAATTGAAAATAAACCATGAAAACGTAAATATAAATGGCAATGATACCATCAAGTCGGTATCCGAATTTTGCTCTAACAAATCTGGAAAACAAATTTTGAAGACAAAAATTGCACTTTTTCCAGAAATCGCCCTGTAAATTCTACAATTTTGTCGGCAAAAGCTTGAAATTTTGACAGAGACATCCTAAATAACATATGTTTAAAACTGTTCAAAGAAAATTATCCGAACTTTGCTCTAACAAAACTGGAAGACAAATTTTGAAGACAAAAATTGCACTTTTTCCAGAAATCGCCCTTTAAATTCCACAATTTTGTCGACAAATGCTTGAAATTTTGACAGAGACATCCTAAACAACAAGTGTTTAAAACTGTTCAAAAAAAATTATCCGAATTTTGCTCTAACAAAACTGGAAAACAAATTTTGAAGACAAAAATTGCACTTTTTCCAGAAATCGCCCTGTACATTCCACAATTTTGTCGGAAAAAGCTTGAAATTTTGACAGAGACATCATAAATAACATATGTTTTAAACTGTTCAAAGAAAATTATCCGAACTTTGCTCTAACAAAACTGGAAGACAAATTTTGAAGACAAAAATTGCACTTTTTCCAGAAATCGCCCTTTAAATTCCACAATTTTGTCGACAAATGCTTGAAATTTTGACAGAGACATTCTAAATAACATATGTTTAAAACAGTTCAAAGAAAATTATCCGAATTTTGCTCTAACAAAACTGGAAAACAAATTTTGAAGACAAAAATTGCACTTTTCCCAGAAATCGCCCTGTAAATTCCACAATTTTGTCGACAAATACTTGAAATTTTGACAGAGACATCATAAATAACATATGTTTTAAACTGTTCAAAGAAAATTATCCGAACTTTGCTCTAACAAAACTGGAAGACAAATTTTGAAGACAAAAATTGCACTTTTTCCAGAAATCGCCCTTTAAATTCCACAATTTTGTCGACAAATGCTTGAAATTTTGACAGAGACATTCTAAATAACATATGTTTAAAACAGTTCAAAGAAAATTATCCGAATTTTGCTCTAACAAAACTGGAAAACAAATTTTGAAGACAAAAATTGCACTTTTTCCAGAAATCGCCCTTTAAATTCCACAATTTTGTCGACAAATGCTTGAAATTTTGACAGAGACATTCTAAATAACATATGTTTAAAACAGTTCAAAGAAAATTATCCGAATTTTGCTCTAACAAAACTGGAAAACAAATTTTGAAGACAAAAATTGCACTTTTTCCAGAAATCGCCCTTTAAATTCCACAATTTTGTCGACAAATGCTTGAAATTTTGACAGAGACATCCTAAACAACAAGTGTTTAAAACTGTTCAAAAAAAATTATCCGAATTTTGCTCTAACAAAACTGGAAAACAAATTTTGAAGACAAAAATTGCACTTTTTCCAGAAATCGCCCTGTACATTCCACAATTTTGTCGGAAAAAGCTTGAAATTTTGACAGAGACATCCTAAATAACATATGTTTAAAACTGTTTAACGAAAACTATCCGAATTTCGAATTTTGCTCTAACAAAACTGGAAAACAAATTTTGAAGACAAAAATTGCACTTTTTCCAGAAATCGTCCTGTAAATTCCACAATTTTGTCGACAAATACTTGAAATTTTGACAGAGACATCATAAATAACATGTTTTAAACTTTTCAAAGAAAATTATCCGAATTTTGCTCTAACAAAACTGGAAAACAAATTTTGAAGACAAAAATTGCACTTTTTCCAGAAATCGCCCTTTAAATTCCATAATTTTGTCGACAAATGCTTGAAATTTTGACAGAGACATCCTAAACAACATGTGTTTAAAACTGTTCAAAAAAAATTATCCGAATTTTGCTCTAACAAAACTGGAAAACAAATTTTGAAGACAAAAATTGCACTTTTTCCAGAAATCGCCCTGTACATTCCACAATTTTGTCGGAAAAAGCTTGAAATTTTGACAGAGACATCCTAAATAACATATGTTTAAAACTGTTTAACGAAAATTATCCGAATTTTGCTCTAACAAAACTGGAAAACAAATTTTGAAGACAAAAATTGCACTTTTTCCAGAAATCGCCCTGTAAATTCTACAATTTTGTCGACAAATGCTTGAAATTTTGACAGAGGCATTCTAAGTAACATATGTTTAAAACTGTTCAGAGAAAATTATCCGAATTTTGCTCCAACAACACTGGAAAACAAATTTTAAAGACAAAAATTGCACTTTTTCCAGAAATCGCCCTGTAAATTCTACAATTTTGTCGACAAATACTTGAAATTTTGACAGAGACATCATAAATAACATATGTTTTAAACTGTTCAAAGAAAATTATCCGAACTTTGCTCTAACAAAACTGGAAAACAAATTTTGAAGACAAAAATTGCACTTTTTCCAGAAATCGTCCTGTACATTCCACAATTTTGTCGGAAAAAGCTTGAAATTTTGACAGAGACATCATAAATAACATATGTTCTAAACTGTTCAAAGAAAATTATCCGAATTTTGCTCTAACAAATCTGGAAAACAAATTTTGAAGACAAAAATTGCACTTTTTCCAGAAATCGTCCTGTACATTCCACAATTTCGTCGGAAAAAGCTTGAAATTTTGACAGAGACATCATAAATAACATATGTTCTAAACTGTTCAAAGAAAATTATCCGAATTTTGCTCCAACAACACTGGAAAACAAATTTTAAAGACAAAAATTGCACTTTTTCCAGAAATCGCCCTGTAAATTCTACAATCTTGTCGGCAAAAGCTTCAAATTTTGACAGAGACATCCTAAATAACATATGTTTAAAACTGTTCAGAGAAAATTATCCGAACTTTGCTTTAACAAATCTGGAAAACAAATTTTGAAGACAAAAATTGCACTTTTTCCACAAATCGCCCTTTAAATTCCACAATTTTGTCGGCAAATGCTTGAAATTTTAATAGATACATTAATATAATAATATATCTTTAGAATCGCCTAAAGAAAGTTATCTGAACTTTGCTGTGGCAAATATAGCAGCACTTAAAGACAAATTTTCAAGATCGAAAATGCACTTTCTCCAGAAATCGTCCTGTAAGTTCCACACTTTTATTGACAGATGCTTAAAATTTTGACAGATACATCCTAAATAAAATATCTTTAAAATCGTCGAAATAAAATTATCCAAACTTTGCGGTGACAAAATAGGCAGCGTTTAAGGACACGTTTTGAAAATCGAAAATGCACTTTTTTCAGAAATGTGATTTTAAACTGAAAATAAATTATGAAAGCATAAATACAAATATTACCATCAAGTCGGAGAAAGTAACATGATGGCCACATCACAATTTTTTTCATTGATTATGTTTCATTACGTATACTGTGGCAGAAAAAAATATTGTAACGCCAAAGTTACGTTCATATAAGTAAATCTGTATGGGTTTTAAATATCGAACAGAAAAGCGCAAAAACTGATCCATAATTAAATCGTTCTAATTAGATCCGCCTTTTTTTATTTTAAAATTTATATTCACAAAGTCTCCAAATGACATAATTTCCGAATGAGAGTTTCCCAATTAATAAATCACTTATCGTCGCACCAAGGCGTGGCGATAACGACGAATAAATTATTTACGGCGTAGCAGTTATCGAAGCTTTATCGACATTTTGACAAACGTCTATGCTTGACTTGAAGGAAGACAAGACTGCCACGACACGTCCAAGAAAAATGATTAGCGAGCTCTTAATTGGCGCGCGAATTGTTAATGAAGCAGAGATAAAAGTGATAAAAAAAAGTAACGTAGACCGCGTTGGCCATGAAATAGATCTAGTTTAAATGCATTCCTGCACTCTTTTTTGCAAATTTTAGACTTTCAGTTTCAAGCTGGAAGAATGAATGGAGTTATCGTTAGGAATGTGATTGTTGCATAAGAGGATGTAAAAATATATAAAAAATATATTTCTTGATAGTCAACGTTTTAATCAAAATTTGCAACTTTAGTTTTGATAGCATAAATCAGGTATGGACAACCTTTGCTAAGATGTTGTACCGGTATGTAGTAGACAGTAGGTAAATAATTTTGCAAAAGTTAGTACCACATTTTTTTATAAATTCTTGTGATGATTTATTTTTATTGCTCGTCTCTCTCGATAATATTGCTATTAGAAGGTTGACTCTAGGATGCGACTCGAATACGCAATCCTTAGGCCGAGAGGTACTAATAGTACCAACCAGGCCACTGCGTTCGCGGAGTACTAATTTTCGAAATACAAATTTGTAATTTAGATTTTATGTGCGTCGCATGTAAAATAAAAATGCAACATTCATCCAGATATGATGTAATAAATAAAATATCGCTTAATTTTTGTACTTTAATAAAAAGTAATTAAATCATCATTACTGTCCAGACACAAAAAAAATGGAACCAATTCTTTAGAACGCGCATTTTAAATTTTTCGACTTGTTTGTTTTAATAATTCAAGGATCGCGAACGTGTTTATAATTTATAGCCGATTTATATTGTAATTTATTAAAATCGCAGCTATCTGTTGCTTCCTGTTGCTTTTATTTATGTTTTTCGCATATGTAAAAGAAGCGACGATGATAAGGCCGTCGAAAAGGAATAGAAATTTGCATTTACGCATTAAATTTTTTTGTAAAACGTACATTTTGTGAGTAACAAAGATCAAGATAGCCAAAAAAAGAATAGTTTTTTATTGTTTACCATTTCATTATTGTGCCATTATTACTTGAATAAAAGGTACGTTATGTAGTACTTAATACCCTAGGGCCATAAACGATCGATGAACATTTAATTGTACCGTGAAATCGAACCACAAATTAGTCAAAGCAGGTCATGAACAAACAGCCGCATGTCTAATCCTTAAAAGAACGAATTTTCAGACGAAGCGAGCCCCAAGTGACGCGTAGCGCGCGGTAAACAAAAAATGCTTGTAATCGTGCGCCATGGATACCCCGTGCCCTTCACGTAAAAAAAACAGAACCAAGTCGTATTATACAATATTAGCACAATATATTACAGTATTTTTTTATCATTAGTAAAATTACTTTTATAAATGAGAGACGCGCAAAAACAGAACCAAGAGGCTGCACTTAATCGTATTTTACAATATTAGCACAATATATTACAATATTTTTTTTGGTATTATTACTTTTATAAATGAGAGACGCGCTATTTAAACTCAAATTTGGAACCCAATACACATAATAATAACCGTTTTTGTTGTTTTTCGATTTGCCTCGCTAGACATTATGTTCGTACGAACGAATAAACCAATCCACCATCGGGGCTTATTAGTATAAATAGTTACGTTCCAAAATCAATCGGAGGAATCAAGAATTCTCGGTATTCCCGCCTCGTTCACGAAATGACGTAATCACCACGGATTTTCGTCATCGTTCTCGGGCGATAATTCAACATTAGCCGTCCATAAATCCTGACCTGGGGATCTAATTAATTCCTTCCTTAAATTCCGAAGAATCGCCGCAATCGATAATTCACCGGCGGTAACTATCAATTATTTTCGAGTCAAGGTTTCGTGGTAAAATGTACAAAAAAAATGGGAACTACTGGAGTGTTCGTAATATTGCTAAATATCCATAAATATCGATGGTATGATTTATAAAACTGTCTTCGGATTTCAACCATAATTAATTGTGGTTAAAAAAATTGGGAATAAATATCAAAATAAAATTGGTTATAGTGGCGTGTACGATAATAATGATATTAGAGACGAAATAATTAACTAATTAAAAAAAAATTGAGGTGAGGTTGCCTTTAATTTATTTAAATAATTAATTGCTTAAAGTTAATAAAATAAAAAAATATTTATTTCTCGCTTGTAAACCAGGCTTGGTGTAAACCTCAAAAAAAATATTAGAGAAGTCATTGAGCTACCTTTAATTTTAAGTAAACTAGAAAGCCACGATGTTTCAAAGTAAAGCTCAATTTTTTAAAATCAGTTTTGACCAGCGCCATTTTGTTTTCAGGTGAGCTGGAAAAGTTTGGATTGGCAATTTGCAAATAAATACGTTTTGGGATTAATCTGTCACAGATTCATTCAATTGTTTTATTGGTTATGGAATTTGCAAGCATATTTATGAAAAAAAAGTCATTTTTTGAACATCAAATTTTAGTTTCGATCAGCGCCATTTTTCTTTCAGTAGCGCTGGAAAAGTTCTACTTAGTAATTTGTAAAGCCATTGTCTTTAGGATTGTTATTTTGCAGTTTCATTCAATTGTCTTATTAAATATGGAATCTGCAATCAAATTTCTGCAAAAAGTCAGTTTTTGATCATCAACCTTCAGTTTTGACCACCGCCATTTTGTTTTCAGATGAGCTAGAAAAGTTTTAGTTGGCAATTTAGAAACAAGTATGTTTTTCGATTAATCTGTAGTAGTTTCATTCAATTATTTTATTGGATTTATAATCTATAATCATATTTCTGCAAAAAGTCAGTTTTTGAACATCAACCTTCAGTTTTGACCACCGCCATTTTGTTTTCAGGTGAGCTGGAAAAGTTTTAGTTGGCGCTTTTAAAATAACTACGTTTTGGAATTGATCTGTCATAGTTTCATTCAATTGCTATATTGGATATAGAATTTACAATCATATTTCTGAAAAAACTCAGTTTTTGAACATAAAATTTCGGTTTCGATCAGCGCCATTTTCCTTTCAGTAGCGTTGAAAAAGTTCTAGATGGTAATTTGTAAAGACATAGATTTTTGGATTAATTCCTCGCAGTTTTATTCAATTGTCTTATTAAATGTGAAATTTACAATCATATTTCTGCAAAAATTTAGTTTTCCATCATCAAATTTCAATTTTGACCAGCGCCATTTTGTTGTCGGTTGAGTTGGAAAAGTTTGGGTTGTCAATTTGCAAATAAATACGTTTTGAGATTAATCTATAACAGATTTATTCAATTGTTTTATTGGATATGGAATTTTCAAGCATATTTATGAAAAAAAGTCATTTTTTGATCATCAAATTTTAGTTTCGATCAGCGCCATTTTCCTTTCAGTAGCGCTGGAAAAGTTCTACTTAGTTATTTGTAAAGACATTGTCTTTAGGATGGTTATTTTGCAGTTTCAATTAATTCTCTTATTAAATATGGAATCTGCAATCAAATTTCTGCAAAAAGTCAGTTTTTGATCATCAACCTTCAGTTTTGACCACCGCCATTTTGTATTCAGGTGAGCTGGAAAAGTTCTAGTTGGCGCTTTTAAAGCAACTACGTTTTGGGATTAATCTGTCATAGTTTCATTCAATTGTTATATTGGATAAAGAATTTACAATCATATTTCTGAAAAAAGTCAGTTTTTGAACATACAATTTCGGTTTCGATCAGCGCCATTTTCTTTTCAGTGGTGTTGAAAAAGTTCGAGATGGTAATTTGTAAAGACATAGATTTTTGGATTAATCCCTCGCAGTTTTATTCAATTGTCTTATTAAATGTGAAATTTACAATCATATTTCTGCAAACATTTAGTTTTCCATCGTCAAATTTCAATTTTGACCAGCGCCATTTTGTTGTCGGTTGAGCTGGAAAAGTTTGGGTTGGCAATTTGCAAATAAATTCGTTTAGGGATTAATCTGTCACAGATTTATTCAATTGTTTTATTGGATATGGAATTTGCAAGCATATTTATGAAGAAAAAAAAGTCATTTTTTGAACATTAAATTTTAATTTCGATCAGCGCCATTTTCCTTTCAGTAACGCTGGAAATGTTCTGGTTAGTAATTTGTAAGGACATTGTCTTTAGGATTGTTATTTTACAGTTTCATTCAATTGTCTTATTAAATATGGAATCTGCAATCAAATTTCTGCAAAAAGTCAATTTTCGATCATCAAATTTTAGTTTCGATCAGCGCCATTTTCCTTTCAGGACCGCTGGAAACATTCTAGTAGATAATTAGACAATCCTAAAGGCAATGTCTTTACAAATTACTAACCAGAACTTTTCCAGCGCTACTGAAAGGAAAATGGCGCTGATCGAAAATAAAATTTGATTTTCAAAAAATGACTTTTTTTTCTTCATAAATATGCTTGCAAATTCCATATCCAATAAAACAATTGAATGAATCTGTGACAGATTACACCCAAAACGTATTTATTTCCGAATTGCCAACTCAAACTTTTCCAGCTCAACCGACAACAAAATGGCGCTGCTCAAAATTAAAATTTGATGATGAAAAACTAACTTTTTGCAGAAATATGATTGTAGATTCCAGATTTAATACGACAATTGAATAAGACTGCAAGAGATTAATCCTGAAATATCCATCGCCAGAAAGGATAACCACCATTTTTGAAAAACGCCGTTTCTCAAAAACTAATAAATATTTTCAAACTAAACTTTATTTGACGTTCACCAAAGTATTGACAAGATTTTGGTGAATTTTATGCACCGGAAGTGGGTTTTTTGTTTTTTTCCAATATTTTTTTAACTCATATTGAAGGCAACAAAGAAATAGACATTTTTTTTTAAATAAAAGTTTATCGTAAATTTTTGATTTCCGCGAGAAAATTCAAAA
The DNA here is from genome assembly GCA_910593695.2 of Ocypus olens. NCBI lineage: Eukaryota > Metazoa > Arthropoda > Insecta > Coleoptera > Staphylinidae > Ocypus > Ocypus olens. The sequence goes on from OU343056.1 coordinate 54,000,558, forward strand.
ATAACTTTATTTTGTCTTTAATTATGAAATTATTGTTATCCTTAAAACAGGGAAGTTGGTGTTGATTTCCGGTATAACCGGAAGTCGTATAATTTTAAAATTATTTTCGTTGGAAAGGAATTTATGTAGAATTCAAATTTGCAATAAAAATGTAACTTTCTGCTTAAAATAAGGAAGTTGGTGTTGACTTCCGGTGTCACCGGAAGTCATATAATCTTAAAATTCTTTTAATAACCCGCATTATTTAAGATCCAAATGTGTATATGTGAGTGTGTATGTATTAATTGATTTATTTTTTGTCTTGAACGATATTTTTTTTTTCTTGGTTTATCATTTAATTAATATTACTAATAGAAATAGAAATATGTAACCTTTAAGGTGGAAGAACAGTGAGTGCCCCTGTTAGGCACTCAAAACTGAACCTCGCCCTTTTCTTGAAAAATGAAAATATGATGTAACTAGGTATAAGCTGTAATGTAAAACAAATTCAAGAAATAAAGTCATTTATTATTATTATTATTATTAATCGAAAAGAAATTTATGTAGATTCCAAATTTGCAATAAAAGATATAACGTTCTACTTAAAATAAGGAAGTTGGTGTATAATCTTAAAATTATTTTCGTTGGAAAGAAATTTATGTAGAATCTAAATTTGTAATAAGAAATATAACTTTTTACTTCATATAGGGAAGTTGGTGTTGACTTCCGGTGTAATCGGAAGTCGAGTAATCTTAATCCGGTATAACCGGAAGTCATATAATCTTAAAATTATTTTCGTTGGAAAGAAATTTATTTAGAATCTAAATTTGTAGTAAAAAATATAACTTTTTACTTAATATAGAAAAGTTGGTGTTGACTTCCGGTGTAACTGGAAGTCGGATAATCTTAAAATTATTTTCGTAGGAAAGGAATTTGTGTAGAATCGAAATTTGCAATAAAAAATATAACTTTCTACTTAAAATGAGGAAGTTGGTATTGACTTCCGGTGTAGCCAGAAGTCGTATAATCTTAAAATTATTTTCGTTGGCAAGGAATTAATGTAGAATTCAAATTTGCAATAAAAAATATAACTTTCTACTTAAAATAGGGAAGTTGGTGTTGACTTCCGGTGTAACTGGAAGTTGTATAATCTTAAAATTATTTTCGTTGGAAAGAAATTGAAGTTTGCAATAAAATATATAACGTTCTACTTAAAATAAGGAAGAGGGTGTTGACTTCCGGTGTAACCGGAAGTCTTATAATTTTAAAATTATTTCCGTAGGAAAGGAATTTATGTAGAATTCAAATTTGCAATAAAAAATATAACTTTCTACTTAAAATAAAGAAGCTGGTGTTGACTTCCGGTGTAACCGGAAGTCGTATAATCTTAAAATTATTTTCGTAGGAAAGGAATTTATGTAGGATTCAAATTTGCAATAAAAAATATATTTTTTCACTTAAAATAAAGAAGTTGGTGTTGACTTCCGGTGTAACAGGAAGTCGTATAATTTTAAAATTATTTTCGTAGGGAAGGAATTTATGTAGAATTCAAATTTGCAATAAAAAAATATATTTTTTTACTTAAAATAAAGAAGTTGGTGTTGACTTCCGGTGTAACCGGAAGTCGTATAATCTTAAAATTATTTTCGTTGGAAAGAAATTTATGTAGAATTTAAATTTGTAATAAAAAATATAACTTTCTACTTAAAATAAGGAAGTTGATGTTGACTTCCGGTGTAACCGGAAGTCATATAATCTTAAAATTATTTTCGTTGGATAGAAATTTATGTAGAATTCAAATTTGCAATAAAAAATATAACTTTCTGTTTAAAGTAAGGAAGTTGTTGGTGACTTCCGGTATAACCGGAAGTCGTATAACTTATTATTTTCATTGAAAAGCAGGGGCAGCTCGTTACAAGGATACAAAGAGCCATGGCACTACCTGTAGTTTCAATCTAAGCAAGAATTTTTAACCGCTGAGAACGGATAACGCGAAAACACACTTCCCTGAAACGTGAATCATGAGAACCGCGCCTCAGACTTGGATTTAACAAAGATACGTGTTTATATTGTATATGTGGCTCTGCTATCAACATGTTCCACGAGCCGCCACCGCGTAATACTATTAGCTATCTATAATAATTGTGAAAATAGAAGTGTAACGGCTATCAAGAGAAACTGTTTTATTCGATTTTCTCAAAACGTCATTTTTGGACAAATGCTGTTTATGAAATCAACGCCTCAATTTTATCTTCAGTTCTTGCTCTAAGCGTATGGTAAGAAGTTAAGGCCGGAACTAAACCCGCGCGAGAAGAGCGGGACGAAAAGTGTGCGTTTTTAGAAAGTGCGACGTTCTTGCATTCACACGCACGTTCCATCGCGCTGAATTGGAACGGGGCAGTCCAAGCGTGCGGGATTGCGCGTACGTGTGAACGTCGCTATTGTTACTGAAAAAAATCGCATGTGTGACGTATCATTAATAGCGTAAGAGTAAAACAAGACTACTCCATGTCATTGTAACAAAATTGTATCTACACGTATCAAATTCTAATGCACACAATATTATTTGCTGGTCTTAAGCGATGGATTGCGTTAATGAGTTTTGATCCAGAAACAAAAGTGGGCCGAAATACGTAGACCTAATTAAATCAGCAACAATAAATCCTTTCCTATTGAACCGTATTACGTATCGAGCAGTCATAACTCCATTATTATAAACGAGTACGTTTGCGTTGGTAATTAATTAGTGCGGTGTGTGAAAGATGGAAGTGCAGCCGGTCGCGTGCATATTAATTGATTCCGGGCTCGAAAATTTACAGAGCCCCGTCGTCGGCCGACTTTTACGGCCGCGCCGCCGCAGCAAACGTCCAATAAATTCCGCATAAACATCGAATATTAAATATGGGAATAAAACCCCGCACCGTCGGGGACCTCTTTTATGTGTCACTTAACTGTCGATTTCCAGCTGTCGCGATTGAGACGTTCGGAAGTGCTATATGAGGCAATTTTCCATCTTGTACTCGTATCACCATAAAATATGCGCGCGAACGCCGCGTAATAATATTATCGTCGGTGGTTCAAATTTTATCAGAATTTGATGTATTACGGCTGTCGTACAGGAAAATATTATGGCTCGTGAGGAAGTTAGGCGCGAGGTAAATAATAATTAACTAAAAGATAAAAATATGTGTGGGGCCGCGGTGGCGTAGTGAGTAGAGCTCCTGCTCACGGGCCTCGAGGTCGTGGGTTCGAATCCCATACGTGCGGTCACTTTTTCAGAACGAAGAAGTGGGCGTGCGGGTCTGTGGATGTTTAGTGTATGTCTCATTCATTATTAAAAATTGAAATCCCAAAATTATATATCGTTAGTGGCCGAATAGCTAGATGCTTACGCAAATCATCCGCACTTCCTCAACCCGAATTCCCGTCAAGCATCCTTCCTTTAAAAAAAAATATTTTATATTTAGTTTCGTTTTTTTTTTGGTATAAATTTGTGATCTTTTGAACTTAATTTTGGTCTAAATTTTCGATTTTTTGGTCGGCATTTTTTATTTTTATGCCCGATTTTTTTTATTTTTTGCCCTGAATTATTAATTTTCGCGACGACCCCCACGCGACAATATGGACATTTCAAGCAGTGACGACTCGCGGGGTGCCTCATGGTACTTTAGACTTTTAGCAGAGATGGCAATACAGATAGGTAGGGCCGGTTGCAGAGATCTCTATTACCACCTCTGCTACCTCGGCCGTACCATGAGTCACCCCGCGAGTCCTCACTAGTAATGAGATAAACAGTTATTTTCCAGAAACTGTTATAACAGTTACTGTTACTCCAAAATAACTAGTTATTTAATCGGTTATTTAGTAACCTTTATTTAAAGTAAGTTACTGTTACTGTAACTGTTTTTTAGTAACCATTATTTAAAATAGCTGTACTCAGTAACAGTTTGTAACAAAGTGAATCCTAGGAGTCATTTGCCCGCCCCTTGAGCCAAGATTGATGTTGAAGCGAACATTATGAAAAGTCAGAGGTGATATATAAAACAAAATTGATTTTGTGTAATTCAGTTTTTCACTCAATTCGTTTCAATATTTGTTTCGAGTGCCCTCTTAGATAGAAATCCTCCGGAATTTTTTTAAAATAATTATCGTAGACCATTGAAGTACACCTTCTTTTTCATCAGAAAAACGATTGATGTTAAAAAAATTCAGCTATCTTCAATAGCAAAAAAAATTAAGTAACGTGTCACCGTGAACATGTTTCAAAATTAAAAAAAAAAAATCAATTTTTCAGACTTTGATCGGCTGTAGCGGCTAAACGAAAACTTCAAATTGAACGCGGTTTTCAAATCTGTGCTCCTTTAATGTAAATTAGTCGGATTCAATTAAAATTGGTGATTTTTGACGAAAATATACACAAGTACAGCCCTTGGAACTTTTGCTCAAAAAATGCAACTTTTTTAATAATTAACGTAGACCATTATACCTTCTTTTTCATCAGAAAAACGAGAGAAACATTTCTTCAATAGCAAAAAAATTGTCGTGTCACCATGAACATGTTTAAAAATTTAAAAAAAAAATCGATTTTTCGGACTTCGATCGGCTGTAGCGGCTAAAAGAAAACTCCAAATTGAACGCGGTTTTCAAACCTGTCTTCTTGTATGTAAATTAGTCAGATTCAATTAAAATTGGTGATTTTTCATTTTTGACGAAAACTTGAAAATATACACAAGCACAGTTCTTGGAACTTTTGCTCAAACATGCAACTTTTTTACTCTCTCCGTTAAGAAGTACGAGAAGGTATTGTGATCGTGATTTTTTTTTCAAAAAAATTTTTTTACGGAAATATTCGTTTTTGGGTCCCTAGATGCCATTTCAATAATTTCTGGAAAAAAAAATTATGTCTGTGTGTGCCTGTGCACTGTATCTCAAAAACTAATAGAGCAATTGAAACTTTGATAAGTCTTATTTGATAATCTGAAAAACTGAAAACTTAATACGATAATAGTTACAGCATTTTTATCTTAATAATAATTGAAGACATTGCCAAAATGAACAACTTATAAGGAATAAGTTTTTTACTTTCTCCGTTACGAAGTACGAGAAAGTATTGTGATCGTGATTTTTTTTTTCAAAAAAATTTTGGGGTCCTTAGATACCATTTTAACAATTTCTGGAAAAAAAATTGTGTCTGTGTGTGTGTCTGTCTGTGCGCGCTGTACCTCAAAAATTAATAGAGCAATTGATATGAAACTTTTAACATCCGTCTTATTTGATAATCTGAAGAACTGAAAAGCTTTTGGTAAAATTTCGTACACCGGAAGTAGGCGTTAACCTCAACTGTTTTTTGTTTTTTGCCAATATTTTCTTAAATATGAAAAATATCACAAAAACATTTAAAAAAACTTGGAATACAACAAAGAAATGAACATCTTTTGCTTGAAAACATTTTTCATAAAATCATTTTTATTCGAGAAAAAAATGTATTATTATTTTTTTTATTTTTGGTTTATAATTATAAAACCATAAAAGTTAGAGCAAACGTATATTAATAATAATTGTAGATAATGCTAAAATAAACAACTTATAAAGAATAAGTTTTTTTCGAAATCCCTTTAGTTTTTGAATAAATTGAGTTTTTATATTTGAAGTATAATTTTTCCATCTTTTATAATTTTGGCGTTTTAAACGTCAGTGTCATCCTCTCGATGTGCATTTAAAATATGATTTCAATTGAAAATAAACCACGTACGCGTAAATATAAATGATACCATCAAGTCGGAGAAAGTAACATGATGGCCACATCACTATTTTTAAGTTTGGATATTTTTAAAAACCGCGATTTTGATTTTTGAAATTGCTCAACTGCCGAACGCATTGTTTGATTTTGCATCATCAAATTATAAAACGGTTTACGGAATTGACTCTTGAAATTAACACAAAATGCAAAAATTGCAAACCAAGATTTTAAAATCGTGATTTTGATTTTTGAAATTGTACAACTGCCGAACGATTTGTTCGATTTTGATGATTTAAACGTCAAAGTATGCCGAATTTAATAATAATAATAATATGTTTATTTCCCAACAGATCTTACATCTTATTACAGGAGAAAAATATATAAAAACTAAGTAGCTTAAAAATAAAAAAAATATATTACTATTCAAAACGGTTTACGACCTCTTCTCGTGAAAATATTTGCGAATTCTAGGGAGGGGCAAATGATCTCTCCTTTGAGTCTAGATTTTTTGTCGGTCATCGTAAACATTTCCAAAATATCAGAAATTAATGCAAAACGCCAAAATTACAAATTTAAAATGCTAAAAGCGTTGTCCGATTTTGATGATACAAATGTCAAAATATGGGGAATTTAATGTAATTTTAAAACGGATTAAGAAATTTTCTCTTGAAATTAATGCAAAAATTGTAGTTTTTCAACTTTCAAGATTTTAAAACCGCGACTTTTTGAAATTGTAAATCGGCGAATGCGCCGTCTGACTTTGGTGATTTAAATGTCAAATTTGACGAATTACATGTAATTTTAAAGCGGATTGACATTGTCTCGTGAAATCACTAGCGCAAACTAGGGGCGAAAATAAATAAATGCCTATTTTGTGTTTTTTTTTCCATCAAATTCTTTTCAATATTTGTTCGAGTTTTTTAGACGTGATTCGTTATCGAATCGAATCCTGTTACTAAGAACTAATTCGTTATTGAATGAATAACCTGTGAGAAAATCACCGTTAGTGGGATTTTTCAATAACGGTTACTGTTATTATTTCATAATAACGGTTACAAAGTAGCAGTTTGTAAAAATAACGCTCATCACAGCCCGAAACGTCCATTTCGCAGTTATTCTCTCTGCCTCGCTGCAGTTTCGCCAACTCGATGAAATACTGGCATTAACTAATCACCACCAATCTCACGCGACTCGCTTGACATCTCTCGGCGATTTCCAATTACAAACAGCGAATTCTTTTCGATATAATTGATCGCCGATAGGATTTAGTAACCGCGCGTTTCCTCCCGGCATTTCTCCCAGACATAATTGGCGCGCGGTTAATGAAGCGGTTTGGCGTCCGCGCGATTAATTAGGAGTGCGCCAATTAATTTTCCTACCGAAAAATGAGGCAATTAACGACGCCCGTCTTCCCGCAGAGGTTCACACGGCGCAATCTTCTCATCGTCCGATCGGGAGATCATCGCCGGATAAATGGACGGGTCGGAAAATCGGAAACAAAAGGCCCAATTTGAATAGTTTAATTGGACACGAAAATATTACATGGCGAGCGTGGCGGCGGCGTTATTTACTGCCGAAAGTGGCGGCCGGTTGCGTTCCCAATTTCGACAAATGAAGGCAGATCGCTTTGATTTTTTCAACAAACACTCTATTCCTCCTCCTGCGCATCCCCACCAAATTTTACCGCCGTACGTTGACCGGTTTCGGAGTAATTCGGGTTACCGGGGCGGAATGTAAAAATCCCCCTCGGGGGGCGGAGGCAGATTTTTTGGAAATTTTGCGGGCACAGTCCGATGCACCCCCGAGAGATCTATCGATCCCTCCTGGTGCCGCCCCTGTGACTCCACCCCACCACCCCCCGAAAATAAAAAACAAAAAAAAAAGCAAGTGTCAAAACTCGAAAACGCTCGAACGATTTTTTCCAATTTTTTCCAGATACTCCCCTCGGCGAGCGGAACATTCCTGCCAATTTTAACAAAAATCGTTGGAGCCATTTTGGAGCAACGGCCTCATATATGGAATTTGAAAAACACTCTCTTCCTTTCAAAAATCTTCGAAGGCACGCGTTGATATTTATTAACTTTTTTTTTAATAAAAGAGAACAGAAAATTGAAATTATAGAAAAATTAACGTTAAATTAATATTTAACGTCTAATTTATAAAGTAGACGTTGGCTATGAAAAATTGTAATAGTTTTGTTGACTCGAAACATCTGCTATCCACTTCAAACTTCCCAATATCACTCAATATTAATTCAAGAGTGATAATGTGAATAATTACAATTCATATCGTTTATAGCTTTTGCAATTTTTCATGCAAATACAGTATGAATTAAAAAAAAAAAACTTTGTTGATGCGAAAAAAATATAAAAATAATTTCTATCCACTTAAAACTTTCCAATATCACTCAATGTTAATTGAAGAATCATTTTGTGGAATAATATAATACGTTCCGTTAATAGCATTTGCGGTGTTTCATGCAAACACGCTGTAAATTTATGAAAAATTGTAATAATTTTATAGACTCGAAAAAAATTAAAAAATAAATTGCTATCCACTTGAAACTTTCTAATATCACTCAATTATAATTCAAGATTGATATTGCGAAAAATTACAATTTATATTGTCTATAGCTTTTGCGATATTTCATGCAAATACCGTGTGAATTAAAAAAAAAAACTTTGTTGAAAAAAATATAAAAACGATTGCTATCCCCTTGAAACTTCTCAAAATCACTCAATATTGATTCAAGATTGATATTGTGAAAAAAATTACAATTCATTTTGTCAATAACTTTTGCGATACTTCACGCAAACACGATGAAAATTGATGAAAAATTGTAATAATTTTGTTGACTCGAAAAAAAAAATATAAAAACAATTGCTATCCCCTTGAAACTTCTTAAAATCACTCAATATTAATTCATGATTGATATTGTGAAAAAAATTACAATTCATTTTGTCAATAACTTTTGCGATACTTCACGCAAACACGATGAAAATTGATGAAAAATTGTAATAATTTTGTTGACTCAAAAAAAAATATAAAAACAATTGCTATCGCCTTGAAACTTCTCAAAATCACTCAATATTGATTCAAGATTGATATTGTGAAAAAAATTACAATTCATTTTGTCAATAACTTTTGCGATACTTCACGCAAACACGATGAAAATTGATGAAAAATTGTAATAATTTTGTTGACTCGAAAAAAAAAATATAAAAACAATTGCTATCCCCTTGAAACTTCTCAAAATCACTCAATATTGATTCAAGATTGATATTGTGAAAAAAATTACAATTCATTTTGTCAATAACTTTTGCGAAACTTCACGCAAACACGATGAAAATTGATGAAAAATTCTAATAATTTTGTTGACTCGAAAAAAAATATAAAAACAATTGCTATCCCCTTGAAACTTCTCAAAATCACTCAATATTGATTCAAGATTGATATTGTGAAAAAAATTACAATTCATTTTGTCAATAACTTTTGCGATACTTCACACAAACACGATGAAAATTTATGGAAAATTCTAATAATTTTGTTGACTCGAAAAAAAATATAAAAACAATTGCTATCCCCTTGAAACTTCTCAAAATCACTCAATATTAATTCAAGATTAATATTGTGAAAAAAATTACAATTCATTTTGTCAATAGCTTTTGTGATACTTCACACAAACACGATGAAAATTTATGAAAAATTGTAATAATTTTGTTGACTCTAAAAAAAATATAAAAACAATTGCTATCGCCTTGAAACTTCTTAAAATCACTCAATGTTAATTCAAGATTGATATTGTGAAAAAAATTACAATTCATTTTGTCAATAACTTTTGCGATACTTCACGCAAACACGATGAAAATTGATGAAAAATTCTAATAATTTTGTTGACTCGAAAAAAAATATAAAAACAATTGCTATCCCCTTGAAACTTCTCAAAATCACTCAATATTGATTCAAGATTGATATTGTGAAAAAAATTACAATTCATTTTGTCAATAACTTTTGCGATACTTCACACAAACACGATGAAAATTTATGAAAAATTCTAATAATTTTGTTGACTCGAAAAAAAATATAAAAACAATTGCTATCCCCTTGAAACTTCTCAAAATCACTCAATATTAATTCAAGATTAATATTGTGAAAAAAATTACAATTCATTTTGTCAATAGCTTTTGTGATACTTCACACAAACACGATGAAAATTTATGAAAAATTGTAATAATTTTGTTGACTCTAAAAAAAATATAAAAACAATTGCTATCGCCTTGAAACTTCTTAAAATCACTCAATGTTAATTCAAGATTGATATTGTGAAAAAAATTACAATTCATTTTGTCAATAACTTTTGCGATACTTCACGCAAACACGATGAAAGTTGATGAAAAATTGTAATAATTTTGTTGACTCGAAAAAAATATAAAAACAATTGCTATCCCCTTGAAACTTCTCAAAATCACTCAATATTGATTCAAGATTGATATTGTGAAAAAAATTACAATTCATTTTGTCAATAACTTTTGCGATACTTCACGCAAACACGATGAAAATTTATGAAAAATTGTAATAATTTTGTTGACTCGTAAAAAAATATAAAAACAATTGCTATCGCCTTGAAACTTCTCAAAATCACTCAATATTGATTCAAGATTGATATTGTGAAAAAAATTACAATTCATTTTGTCAATAACTTTTGCGATACTTCACGCAAACACGATGAAAATTTATGAAAAATTGTAATAATTTTGTTGACTCGAAAAAAATATAAAAACAATTGCTATCCCCTTGAAACTTCTCAAAATCACTCAATATTGATTCAAGATTGATATTGTGAAAAAAATTACAATTCATTTTGTCAATAACTTTTGCGATACTTCACGCAAACACGATGAAAATTGATGAAAAATTGTAATAATTTTGTTGACTCGAAAAAAATATAAAAACAATTGCTATCCCCTTGAAACTTCTCAAAATCACTCAATATTGATTCAAGATTGATATTGTGAAAAAAATTACAGTTCATTTTGTCAATAGCTTTTGCGATACTTCACGCAAACACGTCGAAAATTTATGAAAAATTGTAGTAATTTTGTTGGCTCGAAAAAAATATATATAAAAACAATTGCTATCCCCTTGAAACTTCTCAAAATCACTCAATATTAATTCAAGATTAATATTGTGAAAAAAATTACAATTCATTTTGTCAATAGCTTTTGTGATACTTCACGCAAACACGATGAAAATTTATGAAAAATTCTAATAATTTTGTTGACGCGAAAAAAAAACAATTGCAATTTACTTGAAGCTTCTCACTCAGCATCAATTCAAGAATGATTTGATGAAAATATACAATACATTTCGTTAATAGCATTTGCGATATTTCATGCAAACGTGGTATACATTTATGAAAATTTTGTTGAGTCGAATAAAATATCAAAACAATTGCTATATGCGGCTATTGATGTCGTTTAAATAAAGAAGATTCTCAGGTTGCGTCAGATTTGAACGTTTCGAGGAAACGTAAACCTTTTTAGGGGATTTTAAATCTAAGATCCACGAAACGGTCAACTGTTAACAAATTTTTGATCTTTCAAAATTATTGGTTTTTAATGATAAAACGATAAAAATAATTTAAAAAAAACATTTATAATCCTTAGCCTGTAATTTTCGAATTTCCATCCGGAAGCAAAACAAATTCCTAAACATCCGGTATCCCCCGATGTTTAATAGATGATAAGGAGTGAGCCACATAATTTTGTTTCTGAGTTGGCCATGCCTTAGAGAGAGAGAGAAACATAACAGTCATGTCTGAGATTAATTCTTTTTTTTAAATCTAATTCCATTGAACTAATCTAGTCTCATGGCGTAATAATATGCGAGATACCTCATTTATCTCACAGCCAACTCTGAAACAAAATTTTGTGGCTCACACGATACTATTAAAATGTAAACAATTAACATTCAAAATATGTAATAAATATTAGCAATATATGATTATTTCGAAATTAAACATAATTACTTCGTTTAAGTGAGTGGTTAGAAAAAAAAAACTGTTTACGTTCATTCTTCCTTGTTTCTAAGCAACATGCAAATGTTTTGCTGCCTCAATTGACAACGTGTGGTGCAGTTGTTCGAGGGCGGAGATCGTGACGACACCGTCACCGTAAATTTATTTATATTTATGCAAAGTACGCCCGATCGCATTCCTTTAATTACCATTCTAATGATTAATTGGAATTCGAAAATGGTCGCCTAGGCGAGACCAGCCCAGCAAACGAGAGGCGTTCGATTCGATTAATTGATGGACGAAAAGCAAAAAGAAAAACGTCGCAATTATGAATAATTCAGTACAAAATTGCAAATGCAATAAATTATTAAGGCAGTTATAGACATGACGCGCATTAAAGAAAAAAATAAAACATGACGAGAGGAGAGAGCTCAGGAAGAAGTTTAACTGCGTTCCACGTCGAGAAGTTTTAAGGTGGCAGCCATGGATCAAATTTTGAAGATACTGATTTCTGATATGTTGTTAAGGCTTTGGATCAGTGATGAGTCGCGGGGTGACTACCATGGTGCGGCCGTGGTAGCAGAGGTGGCAATGTAGATGAATAGGTAATGTTGGTTGCCACACCTATTTGCTACCTCGGCAGCACCATGAGTCACCCCGCGAACCGTCACTGCTTTGGATTCAATTGAAATTTTTTGTCGAAAAATCCCAATACATCTCAAGGTATGGTCAAAAAATGTTGCAAAACCGAATTATTGTTCACCCTGAAACTCCAACAATTCTATGGGCGGCTGGTACCGATCTTCTATCAACAGTTGATCGCGACCAACGTTTTAAATTTTGGCATTATCCTCGTATCCCAATTGTTATTTCTGATTATACTATCAGTTAACGTATAACATTAATTTTCTGAATTGAAATTCGAAATATCCCGTTTATCTTCAATAACATCGGCTCGGCGATGCAAGGCTTCCGCGACGTGCGTAAAATTTATTCATTTAAACAGACGAAAACAAACGCGATGAATAGAGAGGCGCGATCGCGTTTCATCGATTCCATCCGTCGCTAATTATTTTCGGATTTCACGGGTTGCTGCGATCGGCCGATTTTCACTTTTACGCTCGTGGAAATTTCCGCGTCGTGTCGGTTTATAATTTCATTAATTAGCCCGAAGAAAATAATCCCGCTTAATTAGAAACCTGGTACGTGTCCGTGTCCTTCCTACAAACACCGTCGAACAAAAAAAAAAAAAAAAAAGTAGCCGGCTAATACCTTCCTACGGATCCGGCGAAAAAATCCACGCGCCAATTTCTCCTTTCGTTTGATAATAATAATTAATTGGACCTCAAGCGCCAAACGGAAGTTGGAATCGCTTAACGAGGGCATGCGATACCATAATTAAGGTTCTAATATGTGAATTCTATAGAAATTATAGCAAAATATTACGATTATTACGTCAATCATTAAGATCCGTAACACATTTCCTTTATTGATTTAATAAATAATATTATAATCACCGATTTTTTTTTGGCTTATAATCATTTAAAGTATAATCTAACTTAGTCCCTAGATTCTGCGATAATATCTCATGAGAAATGAGGACGTATTTTTGAAAATACCACTCTCCGAATTTACTCTTACTTAAGCAACCCATTCTGTTTTTGGTGCTTATTAAACTTCTAGCGCCTTCATGAATTGGATAGATAGTTTATAAAATAAACAGTTTTATAGGTTAAGCTAACATTGATTGGAAGGGTGGTGGGTGGGCTCTATCCCACAATCCAAAGAGTTTACCCTAAACGAGGGTTTGATGGATGTACAGCAATGAAGAAATCATTTCAATTTAATCTAATTTTTGTTTTCGGACATTACATCACTCACAGCAACACTTGATGGTGGCTAACTGGTTAGATTGTGGGATAGCGCCCACCCGCCGCCCTTAGAATGAACTATTACTTACGCTGCCCACCCTCATCACTAGTTTTTCCGGAATTACCACACGAACGTTTATGAAAGTGCAAAAATATGCATCCGGTTGGATTTAGTTAATTTACAAGAAAATTCATCAATGGATTATCTTCAAATTTCAACAGCTGATTCTAAAGACTCCCAGTAATAAAACAAGAGAATAATCAAAAAACACGTCATCACTAGTTTATCCGGAATTTCCACTCGAACGTTCATGAAAGTGTAAAAATATGCATCCGGTTGGATTTAGTTAATTTACAAGAAAATCCCTCAATGGATTATCTTCAAATTTCAACAGCTGCTTCTAAAGACTCGCAGCAATAAAACAAGTGAATAATCAAAAAATACGTCATCACTAGTTTTTCCGGAATTTCCACTCGAACGTTCATGAATGTGCAAAAATATGCATCCGGTTGGATTTAGTTAATTTACAAGAAAATCCCTCAATGGATTATCTTCAATTTTCAACAGCTGATTCTAAAGACTCCCAGTAATAAAACAAGTGAATAATCCAAAAAGACGTCATCGCTAGTTTTTCCGGAATTTCCACTCGAACATTTATGAAAGTGCAAAAATATGCATCCAGTTGGATTTAGTTAATTTACAAGAAAATTCCTCAATGGATTATCTTCAAATTTCAACAGCTAATTCTAAAGACTGCCAGTAATAAAACAAGTGAATAATCCAAAAAGACGTCATCGCTAGTTTTTCCGGAATTTCCACTCGAACATTTATGAAAGTGCAACAATATGCATCCGGTTGGATTTAGTTAATTTACAAGAAAATTCCTCAATGGATTATCTTCAAATTTCAACAGCTGATTCTAAAGACTCCCAGTAATAAAACAAGTGAATAATCCAAAAAGAAGTCATCGCTAGTTTTTCCGGAATTTCTACTCGAATATTTATGAAAGTGCAAAAATATGCATGCGGTTGGATTTAGTTAATTTACAAGAAAATCCCTCAATGGATTATCTTCAAATTTCAACAGCTGATTCTTAAGACTCTCAATAATAAAACAAGTGAATAATCCAAAAATGCGTCATCACTAGTTTTTCCGGAATTTCCACTCGAACGTTCATGAAAGTGCAAAAATATGCATCCGGTTGGATTTAGTTAATTTACAAGAAAATTCCTCAATGGATTATCTTCAAATTTCAACAGCTGATTCTAAAGACTCCCAGTAATAAAACAAGGGAATAATCCAAAAATACGTCGTCACTAGTTTTTCCGGAATTTCCACTCGAACGTTCATGAAAGTGCAAAAATATGCATCCAGTTGGATTTAGTTAATTTACAAGAAAATTCCTCAATGGATTATCTTCAATTTTCAACAGCTGATTCTAAAGACTCCCAGTAATAAAACAAGGGAATAATCCAAAAATACGTCGTCACTAGTTTTTCCGGAATTTCCACTCGAACGTTCATGAAAGTGCAAAAATATGCATCCAGTTGGATTTAGTTAATTTACAAGAAAATTCCTCAATGGATTATCTTCAAATTTCAACAGCTGATTCTAAAGACTCCCAGTAATAAAACAAGGGAATAATCCAAAAATACGTCGTCACTAGTTTTTCCGGAATTTCCACTCGAACGTTCATGAAAGAGCAAAAATATGCATCCGGTTGGATTTAGTTAATTTACAAGAAAATTCCTCAATGGATTATCTTCAAATTTCAACAGCTGATTCTAAAGACCCCCAGTAATAAAACAAGTGAATAATCCAAAAATGCGTCATCACTAGTTTTTCCGGAATTTCCACTCGAACGTTCATGAAAGTGCAAAAATATGCATCCGGTTGGATTTAGTTAATTTACAAGAAAATTCCTCAATGGATTATCTTCAAATTTCAACAGCTGATTCTAAAGACTCCCAGTAATAAAACAAGGGAATAATCCAAAAATACGTCGTCACTAGTTTTTCCGGAATTTCCACTCGAACGTTCATGAAAGAGCAAAAATATGCATCCGGTTGGATTTAGTTAATTTACAAGAAAATTCCTCAATGGATTATCTTCAAATTTCAACAGCTGATTCTAAAGACTCCCAGTAATAAAACAAGGGAATAATCCAAAAATACGTCATCACTAGTTTATCCGGAATTTCCACTCGAACGTTCATGAAAGTGCAAACATATGCATCCAGTTGGATTTAGTTAATTTACAAGAAAATCCCTCAATGGATTATCTTCAAATTTCAACAGCTGATTCTAAAGACTGCCAGTAATAAAACAAGTGAATAATCTAAAAATACGTCATCACTAGTTTTTCCGGAATTTCTACTCGAACATTTATGAAAGTGCAAAAATATGCATCCAGTTGGATTTAGTTAATTTAGTTTGGCGCACGAGCGAGTGCATCAATAACTAAAGGACTGTTACACGCATTTTTTTTTCTTAATTATAATAATAATACAAAAACACTTTAATAGACATCCTCAAAAAGAAAGTGAAACTCTAACTCAACGCACGAAGACATAAATATGTGTATTCACCTAAATACCGATTGGGTGGACCCGAACCGGCAATAAGCGGCCAAATTATAACCCACATTACCTAATAGGCAATAAAGTATTGCCGATGCGCGTTTGGACACCTGACCATCAGACGGACGGTTGTTACGCAATCCACTTCGCCGTCGAGACATACACACACACACACGAGAAAAATTTAATCACGCAACTGGAAAACAAATATGGACTCGCCCATAAATGAGCGGCTCAAAAACGACTCAAAAAATGTGCCGATTTCACGCGACGTTTTAGCGCCTCTCGGAGTTACACTCGCCCGTGCAAAATTGCGCAACCACACCACCGAAACCAATTAGGACAAATTTTGACGTGCGCGCGGAGGCAATCGCACGAAAACTTTAGAGTGCGGCCGTTATCCGGAACCATCGTACCGTGTGAGCTTTAATTAGCACATCCTAAAATCAATCATAAAATAATATCAAAACGCAATGTGAAACAACGGTGTAAAATTAACCAAAGCCAACTGGTACAGTATCTTTGGAATTTTGCTGCAATACGTACTGCTTGCCTATTTAAGGGCACTCACAGTCCTTGTGTTTGTTAGGCTGTTGCATAATAGGCTAGCGACCTCGAGGTCGTGTTTTTTTTTGTGTGTGTGTGTGGAAAGTATGTGCGGTCCTCGTAGGTTGCAGAAATCCTACATATTGAATCATCAATTTTTAGCTCAAATTCTACATGAGAAATATTATACATTAATATTGAGAATAGTACTTGAATGTTGATTTTTAAAATCCAGAAGAGTTTGGATAATCTCAATCAACTGTCACTTAAATGAAATTATTTTGTGAATCACTGGACAAAAAATATCTTCAGATGATACAAAAATCAAATTCAATTAGTTCACAATCTTCGAATTCGAGGGGGCATGTGTTTTCCTCAATTATTTTGCTCCAATATTTATCCCTGTCATGAACTGCCCTTCTTACACCTTTGAAAATCGTTTACGGTTATCCAAAATAATAGAGGAAAACACGTGCCCCCATCTCACTTTGTCTTGACTCGGCAACATTAAGTCTTACTAAGACTACAAACAAATAACATGTATTCGGGGTATTTTTCGTCGGCCTTTATTACATTTAAATCGGGATTCGCTTCCAATGATTCTAAATTGTGTTGATAATTCAACTCGTGTATTTAAAACGGCGGACAAAAATAATTTACAAGTGGATAAAAATTTATTTACCCTCACCATGACAACGATCTCGATTCATTCTAGAAATTTGTGGCTCGTGTAAAAAAATTTATCCGGCCAAATTCTAACCTCTTGTGGTATTACCTCCAATAAATTTATGGTGACTTACCTTTTTGAAACTCTGCTGATGTCAGTCGATGATATCTGTAGGCTATTTTCAGTTATTTCTGGGGCGTATCCATCCCTAGTGAAGCGGACGCTCCTCAATTTGTGCCTTCGTGCTTTAAGCAAGAGTAAATTCCTGTTTTTTTTATTCCTTGCAGTTATTAAATTTGCAATCGGTTAATGTTTTACGACTTATAATCCAAGCTTTAGTGTTTTATAATGAATTTATATAAAACATAAGACAAGAAGAATCTGATTTCTGCTGTGGATAATCTGAAGGCCGACAACACATGACTGCGTTCAGAATCTTCAGATTTGTTTTAACTTATGATTTTATTTTTATTCTTTTTATTGTTAAATTAGTTTTAGTGTGCGAGACTTAAGTTTATGTATGTGAAATAGTGTTTTTATGTGAAATGATGAAATAATTAATTAAGAAAAGTAACTGTTGACGAACGACTTAATTCTCCGTTTTTTTTTTGTTGTTGCAATTTCGAGTAGCTGCCGCATTGCAGAGATTAAATATCTTTGTTTTATTGTCAAAGAGCATAAAATTAAAAAAAAAAACATAACCTATTAGTAACAGGTTTCGAAAAATCTTCAGTTGAAAACCCCGGTGCGTGAAACCGGCGTCACGTCAAGTCAAATTTTAAGTCATCTGTTTAAGACAAATGAAAAATAAACTCATATTGCAGATAAAGTATCGCGTTTTTCTAAATTATTTTTACTTTTAATTTATTCATATTTAGGATAGTAATATGAAATAGATATTAATTCTTGGCTATAATCGATAGTCGAGAATTTTAAATATTCAGAAACCAAACTGAGTTTCTATTTGGGAGAATTCATATTAATATCCTTAATATTGTTTTTTTTTTCTTTAAGTTAATTATTATTATTATATGAACTACCAGCGTGTATAAATGAAAACAATTAATTATTCATATTTATATTATTTTAAACATAAAATCTCTTACCTTTATGGTAAAATCTTCAGTAGTAGAAAACTGTGGAAAATATTGGTGGACAAATAAAACACAACATTTTTGGACGTCTTGTTTTAATTCAGCGTCTAGAAGAAATAAAGGATTTGCAGAAATAAATATATTACTCATGGATTTATTCAATAAACGCGGTACCTTTTATTAATTGAAGTATCTTAAAATGTACATCACTTGTATCTTTGGCCGTGGTTTAGAATCCTCGATTGAATTCGCTGAAATTCTTCGGATCCGTCGATGGCTATTTGGCGACATCTTCAACGAGCCGAGATATCTGATGATGTGCAACCTAAGCAAAACATAAACATCATCATTAGTTCACATTAAAATTTAAATAATTAAAAAAGAGTCACAAGTTGTGATTATTTTATATACTGGGTGTAACTCAAAAAAAAATTGATAGAGTTATACTAAAAACAAATTTACATGTAGTGGTCATCTAATAGTTATTTATGCAACAAGTGAGTAAAGTAATACTTTTTTCCACGAGTAGGCAGGCCAGTGCGGCAATTTCCTACAAGTGAAAAAAAGTTGCTTTACTCTCGAGTTTCATATAAATTTTTTTCTACGTCCGTAACTTTAAATAAATTCAATTTTTATAAGTAATAATACTTTTAAATGATGAACATAATAATAATCATCAAGTTTACTTGATCGGAAACCAATGTTTGACGTTTATCGGTGGAAGTGTTCATGACACACTTTGTGCAAACGATTTTTTAGTAGCGTTAAAAAATGAACCGCTACGGCACTTTTTTTTTCACGCAAAAGGGTGAAAAAATGAACCGTTATGGCACTTTTTTCACGCTTCCGGAAGGCTTCAGAAAACACATATTTTATGAACGCAAATTAATTAAAAAAACACTACATTTTTTAACGGACGTAGAAAAAAAAGTTATTTTCGTGTATCTTCGGTATCACTCTTTTTTTTTTGAGGTTGCCTCAAATTTTATTTATCATGGTAGATATTTCTTATTTTTGGGTCCAAGACGTAATTCGTACAAATATGTTTTCTGTTTTAAAAATAGTAGAGCCAAAATGGGATTTTTCCCCGAAAGAATTATCAAATTTGGTTCAAAAGTCATTGAGTTATGTGCGAAAAATCTCAAAATGCACTTTTTTTGTCGTCGTAGAAACTTTGTTATTGGAGTCCTGCAAAGGGAATTTATCCAATTTTAATGCCTTTACGGTGGATCGAGTCGACAAAATTTTTCCAACTCGGTAGGCACCGTCAAAGTTGGACATGGATTCTAGAAAAAAACTTTTTTTTCACAAGGGCTCTGGAGGAGGGCGGAAGGGGTTACGCTTAATTTCGCATGCATGACTTTAAAGAAGACACTTCAAAGTATTTCGCCCTCAAAGATTCAACAAAATCGATTGAAAATACGCCGAGTTATGGCGGTTTGAAAATGGTCGAAATTTCACAATTTTTTTTTCTTCAATTTGAGTTGATTCCTAACTAGTAGGCGCTGCGTCTATGGAGATGTGGAGATGCAGAAACGCAGCGTCAAATTACATTTTTGTTGTATTATAAACATACGCAAAGTATTAATTAAAATGTTTAAAAAAAAAGAAAAAAAGAAATATACAAATCGTTCAACAAAAATTACCAAAATCTGTTGTTCAAAGTCAACAAAATTGAGTTTTTGATTTTTAAAAATTGCGTAACTTCTAAACGCCTTACCTAATTTTGATGATTTAATTTCTCAAATGTGGCGAATTTAGTATGTTTTAAAAAAATATAAAGAAATATGCATATCGTTCAAAAGAAGTTGCCAAAATCTGTTGTTTTTCAAGTTCAAAGTCAACAAAATCGCGTTTTTGATTTAGAAAAATTGCTTAATTTCCTAACGCCTTGCTTGATTTTGATAATTTAAATTCCAAAATGTAGCAAATTTAGTTGGTTTAAAAAAATATATAAAGAAATATACAAATCGTTCAAAGAAAATTGTCAAAATCTGTTATTTTCCAAGTTCAAAGTCAACAAAATCGCGTTTTTTGATTTTTAAAAATTGCTTAGCTTCCGAACGCCTTACTTGATTTTGATGATTTAAATTCCGAAATGTAGTGAATTTAGTGGGTTTAAATAAAATATAAAGAAATATACAAATCGTTCAACGAAAATTGCCAAAATCTGTTATTTTTCAAGTTGAAAGTCAACAAAATTGCGTTTTTGATTTTGAAAAATTGCTTAATTTCCGAACGCCTTACTTGATTTTGATGTTTTAGGTTCCAAAATGTAGCGAATTTATTGTGTTTTAAAAAAATATAAAGAAATATACAAATCGTTCAAAGAAAATTGCCAAAAACTGTTGTTTTCCAAGTTCAAAGGCAACAAAATTGGGTTTTTGATTTTTAAAAATTGCTTAATTTCCGAACGCCTTACTTGATTTTGATGATTTAAATTCCAAAATGTAGCAAATTTATTGTGTTTTAAAAAAATATAAAAATATATACAAATCGTTCAAAGAAAATTGCCAAAATATGTTGTTTTCCAAGTTCAAAGTCAACAAAATCGCGTTTTTGATTTTTTTAAATTGCCTAATTTCCGAACGCCTTATTTGATTTTGATGATTTAAATTCCAAAATGTAGCGAATTTAGTGTGTCTTAAAAAAATATAAAGAAAATTGCCAAAATCTGTTGTTTTTCAAGTTCAAAATCAACAAAATCGCGTTTTTGATTTTTAAAAATTGCTTAATTTCCGAACGCCTTATTTGATTTTGATGATTTCAATTCCAAAATGTAGCGAATTTAGTGGGTTTTAAAAAAATATAAAGAAATATACAAATCGTTCAACGAAAATTGCCAAAATCTGTTGTTTTCTAAGTTCAAAATCAACAAAATCGCGTTTTTGATTTTTAAAAATTGTTTACTTTCCGAACGCCTTACTTGATTTTGATGATTTAAATTCCAAAACGTAGCGAATTTAGTGTGTTTTAAAAAATATATAAAAAAATTGCCAAAATCTGCTGTTTTCCAAGTTCAAAGTCAACAAAATCGCGTTTTTTGATTTTTAAAAATTGCTTAGCTGCCGAACGCCTTACTTGATTTTGATGATTGAAATTCCAAAATGTAGCGAATTTAGTGTGTTTTGCAAAAATATAAAGAAATATACAAATCGTTTAACGAAAATTGCCAAAATCTGTTGTTTTTCAAGTTCAAAATCAACAAAATCGCGTTTTTGATTTTTAAAAATTGCTTAATTTCCGAACGCCTTACTTGATTTTGATGATTTAAATTCCAAAATGTAGCGAATTTATTGTGTTTTAAAAAAATATAAAATATATACAAATCGTTCAAAGAAAATTGCCAAAATATGTTGTTTTCCATGTTCAAAGTCAACAAAATCGCGTTTTTGATTTTTTTAAATTCCGAACGCCTTATTTGATTTTGATGATTTAAATTCCATAACGTAGCGAATTTAGTGTGTTTTGAAAAAATATAAAGAAATATACATATCGTTCAACGAAAATTGTCAAAATCTGTTGTTTCTCAAGTTCAACGTCAACAAAATTGCGTTTTTGATTTTTAGAAATTGCTTAACTTCCGAACGCCTTACTTGATTTTGATGATTTAAATTCCAAAATGTGGGGAATTTAGTGGGTTTTGCAAAATTCTAAAGAAATATACAAATCGTTCAAAGAAAATTGCCAAAATCTGTTGTTTTCTAAGTTCAAAGTCAACAAAATTGCGTTTTTGATTTTTAAAAATTGCTTAACTTCCGAACGCCTTGCTTGATTTTGATGATTTAAATTCCAAAATGTAGTGAATTTAGTGAGTTTAAAAAAATATATAAAGAAATATACAAATCGTTCAACGAAAATTGCGAAAATCTGTTGTTTTTCAAATTCAAAATCAACAAAATCGCGTTTCTAATTTTGAAAAATTCCGAAACTTCTGAAACTTCTTTTGCCGATTTAAATGCTACAATATGGCAAATTTACCGTGTTTGAAATAGGTATTAAGAGATAGTCATGTCGAGTTGCAAAAAAATTGCAAAAATCCGAAATTTTACAAATTCAAAGCCAAAAAACCCTCAATTTCAGTGTTTAAACATTGCTAAGGTGTTAAACGTATTTTTTGATTATGACATATTGCATATTAATAAGTAGAGAATTCGTTGTGTTTTAAATTGTATTAAAAATATCTATGCCGAGAAAAAAAAAATTGCCAAAATCCGAAATTTTACAACTTCAAAATTAATAAAATCAAGTGTTTAATTTTGATAAATTGTTTAACTTACGAGCGAGTTATTTGATTTTGATGGTTTAATTTTCGAAATGCAGAGAATTTTGTGTCTTTTTTTAATATTAAAAAAGTTTACACAAATCATCTTAATTCAGACTGTATAAATATATACATTATAAATAACAATAAAAAATATAACATTACATTGGGCTGAAAGACCTCGGGTCGATAGCCATTTGACGGACTAACACACTAACCAAATTGTGATAACAAACATAATTCTTACTTTTTCATATATGTAAAAAGTCTGTCAATAAAGATATTGTATATATATATATATATATATATATATATAACATTACATTAAATATAGGTGTTAGTCTGTCCGGGCTATCGACCTGAGGTCTGTCCTTAAAAAAAGTTTAATTTCGCAAATTTAATTTTTTTTAAATTTGAACTATTACCACCTAGTGCGCTATGTAAGGAACACAAATTAGTAATGTAATTTTGGATTTTATTATTTTATGTCTGGCATTCCATCAATGACACATTCAATTTTTCGTATTAAAAATGATATCAATAAAGTTCTGCCTTTGTAATGAATTTATAAATTAAATAAATTAAAAAATAAAAAGAAAAATGGAATTCGATAAAAAATAAACTCAGGCGTTAATGGGTTAACAGAGTTTAATAACATTTGGTGCTAATCTAATAAAAATCTTAAGTCACATTATTAATTTTTTTATGCGAGTTGAGCCATCTGTGGTATTTAAAATGCATTCACCCCCGCAGCATGGTCATCGCCCCTCAAATGCGGATTGTTAGAAAAACGCCCAATTTAAACATCCATCGCCCACCAGGGGGCGTTGAGAAACACTGCTAAGAAAACCCAGGGTTTCTATAAATAAATTAATTTATTAATGAAAAAGCAACATTTGAATAATTATTGGATTGATGAGGCTGTTACTTGGTGAAATTTCATAATATATGTGGTAAGTAAAACACGTGTGTTGAGAATTTTCACAAATGTTTAATGATTAATCATCTGCCTGATGAAGCCACTGTGTGGCGAAACATATGTCGCAGTGTTTCGACATTAAAAATTTGTGAAAATTCTCAACACACGTGTTTTACTTACCACATATTTGAATAATTAATTTATTGTTTTCCACCTATAAAACCCTCGTGTAGGTTCTGCCTTTTGATGGGTCGTATAGGGCCCAACCAGCTAACCTAATTATAAGCTACACACCCCTGTTTGTTGGTGATTAGTTAAATTCCATAATTTAAGAAGTATATTTATTAACAAAAGATGTGCAGTTATTGGTTATCCTTAACACTTATTTCAAGAGTTTGTAATATTTTGTAAAATTAATTTTAATTTTTGAAAAACGCTAAACAGCTGTTTTCAAAAATTTTCCAAAATCCCTCCGGTTCCTCATATTGTCAAATCGCGCTTAAATTTAAAATTCAAATTACCAACTGAAAATCTGTATTGGATTTTAAGATACAACGTCCACAGATAGATAAAGAGATTCTAGACACACAGCAGACAGACATTTTTCAAAAATTGTAGGAATTGTCTGGGGGATCTCAAAATGAATATTTCCGTTGAAATTTCGAATTTGAAAAAATCACCAAAACAATACTTCCTCGTGTTTTGTATGAAGAAACTAAGCAGACAGACATTTTTCAAAAATGGACGGAATCGTGGGATCGCAAAATTCATATTTCCGTTGAAATTTCAAATTTGAAAAATTACCTAAACAATACTTCCTCGTGTTTTGTACGAAGAAACTAAGAATACGGTTAGTGGTTATTGACCCTAGTAATCAGTTTTAATTTAAAAACATATTTTTTTCATTTAAATTACTCATAAATCAATTTATTGATTTATTTTATTTATTGAATCACAATTGGAATTAATTATACGCAAAAGAATAGCAAAGAAATGTATTGTATTTGTTTCTAAATATATCACTCTTTCTTTGGGTGTGAAAAGGTTTATGAAAAAAAGTCTATTCATTACCAAAAAGAAAAAAATGCAGTATATGTGGAGACGCGACCAACGTTTAAGGAGAATTCGGCGCGATTAGCAATTTTGATCGACAGCTTCGGTTTTTTTTACTCGCATCGAATTCCGAGTAAATTATACAAAAATAAATTTATTATCTTCTCCCAAACGGAATTTATTTAATTTGCTTCTAAATGTATCAATTCAATACCGAAAAAAATGCGATGTGTGAGAACGGCGGGAACAATAGTGAATTAATTCAGAATCACGGGTACTTATAATATGAATTTCTTATTGTAAATTTCCAATTAACCCTTTAACGACCATGAGCCACTATAGTTACATACAATTGTTTAATCATGATGATGGTTGCGACCGTTACTATGTGGTAATTCATTATATAAACAATGAATAAAACACTTACAAAATATTATGATCGTGATTTTTTTTCAAAATTTTTTTTTACGGAAATGTCCGTTTTGGGGTCCCTAGATGCCATTTCTACAATTTCTGGAAAAAAAAAATTGTGTCTGTCTGTACGCGCTGTATCTCAAAAATTAATAGAGCAATTAATATGAAACTTTGAACATAAGTCTTATTTGATAATCCGAAGAACTGAAAAGCTTTTGGTAAAATTTCGTGCACCGGAAGTGGGTGTTTACCTTAACTGTTTTTTGTTTTTCTCCAATATTTTTTTAAATATGAAAAATAACACAAAAACATTTAAACAAACATTGAAGACAACAAAGAAATGAACATCTTTTGCTTGATAATATTTTTCATAAAATCATTTTTAATCGAGAAAAAAATTTATTATTATTTTTATATTTTTAGTTTATAATTATGAAACGATTATAGTTACAGCAAATTTATGTTAATAATAATTTTAGAAAATGTCAAAATGAACAACTTCTAAAGAATAAGTTTTTGTCGAAATCTCGTTAGTTTTTGAGTAAACCGAGTTTTTGAATTTGAAGTATAATTTTTCCATCTTTCATAATTTTGACGTTTTAAACGTCAGTTTCATCCGCTCGATGTACATTTAAAATATGATTTATATGGAAAATAAACCATGAAAGTGTAAATATAAATTATACCATCAAGTCGGAGAAAGTAACATGATGGCCACATCACCATTTTTTTATACAAATATTACAATTTTTTAGTTACCTATTTTATCATGAATTTTACAGCCAAAATAAATAATTACTTCAATTTTAAGTCTGTTTTTCTATTTTCTATTGGCTCTTGTTATTTCGACTTCTTATATTATTCATAGAAAGAAACGTTTTATTTGCAGAGTAATAAGTTCAGCATTGCTCAAAAACTCTTTGATCGTTGAAGGGTTAAATTATTATAAATTGTGACTAAGACACCAGTAATTTAAATAATCACAAACATTTACCCAATAAATAATAAATCAAATCGTTTCGAGACAGCGATTTAAATTATTTTCATAACTGCACAATTAGTGAATACCGCGGAAAACCAACATTTTCAGCGCGTACGCGTTCACATTCCGAAAACGATAACTTGCGGTGTCGGAGTAATAATTATAAGAAATAAACGCCGCCAATAATAATAATTGTTAAATCAATAAGCGCGTTGACGTTTAATCCTCAAAACAATTAACGAAATGTCATGAATGAAATAATTACGGCATGTAACTTTAATAATAACTAAATAAATGCGTTTACTGAAATTACCATATTAATGTGTTGCAATATTTGCATGTATTTAAATGGTTTATATTAATTGGAATGTAGTTTATTATACGGTGAATAAATTAGCAAATAAGTCAATTACTAGCATTGCAGATAGTGGAGGCATAGCATGCTGGATTTTGTGCGTACGGAATTTTTGGTATTTGTGCTAAAATGCTGATGTCAAAACATAGCATGTGGGGTATTTGCAAAAAATTATATTTATCGCATTATGAATGGTTTTTGTATAAGTTTACAAAGCAAACATTTTATGTGTGGGTAAAGCCATGTTTTTTAAGTAAAATGTGTTTTATTTTGATCGAATAATTTATTTCGTGCGCGTTACGCTCTCCTTTATTCGATTATTTGTTAGAGCCATCCCAAAATGTCGTGACGCCTGTGGGTAAAGTTTGCGCGGAGTGAGAGAACGCGATAACAAATCTACGCGTTGTCGCATCACAGAATTGAAGATGAATCATCACTTCGCGACCGATTCTATGTCCATGTTTAATAATAATAATAGTAATAATATATCTTTATTTTCCTTCGACCATACAGTATCGGAAATATGTCGTACAGTATAAAATACGTTATGTTATAATTATGTGTTTCTAGCGTCCTCTCTTGAAATTTAAGATATTTACTGCGCAATGTGACGCCAGATTTTGGGAAGCCTCTACATAATTCTTTATTCGTGGTGGCAATTATCCAGACAGTAATTGTTTAAATTTATTAAAGAAATTATTTACTGTGGCATGTTGTAGATTACGAAAATTGTTGTATTTTTAAAATACTATACGAGAGAGAGAAAAAACATCTTTATTCAGACAACATATCTTTACATTATATAAAGTTTCAGGGGTTAGTCTATCCGCCCCTCTGCCTTTCTACCCTTAAAATATAATATTGTCAAGTTTTATATGAAATTACCAACTTTATTACATTAGCATTTCCAAAAATTCCTCGCACGCTCTTACTAATGCAATGCGCATTCGTAGTTTTTTTTTATTTATACTCATTTTAAATGTCATCCCGTGTTGGCATTACTCGTGCCATTAAAGTGTCAAATCAGTTGTGATTTTAAGCCACCGTCAAATAAACTGCCGGATTTACAACCATCGTCTCCATTCTTCGGCCAAACCACAGGAATGGACACAAAATGTGAAACTGTACATGGAAAGATGCAGTTATTTTAATAGCATAAATGACGACGATGATAATCGTTTAATTTTTTTTTTTTTCTGGAGAGTGATAAATCTAGCCGGGTACCGGCGGGCAGGTGGGTATTTCTTACTAATTAACCGGCGATAATTTATACACGTTCAAAAATGAGTAAGACGTGGAAAAGGATTAAAACAGGTTTTGGCGACGGGTGATCACGGAAAAGAATGCGTTTTGAAAATATTCTCCTTTTTCTTGATTATTTCTTTCGTAGCGAAAATGTTGTGGTTGTATCTCCATTCGGTCAAAATGAACCAATAGCGATTATATAGGGCAGAAAGACTAAATGTATTGTACTCTCAAACAAATTTCTGTTAAAAATTGGTTGTCATAAAGATGTATGTATATATAGCGAGATTTATTATCAGAGGTAATATAATAAATGGTGCACCAATTATTGAGATTTTCTCGTGAACTCTAGGAATGTGAATTCCGACGATTCGTTGCATTTTGGGATTCACATGAGGGGCATTTATAAAACAAATTTTCGATCAAAAATTAGTGGGATTTCGAGAAAAGCTTATTCTCTATTAATTGTTCGAAAATACCGGCTGATTTCAAAAATGAAGAAAAAAATATTGGTTACCGTTAAAAAAACTGAAGTTGTACATCATTGTGCTTACACGTGATGGCGTAGGAGAAATTCAGTGAGATATCTGTATAAAGCACTTGTAACCAAACAAATTTTATTTAAAACATTTTCCGGTAAACTCTAAAATAAAAAAGTTATATCAATATTTCGAAACTAGTGGTATCCCACAGGGATCAAATTTGGACCCACTAATATTTATAATTTCTATTACAATATTTGCTGATTTCAAAAATGATTATTTACGCTCAATATTTTATATTCTAATTAATACTTTAATGTACAGGGTGGATCCCGTAAATATATATTATTATTATTATTATTACTTGTTTGGCTGGTAAAAAATAAGTTCTTTTATTATATTAAATGATTAATGGTTGTTACCATCAGGATCTTTATAAACTATCCGAGAGCAACCGTAATTAATAGATAAACTTCAATTATAAATAATATCTGCCAATTATTAGTTACAACAGATTTAATTACAATTAATGCTGGAGGCCATTGCATATTTTGTAATGCACCTGGCGAATAGAGAATTTTAATCAAAATCAGAGGCGGCTCGTTATGTAGAGCCAAGGAGCCACGGCTCTACCTCTAATTTCAAACGAAACAAGATTTTTTTATTAATTCTAAAAACACTGATTTGACATTTTAAATATTTAAACACTGCCTGCGAAAGTTTAATGAGTAGATAAAAATAGTAATGCATTTGTTCCCGCATGTGTTTTGTTTGGAGGTGAGGTTTAAAAGTAAAGTCAATTTTGTTCTTGAAATAAATTTACAGAAACAGATTGAAAGATATGAAAAATTCTTGCAGGCACCGAATGCACTCATTAAATATATGTCAATTGAGCAAATAACAGAAATTCGACGTGCGATTGTTTTTTTTTTATTTTTTCGAACAAACATTTTTCATAAACAGCAATGTCCAAAATTGCAGAAATCGACATTTCTGCGCCATCTGGTAGAGTATTTTGCAAGCTATCCGATGGTGGACGTAATTCATTTGAAAGCCACGCTTTAAATTATATTTTTCGCATCTTATTAAATAATATAAACGTTATTGAATCGTTTTTGATTGAAAAAGTTGTCCATTATTCGATTGAATCATTTTTTCCACAGGTGACGTCCAATCAAATGATAGCGGTTTCATTATCCAACAGATTTCAGCCAATGAAATGGCGACGATTTTACTTTCGCAACAGTTTAGTTGTTACTATGGTTACCATTCGTTTGTGTAAACACGTATTCATGAACGTCATACTGTCTCCAACGGAGTGCCGCAGCCGCGATTTAAAGAAATGAAAACAAGAGGACGATACAATTTAATATAAATAGAAAAATCTTCAGGTAATTATTTAATACGATGCGGAAAAGTTTAGTGAGCAAGTTGGCCAACTTCACCCTCGTGGCAAAGGCCAACTTTCTCACTCGCTTAATAATATACTATTATTTTATTACTTATTGCAACATTGTTCTTGTTTCTGTTAATACAAGTTAATTGACTAAATTATTAGTCACTTGCTATCCGTTATCTATGATAAGTAATAAAAATAATTGTGATAATAGAAGTTGTAACGGTTACCAAGATTAACAGTTTTATTTGATTTTCTCATTTTTGGACAAATGCTGTTTATAAAATCAATTCAATTATTGGCTATCTATACAGAGCTCTGCCAAAATCTCGCGGCATGTCGCGTAGTGACCATTTAAATTTCAAGGAAGGAGACGCCTATTCAATTCGGTGAAGCAGAGTGGGAAAGTATTATCCCTGAATACTCTCTCACTCTGCGCAAATTAACCCCCGAGTGTCGCGAGATTTTGGTTGGGCTATACACGTTTACTATTTTTTTTCTATGCATTATCTATTTTATATTACTTATATAATTAGCTGTAGTTTATTATTTTATTTTATTCAAGCCAATCACTATAACAATAATTAGTATACTTTCTCACTCTGCGCAAACCCCCGACTGTCACGAGATTTTGGTTGGACTATACACGTTTTGTATTTTCTTTCTATGTTTATGTACGCATAATCTATTTTTTCCGCAGCTTTTCTAAAATGTTCTGTATGATTTAATAAATCAAAAGTACCACTTTACTGGAAACTTAATACTCATCCCGTAAAATATCAATTTGAAAGTTTTGAGTTGTTTTTGAGATTCGGCGTTCACAGACAGACAGACACACAAACAGACAGACAGGCAGACACACAGACAGCCATTTTTCGGAATCGTCCAAGAGGAACTTCAAAATGAATATGGCGTTGAAATATCAAATAACATACTAATCTAGGGATGGGATCATATCTGATAATTTTTCAGCGAATTTTTTTTGTATGAATAACACGCAAATTAATTGTTGTATAATTCTATATTCGTCGTACTATTGGTCAGGAAAGTAGTGGTTTCGACAAGGGATTTGTTTATTTACCATTGTCAGTTTTAAGTCTAGAATTGCAAAAAACGTTATTTTCAATGTAATATGCATTCCGCCAAAAATGTATTCCTTCTGTTGATAGATATAAATCTGTACCAAATGTTATGCAAAATCATTTTAAGGAAAAAACAAAAAAACATTTTTTTTCTTTCGATGGAGGAGGCTATGACTTGATGAACCTCAGTTATAAGACTTTTTACTAATGTGATCTACACTATTCATCTACCCGATGAAGACAGTGT
Organism: Ocypus olens; assembly: GCA_910593695.2. Classification (NCBI taxonomy): domain Eukaryota; kingdom Metazoa; phylum Arthropoda; class Insecta; order Coleoptera; family Staphylinidae; genus Ocypus; species Ocypus olens. The sequence continues at coordinate 54,031,489 of OU343056.1, forward strand.
ATAGTGAAACAATTGTCGTGGTACAGTAGATTATTTTTCGAATGTCACCTCACATCATAGCGTAGACAAATAATGTTTCTTATCTAATGCCCGGTTTTCTGAGGCAATGGTTTTTTTACTATCTTAAGTATAAAACATTTTAATTTGTATTACTAAACGGCCTAGATCTCACAAGTACACATTTCTCTAAAGAAAATATATGAGTGAACCATTTTTGTTTATTTGAATTTTGAACAATATTGCTCCTATGAAATTGGTAACAATAAATCAAAACACGTGTCAGGAACTGAGAATAAAAGTTATATTGCAATTATAACCAAAATTGTGGGCTTTGTTCCATAATTTGCGTGTGTAGCACAAAAGCGCACATTTTAATATTTGGAAGTTAAATTGTATTTTTGCATATATAGTAGACTGAAGACTTTGCATTAATGTTTTTTTTTATTTTTAAGCTTTATGGTTTACATTGGGTAATAACCCACAAAATAATATTTTTCGAGAAAATATATAACTGCAGGTGTTAGTTTTTATGCAATTTTTGAAAATTGCGCATTGAAGATCAAAACTCTTTATAATTTACAAAAAGACATAATTTCGATCATAAAATGGCCCAAATTTTAAGTTCGAATTCACATTCGTAAAATATGTTTATAAATTATAATTTTGTTCATTTCTTTACGTTTTCATTTTAAAAACTATTCGAAGTTGTTCAGAAAGGTGTCTAACAAAAACAAAATCGTTTCAATTGTATTGACTTCAAATTTCAAATTTTTTTAATGATTATTACTGAATGATCAACATTTCTACCAAACCAAATAACATATTTAGTAAAAATACAATATTTTATGTAATTTTTAAACATAAATGTTCCATAAGAAGACATTTTTTAAACTATCGACGAAATGCTCTTTTTCAGAATAAAAAATTCCATAATTTTTACTAAATGATCAATATTTCGACCAAATCACATAACATATTTCGTAGAAATACAATATTTTATGCAATCTTAAAACATAAGTGTGTATAAGAAGAGATTTTTCGGAATTTTTTTAGACTTGAAAATATCATATTAATAGTATGCACTTTTTCAGAATAATTCTTACTGAATGATCAACATTTCCACCAAATCACAAAACACGTTTCGTAACAATATAATATTTTATCCAATTTTAAAACATCGGTTTTGCCTTTGAAGACCATTTTTTTGATAATAATAATAAAAATATTTATATGTGCGACTTCCTTATAGGTTTACACAGGTCAAAGGGTACAATAAAAAAAATGCAAAGCGGGCCATAGGGATTTACATGTAATATTTTAAATGTGCTAATATTGGCTCTCCTAATTATTTGACAGTATCGGTCTTCTGAATTTATTTTTAAAGCTTTTTAAGCTGAATGATTTGGTACCTTACTCAATAGTTTCTGCGGGGTATTTACTGAGATATTTGCAAAAAACTTTACAACTATTTTGAACTAAAAACAAAGGTTTGCCATGAAATCATAATGGCGGATATTTCATTTTTCTCTAAAAAGTGACAGTCGCTGTCACATTGCGATATAATCGGCCGTATATTCTACACAAGAAAAAGTATTTATATGTAAATGGTTTTGCTCAGGTACTAAAAAGTAGTGTAAGTGATTTGTTTAGTGTTGAATTTCCGAAAAAGGAAATACCCAGCAAAAGGACTATTCAATGAGTATAAAAATAATGTAAGTAGACCGATATTATAAAATAATTAAGGGAGCCAATTGTAACACATTTTGCTGGATATTGCCTTCTCCGGAAAATCACGTACAGTTCTTAAATAGTCCCCGAGTAAAACGTTTCAATCATAAATACTTTCCCTTATGTAAAATACACGGCCGATTGTGAATCGTAACGCGACAGCAAACGTCACTTTTTAGAACAAAATGAAATATCCGCCATTATGATTTCATGGCAAACCTTTGTTTTTAATTGAAAATAATCGTAATTTGCAACTTCTATTATATTCAATGTATTTTTTCTAGTACTTCCAATCGTTCCTCTAGTATTTTTAATATACACCAAAGGTTTTTTTTGTTCGGATACTTGGAAGGCATATTAATGAAGTTCGAAGATTGTTTTTGTGTGATTATTTTTATTATTTTCAGATAAACGTCGGAGCTTATCCTAAAATGTATTTCTTTTATATCACGTGAATGTCAATAATACCTTTTAAAATTTTCCTAATAGAGCGAAACTTTTTTCGAGAATTTTAAATATTTGTATTTATTTCAAATTCATATTTTTTCAATTATATATACATAATCTTTATTACACAAACATAGTATTACATAAAGGTTTAAATGATGGACTATTATATCGTGTGAGCCAAAAAAATTTGTTTCAGAGTTGGCTGTGAGACAAATGAGGTATGAGATTAGTTCAATTGGATTAGATTTAAAAAAATGAATTAATCTCAGACATGACTGCCATGTTTCTCTCTCACAGGCATGGTCAACTCAGAAACGAAATTCTATGGCTCACACCTTACAATGCGTTAATACGTCAGGTCTGTATTATCGACCATGGGTCTTTCTGCCCTTTTTTTTAAATTATTAATTGCAAATTTGTTCAAATGCAAATTTTATATATACAAATATCTTTATTAATAGTAATTTGGTTTAATGTAATTTAAATTGGTGTTAACTTATAAAATTAAGTCAAGTACAAACATTGTACTTGTTAAAGTGTCTTCTTCTGATTAATTCATGTTAAATGCATTTTAATGAATAATAACATTTTTTAGTACTTTTGGTTTAAACTTTTATGTTTCAATATGCATTTATTTGTAAAATAGGGATTCCAGTAAATAAAGCATTTATTTATGTAACTCTAAAAGACGTAAAGTGAAATCTGAATCATTTTTCCCAAAAAAAAAAATTGGAACGGTGAGAAAAAATATATATTTTTTGTCAACAAATATAATTCATTTTCGGAATACATTTTCGTGTTAGGCTGTGTGTACAGTTTTTTGCGAATTGATAAACCGTAAATGTGTGTGTGTGTGTGTGCTTCTCGGAATTTCGACAAAATATATTTTCGGAACGTATTCGGGTGTTAGTCAGATTTTTTTTTCGAAGTTATTTCAATCGAACAAAGGCGATTTGTAAATATATTATTGGAACTTTTTTGGGTTGTTTTTTTAAGTTGTATCGATCGAACGAATTGGTGTTTTGTAAATATAGTTTTGGAACTTGTTTGAGTTGTTTTATTTTATACGTTATATATAAATCGAACGAATTGAATTTGTTACAAGTGAACTTAACATATCCGGGTGTTAGTTATTTCAATCGATTTGTAATAGTAATTTACGTAACAAGTTCCGAAAGTGATATTTTACGGGATGAGTAGCAAGTTTAATATTTCGTGGTAATAGCAAATCTATTCGTTGGTCTATTCCAACACGGTCATTTTTTGGTATTAAAAAATTATTCATTGGGCTATCGACCACAAGGATTTTTACCCCACACTTATGTTTTTTTTTTAATTTGTAAGTAATAAACAAAAACCAACTACAAACACAAATTAATGTTTGATATTAAAAATCGGCAGAAAGACCGATGGTCGATAGCCCAGACAGACTAACAACTTTGTTATTTATGTATTAAAATGTAATGTTTGTTTGAATAAAGATCTTGATGTATGTTTTAAAAATCGGTATCAAAAAGGCTGAAAGACTTTGGTCAATGGCCATTTGTAGCTCTTTTGCAAAATGAGGTTCAATAAATTGTGTTACTATTACCGTTGGTCTATCGACCTTACATTTATTTATTTTTTTAAATTTATAAATAATAAACAAAAACCTAACATAAATTCATGTTTGATATTACTACTAAATAATCTTTATTTTTAAAGTGTTTTACAAATAAATTATTCTACCTACAGTATGTTTATGAACTTAATAAATGCCTACCGACTATTTAATATTAAAAATATTATAAAAACAATAAAACATTTTATTGTATTTATCTAATGCTTTCTGCAACAAGTAAGGTTATTCCCAATTTATTTAAAAATATTATATTAGTAAAAGATTTAAAATTATTTTTATTTTTCTAAATCAACAAATTACGTATTCTGATGTTAAGAAGGTGTCCTAAAATAGTGTAAGGAACAATTTTGAGCATTTTGATCTTTTTTATTAAAAAATATTTAAATAATTAAAAAAATTGCATTTTTTGCCAAATCTGTAAATTAAATTTTCACACTAAATTATGTATTGTAACATTTAAAACGTGTCCTAAACTAACATAAGAAACATTTTGATCCGGCTTTTTTTTATCAAAAATTACTTTGATCTTCAAATAAGGAACAATTTTGACCAATTTTTTTTTTTAATTAAAAAATATCTCGATCTTATTAGGAACAATTTTTAGCATTTTGATCATTTCTATGATAAATATATAAAACTACATTTTTTGCCAAATCTGCAAATTAAATCTTGACACTAAATTATGTGAAATGTTTAAAACCTGTCCTAAATTATAAGGAACATTTTGATCTTGTTTTCTCATCAAAAATTATTTTAATCTTTAAACAAATAAGGAACAATTTTGACCATTTTTCTTTTATTAAAAAAATATCACGATATTATTATAAGGAAAAAAATTGAGCATTTTGATCTTTTTTATTAAAAAATAATTAAATAAATCAAAAAATTTAATTTTTTGCCAAATCTGCAAATTAAAACTTGACGCTAAATTACGTGCAATGTTTAAAACCTGTCCTAAATTAGTGTAAGGAACATTTTGGTCTTGTTTTTTCATCACAAATAATTTTGATCTTCAAGCATATAAGGAACTACTCTGACGATTTTTTTTTACAAAAAAAAATATCTCAATCTTATAAGGAACAATTCTATTTGTTGTCAAAAAATATTTAAATATATAAAACCACATTTTTTAAATCTTCGCACGCGTTTGAAATGTTTAAAATGTATCCTAGATTAATGTAAGGAACATTTTGATATTGTTTTTTTTGTCAAAAATTATTTTTATCTTAAAAAAATAAAGGAACAACTCTTGCCATTTTTTCATCATTTTTATGATCCTGTCATCTTTTCGTACTGTTTTTTTTAAACTTTCTAGATATTTCTTACTAAACGCATTATTTTCAATTTTGCAAATTTTCCCAACTTTTCGTACTGTTTTTTTTTGGTAAATTAACTTTCTAGTTATTTGTTATGAAACCCATTATTTACGATTTTGCAAGTTTTTAAATTTGGATCATAATTTTCTACTTAAACTACGTTTGAAATGTTTAAAACGTATCCAAGTTAATGTGACGAATATTTTGATCTTGTTTTTTTTTATCAAAAATGGTTTTGATCTTCAAAGAAATAAGCAACAACTTTGACCACTTTAAAAAATTAAATTAAATTAGTGTGACGAATATTTTGATCCTGTTTTTTATCAAGAATTATTTTGATCTTCAAACAAATAAGGAACAACTTTTTTTCATCATCTTCATGATTCTGTCATCTTTTCGTACTGTTTTTAAACTTTCTAGATGTTTGTTACTAAACGCATTTTTCAATTTTGCAAATTTTCCAATTTCCTATTACTTTTTTATTAAAAAAAATATTTCGATCCCCATGATCCTGTCATCTTTTCATACTGTTCATTTTTATGATCCCGTCATCTTTTTGTGCTGTTTTTTTAACTTTCTAGATATTTCTTACTAAACGCATTATTTTCAATTTTGCAAATTTTCCCAACTTTTCGTACTGTTTTTTTTTTGGTAAATTAACTTTCTAGTTATTTGTTATGAAACCCATTATTTACGATTTTGCAAGTTTTTAAATTTGGATCATAATTTTCTACTTAAAACACGTTTGAAATGTTTAAAACGTATCCTAAGGTAATGTGACGAATATTTTGATCTTGTTTTTTTTTATCAAAAATTATTTTGATCTTCAAACTAATACGCAACAACTCTGACCATCATGATCATGTCATCTTTTCGTGCTGTTTTTTTTACTTTCTAGATATTTTTGTTACTAAACGCATTATTTTCAATTTTGCAGGTTTTCCAATTTGCAATTACTTTTTTATAAAAAAAAATATTTCGATCTTCATGATCCTGTCATCTTGTCATACTGTTTTTTTATAGTAAATTAACGTGTACCTAGATACTTGTTATGAAACATATCGTTTAAGTTTTTGCAAGTTTTCCAATTTTCTATTCCTTTTCGATCTCCATGATCCTGTCATCTTAAAGTACTATTTTTTTTTTGTAAATTAACTTGCAGATATTTGTTATGAAACACATCATTTACGATTTTGCAAGTTTTCCAATTTTCTATTCCTTTTTGCTGTTTCCTTTAAAATGATCAGGGAAAATAATATTAATAATGTAAAAAAAAGAACATTAAAAATCTCATGTTCCGTTTTGTTTATCTACACCCTGTATAAAACTACATGTTTGCCAAATCGGCAAATTTAATCTTCAAACTAAATTACGTGCTCGAAACGTATCCAAAATAAGTGTAACAAACAATTTTTTTTATCAAAATTTATTTTTATCTTCAAACAAATAAGGAACAACTCTTGCCATTTTTTCATCGTTTTTATGATCCTGTCATCTTTTCGAACTGTTTTTAAAAACTTTCTAGATATTTCTTACTAGACGCATTATTTTCAATTTTGCAAGTTTTCCCATCTTTTCGTACTGTTTTTTTTTTGGTAAATTAACTTTCTAGTTATTTTTATTTACGATTATACAAGTTTTCAAATTTTGATCATAATTTTCTACTTAAACTACGTTTGAAATGTTTAAAACGTATCCTAAATTAGTGTGACGAATATTTTGATCTTGTTTTTTTATCAAAATTTATTTTTATCTTCAAATAAATAAGGAACAACTCTGGCCATTTTTTTTTTTCATAATATTCATGATCCCGTCACCTTTTCGTACAGTTTTTAAACTTTCTAGATATTTTTTACTAAACGCATTATTTTTAATTTTGCAAATTTTCCAATTTCCCATTACTTTTTTATTAAAAAAAAAAATTCGATCTCCACGATCCTGTCATCTTTTCATACTGTTTTTTTTATGGTAAATTAACTTTGTAGATATTTGTTATGAAACACATCATTTACGATTTTGCAATTTTTGCAATTTTTTATTCCATTTTTATTAAAAAAATATTTCGATCTCCATGATCCTGTCATCTTAACGTACTGTTCCTTTTTTGTAAATTGACTTTGTAGATATATTTTGTTATAAAATCCATTATTTACGATTTTGCAAGTTTTCCAATTTTCAATTCCTTTTTGTTGTCAGGGAAAATAATATTCAAATGTAAAAAAAATAACATTAAAAATCCTATGTTCCGTTTTGTTTATTTACGCCTTGTATAAAACTACATTTTTGGCAAATTAAATCTTCACACTAAATTACGTGCTCGAAATGTTTCAAACGTATCTTAAATTCGTGTAACGAATATTTTGATCTTGTTTTTTTATAAAAAATTATTTTGATCTTCAAACAAATAACGAGCAACTCTGACCATTTTTTTTTTCATCATCTTTATGATCCTGTCATCTTTTCGTGTTTTTTTTTTATCTTTCTAGATATTTGTTACTAAACGCATTATTTTCAATTTTACAAGTTTTCCAATTTTCTGTTACTCTTTAATTAAAAATATATTTCCATCTCCGTGATCTTGATATCTTTTCGTACTGTTTTTTTAACTTTCTAGATATTTGTTACTAAACGCATTATTTTCAATTTTGCAAGTTTTCCAATTTTCTGTTACTCTTTAATTAAAAACAAATGTTTCGATCTCCATGATCCCGTCATATTTTCGTACTGTTTTTTTTTTTAAGTAAACTAACTTTCTAGATATTTGTTTTGAAACTTATTTTTTTTTTTTTATTTTGCAATTTCCTAATTTTCTATTCCATTTTTATTAAAAAAATATTTCGATCTCCATGATCCCGTCATCTTTTCGTACTGTTTTTTTTTAAGTAAATTAACTTTCTAGATATTTGTTTTGAAACCTATTTTTTTTTAATTTTGCAATTTCCCAATTTTCTTTTCCATTTTTATTAAAAAAATATTTCGATCTCCATGATCCCGTCATCTTTTCGTACTGTTTTTTTTTTAAGTAAATTAACTTTCTAGATATTTGTTTTGAAACCTATTATTTTTAATTTTGCAATTTCCCAATTTTTATTAAAAAAATATTTCGATCTCCATGATCCCGTCATCTTTTCGTACTGTTTTTTTTTAAGTAAATTAACTTTCTAGATATTTGTTTTGAAACCTATTTTTTTTTAATTTTGCAATTTCCCAATTTTCTTTTCCATTTTTATTAAAAAAATATTTCGATCTCCATGATCCCGTCATCTTTTCGTACTGTTTTTTTTTTAAGTAAATTAACTTTCTAGATATTTGTTTTGAAACTTATTTTTTTTTAATTTTGCAATTTCCTAATTTTCTATTCCATTTTTATTAAAAAAATATTTCGATCTCCATGATCCCGTCATCTTTTCGTACTGTTTTTTTTTTAAGTAAATTAACTTTCTAGATATTTGTTTTGAAACCTATTATTTTTAATTTTGCAATTTCCCAATTTTTATTAAAAAAATATTTCGATCTCCATGATCCCGTCATCTTTTCGTACTGTTTTTTTTTAAGTAAATTAACTTTCTAGATATTTGTTTTGAAACCTATTATTTTTAATTTTGCAATTTCCCAATTTTTATTAAAAAAATATTTCGATCTCCATGATCCCGTCATCTTTTCGTACTGTTTTTTTTTTAAGTAAATTAACTTTCTAGATATTTGTTTTGAAACCTATTTTTTTTTAATTTTGCAATTTCCCAATTTTCTTTTCCATTTTTATTAAAAAAATATTTCGATCTCCATGATCCCGTCATCTTTTCGTACTGTTTTTTTTAAGTAAATTAACTTTCTAGATATTTGTTTTGAAACTTATTTTTTTTTAATTTTGCAATTTCCTAATTTTCTATTCCATTTTTATTAAAAAAATATTTCGATCTCCATGATCCCGTCATCTTTTCGTACTGTTTTTTTTTTAAGTAAATTAACTTTCTAGATATTTGTTTTGAAACCTATTATTTTTAATTTTGCAATTTCCCAATTTTTATTAAAAAAATATTTCGATCTCCATGATCCCGTCATCTTTTCGTACTGTTTTTTTTTAAGTAAATTAACTTTCTAGATATTTGTTTTGAAACCTATTATTTTTAATTTTGCAATTTCCCAATTTTTATTAAAAAAATATTTCGATCTCCATGATCCCGTCATCTTTTCGTACTGTTTTTTTTTAAGTAAATTAACTTTCTAGATATTTGTTTTGAAACCTATTTTTTTTTAATTTTGCAATTTCCCAATTTTCTTTTCCATTTTTATTAAAAAAATATTTCGATCTCCATGATCCCGTCATCTTTTCGTACTGTTTTTTTTAAGTAAATTAACTTTCTAGATATTTGTTTTGAAACTTATTTTTTTTTAATTTTGCAATTTCCTAATTTTCTATTCCATTTTTATTAAAAAAATATTTCGATCTCCATGATCCCGTCATCTTTTCGTACTGTTTTTTTTTAAGTAAATTAACTTTCTAGATATTTGTTTTGAAACCTATTTTTTTTTAATTTTGCAATTTCCCAATTTTCTTTTCCATTTTTATTAAAAAAATATTTCGATCTCCATGATCCCGTCATCTTTTCGTACTGTTTTTTTTAAGTAAATTAACTTTCTAGATATTTGTTTTGAAACTTATTTTTTTTTAATTTTGCAATTTCCTAATTTTCTATTCCATTTTTATTAAAAAAATATTTCGATCTCCATGATCCCGTCATCTTTTCGTACTGTTTTTTTTTTAAGTAAATTAACTTTCTAGATATTTGTTTTGAAACCTATTATTTTTAATTTTGCAATTTCCCAATTTTTATTAAAAAAATATTTCGATCTCCATGATCCTGTCATCGTTTCGTTCTGTTTTACTTTTTTGTAAATTAACTTTCTAACCCATTATTAACCAATTTTGATCATAATTTTCTACTTAAGCACTATTGAAATTTTAAGAAAAATCAACTCACCCAAAATTCCAGTTAATTCCAATCCTGAGATTCTTCCATCAAACAGTAGGCACGTTAAAACACTGAACTATCGAACGAGCACATTTATTTGCAACGGGCGGTGGCAATTAAATTATTTCTTTTTCATATTTCTCGAGTTTGAATAAAAATGTCTCTCTCTGTGTTGTGTGTGTGGGGTTAAAATAATAAGACTTTTGGTTATTTTAAAAACATTTTCGATTTAATTTTTTGTCACACCGTACAACGATATATAATTAATATTAATATAATAATAAATATATACACATATCAATCTATGACCAAAACGTTGAATGAACGTGAACCAGGAAACAGTACGGATTATCCAAAAAGAAAACTAAAAGAGGGGTCAGTCAATCCAACTGCACGACACGATTTTTCTTTTTTTCTTTTTAATAAAAAAACAAATGTAATTAACAACGCAATTCTTCGATTCTCTTCTCTTCGGCAAACATACAGTTCTAGACATTATAAACTTACTTTGTAATTGTTTCTTTTTTGTGTATGTTTCTTCTCTTCGGAACCGTCCCGGTGTATATTTTTAGGTTTAGTTTTTAGTATAAATCACGACATTGCTACTGCAACATTATTTTTATATATTTTTTTAATATTTACAACGGTTTTTAGGGTGTAGCTCTAGTTTTTTTTTTAATATACACATTCGACGCGACGGCGTCAGGTCAATATCACTCTGCTTATTTACAAATGTACAGTTTTGGGTTTTGTTTTTAAGGTACACACTTTTTTTTTATACAGTCACTTGGGCCCCCTCAGGGTCATCGAATAGTCCATCCTTGCAGTGAGGTAGTGTTTTTAGGGGTCCGTGGTGGGTCACTTGAAGGATTCGTTGGTGGCTAGTTTTTCGGCTAGCCGTTATCGCTGTGATGAAGTAAGGAGGCCCAGTGGGCTGGATGCTAGTGGGCCGTTAGCTGGTGGCCCATGCCCTGGGGGGACAGCATGGGGGGACTGTGGGAGTGTGAGTGCTGGCCCATCGGGGATCCGTGCATGTCGGGGTGGTGGCCGTAACCGGGGTGCATGTGTCCACCGGGCGGCATGCCCTCCATCATGTCGCCGCCGAGGGTGTTCGGGGGCGTCATCCTCTTCTCCTTTTGCCGCCTGTTGCAGAACCACACTCGCACCACTTCCTTCTCCAGTTGCAGGCTGTCCGCTAACGAGGTGATCTCTTGCGCCGACGGTTTGGGTTGCTTGTGGAAGTGCTGCTCGAGGGCCCCCTTCACCGAAACTTCTATGCTAGTGCGCTTTTTCCTTTTCCTCCCCTGTGCCGCGATCTTATCGATCGAGGTGGGTGAGCCCGTCGTCGAGTCGGCCTCCTCGAGCCACTTTTGTAACAGGGGTTTTAACTTGCACATATTTTTAAAACTCAACTGCAGCGCCTCGAACCTGCAGATCGTCGTCTGTGAGAACACGTTTCCGTAGAGGGTGCCCAGGGCGAGGCCCACGTCCGCCTGCGTGAATCCCAGCTTTATACGCCTCTGCTTGAACTGTTTCGCGAAGGCTTCTAGATCGTCGCTGGTGGGTGTTTCGTCCTCTCCGCCGCTCACCACGTCTCGGTCCGGGTGCTGCGGATGGTGCGGACTCTGCATGTCCCGGTGGAGAGGGTGGTGGAGCTGGGGCGCCGCTTGGTGGTGCGCCAACATACCGTTCATCGCCGCGTGGTACTGTTGAAGGGGTGAGCCCGCGCCGCCGGGGTTGTAGTGCGCGGAGGAGACGGGCGCGTGCCATGCATGCGGCGACCCCATGCTCTGCTGCTGCTGCTGCCGGTGGTGCATCATATCCGCCTGCTGACTCAAGGGTTTCACGTCCTGGTGCGGGTGGTGGTGGTGAGCGTGGTGCATTCCCGCCATGGACGCGGCCCATGGGTCCGCGCCGGGCTGCAGGCTGACCCAGGGATTCGCCGCCGACAGGGAAACGGCGGCATGCCCGCTAGGCGAGGGTGAACTAGCCATCTGGTGATGATGGTGGTGGTGGTGCTGAGGCAGGTACTTCATTTCACTAGCGTCGGCAGCGGACCTCGGAGAGGCGCTGGCGTGGTATCCTCCGACGATATTCATAACTCCAACACCGCCGTCTAAATCGGATGCCGTTACCGCACTACTCGCCGGTAAATACGTGGTCGCCGCCATAAGCCCTCAACGAGGGCAACGCTTTGTCGTATTGACAACCGATACACACAAAACAAACGTATCAATCCTTGTGGCTCAACTAAAAACTCACAACCAGCACTTATTGTCCTAGCACGTTCTCATGCGTTATGCATATCACTAGCACGCACGACGACTCTGAATATACTACCAGCACGATGCGACCGCTGGTCGTACCCAGCCGACTCCGATCCACAGCCCCACCACGGGTCCCCCTCCAGAGGTTGCGCGCGCCATTGGCCGCACACCACTCGCCGACAAACCCTGACGTCACGAACCCGCGCGTTCCGATTGGCCCGCCTCGTCCCCAAACCGCCTCTGCCCATCATCCCCACCGCGCGGCGGGGAAGTGTTTACACTCGGCAGAACACGGTAGCCAAGCAACAGAGCGTGCCCGGCTCACATACCAACCGACGGACCGAACGGATTCACACCGAAATAAAAAAAGGAAAAAAAAAACACCCAAAAGAAAAATTCGACGAAACCAGAAACCCGCGATATAAAAAAAAACAAACAAACAAACATTCGCAATCTTAACGCGCGAAGTTTTAAAACTCCGCTTTAAAAAAAACAAGCGAAAAAAAAAACACGTTACTACGCAAAGTACACATAATTTAAATCCGCAGTCACCTGTTGCGGCGGCAAGCGTTGAACAAATCATACGGCTAGTGCCACGAAATTAACATGGAATTTGCAATACAATGGGGCATTAGCACTTGCAGACTAATACATATGTATGCAGTCCTAAACATTCCATCGGGGGTAGATTTATAATGCGGCCAGGTCGAGTCGGCGTTTACGCACGCATTAACAACCCCCTTGCACTTTTTTTTTTGTTGTTGTGCCCTCGCCCGGGTACCGTACGGCGCACGTAAACGCAATCGGCGTGTGTGCGTGTGTGTTTGCGGAAAAAACAATCGATAAACGGGAAAACAAAAAAAAACATAATACCATGAACATCGCATTCTCAAGTTGTTTTTTCGAATTTATTTCAATCGAACGAATTTAATTTAATGCAAGTGAGCTTAATATGTTGTTATAGTTATTTACATATGAAGAGTACGGCTCGTTAATACACGGATACACGTGTACACGGATAAACGTGTTCTTAGTTAGCAAGCGGTTTTTAAACGTTTAAACGGATATTCGCGTTCAAACGGATATTTACGTTTACACGTTTAAACGGATTTTTGCGTTTAAACGTGTTAACGAAAATCGTTTAATATAGAAACGTATAATCCACCCTGCAAATATCTGTTTCGTTCGCCGTGTTTAACAATATTTCCGGTAGCGGAAAAAAATTGAATAAATTATTATTATTTGGTACACCTTAATAAGTAAATCGTTTCTCGAAAACCGTCCGAAACGTCGGCATCCGAAGTTTGAAGGGTTCAACCCCCTATAGACCAGGTGGTTCCCAGGGCCGATCCTACCGGAGGGCTAGTGGGCGGCGAAACCGACGAAGCCCGCGAAACGAAACACAAAGCTGCGTATTTTGTTTCCTCTGTAAATTATTTAGAAAAGTAAATATTAAAATTATAACTACGGGTTTTAAAGACTTACGCCATTGTGCTGACCAATTTGTAAAACATGAGAACAGTGCAAAGTATATTAAGTGTCTCCAAAAATGGCGGGAGTTAAAAATCCGTTTAAATAAATAAAAATCATAGACAAAGAGCAACAAAAACAATTTGAATTCGAGAAAAAACGATGGAGGGCTATTGTAGAAAGAATGATTGCTATTGTACACTTTTTAACAAGTCAATGTCTTGCTTATAGACGAAGTAGTTCCAACCTCTATAGGAGAAATAACGATTTTTTTAAAGGCAGCAGAAATGCTAGCTAAATTTGACCGCTTATTGTCAAATCATTTAAATAAAATTGAAAAATCTAAAGAGAAGTCGAAGAAGAAATCCTGCACTGTATGCAGAGGAGGCTCGTTATATAGAGCCAAGGAGCCATGGCACCACCTGCATATAAATATTTCTTTATATATATATTTTTTAAATACACCATTAATCAATTTAAAATACACCAAATTTTCTGAATTTTGGCCCCTTACAAACCAATCAAGTAACCGTCAGGATAGAAAAAACAATTAGGGCGACATCTATTGATATATTATAATTTCGGAACGTTGTAACATTTTCGACGATAGATGTCGCCTTAATTGTTTTTCTATTCTAACGGTTACTTGATTGGTTTATAAGGGCATAGTCGAATTCTGTTTCTCCATCCCCCCGGCGGTTGACCAAGGTCAAGGTTCGGTCTCTTTCCGCTCTACTCTGAGGAGAGTTTTTAGTTGGTATACTCGTGCCCTTCAGGGGAGGACTTCAACACTACCCCACTATAGGGGTGTCTATAAAAGATCTTCTCTCCTCTCTTCAAAAAAAAAAAAAAATGTTTCTCCATCAACGACGATCGTAGTGTGCTGATGTGAAACTAATGTAGCTCTAAATCAGTCCTCAGTTATTGTCGACGGTGAAATATAATCGATATTACACAAATGATTATGTATAGAAATAAATTAATACACGATAATACTTTTAAATATAATTAGAGATAGGCACAACTGTTACTTTTGAATGACGTTGCTACCTGTGATTGCTACTTTTTAATATCAGTGATTTTAAACTGTGATCACAGTTAGTAAACATCGTAACACCTTTTGAAATTGTGATTATTTCAAAATTAGTGAAGAAGCATTTCTAGACTGTTGCGGAAACGTGAAGTGGAATGTATTTTGAATAAAGTATGTTGCAAATGTTTTTCTACGTCTCTGAAAAAGCTCATCTTCAAAATAACGATTTGTTGTTTTAAAATCTAGACGAGAAGCATTTAAAGATTTTTGCAGAATCGTAAAATGGAATGATTTTTTAGTCATTTTGTAAAGTTTCAATTCTAATACTTGATAATCGTTTTTTTTTTATTTTTATTTGTGTTTTGCTTCTGAGAAGGCGCATATTTAGAATGATGATTTGCTCTGTTCTCGAGGGATTATTTTTAAATTAAATAATTAACGTCGAATCGTACAGTATATTTTGAAATTTGAGAGAATTTTTTTTTTTATTATTTCGTGAAGTTTGTAATTTGAAAATTGTTATAGTGCTGGTTCCGTGGTATTATTTCAAAAATTATAATAAAGGAATGTCTAGTTGTTCGCACTGAATAATAAAGTTAAATGAATTTTGAGTACGTTTGGGAAGTACAGCATTTGTTTTTATTTTTATTTTTTCAGTTCATGAAAATAGTAATTTGAACATGAGAGCAGAGAAAAATGGAATATAAAGTAATTAACAAAGCGTTTTAGATTTACAAAATATGTTTCGCATTATTTTTAAACTTTCATTTCTTCACATTTCTTCAACCATGCAGAATTTTAGGTTAGAATAAAGTTGGTAGAGTGGATGGTGGGTGGGTGCTATTTTACGTGGTGAGTAGGCCATATCTTGTTGCCCACGCACCTAGCTTTTCACTAATGAATAAATTAATCAAAAGATAATAAAATGTTGATTTTGATCATTCGATTTCAAGACGAAATAAAAAAAAATGAGAAAAGGTTATTAAAAAACCTATAAAATCGTAATTATGATCATTCATTAGCAGAATAGTGCCAAATTTACGATTTTCAAAAAATTTCTCTACAAAGAAAAGATTCGAAAATCAAGATTTTCAAGTCTAGTCGTTATACGTTTTAAAAATCGAATCCTCAATGTTTGGTTCTTTAAAACGTATAGCGACCAAACGTGTTAAACACTGCAAATCTTGTTTTTAACCCTTTTTTCTCGTTTTAGAGAATTTTTTTTGGTAATTGAAAAGTCAAAATCGAGACATTTGTGTGTTCAATTTTTGCAGAAGGTGTTTGTCGATTTTTGAAAATAGCACGTCCAAATATTTTGGACAATTTTAATAATACAAGCTTTAAAATGTGAAAAAAATCATTCAAGAAAAACATAAATGATTTTTAAATTATCTTTTTTGTTATTAGATAGTTTTTACCGGTGATTTTTATGACTTTCAAACGCATTTATGATCTCCATTAATTGAAAACTAAAATATCTACAAAAAATTGTTAAGAAACTTTCTTGTAAAATGTATAAAAAAATGTCCAAAAACAAGGTTTCTGAGTCCACAAGTTTAGAAACGTATATTAAGTTACTTTTTAAAGATTTATAATACCGAAACGTATCAAGTGATCTCGATTATTTGAAAATCAAAATGTGCCAAAATTTACGGGCTTTGAAAAATGGTTAAGAATATTTACAAATTGTCAAAAATTATGCAATTCTACTGCCAGAAACGGCATTTTTCAATAGTAAAAAGATACATTTTTAATCGTCAAAAATGACAATTTCGAATTGTCAAAAATTATGCATTTCTGCCACCATAAACGGCACGATTCAGCGGTAAATAAGGAAATTAGCAGCTGCCGAAATTTGTGGAATTTTACTATCAAAAACGGCATTTTTTGATATTTAAAAAGAAGAAAATTTCAACTGCTAAAAATGACAATTTCGAACTGTCAAAAATCGCACACATCTACCATCACAAATGGCACGTTGGCAGTAAAAAGGATATTTCAATTGCCAAAAATAACTATTCAGGACTGTAAAAAATTGCTTCATTTCAACAATAAAAAGAAAAATTCCAAATGCCAAAATTTTTAACTGTCAAAATTTGAGCATTTCTACTATCACCATCGGCATTTTTTAATATTAAAAAAGGAAAAAGTAACAATTACAAATTGTCAAAAATTTTGCATTTCTGCCCCCACAAACGGTACGATTCAACAGTAAATAAAAAAATTAGTAGCAAAAATTGTGGATTTTTACATATATAAGAAAATTTTAACTGTTAAAAATGACAACTGTCAAAAATCGCACATTTCTATCATCACAAATGGCAGGTTGGTAGTAAAAATTATATTTTCAACTGCCAAAAATAACAATTTACAACTGTCAAAAATTGACGAAACTGACGTTTGAAACGTAAAAATTTATGAAATATGGAAAAGTTATACTTCAAATTAAAAAACTGAGTTGTTTTTAATTTCTGCTAAAATGTACAGTAAAAATACAGCGAGATCGAATAAAAAAAAATAGTCAAAGCAGGTCATGAACAAAAAGCCGCCGAATGTCTTTTCTTAGTTCCTAAATTTGAAAATATCAATATACGACAGCTTGACACTTGCCAATAAGGTTAAGAATTTTGGCTCATGGCCAACTACATACAAGTTTAGTATATAAAATATTACTTTAATTTAATAAATTCATTTTCCAGGAGGGGGCAGCTGCCCCCACCTGCGGACGCCCATGGCTATAAGTGGCGAACAATTGAAAAAATTCCAAAAATTCTTTCAGCATCTTACTAACTTACTAACTTCTTCTATCGAATTGCTTCTTATGTAAGTTTCTACACAAAACTCACGTTGTTGGACTGAATAATCCATGAAAGTTAAATAATTATGATGAAAAGTAACAAACTTCTCGTAGAAAAATAACGTTCCACAAAATTATTAATATAAAACTTATTTGTGACAGGTGCCTACTTGATCAATAATTAACTTAAATCCCAAAGACTACAGAACATAATCCCACAGAGATAAACTTATTTAGTTATCTCGTAGGGAATTAATTAATAAAATAAAATGGGTAGTCTATTATGGGGAACCCTGTATATCTATATTTACATTATGTTCACTGAATAATTATGAATTTCCGTCGTTCCCACTCTAGAAATTTAAGATGTTTAGAATCTGAAGGTTCCAAATTTTCGACTGTTTTTATTTTTATTATTCTTGCAGTGTAATTTTGAGCGCGATTCCGTAATTTCAAAAGAAAATATATGTAATTGTTTAATAGCGCGTTTAATGAAAAAGGCAAAACGCTGTAAACTATAAACATTTAAATTAGTATGTAAATTAAATTAGTGCGGCTCTTTTTCAGCCTCTTATTTATTAGTTCTGAATACTCTTCATGCAAATTGCCGACCGCTTTGTTTTTACACGATTGCCCGCTTATTTCTTATTAAATGCATTTTTTTCCCGCCTGAGCTGAAGTATTCTTTATAAACTATGATATTTTTATGATGGATCGGAATGAGTAATAATTGTATTAGATTGATGCGTCATTACCTTATTTCAAAGTTCGTCGTTGATAATTGAAGTGGTTTCTTCATCACGAATTTTTTACTTGTAATAATTATATGTAAAAAAAATTTTCTTCATCGCGAACTTTTTACATGCAATTATTATATCTAAAAAGTTTGTAAGGAAGAAAATACACTTCTCATTCTTAATAATTATTATTATGAATCACGTATTTTTTACATATATTTATTATATCTAAAAAGTTCGTAAGGAAAAATATACATTTTTCATTCTTAATAATAATTATTAAGAATGAAAAAAACGCACAAGTGAAGGAAAGTTATATGAATAACAAGTCAATTAATAATTTAATGAAAATTCTTTAAAAAAACTCATTTGTTCATCTGACGCAATTTTATATAATAAAAATAAAATCAATTCGTTCTGCGTCCAGTTTAAAAATTTTAAAATTGTTTGAAGCTTGTTGAGGCAATTGATCATCTGACGCAATTTTATATGATGCATTCTTACAATGAGCATTGCGTCGAGTTTAAAAAATTTTAAATTGTTCGAAGCTTGTTGAGGAAAAAAAAGAAAGCAAAATCGAAGTTGATGTAGTTAATTTAGCCGTAGACAGCGAGAAAATTAAATACTGTACGAAATGGAACACGTGGCGACATCCATTGGCGCTACGCTGCACTAGAACGCAATAAGTAGAATTGCGCTCGTTGAAAATTAAAGTTTTAGTCACTTTCGGTGTTAATTTTGCTCACATTATTGAATAGCGTAAAAGTGTAATTGTGTGTATCACGTATTTTATTCTTAAACAAAATATATAAGTAAGAAATAATGGAAATATAATCACCGATACATGCAAAGTCAATACAACCCAATTATGCGTTAATATCGCTAATTTTATTACAAACTGCTGTCTTAAGCACATTAAGTTAGCAAATTAACATAATCGTTAATATTATACTAATTATTATAATGTAGAGCATTCTGACGCGTTTAAGCGCTTTTAATGAAGTGAATTGTTTCTTATTATTGTATATTTAACAGAACAATAATAATAATGAATTCTATATTTTTCTCTACACTTATCAGCGGTTTTATTATTCCACAATATTTCAGTCTAAAAAACACATTTTTTTTTTGGTTTCGGCGAGTTGAAAAAATACAAAAACAATTGCCATCGACTTGAAAATTTCCAAATTTACTCAAAACACATTCCGAGTGAAGATTCTGTTAAAACCCCAAACAACCCTTCCCCGGATTTTAAGATAATTCTGTCGGATTGAGAGTAAACTTGTGAAAATTGCATTCGTTTTCGCGAGTGGAAAAAAAAATACAAAAACAATTGCAATCGACTTAAAAATTTCCAAATTTACTCAAAATACATTACCAATGAAGATTCTGTTAAAACCCCAAACAAACCTTCCCCGGATTTTAAGACAATTCAGTCGGATTGAGAGTAAACTTGTGAAAATTGCATTCGTTTTAGCGAGTGGAAAAAAAATACAAAAACAATTGCCATCGGCTTGAAAATTTCCAAATTTACTCAAAACACATTACGAATGAAGATTCTGTTAAAACCCCAAACAACACTTCCCCTGATTTTAAGATAATTCCGTCGGATTGAGAGTAAACTTGTGAAAATTATATTCTTTTGGCGAGTGGAAAAAAAAATACAAAAACAATTGCCATCGACTTGAAAATTTCCAAATTTACTCAAAACACATTACGAATGAAGATTCTGTTAAAACCCCAAACAACCCTTCCCCTGATTTTAAGACAATTCCGTCGGATTGAGAGTAAACTTGTGAAAATTGCATTCGTTTTGGCGAGTGGAAAAAAAATACAAAAACAATTGCCATCGACTTGAAAATTTCCAAATTTGCTCAAAACACATTACGAATGAAGATTCTGTTAAAACCCCAAACAACCCTTCCCCGGATTTTAAGACAATTCCGTTGGATTGAGAGTAAACTTGTGAAAATTGTATTCGTTTTCGCGAGTGGAAAAAAAATACAAAAACAATTGCCATCGGCTTGAAAATTTCCAAATTTGCTCAAAACACATTACGAATGAAGATTCTGTTAAAACCCCAAACAACCCTTCCCCGGATTTTAAGACAATTCTGTCGGATTGAGAGTAAACTTGTGAAAATTGCATTCGTTTTCGCGAGTGGAAAAAAAAATACAAAAACAATTGCCATCGACTTGAAAATTTCCAAATTTGCTCAAAATACATTACGAATGAAGATTCTGTTAAAACCCCAAACAACCCTTCCCCGGATTTTAGGATAATTCTGTCGGATTGAGAGTAAACTTGTAAAAATTGTATTCGTTTTGGCGAGTGGAAAAAAAATACAAAAACAATCGCCATCGGCTTGAAAATTTCTAAATTTGCTCAAAACACATTACGAATGAAGATTCTGTTAAAACCCCAAACAACCCTTCCCCGGATTTTAAGACAATTCCGTTGGATTGAGAGTAAACTTGTGAAAATTGTATTCGTTTTCGCGAGTGGAAAAAAAATACAAAAACAATTGCCATCGGCTTGAAAATTTCCAAATTTACTCAAAACACATTACGAATGAAGATTCTGTTAAAACCCCAAACAACCCTTCCCCTGATTTTAAGACAATTCCGTCGGATTGAGAGTAAACTTGTGAAAATTGCATTCGTTTTGGCGAGTGGAAAAAAAATACAAAAACAATCGCCATCGGCTTGAAAATTTCCAAATTTGCTCAAAACACATTACGAATGAAGATTCTGTTAAAACCCCAAACAACCCTTCCCCGGATTTTAAGACAATTCCGTTGGATTGAGAGTAAACTTGTGAAAATTGTATTCGTTTTCGCGAGTGGAAAAAAAATACAAAAACAATTGCCATCGGCTTGAAAATTTCCAAATTTGCTCAAAACACATTACGAATGAAGATTCTGTTAAAACCCCAAACAACCCTTCCCCGGATTTTAAGACAATTCTGTCGGATTGAGAGTAAACTTGTAAAAATTGTATTCGTTTTCGCGAGTGGAAAAAAAAATACAAAAACAATTGCCATCGGCTTGAAAATTTCCAAATTTGCTCAAAACACATTACGAATGAAGATTCTATTAAAACCCCAAACAACCCTTCCCCGGATTTTAGGATAATTCTGTCGGATTGAGAGTAAACTTGTAAAAATTGTATTCGTTTTCGCGAGTGGAAAAAAAAATACAAAAACAATTGCCATCGGCTTGAAAATTTCCAAATTTGCTCAAAACACATTACGAATGAAGATTCTATTAAAACCCCAAACAACCCTTCCCCGGATTTTAGGATAATTCTGTCGGATTGAGAGTAAACTTGTAAAAATTGTATTCGTTTTGGCGAGTGGAAAAAAAATACAAAAACAATCGCCATCGGCTTGAAAATTTCTAAATTTGCTCAAAACACATTACGAATGAAGATTCTGCTAAAATCCTAAACAACCCTTCGACGGATTTTAAGATAATTCTCTCGGATTGAGAGTAAACTTGTGAAAATTGTATTCGTTTTCTCGAGTGGAAAAAAAAAATACAAAAATTATTACCATCGACTTGAAATTTCCAAATTTGTTCAAAACACACTCCTAATGAAGATTCGGTAAAAACTGTCGAAATCGTGAGAGAAATAGCATTTCTCGCCCCAGGGAGAGAAATAATCAAATAATACTCCAACCGTGAAAAATTTAAAAAAAAAATTTAAAAATTTAAAAAAAGTTTCTTAGATGTAAACAAAGTCTTTCTTAGATGTAAACAAACCATCGTTTATTTTATTATAGAAATTTGATAACCTTTCCTTTATCAGATAGAACACCTTGTATTTTTTGACAATTTTTTAGATCTAAGAATTTTTTGTAGAAATAATTTTCTTATAAAATGCATCATTTTTAAGATATAATCAATTATTATCAGCGGCGGCTCGTGGATTTCTTTAGTGTCGTGACTGATTCGCCATTCAGTCTAAGTCAAAAAAAGGGAAAAAAAATACTTTTTCTTTTTTTGTTTCTAATTTCTTTTGTATGTATTGCATGTTTCTACAATTGTATATGGCAGCCAAAAGTGCAAATAAATAAATTTAAAAATGATTTTTTTTTTCTTTACTCGACATTTAGAAAATAAAAAAAAACAATTAATCACAGCACATTCTTTGTTTGGTTTGCACTAATTAATTAGACGTGCCATACTTGGCCTCAAATTAATGATTTCATTTACTCGTCCGTTTTCGGGCTTCTAAGCGTATTTATTTAATTACCGAAATAGAAACCCGTTCCACAGGTACGTCTAATTACCGCCGTTTTTTATGCCAATTAAACAAAAACTAGACGCACCGTGCAACGTAATTAACGACGCGACGTCGAAAAAATGGAGGCAAACGGAACCAACGAAAAAAAAAAAATCGCAATCGTCTGTCAAAAGATTTTTTCGCTCTGAAAATCTTCGCGTTATTTTTTATTAATTCTCCACGCGTATAATTGCCAAAATAGCGAATGCGCAACGATCCGTCTGGATGATAATTAAGGGATAACTGGATTTTTTTTTGTAATTAATGATCAGCGTCAGCTGTCATGTTGCGGTCTTGTCTTAATGTGGTGTTTACAGTAAATTTTGGTCAATTTGAGGTTAGGAATCTAGTAAATTTTAACTGGAGAAAAATCGATGAATAACTTATGTGTCGATTTAATCAATGAATAAAGTTATTTGACGTAGGTGAAACGGAAACTGTCAATTTTATTCGCTGAATAAATTTAATCGTTGATTTACGTTTTAACTGACGTTTGTGAAACCGGCTCTTAGTCATTTAAATTTTGTAATGTTACTTACTGTTATACTTTCGACGACTACAATCCGTTCAATTTTTGAGGGGATTAACTCTTCTTTGAAATATCACTCAAACGCTAATTACGGCGATGGACTATAAATAACACTAGCGAAAACACTAATCCGATTAACAGTTTTTAAAATAGAAAATCCATTCAGTAAAATGGGTTTAAATTATTTTATGTTTGCTCTCTTAACTCGAATTGTCGGTGGCGTTTTTTTTTCTAATCCAGGATAATGACCATCTTTAGAAGAAATGGCATTCTCGTTACGCGATTACCTTTTATCATTTTTTAACTATGTAATTAGGGTGGAGATTTTAAAGTGAAAATTAAGGTTGAATCGTACGAATGATTTTTTAATGATTTTTAAATTGGTTAAATGCGCTTGGACCAAAATAGTTTTAGCACTTCAATATTTTTGATTTTCTTGATAATCATCCTGGACCATTATTTTTCATCAGAAGAACGAGCAGAATCGATTGCATGTCAGTTTGAAAATTTTAGAAAAAAGTCGATTTTTCAGACTTTGAACGGCCGTATCGGCTAAACGAAAACTCAAAATTGAACGCGGTTTTCAAATCTGTGCTCCTTGTGTGTCAATTAGTCGGATTAAATTAAAATTCGAAATTTGTATTTTTTGACGAAAACATGTAAATCTACCCCCTTCTAACTTTTTCTCAAAAATTGGCTTTGAAATTATTTCCTGAAAAAACCACCGGTTCGATTCGGGGTTTCTGCACACCACTGGAAAGATCCCTTCGAGACGCTTCAGAAAATGTACTTTCTCAAGAACACATGTCAATTGAAAGCCCGAGACGCGGCAGCAAGGAAAACTCGAAAATGAAAAAAATCGAAAAAATTTAACTTTTTTAATAATTATCGTAGACCATTGAAGTACAGTGGCGGCTCGTGAAACATGTTGATGGTAGAGCCACTTATACAATATACCCCCCCCTGCCCCTTTAGAAGAAACAAAGAACCCTTTATCTTCCTACACCAATCGAATATTTTGGCCAATTTTGAACAAAACTTCCTAAGATCTAAAATATTGGCCAAAAAATCAAAAATCCTGGTTTAAAAATAAAAATGCAGACCAAAAAATTGAAAACACAAGCAAAAGAAAAATAATTTGCTATTTTCGGCCCCAATAACTCTTTTTAGCTTAAAATAGGTTCCAACGAGTAATTTGAAAATAATAGCAAATAAAAAAATGAAAAAAATTCGCACAATAAAATCAATAATTCAAGTTAAGAAAATCTAAAATATGGGACAAAAATAAAAAATTAAGACCAAAAATCTAAAATTCGTACCCAAAAATCAAAGTGGTAGACCAACAAATCTAAATTTTTAACAAATTAATCGAAAATTTAAGTCGAAATAAAGAAAATTTAGGCCAAAAGACCAAAATAATCGAAAATACAAAATATAAAATCTAAAATATGGGACAAAAATAAAAAATTAAGACCAAAAATCTAAAATTCGTACCCTAAAATCAAAGTGGTAGACCAACAAATCTAAATTTTTAACAAATTAATCGAAAATTTAAGTCGAAATAAAGAAAATTTAGGCCAAAAGACCAAAATAATCGAAAATACAAAATATAAAATCTAAAATATGGGACAAAAATAAAAAATTAAGACCAAAAATCTAAAATTCGTACCCTAAAATCAAAGTGGTAGACCAACAAATCTAAATTTTTAACAAATTAATCGAAAATTCAAGCCGAAATAAAGAAAATTTAGGCCAAAAGACCGAAAATTGAAACCAAAATAATCGAAAATACAAAATATAAAATCTAAAATATGGGACAAAAATAAAAAATTAAGACCAAAAATCTAAAATTCGTACCCAAAAATCAAAGTGGTAGACCAAAAATCAAAATTTTTAACAAACGAATCGAAAATTTAAGTCGAAATAGAGAAAATTTAGGCCAAAAGACCAACAATTGAAACCAAAATAATCGAAAATACAAAATGCAGGCCTAAAATTCTACAATAGGGCCCAAAACGGTGAAAATTTAGACGAAACATCGAAAACGAGCGTGAATTTAAAAATTGTAGACAAAAAAAATCGATCATTTCTACAAACCAATCGAATATTTTGGTCAAAATAAAGAAAAATGCAAAAAAGCAGAACAAAAAAATCGAACATTTCTACAAACCAATCGAATATTTTGGTCAAAATAAAGAAAAATACAAAAAAAACAGAACAAAAAAATCGAACATTTCTACAAACCAATCGAATATTTTGGTCAAAATAAAGAAAAATACAAAAAAAAAATAGAACAAAAAAATCGAAAATACAGAAATCTAAAATATCGGCCAAAGAATCAACAATAAAAAACGCAGACAAAAAATCGAAAACTTGGGTAGAAGCAAAGCAATTTGCCATTTTCAGCCGCCAAAAATTAATTTCTAACCAGAAATTCGAAAATAATAGCAAAAAATAAAAAAAATCACTAAATAAAATTGGTAATCCAAGTTAAAAAATCTAAAATATAGGATAAAAAATTGAGACCAAAAATCTAAAATTCTGGCCTAAAAATAAATATAGTGGACCAAGGAAAGAAACATTTGAACAAAAAAATTTAAAAAAATTAGAGCAAAAGATTTAAAAAAATCCACAATGTTGTTCAAAAAGTCGAAACTTTAGACAAAACATCGTAAACTCGGCCCTAAAGATAATAAATGCAGACTAAACAAAAAATCAAAAATTTTAACATAAAATCGAAAAGTTAGGTCAAAATAAAGAAAAATTTAAACAGATTTGAAAAAATAATAAAAACCTGTAATGTTGGCGAGAAAGTCGCAAATTTGGACAGTACATCGAAAACTCGGGCCTAAAGATAATAAACGCAGACTAAACAAAAAATCCAAAATTTCAACAAACAAAACTCGAAAATTCCGGAAAAAATAAAACTCCTTTTTTGAGTTGAAAATGTGATTTATGTGTGCTTTCGATTTATCGTGCGTTTACATTTTGTGTAAATCTGTAACACCAGTCTTAGTCCATGTAACCTCACCATCACACAAAAATAATTTTAAGAATTGATTAAAAATTCTTGCTGAGCTCAAAACTAGAGGTAATGCCATGGCTCCTTGGCTCTATATAACGAGCCGCCCCTGTTGAAGTATATTCTTTTTCATCAGGAAAACGAGAGAAATTGATTAGCGTTAAAAAAATTCAGCTATTTTCAATAGCAAAAAATTTAGCATGTCACCATGAGCATGAAAAAAAAATCGATTTTTCCGACTTTGAACGGCCGTAGCGGCTAAACGAAAACTCCAAATTAAACGCGGGTTTCAAATCTGTGCTCCTTGTGTGTGTATTAGTCGGATTCAATTAAAATTGGCGATTTAAAATTTTTGACGAAAACCTGAAAAACCACCCAAGGGTCCCCCCTTCTCACTTTTGCTCCAAAATTGGCTTTGAAATTATTTTCTGAAGAAACCACCGGTTCGATTCGTGGTTTCTATACATCACCGGAAAGATCCGTTCAAGGCGCTTCAGAAAATGTACTTTTGCAACAACAAATGTCGATTTAAAGCCCGTGACGCGTCAGCAAAGAAAACTCGAAAATGGAAAAAATCGAAAAAAACAACTATTTTAATAATGATCGTAGACTCGTAATTGCTATGTTTTAAGACTGTATTTATACGTATGTTACGCTGTATATAAATTCAGTTAAACGGTTATTAACCTGACCCATCAATCGCTTTCCGGTTTTGGTTTATTCAAATTTTAACAAATAAACCACACTAATTTCCTGCGACACCCCTCGAAAAAGAGAAGCGTTACCTGTTTCGACCACCTCGGCGCGGCTCCAGTTTCTGGATTACGCCACAATGCGTACATACGTTTTCTCCTTTTGATTTTTTTTTCTTCCTTTCCGACACGGAAAGAAACGCACGGCATGTGTGTCTGCATGGGCGCGAGAACAATGCGAGGAGATCCCATTGAAAGAGACAAATCAGTTCGGAGGAAAGGTTATCTGTCTATTCAGTTCCTCCGTGAAGAGGTGCGCGAGATAAGGGGGTAAAGGGTCAAAGGGGTGTGCGGCCACATTGTGCACGGCGACACATCAGATGAAGGTAAATACTCTCACACACACACACACACTGAGGATAGGGGTGGTAGAAATGTAATCATCGTGCCGAGTTTTTGGAGGAAGTGATCTGGAGCGGATGTAAGTGTCTAAAATTATTGGAATGCGAAACTGTTACGATCTTCGTAGGAAAATAAAACTGGAAAAAATTGCTGCTGAACGTGCTAGACATTTTTATTTCTGGCAGTACTTCGATTTTTTGGAATTAATAAGTTACCGTGCCTTTGACGTTAAAATCAGCAAAATCGGCCGACGCGTTTGGAAGTTGTGCAATTTCAAAAACCAAAATTACAATTTTAAAAAAGTGTGATATTTGCATTTTGGAATTAACCTAATTACCAAAACTGCCAAAAAATTGTATGACGCGTGCCATGAAGACTTCACGGTGGATAACGCAACAATAACATCCGATGGAAAATTTTGTTTAAATCACAGTAAAGCCAATGGAAGACGACAGAATTATGGCATCAGGAAATCGTCGTAAATTCCACCAGTACCATCCCATAATTGCATTATTGCACCCCCAATAAACCGTACTGGTGGTAGGCGGTCTTCGGCGCACCTCCAAATACCGTCCATCTGGTATGTGCAGTCGGCTGCACGTGGACGGGAATCCCGCGCAATTAGCGATTCCCAATTGAAATGTATTATTCCACCTACCGCTAAAATATTCAGGTGTTTCGTGTGTAATTAGATTTTATTAATCGACTTAAGTAACCATTAAATGATTTGTTTAATGTTTATGCGGAATCGACGCCCACTTGCAAACAACGAAACCGCACTTCAATTACTTTAATAAATTCTTGAATTCGAAACCGCTTCTCCTCAAATTTTGTATTCATGTATTCCTATTATTCTTACTGTATAAGCGTACTCGATACTCACACACTTTTGTCGTGAACAAATTCTATTTTCAAAGTAATGAATTAGAAATGTGACGAATCTAGGTGTTTCTAGAGACACAGTTTCGCATACAAATTCATATCTCTAAGTTCTTGGGACGGAGAAACTTATAAATACCGTGCGTTTAAAAAATAAACGGTTTTGCAAGCGGATATAAAGGTGGATAAACTTTATTTGCCTTTACCTTGACAACGATCTGAATGATTTTCAGCCAAACTAATACGTTTTGCGACTGTAACAATTTAAGGAATATAACTGTCAATTCCTAAGTACGATCAGATAATTTTTTTTTTCCTTTTTGAATTTAAAACATGTATATTTCATTTAAATTACAAAAGTTTGTTGATGGTAGTCACGGAAATTAATATTAATAATTTAACCCATTACTTCCCATTGTACTCAAGCGAGTACAACACACATCATGGGCTTTAGTGACACCTAGTAGCAATGTTATTGACTTTAGATAACATATCTGTAATGCGAAATCTTCTTTATTAATGCCTGAACAATATTTAGCAGTAATTCAATTCAGTTTTTCCAAATTGATTTTTAAAGGATATCTGAGAATTTGAAATTCTTTGGAAAAAATGTTAAATGTTAATATAAGTTTTCTTCAAAGTTGCTCATAGAATTATTGAATCATCAAAAATGTCGAGTGACGTACCTGTAAAATGCAACGATTTGATTGGTTAACATGTGTTAAAAGAAAAATTATCTACACAAATACAACTCGCGGTTATAAATTATTTTGACGAACTTCTATATATTATCTAATCTTTATTTTCTTTATATTGATCAATTTTGTAAGGTGTGAGCCACAGAATTTTGTTGCTGAGTTGGCCATGCCTGAGAGAGAAAAACATTAATTCATATTTTTCAAACTAATTCAATTGAACTCGTGACGTAATAATATGCGACATAACTCATTTATCTCACAGCCAACTCTGAAACAAAATTTTGTGACTCACACACAAGATTACGCAACCTTTTTTTTCTTTCTTTAGCAAAAAAAAGTTTTATTTACTAAAAAAAATTAGAATCAATTTAAAGGTAGAAACGCCAAAGTGGCGGAATCTATTGCCTGAATGCTGTACTGAACCAAATCCGGGTGGGTTTAACACCGACAAAGTATGGACATTGCCAGCGGCGGCAAATATTTAGAATCAATTTATTTATTTCAAAATCATAAATCACTTCTTCTCGTGATACACATTTCTATAAATAGACTTTTAATTTGTACGATAAAATTTAACCATAAACTTCAGATATAAATATTCACCAATAAAAGCAATAAATGTCCATCACTTAAACATTGACATAAATTCTGCTCCGTGTAACTAATAAATGTGTTTATACGATGCAAAATAATTATCTTCGCATCAAATTATCGGTGCAGAAAAAGCTTACTTAAGTTGTCTCAAATTTGATTTATGTCCGCGTGATTGGATCCAATTTAGACCAAAAAACTAGTCGTGTTTACGCGAAGGACTTTGAATGTCAATTAAAATACAGTTTCAGCTGGTGTTAGTAATCACTTGTTAGTAAGGTAAGTTAATAATGATAATAAAAATAATATCTTTATATAGCATTTCTTGAAGATACGTAATTGAACGTTTGGTAATAAAAACATTTTTTGATCTCTTGATTTTTTGGATGAATATATTAGTAAGGTAAGTTAATAATGATAATAAAAATAATGTCTTTATAGCATTTCTTGAAGACGTAATTGAATGTTTGGTAATAAAAACATTTTTTTGATCTGTTGATTTTTTTTTGGATGAATAAATTAGTAAGGTAAGTTAATAATGATAATAAAAATAATCTCTTTATAGCATTTCTTGAAGACGTAAT
Organism: Ocypus olens; assembly: GCA_910593695.2. Classification (NCBI taxonomy): domain Eukaryota; kingdom Metazoa; phylum Arthropoda; class Insecta; order Coleoptera; family Staphylinidae; genus Ocypus; species Ocypus olens. Next base: position 54,061,564 of record OU343056.1, read on the forward strand.
TGAATGTTTGGTAATAAAAACATTTTTTTGATCTGTTGATTTTTTTTGGATGAATAAATTAGTAAGGTAAGTTAATAATGATAATAAAAATAATGTCTTTATAGCATTTCTTGAAGACGTAATTGAATGTTTGGTAATAAAAACATTTTTTTGATCTGTTGATTTTTTTTGGATGAATAAATTAGTAAGGTAAGTTAATAATGATAATAAAAATAATGTCTTTATAGCATTTCTTGAAGACGTAATTGAATGTTTGGTAATAAAAACATTTTTTGATTTGTTGATTTTTTTGGATGAATAAATGTTTAAAAATTATTATTATTATTATTATTAATTAAATTCACTAGCTTGTTAGAATATTTTCAAATAAAATAAGATTTGCTTCTACAAAATGTTAATGAATAGAGTGAGAATTTTTTTTTACTTTCTCCGTTACGAAGTACTAGAAAGTATTGTGATCGTGATTTTTTTTTCAAATTTTTTTTTTACGGGAATATCCGTTTTGGGGTCCCTAGATGCCATTTCAACAATTTCTGGAAAAAAATGTGTGTCTATGTCTGTGTGTCTGTGTGTGAGTTTGTCTGTGCGCGCTGTATCTCAAAAACTAATAAAGCAATTGAAATGAAACTTTGAACATCCGTCTTATTTGATAATCTGAAGAACTGAAAAGCTTCTGGTAAAATTTCGTACACTGGAAGTGGGCGTTTACCTCAAATGTTTTTTGCCAATATTTTCTTAAATATGATAAATTACACAAAAACATTTAAATAAACTTTGAAGACAACAAAGAAATGAATATCTTTTCCTTGAAAAGATTTTTCATAAAATTATTTTTATTCGAGAAAAAAATTATTTTTTCTATTGTTTATTTTTGGTTTATAATTATAAAACGATAATAGTTACAGCAAATTTATGTTAATACTAATTGTAGTGAATTGTAGTTTTTGAATTTGCAGTATAATTTTTCCATCTTTCGTAATTTCGACGTTTTAAACGTCAGTTTCATCCGAGTTTACACAACGCTCGAAGTACATTTAAAATAGGATTTCAATAGAAAATAAACCATGAAAACGTAAATATAAATGGCTATGATACCATCAAGGCGGAGAAAGTAACATGATGGCCACATCACCATTTTTTTAGATTAATAAATGTTTTAAAATTATTATTATCATTATTTTTTAAATGGTGGCCAAATTTACTAGCTTGTTAGAATATAAAAAAATTTAAATAAGACTTGCTTCTACAAAATGTTAATGAATAGGGTGAGAATAATTTTTTCTATTTTTTTTACTCTCTCAAAAATCGAAGAGTTTATGAAATAATTTTAACAAAACATGTGCAATTGCTATCTTCAATATTTACATTAAGATTGTTGAAATATTTTTCATATTCAATTTTTTTTTTAAACAAAAAAGTTTTTTTTCTTTTTCTTTTTGTATGTAACTAAGAGTGATATAAATTAAATTAGAGAATTATTTTTTAAGTTATTAGGAAATAATTCTGGAGCGATGAGGATTATTTTGAAAAAGCAGCAAGAAAAGTGTTGTACTCGTGAAATCGATATAGATAAATTAAAAACAAAAATTCGACGTCCAATTCTTTTCAATTTTTCGAGCATAACTCTCAAACGAAACGGCAAATATTAAAACTTCTTTAAGAAACCTATTAAACTCTTTGAATAGATACAAATAAGGCGAAAAAATTTAATTTGACATTCATTTGTTTTTTCAATTTTTTGGGGCAGAATTCGATCATTCGCGGTACAAAATGTCGCATTCATTAAATCGATATAGATTAGCTAAAAAAAAACAAAAATTCGACGTGCAGTTTTATCTATTTCTCGAGCGTAACTCTTAAACGAAACGTCAGATGCAGAAAATTCTTTAAGAAACGTGTTCAACTCTTTGAATAGATGCAGATAATGTTAAAAAAATTAATTTGACATTCACTAGTATTTCAAATATTTCGACATTCATTTGTTTTTCGATTTTTTTGGCCTTAAAAATTTGTATAATTCAAATAAAACGGATAACTGTTGGTATCACTTTATTGAAAGCCTCCACAATTATTTGTTTAAAAATGTGTGCTTTTTAAATAGAAATGGATAGATTGAAAAAAATATTTCGACATTCATTTGTTTTTCGATTTTTTGGCCTTAAAAATTTGTATAATTCAAATAAAACGGATAACTGTTGGTATCACTTTATTGAAAGCCTCCACAATTACTTATTTAAAAATTTGTACTTTTTAAATAGAAATCGATAAAGTGAAAAAAATATTTCGACATTAATTCGTTTTTCGATATTTCTTTTTAATGGCAAGGCAGATTTTAAATTTTCTTAAAGAAAAATAACGTACTGGAACAATTCAATTTGACATTCAATTTCTCAAAATTGCGTCGAAGATTTTAAATCACGATTTTGATTCTTGAAATTGCACAACTTCGGATTGTCTGATTTTTGATGATTTTAACGTCAAAATGTGGAGAATTTGATGAAATTTAAAAACGGTTTAATTGATGTTTTCATGTCAAAATTGTACGCTTTCAAAGTCAAAAGATTTAATTTTTTTTTCAATTGTACTTTAACTGCCAAAAGCGTTCTTCGATTTATCAAAATATGGCGATTTTAGTGTTATTTTGAAACTGATAATGAAATGAATACAAAATGCAAAATTCGCATATTTTTTAAATTTCTAAGATTTAAAAATCGTAATTTCGATTTATGAAATTGTACAACTTCCAAACGCGTTGTCAGATTTTGATGATTCAAACGTCAGAATGTGCCAAATTTAGTGCGCTTTAAAAAAGTCAAGTAATATTTATATTTAATTAACGCGAAGCGTCAAAATGGCACGTTTTCAAAGTAAAATTTAAAATTGCGATTTTGATTTTTGAAATTGCACAACTTCCAACAGCGTTATCCGATTTTGATGATTTTAACGTCATAATGTGGAGAATTTGATGAAATTTAAAAACGGGTTAATTGATGTTTTCATGTCAAAATTGTACGTTTTCAAAGTCAAAAGATTTAATTTTTTTTTCAATTGTACTTTAACTGCCAAAAGCGTTCTTCGATTTAAATTATTCAAACGTCAAAATATGGCGATTTTAGTGTTATTTTCAAACTGGTAATGAAATTAATACAAAATGCAAAATTCGCATATTTTTTAAATTTCTAAGATTTAAAAATCGTAATTTCGATTTATGAAATTGCACAACTTCCAAACGCGTTGTCCGATTTTGATTATTCTAACGTCAAAATGTGCCAAATTTAGTGCACTTTAAAGAAGTCAAGTAATATTTATACATTATTAACGCGAAGCGTCAAAATTGCACGTTTTCAAAGTAAAACTTAAAATTGCGATTTTGATTTTTGAAATTGCACAGCTTCCAACAGCGTTATCCGATTTTGATGATTTTAACGTCAAATTGTGGAAAATTGTATGGGTTTTAAAAACTTGTTAATACATTTTTTAATGAAATCAACTCAAAACGTGAAAATTAAACGTTTTCAGAGTTCGAAGATTTATATTGCGATTTTGATTTATGAAATTGCACAACCGCTAACCGCCTCGTCCGATTTTGATGATTCTAAAATCAAAATGTGTCAAATTTAATGCAATTAAAAATCTGGTCAATTTTTATTCTTTGTGACATCATCGCAAAATTTAAAAGTCCGAAAAATTGAAATTGCGTAATTGCCAAACGCATGATTCACGCGTGAAAATATGGCTACTTTGGAAATTCCAGTTGCAACATGTGCCGACGACGACGACGACCAGATGCGGGTTTTCGTGGGCGCGGCGACGACCACCCGCAGGTAGGGTTTTATTGGGGGTGCAATAATGCAATTACGAGATAATTCTGGAAAATTTTCGAAACCGTCGTCGATTTGGGAAGCCCGCGGTGGTGCGGCGAGCTTAATCTTGTTTAAAGGGTACCAAGCTCGGTTACCTGGATAATCCCGTCGACGTCGCAATTGTTGTGTCCGGCCGGGTAATGTTATTTACCAAGAAAGAGAATTACAAGGAGATTTGAGACGTTCGGCTTGTTAGGGATTTCCAACTGGCCGGGGTGTGTCTTACTATTATGACATCCGTCAGGCACTTATCAGTGCCATTCGCGATCGGGGAGTCAATTAGTGGCGTCTTATTGTGAGACTAAAATGGCTTTGTATAGCATATCTTCGAGAATATTCTATCATAGTACTTTGGTACAATTTACAAAACTTGGCGGATCCAAAATGTAGCTTTTAAAACAGTGAAGATCTCCAGGTGCATCGATGTTTTCGTTTCAAGCTCTATGTCATAATAATAATAACAATATTTATTTCATTAACAGACAGAAGGAAAATTACAAGATGCTTGTGGGCGATGCAAATAAAACATTCTGAAAGTTATAGCCTTTAAAAAAATATTTTTCTCAGAATCAAAATTTGGTATAAGAGAAAAATTAGAAAGTTTCAAATCAATGGCATCTGTTTAAAAATTTTTCCAATCACCAAAATTGTTACTATACATTATAACTTGAATTCTGTTCATGTCAAATTTTCTCAAATTTCTAGCCCCTCTAGTTGTTCGATTCTCTACACTTGACGATGAGCATTAACAATCTCTTCAATCGGCACTAATATAATATTTATATCGATAAAACCGCAAGACAACGCATTAATTCCTCGTCAATTTGTTCCTTTTGGAGATTCAGTCTGTGTGAATAAAATTTTGTTTTTTAATTTTATGGATTTCACGTGGCCATAAGAATCATAACCTTATTGCACCGCCAGTTATCTAATCTACATTTCGGCCCGCTATGAAGCATCATCACTCCGACACTGATAATTATTCAAATTTTTACGTTTCGACGTGCGAACGCTCGCTCAAAATATATCACCTTTTGTTCGTAGGAAAAAATAAAAAAAAAACGTTATGAGTTTAAAAATAAATTGAGTACTTTAACCGATTATAATAAATTAAAACTGTCTACATTTAGAAACCCAGCGATAGAAATCTACAATAACAAGATTTTGATTTAAAAAAAGAAAGATAACTCTCTTCATTCTATTCATCGATGTTTATATTCTCATCAATATTTTCTCCATTATTTTTTTTGCTCATGTAATCTATTAAAAATTGTATGCTAGCGGAAGTAAACAGTTTGGAAACATGAAGATGATGGTTGCGACCGTTACCATGTGGTAGTCCATTGTCAGGTAACTTGGAATTAAACAACTTTCGACGTTTTTTTACCACTATTTATTTATTGCATAATACAGACAAACACAATATTTTAATATGTATTATTAACAATATTGACACAACTATAGTTTCGACCTTTACAGGCCATTATCAAGTGTTGTATACAATACATATTAAAACATTGTGTTTGTCTGTATTATGCAATAAATAAATAGTGGTAAAAAAACGTCGAAAGTTGTTTAATCCAAAGTTACCTAAGTTTAGAAACAGTAAGAAAAAAAAAACAGGTTACTATTTAAAAATTTGAAGCTCTGTATCATAGCGCTTATTCGGTGGCGAAAAAAAAAGTTCAAGCTCAAAGAATGTAATTATGTGGACATTCGAAATATTCGATGACAGTAACACAATTCAACACCATAACGTTTAACCCTAAGAATCTATAATCTACTCACCTGCCAAACCTAGGACCCCACTTACCACACCGATAACGTGTGTACCCAAGAAAGAAAGAAAGAAAGAAAGAAAAAAACATCACCCCAACCATATCTATCACTTCCCTCTGTTGTTTCCTAGCGTCGGCCTGTCGAAATTCATCATTTCTATCGCTCCAAGCGATCGACTTTGAAAAAGTGTGAAATTCGGACCGTTCCACCTTGTTTATTTATTTTTTCTCACAGGATGCACCCTCGCACCCATTTACCTGAGAAACTTCATGATATGTTTATTTTGCACGTCTACTGTTGCGGATTTATGTAAATATTTGCGCTCTAACGAAGTATTGACGGATTGCCGCTCTTGTTTGTGGGGACCGCGGGGGGGTTATTTGCCGGGACCAACATAAACCTCGGAAAGATGGATGGATGGACGGATGACGCTCGCTTTCTGCCGCCGCCGCCGTCGAAAATATGAAATAAATGAAGATGAGATCGTTTGCTTTTTCGCCGTTGATAAAAGTGGGTAATAGTGTTTGTCTGGTTGTTTACCATGAGTATACAAAAAGCTTGTTATTTTCGCAGCATCAAGAATTCTGATTGGGATCCTAACCTAAAATTCTTAATTTTCACTTATGGAGCAACCGTTTTTAAAGGTATCCTCATTTTAGAAGTGTAAATGTTTCACTCATTTTTACTTACTATTTTTGCTTATATTGAAGGTGTTGGATAAAACTTTACACAGCAAGTGTGGGCAAACTCGTTTTCTCTCTCTCTCTTTGTCCACTTGCTCGGTATGAACTCTCGGCGAACGAGCAGACATGTTTTCAACAAGATGGAGCTATCAAAGTTATAAAAGAACTGTGTAATTATTTAGAGAAATATAGCGGTAGTAATTCACATTTAGAGAAAGTGTTGAAAGGAAGACCAAGAAACAGAACAGCTGAGGGGCAGACATGTTTTCAACAAGATGGAGCTACCAAAGTTATAAAAAGAGCTGTGGAATTATTTAGAGAGAGTGTTGAAAGGAAATTATGGAAGCAGCACCATCTAGATCAGCCATACTCAACCTTTTTGTTCACGGGCCACAAATAGATGATATTTCGCATGCATGCCCGCGGGCCGCAGGTTGGGTATGGCTAATCTAGCGGTTTCTTTGTTGCTTCGTGGTTTATTTGTAGACACTAGAAGGGTTGAAGAATGGCATAGGTCTCCCCCCACTTCTCTCTGTTATTATTTTAATTCAACCCATAAATTCTCTATAGAATGTAACAGTTTTTTTTTTGTTATTGCTTCGACAAAAAATGGTATTTGTAGTAACTCTTGAGGGTTGGAGGGTGGAGAGTTGAAGGCTGACTCAAAAAAATGAACAGTAGAGCCATTTTATCAATTTGCTCAAAATTACAGTACGGTCTCACAAAAGTTCTGATTGTATCATTGAGATTTATTGATTGAAGTTTGATGACGAGAGACATAGTTTTTGAGAATATCTAGTGGGAGGCTTTAATATAAGATGAGAGACAATTTTTTTATGCTAATTTATCGGGGGTAATACCACAAGAGGTTAGAATTTGGCCGGATAAATTTTATTCTTAAGCACGAGTAATTGAATCGATACAAATTTCGAGAATGAACTAAGATGGAAAAAATTTGCCGACCGATTGATATATTTTTACCACAAACTTTTAAATACTCGTAGTTTAACGGCCACAACTTAAATAAACAATTTAGTCGATTTTTAGGCATTTTCAGTCGATTTAAGCACTATTTACAAAAAAGTAATTTTGCATATCTTGGTTCTTGGAAGTCCTACAAATAAATTTTATAGACAAATAGTGTTCAGAATGAGCTCTTAGACTTAAAAAAAAACAAAAAAAGTTTTGAAGAAAAATTTAATTTAATTGATTTTTAGGCGTTTCTAGTCGATTTAAGCACAATTTACGAAAATAGTCATTTTGCGTTTCTCGGTTCCTAGAAATCTCACAACAAAAATTTTATAGGCACATAGTGTTCAGAATGAGCTCTAAGAATTCAGAAAAAAACAAACAAAAAAATTTTTTTTTAAATTAATTCGATCTATTTTTAGGCTTTTCCGGTCGATTTAAGGACAATTTACGAAAAAAGTTAATTTTCGTTTCTAGGTTCCTGGAAGGACCACAAGAAAATTTTATAGACAAATAGTGTTCAGAATGAGCTCCTAGACTTAAAAAAACACAAAAAAATATTTTGAAGAAAAATTTAATTTAACCGATTTTTAGGCGTTTCCGGTCGATTTAAGCACAATTTACGAAAAAAGTCATTTTGCGTTTCTCGATTCCTGGAAGTCCCACAAGAAAATTTTATACACAAATAGTGTTCAGAATGAGCTTATAGAAATGAAAAAAAAAATTTTTTAAGAAAAATTTAATTTAATCGATTTTTAGGTGTTTCCACTCGATTTAAGCACAATTTACAAAAAAAGTCATTTTGCGTATCTCGGTTCCCGGAAGTCCCACAAGAATTTTTTTATTGTTCACAGTGAGCGCTTAGTCTTAAAAAAAACAAACAAAAAATTTAGAAGAAAAAATGTAATTAAATCAATATTTAGACCCAAACATTACATCAATACATTTCTTCATTTCATCCTTCATCATCTAGCGACTAACCCACTTTAAATAGACTGTGAAAGACGGGCCGAAAGACATTATATGTCGATAGCCCATGAGACAGAATAATTCTAAATTGTAAATATAGATGATGTATAAATGTAATACTCTGTCAATAAAGATAATGTATATATCAATATTTAGGCGTTTCCAATCGATTTAAGCACAATTTACGAAAAAAGTTATTTTGCGTTTCTCGGTTCCTGGAAGTCCCACAAGAAAATTTTATATACAAATAGTGTTCAGAATTAACTTTTAGACATGAAAAAAAATTTTTTTAAGAAAAATTTAATTTAATCGATTTTTAGGTGTTTCCAGTCGATTTAAGCACAATTTACAAAAAAGTTATCTTGCGTTTCTCGGTTCCTGTAAGTCCCACAAGAATATTTTATAAACAAACAGTGTTCAGAATAAGCTCTCAGACATGGAGAAAACGAAAAAAAAAAAATTTGAAGAAAAATTGAATTTATTCGATTTTTAGGCGTTTCTATAGTCGATTTAAGCACAATTTACGAAAAAAGTAATTTTGCGTTTCTCGGTTTCTGGAAGTCCCATAATTAATTTTTATAGACAAATAGTGTTCAGAATGAGCTCCTAGACTTGAAAAAAAAACAAAAAAAATTTAGAAGAAAAAATTTTGAAGAAAAATTAATTGAATCGATTTTTAGGCGTTTCCAGTCGATTTAAGCACAATTTACGAAAAAGTTATCTTGCGTTTCTCGGTTCCTGGAAGTCCCACAAGAAAATTTTATACACAAATAGTGTTCAGAATGAGCTTTTAGATACATTTTTTAAGAAAAATGTAATTTAATCGATTTTTAGGTGTTTCCAGTCGATTTAAGCACAATTTACAAAAAAGTCATTTTGCGTTTCTCGGTTCCCGGAAGTCCCACAAGAAAATTTCTATTGTTCATAATGAGCGCTTAGACTTAAAAAAAAAACAAAAAAAATTTAGAAGAAAAAATTTAATTGAATCGATATTTACGCGTTTCCAATCGACTTAAGCACAATTTACGAAAAAAGTTATCTTACGTTTCTCGGTTCCTGGAAGTCCCACAAGAATATTTTATAAGCAAACAGTGTTCAGAATAAGCTCTCAGACATGAAAAAAACGAAAAAAAAATTTTGAAGAAAAATTTAATTTATTCGATTTTTAGGCGTTTCTAGTCGATTTAAGCACAATTTACGAAAAAAGTCATTTTGCGTTTCTCGGTTCCTGGAAGTCCCACAAGAATATTTTATAAACAAACAGTGTTCAGAATAAGCTCTCAGACATGAAAAAAAACGAAAAAAAAAATTTAAAGAAAAATTTAATTTATTCGATTTCTAGGCGTTTCTAGTCGATTTAAGCACAATTTACGAAAAAAAGTCATTTTGCGTATCTCGGTTCTTGAAAGTCGCACAAATAAATTTTATAGACAAATAATGAGCTCCTGGACTTGAAAAAACAAAAAAAAATATTTTGAAGAAAAAATTAATTTAACTAATTTTTAGGCGTTTCCAGTCGATTTAGGATCAAGCATCAGATTTCAACCTGTGATTTTCAAGCTGGAACACATTTAACTGTTTTATAGAGAATCTCAACAATGATGAAATTTTGGATATAACGAAACTTGGTTCTATCTTGATTCCCAAAATACTATGCAATTGGTGTACAGAAAATCCTCATATGGTTATTGAGGCATCCAATTAAACTTCGACTTTCGGTTGCAATTTCAAATCAATTCTTTTACGAAAAAGTTATTGCGAATTAAAAAAAAAATGTAACGTAGAAAGTAAAAAGTATGAATGAATTATGTTAACTTTAAACGTGATTATCCTTTCACACATTTCGGCCATTTAAGTATAAAACTCTTAAAGCAGTCCCCCCTCCCCTGTACAACGATTAACATTCTTAGCAACCTTGCGTTAGACTTAATGAGCAATAAGGAAATTTAATTAAGCTACCTGGCAACATCAATCAATAACCGAACGGGATATTAAATAAACGAACAGCTTTCCGCATTATTTAACGCGAAAATAACTCATTCCGCAAAATCAGCATAACTGGAAGTAATGCGGTTTAGATTATTGAAAAAAAAGTACAAAAATAAATATTGCGAATTCCGCGGTCCGATTTTAAATAATAAAACGTTGACACAAACGGAAAAGGGGAAAATGGCACATTATTATTATTAATAATAAATTATCACGCCCATTACGGGCGTAATAAGCGCTAATTTGATTTATGGAATCAGGCTCAGTTATTTCTCAATTACCATACCTGCGCGTTCTCGAATAAATTTCCGATTAATTAAGAAATGTTTTAAAAGCAAACAAACGCTTACGTCATATCTGTCTGTGGAAGTTGTGGTGCTGAATATTTTTCAATTTTAATTAGAATGTTAGAATGTGGTAAACATTGTTTTTACTTACGCTTAAATCTTATATTTGTATTTAATAGGATATCTTCTGAAATTTTAATTAACTCATACCCATTTCTTTAAAGTGCACTTTTTTTGTCAGAAGAAAGTGGAAAATTTCGGGTATATTTTATAAAATCATTTTATAGAAATAATTTTTTTTATTTTTTTTATTTTTGGTTTATAATTATGAAACGATAACAGTTACAGCAAATTTATGTTAATAATAATTGTAGAATACACCAAAATGAACAACTTATAAATAATAAGTTTTTTTCGAAATCTCTTTGGTTTTTGAGTAAACTGTATATTGTTCGATTATTAATTGTTTGAGAACATTTCCAATTACTCGGCTCTGTGCACTTACCTTCATCAAATTATAACTGTCCCTCATCCATCCTTCAAAAATTGGACTCAAAAACGATAATCCAAAAGCAACACACCACCACATTATTAAACTTTTTTAACACCGAACTCGCGCACTCTACTGGAAAATTTCGTCGGGTGCTAACAGCCTAATCATCTTTTGCCTCCGAGGCAATTCGTGTCCGGCGGAGATTTCACGAACCGCATTCTTTCTTCACATGTTATCAGTGCTTATCTACGCAGAATTAAATTCATTTCAATCTGCACACAACATAGACAAAGATGCAACACCTGTTTTCATTGAAAGTCGGGCTGTTTATCTTCCAACGAATTGGATTAACGAAAATTAAATTATCAGTTATGAAGATGGACTGTTGGTAAGTGATTAAATGAAATTAAATGATATTGAATGCATTTTTCAATTCAGTTTAATATCCCTCAACACAAATAACGAATGAGTAGAATGACCATCAGTTCGATAGCCCTTTTACAGATGGTACAGAATGTTATAGTTAATATAGTGTTATGCCTTACAATAATATATCAATAATTAATTAATTAATTAGTACCTCTTGGATTTTTCTTCTTGGCGTTTTGTTAAAAATATAATTTTTTTTTATCACAATTTGAAAAATTGTAAAAAATTAATAAAACGCGGAATTTGTCTAAAAAACCCAAAATCGTTAGAAAAACAATGTATTTACGATTTTCCATTGAAATAGTTGTCATATTTTCGGCGGAAACAAAGTACCAACACTCCAAATTTAAAGTGGGAAAACGAAAATTGCATTTGACGATTTGCAAAATTGTAAAAAATTAATCAAAAGTAGAATTTATTTCAAAAACTCAAAATCCATAGAGGAACAATGTATTTCCAATTTTCCATTAAAACGGTTGTCATATTTTGGGCGGAAACAAAGTACCAACACTCCAAACTTAAACTGGGAAAACGAAAATTGCATTTAACGATTTGAAAAATTGTAAAAAATTAATCAATAGTGGAATTTATTTGAAAAACTCAAAATCCATAGAGGAACAATGTATTTCCGATTTTCCATTAAAACGGTTGTCATATTTTGGGCGGAAACAAAGTACCAACACTCCAAACTTAAAGTGGGAAAACAAAAATTGCATTTAACGATTTGAAAAATTGTAAAAAATTAATCAATAGTGGAATTTATTTGAAAAACTCAAAATCCATAGAGGAACAATGTATTTCCGATTTTCCATTAAAAAGGTTGTCATATTTTGGGCGGAAACAAAGTACCAACACTCCAAACTTAAAGTGGGAAAACGAAAATTGCATTTGACGATTTGAAAAATTGTAAAAAATTAATCAATAGTGGAATTTATTTCAAAAACTCAAAATCCATAGAGGAACAATGTATTTCCGATTTTCCATTAAAACTGTTGTCATATATTGGGCGGAAACAAAGTACCAACACTCCAAACTTAAAGTGGAAAAACGAAATTTGCATTTGACGATTTGAATAATTGTAAAAAATTAATCAAAAGCGTAATTTATTTCAAAAACTCAAAATCCATAGAGGAACAATGCATTTCCGATTTTCCGTTAAAACGGTTGTCGTATTTTGGGCGGAAACAAAGTACCAACACTCCAAACTTAAAGTGGGAAAATGAAAACTGCATTTGACGATTTGAAAAATTGTAAAAAATTAATCAACAGTGGAATTTATTTCAAAAACTCAAAATCCATAGAGGAACAATGTATTTCCGATTTTCCATTAAAACGGTGTCATATTTTTGGCGGAAACAAAGTACCAACACTCCAAACTTAAAGTGGGAAAACGAAAATTGCATTTGATAATTTGAAAAATTGCAAAAAATTAATCAATAGTGGAATTTATTTCAAAAACTCAAAATCCATAGAGCAACAATGTATTTCCGATTTTCCATTAAAACTGTTGTCATATTTTGGGCGGAAACAAAGTACCAACACTCCAAACTTAAAGTGGGAAAACGAAAATTGCATTTGACGATTTGAAAAATTGTAAAAAATTAATCAATAGTGGAATTTATTTGAAAAACTCAAAATCCATAGAGGAACAATGTATTTCCGATTTTCCATTAAAACTGTTGTCATATATTGGGCGGAAACAAAGTACCAACACTCCAAACTTAAAGTGGAAAAACGAAATTTGCATTTGACGATTTGAATAATTGTAAAAAATTAATCAAAAGCGTAATTTATTTCAAAAACTCAAAATCCATAGAGGAACAATGCATTTCCGATTTTCCGTTAAAACGGTTGTCGTATTTTGGGCGGAAACAAAGTACCAACACTCCAAACTTAAAGTGGGAAAATGAAAACTGCATTTGACGATTTGAAAAATTGTAAAAAATTAATCAACAGTGGAATTTATTTCAAAAACTCAAAATCCATAGAGGAACAATGTATTTCCGATTTTCCATTAAAACGGTGTCATATTTTTGGCGGAAACAAAGTACCAACACTCCAAACTTAAAGTGGGAAAACGAAAATTGCATTTGATAATTTGAAAAATTGCAAAAAATTAATCAATAGTGGAATTTATTTCAAAAACTCAAAATCCATAGACCAACAATGTATTTCCGATTTTCCATTAAAACTGTTGTCATATATTGGGCGGAAACAAAGTACCAACACTCCAAACTTAAAGTGGGAAAACGAAAATTGCATTTGACGATTTGAAAAATTGTAAAAAATTAATCAATAGTGGAATTTATTTCAAAAACTCAAAATCCATAGAGGAACAATGTATTTCCGATTTTCCATTAACTCGGTTGTCATATTTTGGGCGGAAACAAAGTACCAACATTCCAAACTTAAAGTGGGAAAACGAAAATTGCATTTAACGATTTGAAAAATTGTAAAAAATTAATCAACAGTGGAATTGATTTCAAAAACTCAAAATCCATAGAGGAACAATGTATTTCCAATTTTCCATTAAAACCGTTGTCATATTTTGGGCGGAAACAAAGTACCAACACTCCAAACTTAAAGTGGGAAAACGAAAATTGCATTTGACGATTTGAAAAATTGTAAAAAATTAATCAATAGTGGAATTTATTTGAAAAACTCAAAATCCATAGAGGAACAATGTATTTCCGATTTTCCATTAACACGGTTGTCGTATTTTGGGCGGGAAGAAAGTACCAACACTCCAAACTTAAAATGGGAAAACGAAAATTGCATTTGACGATTTGAAAAATTGTAAAAAATTAATCAACAGTGGAATTTATTTCAAAAACTCAAAATCCATAGAGGAACAATGTATTTCCGATTTTCCATTAAAACGGTTGTCATATTTTGGGCGGAAACAAAGTACCAACACTCCAAACTTAAAGTGGGAAAACGAAAATTGCATTTAACGATTTGAAAAATTGTAAAAAATTAATCAACAGTGGAATTTATTTCAAAAACTCAAAATCCATAGAGGAACAATGTATTTCCGATTTTCCATTAAAACGGTTGTCATATTTTGGGCGGAAACAAAGTACCAACACTCCAAACTTAAAGTGGGAAAACGAAAATTGCATTTAACGATTTGAAAAATTGTAAAAAATTAATCAACAGTGGAATTTATTTCAAAAACTCAAAATCCATAGAGGAACAATGTATTTCCGATCTTCCTTTAAAACGGTTGTCATATTTTGAGCGGAAACAAAGTACCAACACTCCAAACTTAAAGTGGAAAAACGAAAATTTCATTTGACGATTTGAAAAATTGTAAAAAATTAATCAATAGTGGAATTTATTTCAAAAACTCAAAATCCATAGAGGAACAATGTATTTCCGATTTTCCATTAAAACGGTTGTCATATTTTGGGCGGAAACAAAGTACCAACACTCCCAACTTAAAGTGGGAAAACGAAAATTGCATTTGACGATTTAAAAAATTGTAAAAAATGAATCAATAGTGGAATTTATTTCAAAAACTCAAAATCCATAGAGGAAGAATGTATTTCCGATTTTCCATTAAAACGGTTGTCATATTTTGGGCGGAAACAAAGTACCAACACTCCAAACTTAAAGTGGGAAAACGAAAATTGCATTTGACGATTTAAAAAATTGTAAAAAATTAATCAATAGTGGAATTTATTTCAAAAACTCAAAATCCATAGAGGAACAATGTATTTCCGATTTTCCATTAACACGGTTGTCGTATTTTGGGCGGGAAGAAAGTACCAACACTCCAAACTTAAAATGGGAAAACGAAAATTGCATTTGACGATTTGAAAAATTGTAAAAAATTAATCAATAGTGGAATTTATTTCAAAAACTCAAAATCCATAGAGGAACAATGTATTTCTGATTTTCTATTAAAACGGTTGTCATATTTTGGGCGGAAACAAAGTACCAACACTCCCAACTTAAAGTGGGAAAACGAAAATTGCATTTGACGATTTAAAAAATTGTAAAAAATGAATCAATAGTGGAATTTATTTCAAAAACTCAAAATCCATAGAGGAATAATGTATTTCCGATTTTCCATTAAAACGGTTGTCATATTTTGGGCGGAAACAAAGTACCAACACTCCAAACTTAAAGTAGGAAAACTAAAATTGCATTTAACGATTTGAAAAATTGTAAAAAATTAATCAATAGTTGAATTTATTTCAAAAACTCAAAATCCATAGAGGAACAATGTATTTCCGATTTTCCATTAAAATGGTTGTCATATTTTGGGCGGAAACAAAGTACCAACACTCCAAACTTAAAGTGGGAAAACGAAAATTGCATTTGACGATTTGAAAAATTGTAAAAAATTAATCAATACTGGAATTTATTTCAAAAACTCAAAATCCATAGAGGAACAATGTATTTCCGATTTTCCATTAAAACGGTTGTCGTATTTTGGAAGGAAACAAAGTACCAACAATCCAAACTTAAAGTGGGAAAGTGAAAATTGCATTTGACGATTTGAAAAATTGTAAAAAATTAATCAATAGTGGAATTTATTTCAGAAACTTAAAATCCATAGAGGAACAATGTATTTCCGATTCTCCATTAAAACGGTTGTCATATTTTGGGCGGAAACAAAGTACCAACTCTTCAAACTTAAAGTAGGAAAACGAAAATTGCATTTAACGATTTGAAAAATTGCAAAAAATTAATCAATAGTTGAATTTATTTCAAAAACTCAAAATCCATAGAGGAACAATGTATTTCCGATTTTCCATTAAAACGGTTGTCATATTTTGGGCGGAAACAAAGTACCAACACTCCAAACTTAAAGTGGGAAAAGGAAAATTGCATTTGACGATTTGAAAAATTGTAAAAAATTAATCAACAGTGGAATTTATTTCAAAAACTCAAAATACATAGAGGAACAATGTATTTCCGATTTTCCATTAAAACGGTTGTCACATTTTGGGCGGAAACAAAGTACCAACACTCCAAACTTAAAGTGGGAAAACGAAAATTGCATCTTACGATTTGAAAAATTGTAAAAAATTAATCGATAGTGGAATTTATTTCAAAAACTTAAAATCCATTAAGAAACAATGTATTTCCGATTCTCCATTAAAACGGTTGTAATATTTTGGGCGGAAACAAAGTACCAACACTCCAAACTTAAAGTGGGAAAACGAAAATTACATATGACGATTTGAAAAATTGTAAAAAATTAATCAATAGTGGAATTTATTTCAAAAACTCAAAATCCATAGAGGAACAATGTATTTCCGATTTTCCATTAAAATGGTTGTCATATTTTGGGCGGAAACAAAGTACCAACACTCCAAACTTAAAGTGGGAAAACGAAAATTGCATTTGACGATTTGAAAAATTGTAAAAAATTAATCAATACTGGAATTTATTTCAAAAACTCAAAATCCATAGAGGAACAATGTATTTCCGATTTTCCATTAAAACGGTTGTCGTATTTTGGAAGGAAACAAAGTACCAACAATCCAAACTTAAAGTGGGAAAGTGAAAATTGCATTTGACGATTTGAAAAATTGTAAAAAATTAATCAATAGTGGAATTTATTTCAGAAACTTAAAATCCATAGAGGAACAATGTATTTCCGATTCTCCATTAAAACGGTTGTCATATTTTGGGCGGAAACAAAGTACCAACTCTTCAAACTTAAAGTAGGAAAACGAAAATTGCATTTAACGATTTGAAAAATTGCAAAAAATTAATCAATAGTTGAATTTATTTCAAAAACTCAAAATCCATAGAGGAACAATGTATTTCCGATTTTCCATTAAAACGGTTGTCATATTTTGGGCGGAAACAAAGTACCAACACTCCAAACTTAAAGTGGGAAAAGGAAAATTGCATTTGACGATTTGAAAAATTGTAAAAAATTAATCAACAGTGGAATTTATTTCAAAAACTCAAAATACATAGAGGAACAATGTATTTCCGATTTTCCATTAAAACGGTTGTCACATTTTGGGCGGAAACAAAGTACCAACACTCCAAACTTAAAGTGGGAAAACGAAAATTGCAATTGACGATTTGAAAAATTGTAAAAAATTAATCAATAGTGGAATTTATTTCAAAAACTCAAAATCCATAAAGGAACAATGTATTTCCGATTTCCCATTAAAACGGTTGTCACATTTTGGGCGGAAACAAAGTACCAACACTCCAAACTTAAAGTGGGAAAACGAAAATTGCATCTTACGATTTGAAAAATTGTAAAAAATTAATCGATAGTGGAATTTATTTCAAAAACTCAAAATCCATAGAGGAACAATGTATTTCCGATTTTCCATTAAAACGGTTGTCACATTTTGGGCGGAAACAAAGTACCAACACTCCAAACTTAAAGTGGGAAAACGAAAATTGCATTTGACGATTTGAAAAATTGTAAAAAATTAATCGATAGTGGAATTTATTTCAAAAACTCAAAATCCATAGAGGAACAATGTATTTCCGATTTTCCATTAAAACGGTTGTCACATTTTGGGCGGAAACAAAGTACCAACACTCCAAACTTAAAGTGGGAAAACGAAAATTGCAATTGACGATTTGAAAAATTGTAAAAAATTAATCAATAGTGGAATTTATTTCAAAAACTCAAAATCCATAAAGGAACAATGTATTTCCGATTTCCCATTAAAACGGTTGTCACATTTTGGGCGGAAACAAAGTACCAACACTCCAAACTTAAAGTGGGAAAACGAAAATTGCATCTTACGATTTGAAAAATTGTAAAAAATTAATCGATAGTGGAATTTATTTCAAAAACTCAAAATCCATAGAGGAACAATGTATTTCCGATTTTCCATTAAAACGGTTGTCACATTTTGGGCGGAAACAAAGTACCAACACTCCAAACTTAAAGTGGGAAAACGAAAATTGCATCTTACGATTTGAAAAATTGTAAAAAATTAATCGATAGTGGAATTTATTTCAAAAACTCAAAATCCATAGAGGAACAATGTATTTCCGATTTTCCATTAAAACGGTTGTCACATTTTGGGCGGAAACAAAGTACCAACACTCCAAACTTAAAGTGGGAAAACGAAAATTGCATTTGACGATTTGAAAAATTGTAAAAAATTAATCGATAGTGGAATTTATTTCAAAAACTCAAAATCCATAGAGGAACAATGTATTTCCGATTTTCCATTAAAATGGTTGTCATATTTTGGGCGGAAACAAAGTACCAACACTCCAAACTTAAAGTGGGAAAACGAAAATTGCATCTTACGATTTGAAAAATTGTAAAAAATTAATCAACAGTGGAATTTATTTCAAAAACTCAAAATCCATAGAGGAACAATGTATTTCCGATTTTCCATTAAAACGGTTGTCACATTTTGGGCGGAAACAAAGTACCAACACTCCAAACTTAAAGTGGGAAAACGAAAATTGCATTTGACGATTTGAAAAATTGTAAAAAATTAATCGATAGTGGAATTTATTTCAAAAACTCAAAATCCATAGAGGAACAATGTATTTCCGATTTTCCATTAAAACGGTTGTCACATTTTGGGCGGAAACAAAGTACCAACACTCCAAACTTAAAGTGGGAAAACGAAAATTGCATCTTACGATTTGAAAAATTGTAAAAAATTAATCGATAGTGGAATTTATTTCAAAAACTCAAAATCCATAGAGGAACAATGTATTTCCGATTTTCCATTAAAACGGTTGTCACATTTTGGGCGGAAACAAAGTACCAACACTCCAAACTTAAAGTGGGAAAACGAAAATTGCATCTTACGATTTGAAAAATTGTAAAAAATTAATCGATAGTGGAATTTATTTCAAAAACTCAAAATCCATAGAGGAACAATGTATTTCCGATTTTCCATTAAAACGGTTGTCACATTTTGGGCGGAAACAAAGTACCAACACTCCAAACTTAAAGTGGGAAAACGAAAATTGCATTTGACGATTTGAAAAATTGTAAAAAATTAATCGATAGTGGAATTTATTTCAAAAACTCAAAATCCATAGAGGAACAATGTATTTCCGATTTTCCATTAAAACGGTTGTCACATTTTGGGCGGAAACAAAGTACCAACACTCCAAACTTAAAGTGGGAAAACGAAAATTGCAATTGACGATTTGAAAAATTGTAAAAAATTAATCAATAGTGGAATTTATTTCAAAAACTCAAAATCCATAAAGGAACAATGTATTTCCGATTTCCCATTAAAACGGTTGTCACATTTTGGGCGGAAACAAAGTACCAACACTCCAAACTTAAAGTGGGAAAACGAAAATTGCATCTTACGATTTGAAAAATTGTAAAAAATTAATCGATAGTGGAATTTATTTCAAAAACTCAAAATCCATAGAGGAACAATGTATTTCCGATTTTCCATTAAAACGGTTGTCATATTTTGGGCGGAAACAAAGTACCAACACTCCAAACTTAAAGTGGGAAAACGAAAATTGCATCTTACGATTTGAAAAATTGTAAAAAATTAATCGATAGTGGAATTTATTTCAAAAACTCAAAATCCATAGAGGAACAATGTATTTCCGATTTCCCATTAAAACGGTTGTCACATTTTGGGCGGAAACAAAGTACCAACACTCCAAACTTAAAGTGGGAAAACGAAAATTGCATTTGACGATTTGAAAAATTGTAAAAAATTAATCGATAGTGGAATTTATTTCAAAAACTCAAAATCCATAGAGGAACAATGTATTTCCGATTTTCCATTAAAATGGTTGTCATATTTTGGGCGGAAACAAAGTACCAACACTCCAAACTTAAAGTGGGAAAACGAAAATTGCATCTTACGATTTGAAAAATTGTAAAAAATTAATCAACAGTGGAATTTATTTCAAAAACTCAAAATCCATAGAGGAACAATGTATTTCCGATTTTCCATTAAAACGGTTGTCACATTTTGGGCGGAAACAAAGTACCAACACTCCAAACTTAAAGTGGGAAAACGAAAATTGCAATTGACGATTTGAAAAATTGTAAAAAATTAATCAATAGTGGAATTTATTTCAAAAACTCAAAATCCATAGAGGAATAATGTTATTCCGATTTTCCATTAAAACGGATGTCATATTTTGGGCGGAAACAAAGTACCAACACTCCAAACTTAAAGTGGGAAAACAAAAATTGCATTTAACGATTTGAAAAATTGTAAAAAATTAATCAATAATGGAATTTATTTCAAAAACTCAAAATCCATAGAGGAACAATGTATTTCCGATTTTCCATTAAAACGGTTGTCATATGTTGGGCGGAAACAAAGTACCAACACTCCAAACTTATGGTGGGAAAACGAAAATTGCATTTGACGATTTGAAAAATTGTAAAAAATTAATCAATAGTGGAATTTATTTCAAAAACTCAAAATCCATAGAGGAACAATGTATTTCCGATTTTCCATGAAAACGGTTGTCATATTTTAGGAGGAAACAAAGTACCAACACTCCAAACTTAAAGTGGGAAAACGAAAATTACAATAATTGATTTGAAAAATTGCATTAGGCATTGTTAATAAATTTGCATATTTGATTTATATATGTTTTATTTTTGTTTTCCGTTTAAATTTACGTATGCAATATTTTCAATTTTTATTCTATTTTTTTTGTATCTAGTTACTCTGTAATTGATATTATCGTAAGCTTTAATAATGCTGTTTCTTTTTAATTGTTTTAATACACTTTTAAAATATGTGTTCCATGCGAGGAAATTATTTTAAATTGTGTGTGGCCTTTTCTTTTATTATGTATTTAATGTATTTTAATTCAACCTCTTAATACGCAGATAAGGGAAGTAATTAATTAAGTGTTTTTTTCTACCATCATTCACCATTAATTTATAAAAAAATGTTGGTTAAAATATTCGGTAGTGTTCTTGATAAGCTTAATTCTGTCTTAATTAAGTCTGCCAAAGCGTGGATGGTAGAAAAAGCATTTAATTATATAAATAATATCCACCAACCTTTATTTGCCCTCTCCATCTTTAATGCGTAGATTGTTTCCCGTCTCCCAACACCTTACTGCTCCGAATTTGCACATTTTCACCAACCTCACCACTATATTCGTTCCCCGCATTAATGGCCACACTTTTATCACATAATTCACTAACAAAACTAAAGTTTGTTCGCACTCTGCATGATTTTAATTGGAAGATGCAAATTAAGACGTGCGCGCTTCGTGAAATGGATTTGTACTGCCGTGTGTGATGCAATATTGTGAAATACTCTCACGCGGGTGTGAGTCATCAACAAACGAATCACGCCGGCTTGCGCGAACAAGTCGATTCAAATTTTAACTTAAGAGGCCCCATGAAGGGACGCCACGTCAGACTCGAAACCAGATTTACTGTTTTTTTTTTGTAAACTAAGCTTAAAAGTTACGATGCAAAGACAATTCTACGTGATGCGAAGAAATCTATAAATATAGTCAATTACAGTCATTTTCGTTTTTGAAATAAATTTAGAATCGATTGAAAGATATAAAAAATTCTTATTCACACGTATTCATTAAATACACGTCAATTGAGCAGAAAACGTAAATTCGAAGTTCGATTGTTTTTTTTTTACTTTTTAAAGTTAACTCTTGAACAAAATAACAGATTTCAAAAATTCTTCTAGAAAAGTGTTGTACACGTCGAATAAATGTAGATAGGGCCAAAAAAAAATAATTCGTCTTCAATTGTTTTTTGTTTGTTGAACCGATGACCAAGGGGTATATCCCCGGATAAGATGGGCAATATGCCCCTAACGGAAAATTAAAAAAAAAGTCGATATTTTGTTTACTGAAGGTAAAAAAATAAGGTATATACAGTCGTTTTTATTTCAATTTTATGTGGAAATGCATTATTGTGGACAAAAAGTTCCGGTCACCGAAGTTAATGTTATCATATAAAAAACTTTTTTTTTTGTATTTTTCACAAGACATAAAACATTATCTAATAAAATTTTGTACCAATATTTTTAGATTGGTTTTGAACTCGAAACTGGCAGTTTGGCAATGGTACAAAATTTTAGTAGGTAATGATTTATGTCTTGTGCAAGAAACAGAAAAAAAAACTTTTCTTAGAACATTGATCTAATGTGATCTATTTTCGGAGTCATTCTTAGAATTTAAGAACCGCATCTAACGCATGGATCTGGACTTGTTTTTAAAATTTTATCAATAATATTATTTATTTGTATATTATTTTAGCTGTGCAATTTTTACCCGTTTTATTTTAGTTTGTTTATATTTATTTTAATATGTTCTGTTCGTCATTGGTATTTATGTGATTTTTAGTGCAATTTATTTTTTCTATGTAAATTACCTTATTTCTGTAAAAAATTTCTCGCTACATTTACAATATGTTTTTATTTTTGTTTTAAGAAATTTTGTAAAAGGAGATTTTCCGTTAATAAATCTATTATTATTATTATTATTATTATTAACTTCGGAATCCGGAGTAGTAGTTTGGAGTCCAAATTTAATCCCAAAAAATGGTACAAAATTTTAGTAGATAATGTTTTATGCCTTGTGGAAAAAAACAAAAAAAAAGAAACATTTTCTTATAACATGAACTTTGGTGTCCGGAAATTTTTGTCCACGAGTGTATATTCAAAAATCAGAATATACATTTTCTAGGTAAAAAAATCAGATTTTAGGAACTTTATTTGAATTTGAGTCACACCGGTTCAAAATTATTCCTTGTTTTTGAGATAAAAAAATTCTCGACTAACCTCTTTTTTTATCGCTCTAGAAAGGGGAGAAGGTTTTTTTTTACGTTTAGTAACCTAAAAAATTGGCATTTTCTAAATTTTCCTTTTGCCCATCTTATACGATACCCTTTAACAAATTCTTTCAATAACATGTAATCATCGAATAGATGAAATAAGACCCAAAAAATGTCAGTTCTAGTTCAACTGTTTTTGTTTTTTGAGGATAATTCCTGAACGAAAGGACAGATTTTTAAATTGTTGTACCCATTGGACAGATGTAGAAAAGATAGAAAAATTTGCAAAAAAGTTGGCAATTCGCCATGAAGTAGATTTTTTCAAACTTTGATCGGCCATAACGGCAAGACGAAGAAACGAAACGAAAGCGGATTTCAAATCTGTGTTCCTCGTGTGCAAATTAGTAGGATTCAATTAAAATTGGCGATTTTAAATTTTTGACGAAAATTTGAAAAATTATCCTTCTTACCTTTCCCAAAAATTGGCTTTGAAATGATTTTCTAAAGAAACCACCGGTTCGATACGTCACTGGAAAGATCTCTTCAAGACGCTTCAGAAAATGTACTTGCGCAACCAAAAATTTCAATTTTAAGCCCGTGGCGCGTCAGCAAAGAAAACTCGAAAATGGAAAAAATCGAAAAAATCAACTTTTTTAATAATTATCGTAGACTATTGAAGTATACCTTCTTTTTCATCAGAAAAACGAGAAAAATTGATTGCTGTTAAATAATTTCAGCTATCTTCAATAGCAAAAAAATTAGTCAGTCACCGTGAGCAATTTAGAAAATTAAAAGAAAATGGATTTTTCAGACTTTGAACGGCCGTAGCGGCTAAACGAAAACTCCAAATTGAACGCGGTTTTCAAATCTGTGCTCCACGTACGTCAATTAGTCGGATCAGAGATTTTTAATTTTTGACGAAAACACGAAAAAAAAGACATGAGTAAACCCCTTGGAAATTTGTTAAAAAATGCAACATTCATAATAATCATGGTAGACTATTAAAGTTTACCTTTTTTTCATCAGAAAGTCGAGAGAAATCGATTGCCGTTAAAAAATTTCAGCTATCTTCAATAGCAAAAAATTTAGCGTGTTACCATGAACATGTAAGAAAATTTTCAAAAAAAGTCGATTTTTCAGACTTTGGGCGGCCGTAGCGGCTGAACGAAAACTCCAAATTGAACGCGGTTTTCAAATCTATGGTCCTTGTGTGTCAATTAGTCAGATTCAATTAAAATTGGCAATTTAAAATTTTTGACGAAAACCTGAAAAACTACCCAAGGATCCCCCCTTCTTACTTTTGCTCAAAAATTGGCTTTGAAATTATTTCCTGAAGAAACCACTGGTTCGATTCAGGGTTTCTACACACCACTGGAAAGAACCCTTCAAGACGCCTCGGAAAATGTACTTTCGCAAGAAGAAATGTAAAATTGAGGCCCGTGACGCGTCAGCAAAGAAAATTGGAAAATAGAAAAAATCGAAAAAATCAACTTTTTTAATAATTATCGTAGACCATTGAAGTATACCTTCTTTTTCATTAGAAAGACGAGATAAATTGATTGCCGTTAAAAAATTTCAGCTATCTTCAATAGCAAAAAAATTAGTCAGTCACCGTGAGCAATTTAGAAAATTTAAAAAAATAATTGATTTTTCAGACTTTGAACGGCCGTAGCGTCTAAACGAAAACTCCAAATTGAACGCGGTTTTAAAATCTGTGCTCCTCGTACGTCAATTAGTCGGATCCAATTAAAATTAGAGATTTTTAATTTTTGACGAAAACATGAAAATCTACCCAAGGGTACCCCCTTCTAACTTTTTCTCAAAAATTGGCTTTGGAATAATTTTCTTAAGAAACCACCGGTTCGATTCCGGGTTTCTACACACCACTGGAAAGATCCCTTCAAGACGCCTCGGAAAATGTACTTTCGCAAGAACAAATGTCAAATTGAGGCCCGTGACGCGTCAACAAAGAAAACTGGAAAATGGAAAAAGTCGAAAAAATCAACTTTTTTAATAATTATCGTAGACCATTGAAGTATACCTTCTTTTTCATCAGAAGAACGAGAGAAATTGATTGCCGTTAAAAAATTTCAGCTATCTTCAACAGCAAAAAAATTAGTCAGTCACCGTGAGCAATTTAGAAAATAAAAAAAAATAATTAATTTTTCAGACTTTGAACGGCCGTAGCGTCTAAACGAAAACTCCAAATTGAACGCGGTTTTGAAATCTGTGCTCCTCGTACGTCAATTAGTAGGATCCAATTAAAATTAGAGATTTTTAATTTTTGACGAAAACATGAAAATCTACCCAAGGGTACCCCCTTCTAACTTTTTCTCAAAAATTGGCTTTGGAATAATTTTCTTAAGAAACCACTGGTTCGATTCCGGGTTTCTACACACCACTGGAAAGATCCCTTCAAGACGCCTCGGAAAATGTACTTTCGCAAGAACAAATGTCAAATTGAGGCCCGTGACGAGTCAGCAAAGAAAACTGGAAAATGGAAAAAATCGAAAAAATCAACTTTTTTAATAATTATCGTAGACTATTGAAGTATACCTTCTTTTTCATCGGAAAATCGAGAGAAATTGATTGCCGTTAAATAATTTTAGCTATCTTTAATAGCAAAAAAATTAGCTAGTCACCTTGAATATTTTAGAAAATTTACAAAAATAATCGATTTTTTAGACTTTGATCGGCCATAACGGCTAAACGAAAACTCCAAATTGAACGCGGTTTTGAAATCTGTGCTCCTCGTACGTGAATTAGTACGATCCAATTAAAATTATAAATTTGTAATTTTTGACGAAAACATGAAAATCCACCCAAGGGTACCACTGGTTCGATTCCGGATTTCTACACACCACTGGAAAGATCCCTCCAAGACGTCTCGGAAAATGTTCTTTCGCAAGAACAAATGTCAATTTTAAGCCCGTGACGCGTCAGCAAAGAAAACTCGAAAATGGAAAAAATCGAAAAAATCAACTTTTTTAATAATTATCGTAGACCATTGAAGTATACCTTCTTTTTCATCAGAAAAACGAGAGAAATTGATTGCCGTTAAAAAAATTTTGCTATCTTTAATGGCAAAAAAATTAGTCAGTCACCGTGAGCAATTTAGAAAATTTAAAAAAATAATAGATTTTTCAGACTTTGAACGGCCGTAGCGGCTAAACGAAAACTCCAAATTGAACGCGGTTTTGAAATCTGTGCTCCTCGTACGTCAATTAGTCGGATCCAATTAAAATTAGAGATTTTTAATTTTTGACGAAAACATGAAAATCTACCCAAGGGTACCCCCTTCTAACTTTTTCTCAAAAATTGGCTTTGGAATAATTTCCTGAAGAAACCAATGGTTCGATTCCGGGTTTCTACACATCACTAGAAAGATCCCTTCAAGACGCCTCGGAAAATGTACTTTCGCAAGAACAAATGTCAAATTAAGGCCCGTGACGCGTCAGCAAAGAAAACTGGAAAATGGAAAAAATCGAAAAAATCAACTTTTTTAATAATTATCGTAGACTATTGAAGTATACCTTCTTTTACATCAGAAAAACGAGAGAAATTGATTGCTGTTAAAAAAATCCAGCTATCTTTAATCGCAAAAAAATTAGTCAGTCACCGTGAGCAATTTAGAAAATTTAAAAAAATAATTTATTTTGCAGACTTTGATCAGCCGCAGCGGCTAAACGAAAACTCCAAATTGAACGCGGTTTTAAAATCTGTGCTCCTCGTACGTCAATTAGTCGGATCCAATTAAAATTAGAGATTTTTAATTTTTGACGAAAACATGAAAATCTACCCAAGGGTACCCCCTTCTAACTTTTTCTCAAAAATTGGCTTTGGAATAATTTCCTGAAGAAACCAATGGTTCGATTCCGGGTTTCTACACATCACTAGAAAGATCCCTTCAAGACGCCTCGGAAAATGTACTTTCGCAAGAACAAATGTCAAATTAAGGCCCGTGACGCGTCAGCAAAGAAAACTGGAAAATGGAAAAAATCGAAAAAATCAACTTTTTTAATAATTATCGTAGACTATTGAAGTATACCTTCTTTTACATCAGAAAAACGAGAGAAATTGATTGCTGTTAAAAAAATCCAGCTATCTTTAATCGCAAAAAAATTAGTCAGTCACCGTGAGCAATTTAGAAAATTTAAAAAAATAATTTATTTTGCAGACTTTGATCAGCCGCAGCGGCTAAACGAAAACTCCAAATTGAACGCGGTTTTAAAATCTGTGCTCCTCGTACGTCAATTAGTCGGATCCAATTAAAATTAGAGATTTTTAATTTTTGACGAAAACATGAAAATCTACCCAAGGGTTACCTACTTCTAACTTTTTCTCAAAAATTGGCTTTGGAATAATTTCCTGAAGAAACCAATGGTTCGATTCCGGGTTTCTACACATCACTAGAAAGATCCCTTCAAGACGCCTCGGAAAATGTTCTTTCGCAAGAACAAATATCAATTTTAAGCCCGTGACGCGTCAGCAAAGAAAACTCGAAAATGGAAAAAATCGAAAAAATCAACTTTTTTAATAATTATCGTAGACCATTGAAGTATACCTTCTTTTTCATCAGAAAAACGAGAGAAATTGATTGCCGTTAAAAAAATTTTGCTATCTTTAATGGCAAAAAAATTAGTCAGTCACCGTGAGCAATTTAGAAAATTTAAAAAAATAATAGATTTTTCAGACTTTGAACGGCCGTAGCGGCTAAACGAAAACTCCAAATTGAACGCGGTTTTGAAATCTGTGCTCCTCGTACGTCAATTAGTCGGATCCAATTAAAATTAGAGATTTTTAATTTTTGACGAAAACATGAAAATCTACCCAAGGGTACCCCCTTCTAACTTTTTCTCAAAAATTGGCTTTGGAATAATTTCCTGAAGAAACCAATGGTTCGATTCCGGGTTTCTACACATCACTAGAAAGATCCCTTCAAGACGCCTCGGAAAATGTACTTTCGCAAGAACAAATGTCAAATTAAGGCCCGTGACGCGTCAGCAAAGAAAACTGGAAAATGGAAAAAATCGAAAAAATCAACTTTTTTAATAATTATCGTAGACCATTGAAGTATACCTTCTTTTTCATCAGAAAAACGAGAGAAATTGATTGCCGTTAAAAAATTTCTGCTATCTTTAATGGCAAAAAAATTAGTCAGTCACCGTGAGCAATTTAGAAAATAAAAAAAAAATATTGATTTTTCAGACTTTGAACGGCCATAGCCGCTGAACGAAAACTCCAAATTGAACGCGGTTTTCAAATCTATGCTCCTGGTGTGCTAGTTAGTAGGATTCAATTAAAATTGGTAATTTTTAATTTTTGACGAAAACCTGAAAATCTACCCAAGGGTACCCCCTTTTTACTTTTTCTCAAAAATTGGCTTTGAAATAATTTTCCGAAGAAACCACTGGATTCCGGGTTTCTATACATCACTAGAAAGATCCATTCAAGACCCTTCGGAAAATGTACTTGCGCAAGAACAAATGTTAATTTGAAGCCCGTGGCGCGTTCGTAAAGAAAATTCGACGGCGTCTCATTATGTACCCCTGAATGTATTAAAAATGTAAATGTAACCGGGGGCGACTCAATTCATTCATGCGTGCGTTGGTTCGCCCCCAAATACAAGGGTAGTTTTACAATAGGTGTTTTATCAATTATTTGCGCACTTTTAACATTCCACCTTATTTGTTTGAATTTTCCATTTCATTATATACGACATTATTTTTCCTTATTTAAATGTAGTCACATTTAATACGTGTTATGGTTATAAGGAAAAAAAAATCATCATTTTCTAAAAAAGATAATAAAACGAGCAAAATGGTACCTGAGGCGTCATCCGACGGCGAGCGGCCGAACACGGTTGTGGCGCCGGTTTACGTCTAGGCGTCGATTCCTCTACAATTTTTTTCCATTCCTCCGCTCGCCACGCATTCCGAAACATTCCAACAGTTGCAGTTTCCGTTTCCGCATATCCGGTATTGATGCGTCGTACAGGGGCGGCGAATTGAAATAATTCTGAAACAAATTAACAGAGAATTAATAAATTTAATCAACATATCGTTTAAGATTGTGAGATTATGAAATTTTATTATCAGCTCTTTTGTAATCGTCATTAAAACTTTAAATCGTGAGGAATATTTTTGTTTTTCATTAATTAATTAAGAAAGAAACATAGAATTAGACCTAGAACCACGAATAATGAAAAATAATATATATACAAATCTTTATTTCAGAATTGATACAATTATATATACATACATATAAACATTTATGGTTTTCCGCAATTCTTAATTGGCTATTGACCGGAGGTCTTTCAGCCAAATAATATTTATTCGGAATGAATGAAGTTTGAGCTAATAACATAAAGGAACTTTTCAATAAAATTCACTTTGTTGGGTGTATTGAAAAGTTTCTGAAATAAAATGTATCACAAAGTAATGGCTTCCAGCATCAGCCATAATAACATGATCTTTCGGCCATTAACAGTTATTTATTTAGAATAAAACACTTTTTACTTTGTTTGTATAACAAAGTAAATAATTGTTTTATTCTATATAAAAAGCGTGTATAACAAAGTAAAAGCTTTCTAGGTCGAATTAATTGATCACGCTAAAATAATAACAATGTTATAAAGGACAAGGTTTTTTAAATCTTTTTATATCCGTACAAACTTATTTTTGTATCTTGTTATTATTTTTTAAATCGTTTCCCTGGTTACGCCTCCTCCGTTCCCGCTGTCCTGATTCCTCTCTCCATTCCCGTAACTCGGGCGACTCTTCAGAATCATGTCATTCAAATAAAAACACGTTTCAACACATTGTGTTGCTGTTTTATTCAACGAGTTTGAACAATTCTGAGATGGTCGCGGGGGATGAGAATTCAATCGATTTATTGATGATCTGTTTTATATTATGCTATGCGATCGATTCTGTATTGAATGCATCAATATTTTACACAGTCGTGTACAACTAATTACACACTTTCGAGAACGGTCTATTTATACATTATATATTTCAGAGGCGAAGATAAATGGAAGTCGTTAGTTCGATACCCGTGAATCAGCCAAATGAATAAATGCACAATTTCTCGAAACCGGTATGTAAATTGAACGCTTCTGAATTACCCAGTGAATGAATAAATTCGAAATTACTTCTAAGAGCCGTATTTATTGCCCAGTTAGCATTAGGCACCGCAAATAATTATTGCTCGACTGTATTAATCATCGCAGTACGTGTGGTTGGATTTATCTTGAATATTAATAACTGCATTGACACAGAAAATTACGTATGTGCTCGTACTTGTATTAATTTAGTAATTACGAAAATATTGCCGGTCGTTAAGATTTATTATTTAATTTACTGGTTGATGATGGATATCTAAATCTTATTACGGAAATTGTTGTAACGGAAATTGCGTTGATAAAGAAGAAAATGTACCTACGTAATTTGAAGCCCGTGACGCGTTAGCAAAGAAAACTCGAAAATGAAAAAAAAATGAAAAAATCAATTTTCTTAATAATCATCGTGGACTTTTGAAGTATACCTTTTTTTCATCAGAAAGACGAGAGAAATTGATTGCCGTTAAAAAATTTCAGCTAACTTCAATAGCAAAAAAAATAGTCAGTCACCATGAACATTTTAGAAAATTTTAAAAAATAATTGATTTTTCAAACTCCAAATTGAACGCGGTTTGCAAATCTGAGCTCCTCGTACGTCAATTAGTCGGATTAGAGATTTTTAATTTTTGATGAAAACACGAAAAAAAGACATAGTAAACCCCTTGAAAATTTGTTAAAAAATGCAACTTTCATAATAATCATCGTAGACTATTAAAGTTTACCTTATTTTCATTAGAAAGACGAGAGAAATCGATTGCCGTTAAAAAATTTCAGCTAACTTCAATAGCAAAAAAAAATAGTCAGTCACCATGAATATTTTAGAAAATTTACAAAAATAATTGATTTTTCAGACTTTGATCGGCCGTAGCGGTCAAACGAAAACTCCAAATTGAACGCGGTTTGCAAATCTGAGCTCCTCGTACGTCAATTAGTTGGATTAGAGATTTTTAATTTTTGATGAAAACGTGAAAAAAAGACATGAGTAAACCCCTTGGAAATTTGTTAAAAAATGCAACTTTCTTAATAATCATCGTAGACTATTGAAGTATACCTTTTTTTCATCAGAAAGACGAGAGAAATTGATTGCCGTTAAAAAATGTCAGCTAACTTCAATAGCAAAAAAAATAGTCAGTCACCATGAACATTTTAGAAAATTTTAAAAAATAATTGATTTTTCAAACTCCAAATTGAACGCGGTTTGCAAATCTGAGCTCCTCGTACGTCAATTAGTCGGATTAGAGATTTTTAATTTTTGACGAAAACACAAAAAAAAGACATGAGTAAACCCCTTGGAAATTTGTTAAAAAATGCAACTTTCTTAATAATCATTGTAGACTATTGAAGTATACCCTTTTTTTCATCAGAAAGACGAGAGAAATCGATTGCCGTTAAAAAATTTCGACTAACTTCAATAGCAAAAAAATTAGTCAGTCACAGTGAACATTTTAGAAAATTAAAAGAAATAATTGATTTTTCAGACTTTGATCGGCCGTAGCGGCCAAACGAAAACTCCAAATTAAACGCGGTTTTGAAATCTGTGCTCCTCGTACGTCAATTAGTAGGATCCAATTACAATTAGAGATTTTTAATTTTTGACGAAAACCTGAAAAATCATCCAAGGGGGGACCCTTCTTACTTTTTCCCAAAAATTGGCTTTTAAATGATTTCCTGAAGAAACCACTGGTTCGATTCGGGGTTTCTATACGTCACTGGAAAGATCCCTTCAAGGCGCTTCAGAAAATGTACTTGCGCAACCAGAGATGTCAATTTTAAGCCCGTGACGCGTCAGCAAAGAAAACTTGAAAATGGAAAAAATCGAAAAAATCAACTTTCTTAATAATCATCGCAGACCTTCATGTAATACCTTTTTTTTCATCAGAAAAACGATATAAATCGATTAAAATTTGTTAAAAAAAATGTTAAAATTTTTCATCCAGAAAAAAATGCAAAAACGTTGGTAAGTCACCATGGAAAATTTTGAAAAAAGTTGATTTTTTCAGACTTTGAACGGCCATGGCGGCTAAACGAAGAATTCAAATCGAACGCGGATATCAAATCCATGCTCGCTGGGTGCTAATTAATCAGATTCAAGTAAAATTGGCGATTTTTATTCTTTGACAAAAACTTGAAATATCATCCTTCTTACTTTTTCCCAAAAATTGGCTTTGAAATGATTTCCTGAAGAAACCACTGGTTCGATTCGGGCTTTCTATACGTCACTGGAAAGATCGCTTCAGAAAATGTACTTGCGCAACCACAAATGTTAATTTTAAGCCCGTGACGCGTCAGCAAAGAAAACTCGAAAATGGAAAAAATTCTTTTAACCACTAAAAAAATATTTAAAAAATCTGAAAAATCACATATATTATTGACCCAAATACCAAATTAGGTGAATTTTTTCAAGGTCATTGAACGTTATTTACGATATTAAAAAAATGTTTGAAAATAACAAAAAGAAAATTTGCCCACAAAAATGCCAAAGAGTACTGAAAAAAAGTTATGAAAGATGGAAAAATTATACTTCAAATTCAAAAACTCAGTTTACTTAAAAACCAACGAGATTTCGAAAAAAACTTATTCTTTATAAGTTGTTCATTTTATTATTCATAAATTTACTGTAACTATTATCGTTTCATAATTATAAACCAAAAATTAAAAACAAATTAATACATTTTTTTCTCGAATAACAATGATTTTATGTAAAGTATTTTTCAACAAAAGTTGTTAATTTATTTGTTGTCTTCAATATTTGTTTAAATGATTTTGTGACATATTTCACATTAAAAAAAAATGGTGATGTGGCCATCATGTTACTTTCTCCGACTTGATGCTATCATAGCTATTTATATTTAGGTTTTCATGGTTTATTTTCAATTGAAATCATATTTTAAATGTACATCGACCGTTGTGTAAACTCGGATGAAACTGACGTTTAAAACGTCAAAATTATGAAAGATGGAAAAATTATACTTCAAATTCAAAAACTCAGTTTTCTCAAAAACTAAAAGGATTTCGAAAAAAACTTATTCTTTATAAGTTGTTCATTTTAGCATTCTCTGCAATTATTATTAACATAAATTTTCGGTAACTATTATAGTTTTATAATTAGAAACCAAAAATTAAAAAAATAATAACAAATTTTTTTCTCGAATAAAAATGATTTTATGAAAAATATTTTCAAGCAAAAGATGTTCATTTCTTTGCTGCCTTCAAAGTTTGTTTAAATGTTTTTGTGATATTTTTCATATTTAAGAAAATATTGGCAAAAAACAAAAAACAGTTAAGGTAAACGCCCACTTCCGGTGTACGAAATTTTACCAAAAGCTTTTCAGTTCTTCAGATTATCAAATAAGACGGATGTTCAAAGTTTCATATCAATTGCTGTACTAGTTTTTGAGATACAGCGCACACAGCCAGACACACACACACACACACACACAGACACACACACAGACACACACACAGACACAAAAATTTTTTTTCCAAAAATTGTTGAAATGGCATCTAGGAACCCCAAAACGGATATTTCCGTAAAAAAAAAATTTGAAAAAAAATCACGATCACAATACTTTCTCGTACTTCGTAACGGAGAAAGTAAAAATATTGGGAAAAAACAAAAAACAGTTAAGGTAAACACCCACTTCGGGTGTATGAAATTTTACCACAAGTAGATTTTCTCAAATAAGACTTATGTTTAAAGTTTCATATCAATTTCTCTATTAGTTTTTGAAATACAGCGCGCACAGACAGACAGACAGACACACACGCACACACACAGACACACAGCATAATTTTTGTTGCCAGAAATTGTTAAAATGGCATCTAGGGACCCCAAAACGGATATTTCCGTAAAAAAATTTTTTTTTCACGATCACAATACTTTCTTTCTACTTTCTACGGTACTTCGTAACAGAAAAAGTAAAAATGCCAAAAAGAGTCTTGAAAGAAAGTACTGAAAAAAATTGTCTTGAAAAAAAAATCCAAAAGTAGTCTTGAAAAAGTGAACTAAAAAAATTGTCCAGAAAAAAAAATGCCAAAAAGAGTACTGGAAAAAATTGTCTAAAAAAATACCGAAAAGAGTACTAAAAAAAATGTACTGAAAAAAAATTGCTAAAAGTAGTCTTGAAAGAGTACTGGAAATAAATGCCAAAAAGAGTACCGGAAAAAATTGTCTAAAAAAAATGCCAAAAAGAGTACTGGAAAAAATTGTCTAAAAAAAATACCGAAAGGAGTACTAAAAAAAATGTACTGAAAAAAATTGCTAAAAGTAGTCTTGAAAGAGTACTGAAAATAAATGCCAAAAAGAGTACCGGAAAAAATTGTCTAAAAAAAATGCCAAAAAGAGTACTGGAAAAAATTGTCTAAAAAAAATACCGGAAAGAGTACTAAAAAAAATGTACTGAAAAAAATTGCCAAAAGTAGTCTTGAAAGAGTACTGGAAATAAATGCCAAAAAGAGTACCGGAAAAAATTGTCCAGAAAAAAAATGCCAAAAAGAGTACTGGAAAAAATTGTCTAAAAGAATACCGAAAAGAGTACTACAAAAAATGTACAGAAAAAAAATTGCCAAAAGTAGTCTTGAAAGAGTACTGGAAATAAATGCCAAAAAGAGTACCGGAAAAAATTGTCCAGAAAAAAAATGCCAAAAAGAGTACTGGAAAAAATTGTCTAAAAAAAATACCGGAAAGAGTACTAAAAAAAAATTGCCAAAAGTAGTCTTGAAAGAGTACTGGAAATAAATGCCAAAAAGAGTACCGGAAAAAATTGTCTAAAAAAAAATGCCAAAAAGAGTACTGGAAAAAATTGTCTAAAAAAAATACCGAAAAGAGTACTAAAAAAAATGTACTGAAAAAAATTTGCCAAAAGTAGTCTTGAAAGAGTACTGAAAATAAATGCCAAAAAGAGTACGGGAAAAAATTGTCTAAAAAAAATGGCTAAAAGAGTCTTAAACATAGAATAGAATAAAATACAATTTTATTAGATCATTATATTGCCTTTACAATATTGGACACGTCAGGTATAAAATACATAAAGTTAAATTCAGACATGTATTCACGAAACAACTTAAAATAACTTAGTTAAAAGAGACTCTTATTCTTGGTGTTACGTAATTATATATTTTTTGAATTATGTTATGCTATAGAAAGCCTGCTGTAGAAGTAACGATTTTGCCTTGAGAAAGAGTACTAAAAAGATTGTCTTGAAAAAAAATGCCAAAAAGAGTTTTGGAAAAGAATACTGAAGAACCAATATCTGTGTTTTCAGGGGTGCCGCAGGGGTCACATTGTGGCCCAGTATTATTTTTATTATTCATTAATGATGTCAGTTCATATGTAAAGCATTGCAGATTTTTATTGTTTGCAGATGATCTCAAAATATTTCGGGCGGTAAATTCCATCTCAGACTCAGCATACTTGCAAGATGATTTAAACAATATTTATAGATGGTGTTCTGATAACAATCTTTATTTTAATTATAAAAAATGCATGTCAATCTCGTTCGGAAGGGGTCGTTTAGTTGAAAATGCATATATCATAGATGATCATCTATTACCATCTGTTAAGCAAGTTAAAGATCTTGGTGTGTTATTTGACTGTAATTTCTCCTTCTCGAAACACATTGACTGCATTTGTTCGAAAGCTTTACAGATGCTTGGATATATTAATAGATTTGCCAGAAACTTTTCTATCAGTACCCAGAAAATACTATTCACATCTTTAGTAAGACCACAACTTGAATATGCTTCTTGTATTTGGTCGCCGGCATATAATAATAAGATTTATCAACTAGAACGTGTTCAAAACAAATTCTTAATGTCAATTTCTTTTAGAATTGGGATTAGTAGAATTGAGTATAGTCGCAGCAATATGCTTTCTTTTCTAAACCTACCAACTTTACGTGTAAGGCGAATACATGCAGATTTGTGTGTAGTTTATAAATTAGTGAACGGTTTTATAAATTGTTGTGAGCTTCTCGCATATTTGAATTTCAACATCCCCTTCAAAACAAGAAACATAACTGTGTTTAAAGAATCTTTTCACAGATCAAATTTTGCTAGAAATAATGCATTGTGCAGAATGTTCAGACTATGCAATCTGGTTTGTGTTTCCCCTAATTTTTTCCTGTACGATACATCTTACAATAAATTTAAACGCCATCTAAAATATATTGATGTATCACCATATATTGTTGGTATATAATGTTGTTATTAATTATTAATCTGTATAATTTATATAATGGTAATTCTACTTTTGTAATATATCGTTATTGTTATGTAATAGTTATATTGTGCAATATTTTATTTTGATTTCTTTATTGTATTTTTTATTTTAAATTTTTCTTGTAAAAAGGTTCGTCCGTAAATAAACAAATAAATAAATAAAAAATTGTCTTGAAAAAAAAAATGCCATAGTGGTCTTGAAAAAGAGTACCGAAAAAATAGACTTTGAACGGCCGTAGCGGCTAAACGAAGAATCCAAATGGAACGCGGATTCAATTAAAATGGGCGATTTTTATTTTTTGGCGAAAACTTCATCCCCTTCTTACTTTTTACCAAAAATTGGCTTTTAAATAATTTCCTGAAAAAAACACTGGTTCGATTCGGGGTTTCTATATTCAAGGCCCTTCAGAAAATGTACTTGCGCAACCACAAATGTTAATTTTAAGCCAGTGACGCGTCAGCAAAGAAAATTCGCTCTTGCGTTTCGTAGGCCATTTTTAGAAAATGTTTATCTGCCGTGGTGCTCCTTGTTTATTTGCCCCCGAGTGACATATTGCAATCGGAGTAAAGCAACAGTGGAGTGGATGTAAAAGGAAAACTGCTTCGAAATCAATGAGCAATAAATAAAATAATTTCGCGCAAAAAAGGTCCCGCGCAACCGTCGGCACACTGAAAAAAGCTCCGGCGATGGCGTTTCCGATTTATACATCTCGGCATCGCCAGCAGAAGTATAAATAAGTGGAATCCTGTTAGGTGATTTTTAAATTGCCATTCGTGTCTGTCTTCGGAGACATGACAGCTAGTTACCAACAAAAAAGAAAAGAGCGGTAACGGCGAAAAAAAAGAGCGAAAAACAGGAATGGGACGACGACGACGACCGGTCGACGTGTGTTCACGACGGCACAAACTCGTGTGCGCGTCTCCGATGGCAACCCTCCATCACCGAAGACCTCCACTCCAACGAATGGCAATAAAAAGACAGTCGAAATGCATAAATGCATCCGGGGCGCATAACTTAGCGTGTTTATTAATTAATTAAGTGCCCGCCGGTGTCGGGCAATTCAAATTTGATTCGGTAAAAATCCCGGCCGGGTGTCATCGGACGAATGGTAATTCCGACAAGGACTAATGATATCTGGATAAATATGTAAATATAAATATATCCGCGTAGCACGGCCGCAGCTACTGATGTTTAATGTAGCAGCTGATTTGCGTTGCAGATGCCCGGGCGGGTCGCGGTCTCTCGTGGTGAAGATGCGGATGCGGCCCGAACTTCTCGCGCCCGCCGCCTGGATAATCAACTTGGGCCCGGACCCCTAATTTCCATCGGCTCGATGCCCATTTGCCTAATTATTCAAATCGACTTCGGCTTCTTGAGCTCGCGACTTGTACTTTCGAAACACCTCTCGAATTACCTTAACGTTGAAAAGACAAACCGACTTCGATTAACCCTCTCCGGATGTGTTCATTATCTTATGGTTTTTCTTGTGTTCGCCTACGGCCTTGCGGACTGGGGGTGGATATAATATTTATATGTATAATATATAACGAGCGTACAACAAAAATCGGCGACGAAGCCTCCTACAAAGAAGTTGTATTTCTTTCCCGTAGAATACGATCCCGCAATAAAAAATAGGGGCTTCCATTTGAAAAATAAAATTTGACCTTCGCTTGACCTTGAAAATTAACGCCATGGTCATGTTCAAGGTCACCAGCATTTTTCCCCCTCCGAACTTTTATCTGAAACACTTTTTGCCATGTTGCTTAGGTATCGAGATATTTGTGGTGACAATTTAAAGTGGGACACCCCGTATAATCTTGAATGTAAAAGTAATAAAGAATAAAGATATCATGTTCCTTCCATTTTCATTTCTCTCCTTTAAAGTCCCAAATTACCGTCGCCCGATACCCCATCAGCCTAATTATTCAAATCAACTTCTTGAGCTCGCGCTCGCTCCGACTTGTTAGTTACAAATCAAACAGCCACTCGTCAATTACTTACGCATTTGCATTTCACTTGTTTATTCATCATCGACGTGTGCGTTTCGCGTTAAAAGCCCTGTTCGAGTGAGGATTATGGCGGCTCGTGCTTAAGAGTAAGTGAGGGATACACGTGTATATTTTGAAGTGAATGTCTTGTAGTGTGCGTGTCGGGCAAGTTATGATCAGCACTTAAATGTAATGATGTTTGTGTGTGGTTGTTATTGAGCAAATATTGAAGAAAAAAAAATGGACTTTTTCAGATCGTCACTAAATTATATTATGAAATATACATTGACAACTTCTGCATTTGAAGAGATAGCGAGATGGTCAAATTAGCAAAAAGGTGCAGGTTCGAGGGCTCGTTGAGAATCCAACCCCAAATCCCACTTGTCATGGCTCACTTGTTCTAAATAAAAATTAAAACAAAATCTCCCAATTTCTTCAATTTCAGATTTTCTTTTAATTCTTATTGTGGAGGCCATGACAAGTGGGATTTGGGGGTGGATTTTCAATGAGCCCTCGAACCTGCACCTGTTTGCTAATTTGACCATCTCTCTATCTCTTCAAATGCAGACGATGAATTACGACACCTGCGAGGAAGGATGATATTTCAACATCATTACAAGGGATGGATGCAGCTCGTGCAGTTACGATCCGATTGTGTCTTGCAACATCAATTAAGGACAGTTCCTTTGCCGACAAGGAATTACTGGGTAAGAATATGTCGATTTGGCGCCCAACACTGTGCACTTGACCATTCTGTTAGAGTACAAATATTCTCAGCACCATAAATCATCTAAGAGTGTACTATTTATTTGGCCCCCAACACTGTGCACTTGACTATTCTTTTGGAGAACTAATTTTGCTGTAGATACTGACTGCACAGCATATTGTAAACACCATTAATCTTCCAAGTGTGTACTATTCATTTTGGCGCCCAACACTGTGCACATATCGATCCCACAGATAGGAAAGTTGCGAGGTGGATGCTGCATAGCATCGTCAATAAACTTTGAATCATTGAAACGATTAGTTTAACTACTAAACAAACCCACAATAACGTTGGATTGGTGCCGAATACTGTATACATACAGATTGCACAACATAAATCATCTAAGCTATTGAAATAATTCGAACTAAAATTTCTATTTCTTCTAAGAAAACTTAACACACTCTTCAAGCCGATCCCTTACAAGGCATTGTCTTAGCATCATAAATGATTCAATCTAACATTATTATATCTGATAAATCTATTTCTTCGGAGACTTCTATTGATTTGGCGCCCAACTAGGGGCATGTTGATCTTTAAGATAACAGATTTGTTCGGTAGATGGTGATTGCATAGCATTTTCAATACTCATAATTGAAACCATTAGCATAACTCTCATTTCCTTAATGACCACTGTTGATTAGACACCAAATACATTGCATATGACAATCCCTCATAAAAAAAAAGTTGTTTGATGAAAGGTGATTACACGGCATTCAAAAATAAAAATAAACTATTAGAATAATTCAGTAGAAAAATCTATTTCTTCAGTGACTTAATTTGTCGCCCAACACTGGGCACATGATGATCTCTCAAGCGAAGGAAAATGTTTAAACTTTAAAAATACATTTCTTTGGAGAATTCTATTAATTTGGCGCCCAACACTGTGCAAGCTAGTCCCTCGGAGAACATAGTTGTTTGATAGATGGTTACTGCTGAGTATTATCAATTCACCCTGAATCATAAAAACCATTAGCATATAATTCACAATAAAGTGACTACTGTTGATTTTGTGCCCAACTCACTCAGAGAATATAATTGGTCAACCAATAGTAATTGCACAGCATGTTTTTATCACCACAAAAAATGGCATAATTTAGCATATATTTATATCTGTATCTGCTGTAACTGCTTCCTTCGAGCGATTATTCAGCAGCATGTAAAAACATATTGTACGGAGGGAATTTTTTGAAGAAGCAAAGAAGAGAGATTTACCACCTATATTGAAGCCACTGCAACCACTATAACCGCGTCCTTCAAGCGATTAACCCTTTGGCCTACTTTCCTTACGTCCGAAGCAGCAGAAACCAGTCCGACTGAGGCACAAATTCATGCTTTTTCATGGCACAACTGAAAACGTAAAATATGGACTTAAAAAAATTCTGTTTCGCAAGAAAATGCATTCATTGTGCAGCACTACTAACGCAAGCGCTGCGCCAGAAGTCGAGCTCGTACTCGATTTGATTGGCCCAAGCGGCTCGCCACGAGTTGAGCTCGTGCTGGATGTGATTGACCCAAGCGGCGCGCCACGAGATATGCTCGTGGTCGTTGTGTTTGGCCCGAACATTTAAACACGAGGAGTACTCGTGGTTGTAGGTCAAAGGATTAATAATAATAATAATTCGTTTATTTCCCAACAGACATACATACAGGGTGGTCCATCTCAGAGGTAACAAGAAACTTTGTTAAGTTACGCGGCAATTTCGAAAAAATCGCCGAGGCACGTCGATTTTTGTTTGGAGAGGAACAACTTTTGATGAAATTTCTACCTTCATAACCTTAACCCCCCAGCCACCCCCCGATTTTAAATAGGGAAAGTGGGTCGTGTGTTATATCTTTGAAAAGCTCTTTTGATTCTGAATGCAACGGTGTCGGTGTTTTCGTTTTCTTTGATTCTTAGGAGAACGACAACACCTCGCAATTGCATTTGAGGTAACAAGCTTTGTGCAAGTATCTAGGCCCCATCCTATTATACATGATTTTTACTTTCTCCGTTACGGAAATATCTGTTTTGGGGTCCCTAGACGCCATTTCAACAATTTCTGAAAAAAAAAATTTGTGTCTGTGTGTGTGTGTATTTGTCTGTACGCGCTGTATCTCAAAAACTATTGAAGCAATTGATATGAAACTTTAAAAATAAGACTTATTTCATAATCCGAAGAACTGAAAAGCTTTTGGTAAAATTTCGTACACCGGAAGTAAGTGTTTACCTTAACCGTTTTTTGTTTTTTGCCAATATCTTCTTAAATATGAAAAATATCAGAAAAATATTTAAACAAATATTGAAGACAACAAATAAATGAACATCTTTTGTTTGAAAATATTTTTCATAAAATCGTTGTTATTCGAGAAAAAAAATTATTAATTTTATTTTCATTTCTGGTTTATAATTTTGAAACGATAATAGTTACAGCAAATTTATGTTAATAATAACTGTAGAGAATGCCAAAATGGACAACTTATAAAGAATAAGTTTTTATCGAAATCCCTTTAGTTTTTGAGTAAACTGAGTTTTTGAATTTGAAGTATAATTTTTCCATCTTTCATAATTTTGACGTTTTAAACGTCAGTTTCATCCGAGTTTACGCAACGCTCGATGTACATTTAAAATATGGTTTCAATTGAAAATAAACCATGAAAACGTAAATATAAAAGGCTATGATACCATCAAGTCGGAGAAAGTAACATGATGGCCACAGCACCATTTAAATTTGTTCTGATATTTGTCTCTTGCCAAAAATAATGTACACTCTCGAAGAAAAAGGATAGCAAAACCGAAAAGAGTAATATACGGCTTAAAAATTATTAGTTTTTCGACCGAAAATTTGTGAATTTTTACCAGCACAGCAAAAACGAAAAGTGTAAAAAATGGCTTAAAAATTTTTCGACCGATTTTTGTTTAAATTTGTTAGTTCAAAGGAACCAATAAGTCAATTACGCCATTGACTATGTTTACTTTTATTAATTGCGAGATTTCATTGAGAGACAGGTGATGATTATTCTTTTAATTGTAAAAATACAGAATTGGCGTGTGTTTCACAAGTAAATTTTCTCAATCTATTTTTTGTTTTTCTTGTTCTCCATAGTAACCGAATTTCCTCACGGCTACCCTTGATCCTCATTTACCGTTTTCCTATTTCCCGGTCCAGGCAGTCACCACAAATTTGTACGAGGACACCAAAAACGAAAATAGTAAAATACAGCTTAAAATTTTGATATCAAAATGAACAATTTTTCGACCGAAAATTAATGAAATTGTACCAGGACGGCAAAAACGAAATGTACTGCTTAAAATTTCTGTATCAAAAATGATTAATTTTTCGACCAAAAATTTGTGAATTTGTACTAGGATTATATTTTTGAAATGTTGAACCAACAGAGGTGCAAAAGTATTCAATTAGCATTATGTGGCTACAAATTCAAGTCATTCCCTTCGTAGTAGAACTAGTTGCAAGTGAAGATAGTGATCAGGAAAGCCAGCTAATTTCTCAACAGGATGGGGCACCTCTACATTTTGCTTTGGCTGAACAAGAGTAACTTGACGAAACTTTTCCTGGGCGATGGATTGGTAGGCGAGTTACCTCGGTCACCTGATTTGACACCCCTAGATTTTTCTCATGGGAACACCTGGACACCTTAAGAGGAAGGTGTACAATACGCCACCAGAACCGCTAGATGATTTCGCGGTAAAATATTGAATGAGTGCCGTTTGATAATTCCAGAAATGTTGTCTAATGTAAGATGACGTTTCGAACAGAATCTTTATTTCTGTATTTAAACCAACGGGAGGCATTTTGCAAAAAAAACTTTATATATCGGGTTCTCACCTTCAATTGTCATTTACTCGAAAAATGTCTTATGTAAGATGGCAACATTTTTATACTGCCAGTTCGACAATGAAAATATCTCTCAAAATCATAGGGGGTTGCCATTTAAAAACAAATTACGATTGAAAATCGACTTTCATGCAAAAATGTGTATTTTTATAAAAGAGAATCGACTTGCTCGAGGATTTTTTTCAAAAAAATTTTTTTTTCGGTTTTACTGAATATAAAGGGAAGACGAAATTATACTTTCCAGTATTGTAAAATTTTATTTCTCCAAACTAGTTTCGAAGACTTTATGTCTTCATCATTAATGGACGTTTTTTCCACTGATGATGAAGACATAAAGTCTTCGAAACTAGTTTGGAGAAATAACATAAAATTTTACAATACAGGAGAGTATA
This sequence comes from Ocypus olens, assembly GCA_910593695.2. Taxonomy (NCBI): domain Eukaryota; kingdom Metazoa; phylum Arthropoda; class Insecta; order Coleoptera; family Staphylinidae; genus Ocypus; species Ocypus olens. The sequence continues at coordinate 54,105,057 of OU343056.1, forward strand.
ATTTCGTCTTCCCTTTATTAATCTGCACCCAGTAAAGATGGATTCAAATTTCAATTTACTGAATATATTCAATACTTTAGGCGCGCACTGTATAAATATATTATTATTAAGAAGCAAAGGGATTTGCCACCTGTATCTAAGCCAATGTGTCTACTGTAACCGCTTCCCTCAAGCGATTATTCATCAGCATGTAAAAACATATTGTATGGAAAGAATTTATTGAAGAAGCAAAGAAGAAATTTACCAGCCGTGTCTGCTATAGCCGCTTCCTTTAAGCAATTTTTCATCAACACCAGAAGAAAAAAAAGAAAGATTTGAAGAAACAAATTACATCAACATTAGTAAAATTCCTGATAAGACCTTCAGCACCATTTCTTGTTTTAGGGTTAAACTAGAGAACTAGATACTTCAAACAAGGCATTGACCGATTCTCGTTAGGTTGAGACTTTTCCATCCAAATATCTTGACCTTAGCGTTACTACGGTCGTGCCAATAGCTTCCAACTTTAAAGAAGTGTTTTCATCAATGAACTTTTGCAATCTTTAAATACTTGAGCTTCTTGCAGCTGTTTGCAATTAAACATTGGGCAATGTCAGTAAGAACTAGGTTCAGCACATGGGCAATCCCTTAAAGACCGTTCATCTTGGAAGCTCAATCAAACAAGTCAGCAACGCATTTCTTAATCGGTACGTCTGCATCTTTCAAAATGCGATTCAGACATTTTTTTTTCCTGGGGAGTATTTTAGGTTTTCGGGATGAAGGGGAGTGGAAAACGGTGGAAACAGGGTTTGTAGTTAAGTTAAAATTGATATAGAGGGTGGTGGGTGAAACCTATCCCACCCTTCATGCAGTCGATAATTATCTACAATTTTTATATAAATCATAATTTTCTATCTTTTATATTTAAGGCCAAAAAGTTACTTTGAGGCAACGCTTCAGTCGGGTACCTGGTATTTTTATAAATAAATATGAGGCGTTGACGATACGAAGGGCGAACTCTGCTTTTCAGAAAAACGCATTTTTACAGTTGTTTGAACAAACAAGGGATTTTAGATATGTTTGCTCTGGATGTCTAGTATTTGCAATAAATGTCATCTACAACAAACATTCTACAGCAAACAAAGAAAATAACTGTCGAGGAAAAAATCAGACTTGTAACGAAGAAACGTTATAGCAACAAATATAGGAGACCTACAGTCAGTAGTTAGAAAGGGCGGAAGTAAAAAAAAAAGTGTTTACCACTATTCAGTAATGCCCTACAAACCGAAATGTGGCATAAAAAAATTCGCACAATGTTGAGTACGTACGTAATAACCACCGTCGTAAGTTTCCTCTCAATAAATAACGTTAATCTTTGCATACACTGTAACCGAGTGTTGAAATAACATATGCTCGATATGTGTGACACTCTTATAAAAACCTGCCAACACAGGCAACACTATAACTACTAAATAACGAGAGTGCATTTTTTTCGCCACAGCTCGGCCGCAATTAGCGTCAATTAAACGCGCCGATTTGCGTCCCCCGCAGATTTATCGCCGCGGCCGGACTTAAAAATAAATTATAATTGCGACCAATGAAGGCCGAGCTCGTAAATAATTTTCGCCGTTTTAATTGGCCCCGACCGTAAATCAAGCATGCGCGCGCCGACTTTTTCTCGAGGAGGACTACTACCGGTCGTAAAGCATCTTCGGCGATTGCTGTTGCTTCGGAATCCGCAATGATCGTTCAGAAATTCGAAAATCGAATCGCAATCCGGATATTTCCGAATTTAGCAAAGGGGTATTTTCGGATTTTGGTTGGATTATAAAGCAGAATGTATTTTGAGTAAATTTGGAAAATTTCAAGTCTGTGGCAATTGTTTTTATATTTTTTTCAAACCGTAGAAAAGTGAGTAACTTTTAATATAACATAAGTTGTGTTCTCGTGCGATTATTTCCGAATTTAGCAAAGGGGTATTTTCGGATTTTGGTTGGATTATAAAGCAGAATGTATTTTGAGTAAATTTGAAAAATTTCAAGTCTGTGGCAATTGTTTTTATATTTTTTTCAAACCGTAGAAAAGTGAGTAACTTTCAATTGACGTAAATTGTGTTGAGAAACTCTGAAAATTTTAAGTATACTATTTTACAGATGTAATTGTATAAATTTTAATAAGGATAAAGATTGATTTATTATTATTATTATTATTATTCCCAAAAAAGTCACACAACTCGCCGCGTAACAATTTAGAATTTGCGCACTTTCAACATTGTTTAAAAAAAATATAAAAACAATTGCGACAAACTTAAAACTTTACAAATATACTTAAGATTCAATGAAACCAAATTTACGAAAAGTCACGGTTAAACTCGCCGCCTTTAATTTAAAAATTAGAATTTACAAAATTAAAAACCAATTGTCAAATACTGTAAACTTTGCAAATTAATAATAATAATAATACATTTATTTCCTAAATTATACATACATCGTTGTACAAAATACGAAAAAGGTCAAGAGTACAATTTACTACAATCTAAATATAGAAGAACTCAATCGGTTTCAAAAAAATACGCTGTGTTTCTATTTCAAAATTTTTCTAAAAATGTAAATACAATTGCTGCAAACTGCTAACTCTGAAAATTTACTCAAAATCTATTCTGCATAAACTAGAAACATCATCATTTTAGATTTCAATAAAACCACATTTATTTTCAAAGATATTTGAAAATTGCGCATCTTTAAAATTGTAAAAACAATTGCTCCACCATATCGTCTGAAATCGCAGTGACTTCATTTCCGATGGATTCCTTTAATTCTTGGTTTGTCGGCAAAAAGTGACAAGATGTGAAGTCTGGGGAGCGCGGAGGCCGGGGGAGCCACCATTTCGGGAAATCATAAGCCTTATTTGATAATCCGAAGAACTGAAAAGCTTTTGGTAAAATTTCCTACACCGGAAGTAGGTGTTTACCTTAACCGTTTTTTGTTTTTCTCCGATAATTTTTTAAATATGAAAAGTTCTATAAAAGAACTCAAACAAATCTTGAAGAAAGCAAAGAAATGAACATTTTTTGCTTGAAAATATTTTTCGTGAAATGTATGGTTTTTGAAAAATAATAGCAATTAATTTTATTGTGTAATTTTTGGTTTAAAATTATGAAACGATAATACTTACAGCAAATATATTTTAATAACAATTGTAGAGAATTCCAAAATGAACAACTTATATAGAATAAGTATTTTTCGAAATCTCTTTGATTTTTGAGTAAATTGACTATTAGAATTTAAAGTATAATTTGTCATTTTCATCTTTCATAATTTTGACGTTTTAAACGTCAGTCTCATCTGATTTTACTAAACGCTCTATGCACATTTGAAATGTGATTTCAATTGAAAATAAACCATGAAAGTGTAAACATAAAGTACTATACCTTCAAATCGGAAAAAGTAACACTATTTTTTTATTTTTTTTGCCTTTATTTTAGAGTTTCAGATCGTATCTTAATTTGAGCTTGTGTTATTTTTGGGGCAAATTATTTTTAGACCAGAATTTTTGTGCTCGTATTTTATATTTTTTGCCTGTTTCTTCGATTTTTTTCCGTTAAATTCTTGATTTTTTTTCATAAATATTCTTTATATTGATCCCAATTTTAAAATGATCTGTTAAAATTTTCGACTTTTTTGGTCAGTATTTTGATTTTTCAGCTCGTGCTTTCGATTTTTGGTCTAAATTTTTGATTTTTTGCCACAATTGTTGAATTTTTATTTGTATTTTGGATTTTTTTGTCTAAATTTTTGAATTTATGTCCTAAGATTTCTTTATTTGGCCAAAATTTTCGATTTGTTAATTAAGATTTTCGATTTTTTAACCTTTTGGTCTGCCTTTTTTTTATTTTTAGGCCCATGTTTTCAATCTTTTCAATTTTTTGGTCCAAATTTTTGATCTTCTGTCCTAAGTTTTCTTTATTTGGCTGAAATTTTCTATTTGTTTATTAAGATTTTTTTAATCTGTATTTTTAATTTTTAGCGCCAAATTTTCGGTATTTGGTCAAAATTTTGTCTTTTTCGTCATATATTTTTAATTTTTCAATTTTCAATTTTAGTTTGTGTTCGGAAACTTACTTTGAGCTACAGGGTTATTTTGAGGGTGAAAATGGCAAACAATTTTTATCTGCATTTTTAGATCTCTGGCCTGTAATTTCTTTTTTTTTTTCTAAGTTTTGATTTTTGGCTTAAATACTCTTTATTTTGGCCTGCTTTTTTTAATTTTTTTTGTCCCAAATTTTCTGTATTTGGTCTAATTTTTTGTTTTCTTGGCCCATATTTGAGATTTTTTTATTTTCAATTTAAGTTTCTGTTCAGAATCTCACTCTGAGCTACAGAGTTATTTTGAAAGTGAAAACGGCAAACTATTTTTCCTTTACTTGAATTTTTTTATCTGCATTTTTGGATCTCTGGCCTGTAACTTCGTTTTTTTCTATTGCAAATTTTTGATTTTTGATAAAATAGAAACAACCTTACTTATTGCAGAAAGTATTAAATAAATTCAAAAAACGAAATATAGCCTGAATATATAAATATTCAACCTGTTCGTAACTCTGCAACTATAAACAAATAACTTATTGTTTATAGTCTTAGTAAGACTTAATTTTGCTTGCAGAGTTACGAACAGGTTGAATATTTATATATCAGGCTATATTTCGTTTTTTGAATTTATTTTGATTTTTGACCTAAATATTCTTTATTTTGGCCTAAATAATCTTTATTTTGGCGTGAAAATTAAGGTTGCGTGTTAAAAGTTTCGATTTTTTTTTGGTCCGTATTTTTGATATTTAGGTCCTAATTGTTGGTTTAAGTTTTAGCTTTTTTGTATTATATTTTAAATTTTCTAATCTGAATTATTAATTTTTATGCGCGATTTTTTGCCGGTATTTTCGGGTTTTTTGGTCGGTTTTTGATTTTTTGCCCTTTACTTTTTAACCTGAATTATTGTTTTTTATTTTATTTTTTTACATTATTTTCGAGTTTCTGGTCGGAAACTTATTTTGAGCCAAAGAATTATTTTAGGGGCTAGCTAAATATTTTTTCTTTTACTTGATTTTACAATATTTTGGTCTGCATTTTTTTGGTCCATATTTTAGATCTTTACCTTTACCTGTTTTCGCTTCAATTTGTTCCAAATTTTTATTTTTTTGCCTGAATAATCTTTATTTTTTTGAGTGGAAGATCATTCTGTGAAGTGAACTCCGCCCGTGCTCCTTTCGTTTGAAATTTTGAGTATGTTTTTTGATCTTTAGTCATATTGTGAATTTTATTTTGTAAGAAAGGAGAACAAAGATATAGTAAATAAATAAATAAATAAATAAACATTTTCGATGTGTTTGTTGAAATTTTCGATGTTTTAGTTTGCGTTTTTTTTTATGTTTAGGCCATAGTTTTCGATATTTGGATTTTTTGGGCCTATGTTTTAGTTTTATTGTTTAATTATTGATTTCTATTAGCGAATTTTTGAATATTTTAGATTTTTAACCTAAAGCAGCGATTTTTTAATGTTTTGGCAGTATTTTCAAGGTTTTGGTCTAATCGTCAAATCGGAGAAAGTAACATGATGGCCACATCACCATTGTTTTCCTTTTTCCTTGTAATGCTAGATGACTTTAAATTACGCGATGATTCGTATTATGTGTTGTTTTGGATCCATTTCAAATTTGAATTTGCTTTAGCCACACTGTGGTTTCTTCAGACTCTCAGGATAATTAGAAGCCACGGTGTGGTGAAGCAACTGTAGCTACAACGAAATAAAATTTGTAAATCGTAATTTGTGTGTGAATTCTAGAAAGCAATTGAGGTCTGGATTATGATTTCGTGAAATCGTGTTACACAACCCATGGACTCATCGAACCGATCGATCGGTCGTTCCATGGCGAACGACCCGGAGGGCCTCATCTCCCGACGAAGGCTTCTGCTAATAAAATGACCGCGACCGGATCGACGGCGACGACGAGAGTCGTCCATTATCGATTTTTTTTCATGGGGCCCCGTTCTTAACAGCGTTTAATTGCGCGTTGAAAATCGTGAAAAGGACTTCGGACGGCGGAGGAGATGGCCCCGATAAGAGATCGAGATCGTGGAGGGAAAACAGGTAGCCCCGCGCGTTGCGTTCTCGCATCGAAAATCGGCGGCGATGGCGGCGATAAGGGGGCGCGGAGGACGCGCACGGCCCGCGGGCACACGGGCGCATCGCATCGGCCCGTCTGGGCAGCAGCGCGCACATGCTTATTATTATTAACCGCGCAGACGGACTCCGCCGCGGGACACGATCCGCCGACCGCCGGATAAAGTAATCGGCCGCGCCGGCCTATTGATTGATTTGCTGCCGTTGCCTCTTGCCTCTTGCCTCTTGCCGAAGCCAAAGTCGAAGCCAGCGCAGCAGCGGTACCCCTTTACTATCGGCCGCGATCATAAACCGTCATTACCTGAAACCGTCCGTACTAGTATGTAGCTCGTCTTTAACAACCGAATTTAATGATACGTTCAAGTTTAACTCGACTCTTCCATGTACACGCCACGTGAATGGGAATTGTCAGTACCCATTCATTCCGACAACATTACTTTTTATTATCTTATTTAAACCGAGCAAACACTCGACATACCATCTTCGGATTTAGGCACTCAATAAACAACGGTGTTTACTTCACTTTCAGCAAATTACACGTTTCTTAAGAAATGAGATAATCTCTTGCCAATTTCTGTAAGTCACGATAATATTGAGTACTTAGTTGTTGGAAAATAATACTAGGTTTGTAATTTGGTGCAAATACTTTGTCGAGTACAGAGGTCGCCAAAGTGGTCTATATAGACCCCCAGGGGTCTATTTAACGAAAGTAGGGATCGATCTAAGCCAGGGGGTCGAAGGAAAAACAAGTGTAAAAAATTGAAAAAAATGTAAGGAGATATAAACCTCAATCTTCATATTTTCCGCTAGTGAACATGAAACCTGTTTTAGTGGAAAGGTTTTATTTAGAGGAAATGTATGAACATATATTTGGATTCCGCGTTTGGAAAAAAATTATTAAACTATTTTTAGTCATTGTCATTTATGACTTTATGTATAATTTTTTTTAAACGAATATCATTGTTACAGGAAATACAAGCCATAAATATCAATATTTTTTTTACAGTCCCAAAGTAGTCAATACACAATTTTTTTACACCAGTGGATAGGCTATCAAGATTTGTTCAGTAGTTATAGCCAAAAGACAAAAATATGGCTGATTTTCGAGGGGCGAGTTCACAAAAAAATACTTTTGTGGGGGTCGATGATCAAAAAAGTTTGGCGACCCCTGGTCTAGTGTGACAGGGTTACGGCCGAGGCCGAATCCTGTGCGTGATTTTAATCACGATCACTACAATTAGTGCCGATCACTTTGCGCGTTCCACTGTTATATTGCGCACGCACCATGCATACTAGAGATGGGCAAAACTGCTACTTTCGAATCACGTTGCTACCTGTGATTGCTACTTTCTAATATCATTGATTTTACACTGTGACTGTGATCACGGTTAGTAAACGTCGTAACACCATCTGGAATGGTTTCGCAAAAATGTTCTTGATTTTATTCTGCTAATATTTGTCCACCTGGACACGTAAATAGTGTTCCTTTTGATATTATACCTGTGACTGAAGGTGATTTTTTGGCTATATTACCTGCTATACCAAATAAACATATGACTGTTCTTGATTCAGTTCAAAACTCGAGAAGCATCTGAAGATTTTTTGGAGATATATTTTGTCCGAGTTTATCTATGTTTTTATCTAATATTAAGCGTATTGTTATGTTGTAGTTTTTAAGTAGTATTAGCTCCATATGTATCTAAATTTTATTATTTCCTTGTAACCGGATATTTTTCTGATGGGTAATGTACAAATAAATAAAAACATAAATGAATATTTGGTCAGTCAATTTGAAAAGTTGGAAAGTTTTAGGTATGTGGCAAATGCTTTCCTATTTTACCCTTTATTTTAAACTGTTTAATGTGAATTAGTGTTTTTTTAATATGTTTTTTGACTATTATTTTCGAATTTTATCCCCTTTTTTGGTCTATTTTTTTTTATTTTTTGTCCTATATTTTAGATTTTTTAATAATAATTCAGGTATTGATTTTTAAGCGTGGATTTTTAAATTTTTGCAGGTATTTTTGATCTTTTTCGTTTTTTTAATTTTTTGCCCTTTAACTTGAATCAGTGTTTTTTATATGAGTATTTTTATATATTTTGGCCATTTTTTTTTTTTTTAAGGAAGAATGATTGACGGAAATTTGGGTTTGGGGAATTATGGATGATATGGGACATTGGCTTAGACAGCGTAGGCCATTCAGCCACAACCGATTATTTATAATATAATGTTCACATTAAATGAAAATGGACATCCACAAACACCCATGCCCTCGCCGGGATTCGAACCCAGGACCCTCCGCATTAGTTCAGGCGCGCTAACGCACGCGGCTAGTGCTATATTTTGGCCATTATTTTCGCTTTTTTGGTCGAAAACTCATATTTTGAACTATTGAGTAATTTTTGGGGCTGAAAATGGCAGAGAGACAATACATTTATTGAAACACTTTTACAAATTACCTCAACGACCAGAGGTCTTTCAGCCAAGAAAATGGCAAATTTTACTTGAAATTTCAATTTTTTTCATTAGCATTTCCAATTTTTAAACCAGAATTTTTTTATTTTTAAACTTATGTTTTAGATCTTTTGCCTGCAGTTTCGGTTTTTTGTTCATTTTTTTAATTTTTTTTGCCCAAATATTCTTCATTTTTGAAAAAATAAAAAAAACGCATCTTTTGAAAGATGATTTGCTGTGTTCTCGAAGGATTATTTTTTAAATAATTACCCAATAGAGATATGAATTTTTGAACATTTTCGTTTAAATTTTTTGAGCACGCGAATAAGAACATCGCAGAAAAAATATAAAACGTGCAGACAAAATTCCATAAAAAATCATTCTCAATGGCCGAAGTATCGCTTATTCAATATCAATTTGGTTTTTGTAAATTCAACAATTTTTAATAGAGATATGAATTTTTGAAAATTTTTGCTATAATTTTTTAAGCACCTGAACAAAAACATTGCAGAAAAAATATAAAACATGCAAGTAAAATTCCATAAAAATTATCCCCAATGGCCAAAGTCTCGCTAATTCAAAATCAATTTGTTTTTTGTAAATGCAACAATTTTCAATAGAGATATAGATTTTTGAAAATTTTTGCATTAATTTTTTGAGCACTTGAACAAAAATGTCACAGAAAAAAATATAAAACGTGCAGACAAAATTTCATAAAAAATATCGTCAATGGCCGAATTATCGCGAATTCAAAATAAATTTGGTTTTTGCAAATTCAAAATTTTTCAATAGAGAAATGGATTTTTGAAAATTTTTGCTTTAATTTTTTGAGCACTTGAACAAAAATGTCGCAGGAAAAAATATAAAACGTGCAGACAAAATTTCATAAAAAATATCGTCAATGGCCGAATTATCGCGAATTCAAAATAAATTTGGTTTTTGCAAATTCAAAATTTTTCAATAGAGAAATGGATTTTTGAAAATTTTTGCTTTAATTTTTTGAGCACTTGAACAAAAATGTCGCAGGAAAAAATATAAAACGTGCAGACAAAATTTCATAAAAAATATCGTCAATGGCCGAATTATCGCGAATTCAAAATAAATTTGGTTTTTGCAAATTCAAAATTTTTCAATAGAGAAATGGATTTTTGAAAATTTTTGCATTAATTTTTTGAGCACTTGAACAAAAATGTCACAGAAAAAAATATAAAACGTGCAGACAAAATTTCATAAAAAATATCGTCAATGGCCGAATTATCGCTAATTCAAAATAAATTTGGTTTTTGCAAATTCAAAATTTTTCAATAGAGAAATGGATTTTTGAAAATTTTTGCTTTAATTTTTTAAGCACTTGAACAAAAATGTCACAGAAAAAAATATAAAACGTGCAGACAAAATTTCATAAAAAATATCGTCAATGGCCGAATTATCGCGAATTCAAAATAAATTTGGTTTTTGCAAATTCAAAATTTTTCAATAGAGAAATGGATTTTTGAAAATTTTTGCATTAATTTTTTGAGCACTTGAACAAAAATGTCGCAGGAAAAAATATAAAACGTGCAGACAAAATTTCATAAAAAATATCGTCAATGGCCGAATTATCGCGAATTCAAAATAAATTTGGTTTTTGCAAATTCAAAATTTTTCAATAGAGAAATGGATTTTTGAAAATTTTTGCATTAATTTTTTGAGCACTTGAACAAAAATGTCGCAGGAAAAAATATAAAACGTGCAGACAAAATTTCATAAAAAATATCGTCAATGGCCGAATTATCGCGAATTCAAAATAAATTTGGTTTTTGCAAATTCAAAATTTTTCAATAGAGAAATGGATTTTTGAAAATTTTTGCATTAATTTTTTGAGCACTTGAACAAAAATGTCACAGAAAAAAATATAAAACGTGCAGACAAAATTTCATAAAAAATATCGTCAATGGCCGAATTATCGCGAATTCAAAATAAATTTGGTTTTTGCAAATTCAAAATTTTTCAATAGAGAAATGGATTTTTGAAAATTTTTGCTTTAATTTTTTAAGCACCTGAACAAAAACATAGCAGAAAAAAATATAAAACATGCAGACAATATTCTATAAAAAATCATCCCAATGGCCAAAGTCCCGCTAATTCAAAATCAATTTGGTTTTTGTAAATGCAACAATTTTCAATAGAGATATGGATTTTTGAAAATTTTCGTTTTAATTTTATGAGCATCTGAACAAAAACATAGCAGAAAAAAATATAAAACATGCAGGAAAAAATCTATAAAAAATCATCCCCAATTGCCGAAGTATCGCTTATTCAAAATCAATTTAGTTTTTGCAAATTCAAAATTTTTCAATAGAGATATAGATTTTTGAAAATGCTTTAATTTTTTGAGCACTTGAACAAAAATGTCGCAGAAAAAAATATAAAACGTGCAGACAAAACTCCATAAAAAATCATCCTCAATGGCCGAAGTATCGCTTATTCAAAATCAATTTGGTTTTTGTAAAATCATCAATTTTCAATAAAGATTTGGATTTTTGAAAATTTTTGCTTTAATTTTTTGAGCAGTTGAACAAAAATGTCGCAGAAAAAAATATAAAACGTGCAGACAAAATTCTATAAAAAATCATCCTCAATGGCCGAAGTATCGCTTATTCAAAATCAATTTAGTTTTTGCAAATTCAAAATTTTTTAATAAAGATAAATTTTTGAAAATTTTTGCTTTAATTTTTTGAGCACTTGAACAAAAATGTCGCAGGAAAAAATATAAAACGTGCAGACAAAATTCCATAAAAAATCATCCTCAATAGCCGAAGTATCGCTTATTTATAATCAATTTGGTTTTTGTAAATTCGACAATTTTCAATAGAGATATGGATTTTTGAAATTTTTTGTTTTAATTTTTTGAACACCTGAACAAGAACATAGCAGAAAAAATATAAAACATGCAGACAAAATTCTATAAAAAATCATCCTCAATGGCCGAAGTATCGCTTATTCAAAATAAATTTGGTTTTTGTAAATTCAACAATTTTCAATGGAGATATGGATTTTTGAAAATTTTCCTTTTAATTTTTTGAGCACTTGAACAAACATGTCGCAGAAAAAAATATAAAACATGCAGACAAAATTCCATAAAAAATCATCCTCAATGGCCAAAGTATCGCTTATTCAAAATAAATTTGGTTTTTGTAAATTCAACAATTTTCAATAGAGATATGGATTTTTGAAAATTTTTGCTTTAATTTTTTAAGCACTTGAACAAAAATGTGGCAGAAAAAAATATAAATCGTGCAGACAAAATTCCATAAAAAATCATCCTCAATGGCCGAAGTATCGCTAATTCAAACTCAATTTGGTTTTTGTAAATGCAACAGTTTTCAATAGAGATATAGATTTTTGAAAAATTTTGCTTTAATTTTTTGAGCACTTGAACAAAAATGTCGCAGAAAAAAATATAAAACGTGCAGACAAAATTCCATAAAAAATCATCCTCAATGGCCAAAGTATCGCTTGAAAATCAATTTGATTTTTGTAAATTCAACAATTTTCAATAGAGAAGTGGATTTTTGAAAAATTTTGTTTTAATTTTTGTAACACCTGAACAAGGAGGAGCATTTGGAAGATTTTCGCAGTTTTGTAAATTGTCTTTATTTATTTTTTTTAATTCATGAAGTTAGCAATTTCAAAATTAGTTTCGTGTTATTATTTAAAAAAAAATGTATGTTCAGATATTCGCACTGAATCTTAAATTAAAATGAATTTTGAGTAATTTTGGGTTTACTATTTGTAGCAATTGTTTTTATATATTTTTTTTCCAGTTCATGAAAAACGTAAATTGAACAAGAGCGTAAGAGTAAATGGGAGTATACAGTATTGAATATAAAGTAATATTTAGAAATGCCATTCTCTATTGTCTTCTTACAATTACGTTTTAAGTAACAGTCGCAGTTCAAGTAGCAATCACTGGTTAGGTAACAGTTGTGATTGAGCAGCAATCACAATTTAAGTCGCAGTTTAAATAGCAGTGATTTTAAGTGGCTGTGATTTTAAGGAGCAGCGATTTTAAATAGCTGTGATTTTAAGTAACTGTTATTTTAAGTAGCTGTGATTTTAAATAGCTGTGTTTTTAAGTAACAGTGATTTTAAATAGCTGTGATTTTAAATAGCTGTGATTTTAAATTGCTGTGATTTTAAAACACTTTTTTACTTTGTTTGTATAACACTAATTTGTTTATTTTGTTTGACTGCAGTTTCGGCAACTCAGCTTGCCATTATCAAAACAAAAATAGTTTTGATAATGGCAAGCTGAGTTGCCGAAACTGCAGTCAAACAAAATAAACAAATTAGTGTTATACAAACAAAGTAAAAAAGTGTTTTATTCTATATAAAAAGCATGTATAACGAAGTAGAAGCTTCCTACATAACAAATATTAGCTGTGATTTTAAATAGCTGTGATTTTAAATAGCTATGCTTTTAAATAAGTGTTATTTTAAGTAGCTGTGATTTTAAATAGCTGTGTTTTTTTAAGTAACAGTGATTTTAAATAGCTGTGATTTTAAATAGCTGTGATTTTAAGTAGCTGTGATTTTAAGTAGCAGTGATTTTAAATAGCTGTGATTTTAAATAGCTGTGATTTTAAGTAGCAGTGATTTTAAGTAGCAGTGATTTTAAATAGCTGTGAGGGCGGCCCCTTGGTGTAGCGGGTGCAGGCGAGCGCTTGTGCCGCTTGCACCGCGTGCCGTGTGGGTTCGAATCCCAGCCCGGGCGAAAATTTTTTGGGGGATCGAGAAGTATTCGCTCGAGTCCATGGTTGTTGTATACGTCTGACATTATTCATTTGTTCATTTACTCAATCATTTATTCATCCAAAAATGTATATAAATAGTAGCCGCCTTGAGCTGACCATATGGGCTACGTTCCCGAGGCCGAAAAAAAAATTGTTGTGATTTTAAATAGCAGTGATTTAAAGTAGCAGTGATTTTAACTAGCAGTGTTTTTAAGTAACAGTGATATTAAGTAGCAGTGATTTTAAGTTGCAGTGATTTTAAGTAGCAATGATTTTAAGTATAGCCCATTCTCTGGAATCTGGCGGCTGTGGTCGTAAAAGAGGGTCGGAGCTCGGTAAGTAGGGGATGTAATATTTTTTATCTCAAACCAATCTTTGTTGAGAAATACTGGTGTAAAAGTGCGTATACCAATAGGAGCGAAGGTCAGTAATAAATGTATGGGATGCAATTAGACGAACCACCAATACCTTTTCTTCAGGGCGGACCGACCGTTTTACGACCTCGGCCGCCAGATTCCACCGAATTGGCTATAACAATGATTTTAAGTAGCAGTGAAATTTGCCTATTAGTAACAGTAACGACCTGCGACTTTTGCCAGTGAAAAATCACAGGTACGTGAAATATCGCCCATCCCTAATGCATACTATCTGATTTAAAGGCGCGTACATTTTGCTGCATTTTCCTGATAAAGTAAATTAATTTTTGCGGAAGCTCAATGTGGGATAAATAGGGAACCAATAAACGGACAAACTAATAAATCATATAACATCCGCCATTCATAAATAAATGCTCTAGATTCAACATTTCATTCGTTTGAAGGCATAAATAATAAATTGCTTTTAAAATTTGATGATACGCCACTTACACAAGCACACCATTTCATCTACGAACCCAAAAGCACGTCAATCAAATCCCCCGATTACAAAATAAAATAAAGCAAAACTAAACTATGCAGAAAACACATCGTGATTTACCAATTTCGGGATGATTACGGGCGAAAAAGTTGCATGCCGCACTTAATCGAAAAATCTAAACACGAAAACAAGAAGAAGAACAGACCTCCAAATTCCGGCATTGCACGGAATCACGAGATCTCGCCGCAGTTTCGTACATAATGGTTTTGATCTGTAGAGGTGGAGAAGACAAAAAGCGAACAGTGAGATAGAGGAGGATTAAAGATTAAACGGTCGGGTAAACGTCGTCGTCGGCGGCATCTTGGTAGAAGACCATCACACATGTCTGAAACGGTTATCGCCGCGATGCATCGAGATATCTGCGTGTGGATCTTGGGCCGGCATAAAGAGATGCGCCGAGGTATGGCGCGGTTTGGGTCAACAAATGAAGAGATACGGACAATTGAGGGTAAACAGGCGGATGGTCTGGGAATTATAAAAAATAACACACACAGAGCGAGTCCAGAGAAATAAATGCAAGAAATAGAGCGGTAATAATAAAATCATAATAAAATATAAAGTTTGACTAAATAGAAATATCAAGGCAGAAAGACTGTAAGTCGCTAGCCAAATTAACTTCCACTTCCATATAATGTATTGTGCTATAAAATTAATGTACGGTAATTTTTGCCAAATAAATGTATGTATGTAGAAATATTATTTAAAAAATAATCATTTATTTAAAGTAAATTTTATTCAAAACACAATGTTGTAAAAAAATCTTCAAAACGTTCGATTTGCAAAACATAGTTGGTGATTAATACTAATTATGCGTGCTTTATAGAAACCCCTAACTCTCAATAAACGAATCGAATTACAACACTAATAATTGAATATGAATCAATTCATATTCAATTAATCCATTAAATTATTATTAATAATTAATTACCCACATTATTATTTAACAGCTTCCAATTGAAACTCGTTCTGCCACATCTGCGTACGGTCGCATGTAATTACCTAATTTGAATGCGATTAGAGAAGGGGGTGCCCCGGGGCTCTACGATCGGCGCCGGAGGGTCGACGCACAATAGCGGCCGTTTGTTGTCACCTCAAGTGTTGTGATAGCTGCGCACTAATTCGCACTGTTAACTGTCGCAATTGTGACGGTGTGAGTGTAATTAGGCGTGATTATACAAACGCGTATGTTTGGAAGGGTGGTGAGTTGTTTTCGTAAGGTGGATGAGTGGGCATCGGCCGTGTGTGTATACACGCTTAGATCGTCCTTGAAATGAAATTATAAATATTATTCTGGTTTTGTAATTTGCGCGTGGAAGATTTATTTCGTGTTTTGATGGTCGGTAAGTTGGAGCTTGTACTTATGTACTTTCAAAAATCAAAATTACTATTTTAAAATCTTGGAAATACAAAACGTGCGATTTTTGCATTTTGTATTAATTTTACGAAAACATTTTGTAATCAGTTTTAAAACTACACCAAAGTCGCCATATTTTAATGCTTGAGTCATGAAAATCGAACAATGAATTTGGCAGTTATGCAATTTCAAAAATCAAAATTACGATTCTCAAATCTTAGAAATTAAAAAAGCGCGATTTTTGCATTTTGTATTAATGTTACGAGAACATTTTGTAATCAGTTTCAAAATTACACTAAAGTCGCCATATTTTGACGTTTGAATCATGAATGTCAAACAACGCATTTGACATTTATGCACTTTCAAAAATCAAAATTACTATTTTAAAATCTTAAAAATTCAAAACGTGCGATTTTTGCATTTTGTATTAATTTCACGAAAACATTTTGTAATAAGTTTGAAAATTAAAATAAAATTGCCATATTTTGACGTTTGAATCATGAAAATCAAACAACGTATTTGGTTATACAATTTTACAAATCAAATTTTTTTTTTTAATATTAGAAATTCAAAGTGCGATTTTTGCATTTACATTAATTTTTCTAAAACATTTTATAATTACTTTTAAAATTACACTAAAATCGCCGTATTTTAACGTTTGAATCGTGAACATTGAACAACGTATTCGGCAGTTATGCAATTTCAAAAACCAAAATTATGATTTTAAAGTCGTTTAAATTTGAAAAAGTGCGATTTTCACATTTTGTATTAATTTTACGACAATATTTTGTAATCAATTTTAAAATTACACTAAAGTCGCTATATATTGACGTTTGAATCATGAAAATCGAACAACGCATTAAATATTAAAATTACGATTTTGAAATCTTATAAATTAAAAAAAGTGCGATTTTTGCATTTTGTATTAATTTTACGAAAATATTTTGTAATCAGTTTTAAAATTATACTAACGTCACCAAATTTTGATGGTTGTGTAATTTCAAAAATTACAATTACCATTTTTAAATCTTAGAAATTAAAAAGTGCGAATTTTGCATTTTGTATTAATTTCACAAAAAAAAAGTTTGTAATCAGTTTTAAAATCACTCTAAAGTCGCCATAATTTGACGTTTGAATCGTGAGGATCGAACAATCATTTGGCAGTTATGCAATTTCAAACATTAAAATTACGATTTTAAAATTTTAGAAATTCAAAAAGTGCGATTTTTGCATTTTGTATTAATTTTACGAAAAAATTTTGTAATAAGTTTTAAAATTAAAATAATATTGCCATTTGGTAGTTGTACAATTTTACAAATCATTTTTTTTTAAATATTAGAAATTCAAAGTGCGATTTTTGAATTTTACATTAATTTTACTAAAACATTTTATAATTAGTTTTAAAATTACACTAAAATCGCCGTATTTTAACGTTTGAATCGTGAACATTGAACAACGTATTCGGCAGTTATGCAATTTCAAAAACCAAAATTATGATTTTAAAGTCGTTTAAATTTGAAAAAGTGCGATTTTCACATTTTGTATTAATTTTACGACAATATTTTGTAATCAATTTTAAAATTACACTAAAGCCGCTATATATTGACGTTTGAATCATGAAAATCGAACAACGCATTAAATATTAAAATTACGATTTTGAAATCTTAGAAATTAAAAAAGTGCGATTTTTGCATTTTGTGTTAATTTTACAAAAATATTTTGTAATCAGTTTTAAAATTATACTAACGTCACCAAATTTTGATGGTTATGTAATTTCAAAAATTACAATTACCATTTTTAAATCTTGGAAATTAAAAAGTGCGAATTTTGCATTTTGTATTAATTTCACGAAAAAAAAGTTTGTAATCAGTTTTAAAATCATTCGAAAGTTGCCATAATTTGACGTTTGAATCGTGAGGATCGAACAATCATTTGGCAGTTATGCAATTTCACAAATTTAAATTACGATTTTAAAATTTTAGAAATTCAAAAAGTGCGATTTTTGCGTTTTGTATTAATTTTACGAAACAGTTTTGTAGTCAGTTCAGAAGTACACTAAAGTCGCCATATGTTGACGTTTGAATCAAGAAAGTCGAACAACGCATTTGGCTGTTATTGAAAATTAAAGTCGTAATCGTAAGGGCAAGCGCGCCCTTTTTTCCGGAAGCGTCCGAAATGCGATTTTTTAGAAAAATGGCTGAGGGGTTGCAACCGCAGATCGCACCCCAATTTCCTTTAGTAATCTTTGTGTCCCAATGCATTGAGGGTTTTTTGAGCCTAGTCCCGGTTTTCCAGCTCAAAAATCCAGGGAGGAGATAGTTTTGGCGCGAACCTCCGCATCGATTTTCAAAAAATCACCCTGTAATAATTGGGTAACTTAGAAAATCGTGGATTTCACGGGCCCCTAGAGGACGTGTGCAGCTTTCGGTAAAAAAATAAAAATTGCAAAAAAAAATTTTTTTAGGGGTTGGCAACCCTTTTTTGAAGGGGTGGTTGAAGGGGGTTGAAATTTTAATAGTCTTGTTCTTGAATTATTTGTGATTTTTCATCAAAATTTCAACCCTCTACCTATTACAGTTTTTGAGATCTCGCACTTTGGGGCTCTTGCGTTTAGTAATATGTAGTAATTAAATTTCCTATGGCCAGATTTTGTAGTTAACGCTCGGTATAAAATTGTCTTGGGGCGGGGGCTCAAGCCCGATAACCACCCCCCTAGATGCGCGCCTGTGCACAGCCACCTTTACTTTTCCTCGTTTCAAATTTGAATGTAATGGCACTTTATTTGTTCGAATCTTCAAGCACTATTTTATAAATTTTATTTCAATAAATTTAAGGCATTGGTGCTCTAAACAGGCGCGTCCACCATATTTTTCAATCTAATGCAATGCTTATGCATGCAACAGAGCTCAATAGGCAATGGAATAAAATTATGCAAAGTAATTTAATTTGAGCCTAACGTACGGAATGCAATGAAAACAATAACGCTTTCGTTAATGGAAACCCATCATAAACAGCTACATGTAAATCTGATAAAGAATATAATTTGGAAAAACGCAAATAGAAATGTTAAACACGACTCGTTTAGTCCCGCGATTAGTTTCTTCGGGGTGATTAAGATTTGCATATTCGCGGTGTGTGTCGGCGAGAGTTTTTCGCGGCCGTTATTAATTTTTTATTCGAAGCGCTCGAAAGTGCCAAGAGGGTACCGACGAGGTGATCCGGCGTGGGCGCTTTCAATTACAGCAGAGCGATCTGTACACAATGTGATGGGGGCGGGTCAACAGGTGAAATGCTCGCAGTTCCCTATAATTACTTACGTGTGTGTTCGCCTTGTCTATCCTTTTATATTTATACGTATCAATTTAACAATGAACCGAGGATAAAGGGGCGAGGGCGTCGGGGAGAAGATGTCTCTTGGCCAACTAGTTCTATTGTGGCGAAGCGCGAATATTCCGATCGTATCGTCACATATGACACGAAATTTTGTCATGTAGGTTAACTGAAATTTCATCATTTTTATTGACGTAATCTTGTGGATGAAGCACGTTCTTAACCTTTTCATTTATTTCGTTTGTAACCCTTTGAGTCAAAAGGAAAAGCAACGTTAAATTTAAAAAACCTAAAACCTCCTTAATAAAAAAATCTTCCATTCATGAAGATCTACTTCTTAGACCCATAGAGCGGGAAGAAAGTGCAGTCCATTAATTATATCGACCACCCGGCGGCGTTTTAATCCTATTTCAAAAATGGTTCCGTGCAAGTGCAACGACTGATATATGAAACATTACACGAATTAAAATCATCCCCGACGGGCATCGAATAAATTACCTCTGGATACTACCGATTCTTACTTGGCCCATTAATGCCCGTCTTTAATTACACTTAAATAATCAATTTCCTCATTGTAATGGGGTTTTATTCAATTTTAATTAAAGCCGGCCCTGGCGTTTTTAATAAATAACCATCCGTGTAAATATTTAGTTACGCGATCAAAATGTGGGGAAATTAATTAAGTAACTATTGCAGAGTAAAACATGCTTTTAATAACGCCTAAGGTACTAATGTAAACTTGAAATTATTAAAAGTAAGTTTGTGCAAAATATTTATTTTTGGTATCCTAGGTGGTTCTAGCAAGATTGGACTGCCCAAAAACAATCGCACGCCTAAGGTACTAATGTGAACCTGAAATTATTCATAGTAAGTTTGTGCAAAAAATTATAATTTTGGGATCCTAGGTGATTCTAGCAAGATTGGACTGCCCAAAAACAATCGTACGCCTACGGTACTAATGTGTATCTGAAATTATTTATAGTAAATTTGTGCAAAAAAATTATAATTTTGGGATCCTAGGTGGTTCTAGTAAGATTCGACTGCCCAAAAACAATCGTTCGCCTAAGGTACTAATGTGTATTTGAAATTATTTATAGTAAATTTGTGCAAAAAAATTATTATTTTGGGATCCTAGGTGATTCTAGCAAGATTGAACTGCCCAAAAACAATCATACGCCTAAGGTACTAATGTGAACCTAAAATTATTCATAGTAAGTTTGTGCAAAAAATTATAATTTTGGGATCCTAGGTGGTTCTAGCAAGATTAGACTGCCCAAAAACAATCGTACACCTAAGGTACTAATGTGAATCTAAAATTATTTGTAGTAAGTTTGTGCATAAATTATAATTTTGGTATCCTAGGTGGTTCTAGCAAGATTGGACTGCCCAAAAACAATCGTACGCCTAAGGTACTAATGTGAATCTGAAATTATTTACAGTAAGTTTGTGCAAAAAAATATAATTTTGGTATCCTAGGTGGTTCTAGCAAGATTGGACTGCCCAAAAACAATCGCACGCCTAAGGTACTAATGTGAACCTAAAATTATTCATAGACAGTTTGTGCAAAAAATTATAATTTTGAGATTCTAGGTGTTTCTAGCAAGATTAGACTACCCAAAAACAATCGCACGCCCAAGGTACTAATGTGAATCTAAAATGATTCATAGACAGTTTGTGCAAAAAATTATAATTTTGGGATCCTAGATGGTTCTAGCAAGGTTGGACTGCCCAAAAACAATCGCACGCCCAAGGTACTAATGTGAATCTAAAATTATTTATGGTAAATTTGTGCAAAAAATATAATTTTGGGATACTTGATGGTTCTAGCAAGGTTGGACTGCCCAAAAACAATCGCACGCCCAAGGTACTAATGTGGATCTAAAATGATTCATAGACAGTTTGTGCAAAAAATTATAATTTTGGAATCCTAGATGGTTCTAGCAAGGTTGGACTGCCCAAAAACAATCGCACGCCTAAGGTACTAATGTGAACCTAAAATTATTCATAGACAGTTTGTGCAAAAAATTATAATTTTGAGATTCTAGGTGTTTCTAGCAAGATTAGACTACCCAAAAACAATCGCACGCCCAAGGTACT
The DNA here is from genome assembly GCA_910593695.2 of Ocypus olens. Classification (NCBI taxonomy): domain Eukaryota; kingdom Metazoa; phylum Arthropoda; class Insecta; order Coleoptera; family Staphylinidae; genus Ocypus; species Ocypus olens. The sequence goes on from OU343056.1 coordinate 54,126,136, forward strand.
AATGTGAATCTAAAATGATTCATAGACAGTTTGTGCAAAAAATTATAATTTTGGGATCCTAGATGGTTCTAGCAAGGTTGGACTGCCCAAAAACAATCGCACGCCCAAGGTACTAATGTGAATCTAAAATTATTTATGGTAAATTTGTGCAAAAAATATAATTTTGGGATACTTGATGGTTCTAGCAAGGTTGGACTGCCCAAAAACAATCGCACGCCCAAGGTACTAATGTGGATCTCAAATTATTTATAGTAAGTTTGTGCAAAAAATTATAATTTTTGGGATCCTTTGTGGTTCTAGCTAGGTTGGACTGCCCAAAAACAATCGCACGCCCAAGGTACTAATGTGGATCTCAAATTATTTATAGTAAGTTTGTGCAAAAAATTATAATTTTGGGATCCTTTGTGGTTCTAGCAAGGTTGGACTGCCCAAAAACAATCGCACGCCCAAGGTACTAATGTGAATCTCAAATTATTTATAGTAAGTTTGTGCAAAAAATTATAATTTTGGTTTCCTAGATGGTTCTAGCAAGGTTGGACTGCCCAAAAACAATCGTACGCCTAAGGTACTAATGTGAACCTAAAATTATTCATAGACAGTTTGTGCAAAAAATTATAATTTTGAGATCCTAGGTGGTTCTAGCAAGATTAGACTACCCAAAAACAATCGCACGCCCAAGATACTAATGTGAATCTAAAATTATTTATTGTAAATTTGTGCAAAAAATATAATTTTGGGATCCTAGGTGGTTCTAGCAAGGTTATACTGCCCAAAAACAACCGCACACCTGAAGTACTAATGTGAACCTAAAATTATTCATAGTAAGTTTGTGCAAAAAATTATAATTTTGGGATCCTTTGTGGTTCTAGCAAGGTTGGACTGCCCAAAAACAATCGTACGCCTAAGGTACTAATGTGCATAAGTGTCTAGAATGTTTTAATAAAAATTCAAGTGAATCCTTTAAGGGATTATTTTGGAAATTAAGAAATTTTAGCCAAATGCATGTTTTCGCATTTTCAAGAACGTTCGAGTCGAAATTCAGGAAAAACTAGCAAACTCATTTTTTTTTTGATTACTCACTTGTTTTATTAGTATAAGTGTCTAGAATGTTTTATTAAAAATTCAAGTGAATCCCTTAAGGGATTATTAAGGAAATTAAGAAATTTTAGTCAAATGCAAGTTTTCGCATTTTCAAGAACGTTCGAGTCGAAATTCAGGAAAAACTAGCAAACTCATTTTTTTGATTACTCACTTGTTTTATTAGTATAAGTGTGTAGAATGTTTTATTAAAAATTCAAGCGAATCCTTCAAGGGATTATTATTTTATTGGAAATTAAGTAATTTTAGTCAAATGCAAGTTTTCGCATTTTCAAGAACGTTCGAGTCGAAATTCAGAAAAAACTAGCAAGCACATTTTTTTAATTACTCACTTGTTTTATTAGCATAAGTGTCTAGAATGTTTTATTAAAAATTCAAGTGAATCCTTTAAGGGATTATTTTGGAAATTAAGAAATTTTAGTCAAATGCAAGTTTTCGCATTTTCAAGAACATTCGAGTCGAAATTCAGGAAAAACTAGCAAACTCATTTTTTTGATTACTCACTTGTTTTATTAGTATAAGTGTCTAAAATGTTTCATTAAAAATTCAAGTGAATCCTTCAGAGCATTATTTTGGAAATTAAGAAATTTTAGTCAAATGCAAGTTTTTGCATTTTCAAGAACGTTCGAGTCGAAATTCAGGAAAAACTAGCAAGCTCATTTTTTTGATTACTCACTTGTTTTATTAGTATAAGTGTCTAGAATGTTTTATTAAAAATTCAAGTGAATCCTTCAAGGGATTATTTTGGAAATTAAGAAATTTTAGTCAAATGCAAGTTTTTGCATTTTCAAGAACGTTCGAGTCGAAATTCAGGAAAAACTAGCAAAAATATTTTTATGATTCCTCACTTGTTTTATTAGCATAAGTGTTTAGAATGTTTTATTAAAAATTCAAGTGAATCCTTTAAGGGATTATTTTGGAAATTAAGAAATTTTAGTCAAATGTCAGTTTTCGCATTTTCAAGAACGTTCGAGTCGAAATTCAGGAAAAACTAGCAAGCTCATTTTTTTGATTCCTCACTTGTTTTATTAGCATAAGTGTTTAGAATGTTTTATTAAAAATTCAAGTGAATCCTTTAAGGGATTATTTTGGAAATTAAGAAATTTTAGTCAAATGTCAGTTTTCGCATTTTCAAGAACGTTCGAGTCGAAATTCAGGAAAAACTAGCAAAAATATTTTTATGATTCCTCACTTGTTTTATTAGCATAAGTGTTTAGAATGTTTTATTAAAAATTCAAGTGAATCCTTTAAGGGATTATTTTGGAAATTAAGAAATTTTAGTCAAATGTCAGTTTTCGCATTTTCAAGAAAGTTCGAGTCGAAATTCATGAAAAACCAGCAAACACATTTTTTGATTACTCACTTGTTTTATTAGCATAAGTGTTTAGAATGTTTTATTAAAAATTCAAGTGAATCCTTCAAGGGATTATTTTGGAAATTAAGAAATTTTAGTCAAATGTCAGTTTTCGCATTTTCAAGAACGTTCGAGTCGAAATTCAGGAAAAACTAGCAAAAATATTTTTATGATTCCTCACTTGTTTTATTAGCATAAGTGTTTAGAATGTTTTATTAAAAATTCAAGTGAATCCTTCAAGGGATTATTTTGGAAATTACGAAATTTTAGTCAAATGCAAGTTTTCGCATTTTCAAGAACGTTCGAGTCAAAATTCAGGAAAATCTAGCAAACACATTCTGTTTTATTAGCATAAGTATCTAGAATGTTCTGTTAGACACTTTGTCCAATTTTTAAAAATGAACTACAATATTCGCTGTCGTTCCCGTTTATTTTTTAAATTCCATTAATTGATAATAAGTGAATGTTCCATTTGCCGCTAATGTAAATTAAATCTAAATTAGTCCTGTTTTTAAAATAAAGATAAAACCGTACAATTTGCAACCATTTTCATTTTTTTCTTAATCCAATTATTAACAAGTAACTATAACATTAGCTGTCATTCCAGTAAATATAATTATTTACACGATTCAATACAAAGTGATTGTTATAAACAAAGCTGGTCACGAAACACAAATCAACATGTTAAACAGAATAAACGATCAACAATTATCGTGAATAAATTATCGCGGATGCTGATTTTTCCTCGACTTGAAAGGAGCAATTAGCGAGAAGGTAATTATCCTCGCATAATTAGAGCTAATAAAGGTTGATTCATGCGCAGGTAATAATAATGGAAATCCAAGTAATTGCACTGTTAATTATCGATTTAAAGACCCGTGATAACTGAAGTAATATAGTAATAATAATAATAACTTTAAATAACATGTAAAGTAAATTTAAAGAAATAATAGAGTAGTTTCAGCTACATCGAATGGCAAATACAGTTGCGGGTTATCTGCGTATTGGTGGTATTGGTAATGATCTGTGTAGTTGTGCGGGCAACAAGTATATGACCCCAGGATTGAACCTTGAGGTACACCGGACAAAATATTAGCCGTTAACTTTTTGGCGTATATTTATTAATTAGGACCTTAAAAGTGTACACGCTGATAGTGCATTGTCAAATTTGACAGATGTCAGATTCAGAAACTGGGGTTACCACCAGACTACATTCCCGAAGTTCCTCAACGCGGGGTTTAAGCAAAACGATTCAAAATAAGGGTTTTTTTTAAATATTTTTCACCCCCTTCTGCACGGATGAGGGAGGTGGCGCTTTTGGACAATGTGGTGTCTATATATGAATATAAAAAATAATCGGTACCAAGAAATGACGTTAAGTGATTCTAGATAATGCAAACAACACTGCCGACGACCACATCGTAATCATTCCACAAAATCAGCGTCCGCTGGAAAAATATTCCCAAGATAATCAAGTTTTCGAAAGAGCCCGAGTAAGTAACTTATCGGATACTTGAGACACCGTAATTAAAATGCCGGGATAATAAATAACAATCATCCTTTATCAAAAGCTCGGGTACAATATTACGATGTCCGGCTACCGTAGATCGGGACGATGAGCATCCCAGTAATTATCCGACCATTATACGAGATGGACGGTAAATTATATTACAGGCCCACGCAAGTAACTCGTACGGCTGGAAGGCCAGAAGGGCGCTCGGGGGACAAGGGGGGAGGGATAGATTACTTGGAGCTCTTGTACAGAGAGGTACGACTCTTCTTCTCCTCTCGCCCGGTGCACAGAAGCACCCGGTGACGCCCCGACACGGGCCCCGAGGCCACCCTGATATATTTCGCATTCCTAAACGTTGCGCCGACAAAAACGAAAATCACAAATTGTAATACACTCAATCCGAAGAGCAATAATTACCGTGATGTTGAACTGGCAGGTGTATGTAATGTTGGAAATAAATAATGTCAAAATTAGGGGGGATGGGTTGTAAAGGAATGGAAGCAAAATGAAATCCATTTTCGTCATATTTTTGTTCTAAAAAGTATGGTGAATTATAATTCGAGTTATTATTTAGAGTTTTGATTAGTTTACCAGAATAATTTTAATTGAAATCATGTAAACTGTTCACCAGTAACGAAATTTGCGGAGTTGAACTGCCGCCGGATACTTTACCACTATATTTTAATTCTTATTTCTGAAGAAAGAAATAGTAAAGAGGTTAGCTACGCCATCTTGGGGTAACTCCATTGATTTTTTTTTTCTTTTCGGTTTCCACCTTTAATTAGATTATGTCCGAGATATCATTCTTCCTAGGTCTTCTTCACCAGTTTAAAAATAATAATTCCATAAATAAATCACTCATTGAAAACATGAAGACAAAGAATTAAACGAGTGAGGTTATGTTACTACAATGATGTAGTAAAAATTACTTGTGCGAACTTTGCTCTATTTACCGAAGCACACACACGCAGTCTCACCAATATGACCACTAAAATTTCTCTTAAAAAAAAACAATTAATTTGAAATCAGACTAATAGGCCTATTTTATAAAAATCGTTATAATCCGATTCGTTAGCTAACAATAATCATTCGGGACGTCAATTGCAATAATGTGAACGATTTGGATAAAAATCTTGTTTTATAACCAACATCGTTAGGCATTGACTTTGAATACTTATTCGTACACAATGACTTGAAAAAAACAAAAATAAACCTTTAATCGTTTTTCGGAATTTCCAGCCGATGATGTAAGAACGTTCCACGTTAAAATAAATTTTGCTCGTCTCGGTTCCTGTAAGTCTCACAAATAATTTTCATGAACAAAAAGTGTCGAGAAAGGTCACCTGGACTTGAAAGAAAAACAAAAATAAATTTTTAAAGACAAATTAAATTTAATCGTTTCTCAGCATTTCTAGCCGATGTAAGAACGATCCACGTTACAAGAAATTTTGATTGTCTCGGTTCCTGTAAGTCTCACAAATAATTTTCATGAACAAAAAGTGTCGAGAATGGTCACCTGGACTTGAAAAAAAAAACAAAAATAAATTTTTAAAGAGAAATTAAATTTAATCGTTTTTTCAGCATTTCTAGCCGATGTAAGAAAAATTCACGTAGAAGAAATTTAAATTTCAAATATAAACATTGCACTTATTTTTGCAGAGATTTTCGAAGATCAAATTATAATTGAACTTAATTAGTTTAATCAAGCGGTGATGTGCTAATAATGACTGAAAGTGAAAATCGAAGTATTTGTTAGAAAAAAACACAGCCCGGCAATTTCAAATTACCTGGAAGAGGTACAACGGGATGAAGCCCTTATTTTACTCTTTTATAAATCATTGCCTGTTTTAACTCCGGTAACGTTTAAGTTTCTAGGAAATCTTACATAATTTGGAGCTGCATGTTCCAATAGAATATCGATGATTTCATGATGGCTAATGATGACCTCATTTTTTCAAACACTGCAAGATTTTGAAATATCGGCCAAAAATCAAAAATCCTGATCTAAAAATAATTCTTTTTAGCCTAAAATAAGTTCCGACGAGAAAAAAAAATAAAAACCGCACAATAAAATCATTATTCAAGTTAAGAAAATCTAAAATATGGGACAAGAAATAAAAAATGGTGATGTGGCCATCATGTTACTTTCTCCGACTTTGTCGTAGCTATTTATATTTACGCTTTCATGGTTTATTTTCAATTTAAATCATATTTTAAATGTACACCGAGCATTTTGTAGACATGGATGAAACTGACGTTTAAAACGTCAAAATTTTGAAAGAGGGAAAAATTATACTTCAAATTCAAAAACTCAGTTTACTCAAAAACTAAAGAGATTTCGAAAAAACTTATTCTTTATTAGTTGTTCATTTTGGCATTCTCTACAATTATTATACATACATTTGCTGTAACTTTTATCGTTTCATAATTATAAACCAAAAATGAAAAAAAAAAATAAAAAAATAATATTTTTCTCGAATAATAATGATTTTATGAAAAATGTTTTCAAAGAAAATAAGCTCATTTCTTTGTTCTCTTCAATATTTGTTTAAATGTTTTTGTGATATTTTTCATATTTAAGAAAATATTGGCAAAAAACAAAAAACAGTTAAGGTAAACACCCACTTTTGGTGAACGAAATTTTACCAAAAGCTTTTCAGACTTATGTTCAAAGTTTCATATCAATTGCTTTATTAGTTTTTGAGAAACAGGGCGCGCGCACACACACACACGCACACACAGACACAATTTTTTTTCCAGAAATTGTTGAAATGCATCTAGGGACCCCAAACCGGATATTTCCGCAAAAAAAAAATTTGAAAAAAAATCACGATCACAATACTTTCTCGTACTTCGTAAGGGAAAAAGTAAAAATTAGGCTTTGATCTTAGACTCCAAATCGAACGCAGTGTACAAATCTGTGTGTCTTCGCCATCATTAGATTTAATAAATTTTGATCCAAATTAGTAGTATTTTCTAATAATACGATTAAATCATATAATTGGTACCAATTTGAAAATTATAATTCGTATTTGAATTGATGTAAAAAGTAATATCCACCTCATAATCAACCATATAATCAAATATTTAATCATCTAATGGTGCGCTGTAAGTGCGAGCATAAAAAAAGCAAATGTATTCAAGAAATGGTGCATTAACATAAAGTTATGAGAGGACATGAATAATTAATTGTGGTGTATAAAAATGTTTTGTAAACGTTAACACGGGCGTAGCACGTGCCCGATTCGATATTAAAGAGGAATCCAGTTCGTCGAGTCGCGGTCCACACACCCCATCTCACCAGAACCAGAATTTCCATCCCTCTTCGAGAGAGATTGATGTAGGAGCGGGCATCGTTAAGTAATCTTTTATTGTTGTTAAAAAGGGATGACTGGGTGCTTTCCTTTAAAATCGTACTTAACTTACAAAATCTCGCGTATACATCTATATCCGGAGAGGGCTCTTTACAAGCAATCATTTATCGGGGTACGTGACGCTACACAAAACAGTGATTCCATTAATCACCGGGATCATCGATTAGTGAATGACAGGGCGGCCCACGCGCTCACAATGGCCCCATGACTTGCAGAAGGAAGGGTGACCCAAGGATCCAGACTACAATGAGCCGAGCCCGACACCCATGCATCCGCACCGTGTCATTATGGGGATGGGACACTGCCCACGCGACACCTAGGCCCATATAACATGTTTGTTTAATTCACGGTTCACCCACCATTGTTCACTTTCATTCAGATCGGGCGCACGCACACACACTCACACACACAAATACACCCACCAAAAATCTCTCACTCCATCACCGCTAATGTGACGTAAAATTGTCATCTACGACAATGAATGAAGTCGAAAATAAACAACGAAAAAGTCGCACAATTGCCACGTATAAAATGGTGTATTGTATGGTAAATTGGGTTTTTATGGCCCACAAAGTACCCGGCGACGACGAAATGCTACAGCGAATGAATATAATCTTCTGGGTGTACAATACCATTATGTTTATACGGGTGTGATTTGTCGAAAAAGTCGCCACTCCTTGAGATACGATGGTAAACGTTTATTTTGGTGTAGGATGTGGTCCAAGTTTTAAGAAAATTATTAATTGAGCATTGTAGCTTCATGAGTATTATGGGGTGGCCGAAGTTTGAACAAAATTATTATTCGTTTTATCTCTTGAGCATTGTTATTTATGAGGTTTTGTTATAAATAAATCCAAAGAAATTAAAGTAAATTTAATAGAGACGAAATATAAGGTGTGAGCCACAGAATTTTGTTTCTGAGTTGGCCATGCTTGAGAGAGAGAGAGAGAAACATAGCAGTGATGTCCGAGATTTATTTATTTTTTTAAATCTAATTCAATAGTTTCATGACGTAATAATATGCGACATACCTCATTTATCTCATAGCCAACTCTGAAACAAAATTTTGTGGCTCACACGATAGCTTGAATATGTGAATATTCACTCTGTAAAGTAAAGTAGATGATTTTGTTATGAAATTGGTCGCATTGTTAGAAATATTTTTAAAAAATAACTTTTTAATTTAGTGTTACACAGAAGCACTTACGTCAATTTAGTGGAACAGTAGCTTTTCGCTTTAGTATAAAAGGCTCATTTACAAGTTGTTCAGTCCGTCGCTTTATTACTATCATTAAAAGGTATTAACTTATTTTGCATTTACTACGGCAAAGGTCCAATCTCCTGCAATTTTGTGCGGAAATTGTTTCCGTTGAAAAATTTCCGAGCGACCGATCGGGACACTTACATGTGCGCCTAATGGGTCTCTCTCTCTCGGCAGAAATTGGCCGTACCTTCAAATTGCTCGACACCAACCACCGGGCATAAAAGGCCCTCGACGTGTACACACACGGCCGTCACACTTAATTTTTAATAATAATAATAATATTTCCGTCGCCGAGCATTTTAGTAAATGCGCAATTCGCCTCGATATTTATACACAAACATATAAATAGATTTACAAGACAGGGTAAGGAAGCAAAGGATAAACTAATAATTGAAAAAAAAATCAAAGACGTAAGCATATATAAAGGACGAGAAGTAGGTACTGATCACTATATGTTGGTTGCGAAAATAAAAGTAGAAATTTTAAAATAGAAAAACAAAAAGCAAACAACAAAGCATTTAAAACAAACTAAGAGGCGAAGAAACATCGAGAAGATGCGAAAAAACAATACGGCAAAATATAGAGATCTAAAATTTTCAAAAATTCACAACTCGCGAAATAATCGGTGGATTTTCAAAAACTCCATTTAGTTTGATAAAACGATGATTTGCAAATCTAATTTAATTTTTGTAGAATTTAGTAAACACGTTTTATATATTTTTTTTAATTTTTAATTCGAGCATTACACAATTGGAGATCTAAAATTTTCAAAAATTCACAACTCGCGAAATAATCGGTGGATTTTCAAAAACTCTATTTAGTTTGATAAAACGATGATTTGCAAATCTAATTTAACTTTTGTAGAAATTCGTCGAACCGTTTTATATTTTTTTTGCTCGAGTATTACCCAATTCGAAAACTACAATTTTCAAAAATTCACAACTCACGAAATAATCGGTGGATTTTCAAAAACTCTATTTAGTTTGATAAAACGATGATTTGCAAATCTAATTTAATTTTTGTAGAATTTCGTAAACACATTTTATATATATTTTTTTTAATTTTTAATTCGAGCATTACACAATTCGAGATCTAAAATTTTCAAAAATTCACAACTCGCGAAATAATCGGTGGATTTTCAAAAACTCTATTTAGTTTGATAAAACGACGATTTGCAAATCTAATTTATTTTTTGTAGAAATTCGTCGACACGTTTTATATATTTTTTTATTTTTTTTTTGCTCGAGTATTACGCAATTCGAAAATTAAATTTTCAAAAATTCACAACTCACGAAATAATCGGTGGATTTTCAAAAACTCTATTTAGTTTGATAAAACGATGATTTGCAAATCTAATTTAATTTTTGTAGAATTTCGTAAACACATTTTATATATTTTTTTTTAAATTTTTAATTCGAGCATTACACAATTCGAGATCTAAAATTTCCAAAAATTCACAACTCGCGAAATAATCGGTGGATTTTCAAAAACTCTATTTAGTTTGCTAAAACGACGATTTGCAAATCTAATTTATTTTTTGTAGAAATTCGTCGACACGTTTTATATATTTTTTTTAATTTTTTTGCTCGAGTATTACCCAATTCGAAAACTAAAATTTTCAAAAATTCACAAGTCACGAAATAATCGGTGGATTTTCAAAAACTCCATTTAGTTTGATAAAACGACGATTTGCAAATCTAATTTATTTTTTGTAGAAATTCGTCGACACGTTTTATATATTTTTTTATTTTTTTTTTGCTCGAGTATTACGCAATTCGAAAATTAAATTTTCAAAAATTCACAACTCACGAAATAATCGGTGGATTTTCAAAAACTCTATTTAGTTTGATAAAACGATGATTTGCAAATCTAATTTAACTTTTGTAGAAATTCGTCGAACCGTTTTATATTTTTTTTGCTCGAGTATTACCCAATTCGAAAACTACAATTTTCAAAAATTCACAACTCACGAAATAATCGGTGGATTTTCAAAAACTCTATTTAGTTTGATAAAACGATGATTTGCAAATCTAATTTAATTTTTGTAGAATTTCGTAAACACATTTTATATATATTTTTTTTAATTTTTAATTCGAGCATTACACAATTCGAGATCTAAAATTTTCAAAAATTCACAACTCGCGAAATAATCGGTGGATTTTCAAAAACTCTATTTAGTTTGATAAAACGACGATTTGCAAATCTAATTTATTTTTTGTAGAAATTCGTCGACACGTTTTATATATTTTTTTATATTTTTTTGCTCGAGTATTACCCAATTCGAAAACTAAAATTTTCAAAAATTCACAAGTCACGAAATAATCGGTGGATTTTCAAAAACTCCATTTAGTTTGATAAAACGACGATTTGCAAATCTAATTTATTTTTTGTAGAAATTCGTCGACACGTTTTATATATTTTTTTATTTTTTTTTTGCTCGAGTATTACGCAATTCGAAAATTAAATTTTCAAAAATTCACAACTCACGAAATAATCGGTGGATTTTCAAAAACTCTATTTAGTTTGATAAAACGATGATTTGCAAATCTAATTTAACTTTTGTAGAAATTCGTCGAACCGTTTTATATTTTTTTTGCTCGAGTATTACCCAATTCGAAAACTACAATTTTCAAAAATTCACAACTCACGAAATAATCGGTGGATTTTCAAAAACTCTATTTAGTTTGATAAAACGATGATTTGCAAATCTAATTTAATTTTTGTAGAATTTCGTAAACACATTTTATATATATTTTTTTTAATTTTTAATTCGAGCATTACACAATTCGAGATCTAAAATTTTCAAAAATTCACAACTCGCGAAATAATCGGTGGATTTTCAAAAACTCTATTTAGTTTGATAAAACGACGATTTGCAAATCTAATTTATTTTTTGTAGAAATTCGTCGACACGTTTTATATATTTTTTTATATTTTTTTTGCTCGAGTATTACCCAATTCGAAAACTACAATTTTCAAAAATTCACAACTCACGAAATAATCGGTGGATTTTCAAAAACTCTATTTAGTTTGATAAAACGATGATTTGCAAATCTAATTTAATTTTTGTAGAATTTCGTAAACACATTTTATATATTTTTTTTTAAATTTTTCATTCGAGCATTACACAATTCGAGATCTAAAATTTCCAAAAATTCACAACTCGCGAAATAATCGGTGGATTTTCAAAAACTCTATTTAGTTTGATAAAACGATGATTTGCAAATCTAATTTAATTTTTGTAGAATTTCGTCGACACGTTCTATATTTTTTTTTATTTTTTTTGCTCGAGTATTACCCAATTCGAAAACTACAATTTTCAAAAATTCACAACTCACGAAATAATCGGTGGATTTTCAAAAACTCTATTTAGTTTGATAAAACGATGATTTGCAAATCTAATTTAATTTTTGTAGAATTTCGTAAACACATTTTATATATTTTTTTTTAAATTTTTCATTCGAGCATTACACAATTCGAGATCTAAAATTTCCAAAAATTCACAACTCGCGAAATAATCGGTGGATTTTCAAAAACTCTATTTAGTTTGATAAAACGATGATTTGCAAATCTAATTTAACTTTTGTAGAAATTCGTCGAACCGTTTTATATTTTTTTTGCTCGAGTATTACCCAATTCGAAAACTACAATTTTCAAAAATTCACAACTCACGAAATAATCGGTGGATTTTCAAAAACTCTATTTAGTTTGATAAAACGATGATTTGCAAATCTAATTTAATTTTTGTAGAATTTCGTAAACACATTTTATATATATTTTTTTTAATTTTTAATTCGAGCATTACACAATTCGAGATCTAAAATTTTCAAAAATTCACAACTCGCGAAATAATCGGTGGATTTTCAAAAACTCTATTTAGTTTGATAAAACGACGATTTGCAAATCTAATTTATTTTTTGTAGAAATTCGTCGACACGTTTTATATATTTTTTTATATTTTTTTGCTCGAGTATTACCCAATTCGAAAACTAAAATTTTCAAAAATTCACAAGTCACGAAATAATCGGTGGATTTTCAAAAACTCCATTTAGTTTGATAAAACGACGATTTGCAAATCTAATTTATTTTTTGTAGAAATTCGTCGACACGTTTTATATATTTTTTTATTTTTTTTTTGCTCGAGTATTACGCAATTCGAAAATTAAATTTTCAAAAATTCACAACTCACGAAATAATCGGTGGATTTTCAAAAACTCTATTTAGTTTGATAAAACGATGATTTGCAAATCTAATTTAACTTTTGTAGAAATTCGTCGAACCGTTTTATATTTTTTTTGCTCGAGTATTACCCAATTCGAAAACTACAATTTTCAAAAATTCACAACTCACGAAATAATCGGTGGATTTTCAAAAACTCTATTTAGTTTGATAAAACGATGATTTGCAAATCTAATTTAATTTTTGTAGAATTTCGTAAACACATTTTATATATATTTTTTTTAATTTTTAATTCGAGCATTACACAATTCGAGATCTAAAATTTTCAAAAATTCACAACTCGCGAAATAATCGGTGGATTTTCAAAAACTCTATTTAGTTTGATAAAACGACGATTTGCAAATCTAATTTATTTTTTGTAGAAATTCGTCGACACGTTTTATATATTTTTTTATATTTTTTTTGCTCGAGTATTACCCAATTCGAAAACTACAATTTTCAAAAATTCACAACTCACGAAATAATCGGTGGATTTTCAAAAACTCTATTTAGTTTGATAAAACGATGATTTGCAAATCTAATTTAATTTTTGTAGAATTTCGTAAACACATTTTATATATTTTTTTTTAAATTTTTCATTCGAGCATTACACAATTCGAGATCTAAAATTTCCAAAAATTCACAACTCGCGAAATAATCGGTGGATTTTCAAAAACTCTATTTAGTTTGATAAAACGATGATTTGCAAATCTAATTTAACTTTTGTAGAAATTCGTCGAACCGTTTTATATTTTTTTTGCTCGAGTATTACCCAATTCGAAAACTACAATTTTCAAAAATTCACAACTCACGAAATAATCGGTGGATTTTCAAAAACTCTATTTAGTTTGATAAAACGATGATTTGCAAATCTAATTTAATTTTTGTAGAATTTCGTAAACACATTTTATATATATTTTTTTTAATTTTTAATTCGAGCATTACACAATTCGAGATCTAAAATTTTCAAAAATTCACAACTCGCGAAATAATCGGTGGATTTTCAAAAACTCTATTTAGTTTGATAAAACGACGATTTGCAAATCTAATTTATTTTTTGTAGAAATTCGTCGACACGTTTTATATATTTTTTTATATTTTTTTGCTCGAGTATTACCCAATTCGAAAACTAAAATTTTCAAAAATTCACAAGTCACGAAATAATCGGTGGATTTTCAAAACCTCCATTTAGTTTGATAAAACGACGATTTGCAAATCTAATTTATTTTTTGTAGAAATTCGTCGACACGTTTTATATATTTTTTTATTTTTTTTTTGCTCGAGTATTACGCAATTCGAAAATTAAATTTTCAAAAATTCACAACTCACGAAATAATCGGTGGATTTTCAAAAACTCTATTTAGTTTGATAAAACGATGATTTGCAAATCTAATTTAACTTTTGTAGAAATTCGTCGAACCGTTTTATATTTTTTTTGCTCGAGTATTACCCAATTCGAAAACTACAATTTTCAAAAATTCACAACTCACGAAATAATCGGTGGATTTTCAAAAACTCTATTTAGTTTGATAAAACGATGATTTGCAAATCTAATTTAATTTTTGTAGAATTTCGTAAACACATTTTATATATATTTTTTTTAATTTTTAATTCGAGCATTACACAATTCGAGATCTAAAATTTTCAAAAATTCACAACTCGCGAAATAATCGGTGGATTTTCAAAAACTCTATTTAGTTTGATAAAACGACGATTTGCAAATCTAATTTATTTTTTGTAGAAATTCGTCGACACGTTTTATATATTTTTTTTAATTTTTTTGCTCGAGTATTACCCAATTCGAAAACTAAAATTTTCAAAAATTCACAAGTCACGAAATAATCGGTGGATTTTCAAAAACTCCATTTAGTTTGATAAAACGACGATTTGCAAATCTAATTTATTTTTTGTAGAAATTCGTCGACACGTTTTATATATTTTTTTATTTTTTTTTTGCTCGAGTATTACGCAATTCGAAAATTAAATTTTCAAAAATTCACAACTCACGAAATAATCGGTGGATTTTCAAAAACTCTATTTAGTTTGATAAAACGATGATTTGCAAATCTAATTTAACTTTTGTAGAAATTCGTCGAACCGTTTTATATTTTTTTTGCTCGAGTATTACCCAATTCGAAAACTACAATTTTCAAAAATTCACAACTCACGAAATAATCGGTGGATTTTCAAAAACTCTATTTAGTTTGATAAAACGATGATTTGCAAATCTAATTTAATTTTTGTAGAATTTCGTAAACACATTTTATATATATTTTTTTTAATTTTTAATTCGAGCATTACACAATTCGAGATCTAAAATTTTCAAAAATTCACAACTCGCGAAATAATCGGTGGATTTTCAAAAACTCTATTTAGTTTGATAAAACGACGATTTGCAAATCTAATTTATTTTTTGTAGAAATTCGTCGACACGTTTTATATATTTTTTTATATTTTTTTGCTCGAGTATTACCCAATTCGAAAACTAAAATTTTCAAAAATTCACAAGTCACGAAATAATCGGTGGATTTTCAAAAACTCCATTTAGTTTGATAAAACGACGATTTGCAAATCTAATTTATTTTTTGTAGAAATTCGTCGACACGTTTTATATATTTTTTTATTTTTTTTTTGCTCGAGTATTACGCAATTCGAAAATTAAATTTTCAAAAATTCACAACTCACGAAATAATCGGTGGATTTTCAAAAACTCTATTTAGTTTGATAAAACGATGATTTGCAAATCTAATTTAACTTTTGTAGAAATTCGTCGAACCGTTTTATATTTTTTTTGCTCGAGTATTACCCAATTCGAAAACTACAATTTTCAAAAATTCACAACTCACGAAATAATCGGTGGATTTTCAAAAACTCTATTTAGTTTGATAAAACGATGATTTGCAAATCTAATTTAATTTTTGTAGAATTTCGTAAACACATTTTATATATATTTTTTTTAATTTTTAATTCGAGCATTACACAATTCGAGATCTAAAATTTTCAAAAATTCACAACTCGCGAAATAATCGGTGGATTTTCAAAAACTCTATTTAGTTTGATAAAACGACGATTTGCAAATCTAATTTATTTTTTGTAGAAATTCGTCGACACGTTTTATATATTTTTTTATATTTTTTTTGCTCGAGTATTACCCAATTCGAAAACTACAATTTTCAAAAATTCACAACTCACGAAATAATCGGTGGATTTTCAAAAACTCTATTTAGTTTGATAAAACGATGATTTGCAAATCTAATTTAATTTTTGTAGAATTTCGTAAACACATTTTATATATTTTTTTTTAAATTTTTCATTCGAGCATTACACAATTCGAGATCTAAAATTTCCAAAAATTCACAACTCGCGAAATAATCGGTGGATTTTCAAAAACTCTATTTAGTTTGCTAAAACGACGATTTGCAAATCTAATTTATTTTTTGTAGAAATTCGTCGACACGTTTTATATATTTTTTTTAATTTTTTTGCTCGAGTATTACCCAATTCGAAAACTAAAATTTTCAAAAATTCACAAGTCACGAAATAATCGGTGGATTTTCAAAAACTCCATTTAGTTTGATAAAATGATGATTTGCAAATCTAATTTAATTTTTGTAGAATTTCGTCGACACGTTCTATATTTTTTTTTATTTTTTTGCTCGAGTATTACACAATTCAAAAATTAAAATTTAAAAAAATTCACAACTCGTGGATTTTCAAAAACTGCACTTAATTTCACTGGTGGCTTGTGGAACAGTTTGATGATAACCCATTGGCGCATTAAGAATCCGTGGTTGAAAAAAAAATGTGTTTTTTGTGTCTGTTGTCGTTATTATTGCTCGGAAAATGATAAAAATTCTTCAATAGATGGACAGAAATATAATAAATGTTTGTGTAAGATTTAGAAGAAATCTGTTGGCAATTTTTTTTAAGACTTCTGGGTCTTCTGCGACTGCTTCGCAGAGGATTTCGAATCCTTCTTAAGCTACGCGCACACTTGTCGGAATCGGACGGACGGCACGCACCGGCTAAAATTGCTTAACACAGTTGTGAACGAGTCAGCGCACATTTATCCGTTGACTCGTTTAGGCGGCATGCTGATGTCGAATTTTTGAGCGAATTGGTAACAGAACTACGAAAATTTAATATCGGGCGCTGGGCTAGTTTACGTGGCTGTACTTGTGAACGAGTCGTCGGACAAATTCGGTAAAAATCAAACGGCGCGGCGATGGAGTTTCGCACCAAAAACTATATTTGTAATCAGTAGTCTAAAAAATTAAACCAAGCAGTGAATGTCTCGACCGTGAATTTAGTTAAAAATGGATAGCAAATAGTTGTGGTCGAATAAGATAATAATTATCTAATCCGTAAAATGGAGAATCTCAAAAATTCCAAAAAAAAACCGTATCATTACCACTAATTTGACAATAACCGACAATTACCTACAGTTTGTCATCTTCCTCCGTCAAAACATAATATTTTGAAACGTCGAATCACGATACCGACCATTTCTGTAATTTTCCCAAATTGTGAGAACTTTTGGGCCGCAACGGTCATCCGACGACAAATTACCCCCTTCGCACGGCACCAAATTATATCAAACGAAGCGGGCGACGGTCGGGTGCCATCCCTCCAGACTGCATTCCGAAAGGGTGGATTTTTGTGATTCCCATGAAAACTCAAATTAAAAGACGTTTATAACCAACTTGAGATACAGTGCCATTTTAAGCGCGCACAAATATCACTACTATCATTATCTAAAATGGTGGGCCTGCACTCTAAATGCACGTCATTAAAATATTTACAAATTACATGGTTTTGTGCGTCTAGGCTTTTAGGTTTTATTAAATGCGCGATTATCACGTGATGATTTTTATGAGAGCGGTTACAGAGACAGAATGGTAATAACACGTTTGGATGGGCTGTTCCAAACTTTCGGTTAAATAGCTTATAATTTTTTTTTTATTCATCTATTCCTTTTTATTTGTTTGAAATAACTAAATTAAAGTACGGAAGCAATTAAAGTAAGGTAATTTTTAAACTTGTTAGTCCAGAAGATTGAAAATCTTATGCGGCTCAAATTGATTTTTTTTTCTGAAATACAAACAAAACTAACAACAAAAACTTCGCAGAACAACACAAATCAAATAGAGAACACATATTTAGACCTAAACACAATTTGTTGTGTTCTTGTTGTTAGTTTTGTTTGATTAAAACGTTAGCTTTGACTAAAGTTTAATAAATTGTTTTGTAGAAACATGATTTTAAATTCCATAACCAGTTAGAAAATTAAATGAAAACTGTAACAGATCATTTCTAGAGAGTCTGTCTTTATAATTTACATATATCGAACTCCTATCTATATAGCAAAGTTAAAAAATGGCGCTGGTCAAATCTAAAATTTTACTCCTTGCAGAATTTTCTTTATAGAATCCTTGTCTAGCAGGACAACTGAATAACACTGTAACAAATTAATACTGGGAAGTGTTTCCTTAAAAATTACCAGTTTAAACTTATCAAACTTTGCCGAGCGAAGGGGACGTGCAGCTTAATTTTTCAAAATTTCAAGAAAAACACTAGGTGAAATTTTGTAATTTCGACATTCTCGATACTCATTGCTTTAAAATTAGCTATTAATTCAAAAAATGTTTATTGTAGATTGTCGGGTTGAACTTCAAATTTTTCAAAAATTGCAAAGAGGACATTCAGGTCAATTTTACGAAATTTCAAGAAAATTACTTCGTGAAATTTTTTTCAAATGTTTATTGCAGATTGTCGGTTTGAAGAATTTTTATTATGGCCATTCTCGACACTCACGGCCTTAAAATTAGCCATTAATTAAAAAATGTTTATCACAGATTCACACTTGGTGGAATTTTGTATTTTTTCTTGTAGACATTCTCAACACTCATGGCTTTAAAATAAGCCAATACGTATAAAAAATGGTCATTACAAATTTTCAGGTAATATATAATTTTTCAAAAATTGTGAAAAGTACGTTCAGGTCAATTTTTTTTAAATTTCAAGAAAATTAATGGGTGAAATTTTGTAATTTTTCTTATAAACATGCTCGACTCTCATGGCTTTAAAATTAACCATTAATTCAAAAAATGTGCATTGCAGATTTTCAGGAAATTTAACTTGAAATTTTTCAAAAATTGCGAAAAGGTAATTTTTTGAAATTTCAAGAAAATCACTTGGTGAAATTTTGTAATTTTATTTATGGACGTTCTCAACACTCGTAGCTATAAAATTAGCTATTAATTAAAATATAGTCCATTAAAGATTTTCAGGAAATTTAACTTGAAATTTTTCAAAATTTGGACGTTCAGAACAATGGCGCTGACTAAAACAGAAATTTTATGATGTGAAATTGTGTTGCCGCTAAAACATTCGAAGATTTTTTATAAATTCGAAGCTTATAATTTTTATCAGAACAGGTTATTTTTGAAAAAATATTATAGCCATAGCAAAAAAAATAGTCAAACCTAAAATTTTACTCTTTGCAGAATTTTTTTATGGATTCCTTGTCTAACAGGACAATTGAATAAAACTGTAACAACTTAATCCTTAATAGTGTTTCTTAAAAAAAAAAAGTACGTTCGCGTTATGTTCGATGAATCAAAAAAAAGTTGACCATAAATGCACGATCGGATACGGTTCCATCCGACGCGTATAATGTAGTGCGATAGAATAAAAGTTAGTCAAAGTTGGCCGTGAACCAAAATTCCTAAACTTATTGGCAAGTGTCAAGCTGGCGAATATTGATATTTTCAAATTTAAGAACTAAGAAAAGACATTCGGCGGCTTTTTGTTCATAACTGGCTTTGACTAATTTTTATTCGATCTCGCTGTATTATTACTGTACATTTTAGTTGTAATTAACAATTTTTGACAGGGGTAAATTGTTATTTTTGGCAGTTTTACTGCCAACGTGCCATTTGTGATGATAGAAATGTGCGATTTTTGACAGTTGTCATTTTTAGCAGTTGAAATTTTCTTTTTTCTTTTAATATAAAAAAATGCCATTTTCGATTGCAAAAATCCACAATTTTTGGATGCTACTAATTTCTTTATTTTCTGTTGAATCGTACCGTTCGTGGTAGCAGAAATGCAGAATTTTTGACAATTTATAATTGTTACTTTTGACCATTGGAATTTTCTATTTTTAATATTAAAAAATGCGGATAGTGATAGTAGAAATTCTCAACAAATTGTCATTTTTAGCAGTTGAAATTTTCTTTTTTTTTAATATCAAAAAATGCCGTCTTTGATAGTAAAAAACGACAATTTCTGGCAGCTGCATATTTCTTTACTTACCACTGAATCGTACCGTTTGTGGTGGCAAAAATGCAGAATTTTTGAACAATACGAATATGGCAATTTTCTTTTTTAATATCAAAAAATGCCGTTTTTGATTGTTAAAATCCACAATTTTTGGCAGCTGCTAATTTCTTTATTTACCGTTGAAATCGTGCCGTTTATGGTGGCAGAAATGCAGAATTTTGGATAATTGTCATTTCCTTTTTTTAATATCAAAAAATGCCTTTTTTGATTGTAAAAATCCACAATTTTTGACAGCAAAGCAATGACATTATGCAGAATATGACACCCCATACCAACATAATAATTTGCAGCAAGGGCATAAAAAAAGTACAAAAATTTAAATACCGAAGGTTGGATCACCCCGAAGTTGGAATTCATGCTAGGAAAGAGCAAGTCCCAGCAAGGGCGTTTCCAGCCAACTAGTCTAGGCGGGTTATAAAAAATAAATTTGGGGTAAAATTAAAAATTACTCCTAGCAGCACTGCTACCACGACTCTCCTGTTTCCGTATAGGAAATAGAATCGAAACGAACTGGTGCTTCCGCTCTCATACAACTTTTCGGTGAAATCTCCCTATTCTTTTCCAACGTAAAAATATTTTAACAATAAAAATTGATAAGCGAAAAATTCCGATTCACCAATCACCGTCGTCGTACACAGTGAGTGGATGAAAACTTAAGATAATGAATTTAAACACTAAATTTCACTAGACATATTGCCTGTATTGCAGTGTCTGTTTTCAGAATTTTGGGGATATTTTGAAGAATTTTTACGAAACGTTGTCTTCACTGTATTTTGCTTATGTAATCGAGTATGGGTGTCTTATTTGCTATCCACTAATACATCATTTGAATTCTGGGGAACATTCCTCCAAAACCTCACTGAATTTATCACTGGATAATGATATTCTCATTCGTGTAAAATAAAAGAAAAACTAGCCAGAAGCGATTTTCTTACTCGCATTTATAATAATAATTATCATTGATTTAGCGTGGGGGTATAATAACAACGGACACCGATCGCGATAAATCGATCTTTGTCGGCAAATTGTGGCTGATGGTCCATAGCCACTCAATAAACATATCTCCTCTTACGTGTTGCGTTATTTCCATTCCTCGAACACTGTACACGGCTACCTGTTTTGCCGTAATCAATTATTGCTGGCCAGTGGTCATTTGCATATGTAAAAAAGAGCGCGAGGCCGCACTTGAGGAGCGCAGCAGCGGTCCGGACCTTCTTCAATATGCGCAATGAAATCATCCCGTTTATGCAATGAATAAATCCAATTATTATCGTTTCTCGCCGGGGGCGTGATTTATCGCTATATTATTCGCAAAGCTACCGGCTTAATGTGTCATTTTTATCATCCACCCATGTCGGATGCATCACGTTAAAAATTTTGGTATCGCCTGTAGAATTGAATATATCGAGGGTAAAACTGCTTTCTTAAGCTAAACTGTCACAGTCCAATCTGTAGGACTAGGTACACCTCGCTCCGATGCTCGGCCTGCTGAAGCGGGAACAGGGGACAGTTTAATTATTGTCTTAAAAAAATTGATAACTGTGAGGTGGATTCACGAAACTATACAGTCTTGGTATTTTATTGCTTTACATTGTTGAATATTAATAACGTACAATGAATAAATTGACCGCTAGATGGCTCTATTTCCCAACACGACCAAAATAGCCTAATTTCGGGATATTTACGCGGCAACTAATAATGCGCCCGAATACGCTAACTCGACCACTTCAAAATATCAACAAAAGGAAAACGGCAGGTTATTTGTGAAGTTTCTTGCTACAAAAGTATAGTGAACTAAATTTAAGAAAAAAAACAGAAAATCATGGGAAAGTTTTAGATGTCGAAATTAGCTGAACGCGCATGGTTGGGCATTGTTATTGCTCGGTGAATATGAAAAAACGGGAAACGGAAAATATTTGGCTCAAAAATAATCCAACCCCATCACTCTGGCGTTATTCATTGGCGAGCAATTGAATAAATTCAACACCTAACTTTGTAAATAATGACAAATCAAAATTTTAAATTGCATGATAACCGTAACTGATTTCAGATTCTTGAAATCAGCATTGCCAAAATACTCAGAATCAGTTTAAAAATCTCATGCAGCAGGAAACATTTTTTTGTTGCCCGATGTAATGATACTAAACAACATCAGGGGCGGCTCGGTTTATTGAGCCACGGAGCCATGGCACTACCTGTAGTTTCAAGCTCAGCAAGAATTTTTAATTAGTTCTTAAAACACTTTTTCGCCAGTTTAAATGTTAAAAAACGCCTGCATAACTTAAAAAAATAGAGAAAAATCGCAATGCAGTTGTTTTTTTTATGCAAAAAATTGTTCAACTTTGACAAGCTGTACCGTGCGCAAAAAAAAAATCGGCGTCAAATTTCACTATTATGGCAGAAAAATTTAATCAATTACCTTCAAATGCCTTAAAAATTCGAGTCGTTTCGGTGATTTGGAGTAAAGTTATGAATTTTTGAAAAAAAAGTGACATTTTTCACTTTTTTGGCCATAACTTGAGTAATTTTGCACCAAAATCGATGAACTTTTGTAGTCTGAACAGTTTCAAATTTTCTCTTCAACGTCATCTAGATTGTTTTGTGGCTAAAACGATTCCACCCCCTGCCACCCCCTAAAGGAAAAAAATGTTTTTGAAGTTTAAATGTGCAAATTTGGTTTCTTGTACCGTGTACAAAAAAAATCGTCAGCATGGCAATAAAGTTCAATCATTTTCCTTCAATTTCCTTCAAAATTCAAGCCGATGCGATGATTTGGCGCGAAATTATGCAGTTTTGAAAAAAAATTAAATTTTGCGCCTTTTTGGCCATAATTAGGCGAATTTCGCACGAAACTCGATGGAATTTTGCGATCCAAGAAGTTTTCGGCTTTCGTGACCCCGTACAAAAAGTGTTTTGGATTGACAAAAAATGTTAAATTTTTACAACTTGTAAAAGTTCCTTTTCGGTCATAACTCGATCAATTTTGCTCAGAAGCCGATGATTCTCTAAAAAGCATAAGTTTCATTCCACCCTCTGTCACCCCTAGAGCAAAAAAAGAATTTCGACAGGGTGATAAAATTTGTTCATTTTAATTGAAATTTCAAGATAAGTGAAAAATGTAATTTTTTTTTTCAAAAATTCATAACTTTCCTCCAAATCATCGAAACGACTCGAATTTTTAAGGCATTTGAAGGAAATTGATTAAATTTTTCTGCCATTGTGGTGAAATTTCCCGCCGATTTTTTTTGCGCACGGTACAGCTTGTCAAAGTTGGACAATTTTTTACATAAAAAAAAACATTTTTTTCCATCGCATTGTTACGGGGGGTGGGTTGGACTTGGGATCAAAATCAACTACACATTCTTAAAGATAAAACTTGAATCTTTCCCAAACTGAAAGATTAATCGATTTTCGACCAAATTGAACCAAGTTACGACGGTTTGAAAAATCGAGTTTTTTCGCGCTTTTTTTTGACGCCGAGTGTATTTCAAATGCAATTTTTGGGGGGACCATTGCATAGTCAACTAGTAACCGTTTTAATAGAAAATATTTTCTTCGTGCTCTGAATATTAATATTGCATATTGCAACCTGCGATCGTTCGGTCTTTTCTCCACCGGAATTATATGTCGCGATGACAAAGTGCGCTTTAAATATTAAAACGGAATTAGCAATTCATGCGGTACTGATGGATTATATGTGTATCATTATAAATACTGTGTGTCACTTTCTGGCCAGACGTGCATCTCGGCCGCTTTGCATTTCAGATACGGCGGCCCTCATTATTCACTTGCACTTATTTAATATTTAAATGTCGGGGACAAATTTCCTATCAGATCGCGGAGTGCCCTTTTGTCTCTCGTCTTCAGGAGCCGAAAGATACGGTAGCACGCGATCCTCAAAAGAGAGGGCCGTAATGGTATGCACGGGACGGACATCAATTTTTATTGCGGGCCACTTCTACCACTAACGTCTTCAATGGACTGAATGGACTCTGGTCGTCTCGTCCGAGCGAGCGGTCGCTTCTTTTGCTTCCTTTTACGATTCTTCTCGAATCTCATCTGGGGAATTATTCTATTCACCCCTAAAATGGAGATATTTATCATCTACTGTAGTACTTCGAGTTCATATATTATTTTGGTACGTCCTATACTTGGAGGTTGTTCACATTCCTCTATACAATTTATACCGGTATAATTAAAATTAACACAAATATTTCAGATATTTACAGGCATTCTTAAGGTTACCGTTAATTTCTTGTTTCTTTGACAAATACAGTGTTATACTTCGTACACATTTGCGCCGAAAGCCGCTGCGCGCAAATTTTTAATTTTCAAAAAAGTCGATTTTTCAGACTTTGAAACGAAAACTCCAAATTGAACGCTGTTTTCAAATCTGCTCCTTGTGTGTCAATTAGTCGGATTCAAATAAAATTGGCGATTTAAAATTTTTGACGAAAATCTGAAAAACTACCCAAGGGTCCCCCCTTCTTACTTTTGCTCAAAAATTGGCTTTGAAATTATTTCCTGAAGAAATCACCGGTTCGATTCGGGGTTTCACTGGAAAGATCCCTTCAAAACGCCTCGGAAAATATACTTTTGCAAGAACAACATTGAATACTTTTAAACCAAGTTTGAAGCAAAAAATTTTTAATGATTACTTTTAGGCTGTAAGTTTGTTTAAATTGTTGAAAAATTCTAAGATGTTCGGGTGAAGATAATTAAAAAAAACCAGAACCACCTATGGTTGTTATCTCGGCGTCCGCATCTCTATTCCGAGTTTGTAATTTTAATATTGGGTGACCGCGGCGAGAGGAATTCAGGCAATTACCGGAGGCACGTGTGGTCGGGTCGCAAGCCTCGTTCCCCGTGTGTGTGTGCGTACCCCCTATTTATATTTATGGCCGGCAAGAATCCGTACAAAAAAATTCAATACTAATTTAGTCGACACTACGAACGCCAAACACCATCACCGGGGCGATAATAAAAAGGGATCACTGTAATCTTCGATCAATTGCTGATTTCGGACGCGCGGACCTAATCAACATTCCCAGCTGACCAAATTAACCGGTAGCTCTTCGACTACTGTCCCCCTAATCATCTCGCATCCCTTATTAATCGTAGCGGTTTTTCCATCGAGCTTTAAATATCTTAGGAGGTATTTTTTTGACTTTGCACATGGTGCTACATAATTTTAAAGTTTAATGTCGGATCTAATCAAATATCGAACTCATACTTCCTTCAGTTCCTACTTAGTAGGTAGTTCACATTATCATAATTATATTATATATGTATGTGGCTTGGTGTTAAAAAAAGGCGAAAGTCAAATATTTTACAATTGAGAAAACCGAGATAAATCTTTTTACTAAAAGTGATTTTTTCGCGGATTGATATGCAATGTAAGATTTTAATGACTGTATCACTTTTACGGACTAGGCTTTAAAAATGCTTATTAATGCCTAGGCTGTAAAAGTAATGAGCCAATCAGGTGAGACTTCACGACCTACGTCATGGTATTTCACCAATCAGATGAGACACCGCTTCGACAAATTTCATTTTCCAATATATTTTCGCTTAATTGAGATTTGCCTTTGAATTTCCGGTGTCAAAAAGGCCTTTATATTTTTAATCGTAAAGAAATGTGTTGAAGAGTTTTGCTCGAAATAATTAGATTTAAAAATTTATTACATGTCACTTACGAAATCATGATAATTACGATTATACACACAGACACAAACATACCGACAAAATGCGGACACCGCAATGTTTATTATACATATCAATTTTTGTTTTACAAAGCTACCTGCGATAAGTCGATAGAATTAAATATATTGAAAATCATCGCATTGCAAGTTATTATTAATTTCTTCTAAACAATCCGCGAAAAAATTATATGTTTAACACGGCAATAAAGTGGCAGATTTACGGACGCGGCTGAAGTTTCGGCGCCGAGCGAGAGCTTGCCTTGTTAAACAAATTATTTATTTATTTGCCGATTTTGTAAAGTATAAGTTTTTTTTAATGAATTTTGGCGTAAAAACTATAAATTTGTTTGTGGACCTTGAGGCTCTGAAGAAAATTCCTCGGTTGAATTCATTTTTCACATTTTTTCAAACCGTTAAGTGCATTATTCATTTTCCGAGTTCGAGTTTTAAACGTTTCTGTTTTGTTCCCACCTAGAACATGGCAATTGTTTTTTTGTTAGAAAATCAAAAATTAATTATTTATTTATGGATCTTAAATAATTTCTTTGATTAATTCATTTTTTACAATTTTCCAAATTGTTGAATGCATTTTTTGATTTCCCAATTCAAGTTTGAAACGTTGCCGTTTTGTTCCCACCAATTATTTTGATGAAAAATTATAAATGCATGGTTTATGTATAAATCTTAAGCTTTTGAAGCAAATTTGTTAGTTTTTCACAAATTTTCAAATCGTCAATTGCAGCTTTCCTTTTGCCAATTCAAGATTGGAGCGTTGCCGTTTTATTTCCACCTAGAATACGATGGCAATTGTTTTGATGGAAAATCATAAATCTATTATTTCTTCGTCATTCTTGAGCGTTTGAACTAAATTTTTGAATTAGTAATTTTTTTACAAATTTTCAAATTTTTGAGTGCAGATTTCGTTTGCCCAGTTCAAGTTTGAAGGGCTGCCGTTTTGTTTCCGCCATATGGCAATTGTTATGATGAGAAATCATAAATCTATTATTTCTTCACTGATCTTGAGCTTTTGAGCTAAATTTTTGAATTAGTAATTTTTTTACAAATTTTCAAATTTTTGAGCGCAGATTTCGCTTCCCTAGTTCAAGTTTGAAGCGTTGCCGTTTTGTTTCCACCTAAGATATGGCAATTGTTTTGATGAGAAATCATAAATCTATTATTTCTTCACTGATCTTGAGCTTTTGAGCTAAATTTTTGAATTAGTAATTTTTTTACAAATTTTCAATTTTTTGAGTGCAGATTTCGTTTGCCCAGTTCAAGTTTGAAGCGTTGCCGTTTTGTTTCCACCTAAGATATGGCAATTGTTTTGATGAGAAATCATAAATCTATTATTTCTTCACCGATTTTGAGCGTTTGAACTAAAGTTTTGAATTAGTAATTTTTTTACAAATTTTCAAATTTTTGAGCGCAGATTTCGTTTGCCCAGTTCAAGTTTGAAGCGCTGCCGTTTTGTTTCCGCCATATGGCAATTGTTATGATGAGAAATCATAAATCTATTATTTCTTCATCGATTTTGAGCGTTCGAACTCAATTTTTGAATTAGTAATTTTTTTACAAATTTTCAAATCTTTGAGTGCAGATTTCGTTTCCCTAGTTAAAGTTTGAAGCGTTGCTGTTTTGTTTCCACCTAAGATATGGCAATTGTTTTCATGAGAAATCATAAATGTATTATTTCTTCATTGATCTCGAGCTTTTGAGCTAAATTTTTGAATTAGTATTTTTTTTACAAATTTTCAAATATTTGAGTGCAGATTTCGTTTCCCCAATTCAAGTTAGGAGCGTTCGTGTTTTATTTCCACCAAGGATATGACGCTTGTTTTAACAAAAAATAATACATACATTTTTTTAATAAAGCATTTTCTTTGGTTAATCCATATTTTATAATTATACGAATCGTTAAACGCAGTTTTGATTTTCCAAGTCGAGTTTGTTGGAACATGGCCATTTTGGTACCATTTGGGATATGGCAATTGTTTTTATGGAAAAGTAAACATGTATTGTTTGTGTATGGATCTCTAGTTCTTGAAGCAATTTTGTTAATTTTTTTTTTTTTAGTTGAATCAAATTTTCGTTTTCCAAATTCAAGTTTGGAGCGTTTTCGTTATTTTGTTCCCACCTAAACCATGGCAACTACTTTGATGCCAAATCATAAATACGTTATTTATTATCGGTTCTTAAGTTTTGAAGCAAAATAAAACTCTTGGATTGAACCGCAGGAAGCTGTTTGCCAAGTAAACAATTTTAGATACAAAAACGATTAGTTGTAAGGGAGCCTGCCCAAAGTGTCGAATGTCCAAAGTGCCGAATTGGTATTTTGCCCAAAGTGCCGAATTTCATACTACCGACCATGCCCAAAGTGACGAACGACGCTAAGCGACGTCGCATCGTTCGTAAACAAGGCGTCGGAGCCGAATGTGAATCGGCACTTTGGTCATTCGAAAGAACGTCTTCGCGAACGAACAAAATTTCAAATATTTTATTAATGATAGGTCCGATTTTGCGCAGAAAAATGGGGTTGAAGTTGCATTCCCCGAAGTTTGTATAAGAAAAAAACCGCGGATGTTCAATTATGACTTTATGAGTCATGCGATGAAAGTGTTTTGGATCCTAGGAAAACATTTAGAACACGCTTTTATTTTGAAATTTTGGACATCGCTATTAATTCGATATCCGAACGTTTTGAACTATTAGAAAATTGCTACTTAAACATTTGCTTGTATTTCATTCTGGAGAGCCCGAATATCTCAGAAAATGTTGTTTTTTTTTAATTGGTGACGGACGACGGCGTAGCGCAGTACCGAAGAGGGTAAGAGAAAATAAAACATGATTTTGAATCGTTTTGGGCAGTTTGAAATTGAGGAAAATCAATATTTTAAAAAATATGCACTTTATGTAAGAATTTTGTATATGTTTTCAATAGTTATTAAAAAATTTGAGAAAAAATACCATCCCGAAAAAGAGGGTGGAAACTTAAGAAATTTTTGGTCGCTTTTTGAAAAATCATATCTCCTTAAGGGGACAATAAATCAAAAAGTGTGTTGAGATAAATAATATAGGCGGATGCTTTGTAAAGAGATCCCGCCACCGACGGATCCTTCAAGAGCAAAAATAAAGTCAGTGGCGGCGTTTTGGCGCACGCCTGAAATTTCATATATAAGGCCGCGGCTCCAAAACGGCTTTAACATTTTTTGTTAAAATTGCCAGGGATGTTCTGTGTGCCGAGGGGAATACCTGGAAAAAAATTAATTGAAATTGGATTGTACGTTTCCGAGTTTTGACACGTGACTTTTTTTCAATTTTTTTCGTTTTCTTATTCACGGGGGGTGGTGGGGTAAAGTCAGAGGGACAACATCCGGGGGGATCGATAGAGGTCGCGGGGGTGCATCGGAATAATCAGTGTCGGAAAAGTTTCTAAAAAAATTTTACATCTCGTCCAATTACTCCGAAACCGGTCTACGGGCGCCGGTGAATCTTGCTGGGGTTACGTCGGAGGGCGAGTGACTGTTGAAAAAATCAAAGCGATAGGCCTCCATTTGTTGAAATTAACAATTTTTGACCGACGGGGGTGGTAAATGTTTTGGGGAAAAACTCAAAAATTAAAAAAAAGAAGACAGAGAGTCTCTTTGAAATATTTGATTTAAATAGAAAAAAATACGTCCGCGAAAGAAACCTCAGAGAGAGTGGAAACTTGGGAAAAAATTTATGGTCACTTTTTTGAAAAATCGTATCTCGTCAAGGGGGCAACAAATAAAAAAGTGTGCCGATATAAATAATGTGGGCGGATGCTTTGTGAAGATATCCCGCCACTGACGGATCCTTCAAGAACAAAAATAAAGTCAGTGGCGGCGTTTCAGTGAACGCCTGCAATTTCATATATAAGGCCGTTGCTCCAAAACGGTTTTAACGATTTTTGTTAAAATTGACAGGGATGTTCCGTTAGCCAAGGGGAGCTTTTGAAATAAAATTTGGTTGAAATCGGACAACACGTTTTTGAGTTTTAACACTTTCTTTTTTCTCGGGTTTTTTATTTCCCGGGGGCGGTGGGGTAGAGTCAGAGGGGCGGCACTGGGAAGGATTGATAGGGCCATCGGTGGTGCATCGGACCGTGCCGGAAAAATTTCCAAAAAATTTGCCTCCGCCCCCCGGGGATGATTTTTACGTTCCGTCACGGTACTCTCAATTACTCTGAAACCAGTCAACGTACGGCGGTCAAATTTGGGGGGGATGCGCAGGGGGGAATCTTTGTTGGAAAAATCAAAGCTATCGGCCTTTATTTGTCGAAATTAACCATTTGGTAAAAATTTAGGGGTTAAAATCAAAAATTCAAAAAAAGAAGACAGAGTCTCTAAAATATTTTTTAAGGTCTAAACAATTTTTGTATTGTTTTAGGATTTAAATCATTGTTATTTTCAAATATTTTGACATATTTTGCTTTCCATTTTTCTACGTTTATGTATTATTAATTTTACATCAACAAAAATATTTTAATAAACAAATTGGATGATTATGATCTTACGTGATAAGGTCTAGCCGCGCTATGGAGGCATTTGATGTGCTATCTATAACGTTAAAAAAACACTCATTTATACATAGAAACCGATATCATACCAATAGCTAACAAATAAAGTGAAACACCTGTGAGTGTAAAGTAACAAAATATCCAATCACTTCTGACGAGGGCGGACCTTCCGATCCTTCGTTAATCACCTCAGACGCCTTCATAGGGCGGCCAGAGTATATTTTTCCACTTTAAAACCTTACAAAAACATTCTAGAGGATTTTTAAAATTTTTCGAACTGAAATGTTTTCATGCGCTTGAGGGGGCGGCCAACTCAACATTTGTACGCAGGCGGCCAAGGGTCTAGGATCGGCCCTGAGTATGATAAACGGATACTCAACTCAAAATTCAAACCAATTTTGCAACGCTGAAATTATCGTATGTTCATTTAAAAAAGACCTCTAGTGTGCCATGATTGTTTATTTTTAAAAATTTAAGTTGGAACTGACACAAAACTTCAGATTTTTCTAAAAGTCAATTATTCCGTGGTCACAATAGTTTACAACAACCAGCAAAAAATGTTTTTAGTTGAAAGTTATTTCTGAAATGGACGTAAATTGAGAATATTCAATCGACGCACCTTTGGCAGAGTTTCAGGAAGAATTTCCTAACGTTTCCATTATTTATGATGAATTTAAAAATAATAAATATCATGATCTGTTGTATTATTTTATGAAATGGGTATTCTCCGTAAACCGGGAAGTGGTAGACCAGTTAAACGTACTCAGAATGCTATTAACACAGCCCAAGAAATTTTGGAAGGTGAACCTACGACTTATCTGCGTCTTTTGTCACCGCAAGTGAATTTATCGGTAGGAACATGCCGCAAATAACATAACCTCAATATGTGTTACCAACTTGAATTTAAAAAAATATAAAATCATGGCACACTTGAGGTTTTTTTTTTAATGAACATACTTTACATTGCCTTTCAAAGTATTTTATTTGAAAGTAAACACCGTTTCCTACCTTGAATTAAATACATGTCCCAATGATTTATCGGTATCGAATCATTGTCACCACATCACATATATTACCCTTTGACAGATAATTTTTAAAACCGATTAATAAAAATGCCACTGTGTCAATTATTTGTTGAGCCACGTGGGTCGCTAATGTGTAGTGCGCACCTCTCGAAACAATGCCGTGCTGCCATTGTGACCGTGATTGAGCGACGCGGGACGTCAAAGTTGGAAAAACGTTTGATCGGCTCGAACTGGAACATATCGCATTTGAAATTAACATGGGTCATTGTGGTTATGTTAATGTCGACGGTGGAGAAAACGTAACATAAATTCCGCATCAGAATGTCATTGTTTTTATTTTCGGCTCCTAATAGGGTTAAAATCCAAACACTTAAAATATACAAAAAAATAAACATTGCGAGCAGATAATATGTACTTGCGCCGAGAAATAATTTGACAGTTAATCAATATCATGCCCGAGGAATTTATTTCCGCTTCGTTTAACCGTACCTTTAAGGGATTTGTTAATGTCTGGAATGCGAATTGTTTTAATTTGGAGCGTTTAAAAGTGTCGTTTCTTATTTTTACTGCGTCGGCTTAAGTGTTATTTGAACGTGCCCCAGAGTGCAGTGAAGGAGAAATGTGTAATTGCGCCGCCGCTATAGCGAATTTGCGTGTTTCCGTGTGCGTAAGTGTCTTAATTGTAGGACAAATTGCGCGATCGCACGAAGGAGCATCGGCGAGAAGGAGGGGAGGAAGAGCCTGCCCACCCTTAGGAGGAGAACCGTATTCCTCTCGGCCGGTCGTGGCGATAAATTGAGATCGCCGATGTTCCACGTACACGTATACAAATATTGAAAATATATGTTTGGAGTGTTTCAGAAATTTCTACACGCCGTAAAGCTGAGCACAAAGCACGGTAGCTATTGGCCATCAATAAATAAGAAGAGGTAACAATGCCAAGTGCACGGTTTCGCCTATAGATCTAAGTCGTCGGTCAGCGGGTACAGCGGACCACGGAGCCGCGACGCCCCAGAACAATGGTCGATGGTGCTCTTCACGTCCAAGCGCCAGCAGGTCACATGGAAAGACCAATGGGCCGCCATAAATCCTGTCCGGAACAGTAGCATCTCGAGAACAATTGTTCTTGCTTACTGTCGGTTTAGTATAAATGTTCGGCTCTTCTTTTTCTTTTGTATCGATGTTGGTGGTGCTTGAAATGTGAACTCGGCCAGTTTAAAAAAAAATCGCTCACGAGCATACAATATTTTCATAATGTAATACTTATTTTTTAATGATTATTTCTGAATAATAAACGCCATAGACAATAAGCCGACGCGGATAGATTAACCAATATATCCGCACTAATAAATTATACCTCAAAACCGAGAGACGGATATTTACGCAGGGGTAGTTTCTTCATCAAATGCGAAACGTAAATGGTTGCATCTAAAGTGGGCAATCGCAAGGAATATTTTTAAAATCTTAATAACACACAAACGGCTAGATGGAATTTTATGATCTTGCATTTATTTTGTAGCCAAGAGTATCCGGTTATACATGGAATATGACATCAGTCAAATGGCTGCCACGGCTGGCCGTACAATAGCCCAATTTTTCAGAACTTTTTCCAACGTCTGCTTCGGGAAGAAGATGCAACGACCGAAATTTTAGGCACTACGCGGTGGTCGCCTCTATCTCAGTAATGGCATTTTGGATATTGACTTTAAGATCGTCAATCGTTGCTGGATCGTTGGCATAACAACGTTCTTTAACGGCACCCCAGAGATAAAAGTCCATGGGCGTCAAATCGCAGCTCCTTGCTGGCCAATTCACATCTCCGCGACGGCTGATTACACGATTTTCGAACGCAATAAGTCGATAGTTTCGTTGCCCCATCTTGTTGGAACCAGATGTTGCCCACATCTAAACCAGCAATTTGCTCCCAAAAAAAGTTTGCTATAGCGGTTTCCGTTGACCGTTTCGCCAGATTCAAAGAAAAATGGGCCGATAATACCGCCGGCCCATAATCCGCACCATACAGTCACTCGTTCGGGATGCATTGGCTGCTCAACGATCACGTGTGGGTTTTCCGATGCCCAAATCCTGCAGTTTTGCTTGTTTGCATAGCCCCCGAGGTGAAAATGCGCTTCATCTGAAAAGATAATTTTTCGCCAAAATTTACCATCGGCTTCCAGCTGCTTAAAGCCCAATTAGCGAAGTTGTATCGAAATGGATGGTCAACTCTCTTCAACTGCTGTGCTATTTGGACCTCATAGGCGAATAAACTGATGTCTTTATGCAAAATACGCCTCGCGGTAGTGCGACTAATGTTCAATTGCTTGATGTTCTCGGGTTGGCTTACACACTACGAGCTACAGCAGCAATATTCTCGGGTGTACGAACCGGAAGAGCGTGTGGAGCTTTAGTACGGTCCACCAGCATACCAGTTTCACGAACTTTGTGCACAAATTTCTTCAGAACACTTGCATTTGGTGCATATTCGCGACCGAATTTTGTACGCAATTTTCGCACCGATTCTGCAATACACGAATTACATTCAA
This sequence comes from Ocypus olens, assembly GCA_910593695.2. NCBI lineage: Eukaryota > Metazoa > Arthropoda > Insecta > Coleoptera > Staphylinidae > Ocypus > Ocypus olens. Next base: position 54,160,108 of record OU343056.1, read on the forward strand.
AGTAAATTTTTAACATTTCCCAACGTTCATCAAGCGTGTAACGTGCCATTTCCCGGTTAACGAAATGGCACGTTACACGTGTTGTATACTGAAGAACTGTCATACATCAGATGTCAAATATCATGAAAGTAAAAATAAAGTGGTAGTTCAAAAATATTCCAAGAGATGGCCCACCCTTTAGTATAGCTCCCCTTCTATTTCACAACGTCCAGTTTATCAAACATTTTTCTCCAGTCCATAAGTTAAAGAAATTTTTGCAAATGGCTTTTTACTCTCTCCGTTACGAAGTACGAGAAAGTATTGTGATTTAAAAAAAAACAATTTTTTTACGGAAATATCCGTTTTGGGGTCCCTAGATGCCATTTCAACAATTTCTGGATTTTTTTGTGTCTGTGTGTCTGTCTGTACGCGCTGTATCTCAAAAACTAATAAAGCAATTGATATAAAATTTCGTACACCGGAAGTGGGCGTTTACCTTAACTGTTTTTTGTTATTTTGCTAATATTTTCTTAAATATGAAAAATATCACAAAAACATTTAAACAAACTTTGAAGAAAACAAAGAAACGAACATCTGTTGCTTGAAAACATTTTTCATAAAATCAGTTTTATTCGAGAAAAAAATTTATTATTATTTTTTTAATTTTTGGTTTATAATTATAAAACGATAATAGTTACAGCAAATTTATGTTAATAATAATTGTAGAGATTACTAAAATAAACAACTTATAAAGCATAAGTTTTTTTTCGAAATCCCTTTAGTTTTTGAGTAAACTGAGTTTTTGAATTTGAAGTATAATTTCATAATTTTGACGTTTTAAACGTCAGTTTTATAAGCTTGATGTACATTTAAAATATGATTTCAATTGAAAGTAAACCATAAAAGTGTAAATATAAATGATACCATCAAGTCGGAGAAAGTAACATGATGGCCACATCACCATTTTTTATCAGAGAATAAAGAAGAAGTTTTTATTGAAACATTATTTTCATTTACCAAAATGTAATGCTGTAATAGCAAAAATTAAATTTAACATAAATAACAAGTTAGTGGTCTCGCCTCTCTCCATCGGGGTTGTTAACCTCTTCACTCCCAGGTCGCCACATGTGGCGACAATCAAAAAAATTAAAACAAAAATATTTTTACAAAAAAAAATTACACCTTTAGCGCCATCTATGGAATATTTTTTTCATATTGCATAAATGAGTAAATTTTTGACAGTGGAATAATATGTCGTAGAAAAAGGTAACAATAAGAAAAAGGTGCTTTTTCAGGATTATCCTATAATAATAATAATAATAATAATAATAATAATAATAATAATAATAAACGAAACCTTTTTCGATGGTTTGGATTTATTGTCGCCGGCTAGATTATGATGGAGCCCCTTCTCATAATAAATTAGCGCATATTTAGGTTAACATCTAGTATATTGGGCTGCCTACCACAACTACCAACATGTTTGGTGGGGGGAATTTGACAGAGGCAGGACAGATGTGCGAGACGAGTAAATACCAGGGCTGCCAAGCACGTCCATCACAGGCGACAACGTGAGTCGTGTCGAAGGTTTGTTTAGAGCTGATCATCATATTCTTAATAGTAATAGTATTTATTGGTGCTAACACATATGTTTACACGGGTCTTAGATAGAAAAATTACGCAAAGTTACTAAAAGTAAATAAGTACTGGCGCATAATCGACAGTTCACGTAAAATTATGTGCTAAATATTCTTCCCATGAATAAAAAGCGAACTTAATTAGGAATGACTTAATTTTTATTTTATATGTTTTATTAGTTTAACTTACAAGGAAACTAACCCAAGTGTTCTCCTCCGATTTGAAATTTCGTAGATTTGTAGAGAGCGCCAAGATATTCGATACGTATTTTTTGTTTCGGCTAAAAGAACATGTTTAGGGGGTGAACTCGTCTCTCGAAAATCAGCCATATTTTTTGGTTATAACTTCTAAAAAAATCATGATTTTACTACACCAGTGCATATGCTTTTATATTTTCTACATTTACAAAATTACACTGTCAAGATCTGTTCAGAAGTTATAGCCAAAAAGCAATAGGGATTTTAAAAGATTTCTGAGGCACGAGTTCACTCCCGATTGACGAAATCTTAAAACAAAAATGTTTTATTCTGTCGCCGATGGATTTAAGAAATCTACGCATTGAGGAGTTTACGTCTGATACAAGAAAAGGTGAAAAATTGTTAGAGATTATAACTTTTGTCTTAAACTTTAATTTTTTATTCGTGTTCGTTATTTTAAACTAGTATTTACTCAATATTTTATATATGTAAATTATTTTGTTCTGACTTTTGTAAATACTCTGTATGCCAACAATAAAAATATCTATCTATCTTCTACGCCGGTTTCGATAGGTTGGTTTACCGATGAGATACTCTCGCAGAGCTTACCTTACTTTTTGAACCACCCTTGTATTTGAAAAAATGTAATTTATGCTATAATGTTAATCCGCCAATGGTGACCCACTGGTCTGTGAGACCGGGTTTGTCGAATAACTTTATTCTTCGTTATTGTTTTTTGTTGCAATTTCGAGTAGCTGCCGCATTGCAGAGCTTAAATTGATTAAATATCTTTGTTTTATTGCCAAAAAAAAACAAGTACTATTAGTAACACGTTTCGAAAAATCATCAGTTAAAAACCCCGGTGCGTGAGACCGGCATCACCATTCAATTTGCGTCACCAATGGCGGGTTAATGGTCGCATTTTTGAAAATCTTTTGTAATATTTATAACTACTTTTTATTATTGAATATTTTTCAATATTTGGAAATATTTTACTTAATGTGGCCTAATTGTATCCATACAAATAATCATTAATTTTTTTTTAATGTTTAGAATTATTACACTTCATTTAATCCAATTATTTCCATAGAAATAATAATTACAATATTAATCTTTAATGCCAAATAATTGAAAAGAAACTACAACAATCAAGCCAACTGTTACAAACACACACAATTGTTTAATATTAACATTGTTTGATGGCTAAGTATTATTTATAAATTAAATATAAAATGTATATTAATATTAACTCGGTTACTGTGAAATTTACATTCGGCGATTAGAGAAATTGTAAGAAATTAATCTCAGCAGGAATTAGCTTATAAATTTCAAAATCCATCCAAAACTAACCTATTTTTGACATACTGCTGAAACAATTGACATATTACAGCTAGAAACAAATTAAGCAAACACAAAACCTAAATTACAGAACAAAAAATTTCTCAGTGATTAGAAAAGTTTTAAAAAAATAATCTCAACCGGAATTAGCTTCAAAATTTCAAAGTCCATCCAGAATAAACATATTTGTGACAATCCCTTCAAATAATTGACATATCACAGCTGAAAACGAAATGGCAACACCGAAAACTTGAACTGGAGAAAAATCATTACATTAGGCGATTAGAAAAATTGTAGAAAAATAATTTTCGCAGGAATTTAGCTTCAAAATTTCAAAATCTAACCAGAATGAACCTATTTTTGAAATGTTTTTAAAACAACTGACATATCACAGCTGGAAACAAAATAGCAAAACTCAAAACGGAAGAAAACAAAATTACATTCGACAAAATTGGAAGAATTGTAAAAAAATCATTTCTACACGAATTAGGTTCAAAATTTCAAAATCTAACCAAAATAAACCCATTTTTAACATCCCTTTAAAAAAATGGGCATATCATGGCTGAAAATAAAATGGCAGTTCTGAAAACTTGAACTGGAGAAAAATCATTGCATTTAGGTTTTCGCAGGATTTTAGCTTGAAAATTCGAAAATCCATTCAATGAACTTATTTTTGAAATATTTTTAACAATTGATTGAAAACATATTGGCAACATGTAAAAAATAAACTATGGAAATGAAGCGATTAAAATATTTAAAAAAAAAACATCGTTGCTGGAATTAGTTTAAAAATTTAAAACCCATCCAGAATGGATCGATTTTTGATATCCCTTAAAAAAAATTAATATCTTAGCTGAAAACAATTTAGCAACACTCAAAACTTGAAAGGAAGAAAAGAAAATTGCACTTGGCAGTAAAAAAAATTGTCAAAAATTAACCTCAAAATGTCTTATTTTTTATATATCCTTGAAACAATTAACATATCACAGCTGGAAACAAAATAGCAAAACTCAAAACTTGAATGGAGGAAAAGAAAATTTCATTCGGCGATTAGAAAATTGTAAAAAATTAATCTCTGCTGGAATTACCTTCAAAATTTCAAAATCAATTGGGAATGAACCCATTTTTGACATAGTGTTAAAACAATTGACATATTTCACCTGGAAAGCAAATTGACAGCACTCAATACATTAATATAAGAGTAAGGAAACTGTTGCATATAATTTAAGATTATTACATTTAATTAATGTCAACATTATCCAACACCTGACCAAACGAATGAGTGCAAATACATCGGGGCCATTTACAATAAATTCTCCCTCATTGGATTCGACGGGACCATAAATAAACAGACACCCAGAATCAATCTCTCCCTCTCGCTAAAATGAGTAATTAATACCAATAAATAAATGGGTGAATGAAGAAGCCCGAAATGTCAGTCGTGAATATTCAACGGATGCCCTCCGTATACCGTTATTTATACGTCGGATCGCCGTCGTTCTCTTCGATTTATTTATTTTTTTCGTTCCACTCTGGTCCGTCGTGCCCTCTTCTTTCTTTATTTTTCTTCTTCTGTTTGCTCTAAACCGAACAGAGCCACTGTCATACGCGGCCGTCGAACATAATTTATCTGTCTGTACTGCCACAATGGGCAGTCCGGCCTTTGAATTCTTAACCCGAAATTCCGATTCAAACATGTGTTTAAAAAATATTTTATCCGAATGCCGGGCTACTTTTTGTTTTTCTTTTTTTTTTTTGTTTGTTTTTTTTCGGTGCACCATCTCCGCGCTCTGATTTTGGTTTTCTGTCCTTTTGCGATCTGCGCGGACGTGTGTTCACGGTGTACCAAAATTAATTAGAGGTATCTGAATGTAAACAACGTTTATAACCAAATAAATAGACGGTTTAATGTTTAAAAAATAAAAATTTGAAAATGAAGCGTTTATGACACTTGAAAATTATGTAATAATATTTTACATAGGGTTACATAAGGGCTGACTGTTAGTTTCTAAAGAATTATATTTTTTATAAGTATTTTTAATAATGTGTAATTAAGTCGAAAAAAATAGGTATTTTCAACATTCAATAAAATTTAAATAAACGCTGATTATCTACAATGTTTTACTATAGAGGCATAGATTGTTTCTTTAGTAATAAAATCGACTAAACGAAATTACTTTTACCTGAAAAATAAGGACGCAATTACGTAAGAGCTGAACCCTTCCGCGAGAAATTTTATTTGGCGTAAACTGACGCCATCTGTAGAAAATAAGAATTTTTCAAGAGAATACCGTTTCCTCGCAGAAGAAACTATTCGTTACTGAACGAACAGTCTAAACAGCGAAATCAGTTTTAAAATATTCATTATTAAATATATATTCAGAATTTTTTATCTGATAATGTAAACTTTAAGACCTTTATAATTTGGCACTTGTGGCCCTAATAAAACCTCCTATAGCATAGGGGTGAAATATTAATGCACACCAACTGCCAGCTCATGGCTATAATAATTCAGAATCACATACTAATTTCCTCATCATTATTTCCATCCGAGGATAGAAATCGATCGAATTTAACGGCAATTAAAAAACATTTGCTGGCCTATAATTATTCGCCACACATGATCCACCCACGCCCCGGCGCGTTTTCGGGGAGGCTTTTCTTTTTCCCGGAGATAATTATTAGCCAGCGCCGGTGCACTATGTTTTGATCGTTGCCTTTGGGCCGAGAGTCACCTGCCTCCCTCGTAATAATAATAGCTGCCAGGAATGGGGCATATATTACCCCGGAGATACATAATTAAGTGGCGATCTTTCCAGTTCTTTCGGGCTCTCGGTGTATGTGCGTTGTTTCGATGTTTGGCCCAGGGGGTATCATCCCGTGACCGATCGCGCCGGTGAGCGGTTTGTCTTCTTCTTCTTCTCTGCGCGTGTTTTGTTGGTGTTTTTTAAGTATACGGATGGAGCCTCCGTTTTTGAATAAAATAAAGGGGTCGCCAATGGATCGCGGTCGTCACGCAGGTGTTTTATGGTCGTATTCTATTAGGTGCAAATTTTATGCATTCACTTGGACAGTTTTAAACGCAAATTGAAACACTTGTCGAAGTGACGTTTGAATTTTCAAAGCTTACTACAGTCTATTAGAATGCATTTTTCATTTTCCTAGTTTAACTTTGGAATGTTGTCATTTTGTACACTGCTAGATGTTGGACATTATTTTTATATGAAATCAGAAATACGGTATATTGTTTTTTAAGGATTGTGAGCATTTAAAGCAAATTTCTTTATTCATCATTTCTTTACAATTTTAAACCGTTCGATGCGTTTTTCCTCTTTCTAGTTCAAGATTAAAGTGTTGCCGTTTTGTTTACACCAAGGATATGGCAATAAATTTTATGTTAAATCAAAGGGTTAAGATAGTCAAAATCCCTGGTTTTTTAATTTACACGGCAAGAGGGTGTTTTGGGGTGTAAAAATAAGGTTCAGTAGCCCCCCCCCTTCTCTGGGGGTTAAAAAATTGTCTTTTCTAACATGATTTTTTTACTGACGAACGAGTAAATGCAAAATTCTACCCCCCCCCCCCCCTGTCTGGGGCTTAAAAAATTGTTTTTTCTGACATTATTTTTTTACTGGCGAACGAGTAAATGCAAAATTCTGTAAAAATTCATGAAAATAGCCTAACCAAATGCCTATTTGACCTATTTTTTCCAAGGCTATCCAAGATCATTTAGACCCTACAAAAAAATCGAAAAGTTTTTAAATCGATTTTTAACCTACAGGACCCCCCTTGTACCCGGTTTTTGACATTTGCATCATTTTTATTACATAAAATTATACTAAAATACATATTTATATCAAGCCGCGCCATCTTGAAAAAAAAAAAGGGTTTTTACCATTTTTTTGTGGAATTTCTCAGTTGCCCCCGCTCTACCCACTGGGAGTGGAGCAGTGCGCTGAATGTAGTACAGAATAATGTCAACTTAGGAAATATTAATTTTTGGTCTTGAAATGTTTTTTTCATGCAGTACGTATTTTTCGAGTTATTCTGATTTGTCAGGTTAAATGGTACACCCGGTATATTTATACATTTTATATCTAAACCAGTAAATCTAGAGTCGTTATTCTTGATGCATATTTATTAATTAACGTTGTATATAAGAAACCTGAAGTAATTTAAAAACGTTTAGACTAATTAAAGTTTGCCGTTAATTATTCGCATACTTGATTTCATTGGGCAATTATGTAATCTGTAAACTGATTCAACTTACGTTACTAATTTTAGATATGTATTTAGCTTCAAAAATTGAGTTGCTTATAATAATGAAATATTAGTATTACATAAAATAAGTAATTTATTGATATAATAAATTTTAATTTTAATCAATTTTACCGTAAGAGTATGCGTTTTATATAAATGTATTTTAAATATTTGCAACACTAATTATCGAATACATAATTCGTTGGTGTAATTACGAACATTTGGCGCCAATTATGAGCATGCGGATATAAGATATAACTTTGATGAAATATGCCCGTTTTTCGAGTGGCACTATGGATTAATAATCTGTCGAGAAATTTTAGTTACATTTTTTTGTTTTAAAAAAATCGCAAAAAATCGCAAAAAATCATTTTTCGCATCTTATTAAATAATATAAACATTGTTAAATCGTTTTTGATTGAGAAAGTTGTCCATTATTCGGCCGAATCATTTTCTCCACAGGCGACTTCCAATTAAATGACGTCCAATCAAATGACAGCAATGTCATTGCCCAACAGGTGACGTCCAATCAAATGATAGTGGTTTCATTACCCAACAGGTTTCAGCCAATGGCATGACGACGATTTTACTTTCTCAACAGTTTAGTTGTTACTATGGTTACGACTCGTTTTTTGTTAGCGAACTGCCGCAATTTCCAAATAGAAAAATTATTCGTTATAATTTAATACAAACAGAAAAATCTTTAGGTAATTATTTAATATGATGCGAAAAAAGTATAGTATTAAACTCGTGAACAAGTTGGCCATTGCCGATCGAGTGAGTTGCAACAAACTTCACCCTCGTGGCAATGGCCAACTTTCTCACTCGTTTAATAATATACTATTTTACTTTTTTATTCGAAAACTATTACTATTGCGCATTTTGCACTTAGACATTATTAGAGCACTTTTTAATTGAGGATCTAAATATGTTATTAGATTTATTGTAGCTTTCAAGATGGCGGAGAAACAATAGACAACTTTTGTTTTTCTTATGGCAGCCATATTGAATTTTTACATTTTCTAATGTAAGATTTTTTTCTGTTTACGATGATAAATCATACATTATATTTTAATTTTACATTTGAGCCAAAATTTTAAATTTGATATGATTTGAATGAACATCACACTTTTCAAAATGCACTTTTCTTTTCAAACACCCATAACTTGGTGCCAAATCGTCGTAGGAACTTTGTTCTTTGAGTCCTGCATAGGGAATAGATCACATTTTAATGCCTTTATGGTGGATCGAGTCGACAAAATCTTTCCAACTCCGTAGATATAGCCAAAGTTGGGCATGATTTCCTGAAAAAACATTTTTTTTTCACAGGGGTGCTAGAGGGGGCAAAAGGGGTTACGCTCAAGTTCGCATACATGACTTTAAAGAAGACACTTCAAAGTTTTTTGCCCTCAAAGATTCATCAAAATCGATTGAAAATACGTCGAGTTATTTCGGTTGGAAAATTGTCGAAATTTCACAAATTTCAAGTTTTAATTTTTTCTCCACCAGTGTACATTATTCGGCAGAAAGTTGGACAAATATGGAATTGTATACCGTTTTGGTTAGTAAGTTTTTCAAATGAAACAATTTTCAAAAATGAATTTAATAAAACAATAAATTGTATAATAGAATTTTCGTTGAATTGTCATCAAGGTATCAGATTTTTATAAATTGAAAACTGAAGATAACTAAAATATTCTTAAAGAATGTCAGTACATTATGTAATTATTTTTTATCATTGGTGTATTGTAACATAACGAATGTCCAACAATTAGTCCACAGATGGCTGTCGAATCAGACATAAATATCGATTCTTACTCCACACAAAATTATTCGCGGCACTAAAAGTACTTTTAATGTCTTTTAATGGTACTTTCAACGTCATATATTCAATAATAAAATGTTAAAATTCGGTGAGCGCATGATTTACATATTAAGTTCCCGGCGCATCCACCATAAAATCAATTCACCAATGAGCTAATTTTAGTTGTCTGTAAAACGATGGCTGCAACTGTTATAAACTAGTTCGTTAATAGTAATGTACGCAACCAGTTCCGAAAGTGATATTTTACGGGATGAGTAGAAAATTTCCATGACGAGCCGTATGCGAGTCCTGGAATCCTGCGAGTACAATATTTTTTCTGCAACCGTTTTTTATGTTAAAAAAGCAAAAACACACCCGAATGTTATATGACAAGCGTTGTCGTCAGGGGCGGCTCGTTATATAGAGTCAAGAAGCCATGGCACTAGCAAGAATTTTTAATTAATTTTTAACACTTTTTTTGCCAGTTACTTTAGTCTAGAAAGATAAATCGTTCTTTTTTTCTTCAAAAAAGCAGGGGGGGTGTATCGGATAAATGGCTCTACCATCAACATGTTCTACGAGCCGCCACTGATGTTAGGTACGGCCTTTAGCAATGCGATTATGATCAAATATTTCAAAAACATCTGTTCCGTCCGAAAAAAAAATTATTAAAGCCCTGATATTGATAAGTGATTTTGTTCACGAAAATGTTATAATGTGCGCATTATTTAATTGTATGGGCAGCATTAATGGGGTACATTTAACACTCAAATTCTTAAACACGCATTTGCGTGTTTAATATGGTTATTAAACACGCGAATTCGCGCTTTAATTCACAGAACGCGATTTATGATAATATTTTGTTTACTCTGTTTAATACTGATTTTATTTTTTTTCAATTGTAATTGTAATAATTTTGGTTTTGATTTTGTTTCTGTTTTTTTTTAAATTTTGATTTTGATTTGAATTTTGATTTTCGTGAACAAAGTATAGTGTACAACTTGCATATAATGGCTATTAATCACGAAAACGATGTTTGCGGAACAAGCCGTAGGCAGTTATGATTTCCTTTGATTTGAACCAAAATTTCATTTTTTCCGAAAACTGATATGTTCGAGTTTTTTGTTGAATAACTCAAAATCAATCTGCAAAACGTTTTGATCTTCCGCAAAAATATTGAAGCCCTGATAACGATAAGTGATTTTAAGTGACTGATCAATGGGCTTTGCTTTGATTTTAACCGAAATTTCCCTTTTCCTCAATATGTGTTACAAAAAACTGATATTTTCAAGTTTTTAGTTGAATAACTCTAAAAACAACTTCGGAATGTTTTGATCTTTTGTTTGAATATTAGAGTCTTGATAATGATAAATATTTTTGAGTGACAATTTTTGTAAATTGCTTCGATTTTAACCGAAATTTTAGCTTTTCAAAACATTCGTTCAAAAAAATGACATTTTAGAGTTTTCAGTTGACCGCAGAATGCTTGAATATTTTGCATAAATATTGAAGCCTTGATATTAATAAGTGATTTTGAGTGACAGTTAATTGTGATTTGCTTTGATTTTAACCGAAATTTTTTCCAATATTTGTTACAAAAATTGATATTTTCGCGTTTTTAGTGAAATAACTCAAAAACTATCTTCAGAATGTTTTGATATTTTGCATAAATATTAAAGTTCTGGTATTAGTAGGTAATGTTGAGTAACAGTCCGTCGTGATTTGTTTTGATTTTAAACGAATTTTCACTTTTTCTCAAGATTTAATATAAAAAATGAATATTTTTGAGTTTCCAGTCGAAAAAAGTCAATCTGCAGAATGTTTTGATCTTCTGCATGGATATTAAAGCCCTGATATTGATAAGTTATTTTGAGTAACAGTTAATTGCGATTTGCTTTGATTTTAAGCGAATTTTCTCAAAATTAATTAGAAAAAATTGACATTTCCGAATTTTCTGTTGAATTACTCAAAAACCATCTGCAGAATGTTTTGATATTTTCAGTGAATATTATAGCCCTGATGTCGATGAGTGATTTTGAGTAACAGTTAATCGCGATTTGCTTCGATTTTAAGCGAATTTTCTCAAAATTTATTACAAAAAATTGACATTTCTAACTTATCTGTTGAATAACTCAAAAACCATCTGCAGAATGTTTTGATATTTTGAATGGATATTATAGCTCTGATGTTGATAGATGATTTTGAGTAACAGTTAATTATAATTTGCTTTAATTTTAAGCGAATTTTCTTAAAATTAATTAGAAAAAATTGAAATTTTCGACTTTTCTATTGAATAACTCAAAAACCATCTGCAGAATGTTTTGATATTTTTAGTGAATATTATAGCCCTGATGTCGATGAGTGATTTTGAGTAACAGTTAATTGCGATTTGCTTCGATTTTAAGGGAATTTTCTCAAAATTGTTTACAAAAAAATTGACATTTCCGACTTTTCTGTTGAATAACTCAAAAACTGTCTTCAGAATGTTTTAATATTTTGCATAAATATTAAAGTTCGGATATTAGTAGGTAATGTTGAGTAACAGTCCGTTGTGATTTGTTTTGATTTTAGCCGAAATTTTGTTCCAAAAAATAATATTTTTGAGTTTTTAGTTGAATAATCTCAAAAGCCATCTTCAGAATATTTTGATGTTTTGCTTGAATATTAAAGTCTTAATAAGTAATTTAAATGACAATCCGTTGTGATTTACTTCGATTTTAGCATAATTTCATGTAGTCTCGTATTTTGTATTTTAAAGGTGAAATGGAGATGTTTCGAGTGAGATAGCATAAATGTTTTTAACTTTTAGGTAATGGCTGCTCGTTATATAGAGCCAAGCAGCCATGGCACTTGCAAGAATTTTAAATTAATTTTTAAAACACTTTTTTGCCAATTACTTTGGTCTAGAAAGATAAATCGTGGTTCCTTTCTTTAAAAATTATATTGTATATGTTCCATCAATACGTTCCACGAGCCGCCACTGGCTGTCATTAAAAACGAAGTTGATTTTTTTGTCAAGGCCGCCTAAAAATCGTCCTGAAAGTAACAAAAATCGTCCCCGAAAGTATAGACATCGTACCGAAAGTGAAACAAAATCGTCCCGAAAATAACTACTTTCGGTACGATTTATGTAAAGTGGTACTTTCGATTTAATAAATCATACCGAAAGTTTTATTTTCGGGACGGCGGCAGAAAAATCAAGGTTACAAGACTACAAGCGATGAAATAAGAGATCATAAGAGAATTTATAGAATCTTTTTACACAAATATTTACCTACTGGTACATCACTATATTGTCAAAAGATTGGAAATCTCCGCCCTAAAGTAAATCCTTGCCTTTTTCATGAGTTATACTATGTAAATTCATTAGAAATTCATCAATTGCGTTCAAAATTTCCGACTTATTTAAAAAAAAATTGCATTACTCGTAATTATCTCGTTTAAATAATGTATTTTTTACGTATGTTACTAGCTCAATTGATCTATCTTCAATGGAAAAGATGAAAATGCACAAATTTTAATTTTTTGCCCTCTTAGTTGGAGATGTTCCACTATGTATAAATGAACTTTGGTATACCACAAGGTTCTATTCTTGGTCCTTTACTGTTTGTAATATATGTACTCGTAAATGATCTATTTATATATAATTATAAAAACTCATTGGCTGTCTTATATGCAAATGCTACCTCTATCAACAACATCACATCATATCCAATTTGCAATGGGTACAACTGCAAATTCACAAATTTTAATTTGGTTGTAATTTTTTTATTGAAAACATAGAATTCAAGTATTTATGTGGGTTCCAAATTAACTTTTAATAAACACAGCCATGAATTCGCAACTAAACTATTAAAAAAAGGAACTCAATATTTTCCCATAATTTAAAATTCTATGACTTTATTTTATAAGCACCCATTATCCCAGAATAAATTTCCCTTCTCAACTCCAAAATTATCTACAAGCCCGATCCAATTCCAACATCTTCGCACAAACGCATTAAAACCAGTATCGCAATAATAAAGATAATAATTACGTCGAATCATCATCAGGGCATTATCACATTTCAAAACACACAAAAATAAAATTTTCACACATAACACACGCCGACCACGAAAACAAAACAAAAAAGAGAAAACATTCAGCACTCGAGGTACGAAATTATATTCGTATTAAATCCTTAAAATCCGCCCCGAGGAGCGAGACGACATGTGGCGATCTGTAATCATCCACTTTGTCAGCAACCCTCGCTAATGACGGCTTTTAAAAGATCGTAAACTTGATTAAAAGCTACGGCTTACTCGCATAACAAAATAACATATGTATACGCACACCCTTTTCGATAAATGTCCTTTTAATTGCGCCCCCGTCTCCAGAAAAGCGGTGGAAATCCTACTTTTCGAAGGGGTATACTTAGCGCGGTCTAGACCCGTCCTGTGACGTTAAAGGACGTTAATTTGACGTCTTAAGATGTTAAATGTCGACGCGAGCGAGGTTTAATGGACTGCGGGAGGACTGCACTGTAATTACCGGGGAGAGTATGCCCGGGCCCGTTTAGGTCCCTTTCAAATTACTACAATTATGACCGACTTTTCTATGTTAGATTCCCAAATTGTACTACAACAATATATAATAATATGCAAATGTTCGTATACAATTATACGAGTTTTTGGAACTACGGAATTTTGTTTGTGTGCAAGCTTTGTGTCTTGTTGTAATTATCTATATTTATAACAATGTTTTGCTCATTTAAAGGCCTGAGGTATTTCTACGAAAGTCTTCTTTAAGATCACGAAATTAGTTCAGATCGCTTGACCAACCAAATACACTCGGCGTCAAAAAAAAGCGCCACTCGAAAAAACTCGATTTTTCAAACCGTCGTAACTCGGTTCAATTTGGTCGAAAATCGATGAATCTTTCAGTTTGGGAAAGACTCAAGTTTTATCTTTAAGAATGTGTAGTTGATTTTGACCCCAAGTCCAATCCTCCCCCCGTAACAACGCGATGGAAAAAAATGTTTTTTATGTAAAAAATTGTCCAACAAAAAATCGGCGGGAAATTTCACCACAATGGCAGAAAAATTTAATCAATTTCCTTAAAATGCCTTAAAAATTACAGTCGTTTCGATGATTTGAAGCAAAGTTATGAATTTTTGAAAAAAAAATGACATTTTGATGACCACAAATGCACGTTTTGCAGAAATTGCTGACAAATTTTGACATTGCTTTTTTGAATAATTCGTCTTAACAGTTGCTCACAGAAAATTATCCGAAATTTGCAATTAAGTAAAATGGCTGCGGTAGAAAAAAAATAATGTTGAAAAAACTTCTGGGTTTGAAGAATTAAACACCGGTGTATAACAAATTTATCAAAAAATATGGCATTTGTTGAATTTGATTCTCGTTTATCACGTGGTAAAACATTAAGATTGTTAAAATGAGGCACTTGGTTGATTTCAAATTTTTTAAAAAAAATTTATTCCCACTAGATTCCTAGATAATGAAGTAAAAATTAAAACTAGCAAAAGTAAAAAATGTAAAAAATATAAAAAAATGTGAAACCAACCAAGTGCCTCATATTAACAATCCTAAATAAAAAAATATGGCGTTGCTAAATCCGCAATTTGTAAAATGAAAAAAAATATATATATATAAAGTGCAGTAGCTTGTACTGAAAAAAAATCACGATCACAATACTTTCTCGTACTTCGTAACGGAGAAAGTAAAAGGAAGTGACAATACCAATACCTCGTTTATTTTTTAAATTCTAATAGCCACATACGGTAGAGTCAACCTGTTAGATGAACAAATATCACTGTACAATCGAGATGTGCAAAACTGCTACTTTTGAATCACGTTGCTACCCGTAATTGCTATTTTCTAATATCAGTGATTTTAAACGGTGACTATGATCACGGTTAGTAAACGTAGTAACGCCTTTTGAAATTGTTAATGGTTTCTCAAAAACGTTTTTGATGATTCTACTAATATTTGTCGACCTCGGCACGTAAATAGTGTTCCTTTTGATATTATACTAGTAACTGAAGTTGTTATTTTGCCTATATTATCTGCTATATCAAATAAACATATTGTTCTTGATTCAATTCAAAATTCGTGAAGCATTTGGAAATTTTTGCAGAATCTTATAATAGAATGTTTGTTAAGTAAATTTGAAAAGTTGGAAAGTTTTAGGTATGTGGCAAATGTTTTCCTATTTTTGTTTTGCCTCTGAAAAACGCATGTTTTGCAAGATGATTTGCTCTGTTCTCGAAGGATTATTTTTAAATAAAATCATTATCCAACAGAGATATGGAATTCTGAAAATTTTCGTTTTAATTTTTTGAGCACTTGAATGAAAACATCGCAGAAAAAAATATAAAAAGTGCAGGCAAAATTCTATAAAAAATTATCCTCAATGGCCGAAGTACCGCTTATTGAAAATCAATTTGGTTTTTGTAGATTCAACCATTTTCAATACAGATAAGGATTTTTAAAGATTTTCGTTTTAATTTTTTGAGCACTTGAACAAAAACATCGCAGAAAAAATATAAAACGTGCAGGCAAAATTCCATAAAAAATCATCCTCAATAGTGGAAGTATCACTTATTCAAAACCAATTAGATTTTTGTAAATTCAACAATTTTCAATAAAGATATGATTTTCGTTTGAATTTTTTGAGCACCTGAATAAAAACGTGACCGAAAAAAATTTTAAAAACACAGGAAAAATTCCATAAGAAATCATCCTCAATAGCTAAAGTATTGCGAATTCAAAATCAATTTGGTTTTTGCAAATTCAACAATTTTCAATAGAGATATGGATTTTTTTTAAATATTCGTTTTAATTTTTTGAGCACCGGAACAAAATAACACAGAAAAAATATAAAAAATACAGGAAAAAATCCATAAAAAATCATATTTAATGGCCGAAGTATCGCTAATTTAAAATCAATTTGGTTTTTGTAAATTTCACAATTTTTAATAGCGATATGGATTTTTGAAAATTTTCGTTTTAATTTTTTGAGTACCTGAACAATAACATCGCAGAAAAAAATATACAAAATGTAGGAAAAATTCCATAAAAAATCACCCTCAATGGCCGAAGTATCGCTTATTCAAAATCAATTTGGTTTTTGTAAATTTCACAATTTTTAATAGCGATATGGATTTTTTAAGATTTTCGTTTTAATTTTTTGAGCATTTGAACAAAAACATCGCATAAGAAAATATACAAAATGCAGGAAATTTTTTATAAAACATCATCCTCAATGGCCGAAGTATGGCTTATTCAAAATCAATTTGGTTTTTGAAAATTAAACAATTTTCAATAAAAATATGGATTTTTGAAAACTTTCGTTTTAATTTTTTAAGTACCTGAACAAAAACAAGGCAGAAAAAAATATACAAAATGCAGGAAAAATTCCATAAAAAGTCATCCTCAATAGCCGAAGTATCACTAATTCAAAATCAATTTGGTTTTTGTAAATTCAACAATTTTCAATCAAAATATGGATTTTTGAAGATTTTTGTTTTAATTTTTTGAGCACCTGAACAAGGAGGAGCATTTGGAGATATTCGCAGTTTGGTAAATTGTTTTTTTTTTCAGTTCGTCGAGTTTGCAATTTCAAAATTGGTTTCGTGGTATTATTTCAAAACGTGTGTTTATATATTCGCACTGAATCTTAAATTAAAATTAATTTTTAGTAATTTTGGGTTTATATGTGTATATATATATATATATATATATAGGGAATAAATAAAAATAAAATAGAAACAACCTTACTTATTGCAGAGAGTATTAAATAAATTCAAAAAAACGAAATATAGCCTGAATATATAAATATTCAACCTGTTCGTAACTCTGCAAGCAAAATTAAGTCTTACTAAGACTATAAACAAATAACTTATTGAAACAACTACTTCCCTGGCTGATGCCACGCCGGATATTGAATGATACAAAGGAAATTTGCATGTTATTACTAGTACTACTAGTGAAATAACATTGGTTTAAGATCCCTTATTTCTACCCACAGGACTAACTTGAAAAATGAATGAATTAATTTTTACATACTTTTGGGTTCAGTTTTATAATTTAAAGTTTTCAAATTCAATTTAGTTTCATTTTTCAAGTTAGTCCTGTGGGTAGAAATAAGGGATCTTAAACCAATGTTATTTCACTAGTAGTACTAGTAATAACATGCAAATTTCCTTTGTATCATTCAATATCCGGCGTGGCATGGTTATTTGTTTATAGTCTTAGTAAGACTTAATTTTGCTTGCAGAGTTACGAACAGGTTGAATATTTATATATTCAGGCTATATTTCGTTTTTTTGAATTTATATATATAGGGTGTTTCAGACAATCTGTACACCCCAAATATCTCGTGAAATACAAATTGGATTAAGATTAAAAAAATACGTCCATTTTTTTTTGAAACTCCATCATTTAGTGTGAAATGTGAACCCTCCCCCATCCCCCCTGTGGCGGGGAGGGGGGTAACTTTGAAATCTTAAATAGGAATCCCTATATTTTATTGCGGATTCGGATTCTATGCCAAAAAATTTTAGGTTTTTATCCGAAAAAAAATTTCGATGAGCGACAGATGGCGCTATATTAGGCAAAAACATTTATTGAATTCAATTTATTTCTCGCATCAAATGACAGATTATTACATTTTTTTCGGCGTTGATTGAAGTCATTGTAATGACTGTAATTTTATGTCATCAATAAGTTTTTGTGTGCGATATTTGGGATAAATATTCTTTGCAAAAAAAAAAATCGCAGAAACGAATAAAACTTGAACTTGATTATCAAATTCTATTCTATTTTTTTCTATTGTGGGGATGTATGAATGTTTGTAACAACAAACTGGGTTTTGTTTATTTAAAAAAAAAAATTTTTTTTGCTAATCGAAAGAAATGTTTCGAGTAAAAACCTAATATATTTTAGAGTAGAATCTAAATCTGTAATAAAAAATAGAGGTACCCATTTAAGATTTTAAAGCTACCCCTCACCCCGCTCTAGGGGGGAGGGGCGGTGGTTTACATTTCACATCATAAGAGAGAGCTCAAAAAAAAAATTAGATGTATTTTTTTGTATGCCAATCCGATTTGTATTTCGCGAGATATTTGGAATGTACGGGTGGTCTGAAACACCCAGTATATATTTTTTTTCAGTTCATGAAAATTGTAATTTAAATATAAGCGTAAGAGTTAATGGGAGTATTGAATATAAAATAATATTTAGAAATGCAAAGGGCAGGGAATTCGTACGCTTCTTGAAACTTCATATTGTTCTCCTAAAGTTGATCTTGTAAACAGTTAAGAAACTAAAAATTATAAATAAAATAAAATTGTTTATGTCTTGAACTATGTGTTATTGTAAAAAAAAAACAAATTCTTATTTTTTTTCATTAATTAGCGTAAAAAATTGTTTTATAGTAACTTATTTTGAGTTTGATGCATAGATAATTCAATTTAAAGTGACCATACTAAAACTCATCATTATTGATTGCCAATTACTCAACTTCAATAAGAAGTTAGATTTCTTAAAATTGCTTAAAAGTTGTATGCGCGCGACGAAATTTAGTTCAGCGCATTCCTCACGAGTAGCGCTTATCCCCTTCTCTCCAATCAGGTGGATGCTGATAACGATAATATATTCAAGGGGGCGTGATTATAGTTCTCGCCTTTGTGTGAGCCACGCATCGTATATAGCAAAAAAATGGAAAGGGTAGATACGTGATGTTTCCGAGCCCGCCTCCAGTTTTGTTCTCTCTTTAATATGACTTATAGTCGCTCGTCACATCTGAATACCGTGATCTTAGGTAACAGTCGCAGTTTAAGTGGTAATCACTATTTAGGTAACTGTTGTGATTTTAAAGAGCACTCACAGTTTAAGTCAAATTTTAAATAGCAGTGATTTTAAGCAGCAGTGATTTTAAGTAGCAGTGAAATTCGGCTGTTAGTAACAGTAACGACCTGTGATTTTTCAATACCAGTGAAAAATCACAGGTACTACAAATATCGCCCATCCCTACTGTGCAGAACAAGGATTCAAAAGAAAAAACGGCGGTGGCCATTATTTACGCAATTTTTGGATACATCAATACACATGTAGATTCTACCAAGTAGGAGGAGTGTAATATTTCGATGCTTCAAATAAGGCGAAAAAATGTGCTCGACACAAAATCAAGTCACAAAAGATTTGGCCCTCAAAAATCTAAAGTTGTGGGGACGATTTGATAAAATAGACGACATAATAATACCGATAAAAATCGAAAGAAGATGCGCTGCTTGTGGTAAGAAGACAACGAGAATGTGCAGACGTTGTGACGTTCTGTTGCATGACAGTAAAAGTGTTTACTCACAATCGGTTAGTAATCTGTGCATTTGTACCCTTCAAAACAGTTGGGAAGCGACTTATTCCCTTCTTCCTAGCTAGCCGGGAAAATACTTTCCCGGCTAGCATGTGTCACTTTCCGGGCTAGCAAATGTCACTGTTATTTTGGTAAATCGAAACACACATTCTGCTTTGCAATTTGTCATGGTTATTAATGTTAACACCATGGATAATATTTAATACTGCCTCCAACATAGAATATATTGACCACAATGTGGATTATATTGTTTAGCTAATTCAGAAAAATAAGCAAGGCGTACCGTTTCAGAGGTTCAACAATATAGTCATATTGCCTAGCAACGGTCTCACAGATATCTTTGAAATAATTTATGAAATTATGATAAAAATTATTATTATTTGAAACTTTACTGTGAGTAAAATAGTAGACATACCTCGGGGGAACTCACTCCAGCCTCGCGTTTGTAGCTTAACGCTCGGCGGTAATAGAGTACTTCCCCGCTCGGCATGTAATATACTATTTCAATACCTTTAACGAATGAAGACTATCATAACTGACCGATCAAATTTAATTCATAACATCCTGTCAACATATTGATACTTAACGGTGTAACTTCTGTCATGCATATTTATAGGCGTTGCAGAACGCGATTAATAAATTAAATACATGCAGACAGTCGATTAAACGCGAGCGATATTTTTGAAGACATAATTGAAGATCCTTTTCGGTTTCGCTCAGTCCAAAATGACTGACTATATAAAAGCTAAGAATAGAATCACGATCCAACATACGTATATTTATTCGGAGATTATTTTATAGTACAATACATTATTTGGTAAATTGGAAACAACCTTATTATTTATTATTTTATTGAATCTACATTATTTGGTATTAGTGGAGGCTAATTTGGCTATCGAACCGCGTTTTTTTCGGCCCAAAGTCACAATGCTATTTACTTAGATTATTTTTTGATGATTTTAAAAACCAATAGAAACTCTCAATTTCGGTCAAGTGTGTGCGTTTCAGCCAATCACATCAATATTTAACTGAGAAGTATTCCGGAAAGAATCTCATGTAGAAATTGTTCAACAACTATTGTTCAGCCGGTCCGTGGTCTATTGCGATTCTGAAAATCGAGACGCCGGGAAAAAAAACAACGAGCCCGCGGAGTAACGAGAAAAATAAACAACGCCGATTTCACGAATCGCCATATTCTCTCGCCGTGTGTGCGCCCAAAAAAAACGATTATGTTCACCCGTTGGCCCCAACCCTATCACTTCCAGAAATTTGCTACTGAGCGATACTAGTTCAACCGCCACCAGTGGATTCAAGATCACGGACATTAACATCCCCAGTGGTTCAAGGACAATTTAAGCTAAGTACTTTTTTCGTATCCGTTTTGACGTTTGTAGCTTACATAAACATGTGTGAAATAAATAGATTCGGTACGATTCCGATCGCAGAAATTGATAATTGATCAAAAAATAATCAAATCAAATACAACTCGAGGGTTCGATAAATTTGAAAATAATTTGACGGATTTCTCTCAATCTTGTTGCCATATATAAATATTGCCTGGCAACAAGCTTTCGAAAAATCTATCAAATTATTTTCAATTTATTCTCACCCTCTTGTTATATTACTACTAATAATTTAATTTTTACCGTTCAGCTTTTCTTGTGATGTCTACTTGCAATCGGATCGCTGTCGCCGGAAATGGGCGCCGTTAAAGTAACGCGTGGCAAAAGGAAACAAACTAGGAAGCGAAACGCAAAAACGCCGAACGTTATAATTACGAGGAATAAACCGAAATAACCGTGTTTATCATCAGTGCTCGTTTACGCCGTCATCATTTACATGCTAATTATTATGGTCGATCGGCGCGTAACGGGCGTCCAGTCGCAAAAATTGCCAAATGGCGGTCGCTAGACCTCAATTAATTGGTATCAAATTCTCCGCATACCTACGCCGTATTAACAGGTAATTATTTAGCGATTGCTATGTATTAGGGGCATTCGATAAGAAAAATAAAGACTTTATTAGTTCAACGTCCATGGTTGTTTACCATGTTAGAATCATGCGCTTGAGGTCACTCCAACTGGCTAATATGTCTAATATACTGGTGCTTACATTGCTCATAGGGTGTGAGCCACTGAATTTTTATTCTGAGTTGGCCATGTCTGAGAGAAAGAAACATAGCGGTCATGTCTGAGATTAATTCATTTTTTTTAAATCTAATTCAATTGAACTAATCTAGTCTTGTGTCATCTCATAGCCAAAATTTTATGGCTCACACGATACTTTGATCAATGGATCTTTGCGTGCACGTCATTGATAGCTGAACATTTTCATGCGTTTACTCTTTCTATGATCTACGCAATCATGTGTGCACGTATGTCGTCCAAGGCGAAAAACTCAGTCTTCTATAACAGGGGTCTCCAAACTTTCCAGCCTTAGGGCCATACTGATTACATCAGTAAGTTCCGAGGGCCAAAACCATATTATTATTGTTGCCGGTGGTAAAAAGTGAAATAGTCCACTGATGAAAAAAAAAGTCCGAAAAAGTACGAAACGTTTAAAAAAGGCTGCAAATCGGACTAAAGTCCGCAAAACGGCAACACTGCATATTATTAATTTTCCTGTCATTATCTGTAATTTCTAGATTAGTCGTAGAGTACGAGCCATGAGGAGTAACGTGACGCGACATCTGGTGGACACAAGCGGAAATAGGTAGTACCTTCTATCGCTAACAGATGGCGCTAATAGCACGTACAGAATAATCTCGTTGGTTCGAGAAAGTTCTGGTGCCTTCCACTCACTTCTAG
The DNA here is from genome assembly GCA_910593695.2 of Ocypus olens. Lineage (NCBI taxonomy): Eukaryota > Metazoa > Arthropoda > Insecta > Coleoptera > Staphylinidae > Ocypus > Ocypus olens. The sequence continues at coordinate 54,182,505 of OU343056.1, forward strand.
ATGGCAGTAAATGGAATATATAAGAAGGCTAGTAGCGCAACCACAAGTCAGTTCCTATGACACTGTTGTGAAATAAAATAGTGCGTACCTCCTTAAAACGTGTTTGTGCGTGTTTAAGTTTAAGACATCTTTGTAACAGTATTTTGATTTTAATTGTTGCTTTTGTGTGTGATTTAGTAGTATGGAAAAGAAGCGAAAAATTGATAGTGAATGCAGAAAATTCAAAGATCAGTGGAACATTCAGTATTTCGTAATTGAGTCCAGTAACAAGGCGCTATGTTTGATTTGCAATGAAAGCATATCCGTTCTCAAGGAATATAACATTAAACGTCATTATGAAACAAAACATTTTCAAAATTACTCAAAATATACAGGAAGTTTGCGGACAGAAAAATTCGAAGCTATGAAGCGCGGATTGAAATCGCAGCAATCTTCATTTACAAAACTCAAAACCGAACAAGAGGCTGCAACTCGTGCCAGCTTTCGTGTGGCTCTTGAAATTGCAAAACGTGGAAAACCATTCACCGATGGAGAAACGATCAAAGAATGCATAATTGCAGCAGCCGAAGAAATGTGCCCTGAAAAGGTAAATTTATTAAAAACTGCCAGTATGTCAGCAAACACTGTGGCTCGAAGGGTAGAAAACATCGCTGAAAATATATCCTCTCAACTGTTCGACAAAAATGGACATGTTGAGTGGTTTTCTTTGGCCTTGGATGAGTCAACGGATGTGTCAGATACTGCTCAGGTGTTGATTTATATTCGAGGAGTAGATAAAAGCTATGAAGTGCATGAAGAACTTCTTGATATGTATAGTATTCATGGCACAACTACTGGTACAGATATTTTTAAAGGAGTTGAAATGGCCATTAATCAAAAGAACCTTCGATGGAAAAACTTGAAATGTATTACAACTGATGGAGGCAAAAACATGAGTAGGAAAGATAAAGGAGTGGTCGCTCTTATGTCAAAGGCTGACGGTGGTTCAAAACCATTAGTCTTACATTGTATCATTCATCAACAGTCTTTGTGCGGAAAATGTTTGGATATGTCTGAAGTTCTGAAACCAGTCATATCAGCTGTTAATTTTATCAAATCTTTTGGGCTGAATCAGCGACAATTCCGACAATTTATTGAAGAGATTGGAGACAATGACTTACCTTATCATACTGCCGTACGTTGGCTTAGTTGTGGGAAAGTCCTTCAGCGCTTTTTTGAACTTCGAGCAGTGATCGAAATTTTTTTGAATGAAAAGCATCGCCCTCTTACTGAAGTACAAAACAACGCATGGCTGTGGAAGTTAGCATTCTATGTTGATTTGACAAAACATGTGAACGAACTGAATTTGAGATTGCAAGGAGAAAACCAGCATCTTCCTGATTTATACACTAATATCAAATCATTCGGGAAGAAATTGATACTGTTTTAATCACAACTACGAAGTAAATGTTTTTCACATTTTAAAACATGTGAAATATTCAGCCACATCACTGAGACTGAGTTTCCTATCGATTTTGCAATCGAAACTTTGAGTGCTTTGAAAATAAATTTTGATACTCGTTTCTCGGATTTTGATGCCATTTCGAATCAAATTAAGATTTTTCAGAATCCTTTTGATACTGACATTGAAACCCTAGCCCCGGAACTTCAAATGGAAATGATTGATCTACAGTGCAGTGATATAATTAAGAACAAATATCAAAACTCATCTTTGTTGGAATTTTATAAGTCTTCCACTGACACAATTTGATAATTTACATAAATTTGCTCGTGGGCTGTTTTCTGTTTTTGGTACTACTTAGTTGTGTGAGAAGACCTTCTCCAAAATGAAGTACACAAAAAATGTTTACAGATCTAAATTAACTGATGAGCATCTTAAATCTCTTTTAATAATTGGTACAACTACAAACTATTGTCAGTAGAAAATCTCAATTACATAAATCTCATTAGTATTTCATATGTCATTATGCTTGTTATAAGTTATGTTTTTATTTAAAATGTATAAAATGTTAGTTGGATTCATTTACATAATTTGTTAGTTATTATATACTGAAGTTACATTTTCTGCATATTATACATGTCTTTACTCATTACAATTCTGTGTTTCTTTATCCAACTTATCACAAAAATAATAACAATAAGCCTACAACAATGTTATGAGTAGTTAGCCCATGACCATATCAATGTAGATGTCATATTAATAATTATTCAACATAAAATTAGAATACTTCAGTAAACTAAATTTAATTTGCTATAAAAAATATGTTCTCTAAAAGGAGTTTTCAAGTATGATAGCTCTCCGCGGGCCGGACAAAATCGGTCCGCGGGCCGGATGTGGCCCTCGGACCGTAGTTTGGAGACCCCTGATCTATAATGACGCACACGCAAAAATCTATTGATCAAACTATATATATATTTTTTATTTTTTTTTATTTTTATTAAATGTACAAATTCGGAATCTTATTCCGTAACGGGGATTCGACCAAGGGGCAAAAAAAGTCCTATTTACTTTATCATAAAACCAATCTTTCGGAATGAGTTTATTCCTTATTCAGGGAAATTACACTACGTTTTATTTTAATATATGTCTTCAGCTATAAGTTTCTAACAAGTGAAGAAATTTCGAAAATTCGCTCGCGATTTTACTCTACTCTTCAAACTCTTTTACATTCTAGGCGTGCAATTCACAACTTAAATATTTTTTTAAATAAAATTATATTGATTTATACTCTTTGCATTTAGGCAGTTTGTTTATTCATATAAATTAGCATACTACTTCAGGGGACAACCCATGTCACTCTAAATCACCGTCAATTATGGAGCCCCGATTTCCATGGTTTCTCCAACTAGAGACCTCGGCCAATTTTGCTTTAATCTCGTTGGTCCGGCGATTTATCCGAATACGCCAACCACCGCATTTCATAAATTAAATATTAATTAATAAACGCCGTTCGATGCAATAAATATTTATTCAATTCCATATCCTTACTTCACCATTTTCTGTAGTATGCAAACCTGTTCCAAAATATTCAGATGAATGCAATGGACTCTTAATTTATAAAGATGCATTTTATGTTAATCAAAATTATCATTGAATATCAGAATTTTATGAATGCGTTTATAATAATTTTTGAATATCTGAATTTCATAAATACGTCCGATTAAAATTCAACGATTTAACAAGATCCCTTGGACGCGGAGCGGCGTAATCGCATAAAGGGCCCCCTCGTTGATTTCTTCTGTTTTTCCCTATCTGGTCGCATCTTTGATTTGCGAAATTCCTCGACGGACTGTCATCGTTCTCGAAGGAAGAGATGATAATTGGCGGATGGGCTTCGAGCGGGGACGGCGGTGTCGTCGCGCCTGTACGTATTTGGTAGCAGCCAGCCGGTTTTTCCCATGTAATTTAAAGTATAAATGATCGATAAGAAGGTAAAGTGCGGGCGGTAAATATCAGAGAACGCGACTCACTTTTTAACTTTTTAAGATCTAAGAAAAGCACGTCTCATTGTCCCACGTCCGGCGGTCACGTTTATCGAGTTTCTTGGCCCTAGCGAAGAATTATGGGAATATGGTCTATTGTTTCGACTAGACGCGATGGCAATTCATCAGTTTTGCCTCTCTCCTCTCCTTCGCCACGCCATCCATGTTCACTTACGCATTTCTATTGCTCCGGTGCTTCGTCTTTATTGGCAATTATATCATCTTTATGGCGGCCGCTGTACTCTTACTTGCTCTTCCAGAGACGTCTCTCCTCCCCATCATGTCGCCAGGTCTCACCCATTCAATCACAATTGCTCCCGCCGCTAATGTACAGAGGCTGACCATAAACAATGATCCGTCGTGGTCTTTCATCCGAGCAAAAATCTCCACCGTTTTGCCATTAAACGGGGGAACGATACACAGAGGACCTCTCTTCGTGCTGTGACTGTATATATTACTCTTTTTTTTTTTTGAATCGTCATCACTGTATCTGTAGAAGTATATGGGATTTCAAATATTTTATAGAGCCTGTAAATAAATTATTGACTATCTATATCAGCAGGGTTCATTTTCTTTCAAATAAAATGGAATGACCTTGAAAAATAATATTGATATCTTTTTTATTCAACCCTGATTCGGATAAAAGCTAGAATAGCGTTGCAGGGACTTTCTATTTTCTAATGTTTACAAAAGAATTAATTGACTTCAATTACTACGTTAGACACAAAATGACAAGAAAGATCTGAGCCAAAGATTCAATCAGTATCAGCCGTTCTATAATCTACAACCATTTAATAAGCAGAAGATTAATGCATTAGTATAATTTATTTATTGTTTATTCCTCGTATATAACATAACAAATTAGTGTACAAAAAAAATCTACCAATATTTTTTTGTTCTTAAAATAATGTTTCGATATTATTCTGCAACGTTCATACTGTTTAAACAAAACACACTTTTACTTATCATTGTTTGGTCGAAACTGCAGTCACTAATAAATAAACAGTGTGATATTAACTAAGTAAAAGTGTGTTTTATTTAATTAAAAATGTATCACGAAGTAAGTGCCGCCTACCTCAATCAGTTCATACTGTTTGGCCATCAAATCTGAAGTGTGATGTCATCAACTGGACAAATTGAATGATTCATTCAAACAGAAAAGGACAGAATTTATCAATAGAAAGAGATAGTCAAGACCTCATACAACGATGGTAATTGGCCAAAAACTTTTACAGCTTGGATGGTGTGTACTACCACACCCACCATATCCTCCAGATCTGGCACCTTGAGATTGTTATTTGTTCCGGTATCCACAAAAATTTTTAGATGGCAAAACCTTTACCTCAAATGAGGACATCAAAAATGACCAATGATCCATTTTTTGCCAGCAAAGATCAGAAGTTTTATGGGCGTGGAAACATGCTACTACCAGAAAGATTGCAAAAGATTTTTGACCAAAATGAAGAATATACAGGGTGCCCGGATTTCATAGGGGCGACATGGGCAACTTCTGTATTTAAAGAGATAGAGAGAAACTCAAATAAGCAAAAAGTTGCAGGCTGGAGAGTTTATTAAGAATCCACCCACAAATCCCACTTGTCATGGCCCACTTGTTAAAAATAAAAATAAAAACAAAATCTTCCAATTTCTGTCATTTGCAGTAACTTCCTTGCTACGCAAGACACCAAGGAATAGGCTCATGGCTCTGTTGCAAAATTCAGAAAATATTTCCCCCAAAAAATGTTGATGGGCAAAAAAAGTTGATTCGACTAACTCATGACTAAAGCAGCTCTAGTATGTATATAGGTCTATAGTTAGATGATTTGTATTTACGCTTTTACGCAAAGACATTTTAAAAGAAGATTTCCATTTCGCAGGAAAAGGGTATAGCGGAATAAGATGGTCAAAAGTGCCCCTAAATGAAATGAGCTAGGAGGTTAAAAATAATATTTAGGATCATAAAAAAGTCAGATTTGACAAAAGTAGCCCCCCTCCCCCTTCCCATCCCTTGCTATACTATAGTCAAAAACGTGTTTTTCTGGTTTTTAATTTTCCTGTGCATCCAACTAAGTTTTGACTTTCGGTAGGTATCAGTACCTTAAGACAACAATATTATCTAATGTATTTTTATAAAACGGAAATTTTTGGCGGGAAGTTCGAATTTTGACAATATAAAATATCACTAAATAGCGATTATCTCAGAGACGTTAAAAGGTGCACCTCTATAAAAAATATATAATGGATTTCTATTGTTTCTTAATATGTGTGATTTTTTTCAGAATTTTTCGAGTCGTAGAACATAGCCAAAATGGTCGCATTTTCGAATAATTTTAACCTCTTAAATCTCAATTTTGGCGGAGTAGAACTTCAAAGACATGAAATATGTACATTTTTCACTATTTACACAAAATAATTGAAAACCGCATTTTTGAATAATTTTAACCTCTTAAATCTCAATTTTGGCGGAGTAGAACTTCAGTAGAAATTTGTACATTTTTCACTATTTACACAAAAAAATATCTTGACAGTCTTGATTCAAATATAATCAGTTATAATATAACAAGTGGGGAGATTATACCATTGCAATTTTTTTTTCAATGAAATCACGCATTTTGTATAAACGTAGCGGAAATTTACAAATTCGTGTAATGAATGCGCTATTTGACAGCCACTGTCACTGTCTGGTTTCTTGTTTTAGCCAATCAGCGTCCTACATTCGAGTTTTCAAGGACCAGTTGTATTTTCAGTGCCAACCAATCAGCGTCTCAGATTTGAGTTGTATTTATTTATTTATTTTTATTTATTTTATTTATTTGTTTGTTAACGGGAGCCCCCTATTTACAATAATGCGACAGAATACATATTTAAATAAACTTAAACTAAATAAACTAAATCTAGTTAACATAGAGTTATTGCTCAATGATTTAAAGATAATAAATACTATAAAATTATAAATCGTTATTATTATAAATTTTTATTAAGTGCCATTCTAAATTTGTGGCCTTCAACATTGAACAAATTGAACCAGGGATTAACATTTAGATCAGCTGCCAATCTAAGCATACGACTGATGGTGTTATTATATGAGAAATTCGTATTATATTTGTTAATTGAAAATAAAGTATTACTCCTTAAAGCGGTTGAATAGTTTGAAGAAAATAATTTAATATCTGACAATAAGGAAGGCGAATTTATACTTGAATTTAGTAAACCGTGAAGTGTGCAAAGATCGGAAATTGATCTGCAAACCTCTAGAGTATGCATCTTCAATTGTCCCATCACTGATGAATAAGAACCTTATTATTTCAAATCAGTTATATTCTCATAAAAATTGCCCACATTTAGACGTTTCAATAATCAAAATCGCACATTATGTTCGATAGTTCTGCAATTTTGAAAATTACAAATCACAATTTTCGAAAAAAAAAATTGGAAGATATTGGAAGTTTTTCAAATGCACTAAATTGGTGCTTAAATTTTGGTGTTTAAATAATCCAAATTTAACTGCGTTTCGTAGTTGTGGAATTTTCAAAAACTCGAAAAAACAATTTTCGAGTTGTACCGCTCGAAATAAGGTGCAGTTTTGCACTGGTCTCACGAAAAAAAATTTTGTTTTTGAAATTTTCTCAATTTTTATAGAAACACTGAATAAAACACTTACTATGTATAAATTGTGGTAAAAAACATAGTAAGTGTTTTATTCAGTGTTTCTATAATTAATTACCACGTAGTAACGGTCGCAACCATCACCATGATTCATTTTTTTATATTTTTACGTTTCAATAATCAAAATCTTACAATGTAGAGGTGAATTAAAAAAAACAGTTGGCTTTTGTTATTTTTGCTGTGTCTGCGGTGGTAAATGCGTGCGGATCTCAAGATCGACAAGAATTCAAAAAAATAATATTAATGGAGCGGAAGTAAGTTATATTTTCAATCTTTTGAGAAATGCATTGTTGCAGAAAGAACGCTGGTCGCTAGCCTTTTAAAATAGAAAAAGAATTATATTCGTATATATTATTGTCCATAATATGGAAAAATGGAAAAAAATCGAAAAAATCAACTTTCCTAATAATCATCGTGGACCTTTATGTAATACCATTTTCTTCTTCAGAAAAATTAAAGAAATTTATTGGAGCTAAAAAATTTCATCTAGAAAAAATTGCAAAAAAATTAGCCATGAACTTTATGAAAAATTTAAAAAAAAGTCATTTTTTCAGACTGTAAAGATTCCTTCAAGACCCCTCAGAAAATGTACTTGCGCAACAATAAATGAGAATTTGAAGCCCGTGGCACGTTAGCAAAGAAAACTCCAAAATAGAAAAATTCGAAAAAATCAACTTTCTTAATAATCATTGTGGACCTTTATGTAATACCATTTTCTTCATCAGAAGAACGAAATAAATCGATTAGCGTTGAAAAATTTCTTCCAGAAAAAATAGGAAGAAAGTTAGCAAGCCACCATGAACTTTATGGTAAATTTTGAAAAAATCGATTTTTTCAGGCTTTGAACGGCTGTAGCGGCTAAACGAAGAATCCAATTTGTACGCGGATTTCAAATTTGTGTTCCTTGTGTGTCAATTGGTCGGATTTAATTCAAATTGGCGATTCAAAATTTTTGACGAAAACCTGAAAAATTACCCAAGGGTCCCCCCTTCTTACATTTTCCCAAAAATTGCATTTGAAATGATTTCCTGAAGAAACCACTGGTTCGATTCGGGGTTTCTATACATCACCGTAAAGATCCCTTCAAGAGCCTTCAGAAAATGTATTTGCGCAACAACAAATGTCAATTTGAAGCCCGTGACACGACAGCAAAGAAAACTCGAAAATGGAAAAAAATCGAAAAAATCAACTTTCTTAATAATCATTGTGGACCTTTATGTAATACCATTTTCTTCATCAGAAGAACGAAATAAATCGATTGGTGTTAAAAAATTTCATCTAGAAAAAATTGGAAAAAAGTTAGCAAGTCACCATAAACTTTATGGAAAATTTTGAAAAAAGTCGATTTTTTCAGAATTTGAACGGCCGTAGCGGCTAAACGAAGAATCCAATTTCAACGCGGATTTCAAATCTGTGTTTCTTGTGTGTCAATTAGTCGTATTCAGTTAAAATTGGTGATTTAAAATTTTTGACGAAAACCTGCAAAACTACCCAAGGGTCCCCCCTTCTTACATTTTCCCAAAAATTGCGTTTGAAATGATTTCCTGAAGAAACCACTGGTTCGATTCGGGATTTCTATACATCACCGTAAAGATCCCTTCAAGAGCCTTCAGAAAATGTATTTGCGCAACAACAAATGTCAATTTGAAGCTCGTGACACGTCAGCAAAGAAAACTCGAAAATGGAAAACATTGAAAAAATTGAAAAAATCAACTTTCTTAATAATCATCGTAGACCTTCATGTAATACCATTTTCTTCATCAGACGAAATAAATAAATCAATTGGCGTTAACAAATTTTATCTAGAAAAAATTGGAGAAAAGTTAGCAAGTCACCATGAACTTTATGGAAAATTTGGAAAAAAGTCGATGTTTTCAGACTTTGAACGCCCATAGCGGCTAAACGAAGAATCCAATTTGAACGCGGATTTCAAATTTGTGTTCATTGTGTATCAATTAGTCGGATTTAATTCAAATTGGCGATTCAAGATTTTTATCGAAAACCTGAAAAATCAACCAAGGGTCCCCCCTTCTTACTTTTTACCAAAAATTGGCTTTGAAATGATTTCCTGAAGAAACCACCCGTTAGATTCGGAGTTTCTAAACACCACCGTAAAGATCTCCTCAAGACCCTTCGAAAATGTACTTGCGTAACAACAAATGTCAATTTTGAGCCCGTGACGCGTTCGCAAAAAAAACTCGAAAATGGAAAAAATCGAAAAAATCAACTTTCCTAATAATCATCGTAGACCTTTATGCAATACCATTTTCTTTATCACAAGAACGAAATAAATCGATCGGCGTTAAAAAATTTCATTTAGAAAAAATTGGAAAAAAATTGGCAAGTCACCATGAAAATTTTGAAACAAATCGATTTTTTCAAACTTCGAACGGCCGTAGCGGCTAAACGAAGAATCCAATTTGAACGCGGATTTCAAATTTGTGTTCATTGTGTATCAATTAGTCGGATTTAATTCAAATTGGCGATTCAAAATTTTTGACGAAAACCTGAAAAATCAACCGAGGGGGGACCCTCTTACTTTTTCCCAAAAATTGCATTTGGAATGATTTCCTGAAGAAACCAATGGTTCGATTCAAGGTTTCTGTACATCGGCTCAAAGATCTCTTCAAGACCCTTCAGAAAATGTACTTGCGCAACAACAAATGTTAATTTGAAGCCAGTGACACGTCAGCAAAGAAAACTCGAAAATGGAAAAAATTGAAAAAATCAACTTTCTTAATAATTATCATAGACCTTTATGTAATACAATTTTCTTCATCAGAAGAACGAAATAAATCAATTGGCGTTAACAAATTTCATCTAGAAAAAATAGCAAAAAAGTTAGGAAGTCACCATGAACTTTATGGAATATTTTGAAAAAAGTCGATTTTTTCAGACTTTAAACAGCTGTAGCGGATGAACGAAGAATCCAATTTGAACGCGGATTTCAAATCAATTAGTCGGATTTAATTAAAATTGGCGATTCAAAATTTTTCAATAATTATTCCCAAAGATTGTAAAAAGGGTTAGAAAATTAAATGATCGGTGGAATGTGCAGAAGAATCGAAACGGGATGGAATTAAGGTAAATTATATCGTCCATCCAACGAAACGCTTCGTGTATGGCACACAGAGCGGAGGAACGGATCGAAAATTCGCCGTTCCAAATTGGCCGTCTCGCGAAGGTATACTTACACCTCTTAATTCCAAGATAAACATCGCCCATTATAAACAGATTTCAAGATAATTGAATATAAATTGATGCTTTGAAGGAATGTTTGCGATCGGATTTCGCGGATTGCACTCTGGTCTTTTGCATGAAAATTCATCGATACTGCATTAAAGTTTGGTGCAATATTTCACTCACATCAGAATGAATTTGGTTGGTCGTATCAATTGATGTATATCAATTATTTAATTATAGTGAATGTAATTTTTCAGTCCTGATTAACTGACAATTCAGCGTGTATATTCAGACATTGCTTTACGTAATTAAAATAGAAGGTGGAAACGTTTCTTTTTAAGTTATGTATAGCTTAAATACTCTCCTTAACAAATTAAAATTGGTATGTAACCAGTATTTACAACAATAAATAATAAATAATACAATAATCTTATTCCATTTAAGAATTAACGGTACAATACGCCCTGAAAATCGGGTTCGTCATGAATGAAAATTATGCAAATATATACAGTTTGGGTTCGTCGCTTATGCCGGTGACCCTAGTCCTTGATATTATTTAATTCTCAGCCTCACTCGCGCTCCAAATTATCAATTCTGTATTAATGAAGGCAATAATCATGTAATAAAATCACTATTATTTACGTCATCTACAAATTTATTATTTATTTTGACTTAATTGTGAAAGAGTAATGATTTTACATCAAAAACTAACTACGAGGGCGATTGCTCAAAATTCACCAAATTTGTGACACGGTTTAAAAATTGAATGTTCTTTAAAAATGAATCAAAATCCAGAAATACTTCTTTCCTAGTTTTCCAGTTATTTTGATTTAATCATGGCTTTAATCAAAAAATAGTTTGAGGGTGATTGCTCAAGAATCCCTCAGAGGAACATTAAGAAATTTGGTACCAAAACTGAGAATTTAATATTCTTTAGAAACCATTTGAAATCCAAAAATACATCTTTCCTAGTTTGCTTGAAATTAAAATTGGGAGGAACTTGACCAAATTTTCGACGCAGATTAATAATTCAAGCTTCTTTGGAAATTAATAAAAATCCAAAAATATAATACCTTCACTAGTTTTAGAATTATCTTGAATTCATTGTACAAGGTGTGATGATTTTACATCAAGAAATAACTTAGAGGGCGATTGCACCAAATTCCCAGTAGAACATCGCCGAATTTGACACGAAAATTGAGAATTTAATGTTCTTTGAAAAACAATAACAAAAATTTAAAAATACGCCCTTTTCTTGTCTTCTAGTTATTTCGGTTTAATTGCGAGAGTGTGATGCTTTTAAATGAAAAACTAACTTCGAGAGCTAAATCTCAGAATATAACAAAATACAAAACGCAATTCTCTAGCACTTTTCTACACCAAACATTATTAACAATGCAATATTCTTTCAGAATTCGCAAAGTCCATAAAAAACTTCACATTATCAAGAGTACCACAACGTTCTAAAGTTAACTTCACACGAAAACTGGCACGATAAAAAACTTCACATTACCAAGAGAACCATAACGTTTTGAAGTTAACTTCACACGTAACATCGCACGTTTTCAACAGAGAAATTCAAAAATTCGTTAAAAATACAAAACGAAATTCTCTGGAACTTTTCTCTACAGCAAACATTATTTATAATGCAATATGCTTTCAAAATTCGCAAAGTCCATAAAAAACTTCACATTGCCAAGAGTACCACAACGTTCTGAAGTTAACTTCACACGAAAACTGGCACGATTTCAATCGAGAAATTCCAAAATTCGTTAAAAATATAACATGCAATTCTCAAGAACTTTTCTCCACAGCAAACATTATTTACAATGTAAAATTCGCAAAGTTCATAAAAAAACTTCACATTGTCAAGAGTGCCACAATATTCTGAAGTTAACTTCATAAGAAGACTCGCACGATTTCAATCGAAAAATTCGAAAATTCCTTAAAAATATAAAACGTAATTCTCTTGAACTTTTATACGGCAAACATTATTTACAGTGTAATATTCTTTTAAAATTTGCAAAGTTCATAAAAAACTTCGCATTACCAAGAGAACCATGACGTTCTGAAGTTAACTTCACACGTTACATCGCTCGATTTTAACCGACAAATTCGAAAATTCGTTAAAAATACAAAATGCAATTCTCTGGAATTTTTCTACAGCAAACATTATTTACAAAGCAATATTCTTTCAAAATTCGCAAAGTTTATAAAAAACTTCACATTATCAAGAGTACTGCGACGTTCTGAAATTAACTTCACACGAAAACTGGCACGATTTCAATCGAGAAATTCAAAAATTCGTTAAAAATACAAAACGCAATTCTTTGGAATTTTTCTACACCAAACATTATTTACAAAGCAATATTCTTTCAAAATTCGCAAAGTTCATAAAAAACTTCACATTGTCAAGAGTACCACAATGTTCTGAAGTTAACTTTACACGAAAACTCGCACGATTTTAATCGAGAAATTCGAAAATTCCTTAAAAATATAAAACGTAATTCTCTTGAACTTTTATATGGCAAACATTATTTACAGTATAATATTCTTTCAAAATTTGCAAAGTTCATAAAAAACATCACATTACCAAGAGAACCATAACGTTCTAAAGTTAGCTTCACACGTTACATCGCACGATTTTAACTGAGAAATTCAAAAATTCATAAAAAATATAAAACGTAATTCTCTGGAACTTTTCTCTACAGCAAACATTATTTACAATGTAAAATTCGCAAAGTTTATAAAAAAACTTCACATTACCAAGAGTACCACAGTATTCTGAAGTTATCTTCACACGAAACATAGCACGATTTCAACCGAGAAATTCAAAAATTCGTTAAAAATACAAAACGCAATTCTCTGGAATTTTTCTACAGCAAACATTATTTACAAAGCAATATTCTTTCAAAATTCGCTTATAAAAAACTTCACATTACCAAGAGTACCGCAACGTTCTGAAATTAACTTCACACGAAAACTCGCAGGATTTCAATCGAGAAATTCGAAAATTCGTTAAAAATACAAAACGCAATTCTTTGGAATTTTTCTACACCAAACATTATTAACAATGCAATATTCTTTCAAAATTCGCACAGTCCATTAAAAATTTCACATTACCAAGAGAACTACAACGTTCTGAAGTTAACTTCACACGAAAACACGCACGATTTCAATCGAGAAATTAAAAAAAATTCGTTAAAAATACAAAACGCAATTCTCTGGAATTTTTCTACACTAAACATTATTTAAAATGCAATATTCTTTCAAAATTCGCAAAATTCACAAAAAACTTCACACGATGAAGAAAACTATGACGTTCTGAAATTAACTTCACAAGTAACATCGTACGTTTTCAACCGAGAAATTAAAAAATTCGTTAAAAATACAAAACGCAATTCTCTACAGCAAACCTTATTTACAATATAATATTCTTTCAAAATTCGCAAAGTCCATAAAAAAATTTCTCATCACCAAGAAAACCATAGCATTCTGAAGTTAACTTCACACGTAACATCACACGATTTCAATCGAGAAATTAAAAAATTCGTTAAAAATATAACATGCAATTCTTTTCTGTACAGCAAACATTATTTACAAAGTAATATTCTTTCAAAATTCACAAAGTGTTAAAAAAGAAAGTTGATTATCGTTATCGTTCCTCGAAAATTTTTGAAATTTATCACCAGCGCTTAATATTTCGATACTGGCTTTTTAAAATTAGATAATAAATAATAAAAATGGTGATGTGGCCATCATGTTACTTTCTCCGACTTGATGGTATCATTTATATTGCCGCTTTCCTGGTTTATTTTCAATTTAAATCATGTTTTAAATTCACATACAGCGTTTTGTAGGATCGGATGAAACTGACGTTTAAAACGTCAATTTTATGAAAGATGAAAATGACAAATTATACTTTAAATTCTAATAGTCAGTTTACTTAAAAACCAAAGAGATTTCGAAAAAACTTATTCATTATAAGTTGTTCATTTTGGCATTCTCTGCACTTATTATTAAAATAAATTTCCTGTAACTATTATTGTTTCATAATTATAAACCAAAAATGATAAAAAAATAATAACTATTATTTAAAAAAAAAACAGAATTTTTTTCCAGAATTTGTTGAAATGGCATTTAGGGACCCCAAAACGGATATTCCCGGAAAAAAGAATTTGGAAAAAAAATCACGATCACAATACTTTCTCGTACTTCGTAACGGAGAAAGTAAACATACAGCACTGAGCGTTTCTTCTGCTGCCACCCGTATAATCATTATTTTCTAATCCTGAATATGTCAAAACTTCAAGATCTGACATCGTTGAGTGATTTATTTATTTAATTCCCAACAGAAAAACAAGTTAACCATTGACAGGGAAAAATTACAAAATAAGAAATATGAGACACAAAAGTAGTCTTACAAGTGAATTGAAAAATATAGGAAACATGCTTAATTTTATAATAAGGAGATAATTTATTTAACAAATTGTGCTACATTACAGTTAAAGATATCAACCGAAAATTGATGTGAAGTTAGTTGTTTTTATGTAAATTGCAATTGCATTGATAGGTATCATCTGGCCGCGCTATGATGGCATCTGAGGTAATGACGCAGTATCGCCTTCTATTTATAAATTAGTGGTTTTTGAAAGGTTACAAATAACTTTGGAAATAAATATACATGCGACCCAACATCCAAGAACCTCGGGCATATCCAGACGTATAAAGCACTCTCCTCAGACGCTCAAGTTAATCATCTCAGATGCCATCATAGCGCGGCTAGACTATACATCAGAAATAAATATTTACGTCGTTTTCAATTTATGAATACATTCCTTACTATACTTTGCTTTAATGAATGTAAAGAGAAATGTTGCATTTTTATAAATACAATAAAATTGTGTGCGCATTTTTAATTGGTAATCAAATATTGATAAAATCTTTATACTAGTATCCAAGGGCGTTTCCAACCAACTAGTCTAGAGAGGGTAATTAAACAAAATATATAAATAAACTGGTGCTTCCGCTCTCATACACCTGTTCCGTGAAATCTCCCTATCATTTTCCAGCGTTTTAAAGCGTTGGAAAAATTTACCGGTTATATTATTTGTTTGGAATATGGAATATCGGTAATTTTTTATACCAAAAACTGTTAAGCGAAAAATTCTTAAGGGGGTGATTACGCGATTCCCCATTGAAGCCACTGTTAGTATCAAAATGGACAATTTTAAGATTGTAAGTGCTTTACAAAGATTTGAAATTACGATCCATTTATCCATCGTTATACAAGCATGGGGGTACCATTGTCTCTATATGTCACGGTTTCGTTCCCGGTGCCCTAATCTAATCAGGGTAGGAGTAGCATTACTGTAGATACCAAAATTAGTGAATTAGCGGAAAGCTATAACCCATTAATAATTACTGTAGAGGTTTACCTTTTAGTGAATTGTTAAATTAAGGGCCTGACCGGACTTGAGAGCGGCGGACATGAATAATGCATGCCGGCATTGTATCGATGGACATCCGATAAAATTTCGCGGGTACGGCGGGTACGTAGGAGGTAGGAGGTAGTCCGGCGCACCTCTTCTTCGCCAGTAATTGTAATACAATAGTTGGGTGCGACACCTGGCCTCTCCTCCAATAAGAGATGTCGCCCGACACCCACCTCGTCCGCGATCAAAGTATCGGATGCTATTGGATGTTGGCGGTGAGATAATGGTTAATGGCCGCGGACCGGAGGCTGTCCCCTCGAACCGGACGGCGGTCAGCAGCCAACGGCGGACGGCCGCGACCGCGACCGCGGCCACCGACTTTTTGCGCGGACGCGCGGACCTAATAAAAATCCCTCGCCTCCTATCTGTATACACGCTACCGCTCTTGTACAAATCACTGGACGAGGTGATAAAACGTGATTTGTTTATAAACACCACCGGCTTCGATAAAAACGAGCGTGGATAGGGCATCTGCATACAATTGATAATTACGATTTTTGCAGCTCACTAATTAAATCCAATCATCGATCTTGCATTTATTCAATTGATTCACAACCTCAAATGCATGCCTTAAACTGAAAATAATCATTTGATGATAAAGATGGATATAGATCATTCGAAAGACTAAAAGAATGCACACCTGGATATTAATAGTAGATTATCTATCAAGAAAGATAATTGCGTGATTTTTCCTGAGGTGCAAAAGCCCGAGGGATACTAAGCACCGAGGGAAAAATAGCATTCCCTCCCGAGTTATACAGGGTATCCCAGACCACCCGTATCAGGCTTTTTTGAGAAAACGACAAAAAAAATTATTAGAAAAGCCATATTAAAGAATCGAATGGTGATATACATTGGTGGAAAAAATAGAAACACTTGAAATTCGTGAAATTTTGACCATTTTCAAACCGCCATAACTCGGCGTAATTTCAATCGATTTTGATGAATCTTTGAGGGCGAAAAACTTTGTGTCTTCTTTAAAGTCATGCATGCGAAACTAAACGTAACCCCTTCCACCCTTTCTAGCACCCCTGTGAAAAAAACGTGTTTTTTCAGGAAACCATGTCCAACTTTGACGATGTGTACGGAGTTGGAAAAATTTTGTCGACTCGATCCACCATAAAGGCAGTAGAATTTGATCAATTCCCTATGCAGGAATCAAAGGACGAAGTTGCTATGACGATTTGGCACCAGTTATGGGTGTTATGAAAAAAGTGCATTTTGAGGTTTTTCGCACATAACTCTTTTCAACCAAATTTGATGATTCTTTCGGGAAAAAAATCACATTTTGGCCCTACTTTAACTCCAATTGTTTTAATCGCTCAAGAAAATGTTTGGAATGACACTAAGCTCCATTTTCCTGCAATTATCTCAAAACCTTCGGCAGTGGTGTTTTTAAATATTTTCACATTTCGGGTACGTAATATCGATATCATGCATCCATATCCATAATGTAATGATATCCTTTACCAAAATGGTATGTAAAGTGTAAAACAGGACGCACTATTGCATTTTACTTTACCTAGTTTATGGTAAAGACGGTCTCTGATGCAAAAGGACGAAATTAAAAAATTGAAAACTTATTCAATATTTAAAAACTAAGGGCTTACTTGTTTAATCACGCCCGCGGGATATACATACAAATAAGGAAATCACTACTGTTTAATCAGCGCTGATCCCACTGGATGTATTTTCACAAATTTGACATCTAACTTATGGCGCCATCTAGTAACGCTAATGTGTATATACAAATGAGTTGATAAAATAGGAATTAGAATTATAAACAATTCGTGAAAACAAATCTTATTTTCAACATAAAAATTCTTTAATGTGAAAAATATTATACAATATTCAACATATTGATGATGATTTTGCCGGCAATAATTAGCGTCAGGATCACGATTTTCTAGAAGCAACAAGCAAAAGTGATCCTGGCGCTAATTATTACCTAGGAAAAATCAATCACGAGTTAGATTCGAGCAGACAATTGGCCGAACAGAAAGTTTACTCTTCATAATTTAAAAAAAAAAAATTTAGTGACACCAAACGTGTATTAATCTGCGTCACAATAATTGTAGTGAAAATAAGCTTAGCAAGATTTTGAGAAATGCTCATGAATACTATTACTGATGAAAGCACTAACACTTCACCCGAAAATACAAACTGATCGAATTCAGGAGCAAACTGTTTAATGGTCCGGCAATAAC
This sequence comes from Ocypus olens, assembly GCA_910593695.2. Taxonomy (NCBI): domain Eukaryota; kingdom Metazoa; phylum Arthropoda; class Insecta; order Coleoptera; family Staphylinidae; genus Ocypus; species Ocypus olens. Next base: position 54,200,539 of record OU343056.1, read on the forward strand.
TGACGTTTTACACGTTATAGAAAATGTAGCAACGCGTTGCTAGGCAATACCAACATGAGAGATTATCTGATTAGATACCATCCAGGGTGAATTGCCATGCATAACTTGCAGCGTAATTAGAATTTTATTGGATCATATCATCAACGTTAATCGATTTAATTGGTTAAGAAGTAAATGACGGCAATTGTCATGCGTAATCAGTAAAACAGTCGATTACGCACTTATATTATAATAGTATATTATTAAACGAGTGAGAAAGTTGGCAATGGCCAACTTGTTCACGAGTTTAATACTATACTTTTTCGCATCATATTAAATAATTACCTAAAGATTTTTCTGTTTGTATTAAATTATAACGAATAATTTTTCTATTTGGAAATTGCGGCAGTTCGCTGACAAAAAAACGAAACGTAACCATAGTAACAACTAAACTGTTAGGCAATGAAACCGCTATCATTTGATTGGACGTCACCTGTTGAATAATTAAACCGCTATCATTTGATTGGATGTCACCTGTTGAATAATTAAATCCCTATGATTTGATTGGACGTGGAGAAAATGATTCGGCCGAGCAATGGACAACTTTCTCAATCAAAAACGATTTAACAACGTTTATATTATTTAATAAGATGCGAAAAATATATATTACATCCCATAACATTATGTCAGGCGGTGTGGATCTCCTAGGCCAGAGCTTCTCAAAGTGTGGATCGCGACTCCACATGGGATCGCATTACTATACAGTGTGTCTACGCTAAACCGTTCGTTAAAAGTTAACAAAAAGTGTTCATAAAATGTCAATATCCAAGTGCCCTCTTAACCCATTTAATCCCATTATGCAGTGAGTACAACAAATATGATCGGCTTCAGCGACACGTAGTGGCAATGTTGCGAACTCTAGAGAATCTTTCTGTTACTCAAACGCTTCTGTATTAAAGGTAAGACAGATATTTTTAGCAGTAATTTCATTCGATTTTACCAAATTGAGTTTAAGAGGACATCTCAGAATTTCGATTTCTTTTGGAAAATCTTCTGACGTGGGTTAAATATCCCGTAATTCAATTTTTTTTAATGACATTTTATTGCATACAATTAAACATATAAATCATATCATTCCTTACAGACAGATTTCAAACTGCCTTTCAGAGGTCAAAATTGTAGAAATAATTATTTTTCTTGAAAACTGAAAGAGATAAGCGTACAACCATTCCTACAAAATATGTTTTGGAAAAAACATATTTCCAATAATTTTTTGGAAAAAATATAAAAACAACTGTTAACGACTTGAAACTTCTTAAATTTGCTTATAATGAATACCAAATTACGTTTTTGTAAAAACTATTGACACTTCATTGGTAGTACATTGTCTGTTGTCTAAAATATTTGGTAGAAATGTTATGTTGTTATTTCCAAACGATTTTTACGTTCTTTGCAGTCTTTTGATTTATCCAAATAGTTATGATTTTTGTTTATCAATCTTAAAAAAAATTACAGAATTGTTAAAATGAAACAATTTTGAAAAATTGTGAAACCAATCAAGTACCTCATTTTAATAGAGAACCAAATACAATAGACTCAAAGAAAAATTTTAAATGCTATTTCAGTTGTTATTAACCAGCTTTAGGTTGAAAAAATTGAAAATTAATGAGGAGGCTTACATCTAGGAGCGAACATAAAACAGCTACTAAAGAAGAAGAAGAAACCGAGACGTCGTCGGTTTAACATTTCCGGCAATTTTATCATATTCGATTTTATTTGTTCGTGTAGCTCCTCTAAATATTCTCTTATTATTTCGTTGGATTTGTGAGCATAAATTTTCGTTTCACATGGACTTGCACCAAAAAAAAAAAATTCGTTTTGTGTATTTTGGATTGTTGAAAAGTTTTTGAATAATAATTCTAATTAAAATTATTCACTTGTTGCAAAAGCATTCAATAAATTTTATAAAGACGAAAAGTAGCTTTTAGTGAATTCTAGAAAATGGGAAGTAAGTGTTTTCTTTTTATTCGAAATTTTGATAGAATTATAATATTACAGTGGCGGATTTTCAGGTTGCAGTTTTTAGTGAATAGTTTACAGTGTGGATCAACCAGCTGTTAGTTCTATCATTTATCGAACTGTCGAACTATTTTATTTGTGTTTTCTTTTCGTCCATTTCAGACGATTACTTGCAATTGGAAAAGGTAAAATTTAGGTATTGTGAGGCATATTTATCATATTTTTCAATGTAACATATTTAGCGCAGACAACAATGGCCATAGGGATTTACATGTAAAATTTGAAATTAATTATTATTGACGATGCAATTCACCCCAGCGATAAAATCGGCGAGTACTAACAGGGGCAATAATTTATCAAATAATAATAAATAATTTATTGATCATAATACTAATAGAGAAGATACAATGGTCAAAAGTTTGAATTACAAATCGGGCCATAGGGATTTACATGTAAAATTTTAAATGCATTAATATTGGCTCCCCTAATTATTTGAAAGTATCGGTCTTCTTACATTATTTTTAAAGCTTTTTAAGCTGAATGATTTGGTACCTTACTCAATAGTTTCTGCAAAGTATTTACCGAGATATTTGCAAACAACTTTACTATTATTTTGAAACAAAGGTTTGCCATGAAATCATAATGGCGGATATTTAATTTTTCTCTAAAAAGTGACAGTCGCTGTCACATTACGATTTACAACCGGCCGTATATTATACACAAGAAAAAGTATTTATAAGTTAATGGTTTTACACAGGAACTATTTTAAAAGTAAGTGTACGTAATTTGTTAAGTGTTGAAATTACGGAGAAGGCAATACCCGGCAAAAGTACTATTCAATGAGTATAAAAATAATGTAAGTAGATTAATATTACAAAACAATTAGAGGAGCCAATTGTAACACATTTTAAATTGTACTTTTGCTTCTCTCTAAATTCACGTACAGTTCTTAAATAGTACCTGAGTAAAACGTTTTAACCATAAATACATTTTCTTATGTAGAATACACGGCCGATTGTAAATCGTAATGCGACAGCAAACGTCACTTTTTAGAACAAAATGAAATATCCGCCATTATGATTTCATGGCAAACCTTTGCTTTTATTTCAAAATAGTTGTAAAGCTTTTTGCAAATATCTCGGTAAATACTTTGCAGAAACTCTTGAGTAAGACAGATTAAAAAGTAAAAAAAAAAACAAGACCGATACTGTCAAATAATAAGGGGAGCCAATATTAGCACATTTCAAATTTTACATGTAAATCCCTAGGGCTTACTTTGCAATTCAACACTCTGTATAACTGATCCAGGTCCTTTTGACCATTGCATCTTCTCTATTAGTGTTTATTAAGGTATTATGGTCAATAAATCATTGATTATTATTTGATAAATTATTGCAACCCATTATTAGTACTCGCCGATTTTATCGCTGGGGTGAATGGCATAGCCAATAATAATTAATAAATTTATAAATAAATTTCTGGTTGGGGTTCCTTTTCAACGCATTTTACCTTATTGAAACTTGCGACCCGCGTGGTCACGTACCCGCGAATTTTTATCAGATGTCCACCGGTTCGATACGGGCATGCATTATTAATGTCCAAGCAGCCCGAGAGTCCGGCCACTTTGATGTCGAGCCCTTATCTTAAGTGCAGGAGCAAGCGGCGGCGGCCAACAATTTTCTCCTGCTGGACAAAAAGAGACGAGCGGCGGTCATTAAATAAATAACAGACACCGCTCTCCCGGGTCGCTCATTAAAACCGATTTTCGTGCTCAAAGACATTATGCAGATGCGAATTAGGAAGGGCCCAAAATATAGGTCACGATTTAACCGACTTACTCGCAGGTGACCATTATATGCAAATCGAGATCCTCCTAAAAAAATAATAATTTCGGTCGCGGCGAGTCACGAATCTTTCGGGGGTGTTCGTGCTGCCGGCCATTAAGGATTTTTATAGTGTCTGCCGTCTTCTAGGAAGTCATTTAAATGGCGCGCAAATTGCATGTGAAATATCACGGGGGGGTGATCGAATCGTTTCGCGTTATTTGCCTTTTTTCTTGGCGTTTCCCTGCGCGTGTTTGAACGCTCGCCCGGGGTTCACCACCGTGTGACCACAATCTTACAAAAACGAGAAGAACATTCTGGACGGCGGCGGCGGCGGCTCGTGGATGTTCGGCGAGGAGGCTGCGCATGAAAATTTGGGCAAAACAGCAGAGAAATATTTGCAGAGCGGAATGTGCTTTGAAATTTAAAATTGCCTCGATAACGAGTTTTTTTTTTCTTCTGTAATGAAACAAATACAGAAACACCAGAAAAGTTATTTGAAAAAGAAAGCAGCATCAGCAGTAATGGAACTGTTTCAAACCATCAAAGTAGTGTAAATACAATCAAGAAAATTGAAACAGAATCCTGGAATATTTTTGTCGTGATTTATCTTTCAGGACTATTTTTATCAGAATCCCTATTTTTTAAAGACTTTCTTATCAGGACCATTTTTTTTTTTGAAAACCACCTTTCTTCGGGATTTTTTTAAAGACTTTACTCGACTTTTTTTTGATGTTTTTCAAGACAATTTAGACTTTCTTATCAGGACCTTTTTTTTTAAACCACTTTTCTTCGGGATTTTTTTAAAGACTTTTCTCGACTTTTTTTTGATGTTTTTCAAGACATTTTAGACTTTCTTATCAGGACCATTTTTTTTTGAAAACCACTTTTCTTCGGGATTTTTTTAAAGACTTTTCTCGACTTTTTTTGATGTTTTTCAAGACATTTTAGACTTTCTTATCAGGACCATTTTTTTTTAAACCACTTTTCTTTGGAATTTTTTTAAAGACTTTTCTCGACTTTTTTTTGATGTTTTTCAAGACATTTTAGACTTTCTTATCAGGACCATTTTTTTTTTGAAAACCACTTTTCTTCGGGATTTTTTTAAAGACTTTTCTCGACTTTTTTTGATGTTTTTCAAGACATTTTAGACTTTCTTATCAGGACCATTTTTTTTTAAACCACTTTTCTTCGGAATTTTTTTAAAGACATTTCTCGACTTTTTTTGATGTTTTTCAAGACATTTTAGACTTTCTTATCAGGACCATTTTTTTTTTAAACCACTTTTCTTTGGAATTTTTTTAAAGACTTTTCTCGACTTTTTTTATGTTTTTCAAGACATTTTAGACTTTCTTATCAGGACCATTTTTTTTAAGCCACTTTTCTTCGGAATTTTTTTAAAGACTTTTCTCGACCTTTTTTTTTATGTTTTTCAAGACATTTTAGACTTTCTTATCAGGACCATTTTTTTTTTAAACCACTTTTCTTTGGAATTTTTTTAAAGACTTTTCTCGACTTTTTTTATGTTTTTCAAGACATTTTAGACTTTCTTATCAGGATCATTTTTTTTTTGAAAACCACCTTTCTTCGGGATTTTTTCGGGACTTTTTTTTTACTTTTCTCGGAACTTTTTTTCAGGATGTTTTTCAAGACATTTTATCAGGAGTGTTTTTTTTCAGGATTTTTATTTCACAATGTTTTTCTTCAATAATTTCTTTCGGAATTTAGACTTTCTTATCAGTACCATTTTTTTTTGAAAACCACCTTTCTTCATAATTTTTTCGGGACTTTTTTTTGGACTTTTCTCGGAACTTTTTTTCAGGATGTTTTTCAAGACATTTTATCAGGAGTTTTTTTTCGGATTTATATTTCACAATTTTTTTCTTCAATAATTTTTTTCGGAATATTTTTTTTCTTTCAGGAATTTCTTTTCTGGAATTTCCTTTCAGACTTTCTTTTACACGCAATTTTTTTTTTCATAAATTATTGAAATCACCTCTAGAGATCTCAAAACCATTATTTCCGTTAAAAAAAAAATGAAAAATTTTTCACGACCACAATACTTTCCTGTACTTCCTAACGGAGACAATGCTCCAAATGTGGGAGAGCAAGGATGAAAGCATAATCACATTGTTTTATCTACAATACTTTAGCTGTAATCCAACGTTCAGTAGCAAAATTATTTATAATTTTTTGGCTCACAATTTGCCTTTTTTGTAAACAATCGGTAAAAGATATATTTTTTTAAATTCATTCCCTAAAACTACGAAGAGGTAGAGAGAGAAAGAGAAAGAAATATTTACTTCACGACACCAGGAAAGGATAAAATTAAGAGAAAAACGCGTCACTTTAAATTTGCGAAAAATATCAATAACTTTCGTGATTCGAAAAAAATATAAAAACAATTGCTATGGACTTAAAACTTGCCAGAGTTACTCAAAATACACCATAAATTATGATTATTTAAAAAACATAAACACCCTTTTCATAAATTTTGAAATAGATTTATGCAAACAGAGCGTAAATTTATGAAAAAAATTCAATAACTTTCGTGACTCGAAAAAAATATAAAGACAATTGCTATCGACTTAAAACTTGCCAGAGTGACTCAAAATACACCATAAATTATAATTCTTTAAAAAACATAAACACCCTTTCCCTAAATTTTGAAATAAATTTATGCAAACAGAGCGTAAATTTATGAAAAAATTTCAATAACTTTCGTGACTCGAAAAAAATATAAAAACAATTGCTATCGAGTTAAAACTTGCCTAAATTACTCAAAATACACCCTAAATTATGATGCTTTAAAAAACATAAACACCCTTTTCATAAATTTTGAAATAAATTGATGCAAACAGAGCGTAAATTTATGAAAAACTTTCAATAACTTTCGTGATTTGAAAAAAATATAAAAACAATTGCTAGGGACTTAAAACTTGCCAAAGTTACTCAAAATACACCATAAATTATGATTATTTAAAAAAACATAAACACCCTTTCCCTAAATTTTGAAATAAATTTATGCAAACAGAGCGTAAATTTATGAAAAAATTTCAATAACTTTAGTGACTCGAAAAAATTTTAAAGACAATTGCTATCGACTTAAAACTTGCCAGAGTTGCTCAAAATACACCATAAATTATGATTATTTAAAAAACATAAACACCCTTTTCATAAATTTTGAAATAAATTAATGCAAACAGAGCGTAAATTTGTGAAAAAAATTCAATAACTTTCGTGACTCGAAAAAATATAAAGACAATTGCTATCGACTTAAAACTTGCCAGAGTTACTCAAAATACACCATAAATTTTGATTCTTTAAAAAAACATAAACACCCTTTCCATAAATTTTGAAATAAATTTATGCAAACAGAATTTATGAAAAAATTTCAATAACTTTCGTGACTCGAAAAAAATATAAAGAGAATTGCTATCGACTTAAAACTTGCCAAAGTTACTCAAAATACACCCTAAATTATGATTATTGAAAAAAACATAAACACCCTTTACCTAAATTTTGAAATAAATTTATGCAAACAGGGCGTAAATTTATAAAAAAATTTCAATAACTTTCGTGACTCGAAAAAAATATAAAGACAATTGCTATCGACTTAAAACTTGCCAGAGTTACTCAAAATACACAATAAATTATGATTATTTAAAAAACATAAGCACCCTTTTCATAAATTTTGAAATAAATTGATGCAAACAGAGCGTAAATTTATGAAAAATTTTCAATAAGTTTCGCGACTCGAAAAAAATATAAAGGCAATTGCTATCGACTTAAAACTTGCCAGAGTTACTCAAAATACACCCTTAATTATGATTATTTAAAAAACATAAACACCCTTTTCATAAATTATGAAATAAATTGATGCAAGCAGAGCGTAAATTTATGAAAAAATTTCAATAACTTTCGTGACTCGAAAAAAATATAAAGACAATTGCTATCGACTTGAAACTTGCCAAAGTTACTCAAAATACACCATAAATTATAATTATTTAAAAACCATAAACACCCTTTTCATAAATTTTGAAATAAATGTATGCAAACGGAGTGTAAATGTATGAAAAAATTTCAATAACTTTCGCGACTCGAAAAAAATATAAAAACAATTGCTATCGACTTAAAACTTGTCAGAGTTACTCAAAATACACCATAAATTTTGATTCTTTAAAAAAACATAAACACCCTTTCCATAAATTTTGAAATAAATTAATGCAAACAGAGCGTAAATTTATGAAAAAATTTCAATAACTTTCGTGACTCGAAAAAAATATAAAGACAATTGCTATCGACCTAAAACTTGCCAAAGTTACTCAAAATACACCATAAATTATGATTATTTAAAAAACATAAACACCCGTTTCATAAAATTTTTAAATAAATGTATGCAAACAGAGCGTAAATTTATGAAAAAAATTCAATAACTTTCGCGACTCGAAAAAAATATAAAGACAATTGCTATCGACTTAAAACTTGCCAAAGTTACTCAAAATACACCATAAATTATGATTATTTAAAAACCATTAGCACTCTTTCCCTAAATTTTGAAAAGAAAAGGTGAGTTGTTGTGCGCAGGCCCGCGAAGTTTTCCGAATTAGTACAACCATTTTATAATCAGAATTAAAACACAAACACTTTCTTTCTTTGAGTGGCATTGCAACGCATACCGGGTACTCGTATTAAATATATTATCGCATTAAATAGAAGACCACGCGAACCAAGTCTCACTAGTAGTACTTACTTAGTACCACTAGTACTTGATAAAAATAATCATTACATAACCTAAAAATAATTAAAACATCACACCTTGCTGACGCACAAATACAATAATCAAAAACAGTTCAATATTATCATTGCATTTTCATATTTCAAAAAAAAAATCCAAATGTCGAAATTTGATATCTCAAACATCATTCAAATTAAAGTACACCATGTAAAGAAATACACTTCCATTTTCATATGATACATCATACAAAATTATCAGAATACTAAGATATATTTTTTATAGACATATCTACTTAGTAACGCCTGTTGAAATCAATTTGACTGACAAGCATAAAAAAAACGATCCATTAATCCAGAGATACAGGTGCACACCACGATTTTCCACGTTTTACGTGCTTTTGTGCTGAAGAAGTGTTCACCTGTATCACGGGAGTGTTCTCCACCTACCTGTTCTTCAAAAACTCCGGAGCGTGCCGCAAAGGTTCCGTAGATGACGAACGGTGATGTTTTTTGGGTACCTTTTCCGAGAAGCGCTGATCATATATCATGCTCCTTTTCGTTTCTTCCTCTGCCCTCTTTTTCGTCCTTTTCTTTCCAGACCCCATGCCATCTCCTGTAAGATATAACACGAAAACGTTTACTGTGTGAAATTATTTCGCATCATATGCAACAAATGACAATTTTAAGTTTTCATTTAAAATATTGCGCCATCTGTATATTTTTATTTTTATTAATTTCGATATCTCTCGGTCCCCGGTCGAGTTTTCTTCGGCATTCCGCCGATCCGTGCCTCGACTGCCGGACCCCTCGTCAGCGCGGGGGCCATTGTCTCGCTCGGGGGCCATATTTAAGGGGCCCGCGCGACAAAAACGGGCCGCCCGTTTCGGACCACCGTTAGCTGCCGTCCGCTTTTTTCGCCCCTGCAATATTTTACGAGGGCGCACGTGTTCGAATTCGCATAAAACCGGGGGAATGCGATTCTGCGAGTTCTGCGCGGTGCTGCCCACATATCTCCCGGTTTTGACGGACGCAGAAGTGGCCGCACCACTGCGAAAGAGGAATCTATAAATGATTTAATTAAAACGAAGTTCGGATGATTGCCGTTCATCTATCGACGATTCGAAAAATTGTGACCAATTAACCGATTAGGGATTTGCCACAAAAGCTCAAGATCGCTAAAAAAGTTATGCATCTCCCATTTGTGGTTTAACAAGTCGCTAAATTTTGGGTATAAATAAAACATCACTGGAAAGCAAAGAATCAACTTTTTCTTGATTGATTAAAAAAATATAAAAACAATTGCCACAAACTCAAAATTTTTCAAATTTACTTAGAATTGTATCCACTTTGCAATTCCATAAAAATTGAACAAATTTCTTGACTAGATTTTGAAATATCAACCCGGAAACATAAATTATTAAAATTCCAAAATTACATTTTTCTCGATTGATTAAAAAAATATATAAAAACAATTGCCACAAACTCAACATTTTTCAAATTTACTTAGAATTGTATCCACTTTGCAATTCCATAAAAATTCAACAAATTTCTTGACTAGATTTTGAAATATCCACCCGTAAACATATTAAAATTCCAAAATTACGTTTTTCTTGTTTGATTAAAAAAATATAAAAACAATTGTCACAATCTCAAAAATTTTCAAATTTACTTAGAATTGTATCCACTTTGCAATTCCATAAAAATTCAACAAATTTCTTGACTAGATTTTGAAATATCCACCCGTAAACATATTAAAATTCCAAAATTACGTTTTTCTTGTTTGATTAAAAAAATATAAAAACAATTGTCACAATCTCAAAAATTTTCAAATTTACTTAGAATTGTATCCACTTTGCAATTCCATAAAAATTCAACAAATTTCTTGACTAGATTTTGAAATATCCACCCGTAAACATAAATTATTAAAATTCCAAAATTACATTTTTCTCGATTCATTAAAAAAAAATTTAAAAACAATTGCCACAAACTCAAAATTTTTCAAATTTACTTAGAACTGTATCCACTTTGCAATTCCATAAAAATTCAACAAATTTCTTGACCAAATTTTGAAATATCCACCCGGAAACATAAATTATTAAAATTCCAAAATTACATTTTTCGCGATTGATTAAAAAAAATATAAAAACAATTGCCACAAACTCAAAATTTTTCAAATTTACTTAGAATTGTATCCACTTTGCAATTCCATAAAAATTCAACAAATTTCTTGACTAGATTTTGAAATATCCACCCGGAAACATAAATTATTAAAATTCCAAAATTACATTTTTCGCGATTGATTAAAAAAATATAAAAACAATTGCCACAAACTCAAAATTTTTCAAATTTACTTAGAATTGTATCCACTTTGCAATTCCATAAAAATTCAACAAATTTCTTGACTAGATTTTGAAATATCCACCCGTAAACATAAATGATTAAAATTCCAAAATTACATTTTTCTCGATTCATTAAAAAAAAATTTAAAAACAATTGCCACAAACTCAAAATTTTTCAAATTTACTTAGAACTGTATCCACTTTGCAATTCCATAAAAATTCAACAAATTTCTTGACCAAATTTTGAAATATCCACCCAGAAACATAAATTATTAAAATTCCAAAATTACATTTTTCGCGATTGATTAAAAAAAATATAAAAACAATTGCCACAAACTCAAAATTTTTCAAATTTACTTAGAATTGTATCCACTTTGCAATTCCATAAAAATTCAACAAATTTCTTGACTAGATTTTGAAATATCCACCCGGAAACATAAATTATTAAAATTCCAAAATTACATTTTTCGCGATTGATTAAAAAAAATATAAAAACAATTGCCACAAACTCAAAATTTTTCAAATTTACTTAGAATTGTATCCACTTTGCAATTCCATAAAAATTCAACAAATTTCTTGACAAGATTTTGAAATATCCACCCGGAAACATAAATTATTAAAATTCCAAAATTACATTTTTCGCGATTGATTAAAAAAAATATAAAAACAATTGCCACAAACTCAAAATTTTTCAAATTTACTTAGAATTGTATCCAATTTGCAATTCCATAAAAATTCAACAAATTTCTTGACTAGATTTTGAAATATCCACCCGTAAACATATTAAAATTCCAAAATTACGTTTTTCTTATTTGATTAAAAAAATATAAAAACAATTGTCACAATCTCAAAAATTTTAAAATTTACTTAGAATTGTATCCAATTTGCAATTCCATAAAAATTCAACAAATTTCTTGACTAGATTTTGAAATATCCACCCGTAAACATAAATTATTAAAATTCCAAAATTACATTTTTCTCGATTCATTAAAAAAAAATTTAAAAACAATTGCCACAAACTCAAAATTTTTCAAATTTACTTAGAACTGTATCCACTTTGCAATTCCATAAAAATTCAACAAATTTCTTGACTAAATTTTGAAATATCCACCCGGAAACATAAATTATTAAAATTCCAAAATTACATTTTTCGCGATTGATTAAAAAAAATATAAAAACAATTGCCACAAACTCAAAATTTTTCAAATTTACTTAGAATTGTATCCACTTTGCAATTCCATAAAAATTCAACAAATTTCTTGACTAGATTTTGAAATATCCACCCGGAAACATAAATTATTAAAATTCCAAAATCACATTTTTCTCGATTCATTAAAAACAAATTTAAAAACAATTGCCACAAACTCAAAAATTTTCAAATTTACTTAGAATTGTATCCACTTTGCAATTCCATAAAAATTCAACAAATTTCTTGACTAGATTTTGAAATATCCACCCGGAAACATAATTTATTAAAATTCCAAAATTACATTTTTCTTGATTGATTAAAAAAAATATAAAAACAATTGCCAAAAACTCAAAATTTTTCAAATTCACTTAGAATTGTATCCACTTTGCAATTCCATAAAAATTCAACAAATATCTTGACTAGATTTTGAAATATCCACCCGGAAACATAAATTATTAAAATTCCAAAATCACATTTTTCTCGATTCATTAAAAACAAATTTAAAAACAATTGCCACAAACTCAAAATTTTTCAAATTTACTTAGAATTGTATCCAATTTGCAATTCCATAAAAATTCAACAAATTTCTTGACTAGATTTTGAAATATCCACCCGTAAACATAAATTATTAAAATTCCAAAATTACATTTTTCTCGATTCATTAAAAAAAAATTTAAAAACAATTGCCACAAACTCAAAATTTTTCAAATTTACTTAGAACTGTATCCACTTTGCAATTCCATAAAAATTCAACAAATTTCTTGACCAAATTTTGAAATATCCACCCGGAAACATAAATTATTAAAATTCCAAAATTACATTTTTCTCGATTGATTAAAAAAAATTTAAAAACAATTGCCACAAACTCAAAAATTTTCAAATTTACTTAGAACTGTATCCACTTTGCAATTCCGTAAAAATTCAACAAATTTCTTAACTAGATTTTGAAATATCCACCCGGAAACATAAATTATTAAAATTCCAAAATTACATTTTTCTCGATTGATTAAAAAAAATATAAAAACAATTGCCACAAACTCAAAATTTTTCAAATTTACTTAGAATCGTATCCACTTTGCAATTCCATAAAAATTCAACAAATTTCTTGACTTGATTTTGAAATATCCACTCGGAAACATAAATTATTAAAATTTCAAAATTACATTTTTCTCGATTGATTAAAAAAAAATTTAAAAACAATTGCCACAAACTCAAAATTCTTTAAATTTACTTAAACCTGTATCCACTTTGCAATTCCATTAAAATTCAACAAATTTCTTGACTAGATTTTGAAATATCCACCCGGAAACATAAATTATTAAAATTCCAAAATTACATTTTTCTTGATTGATTAAAAAAAATATAAAACAATTGCCACAAAATCAAAATTTTTCAAATTTACTTAGAATTATATCCACTTTGCAATTCCATAAAAATTCAACAAATTTCTTGACTAGATTTTGAAATATCCACCCGGAAACATAAATTATTAAAATTCCAAAATTACATTTTTCGCGATTGATTAAAAAAAATATAAAAACAATTGCCACAAACTCAAAATTTTTCAAATTTACTTAGAATTGTATCCACTTTGCAATTCCATAAAAATTCAACAAATTTCTTGACTAGATTTTGAAATATCCACCCGTAAACATAAATGATTAAAATTCCAAAATTACATTTTTCTCGATTCATTAAAAAAAAATTTAAAAACAATTGCCACAAACTCAAAATTTTTCAAATTTACTTAGAACTGTATCCAATTTGCAATTCCATAAAAATTCAACAAATTTCTTGACTAGATTTTGAAATATCCACCCGTAAACATATTAAAATTCCAAAATTACGTTTTTCTTATTTGATTAAAAAAATATAAAAACAATTGTCACAATCTCAAAAATTTTAAAATTTACTTAGAATTGTATCCAATTTGCAATTCCATAAAAATTCAACAAATTTCTTGACTAGATTTTGAAATATCCACCCGTAAACATAAATTATTAAAATTCCAAAATTACATTTTTCTCGATTCATTAAAAAAAAATTTAAAAACAATTGCCACAAACTCAAAATTTTTCAAATTTACTTAGAACTGTATCCACTTTGCAATTCCATAAAAATTCAACAAATTTCTTGACCAAATTTTGAAATATCCACCCGGAAACATAAATTATTAAAATTCCAAAATTACATTTTTCGCGATTGATTAAAAAAAATATAAAAACAATTGCCACAAACTCAAAATTTTTCAAATTTACTTAGAATTGTATCCACTTTGCAATTCCATAAAAATTCAACAAATTTCTTGACAAGATTTTGAAATATCCACCCGGAAACATAAATTATTAAAATTCCAAAATTACATTTTTCTTGATTGATTAAAAAAAATATAAAAACAATTGCCAAAAACTCAAAATTTTTCAAATTCACTTAGAATTGTATCCACTTTGCAATTCCATAAAAATTCAACAAATTTCTTGACTAGATTTTGAAATATCCACCCGGAAACATAATTTATTAAAATTCCAAAATTACATTTTTCTTGATTGATTAAAAAAAATATAAAAACAATTGCCACAAACTCAAAATTTTTCAAATTTACTTAGAATTGTATCCACTTTGCAATTCCATAAAAATTCAACAAATTTCTTGACTAGATTTTGAAATATCCACCCGGAAACAGAAATTATTAAAATTCCAAAATTACATTTTTCTTGATTGATTAAAAAAAATATAAAAACAATTGCCACAAACTCAAAATTTTTCAAATTTACTTAGAATTGTATCCACTTTGCAATTCCATAAAAATTCAACAAATTTCTTGACTAGATTTTGAAATATCCACCCGGAAACATAAATTATTAAAATTCCAAAATTAAATTTTTCTTGATTGATTAAAAAAAATATAAAAACAATTGCCACAAACTCA
The DNA here is from genome assembly GCA_910593695.2 of Ocypus olens. Lineage (NCBI taxonomy): Eukaryota > Metazoa > Arthropoda > Insecta > Coleoptera > Staphylinidae > Ocypus > Ocypus olens. Next base: position 54,215,554 of record OU343056.1, read on the forward strand.
AAATTTTTCAAATTTACTTAGAATTGTATCCACTTTGCAATTCCATAAAAATTCAACAAATTTCTTGACTAGATTTTGAAATATCCACCCGTAAACATAAATTATTAAAATTCCAAAATTACATTTTTCTCGATTCATTAAAAAAAAATTTAAAAACAATTGCCACAAACTCAAAATTTTTCAAATTTACTTAGAACTGTATCCACTTTGCAATTCCATAAAAATTCAACAAATTTCTTGACCAAATTTTGAAATATCCACCCGGAAACATAAATTATTAAAATTCCGAAATTACATTTTTCTTGATTGATTTAAAAAAAATATAAAAACAATTGCCACAAACTCAAAATTTTCCAAATTTACTTAGAATTGTATCCACTTTGCAATTCCATAAAAATTCAACTAATTTCTTGACTTGATTTTGAAATATCCATACGGAAACATAAATTATTAAAATTCCTAAATCGACAAAAAAATTGACTTGCCACAAGTAAGCGCCATCTCGTGTACACTAAAGGCAACGTTTTATTTTAATACTCCTTGCATCTATCGAATTAATTAAAATAGTCGGGAATGTTATTAAATATCGTATTTTTAAATTAAGTTCTCAATGTTTAAGACCGGATATTAAATATTATTTGCACTAATGTTAATTACACCCACCGTTCGCCATATATAAACGAACGATCCCTTCCAGATAACCACCGGCGATAGCTGTATCAACCCCGCCTGAATGACAGGCGTCGCGACGTAGTAGTACACGGGCGCTCCTCCGCCGCCGCGCCGTGGTATTCCCCAAGGATCGCACCGCGGGACAAATAAAACGAAACTAAAAGCGGTCATTACGGTAATGGATGTTGACAAATGTCAATGGGGCCGTTGTCCTCAGGTGAGAGATATACCCATGAATAAATCATACCTGATCCCGATCATTTACATAAAGAATACATACATAATTACACGTGCATTACATATGTCGTGATACGGGCACGTGGTACACATTAATAAAAAAAAATCCCGAACGTACGTGTGTGTAATTGTATTATATTATTAACTTTTATTATGTCATTAAAACGTTATTGCCGACGTTTAACGCTAAAAAAGACCACACCGCAAATTACGTAATTGCGCTCGCCTTTTCCGGCGGATTCTCCAAGTGAGAGATTACCACCTGAAAGTGGTGTGTCCAATCAGGGCCCCGCGATGACTGCTCCCTAATCGCTAATATGGAACCAGTTTATGGTCTAGGTGTGTTTTACTACTTGTGGCATGTCACAAAGTCCCCGCCGTAACGTAATAATAATTAAAACGCGAAAATAGCAATAATTACTATGGGATGTCATGGGAATAAAACGAAAGCATGCAAATCGATTAAAATTCAAGGTGGCAATTTGTTTACCTTCCAGGTAATAATCATAAAAAAAACAGTTGCTGTTAATGAAAATTAACATCCGTACAGAATATTATTAGCTTGTTGAATTAAAAAAAATACTTCTTTAATAAGAGGCATTGTGGCACTCGTTTCATTGGAGCACTCGTGCCACAATGGACCCTCTTATTAAACATGTTTAATAATGTTGATTTTGTACATACAATGAATTATAGTTTAGAATGTGATGTTATTCCATGTGTAACTTTAAATCTTTCCAACAATAGCTCCGCGCATTATTAAATCATAACAAATGGTCTTTTGAGCAGAGGCATATCGCTTTAAGCGGGTGCCGGGTCAATTCAGTGTTTTTGATAAACGTTTTACAACGTGCCGCCGATTAGAGGGACCATTGGGCGGAATCGCTGGACCGGAAATAATCCCCGTTTGGGAAGCACGTGGCGCCATCATTAACAGGCGTGAGAAGAGGCCGGGGGACAACGGACGGCGGCGTCATCGTCGGATTATTAGGGGACTTTTGATTTATACTATTTTATCACCCAAAAAAAAAAACAACAAGGAAACAATGGATATTGTTTGAGGAGACGCCTGCTGCGTTATTGATAGTGGGTCAATTTCTTTGAGGCGAGTTAAAAATTAAAATCCAATTACTTATAATTATTTCGAAAAATTTCAGCTATCACCATGAACATTTTAGAAAATTTTAAAAAATAATTGATTTTTCAGACTTTGATCGGCCGTAGCGGCCAAACGAAAACTTCAAATTGAACGCGGTTTACAAATCTGAGCTCCTCATACGTCAATTAGATGGATTAGAGATTTTTAATTTTTGATGAAAACACGAAAAAAAGACATGAGTAAACCCCTTGGAAATTTGTTAAAAAATGCAACTTTCTTAATAATCATCGTAGACTATTGAATTTAACTTCTTTTTCATCAGAAAGACGAGAGAAATTGATTGCCCTTAACAAATTTCAGCTAACTTCAATAGCAAAAAAAATAGTCAGTCACAGTGAACATTTTTGAAAATTTACGAAAATAATTGATTTTTCAGACTTTGATCGGCCGTAGCGGCCAAACGAAAACTCCAAATTAAACGCGGTTTGCAAATCTGAGCTCCTCGTACGTCAATTAGTCGGATTAGAGATTTTTAATTTTTGATGAAAACACGAAAAAAAAACATGAGTAAACCCCTTGCAAATTTGTTAAAAAATGCAACTTTCTTAATAATCATCGTAGACTATTAAAGTTTACTTTTTTTTCATCAGAAAGACGAGAGAAATTGATTGCCGTTAACAAATTTCAGCTAACTTCAATAGCAAAAAAATTAGTCAGTCACAGTGAACATTTTAGAAAATTTAAAAAAATAATTGATTTATCAGACTTTAATCGGCCGTAGCGGCCAAACGAAAACTCCAAATTGAACGCGGTTTGCAAATCTGTGCTCCTCGTACGCCAATTAGTCATAATCAATTAAAATTGGCGATTTTTAATTTTTGACGAAAACCTGAAAATCTACCCCCTTCTAACTTTTTCTCAAAAATTGGATTTGGAATAATTTCCTAAAGAAACCACCGGTTCGATTCCGGATTTCTACACACCACTGGAAAGATCCCTTCAAGACGCTTCGGAAAATGTACTTTCGCAAGAACAAATGTCAAATTAAGGGTCGTGACGCGTCAGCAAAGAAAACTCGAAAATGGAAAAAATCGAAAAAATCAACTTTTTTAATAATCATCGTAGGCCATTGAGGTATACCTTCTTTTTCATCAGAAAAACGAGAGAAATGGATTGGCGTTAAAAAAATTCACCTATCTTCAATAGCAAAAAAATTAGTCAGTCACCATGAGGATTTTAGAAAATTTAAGAAAATAATTGATTTTTCAGACTTTGATCGGCCGTAGCGGCCAAACGAAAACTCCGAATTGAACGCGGTTTGCAAATCTGAGCTCCTCGTACGTCAATTAGTCGGATTAGAGATTTTTAATTTTTGACGAAAACACAAAAAAAAGACATGAGTAAACCCCTTGGAAATTTGTTAAAAAATGCAACTTTCTTAATAATCATTGTAGACTATTGAAGTATACCCTTTTTTTCATCAGAAAGACGAGACAAATTGATTGCCGTTAAAAAATTTCGACTAACTTCAATAGCAAAAAAATTAGTCAGTCACAGTGAACATTTTAGAAAATTAAAATAAATAATTGATTTTTCAGATTTTGATCGGCCGTAGCGGCCAAACGAAAATTCCAAATTGAACGCGGTTTGCAAATCTGAGCTCCTCGTACGTCAATTAGTCGGATTAGAGATTTTTAATTTTTGATGAAAACACGAAAAAAAGACATGAGTAAACCCCTTGGAAATTTGTTAAAAAATGCAACTTTCTTAATAATCATCGTAGACTATTGAATTTAACGTTTTTTTCATCAGAAAGACGAGAGAAATTGATTGCCGTTAAAAAATTTCAGCTAACTTCAATAGCAAAAAAATTAGTCAGTCACCATGAACATTTTAGAAAATTTACAAAAATAATTGATTTTTCAGACTTTGATCGGCCGTAGCGGCTAAACGAAAACTCCAAATTGAACGCGGTTTGCAAATCTGAACTCCTCGTACGTCAATTAGTCGGATTAGAGATTTTTAATTTTTGACGAAAACACGAAAAAAAGACATGAGTAAACCCTTTGGAAATTTGTTAAAAAATGCAACTTTCTTAATAATCGTCGTAGACTATTAAAGTTTACTTTTTTTTCATCAGAAAGACGAGAGAAATCGATTGCCGTTAAAAAAAATCAGCTAACTTCAATAGCAAAAAAATTAGTCAGTCACAGTGAACATTTTTGAAAATTTACGAAAATAATTGATTTTTCAGACTTTGATCGGCCGTAGCGGCTAAACGAAAACTCCAAATTGAACGCGGTTTTGAAATCTGTGCTCCTCGTACGTCAATTAGTAGGTTCCTATTAAAATTAGAGATTTTAAATTTTTGACGAAAACATGAAAATCTACCCAAGGGTACCCCCTTCTAACTTTTTCTCAAAAATTAGCTTTGGAATAATTTTCTTAAGAAACCACTGGTTCGATTCCGGGTTTCTACACACCACTGGAAAGATCCCTTCAAGAAGCCTCGGTAAATGTACTTTCGCAAGAACAAATGTCAAATTGAGGCCCGTGACGCGTCAGCAAAGAAAACTCGAAAATGGAAAAAATCGAAAAATCAACAAAAATCAACTTTTTTAATAAGTATGGTAAACCATTAAAGTATACCTTCTTCTTCATCAGAAAAACGAGAGAAATTGATTGCCGTTAAAAAATTTCAGCTAACTTCAATAGCAAAAAAAATAGTCAGTCACCATGAACATTTTAGAAAATTCAAGAAAATAATTGATTTTTCAGACTTTGATCGGCCGTAGCGGCTAAACGAAAACTCCAAATTGAACGCGGTTTGCAAATCTGTGCTCCTCGTACGTCAATTAGTCATAATCAATTAAAATTGGCGATTTTTAATTTTTGACGAAAACCTGAAAATCTACCCAAAGGTTCTAACTTTTTCTCAAAAATTGGCTTTGGAATAATTTCCTAAAGAAACCACCGGTTCGATTCCGGATTTCTACACACCACTGGAAAGATCCCTTCAAGACGCTTCGGAAAATATACTTTCGCAAGAACAAATGTCAAATTAAGGGTCGTGACGCGTCAGCAAAGAAAACTCGAAAATGGAAAAAATCGAAAAAATCAACTTTTTTAATAATCATCGTAGGCCATTGAGGTATACCTTCTTTTTCATCAGAAAAACGAGAGAAATTGATTGGCGTTAAAAAGCAAAAAAATTAGTCAGTCACCATGAGGATTTTAGAAAATTTAAGAAAATAATTGATTTTTCAGACTTTGATCGGCCGTAGCGGCTAAACGAAAACTCCGAATTGAACGCGGTTTGCAAATCTGAGCTCCTCGTACGTCAATTAGTCGGATCAGAGATTTTTAGTTTTTGACGAAAACACGAAAAAAAGACATGAGTAAACCCCTTGGAAATTTGTTAAAAAATGCAACTTTCCTAATAATCATCGTAGATTATTGAAGTATACCTTTTTTTTCATCAGAAAGATGAGAGAAATGTATTGCCGTTAAAAGAATTCGGCTAACTTCAATAGCAAAAAAATTAGTCAGTCACCGTGAGCAATTTAGAAAATTTAAAAAAAATAATTGATTTTTCATACTTTGAACGGCCGTAGCGGCTAAACGAAAACTCCAAATTGAACGCGGTTTTCAAATCTGTGCTCCTCGTGTTCAAATTAGTCGGATTCAATTAAAATTAGCGATTTAAAATTTTTGTCGAAAACCTGAAAAACTACCCAAGGGTACCCCTTTCTTACTTTTTCTCAAAAATTGGCTTTGGAATTATTTCCTGAAGAAACCACCGGTTCGATTCGGGGTTTTTACACATCACTGGAAAGATCCCTTCAAGACGCTTTAGAAAATGTACTTTCGCAAGAACAAACGTCAATTTGAAGGCCGTGACGCGTCTGCAAAGAAAACTCGGAAATGGAAAAAATCGAAAAAATCATTTTTTTTTAATAATTATCGTAGGCTATTGAAGTATACCTTAAAAACGAGAGAAATTGATTGGCGTTAAAATATTTCAGCTTTCTTCAATAGTAAAAAAAATGGCGTGTCACCATGAAATTTTCAAAAAAAAGTCGATTTTTGGTTAAGGTAAACACCCACTTCCGGGATACGAAATTTAATCAAAAGCTGTTCAGTTTTTCACATTGTCAAATAAGGCTCATGTTCAAATTTTCGTGTTAATTGCTGTATTCGTTTCCGAGATACAGTACGTACAGACACACACACTTTTTGTTTTTCAGAAATTTTTGAAAAAGTCTCCAGGGATCTCAAAAAACAAGTTTTGAAATTTTTTTTACGATTACAATACTTTCTTATAACGTAGAAAGTAAAAATGGATTCAGTCTGTATTTTTATAGTCTGTGTGTGTTTGAATGTGTATCAGCGACGACTCGTGGATTTCCGTAGGTGAGGCAAAGAGAAAGATGCCACTCCTGCTGCACTACTTACTCTTATAGAGGAAGCAAATATTCCGTTGCTTTTTCGGTCAAATTTTCTTCCGTTGCCTCCACGCCGAATATCCACGAGCCGCCGCTGATGTGTATGCGTGTTTCGCTTTCCCAACCATTTAACCATTTTGTAATAATTACCGTGTATTTGTGCATTACAAATTATAACACCCTGTATATTTATTGTTATTGTAAAACCTAGTATTTCGTTTGTACACACTATAAAAGAGTACCTAATTGGAGAAGCATTTTATTCATTAGAAGAATTCTTAAAGGCTGTGATAAAAGTTAAGGAATGATGTCATATTATATTATTTTAACGTGTTGTTTTTGTCATTATTTTTGTCATTAGTTTTAAATTGTCTACTATAGTTATATTTTTAATCTGTAATTTTCAAGTATGTTTTAGTGTGATAGTTTTTATTTCTTATTTATAATTACTTTATATTTACAATTTTATCTATACACTATTTATTTATTTTTATTGATTTCATCTATACACTGCTTTAATTGATTTTAATTATATACTGTTTTTATTTGATTATCTGTACATTGCTTTCATTGTGTAGTTATATATTTTTAATCTGTAATTTTTAATTATGTTTTAGTGTGATTTTTTACTAATTTTATGCACTGTGATCGTACCTAGTACTCAAATGTTTTGACATGTGTAAACTCTGTTGGTAGCACGAATAAAGTATTATTATTATTATTATTATTATTGTATACACTCAGGCCGATCGCGCACGGGAGCAATTAAAACATTGCAAAATTAAATATCTCCCGACAATAATTTACTTCGCGCACGGGAGATTAAAAATCTTTAGTCTTTTCATCAGACATGGTGGATACCAGTGCATTAGGCAATTAAAAATCGCTGTGTTCGCATGAATTACTTTTTTAGACAGCACGTATCCACCAGTGACGATTCGCGGGTTTTTTTTTTCTGGTACGGCCGAGGAACAAGAGGTGGCAATACAGATAGGTGCGGTCACGCAGCCAGCCGTCTCTGCAACTGACCCTACCTATCTATATTGCCACCCTTGATACCTCGACCGTGCCAGAAAAAAACCCTGCGAACCGTCACCGGTGGATACGTGCTGCCTAAAAAAAGTAATTCATGGGAACACAGCGCTTTTTAATTGCCTAATGCGAGCACATACATTTACCCACGAGTAGAAAACGTTGGGCGATAATCCGTCGCCTGCAAAATAGGTCCGGGGGTAATTTATAAATCGTCGTGATTTTTCAATCGCCCGTGCTCGCACTCAAACTTTTGTGGGATTCATTTTGGGCGATTTCAAATTTCCTTAAAAATATCGCCCGTGCGCCACCAGCCTTACCGTCTTTATTGTACATTATAACATGGAGCACAGTGTTTATTTATTGTCGTTATTATTGTGTGAAAGTAATTGTAAAACAACACAAACCTTAAAACTGGCAGTTGCAGCTTCCCACGGTGAATTCTGTGTCCGTAGGATCAACACGTTATTTGCACTACTTGCACTGATATTCACAATAACTAACACACGTAATTATCACTTCTGCATTACAATTTAAATGATAAATAAACTGTTTGGAAGGAAAGCACTGGACGCCGACTCGAAGCGTGCACGGCCATTCGGTGACGAAACAACGTTGTGTAAACAACTACGTCATCGCTGCTTCGTCTTTGTTTCACGCCGCGTTCCATTTCACTCGATCGTAATTGTGCCGACGGCGTTAGTTTGACAGACGGTCTCCGCCATTTACATTTTTTTTCGAATACAATCAGTGACTGTGTTGGTGATCGTGTAGTGTAGATTATTATGCAAGACTTTCCGCTGATAATGACAGAGTTTTAGCGTCGCAGGAATTTATGGACCCCAAAATGCGAGAGGAAACGGAACACGCACGAGGTTAGTACTTTTAAAAATGTGTGAGAATTGATAATGTACGGAGCACTTGATAATCGTGTTTACAATAATATGAATAAGTGAAATACACACACACCAGTGACAGTTCGCGGGGTTTTTTCTGGTCCGGCCAAGGAACAAGGGGTGGTAATACAGATAGGTAGGGTCAGTTGCAGAGACCGCACCTATCTGTATTACCACCTCTTGTTCCTCGGCCGTACCAGAAAAAACCTCGCGAACCGTCACTGACACACACATAATAAATCATGAAAGTATAAATATAAATAAGTATTATACTTACATAAATAAATTTGAAAGAACCTCACTTGTTGCAGATGCAAATAAATTTGATTTAAAAAAAAAACTTTTATACTATTAAATCGGAGAAAGTAACATGATAGCCACTACCATTTTTACTTTCTCCGTTATGAAGTAAGAGAAAGTATTGTGATCGTGATTTTTTTTTCAAAAATTTTTTTTACGGAAATATCCGTTTTGGGGTCCCTAGATGCCATTTCAACAATTTCTGGAAAAAAAAAATTGTGTCTGTGTGTGTGTGTGTGTGTGATGGTGTGTCTGTCTGTGTGTGTGTGTGTGTGTGTCTGTCTGTGTGCGCTGTATCTCAAAAACTAATACAGCAATTGATATGACACTTTATACATCCATCTTATTTGATAATCTGAAGAACTGAAAAGCTTTTGGTAAAATTTCGTACACCGGAAGTGGGCGTTTACTTTAACTGTTTTTTGTTTTTTGGCAATATTTTCTTAAATATGAAAAATATCACAAAAACATTTAAACAAACTTTGAAGACAACAAAGAAATGCACATCTTTTGCTTGAAAACATTTTTCATAAAATCATTTTTATTCGAGAAAAAAAAATATTATTATTTTTTTAATTTTTGGTTTATAATTATAAAACGATAATAGTTACAGCAAATTTATATGAATAATAATTGTAGAGAATGCCAAAATGAACAACTTATAAAGAATAAGTTTTCTTCGAAATCTCGTTAGTTTTTGAGTAAACCGAGTTTTTGAATTTGAAGTATAATTTGTAGGGTATTTTTTACATCTTTCATAATTTTGACGTTTTAAACGTCAGTTTCATCCGAGTTTACGAAATGCTCGATGTACATTTAAAATATGATTTCAATTGAAAATAAACAATGAAAACGTAAATATAAATGGCTATGATAGCATCAAGTCGGAGAAAGTAACATGATGGCCACATCACCATTTTTTTGAGTACTATTGTATTGTATTGTATTGTATTTATTGTTTATTCCTCGTATTTACATAACATTTCAAATTATTGTACAAAAAAAATCAACTAAAATTCTGATCACACGTGGAAAAGGTAAAGTTCATTCCATTGATGATCTTCCACTCGTACCTGTAGTTACCTTCATGTAAATGAGCTATTGACCTTATGGTCTCTTTACTCACATCGTTATTCGTGTTGAGAGATATTTAATTGCATTGAAAAAATCACAATAATATAATTAATGTCATTTAATCACTTACCAACAATCGGAACTAACTTCATTACTAATAATTAAAATCAATTTACCATTAACATAATTTTTAATATTCTGCCCACTCAAACACGTCAACACTCACTCGGTGGCAGATAAACTGCGGGTTTAAACGATTTTCAACGATTAAAAATAGATTCAATTTGATTCGGGGCTGCGTTATTGTACCGTAGATAAGAATTGATAACAGGCGGCGAAAGAATGTCGCTAATTGCCTCCGGGGCAAAGGTCGAATGATTCGGCGGTTCGCACCTGACGAAATTTTCCAGTTGAGTGCGCGAGTTCGGTGTTAAACGAGTTCAATCATGTGGCGGAGTGTTGTTTTTTTTTGGATTATCAGTTTTGAGTTAAATTGTTGAAAGATGGATGAGGGGCCGTTGTCGTCTTGTAGACATCATTTCACTAAGGTAAGTGTACAGAGAGTGTAATTGGGAATTTATCATTTAATGGAACACGTTTTTATTTTCTCCAAAACTTTGACAACGCAAAAAAATGGCGTTGGTCAGAACTGAAATTTTATGATCAAAAAACGAATTTCTGCTGTAACATGATTACAACATCCGTATCCAATATGACAATTACATGAAACTCTGACAGATTATTCCCAGAAAGTATATCTTTAAAATTTGCTAAATAAAACTTTGACAACTTCACTGCAAGAAAAATGGCTGAATTTTTATGATCAAAAAACGACTTTCTGCTGTAACATGATTACAACTTCCGTATCCAATATGACAATTACATGAAACTCTGACAGATTATTCCCAGAAAGTATTTCTTTAAAATTTGCTGAATAAAACTTCGGCAACTTCACTTCAAGAAAAATGGCTGAATTTTTATGATCAAAAAACTACTTTCTGCTGTAACATGATTACAACTTCCGCATCCAATATGACAATTACATAAAACTCTGACAGATTATTCCCAGAAAGTATTTCTTTAAAATTTGCTAAATAAAACTTTGACAACTTCACTGCAAGAAAAATGGCTGAAATTTTATGATCAAAAAACTACTTTCTGCAGTAACATGATTACAACTTCCGTATCCAATATGACAATTACATGAAACTCTGACAGATTATTCCTAGAAAGTATATCTTTAAAATTTGCTAAATAAAACTTTGACTTCACAGCAAGAAAAATGGCTGAAATTTTAAGATCAAAAAACGACTTTCTGCTGTAACATGATTACAACTTTCGTATCCAATATGACAATTACATGAAACTCTGGCAGAATATTCCCAGAAAGTATATCTTTAAAATTTGCTAAATAAAACTTTGACAACTTCACTGCAAGAAAAATGGCTGCAATTTTATGATCAAAAAACTACTTTCTGCAGTAACATGATTACAACTTCCGTATCCAATATGACAATTACATGAAACTTTGACAGATTATTCCTAGAAAGTATATCTTTAAAATTTGCTAAATAAAACTTTGCCAACTTCACTACAGAAAAAATGGCGTTGGTCAGAACTGAAATTTTATTATCAAAAAAACGACTTTGTGCTGTAACATGATTACAACTTCCGCATCCAATATGACAATTACATGAAACTTTGACAGATTATTCCTAGAAAGTATATCTTTAAAATTTGCTAAATAAAACTTTGCCAACTTCACTACAGAAAAAATGGCGTTGGTCAGAACTGAAATTTTATTATCAAAAAAACGACTTTCTGCAGTAACATGATTTCAACTTCCGCATCCAATATGACAATTACATGAAACTCTGACAGATTATTTCTAGAAAGCATATCTTTAAAATTTGCTAATAAAAACTTTGACAACTTCACTGCAGGAAAAATGGCGTTGGTCAGAACTGAAATTTTATTATCAAAAAAACGACTTTCTGCAGTAACATGATTACAACTTCCGTATCTAACATGGCAATTACATGAAACTCTGACAGATTATTCTTAGAAAGTGTGTCTTTAAAATTTGCTGAATAAAACTTTGACAACTTCACGGCAAGAAAAATGGCTGAAATTTTATGATCAATAAACGACTTTCAACAGTAACATGATTACAACTTCCGTATCCAATATGACAATTACATGAAACTCTGACAGATTATTCCTAGAAAGTATATCTTTAAAATTTGCTAAATAAAACTTTGACAACTTCACGGCAAGAAAAATGGCTGAAATTTTATGATCAATAAACGACTTTCAACAGTAACATGATTACAACTTCCGTATCCAATATGACAATTACATGAAACTCTGACATATTATTCCGAGAAAGTATATCTTTAAAATTTGCTAATAAAAACTATGACAACTTCACTGCAAGAAAAATGGCGTTGGTCAGAACTGAAATTTTATGATCAAAAAACAACTTTCAGCAGTAACATGATTACAACTTCCGTATCCAATATGACAATTACATGAAACTTTGACAGATTATTCCTAGAAAGTGTGTCTTTAAAATTTGCTAAATAAAACTTTGCCAACTTCACTACAGAAAAAATGGCGTTGGTCAGAACTGAAATTTTATTATCAAAAAAACGACTTTGTGCTGTAACATGATTACAACTTCCGTATCCAATATGACAATTACATGAAACTCTGACAGATTATTCCTAGAAAGCATATCTTTAAAATTTGCTAATAAAAACTTTGACAACTTCACTGCAGGAAAAATGGCGTTGGTCAGAACTGAAATTTTATTATCAAAAAAACGACTTTGTGCTGTAACATGATTACAACTTCCGTATCCAATATGACAATTACATGAAACTCTGACAGATTATTCCTAGAAAGCATATCTTTAAAATTTGCTAATAAAAACTTTGACAACTTCACTGCAGGAAAAATGGCGTTGGTCAGAACTGAAATTTTATTATCAAAAAAACGACTTTCTGCAGTAAAATGATTACAACTTCCGCATCCAATATGATAATTACATGAAACTCTGACAGATTATGCCTAGAAAGTATATCTTTAAAATTTGCTAAACAAAACTTTAACAACTTCACTTCAAGAAAAATGGCGTTGGTCAGAACTGAAATTTTATGATCAAAAAACGACTTTCTGCTGTAACATGATTACAACTTCCATATCCAATATGACAATTACATGAAACTCTGACAGATTATTCCTATAAAGCATATCTTTAAAATTTGCTAATAAAAACTTTGACAACTTCACTGCAGGAAAAATGGCGTTGGTCAGAACTGAAATTTTATTATCAAAAAAACGACTTTCTGCAGTAAAATGATTACAACTTCCGCATCCAATATGATAATTACATGAAACTCTGACAGATTATGCCTAGAAAGTATATCTTTAAAATTTGCTAAACAAAACTTTAACAACTTCACTTCAAGAAAAATGGCGTTGGTCAGAACTGAAATTTTATGATCAAAGAACGACTTTCAGCAGTAACATGATTAATAATATGATATAGTTGAATTTGTCTTTCAATTGCCTTCAGAAAAATCCATAAATATATAGGGTGTCTGTCCCTGTATACAGGGTGTCCTATTTTAAGTTGCCACCCCAAATATCTCAAAACCTGAGCAGCATGGCAAAAAATATTTCAGATAGAAGTTGTAGGGTTCGAAGGGTGACATATGCTGGTGACCTTGAAAATTATCTTGGAGTTAATTTTCAAGGTCAAATGAAGGTCAACTTTGATTTTTCAAATAGAACCCCCTATTTTTTATTATGGGATCGTATTCTACGGAAAAAAATACAAACTTTTTGTAGGAAACGTTTTTTTCTTAATGCTTTTTTTAAATGTATTTTTTCACGAATTTTGTCCGTGATTGGTAACGTCACAGTCACGGTGAAATCCACCTATTAGTAACAGTAACGACCTATGATTTTTCAATACCAGTGATCAGGTACGTGAAATATCGCCCATCCCCACTGAAACATATCATATTTACGATGTGAACATAGATAAAAAGAGTCGATTTATGCGACGGCGGAATTACAGATTGGCCCATTCGATACAGATCCGAATCGTAAATGATTTATTAATTAAGCCCCGGCAGCATCGAGTTTTGCCCTTTTTTTCTCCGCCGTCGATTTCGAGAACACGTCCGCTGAATATTAATCCCATGTCGATCATGGGACATTTGCAGTTTAATGCATGAGCTTATAAAGCAAAAATCACGGTTCTATATGGCCCGATCCGGTCCGACTCATACATAATCCCGTCTCCCCTTTTTTCCGCTCGGTGTGCGCCTCTGTATATTTTTGAGAATCCGATAGCCTTATTGTCCGGAAAAAAAAAATGTATCCGAGTCGTCGATATTCCACGGCGTTCGAGAGCATGCAGCTCGTGAGATGCCAAATATGGGGCTCGAGCGAGCGGGGCGCTACCGTTTTGCTACCGTTTTACCTGTCATTGCACATGCCCGTTCGCTATTTACCATCGGGAAAAACACACACCCAGATAGAGACATTCCTGAATCGCTTGAATTATTATTTCGTTCGCGTGTGGGTTCTCTCGTTATGCAATTTCAATCAGAGAGAGGATGCCGAGAGGTAAACGGCTTGACATGTGAAAAGTATCGAACATGCCGCGAACGTCGATAATGATCGTGGTGGGTATTGTATAACTGCATGCATAACTAAAACAGTAAATCTACTTTGTACTTTTGGTTTTTAAAGTTGAAGAAACGAGGATGATACGGGAAATTGGACTTTCAGAAACAATCGCTTTTGTAAATATAATTTAACCTTTAACCGCCGAGGCGACCATTCGAGGCGAGACACCACGAGACTAGAGAACACTCTCGCGAGGAAACTTCGAGTCGGCTCTGCACATTTCTTTTGAGTCGCGCCGGATGACCGCCGGACGCTCTGAGCGCTCCCAGGTCGAGGCAAGGGTACTCTCTCGCGCTCTCCCTGGTTACGGACGTAACAATTTACTTTAAATGCTTAGTGAAATGGATTAGTACTCCATAGATAGTAAAAGAGATCCTTGAGAAGTGAAGTGATGTAAACATTAAATATCATAGATAGGGTTTAGTAAAACATACAGGCAAAATATTCCGCGTTTCTAACTTGAAAGTGATGGTGCCCTCAAATCATTGATTTAATGATAGTCAATATATAAAAAACGTCCTCTGCAAATCAATAAAAAAAATAAGCCTGTAAGTTCAGCACATAAACACACGTCCTTAATAACAACGAAAATACCATCCACCCCAAATAACCAAACGAATCCCGTATAATAAAGCCCACCCGAGGATAAATGGCGCAAACATCCTGACGTTATTACGCTCCCTTATTATTATTATTATATATTTTTTTTTTTTCGGGGAGTCGTGACCTCTCCCGTCCGAGGGATTATTGATACATCATCGTCGGTTTTTTAGTTCGGCACAATGGCCGACAGGAAGATGACTTTAGGAAACGACGCCGGAACGGAAGTCGGCTCGTTCTGAGCGCATTGTGGCGTCCGGACGCGGGGGAGCCTTAATGGTTTATATTAACTGGTAATATCTGGGATAAACTATCGGCGGGAGTGTTGCTTTTGTTAACTTTTAAAAATGATGTATGATTCCCGGGCCTCCCTCGCATCCTCCTCTTCGACTTTTTTACGAGCCCTTTATTGCCCCGGAATCAATCGAGAGGATCACCGCTGGAGTCTATAACCCATAAAAAGCGATGGCGGGGAGACGATACACTTCGTATATTGAGATTTTTATATACAATTGAATTAATTATGAATTAATCTAATGTGTGTTATTGTTTAGTCTAATTATACACACGTGTTTTTGTTTCGTGTTTGCATTGACTACTGAAGTCTTTAACTGTCGAGGTAACTATTGAGGCTTATATTAGAGGCACACTAGGGTGGGCTGATTGTATATATAGACTTTTTAAAATTTGAAAATGTTGAATGCTGTATTTTAGAAAAAGTTGTGAAACTGGAAACTAATACATTCTTGACAATTAATTTTTTTGAAATTTCCATGTTCCAAAGTGCCACAACGTTATTGAAATGTCAAATGTCAAACTTTAAAAATTTCAAATTCTGCAAATGCAAATAAATTATAAAACAGGATACGAAACAATTTTTTTTCTAATTTGCATCTTTTGAACTGCCACAACAAAACGCGCAATGGTTGCCATATTGACATAGCTCAATTTTTACAACGGACTGCAAGTTACTTAAAAAGTATTTTTTAAGAGATTTTCTCTAATAGATTAGTCATGTGTTATAATGATAATTTATAATTCTAATTATTAATATAATTAAACAAAATCAAGTTCTATCCTCCATCTAGCACTAGCTGAACATTATATAACGTTTATGACAAACGTCGTTTTTTCTTGGCAGATAGTGAGTGATCTATATTACTCTAACATGGCACACTTTGCGCAAACAATTTTATAGTTGCGTTAAAAAAATGAACCGCTACGGCGCTTTTTTCAAGCAAAAGCGTGAAAAAATGAACCGTTATGGCACTTTTTAAAGGCTTCAAGAATCACATATTTTATGAACGCAAATGAATGAAAAAAACGGTGAATTTTATAACGGACGTAGAAAAAAAAACAATTACAACAAACCCAACATTTTGCAGATCAATTTAAAATTGATCTTTCTTCAATATTCTATAAAAATATGGCAACAACTCTTCACTAGATTTCGATTTATTTACACATAAACAGAAGTTGTGACAATTTTGGACCAAAACAATTTCAAGATGTTAAAAAATTGCAATTAAGTAAAAAAATTCCAAATTTACTCAAAATTGAATATTCTTCTTCGTTTCATAAAAATCTGCTAAGTTTTGAAATAATTCCACTTGAAACAAACGCTTATCTAATCTGTGGAAAAAATTTCAAATTTAATTATCTTCGTTGTTTCATAGAAATCTGGAAACAACGTACTACTAGATTTGGAAATAATTCCACTTAAACTAATCTGGGCGAAATTTTTGTCAAACTGTTAAAAACTTTGTAAAACAATTGCAATAAACTCAAAATTTTGTTATTTTAAAATTGATTATTTCTCGATGTTCTGTAAAAATCTGGTAATAACCCTTCACTAGATTTCAATTTATTCACACTTAAACCGAACGTGTAAAAATTCTGGACCGAAACAATTTCGAGCCTTAAAAAAAATAATTGCGATAAAGTAAACATTTTCCAAATTTACTCAAAATTGAATATTCTTCGTCGTTTCATAAAAATCTTCTAAGTTTTGAAATAATTCTACTTGAAACAAACGCTTATCTAATCTGGGGAAAAAATTTCAAGCTGTTAAAAATATGAAAAAAAAAACAAAATTTTGCAAATTTATTTAAAATTGATTATTCTTTGATTTCCTATAATACCTTCTTGAAAAGTCAGAGAAAAATCGGCAAATTTGTCGCAAGATGCAGATATAATAAACTTGTTCTTTGTAAGTTGTTCATTTTAGAATTCTTTATAATTATTGATGATGTAAATTTTATTACAAAATTTCGCAATTCTAGGAATTTATGATAAATATTTGTTAACAATCATTCAAATATTCATAACTCGCTGAAAAATTGACACATTTTCAAAAATTTTAATTGATGTTAAAGGTAAGGATGTCTTGTGAATGTATTAAACATTTTGGGCAATTTTATTGTGTGAATAATCATTTTTTTCGATTTTTTTTGTGTTCGACAGATTAGAACGTTAATTTACAAAAAAAATCCATAACTCACGGAAAAATTGACACATTTTCAAAAATTTTAATTAATGTTAAAGGTAGATGTCTTGTGAATAGATTAAACATTTTGAGCAATTTTATCCTGTGAGTATTATTTTTTTTCGATTTTTTTTTTATTAAAGTGTTCCACAAATTAAAACATTAATTTTCAAAAATTCATAACTCACGGAAGAATTGACACATTTTCAAAAATGTTAATCAATGTTAAAGGTAGATGTCTTGTAAATATATTGAACATTTTGAGCAATTTTATCGTATGAGTATTTATTTTTTTTCGATTTTTTTTTTTATTGAAGTGTTTCACAAATTAAAACATTAATTTTCAAAAATTCATAACTCACGGAAGAATTGACACATTTTCAAAATTTTTAATTAATTGTAAAAGTAGATGTCTTGTGAATATATTAAATATTTTGAGCAATTTTATCGTGTGAGTATTTTTTTCGATTTTTTTTTATTAGTGTTCCACAAATTAGAACGTTAATTTACAAAAAAATTCATAACTCACGGAAAAATTGACACATTTTCAAAAATTTTAATTAACGTTAAAGGTAGATATCTTGTGAATATATTAAACATTTTTAGCAATTTTATCGTGTGAGTATTTATTTTTTTCGATTTTTTTTTTATTGGAGTGTTCGGCAAATTAAAACGTTAATTGTCAAAAAATACATAACTCGCGAAAAAAATGACATATTTTCAAAAAATTTAATTAGAGTTAAAGGTAGATGTCTTGTGAATATATTAAACATTTTCAGCAATTTTATCGTATGAGTATTTATTTTTTTTTCGATTTTTTTTTAAGTGTTCGACAAATTAGAACGTTAATTTACAAAAAAATTCATAACTCACGGAAAAATTATCACATTTTTTAAAATTTTAATTAATCGTAAAGGTAGATGTTTTGTGAATATATTAAACGTTTTGAGCAATTTTATCAACTGAGTATTTATATTTTTTTTCGATTTTTTTTATTGAAGTGTTCGACAAATTAGAACGTTAATTTATTAAAAAAATCATAACTCACGGAAAAATTGATACATTTTCAAAATTTTTAATTAATGTTAAAGGTAGATGTCTTGTGAATATATTAAACATTTTGAGCAATTTTATCGTGTGAGTATTAATTTTTTTCGATATTTTTTATTGGAGTGTTCGACAAATTAAAACGTTAATTTTCAAAAATTCATAACTCGCTGAAAAATTAACACATTTTCAAAAATTTTAATCAATGTTAAAGGTAGATATCTTGTGAATATATTAAACCTTTTCAGCAATTTTTATCGTGTGAGTATTAATTTTTTTCGATTTTTTTATTGGAGTGTTCGGCAAATTAAAACGTTAATTTTCAAAAAATGCATAACTCGCGAAAAAAATGACATATTTTCAAAAATTTTAATTAGAGTTAAAGGTAGATGTCTTGTGAATATGTTAAACGTTTTGAGCAATTTTTTCGTGTGAGTATTTATTTTTTTCGATTTTTTTTTATTGGAGTGTTCCACAAATTAAAACATGAATTTTCAAAAATTCGTAACTCACGGAAGAATTGACACATTTTCAAAAATTTTAATCAATATTAAAGGTAGATGTCTTGTGAATATATTAAATATTTTTAGCAATTTTATCATCCGAGTATTTATTTTTTTCTATTTTTTTTTGTATTGCAGCGTTCGACAAATTAAAATGTTAATTTTGAAAAATTCATAACTCATGGAAAAATTGACACATTTTCAAAAATTTTAATTAATTTTAAAGGTAGATATCTTGTGAATATATTAAACATTTTGAGCAATTTTATCGTGCGAGTATTTATTTTTTCCGATTTTTTTTTTATTGAAGTGTTCTACAAATTAAAACATTAATTTAAAAAAATTCATGACTCACGGAAGAATTGACACATTTTCAAAAATTTTAATCAACGTTAAAGGTCGATATCTTGTGAATTTGCTTGCAAATTTGGTGATGTTCGTCCAAAAGATTTTTGAGCAAACTACGAGAGTTTCTGATTTCAAATAATTTAAACATTCAATTCTCAGTTTTTGAACCGAATCTGGTAATGTTCCTTTAAGGGAATTTCGAGCAAGTAATTTTTTATATAAAATCTACGCACTTTCATGATTATATCAAAATAACTTGAAAACTAGGAAAGAGCGTATTATTTTGTTTTATTCGTTTCTAAACAATATTCAATTTTCAATCTGCGTGACAAATTTGGAAAGTTGTCGTGTTGTTCCTGCCTAGGATAAAGCAATTGTTTTAACCGGGAATCGAGAACGGATTATTTTTTCTGTAAATCTCGAGCTTTTCAAGCAAATTCCTCCTTTGATTAATTTTTTACAATTTTTCAAACTGTAGAATACATTGTTCGTTGCCACACTTTACATTTGCATGGTTGTCGTTTTGTTCCTGCCTAGGATAAAACTATTGTTTTAGCAAGGAATTAAAAATGGTAAATAGCAAATTTTAAATTGGAAAGCATTCTTAGAGATATAATTAATTGAATGCTAATTTTATTGATTTCACAATATTGTAATGGCTATCAGCAAAATTTATACATTATTATAAATTTTGATTATTATAAAGTTATATTTTTAAATGCCAATTATAAAAAATAATAATTTGCTAGTTAGATAATAAAAATGTTTTTAGTCACAATTTTATAATTTTATTAAACTTCAGAAAAAATTTGATTACAATCTGACATTTACGTTGTTAGAAACTGTTTTCAGAAGATACATTAAATAACAGTTAATAAATAACCAGTTATTTTTTAGTAACGGTAACTGTTATAACCGTTACAGAAAAATAACCGTTTATCACATCACTATGTTACATGTTAATGTTGTCGCGGATACTTTATCTCCCTGAACTTTAATCAATACAACATCTCAAAATATCCAAACACTGCTGACGAGGGCGGCCCTTCCAACCCTTCGCTAATCATAGCGCGGCCAGAGTATAGCTGAAATGTTTGTACTCATGAAGATTGAATTAAAATTAAGTGAAGTTTTTTACGTTTTACAAAATGTTTTACGTTTTGAAATCCACCGTTCTTTTTCTATGGGTGTGTTGGGAATTTTCGTCCCTTTTGCAAACTGTGTGCCGTGCACTCGTCCAGGAAACCGAGCATGAGGGAAGACGACGGCATACGGCATCTGGATGGCCCTCGAGTCTGGGCCTCATCTAACTTGCAGATGAGTGATTCACACTTCTGGCGAGGTCTTCCACCCCATTGAGTCCGCGAGGAGGGGACAGATATTGATGGATGTCTGCTGTCAATACTCGGGCCGGAGAGAGTATCGGCGGCCCATCAATATTTTGATGGATATATCCACACATACTTTGAATAACCCCTTGTGCTCACGTCTTCCGCACAACTTGCTTTCTCGCAAATTTCGAACGGCCGCAAAATCACCACCCACATATACTGTGCTGATAATAATAATAATAATAATACGATCGATGCATCTTTCAGTTTCTATAATTAAATTTAATAAAAAATTCACCACAAAAATATTTGCAGCATGCCTTCTCTAATGTTTGTTAAGTTGCTTAAATGTTTTTTTCATTATTTTTGATTAAGAAATTAATCATTTTTATATGCTAATAAATATTATAATTATTGGATACTGTAAGAAGAATGTTAAGTGGCTAAAACATAGTGTAATTTGTATGTTTGATAGGTTTGTGATAAACTGTCAACATAGAGCCAACATCGTGTTTTATTAAGAAAATGGTTGCGACCGTTGCTAGGTTACATTAGCGATGAGCGTTATTTTCGTTAACTGATACTTTGTAATCGTTATTATAAAACAATAACAGTACCCGTTATTGGAAAATTCCACATACAGTGATTTTCTTCAAAGGTTGTTTTATAAAAGGAATGCGATATAATGACGAATCACTTCTTACATTTAGTAACAATAACCCATATAACCAATCAGTTAAACCATTACTGCCCACGACATATAGGTATTCAAAAGAATTTCAAATTCTCAGATTTCTTCTAAAACTCAATATCGTAAAACCAAATATAATCACAGAACGTTATTTCATATAAATAACTTCTCTAAAGTAACTAATATTGACACTAAAGTACTTTTGCACTTTGAATGAAAGCAATAAATACAAATACAAATTACGTGTGTTGTACAATGTGTACAATAGAGTTGAGAAGTAATTCGTTATTGAATCCAATCACTTCTTACAATTAGTAACAGTAACTCTTATAACCGCTTCAATAACGAATCACTTCCTAAGAACAGTAACTCTTCTAGCCGCCAGTGAAAAATAACCATGTGAAGTATCGGACGCAGTTCAATAACGTTGGTTATTGAAACGTTAATAGCGGCTCGGTCGTGATTTGATGGTATGAACATGTTAAAACAATATCGCAACAGACGTCCCGACTCAGAATGAAACAAATTGAAGTCATTTTTTGTAAAAAGTGTTGAAATTGCATTTTTCGTTTCCACGCCTCAAATTTAGATAGTTGTTGTTTTGTTTCTGACTAGGATAAAACAATTGTTTTAGCAGGGAATCAAAAATTGATTATTTTTCTGTAAATCTTGAGATTTTCAAGCAAATTTCTCGTTTGATTAATTTTTTACAATTTTTCAAATCGTCGAATGCATTTTTCGTTTCCACGCCTCAAATTTAGATGGTTGTCGTTTTGTTTCTGCCTAGGATAAAACGATTGTTTTAACGGGGAATCAAAAATTAATTATTTTTCTGTAAATTTTAAGCTTTTCAAGCAAATTCCCCCTTTAATTATTTTTTTGCAATTTTTCAAATCGTCGAATGCATTTTTCGTTTGCACACTTCAAATTTGGATGGTTGTCGATTTGTTTCTGCCTAGGATAAAACAATTGTTTTAACATGGAATCAAAAATTAATTATTTTTCTGTAAATTTTAAGCTTTTCAAGCAAATTCCCCCTTTAATTATTTTTTTACAATTTTTCAAATCGTCGAATGCATTTTTCGTTTCCACGCCTCAAATTTAGATGGTTGTCGTTTTGTTTCTGCCTAGGATAAAGCAATTGTTTTAGCGGGGAATCAAAAATTGATTATTTTTCTGTAAATCTTGAGCTTTTCAAGCAAATTCCCCCTTTAATTATTTTTTTACAATTTTTCAAATCGTCGAATGCATTTTTCGTTTCCACGCCTCAAATTTAGATAGTTGTCATTTTGTTTCTGCCTAGGGTAAAGCAATTGTTTTAACATAGAATCAAAAATTAATTATTTTTCTGTAAATCTTGAGCTTTTCAAGCAAATTCCCCCTTTAATTAGTTTTTTTACAATTTTTCAAATCGTCGAATGCATTTTTCGTTTCCACGCCTCAAATTTAGATAGTTGTCGTTTTGTTTCTACCTAGGATAAAGCGATTGTTTTAACGGGGAATCAAAAATTGATTATTTTTCTGTAAATCTTGAGCTTTTTAAGCAAATTCGCCCTTTAATTATTTTTTTACAATTTTTCAAATCGTCGAATGCATTTTTCGTTTCCACGCCTCAAATTTAGATAGTTGTCGTTTTGTTTCTGCCTAGGATAAAGCAATTGTTTTAGCGGGGAATCAAAAATTGATTATTTTTCTGTAAATCTTGAGCTTTTCAAGCAAATTCCCCCTTTAATTATTTTTTTACAATTTTTCAAATCGTCAAATGCATTTTTCGTTTCCACGCCTCAAATTTAGATGGTTGTCGTTTTGTTTCTGCTTAGGATAAAGCAAATGTTTTAGCGGGGAATCAAAAATTGATTATTTTTCTGTAAATCTTGAGCTTTTCAAGCAAATTCCCCCTTTAATTATTTTTTTACAATTTTTCAAATCGTCGAATGCATTTTTCGTTTCCACGCCTCAAATTTAGATGGTTGTCGTTTTGTTTCTGCCTAGGATAAAGCAATTGTTTTAGCGGGGAATCAAAAATGGATTATTTTTCTGTAAATCTTGAGCTTTTCAAGCAAATTCCCCCTTTAATTATTTTTTTACAATTTTTCAAATCGTCGAATGCATTTTTCGTTTCCACGCCTCAAATTTAGATAGTTGTCATTTTGTTTCTGCCTAGGGTAAAGCAATTGTTTTAACATAGAATCAAAAATTAATTATTTTTCTGTAAATCTTGAGCTTTTCAAGCAAATTCCCCCTTTAATTATTTTTTTACAATTTTTCAAATCGTCGAATGCATTTTTCGTTTCCACGCCTCAAATTTAGATAGTTGTCGTTTTGTTTCTGCCTAGGATAAAGCAATTGTTTTAGCGGGGAATCAAAAATTGATTATTTTTCTGTAAATCTTGAGCTTTTCAAGCAAATTCCCCCTTTAATTATTTTTTTACAATTTTTCAAATCGTCGAATGCATTTTTCGTTTCCACGCCTCAAATTTAGATGGTTGTCGTTTTGTTTCTGCCTAGGATAAAGCAATTGTTTTAGCGGGGAATCAAAAATTGATTATTTTTCTGTAAATCTTGAGCTTTTCAAGCAAATTCCCCCTTTAATTATTTTTTTACAATTTTTCAAATCGTCGAATGCATTTTTCGTTTCCACGCCTCAAATTTAGATAGTTGTCATTTTGTTTCTGCCTAGGATAAAGCAATTGTTTTAACGGGGAATCAAAAATTAATTATTTTTCTGTAAATCTTGAGCTTTTCAAGCAAATTCCCCCTTTAATTATTTTTTTACAATTTTTCAAATCGTCGAATGCATTTTTCGTTTCCACGCCTCAAATTTAGATAGTTGTCATTTTGTTTCTGCCTAGGGTAAAGCAATTGTTTTAACATAGAATCAAAAATTAATTATTTTTCTGTAAATCTTGAGCTTTTCAAGCAAATTCCCCCTTTAATTAGTTTTTTTACAATTTTTCAAATCGTCGAATGCATTTTTCGTTTCCACGCCTCAAATTTAGATAGTTGTCGTTTTGTTTCTGCCTAGGATAAAGCAATTGTTTTAACGGGGAATCAAAAATTGATTATTTTTCTGTAAATCTTGAGCTTTTCAAGCAAATTCCCCCTTTAATTATTTTTTTGCAATTTTTCAAATCGTCGAATGCATTTTTCGTTTCCACGCCTCAAATTTAGATAGTTGTCGTTTTGTTTCTACCTAGGATAAAGCGATTGTTTTAACGGGGAATCAAAAATTGATTATTTTTCTGTAAATCTTGAGCTTTTCAAGCAAATTCCCCCTTTAATTATTTTTTTACAATTTTTCAAATCGTCGAATGCATTTTTCGTTTCCACGCCTCAAATTTAGATGGTTGTCGTTTTGTTTCTGCCTAGGATAAAACGATTGTTTTAACGGGGAATCAAAAATTAATTATTTTTCTGTAAATTTTAAGCTTTTCAAGCAAATTCCCCCTTTAATTATTTTTTTGCAATTTTTCAAATCGTCGAATGCATTTTTCGTTTCCACGCCTCAAATTTAGATAGTTGTCGTTTTGTTTCTGCCTAGGATAAAGCAATTGTTTTAACGGGGAATCAAAAATTGATTATTTTTCTGTAAATCTTGAGCTTTTCAAGCAAATTCCCCCTTTAATTATTTTTTTGCAATTTTTCAAATCGTCGAATGCATTTTTCGTTTCCACGCCTCAAATTTAGATAGTTGTCGTTTTGTTTCTACCTAGGATAAAGCGATTGTTTTAACGGGGAATCAAAAATTGATTATTTTTCTGTAAATCTTGAGCTTTTCAAGCAAATTCCCCCTTTAATTATTTTTTTGCAATTTTTCAAATCGTCGAATGCATTTTTCGTTTCCACGCCTCAAATTTAGATAGTTGTCGTTTTGTTTCTGCCTAGGATAAAGCAATTGTTTTAACGGGGAATCAAAAATTGATTATTTTTCTGTAAATCTTGAGCTTTTCAAGCAAATTCCCCCTTTAATTATTTTTTTGCAATTTTTCAAATCGTCGAATGCATTTTTCGTTTCCACGCCTCAAATTTAGATAGTTGTCGTTTTGTTTCTGCCTAGGATAAAGCAATTGTTTTAACGGGGAATCAAAAATTGATTATTTTTCTGTAAATCTTGAGCTTTTCAAGCAAATTCCCCCTTTAATTATTTTTTTGCAATTTTTCAAATCGTCGAATGCATTTTTCGTTTCCACGCCTCAAATTTAGATAGTTGTCGTTTTGTTTCTACCTAGGATAAAGCGATTGTTTTAACGGGGAATCAAAAATTGATTATTTTTCTGTAAATCTTGAGCTTTTCAAGCAAATTCCCCCTTTAATTATTTTTTTGCAATTTTTCAAATCGTCGAATGCATTTTTCGTTTCCACGCCTCAAATTTAGATAGTTGTCGTTTTGTTTCTACCTAGGATAAAGCGATTGTTTTAACGGGGAATCAAAAATTGATTATTTTTCTGTAAATCTTGAGCTTTTCAAGCAAATTCCCCCTTTAATTATTTTTTTGCAATTTTTCAAATCGTCGAATGCATTTTTCGTTTCCACGCCTCAAATTTAGATAGTTGTCGTTTTGTTTCTACCTAGGATAAAACGATTGTTTTAACGGGGAATCAAAAATTAATTATTTTTCTGTAAATTTTAAGCTTTTCAAGCAAATTCCCCCTTTAATTATTTTTTTGCAATTTTTCAAATCGTCGAATGCATTTTTCGTTTCCACGCCTCAAATTTAGATAGTTGTCGTTTTGTTTCTACCTAGGATAAAGCGATTGTTTTAACGGGGAATCAAAAATTGATTATTTTTCTGTAAATCTTGAGCTTTTCAAGCAAATTCCCCCTTTAATTATTTTTTTGCAATTTTTAAAATCGTCGAATGCATTTTTCGTTTCCACGCCTCAAATTTAGATAGTTGTCGTTTTGTTTCTGCCTAGGATAAAGCAATTGTTTTAACGGGGAATCAAAAATTGATTATTTTTCTGTAAATCTTGAGCTTTTCAAGCAAATTCCCCCTTTAATTATTTTTTTGCAATTTTTCAAATCGTCGAATGCATTTTTCGTTTCCACGCCTCAAATTTAGATAGTTGTCGTTTTGTTTCTACCTAGGATAAAGCGATTGTTTTAACGGGGAATCAAAAATTGATTATTTTTCTGTAAATCTTGAGCTTTTCAAGCAAATTCCCCCTTTAATTATTTTTTTACAATTTTTCAAATCGTCGAATGCATTTTTCGTTTCCACGCCTCAAATTTAGATGGTTGTCGTTTTGTTTCTGCCTAGGATAAAACGATTGTTTTAACGGGGAATCAAAAATTAATTATTTTTCTGTAAATTTTAAGCTTTTCAAGCAAATTCCCCCTTTAATTATTTTTTTGCAATTTTTCAAATCGTCGAATGCATTTTTCGTTTGCACACTTCAAATTTGGATGGTTGTCGATTTGTTTCTGCCTAGGATAAAACAATTGTTTTAACATGGAATCAAAAATTAATTATTTTTCTGTAAATTTTAAGCTTTTCAAGCAAATTCCCCCTTTAATTATTTTTTTACAATTTTTCAAATCGTCGAATGCATTTTTCGTTTCCACGCCTCAAATTTAGATGGTTGTCGTTTTGTTTCTGCCTAGGATAAAGCAATTGTTTTAACGGGGAATCAAAAATTGATTATTTTTCTGTAAATCTTGAGCTTTTCAAGCAAATTCCCCCTTTAATTATTTTTTTACAATTTTTCAAATCGTCGAATGCATTTTTCGTTTCCACGCCTCAAATTTAGATGGTTGTCGTTTTGTTTCTGCTTAGGATAAAGCAAATGTTTTAGCGGGGAATCAAAAATTGATTATTTTTCTGTAAATCTTGAGCTTTTCAAGCAAATTCCCCCTTTAATTATTTTTTTACAATTTTTCAAATCGTCGAATGGATTTTTCAATTCCACGCCTCAAATTTAGATAGTTGTCATTTTGTTTCTGCCTAGGATAAAGCAATTGTTTTAACGGGGAATCAAAAATTGATTATTTTTCTGTAAATCTTGAGCTTTTCAAGCAAATTCCCCCTTTAATTATTTTTTTACAATTTTTCAAATCGTCGAATGCATTTTTCGTTTCCACGCCTCAAATTTAGATGGTTGTCGTTTTGTTTCTGCTTAGGATAAAGCAAATGTTTTAGCGGGGAATCAAAAATTGATTATTTTTCTGTAAATCTTGAGCTTTTCAAGCAAATTCCCCCTTTAATTATTTTTTTACAATTTTTCAAATCGTCGAATGCATTTTTCGTTTCCACGCCTCAAATTTAGATGGTTGTCGTTTTGTTTCTGCCTAGGATAAAGCAATTGTTTTAGCGGGGAATCAAAAATTGATTATTTTTCTGTAAATCTTGAGCTTTTCAAGCAAATTCCACCTTTAATTATTTTTTTACAATTTTTCAAATCGTCGAATGCATTTTTCGTTTCCACGCCTCAAATTTAGATAGTTGTCATTTTGTTTCTGCCTAGGGTAAAGCAATTGTTTTAACATAGAATCAAAAATTAATTATTTTTCTGTAAATCTTGAGCTTTTCAAGCAAATTCCCCCTTTAATTAGTTTTTTTACAATTTTTCAAATCGTCGAATGCATTTTTCGTTTCCACGCCTCAAATTTAGATAGTTGTCGTTTTGTTTCTGCCTAGGATAAAGCAATTGTTTTAACGGGGAATCAAAAATTGATTATTTTTCTGTAAATCTTGAGCTTTTCAAGCAAATTCCCCCTTTAATTATTTTTTTGCAATTTTTCAAATCGTCGAATGCATTTTTCGTTTCCACGCCTCAAATTTAGATAGTTGTCGTTTTGTTTCTACCTAGGATAAAGCGATTGTTTTAACGGGGAATCAAAAATTGATTATTTTTCTGTAAATCTTGAGCTTTTTAAGCAAATTCGCCCTTTAATTATTTTTTTACAATTTTTCAAATCGTCGAATGCATTTTTCGTTTCCACGCCTCAAATTTAGATAGTTGTCGTTTTGTTTCTGCCTAGGATAAAGCAATTGTTTTAACGGGGAATCAAAAATTGATTATTTTTCTGTAAATCTTGAGCTTTTCAAGCAAATTCCCCCTTTAATTATTTTTTTACAATTTTTCAAATCGTCAAATGCATTTTTCGTTTCCACGCCTCAAATTTAGATGGTTGTCGTTTTGTTTCTGCTTAGGATAAAGCAAATGTTTTAGCGGGGAATCAAAAATTGATTATTTTTCTGTAAATCTTGAGCTTTTCAAGCAAATTCCCCCTTTAATTATTTTTTTACAATTTTTCAAATCGTCGAATG
This sequence comes from Ocypus olens, assembly GCA_910593695.2. Taxonomy (NCBI): domain Eukaryota; kingdom Metazoa; phylum Arthropoda; class Insecta; order Coleoptera; family Staphylinidae; genus Ocypus; species Ocypus olens. Next base: position 54,244,289 of record OU343056.1, read on the forward strand.
CATTTTTCGTTTCCACGCCTCAAATTTAGATGGTTGTCGTTTTGTTTCTGCCTAGGATAAAGCAATTGTTTTAGCGGGGAATCAAAAATTGATTATTTTTCTGTAAATCTTGAGCTTTTCAAGCAAATTCCCCCTTTAATTATTTTTTTACAATTTTTCAAATCGTCGAATGCATTTTTCGTTTCCACGCCTCAAATTTAGATAGTTGTCATTTTGTTTCTGCCTAGGATAAAGCAATTGTTTTAACGGGGAATCAAAAATTGATTATTTTTGTGTAAATCTTGAGCTTTTCAAGCAAATTTCTCGTTTGATTAATTTTTTACAATTTTTCAAATCGTCGAATGCATTTTTCGTTTCGACGCCTCAAATTTAGATAGTTGTCATTTTGTTTCTGCCTAGGATAAAGCAATTGTTTTAACGGGGAATCAAAAATTAATTATTTTTCTGTAAATCTTGAGCTTTTCAAGCAAATTCCCCCTTTAATTATTTTTTTACAATTTTTCAAATCGTCGAATGCATTTTTCGTTTCCTCGCCTCAAATTTAGATTGTTGTCGTTTTGTTTCTGCCTAGGATAAAGCAATTGTTTTAACATAGAATCAAAAATTAATTATTTTTCTGTAAATCTTGAGCTTTTCAAGCAAATTCCCCCTTTAATTAGTTTTTTTACAATTTTTCAAATCGTCGAATGCATTTTTCGTTTCCACGCCTCAAATTTAGATGGTTGTCGTTTTGTTTCTGCCTAGGATAAAGCGATTGTTTTAACGGGGAATCAAAAATTGATTATTTTTGTGTAAATCTTGAGCTTTTCAAGCAAATTTCTCGTTTGATTAATTTTTTACAATTTTTCAAATCGTCGAATGCATTTTTCGTTTCGACGCCTCAAATTTAGATAGTTGTCATTTTGTTTCTGCCTAGGATAAAGCAATTGTTTTAACGGGGAATCAAAAATTAATTATTTTTCTGTAAATCTTGAGCTTTTCAAGCAAATTCCCCCTTTAATTATTTTTTTACAATTTTTCAAATCGTCGAATGCATTTTTCGTTTCCACGCCTCAAATTTAGATTGTTGTCGTTTTGTTTCTGCCTAGGATAAAGCAATTGTTTTAACATAGAATCAAAAATTGATTATTTTTCTGTAAATCTTGAGCTTTTCAAGCAAATTCCCCCTTTAATTAGTTTTTTTACAATTTTTCAAATCGTCGAATGCATTTTTCGTTTCCACGCCTCAAATTTAGATGGTTGTCGTTTTGTTTCTGCCTAGGATAAAGCGATTGTTTTAACGGGGAATCAAAAATTGATTATTTTTGTGTAAATCTTGAGCTTTTCAAGCAAATTTCTCGTTTGATTAATTTTTTACAATTTTTCAAATCGTCGAATGCATTTTTCGTTTCGACGCCTCAAATTTAGATAGTTGTCATTTTGTTTCTGCCTAGGATAAAGCAATTGTTTTAACGGGGAATCAAAAATTAATTATTTTTCTGTAAATCTTGAGCTTTTCAAGCAAATTCCCCCTTTAATTATTTTTTTACAATTTTTCAAATCGTCGAATGCATTTTTCGTTTCCACGCCTCAAATTTAGATAGTTGTCATTTTGTTTCTGCCTAGGATAAAGCAATTGTTTTAGCAGGGAATCAAAAATTGATTATTTTTCTGTAAATATTGAGCTTTTCAAGCAAATTTCTCGTTTGATTAATTTTTTACAATTTTTCAAATCGTCGAATGCATTTTTTCGTTTGCACACTTTCCATGTATTTGTTATTTGCATTAGGATTAGTTTACAATTTTCTTATGTTTGACGAGTGTAAAAACCTAATGTTTGTAACACAATAAAGAACTATTACTATTACTAAATTTGGTGATGTTCCACCGATGGAATTTTGAGAAATAACCCTCTTATTTTTTTATTTAAAAGCTCAACACTCTCACAATAAAATCAAAAGAACTGCAACAAGAAATAGACGTATTTTTTTTATTTTTGTCGATTTTTAAAGAACATTAAATTCTCAATTTGCGTACCAAATTCAGCGATGGTCTGTCGAAGGAATTTGGTGCAATCATCCTCGAAGTTAATATTTTGCCCACAATCACCGCCCGCCTACGACACTTGATATTTTCCAAAAAAAGTTCGTTTTTTAATAATCAAATCCGTTAATCTATATTTCCACCGCCACATAAATTTGTCACCGTCCACTTTTATTCCCCATTCACATCGACAATATATGTTAAACAGTACCATCAGGTATTTAGGGGGTTATCTGTTCATTAAATCGGGCGTCCGCCGGTGTCACGGGGTGAATACCGTGTATTTGCATTTTCCAAATGGGAAGCTTCTTTTTCGGCGAGTCGCGCAAAAAGGGGACCCACCTGTCGAATCTGTGTGGTCCCGCTCGACGATTCCCAACCGTGATGATCTATAATTTATTGATGTTTGCTGAAAGTGGTCTTCTGCGGCGCGTTTCGCCACTCACCGGAGAAATTCTACATTTCAGAGATGCGATTCGAGCGTGAAGACTTGCCGGACTGCACCGGTGCTATATTTGAAAGCTTGCCTTATCGGATTGGTCAGGCCGGTGTTTGTTCATCTCGGCCGTAAATCATGCGGTTTTATGAATTTTCATTCATACATTCATTCATTAATTTCAATTCGTAGCGTGTGAGTTTAAGAGGAATTTCAAAGATTCCAGTCGCGTACCTGATGAAGCAAAATAGTTGCATTAAAAATTTGAGATTTTATTTAAGTGCTGCTAGATAGTATGATCTTTTAATTGTAGTAGAAACGTTATAATAACTTTTGGAGTATCCTAATGTCAAATATGAATTTTTGAAAATTCACATTTTAATTTGCCGAAGCTTCAATACAAAAATAAATACTCAAACAATAAAATTGCTTAAAATGTTTAATATATTCACAAGACATCTACCTTTAACTCTGATTAAATTTTTTGAAAATATGTCAATTTTTTCGCGAGTTATGTATTTTTTAAAAAGTAACGTTTTAATTTGTCGAACACTCCAATAAAAAAAAATCGAAAAAAATAAATACCACGACGCCTTGTCAGGCTATTAAAATTGTAAGAGAGGTTTAGCATCCGGGAAAAACAAATTTAGTTTTATCGGTTAGGGAAATGTTTCATAGAATAATTTATGGAGTTGTTATTCGTTAAAAATGCACGAACACGTGTTTGCAATAACGTAAAATACGTTTGATTTTTTAATTTGTTTTTATTGCATTTGACCGCAACCGCAGAAATTAATGAAACGTACATTGCAAAATGCAATAAAAACATTTTGAAAATTTGCAAGTATTTTAAACTATCTATCTATAGGTACTAGAAAATATTCACTATTTCTCTCACAAATTTTACCGAAAAATATCATCAATTTATCGGAAACGTAGCATCTTGTACATCGGAAAAAGAAAAAGGTAGAAGTAAAAAAATACGATGGAATGAGTGTGCCAGTGACGGAGAATAATAAAAGGCGAAAGGCTCCCGGTGGGTGCCGCAAAGTTATTGCACGTAAGAACCCTTATCAGAGGAGCGGCGCTTCTTTCGGCACTCCACGGACTCCTTTATATCTGGACATCACAATAAACAATGGCCTTTTTATGTCCCTCTTTATGTGCGCGAGAGAGGATCCATATGTTTCCACTGTTTAAATGTTTCTGTGGATGTGTGTGCCTTACCATATTTCCAAGAACGGGGGTATAAAAAAAAATGACCATTGTAAAGGGCGGCACACAAATGCAAATTTTGATGGCATAACTATTTCATTTATTGAAGTAACCATCGAAGGTACCTACAATAGTTTTCATATATTCAAGGTGTATAGTCCGAACCGTGATAATATGACATGTGAGCGAATTATATCTCTCCTTAGTTACCTAGAATTCATTGGTGCGAGCAATAATATTGATAACATTGATGCGGCTAATGTTTCAGCGGTTCTCATGAGACTATGCTACGCCCTATACTTCAGTCTTCGATCTCGCTTTATAATTACTAGATATGCCACTTTAAGTCACGTTTGCCTATACCTACACATATAATAAAATTGAAAAATTAATATAAGATAGGTAGATTTCTTATTAATCGTGAGTATATTTTATATCCCGCATGTTTTCGCCTCCTGAAAAAATCCTGTATAGAATTACATAACAAGTAATACTTAAATGTATCTCAATTCAAGCGAATGATTCGATGAATCGAATGTGGTCTCCTAATTACAACTGTAACAATCGCGATCCCGCATGAAACACAATATTTTCGACAATTGTTTTTTTTTTCTTCTTCCCTCCACGCAAGCTTTAATTGTGAGATAAACATCGATGAGAACGGCTTTTTGTACAGTGGGGGCGCAGTAATTCACTGCTGCGCCCCCGTTATCATTTAATGTTGCGATGTTTTGATGCGCGAAGATTTCGCCCGTTCGTTATTGCCAGTAGGGAGCTAATGGTGGATGCGCGTGGCTCATTTGTTAACGCTTCCGTTAAAGTATCCCTTTGACAGTTCGGGCAGATATATAAGTCACGGTTACACCCATTCATGGCAATAAAACACCACGGATGACAACGGAGGGGACAAAAAGAGCGAAGGACAAATAACTGACGCTTGATTATACAAACTGGTCCGGTGAATTATGGTCCCCCCCTACGAAACGGGATTGTTTTGGATGTATATACCAGTATTATTAATAATCCGCCGGCTTAATTGCGTTCATAAAACCGATGGTTTTATTGAGAAACAATGCGCCGCTAACATGAGAAACACTCGGCGAGGGCCGATTACAACGTTAATGTCTCAATTTTATGCGCCCGATCTATTTAGGATCCCGTTAAGGCCGAGAAAATGTGAGACGTAATTTTATTACGATTCCGGCGCAGTGGTTTTATGTAAATGCGATGATGTACTCGCTGTGTTTTTATAAATTTATCGATGTTATTACATTTTTCTCACCGGAGCGATGTAATAACATCCAGGAAGGACGCATCATTAGAACAACCTGTGCTGGGAATGAACAAACCAAAGGGATTACCAAGAGTACAGCCCGTGAAAAGATACCAAACATACTGGAACCGAACAAAAAGACACCACCAATTTAAACGAATGATGAAGACAATTTTTCGTTCTTTGATAATGGACGCAATGCAGCATTAATTCTTGCGCGTCACTCTCACTTTTGACACGAACAGACGAACAGACGAACGAGCAAACGAACGGAGGAACGAACAGACGAACGAACAGACGAATGAACAGACGAACGAAAAAACGAGCAAACGAACGTAGGAACGAACAGACGAGCGAACAGACGAACGAACAAACGAGCGGAGGAACGAATAGACGAACAAACAGACGAAGGAACAGACGAACGAACAAACGAACGAGCAAACAAACGGAGGAACAAACAGAAAAACGAACAGACGAACGAACAAAGGAACGAAAAAACGAGCAAACGAACGGAGGAACGAACAGACGAAGGAACAACAAAAAAAATACAAAAAAAGGCGCGTATAAAAATCAATAATTTAGGTTAAAAATCTAAAATATAGGATAAGAAATTAAAAGTTTCGACTAAATATTCAATCCTAAAAATCAAAATCGCGGACCAAAAAATCGAAAATTTTAACAAACAAATCGAAAATTTAGATCAAAAAAATTGTATTGAATATACTGAATATTTAGGACAAAAAAACTAAAATTTGGAACGAAGAAATGAAAAATAATCGTCAAAGATCTAAAATATAGGCCAAAACATCAAAAATACTGGTCTAAAAATAAAAAAGGCAAATCAAGAAATTGAAAAATCAAGAAAAACAAAAATAATTTGCCATTTTTAGCCCCCAAAATAACTCTTTAGCTCAAAACCAAAAACTAGAAAACGGTAGCCAAAGAGTAACCAAAAAATTAAAAATAATCGCCTATACAAAATAACAATTCAGCTTATAAAAACCTAAAAATTGCGGACCAAAATATCGAAAATTTTAACGAACAAATCGAAAATTTAGATCAAAAAAAATTGTATTGAATATATTGAATATTTAGGGCAAGGGCAAAAACACTAAAATTTGGAACAAAGAAATGAAAAATACTCGTCAAAGATCTAAAATATAGCCAAAAAAATCAAAAATACTGGTCTAAAAGTAAAAAATGCAAATCAAAAAATTTCAAAATCAAGGAAAACAAAAATAATTTGCCATTTTCAGCCGCCAAAATAACTTTTCAGCTCAAAATAAGTTGCCGACGAGAAACTTGAAAACGGTAATCAAAAGGTAACCAAAAAGTAAAAAAATTCGCCCACAAAAAATAATAATTCAAGTTCAAAAATCTAAAATGAACACGAAATCGAAAACTGTCAAAAAACTTGAAAATATCGGCAAAAAAATAAAAAAAGTCGTGTTTAAAAATCAATAATTTATGTTAAGAAAATCTAAAATATAGGATGAAAAATTAAATATTTAGATCCTAAAAATCAAAATTGTGGACCAAAAAATTGAAAATTTTTATCAAACAAATCGAAAATTTAGATCAACAATTTAGTGTAAAATCCGGGCTTAACAATAAAATATGATAACAAAAAGATTGAAAATTCAAGTACAAAAATTTCCATTTTTCAGCACTCATCATCCCAAATTTGCTTTCAATTTAAAAACATTACACAAAATCTTCTTTTTTCCATTTTTCAGCACTCATCGCCACAAATTTGCTTTAAATTTAAAAACATTACGCAAAATCTTCTTTTTAATTGGATCGGATGATACTGACGTTTAAAACGTCAAAATTTAGAACATGGAAAGGACAAATTATACTTCAAATTTTCATCTTTACCAGTCAGTTCAACTCGAAAACTAAAGAGATTTCGAAAAAAACGTAATTTTTATAAGTTGTTCATTTTTGCTTTCTCTATAATAAATATTAATAAACATAGTGATGGCAGAAAGTTTTTAGTCCATTTTTTGGACGTCGAATTTTAAACTTTTTTTATGCCAAATGGTACTATTTCATAGAATATTTCAAGGTAGAGCCACTTATTACAAGGTGTGAGCCATAGAATTTTGTTTCTGAGTTGGCCATGCCTGAGAGAGAGAAACATAGTAGTCATGTCGGAGATTAATTCATTTTTTAAACTAATGCAATTGAACTAATGACGTAATAATATGCGATATACCGCATTTATCTCACAGCCAACTCTGAAACAAAATTTTGTGGCTCACACGATACAACACATGCGCCAGTAAAAAATTTCACCATAAATAAGTTTACGGCTAAAAGATACCCAGTAAAACTAAGTCTCGTTCTTATTTGCTGAACAATAGAATCCCAAATTTCCAAGGCTTTTCTCTTCGTATTTTGTCTTTTCTGAGGAGGTCCGTCTTCTCAAAATTCCAATTCTAATTCTGCAAAGGTTGCTGAAATGAGCCACTTGGTTGGTTTCAATTTTTTTTACTATTTATCCGACTAGTTTTGATTTTTACATGATTTCATATTGGATAGGCTTGTACTTGCGCAACTGGTTCGGCCCAAATTTCATTTGATGGACATATTTTGAAGTTCCATCAGATTTACATCCTCCCTTATCGCGGATGCCAATCGTCCAAACATCACTTAAAACTCATCGTTCCCAAAAGTGCAAATCACCTTCACGGCGGACCATCAAGGGGGAAGGAACGATGTTAATCAGCGCCGGAGAACAATGTCGAAATTTCCGTGACAAATCGCGACCCTCGTCCTACCTACTGTCTGTCGGACGGGTCAGGTGAGCAGCGCCCTTTTTGAATTATCGCCGGCCCTTATCGCGAACACATCGGGCCCAAAGGGAAAAATGTCAACACTGTGTTTTTCGGCGAAGAACCAGCGGATAACATATGTTTAACAGGCTTTTAAATAATCGGCGCTGTCGGAAAATTTTCGGTCCCACGTAGAATTCTAAAATGCAAATGTGCGTCTAATGTCTAACAGACGAGATACATTCTAATTATGTCAATAAATAATACGATTCGTGATGACGTGGGATTGATTCTAATCAAATTCTCATTGGTTGTTTTAAATTATAGATACGATCATCGCTTCGTTGGGAATGCGCACGGTAGTGGTGATCCAGTGATTATTTTCATTGTCCTAACATTGGCTACTGATCAGTACGAGATCTTCTAGTAATAGATATTTTATTTATTAGGCGCCTATCGAATAGAAGTGGGCGGAATAACTGTTTTTTGTGATTCGACTCATCGTGCAGAGACGATTTTTGAAAGTTAAAAAAAAGTGGGGAAAGTAAAGTCAAGAAATTTACACACGAGTCACTTCATTCTCGTCTCATTTTTAAGAGTCGATTCTTTTAATCGCGTAAGTTACCTACCTCTCGCCTTTCTAATGTTATTTCTAAGAATTATTTGTTTTCATTTCTACTTTCTCCGTACGAAGTACGAGAAAGTATTGTGAAAGTATAGTTTGGGAAACATCACTCTTTCAAAATAATTCTAGTTTTTAAAAATCCAACAATTTCCTTGCAAGTTGCGAATTTTTTAAAATTCTAAATTTCGAATTGTGTAATCTAAAACGAAAAAAATTGAAATAAATGTAAATCGTGCGGGTAAAATTCTACAAAATGTTTATTGAGTTTAGGAAACATCACTCTTTCAAAATAATTCTAGTTTTTAAAAATCCAACAATTTTCTTGCGAGTTGCGAATTTTTTAAAATTCTAAATTTCGAATTGTGGAATCTAAAACGAAAAAAATTGAAATAAATGTAAATCGTGCGGGTAAAATTCTACAAAATGTTTATTGAGTTTAGGAAACATCACCCTTTCAAAATAATTCTAGTTTTTAAAAATCCAACAATTTTCTTGCGAGTTGCGAATTTTTTAAAATTCTAAATTTCGAATTGTGGAATCTAAAACGAAAAAAATTGAAATAAATGTAAATCGTGCGGGTAAAATTCTACAAAATGTTTATTGAGTTTAGGAAACATCACCCTTTCAAAATAATTCTAGTTTTTAAAAATCCAACAATTTTCTTGCGAGTTGCGAATTTTTTAAAATTCTAAATTTCGAATTGTGGAATCTGAAACGAAAAAAAATGAAATAAATATAAATCGTGCGGGTAAAATTCTACAAAATGTTTATTGAGTTTAGGAAACATCACTCTTTCAAAATAATTCTAGTTTTTAAAAATCCAACAATTTTCTTGCAAGTTGCGAATTTTTTAAAATTCTAAATTTCGAATTGTGGAATCGAAAACGAAAAAAATTGAAATAAATGTAAATCGTGCGGGTAAAATTCTACAAAATGTTTAGTTTAGGAAACATCACTCTTTCAAAATAATTCTAGTTTTTATTCAGCAATTTCTGGAGAAAAAAAATTGTGTCTGGGTGTATGTGTCTGTGTGTCTGTGTGTCTGTGCGCGCTGTATCTCAAAAACTAATAAAGCAATTGATATGAAACTTTGAACATAAGTCTTATTTGGTAATCCGAAGAACTGAAAAGCTTTTGGTAAAATTTAGTACACCGGGGGCGTTTGTTTACCTTAACTGTTTTTTGTTTTTTTCCAATATTTTTTTAAATTTGAAAAATATCACAAAAATATTTAAACAAATATTGAAGACAAAAAAAAATTAGATTATTTTGTTTGAAAACATTTTTCATAAAATCATTGTTATTCGAGAAAAAAAATGGTTAGATTTGTTTTGGTTTATATTTATGAAACGATCATAGTTACAGCAAATTTATGTTAATAATAATTGTAGAAAATACCAAAACGAACAACTTATAAAGAATAAGTTTTTTTCGAAATCGTTCTAGTTTTTGAGTAAACTGAGTTTTTGAATTTGAAGTATAATTTTTCGATCTTTCATAATTTTGACGTTTTAAACGTCAGTGTCATCCTCTCGATGTACATTTAAATAGAAAATAAACCATGAAAGCGTAAATATACATGATACCATCAAGTCGGAGAAAGTAACATGATGGCCACATCACAATTTTTAAATAATTACATTACACTTATATCTTGTCCAACGCGCATACGATTTCCAAGAAAGACAAATAAACAAAATTTAGTCCCCGTTCAACGAACCAATCGCCAATTACACACATTCGGAAGACAATGCTCTCGACGGATGGGGGGGGGGGGGGTGGCAGCACAGACCCTTTTGGTAGTCACTCGAGCGGAAAACTCCAAACACAGGACGACGGCGCTGATTGCGCAAATATCTGTTTGATTGGGGTCCGGATTGCGTAACGCAGCTGAAATTACCTTTAATCGCGTCCACTTAGTGTCACGGTTGCGAAACGCCCGAAGGGACGCGAATAGTGCGAATGCGGAAGAGGGTGACAACAACTCGTAATAATTTAATATCGTAGGAATTGCGCAAACACGGGGCGGGTTGTCGGACCGTTTGATTGAGGATTGTTATTTGACGTCGGACACGCACAATAACGGGGGAAGTTAAATATTGTGTTTTCGCTTGAAAGTCGAAACGTGATGAAGAGTTTAGAATGTATTTGTTTCGGTTCAAGTTGTGAATCGCTTTCGAGATGAAGCAAACTGAAATTCACAAATGCATTGTTGATGTACAGGGTGGAAACTTTAACAGGAACAAATTCGGTATTTATGTAATGAGAAGTTCCTGAAAAAAATTTAGCTTGTGTGGTAATACATTACATATTTTTAATGTCATGTATTCTGCAGCCCTTCCCGTACTTGGGTAGATCACTTTATTTGAACGAAATGCTGTTCCTTGTGGGATACCAGATTCCGGCACACTGGAGCAAAGAACAATATTTCAAAAAAATAATAAGTGAAGGCACTTGATTCCATCTGTTTCTCTTTGTTTGTCGTATTTATGTTTGAGCGAGCATCTGTATCAATCTATTAAAAATTTTTCACGCCGGCCGATAGATGCCCGTGATAAATCGGGTTATCGGTGCCCGGACGGTCCGGCAGATTAATATCTCGGATTCCACAGGGATGCACGATTATCTTCGGTGTGTCTTTGGTGACTCTTTAAAAGGAGAGATTTATTCGGAGGCGCGGACTTTAAGAGGCTCACCGTTTTGATAAATTCATTTATTTATCTTGTCGCGCTGCTTGTAACCGGCCGTAAGGGCACTCCGCGAGAAGAAGGCCGCCAAATGGGGGCCCACTCTGTCAGGATCAAGTCCTTTTATTTCCAAAACAAATGAGACGCCCATTAGGCACAGACCTACTGTGTTAAACATGAGTCCATAAATCGACGGCCATTCACTCCCAACAGAACCAACAAACGGTAATTGGATTATTTCTGTTTCGGTTTATTTATACCGAATTACTCGCATTCCCGCGGCTCTGGTGTACTTAAGTCGCTTAATCGCCATCTCTTCCTTATCTTTGGGATTTTTGCGACATTTGTCACGAACCTTAAACGGAATGGTAATAATCCTCGCTTTATTATTAGTGCAACTATAATGTAATAACTGAGTGTTATCAATAAAGTGATTCTCACAAATATTCATTTGGTTGATCTTTAAGTCTACGGTTCTGTTTACATGTAGATGGCGTCTACAGAATAATTGCTTTTCGTGTTGTGGAGTGGATGATTGCGACCAGTAATGACTCATGGTACGGTCAAGGTAGCAGATGTGGTAGGTAATACGGATAGGTGGAACCAACCCTACCTATCTGCTACCTCGGCCATGCCATGAGTCAAAATTAGAAGGAGGGGTCGGATCGAGAAATTTTATTAGGATTTTCGGTTGGGCTCGAGAAAGGCTTTCCGGTGGTGTAATCAGATTTCCGATCGGACGAAAAAAATGCGGCATAGGACGCCACTGGTCAGGGGGGGTTCGAAAAATTTTGAAAAAATTACAGTTCAAGGCTCGTCCGACCCCCTACCCACTTTAAAAGTGCCAACTCTTCGATTTGAATAGAAAAACATACGTCCTCGCTGGAAGCAAAACGAACCCGGGACCGGGCCAAAATGACGGCTCTGGAAGGGAAGGGGGGGTGCTTAAAATTTTTTGAAAAAAATACCAAATCAAAGCACGTTACACCCTCTTCTTATCCTGGAAGTTTGAGCTCTTGGATTTAAATAGAAAAAAATACGTCCGCGAAAGAAACCTCGGAAAGCTTTTGGTCACTTTTTTGAAAAATCATATCTCGTTAAGGGGGCAACAAATCAAAAAGCGCGCCGATATAAATAATGCGGGCGGATGCTTTGTGAAGTGATCCCGCCACCGACGGATCCTTCGAGAGCAAAAATAAAGTCAGTGGCGGCGTTTCGGCGAACCCCTGAAATTCTGAAATTTCACATATGAGGCCGTTGCTCCCATCTTTAACGATTTCTGTTAAATGTTTCGCTCGGCGAGAGGAGTATTTAAAAAAAAAATCGTTGAAATCGGACTGTACGTTCTTGAGTTATAACACTTTTTTTTTGCCGGTTTTTTTATTTCCGGGGGGCGGTGGGGTGGAGTCAGAGAAGGATCGATAGAGCCCTCGATCGTGCATTGGACCGTGCCGGAAAAATTTCCAAAAAATTTGGCTCCGCCCCCCGGGGGTGATTCTTGCCTTGCGCCGCGGTACTCTCAATAACTCCGAAACCGGTCAACGTATGGCGGTCAATTTTGGTGGGGATGCGTGTTTGTTGAAAAAATCGAAGCGATCGGCCTTCATTTGTCGAAATTAACCATTTTTGACGGAAGGGGGTGGTAAAAATTTAGAGGTTAGAATCAAAAATTTAAAAAAAGAAGACCGGTAGTTTTTTTTAAATATTTTTTAAGGTCTAAAAAAATTTTGCGCCGCCCTCCACCTTCGCCGCCGACCGACTTATAGCCCGGCGCGTTTTTTTCGATTTTCAAAAATTCGCCCAGGGGGCTCTGCTGGTTTTAGAGGGGCGGGAGTGGTCGGGATCGACTCGATCGGCAATGTTCCGCCCGGCGAGAGGAGTATTTAAAAAAAATTTCGTTGAAATCGGACTGTACGTTCTTGAATTATACCACTTTGTTTTTTTTTTTCTTTGCCGGTTTTTTATTTCCGGGGGGCGGTGGGGTGGAGTCAGAGAAGGATCGATAGAGCTCTCGATCGTGCATCGGACCGTGCCGGAAAAATTTCCAAAAAATTTGGCTCCGCCCCCCGGGGGTGATTCTTGCCTTGCGCCGCGGTACTCTCAATAACTCCGAAACCGGTCAACGTACGGCGGTCAAGTTTGGTGGGGATGCGCAGGACGGAGAAGAGAGTGTTTGTTGAAAAAATCAAAGCGGTCGGCCTTGATTTGTCGAAATTAACCATTTTTGACGGAAGCGGGTGGTAAAAATTTAGACGTTAGAATCAAAAATTTAAAAAAAAGAAGACCGGTAGTTTTTTTTAAATATTTTTTAAGGTCTAAAAATATTTTGCACCGCCCTCCACCTTCGCCGCCGACTGACTTATTGTCCGGTGCGTTTTTTTTTCGATTTTCAAAAATTCCCCCCAGGGAGCTCTGCTGGTTTTAGAGGGGCGGGAGTGGTCGGCAATTGTCTATCGGAAACCGTCAAAAAATCTCGAGCGCACTTTAAAACGCACTTCCAGGGGGTGTGGCCTACTCCTCGGGGGCGGAGCTTAATTACCAAAATCTAATCTTCATTTAGCACCCTCTATATGGTGACAAAATTTCAAATCGATACGATTTGTAGTTTCGGCGGCTCACGTTTTGGCCGTTACTAATTGCGACCGTTACTTCTTGGCAATTTGTAATTATACTGAATCGAACAATTCACTGTGTTATTGGTTATTTTTGAAAGCTTATAAATAAACATTCCTTTGATGACACTACTGATCATCTGTAGTAACCGTTTTACTTTCTCCGTTACGAAGTACGAGAAAGTATTGTGATCGTGATTTTTTTTTCCAAAATTTTTTCTACGGAAATATCCGTTTTGTTGTCCCTAGATGCCATTTCAACAATTTTTGGAAAAAAAAATTTGTGTCTGTGTGTGTGCTGTGTGTGTGTGTGTCTGTCTGCGCTGTATCTCAAAAACTAATAGAGCAATTGATATGAAACTTTGAACATCCGTCTTATTTGAGAATCTGAAGGACTGAAAAGCTTTCGGTAAAATTTCGTACACCGGAAGTGGGCGTTTACCTTAACTGTTTTTTGTTTTTTGCCAATATTTTCTTAAATATGTAAATATCACAAAAACATTTAAACAAACATTGAAGATAACAAAGAAATGAACATCTTTTGCTTGAAAACATTTTTCATAAAATCATTGCTATTCGAGAAAAAAATTATTATTTTTTTTTCAATTTTTAGTTTATAATTATGAAACGATAATAGTTACAGCAAATTTGTGTGAATAATAATTGTAGAGAATGCCAAAATGAACAATTTCTAAAGAACTTTTTTTCGAAATCTTGTTAGTTTTTGAGTAAACCGAGTTTTTGAATTTGAAGTATAATTTTTCCATGTTTCATAATTTTGACGTTTTAAACGTCAGTTTCATCCGAGTTTACGCAACGCTCGATGTACATTTAAAATATGATTTCAATAAACCATGAAAACGTAAATAAGAAATTATATAAGAAATTTATTAATTACAACGTACGAGTTCACTCGTCCTGCACGACGGTGGTCTTTTCGGACACGTAGAGGCCGTCCAAGAATTTACGGATGTCCTTGTTTTTGACAGTGGTCTATGCTATGATACCATCAAGTCGGAGAAAGTAACGTGATGGCCACATCACCATTTTTTTAAGGGCTGCCAATTATTTTCTACTTTTGATCTCATTGTACTATTGTTTGCTCCAAAATAATTTCTTCTATCTTTACACAATTTCTAAGCAAATCATTTTTCGTATCTTTTGTCATGCCATGTTAATAATGTCACGCTACATTATTTATCTTTATCATTTCAGCATCGCAATTTTCGCACTGGCCCTTCATTAAAAATTCAACGTGTGTACGCGGCCGGGGATAGTTCACGTGACACGTGCACGAGCTAAGGGCATAACGAGAATAGCGGCGCACGAAATTCGTAGAAGGTTCAGCTAAAAATTGTCCGTTTTTATTTTTGACGAAATAATCAAGATAAGTTGACAATATCTAGGAACTGCGGTCAGTAGCAAGTGTAAAGTTACAACTCATAATTAGTCTATCCCTTATCTCGCACCCTGATTTATACCCCCATCCTCGTTGGTAGTTGAAAAGTTGACATTTTATTTTTTGGGTCGGGTCGTTGGAAGAGAGCGTCACTTGTCAGTTCTGATGGTTGCTTGATGTATTTCTTGTTTGAAAATTTGGATGTACCTGTTATCTAAAATCAGGACAATTCTGTAGGGGGTGAAATGATATATTGTGCACTCTTTTTAGAATAAAAAGTGGAATCACAATATTAACAAATTGAGTGAAAAACAAAGCGGACCAAGGATCCCTTGAAACAATTAAAGTTTGAAAATAATCAACACTCAAAAAATCGATTTTTCAGACTTTGAAAGATTGTAACGGCTAAACGAAGACTCCAAATCGAACGCGGTTTGCAAATCTGTGTTCACACATAAATTAGCTTTACAATACTTGCGAAATTCAATTATCCTCTTGAACGGCACGCTAAACCGCGTGCGTTTAAAACGCAATGTGTAGCCGTTCCCTTACACACCTAAAGAGCTGCGCTTAAAAAAATGACGGGTGCGTTGTTATTATAGGTATACTCTAACGTAATTTCAAAATACATCCTAACCCGCTAAAGAAGACTCATTGGTAATCTTACTAGAGACTTCACGGTACTTTCTAACGAAATACAATCATATAAATCCATCAACATAGTTCGCGTTGTCTGCAATCGAAAAGCGAAAAAAAAGAACCGTTATGACAATATAGATGGCGGAGCGGTCGGAATGCGCTTGAAATGTATAACAGGAGCGATTGTGTTTTTCTCCGAGTTGTGTTCATGATCCGAAGGTTGTTTTCGTTTTGTGATGATTGATCGAGCTCCTCGACGACCCCGGAGAGCTCTCTCGTTGTTTTGCGGTGATTTATAATTTCCCTCTGCTGTCCCCGTGAACTCGTTAAGACATCGGCAGACATGGCGGACGGTAGCCGAGAGCACACGGATTTACCAAATGCGCGCCCCCATTGTCCGACCGAATCCATTACGGCTTATTATTTATCACGACACGGGCGTAACAAATGCGGACAACGGTGTGAAATCGGATTGATTTAATAACGCATTTGTCCGTCTCGCGGGAACTGACGCGGCCCCCTTCACGGGTGATTTATGGGAGGTGAATTTTTGCGGTATTGTATACGTTTTCAGAAGAAAAATATTTTTTTTTGGCGGCTTAAGCTACACGCACACTTGTCAGGATCGGACGGACGGCACGCATCGGCAAAAATTGCTTAACACAGTTTGAAACGAGTCAACGCACATTTATCGGTACGACATGGAACGGATAAATGTGCGTTGACTCGTTTACAACTGTGTTAAGCAATTTTTTCCGATGCGTGCCGTCCGTCCGATTCCGATAAGTGTGCGCGTAGCTTAAGAGCGCAAGCATCTGTCTGCTGCATCCTAATTCTAGTGGGTTCGATTCCAAACGCACTTAGTGATATTTAAAAATAACGAAAACAGTTACCAGTTTTCGTATTTTTTTAAGCCAACAAAATGATTAGATTTTTTCGCAACTTTTCTCTCTGATCACGTAAATTTATCCAGAAATTTAATAACGAAATTAATAAAACATTTTCTTTATCATAATTTCCAATTCATTTTAAGTTTCAAATCCATAGCAATTGTTTCTATATTTTTTTTAAGTCGCCAAAAATTATTACAAATTTTCACAACTTAGCGCTTTGAATACATAAAATTATCCAAAAATTTAGTGATGGGGCAGGTAGATATTTTCAGAATAATAATTTCCAATGAAATGACTTTTTTCGGGATTTTTTATTTTCATCTTTTCAAGATTTTTTTCTTAAGACTTTATTACTCAGGACTCTTTTAAAGTCACTTTCAGGACATTGTTTTCGAGACTTTTTTAGGGATTTCTTTTTCAAAATGGGGTCTACCAGAATTCAGTTACATCCGGTATGTTCAGAACTTACTTTAGGACTTTTTTCTGGACTTCGTCAGGCCTTTTCCAAGGACTTTATTTCAAAACTATTTTTTAGAAGTTTCTTCAGGACTTCTTCTCAACTCTCTTTGGGATCTTTTTTTTCAGGACAACTTTTTCTTGGGTCTTTCTTTAGGACCTTTTTATGGAAGACTTTTTTAGGATTTACTAATTTCATTTTTTTTCAGGACTCTTTCTTAAGACTTTATTCCTCAGAACTATTTTAAAGTCTCTTTCTGGACATTGTTTTCGGGACTTTTTCAGGACTTCTTTTTTTTTAAGATATTGTAAGACTTTATTTTCAAAACTTTTTTTAGGTTATTTTTTAGGACAAATTTCCAGACTTTTTCAGGACTTTTTCACTCAGAACTTTTTTCAGTTCTTTTTTAATAAGATTATTTTTCTCGACTTTTTTTCATGGCTGTTTTAAGGACAATTTTTGCAGATTTTTTTTTCAGTAGTTTTTCGGGTATTTTTAAGGATCTTTCTTAAAGAATTTTTTCAAGACGTTATTTTGAGAACTCTTCTTTCAGAATTTTTTTAAGGACTTTTTAGCAGAACTTTTTTCAAGAATCTTCTGGGACTTTTTCGAGATATTTTTCCGTTTTTTTATTTGAGGACATTTTTCAGGGCTTTTTCAAGATTCTTTTCTGAACTTTTGTTTCCGGGCTATTTTAAGGACAGATTTTTTTTCTGTAGTTTTTTAGGTATTTTTTAAGGATCTTTCTTAAAGACTGTTTTCCAGACGTTATTTTCAGAACTTTTTTAGGACTTTTTGTCGGAACTTTTTTTCAAGAATTTTATTTTGAGACTTTTTCGGGACATTTTTCCGTTTTTTTGAATATTTTTTCAGGGTTTTTTCAAGATTTTTTTTCTTGACTTTTTTTTCAGGGCTGTTTTAAGGACAATTTTTGCAGATTTTTTTTCAGTAGTTTTTCAGGTATTTTTTAAGGATCTTTCTTAAAGAATGTTTTCAAGACGTTATTTTGAGAACTCTTCTTTCAAAAATTTTTCAGGACTTTTTGTCAGACCTTTTTTTCAAGAATTTTCTTTTAGGACTTTTTCGGGACATTTTTCCAAGGCCTTTTTCTGGACTTTTTTCGGAATCTGTTTAAGGAATTTTTCCAGTACTTTTTCTCAGGAATTTAGTCGGAAGTTTCTTGAGGATTTTTTCTGGACATTTTCTTCGGGGCTTTTATTCAGGACTCTTTTTCAGAACTTCTCGCTACACAACTTTTTACTTTCTCTGTTACGAAGTACGAGAAAGTATTGTGATCGTGATTTTTTTTTCAAAAATTTTTTTACGGAAATATCCGTTTTGGGGTCCCTAGATGCCATTTCAACAATTTCTGGAAAAAAAAAAATTGTGTCTGTGTGTGTGTGTGTGTCTGTGTGTGTGTGTGTGTGTGTGTGTCTGTGTGTGTGTCTGCTGTGTGCGCTGTATCTCAAAAACTAATAAGGCAATTGATATGAAACTTTGAACATAAGTTTTATTTGATAATCCGAAGAACTGAAAAGCTTTTCGTAAAATTTCGTACACCGGAAGTGGGCGTTTACCTTAACTGTTTTTTGTTTTTTGCCAATATTTTCTTAAATATAAAAAATATCACAAAAACATTTAAATAAACTTTGAAGACAATAAAGAAATGAACATCTTTGGCTTGAAAATATTTTTCATAAAATCATTGTTACTCGAGAAAAAAAAATATTCATTTTTTTTTATTTTTGGTTTATAATTATGAAACGATAATAGTTACAGCAAATTTATATCAATAATAATTGTAGAGAATGCCAAAATGAACAACTTATAAAGAATAAGTTTTTTTCAAAATCTCTTTAGTTTTTGAGTAAACTTAGTTTTTAAATTTGCTTTATAATTTTTCCATCTTTCATAATTTTGACGTTTTAAACGTCACTTTCATCCGAGTCTACGAAACGTCCGATGTATATTTAAAATATGATTTAAATTGAAAATAAACCATGAAAGCGTAAATATAAATGAAATTATCTTGTCGGAGAAAGTAACATGATGGTCACATCACCATTTTTTAAGGACTGTTTTTTAGCACTTTTTTAAAGATTCTTTTTCAGTACTGTTTTTCAAGACTTTCTTATAAGACATTTTGTTCAGACGCATTTATTTGGGACTTTTTCCATGATTTTCATGATTTTTTTATCTATTATTATTATTATTTAGTTTTTAAATTTTTCAATTATTTTTTTTATTTTATTGTAAAAAGGCGATTTACCGCCAACTAAGATATTATTATTATTATTATACTTTCTTTCAGGACTATTTGTTCACGCCATTTTTCAGGCTTTCTTCAGGATTTTAGAACCCCGCCTTTTTCAGGATTTTTTTTAGGGTTTCAGGTCAATTTTTTGTAACTTTATCTTTCCAACTAGCTTAGTTTTGAAGCTACTTTTCGACTTTGCAATTTAAGATTTTGGCCAGCTTTTGAGTGTAGCTGGATCACTGGCGTAAAATGGGTTTTAGACCGAAGGTGGAGATTGCTAACCGACGCAAAGCGGAGGCCAGTGAAAGCCGATTTTTCGCCCTCCATACATAAATAATTATTATAAATGTAAATTCTGGATGTCATATCGTGTAGCGTAACACTTAGATTTTACTTATTTAATTGCATTAGAGTTATCATCATCATCATGTTTATTTTCACGTAAACCACCATTTACATATATATACATGTACATACACACATATGCAGTGGATGTGGTCGTCATAAAGTTTAAAAATGAATACATGTACTACAATACTACAATTTAAAAATATAGTTAGTAAATAATCTTACAGTGTAAGTAGTCAATATATAGAACTTCGTAAATTGCGGGAATCAATTCATATACTTAGGTTTTGTTGTATAATTTATAATTGTGTCTTCAGATGTCTCTGTAGTTCAGGCTTTAGGATACATTTAACATCCTTTTTTATGATTATATTTACAATCCGATTCAATAAAGCAATTTCCAAGTTTACGGATTCATTGCGTGCGAAATAATTTTTACGAGTGGTCGGATTTATCGAGCGTGACTAAATTAATCTGTTAAATTGACGCGGGCGGTAAAAATTAAACGCTTCATTAAGCACGGAAGAGGACGGACCGCAGAGTGCGGAATGAAGTGGACGGGCCGTCGTAAAGGGCCGTTTAACAAGGGAAATGTGATTTGTTAGAGTCTGGCGGTAAGAACATTTCCGATACATTGAGTCTGTGGACCGTGGACATCCCCAATCAACTAAGTAGCCGAAGAATTAACGAGAGAGACCCCCTTGAAGTGTCGTCGTCGTCGTCGTCGGCTGGGGGTAATTGGATTGAACTGCATTTATCGCACTGCATGAACTCTAACTGCAAACTTTCCAACTTTTCAAATTTACTGATATTAGAAAGTAGCAACGTGATTTTAAAGTAGCAGTTTTGCCCATCTCTACTGGTAACTCCAAAAGCTCTCCCTCCCAGCACCTCCCATTTACTCATTAGCCGTCCAACACCAGAAATACCAACTCTAATGGAGGGCAGTCTCATTAAAGAAGCACGAGCACGGATTTTCCAAAACTCCAAACTGGAAAAAGGTACCGACCCCCTTTCAAAAATACGTCCGACGTCGTTTCGTTATTATTTCCTCCGAGCTCTCGCACAGATAGGGCACGTAAAAAGCCACTGACATGTGTCATAAAGTGATTTCAGGTAGTGACCCTCGTACAGGTGGGCGTGAGTGCCGTTTTTCCCTTCTTCCATTCCTTCTGCTGTGCACACACACACACACACACACACACAATCCACTCGCTCACTAATCGTAAATCTACGACCCACCTGAGGAATTTCAAAAACTATTAGTCGTAATGTCTGCCATATAAATGAACTTTAATGTCCCTGGGATGTCTGCCGTGCACGGAACGTCGAAAAAAGAACTAATCGATTTCGACTTTGTTAATTTAATTAGGTACAGTAAATTATCCTGACAGTATATTATAAGGATATTTTTTGAGGGAGACAATAAAGCTGTGCGCAGGTAGAGCACGTCTTGAATTGTTAAACACAAATCATTTGATCTAAAGGTATGGCCAACTTGGTTTTATTTACGTATAAAACAAATTATTTTCAAATCAGTGAAAACTGCAGTTGAAAATATCAAACAAATCCAAAATGTATTTCAGAAATTCTAAGAATCTAGAAAAATTATAGTTTCTCGAAAATCGCGATTTTGATGTTTAAAATTGCACAACTTTTGAACACGTCATTGGATTTTGATCATTTAAACGTCACAGTGTGGCTAATTTAACAGGCTGTAAAAACGTGTTGGAAAATGTTCATGCAAAATCAGTGAGAAAACGCCAAAATTGTCCCAAAATCGAAAATCATGATTCCGTCTTTTAAAATTACACAATTTCCGGACACATTATTAGATTTTTGAATAAGCGATACTTCGGCTATCGAGGATGATTTTTTATGGAATTTTACCTGCACTTTTTATATTTTTTCTGCAATGTTTTTGTTCAGGTGCTCAAAAAATTAAAACAAATTTTTTCAAAATCCAGATCTCTATTGAAAATTGTTGTATTTACAAAAACGAAATTGATTTTGAATAAGCGATACTTCGGGTATCGAGGATGATTTTTTATTCAATTTTTCCTGCGTTCTTTATATTTTTTTCTGCGATGTTTTTGTTCAAGTGCTCAAAAAATTAAATCAAAAATTTTAAAAAATCCATATCTCTATTGAAAATTGTTGAATTTACTAAAATCAAATTGATTTTGAATAAGCGGTACTTCGGCTATCGAGGATGATTTTTATGGATTTTTCCCTGAATTTTTTATATTTTTTTCTGCGATGTTTTCGTTCAAGTGCTCAAAAAATTAAATCAAAAATTTTAAAAAATCCATAACTCTATTGAAAATTGTTGAATTTACTAAAATCAAATTGATTTTGAATAAGCGATACTTCGGCTATCGAGGATGATTTTTATGGATTTTTCCCTGAATTTTTTATATTTTTTTCTGCAATGTTTTCGTTCAAGTGCTCAAAAAATAAAATCAAAAATTTTAAAAAATCCATAACTATTGAAAATTGTTGAATTTACAAAAACCAAATTGATTTTGGATATGTGGTACTTCGGCTGTCGAGGATGATTTTTTATTGAATTTTACCTGCATTTTTTATATTTTTTCCGTGTTGTTTTTGTTCAAGTGCTCAAAAAAATAAAACGAAAATTTTCAAAAATCCATATCTCTATTAATAATAATAATAATAATAATAATAATAATTTTATTTGGTGTCAATACGTTATAGTTTACACAAGTTATGAATACAGCTATTTCTCTGGCTAAAGATAAAATACACATTAAAATTAGACAAAATACACACTAAAAATACAATAATTAAAATTCGTAAATTAATAATATGTAAACATTATAAAAGATTAAAAGATAAACATTTTAAAATTTCAAAACCTAAGGTCTGAAATGCAAAATTCAAAATTTAGAACTTAAAATTTAAAATTTAAAACTTAAAATCTAAAATTGTTGCATTTTCAAAAACCAAATTGATTTTGAATAAGCGATACTTCGGCCATTAAGGATAATTTTTTATTGAATTTTTCCTGCCCTTTTTATATTTTTTTGCCATGTTTTTGTTCAAGAGCGCAAAACATTAAAACGAAAATTTTCAAAAATCCATATCTCTATTGAAAATTGTTGCATTTTCAAAAACCAAATTGATTTTGAATAAGCGATACTTCGGCCATTAAGGATGATTTTTTATTGAATTTTTCCTGCATTTTTTATATTTTTTTCTGTGTTGTTTTTGTTCAGGTGCTCAAAAAAGTTAAAACGAAAATTTTCAAAAATTCATA
The DNA here is from genome assembly GCA_910593695.2 of Ocypus olens. Lineage (NCBI taxonomy): Eukaryota > Metazoa > Arthropoda > Insecta > Coleoptera > Staphylinidae > Ocypus > Ocypus olens. Next base: position 54,267,209 of record OU343056.1, read on the forward strand.
TCTCTATTGAAAATTGTTAAATTTACAGAAACCAACTTGATTTTAAATTAGCAATAGTTCGGCCATTGAGGATGATTTTTTATTGAATTTTTCCTGCCCTTTTTATATTTTTTTCTGCAATGTTTTTGTTCAGGTGCTCAAAAAAGTTAAAACGAAAATTTTCAAAAATTCATATCTCTATTGAAAATTGTTAAATTTACAGAAACCAACTTGATTTTAAATTACCAATAGTTCGGCCATTGAGGATGATTTTTTTATTGAATTTTTCCTGCATTTTTAATATTTTTTCTGTGTTGTTTTTGTTCCGGTGCAAAAAATTAAAACGAAAATTTTCGAAAATCCATATCTCCATTGAAAATTGTTGTATTTTCAAAAACCAAATTGATTTTGAATAAGCGATACTTCGGCCATTAAGGACGATTTTTTATTGATTTCTTCCTGCCCTTTTTATATTTTTTTGCCATGTCTTTGTTCAAGAGCGCAAAAAATTAAAACGAAAATTTTCAAAAATCCATATCTCTATTGAAAATTGTTGAATTTACAAAAACCAAATTGATTTTGAACAAGCGATACTTCGGCTATCGAGAATGATTTTTTATGGAATTTTTCCTGCATTTCTTATATTTTTTTCTGCGATGTTTTTGTTCAAGTGCTCAAAAAATTAAAACAAAATTTTTCTAAAATCCATATCGCTATTGAAAATTGTTAAATTTACAGAAACCAACTTGATTTTAAATTAGCAATAGTTCGGCCATTGAGGATGATTTTTTTATTGAATTTTTCCTGCATTTTTAATATTTTTTTCTGTGTTGTTTTTGTTCCGGTGCAAAAAATTAAAACGAAAATTTTCGAAAATCCATATCTCTATTGAAAATTGTTGTATTTTTAAAAACCTGATTGATTTTGAATAAGCGATACTTCGGCTATCGGGGATGATTTTTTATGGAATTTTACCTGCACTTTTTATATTTTTTCTGCAATGTTTTTGTTCAAGTGCTCAAAAAATTAAATCAAAATTTTTAAAAAATCCATATCTCTATTGAAAATTGTTGAATTTACTAAAATCAAATTGATTTTGAATAAGCGATACTTCGACTATCGAGGATGATTTTTATGGATTTTTCTCTGAATTGTTTATATTTTTTTCTGCAATGTTTTTGTTCAGGTGCTCAAAAAATTTAAATAAAAATGCATATCTCTATTGAAAATTGTTGGATTTACAAAAAACAAATTGATTTTGAATAAGCGATACTTCGGCAATCGAGGATGATTTTTATGGATTTTTCCCTGAATTTTTTATATTTTTTCTGCAATTTTTTTGTTCAAGTGCTCAAAAATTAAATCAAAAATTTTAAAAAATCCATAACTCTATTGAAAATTGTTGAATTTACAAAAACCAAATTGATTTTGGATAAGCAGTACTTCGGCTATCGAGGATGATTTTTTATTGAATTTTACCTGCATTTTTTATATTTTTTTCCGTGTTGTTTTTGTTCAGGTGCTCAAAAAAATAAAACGAAAATTTTCAAAAATCCATATCTCTATTGAAAATTGTTGGATTTACAAAAAACAAATTGATTTTAAATAAGCGATACTTCGGCTATCGGGGATAATTTTCATGGATTTTTCCCTGAATTTTTTATATTTTTTTCTGCGATGTTTTCGTTCAAGTGCTCAAAAAATTAAATCAAAAATTTTAAAAAATCCATAACTCTATTGAAAATTGTTGAATTTACTAAAACCAAATTGATTTGGGATAAGCGATACTTCGGCCATTGAGAATTATTTTTTATGGAATTTTGCCTGCCCTTTTATATTTTTTTGCCATGTTTTTGTTCAAGAGCGCAAAAAATTAAAACGAAAATTTTCAAAAATCCATTTCTCTGTTGATTAATTATTTTATTTAAAAATAATCCGTCGAAAACATCTTTCAAAAGTCGAGTTTTTTCAGAAGCAAAACAAAAATAGGAAACAAATTTATTCCACTTTCAGAAAAAATATTTTTGCAATAATTTTTTTTCTAAAATTCTTCCTTAAAAATTTGTGCTCCACTGGATGTATTATTTATAAATTTAAATAGAGCGTAAGTACTAAAAATGCTATCTACACATTTTTTTTGGACTTAATCCACTTTCAAAAACAATGGCCCATACAGTAGATTTCAAAAACGAATCAGGAAAAAAAACGTCAAAATCGCATGTTTTTTGTCTCAAAAATTGTATTTTTGATTTTTCAAATTGCATCGAATGCAATGATTCTCATTCGACATACCTTTGTATTGAAATTATCAAACAAAGCCCAACTTGATAAAGAATCACTTTTTGAAGACATGATATATGTATTTCGGAAATTTAAAAAATTTCAGTTCGAGTGTTTGGCTTATAACACATACCTTATTTGTAGCCAAGTTGATTGACTTTTATGAAATTATGTTTCGTTTACAAAAGTAAACAAGTCATTCACTCGCGTGATTAGTTTTTCGCCGCTGATTGATTGTTCGGAATTAATTAATTAATTAAACGAGATGGGAGCGAAGTCCGGTAATAGGCGGTAATGCTTCGACGACGCTCTGGGAACGCCATTAGCATAAATCAATGTTTGTAATACAATATATGGTCCACCTGTCGAAGAACTTAAAAGCCAATCAATCACTGGAAACAATCAGAATGCCACCCGAACGAAAAATACCGACCCGTTATTTATTGCGTCCAAAATTAAAACGAAAAGGGAGCCCCGGACCTCCTCGTCCCAAAATATTAATTAAGGTACTCTTAACCCCCCCCCGCAACACTCTTAGGTAAATAGAAGTATATTACCCCCCGCACCACACGCTTCCACCGAAGAAGTATATCTTTCCAATTTTTTTTTTTTTTTGTTAATATGTAATCATTATCTGTTTCATTCATTCATTCATTAAAATGATGTATTTTGATATCAGAAGTGGCAACAATCACACGCCGTTGTCGACCCGACGGATCTCGTTAGTCCCGCTGCGACCCCTAATTGCCGGTCCACCCCCGGGGGGGCTGAACCGAGAGGCCCTCTCGGGCGAAAGGCACTGGCGCAGGTGTAATGGATTTCACTCTGTACGTCCTGAAAAATGATGCCGGTTGATGGACGTGCATTAATAAAGCCGTATTATTACCGGCGAACAAATAATGAATTTTGTGCACACTACGAAAAATGTACCCGGGGCCCTTCGTTAACGCATGTTTTGCAAAAATGGTCCAAAAAGTAGTTAATGGGTCCAGTGGCGGCTGTTGATGGTAGAGTCACGTCGTCGTTGCCCGCGACCCCTCCAATCGCGCACCACCCCGCGGTGTCCGATATCTTAACGAAATGCCGTGCCAGATGGAAGCTGGCACCGTTAAGGACGCGCCACGGCGTTGCGTTGGAAAACAAATGCATTGCGATTTTTCTCTATTCATTAAAGTTATGCAGGCGTTGTTTAACATTTCAACTGGCGAAAAAGTGTTTTAAGAAATAATAAAAAATTCTTGCTGAGCTTGAATGTACAGGTAGTGCCATGGATCACAACGAGCAGCCCCTGTTCCTTGCAGTAGTTATTGGTCGATCAATTTTTAATGATTTTTTTACAATCTACCTTCTTGCTGCACATATCCATGTTTTAGAACTTTTCACCTCTCTAGCCCCTCATAAGTAACGGAACGGTTAAAATTATCCTCTTAATCCCTCCAAATGTTCGAAAAGTTATTAAAACTGGTTGGGGGGGGGGGCGTCTCCCGAAAATGGGGGTGATGGTCGAAAACGTGACTCATATTCGGATTCAGAAAATAATTTGCATAAGAATCGGCTCGATTTTTTTTTCTTTTTTCAAATATTTATTTTATTTAATAATTGTTAAAAATAATATTTGGTAACTCTGTGTCGAAAATAGTCAAGTCAAATAATTAATTCTGAACTAAAAAATTTGCGGTAGACTATTTTTTTCATCAGAAAGACGAGAGAAATTTATTGCCGTTAAATTATTTCAGCTATCTTCAATAGCAAAAAAATTAGTCAGTCACCGTGAGCAATTTAGAAAATTTAAAAAAATAATTGATTTTTCAGACTTTGATCGGCCGTAGTGGCTAAACGAAAACTCCAAATCGAACGCGGTTTTGAAATCTGTGCTCCTCGTATGTCAATTAGTAGGTTCCAATTAAAATTAGAGACTTTTAATTTTTGACGAAAACATGAAAATCTACCCAAGGGTACCCCCTTCTAACTTTTTCTCAAAAATTTATTTATTTATTTACACACATTTACGGGATTACTCCCTTTAGAATACAAAAAAAAATACTATAATAATACGATACAGTTTACGACATAATTTATCGCTTAATGAAGTATGGCCTTATAAATAATATGATTAGTTAATAAACATATGTACACATGTACGTACACATACGCAACATATTCTCACACACAAATACAGTTGTATGCCTACATATATAGATGCATAAACATACACATATGACACATACATATACATATACATACATATACATATACATATACGCATGCACATGGTCATAACAGTGCTAATGTAGTTCAGCTGGTGGATGAATCTGTAATGATTGACCTTAAGCGTCTTTTAAATACATCTAAAGATGGATGAAATAAACAAAATCTAATATTATTAATTAATGTATTTGCAGTTTTTTGAATCCGATACATAGGATTATTGAAGCAATACGTTTTTGTTACAATTTTAAGCCTGAACAAACAATTTGTACGGGTGTTACAACCGCCTGGTTTAAAATAAAAATTTAGTTCTGATAGAAGTTCAGGGCACACTATTTTTCCATTTATCAGTTTGTACAAAAACAACATATCGTTATCGTTAAATGATCTACGGGATTTTAGTGTGGGTAAATGAAGTAGGTACAATAATTGGCTTTGAAATAATTTTCTTAAGAAACAACTGGTTCGATTCCGGGTTTCTACACACCACTGGAAAGATCCCTTCAAGACGCCTCGGAAAATGTACTTTCGCATGAACAAATGTCAAATTGAGGCCCGTGACGCGTCAGCAAAGAAAACTGGAAAATGGAAAAAATCGAAAAAATCAACTTTTTTAATAATTATCGTAGACCATTGAAGTATACCTTCTTTTTCATCAGAAAAACGAGAGAAATTGATTGCCGTTAAAAAATTTCAGCTATCTTCAATAGCAAAAAAATTGGTCAGTCACCGTGAGCAATTTAGCAAATTTAAAAAAATAATTGATTTTTCAGACTTTGATCGGCCGTAGTGGCTAAACGAAAACTCCAAATTGAACGCGGTTTTGAAATCTGTGCTCCTCGTATGTCAATTAGTAGGTTCCAATTAAAATTAGAGACTTTTAATTTTTGACGAAAACATGAAAATCTACCTAAGGGTACCCCCTTCTAACTTTTTCTCAAAAATTGGCTTTGAAATCATTTTCTTAAGAAACCGCTGGTTCGATTCCGGGTTTCTACACACCACTGGAAAGATCCCTTCAAGACGCCTCGGAAAATGTACTTTCGCAAGAATAAATGTCAAATTGAGGCTCGTGACGCGTCAGCAAAGAAAACTCGAAAAAATCAACTTTTTTAATAATTATCGTAGACCATTGAAGTATACCTTCTTTTTCATTAGAAAAACGAGAGAAATTGATTGCCGTTAAATTATTTCAGCTAACTTCAATAGCAAAAAAATTGGTCAGTCACCGTGAGCAATTTAGAAAATTTAAAAAAAAATAATTGATTTTTCAGACTTTGATCGGCCGTAGCGGCTAAACGAAAACTCCAAATTGAACGCGGTTTGCAAATCTGAGCTCCTCGTACGTCAATTAGTCGGATTAGAGATTTTTAATTTTTGATGAAAACGTGAAAAAAGACACGAGTAAACCCCTTGGAACTTTTGTTAAAAAATGCAACTTTCTTAATAATCATCGTAGATTATTGAACTTCAGGTACGCAAAATGATTTTTGTAGAAAATAGTGCTTACATCGACTAGAACCTCCTAAATAACGATTCAATTTTTACTTTCTCCGTTATGAAGTACGAGAAAGTATTGTGATCTTGATAATTTTTTCAATTTTTTTTTTTTGCGGAAATATCGGTTTTGGGTTCCCTTCATACCATTTCAACAATTTCTGGAAGAAAAAAAAATTGTAGTCTGTGTGTCTGTGCGCGCTGTATCTCAAAAACTAATACAGCAATTGATATGAAACTTTGAACACACGTCTTATTTGATAATTCGAAGAATTGAAAAGCTTTTGGTAAAATTTCGTACACCGGAAGTGGGTGTTTACCTTCACCGTTTTTTGTTTTTTGCCAATATTTTCTTAAATATGAAAAATATCACAAAAACAAATAAACAAACATTGAAGACAATAAAGAAATGAACATCTTTTGCTTGAAAACATTTTTCATAAAATCATTGCTATTCGAGAAAAAAATGTATTATTTTTTTTTAATTTTTGGTTTATAATTATGAAACGATAATAGTTATAGCAATTTTATGTGATTAATAATTGTAGAGAATGCCAAAATGAACAACTTCTAAAGAATAAGTTTTTTTCGAAATCTTTTTAGTTTTCGAGTAAACCTAGTTTTTGAATTTGAAGTATAATTTTTCCATCTTTCATCATTTTGACGTTTTAAACGTCAGTTTCATCCGAGTTTACGCAATGCTCGATGTACATTTAAAATATGATTTCAATTGAAAATAAACCCATGAAAACGTAAATATAAAGTCGGAGAAAGTAACATGATGGCCACATCACCATTTTTTTTTTTATTGGTTTTTGAAAACACTGTATAGTGCAATTTTAAAGGGCATAAAATATTTTTTTGATTGCGGGAATTAATTAATTTACATGCAACTAACGCATTTCTCCACCAAAATTCCACACGAGCCTCTCTCCTTCCCGTCGAGACGTTTTAATGGTACGTCCTGTCGTGTTTAGAGGGTGCGCGGGCCATAATTCTCTCTCACCTCTCCCCCAATTAAACATCGACGCCGAATTTAAATGAGGAACCGACTTATTATTTACGCCCATTTATCCAGCAATGACAGGGTATAATCGCGCCGGGGTAAGAAACCCCCGCGATCCCGGCGCGAAGTCCGACGGGGATCCCCCGCGGGGCCCGGGCCGACCCCACGACGCTTTTCACAACATATTTGTTGTGCGGATGATGCATTGTCTCCTCGTATGCTGGCTCCTCCTCCTCCTACATTCCAAATCCGAGCCCGTCCTTCTTTCGGAAAGTATACTATACAGGGCGTCTCGTTTCGAAAGCAGGAAGTGAATATTGTTGTTCTGAATAAAAAAGTTCAAATAAACATATGTCCGATTTCTTACCGTTACCGAGATAAATGATTTTAAAGATTTTTCGATAATAAAAATTATTAATGCGAATGACCTCAATTTTCTTTAAAATTATTTGAAGATGATTGCCGCTTGCACAACTACTTAGGATGTGATTCCAACACGATGGAGCACCTCCCCATTATATAAGAAATATTAGAAATTGGCTAAAATTCAGTTTCCTGATAGATGGTTTGGACGAGCTGGATGTTTTCCCTAGCCACGACGATCTTCAGATCTTACACCTATGGACACAGGAAACAAGAACTTTTCAAATTTCTACAAGCCAGATAAGTAATTGTTTCAATAAATTACTTCAAAATTTCATGACCTTACTGTAGGTTAATTTTTTTAAACTTTGGAGATGGAGTCGTTGGCATCCTAATGAGCAAAATTAATAATCTTTTTATTACAAGTAAGCCACAGAAAAATACTGGCTTCAATTTCAATCCCATTGTATAATTTCGAAAATTGTTTTCTATAAAAACTAGGTGACGGAGACTTACCATACCATAAATAATTCATAAACCGAGCATTGTGTCCGTTCAAAAATGATTCTCGTTTTTATTTTCTTTTTTCGTTTCTCTCCAGTCTGTCCCGGCCCGGGGCAAAATTTGACTTGCAAACGGGCGATTGTTATCTATTGACACTTTTTCGAGTTAAGTAATGCCGACCGGTAACGTTTGAAACGTTTATAAATCGAACTACCGTGCGCCGCGCGTTTACGGCCCACAAAACCGCACAAATCAGATTGTTATTGTAATTTGACGGACCCCGGGATGTCTCGGTATAATTTACTGGCCGACAATTCGAATTTTCGATGTCCCACTCACTTAAAAAGTCTATTTTCTTGAGTGCTCTCGGAAGTCCGTTAATGTTATTAGTTTTTGTGGATGCACGGCGGTTTTTAAACAGTTTTGTTACGCTTGGCAGTCGGCATGTGTAGCGCTCAATAAAATGCGTCGAGATCCGCGTCCGCAACATGCCCGCTTCTATCCAGCCGCGCGTAACTCATTTAGCGCGCGCATGAAATAAATAAAAGTTCATCTCTAATGATGTGTTTGTCTGTCTGTGCGCGCTGTATCTCAAAAACTAATATAGCAATTGATATGAAACTTTGAACATACATCTTATTTGATAATCTGAAGAACTGAAAAGCTTTTGGTAAAATTTTGTATACCGGAAGTGGGCGTTTACCTTAACTGTTTTCCGTTTTTTGCCAATATTTTCTTAAATATGAAAAATATCACAAAAACATTTAAACAAACTTTGAAGACAACAAGGAAATGAACATCTTTTGCTTGAAAACAATTTTCATAAAATCATTTTGATTCGAGAAAAAAAAAATTATTATTATTTTTTAATTTTTGGCTTATAATTATAAAACGATAATAGTTACAGCAAATTTATGTGGATAATAATTGTAGAGAATGCTAAAATGAATAACTTATAAAGAATACGTTATTTTCGAAATCCCGTTAGTTTTTGAGTAAACTGAGTTTTTGAATTTGAAGTATAATTTTTCCATCTTTCATAATTTTGACGTTTTAAACGTCAGTTTTATCCGCTCAATCTACATTTAAAATATGATTTCAATTGAAAATAAACCATGAAAACGTAAATATAAATAACTACACCATCAAATCGGAGAAAGTAACATGATGGCCACATCACCATTTTGTTTTATAAAAACCTACAAAAGCTGCGCTAGGCGCTGTTCCGTCTTCCTTCCGCGGATTTTCTGTACAATTAAAACCCTTGTTTATGTTCCACTTTTTAGATGGTGGAATCGGGCCCACCCACCCCTCTTGATTTCCACGTTTACTTAACTAACAAACCCTGTTTTGAGTTTTCTGTAATACAATTATAATAAGAGTTTTACATCAACAATTACTACATAAACAGTGTTTCTAGGTTAAATAAAAATTGAAGTGGTGGGTGGGCCCTATCCTACAATATAACCAGTTAAACATAAAACAACGTTTACTCGCGAAAATTAATTTACAAAATACAAACAAAAGCAATATTTATTCCCTTCCTTCGTCGATTACTTTACTTCTGTAAAACCCTTGTTCATGTTTAACTGGTTGGATTGTAGGATAGGGCCCACCCGCCACCCTTAATTTCTACGTTTACTTAACCAACAATCGCCGTTTCCAGTTTTCTGGTATTAAAGTAATAAGAGTTGTATATCAACAAGAAATACATAAACAGTATTTCTAGGTAAAAAAATTAAGGGGTGGGTGGGTGGTGGGTGGGCTCTATCCTACAATCCAACCAGTTGAACATAAAACAATCTTTACTCACGTAAATTAGTAGTTGTATATCAACAAGAAATACATATTGAAATAAAAAAATAAGCGTTGGGTGGTGGGTGGGCCCTATCTTGCAATCCAACCAGTTGAACATAAAACAATCTTTACACACGTAAATTAGTTTACAAACCGAGCAATCGCCTATTGTTTTCCACTCGAAATCGGTTTGCAGAAATGTTCAATATTCTAGCATAAACTCCGCCCTGGAGCGCGAATATTTTCAAGCAGAAAACAAACACAATGCACTTTTTTGAGTCGATACTATTTTTACAGCTGTCACTCAAAAACACAGCAACACTTAGCGCAAACATCTTTAAGCAGGAAAATGCTTAGATAATGGAATGTTCATCCAGTTGAGATCATTTTGACAGTTGTCACTTACCTTCAAACCGAGCAATCACTTGTTTTCCTCTCGCAATCGAATGTTCAATTTAAGATTTTATAGGATAAATTGCAAAATTGTACATAATTCTACCATCCTTCAATTGACACTATTTTGACAGCTGCTACTTGCCTCAAAATGCAACGATCGCCTGCACTCGAAATTAACGGTTCGCTTATTTTATTTTTTTTTAGCGTGCCGCAAACTTTTCCAATAGAAATAATAAATAATGCAATAATCTTCCAATAAACATCATTTTGACAGCTGTCACTTGCCGTAAAACCGAGCTATCGCCTGTTGTTTTCCACTCGAAATCAACGGGTTACAGAAATTTTCAATTTTCTAGCGTGACCGCCTTAAAGGGCAAACATTTTTCAACAAAAATTATAAACAATGCAATTGTCTGTCGGAAAATATAATTTTGACAGCTGTCACTTACCTTCAAACCGAGCAATCACTTGTGTTCCTCTCGGAATCGAATGTTTAATTTTAGATTTTATAGGATAAATTGCAAAATTGTACATAATTCAACTATCCTTCAATTTACATTATTTTGACAGCTGCTACTTGCCTCAAAATGCAACAATCACCTGTTGTTTCCACTGGAAATCAATCGTTTGTTTAATTTTTTTTGCAGAATCGCCTTGCAGCGTAAACATTTTTCAACAGAAATCATAAATAATGCAATAGCCTTTCAGTAAACATTATTTTGACAGCTGTCACTTGCCCTAAAACCGAGCAATCACCTGTTGTTTCCACTCGAAATCAACGGGTTGCAGAAATTTTCAATTTTCTAGCGTAAAACATTTTTCAACAAAAATTATAAACAATGCAATTGTCTTTCAGTAAATATAATTTTGACAGCTGTCACTTGTCCCAAAATCGAGCAATCGTCTGTTTTCCTTTTTCACTTAGCAGAAATTTTCAATTTTCTAGCGTAAACTCCGTCACTTAGCGCAAATATTTTCAAGTAGAAATCGTAGATAATACAATTATTTTTTTTAAGTTGGTACTATTTTGACAACTGTCGCTTACCATAAAACCGAGCATTCGCCTGTTGTTTTCCACTTGAAGTCGACGGTTTGCGTATTTTTTCAATTTTCTAACGTAATAGCCTTGCAGCACAAACATAAATAATGCAGTAGCCTTTGAGTAAACATCATTTTGACAGTTGTAACTTGCCCTAAAATCTAGCAATCGCCTATTGTTTTCCAATCGACATCGACGGGTTCCAGAAATTATCAATTTCTTAGTATAATCGCCTTGCAGCGCAAACACTTCAACAGAAATCATAACTAATGCAATTGTCTTTCAATAAACATAATTTTGACAGCTGTCACTTGCCCCAAAAAATAGAGAAATTGCCTGTTTTTTTTCCACTTGAAGTCGACTGTTTGCGTAATTTTTAAATTTTCTAGCGTAATCGCTTTTTTCAACAGAAATCATAATTTTTTTCAGTAAACGTCATTTTGACAGCTGTCACTAGCCTCAAAACCGATCAATCGAGGGTTTACAAACATTTTTAATTTTTGCGTAAACTCCGCCACACAGCGCTAATATTTTCATGTGGAAATTGTAGATGACGTAATTATTTTTCAGTTGATGCTGCTTTGACAGCTGTCACTTATCCCAAAACCGAGCAATCGCCTGTTGGTTTACGTTAATTTTCAATTTTTCTCGCATCGCAAACATCTTCAAACGGAAATCGTAGATGATAAAATTTTCGTTCGGCTCCATTTTGACAGCTGTCACTTGCCTTCCAACCGAGCAATCGCGTATTTTCCTCTTCTCAACCAGTTGAACATAAAACAATCTTTACTCACGCAAATTAGTTTACGAAATGCAAACAAAAACAATATTAATGTTCTTTCTTTGTTGATTACTTTACTTCTGTAAATTTTTTTGTTTATGTTCTACTCTTTGGATGGTGGGATAGGGCCCACCCACCACATTTAATTTCTTACTTTCATACATGGACGTCAACTTTTTCGGATTTATTGAACATAACGTGGAACGCACTTTTTGTTATAATTTTTCATTTTGTTGTGATTGTTAAAAGTAAACATTTAGCGACTACATACAAGTGTAGCATACAAATTATTACTTTAATTTAATAAATTCATACATTTTCCGGGGGGGCGGAGGGGGTCAGCTACCCCCTTGTGGACGCCCTTGCTAGAGATACAACAAAATTCTACTAAATTACTGTCTAATTTGCACAGTGTTGACGGTGGTGTACCACAAGGTAGTGTGCTTGGTCCATTATTATTTAATATGCTGCTTCTTTTATCTGAGGCAGCTGTTAAGTCAAATTACCAAAAGGAAACCACGTTTAAGTTCGTAAAATGAGAAAAAATATAGGACAAAAAAAGTTCAAGCACAATTTAATTAGGATGTGCAATGAGGGGGTGAGCACCCTTAATTTAGGAGTTGATTGTAGGGGGTTGAAATTGTAATAGTCGCGTTTTTTACTTTTTTTAAATTTTTGGTGAAAATTACAGATTCCTACGTTTATCCGAAGGTCAAAATCTGGCATTTTATTTTAGTTCTGGGTTGATTCAATTAGTTATAATAAATAACAGTCCGCTGAAAGACCTCTGCTCAATTGTCTGTTGAGGTCTTTTGTAAAAGTGTCTCATTAAATGTATTGTCTCTCTAAAGCTACGCGCACACTTGTCGGAATCGGACGGACGGCACGCAACGGATGAAATTGCTTAACACAGTTGTAAACGAGTCAACGCACATTTATCCGTTCCATGCCGTACCGATAAATGTGCGTTGACTCGCTTACAACTGTGTTAAGCAATTTTATCCGTTGCGTGCCGTCCGTCCGATTCCGACAAGTGTGCGCGTAGCTTAACAGTCCAATAATAATTACAAATACAAAAAGTTTAATGGTTTCGCGTTTTTGCGCAATTAACTTAGTTCTAGGGCATATATGCAAATTTCAACGGCGCCATCTACAACTCAATTTACAACAAATCCTTAATTAAATACCGCGACCAATAAATTAGTTCGTGTGTGCTCAATTAATTTAACGCCGCCAGTTTTTTTTTTCTTAATATTTTGCAAGACACTAAATCATACTTCTCGCAGACGTTAATTTGAACCGCGCGCATCGAAGACTTTTTCTCATAGGGAATGAGACCTCTCATCGTCATAAAACGAGATATACGACCCCATAAAAATCCAGGAACTAATCGACGACCAAAAAAGCTAATTCGGTCCTTTCCTCAGAGGGAGACATCTTTCCCGAACAAAAGTAAACATATTGTGGGTGGAGCGGACGATAAATTTCGAAAACCGAAAAAAAAAAATAGAAGTTCACCGCGGCTTGATTTATTGCCGGTGCCCGGCTTAATTTCTCTTACCTGTTCGACATTAATCAAATATTTTTCGAGCTTGAGTTAGGTTAGGCATTGTGCGAGCGAAGAGCGCGTCCACCTTCTTCTCCTCCTGGGGAAATTCGCCGGGAGGTACCTGGGTGATAATTCAATCGCAAAAAATGGTCCCGATTTGATTTGTATCTGGAATCGGAACGAAATTGTACTAGAAAGTTAGGCGTACTTCGTAACGGAAAAAGTAAAAAAAAATTAAAATGATTATTTTCAAGTTTTCGAAAAGATTGATTGAAAATTCCGGGGAAACTATCAATGACGTAATTTTGGATTATTGACTAATTTTGCATCTATGAGTCCTTAGAATACCATCCTGAAGTTTCGTAAAAATCAATGCACGGATTCGCCCCTGAATGATAAAAAAAAGTTCAAAATGATTATTTTCAAGTTTTCGAAAAGTTTGAGTGAAAATTCCAGGGAAACTATCAATGACGTAATTTTGGATTATTGACTAATTTTGCATCTATGAGTCCTTAGAATACTATCCTGAAGTTTCGTATAAATCAATGCACGGATTCGCCCCTGAATGATAATAAAAGTTCAAAATGATTATTTTCAAGTTTTCGAAAAGTTTGAGTGAAAATTCCGGGGAAACTATCAATGACGTAATTTTTGATTATTAACTAATTTTGCATCTATGAGTCCTTAGAATACCATCCTGAAGTTTCGTATAAATCAATGCACGGATTCGCCCCTGAATGATAAAAAAAAGTTCAAAATGATTTTTTTCAAGTTTTCGAAAAGTTTGAGTGAAAATTCCAGGGAAACTATCAATGACGTAATTTTGGATTATTGACTAATTTTGCATCTATGAGTCCTTAGAATACCATCCTGAAGTTTCGTAAAAATCAATGCACGGATTCGCCCCTGAATGATAAAAAAAAGTTCAAAATGATTATTTTCAAGTTTTCGAAAAGTTTGATTGAAAATTCCGGGGAAACTATCAATGACGTAATTTTGGATTGTTGACTAATTTTGCATCTATGAGTCCTTAGAATACTATCCTGAAGTTTCGTATAAATCAATGCACGGATTCGCCCCTGAATGATAATAAAAGTTCAAAATGATTATTTTCAAGTTTTCGAAAAGTTTGAGTGAAAATTCCGGGGAAACTATCAATGACGTAATTTTTGATTATTGACTAATTTTGCATCTATGAGTCCTTAGAATACCATCCTGAAGTTTCGTATAAATCAATGCACGGATTCGCCCCTGAATGATAAAAAAAAGTTCAAAATGATTTTTTTCAAGTTTTCGAAAAGTTTGAGTGAAAATTCCAGGGAAACTATCAATGACGTAATTTTGTATTATTGACTAATTTTGCATCTATGAGTCCTTAGAATACCATCCTGAAGTTTCGTAAAAATCAATGCACGGATTCGCCCCTGAATGATAAAAAAAAGTTCAAAATGATTATTTTCAAGTTTTCGAAAAGTTTGATTGAAAATTCCGGGGAAACTATCAATGACGTAATTTTGGATTGTTGACTAATTTTGCATCTATGAGTCCTTAGAATACTATCCTGAAGTTTCGTATAAATCAATGCACGGATTCGCCCCTGAATGATAATAAAAGTTCAAAATGATTATTTTCAAGTTTTCGAAAAGTTTGAGTGAAAATTCCGGGGAAACTATCAATGACGTAATTTTTGATTATTGACTAATTTTGCATCTATGAGTCCTTAGAATACCATCCTGAAGTTTCGTATAAATCAATGCACGGATTCGCCCCTGAATGATAAAAAAAAGTTCAAAATGATTTTTTTCAAGTTTTCGAAAAGTTTGAGTGAAAATTCCAGGGAAACTATCAATGACGTAATTTTGGATTATTGACTAATTTTGCATCTATGAGTCCTTAGAATACTATCCTGAAGTTTCGTATAAATCAATGCACGGATTCGCCCCTGAATGATAAAAAAAAGTTCAAAATGATTTTTTTCAAGTTTTCGAAAAGTTTGAGTGAAAATTCCAGGGAAACTATCAATGACGTAATTTTTGATTATTGACTAATTTTGCATCTATGAGTCCTTAGAATACCATCCTGAAGTTTCGTATAAATCAATGCACGGATTCGCCCCTGAATGATAAAAAAAAGTTCAAAATGATTTTTTTCAAGTTTTCGAAAAGTTTGAGTGAAAATTCCGGGGAAACTATCAATGACGTAATTTTGGATTATTGACTAATTTTGCATCTATGAGTCCTTAGAATACTATCCTGAAGTTTCGTATAAATCAATGCACGGATTCGCCCCTGAATGATAAAAAAAAGTTCAAAATGATTTTTTTCAAGTTTTCGAAAAGTTTGAGTGAAAATTCCAGGGAAACTATCAATGACGTAATTTTGTATTATTGACTAATTTTGCATCTATGAGTCCTTAGAATACCATCCTGAAGTTTCGTAAAAATCAATGCACGGATTCGCCCCTGAATGATAAAAAAAAGTTCAAAATGATTATTTTCAAGTTTTCGAAAAGTTTGATTGAAAATTCCGGGGAAACTATCAATGACGTAATTTTGGATTGTTGACTAATTTTGCATCTATGAGTCCTTAGAATACTATCCTGAAGTTTCGTATAAATCAATGCACGGATTCGCCCCTGAATGATAATAAAAGTTCAAAATGATTATTTTCAAGTTTTCGAAAAGTTTGAGTGAAAATTCCGGGGAAACTATCAATGACGTAATTTTTGATTATTGACTAATTTTGCATCTATGAGTCCTTAGAATACCATCCTGAAGTTTCGTATAAATCAATGCACGGATTCGCCCCTGAATGATAAAAAAAAGTTCAAAATGATTTTTTTCAAATTTTCGAAAAGTTTGAGTGAAAATTCCAGGGAAACTATCAATGACGTAATTTTGGATTATTGACTAATTTTGCATCTATGAGTCCTTAGAATACCATCCTGAAGTTTCGTATAAATCAATGCACGGATTCGCCCCTGAATGATAATAAAAGTTCAAAATGATTATTTTCAAGTTTTCGAAAAGTTTGAGTGAAAATTCCGGGGAAACTATCAATGACGTAATTTTAGATTGTTGACTAATTTTGCATCTATGAGTCCTTAGAATACCATCCTGAAGTTTCATAAAAATAAATGCACGCATTCGTCTCTGAATGATAAAAAAAGTTCAAAATGATTATTTTCAAGTTTTCGAAAAGTTTGAGTGAAAATTCCGGGGAAACTATCAATGATGTAATTTTGGATTATTGACTAATTTTGCATCTATAAGTCCTTAGAATACCATCCTTAAGTTTCGTATAAATCAATGCACGGATTCGCCTCTGAATAATAAAAAAAGTTCAAAATGATTATTTTCCAGTTTTCGAAAAGTTTGATTGAAAATTCCGGGGAAACTATCAATGACGTAATTTTAGATTGTTGACTAATTTTGCATCTATGAGTCCTTAGAATACCATCCTGAAGTTTCATAAAAATAAATGCACGCATTCGTCTCTGAATGATAAAAAAAGTTCAAAATGATTATTTTCAAGTTTTCGAAAAGTTTGATTGAAAATTCCGGGGAAACTATCAATGACGTAATTTTAGATTGTTGACTAATTTTGCATCTATGAGTCCTTAGAATACCATCCTGAAGTTTCATAAAAATAAATGCACGCATTCGTCTCTGAATGATAAAAAAAGTTCAAAATGATTATTTTCAAGTTTTCGAAAAGTTTGAGTGAAAATTCCGGGGAAACTATCAATGACGTAATTTTGGATTATTGACTAATTTTGCATCTATGAGTTCTTAGAATACCATCCTGAAGTTTCATAAAAATAAATGCACGGATTCGTCTCTGAATGATAAAAAAAGTTCAAAATGATTATTTTCAAGTTTTCGAAAAGTTTGAGTGAAAATTCCGGGGAAACTATCAATGACGTAATTTTGGATTATTGACTAATTTTACATCTATGAGTCCTTAGAATACCATCCTGAAGTTTCGTATAAATCAATGCACGGATTCGCCCCTGAATGATAAAAAAAGTTCAAAATGATTATTTTCAAGTTTTCAAAAAGTTTGAGTGAAAATTCCGGGGAAACTCTCAATAACGTATTTTTGGATTATCGACTAATTTTACATCTAGAAGCCTCTGGAATATTTTCCTGAAGTTTCATAAAAATCTATCCTGGGATTTACCTTGAAATAACAATTAGAATCAGAATGAATTTTAAATTAAATAAAATGTCAACGGCCAATTCTACTTACTTTCCGCCCTAGAGCTTCTTCCTTTGCAGATTTAACTTCTCTGTCTGTCTCGTATTAATGCTATTCAGTCTCCCTTTTCTCGGCGGACAGAATTGCTATCAACTTTACAGACTGAAATTTCAGCGGCAACAGTACGGAAAGTTCCACTTTCCGCATTAGAGCTTTTTGCTTCTCAGAATTAGCTTCTCTGTCTGTCTCATGTTGGGGATTGACCTTTTCGCTTTTTTTTCGGCCGGACAGAATTGCTACCAACATTACAGTATGAATTGTCACTGGCATGTACTGTATTATTTACTTAGAATTTGTAGAGACCTAAGTTTTGATCAAGAACTGACCATTTTCGAAAGTTCTGGTTTATTGTTAGTATGTAAAAAGTTGCCATGAAATTAAAAAAATTCAAAATCAAACGTTGTCGTTGTTGATATCATTGCAGACATAGCAATCAACCAACGGCGGTTCGTGAATGTTCAGCGAGGAGGCTACGGAAGAAAATTTGACTAAAACAGCGGCGGAACATTTGCTTCCTCTATTAGAGTAAGTGGTGGAGCAAAAGCGGTACGAGACGAGCCGCCACTGCAATCAACGCCAAATTTACATTTCAATGTACATCATTGATGGTGTGTCAACACACCATCAATGATCGTCCTAACATTTCCATCTTGATTAATGAAATAATTACATTTCGTTAAGATATAAAATGTGAAAAGTAAAATTTTCAGGCACGATAGAACGCACGCTGGGCGTAAAATTCCAATCTACCGAATAAATTAGTTTCGCCGTATACGAATTAATCCTCCTCTCTTCACCAATTCGCACAAATGATACGAACCATTTGTCAGCCGTCGGACGCAATTTGGTCTATTAACTATCGAAAACGAAAAAAAAAAACGGTCCCTTCGCAACAAAAGGTGGTGTGGTACCGAACTGTGGTTAATTCGTGGCAGTTGTTTTTGTTCTTTTCTATGGTTCGTTTCTCGCAGTGAGGAGTGATGATGTGTGTTTAGTGCTGTGCCGGAATGCGCGGCAATTAATCACCGTCTCGTTGGTCAGCCTGGAAACGCTGGGGGTTCCCCGAGGCACCCCGGCAGGACCGCGGGGGGCACGGACCAGAGAAAATCGCCAAGTCCCCGGTCTACCACAATTAACTGTTCATTAATTTTTGGGCGCTCTTCCATTATTGTATTTACACAGCGGAAGGTTGTTCAAATATTTCTGCCTACGTTTTAATACCCAGTCCGGTAAGAAATTTTCATCACTAAAATGTATCCCAAAAATCATTAAACATTCGTAGAATTTGGTTAAATTGTGAAACCGACATTTCAACAACCTTTAAAATCATTATACAGTTAAGAAAATTAGTAAACTTGATCATGGTGATGGTTGCGACCGTTACTACCTGGTAATTCTTTATAGAAACACTGAATAAACACTTACTAAGTTAAATTGTGGTAAAAAACTTAGTAAGTGTTTTATTCAGTGTTTCTAGTAAACTTGACTTCGTTAACAATCTTAAGCAGCATAAATCTTCCAAGAATTCTTCCTTCATATCCTAATTTTTTTTAAATAAAATACTTCTTTTTGACAGTTTGGTTCTACATCAAATTTACATCAACGAAAATTCTAGAGAGTACCAATTTTCGAAAATTTGAACTTATTTTCCACCCGAGTGTATTTTTGCTCGTTTGTGTGAAACCGCCTGAAATGATCGACGAGGGCCCGGTGCATTAATTGTGCGCGCGTCCGTTTCCAAAATTTCGGATATTTAGGGCGGAGAGGGCGGGGGCAGACAAAGCAAAGCCGGGGCCCCCGCCGCGTCCGAGATGGGGCGCATCGTCGCGGGTGTGTGCCCCCCTGCGGCGGGAGCCCCATAAACAATGCCGTAAACGCACCGTTGGACCCTCCATTTTTTACTAATATAACTGTTTGATGGTTGTTTATTTTAGACTTTATGTCTTCGGAGTGGCCGTGGATCCCCCGGTCGTCGGAGGCGGGACGCCCCTTTATTATGTAATGGTCAATCTCCGAGGCCGTACGTCCGAAATTTATGGAAGAAATTGTTATTATCGTCGTTCGTTTTTATCTTCGCGTGTGTGAGAAACGAGAGGAAGAAAATGCGCGATCGATGGATGTATTGCGTCACGTGATAAAAATGAATTTCAAATTGCTGACGAGCGTGAATAAAATATCTGAAAGGAAAGGATTTTATTTAAAAGAACAATAAGTTTCAATTTGCACTAGAAACAATGGCAGACTTATTATAATATTACACACTTCCTCTTGGAGTTTTTACCGTTAAAGGTTCACTTGGATCAGATAGACATTATTAATATTTTTGTCATAAAGAAATGAGTGTACACGTCAATAGTTATATTTACATTGCTGATTACATTATTATATCGTGTGAGCCATAAAATTTTGTTTCAGAGTAGGCTATGAGATAAATGAGATATGTCGCTGATTATTACGTCTTGAGACTATTGAATTAGATTTAAATCAATGAATTAATCTCAGACATGACTGCAGCGGCGGCTTATGGATGTTCGGCTGTGAGGCAATGGAAGAAAATTTGACCGAAAAAAAATTTAAAAACGATTAAATTTAGGAAAAAATCACTGTATTTCAATAAGTGATTTTTCTTAAATGTAATCGTTTTTAAATATTAAATCATGTTTCATCAAATGAATTACTGCTTGTTTCATTAGGGGTGCCTTTAACTATTTGAAAATGCATTTTCGTTCAGAATCATTTTATTAGCGCACCAAGTTTTAATAACCTTAGATATGATGGAAACAGTATCACACATAGCCTGATATGATGTAGAAGAAATAGCAATGCATCACCTTGATACCTTCAGTAATGCATAAGTCATTTGTAAATAAAATGAAAAGCTGTGGCCCTAAAATAGACCCCTGAGGTACCCCTACAGAAACATCATATTCTGGAGAGATACGGACCACAAGTTTTCGATTAGTTAAGGGCCGCGCCAAGGTATGTTGACGACGGGGTGAAGAGGGCGGTAGCAGCGGCGGCTCGTGGATGTTCGGCGGTGAGGCAGCGGAAGGAAATTTGACCGATACAGCAACGGAATATTTGCTTCCTCTATCTAGTATAGACTAGAGCATTTACTAGTAACAGAACAACGAGCCGCTCTATGATATGTTCTAGTGTATCACCCTCACGAACAAGACGTCTTTTGACGACAGCTTTTGAAACTGAGCATTTTCCTGTATTGTACCATTCGTTAGAACGTTACATTACATAGAAATGCTCGAGAAAATGCTCTAGTGTATATCCACCCTAAGAGTAAGTAGTGCAGCACGAGTGGCATCTTTGTCTTTGCCTCCCCTACGGAAATCCACGAGCCGCCGCTGAGCGGTAAAGACAATAAATACCACCATTGATCGGCGCGTTTCAAAATTATTTAGAAAGAAAGAATTTTGATATAAACAAAGAGATACGTTCATGAATTTCGCGCTTGCATCCGTATGCAAAGAATAAACAATATCTCTTATTTCACGAACGTACGTGTTACAAAAAAATGGTGATGTGGCCATCATGTTACTTTCTCCGACTTTATATTTACGTTTTCATGGGTTTATTTTCAATTGAAATCATATTTTAAATGTACATCGAGCGGATGAAACTGACGTTTAAAACGTCAAAATCATGAAATATGGAAAAATTATACTTCAAATTCAAAAACTCGGTTTACTCAAAAACTAACGAGATTTCGAAAAAAACTTATTCTTTAGAAGTTGTTCATTTTGGCATTCTCTACAATTATTATTCACATAAATTTGCTGTAACAATTATCGTTTCATAATTATAAACCAAAAATTAAAAAAAATAAATAAATTTTTTTCTCGAATAGTAATGATTTTATGAAAAATATTTTCAAGCAAAAGATGTTCATTTCTTTGTTGTCTTTAAAGTTCGTTTAAATGTTTTTGTGATATTTTTCATATTTAAGAAAATATTGGCAAAAAAACAAAAAACAGTTAAGGTAAACGCCCACTTCCGGTGTACGAAATTTCACCAAAAGCTTTTCAGTGCTTCAGATTATCAAATAAGACGTATGTTGAAAGTTTCATATCAATTGCTTTATTAGTTTTTGAGATACAGCGCGCACAGACAGACACACACACAGCAAACACACACACACACAGACACATTTTTTTTTAATGGTTGAAATGGCATCTAGGGACCCCAAAACGGATATTTCCGCAAAAGAAAATTTGAAAAGAAAATCACGATCACAATACTTCCTCGTACTTCGTAACGGAGAAAGTAAAAACTGAACAACGCAGTTTTCTAAAAAAGTCACATATCTCAATAATTGTTGAAGATGCGGAAAAAACTTTAAAATAAAAGTTACTTGGTTCAATTGCGCAAACATAAGTATCGAGTCAAAATGAAATTCAAGATAATAATAATAATAATAATAATAATAATATTTATTAATGCTAACACTGAAACAGTTTACATAAGTCAGGAATATTAATAGTATAGGTATATGGCTATAATATTTGTGTGTACATATGTATACATGTAGAACAGATTGAAGAATTAACATATGAATAAAATAAATACAAGTTATATACACTAACCAGCGCAAAAAGAATACAGGGTAAATAAAACTTGAAGCAAGTAATTGCTAAAGATGGCGGTTTTCGAGATATCAATATCAATTTTCTTATTTCAAATGGCCGCCATATTGAATTTTCACACGGCAAGATAGACTTTTCTATTCTCTTTTCAACGATGTATAATAACCCATGTCAAAATGAAAAAAAAACTATATCATTACGAGTGAAAATTAAAAATAAAATGAGTAACGCGACTTTCTAAAAAAAGTCGAATATCTCAATAATTGTTATAGATAGCGAAAAAAAGTTTTAAATAAAAGTTACTTGGTTCTATTGCGCATACATAAATATCGAGTCAAAATTAAATTCAAGATGGCGGTTTCGGAGATATTAATACCAATTTTCTTATTTCAAATAGCCGCCATATTTTATTTGCACGCGGCTAAATAGACTGTTTCTTTCTCTTTTCAACGATGTATAGCAACTCAAGTCAAAATAAGAAAAAACGTATCAGTTCAGGTGAAAACAAAAAAGAAAAACTGAGCAACGCGACTTTCTAAAAAAAGTTAAATATCTCAATAATTGTTAAAAATAGCGAAAAACATTTAAAATTAAAGTTACTGGGTTCTATTGCGCAAACACAAATATCGAGTCAACGTGAAATCCAAGATGGCAGTTTCCGAGATGTCAATATCTATTTTCTTATTTCAAATGGGCGCCATATCTGATTTTTACACGGCTAAATAGACTTTTTCTTTCTCTTTTCAACGATGTATAACAGCCAATGTCAAAATAAGAAAAAACATATCAGTTCAAATGAAAACCAAAAAGAAAATCGATTTTCTAAAAAAGTTAAATATCTCAATAATTGTTAAAGATTTGAAAAAAAAAACTTATTTTTTATGGTTTGTTCATTTTAGTATCCCCTGTAATTATTATTTATATTAATTTGATGTGACTAGTATCGTTTAATAATTATAAACCAAAATTGAAAAGAAAAAATTATAATTTTTTTTCTCGAAATACAATGATTTTATGATAAATATTTTTAAACAAAAGATGTTCATTTCTTAGTTGTCTTTAATATTTGCTTAAATTTTTTTTGTAACATTTTGCATGTTTAAAAAATTATTGAAAAAAAACAAAAATGAAATATTAACAAAAGCTTTTCAATTTTTCGGATTATGAAATAAGACTTCTGTTCAAAGTTTCATATCAATTGCTTTATTACTTTTTTTAGATACAGTGCTCACAGTCACTCACACTCATACACACACACACAACACACACAGACACATTTTTTTCAGAAATCTTTGAAATCACCTCTAGGGAACTCAAAACGGATATTTTCGTTAAAAAAAAATTGACAATATTTTGTCAATCACAATACTTTCTCGTACTACGTAACAGAAAAACTAAAAAACTAACAACTAAAAGGTCTCATATCTAAACTCAGAATTTAGAGACTAATTAAGAGACTAAGTAAAAATATACAGGGTGTTCCATTTGAAATAGAGAAATTAAGGTAATTTCCCTATGGGGTCGATAGTCCTTTGAGCGATCATTAAAATATAATAATAAACTTTGCATTTCATTGTTGTTCATGTATGGTATGTTAAAGATGTTAATCGTTATTTTTTATAATCTTATAATTATAAATAAACACTCGGCTTTTCCATTTTAGGGCATAATGATCGGTCGCCCCCTAGCGGCGAAATGTATGAACTGAACGTTTTGGAAAGTATGCGCAACACGTCAATCTTGCATTAAGTAAAATTAGTTGCCTAACTTTAAATTGTGCGATCATTAAAATATAATAATAAACTTGGCATTTTATTGTTGCTCGTGTACGGTATGTTAAATAAAGGTGTTAACCGTTATTTTTTTTTGATAACCTAAATTTAAATAAACACCGGCTTTCCTATTTGAAGGCATAACGATCGGTCGCCCCCCAGCGGCGAAATGTGCGAAATGACGTTTTGGAAAGTATCCGCAACACGTCAATCTTGCATTAAGTAAAATAAGTTGCCTAATTTAAAATTGTGCGATCATTAAAATAGATATAATAATAATAAACTTAGCATTTAATTATTGTTCGTGTATTGTAAGTTAAATAATGGTGTTAACCGTTATTTTTTTATAATCTTATGAATATAAATAAACACCGGCTTTCCTATTTTAGGGCATAATGATCGATCGCCCCCCGGCGGCGAATGTACGAACTGAACGTTGTGAAAAGTATCCGCTAGATTGCGCAAGACGTCAATCTTCTATTGCGTAAAATAAGTTGCCTAACTTAAAATAGCGAAAATGAATATTTTAATAATGGATCAAATTTCAAACGGTCTTATACTGAACGTAAATGAATATTGGTAGATTTAAGTGAGAAGACCTAAACTAAACATCTAAAACCTTGTTTGCTATCTCTACAATTTATTAGTTACATTTCTCTTAAATGTAATAATAATAATCTCTTTATTCCATGGACTGTACAGTGTACACAATATACATTTACAGTATTGGATGTCGCAAAAGTTAAGTCAAATAATTCATACCACATGAACCCACGCATATTCTAGTGATTGGGTTATTTTGAGAAAAAATCGTAGTGTGTGTTTTTAACTTGAATACA
The DNA here is from genome assembly GCA_910593695.2 of Ocypus olens. Lineage (NCBI taxonomy): Eukaryota > Metazoa > Arthropoda > Insecta > Coleoptera > Staphylinidae > Ocypus > Ocypus olens. Next base: position 54,292,076 of record OU343056.1, read on the forward strand.
TTAGTATTTCTTATTCTTCTATCAGTACCAGGAATTGTAAATGATATTTGTTCAGACGGTTCACTAGAATCTATTAATATAAATTTAATGTAAATATTATCATTTTATAATTATACTGCAAAAGATGGGAAAAATTTTCAATATTTTTTTTTCCCTATCAATCTTTTTTTTTATTGACTGAAAAACTTTTGGTAAAATTTCATAGGTTTTCATAGTTATTTTTGTGAAATGATTATCTTTTTTTTTAAATTAAAGAGATACACTTCACAAAAATAATTTTTTTTTTCACAATTTTGGCGCGAAATTCAAATTTTTCAGGTGGTAAAAGTGGTTTTTAATTATTTTAACTATCTTCCACACTGTTTAAAATTCTGAGAAAAATGTATGTTATAGAGTTTGGTAAAACACATTTACAGAAAAAAAGCTGAGACAATCCTCGAATGCCTTCACTGCAAAAATGAATTTTGAAAACTTTAACTTCATTTTTCTATTTGAATTTGGCGCCAAAAAAATTGAAAATAATACTGCGAGATGTATTTTTTTTTTTTTGGTAGACGTGGTTTCAGCTTGTTTCCTGCCATAGAAAAGGAGAAAAAAAAAACGTAAAATTCACGTTTTCAGTCATATCTCGACAACGAATTGCTTCAGGAGGCTGAAATTTCGAGCAATCAACGCCATTTTTGATTATCTTTCGTCCAGTCATCGCGATTATTGATTTACTTTGGGGGCACTTTTGACCATCTTATTCGGCTATACCCTTTACTTTAACACTAGTTGTAGCCAAAATTAAAATGAATACTTTTTAGTTTATATAATAAAATACTTTTACTTTGTTGGTATAACACAAATTTTATTTTATTGTTGACTATAGTTTCGGCAACTCAACTTGCCATTAACAAAACATAAAGTTTCACTTTAAAACAATAAAATAAAATTTGTGTTATACCAATAAAGTAAAAGTGTTTTATTATATTTACAACATGTATAACGAAGTAGAAGCCTCCTTCATAAAATTTTTAGTTTGCTGAATTTGGTTCTCGTTTATCACGTGGTGAAACATTTTTAATCTTAAGAGTGATTTTTTTTCTTTTTTTGACCTAGACTTTATACTTAATAGTTTTTGAAAAAAAAATCAGTAAATATGGAAAATACCACCAAAAATCATTTAATCGCAGAAAGTGGTGAAACATTTTTAATCTTAATTTTTAATTTTTTTTTCTTTTTTTGACTTAGATTTTATACTTAATAGTTTTTGAAAAAAAAATCAGTAAACATGGAAAATACCACCAAAAATCATTTAATCGCCGAAAATAAAATAATGGCCACATTAGAAATTTTTGATAATTTGTATTCCCTTGATCACTCAACCAACTTCAAATCCGTGCCAATTGCTGGTCCGGATGCGCCAACCACGATCGTCTATTGCGTTTAATAAATGGTTAATCGCAACATAATGCTTGCATTCAGGATCAATTAACTTTGATTCACACTTTTAGTTTAATACACGCTAAGCATTCCTGCTCGAGTCCATTTAAGTAGCGAACAACACTCAAAAACCTTTAGTAGTGCGCCGAACGTTGCTCCGATGACTCGCAACGTGCAATCTCTGATTTTACTCGCAGTTGTTATATTTGGAATAATTTTGGTAATTATACTTTTATAACTGAATTATATCAACACGTAATTAACAAAAAAAATGAATAATCGAATTTCGAAATGATTGAACTTTTTGGTAATTAAGATTATTACTACGTGATTAACAATAAAAAAAAACTAAATAGTCGAGTTTTTAAACTGATTCACTTGTCCGAACGTCATGCACTTGTTATCCTTGAACGAAAACGTTGTAAATTGTAAATTGTAAAATAAACTAAATGCTATTAATAGATATTATAGTACGAACTTTAAAATATCCTATTAAATTTTACAAATTCTACCGATAGCGTTTTCTATGTCCAATTCCAATTTTCCGTGATTGTCAAATGGAGTGGATTAAAGGTTACCAAAAAAATATCCAAGTTGCTATACATCTCGTACTATTTTTTACTTTCTCCATTACGAAGTACGACAAAGTATTGTGATCGTGATTTTTTTTCAAAAATTTTTTTTTTACGGAAATATCCGTTTTAGGGTCCTTAGATACCATTTCAACAATTTCTGGAAAAAAAAAAAAATGTGTATGAGTGTGTGTGTCTGCCTTTGTGCGCTGTATCTCAAAAACTAATGAAGCAATTGATATGAAACTTTGAACATACGTCTTATTTGGTAATCCGAAGAACTGAAAAGCTTTTGGTAAAATTTCGTACACCGGAAGTGGGCGTTTACCTTAACTGTTTTTTGTTTTTTGCCAATATTTTCTTAAATATGAAAAATATCACAAAAACATTTAAACAAACATTGAAGACAACAAAGAAATGAATATCTTTTACTTGAAAACATTTTTCATAAAATCATTTGTATTCGAGAAAATAATTTATTATTATTTTTTTAATTTTTGGTTTATAATTATGAAACGATAATAGTTACAGCAAATTTATCGAAATCCCTTTAGTTTTTGAGTAAACCGAGTTTTTGAATTTGAAGTATAATTTTTCCATCTTTTATAATTTTGACGTTTTAAACGTCAGTTTCATCCGCTCGATGTACATTTAAAATATGATTTAAATTGAAAATAAACCATGAACGCGTAAATATAAATGATACCATCAAGTCGGAGAAAGTAACATGATGGCCACATCACCATTTTTTTTTTATTAAACATCAATGTTCTGGTTCACGTTCGTGAACTACATCTCCTACTATAAATTACTGAATATGTGGTCTAAAGCACGTTTGCAGAACATTCTGCGTAAACAAAATACAACGGCGAATCCTGAAACAATAATTACATGTTTTTCAATATTTAAAACATCGCGTGCAACTGTGTAACTCAAATTATGTTCGAGTACACATATTTCTACCTGCAATAAAAAATAATCGAAGAATTTTAATAACTCCTGATAATTCTCCATTTTATTGTCGTTCGCCTGGGTAATTCTAAATTATTTCAAAAATCCTGTGAATTCCTTCATGCATTAGCATGGCGTCAAATTTTCGGCCACACCGCGTAAATTAAAAATGAGGCCACCGCATTTTTACTTTGGGAATGTATTGTTTTCAACATTCGTTCGCCCCCATTTCACTCACTCAAATTCGAGTTTAGAGTGCTGCCATTTTGTTTACAGGCAATGTGCGGCAATTATCTTTCGCTATGTCAAAAATATGTTATTTCTAAGCAAATTTGGAAATTTTGAAGCAAATTCCGCGGGCGATAATTTTTCTACAATTTTTTTAATCCGCTGGTGCACATTTCACTCACTCAAATTCGAGTTCAGAGTGCTGCCATTTTGTTTACAGGCAAGGTGCATCAATTATCTTTCGGTATGTTAAAAATATGTTATTTCTAAGCAAATTTGGAAATTTTGAAGCAAATTCCGCGGGCGATAATTTTTCTAGAATTTTTTTAATTCGGTGGTGCACATTTCACTCACTCAAATTCGAGTTCATAGTGCCGCCATTTTGTTTACAAGTGAGCTGCGTCAATTATCTTTCGCTATGTCAAAAATATGTTATTTCTAAGCAAATTTGGAAATTTTAAAGCAAATTCCGCGGGCGATAATTTTTCTAGAATTTTTTTAATTCGGTGGTGCACATTTCACTCACTCAAATTCGAGTTCAACGTGCCGCCATTTTGTTTACAAGCAAGGTGCGTCTATTATTTTTTGATATGTCAAAAATATGTAATTTCTGGGCAAATTTATGCGGTGATATTTTCAGAAAATTTTGAATCACGAGGTGCACATTTCATTTTCAAATCTCTCAAATGCAAGTTCAGAGTGATGACATTTTGTTTTTAGGCGGATTGCGTCGATTTTTTTCATATTACCAACAAGAAATATTTTTTGAAATCCCAAAAAATATCTATCGATAAATACATTAAATATATCATAAAAATCCCTTTTATTTAATTAAATCGAAATGGCGGCCACATTTCTAAACAAATTTGAAAAACGAAAATTGTTTGCTTAAAATAATTTTTTAAACTTTATTTAGGTTAGGGCGTCAATTTTTTTTATTTTTTCGCCTGTAGCGGCTGTCTGCGCCTTTAATTCCCCATAATGCCCAGTGACCCTTTATTTTTTTGAATGGTTTCATTTAGTACATCTCTTAGAGGCTATTCCGTTTTTAATTAATTAATTAATTAATTAATTAATTTAAAGAACGCAAACTTTTCTACGTTAAATAATTATCAATGATAATGTAATGTAAATTACATTACATTATCAAACCTTTGAATTATCCAAAACACTTTAAACGTTTAGCAATTATCCAGAATATAACTAAGCAACGGTGGCATATATGCGACAACAATATTTATCATTCCGCGATTTTTTTAAGCGCGTTTAATAAGACAAATTTAAAGAGTACAAGATTTTCAGTATTTCAACGTTTCAGTTACCAAAATCATAGTTCCGTACAACGAGTTGTGAGCTTTTAAAAATCCAATTAAATCATGTTCGTAATTACCGCAGCGTCAGCGCCACGTACCGGACGACGGCTGAACTACTAAGTGCACATTAGGTATACAACTAGCGCCAAAACTCCAGAACTTTATACTCATGACCAAAATGCAAAAATTTAGCAACGAGTTGCCAGTGACGGTTCGCGGGTTTTTTCTAGTACGGCCGAGGAACAAGAGGTGGTAATACAGATAGGTGCGGTCACGCAGCCAGCCGTCTCTGCAACTGACCCCACCTTGTATTGCCACCCTTGTTACACCGGCGTACCAGAAAAAAACCCGCGAACCGTCACTGCGAGTTGCATATCAAATGATAGAATAATTCCGAATCGAATGATGTGTGAAATAGCTGAGGTAATTAAGCAATTTTGCTATAATTTACAAATGAAAATTTATCGATAATTAAGTTGCCTGTAAAGCTTAACACGTTCGCTGCCACTACAATTGGGGTTGAACATACGCAAGTATCTAGCGCGTCGGTGGCAGCGAATATTGAAATTTAAAGCACTTTAGAGTAATTTATAAATAAACAATGCTTTAATCAATGAGTACCGTGTGTTTGTTTCACTTTTTATCTTTACGGTGCATTTAAATTTTAATATTGAGTTTTACAGCGAACTGAATTACCGACAATGATTTAGTAGTTCAGCCATCGTCCGGTACGGGGCGCTGACGCGATGGTACTCGTAAGAATTATAAGTTCAATTTGCGTTGCCTTGAATTATTTCGTTTTGTTTACTAAACTTTTAATAATTGCTGTGTGCGTTTAAGATATGCTTAATTGTAAAGTTCCTGGAAATTCCCGTTACATATTAAAATTTTACACGATAAACGTAATTACCGTACTTAATGCTGTTATGTGGTAACAGAATGCACTGCAAAAATTGTAAATATGAACCTAACAATGTTTCAAGGTTGATTTGTCGGTTTCCATAAAAATAGGACAAAAGATTTACAATTTAAATACAGACCAACATTTTACAAGATCTTCGGTAACCACCCTACCAAAGAGAACCCCACCCTTGTCACGTTCCAACTCCCCGATGAAGTTACATTTTTTACAATTATTTCATAATTTTAGACCAAAAAATAACGTTTTTGCTTTCTCCGTTACGAAGTACGAGAAAGTATTGTGATCGTGATTTTTTTTCAATTTTTTTTTACGGAAATATCCGTTTTGGGTTCCCTAGATGCCATTTTAACAATTTCTGGGAAAAAAATGGTGATGTGGCCATCATGTTACTTTCTCCGACTTAATGGTATCATAACCATTTATATTTACGTTTTCATGGTTTATTTTCAATTGAAATCATATTTTAAATGTACATTGAGTGGATGAAACTGACGTTTAAAACGTCAAAATTATGAATGATGGAAAAATTATACTTCAAATTCAAAGACTCAATTTACTCAAAAACTAAAGGGATTTCGAAAAAAACTTATTCTTTATAAGTTGTTCATTTTAGCATTCTCTACAATTATTATTAACATAAATTTGCTGTAACTATTATCGTTTTATAATTATAAACCAAAAATTTAAAAAAAATAATAAATTTTTTTCTCGAATAAAAATGATTTTATGAAAAATATTTTCAAACAAAAGATGTTCATTTCTTTATTGTCTTCAAAGTTTGTTTAAATTTTTTTGTGATATTTTTCATATTCAAGAAAAAATTGGCAAAAAAACAAAAAACAGTTAAGGTAAACGCCCACTTCCGGTGTATGAAATTTTACGAAAAGCTTTTCAGTTCTTCAGATTATCAAACAACACACACACACGATCACAATATTTTCTCGTACTTCGTAACGGAGAAAGTAAAAAATGTGTGTCTGTGTGTCTGTCTGTGCGCGCTGTATCTCAAAAACTAATAGAGCAATTGATATGAAAATTTAAACATCTGTCTTATTTGATAATCTGAAGAACTGAAAAGCTTTTGGTAAAATTTCGTACACCGGAAGTGGGCGTTTACCTTAACTGTTTTTTGTTTTTTGCCAATATTTTTTTTAATTTGAAAAATATTACAAAAGCATTTAAACAAACATTGAAGACAACAAAGAAATGAACATCTTTTGCTTGAAAACATTTTTCATAAAATCATTTTTATTCGAGAAAAAAATTTATTATTTTTTTTTAATTTTTAGTTTATAATTATAAAACGATAATAGTTACAGCAAATTTATGTTAATAATAATTGTAGAGAATGCTAAAATGAATAACTTATGAAGAATAAGTTTTTTTCAAAATCCCTTTAGTTTTTGAATAAATTGAGTTTTTATATTTGAAGTATAATAATTTCCATCTTTTATAATTTTGACGTTTTAAACGTCAGTTTCATCCGAGTTTACAAAGCGCTCGATGTACATTTAAAATATGATTCAATTTGAAAATAAACCATGGAAGCGTAAATATAAATGATACCATCAAGCCGGAGAAAGTAACATGATGGCCACATCACCATTTTTTTAAATATGAAAAAAATCACACAACACAACTTCGATTTTTGAGCTGCGCCCAATAGAACCACTTTAATAACAAACTTTTTCATTTGCAGGTATTTTTGTGCGGCAGCAACAGCACAAAAAGAATCATCGTAGACGTGGACGGCGGCGTCGACGACCTGCAAGCGTTAGTGATGCTCCTCAACGCCGAGCACGAGGGTTTCGTGAAGATCGAAGCGATCGTCTGCGTCAATGGGAACACCAACGTCCAGCATGTGTCCGTCAACGTTCTTCGGCTTTTAGAGACGATCAAGCGGACAGACGTACGAACTTAAAGATATCTAAAACGTTGTCGTTACGTTTCATTCTTTCTCTTTCAAATGTTTAGATTGTTATTTCATAATTTACCAGATCCCCGTGTATGTTGGCTCTTACAACAACATACTGCCGAATCAAGTGGACATCCATTGGTACGGATCGGACGGTTTTGGAGACCTGCATTATGAAAGATCCGTAGAAACGACGCCCAAGCGGGAACTGGGAATCGTTGCCGTGAAGGATCTACTGCTGCACAATCCCAAAGAGATCTCGATCGTGTGTTTGGGCCCTTTGACGAATATCGGGATGCTGTTGAGGATCTACAAAGATATCTCTGAGAGTATTAAGGAGATTTATATTATGGGAGGAAATTATTTAGGTAAATATTGCTTGTATAATATGTGAGCCAATCTTTGACTATATACTTATGGACTGCTAGCGCCAACTTCATGTGTGTCTCCAAGCAACGGTGGTGCGGCGGGACCCTAAATGGTTGCGGTATGTTACTATTTTGTGTCTATGACATATGATTCTATGAGCTCGCATTGCATATTGTGATACCCTGAAATTTATTCACACCTTTGAATATATAAACATTTATATTGTCAAATATTCACACTATGTCAAAATATTGCTATGCGAAAGGCTGCAATACGTCCACGTATATATGCCAACGCGGTTATAATACTCGTCAGGTGATGTACACGTCAGTTGACTTTTGACTTATAACCTAAAATTCTGTATTAGATTTCCATCAAATCCGGAACTTCGCAAATTATGGGTTGATGCTTTTCTTGTAAAGAACAGGCAGGAAAGTGGACCCGAGTTGCCGAAATATGCTCGCATTTGCAGTCTCCACGTTGCTGATGAATACATCGAGAAATATTTTGTTTTGCTTTCCGGTTTTTAAATTACGCTCCATTTTCGGCTCCGGGGCGGGACTTATATCGGGCTCCAGCTCGTGGACAACTTTTGGAGCAGTGATCATATGGAACATGGAGGGAGACTAGCAGTCCATTAGTATATAGTCAAAGCATATGTCAAATATTAAATTCGTTCGAAAGGATCAATTGTTTTAGTGCTGCCAAATGTTAAAAGATAAAACTCACTAGGTTTAAGTATATATTTTATTTTAGAAATAATTCCTTAAATAAAACCAAAGTAGAAAAAATAGTATATTATACTTGTTTAATAAGAGGCATTGTGGGGCACTCGTTACATTGGATCCCACTCGTGCCACAATATACCCTCTTATTAAACTTGTATAATAATGTACTATTGTGTATTCAATATTTGCTGAACTACACTCTTGATGGTACCAGATATTCAAATTCAATAAAAATTGATACGAGCGTTACTTACACAACGGTTTCGAAGCGTTTTGTGGCAACTTTTCGTTGGTACCATCGGCTCAATGGTCTAGGGGTATGATTTTCGCTTCGGGTGCGAGAGGTCCCGGGTTCAAATCCCGGTTGAGCCCACTTTTTTGAAGTGTACACATGCATCTCCATCTTTCAAGAATAATTGTTTAAAATCTACCCAACTTTGTGGTGTAATCTCAGCGTAATATCACCTGCTCAATTGTCAATGTTTATTAATTTGCGTGCAAGGAATCGCCGATTTAAATTCCGGCCGAGCACATAATAATAATAATTCTTTATTGATGTCTATACCTAGATGTATAAAAAAATGGTGATGTGGCCATCATGTTACTTTCTCCGACTTGATGGTATCATTTATATTTACGTTTTCATGGTTTATTTTTAATTGAAATCATATTTTAAATGTACATCGAGCGGATGAAACTGACGTTTAAAACGTCAAAATTATGAAAGATGAAAATGACAAATTTCACTTTAAATTCTATCAGTTTACTCAAAAACCAAAGAGATTTCGAAAAAAACTTTTTCTTTATAACTTGTTCGATTAGTATTTGGCATGTCACGCGCTTGAATTTGACATTTGCGCTTGCAAAAGTACATTTTCTGATGCGTCGTAAGAAGATCTTTCCAATGACGTATAGAAACTACAGTGGTTTTTCCTGGAAATCATTTTTTTAATTAATTAGTTAATCCTGAAACAGTATTTTTATAAAATGTCCAATTTCCAGGAGAAACAAATTCAGCAAATACATTTGATTCTCTTGCAAAATAAACATTCTGTAGAAACCCTGTTGTCCAGCATACTGCTTGGATTGTAGGACAGGGCCCACCCACCACCCTTCATCTTAGCTTAAACTTAAATTATAAATTTTGTTCGGGTTAAACGTAACTTCTTTGTTCATTCCTGATAAACTTGAATAAGTCGAATCATCGAAGAACGGCGTTTGTATTCGAAGTTAAATTGCATTTAGGGGTGGTGGGTGGTCCCTATCTTACAATCCAAACAGTTAATCCAAAAATAGTATTTTTATAAAATGTCCAATTTCCAAGAGAAACAATTTGAGCAATTGTATTCGATTTTCTTGCAAAATAAACATTCTGTAGAAACCCTGTTGTCTGGCATACTGCTTGGATTGTAGGACAGGGTCCACCCACCACCCTTTATGTCAGCTTAAACTTAAATTACAATTTTTGGTTGGGTTAAACGCAACTTCTTTGTTCATTCCTGAGAAACTTGAATAAGTCAAATCATCGAAGAACGGTGTTTGTATTTGAATTTAAATTGCACTTAAGAGTCGTGGGTGGTAAGTAACAATAGTACATGCACACCTAAAACTTAAAATGAAAATATTCTTCCCACGTGTAGAATGCATTTTTAATAAAAATACTTTTTACAGTAATCTTAAGTTCTTTAACAGACATCTGTCTTACGTTTTCTGGTAATTTATTATAGAAATGTGTACCGTAATAACTAATGCCATTTCTTGACTTTGTAAGTCCCAATGCTCTCGTACATAAGTCGCCTTTACTTCCTGTATTGTGATGATGCGATATTTTGAAAGTGTAAGAATTAATTGCATACTTCAAAAGTATTACTATTATTGGATATTAAATATTTTTAAAAGAAGTGTAAACATAACCTCCAAGTTTTTATAAACATTTAAGTAAGAATAGAATAGAATATTTATTGGTGACAACAACTACATTGAGTCTTTCACAAGTCAACTGTTATTACAGTATACTTAAAACATTGTTCGGACAATTTTACAATAAGACTAGGATATCACAGTTTCGATAAAAATAACAGTGAAAAAGTATCACAATGCAAATCTAGCAAGAAAAATATAACGATATATCGCAGTTTCAATGTTTACAACAATTTGAAATGCTCTACTGAATATATTTAGAGAATGTTGTTTCGTTTATTGTATCGTTTAGATACTCCGCAATAGAGTAGTAGGCTTTTGATTTCAATTCACATGGATGAAGTCTATTAATCGCATCCTTCGCAACTTCTAGTATTTCTGGAGGTGTATGCAAGTAATATTTGAGATTTATTATGTTTCAAACTAATGAACACCCATGTATTAATCATTCCATTATCATAGGTACTGAGGCTGAATTCAATTTTAAAAGTGATCCAGAAGCCGCCAGTATAGTACTAACCACGGCACAGTGTCCCATAAAAATGTTAACCTGGCAAGCCTGCAGTAACGTAACAACTAATTTGGTAAGTAGAATATTGTGTGTATCACATGGGTTGAAATACACCCATAACTTGGTGCCAAATATTCGTAGGAACTTCATTATTTGAGTCCTGCATAGGGAATTGATCAAATTTCAATGCCTTTATGGTGGATCGAGTAGACAAAATTTTTCCAACTTCGTACACATCGTCAAAGTTGGACATGGTTTCCTGAAAAAACATTTTTTTCACAGGGGTGTTTGAGGGGGGCTGAAGGGGTTACGCTTAAGTTCGCATGCATGACTTTAAAGAAGACGCTTCAAAGTTTTTCACACTCAAAAATTCATCAAAATCGATTGAAAATACGCCGAGTTATGGCGGTTTGAAAATGGTCGAAATTTCACGAATATTAAAATTTGTTTTATTTTTAGCAATGGCGTTTTGGCATCGAAATGGACAACCCAGTCTGGAATTTAAATGAACGGGCGGAGCGAGCCCTGTACAGCACAGACTACACGGATAACCCGAACACGACGTACATTTCCTGCGATGGCATTCTGGGCTCGTTGTTCATGGCCCCTCACGTAGTAACAAATAGCAGCAGCCATGCTGCAACTGTTGATCTCTGCAGCACCAAAGGGTTGGTCATAATTGACGACAGTAACCATCACAACAATACAGAGATAATAACAAACGTTGACTCGGAAACTTTTAAGGAAGAATATGTACAGCATTTCATAGATATTTGTAAAAACTACGAATGCTTAGATCTATTTTAATAAACGTAATGTGCGCTTATTATTTCTTTTTTATAAATAATTCATTGGCTGCTGAAATATATGACAACATTTTTTATGCAGCGAAGATTGGACTTTAAAATAAGTGTCAAAATACGATTGACATGAGGCGTTTACTTCGTGATACATTTTGAATTATAAATAAAGCACTTTCTTTGTTAATATGTGATATTAACAAAGAAAGAGTTTCTCTTTTCAAAAAATAGTATATTATTAAACGAGTGAGAAAGTTGGCCATTGCCACGAGCGTGAACTTTGCAACACGAGCCGTAGGCTTTTTGCTGACAAAAAACGAATCGTAACCATAGTAACAACTAAACTGTTGAGCAATGAAACTGCTATAATTTGATTGGACGTCACCTGTGGAGAAAATGATTCGGCCGAACAATGGAAAACTTTCTCAATCAAAAACGATTTAACAACGTTTATATTATTTAATAAGATGCGAAAAAAAAAGTTTCCCCATCAGCAATTAACTTTACTAATGAGACATGAAAGTTCGAAACCTGTCCGTAGGTGAAACAATATTTAATATTGAAATATTTATGTGTTTATAAGTGATTGAAAAAAAATATATAAACCATAAATAAATACTTTTAATTATTCACAATTAATACTTTACAAACAAATATTGCAATTGAAGATGGTAAATTCCTCTCTTTTGCTACCATCATAATTAGATAAACGACTTCAGGGTGTAACAGTTCAAGAAACTGCGAAACATTCTAAACTATGTGAATACATTAGGAATGCTTTGTTTTCTAGGATTTGGCCGCACTTTCTTCGGTGCCGCTACTAGACGGCGGCACGTTGCCTTTCATTTGTTCCCGGATCTCCCGATTTTCCTGCAGCAGCTTCAGCAGCTCGGCGTAAATGTTATCGTTCCTCTCCTCGATCGTGTCCAGGGCGGAGTTCAGTTCGTCCATTTGATTGCTGAGCGCTTCAAATTCTGTAAACAAAATTGAAAAACCCTAAACAATAATAATTGTGGAAAATATGCAGAATTTTAAGGTAAAATGGTAAGAAATTGCTTTTATTCGATAAATGATTATTTGAATGAAACAATTATATGATTTTTGATGTGTTTTGTAATGTATTACTTTTTACCCCAAATTTTTGAACCCTGTATAATTTTTTATATGAAATCATGTGCTTTCGACTTTCTGACGGTTCATTAGAAAAAAAACTAAATTCGACTTTCAATTATTTATAATTTTTATTATATTATATTTTCCGGTTGTCACGGGGACGCATTAACATCCCTCTTTTAGCTTTCTCTAAAAACGATTATAAAACGCCACTGAAATTATGTATACAAACACACAGTGCATTAAGACGGCTGCGAGAAGTAACTGAGATGTCCCTCCGGTAATTCAAAACGTCACAAACATATTGATGAGGATATCCAAAATATAAACTAAAAACTAAAGCACGCGGAATGGGAAAAATAAATACAGAAAGAATTATACCACCGAAATCTACCGATAAACTCAACTGCCAACTCCGCCCTCTGTTTAAATTCCGGGTAAATTTATTTTACGTTTACATTCTAATATGTACGTATTATGCGAGACCTCTGTGTTTAAAAAAAACAAAAATTTATTTTATGTTTACATTCTAATGTATCTCGCAAAACACCTGTGTGTTTAAAAAAACAAATCAAATAGATTCGACTAAAATACCAATATGTACATTCATCAAGCTATAAATGGATATATAACTAGGGCAATAGTAACAGCACAGTCGAGGCAATCTTTAAAATGAATCGTAATTACCTTCCTGTGACATGTCATCCTTGTTGTCGCTCATGTCCTCATCCGAATTTTCACGATCATCCCCATTCATCCCGTTTTCTATATTTTCCTGGGGGTGAACCGCTTGCTCGCCCATTTTGAAAACAATCACAAGATAATTGTCAAAATCATATGACAAATTAAACCGAATATCCTTTCGATATAACGAAATGAGGTGTAACGACGTTCGGATAAATTAATATACAGAGCAAATCTAAAATAATAAATATAGAGAATTTAATAATAATTTAATAAATACAATAATGTTATTTTTACCTTTCGTAAACAATCAAAATACAATTAAATCATGTTTGTAATTACAGCCGCGTCAGCGCCACGTACCGGACGATCGCTGAACTACTAAGTGCATATTGTTACTACTAGCGCCAAAACTCACGAACTTTATACCTATAACCAAATGTAAAAATTTAGCCACGAATTGCATATCAAATGATAGACAGTGACGGTTCGCGGGGTTTTTTCTGGTACGCCCGAGGAACAAGAGGTGGTAATACAGATAAGTAGGGTATGCGTGACCGCACCTATCTGTATTACCACCTCTTGTTCCTCGGCCGTACCAGAAAAAAACCCGCGAACCGTCACTGTCATGATAGAATATTTCATTCCGAATCGAATGATGTATAAAATAGCTGAGGAAATTAAGCAATATTGCTATAATTTGCAAATGAAAATTTACCACATGTACCTGTCATTAATTCAGTTTACTGTAAGGCTTAATATTGAAATTTCATTTCTAAATAAATACTAGTTTAATTAATATTGTTTATGCTGGAGGCTTCTACTTCGTTATACATTTTAAATATTATAATAAAACACTTTCAACTTTGTTTTGTATAACTTATATTTTTATTTTTGTGACTCAAGTTTCGGTAATACAATTACCATTTTCAAACAAGAAGTGTTTGTTCTAAATATAAGTTACACAAAACAAAGTTGAAAGTATTTTATTATAATAGTTTAATTAATGGTTACAGTGTGAAATGCATTATCGCTGGTTTATTTTAGTTACTACGAGAAAAACATAGGTGTTCTCTTGAAATGCGCATCGGTATAGGATTCTTAAGTTGTTTCGTTTTTAAATGCAATCAAATTTAAATTTTGCTTTAATAAAGTTGAGCGTCTTGAAATGTATTATCGCTGGTTTATTTTAGTTACTACGTGCAAAACATAGGTGGAGCCACTGACCTATCGAGTTCTCTTGAAATGCGCTTCGGTATAAGATTCTTAAGTTCTTTCGTTTTTAATTACAATCAAACTTAAATTTTGGTTTAATAAAGTTGAGCGTCTCTAAATGCATTATTATTTTAGTTACTGCGAATAAAACCTAGGCAGCGCCACTGACATACATTCTCTTGAAATGCACTTTGATGGATTTTTAGTTGGTATGAACGAAATTCAGAGGGCGCCACTAAACAACATTGCAGCGTTGAATTTATTTAAATACATATTTTAACGCGCTAAACGCGACACGTGCTTATCGTAAAATATGTGTGATAATAACTGCTAGATTATTCTTGAATTTCCCCTTTTGAACCATGACAGTTGAGGTATTTATGTACTTAAATTTACAACAATCGGTCGTGCTTTAATGTCCTACCTGACTACTCTTATATTATTCACGCTTTCTCAGTCCGAACTCCCATTAACCATCGTTGTTCACTAAAATTTTGGCAAGAGTTTCACTATTAAGAGTTACGATACCGCCTGACGTATTTGCGGAATGTAGCAAATATTTTAAATTTATTGTTGCTATAGTTGGTTATGTATTTCTTATTAAAATTTTCAGGCATATAATCACGTGTTTGATAACTGGTTAAATAAATAACGACTAAAAATATTCGCCAATTTGTCTGTATTGACTAGAGGAGCTCTAATTATTCATACGAATCAGCACCATCTGTTGTAATTTCTAATAAAAATTATACAGGCATAGATTCATGCGTTTGATAACTGGTTAAGTAAGCAACAACCAGTGACGGTTCGCGGGGTTTTTTCTGGTACGGCCGAGCAACAAGAGGTGGTAATACAGATAGGTAGGGTCAGTTGCAGAGACGGGTGGCTGCGTGACCGCACCTACCTCTTGTTCCTCGGCCGTACCAGAAAAAACCCCGCGAACCGTCACTGCCAACAACTAATGCCCACTGGTATCACAGCCGATTAACTTGAATCAATGGTTAGTACTGGTTAGTACTTCTTTAAAACACAACAATTTTATTCGCAAATTGTTTACACTATAACATATTGATCAGAGACATATTTGGGATATCTAAAAAAATTATTATTATTTTATATTTCAGAATGTTTACCTTAATCATTCTCGGCTTAATCGTGATTAACTTTTTAACTACGCTTAAGTACCTGCAGTGCAAGTGGGCCTAAAAATATTCACCAAGTTGTCTATATTGACAGTAGAGGAACTCTAATTATTCTCAAGAATCAGCACCATCTATTGGACATGAATGCGTACAAATAAAAACAATTGTTACGTTAGTCATTGAACGTTTATATTCCAGAATGTTTACCTTAATCATTCTCGGCTTAAACGTGATTAACTTTTTAACTACAATTAAGTACCTGCGGTGTAAGTGGGCCCAAAAATATTCACCAAGTTGTCTATATTGACAGTAGAGGAACTCTAATTATTCTCAAGAATCAGCACCATCTATTGGACATCAATGGGTACAAATAAAAAACAATTGTTACGTTAGTCATTGAATGTTTATACAAGTCCTGATTGTGTAATAAACAGTTCTCGAAATATTTAAACATTTATGTGATTTTGAATCATTTTTATACAAATATTTTTTTTAATATTTCGCATAAAAAAAAGAGTCGCGCGCGTTGACACAATTTTGACAGCCTTGTTGTTGCGCAAAAGGAGGAAGACGCACATTCTCGCGCCTTTCCTCAGTACCGAAAAAGCCGCGTCCATGCCATCGCCCTGAACAACTACGCTACTCGTGTGTTCCAGAAGCAATGGCGAACATAAGTTTGGACAAGGAGACCTTCCACCGCCGCCTGAAGAGGCTGTACACCGCCTGGCAGAAGTCCGAGGGCGAAAATGGCCTATCCAAAATGGACTGTCTTGTAACCGCCGTCGGTGTCGACGAGGATATCGTCTACAGCAAGTCCGGCTCGCTGCAAACATGGCTCTTCGGGTACGAACTCACGGACACGATAATGGTCTTCACGGAAAGCACGGTGTACTTCCTGGCCAGCAAAAAGAAGATCGACTTCCTGAAGTCGGCCGAGACCAAGGATGATGCGGGCGTCTCGGTGAAGCTCCTCGTCAGGGACCGTACCGATAAAGACGGTGCAAACTTCAAGACCCTCATCGAGGCCATTAAAAGCAGTAAGAACGGCAAAGTGGTCGGCATGTTCCCCAAGGAAAACTACCCGGGCGAGTTCATGGACTCGTGGAGGGCCGTCTTCAAGAAAGAGAGCTTCGAGGTGACGGACGTCAGTTCAGCCATCGGCTACATTATGGCCCCCAAGGAAGAATCCGAGGTGGTAACCATGAAAAAAGCCTGCATGGTAAGTGTCGATGTTTTCACAAAATATTTAAAAGACCAGATAATGGAGATCATCGACTCCGATAAAAAAGTGAAGCACAGCAAGCTGTGCGAAGGCGTCGAAACCGCAATCACCGATAAAAAGTATGTAAGCGGAGTCGACGTCGGCCAACTCGACATGTGCTACCCGGCTATTATACAATCGGGCGGGAATTACAACCTCAAATTCAGCGCCATCACGGATAAAAACACCCTGCACTTCGGTGCAATCATATGCTCGCTTGGAGCCAGATACAAATCCTACTGCTCGAACATCGCCCGGACGTTACTCGTAAATCCTTCGGACGTCATGCAAGAGAATTACAACTTCCTGCTCAACTTGGAGGAGGAAGTACTCAAGAAATTAACGGCGGGCACGAAACTCAGCGACGTTTACGAGGCGGGCCACGCTTACGTGAAAAAGGAGAAGCCCAACCTCTTGGACAACATGACCAAAACGTTCGGTTTCGCGACCGGAATCGAATTCAAAGAGAACACCCTGGCGATCGCCCCGAAGACCTCCACCGTCGCCAAAAAGGGGATGGTCTTCAACATCAACATGGGATTCAACAACTTGCAGAATAAGGACGCGTCCGATAAGGAGGGGAAGGTTTACGCGCTCTTCATCGGCGACACGGTGATGGTACACGACGGGGCGCCCGCCACCGTGCTCACCGTGTCGAAGAAGAAACTGAAGAACATCGGGATTTTCTTGAGGGACGATTCGGAGGAGGAGGATAACGAGGAGGAGAAGGAGAACACCCCGAAGCCCGAGATAATGGGAAGGGGGAAGCGGACGGCCGTGATCGAATCGAAATTGAGATCGGAGCACACGTCGGAGGAGAAACGGAAGGAGCACCAGAAGGAGCTGGCCATCGCGCTCAACGAGAAGGCGAAGGAACGCCTGGCCAAGCAGAGCGGGGCTAAGGATGTGGAGAAAGTGAGGAAGAACACGGTTTCTTACAAGAGCGTCAATCAGATGCCTCAGGTGGGGGAAGTGAAGGAGCTTAAATTGTACGTTGATCAAAAATACGAGACTGTTATCCTGCCGATTTACGGCGTGCCCGTTCCGTTCCACATAAGTACGATTAAGAATATATCGCAGAGCGTGGAGGGAGACTACACTTACTTGCGTATAAACTTTTTCCATCCCGGTTCCACGATGGGGAAGAATGAAGGCGGCACTTACCAGCAACCGGACGCCACTTTTGTTAAAGAAGTCACGTACAGGAGTACCAATACTAAAGAGCCCGGGGAAATTTCGCCGCCCTCCTCTAATTTGAATACAGCTTTTCGTCTAATAAAAGAGGTAAGTACGCTCAGTTTTTTTTTTTTATTGGCAAATCAGATTTGGGATTTATTTTTCTTAGGTTCTTCGATTATTTGGGTGTCCCTACTGTTTGACATACGAATGAAATTAATTAATTATTTAACAGAAAAGTAACAAAAAACAAGTTGTTTTTTGTTAACTTTGTTTATCTCTATAAAAATAATAATTACACTATATCATCGTTGTTATAAACAACTGCAATTGTTTTACTTTCATCTTTTTCATGGCTATATTTTGATTTAAAAAATGTTCTTTTCTGTACTTTGAGTTTTGAGTGCTGTCAATTTGTTTTCCAGGTGTAATCGCCGAAGGAAATTTTCTATTCTGTACTTTAAATATCGAGTGCTGTCAATTTGTTTGCCAGCTGTAATATGTCAATTGTTTTAACGCTAAGTCAAAAATGGGTTAATTTCGAATTGATTTTGAAATGATTTTTTAATTGAAGTTTTCGTATTGTCATCAATGATTTTTGGTATTTTCTAAAGAATTAAAAAACCAACACACTTGGATGATTGAAGTAATAATTTAATTAATTTAATATATAAATTAGGCAACAATTTTTGAATTTTTTTTTTCAATGATGAACACTCGAGTGCAAAAAATTAAAATTAATATGAAAAAAAAATTCTGCAAAAATTCAGTTCACTTCACCACACATCGATCTTTCAAAATAATTTTGGTTTCTGCAAGTGCAACAATTTTCAGTCGAGTTATGAATTTTTAAACTCGTATTTTTTTTTAATTACGAACACTCGAGTGCAAAAAATTAAAAATTAATATGAAGCGCCGAAAATAAAATTCTGCAAAAATTCAGTTCACTTCACAAGACGTCGATCTTTCAAAATAATTTTGGTTTTTGAATGTGCAACAATTTTCAGTCGAGTTATGAATTTTTGAACTCGTATTTTTTTTTTAATGACGAACACTCGTGTGCAAAAAATTAAAAATTAATATGAAGCGCCGAAAAAAAATTCTGCGAAAATTCAGTTCACTTCACAACACGTCGATCTTTCAAAATAATTTTGGTTTTTGAATGTGCAACAATTTTCAGTCGAGTTATGAATTTTTAAACTCGTATTTTTTTTTAATTACGAACACTCGAGTGCAAAAAATTAAAAATTAATATGAAATGCGGAATAAATATTCTACAAAAATTTGTTTCGCTCCACAAGACGTCGATCTTTCAAAAAAAAATTGTTTTTTGCAAGTGCAACAATTTTCAGTCGAGTTATGAATTTTTGAACTCGTATTTTTTTTTTTAATGACTAACACTCGTGTGCAAAAAATTAAAAATTAATATGAAACGCTGAAAAAAAATTCTGCAAAAATTCAGTTCACTTCACAAGACGTCGATCTTTCAAAATAATTTTGGTTTTTGAATGTGCAACAATTTTCAGTCGAGTTATGAATTTTTGAACTCGTATTTTTTTTTTAATGACGAACACTCGTGTGCAAAAAATTAAAAATTAATATGAAGCGCCGAAAATAAAATTCTGCAAAAATGCAGTTCACTTCACAACATGTCGATCTTTCAAAAAAAATTTGGTTTTTGCAAGTGCAACAATTTTCAGTCGAGTTATGAATTTTTGAACTCGTATTTTTTTTTTAATGACGAACACTCGAGTGCAAATAATTAAAAATTAATATGAAACGCGGAATAAATATTCTACAAAAATTTGTTTCGCTTCACAAGACGTCGATCTTTCAAAAAAATTTTGGTTTTTGCAAGTGCAACAATTTTCAGTCGAGTTATGAATTTTTGAACTCGTATTTTTTTTTTAATGACGAACACTCGAGTGCAAAAAATTAAAAATTAATATGAAGCGCCGAAAATAAAATTCTGCAAAAATGCAGTTCACTTCACATGTCGATCTTTAAAAAAAATTTTGGTTTTTGCAAGTGCAACAATTTTCAGTCGAGTTATGAATTTTTGAACTCGTATTTTTTTTTTAATGACGAACACAAAAATTAATATGAAGCGCCGAAAATAAAATTCTGCAAAAATGCAGTTCACTTCACATGTCGATCTTTAAAAAAAAATTTGGTTTTTGCAAGTGCAACAATTTTCAGTCGAGTTATGAATTTTTGAACTCGTATTTTTTTTTTAATGACGAACACTCGAGTGCAAAAAATTAAAAATTAATATGAAACGCTGAAAAAAAATTCTGCAAAAATTCAGTTCACTTCACAACACGTCGATCTTTCAAAATAATTTTGGTTTTTGAATGTGCAACAATTTTCAGTCGAGTTATGAATTTTTAAACTCGTATTTTTTTTTAATTACAAACACTCGTGTGCAAAAAATTAAAAATTAATATGAAACGCCGAAAAAAAATTCTGCAAAAATTCAGTACACTTCACAACACGTCGATCTTTCAAAATAATTTTGGTTTTTGCAAGTGCAACAATTTTCAAGAAATCTGACATTTAATCATTTTTTCAATGACTGATCATTTGTATTGGTGTGTAAAACTTTATAAAAACCACAGCCTTCTTGGTTAAAAATAAAGATGGAACACTCTGCATAAACTGTGTTCTCGTGCAAACTCACTCGGCAGTGAATCTGCTACTTTATTGCCTCGTTAAATAAATAACTATTTTTGGATTCTGTAAAACTGTAACTGTAAAAATTATGTATTCAATTTCAATTTGACAATGAATAGACTCAAAAAAATTTTTTCTTCAATTCTCGACTCAATTTGATTATGGATTATGAATGTAACGAGTATATATCCGGGAAGAGAATGCGATTTTTTCCTCAGAAAAAAATTAAGCAATAAAATCTACTATTTTTTTTTATAAAATCATTCGCATTTTTGTTTTAGGTCCAAAGAAAATTCAAGACCAGAGAAGCAGAAGAACGCGAGAAGGAGGATCTGGTCAAGCAGGATACGCTCGTACTCTCTCAGAACAAGGGTAACCCCAAACTGAAAGATTTGTACATCAGGCCGAATATCGTGACAAAACGTATGACCGGATCGCTCGAGGCTCACGGGAACGGTTTCAGATACACGTCCGTTCGAGGAGATAAGGTGGGTGTAAAAGAAACGTAAAAATTTCTGCAGAAACATCCTTTTTCGCCGATTGGCAAATGTGTCATTTTTACGGCCTAGGCAGTAAAAGTATATGTTTAGTGCAAGTTTGACAATTTTGAATTATAATTATTAATAATTGTTTTTTTGTTATGTAGGAAGCTTATACTTCGTTATACATGCTTTTATATGGAATAAAACACTTTTTACTTTGTATAACACTTTGATTTATAATGACAAGCCGAGTTGCCGAAACTGCAGTCAAATGAAACAAAGTGTTTTATTCCTTATTAATAATTGATTAAATAAACAAAAAAAGAACAGAAAGACCTCAGGTCGATAGCCCGGACAGACTAACCTCTATAACTTCAAATTGTATGTGTTAGTGTCTGCATAAAGATGTTTTCTCTCTCTCTTTTTCGTCTAGATTCTCGTTAGATTTTGCTTCGAGACAATCTAGTATGAATGTAATTCAGAAAATTCCATCCAATTTCCGTTCGAGTTTCTTGAATAGAAATATGCAGCCGGTCCTATTTTCCATTCGATATTGGTCCAAGTTTGGTACTGCCAACGACGAAAAAAAAAACAACAAGCATGTGTTGTTTGTGCAAGCAACATAACCTATATAACCTGGTGACCGCGTTGATTTTTTCAATTTTATTCATTTTTACAATCTTAACTTCACTTGGACTTGGACACGCGAACACAAATACTTTTTATTCACTGGGTTGGTAATTACGTCGTCCGCTAGCGGCGCCCTCCATGTCGAATGCAATGAACTATAAATCGAACGGAATCGAAAGCAAAACTTGAACGAGAATCCAGACGGAAAAAGTATAATGTAATTCAAGCTTAAGAAAGTGAAATAACTTTTATTTTTCAGGTCGACATTCTGTACAACAACATCAAGAACGCCTTCTTCCAACCGTGCGACGGAGAGATGATCATCCTGCTGCATTTCCACCTCAAGCACGCCATCATGTTCGGCAAGAAGAAGCACGTGGACGTGCAGTTCTACACGGAGGTCGGCGAGATCACCACGGATTTGGGCAAACACCAGCACATGCACGACAGAGACGACTTGGCCGCCG
Organism: Ocypus olens; assembly: GCA_910593695.2. Classification (NCBI taxonomy): domain Eukaryota; kingdom Metazoa; phylum Arthropoda; class Insecta; order Coleoptera; family Staphylinidae; genus Ocypus; species Ocypus olens. The sequence goes on from OU343056.1 coordinate 54,314,573, forward strand.
AACAGTCCGAGAGGGAGCTCCGGCATAAACTGAAAACCGCTTTCAAAAGTTTCTGCGAAAAGGTAAGAGAGAGAGAAAATTACACGGTGAGATCGGAAAGTCGAAAATAGTTGGCGGCAGATTTTCCTGAAAATCCCTATAATAATTCATGTTAAATTATATTCAATGGAGGTTGGCAGGTTCGATCCCCGTCGTAGGTTCACACTATATACGCAAAATCTTCACCCATTATTTATTTAATTATAAAATTATATTGGCTGTCTGGAAATCTCCAATTGTTAATTTTGACGTCTTGTGATTTTTTAAGGTTATTTGTTTTAAAAATAGTATTGCAGTTTTGATCAAACTATAAGTACTTATAGTACAGTGTGATATTAACTAAAGTAATGCCCATTTGCACCGCACTCGGTTTTATTCTAAGGATTTAATCTTAGAAGTCCATCTATGATTACTAAATCAATGATTAAAGTTAATCATTCCGCTCTGTTTGCACCGCCCATCGGTTAGTATCCGATGATTAAATGGTTGTGAGCAAAAATACGGTTGGCAATTTGTGGTGTTATTTTATTTTCTGGGGTGGGTGCCACTGAAATTGACGACTTTGGCTTCAGATGCCAAATGAACAGCTGTTTACAGTTTCCTATTATTTAGTAAATCCATCTTATGTTCAAATGTTCAATTACTCGCAACAAATTAAATGTGAAATGTTTGCTTAATCCATACCTTCTCCTAAAACACGCTTCATCTAATAAATCAAAAATTTTCATTCGCGTATTCACTTGGATTTGCATACCGACATTTAAATCGAGCGCTTGAATAAATAAAATCAATTATATTTGATCTCCGTAATGATTTCATAACGCCTAACGTCGTTCTCAATGTAATAAACCTTCATGTTCCGTTTACACGAACGTACGTGAATTTCCTGAACCGGCCGGTTAAAAATTGGGACTTTAACCCGACTTTAATCAATGAATGTAGAATTTAGAATTTCCTTTATTATGTTATTTCTATACATACATACTATAGATACATTCGTCAAGAATAAAATATTAAATAAACCTAAAAATATCAACGAAAGTGAAAATACACATAACATATGTTGATACACACAGTAATTAAAATTGAACATATAATATATAACTAAAATAAAATAACGTGTCAAGTGTCCTGGTTAGCAAATAATTGAATAAATTCCGGAACAGTATATACGGCATTTTTAATTAATATATTTTTGATGTAACATTTAAATCGCTTTAATGTAACAGATTTCATGTCGTCAGGCAATATATTGTAAAGGGAAACACCTGCACGAATAGGGGACTTTTTGTGTTGTTGATGATTAAATTTTTTTATCAGTATCTTAGACGAGTTGCGTGTATCACGAAGAAAGTGCCGCTAACCTCAATCAGTCAAGTAAAATTGTATTGTCCGTCTGGAAATCTCAAATGCAGCGTAGTGCACATTTCGCTAATTTTGACATCTTGTCATTTTTTAAGGTTACTTGTTTTAACGTGTTTTTATCTGCCGATTTGTCTATTTTAAACATTAGCAGTTATTTATAAAACTGATCATCACTTTTAATAATACATTTAGGATTCGTAGTCATAAATTTCAGGCTTTCCATGCCAAAATTCCCTTTAGTCATGCCACTGAATTTTTGTTGGGTTACGTTTTAAGAGCTGCCAATTATTTTTGACGTTTTGATCTCACGGTATTACATTCAAAATTATTCATGAAAATTGGAACCTTGTACAAACAAGTGAGCAGTAATTATTTCGTTTTGATTTTGTGTTCACTTTAGTTTTAATTTAATTTTATTTTGAAGCATTTTTAGTAAATTTGTTTTGTAATTTGTAAAAAAGGTGTTATCCGTTTAAATGAATAAATAAATTTCTGATAAAAAAAAAATCAATATTGCAGGTTGAAGCGATGACCAAACAAGAGATCGAGTTCGACACCCCGTTCAGGGAGTTGGGATTCCCCGGCGCGCCGTTCAGATCTACGGTGCTCTTACAGCCGACCTCGGGCTGTCTGGTGAACCTCACGGAATGGCCGCCGTTCGTCATCACGCTGGAAGACGTCGAGCTCGTGCACTACGAGAGGGTGCAGTTCCACCTGAAGAACTTCGACATGGTTTTCGTCTTCAAGGATTACACCCGGCGAACGGCAATGGTGAACGCCATTCCTATGAACATGCTGGATCATGTGAAGGAATGGTTAAACTCGTGCGATATAAGGTAACTTGATAATATTAGTCTGTCAAATCGAAGAAATGTTTATTTTTTTAATATTCAATTTTTAAGATTACAGCGAAGCCATGATTTTCCTATAGTCTGTCCACGGTACACATAGAGTTGTAAAAACGCCCACTTGTTCTGAGCAAAAGTCTGATTTACACTATGTAAATTTATTTAAACAGGGCTAGTGGCGCCACCTGTTAGGAACAGTCCTTACTGTAAAAGTTCAGTTTTTGTCAAATTGTTACAGAAGTCGAACAGTAGTTGATGGAACCAGTACATTTAGAAATTAAGAACGTACCTCCTGCATTTGCGGTGAATACCACATTTTCAACTTTGGTGCGTTCAGGATAATTTTCCTGACACACCTTAAAAATATTAAGTATGGATTCCTTGGTGGACACTGAAAAATGCTTCGCACGGCGTCGTTTTGATGGAGATAGAGCCATTATAATGAAACAAGCAGAAAGGTACACGATCGCAAACCGACGCTAACAGCTAACACAATACAGTGAGGCGTCAACCATTTGCATTCGTACTGCGTGATTTGGACGTGCGGATCTCCTGCAATTTTTCGAATCGGCCAGTAAAAATGATGCGTTGGCGATTGTGGGCGTTTTTACAACTATGTGTACCGTGGACAGACTATAGTACAGAGTGAGCAACAATGGTTGCAGATCGATAGGTAGACAACCGAATAAGCATGTTGGTACAAATGATCATGTGAAAAGAAAATGCCTTAGATTGCTTTTCCATTGGCGTAGCAAACATTTTTTCCCAAAATAATTTAAATATAACTAAATACGTATTTTTTACAATTTTAATTAAATATAATGAGCACTCAGGGTGAAAGGCTGATGTTGTGGTGTAAAAACCAGGGGTGTGGAGTCGGAGTCGGGAGAGGTGGAGTCAGTGAATATTTGGGGTCGTAGTCGGAGCCGGAGTCTGGAGGCTGAAAATGTGGGGGGTCGGAGTCGGAACAAAAAAATTCAGAAATCGGAGCCAGAGTCGAGGCTGCAAATTTGAGGGGTCGGAGTCTGAACAAAAAAATTCAGGAATCGGTGCCAGAGTCTGAGTCAAAAAAAAAAAAAAGGAGCCGGAGTCGGAGTCGCTACATTTTTATCACAACTCTACACCCCTGGTAAAAACCATGGTAAACAAAGGCGATTTCACTTAAACTCTGTACCTTTAGATTGAAACTTGATCTTTATAATTTTCTAACCCTAAAAACAACAAACTGAAATAAAACAGAAATAAGAATTAATGATCACAATGGCAAAATACGACGCACGACGCTGCCCAAATAAATAAATGTCAAATCTAGTTACTCTTTATTTACTTTTTTCCTAGGCATGAACTTGGAGCGATCAAATTCCCCAGATTTTTCGGCGGGAAATTTAACTCATCTGCAACCATTGTTGCTCACCCTGTAAAATAAATGCCAATAATACTTGGTGAATGTTGTCAATTGTATATTTGTCAGTTTTATTTATTTATTCATTTTTAAGCAGAAATTGAATATTTTTTTCAATTTTTTTTTTTACTTTTCCAGATTTAAAACATCACAAATCGTTTCAAAATTAAGTCTGAGTTAAATTTCTTAAATATTCTTAAATTATAAACATTCTAGAGCAATCTTATTTTGTAAAATATTTTTAGGCAGAGATTGAATATTTTTTTCAAATTTTTAAAGTTTATCATGTGAAATTTTACTTTTCCGGATTTAAAACGTCATAAATCGTTTCAAAATTAAGTCTGAGTAAAATTTCTTAAATATTCTTAAATCATAAACATTCTAGAGCAATCTTATTTTGTAAAACATTTTTAGGCAAATTTTTAAAGTTTATCATGTGAAATTTTACTTTTCCAGATTTAAAACATCATAAATCGTTTCAAAATCAAGTTGGAGTAAAATTTCTTAAATATTCTTAAATTATAAACATTCTAGAGCAATCTTATTTTGTAAAACATTTTTAGGCAGAGATTGAATATTTTTTTCAAATTTTTAAAGTTTATCATGTGAAATTTTACTTTTCCAGATTTAAAACATCATAAATCGTTTCAAAATCAAGTTGGAGTAAAATTTCTTAAATATTCTTAAATCATAAACATTCTAGAGCAATCTTATTTTGTAAAACATTTTTAGGCAGAGATTGAATATTTTTTTCAAATTTTTAAAGTTTATCATGTGAAATTTTACTTTTCCAGATTTAAAACATCATAAATCGTTTCAAAATCAAGTTGGAGTAAAATTTCTTAAATATTCTTAAATTATAAACATTCTAGAGCAATCTTATTTTGTAAAACATTTTTAGGCAGAGATTGAATATTTTTTTCAAATTTTTAAAGTTTATCATGTGAAATTTTACTTTTCCAGATTTAAAACATCATAAATCGTTTCAAAATCAAGTTGGAGTAAAATTTCTTAAATATTCTTAAATTATAAACATTCTAGAGCAATCTTATTTTGTAAAACATTTTTAGGCAGAGATTGAATATTTTTTTCAAATTTTTAAAGTTTATCATGTGAAATTTTACTTTTCCAGATTTAAAACATCATAAATCGTTTCAAAATCAAGTTGGAGTAAAATTTCTTAAATATTCTTAAATCATAAACATTCTAGAGTAATCTTATTTTGTAAAACATTTTTAGGCAGAGATTGAATATTTTTTTCAAATTTTTAAAGTTTATCATGTGAAATTTTACTTTTCCAGATTTAAAACATCATAAATCGTTTCAAAATTAAGTCTGAGTAAAATTTCTTAAATATTCTTAAATTATAAACATTCTAGAGCAATCTTATTTTGTAAAACATTTTTAGGCAGAGATTGAATATTTTTTTCAAATTTTTAAAGTTTATCATGTGAAATTTTACTTTTCCAGATTTAAAACATCATAAATCGTTTCAAAATCAAGTTGGAGTAAAATTTCTTAAATATTCTTAAATTATAAACATTCTAGAGCAATCTTATTTTGTAAAACATTTTTAGGCAGAGATTGAATATTTTTTTCAAATTTTTAAAGTTTATCATGTGAAATTTTACTTTTCCAGATTTAAAACATCATAAATCGTTTCAAAATCAAGTTGGAGTAAAATTTCTTAAATATTCTTAAATTATAAACATTCTAGAGCAATCTTATTTTGTAAAACATTTTTAGGCAGAGATTGAATATTTTTTTCAAATTTTTAAAGTTTATCATGTGAAATTTTACTTTTCCAGATTTAAAACATCATAAATCGTTTCAAAATCAAGTTGGAGTAAAATTTCTTAAATATTCTTAAATCATAAACATTCTAGAGCAATCTTATTTTGTAAAACATTTTTAGGCAGAGATTGAATATTTTTTTCAAATTTTTAAAGTTTATCATGTGAAATTTTACTTTTCCAGATTTAAAACATCATAAATCGTTTCAAAATTAAGTCTGAGTAAAATTTCTTAAATATTCTTAAATTATAAACATTCTAGAGCAATCTTATTTTGTAAAACATTTTTAGGCAGAGATTGAATATTTTTTTCAAATTTTTAAAGTTTATCATGTGAAATTTTACTTTTCCAGATTTAAAACATCATAAATCGTTTCAAAATCAAGTTGGAGTAAAATTTCTTAAATATTCTTAAATTATAAACATTCTAGAGCAATCTTATTTTGTAAAACATTTTTAGGCAGAGATTGAATATTTTTTTCAAATTTTTAAAGTTTATCATGTGAAATTTTACTTTTCCAGATTTAAAACATCATAAATCGTTTCAAAATTAAGTCTGAGTAAAATTTCTTAAATATTCTTAAATTATAAACATTCTAGAGCAATCTTATTTTGTAAAACATTTTTAGGCAGAGATTGAATATTTTTTTCAAATTTTTAAAGTTTATCATGTGAAATTTTACTTTTCCAGATTTAAAACATCATAAATCGTTTCAAAATCAAGTTGGAGTAAAATTTCTTAAATATTCTTAAATTATAAACATTCTAGAGCAATCTTATTTTGTAAAACATTTTTAGGCAAATTTTTAAAGTTTATCATGTGAAATTTTACTTTTCCAGATTTAAAACATCATAAATCGTTTCAAAATCAAGTTGGAGTAAAATTTCTTAAATATTCTTAAATTATAAACATTCTAGAGCAATCTTATTTTGTAAAACATTTTTAGGCAGAGATTGAATATTTTTTTCAAATTTTTAAAGTTTATCATGTGAAATTTTACTTTTCCAGATTTAAAACATCATAAATCGTTTCAAAATCAAGTTGGAGTAAAATTTCTTAAATATTCTTAAATTATAAACATTCTAGAGCAATCTTATTTTGTAAAACATTTTTAGGCAAATTTTTAAAGTTTATCATGTGAAATTTTACTTTTCCAGATTTAAAACATCATAAATCGTTTCAAAATCAAGTTGGAGTAAAATTTCTTAAATATTCTTAAATTATAAACATTCTAGAGCAATCTTATTTTGTAAAACATTTTTAGGCAGAGATTAAATATTTTTTTCAAATTTTTAAAGTTTATCATGTGAAATTTTACTTTTCCAGATTTAAAACATCATAAATCGTTTCAAAATCAAGTTGGAGTAAAATTTCTTAAATATTCTTAAATCATAAACATTCTAGAGCAATCTTATTTTGTAAAACATTTTTAGGCAGAGATTGAATATTTTTTTCAAATTTTTAAAGTTTATCATGTGAAATTTTACTTTTCCAGCTGAGTAAAATTTCTTAAATATTCTTAAATTATAAACATTCTAGAGCAATCTTATTTTGTAAAACATTTTTAGGCAGAGATTGAATATTTTTTTCAAATTTTTAAAGTTTATCATGTGAAATTTTACTTTTCCAGATTTAAAACATCATAAATCGTTTCAAAATCAAGTTGGAGTAAAATTTCTTAAATATTCTTAAATTATAAACATTCTAGAGCAATCTTATTTTGTAAAACATTTTTAGGCAGAGATTGAATATTTTTTTCAAATTTTTAAAGTTTATCATGTGAAATTTTACTTTTCCAGATTTAAAACATCATAAATCGTTTCAAAATCAAGTTGGAGTAAAATTTCTTAAATATTCTTAAATTATAAACATTCTAGAGCAATCTTATTTTGTAAAACATTTTTAGGCAAATTTTTAAAGTTTATCATGTGAAATTTTACTTTTCCAGATTTAAAACATCATAAATCGTTTCAAAATCAAGTTGGAGTAAAATTTCTTAAATATTCTTAAATTATAAACATTCTAGAGCAATCTTATTTTGTAAAACATTTTTAGGCAGAGATTGAATATTTTTTTCAAATTTTTAAAGTTTATCATGTGAAATTTTACTTTTCCAGATTTAAAACATCATAAATCGTTTCAAAATCAAGTTGGAGTAAAATTTCTTAAATATTCTTAAATTATAAACATTCTAGAGCAATCTTATTTTGTAAAACATTTTTAGGCAGAGATTGAATATTTTTTTCAAATTTTTAAAGTTTATCATGTGAAATTTTACTTTTCCAGATTTAAAACATCATAAATCGTTTCAAAATCAAGTTGGAGTAAAATTTCTTAAATATTCTTAAATTATAAACATTCTAGAGCAATCTTATTTTGTAAAACATTTTTAGGCAGAGATTGAATATTTTTTTCAAATTTTTAAAGTTTATCATGTGAAATTTTACTTTTCCAGATTTAAAACATCATAAATCGTTTCAAAATTAAGTCTGAGTAAAATTTCTTAAATATTCTTAAATCATAAACATTCTAGAGCAATCTTATTTTATAAAATATTTTTGGGCAGAGATTGAATATTTTTTTCAAATTTTTAAAGTTTATCATGTGAAATTTTACTTTTCCAGATTTAAAACGTCATAAATCGTTTCAAAATTAAGTTGGAGTAAAATTGCTTCAATATTCTTAAATTATAAATATCTTAGAGTAATCTGATATTGTAAAACTTTTTTCCTAGGAGCGATTAAATTCCCCAGATTTTTCGGCGGGAAATTTAACTTGTCTGCGACCATTGTTGCTCACCCTGTAAAATAAATGTCAATAATACTTGGTAGTACAATTTATTTTATCACGGAAAGCAAAGAAAGTAATATTTAACACGTTGACCGCTTTGTCAGTCACCGGTGACTGACACTGAACGATTCAAATGGGGTCGCGTCGGTCACCGATGACTGAAAGTGAGTACCTACTTTAAACTTACTAGTTAGCGCTGTCAGTCACGAGTTAATTTAAATGAGCATATTCTAACTCATTTTATAAAATAAAACTTTTTTTGGCATTTTACAAAAAAACGTGTATTAATTGAGAATGAACTATGAAAATATCCGTTTATAGATATTCGGAGGGTGTACAGTCGTTGAACTGGGCGAAGATCATGAAAACCATCACCGATGATCCGGAGGGATTTTTCGAGAGCGGCGGCTGGACGTTTTTGGATCCCGAGTCCGACGTGGAAGAGAAGGCCGCGGAGGAGGATTCGGAGGACGAGGACGACGCCTACGAACCGAGTGTCGCCGGTTCCGTTTCCGAGGAGAGCGAAGAGGATTCCGAGTATTCGGAAGGCGACACCGAGAGTGATGATGCGTCTGAGGAATCATTAGGTAAATATAATTCTAATCATTATACATGGTGTTCTAGAAAATGGTCAAATATTTTAGAAGCATTCTCAGCTATGACCAAAATATAAGTTATCGTGCGTTTTTTATTGAACAATAACAATACATTCCACAAATGTAACTAATTTATAATAAAATTAGGTCGCAAATTATTTTTATTATTTAACACGTTGAGCGCCACCATGGTATCAGAAAATCTGGTCTCAAAATCCCAAAAATTTTGATGTATTTTTACCTTAAATCCTCGCCCGAGGCTCCTTTTCTAATACCATTTCAAAAATGTATTCGATGCATATTACCACTACCATGTTTGTGAAATCCACCGATTTATGTATAATCAGGAAGCGATGAAGATTCCGGAAAAGACTGGTCCGACTTGGAGCGCGAAGCCGCTGAAGAGGACCGGGAGCGCGGCGAGTACAGAGAGACCGAGGGCCTGGTGGGCGGCAAGAAGGTCGGCGAGAAGTTCCCGAGCAGCCGCGACAAGCACCGGAGCAAACACTCGTCGAGCAAGCACGGCAGCAAGGACAAACACAACAGTTCGAGGGACAGGCACCACGGCAAGGACAGGCACAACAGTTCGCGCGACAAGCACGGCAGCTCGCGGGACAAGCACCGGGGCGACAAACACAACAGCTCGAGAGACAAAGACAGACATTCCTCGAAGAGCCACCACTCTTCCTCCTCGAAGGACTCGCCGAGCAAGTCCAGGGACAAGGACAGCAGCAGGCACAGGTCGTCGTCCGGCTCGAACGACAAGAAGAGGAGCCGCAACGACAGCAGCGGCGACAGGCACAAGTCGAAGAAGTCGAGGAAGTAGGGTTCTTTCTTACCGATTTTTGTACCAGTGATTTTTAGTTTCGTTTGGTCTGATAAAAGTGATAAAACTTATTTGTTTATTACACATGTTGAGTTGAATTATCTTTTCGTATGTAACTACTTTCTGTATTACTTTATCCGATTCATAGTTTTTTTTTATTACTGAATAAGCTAGAGTTTAAGGCCGATTAAAGTTATTTTTAAATTATTCGTTTTGATTGGATTCTTTAATTACACTCGCTTAGGGATTTTACTTGTGGAACTAATATTCAGTGTAGAATTTTTTTGTACCCGTATTTACTGTTTTCAAGTTACCTTTGAAAGCTGTAATAAAAATTTATGTTATTTGGAAAATAATGTTCATTTTCAATTTCATTTTTACACTTTTCACTGTGAATTGATAATTGCTTGTATTGGAACATTAAATCGCTTATTATTATTAGACGGTAAAACACTTTCAAGTAGAAAAAAAAATTATTTGGCATAGTTTTTCACACTACAATACATAAACAATTTTTTTATTTTTCTCGAATTTTTTAAGTTTATCATGTGAAATTTTACTTTTCCAGATTTAAAACGTCGTAAATCGTTTCAAAATTAAGTCCGAGTAAACATTCTTACATATTCTTAAATTATAAACATTCTAGAGTAATCTGATTTTGTAAAACATTTTTAAGCAGAAATTGAATATTTTTTTCAAATTTTTAAAGTTTATCATGTGACATTTTACTTTTCCAGATTTAAAACGTCATAAATCGTTACAAAATTAAGTTGGAGTACAATTTCTTAAATATTCTTAAATTATAAACATTTTAGAGTAATCTGATATTGTAAAACATTTTTAAGCAGAAATTGAATATTTTTTTCAAATTTTTAATGTTTATCGTGTGAAATTTTACTTTTCCTGATTTAAAACGTCATAAATCGTTACAAAATTAAGTTGGAGTAAAATTTCTTACATATTCTTAAATTATAAACATTCTAGAGTAATCTGATTTTGTAAAACATTTTTAAGCAGAAATTGAATATTTTTTTCGAATTTTTAAAGTTTATTGTGTGAAATTTTACTTTTCCAGATTTGAAACGTCATAAATCGTTTCAAAATTAAGTTGGAGTTAAATTTCTTAAATGTTCTTAAATTATAAACATTTGCGGAGTAATCAGATTTTGTAAAATATTTTTAGGCAGAAATTGAATATTTTTTTTAAATTTTTAAAGTTTATCATGTGAAATTTTACTTTTCCAAATTTAAAACGTCATAAATCGTTTCAAAATTAAGTTGGAGTAAAATTTCTTAAATATTCTTAAATTATAAACATTTGAGAATAATCAGATTTTGTAAAACATTTTTAAGCCGAAATTTCAAATTTTTTTAAAATGTTTTAAGTTTATCGTGTGAGATTTTACTTTTCCAAATTTAAAACGTCATAAATCGTTTCAAAATTATGTTGGAGGAAAATTTCTTAAATATTCTTAAATTATAAACATTCTAGAGCAATCTTATTTTGTAAAACATTTTTAGGCAGAGATTGAATATTTTTTTCAAATTCTTAAAGTTTATCATGTGAAATTTTACTTTTCCAAATTTAAAATGTCATAAATCGTTTCAAAATTAAGTTGGAGTAAAATTGCTTAAATATTCTTAAATTGTAAACATTTGCAGAGTAATCAGATTTTGTAAAACATTTTTAAACAGAAATTGAATATTTTTTCGAATTTTATAGTGCGAAATTTTACTTTTCTAAATTTAAAACGTAAATCGTACAAAACCACACTTTTTCAAATTTAAAACGTCATGAGTTGTTTCGGAAGAGTAAAATTGCTTGAATATTATGAATTTTGAAATATTTTCCATGTATAACGAAGTAGAAGCTCCCCATAAACAAATAGCAATATTTATTATTCCGCGATTATATCGAACGTTTATTTAAACAGGTTTAAGGATTAAAAATTTGGTAATGATTTAACATTTCTATTATCAAAAAATCGTACCTCAGAATTACGAGTTGTAAGCTTTTAAAAATGCAAACATCACCTTCGTAATTCCCGCTGACTCCGCGCCATCTACCGGACAATGGCTGAACTGCCAAGTGATTATTGCGGACAGCGCCAAAACACTCGAACTTTATACTTATAAGTATTTCATTTTGAATCGAATGATGTGTAAAATAGCTGAGGAATTTTGACGATTTTTGAGTAATTTTCAAACGAAAATTTAGCAGGTAATTCAGTTTACTGTAAAGTTTAAAATTTAAATTTGGAGCATTTTTCAATGCCTTTCAATTAAATACGGGCGTAAAAAATGATTAATTATTAATTTTCCAATTTTTTATCTTGTGTAACTCATTACATTATAAGAAATTTTAATTTCTATACACACGCACCCTCTGTTATCACGAGGACAAGTTACTGAATTATTTAAGGATTTTATATTTACTTTAACGTTATTTCAATCATTAGTGATTGTTTACATAGTGAGAATGGTATCCTAAAACAAATTGACTTGTTATTTGGATTTTGTAAATAATATGTTTTAGTACGCCTAATTGCCACGCAACCCAATATACCCGTACACTGAAATTAAACAATATTTTACAATTCAATTAATAGAGATTATTTGCAAAGATAGTAACAATGGTAACCAAAGATAAATTGACTTGTTATTATTTGAATTTTGCAAATAAAATGTTTTAATTTATACGCCTTATTGTTATGCAACCCAATATACCCATACACTAAAATTAAACAATGTTTTTCAATTCAATAAATAGAGATTATTTACCAACTTAGTAAGAATGCTAACCCAAAACAAATTGACTTGTTATTATTTGAATTTTGCAAATAAAATGGTTTAATATACAGGGTGCCCTGATTTCGTGGGGACAACATGGGCAACTTCTGCATTTAAAGAGATAGAGAGATGGTCAAATTAGCAAAAAGGTGCAGGTTTGAGAGCTCATTAAGAATTTACCCCCAAATCCCACTTGTTCGAAATAAAATAAAAACAAAATCTCCTCATTTCTTTCATTTGCCGAAACTTCTCTGCTACCCAAGATACCGAGATGCGGCTTGAACCAATGTGCATGACAATTCAAACACTTTCATTGGCACTTCATAAAACCAATGTTATCTGTGCATTTTTTTAGTAATCTAACAAAAGTTGTCCATGTTGTCCCTACGAAATCCGGGCACCTGTATACGCCTAACTGCTATGCAACCCAATACACCTGTGGACAAATTATTTTTTTACAATTAGCAAAAATAAATATAAAATGATTTATACATAAAATTTACGTATATTATTATTATTATTATTTATTGATAACGGATTCACCAATTTACAATAAAAAAGCAAAAACGGTAACAAAAGTATAAATATAAATACAAACATAAATAAATTGAAGTGTGCCATTGACTACTATTAATAAAATTAAACAAAACATAAACTGTGTAAGTACTAAAGTACAATAATCTATATAAAATTATCAAGACTTAACGATTTAACTTTTCTCTTAAAAATTATATGTGTAGTATCAAAAATTAAATTCGGGTTTGTCCTCGCTAAAGTATTTCCAAGTTGAAATATTCTGGACAAAGGCTTGTTTTTACTGTAATTAGATAAATAGAAATCAACTTTAAAAGTTGTATTATTTCTTATACGACGATCAGAGATTGGTACAACTAACCTAACTTTGGATACAAGATAGTCGCTATTAGTTACACCAGAAATAAGTTTATGTAAAAAATATAAATCGAAACGAATCCTGCGCTCCTGTAATGTCATTAAATTTAGATTCAAACGCAATCGTTCCAAATGGTTACTACTATCATGATTCCTGATACGAAAATTGTATGCGCAAAAGCGAATAAATTTGTGTTGAACTTTTTCTAGTTGGTTAATATATACCCTATAGCACGGATTCCATACTGGCGAACAATATTCAATAATTGAGCGAACTAATGAACAAAACAAAAGTTTTAGAGTATCAAGTGAAAAATGTTTACTAATTCTAATGACAAACCCCAATGTTCGCAATGCACGATTTGTAATTGATTTTATATGTGAATCAAAATTAAGCTTTTGGTCTAACTTGACACCTAGGTCATTTATTTCACTAACTCTAGACACAGAAGATGTGTCGATAGTGTAGTCGAATTGTGTTAAAAGGCGTAATTTTCCGAAGGATATGACATAACATTTTTGTAGGTTTAGTGGTAATTTGTTAATTTCACACCAATTAAATATATTGTCTAGATCACTTTGAATCATAGCATGGTCAGAATCATTGGAAATAGTTCTAAAAAGTTTCAAATCATCCGCAAACATTAAAAACTGACACGATTTTATGGATAGTTTTATGTCATTCACAAAAAGAAGAAAAAGGATATTATAAATATTACTAATTTCTTTAGACTTTGCAAACTTGAAGGCTCCCAGCGCCGGCTCGTGGATTTCCGTAGGGAGGGTAAAGACAAAGATGTCGCTCGTGCTGCACTACTTACTCTTATAGAGGAAACAAATATTTCGTTGCTGTTTCGGACGAATTTTCTTCCGTTGCCCCACCGCCGAACATCCACGTGCCGCCACTGCTAATGTCACCAAATTTTGGCAGGTTTTCAAAGATACTATGTATGTCTGCTCTTCAAATAAGTTGTGCTTATTGAATTAATGTTCCAACTCTTGTTTTTAGATATCATAGTATAGTTTTATTCCTCTAATGCTTAAAATCAGAAGCTTTTTTAATATTAATTTAATAGTCGTTCTGTGTACATCGGGTCACAAGTGATTAGGCGTTTGTATAATTCATTAGTTTATCCACATGATAACAGATGGTACGGTAACTTCAGATGAGGAATTTCCATATTGTAATGCATTAACAGGATTAGAAAATTGAATAAATAATCAATAATTAATTTTAGGACCCATTTTTATGTCAGAAATATTACAAAATGCTCCGTATTTAAATTTTAATCCACACTGTAAACTGAATTACCGACACTTGCTCCCGGTAAATTTTAGTTTGTAAATTACTGGAAAACCGCTAAAATTCTCCAGCTATTTTATACATCATTCCATTCAGAATTAAATATTCTACCGTTTGATGTACAACTCATTACTGGATATTAACATATTAACATTTTGACTTTAAGTATAAAGTTCGAGTGTTTAGGCGCTGTCCGCAATAATCACTCTGCAGTTAAGCTATCGTCCGATGGATGGCGCTGCGGCGGCGGAAATTACGAATGTGAAATATTTGATTTTTAAAAGCTTATAATTCGTAACACTGAGGGATGTTTTTAATAGTTGAAACGTTTAATGGTTGACAAGCTTTTAACCCTTAAACCCAATACTGCAAATGGCCAGAAAGACCCAGGGTTGATGAAGACTGAAATCGTATAGTTTCTGTCACTTTGAATTTAAATAAATAAAGTAAACATAATTCGCAATCACTATTATTAACCATTAAGATCTTAAATAATTTTTGACCACATTAATAAACATTATCGTGCCTTTTAATATTATTTTAAAATGTAAAATATTCCGTGTGTAATTAACATATAATTAGAAAATTGAGTTTTGCATTTGCATAAAATAGTTATTTGATAAAATAATTAGATGATCAATACATTTTATTATTTAAAAACGTCACTCTACGTTTTCCTTCCCCCTTCTCCTTTTGTGGTGGTGTTATTTTTCAACCGATTGATTCGCGCCGCGCTGACTGGTCCACTCACCACTCCACAGGGACTTCCCCTTTCTCTGGTTTTGTTGTGGCGTCATTTTCTGTTTGCTTCAAAGTTGGGCGCCACGCTGACCCGCAGAACCCTAAATACCTAATTTTATATTACTCCACAGACGAATTGTGCTTATCTTACATTTGAATTTCCTACAATTTTCTACTTTTTCGCCATCTACAAACGTGTTAGTTTTGCCGACAGAAAAATACATGAAGTTGTTCGTCTGGTTAGTCTGTGTATTACTCCAAAACTGGTTCCAGCTCTCCACGGATCTGTAGGAAGGTAATATTTCACTGAAAACTTAAAGCCCGTTTTAGACGACGGTATTTCCTTGTACAAGAAGATTGTATACCGTTTTCGTATAGTCGTAATGGTGTGGAAATATTGTTGCCAAGCAACTCATATAAAGTTTTGTCAATCAGAAGTCATTCCTTGAAAATAATTTTTATCGTGATATACATACTCTATTCTGTGCTACTATGGCTGGCTTGCCAAAATTACCAGGATATAGTTTTAACGATCCCACAGTACGTTAATAATAGTGTTATTTAAACCACACCATTTTTATCAAGCTCAGTTTAGAATGGAAAAGTTACACCTAACGTCGTTATTATTTCTACTTCCAGCAACAACGTTTTCACTTATGCCAGACCTTCACCTGCCTGAATGGCTACTCCTATGCGAGACGCAACTTTTCCGGCCCGGGGAACACGGAACTGGACGAGAACTCTGTGGGCTACGTGAAGAAACTGGATCCACTCCATTACGACCCGACACTCACGTACGGCCGGTGCAGGGCGAAGGCGCCGCCCCTGTACGTGCCGCACTTTGCCCTGTACGACAAGAAATGCATCACGTTCCACGCCTTCTTCAAGCAGAGCGTCGTCGAGTCTCCCCTGGAGTACTACAGGGTGCGCCAGGTGAAGATCATATATTTTCTGGAAGACGACACCATCACCATTATGGAACCTAAAACTCCGGTACGTTCTTTTTGTTGTTTGCGATTTTTTTTTATTGGGTACTGATTTTGTTTACAGAACAGTGGTTTCGAACAAGGGAGATTGGTGAAGCGCGGTAAAATTCCTAAGAATAATAAAGGAGACTGTTGGCATTGGAAGGATCTGAACGTGGGCATCGACATATGCATCTACGGCGTGGTTTATCATACCGTGGATTGCGATGCTTTTACAAAGGTATGCCTTGTTTTTTAAAAACGTTATTAATAATTGCACGATGAATAACTTGAATATGTGGATATTCAACTTGTTCGTGGCTGCAAAATGTTGAATATTCATATATTCAGGCTTTTTTCTTCTTTATTACATTTATTTAATGCATAAGCATACATTTATTAGTCTTCAATATTCTGTAAGAATCAATGGGAAATCTTTGCTATAAACAAAATGGCGTCGATCAAAAGTCAAAATTTTTATTTGAAAATAATAATCTATAATATTCCGTAAGAATCAATGGGAAATCTTTGCTATAAACAAAATGGCATCGATCGAAAGTTAAAATTTTTATTTGAAAATTGCACGAAGTCACTTTTCAGCTGTGAAAAATGTATCTGTTATTGTAGCTGGCTTTAGAAATAATCAGTCTTCAATATTCTGTAGGAATCAATGGGAAATCTTTGCTATAAACAAAATGGCGTTGATCTAAAGTCAAAATTTTATTTGAAAATTGCACAAAATTAGTTTTTAGTTGTGAAAAAAATGTATCTGTCATTGAAGCTGGACTGAATTATCAAAATCGCTTTAGAAATAATCAGTCTTCAATATTCTGTAAGAATCAATGGGAAATCTTTGCTATAAACAAAAAGGCGTCGATCGAAAGTTAAAAATTTTATTTGAAAATTGCACAAAATTAGTTTTTAGCTGTGAAAAAAATGTATCTGTCATTGTAGCTGGACTTAATTAACAAAATCGCTTTAGAAATAATCAGTCTTCAATATTCTGTAAGAATCAATGGGAAATCTTTGCTATAAACAAAATGGCTTCGATCGAAATTTAAAATTTTTATTTGAAAATTGCACAAAATTAGTTTTTAGCTATGAAAAAAATATATCTGTCATTGTAGCTGGTCTTAATTATCAAAATCGCTTTATAAATAATCTGTCTTCGATATTCTGTAAGAATCAATGGGAAATCTTTGCTATAAACAAAATGGCGTCGATCGAAAGTCAAAAATTTTAAAAAATCACTGAATAAAACACTTACTATGTTTTTTACCACAATTTATTTGATGTATGTACAAATATTTCATATACATACATATCACGACTTAAGTTTCGACGTTTTACTGTCATTATCAAGTGACATAATGACAGTAAAACGTCGAAACTTAAGTCGTGATATGTATGTATATGAAATATTTGTACATACATCAAATAAATTGTGGTAAAAAACATAGTAAGTGTTTTATTCAGTGATTTTATAATGAATTACCACGGAGTAACGGTCACAACCATCACCATGATCAAAAATTTTATTTGAAAATTGCACAAAATTAGTTTTTAGCTGTAAAAAAAATGTATCTGTCATTGTAGTTGGCCGTAATTTTCAAAATCGCTTTAGAAATAATCAGTCTTTAATATCCTATAAGAATCACTGGATCTTTGCTATAAACAAAATGGCGTCGATCGAAAGTTAAAATTTTTATTTGAAAATTGCACAAAATTAGTTTTTAGCTGTGAAAAAAATGTATCTGTCATTGTAGCTGGACTTAATTAACAAAATCGCTTTAGAAATAATCAGTCTTCAATATTCCGTAAGAATCAATGGGAAATCTTTGCTATAAACAAAATGGCATCGATCGAAAGTTAAAACTTTTAAAATCACTTTTCAGCTGTGAAAAAATGTATCTGTCATTGTTGGTGGACTTAATTATCAAAATCGCTTTAGAAATAATCAGTTTTCAATAGTTCGTAAGAATCAATAGGAAATTTTTGCTATAAACAAAATGGCGTCGATCGAAAGTTAAAATTTTTATTTGAAAATTGCACAAAATCACTTTTTAGCTGTGAAACAAATATATCTGTCATGGTAGCTGGCCTTAATTTTCAAAATTGCTTTAGAAATAATCTGTCTTCAATATTTCGTAAGAATCAATGGGAAATCTTTACCATAAACAAAATGGCGTCGATCGAAAGTCAAAAATTTTATTTGAAAATTGCACAAAATTAGTTTTTAGCTGTGAAAAAAATGTATCTGTCATTGTAGCTGGCCTTAATTTTCAAAATCACTTTAGAAATAATCACCCTTTAATGTTCCATAAGAATCAATGGGAAATGTTTGCTATAAACAAAATGGCGTCGATCGAAAATTAAAATTTTTAAAATCACTTTTCAGCTGTGAATAAATATATCTATCATTGTAACTGGTCTTGTTTATCAAAATCGCTTTAGAAATAATCAGTCTTCAATATTCTGTAAGAATCTATGGGAGATCTTTGCTATAAACAAGATGGCGTCGATCGAAAGTCAAAATTTGAAAAAATTGAAAATTGCACAAAATTAGTTTTTAGCTGTGAAACAAATGTATCTGTCATTGTGGCTGTCCTTAATTTTTAAATTCGCTTTAGAAATAATCAGTCTTCAATATTCTGTAAGAATCAATGGGAAATCTTTGCTATAAACAAAATGGCGTCGATCGGAAGTCAAAAATTTTATTTGAAAATTGCACGAAGTCA
This sequence comes from Ocypus olens, assembly GCA_910593695.2. Lineage (NCBI taxonomy): Eukaryota > Metazoa > Arthropoda > Insecta > Coleoptera > Staphylinidae > Ocypus > Ocypus olens. The sequence goes on from OU343056.1 coordinate 54,333,661, forward strand.
CTTATCACAGGTCCAAATGTTACTGTTGAGGTGTTTATGTGTCCGACGTCGAAAATGTTTTTATTATTTTCGTCTGGCTCCTGGTCTAAACGGATTTGTTAATAGCAGGACCGCTACTTCAGCTACCCGTTTATTTTTTAGGAATATTTGAAGAGCCAAGGCGTCGTGGTGGGAGGCAGCGAGCAGATGCCTCCGGATCCTTGCACGCAGGAACGTGTGTTCGCTACGCAACAGCACTTCCACAAAACTTCGCCTATTGACGATAAATTCAGGAGATTCTTGGAGTTCGATCGTAAAATTTTGAAGTAAGTAATGGATTATGTTACAAACTCAATTCATGTAATAATAGTAAATATAACTTCATTTATTTAGCACTAGCACTTTGCTATTTAAATTACATGTATAAAATAACAGTATATGTCGTCGGCTTACAACCAAAACCAGATTTGTACAATTTTGTAATTTTTGAGATTGCAGTTCTGCCCTTAAAACTCAAAATACTGGTAAAACCATATATGTGTATCACAAACAGAAAATTCGAATACGCATGTGTACAGAATAGACTAAGATTTTTGATGTAATGTTTAACACTTTGGCTGCCAACAAGTTTTTTTGTAAGATGTCAAAAAAAGTTTTCTTTGTTTTTAAGTATTATTTTATAAAATGTGTAAGAATATGCTTATTTAATTAATTTTCATGACTGACGGTAACTGACATGGCCCCATCGGAACACTTCAGTGTCAGTTACCGGTGACGGAGAAAGCGGTCAACATATTAAACTTAAAAATTTCAATATCTCAAAACTGTAGAATTGTAACTTATCTGGTTTTGGTTGTAAGTCGACGATATATTTACAATAATTCTCTATTCTGGAGAACTTTTTAGAAGATTTTTTATTGCATTTTAGATTCAACGCGTTGTGGGACGACCGCGACAGCGAACACGGCGAGATCAGACCTTACGAAATATTATATTTCCTGGCGAATGATAACGTTGCCGTGAAAGAAGTCATGGAAGATAACGAAGGGAGAGATCCGTTCCCGTTGCTGCTACGAAAAACCAAACTACCAAAGGTAGGTGTCATTAGTAATAAAAATTTTACAGTAAATAATGCATTTTTTTCTGATTGAAACAATATCGAGTAATATTGCCTTGGTTACGATCTGTCATAACACACTTATATTTCTCTAGGGAAATATGAAGTGCTCATATTTCCCTAGGGAAATATAGACATCAAACAATTGTCATTAGGAGCTTCTCGCATGAATTGTTTGAATTGCTCTCGGGACAACACCTCCGATTTCTTAGGAAGGTATCCTTTATGCATTTTACAGCTTTGGATTTTACGGGAACCAAACATTCACGGTCTTTCGTCGCTTGCGTTAACACATAGTTTGACATTTCACCAATTTATGAAACAACGCAAATACCAAAACAAGTCAACCATGATATTTGCAAACAAGGCCCTTAGCAACATTACCAATCTGATAAATTAAAAAATTTACAATCCAATATTTTCCCATTTACAGAACAATATTTTTTCAATCAGAAAAAAACTATTGATTACAACACGGGAAATATGAATACATTTCCCTTGGTTGTCTATACATCCCTCGGGATGTAACTAGCCAACCTCGGGAAATATACTATTCATATTTCCCTAGTTGTAATAATAGCTATACACTTATCTATATATTTTATTTTTTCCCTTTCTGTCACGTGCATCTTTCTGATTTTTTTTTTATGACTGTCAGTGCCTCCTTTCCTCTCCTCAATAACTTCAACCACTCACCCCGCCCATAAAACTTACCCCATATACCTACAAGCACTTCACAATCCTGCCTCCAGAGGTCCCATCGCTCTTCTTCTTTTCCACATACCCTACATTTCCTCAGTGACAGTTCGCGGGGTTTTTTCTGTTACGGCCGAGGAACAAGAGGTGGTAATACAGATTGGTACGGTCACGCAGCCAGCCTAACCCTACCCATCTGTATTACCACCTCTTGTACCAGAAAAAACCCCGCGAACCGTCACCGCATTTCCTCCCTTCTAATAATAATGCACTAAACATTGTAGATATGGACGCAACGCCCCGTCGATTATCCGTCCATATACCTGGAGCTGAGTGACGCGGAGGTCTCGGAGTTCTACCAGCCGAAGGACTTCCGCATCGGCGAGACCATCTTCATCCTCGGCCGGAGGATGCTCATCTACGACTGCGACAAGTTCACCAGGAACTACTTCAGCAAGATGCTGAACTACGAGCAGCCGCCGCCCATCGACGTCAAGCCGAAGCCGAAGCCCCAGCTCAAGCGGCAGATGCCGCCGCACATCGGGATCGGCAGCCTCGAGGACTCGCTGCAGAGCACCCTGAAGATGATACCGACCTCGCCCAAGAAGGACGTCATCAAGCAGATCACCAACGCCAACAAGTACCTGAGGTACAAGATGAAATTCGACGCGGTGCATCCCGAGGATACGATCAGGAGGTTCATCATGTCCTACAGCCTGGGCGACGGCACCGTTAAAATTATGGAGCCCAAGATCATTAATTCGGGAATTATTGGTACGATCGTTGTTTTCTTTTTCAACTTATACACAGTGGGCCAAAAAAAACGGTACAAATTGGAAATATTCATATTTTTAATAACACACATTAAATATTGTTTAGAAAAACAAAATGTAGAAAAACTTAGTAGATAGTACTTATCTATAAAAATTCGGCTTTTTACTGTTATGTTAATTATTTGAAAATATTAATGACTCGCGAAGATGTATAAGAGTACAAAACTCCTTGTACCGTTTTTTTGGCCCATTTATATTGTAAATATATTCAGGGTATAGATCATGGTGCAAAGATTACAAGTATAATCAATTATGTGCTCCAAAAACATAATTGATTATATTTTTAGTGTTATTAAATTGAAATATATCGTGTAGACGAGTATAACATTTTTAAATTTTGGCGGAAATCGTAGTAATTTGCCACCCTGACACCAGGCGGCGCCAAAAATCGTGTTTCCGAAATTTAACATGCAGGTTTCACTTCTAAAGTTATGTGTTCTGTGTATAAAAATCTACACTAACGAATATAAATTGCAAAACACGTTGAAAGTTCAATTTCAACATAAAAACACGATAAAACATTTAGTTTATACCACAATGATGTATTAAAACATCACGAGCATTAAAGTATTTTTTTTATTTAGAGCAATTAGGTTGGTAAGAAAATTAATAAATGTGGTTTTAGATGTTTAATTTGCCGTGCACACTAAATACTACGAAAAGATATTATTAAATGTAAATAAAGTACGCGCAACAGTAATTTAAATTAGTTATATCGACTTTTTTATTTAGCTAAGCATGTAATTTTACAAGGTTGCATCACTGAGCATCGGCCAAATGAGAGGGGGGAAGATTTTAGAGAGAGAACGCGGCCGTCTAGGCACACCATGTAATCTTTGCACCATGGTATAGATCAGGGGTCTCCAAACTACGGCCCGCGGGCCAAATGCGGCCCGCGATCTCAACGAGTCCGGCCCGCGACAAGCAGCTACATTTTCCGTAAATGTCATATTTGAAACTTCTATAACGATTTTTTGTTATAGGTTTTGAAATTAGTTATAAAACTGATTATATCATGGCACACTAGGTTATGAAGAATTGTATATATGGCCCGCGATGGAAAAAGTTTGGAGACCCCTGGTATAGATGAACAAAACGGAACATGGGATTTTCAATGCTAATTTCTTTATATTGGAATATTATCTTCCCCGATCATTTTTGAGGAAACATCTAAATACTAAATCATGCTATTATTTATTTTTTTTGCATTTACAAAAACCCCAAAAAAATAATAAAATTAAAATCATTTTCACGAAAATAATGGTTGTCATGAAATTAAACAAAAAAAATATGTGCTGTTCATCTGTTGGCTTCTGTCAAATTGATTAAATACTTCATAACTCTTTACAAGTTTTTTTGTATTAAAAATTAGTATTGTATTCAAGAAAAAGTGCAAATAGTGAAGTGGTGGCAGTTTTCATGAAGTGTGGGGTATGTTTGCCACAGTGACGGTTCGCGGGTTTTTTTCTGGTACGGCCAAGGGACAAGAGGTGGTAGCACAGATAGGTGCGGTCACGCAGCCATCCGTCTCTACAACTGACCCTACCTATCTATGTTACCACCTCTTGTTCCTCGGCCGTACCAGAAAAAGCCCCGCGAACCGTCACTGGTTTGCCATTAAATATTCTGCATGGATTCATGCTATTATTTCTAGTTTCGTTCATAAAAATTTTCAGGAAAAATAACGGTTGCCATGAAATTAAAAAAGAAATGAAGCGCTGTTGATCTGTTGGCTTCTGTCAAATTGATTGAATACTTCATAACTCTTTACTACAAGTTTTTTTCATTAAAAATGTATTGTATTCAAGAAAAAGTGCAAATTGTGAAGTGGTGGCAGTTTTCATGAAGTGTGGGGTATGTTTGTCATTAAATATTCTGCATGGATTCATGCTATTATTTCTATTTTTATACATAAAAACCAAACGGATCAACTGCACACCATTTTTTTAAATTTCATGGCAACCATTATTTTCGTGAAAATGATCATTATTTTATTATTTTTTCGGTTTTTATGAACGCAAAAAAAATATTTAACAGCATGACTGCATGCAGAAATTTTTACTCTAGAAAAAATGTATTTACATGTTTACTCTAAAGGTGGATATATACTAGAGCATTTTCTCGAGCATTTCTATGTAATGTAACGTTCTAACGAATGGTACAATACAGAAAAAAGCTCACTCAAAAGTATATACATTCCTGTGAATGCTCGGCGCTCTGTTCAGCTATAATGTCCCAAGGGCACTGATAATTTCGCGATAATTTTGACTAAACCCCGAAAGTGTGTTGCTTAGTAATTACTTAAAGCAACGCACTTGAGGGAACTAGTCAAAATTATCTCGAATTAATCATTGCCCGAGTTACATTCGGTAAGATAAGTTCTTGAATTATGTACAAAACTTGAAAAGCTATTTATTAAAAGTACAATTTTCAATTCGTATTTTCTTACCTCACAAAAATGCTGGAACAGTTTCCATACGCATTTTTTACTTTTGACCGTGTTTTTTGGTGTTGTAATTAAATTATTAATTGCTTCATCGCATTCTGTCCCGAAGCGTGATTCAGACATGTTTATACGTTGACAGATCGATCGTAATTTTTTATTCAAGGGTATCTATGAATATGATATAAATCTGAACATCGACACCGACAGCGGGGGTCTTATCAGCCTAAGTTTAACAAATCGCCCTGACGCGCGGGGTCTTACCGTTTCTCAGTGACATTGACGTTCTAAGTTTCTGTAGCGTGCGGCGTTCGACAAAAATGGAAAAATCTGATTGGTTGTTTACTTATGAAAGAACTTATCGGCGTAATGCTCACAGCGAGTGTGCAAGTTACCCGTTACATTTCGTTGTACCTAGCGTTCACTCTGTCCTGAAATGTCGGACCTACAAGTTGCGTGTGCTGCGTTTATCTTGAATTATATTAAAAGCTAAAAGAAAAATAGAAATAGAAGATGGTGGTAAATGAACATTTACAATAAAAGACAAACTGTAGGAGGTCTGCAATTGATGTTTGAGTTAAAATCGCTCGAGGCTCGACGAAATGTTACACCAATACGCTCGTTGGTTTGTACAATTTAGTTTGTAACAAAACGGCGAGCATGCTCGACGTCTGGTTCGTGAGGGTGATACACTAGAACATATCATAGAACGGCTCGTTGTTCTGTTACTAGTAAATGCTCTAGTCTATACTCGCCTTAAAATGATCAGGGAAGATAATATTCAAATATAAAGAAATTAACATTGAAAATCCTATGTTCCCTGTATACTGTTATTTTATACATGTAAGCAAAGTTCTAAATAAAGTTATTTATTATTATTATTTGTTTGTTTTGCAGGTGGGAAGTACCTAAGCAAGAATATGCTGGTGAAGCCCGGAAGCGATCCCTTGAATCCCGATTACTACACCCCGATGGATTTCTACATCGGGGCCGTGATTTCGGTTTACCAGCAGCGATTCGTCATCATCGGTGCCGACCTGTACGTTTACAGGTACATGCAAGAGAATCCCGAGAAGTTCACCTGCGAGGTCATCGAAAACATGAGGAACTACATGTACAACCAGGGATTACTTTCGGAGGACCTGCAGGAGCAAGTCGACGAGAATCTCGAGGCCGAGAAGAAGGCCACCAGAGATGCAATCGGTAAAGTTATAAATCGTATCTTTCGTAAATTTAGAGTACTCCACTATACACACAAATCTAGTAATTGTAATATACATGCAAGTGAAGTATGTTCATTAAAAAATAACCTCAAATGTGCCGTGATTTTTTATTTCTACAAATTTAAGTTGGTAACACATATTGAAGTTATGTTACTTGCCGTATGTTCCTATAGATAAATTCATTTGCTGTGACAAACGACGCGGAGAAATCGTAGGTTCATCTTCCAAAATTTCTTGGGCTGTGTTAACCTCTTCACGCCAAGGTTCGCCACATGTGGCAACAAGCAAAAAATGAAAACAAAAACGTACAAAAAAAATTACTTAAATTCAAAAAACCAAATATAGCCTGAATATATAAATATTCAACCTGTTCGTAACTCTGCAAGCAAAATTAAGTCTTACTAAGACTATAAACAAATAACTTATTGAAACAACTACTTCCCTGGCTAGTGCCACGCCGGATATTGAATGATACAAAAGAAATTTGCGTTATTACTAGTACTAAGTACTAAGTGAAATAACATTGGTTTAAGATCCCTTATTTCTACCCACAGGACTAACTTGAAAAATAAAACTAAATTGAATTTGAATTTGAATTGATATATATTCAGGCCATATTTCGTTTTTTGAATTTATTTAATACTCTCTGCAACAAGTAAGGTTGTTTCTATTTTATTTAAAAAATTACTTCTTTAGCGCCATCTATGGAATATTTTTCATATTTTTTTGCATAAATGGGAAAGTTTGTGACAGTGAAATCATATTTTGTAGAAAAAGTTAACAACAACAAAGAAGTAATTTTTCATCAAACCTGGGATTAAATCAAAGCAGCATGGGCGCGAAGTGGTTAATAGCATCCTGAGTACGTTTGACTGGTCTACCACTTCCTGGTTTATGGAGAATACTACCCGTTTCATGAAATAATACAACAGATCGTGATACAGTATTTTTAAATTCATCATAAGTAATGAGCATGTTAGGAAATTCTTCCTGAAACTCTGCCATAGGTGCGTCGAATGAATACACCCAATTTCCATCCATTTCGAAAATAACTTTCAACTAGAAACGTTTTTGCTGGTTGCTGTAAACCATTGTGAGCACGGAATAATTGTGACTTTTAGAACGATCTGACGTTTTGTATGTCAATTCCTAACATGTGTGTCAACTTAAATTTAAAAAAATAAATCATGGCACACTTGAGGTATTTTTTTTAATGAACATACGATACTTAAAAATAATAAACAAAGGATTGTCTGTAAACACCATATGTCCAAAATTGTAGTAGTTGACATTTTTGCAGTATTTGGTAGAGTACTTTGCAAGCTATCCGGTGGTGGACGTAGTTCATTTAAAAACCACACACGTACAAAGTTACAACACATTAAATTCTATTATTTTATTATTTATTACAACATTGTTCATGTCTAATTGCTTTTCTTTGTCTTTTGTTAATACAAGTAAATTGATTAAATGATTAGTCACTTAATACTACCAGTTATCTATGATAAAAATAATTGTAAAAATAGAAGTTGCAACGGTTGCCAAGATAAACAATTTTTTCGATTTTCACAGAATGTCATTTTTCGATAAAATATGAAATCAACGCCTCTAATCTAAGCACTAATCTAAAATAAAGTACATATAATATAAAATTTACTGCTATTACAACTTTTACACTTTATACACAAATAACTAAATATAGAAATCCTAATACCCGATGCCCCGTAAATATTTCATTAAATATTTTATTTATTTATTTATTTATTTGTTTATTTACGGACGAACCTTTTTACAAGAAAAATTTAAAATAAAGAATACAATAAAGAAATCAAAACAAAATATTGCACAATATAACTATTACATAACAATACAGATCAATAATTAATAAAAACATACGGACATTTCAGGTAGAGATTTGGAGAAGACGGCCACAGAGATGGAGATATGCCTGGAGAAGATGGGTGGGGACGACCAGTACGATCCGGAGTACGAAACGCGAAAGAGGGCCCAACTGGTGAAGGAGTACGACGAGTCGATGAAGCACGTCAGCGTCGTACCTCCGCACGGCATTAAACCGGTCAAGACGGTGTGCCCCTACCCGGAAATAATTGGCGAGGTCAAGCCGACGGACTGCTCGGACATGCCCGACTACTCGGAGTTCACGCCGAAGCACATCGACACCCCCGAGGAGGCCAGGCAGAAGCACTACGACGAGATCCTGCACAGGCACAAGGCCGTCTGTCTGCAGAACCTCGAGCCGCCCTGCCAGGTGCCCAGGCCCATCGGGATCAACCCGAACGAGCCGCAGGAGAAGGAGAAGCTGCACTCGCCCATAATAGTGCAGCCGGTCGAGCTACCTAAGGGCGCGTGCAGGATTAAGCAGGTTAAGTTCGCCGAGGGGCAGGAGAAATGCGCCAGGGATCGGTACGATCTGTGCGACTCGAAGACTGATAAGATACCGTGCGATTGCACGAATTATTATCAAAAGTGCTAGATTTGATGTTTTTTTAAATAAATTATTGTATTTGATTTATTCATATAAAATTGGTTTTCAATTGTAATATTATACAGGTTCAATAGTTCAGTAATACAGATGTACAGGGTGGTCAAAAGACAAATATTGTAAGGTGTGAGCCACAGAATTTTGTTTCTGAGAGAAAAAAACATAGCAGTCATGTCTGAGATTAATTCATTTTTTTTTAAATCTAATCTAGTCTTATGATGTAATACTATGCGACATTTCATTTATTTCACAGACAACTCTAAAACAAAATGGGGCCCTTTCAGCTTCGCCAAGAGTCATGCGTCCCTTCGAAGTTCAAGACTATTCGATAAACCACAGAGCAACATAAAACGTAGAGTACGTTTGAATAGAGAAGAACCGTGCGCACGAACGAAAACTGGATTTTAGCCGTTAGTCGAGTCTATTATGCAGAATAGGGTGTGGCAGTGTTTCATTAGCGTAGTTGCTTCCGAGTTCCGAGTGTCATTCTGCTTTTTATTGTTCGTTGTTTTGCTATGATTCGTTTTTCCTGTGTTTATAAAAATCAGTTCTTTTTAGAACTTATTAGTTGGTGAACTGTACGATAGTGGTTTATGTTAGTTGTTTCATTTTTGATTAAATCATTTATCGCTGCATTCCGATGGCCGCCGAAAGGAAGTGTTTTTTGGGGAAACGTGGACAAGTAATTCACTCTCAATCTCGTGACATTATCTGTACAGAGTTTATGGAATACGAAGCAATATAAATGTTTTTGAAGGGGATTTTCACGTATTATTTTCTGCCCTCCCAAATATATTTACTTGAATTGCGCACGCCACTGGCACAAGCGACCGTTGAAATCTCGCGCAACCTTGGGCTCTTCTCTATTCAAACGTACTCTACGTTTGCGTATACGAAATATCCGAAGCTATGAATGAGCCATACTTGATGCAACTTCACTCCGTTTATTTTCGATCCGTTCGACGCGACGAAATTCTGATAAACGATCGTGCGATCGCCAATCCACCGCTAACTTCGAGGGGGTTTCAAATTCGTCTTCGAAAATGTCAGAAAATTTCCTGACGGATATTCGCAAAGGATGTTTTATATGGCAAATTTAAACGGGAACGAAAAATCTTGGCTTTGAGCAGGATGTTCACTTTGGGCGAATTTTGGTGAGTCGCCGGTGTTGTAACGTTCGAGCGTGTGAAATTAAGCTCCACCAAGAGTCATGCGTTCCTTCGAAGTTCGAGACTATTCGATAAACCCCAGACCAACGTAAAACATACGTTTGCGTATACGTAATATCCGAAGCTATGAATGAACCATACTTGATGCAACTTCACTTTCGATCGGTTCGACGCAACGAAATTCTGATAAACGATCGTGCGATCGCCAATCCACCGCTAACTTCGAGGAGGTTTCAAATTCGTCTTCGAAAATGTCAGAAAATTTCCTGACGGATATTCGCAAAGGATGTTTTATATGCCAAATTTAAACGGGAACGAAAAATCATGGCTATGAGCAGAATGTTCACTTTGGGCGAATTTTGGTGAGTCGCCGGCGTTGTAACGTTCGAGCGTGTGAAATTTAATGGGGCCCTTTCAGCTCCGCCAAGAGTCATGCGTTCCTTCGAAGTCCGAGACTGTTGGATAAACCCCGGACCAACATAAGGCACTTCAAGCGGAGAGTGGAGAGCTCCCCGAAGCCCGAAGCCGATTCTATGCAACCGTTTGGGCACACTTTTGTCAACGCCAGTAACATCACCGTTGCTTCGTTGTGGAAACCTTTGGGATTTACAGTTTTAGTAAGTGTAACACTGTTTAGTGCTGTTCGCCTAGTAATTGTGTTTCAATTATTTTTAATTACTACAAATGGGTCGATAGCCCAGACAGACTAACTAACCAAATTTATTCTACACTCAAGCACATTTCTGGTAAAGATTGGTGTGAATAAAGATGTATGCATGCATAGGTAAATGAGATTTAAATATAAGTTTATGCGGTTGAATAACACAATTTCTGCGACTCGTACCAATTTTAAAATTTAAAAGAATGTTATCTGTAATAAATTTCTTAAGTATTTAGTGGTGGATACCACTCTCAAATTAATTTTAATTGTAGGTTTACGTTTCAGTTCAGTTCGGCGTGTTTTGGAGGCGCCGTGATATGGCACTACGAGAACATGAGAGCGCACGCCATGGAAATGTTGAAGCGTCCAGTTGGTTTTATGCAGAAACAGGTACATGTATTGGTATGTTCTACGCACTAACAATATGTGTTAAGATTTCATTCGAGCCGGCTAACAAAATGCTTCGCGATGTACTGTGAGATCAAAAAAGTCGAAAATAGTTGGCAGCCCTTAAAACATAAGGTAACTATCGGAAGTTTAGTGACGTCGCTAAGAATGGGAACAGCTAGATAATGAATCTTAAATGTATTATTAATAGTGATGATTGGTGCTGGAAATTACTGCTTACTTGTTTAAAATAGTCAAAATTGGCACACAAAACTGTTTTTAAAACAAGTAACCTCAAAAAACCACGAGACATCAAAATAGACAAAATGTACAGCAATAATCCAGGCAGCCAACATTACGTGAATTATTATCCCTATTTTCAGAAAATATGTTGCCAACTATTTTCGACTCTGATCTCGCCGTGCTTATCGATCAATCCGTATTTAAGAAGTAAATCCTCTGTATTACAATGGGAATTGTTTTTATTAGGGACAACTGAGAAGAGAATTCAATAAATGGTGGAACAGCCTGACGGCCGGCGAAAAAGTCTTTGTGCCGATCTGTTTCCTGAACGTGCTGGTGTTTGCGGCGTGGCGAGTGCCAAGATTTCAGCCGACCATGCTGAAGTATTTCTGCTCGAATCCGGGCAGTTCGAGCGTCTGTTGGCCCATGTTGTTATCGACTTTTAGCCACTATTCCCTGTTCCATTTGCTCGCAAACATGTACGTTCTTCACAGTTTCAGCACAGGTAACGTTTTTGAATATATTGACTTAATTTAAATATAGTATATATATATTTGGGTGTACTCTCAATAATTGAAACTTAATAACGAATCACTCTTTAATAACAGTAACAGTGACAGTTAGTAACAATCACAGTGACAGTAACCGAATCAGTAACGAAACACATTTTAATTTGCATAAAGATTGTTTTGAGATATGAAAAAAATGCATCTGTCATTGTACCTGGCCTTAATTAACAAAATCGGTTTAGAAATGATCAGTCTTCAATATTCTGGAAGAATTAATAAGAAATCTTTGCTACGAACAAAATGGCGTCGCTCGAAAGTCAAAAGTTTGAATTGAAAATTGCACAAAATTAGTTTTCTGCTATGAAAAAAATGTATCTGTTATTGTACCTAGCCTTGATTAACAAAATCGGTTTAGAAATGATCAGTCTTCAATATTCTGGAAGAATTAATAAGAAATCTTTGCTACAAATAAAATGGCGTCGCTCGAAAGTCAAAAGTTTGAATTGAAAATTGCACAAAATTAGTTTTCAGCTGTAAAAAATGTGTCTGTCATTGTACCTAGCCTTAATTAACAAAATCGGTTTAGAAATGATCAGTCTTCAATATTCTGGAAGAATGAATAAAAAATCTTTGCTACAAACAAAATGGCGTCGCTCGAAATTCAAGTTTGCATTAAAAACTGCAGAAAATTCGTTTTTAGCCATGAAAAAAATGTATCTATCATTGTAGTTGGTTTTAACAGTCAAAATTGCTTTAGAAATGATTAGTCTTCAATATTCTGGAAGAATTCATAAGAAATCTTTGCTACAAACAAAATGGTGTCGCTCGAAAGTCAAAAGTTTGAATTGAAAATTGCATAAAATTAGTTTTCAACTGTGAAAAAAATGTATCAGTCATTCTACCTAGCCTTAACTATCAAAATCGCAGTATCAATTATAATGGGTGGACAAATTTGGATGTACTCTCGATAATTGAAACTTGATGGTTAATTTCCAGGAGCTGTCGCCACGTTAGGAAAAGAGCAATTCCTGGCGTTGTACCTAAGCGCGGGTGTCATCTCCAGTTTTACCAGTTATCTACATAAGACCGTCACCAGGCAACCCGGTTTATCCCTTGGAGCTGTACGTCGTCCGCGCTTAAAGCCCGTGACGTGAATAAACCGGTTTTCTGTTTCAGTCTGGTGCAATTATGGCCATTCTCGGCTACGTCTGCACCCAGTATCCGGACACAAAGTTGGGAATCATTTTACTACCGTTCCTAACATTTTCAGCTGGAGCTGTAAGTAATCAACAGCGGCGACTCGTGGATCTTCGTAGAGGAGGCTAAGGCAAAGCTACAAATATTCACCTGCTGATTTGGTCGAATTTTCATCCGTTGCCTCCTCGCCGAATGTCCACGAACTGCCGCTGTAACCTAAGTATATGCAGTGAGATCGGAAAGTCGTAAATAGTTGGCAGGATATTTCTGAAAATCCCTAGAATAATTCAAGTAAAATTATATTGGCTGTCTGGAATTCTAGTGTACATTTTGTTAATTTTGACATTTTGTGATTTTTTAAGGTTAAATAGTTTTTTGTGTTTTTATCTATTTTAAACGTTAGCAGTTATTTCTAAAACCGATCATCACCATTAATAATACATTGAGGATTCATATTCTAGCTGTTATATTTAAATTTTAGGGTTTTCCACACCAAAATTCCCATTCTTAGTGAAGCCACTTACCTTCTGTTAGTTATGTTTTCAGGACTGCCAATTATTTTCGAATTTTTGATCTCACGATACGAGATTAAAAAAAGCTATATAATTTTCTGTTTAATTTTCAGGCAATTAAAGTTATCGTTGGATTAGATATAGCGGGCGTGATATTGGGTTGGAAGTTGTTCGATCACGCCGCGCATTTAGGAGGAGCAGCTTGCGGAATGTAAGGCTTATTTTTTCATCCTAGACCTTTATAAATGTTGAACGTTTTCAGTGCCTGGGCGTACTGGGGCAACGAGTACATCTGGCAGAAACGCGACCCCATCCTGCAGTACTGGCACGAACTGCGCGGTGCTATAAAATAGTACAACTAATTTAACTTATTCGTGTAAATAGACACTTGTGATTGTGAAAATATATATCAGGGTTTTATTACATTCGTAATGATGTATATTTTATTACTGTGTTACGTTTTAATAAAGGGAAGATGATACTAAATGATGTGACCGAGGGATGGTTAATACAACCTTTTAATTTATTAATGGGATGATGATTACAAATGAATGCATTTAATAATAGTAATACGTTTATTTATGGTAAAACATTTCTATACAAGATTACATAAAAAAAAACAAGTAGTCCGGAGGTGTTGTGAGATAGGGAAAACCCACCACCCTTACTATAGTATATAGTCAAAGATCCAGAACATATAAATATTCAACCTGTTCATGACTTTGCAAAATTTAGTCTTACATAGAATACAAACAAATACCTTATTGAAACAACTACTTGCCTTGCTAGTGCCACTCGGCACGGATATTGAATGATACAAAAGAAATTTGCATGTTAAGTATAGTAGTCCTAATAAAACTTAATTTTGCAGAGTTGCAAACAGATTGAATATTCAGGCTACTTTCGTCTTTATCTAATGTATTTAATACTTCTGCAACAAGTGAGGTTTCAAATTTATTTAAAAATTGAATTAATTAAATTCGTATTTCTGCGCTTTTTCGCCATCTAACGCACGATAGATGAACTGCTAAGTGCGTTTTTACGGCAGCGCCAAATTGCTCGAACTTTATACTTATAATCAAAGTGTAAAATTCAGCAATGCGCCAAACATAAAACGATAGACGATTTAATTCTGAATCGAATGATGTATAAAATAGCTGAGGAAATTAAGCGGTTTACCCGTAATTCGCGAATAAAAATTAAGCACGACACACTTAACGACATTTACAGTTCACTGTAACTTAAATACTAAATAAAGAACAATTGGGAATATTCTTCAATCAAATACGGGTCCCTATTCTTATTACTAACCAATCGCTCAACTTTTTATTTTGTTAATGCATTACAATACGAGATATACTAATCTCCATGCCGGTGCACCCTCTGTTATCGTGGAGATAAACTACTAAACCATTATTGGATTTAATATTTTTTTTTATAATAAAAGCCTGTTTAAAAACTTAAGAAGAATGTTATCTTAGAATGAATTTACTTGTGAAGAATAAATATTTAAATAATTAAACTGCAGAAACAATAGTTTAAAATAAACGCCTAAAAACAGGCAGCCCAATATACAGGTAACTGCATTTAATTTATTAATACTTAAAATTACCAATTTTGAAGGATTAAACTAAACTCAAATATCAAATCTTAGGTGAGGGAATTATTAATAATTAAACCCAATACTGGCATAATTGACACACCAACATCTATTATTTTTCAATTTTAATGACACCTTCATCTAAATAAATTTAAACTATAATTAAACGTTTTAATGATGATTGAAATCAACAAATCATTTAAAAATGTAAAACATTTATATAATTCTGGTCATTACTGTGCCATCTGTCGGACAAGGTGTAAATTATTAAGCCAAAAGCCTCGAACTATAGTGAAAATGTAAAAATCCAGCAATGAGTTATACATCAAATAATAAAGCATATCATTCTGAATCGAATTATTTGTTAAATGACTCAGGAAACTTTGCGGTTTTTAAGTTATTTGCAAACGAAAATTTTAATTGGTAATACAGTTCACTGTAAAGCTTCCGCGTATATTGGGTTGCCAGAAATTAGACGTCTATATACCATTGATTTTAATTTAAATATTTGAATATTTACAAGTAAACTCATTCTACCATTCTAAGATAAGATTCTTCTTAAGTTTTTAAATATTCTTAAAACATTAAATCAAATATTAAATCTACAAATGATTCACTATTTCATCCGTACAATAACAGAGGGCAACCTATATGAAGATTAGGATTTATTATAAAGTAAGGCATTAACAAAATCAAAAGTTAAATAATTAATAAGTAATAAGTATTGGGACCCGTATTTGATTGAAGAATATTGAAAATTGTTCTTGATTAAATTTTTAAGTTACAGGGAACTGTAATTGTCGGTAAAGGGGTCGTGCTTAATTTTCATTCGCAAATTACAAGAAAACCGCTAAATTTTCTCAGCTATTTTATACACCATTCGATTTAGAATTAAATCGTATATCCTTTCATGTATGGCGCATTGCTAAATTTTAACACTTAAATTATAGGTATAAAGTTCGAGCATTTTGGCGCTGCCGTAAAAACGCACTTAGCAGTTCATCTATCGTCCGGTAGATGGCGAAAACGCGCAAAAATGCGAATTTAATATGTTTGGCTTTCTGAGCTTTTAGATCGTAATTCTGAGGGACAATTTTGATAATTGGAACGTTAAATAATCACTTAACTTATAATTATTTGATATTTTTAAATGAACATGCTGTGAAAATCCCGAAATAATAAATACTGCCGTCGCAATTATTTAATGGTTAAATTCACTTTAATGATTCAAACGTTAATTTATGGGGAATTATTCGTTTAATAATAAACAATCAAACAAATATGCCCGCATTTGCATCCTCCACGTTGCTGATGAATACATCGAGAAATATTTTGTTTTGCTTTCCGTTTTTTAAATTACGCTCCATTTTCGGCTCCGGGGCGGGACTTATATCGGGCTCCAGCTCGTGGACAACTTTTGGAGCAGTGATCATATGGGAAAAGGAGGGGGAATAGCAGTCCAATAGTATATAGTCAAAGCTTATGACAGTTTATTATTTTGGCATATAAAAATAAAACATTGATTAATCTTTTGTCGATCAACCCTCGAGGATTTTGGCATGGTACGCAATGTGTTCACCGATGTAGGTCGAAACGTAGAAGTAGCTGTGATCGTATCCTTCCCTCATGTTCAAAATTGCGGACACATTGCCGTTCGTGCAAGCCTTCATGAGGTTTTCCGGCAGGAGCTGTTGTTCTTTGTAGAATTTATCTTCACTACCCTATAAAGGAGATAAAGTATAGTTATAATACGATATCTACTAAATAAATTGGATTCTACTTGAGAATACGTTACTAAATACAGGGTGTGCCATTTGAAAAAACGAAGTTATTCAACTTTATAAGTTGGGTTTTTCTACCGCATTTTTTTTATCACCCTGTATAATTTTTTGTATGAAATCATGGTTGGCTGTATAGTTCGAACCTTCAAGCAAATAATCGAAATGATTTTAATCGTTCAACGTCAATCACTGGGGCAAAAATAAAATTTCACCCAGACCATGCATTTCGACAAATCTTCAAATATTTCGAAAACGGCAAACAATAGGTATAGGGAGTATTGAAGTAACTCACCTTTATTTGCTCCATATAACTCAAAAATGACAAAAAATACATGGTGTTCCATTAAAAAAAGCATAAGTTTGGTCTGTAACTTTGTTATGAGACACCCTGTATAAATTTAAATATTTTTAGGGCGTGCAGCTTACTATTATACACAGCTTTTGCATAAAACATTTTTCGAAATTTTGAAAAATAAGACCGTTCCCAGAGCTCTGAAACACCCTGTATATGCCAATAAAGGTCTTTTTTTTATAACTCTGATTTAAATTGAATACAAATCTAAAAAGAGACTCTGGCTTAAACTGACATAACACTGGTATTATATTTTCGTATTTTCGGCTGTGTAAACGATCTTTCAGTTAAATGGAATGCATAATTTGAGGTTAGCTTCTGCGATTACAAATAAATTGTTGCTTAGTATTAACTCTCGTAAGCCGGAAATCAATCTTACTATTATTATTAATTATCCTTACCTGATCTATAAAAAGCACTATCGGAGGTCCGTTGTACGTCTTGGCCAACTCTGTGGCGTCCCATTCGTTCCAGGCGGGCGATTTAGGGCCCAAATATCCGGTCAGCATTTTCAGGCCCCAGGGGCATTGCGTCGGGTTCGAGACGGGAGCGAACGCAGAAACGGATTTGTATAGGCCGGGATTTTTTAGTGCGCAAATGA
Source organism: Ocypus olens (assembly GCA_910593695.2). NCBI lineage: Eukaryota > Metazoa > Arthropoda > Insecta > Coleoptera > Staphylinidae > Ocypus > Ocypus olens. Next base: position 54,351,467 of record OU343056.1, read on the forward strand.
AGGCGCCGTGTCCTCCCATGCTGAAATCAATTAAACCGTCGAGGATTTCACATTGAAAATGTTACACCGCCAAAATACCTGTGTCCCATTATCGCCTGTTTTCCTTCGGCGACATTAAAATTTGCATTGACAATGGCCATTAATTCAACATTGACGTAATCAAACATCCGGTAGTTTTTCTTCCAGGGATCTTCAGTGGCGTTCACGTAGAATCCCGCCCCCACGCCAAAATCCCACGACTCGGACTCTCCCGGCAGGTTTAATCCTCTGGGAGAAGTGTCCGGATTTACTAAGATTACACCGTGTTCAGCTGCATATCTGTAAATAGTAAATTGTACATTTACGGTGGATTTATTTAAGCTAGGTTTTTCGTAACCCGGTATTATAATTTCAACTGTGTAAACGTTCTTTACGAGTCACCGTCAGTCACCGAATACACTTTTGAACCGTTATTGAAATGGAGCCACAAGAAGAGGCTTTAAGGTAAAAATACATCGAAATAGAAAAGAATTTGTTAATAAAGAGTAAATATCAATTAAAATATGTGTAATGTAATCGCAGAACCTAACCTCAAATTATGCATTCCGTTTGACAGATCGTTTACACAACCGAAAATATAATACCGGTGTTATGTCGTTTAAGCCAGAGTTATGTTTATTACCACTGTTGATAGATTATTATTATGTAAGATGTGAGCCACAGAATTTTGTTGCTAAGAGAGACATAGCAGTCATGTCTGAGATTAATTCATTTTTCAAATCTCATGACGTAATAATACGCGATAAATACCTCATTTATCTCACAGCCAACTCTGAAACAAAATTTTCTGGCACACAAAAAAACACGGACAGTCGTTTCTTTTAAATTTTTTTTACCTTTGTGCACCGGCTTTCTGAACGAAATTAACTTCGGAACAAGTCAAGCCCGATAACCAATAGATAACGGGGCATTTGGTTTCCTTCGCCTGCGGAGGCAAGTACACTCCGAAGGTCATTTTGCATCCGACCTCTTTCGATTCATGGCTGTAGATCGTCTGGATTCCTCCAAACACCTTGTTCGAGGACACTTCGGTTAAAATACACTCGGACGTCATCCTCACCGGATTACATAAATTTGTGGTTAATTTTTTGACACTTATCATATACACGGTGTTCAAATAAACGCTAGCGGCGAGATTCCGAAAAAGTCGATATGTCGACTACCCGTTCATGACGTGATAATAGTAATCAATTTATTCAGGAAAATACTACTAAAATTAAGATTTAAAATCGTCGAAACAAATACAGTGCGTTTTTTATGAACGGTGTTTTGGGATTTACATGCCTATTAATGATTTCTCTCTTACGGATTTCTTGGCAGGCTTTAAGTTTACACCTTCCTGAATAACTTCGGATAGTTTTTATAATGAGAAAGTCGGAAATAATAAGGATATATGTGGTAAGTAAAACACATGTGTTTGAGAATTTTCACAAATTTTTAATGTCGAACACTGCGACATATGTTTCGCCACACAGTGCCTTCATCAGGCAGATAATCAATCACCAATTTTACCAAGTAACAGCCTCATCAATCCAATATTTAATAAAGAAATCATTTGTGTATGTAAGGTTGCCTATTGTCAAAACATAGACTGCGTTTTTTTAAATGCTCCTTAGGGAGCATGTTAAAACTCGTATGCCCGTTATTGGTTTTTCTGCATAATTTTTAGCAGGCTTAAAGTTTACACCTCCTGAACAACTTCGAATAGAATACAAAAATAATAAAGAAATCATTTGTGTATGTAAGGTTGCCTGCCGTCAAAACATAGAGTGCGTTTTTTTAAATGCTCCTTAAGGAGCATGTTAGAACTCGTATGCCTATTATTGGTTTTTCTGCATAATTTTTAGCAGGCTTAAAGTTTACACCTCCTGAACAACTTCGAATAGAATACAAAAATAATAAAGAAATCATTTGTGTATGTAAGGTTGCCTACTGTCAAAAACATAGAATGCGTATTTTTAAATGCTCCTTACGGAGCATGTTAGAACTCGTATGCCTATTATTGGTTTTTCTGCATAATTTTTAGCAGGCTTAAAGTTTACACCTCCTGAACAACTTCGAATAGAATACAAAAATAATAAAGAAATCATTTGTGTATATAAGGTTGCCTACCGTCAAAACATAGAGTGCGTTTTTTTAATATGCTCCTTAGGGAGCATATTAAAGGTATGTGTTCTGTGGGGAGCATGTAGAACTTGTATGCCTATTAATGGTTTTTTTGCATGCATTTTTTTTTGGAAAAAATGGCAAAAAAAATGAAATGACCAAAAATTACTTTACACACATATATATTTGAAGCCCGAGACGCGTCAGCAAACAAACTCGAAAATGGAAAAAAATCAACTCTGAATATTCATCCCTTATGTAAGACCCTTTTCTTCATCAGAAGAACGAGCTAAATCGATTGGCATGAAATAATAAATCATGCATGTATGTAAGGTTGCCTAAAATTATTGTGTTAAAATTGTACTTTTCAGGCGAGTTTGTAGGAAAATATATGGTTTTTTCTAGCCCACACTCTCAACATTTAACCCTTTACACTCGAGCGGCGCCCAGGCGGTTTGATGCGTCTACTCGAGCGGCGCTGCTACGGCGCCCGCTAGGTATGATGCGTCCTAACCTCACCTAACCGCACCTTACCCAACCCTACCGAACCCAATGATTTTAAAGTACCTGTAAATACTTCCCTAATATAGGCGAAATCGTCAAGAGTTGCTGGTTCGCCCGAGCGAAAAAGGTTTAAAAAACATATAGTCAAACGTCTTCCTACTTTTGCATTAAAAAAAAAAAATACAAGAAGAAAGTTTGGGTCAAATAATTGTTTATTTTTCTTTCTGGCGCTGTCGGGAATATTTTCACCCGGCTGTTTGAGTCCCACAGACTATACGTTTTGATAAACTCTGACAAGCCATGGTGAAACTTAAAATGAATAAGAACAGACACCGATTAAGCGAATACCTTTAAAAACAATCAGAGTTTGTACTGTTGGTAGGAGGCAGTTTCCCCATTCACAAACCTTCCAACACGTCCTTTATTTAGTCCGATACCCGATTCACCTTCCAACAGTGAGCCGACATTACACAGATTAGACTGCGGACTTAACACAGACACGAGTGGGAATAAATATCACACAAGCTTCACACACACAGGACTAGACTTGCAAAGGTTTATCAATAAAATGTATGTACATTAAAATAATTAACAAAAATAAAATATCTCATTAAAACTAATTCATACACAAAATGCGCATCGACTAAGGAACAATTGTTACACTTAATAGAACACCTTCTTCATGTTTTCGTAGGCGGCGTTGACCACGCCCCAGCTCAGGAACGCCCGCAAACAGTTGGCCTGCACGCCGCGATAAATATTTCGAAGCTTTCCACCGCGCTCCCTGTAAACCTGCCTGAATATATCGATGATATTGGGGAACGGACCGCCCAGTTGACTTTGCGTCGAGATCTTAAACACGTTCATTGGGTAAAATATGGACGATAAGCTCGCGCCGATCAGCGCTCCCGTTACGAACTGGTGGACGTTCGTTTGCATCCACGATTCCTGTTTCGGCAGCCGCATTTCCACTTCTTCGCGGATAATGAAGAAGAGGACGTTCGACGGTCCGTTCCTCAGGAGGGTCGGCACTAAGCCTCTGTAGTACTCATTGAAACCGTATTGCAATCCGACCAGCCGAAATGCATGGAAAGTGTTTTTGAAACTTTTGTGGTAATTGGAACTGGCTAAGAGGGTTTGTATTCTTTCGAAGGGCATCAGTATCGCTTCGAAGGATCCCGCTACTATTCCTCCGGCTGTTTTCGCCACGTAGGGATTCACTCCGTTGTTCATTAGAGGTCGCCGCACTTCCTCGAATACACCGAACATAATCGATAGGGAAAACGTTTTTTGGATGAGGGGTGGCAGCATGCCTCGGTATAAAAAATACAGTCCTTCATTGTGTAATTGTTGGACGGCTTTGAAGGCTGATATTCCATCCAGCATCTGAAAAAATTGGTTTTTCGAATGACTGCGCTAAATTTATCGTGTTATTCACCTGTCGGAAGATGATCTTGTAAACCGGGTATGTGAAGGTGATGTTGATGAGGGCTGCACTCCACCCGCATGCGAATTCTCTCCAATTGAAATGTTCGGTGTAAATCTTGGACTTCTCCACGAAGCCAGTGCTCATTATGAAGTTTCAGCTGCGGTAGGACCCCATGGTGGTTGACTAGACTGGGAATTTGGTGGTGGTCTTCTGGCTCGACGTTAATACATCATTGGCGTTCGATAGGCCCTTGGGGGCATCGTTTTATTTTGGGAATTGCACTCAGTAAAACAACAACACCGACATACTCGACAGCTGATCCGCAGGCTTGCCAATTTCGTGTGCGTCAATTATCGGAAATGTCGTAATTTATAATCTAATTGTTTGCTCAAGTCATTAACGTAGAGATAATTAAAAATGCCATATACACGGTGGAAAAAAATTTTCCATCGATTTTTGAACAGTAAAATACCTCTTTTCGTTCCTGGTCTCCTGTTACAAATCGTGAAATTTTTTGGAAATTAATTTAGGGTACACATTCTGAACTGTAAATTTTCGATCGATTTTTAAAGAGTAAAATACCTCTTTGCGTTCCTAGTCTCCTGATACAAATCCAGAAAATTTGTCGAAATTAATTAGGGTACACATTCTGAACCGTAAATTTTCGATCGATTTTTAAAGAGTAAAATACCTCTTTGCGTTCCTGGTCTCCTGTTACAAATCCAGAAAATTTTTCGAAATTAAATTATGGTACACATTCTGAACCGGAAATTTTCGATCGATTTTTGAAGAGTAAAATACCTCTTCGCGTTCCTGGTCTCCTGTTACAAATCCAGAAAATTTTTCGAAATTAAATTATGGTACACATTCTGAACCGGAAATTTTCGATCGATTTTTGAAGAGTAAAATACCTCTTCGCGTTCCTGGTCTCCTGTTACAAATCCAGAAAATTTTTCGAAATTAAATTATGGTACACATTCTGAACCGTAAATTTTCGATCGATTTTTAAAGAGTAAAATACCTCTTTGCGTTCCTAGTCTCCTGATACAAATCCAGAAAATTTGTCGAAATTAATTAGGGTACACATTCTGAACCGTAAATTTTCGATCGATTTTTAAAGAGTAAAATACCTCTTTGCGTTCCTAGTCTCCTGATACAAATCCAGAAAATTTGTCGAAATTAATTAGGGTACACATTCTGAACCGTAAATTTTCGATCGATTTTTGAAGAGTAAAATACCTCTTTGCGTTCCTAGTCTCCTGATACAAATCCAGAAAATTTGTCGAAATTAATTAGGGTACACATTCTGAACCGTAAATTTTCGATCGATTTTTAAAGAGTAAAATACCTCTTTGCGTTCCTAGTCTCCTGATACAAATCCAGAAAATTTGTCGAAATTAATTAGGGTACACATTCTGAACCGTAAATTTTCGATCGATTTTTGAAGAGTAAAATACCTCTTTGCGTTCCTAGTCTCCTGATACAAATCCAGAAAATTTGTCGAAATTAATTAGGGTACACATTCTGAACCGTAAATTTTCGATCGATTTTTAAAGAGTAAAATACCTCTTTGCGTTCCTAGTCTCCTGATACAAATCCAGAAAATTTGTCGAAATTAATTAGGGTACACATTCTGAACCGTAAATTTTCGATCGATTTTTAAAGAGTAAAATACCTCTTTGCGTTCCTAGTCTCCTGATACAAATCCAGAAAATTTGTCGAAATTAATTATGGTACACATTCTGAACCGTAAATTTTCGATCGATTTTTAAAGAGTAAAATACCTCTTCGCGTTCCTGGTCTCCTGATACAAATCCAGAAAATTTGTCGAAATTAATTATGGTACACATTCTGAACCGTAAATTTTCGATCGAATTTTAAAGAGTAAAATACCTCTTTGCGTTCCTAGTCTCCTGATACAAATCCAGAAAATTTGTCGAAATTAATTATGGTACACATTCTGAACCGTAAATTTTCGATCGATTTTTAAAGAGTAAAATACCTCTTTGCGTTCCTAGTCTCCTGATACAAATCCAGAAAATTTGTCGAAATTAATTATGGTACACATTCTGAACCGTAAATTTTCGATCGATTTTTGAAGAGTAAAATACCTCTTTGCGTTCCTAGTCTCCTGATACAAATCCAGAAAATTTGTCGAAATTAATTATGGTACACATTCTGAACCGTAAATTTTCGATCGATTTTTAAAGAGTAAAATACCTCTTTGCGTTCCTAGTCTCCTGATACAAATCCAGAAAATTTGTCGAAATTAATTATGGTACACATTCTGAACCGTAAATTTTCGATCGATTTTTGAAGAGTAAAATACCTCTTTGCGTTCCTGGTCTCCTGATACAAATCCAGAAAATTTGTCGAAATTAATTATGGTACACATTCTGAACCGTAAATTTTCGATCGAATTTTAAAGAGTAAAATACCTCTTTGCGTTCCTAGTCTCCTGATACAAATCCAGAAAATTTGTCGAAATTAATTAGGGTACACATTCTGAACCGTAAATTTTCGATCGATTTTTAAAGAGTAAAATACCTCTTTGCGTTCCTGGTCTCCTGATACAAATCCAGAAAATTTGTCGAAATTAATTAGGGTACACATTCTGAACCGGAAATTTTCGATCGATTTTTGAAGAGTAAAATACCTCTTCGCGTTCCTGGTCTCCTGTTACAAATCCAGAAAATTTTTCGAAATTAAATTATGGTACACATTCTGAACCGGAAATTTTCGATCGATTTTTGAAGAGTAAAATACCTCTTCGCGTTCCTGGTCTCCTGTTACAAATCCAGAAAATTTTTCGAAATTAAATTATGGTACACATTCTGAACCGTAAATTTTCGATCGATTTTTAAAGAGTAAAATACCTCTTTGCGTTCCTAGTCTCCTGATACAAATCCAGAAAATTTGTCGAAATTAATTAGGGTACACATTCTGAACCGTAAATTTTCGATCGATTTTTAAAGAGTAAAATACCTCTTTGCGTTCCTGGTCTCCTGATACAAATCCAGAAAATTTGTCGAAATTAATTAGGGTACACATTCTGAACCGTAAATTTTCGATCGATTTTTAAAGAGTAAAATACCTCTTTGCGTTCCTAGTCTCCTGATACAAATCCAGAAAATTTGTCGAAATTAATTAGGGTACACATTCTGAACCGTAAATTTTCGATCGAATTTTAAAGAGTAAAATACCTCTTTGCGTTCCTGGTCTCCTGATACAAATCCAGAAAATTTGTCGAAATTAATTAGGGTACACATTCTGAACCGTAAATTTTCGATCGATTTTTAAAGAGTAAAATACCTCTTTGCGTTCCTGGTCTCCTGATACAAATCCAGAAAATTTGTCGAAATTAATTAGGGTACACATTCTGAACCGTAAATTTTCGATCGATTTTTAAAGAGTAAAATACCTCTTTGCGTTCCTGGTCTCCTGATACAAATCCAGAAAATTTGTCGAAATTAATTATGGTACACATTCTGAACCGTAAATTTTCGATCGAATTTTAAAGAGTAAAATACCTCTTTGCGTTCCTAGTCTCCTGATACAAATCCAGAAAATTTGTCGAAATTAATTAGGGTACACATTCTGAACCGTAAATTTTCGATCGATTTTTAAAGAGTAAAATACCTCTTTGCGTTCCTGGTCTCCTGATACAAATCCAGAAAATTTGTCGAAATTAATTAGGGTACACATTCTGAACCGTAAATTTTCGATCGATTTTTAAAGAGTAAAATACCTCTTTGCGTTCCTGGTCTCCTGATACAAATCCAGAAAATTTGTCGAAATTAATTAGGGTACACATTCTGAACCGTAAATTTTCGATCGATTTTTAAAGAGTAAAATACCTCTTTGCGTTCCTGGTCTCCTGATACAAATCCAGAAAATTTGTCGAAATTAATTAGGGTACACATTCTGAACCGTAAATTTTCGATCGATTTTTAAAGAGTAAAATACCTCTTTGCGTTCCTGGTCTCCTGATACAAATCCAGAAAATTTGTCGAAATTAATTATGGTACACATTCTGAACCGTAAATTTTCGATCGAATTTTAAAGAGTAAAATACCTCTTTGCGTTCCTGGTCTCCTGATACAAATCCAGAAAATTTGTCGAAATTAATTAGGGTACACATTCTGAACCGTAAATTTTCGATCGATTTTTAAAGAGTAAAATACCTCTTTGCGTTCCTGGTCTCCTGATACAAATCCAGAAAATTTGTCGAAATTAATTAGGGTACACATTCTGAACCGTAAATTTTCGATCGATTTTTAAAGAGTAAAATACCTCTTTGCGTTCCTGGTCTCCTGATACAAATCCAGAAAATTTGTCGAAATTAATTAGGGTACACATTCTGAACCGTAAATTTTCGATCGATTTTTAAAGAGTAAAATACCTCTTTGCGTTCCTGGTCTCCTGATACAAATCCAGAAAATTTGTCGAAATTAATTAGGGTACACATTCTGAACCGTAAATTTTCGATCGATTTTTAAAGAGTAAAATACCTCTTTGCGTTCCTGGTCTCCTGATACAAATCCAGAAAATTTGTCGAAATTAATTAGGGTACACATTCTGAACCGTAAATTTTCGATCGATTTTTAAAGAGTAAAATACCTCTTTGCGTTCCTGGTCTCCTGATACAAATCCAGAAAATTTGTCGAAATTAATTAGGGTACACATTCTGAACCGTAAATTTTCGATCGATTTTTAAAGAGTAAAATACCTCTTTGCGTTCCTGGTCTCCTGATACAAATCCAGAAAATTTGTCGAAATTAATTAGGGTACACATTCTGAACCGTAAATTTTCGATCGATTTTTAAAGAGTAAAATACCTCTTTGCGTTCCTGGTCTCCTGATACAAATCCAGAAAATTTGTCGAAATTAATTAGGGTACACATTCTGAACCGTAAATTTTCGATCGATTTTTAAAGAGTAAAATACCTCTTTGCGTTCCTAGTCTCCTGATACAAATCCAGAAAATTTGTCGAAATTAATTAGGGTACACATTCTGAACCGTAAATTTTCGATCGATTTTTAAAGAGTAAAATACCTCTTCTCGTTCCTGGTCTCCTGTTACAAATCTTGGAAATTTTTCGAAATTAAATTATGGTACACATTCTGAACTGTAAATTTTCGATCGATTTTTGAAGAGTAAAATATCTCTTCGCGTTCCTGGTCTCCTGTTACAAATCTTGAAAAATTTTCGAAATTAATTTAGGGTACACATTCTGAACCGGAAATTATCGATCGATTTTAGAAATGAAAAACAACACTTTTCGTTCCTAGTCTTCTGATAATCTTGGCTAAAATTTTTCAATATTTTATTATGAGAGCACTTTAGGCTTTCATAGTTTAAATACATGCATTCATTCATTCATTCATTCATTGACAAAGAACAATCTTAGAATTAATTAGTTTTTATGGCCCTTAAAAGGGCCGTTGTTTTCGGGGGTGGGGCGCCCAAAATTTGCCGTTGTCATATCTCTAGAAGATGTTGGTGTGGTCGACTACCTTCTCTAGGGAGCCGGTTTCTCGTGACGGTCACAAATACTTCTTGCTTCTTCTTATCCTGTCAATTCTTGGATGCGTCACAAATATTTAGGTAGGAAATGATTAGGGTGTCAGATTTTATTTATTTAATTCAACAAGCCTTCCAAAAATATCCACCTAAAGAAGTGCCGTAAAATTTGAAAATTAATGCGTCTTGTAGCGCCTCAACATATCGGTGGTCCTGGGGCGAAGCTGAAAATGTATTAAATATTGTGTACATAAAGTCGCCTATCTATCTTTGGACGTTATGTTGGCCACACTGGAGCATCCATTATTGTTTTTCTAGGTTAGAAAAGCGCCGAGCAACTTGTGGTTTTTATTTGCTGGAAAATGTCTGCAATTATAAGAATTAAACGTCGCTGCGATGAAGAACCTGCAGAAGCGTTGGTGATAAACTGCAAACGCAGGAAAACGGAAGAATCCTCTCGAGAGAATGAGGCTTCACTGTCGGCTGTACTAACCTTTGCGGGAACCATCGAGAGTCAGGTAGGTTTTTGTAAAAGTATATAATGTATACGCTGGTGTGGATTAGCTGTTCCTAAATAGGTTAAATTATAAGAAGACTTATTATTCTCTATAAAGAGAAAGTTAAATATTATTAAGAACAAACAATACAATTATCTCACAATTTAACAAATTCGGATGAAGAAGATATGTTCTTGCGAGATTCTATACTGTAGTATTTATTATTTTAGGAAGAAGATATCTTCACGCACATAAAGAAACCAGAAAAGATCGAAGCCGAAGGAAACTACAAGCAGCACCTCACAAACATCAAGGATAAAATCCGCGAACAAATCCTGGAATCTTCCAAGAACAACAGATACCGTGTAGTGAGTCTCCATAGATCGATAAGTGAAAATGCACATAAAGAAACCGCCGACAATGTTCCTATAACGATCGTCGACATTGAAGCCAACGAAGAGAAGAAGGACGACAAAGACAGTTCCAAATATGTGTACGACGTCTACTACACGAGTTCAGATGATTTGGTGGAAGTGCACGAACACGATTTAATAGGGTACGTAACAATTACGCTTTGCCCATTCATCCTTATTTAATTAACAGTGCTAACAGTACTTTAAAGAGTTACGAATATTCAGGCTACTTTCGTCTTCACCGAATTGATCAATATTTTACTTCAGTACCATTTATTACTTTTCAGAGTATATCAAGTCAACGAAGACTTAGTATTCGATAACGCTCAAGATTCGGATAAAGATTCGGATGACTCGAACGATGAAAATAATTGGAGGAACGATTATCCGGATGAGGACGCCAACAGCGTAACGGAAGAAGACATGATGGCGGCCATCAACAAGATGACCATAGATCCGGAGGAGGAGCTGTCGAGCGACGATGGCGAAGAGGGTTTCGTCTACAGCATCGACAGTGAAGGGGCCGGATTCGAGGAGGAAATTGATGATACAGACGTGAACAGATACGGAGAAAGATACGCACGTTTCAAGGCCAGATACAAGGAACAGCCGGAGAGCTTGTATTGCGAGGATGAAGAAGATAACCCGGATTTTTACGATTGATTTAGACGGTGCAAATAATTCGAGTGTGTTATTATCGCTATTAAGGTGGATTTGTTTGAATATAGCACTTTCTTTAGAAGTCTGAGCTTGAATTGTAAATGTTTTTATGTATTAGGCTCAATGTGAATTGAATGCAATATATCGTACTTTTGTTATAACGCCTGTGTTTTACTTATGCATCCCCTGTTCTATTCCTGTGTTGATAAGTAATATTTATTATTATTTCTTGAAGGTGGCATTATATTATTAGTTCATTGCATTGTTAAAATTGAACGAAAAATTAATTCATGATTCTCAAAAAGTTGCATATTAACAGACATAATAGAGATAGTCTTTTATTAATTCAATTTATAATTTTAATCATTGGTAAATAATAATTAAAGTCCGAGGTTTACATCGTACCGAATAACTATCCTCGTGACATTGTTGAACAAACATTAAATCAATTCCCCGCGTAAATGTCTGACTCGCCGTTTTGAGTTACAATTTCTTTAGCCATCTTCCGTCTTGGAAGGTGTTTTGTCAAAATAATAATAAAGTGACATCTAACGGATGGCAAAGATAACATTTATTAATGTACAATTAGGAAACTGTACAAATAAAATATGGTTGCTTATACCATAGCAGCATAGATGACACTGAACGTAAATATAATGAAATAATTTATTTAATAATATTTATCGAAGAAACAACAATATTTTAAGGTACAATTTCTTTACCTATCTTCCGTTATGAAAGGTTTAGTAAATGTTTTGTTGTTAAGATAATAATAAAGTGACATCTAACGGATGGAAAAGATAACCTCTGTTAAAAAATATTACAGATTACATTTATTAATGCACAATTAGGAAACTGTACAAATGAAATATGTTTGCTTATACCATAGCAGCATAGATGGCGCTGAATCTAAACATTATGAAATAATTTATTTAAAAAATATTAATCAAAGAAACAACAATATTTTGAGGTAAAATTTCTTTAGCTATCTTCCGTCGTGAAAGGTTTAGTAAATGTTTTTTTGTTAAGACAATAATAAAGTGACATCTAACGGATGGCAAAGATAACCACTAATGAAAAATATTACAAATTACATTTATTAGGAAACTGTACAAATTAAATACGGTTGCTTATACCATAGTAGCATAGATGGCACTGAATGTAAAAAATTATGAAATAATTTATTTAATAAATATTAATCAAAGAAATAACAATATTTTGAGGTACAATTTCTTTAGCCATCTTTCGACATGAAAGGTCTAGTAAATGTTTTTTTGTTAAGATAATAATAAAGTGACATCTAACGGATGGCAAAGTTAACCTCTAATAAAAAATATTACAGATTACATTTATTAATGTACAATTAGGAAACTGTACAAATGAAATATGTTTGCTTATACTGTAGCAGCATAGATGGTGCTAAATCTGAACATTATAAAATAATTTATTTAATAAATATTTATCGAAGAAACAACAATATTTTGAGGTACAATTTCTTTACCTATCTTCCGTCATAAATGGTTTAGTAAATGTTTTTTTGTTAAGATAATAATAAAATGACATCTAACGGATGGCAAAGATAGCCACTAATAACAAATATTACAAATTACATCTATTAGAAAACTGTACAAATTAAATACAGGTGCTTATACCATAGTAGCATAGATGGTGCTGAATTTGAAACTTATGAATTTATTTAATAAATATTTATCGAAGAAACAACAATATTTTGAAGTACAATTTCTTTAGACATCTTCCGTCGTGAAAGGTTTAGTAAATGTTTTTTTGTTAAGATAATAAAGTGACATCTAACGGATGGCAAAGATCACCTCCAACAAAAAATATTACAGATTACATTTATTAATGTACAATTAGGAAACTGTACAAATAAAATAAAATTGCTTATACCATAGTAGCATAGATGGCACTGAATGTAAAAATTATGAAATAATTTATTTAATGAATATTTATCAACAATGTTGTAACTAAATAACTATTCTCCCTGATCGCAATTGGTATATATTTAAAAAAGTAAAGAAACCCCATTAACTTTTTTTTACCGATTCCCGGTGATGTCAGCTGGTTTGACAGCGAAACGTCAAAACGAAGATGCGTTTGTTTAATTCCGTGTCATTTTGCATTGCATGTTAATATTAACGATTGTTAATGTGTCCTGTACGCTTATAAGTGTAATATTAGTGCTAAGTTATTTGATTTACCTAAGCAACAAGCTATTCGGCGGCATGGAACCGGAGGATGCGAAATTCATGAGGACGTGAGTAGTAGGATGATTCATGTTTTTCCCCTAAAATTGGAACAAGGATTCCTTTGCAATTTTCATTTGCCGAAATTTTCACCGATTCTTTTTAGGGATCGAAGGCCCGGAACACTGGACGTGCATCCCTCTCAGAGTGCCATCGTCTTGAACTACGAATTAGAAGTGCAGATATTGGGACACAACGAGGCGGTTTTATACGGAGAGAAACAAGTAGATATAAATATTAATTCCCTAATTTGTAGCTATCGTACAGAACATTCTTGTCCACCAACTTTTTTGCTTAGAACACCCTGTATATTCGACCAGCGTAGTGCACAAAAATTGTTATAAACCAATAATGGAAAGACGTTTGTTGTTTAAACTTTTTCTCGTAATAGATGAAGTCATTCTGCATTGTTTGGTGTAGCACAAGTTGATAGTCAACCCTTCGAAGTGGTTGAAAAAAAATAATTATGCTAAAAATCACCAACATTTTGGTATTAAATTTTTATAAATTGATAACGGAAAGACGTTTGTTGTTTAAACTTTTTCTCATGATAGATGAAGTAATTCTGCATTGTTTGGTGTACCACAAGTTGATTGGCACCCCTTCGAAGGGGTTAAAAAAAAATAATTATGCTAAAAATCACCAACATTTTGGCATTAAATTGTTATAAATCAATAACGGAAAGACGTTTGTTGTTTTAACTTTTTCTCGTGATAGATGAAGTCATTCTGCATTGTTTGGTGTAACACAAGTTGATGGTCAACCCTTCGAAGCGGTTGAAAAAAAATAATTATGCTAAAAATCACCAACATTTTGGCTTTAAATTGTTATAAATCAATAACGGAAAGACGTTAATTGTTTAAACTTTTTCTCGTGATAGATGAAGTCATTCCGCATTGTTTGGTATACCACAAGTTGATTGTCACACCTTCGAAGGGGTTGAAAAAAAATAATTATGCTAAAAATCACCAACATTTTGGCATTAAATTGTTATAAATCCATAACGGAAAGACGTTAATTGTTTAAACTTTTTCTCGTGATAGATGAAGTCATTCCGCATTGTTTGGTGTAACACAAGTTGATGGTCAACCCTTCGAAGCGGTTGAAAAAAAATACTTGTGCTAAAAATCACCAACATTTTGGCATTAAATTGTTATAAATTGATAACGGAAAGACGTTTGTTGTTTAAACTTTTTCTCGTGATAGATGAAGTCATTCCGCATTGTTTGGTGTAACACAAGTTGATGGTCAACCCTTCGAAGCGGTTGAAAAAAAATAATTATGCTAAAAATCACCAACATTTTGGCATTGAATTGTTATAAATCAATAACGGAAAGCCGTTTGTTGTTTAAACTTTTTCTCATAATAGATGAAGACATTCTGCATTGTTTGGTGTCGCACAAGTTGATTTGCACTCCTTTGAAGGGGTTGAAAAAAAAATTATGCTAAAAATCACCAACATTTTGGCATTAAATTGTTATAAATCAATAACGGAAAGACGTTTATTGTTTAAACTTTTTCTCGTGATAGATGAAGTCATTCCGCATTGTTTGGTGTAACACAAGTTGATGGTCAACCCTTCGAAGCGGTTGAAAAAAAATAATTATGCTAAAAATCATCAACATTTTGGCATTAAATTGTTATAAATCAATAACGGAATGACGTTTGTTGTTTAAACTTTTTCTCATGATGGTTGAAGCCATTCTGCATCATTTGGTATATAACAAGTTGATTGTCACACCTACGAAGGGGTTGAAAAAAAATAATTATGCTAAAAATCCCCAAAATTTTGGCATTAAATTGTTATAAATCAATAACGGAAAGACTATTGTTGTTTAAACTTTTTCTCATGATAGATGAAGTTATTCCGCATTGTTTGGTATACCACAAGTTAGTTGTCACCCCTTTGAAAGGGTTGAAAAAAAATAATTATGCTAAAAATCACCAACATTTTGGCATTAAATTGTTATAAATCAATAACGGAAAGACGTTTATTGTTTAAACTTTTTCTCGTGATAGATGAAGTCATTCCGCATTGTTTGGTGTAACACAAGTTGATGGTCAACCCTTCGAAGCGGTTGAAAAAAAATAATTATGCTAAAAATCATCAACATTTTGGCATTAAATTGTTATAAATCAATAACGGAATGACGTTTGTTGTTTAAACTTTTTCTCATGATGGTTGAAGCCATTCTGCATCATTTGGTATATAACAAGTTGATTGTCACACCTACGAAGGGGTTGAAAAAAAATAATTATGCTAAAAATCCCCAAAATTTTGGCATTAAATTGTTATAAATCAATAACGGAAAGACGATTGTTGTTTAAACTTTTTCTCATGATAGATGAAGTCATTCCGCATTGTTTGGTATACCACAAGTTAGTTGTCACCCCTTTGAAAGGGTTGAAAAAAAATAATTATGCTAAAAATCACCAACATTTCGGCATTAAATTGTTATAAATTGATAACGGAAAGACGTTTATTGTTTAAACTTTTTCTCGTGATAGATGAAGTCATTCCGCATTGTTTGGTGTAACACAAGTTGATGGTCAACCATTCGAAGCGGTTGAAAAAAAATAATTATGTTAAAAATCACCAAAATTTTGGCTTTAAATTGTTATAAAACAATAACAGAAAGACGTTTGTTGTTTAAACTTTTTCTCATGATGGATAAAGTCATTCTGCATTGTTCGGTGTAACAAAAGTTGATAGCCAACCCTTCGAAGCGGTTGAAAAAAAAATATGCTAAAAATCATTTTGTTTTCAGAATTTAAAGAAAGTTATTGAGTTGCCGATGCTAAACACGCGATCGGATTGCAATGCATTAGCGAAGGAAGTCCTCGCCCAGTGTGACCTTATACATCCATCACGGCTCGTGGAATTAGAACAAACGATATTCTACTTAAAGAAACGTAAACTTCAGAACGCCTCCAAAGGTATGTAATAGTGGTTAATATATTTATTAAGCGGATATTAATTATACAGAGTCTTAAGGAAAATCCTGACCACTTTCTTTAGTAAAGAAAAATTCAAGCAGATTTGTATTCATATGCTTCTATGTCACCAAAATTTAATTTTAAAATTGACAGTGGAAAGTCGTAACAAATACAGCGCAGCGACATCTGGTGTTGGTAGTTGGAAAAGTGGCCGGGGTTTTCCTAGCCACATTTCCAACTACCAACACCAGATGTCGCTTATATATTGATTAAAGCACTTGGTTTAGTTTCACTGTTTTTATTTTTCCCTCCGACTAGTAATAAAAACAGTGAAACTAAAGTGTTTTAATCAATATATAATACAGAAATGTTTCACCACGGGTTAAGTGATAAACTAATTAATTACAATATTCATATCACATTGTCAAGTTGCAAAACTGTTTTCAGATTTAGATAACTGTTCAAGAAATAATCAAAATGATTCCTTGGAAGCGAACATAAATAGCCTAAACGAATACATTGAGTTACTGTACGATGGTATCCCGGAGAAAATTCGGGCATCGATGTTGATCCTGCAGTTGGCCAGGGAACCGGAAAATTTGGAATCTCTTTCCAAAAATGGTAAATATTTTTAGTGGGAATTAACAAATCGTCTACCGAAACAAGTACTTTCCTGGCTAGTACCACGACGAATATTGAATGATTTTATTGAATAATTTAAATGTTTATTATTTTTCCAGAGACTGTATTAAGTGCTCTTACAAGGGTGTTAAGGGAAGACTGGAAAAAGAGTATCGTGTTAAGCACGAATTTGGTATTCATTTTCTTCTGCTTTTCCACGTACTCCTGCTTCCACCACGTTATCCTACATTATAAGGTTAGTGTAGTACAATCGCCCAGAGGTGACAGTGACTCAACGCTCCATGTTGCTTGAATTAAATAATTAGTAAACGTATGTCCATAAAATAATTCGATTCAGTCTGGGCGGGAAATTTAAAAATTCTCGAGCTTGCAAATATTTTCCTTACGAAACTTTGCGACTGTATTTTTCCGCAATCGGTAAAGACAACTGGAAATTTAACCTTTTTATTAATGAAATGGATATTGAGGTTAGAATAGATAGAATGAGAAAAGACATACGTTGCACTTAGCCCTTGAATTTACATATCGACATACGTTTCGTATTCCGTTTCGTTTCTCTTAAGCATGCGAACGAGTATAGATTTATCCAGACGCGATTATTAGATCGAAAAAGCATGAGTCACTGTCACCTCTGCGCAATTGTACCATAAACGCGTCCATTAAACTTTCCAATTTTTCCCCGCAGATTGGTTCACTTTGCATGAACGTAATAGGCTACGAGATCCAGAGGTACGACGACTGGAAGGTGGAGCTGGAGGGTGGCAAGGCGCCGGAATCGAACTCCCTGAAGAGGTCCTCGACCTCGAGCAGCGTCAACATCTCCGAGATCCCGCGCAGCCGCATCCCCGAGAAGGTCAGGCCCAAGTCGGGGAACTTCTCCGACGTGAACATGAGGTCGGTGATGGACGGCAGCGTCTACGAGGACCTGAGCCAGTCGACGGAGAGCATCGACGACAAGAAGTCGCTGACGGAGGCGGAGAAGGCGAAGCGCTACCGGACCCTGATCAAGAAGCAGGAGCAGCTGCTGAGGGTGGCGTTCTTCCTCCTCCTGAACATCGCCGAGGACGAGAACGTCGAGGAGAAGATGACGAAGAAGAACATCGTCGAGCTGCTGGCCAGGGCCCTGGAGAGGGAGCACGAGGATCTCCTGGTGCTGGTGCTGACGTTTCTGAAGAAGCTGTCGATCATGCAGATCAACAAGGACGACATGACGGAGTACGCGGTGGTCGATCAGCTTCCTAGATTGTTGCAGAGCAATAATGTCGACGTCGTGCATTTGGCGCTCAAGCTGCTGTTTAATTTATCGTTTGACGATGATCTGCGGACGAAGATGGTGAAGCTGGGATTGCTGCCGAAATTGGTTGGATTGTTGTGTAAGTTCGTTTATATCTAACGGAACTGAATCTATTTATTATCATTAGTTTACATATTGACATTTAATTGCACATTTTGCAGCCGACGACAGACACCAAGATATTGTGATCAAGTTGCTGTACCATTTGAGTTATGATAATGACGTGAAGGCTCAGTTTGCTTACACCGATTGTGTTTCTCTGGTAAGTATAAGTAGTGTTCTAAATATTTAGTAAGTTAAAAATGGTTGAAAGTTTGACAACTGTGGAAAATTCATATTATTAACCCAGATATATCCACAGTTCTATATGTAGGACGGCTATTTTAAAGTTCCTCTTAAAATTATATCTGGAATATCATCAGCGCCATCTATCATATTTTTATTCCAATAAGTACGTTTGGTGATTATTCTTTGACATTTGACAGGAAGCGAAAAATAACCTAAATCCTAATCACTTGATTTAGAGAAACATACCATTTACTTAAATAAAACAGTGTGATATTAATTAATATTAACTAAGTAAAAGTGTGCTTTATTTAATTAAAAGTGCTGCCACCCTCAATCAGTTAATATCATTTACTTTGCTTTAAGTTAAATCTCTAGCAAATGCGGGCTAATTGACTATCGAGTTGATCGAGTATCTTTAACTCAAATGTTCTTATTCCGTACTTTCAGATTGTGGATATGTTGCTGTTGAATGCCGACGATCAAGTGGATCAAGTGATGGTCGCGCTGTGCATTAATTTGGCCACGAATCCGAGCAACGCGCAGCAAATGGCGGACAACAGCAGGCTTCACAGTTTAATGACGAGGTCGATTGCGCACGAAGATTTCCTGCTGATGAAGATGATACACAATATCTCCGAGCATAATTCGACAAGAAGTAGTTTTATAGTAAGTGTACAACCTTTGTTTCTAGTTGATGAACATTTAAAACAAAAAAAAATAGAACCTTATTACAGTAATGATGTTAGAAACGGCTTGTTCATGAAAATTAATTCATTCCCTTACAGGAATTTGTGGGAGATTTAGCGAAAGCCGCGACGGAATCGAAGAACGAAAATTTCGTCCTGGAATCCGTCGCCGTTCTCTCCAATCTGCACCTGCCCGACTTGGACTGGGCCGAGATCTTCAAGCACTTCGAGATGGTCTCCTGGGTGAAGAACATTCTCAAGTCGAACAACGCCGAACCCGATATCATCTTGCAAGTTAGTAAAAGGGCGTAATTTCTTACGTACAAAGCTTGGATAATATATTTTTTTATTGTGAAGTATTTTAATTTGTTTAGAATCCAATTATCTTTCAGATTATAATAATTATTCTTGATATGATAATCGCCGAATACAAGAAAACTATTGAGATTAGGAACAGGGAACCCTTATACAATCTGAGAGATAATTGGATTCTACTTGAGAATACGTTACTAAATACAGGGTGTGCCATTTGAAAAAACGAAGTTATTCAACTTTATAAGTTCGGTTTTTCTACCGCATTTTTTTTATCACCCTGTATAATTTTTTGTATGAAATCATGGTTGGCTCTATAGTTCGAACCTTCAACCAAATAATAGAAATGATTTTAATCTTTGTTGACATCTGGAGTTCTCCAATAATGACCGCCCTAATTACCTGAATGGACAATTTTAATATATAAGCGAAACTATTTTTCCCCTGTATTCATTCCTAGATAATGATGTAACAATCGAAACTAGTCGGAATAAAAAGTATAAAATTTGTGAAACCTACCAAGTGCCTAATTTCAACAACCAGTAATATGATTTTAATCGTTCAACGTCAATCACTGGGGCAAAAATAAAATTTCACCCAGACCATGCATTTCAACAAATCTTCAAATATTTCGAAAACGGCAAACAATAGGTATAGGAAGTATTGAAGTAACTCACCTTTATTTGCTCCATATAATTCAAAAATGACAAAAAATACAGGGTGTTCCATTTAAAAAAACATAAGTTTGATCTGTAACTTTGTTATGAGGCACCCTGTATAAACTTAAATATTTTTAGGGCGTGCAGCTCACTTATATACAACAACTTTTGTATAAAACATTTTTCGAAATTTTGACAAATAAACACGTGATTGACCGTTCCCAGAGCTCTGAAACACCCTGTATATTCATTAATACCGATCGCAACCGTTATCATGATTAAACATGAATATTTTTTTAGGTTATCGTTCTGCTGGGAACAGCCGTGCACGACGAGGGCTGCGCCGTGCTCCTCTGCAAATCGGACATAATGGCCTGTCTGATCGACCTCTTGAAGACCCACCAGGAGGACGACGAGATCGTGCTTCAGATCATCTACGTCTTCATGGTGACGCTGTCGCACCTGGAGTCGATCGATTACGTGATCAACAGCACCGAGGCGCCGGCCTACTTGATCGACCTGCTGCAGGACAACAACAAGGCAATCAGGAAGACGTGCAACGTGTGCCTGGACATGATCTCCGAGCACAACGCGACCTGGGGCGAGCGGATCAAGATCGAGCGGTTCCGCAACCACAACGCACAGTGGCTGCAGATGGTCGACTCCCAGCAGCTGGAGCCCGACGTCGAGGAGGAGGACATGGAGCTGCCTCCCTACTTGAACACGGAGTATTTGAGCACTTCGGTGGTACCACCATTAGCGGGTAAGTAACATAACCTCAAAATTTAAGCGTTTTCTAAACATTCGACATTAAAAAAAAATTTGCGCTTTGTCACAATTCACTTTAAAAATACGTATCTTCGAACGATACAAAATTGAAGGGATGTAATGTTGCCCATAAAAAGGTGAGTTCTAGTATGCTCTTTTTTTGCTGATAAACGTCGCCAGATCTACTGATAAAGCGGTAGGTCTACCGTTTTCTGATTCTACCGCTTTTTATACGAGATACATTTTTGTATAATTTTAAAACGGATTTTTTTTATTAAAAGGTAAAATATTATACGTGAGCATTTTGATCAGTGTTTTTGCTAAAGCATTGAATTGGTACAAAGTTTATCCACCCTGTTACCGTACCTTCTGTATTGTATTTATACAGGGTGTCCCACCGAGATGGTACATTAAAAGTATATGGACTTGTAATTAATGTATTGTAATGAGATTTTCAGCGTTTACGTAATTGAGGGTGCCCTTTTCAATGAAAATATTTTCAAGATTATTTGACTTCCGGTTACACCGGAAGTCAACACTAACTTCCTTATTTTAAATGGAATGCTATATTTTTTATAGTAAATTTGGATTACACGTAAAATCCTGTGAAAAAAATCATTGAGTAACATAACCTCAAAATTTAAGCGTTTTCGAAATATTTGACATTTTAAAAAATTTTGCGCTTTTTCACAATTCACTTTAAAAACACATATCTCCGAACAATACAAAATTGAAGGGATGTAACGTTGGCCGTAAAAAGCCAATACCCGAAGGTACCCAGCGGTGATATACTTTTGGAAAAATAAAATTAAGAGTGTTCAAAATTTGCGGTACGAAATTTTGAACACTCTTATTAGTCAATTTTAAAGCATTAAATCTCGATTTTTTTTAATGGAACACCCTGTATATTTTTACACATCCCGACGCAGAATTCAATTCTGCATTGATCTATACTAGCATTCCCTATCCCTATCTTCTTTCGTTTCCAAGATATTAACATGTTTGTAAAAATACGTCAATTTTCTGTGCAATTGAAAAACAATGGTACATTCCCATTGTTTTTCAATTTATCAAGTGGGCCTGGAAAAAAAAAAAAAAACAAGTGTTGTTGATTTAAACAGTTGTTGAATCAAAACGTCAAATGTTTGTAAAAATACGTCAATTTTCTGTGCAATACGAAAACAATGGGAATGTAATTTATCAAGTGGGCCTAGAAATAAAATTAAAAAAAAAACAAGTGTTGTTGATTTTAAGTTGTTGAATCAGAACGTCAAATGTATTGTTGTTACTTGGTTTAATAGCGAAGTGAAGCTAAAATGAATCCGAGAGATAATTACTCTAACAGTGATATTTTGAATTTATTTTACATTCTCGGTGAATGTCGGTTTAACTGAACTTACAAATTGTATGCTAATGTTTGCAAACCTGCTCCATTGCAGTGTTCGATGGGATGTCTTCTGTGATTGTAATTAATTACCTTTTGCAGAGTTAACGAATACACAAGAAGCGGAGCTAATCTCTAGGAAGGAATTAGAATACGACTACTTCGAAAGGCCGGAAAGCAAGTGAGTTCCTTTCATTGTGTAACGCCGATTAATGTTACAGGGTTCCGTCGGGCCCGAAAATTGTAAACTCGTCTTCTTAGCGTACGTTAATTCTGGAAGCCTTAAGTATTCCAGAACTCACGCACACGCAATGTCGAATACTTGTTTGTTTACTTAATTTTAAGAACATGTCAACTTAATGGTGACATTCTGAACAAAAATGTTAGCGTTAACAGCGGTGTTATTTGCTAACATCGACAGATGTTATGAATGTACGATTCTGCACACAATGTCTGTCAACTAACATCGATGTAACATTAACATTTTCGATGTTAAACAACACTTGTCAAAACGGTCGACGTTACGAGATTGTTAATGGTAATATACATATTTTGAGGTTATTTAGTGGTTTGTGTTTTTTGTCAACAAAACACTCAAATGGATGGTAACGTTCCAATATTGATATACATGCTTTATTAAACATTCATTTTATTTCTAAAAATATCCTCAAAAACGTATTATTAATCATCTACTATAATATACATGAAGTTGGTCACGCTGTAGACGTTGCACTGTTGCCAATTTGTATACATCGGGCTGTTCAGAATACAGTTTTTAACAGCGCTGTCCAATGTCACATAACATTGCAATGTTAGTAACATCGGTATTAATAACAGTTGTTCAGAATAACACCATAAAGCTCCTTTAATATTGTTGTTATTATCTTTGTTTCAGTATTCTCCAAGATTTTGAGATGGAATCCATGTAACAATGGCACTGGCGTTCGAGGTGTATTAATTATCTAGTCCCTAAAGAAAACTAGTTAACTATTTTCTAGCTTACCTACCCGGATATTATCGTTGCCTCGTTTATACGTAAGATTAAACAGGTCTTTGTTTTATTTGAGAAGGTAAATATTTCGTTTTTATTACGTGCATGATTGATCTTGAAACAATATTAATCTGGAAAGGTGTCTCATTTTAAAGAAGCTTTTTCATTCGTATAAAGATTTCGGTTAATTTTATTACTACATTCCGTGCTGTCGTTATGGAGACGTGTTAACCCTCTCTATGATAATTCACGAAGCCCCGCTGGTATTGAAACCATTTATAATCGATTTCTTACTGTTATTGCGATAAATAATCTTAAAGATTTTTCAATCGCAAAAAAAATTTTTGGTATAAATTTATTAGGTTGCCATGAATTTTAACAAAAATATTTGAGCAGGTTAATGTTTGTTTCACAGTTGTTTATATAAAAATAATAGAGTAACCTGTCAGTTGCTGTCAGTTACAACAAGTAAAATTACTCAGTCATTTTTCGAGCAGTGACAAAGAACATTTTAAATAATTTGAATGCATATATACAGGGTGTCTTAGACTCCCCATATCTGGGGGTCGATTCTACATACCCGTGACTCTTGTCACCGAAATGATGCGTTTTCGAGTTTTCGAGGAGCCGGCTGCCCCGCTCGTAGTGCCACCAGTGCTGCTGCTCTTCCCGCAGCCCCTGTCGCTTACAATGCAAGCGAAGATTGGGTCTCAAGTCCAGGACGACTGGAATGCCAATGCCACCGCGCAACAGTCCGCTCAGCACAACTGGAGTACCGACGCTGATTCTTGGCAATGAGTGACGTTTCTTGTAGAATAAAAATAAATCTGTCTGGAGTTTACTGTGTTCTATTGCTCGTGACTCACCGAAATGATGTGAAAAAGCACCGAGCAAGATCCGTCGGTATATACCCAAATTTTATTTACCTACCCGTTGGGTATTTACCCACCGCCCATCACTGTTACATCTACTCTCTCGTGCATTCTTTGATCTTTTCAAAAATTGTTTTTTTCGGGAAATTTATTCAACATTAATTTGTCTAATATTTCATGATTTGCGTTGCGAGCAAATTTTCTTCAAGATTATTTATCTCGATAACGGTGAGAAATCGGATATACGTTTATTGGAACTCGGAATAACATTATTTACTTCCTGTTTTCGTTTGGCACAGTCGAAATGAGACACCCTGTATAATTAATTAAATAAGGTGGTAACATGAACATAAACTTGGATATCAAAGCAGCTTGTAAGACACCTTTCCCGATTTTTATTATTCGCAATTGCCGCAGGTATTACCTATGATCCTAATTTCATTAGAAGAAATACGAACCTACTATTTTATTATTTGTAATTATTAATTAGTGCACCTACTTACGTATTATTGAGAAAAAAGGGTAATAGTTTTTAATTCATCGCAACGTTAGTTTTCATATCATTGAAATTTTATATTAATTCCATGTTGCACACACACATTATTATCTTTGGTTTCGAGTTTTTTAGGCAAAAATTGTTATGAAAGTTTTAACATCTATATTAATTACGTCCATATGATTAAAAACCAATGTAGTCTCCCCGTTGCACCAAAGAAAACAGACAAACCTTACATTACCAAATTAGCGCTTCCGGGTCTTGATGGTTTTTCAAGGTAAAGTTATGCACTTGAATGCATCCTTGATATGTGAGAATTTCTCTATACAGAGTGTAGTGGAACAAAACGGAACATAGGATTTTCAATGTTAACCCGCCAATGGTGACCTACTGGCAATTTGTCTTAAGCTTATGCTTGAATCTTTTACCGCAGAAGCAAGTGACGGTTCGCGGGGTTTTTTCTGGTACGGCCGAGGAACAAGAGGTGGTAATACGCAGCCAGCCGTCTCTGCAACTGACCCTACCTATCTGTATTACCACCTCTTGTTCCTCGGCCATACCAGTTAAAACCCTGCAAACCTTCACTGGCAGAAGCTAAGACTTTAAACTCGTGATCCCTACCATTTATTGGTAAATTGTTCTGCTGTATTTGATGTCCTCTTAGAATTTCGTAATGCCGAGCCAGTTGTTTCGAATGTATTGAATAATCTTTGGATCCTTGCAACGTAGGGAATTTGTCGAGAAGGAAAGTTGACGGCAAACATATCCTGCACTTCACGAAAACTGCCACCGCTTCATAATGTGCACAGTTTCTTGAATACGATACATTTTTAATGAAAAACTTGTATTCAATCAATTTGACAGAAGCAAACAGATCAACAGCGCATCGTTTTTTTTAATTTCATGGCAACCGTTATTTTTGCTGAAAATCATCATTTTTAGAGTATTTACTAATGCTAAAATAGTATATAGTGTATCAAGGGCTGAAAATAGGCTTTAGCAACCCGCCGCTAAAAGTGAAGGGCGTGAGTTACACTCGATATTTTTTTGCGCTGCCTTAAAAAAGTGTTTCAGGAAGTTTTATATCGCGCACCATTGAACTGTCACTGTCAGATGTTTGCATAGCCTACTCATATTCCGCGGAAGGCATATTATTTTTTCGGCCCTAGCGTATAAATCGTAGTTTCGGCCCGATTATTATGACCGAAATATATGGTTTCGGTAGAGGCAGGCGGAAAAACTGCATGCAGAAATTTTTACTCTACAAAAAATGTATTTACATGTTTCTGCTAAAATGATCACGGAAGATAATATTCCAGTATAAAGAAATTAACATTGAAAGTCCCATGTTCCGTTTTGCTCATCTACACCCCGTATAAAATTAGTCTGATCGAAATCTTTATTTCGTTTGATGACCACACACATTGTAGCTTTAGATAATAAACAACAGTGAAACTAATGTGTAGGTTTACACGTAACACTTAATTTGATTTGTCGGAAATTCACTGCAGGTGTAAAGATCTGCTAAGCTTAAAAAGTGGAAAGCGGACATGTGTGTTCCCTGCATTGCTTTCAAAGTTCAGTCAAAATAAGAAACACACCGTGAGATCAAAAAGGCGAAAATAGTCGGCAGCGCATTTTCTGAAAATAGGGATAATAATTCAAGTAAAATTATAAACATTTTGTTTATTTTGACATCTTGTGCTTTTTTGAGGTTACTTGTTTTAAAAATAGTTTTGTGTTTATTTCTGCTGACTGTCTATTTTTAAGACAAGTAACCTCGAAGAACCACAAGATGTTAAAACGCACGTGCACTGCACTGGAGAATTCAAGGCAGCCAATATAACATTACTTAACCCTTTCGCTGCTGTAGATGCATATTTTCGTTTCGCTGTTGTTTCTTCATTTTTCGTGAAAAGTTACTTTCTAGTTCTTTAACTTTCCACAAACAATAAGCATACTGTTAACAGATTTATGGGTTTTCTTATTCTGCTAGATGCCGTTGCTGTTAACATATACATAAAGTTCCAGGTTAATCTAAAGCCGCACCACAGACATGGAACGTTTTCCTAACGCCGCAGCGAAAGGGTAAAATGATTATAGGGATTTTCAGAGAATGTGCTGCCAACTATTTTCGACATTCTGATCTCACGGTATGATACATTTCCTTAATTAAAAGGAGATTATTTCAACTTGCACTGATAAGTACAGAAAAATATATTCAAATTAACTAAATTTGAATGTAAGTAAATGGTGAAACATGATGACAGATGCAATATCACTTTTGTTGCAGTATTACCTCCGATTGGTTATTTCTGTCGCATGGTTTAATTTTTTATATTAGTTTACATATTTTTGTAAACTGGGTTGAGCTGTATTTCACTATTAGATATACAGAGCTGAATGTAAATAGTGTTACTTAGTGCAATTCTAACAGATGAATGACGATCAATCTCAATAAATGTAGTAAGAAATAACATTTTAATTGAAGCCCGCCTTTTCCTATAAAACCATCAGAATGATAACTCCCTGTATATACATTTATATTAAAATTCCAAAATTCTCTAATGAGTTGGCAGATGACCAAGCAGTCAACGCTAAATTTCACAACTTAAATGTGAAAAAAAAAAAAAATTCTCTAATGCTTACAAAATTTAAAATTCCATCAAAAGTTATAAAATTGGACGATCGTGTTAAAAAAAATGGGGTTTGGCTGTAGTCAAGGTGTAGTGTAGTATTTTTAATACAACAGTGCGAACTGATGTTATATTGTATGTAAATTGAATACAAATGTATATTTATAAAATCTTTGCCTTGAAATGTAACATTGTTTCAGTTATTATTTTGTTGCAAACACTATCTAAATTTAATTTTTTTATTTATGGTCTTTTTCGATTCTTTTATTGTATCTAATAATTGGCATTTGTTAGGCTCTTGCCCGAGTGGATATCATCGATGTGGGTTTGTGTTTTTTTTTGTGTGTGCAACTGAGCTTGCTACTTTGGATTATGTTCCCCATCACTCAAAGTATCATTAATTATTGGTGTTATATACATGACATTGGTCGCGCTGTAGATGTTGCACTGTTACCAATTTGTGTATATCGGGCTGTTCAGAATACAGTTTTTAACAGCGCTATTCAATTTCACATGACATTGCAACGTTGTTCAGATTAACACCATATATCTCGATAGTAAATGATTGACATTTCTAAATGCGGGGGTAATTAACCAAAGTAACAAATGCACACATTTATAAACAAAATTACATAACAACACTTCCCACCAGTAAAAGGTAATCGAAGTAAGCCTGACAAATACTACTATTAACACGTTCGCTGCCACCGCAATTGGGATTGCATTTACGCAAGTGTAAAGTCGGACACGCCGAACGTGTTAACAGATGATGAACAGATTTAACACGTTGACTGCCACGGCCTTGCAAACTGCATTAAACAATTCATTTCATTTATTTCACGTCTGCCACAATATACAAATCATACAAAAGATACAAAAATTTATTGCGGATGTGTTTGTCAATTAAAAATTAAAATTAAGTATTACAACGTCAATTTTATAAAACAACTACGAGTATTCTCTTGGTAGGCAGTGAACGTGTTAAGAAATGTTTGCATCTTTTGTTTCTGTTCATTAATTACGATAAAGTGCTGTATGCGAACCGACGGTTTTACCTTTGTATTATGTATTAGCAAGTAACGGACACACCTTGTGTATTCATGTGTACGTAAGATTTATTTATAATTAGTTTTTAAATGTTTATTTTTCATGTTTCTCAAGTTTATTTATTGATTGTTGCTGTACACTGTTGTTGTTTCTTTTTTACTCTGTCCTTCTAGTCTTTTATTGTGTTCCATTTTTTTTATTGAGATCTCAATTTTCTATAGCAAAATATATATATACAAATACACAATATTTTTAAAGGAATCGGATTTGCATTTAATTTCCCTTGCTACTATTTATACAGGGTCTTTTTTTAACTCAGAGCATATGATTGTTAATGTCTATGTTCTATGTTATAATAGTCACATCAACGCAGTGATTCCCAGTGGGCGCCACCGCCCCCTAGTGATTCAGGGGGGGCGCTGATGGCCACAGATGCATTTGGGAGGCGATGAATAACTGTAAGGGGGTGGTGATAGTATAAAAGAAAGAAGAGAAGATTTAGTGAAATGTGGGTTCAGTGCGGTAAAAAAAAAGAAACGAATTGCAAATAGTCAATCTTGGTGATTTAAGATTACTGCTGACAAAAATAAGGGGCGCTAAGTAATATTTTTTCTGGAAAGGGGGCGGTAGGACAAAAAAAGTTTGGGAACCACTGCATCAACGCATTGCAATGTATTGACAATGTAGGCAACCAAGTACACAAAGGTGCCAGTGAATGCTGCTTCTTCTTCTCTCGGCTCCGTCGACCTGTCACAGTACAATGAAAGCTTAAAATTATTACGAATAAAGTGAGGTTAATGAAACAAACAATGATAAATCGTAAGTAATTATAATAAATATTCAAAATGACCACCTTCATGTTCCAAGTCGATTATAAAATCCTTGAATAGCATTCCTAATGTGTTGCAGATTTCTTCTCAATTCATAGCAAACAGTAATTATACGATCTTTTAACTCTGAAGTATTGTTTATAATAATGTTATTATAAACATTGCTTTTTAGATACCCCCACAATAAAAAGTTTGGAGACAAATCAGGCGATCGGGGTGGCCAAGGTATTCGACCAAATCTACCTATAGCGATCCAGCGATCAGGAAGTAATTCACTTAAATAATTATTAATGGCAGTTGTAGAATGTGGAGGTGCTCCATCCATCTGATAATAAGGAGCAGCAATGTTTAGTGTATGAATTTCTGGCATTATACGAGTTCGCAGAAGATCTAAGTAAACATTACTGTTTAGATTTCCATTAATAAAAAAAGGAGCAATAAGGGTATCAATAATTAGTCCAGTTTAACACATTAACTCTCGCATTGTATTGTGTGTGCGTCAAATTTTGTAAGCGAGGATCATTGCACGCCCAAAATCTAAAAGGTGAAGGAATGGTTATCGATAAGGAATGAAGAATACTAACCTATAATTTTGTGGATTAACTTCACCATTTAAGGAAAATGATGCCTCATCAGTAAATATTATTCTGTGTAAAATTTTTTGATCATTATTAATTAAATTGAATACGGTTTCACAGAATTCTGTTTGTTTGCCTTCGTCCTCATTTGATAGTTGCTGATAATTTGAAAACTTGTAAGCATTGTATTTAAATTCTTTTAATGCCTTTTAAACGGAAGCTGAACTTATTTGAAACTGTGCTGCGATAACTATTGACGATGATATGGGGTTCTGCTCTACGTAACATAAAATGTTGAGTTTCATCTCTTCCGTTAAAATGTGATTTCCTTTAGCCCTTTTAATGTGAAAATTACTCATGCAGCCAGTATTGTCAAAATGATGGACAATATTACAAATTGTTGAGATGGATACTCAACCAAAAACAAATCTCCAACACATCGAATGCTGTTCCCACTCTTGTACCAATTAATCATCTGTATTCTTTCTTCGGTGGTGTAATACATTTTTATTAATAACACAATTTTGACAATTAAATAAAACTGAGTGTAAGTATGGTTGCCTACATTGTCAATACATTGCAATGCGTTGAAGTGATTATTATGACATAGAACATAGACATTAACAATCATATGTTCAGAGTTAAAAAAAAGACCCTGTATGTAAAAATCCAAAGCATAAAGGCTGAAAAACCTCTGGTCAATTGCCTGCAGAGGTCATTTGTAAAAGTGTCCCAATAAATGTATTGTCTCTCTCTCTCTCTCTCTCTCAAAAGTTGTAGGATGAAAGACCTCTGGTCAATTGCCTGTAGAGGTCATTTGTAAAAGTGTCGCAAATCCTGAAAATGTATGGTAAGAACGAAATAAACAAACAACAGCCTCTCGTTTAAATATCTAGTTGTTTATTTCAATTTTTTGTTGCTTGTTTATTCCTCAATAAGTTTTCAATGCACACCAAAGCGTGTACTAGGCCGGGGCGCGCGTGCGGAGCCCCCTCAAAGAGAAACCTAAATCACTACAATCGTTGTACAACTTACAGTTATATCATCATGCACTCGTAAAATTACAATCCTCCTCGTGAGTCACGTTACAATATTATGTAATAAATAACCGGTATTTTAAATCACTCTTAAATAACTGTACATATCTTAACGTTATATTTGTTTCATCATTTATATATATATTTATATATAAAATTTATATAAACTGTGCAGCTTTAAAATTTCAAAACATGCGCGGAAATTAATGAGACCGTGCGTACCTCCGTCTGCGTCATCTCGCGGCACATCACAATATTATACACCATTGTTATTACTTAATTTATCGATTAATCCATTAGATACTAATAAAATTATAAATAATAACATAACCCTTAAAAATCAAAAAAACAACTTTTAGGTACATAAAAGGGGAAACCATCATAGTTTAAAGAGACCAAATCAATTTGTGAAATTCTAACAAACTCAAATAATTCCATACTAATATCATCACCAAAGATAAAATTATACCTTCGCGTTATACATTCACAAAATTTATTATCGATGATTTGTTGGTCTAAGAAAGCAACTAACGGATGTTTGTGAGTGTATAAAAACCCACTATACTTTATGTATATGTGGAACACTTTTTCTTTACAGAAAATGTTTCATAATCTTATTACTAGACTTTTTTTTTTGGGTCGATGAATAAAACAGGTATTTAGGATAAGGATATTTTAAAACGAAGTATTTACTCTTCACGGAAAATAGTATTTCACATACACAAGATATATAGCGGGATCTTAAGGTACATGATAAGAGCATCTAAAAAAGCTTAATGAATTCAATATACATTATTATCGCTTTAATAATAAGGTTAATATTTTTATACCATCATTATTGATTTGTTTAATAAATAAAGCACGTTCATGGAAGGTCCCCCGAGTCGTCCCTTTGCTCCCCGCAGTGTAACAGGGGCGCGCAACGGTACAGTCTTTGGTACAATATACAGTTAAGTACAAAACATAGAATTCTATCATATACTTCGAACATCTCACGACTTAAGTATTAAGGGTCGCAAAGGAGACGGTTCGGCGGACGTCCTCTCCAAAAATAGGTACCTATGTATATATTTTAAACCCGCATTTCGTATCATCATCATCTCGTTTTTTATTTCAAAACATCATTGGTATCGCGGCGCCGGCGGTGCTATTCACCGCCGGACACCGTTACTTCGCGCAGCATTGGATTGTCATTGTTCAACGGGGTCTTGTCGAGCAGCGGCGAATCCGGCAGGCTCGCGTACGACTGCTTCGTGTCCTCGCAGTTCTCCGAGTCGCCGTTCATCTCTTCCGTCTCGTGCATGTGCTCCTCTTCTTCCAGGATCGTTTCCGCCGTTACTTCCTCCGGTTGAGAATCATTCAGTGTGGTATCCTTAAAACATTATTATCATTAGATTTATACTTCATGTGCAAAAAATATGTATTATCATTAGAATTACACCGTGAAATCAGAAATTTGAAAATAGTTGGTAGCACATTTTCTGAAAATCCCTATAATCATTTAAGTAATATTATATTGGCTGCCTTGTATTCTCCAATGCAGTGCACGTGTGTTTAGACCTCTTGTGATTTTTTGAGGTTACTTGTCTAAAAAATAGTTTTGTTTATTTTGACATCTTGCGGTTTTTTGAGGTTAGATAAAATTAGCAGATATAAACACAAAGTAGTGGCTCTACAAGAATCCAGCGAGGCTTTTTTGGTCGGAATTTTTGAAGACGTCAACATCATGCCCCGAGACATCCAGTTTGCCAGACGTATGCGTGGAGGGGGTTTTACTGGCCACTCTCAACCGTTTGGTTGCACTGCACTGGAGATTTTATATTAAGGAAATGTGTTGCCAACTATTTTCGACTTTTTGACTTGGTGTAATAATTCTGGTTACAAAAATAAATGTATTACCTGCGCTCTAACCGATAGCGAAGAGGTGCTGTCTGAGAAGTTTTCGTCGCACGGACGTAGAACTAGGTAGAGTAGAAGATCGGACAGCGAGATGATCCCGATGACCTTGTCTTCGTCGTCCACGACGACCAACCTGTGCACTTCCGCGCGCACTATTTTCTCCATGATGGCGAAGAGGGTCTCGTCGAGTTTGCACTTGTGCACCCCTTCAAACCACTCGTTTCTGTGCTCGTTCGCTTTCTTCAGTGATACATCCAGGTCATTGTAGGTCTTTTCTGCCGCCAAGTTCTGAAAACAATCGAAAACATCGTGATCAAATAATGCCTAATTTAATAAGTGAACAATATACAAATTCTTAGTTGGCAATTCTAGTTTTGATAATATTCTGTCAAACTTCTACCTGTCACAG
Organism: Ocypus olens; assembly: GCA_910593695.2. NCBI lineage: Eukaryota > Metazoa > Arthropoda > Insecta > Coleoptera > Staphylinidae > Ocypus > Ocypus olens. The sequence goes on from OU343056.1 coordinate 54,384,668, forward strand.
CAGATGTGTGCAACTGTCAAAATCACTTTGTTAAATAACATTCTTCAATGTTTCAAAAGAAAACTTCATATGTTTTCGTTGAGAGGCTTCAAAAGTTAGTGTTGGTTAAAAAATAGCATTTCTTTGAATAAAATTCTGTCAAACTTCTATCTGTCACTGCGGATGTGTGCAACTATCAAAATCACTTTGTTATGTAACATTTTTCAATGTTTCGACAGAAAACTTCAAATGTTTTTGTTGAAAATGAAACTGGAGGCTTCAAAAGTTAGTTTTAGTATAAAAAAAGCATTTCTTTGAATAAAATTCTGTCAAAATTCTATCTGTCACTGCAGATGTGTGCAACTGTCAAAATCACTTTGTTATATAACATTCTTCAATGTTTCGACAGAAAACTTTAAATGTTTTTGTTGAAAATGAAACTGGAGGCTTCAAAAGTTAGTTTTAGTATAAAAAAAGCATTTCTTTGAATAAAATTCTGTCAAAATTCTATCTGTCACTGCAGATGTGTGCAACGGTCAAAATCACTTTGTTATATAACATTCTTCAATGTTTCGACAGAAAACTTCAAATGTTTTCGTTGAAAATGAAACTGGAGGCTTCAAAAGTTAGTTTTAGTATAAAAAAAGCATTTCTTTAAATAAAATTCTGTCAAAATTCTATCTGTCACTGCAGATGTGTGCAACTGTCAAAATCACTTTGTTATATAACATTCTTCAATGTTTCGACAGAAAACTTCAAATGTTTTCGTTGAAAATGAAACTGGAGGCTTTTAAAGTTAGTTTTAGTATAAAAAAAGCATTTCTTTAAATAAAATTCTGTCAAAATTCTATCTGTCACTGCAGATGTGTGCAACTGTCAAAATCACTTTGTTATATACCATTCTTCAATGTTTCGACAGAAAACTTCAAATGTTTTCGTTGAAAATTAAACTGGAGGCTTCAAAATTTAGTTTTAGTATAAAAAAAGCATTTCTTTGAATAAAATTCTGTCAAAATTCTATCTGTCACTGCAGACGTGTGCAACTGTCAAAATCACTTTGTTATATAACATTCTTCAATGTTTCGACAGAAAACTTCAAATGTTTTTGTTGAAAATTAAACTGGAGGTTTCAAAAGTTAGTTTTACTATAAAAAAAGCATTTCTTTAAATAAAATTCTGTCAAAATTCTATCTGTCACTGCAGATGTGTGCAACTGTCAAAATCACTTTGTTATATAACATTCTTCAATGTTTCGACAGAAAACTTCAAATGTTTTTGTTGAAAATGAAACTGGAGGTTTCAAAAGTTAGTTTTACCATAAAAAAAAGCATTTCTTTGAATAAAATTCTGTCAAAATTCTATCTGTCGCTGCAGATGTGTGCCACTGTCAAAATCACTTTGTTATATAACATTCTTCAACATTTCGAATGAAAACTTCAAATGTTTTCGTCAAAAATGAAACTGGAGGTTTCAAAAATATGAAAATAGCATTTCTTTGAATAAAATTCTGTCAAACTTCTATCTGTCACTGCAGATGTGTGAAACTGTCAAAATCACTTTGTTATATAACATTCTTTAATGTTTCGACGGAAAACTTCATATATTTTCGTTGAGGGGCTTCAAAAGTTAGCGTTAGTTTAAAAAAAAGCATTTCTTTGAATAAAATTCTGTCAAATTTCTACCTGTCACTGCAACTACTTGCAACTGTCAAAATAACTTTGACACATAACATTCTTCAATTTTCCGAAGAAAAACTTCAATTGTTTTTGCTGTAAATGGAACTGGAGACATCAAAAGTTTGTCTTGGTATAAAAATAGCATTTCATTGAATAAAATTCTGTTAAACTTCTACCTGTCACTGCAACTACTTGCAACTGTCAAAATAACTTTGACACATAACATTCTTCAATTTTTCGAGGAAAAACTTCAATTGTTTTTGCTGTAAATGGAACTGGAGGCATCAAAAGTTTGTCTTGGTATAAAAATAGCATTTCTTTGAATAAAATTCTGTCAAACTTCTACCTGTCACTGCAACTACTTGCAACTGTCAAAATAACTTTGACACATAACATTCTTCAATTTTCCGAAGAAAAACTTCAATTGTTTTTGCTGTAAATGGAACTGGAGACATCAAAAGTTTGTCTTGGTATAAAAATAGCATTTCATTGAATAAAATTCTGTTAAACTTCTACCTGTCACTGCAACTACTTGCAACTGTCAAAATAACTTTGACACATAACATTCTTCAATTTTTCGAGGAAAAACTTCAATTGTTTTTGCTGTAAATGGAACTGGAGGCATCAAAAGTTTGTCTTGGTATAAAAATAGCATTTCTTTGAATAAAATTCTGTCAAACTTCTACCAGTCACTGCAACTACTTGCAACTGTCAAAATAACTTTGACACATAACATTCTTCAATTTTTCGAGGAAAAACTTCAATTGTTTTTGCTGTAAATGGAACTGGAGGCATCAAAAGTTTGTCTTGGTATAAAAATAGCATTTCTTTGAATAAAATTCTGTCAAACTTCTACCAGTCACTGCAACTACTTGCAACTGTCAAAATAACTTAGACACATAACATTTTTCAATTTTTCGAAGAAAAACTTCAATTGTTTTTGCTGTAAATGGAACTGGAGGCATCAAAAGTTTGTCTTGGTATAAAAATAGCATTTCTTTGAATAAAATTCTGTTAAACTTCTACCTGTCACTGCGACTACTTGCAACTGTCAAAACAACTTTGACACATAACATTCTTCAATTTTTCGAAGAAAAACTTCAATTGTTTTTGCTGTAAATGGAACTGGAGGCATCAAAAGTTTGTCTTGGTATAAAAATAGCATTTCATTGAATAAAATTCTGTCAAACTTCTACCTGTCACTGCGACTACTTGCAACTGTCAAAACAACTTTGACACATAACATTCTTCAATTTTTCGAAGAAAAACTTCAATTGTTTTTGCTGTAAATGGAACTGGAGGCATCAAAAGTTTGTCTTGGTATAAAAATAGCATTTCTTTGAATAAAATTCTGTCAAACTTCTACCTGTCACTGCGACTACTTGCAACTGTCAAAACAACTTTGACACATAACATTCTTCAATTTTTCGAAGAAAAACTTCAATTGTTTTTGCTGTAAATGGAACTGGAGGCATCAAAAGTTTGTCTTGGTATAAAAATAGCATTTCATTGAATAAAATTCTGTCAAACTTCTACCTGTCACTGCAACTACTTGCAACTGTCAAAATAACTTAGACACATAACATTTTTCAATTTTTCGAAGAAAAACTTCAATTGTTTTTGCTGTAAATGGAACTGGAGGCATCAAAAGTTTGTCTTAGTATAAAAATAGCATTTCTTTGAATAAAATACCAGTCATTGCATATAATATCCGGTTGGTCCTATGGCGAGAAAATTTCTTAGGGCGTAAGAAGTTAGGATAGTAGCATCAAGTAAATGTGACTTACAATTACGTCGAACTTGGCGTAAATATCAACCAGTCGGCCCTCCAGATCGACGATCGGCAGTGCGGACACCCGTCGTTCGACGAACTTCTTCAAGGCCAGGATGATCGACGTATCTTCCGAAGCCGTCTCTATGTTTTCGTACGTGCCGATTTTAACCTCTCGCAGCGTCTTGCTCATGTAGCTCGGTTTGGGTAGCTCGCTGATGTACAGGAACAAGAAGCGGAGGATTCTCTTGTGAGTCAGTATGTACAGTACGTTTCCTGTATCCGGGTCTATCACTGGCAATCTGTAAAGAAGAATAAAAGAGAACTAATGTAATAATTAATTTGAACTGCAAACAAATTTGTGACTTGTGTAAACTGTTTTACAGTTAAAACACTAATATTAAGATTATTAAGTCTAAACTATCTGTAATTATTTTTAGTTTTTAATTCTATTAGTTATTTATTTTTTATTTGTTAATTGTAAAATTTCCCTGTAATTGGAATATTTTTTTGTTCTGTTGGGAAATAAACCTATTATTATTATTATTAATATAGTCGGGCCGCTGAGAGCTGCCTGTGACTCATCGCTTAAAATTGCATGAATCAAGATTTAAGTAAACGTATGTCCGTAAGAAAATTTTCATTGGCGGGATATTTAAAAATTCTCGCACACCACTTAAACAAACTTTTTACGGTTATGTTATTTGACGTAGCGCTCGCGTGTGTTTATATGAAGCGTGTCAATGTGATGCAAGAGTCATGCGTGAGCTCAGACCTACGTTTACACTGCCCTATTCTTTAACACGCAGACACACGTTTCGTCTTTTATTTCACACTGTTTCGTACATGATAGAAAAAGATAGATATCAAATGCAAAGCAATTCTTAGTACGGAAATGCATGAGTCACCGTCAGCTCTCAACGGATGAATTATAAAGTATTATTATTATTATCAAGTTTATTTATTTATTTCCCAACAGAAAAACAGGTTAACCATTTACAGGAAAAATTTACAAAATAAGAAACATGAGACACAAAAGTAATCTTACAAATTAATTGAAAAAAATGTAGCAAACAAGCTAAAAAAAAATGCTTAATTTTATAGTAAGGACATAATTGTTTTAACAAATTGTGCAAAGTTGATAATTACACAAATTTTGCCACATTTGCATTGCCAAGAGTAAGCATAAACAATTAGTACCTGTGGATCCTATTGTGTATAAGCATTTTGATGGCGTCGAAGAGGGAGGCGTCCGGCCCGATGCTGATCATGGGCCTCTGGTCCTTGAGGACCTGCCGCCACGTGTCGAGCTTGTGCTCCTCGAGCTCCTCCATGGCGACCTCCGGCGACCTGTAGTACATCCGCAGGATCTTGATGAAGTCGGTGATGGTGAGCATGCCGATGAACTCCTGCCGCAGGCTGTCCCAGAGCGGCGCCGCCCTCACGCCGTTGTACACGAGCGCGAAGAAGGCCTTCTTCACCAGCAGCTGCGTGTCGAAGACGACCAGCTTCGCCGACGTCGGGATCAGGTCGTAGCATTTGTGGAACTTGAAGAACTTTACGAAGATCTGCGACTCGTCTTCTTCTGCAAAGGAAAAAAAAACTAAACTTTTTATGCTGAATAATAATAATAATATTCATTTATTGCCCTACGGGAAGACCATTACAGGGGCAAATTAACAATAATGTAATAATAAATACAAAAACACGAAAATAGAGGAAAAGGAAAACAAAAAAAATAATGAGAAATCAAAAATAAATACATAAAAGTACATTAATAATAATTAATAACTAGTATATCACTGAACCAATTAATAAACTAATAACCAGAGTTCACACGATCACCAATAAAAATATCTGAATGATTTGCTACTCTACTCAATAGTTTCTGTAAAGTATTTACCGAGATATTTGCAAAAAACTTATTACAATTATTTTGAATTTAAAACAAAGGTTTGCCATGAAATCATAATGGCCGACATTTTGTTCTAAAAAATGACAGTCATAGGACACTCCATCCCGAGTCAGTGGATTGCAATCAACATCCCGACCACTGCCTCACCCAGACCCGCCACGGTTTGCACAGGCGGGGTTGCCTTCAGTGTCGCTGCTTCATCTAGCCCACCGTGGTTTACTAAGGTGGGATAGCCCTTTTTCAATGATAACAATCAATGCATCATTTATACACAGGACCAAAATTGTCCTCCCCAACTCTGTATTCCATTAATAATAATGTTGGCTATCGAGCCAAAACTAGTCACGAATTTATTAATAACATGCAATGCAGTAAACAACGCGAATTATTCATTAATTTCAGTTATGCAGTGTGTTGAAAACAAGCATAAATTTTGGGATTAACCCGCCTCAACGAGTCAAGGTCATCAAATAAGGCACAACATCATAAGAAACAGCTGTGTTTATTAATGGATCCAAAGCTTTAGCTACTGAACCTAAAATATTTCAAGCACAATAGTATATTGTATAACGAGCATGGAATGACATGCAATTCATAAGAGCGAGAAATAGTCATTCCATGCTAGTACACTATGCTTTACCTACGACAACTTTGTTGAGCTTCATTGTGATAGTTAAGATAATTAAAAACCGAGAGCGGACAATTCGTACGCGATAACTTTTATCAGAGGCACCTGCTTAACGTTACCACGGAAACAAATATCAGTCAAAAACCAAGCCGCCAGCCGCAACACTATTTATGGTTCATATCATTTCTCGAGTTTATACATTCTTAGTGTTTAAAAGTAATATATAAATAGTATGGAAACAAACATCGAAAACAACAAATTTGCGGAGGTACTACAACTAACGCCCCATGTATGTATAAGCGGCGAAGCAAACATCTTTAAATCTACTCCGTCATTTTGACACATTGAAGGTTAGGCTTCGCGCGTGACAGTGCAGTGTCGGAATATATTCTCGCACAGATAATCGATGCAAGAATGAAATGTGTGCGCAATGCACTACATATACTAATCATTAACGAGCATGTAATGAGCATATATCCAAGTTGTCGTAGGTAAATATATTTTTTTAAGTATCGGGTACTAAAATGTAATCACATTGTTCCGGACGGTGATGGGAGATTCCTGGCACGGGTGTACATGCTAGAATTTACAGCATTACGATGCCAACTTTTTTTTGAAGGCCGTTGCATAATCGTGTTTACAAACAGACATTGCTAGACATTGCTTATTGAAGGCGGTGGTGTAAAAAGGTTAATGGAGTTGTTTGAGGTTTTCATTCAATATACAGGGTGTTTCAGAGCTCTGGGAACGGTCGATCACGTGCTTATTTTTCAAAATTTCGAAAAATGTTTTATACAAAAGTTGTGTATATTAGTGAGCTGCACGCCCTAACAATATTTAAATTTATACAGGGTGTCTCATAACAAAGTTACAGATCAAACTTATGTTTTTTTAAATAGAACACCCTGTATTTTTGTCATTTTTGAATTATATGAAAAAAAATAAAGGTGAGTTACTTCAATACTTTGCCGTTTTCAAAATATTTGAAGGTTTGTTGAAATGCATGGTCTGGGTGAAATTTTATTTTTGCCCCAGTGATTGACGTTGAACGATTAAAATAATTTTAATTATTTGCTTGAAGGTTCGAACTATAGAGCCAACCATGATTTCATACAAAAAATTATACAGGGTGATAAAAAAAATGCGGTAGAAAAACCCAAATTATAAAGTTGAATAACTTCGTTTTTCAAATGGCATACCCTGTATTTAGTAACGTATTCTCAAGTAGAACCCAATAATCTTTCAGATTATAATAATTATTCCTGATATGATAATCGCCGAATACAAGAAAACTATTGAGATTAGGAACAGGGAACCCTTATGCAATCTGAAAGATAATTGGATTCTACTTGAGAATACGTTACTAAATACAGGGTGTGTCATTTGAAAAAACGAAGTTATTTAACTTTATAAGTTCGGTTTTTCTACCGCATTTTTTATCACCCTGTATAATTTTTTGTGTGAAATCATGGTTGGCTCTATAGTTCGAACCTTCAACCAAATAATAGAAATGATTTTAATCGTTCAACGTCAATCACTGGGACAAAAATAAAATTTCACCCAGACCATGCATTTCAACAAATCTTCAAATATTTCGAAAACGGCAAACAATAGGTATAGGGAGTATTGAAGTAACTCGCCTTTATTTGCTCCATATAATTCAAAAATGACAAAAAATACAGGGTGTTCCATTTAAAAAAACATAAGTTTGGTCTGGAACTTTGTTATGAGACGCCCTGTATAAATTTATATATTTTTAGGGTGTGCAGCTCACCATTATACACAACTTTTGTATAAAAGATTTTTCGAAATTTTGAAAAATAAGCACGTGATTGACCGTTCCCAGAGCTCTGAAACACCCTGTATATACAAAAAGTGTCTGAATAAATGTATTGTCTCTCTTTTTAAGTAGTCAAAGTCTCTGCAATTTTGTTATCAACACGTTGGCTGCCGACAAGTTTTTTTGTAAAATGTCAAAAAAAGGTTTCTTTCTTTTTAAGTTTTATTTTATAAAATGAGTAAGAATATGCTTATTTAATTCATTTTCGTGACTGACAGCGCTAAATAGTAAGTTTAAAGTAGGTCCTCACTGTAAGTTACCGGTGACTGATGTGGCCCCATCGGGACACTTCGGTGCCAGTCACCGGTGACTGACAAAGCGGTCAATGTGTTAAAAAATGTATTATGCTTACATTTTAAAGCTATTGAGGTGTTCATTTCATAAACATCATGTCCAAAATTGTATAAATCGACATTTTTGCGGCATCTGGTGGAGTATTTTGTAAGCTATCCGACGGTGGACGTAGTTCATGTAAAAACCACACATTTATAAAAAAAAATTGTTACTTTTTTGTGTACATATATCTTGACACATTATTTTAATACAAGGAATAAACTGCCAATAAATAAATAAATATTGTTTAACCCTTTCAGGACGGGTCACATCAATAAACGTTTAAACGTAACTTCTGCGACAGCCGGGTAGCATCAATAAGGGTTCTGATGAATTTACTTGTTTTTATATCCGAATAACGCTCATCATTGACGCTGCAGATATGTTTTTAGTTTCGGAGCAAAATCACTAGAAATCGATGTTTGAAAAATGGACATTTTTTACGATATTGCCAGATATACCCGTCCCGAAAGGGTTAAGTAATGCAGAAACAATTTAATTTTTTTTATCATCATTACACGTAATACCTTTATCTAAGAAATCGCACAACCACTCTACGTAAACCGTGGAGACCTCCTCGAACTCCTTGATCTGGTCTATGCGGTAGACCTCTTCATCCTCCTCGGGTATGGCGGAAAGGACATGATTCGAGTAACAGTGCAGCCGCAACATAACCTACCCGGGGCTTCATTTCAGAGTCAAAAGTACGTACCGCACGCGCACTAACACTCACTCGATCCAAAGCAGCGATTGATGCTAAACGTTAAGAGTCGAATGTCCAGATGCATTTTTTCACGGGGTTATCCTTGGATAATAAATTCAATAAGTGATGTTTGTAATTTTAACAGTGCTTTAAAAAATTAGTTGGGAAGAATTAATATGTACGGAGTTTGCGTGTTTAACCCTTATCACTGCTACAGATGTATATTAACGATCCGCTTTGGAGTCAACATATTTCTTAATTTTTCACGAAAAGTTACTTTTTCGTGCTTTAAATTTCCATAAAAAAATAAACATACTGTTAACATAGCGTATGATCCCTTGTTCTGGGGCCTATGTAACCTCCATACAGATTGAATCCGTGGTCTATCTATGCTGTGTCTATATACAAGTCGCCCTGAACGATCGCAGGGCGTGAAGTGAGTGTCCCTGTATTTAATCCTAAGCTAACTTCATCTATCGTTTTTAAATGTTGTCACATAATACACTGTTAAATGGTACCTCTGGCAGAAAGGACTATAGTTTCCTATGCCAAAAAAAAAACATACTGTGTGTTCAATAAAAAATGCTCAATGCCATAATATTATTTATTGACCGATCTGAATGAACTAAAAACCAAAATCAATGGTGGTTTAAATACTAGCAATTGACATCAATATTGATTTTTTCAATAATAACTTCATTGTCAAATGATAGCCAACTTAAGATTTTTAAATGGCAGCATATAATGTTTTAATTTTTTTACATTCGACATTATTTTTCTGAATCCAATAATTCCCAATATGTTGTTTTTCGTTCAATATTTCGGTCGAAAAAAATTAAAATAAATCCATTTAAAATTATATTTTTCAAAAATTATAATTAGCGTGCCTTGGAAAAAAAATTACAAATGTCATTTGTTGTAAGGTTATGTCAAACATGAATAATAAGGACCCAATAAATAAGTACCTATGTTACAACTCAATGTAGAATAGAATAAATAAGTAGTGCAAGTATTAATTCACTTGCGATTTGGATGTTCTGTGATTATTGTAGAACGTCGAACTCTGCAAGTCCACGAAATTGCCGATCCACTGTCTTCGACTTTTTAAAGGCTCCATATCGTCTCAAATTTCCTTCTAACAGTAGATGATAAATTTGTGCCGCAGCTCTTCGATTTCTATTACTTAGAAAATAAGTTTGTAACATGTCTGTTAATTCGCTATTGTTCATGATTATGTCTGAAACACACACTAATAGCAAATGGTTGACATTACTTATACAATAAATGGCATTTGTCGATTCGAATTTTTTTCAAGGCACACTACATTTATCATCAAAAAAATCATGCGAACAAGATTTATTATTATCTTTTTCTGGCATAAATATTAACTTAAAACCAACATAACGGGCATAATTGGATTCAGAAAAACAATGTCTAATATTATAAAATTAGAAAAGTATATGCGGCCATTTAAAAATTTAAAGTTGACCATCATTTGGCAATGAAGTTGATTTTGAAAAAATATATAATTACCGTCATTTTATAGTATTTAAACAGCCATTGACTTTATTTTTTAGTTCATTCAAATCGGTCAATAAATAACAGAGTTACGGCGTTGTGCGTTTTTAAATATAAATCAAATTCACTTTATAAAAACCTATTGGTGATAACGATAAAATATTTACCTCATTCCGAGTCACCCAGTATTACAAAATTAATTAATCATTGTATTAATTTTTTAACACTGATTATCTAATCATGTTATTTCAACAATTATGTAGTTAATTAACTCGGCAAGTCCGGAGACACATAAATCTATTTAAATAGACCGGCGGCTGTCCTAACTGTCATAACAACAACTTACGAAAAACATACTTTAATTGCTGGCGTGCTTAATCCTGCAAGATTTTAAAAATACCGACTCTTTGAAGGGAGCCTAGAAGATATATTGACTCGTAGACGTTGTAAATTTAACGTTACTTTTAGTCCGTGTGTAAGAATGTCCAGTACTGTAAGTAAATATCATGACAAACTTAATTGCACCAACTCAACGTTGATCAAGTTCAAATCTGAGGCCCGCTACATTATCTGTTAACCTCTTCACGCCCAGGTCGCTCGCCACATGTGGCGACAAGCAAAAAAAAAGATATTTTACAAATAAAATAAAATTACCGCTTTAGCGCCATCTATGGAATATTTTTTCATATTTTTTTGCAAAAATGAGTTTAGACAGTGGAATAATATTTCGTAGAAAACCGTACAACAAAAAAGTAATTTTTTAATAAACCCTAGATTATGCTGTAATCCAATCAAAGTAGCATGGGCGCGAATTGGTTAACAGTAATATAGTGTTTTAATGTAAATTGTTATATGTATATATTTTTATATAAAATTTTGTTTTAAAGTAAATAAATAAATTAATAAATTAACTACATTTTTAATAAAAAATAATAAACCTTCTTGAATGTGTAGTATTCATGTGTCATAAAAGGATTACTGGAACGTTTCAATTACCAAAATCTTAGCTCTATATGATGAGTTGTGAGCTTTCAAAAATCCAATCAAATCACGTTCGTAGGGCAGAATGACCTTGGTCGATAGCCTGTTCAGTAAAATTATAATAAAACTGTATAAATATAAGAACTTTATAGTAATTTACGATACGAGTAATGTTACGAAGGTTTTTACAATACGAGAGAAAAGTTTAAATTCTCGAGTAATTTAAAAACAAATGACGTAACGTATATCGTAACACGGTTCATTTGATCCTATTTCTATTTTTTTTAAATTTAACAAATGTTTAATGAAAACTGTCAAAAAGCGAAATAATGTTTGTATACCAATATCTCCATAGCAACGAGTTGCTTTAAGATACATTCACAATACTAGAGTGTTGGGCGGCCCGTTCATGTAGTGGGTACAGGCGAGCGCTTGTGTGCCGTGTGGGTTGGAATCTCAGCCCGGGCGAAAGATTTGAGGGCTGCGGAATATTCGCTCGGGAATTTGCATGGTCGTTGTATTTGTCTTTCATTATTCATTTAATTTCGAATTTATTAAAACAATAATGGCCTAGTAGCCAACGCCAAAATTCCCTAATCATTCACTTTCCTTAACCCCGCAGTTTCCATAATGTTAACATTATGAGATAAAATAAATGTATGTAATAGTTATTTACGTATTAAGGGCTGTTAGGATAGCCTAACAGCTTTAGGGCCCTCCTTCGTCGGGCCCCAAACGGCTCCCTTGGTTGTTACGGCCCAAACTGCACGTGGTACGTACAACGTTTTTCGTCGTACTGCTAATTTTATAAGAAATTAAACTTGAATGTGTCTAATTGACAATACTAAAATCGCCGATGACGTCGATTTAATTTTGGTTATCATCAACATACAAATCGCACAAGTCGTTGTTTCCTTAACAACCAATAACAAATAGCATTTTATTTGTCAAAGTGCAGAAAATGGAGAAAGAGGCTTTACTTCCAGCGAAAATATTAGCCCGAGCTAAGCAAGCGAATGGTAAATTAGTACCAGAAAAATCGAGGAATAGGTACTAAAATGAAGGAAATTTATTTAAAAGATGGCAGCAAGAAAATCGTATTGAAAGTGTGTGCGAAAACGTAATAAACGTAATAATGGCCTATATTGATGAACTGGTATGTTAATTTTCATCCCGTGTAGCAAATTGTAACAATTTTTTATTTGATTGCAGAGCGAAAAGTATGATCCCAATTCTGATCTAAATGAAAATGTTTCAACAAATGTACACGTTGAAAATAGAAATTTGTCTCGAGAAGCCACACCAACTTCTACCCAAGGAAATGTGAGCTTTAACAATTGCACAATAACAAATTTTTATAACTTTAAGTAGATTTTTTATAATTTGTATTGTTATTTCGTTCAATTTCCTGTAGTTAACAAAATTTATTTAATTTCATAGGAGTCTAACACTGTTTTCAAATTGATAATATTGTTTTAATAATTTGTTGATTGAGAGCGGGCTGTTAAAAGCTCTTAACAGCCCGCATTTTCGTTGCCAGGGAAATATGAATAGCTTAACGTTTGTCAAAAGTGACATGTTATAAACTACATAACAATATAGTGTGACGCAAACAACAGTTACTGTATAAATATGTCCTCTCTCTCTCTCTTCCAGGTTCGTAATTACCGCCGCATTAGCGCCACCTACCGGACGATAGCTGAACTGCCAGGTGCATTTTACCACCGAACTTATACGCATAACCAAAATTTAAAAAATTAGCAACGAGATGTACATCAAATGATGGAATATTTAATTCATTCTGAAACGAATGATAAAAATAAATTAAGAATATTAAGCAATTTTGCTGTAATTTGCAAATGAAAATTTACCGTAGGTAATTCAGTTCCATGCAGGGCTTAATATTGCAATTTAAATCGCTTTAGAGAGATTTCTAAATAAACACTGGTTTAATTAATGAGTACCGCGTATCTATTTCAGTTTTTGTCTTTCTGGTGCATTTAAATTTCAACATTAAGTTTTACAACCCACACGGCGGGTTCGATTCCCATCCCGGGCGGCGATCGAGAAGTATTCGCTCGGGTCCGTGGTTGTTGTATATGTCTTATATTATTCATTTCTTCATTTATTCATTCAAAAAAATACAAAAACAACAGTCGTGTGTGACTGAATGGCTCAGTCTAAGTTTAAAAAAAAAGTTTTACAGCGAACTGAATTACCGACCCCTTCTCGGGGTAAATTTTCATTTACAAAATACTCCGAAATCGCTTAATTTCCTCAGCTATTTTATACATCATTCGATTCGGAATCAAAAATTCCATCATTTGATATGCGACTCGTAAATGATTTTTTACATTTTAGTTATAGGTATAAAGTTCGAGCATTTTGGCGCTGCCGGCAATATGCACTTAGCAGTTCAGCTCTTGTCCGGTAGGTGGCGCTCGCGCGCCGGTAATTACCAACGTGATATAATTGAATATTTACAAGCTCACAACTCGTCATGATTTTGGTGATTGAAACGTTGAAATACTGATAATCTTGTAATCGTCAAATCTGTTTCTTTTGGTTCCCGTTTTCGTTAACGTCCCCGGGTTGTCGTGCAGCCGCCTATACATATCTGAGGCAATGACGGTTCGCGGGGGTTTTTTTCTGGTACGGCCGAGGAACAAGAGGTGGTAATACAGATAGGTAGGGTCAGTTGTAGAGACGGATGGCTGCGTGACCGCACCTATCTGTATTACCACCTCTTGTTCCTCGGCCGTACCAGAAAAAAACCCGCGAACCGTCACTGCTGAGAAGGCTCAAACTGCGAACACGTGAAAGAAAACCACTGATTTCTATACGCCAGTGGAAAGAAGATCGCTCCAGAAAATGTATTTGCGCAACCACAAATGTCAATTTTAAGCCCGTGACGCGTCAGCAAAGAAAATTCGAAAATGGAAAAAATTAAAAAAATCAACTCTTTTAATAATCATGGTAGAATCTTATGTAATACCTTTTTCTTCATCAGAAGAACGAGCTAAATCGATTGGCGTTAAAAAAATTCATCTAGAAAAATATGCAAAAAAATTGGCAAGTCACCACGAATATTTTCAAAAAAAAGTCGATTTTTCAAACTTTGATCGGCCGTAGCGGTTAAACGAAAACTCCAAATTGAACGCGGTTTTTAAATCTGTGCTACTCGTGTGTAAATTAGTCGGATTCAATTAAAATTGGCGATTGACGAAAACTTGAAAAACCACCCAAGGGTCCCCCCTTCTTACTTTTGCTCAAAAATTGGCTTTGAAATGATTTCCTGAAGAAACCACCGGTTCGATTCGGGGTTTCTATACACCAGTGGAAAGATCCCTTCAAGACGCCTCGGAAAATGTACCTTCGCAAGAACAAATGTCAATTCGAAGCCCGTGACGCGTCAGCAAAGAAAACTCGAAAATGAAAAAAAATCGAAAAAATCAACTCTTTTAATAATCATCGTAGACCATTGAAGTATACCTTCTTTACGAGAGAAATTGATTGGCTTTAAAAAAATTCAGCTATTTCAGACTTTGATCGGCCGTAGCGGCTAAACGAAAACTCCAAATTGAACGCGGTTTTCAAATCTGTGCTCCTTGTGTGTCAATTAGTCGGATTCAATTAAAATTAGCGATTTAAAATTTTTGACGAAAACCTGAAAAACTACCCAAGGGTACCCCTTCTTACTTTTGCTCAAAAATTGGCTTTGAAATGATTTCCTGAAGAAACCACTGGTTCGATTCGGGGTTTCTATACGTCGCTTCAAGACGCTTCAGAAAATGTATTTGCGCAACCACAAATGTCAATTTTGAGCCAGTGACGCCGTCGCAAAAAAAAATCCAAAAAGAATATTTGAAGATGTACAACATTAAAAATCAATACCGACGTATTTATTTTGGATGTTACTTTTATAAAGATTTTAGAATGAAACTATTTTTAGTAAGCGAATTGCATTTTAGGGCGCAGTAGAAAGATTTTCATTTTCTATATTTATAATACACGGGCAAATTTGTCAATCAACGCAGGCGAGGCACAAAACAAAGAAGTACTAAATTTATAATCCATTTGTGCGAGGCACAAAATAAACAAGTACTAATAAAACCTTTGCAGTTAACGCAATTTGTTTTCAAGCCGCAGATGTCGGTAAAACAACTCGCGCGCACCAAACAAGTCCGCACTTGTTTCGCCGTTGATCGAAACGCGTCAACAAGTTCACACTTGTTTCCACTTTCACCGTTGATTGAAACGCGTCAACACGGGTTTTCTCACACGTTCACACTTGCACCGCACGCCGTGTACGGGGCGACATCTGTCGCACGCGTTTCGACAAGTAAACCGAATTCCCCCAGATCGGATTGTTGAAGAAGATGATGATGCAGCGCGTCGGACGACCGTTCAATTCCCTGGCCGCGACTGACTATTCTTGGCAGAATGCGTCTGCCAAAAAACACGCTGGCTCCGGCGTCTGGACGCCGCACGTCATCGTTCCCACCTCGCGATGGGCGCCTTCCCTGATCGAAAAGTTGACAGAAGCCTCCCTGGCATCTGGTGTAAGGCCACGTGCTCGTACGGAGCCAAAATGATTGAGACTATGACGGTGTGTGCATTAAAAGTTGGGTTACCTTTGACAATGCAACTCATATGTCAGCCAAAATAATTGAGAATGATGTGCTTTTTTTGACAATGTAACGGGAACATTTTCCGTAATTTATAGATAAAGTTTAATATTGACAAATTCAATACCGAATGTTTAATTATTTACTATCCCATTAAACTTGAAGTTACGCACGTTAACTTGCGAACAGATGCCCCCGGTGCAAGGAATTCGACAAGTGCTAATGGTACAGTCGATTGGTGCGAGGCGTAAGATTATTTTCAGAACGAGTGCATGGAATCTAAATTTGTAAAAGTATACCAGCAACAATTACGAAAAAGAAGAGAACGCTTCTAAAATATGAAAAAATAGAAATGAGTTTGTGTGTGCACTGTAGTGATGAACGTTATTTTCACTTTGTAACCGTTACTGTGAAATATTAACAGTAACCGTTATTGAAAAATCCCACCAACGGTTATTTTAAAATTCCATTATGTTAACTGAATTTAAGTTAGTATTAATTGTAGAAACGCTGAAGTGGCGGCATCTATTGCCTGAATGTTGTACTAAACCCAATCCGAGTGGCCTAATCACCGATAGATAGATGCCACCACTTTGGTGTTTTTACAATTAATACTAACTTAAATTCAGTTAACATAACAGAATTATATCATATCACCAAAGGAACTAAAGAATACAAAAAAATAATTGAAATCACGTAGTTAATGGATGATGCTGATCTAATATAATCACTGCCATGTGAAGAAACTTTGGAAGAAAATCCTTTCTAAATCAAGCTGAGCAAAGATATACACAAGAAATATAATAAAGCTTTGGAGGATGATGAATGAAGATTAATCAGGAACTATAGGTTTTTTGGGATTGCGAAAATATAATTGAAGAAAAAAAGTCAAAATATCATTCTTTGGCGAACAAAAAAATAAGATTCAGTGATTTCTTCAAAAAATAAACACCGTTTATGAATGAAGATTAATCAAGAACTAATGAAGATTGCGAAAATACAATTGAAGAAATAAAGTCAAAACATCATTTCTTCACGAATAAAAAATAACATTCAGTGTTTTCTTTAATTCTTTAAAGAAATAAATACCAACAATGAATGAAGACTAATTATTAAGAACTAAAGGTTTTCTATGATTGTGAAAATCTAATTGAAGAAAATTGAAGAAATAAAGTCAAAACATATTTTTTCACGAATAAGATTAAATGTTTTTTTGAAGAAATAAACACATTATCGGGTCTATTCTGTAATTTATAACACCTCTGTTAATTTCAAGGCCGGCGTTAAAATTATTTTAACAGTATTTTTGTCAATTGAAAAAAATCATAATTTTCTTAAAAAATAATTCAAATCAAGAAAACATATAAATTATGTTAAATAAATGATACATCTATAATTTAGCAAGTTTTTTTTTTAATTTTCTGAGCACCCTGTATATATTTTCTACATTTCTAAACTTCATTCGAGTTTTTGAATGTTTGCATCATTAATTTAAAAAAAAATCATAACTTTCTTAAAAAGTGATTCGAATTGAGAAAACAAATGAATTATATTAAATCAATGGTGCATCTATAAATTAACAAGTTTTTAAATTTTTCTGAGTACCCTGTATATTTCTTCCGCATTTTTAAACCTCGCCCAATTTTTTGTTACAATTCCAATTTAAAAAAATCATAACTTTCTTAAAAAGTGATTCGAATTGAGAAAACAAATGAATTAGGTTAAATCAATGATGCATCTATAAATTAGCGAGTTCTTAAATTTTTCCGAGTACCCTGTATATTTTTTCCACATTTTTAAACCTCGCCCAATTTTTTGTTACAATTCCAATTTAAAAAAATCATAACTTTCTTAAAAAGTGATTCGAATTGAGAAAACAAATGAATTGTATTAAATCAATGATGCATCTGTAAATTAACGAGTTTTTAGAATTTTCTGAGTACCCTGTATATTTTTTCCGCATTTTTAAACCTCGCCCAATTTTTTGTTGCAATTCCAATTTATAAAAATCATAACTTTCTTAAAAAGTGATTCAAATTAAGAAAATAAATGAATTATATTAAATCAATAATGCATCTATAAATTAGGGAGTTTTTAGAATTTTCTGAGTACCCTGTATATTTTTTCCGCATTTTTAAACCTCGCCCAATTTTTTGTTACAATTCCAATTTAGAAAAATCATAACTTTCTTAAAAAGTGATTCAAATTGACAAAACAAATGAATTATATTAAATCAATGATGCATCTATAAATTAACAAGTTTTTAGAATTTTCTGAGTACCCTGTATATTTTTTCCGCATTTTTAAACCTCGCCCAATTTTTTGTATTATTACAATTCCAATATATTTTGCGTTGAAATAAGTTCGCAAATGGTAACAAATACAACAACTATTTTAATAAAGCACGCGAAATGTAATTATTGAAGCGGTTGCTTTTAATTGTTAAATTGTTTAATTATCCCGCGTTAAATTCGATGTTTTCCTAGGCGGATGCGTCATCGGTTCGCCTGCGTGCAAAAATAGAAGCGAACGTTTTCATCTGTGGCGAAATTGATTTGTCTTCTTTTGTGAAGGCTTAATTAGCCGTTCGTTTGTAAATATTAAGCCATGACGAACTTAACAATAACACAGTTAATAATAGTAATAATAATAATAATAAAACATTCATTGCTGTAGATACAAAACGCAAATACAAAAAAAGTTGACGTTTAGTCGACTCCTCTAGAGGAAATAGCATATTACAGTCCAAGTGATGAAAGTACGAATTTCGCTCACGAGTTGACGCTTACGGTTCGTGTGCAAACGGTGCACGAGTGACAGAAATTCGTTTCATCACGAGTGCTGTTTAGCGTTTTGTTTAATGCTGTCCATAAAATGGGAAGAATATTTATTTCTGATATTACTCATTATAGAAGAAGACATGCGTGTCGTTGCTGTCTCAAATTAAAAATAACTGTCAATTATGTAACAATTTGTCAATTTTTGACGTTAAATGTGATGGTGTATTTAATTCTGCCCACAAAATATGCAAATAAGACGATAAGAAGACTTTTTGTAATATTACCACTGAGACATTAGGGTGAGCGAAAGTGACATAAGCACTTTCACTCACTTGTTTCCTCAGCAACTGATTGAGTGGCTAAGAATTAAGCTTCCTTTTCTCTTATCTACGTAAGAAAGTAAAAGTTTCAATGGCAGGATTGAACAAAGGGAATTGAAACAGTTTTCGTGCGTTTAATTGCTTTGTTGAATCAATAACTCTTTAGTTATTGATATTTGCATCATTTTTCGCCCTGTAGACAACATAGACGACGCTACTTCATATTTTAAAAGTATATTCTTTAAACCAAGTTTGACGTTTTCACATTTGTCAAGATTTCCTGCTCAAACATAATAAACGATTATCAAGG
Source organism: Ocypus olens (assembly GCA_910593695.2). NCBI lineage: Eukaryota > Metazoa > Arthropoda > Insecta > Coleoptera > Staphylinidae > Ocypus > Ocypus olens. The sequence continues at coordinate 54,404,050 of OU343056.1, forward strand.
CTGGCTTGCTTTATTAAACTACAAAAAAAACATCGTTGATGTGTAATTCTAAATTCAAAAATTATTATTTGTAAATAACTGCCTGAAATAAAAATAAAATATAGTGTGTATATTGAGCCACACGCTATATTTTGCGCACCGCAAATTTACTAGTATTTAAACAATTGTATCGCTAATCGTTTAAACAAACACCGAGCGCTTAAATTCTCAAATATTATTAACTAGATAATAGCAGATATAATAACCTTGGTGTACGAAATTATTTCCTCAAGGTAACGTTCGTTTTTATTTTATTTGTTATTGCGATATATTTACGAAAAGGTTTCTTCGAAAAATAATATTGACGTGAGTCATTAAAATCAATGCACGATTATTTCGTAAACGATAAGGTTGGTTAACTAAGAGAAAATCAACTTGAGGTACCTAAAAAGTAAAGTTTAAAGGTTGAATAGTTTATATGGGGAATCCACGGAATTAATCTCAACAAGAAAATCTCCAATATTTTGGAAGATAGAGGTTTGTTTAAATGAAATAAAATACTCCTGAAGTAAAGTTGCGACGTATCCCATTAGAATTTTTGTCACAAACTTATGGTTCCACAATCTTTGTAATAAAAAATCATAGCCTAAAATATTTTCGGACTGCTTTTAGGCCGTGAAATATCACTTTTGCGGATTAGGCTTTAAAAATGCTTGTTTATGCCTAGGCTGTAAAAGTAATGAGCCAATCAGGTGAGACTACGTCACGTTATTTCGTCAATCAGATGAGACACCGCGTCGACCAATAGAAGCCGCCCGGAAATTTGTTTGACATTACAATGTATTTTTGTATTAAATCTGTCACTTTATTGCCTTGTTAAACAAATAACTATTAATTCAGAAAAATATATGAGCTGTACAAAATTGTGTGGCAAAGTATGTGTTTGGCGGTTGAGATAGACAGTGGACATCGGCAAACACGCTTTGCGCTCGCACATTTTCCACGGATAGCTTAAGATTTTGGCAAGAGTGTCGACTTAAGTTTGAAAACCCTGTATACCGTGTTTGTGTGTTATTTAAAAGCTTCCTCGCGAAGAAACATTTTCATTGAACTCTGATTTCCCAGGGAATGGGAGTTATTTTTAGATTCTCCATGTAGCGACGGATGTCGATCGAGATGAAAGGTGTACCAACGTGTATACAATATATATTTATATCAAGAGCTTGTTTAGCTGAACTCACCCAAATCGGAAATATTGACTTTCTCCAGGAACGGGTCCACGACGGGAAGCTGAAACAAAAATAAAAATGTCAATACAGGAGTTATTAAAAAAAAAGCTTTTATTAACGCGACGAACAAAAGGAAATCGGGATGGAAAATCAATTCTTTCTTTACATTTTTTTTTACCTAATTTTTAAAAGGATTATTCGTTAGTTACTTTAAAAATGTGGTAATTTTTCCGTGAGTTATTAATTTTTGAAAAATTAATAACTCACAAATAAAAAAAAAATCGAAAAAAAAATACTTATGTGATTAAGTTGCTCAAAATGTTTAATATATTCACAAGACATCTACCTTTAACTCTAATACAATTTTTTGAAAATGTGTCATTTTTTCCGTGAAATATGAATTTTTGAAAATTAACATTCTTATTTGTCGAAGACTTCAATAAAAAAAAATCGAAAAAAAAAATAAATACTCACGCGATAAAATTGCTCAAAATGTTAAATATATACACAAGACATCTACCTTTAAAATTGATCAAAATTTTTGAAAATGTGACAATTTTTCCGTGAGCTATGCATTTTTTTGAAAATTAACGTTTTAATTTGTGGAATACTTCAATAAAAAAAAATCGAAATAAAATAAATACTCACGCGATAAAATTGCTCAAAACGTTTAATATATTCACAAGACATCTACCTTTAACTTTAATTAAAATTTTTGAAAATGTGTCAATTTTTCCGTAAGTTATGAATTTTTAAAAATTAACATTTCAATTTGTCGAACACTTCAATAGAAAAAAATCGAAAAAAAAATAACAGCGTATATGATAAAACTGCTCAAAATGTTTAATATATTCACAAGACATCTCCCTTTAACTTTAATTAAAATTTTTGAAAATGTGTCAATTTTTCCGTGAGTTATGAATTTTTGAAAATTAACGTTATAATTTGTGGAACACTTCAATAAAAAAAATCGAAATAAAATAAATACTCACGCGATAAAATTGCTCAAAACGTTTAATATATTCACAAGACATCTACCTTTAACTTTAATTAAAATTTTTGAAAATGTGTCAATTTTTCCGTGAGTTATGAATTTTTGAAAATTAACGTTATAATTTGTGGAACACTTCTATAAAAAAATCGAAAAAAAAAACTGCGTATATGATAAAATTGCTTAAATTGTTTAATATATTCACCTTTATACTTAATAAAATTTTTTGAAAATGTGTTACTTTGTCTGTAAGTTATGAATTTTTGAAGAAGAGAAGTGAAGCGCGACGAAGATCAATTTTTGTATTACATGTAGAGATGGGCAAAACGGTTCACTTTCGCGAAACGACTCCGAACCGGTTCACTTCCGCGAAACGGCTCCGAACCGGTTCACTTCCTGTAGTGAGCGGTTCACGGGTCTTTTATTATCCAATTATTTTATGAGCGAACAATTATTGTAAATCCTACATTGTATATTAAATTTTAAACATGTTGACGTTCACATCCACTATATGTAAAATATTTTGTAAAACTGTATGTACAGCATTTTATGTACCAAAGTGGCAATCAGTGAATAAAATTGAATTGAATTGAATTGAATTGAATTGAATTTCTACAGCTTTATACCAAATTGTCAAAAATGAGTTCTCGGTTCAGATTTTTGGTAATTAAATTCTTCATGCTCGTCTGATCAAAGTCACGTGAATATGAAGTTCACCCGCGTGAAGTTTGCTGCAATACGTCTAGTTCACGCTGGACTTCACTAGAGGGAGCTAACGTATAACGCAACTATGAAACCGCATTTTTTTTTTGCTGAGATTTTGGTTTAATCAAAGTCACGTTTGAATATCAAGTTCACCCGCGTGAAGTTTGCCGCAATACGTCTAGATCACGCTGGACTTCACTAGAGGGAGCTAATGTATAACGCAACTATGAAACCGCATTTTTTTTTGCTGAAAAAACCCCGCGAACCATCACTGCCCGGAATTAAAAAAACCCAAAAAAAAGAAAGTGTTAAAACTCAAAAACGTCCGGTCAGATTTCTTTCCAATTTTTTCCAGATACTTCCCTCGGCGAGCGGAACATCCCTGCCAATTTTAACAAAAATCGTTAGAGCCGTTTTGGAGTAACGGCCTCGTATATGAAATTGCAGGCGTTCGCCGAAACGCCGCCACTGACTTTATTTTTGCTTCTGGAAGATCCGTCGGTGGCGGGGTCTCTTCACAAAACATCCGCCCACATTATTTACATCGACACATTTTTTGATTTGTTGCCCCCTTAACGAGATATGATTTTTCAAAAAGCGACCAAAATTTTTTTCTAAAGTTGCCGCTCTCTCTGAGGTTTCTTTCGCGGACGTATTTCTTTCTATTTACATCCAAGAGTTCAAACTTCTAGGATGAGAAGAGGGTGTAACGTGCTTTGATTTGTTATTTTTTTCAAAATTTTTAAAGAACTCCCTACCCTTCCAGAGCCGTCATTTGGCCCGGTCCACGGGTTCGTTTTGCTACCATCGAGGACGTATTTTTTTCTATTTAAATCCAAGAGCTCAAACTTCTAGGATTTGAAGAGGGTGTAACGTGCTTTGATTTGTTATTTTTTTTCAAAAATTTTAAAGCACCCCCTACCCTTCCAGAGCCGTCATTTGGCCCAGTCCCCCAGTTCGTTTTGCTTCCATCGAGGACGTATTTTTTTTTCTATTTAAATCGAAGAGTTGAAACTTTTAAAATAGGTTAGAGGGTCGAACGAGCCTTGAGCTGTAATTTTTTCAAAAATTTTAAAACACCCCTCCGGAATCTGGGCGAATTTTTAAAGGACGAAAAAGCGCGACGGAGGGGAAGTTTTTTAGCGATCGAGGAGGAGCGTGGCGGCAATTTTTTTTGGACTTTAAAAAATATATCAAAGAGACTCTCTGTCTTCTTTTTTTAAATTTTTTAGTCGGTGGTAACTGTTTTCATATGTTTTTTTCATTCACCAAAATGTATACAATTTTTCAAAATGTTTGGTTGTGTTCAAATCGAATTATCTTAAAGCTTAAAGTTGGGATTTAGTAGATTTTTTGCAGAATAGCAACTCGTGATGTATTTTAAGTAAATTTAGAAAATTTCAAGTCGGTGGTAACTGTTTTCATATTTTTTTTTAATTCACCAAAATATATACAATTTTTCAAAATGTTTGGTTGTGTTCAAATCGAAATATCTTAAAGTTTAGAGTTGGGATTTAGTAGATTTTTTACAGAATAGCAACTCGTGATGTATTTTAAGTAAATTTAGAAAATTTCAAGTCGGTGGTAACTGTTTTCATATTTTTTTTTAATTCACCAAAATATATACAATTTTTCAAAATGTTTGGTTGTGTTCAAATCGAAATATCTTAAAGTTTAGAGTTGGGATTTAGTAGATTTCTACTGAATAGCAACTCATGATGTATTTTGAGTAAATTTAGAAAATTTCATGTCGGTGGTAACTGTTTTCATATGTTTTTTTCATACACCAAAATATATACAATTTTTCAAAATGTTTGGTTGTGTTCAAATCGAAATATCTTAAAGTTTAGAGTTGGGATTTAGTAGATTTTTTACAGAATAGCAACTCGTGATGTATTTTAAGTAAATTTAGAAAATTTCAAGTCGGTGGTAACTGTTTTCATATTTTTTTTTAATTCACCAAAATATATACAATTTTTCAAAATGTTTGGTTGTGTTCAAATCGAAATATCTTAAAGTTTAGAGTTGGGATTTAGTAGATTTTTTACAGAATAGCAACTCGTGATGTATTTTGAGTAAATTTAGAAAATTTCATGTCGGTGGTAACTGTTTTCATATTTTTTTTAATTCACCAAAATATATACAATTTTTCAAAATGTTTGGTTGTGTTCAAATCGAATTATCTTAAAGTTTAGAGTTGGGATTTAGTAGATTTCTACTGAATAGCAACTCATGATGTATTTTGAGTAAATTTAGAAAATTTCATGTCGGTGGTAACTGTTTTCATATTTTTTTTAATTCACCAAAATATATACAATTTTTCAAAATGTTTGGTTGTGTTCAAATCGAAATATCTTAAAGTTTAGAGTTGGGATTTAGTAGATTTCTACTAAATAGCAACTCATGATGTATTTTGAGTAAATTTAGAAAATTTCAAGTCGGTGGTAACTGTTTTCATATGTTTTTTTCATTCACCAAAATATATACAATTTTTCAAAATGTTTGGTTGTGTTCAAATCGAAATATCTTAAAGTTTAGAGTTGGGATTTAGTAGATTTCTACTGAATAGCAACTCATGATGTATTTTGAGTAAATTTAGAAAATTTCATGTCGGTGGTAACTGTTTTCATATGTTTTTTTCATTCACCAAAATATATACAATTTTTCAAAATGTTTGGTTGTGTTCAAATCGAAATATCTTAAAGTTTAGAGTTGGGATTTAGTAGATTTTTTACAGAATAGCAACTCGTGATGTATTTTAAGTAAATTTAGAAAATTTCAAGTCGGTGGTAACTGTTTTCATATTTTTTTTTAATTCACCAAACCCCAAAAATTTTACCACCGCCGTCGGTCACAAATGGTTAATTTAGACAAGTGGAGGGAGGCATATCGCTTTGATTTTTTCAACAGACACCCTTCTCCCCCTCCGACGCATCTCCAACAAGTTTCACCGGGGCACGTAGACCGGTTTCGGAGTAATTGGACGAGACGTAAAAATCAGCCGATGGGGGCGGAGGCAAATTTTTTGGAAATTTTTCCGGCACCGTCGGATACACCCCAGAGAGCTCTATCGACCCCCCGGGTGCCGCTCCTCTGGCTCTACCCCACCACCTCCCGTAAAAAAAAACCGAAAGAAATTTAAAAAAAACGAAAGAAATTTAAAAAAATACAAGTGTCAAAACTCGAAAACGTACAGTCCGATTTTAATTAAATTTTTTCCAGGTACTCCCCTCGGCGAGCGGAACATCCCTGCCAATTTTAACAAAAATCGTTAGAGCCGTTTTGGAGCAACGGCCTCGTATATGAAATTGCAGGCGTTCGCCGAAACGCCGCCACTGGCTTTATTTTTGCTCTTGAAGGATCCGTTGGTGGCGGGATCTCTTAACAAAGCATCCGCCCACATTATTTATAAACAAAAACTTTTTGATCTGTTGTCCCCTAACGAGATATGATTTTTCAAAAAGGGACCAATTTTAGCCGCGGCCTTGTATTTGAAATTTCAGGCGTGCGCCAAAACGCCGCCACTGACTTTATTTTTGCTCTTGAACGATCCGTTGGTGGCGGGATCTCTTTACAAAGCATCCGCCTACATTATTTATAACCAAAAACTTTCTGATCTGTTATCCCCTAACGAGATATGATTTTTCAAAAAGGGAGCATTTTTTTTAAGTTTCCAGCCTCTTTTTAGGGGTCGTATTTTTTTCTCAACTCGAATGTCAAATTTTTGAAACCAAATCGGAAACATATACAAAATTCTTACGTAAAGTGCATATTTTTTAAAATGTTGATTTTCTGCCCAAAACGATTCAAAATCATGTTTTATTTTTTTTTTACCCTCTTCGGTACTGCCGATGGAGATGACCTGTTTAGCCAATATGGCAGCTATTAAGAGGTATGGATTGAGCAAATTTGATCGTCCCAATAATCCTCCCTGAGGCCTTCAGGGCCTTCTTTCAAAATTATGGATAAAAAAATCGTAAAACCTTCCCTGCACATCCTGGATGATTTGAAACCACTTTGTCCTCTTCATCGAAGGCAGCTCTATAACATTTATTCTTTGATTTTTTCGATTTTTCTAATCGCTCGCGAGTTATGAATTTTTTTATGTTTTAGGGCACCGTATTTTTCATTTTTTAAGAGTGTTTTCGGAAATTTGAATTAAAATCGCATGACATGGATCCGGCTGAAATTTTCACCAAAGATACCTTTTACCGGAAGGGTTGAAAAGTGACAACTATTTTATCTCTGGCGGTCCCCGGCCTTCAAAGCGACTCAAGATTATTTTTTGGGACTCTTCATGCCTTCAGTTTTGACTTTGAAGAGTCTGTCAAAGCTCCAGTATATTCACAAAGTATTCCCCTATAATATTTAGATAGGAACATTTTTTGATTTGTTGCTCCCTTAAGATGATATGATTTTTTAAAATTTGACCAAAATAATTCCCCCAATTTTGATGTTTATTTCAAGCACGCATTTTTAGCATTTAAAGAGGAAAAGTTGAAATGATTAAGGTCAGTAGAGGGTACGACTTGCTTTCATCAATAATTTTTTCAAATCAAAATCAAAATTTTCGATCGTCAAATTTTGAAACCTCGAAAACGGTGTTTTTTTTGACTTGAACTTTTGCTATTTAATATTGATTCGTATCAATGCTCTTTCTTGGTGTTGCAAAAAACAATAAAAAGAAATCGGAACGCGCGTAATGCACATATTTTCATGGGCATCACGATTTTCCCATAAATCGACCGTTGTTGGTACACACAAACGTTTTCGCAACATCTGCAACGGAATCAATCGCTCGCCGCCGCTGCCACCATTATTCATTCACTTCACAACAGCTAAATATAGAATTGCGCCATTAAAAAAAAAAAAAACGTACTAACCAGAGCTCTTTTGAAAAAAGCCCGCGGTGACAGACAGACCTGCCGTTTCTTCAAGGAACTCGTGAATCTGGTGTACCAATTGTTCGCCTGGGCCGCGTTGAGGTTGATCGGAGGTGTCAGGGGTGGCGGCGAGGCCGCCGGGCTCGCGTTATTCGTCGACAGCACCAATTTCGGCGAAAGCGTCGTCTCCAAACGTTTGAACATCGTCGAACACTGTGGCGCCATCTAACTCAAAACGTCAAATTTTGGTGCGCAATCGACGAAGACTTCCATTTTTCGCACCGTGTACACCGATGGCTTTTGCGTATTTCACTTGTTTGTTTACGCGGCGACTCGATTAGCGCCGATTAGCACTGAGGATTTGACGGTCCAGCGCGAATTTCCCGGCATGTCAAAAGAAGTGGCCTTTCGCTATTTTTATAAATCACGCACACGGGCGGAGGGGAGTGCACGGTGTTTTTACTGACCGCGAGGAACGGAAAATGTGTTGGTCTCGCGGATTATTTCCAAAAAAGCAGCTGTTCCAATGTCCGAACGAGATGACCTTCAAGAAACAATGTCGGTTGCGTTAATGATGAACTCAACACTAAGCGCCAGATTGGTAGTGGATCAAACCAACATGTTTCGTGCATCTTTTGCGCGGAGATATTACGTGTGAGGCGTGTCATCGTAGTGTAATTACGTAATTGTTTATTTTCGTTCGTTATCGGCTTCAATACAAAACTGTTTGTAAATTTTGATCGTTGTGTGACAACAGTTCTCTGGATTTACAGATACAAGGCTCCGTTTCTTTTTGTAGGTATTGGAGATGGGCGAAATGACTCCTTTTCTGAGACGAGTCATTGAAAAAAGTGGATTAGAAAGAGGCGATTCTTTACATGACTCATGACTCTGCTAAAAATGTAAAAAGTGTGTCTGAAGAAAAAAAAAAGATGAGCAAAAAGGAATGTCCTGACTTCGAAAATTTCGACCCTGCAGGCGTACGCCACTATACATTAGTTCTAAAGTATTTAAAAAAAATAGCAAATTTAAAATACTTTTTGACGCCTACAAACATTTTTGGTACAAAAAATATTTTGCAAGATATTTCAGGTATTCCAAAGATGCACCTCCAAAAAATTAGTGGAGAGAGAAAAAAGAAAATTTTGGCCGTTGATCCTGTAGGCATACGCCACTGTACATAGTTCGAAAATATATCAAAAAATAGCAAATTTTAAATACTTTCAGACCTCTCCAAACATTTTTGGCAGAAAAAAATATTTTGCAAGATATTTCAGGTATTCCAAAGATGTACCTCCAAAAAAAAAAATAGTGGAGAGAAAAAAGAAAATTTTGCCCGTTGATCCTGCAGGCATACGCCACTGTACATAGTTCGAAAATATATCAAAAAATAGCAAATTTTAAATACTTTCAGACCTCACCAAACATTTTTGGCACAAAAAAATATTTTGCAAGATATTTCAGGTATTCCAAAGATGTACCTCCAAAAAACATAGTGGAGAGAGAAAAAAAGAAAATTTTGCCCGTTGATCCTGCAGGCATACGCCACTGTACATAGTTCGAAAATATATCAAAAAATAGCAAATTTTAAATACTTTCAGACCTCTCTAAACATTTTTGACACAAAAAAATATTTTGCAAGATATTTCAGGTATTCCAAAGATGTACCTCCAAAAAATTACTGGAGAGAGAAAAAAGAAAATTTTGCCCGTTGATCCTGCAGGCATACGCCACTGTACATAGTTCGAAAATATTTAAAAAAATAGCAAATTTTAAATACTTTCAGACATCTCCAAACATTTTTGGCACAAAAAAATATTTTGCAAGATATTTCAGGTGTTCCAAAAATGTACCTCCAAAAAAAAATAGTGGAGAGAAAAAAAGAAAATTTTGCCCGTTGATCCTGCAGGCATACGCCACTGTACACAGTTCGAAAATATATCAAAAAATAGCAAATTTTAAATACTTTCAGACCTCTCCAAACATTTTTGGCACAAAACATATTTTGCAAGATATTTCAGGTATTCCAAAGATATACCTCCAAAAAATTAGTGGAGAGAGAAAAAAAGAAAATTTTGCCCGTTGATCCTGCAGGCATACGCCACTGTACATAGTCCAAAAATATGTAAAAAAATAGCAAATTTTAAATACTTTCAGACATCTCCAAACATTTTTGGCACAAAACATATTTTGCAAGATATTTCAGGTATTCCAAAGATGTACCTCCAAAAAATTAGTGGAGAGAAAAAAAGAAAATTTTGCCCGTTGATCCTGCAGGCATACGCCACTGTACATACTTCGAAAATATATAAAAAAATAGCAAATTTTAAATACTTTCAGACCTCTCCAAACATTTTTGGCAGAAAAAAATATTTTGCAAGATATTTCAGGTATTCCAAAGATGTACCTCCAAAAAATTAGTGGAGAGAGAAAAAAAGAAAATTTTGCCCGTTGATCCTGCAGGCATACGCCACTGTACATACTTCGAAAATATATCAAAAAATAGCAAATTTTAAATACTTTCAGACCTTTCCAAACATTTTTGGCAGAAAAAAATATTTTGCAAGATATTTCAGGTATTCCAAAGATGTACCTCCAAAAAATTAGTGGAGAGAGAAAAAAAGAAAATTTTGCCCGTTGATCCTGCAGGCATACGCCACTGTACATACTTCGAAAATATATCAAAAAATAGCAAATTTTAAATACTTTCAGACCTTTCCAAACATTTTTGGCAGAAAAAAATATTTTGCAAGATATTTCAGGTATTCCAAAGATGTACCTCCAAAAAATTACTGGAGAGAGAAAAAAGAAAATTTTGCCCGTTGATCCTGCAGGCATACGCCACTGTACATAGTTCGAAAATATTTAAAAAAATAGCAAATTTTAAATACTTTCAGACATCTCCAAACATTTTTGGCACAAAAAAATATTTTGCAAGATATTTCAGGTGTTCCAAAAATGTACCTCCAAAAAAAAATAGTGGAGAGAAAAAAAGAAAATTTTGCCCGTTGATCCTGCAGGCATACGCCACTGTACACAGTTCGAAAATATATCAAAAAATAGCAAATTTTAAATACTTTCAGACCTCTCCAAACATTTTTGGCACAAAACATATTTTGCAAGATATTTCAGGTATTCCAAAGATATACCTCCAAAAAATTAGTGGAGAGAGAAAAAAAGAAAATTTTGCCCGTTGATCCTGCAGGCATACGCCACTGTACATAGTCCAAAAATATGTAAAAAAATAGCAAATTTTAAATACTTTCAGACATCTCCAAACATTTTTGGCACAAAACATATTTTGCAAGATATTTCAGGTATTCCAAAGATGTACCTCCAAAAAATTAGTGGAGAGAAAAAAAGAAAATTTTGCCCGTTGATCCTGCAGGCATACGCCACTGTACATACTTCGAAAATATATAAAAAAATAGCAAATTTTAAATACTTTCAGACCTCTCCAAACATTTTTGTCACAAAAAAATATTTTGCAAGATATTTCAAGTATTCCAAAGATGCACCTCCAAAAAATTAGTGGAGAGAAAAAAGAAAATTTTGCCCGTTGATCCTGCAGGCATACGCCACTGTACATACTTCGAAAATATATCAAAGAATAGCAAATTTTAAATACTTTCAGACCTCTCCAAACATTTTTGGCACAAAAAAATATTTTGCAAGATATTTCAAGTATTCCAAAGATGCACCTCCAAAAAATTAGTGGAGAGAAAAAAGAAAATTTTGCCCGTTGATCCTGCAGGCATACGCCACTGTACATAGTTCGAAAATATATAAAAAAATAGCAAATTTTAAATACTTTCAGACCTCACCAAACATTTTTGGCACAAAAAAATATTTTGCAAGATATTTCAGGTATTCCAAAGATGTACCTTCAAAAAAAAAATAGTGGAGAGAAAAAAAGAAAATTTTGCCCGTTGATCCTGCAGGCATACGCCACTGTACATAGTTCGAAAATATATCAAAAAATAGCAAATTTTAAATACTTTCAGACCTCTCAAAACATTTTTGACACAAAAAAATATTTTGCAAGATATTTCAGGTATTCCAAAGATGTACCTCCAAAAAATTAGTGGAGAGAGAAAAAAGAAAATTTTGCCCGTTGATCCTGCAGGCATACGCCACTGTACATAGTTCGAAAATATTTAAAAAAATAGCAAATTTTAAATACTTTCAGACATCTCCAAACATTTTTGGCACAAAAAAATATTTTGCAAGATATTTCAGGTGTTCCAAAAATGTACCTCCAAAAAAAAATAGTGGAGAGAAAAAAAGAAAATTTTGCCCGTTGATCCTGCAGGCATACGCCACTGTACACAGTTCGAAAATATATCAAAAAATAGCAAATTTTAAATACTTTCAGACCTCTCCAAACATTTTTGACACAAAAAAATATTTTGCAAGATATTTCAGGTATTCCAAGGATGTACCTCCAAAAAATTAGTGGAGAGAGAAAAAAAGAAAATTTTGCCCGTTGATCCTGCAGGCATACGCCACTGTACATACTTCGAAAATATATCAAAAAATAGCAAATTTTAAATACTTTCAGACATCTCCAAACATTTTTGGCACAAAAAAATATTTTGCAAGATATTTCAGGTGTTCCAAAAATGTACCTCCAAAAAAAAATAGTGGAGAGAAAAAAAGAAAATTTTGCCCGTTGATCCTGCAGGCATACGCCACTGTACACAGTTCGAAAATATATCAAAAAATAGCAAATTTTAAATACTTTCAGACCTCTCCAAACATTTTTGACACAAAAAAATATTTTGCAAGATATTTCAGGTATTCCAAGGATGTACCTCCAAAAAATTAGTGGAGAGAGAAAAAAAGAAAATTTTGCCCGTTGATCCTGCAGGCATACGCCACTGTACATAGTTCGAAAATATTTAAAAAAATAGCAAATTTTAAATACTTTCAGACATCTCCAAACATTTTTGGCACAAAAAAATATTTTGCAAGATATTTCAGGTGTTCCAAAAATGTACCTCCAAAAAAAAATAGTGGAGAGAAAAAAAGAAAATTTTGCCCGTTGATCCTGCAGGCATACGCCACTGTACACAGTTCGAAAATATATCAAAAAATAGCAAATTTTAAATACTTTCAGACCTCTCCAAACATTTTTGACACAAAAAAATATTTTGCAAGATATTTCAGGTATTCCAAAGATGTACCTCCAAAAAATTAGTGGAGAGAGAAAAAAGAAAATTTTGCCCGTTGATCCTGCAGGCATACGCCACTGTACATAGTTCGAAAATATTTAAAAAAATAGCAAATTTTAAATACTTTCAGACATCTCCAAACATTTTTGGCACAAAAAAATATTTTGCAAGATATTTCAGGTATTCCAAGGATGTACCTCCAAAAAATTAGTGGAGAGAGAAAAAAAGAAAATTTTGCCCGTTGATCCTGCAGGCATACGCCACTGTACATAGTTCGAAAATATTTAAAAAAATAGCAAATTTTAAATACTTTCAGACCTCTCCAAACATTTTTGACACAAAAAAATATTTTGCAAGATATTTCAGGTATTCCAAAGATGTACCTCCAAAAAATTAGTGGAGAGAGAAAAAAGAAAATTTTGCCCGTTGATCCTGCAGGCATACGCCACTGTACATACTTCGAAAATATATCAAAAAATAGCAAATTTTAAATACTTTCAGACCTCTCCAAACATTTTTGGCAGAAAAAAATATTTTGCAAGATATTTCAGGTATTCCAAAGATGTACCTCCAAAAAACATAGTGGAGAGAGAAAAAAAGAAAATTTTGCCCGTTGATCCTGCAGGCATACGCCACTGTACATAGTTCGAAAATATATCAAAAAATAGCAAATTTTAAATACTTTCAGACCTCTCCAAACATTTTTGACACAAAAAAATATTTTGCAAGATATTTCAGGTATTCCAAAGATGTACCTCCAAAAAATTAGTGGAGAGAGAAAAAAAGAAAATTTTGCCCGTTGATCCTGCAGGCATACGCCACTGTACATACTTCGAAAATATATCAAAAAATAGCAAATTTTAAATACTTTCAGACCTTTCCAAACATTTTTGGCAGAAAAAAATATTTTGCAAGATATTTCAGGTATTCCAAAGATGTACCTCCAAAAAATTAGTGGAGAGAGAAAAAAAGAAAATTTTGCCCGTTGATCCTGCAGGCATACGCCACTGTACATACTTCGAAAATATATCAAAAAATAGCAAATTTTAAATACTTTCAGACCTTTCCAAACATTTTTGGCAGAAAAAAATATTTTGCAAGATATTTCAGGTATTCCAAAGATGTACCTCCAAAAAATTAGTGGAGAGAGAAAAAAAGAAAATTTTGCCCGTTGATCCTGCAGGCATACGCCACTGTACATACTTCGAAAATATATCAAAAAATAGCAAATTTTAAATACTTTCAGACCTTTCCAAACATTTTTGGCAGAAAAAAATATTTTGCAAGATATTTCAGGTATTCCAAAGATGTACCTCCAAAAAACATAGTGGAGAGAGAAAAAAAGAAAATTTTGCCCGTTGATCCTGCAGGCATACGCCACTGTACATAGTTCGAAAATATATCAAAAAATAGCAAATTTTAAATACTTTCAGACCTCTCCAAACATTTTTGGCAGAAAAAAATATTTTGCAAGATATTTCAGGTATTCCAAAGATGTACCTCCAAAAAACATAGTGGAGAGAGAAAAAAAGAAAATTTTGCCCGTTGATCCTGCAGGCATACGCCACTGTACATAGTTCGAAAATATATCAAAAAATAGCAAATTTTAAATACTTTCAGACCTCTCAAAACATTTTTGACACAAAAAAATATTTTGCAAGATATTTCAGGTATTCCAAAGATGTACCTCCAAAAAATTAGTGGAGAGAGAAAAAAAGAAAATTTTGCCCGTTGATCCTGCAGGCATACGCCACTGTACATACTTCGAAAATATATCAAAAAATAGCAAATTTTAAATACTTTCAGACCTCTCAAAACATTTTTGACACAAAAAAATATTTTGCAAGATATTTCAGGTATTCCAAAGATGTACCTCCAAAAAACATAGTGGAGAGAGAAAAAAAGAAAATTTTGCCCGTTGATCCTGCAGGCATACGCCACTGTACATAGTTCGAAAATATATCAAAAAATAGCAAATTTTAAATACTTTCAGACCTCTCCAAACATTTTTGACACAAAAAAATATTTTGCAAGATATTTCAGGTATTCCAAAGATGTACCTCCAAAAAATTAGTGGAGAGAGAAAAAAAGAAAATTTTGCCCGTTGATCCTGCAGGCATACGCCACTGTACATACTTCGAAAATATATCAAAAAATAGCAAATTTTAAATACTTTCAGACCTTTCCAAACATTTTTGGCAGAAAAAAATATTTTGCAAGATATTTCAGGTATTCCAAAGATGTACCTCCAAAAAATTAGTGGAGAGAGAAAAAAAGAAAATTTTGCCCGTTGATCCTGCAGGCATACGCCACTGTACATACTTCGAAAATATATCAAAAAATAGCAAATTTTAAATACTTTCAGACCTTTCCAAACATTTTTGGCAGAAAAAAATATTTTGCAAGATATTTCAGGTATTCCAAAGATGTACCTCCAAAAAATTAGTGGAGAGAGAAAAAAAGAAAATTTTGCCCGTTGATCCTGCAGGCATACGCCACTGTACATACTTCGAAAATATATCAAAAAATAGCAAATTTTAAATACTTTCAGACCTTTCCAAACATTTTTGGCAGAAAAAAATATTTTGCAAGATATTTCAGGTATTCCAAAGATGTACCTCCAAAAAACATAGTGGAGAGAGAAAAAAAGAAAATTTTGCCCGTTGATCCTGCAGGCATACGCCACTGTACATAGTTCGAAAATATATCAAAAAATAGCAAATTTTAAATACTTTCAGACCTCTCCAAACATTTTTGGCAGAAAAAAATATTTTGCAAGATATTTCAGGTATTCCAAAGATGTACCTCCAAAAAACATAGTGGAGAGAGAAAAAAAGAAAATTTTGCCCGTTGATCCTGCAGGCATACGCCACTGTACATAGTTCGAAAATATATCAAAAAATAGCAAATTTTAAATACTTTCAGACCTTTCCAAACATTTTTGGCAGAAAAAAATATTTTGCAAGATATTTCAGGTATTCCAAAGGTGTACCTCCAAAAAATTATTGGAGAGAAAAAAGAAAATTTTGCCCGTTGATCCTGCAAGCATACGCCACTGTACATAGTTCGAAAATATATAAAAAAATAGCAAATTTTAAATACTTTCAGACCTCTCCAAACATTTTTGGCAGAAAAAAATATTTTGCAAGATATTTCAGGTATTCCAAGGATGTACCTCCAAAAAATTAGTGGAGAGAGAAAAAAAGAAAATTTTGCCCGTTGATCCTGCAGGCATACGCCACTGTACATACTTCGAAAATATATCAAAAAATAGCAAATTTTAAATACTTTCAGACCTCTCCAAACATTTTTGGCAGAAAAAAATATTTTGCAAGATATTTCAGGTATTCCAAAGATGTACCTTCAAAAAAAAATAGTGGAGAGAAAAAAAGAAAATTTTGCCCGTTGATCCTGCAGGCATACGCCACTGTACATAGTTCGAAAATATATCAAAAAATAGCAAATTTTAAATACTTTCAGACCTCTCCAAACATTTTTGGCACAAAACATATTTTGCAAGATATTTCAGGTATTCCAAAGATGTACCTCCAAAAAATTAGTGGAGAGAGAAAAAAAGAAAATTTTGCCCGTTGATCCTGCAGGCATACGCCACTGTACATACTTCGAAAATATATCAAAAAATAGCAAATTTTAAATACTTTCAGACCTCTCCAAACATTTTTGGCAGAAAAAAATATTTTGCAAGATATTTCAGGTATTCCAAGGATGTACCTCCAAAAAATTAGTGGAGAGAGAAAAAAAGAAAATTTTGCCCGTTGATCCTGCAGGCATACGCCACTGTACATAGTTCGAAAATATATCAAAAAATAGCAAATTTTAAATACTTTCAGACCTCTCCAAACATTTTTGGCAGAAAAAAATATTTTGCAAGATATTTCAGGTATTCCAAGGATGTACCTCCAAAAAATTAGTGGAGAGAGAAAAAAAGAAAATTTTGCCCGTTGATCCTGCAGGCATACGCCACTGTACATACTTCGAAAATATATCAAAAAATAGCAAATTTTAAATACTTTCAGACCTCTCCAAACATTTTTGGCAGAAAAAAATATTTTGCAAGATATTTCAGGTATTCCAAGGATGTACCTCCAAAAAATTAGTGGAGAGAGAAAAAAAGAAAATTTTGCCCGTTGATCCTGCAGGCATACGCCACTGTACATACTTCGAAAATATATCAAAAAATAGCAAATTTTAAATACTTTCAGACCTCTCCAAACATTTTTGGCAGAAAAAAATATTTTGCAAGATATTTCAGGTATTCCAAGGATGTACCTCCAAAAAATTAGTGGAGAGAGAAAAAAAGAAAATTTTGCCCGTTGATCCTGCAGGCATACGCCACTGTACATAGTTCGAAAATATATAAAAAAATAGCAAATTTTAAATACTTTCAGACATCTCCAAATATTTTTGGCACAAAAAAATATTTTGCAAGATATTTCAGGTATTCCAAAGATGTACCTTAAAAAAAAAATAGTGGAGAGAAAAAAAGAAAATTTTGCCCGTTGATCCTGCAGGCATACGCCACTGTACATAGTTCGAAAATATTTCGAAAGATAGCAAATTTAAAATACTTTTTGAAACTTCAAGCGTTTTTGGTACAAAATTTTTTTTGCAAGATATTTCACGCGTTTCAAATTTTTTGACCATCATTTTCGTTGTACTTTTCGCTTTAAAAAATAAAGGCATTATTATTATTATGTAGAGGTGATATCATTCATGTTGATGTGCTTACCCATATGATCTCACCTGCCCATATGTTCATTCCACATTATAATCCATTAAAATACATTAATTTCCATCGTTGTTGCAGTCAACATTATGTAACAATTTTACAAGCGTCATTTGTAAAAAAAAACCGCAACTATGTATGCGAAATTCTTCAATCTCGGTATTTAAAAATGTGCCGACTGTAATCATTCCGACATTATCAGAAGTGATTGAAAGTTATATGGAAATAATTACTGAGTAAAGAAAAAGTTCCTTTGACATATTTGCTAAACCTGGAAAATTCCGAATATTATCTATAAAAAAAAGTTGAAAATATTCCTGCGTGGAATGAATCGGATTTACGTCAATCCAATTCTGGATGTATTTTGAAATTTTCAAGCTAATTCAAGCGGAGATGATTTTTTTACAATATTTGTAATTCCCGAATGTAATTTTCTTTTACGCAATTTTAGTTTTTGAGTGCTGTCAAAATGTTTCCAGCCGTAATACGTCAATTGTTTTAGCGGAATGTCAAAAATAGGTTAATTCAGGATGTATTTTGAAATTTTCAAGCTAATTCCAGCGCAGATGATTTTTTTACAATTTTTCTAATTCCCGAATGTAATTTTCTTTAATGCAATTTTAGTTTTTGAATGTTGTCAAAATGATTTCAGCTGTAATATGTCAATTGTTTTAGGGGAATGTCAAAAATGGGTTCATTCTGGATGTATTTTGAAATTTTCACGCTAATTCCAGCGCAGATGATTTTTTTACAATTTTTTTAATTCCCGAATGTAATTTTCTTTTTTGCAATTTTAGTTTTTGAGTGTTGTCAAAATGTTTCCAGGCGTAATATGTCAATTGTTTCAGCGGAATGTCAAAAATAGGTTCATTCTGGATGTATTTTGAAATTTTCAAGCTAATTCCAGAGCAGATGATTTTTTTACAATTTTTTTTAATTCCCGAATGTAATTTTCTTTTTTGCAATTTTAGTTTTTGAGTGTTGTCAAAATGTTTCCAGCCGGAATTTGTCATTTGTTTCAGCGGAATGTCAAAAATAAGTACATTCTGGATGTATTTTGAAATTTTCAAGCTATTTCCAGCGGAGATGATTTTTTTACAATTTTTCTAATCGCCGAATGTAATTTTAGTTTTTGAGTGTTGTCAAAATGTTTCCAGGCGTAATATGTCAATTGTTTCGGCGGAATGTCAAAAATGGGTTCATTCTGGATGTATTTTGAAATTTTCAAGCTAATTCTAGCGGAGATGATTTTTTTACAATTTTTCTAATTTCCGAATGTAATTTTCTTTATTGCAATTTTAGTTTTTGAGTGTTGTCAAAATGTTTCCAGCCGTAATACGTCAATTGTTTCAGCGGAATGTCAAAAATGGGTTCATTCTGGATGTATTTTGAAATTTTCAAGCCAATTCCAGCGGAGATGATTTTTTTACAATTTTTCGAATCACCGAATGCATTTTTTTCCCTCCATTGAAGTTTCCAGTTTTGCTATTTTGTTTCCAGCAATTGTTTTAAAAGAATGTCAGAATAAATTCATTTTGGGTCGATTTTGAAATTTTAATGTTTTTTTCAAGAGATGAATATTTTGGAAAATTTTGAACATTTTCAAAGTGAGGACCTTTCTCAAAAATCATTTCTCCAATATCTACTGTTAACCGCAAAGATACGAAGTGAACTAAATTGGATCAAATGTGATGAATAACCAAAAAAATAAATTTGAATTGTAATTCTTATTAGAAAGAAGGAATTATCTAAAAAAATCAAAACTCAAAAATTGCGTTTGAAATGATTTCCTAAAGAAACCACTTGTTTGATTCGGGATTTCTGTACGTCACTGGAAAGATCTCTTCAAGACCCTTCAGAAAATGTTCTTCCGCAAGAAAATATGTTAAAATTGAGACCGTGACGTGTTCGCAAATAAAACTCGAAAATGAAAAAAATCGAAAAAATTTACTTTTTTAATAATCACCGTAGACCTTTATGTAATACCTTTGTTTTCATCAGAAGAACGAGCTAAATCGATTGGCGGTGAAAAATTTCATCTAGAAATTATTATAAAAAAGTTGGCAAGTTACCATGGAAAATTTTGAAAAAGTCGATTTTTTCTGACTTTGAACGGCCGTAGCGGCTAAACGAAGAATTCAAATCGAACGCAGTTTTCAAATCTGTGTTCCTTGTGTGTCAATTAGTCGGATTTGATTAAAATTGGCGATTTGAAATTTTTGACGAAAACCTGAAAAATCATCCAAGGGTCCCCCCTTCTTACTTTTACCCAAAAATTGCGTTTGAAATGATTTCCTGAAGAAACCACTCGTTCGATTCGGGATTTCTGTACGCCACTGGAAAGATCCCTTCAAGACCCTTCAGAAAATGTGCTTGCGCAAGAAAAAATGTCAATTTTAAGCCCGTGACGCGGCAGCAAAGAAAACTCGAAAATTGGAAAAATTGAAAAAATCTACTTTTTTAATAATCATTTTGTAATATTTTTTTTTTCATCAGAAGAACGAGCTAAATCGATTGGCGGTGAAAAAATTTATCTAGAAACAATTGCAAAAAAGTTGGCAAGTTAAAAATTTTTTTTGAAAAACTTTGAACGGCCATAGCGGCTAAACGAAGCATCCAAATTGAACGCGGATTTCAAATCCGTGTTTATTGTGTGTCAATTAGTCGGATTTAATTAAAATTGGCGATTTAAAACTTTTGACGAAAACCTGAAAAATCATCCAAGGGTCCCCCCTTCTTACTTTTCCCCAAAAATTGGCTTTGAAATGATTTCCTGAAGTAACCACTGGTTCGATTGGGAGTTTCTATACATCACCGTAAAGATCCCTTCAAGACCCTTAAAAAAATGTACTTTCGCAAGAACAAATGTAAATTTGAAGCCCGTGAAGCGTCAGAAAATAAAACTCGAAAATAGAAAAAAATCGAAAAAATCAACTTTCTTAATTATCATGGTAGACCTTTATGTAATACAATTTTCTTCATTAGAAGAACGAAATAAATCGATCGACGTTAAAAAATTTCATCTAGAAAAAATTGGAAAAAAGTTAGCAAGTCACCATGAACTTTATGTAAAATTTGAAAAAAGTAGATTTTTTCAGATTTTGAACGGCCGTAGCGGCTAAACGAAGAATCCAATTTGAACGCGGATTTCAAATCTGTGCTCCTTGTGTGTCAATTAGTCGGATTTGATTAAAATTGGCGAATTGAAATTTTTGACGAAAACTTGAAAAATCATCCAAGGGTCCCCCCTTCTTACTTTTCCCCAAAAATTGGCTTTAAAATGATTTTCTGAAGTAACCACTCGTTCGATTCGGGGTTTCTATGCGTCATTCGAAAGATCACATTAAGACGCATCAGAAAATGCACTTTCGCAAGAATAAATGTCAATTTGAAGCCAGTGGCGTGTTCGCAAAGAAAACTCGAAAATGGAAAAAAATAGAAAAAATCAATTTTTTTAATAATCATCGTAGACCATTAAAGTATACCGTTTTTTTTCATCAGATAATCGATTTTTGACGAAAATCCTAAAAACTACCCAAGGGTCTTAGTTTTGTTCAAAAATTGCATTTCAAATGAGTTCATGTCCGATTAAGCCAAAGGACGCCATAAACCTTTAAAACGTTCCTGCAAATGACGCACGTGTGTTATCATCGTTAAAATTACATTTTTCCTCCATCCGACGATACAGAATTCCAATATGGCACACATAAGGAAATTAAAAAGTTAAACGATTTTATAGGTCATAATCTATCTAAATCAAGTTTATTATTTTTTATGGGCGATTTTTTTTTACTTTTTGACTACCGTTTTCGAGTTTCTGGTCGTCAACTAATTTTGAGCTAAAGAGTTATTTTAGAAACTGAAAATTGCAAATTAATTTTGGTTTCCTTGATTTTTCAATTTTTTATTTTTAGAACAGCATTTTTTATTTTTTCGGCCCTGAATCTTTCTTTTTAGAGTTTTTGCCTGAAATATTCTTTATTTTGGTTAAACTTGTTGATTTTTGTTGTTGAAATTTTCGGATTTTTGGTCTGCATTTTTTTAAGATTTATTTGCAGTATGACATGATGATCATGTTTTACAAATGTCAGAACTAAAATTAGGACAGATAAAAAATACAAAATACAAGTGAAAATAATTCCTCATTGCTTTGCCGATTTATATTTTTAAAGCTATTCCATTGCACTGCTGCGATTTACAAATAAATAGTATTATTATTATTATTATTATTATTAAAGGTTGTTGAAATTAGGCACTTCTGGTTGGTTTCACAATTTTTGTTTCACCACGTGATAAACGAGAACCAAATTCAACAAGTATTATTATTGTTAGATGGAAGCAATAAGACAACAAAAGATTTCAGTTTTCAGGTATTGGAGAAGGCACTTGACTTTTTAAGTGTCTTTATACTTCATCCAACTCTGAATCTTCGCAAGTTTAGTAAATCGGAATCTCCATGGCAATGGGTAATATTTTTTGCCGAAACTCGTGAATCAATACATTATTATTACTATTTATTTGAGAAAACACTTTAAGATATTCAACTTTCTTCGTAATTTACGCAACTCTGAATCCAAGTTCGGACAATCAGAATTGCCATTGCAATGGTAACATTCTTTAGCAATGGCAACAATTTTTGGCCAAACTCCTAAATCAATACGTTTATCCAGAGGCCTACGTAAATTGATAATCGCTTACTGACTCGCATCCGTTAGTTACACGCCATAACAAATTTCTATTTGAAAGATTGTAATATCCAGCAACAACAAATCACGTGACGACCGTATCAGCAGCACTGAGAGATCGAGAGATTAGAACAGAGAGCAAATCGATGCACCTTAATGCAAATTAATGTTTGTTTGCGCTTCGAGTACTCGCACAAACAAGCGATGACGACGCACCGCGAACAATGTTTATTTACGCGCACCGCGAACAATCAGCACCAACACCACCAACAGCAGACACACACACCAGAAGCACCCACGCGAATTAACAACGAATTTCGTTGGTACTTGTTGCACGATACGGTAGGTCGCGCAGCAACTAGCGATAATGAGAAGGGGGCGCGACCCGAAACGCACGGAATCGCACGCGCGCGGCGGATTCCTGCTGCCGCCGGAGGAAGAAGGAAGGCGCGCTGCAGTTGCCGTCGGTTTCTATTTGCTCCGGTAATGAGCGGAGTCGAGGGGCGCACGCGCCGCCGTCCGGATCGACAGGGCTGCCACAACGAGTTGGCGGGAAAACGGTCTGAAATGCGCGCCAGCAGGAACGTAACCTGTTGAGCCGAAAGTTACAATCGGAAAGCCTTGAATTATTAGGAAATTATAGATGATTATTCAGACGGATCTATTATACGACCAGGCACGCAATGGTATCAGCTGATTCGTACTATTGTATTGTCGTGCACAGCTGATGTTACGTAACGCGAGAATATAAGAAAACGTAATTAACAACAATATCGCCAAACGTCAAAAACTGTGTGATTTTGGGAAGATACAGCGCACGGCTCTCACTATCATAGAAGGCTGGTTCATAATAACAAAAAAAAAACGAAATGGCGGTTGTAGGTGAACTGTCAGAAAGTTTGCCTTAATTAATCCCTTTAAAAAGTACAAATTGTAGAACGTGCGTAGATAAAGAGCAAAACAACATCAGTGAATGATAATTCATCTATGGACCAGTGGCGGCTCGTGGAACATGTTAATGGTAAAGCCACTTATACAATATACTCCCCAAGTAATAACGATTGATCTTTCTAGACCAAAGTAAGTTAACAATAGTGTTAATTAAAAATTCTTGCTGAGATTAAAACTGCAGGTAGTGCCATGGCTCCTTGGCTCTATATAACGAGCCGCCCCTGCTATGGACCGCACCCTGCACTCTGGGTATCTTGGACGCTGCAAGGAGAATCGATTGTCTATTATATGTGGTAAATAAAACACGTGTGTTGAGAATTATTCAAAAATTTTTAATGTCGAAACACTGCGACACATGTTTCGCCACACAGTGGCCTCATCAGGCAGATGATTAATGGATTGTCTATTAAATCCAAAAGAAAATTTACGAATTGGCGAAAAGCCTACTTTTTTTGGAGAACGTATTGCTGCTCAAGTGCAAAATCTGGCGCCCCCTCGCGACTCTTTCCGGTCGACTCTTTACGCCGAGGTAACTCGCCATAAATAATTTCGCCCACCTCTAGTGCTTACGCTTAGGTTACGATTAAGCTAAGCCCACCTTCAATAATAACGTGTTCATACAGTTCGACCTTGAAAAGTTTTTTTTTTTTATTAGAAACACGACCGTGCATTTTTGGAAGAATTCAGAGTTGGACTAAAGGACAGGGGCGGCTCGTTATACAGAGCCACGGAGCCATGGCACTACCTGTAGACTCACGCTCAGCAAGAATTTTTAACTAATTCTTAAAAAAAAAACTTTTAAAATATTAAACACCGCGTGAAAGTTCCACATTAATTTCAACAGATGGTTAAAATTTTGAGAGACTATTTCTAAATAATGTGTTTTTACAAATTTCCAAAGAAAGCAATCGCAAGATTACCACAACAAAAATGGTTGTACTAAAAAGAAAATTTTTCAAAATACAAGTAGGGATTGCACATTTATTTGAACAGATGGTTTTAACTTTGACTGACTAATTCTGAATAGTGCGTCTTTACAAATTTTCAAAGAAAATAATCGCAAGTTTACCGCAACAAAAATGGTTGCACTATAAAGCAAATTTTGATCACCAAAAAGGCAAATTTTTCAGAAATTTGCAATGGAATTCCACATTTATTGCAACAGATGGTTGAAATTTTGATGGACTAATTTTTAATGATGTGTCTTTACAAATTTACAAAGAAAATAATCGAAAGTTTACCGCAACAAAAATGGTTGCATTAAAAAGCAAATTTTGATCACCAAAAGGGCAAATTTTTCAGAAATTTGCATTGGAATTCCACATTTATTGCAACAGATGGTTCAAATTTTGATGGACTAATTTTTAATGATGTGTCTTTACAAATTTACAAAGAAAATAATCGAAAGTTTACCGCAACAAAAATGGTTGCATTAAAAAGCAAATTTTGATCACCAAAAGGGCAAATTTTTCAGAAATTTGCATTGGAATTCCACATTTATTGCAACAGATGGTTGAAATTTTGATGGACTAATTTTTAATGATGTGTCTTTACAAATTTCCAAAGAAAATAATTTTCTTCTAAATTTTTTGGTACACAATTTTGATTTTCAGGATCGAATTTTTGGTCAAAGTTTTTAATTTTTTATTCTATATTTTAAATTATTGCTTTTTAGACGCAAGTTTTTTTTATTTTTTGCCGATATTTTGAAGTACAGTTTCTGATTCTTAGCCCTTTATTTTAGATTTTCTAACTTGAATTATTATTTTTTATGGGCGATTTTTTTTTACTTTTTGGTCACTTTTTGACTACCATTTTCGAGTTTCTGGTCGTCAACTAATTTTGAGCTAAAGAGTTATTCTAGAAACTGAAAATTGCAAATTAATTTTGGTTTCCTTGATTTTTCAATTTTTTTGGTTTGCATTTTTTATTTTTAGACCAGCATTTTTGATTTTTTTGGCCCATATTTGACCTGTATCTTTCATTTCTTCGTTCCAAATTTTAGAGTTTTTGCCCGAAATATTCTTTATTTTGGTTAAACTTGTTGATTTTTTTTTGTTGAAATTTTCGGATTTTTGGCCTGCATTTTTTTAACCGCCAATTTTTGATATTTGTCCAAATTTTCGATTGTTTGTGCTTATATTTTAGTTTTTTACCTTAATTAAGAGCTAATTCTGCAAGTGATTGTTTTTTTACGATTTTTCGAAACATTGAATGCAATTTCCGTTCCCTCCAGTGCAGTTTTGAGTCAATTCCTGTTTTCATTAGCAATATTGCAAAAAAATTTACAAGTAATAAAAAGTACACTCTTTCTGCATACTTTTAGTAATTTTGGAGCTAATTCAACAAGTGATTAATTTTTTACAATATTTCAAAACATTGAGTGCAAATTTCCTTCACTACATAACAAATTTTGAGTTTATTCCCTTGTTTTCTGCAGGAGCATGTCGTTGTTTTCGGGAAATGAAAAGTACACTATTTTTGAATAATTGAAGTTTATTTGAAGCGAAACGTTCTAGTAATATATTTTTAAAAATTTTCAAATCATCGAGTGCAAATTTCCTTTGCAACAGAGCTAATTTTGAGTTTTTTCCTATGTTCTCTGGGGCTAATCACCCCGAGTGCTGAATATGGCAATTTTCGTACTTGAATTTTCAATCTTCTTGTTTTCATTTTTAATCGTTACGCCCGGATTTTGATATTTTGGCCTAACCTAACCTAACTTTTTTTTTCTAAATTTTCGATTTGTTTGTTAAAATTTTCGATTTTTTGGTCCGCTGTTTTGATTTTTAGGATCGAAGTTTTGAATTTTTTATCCTATATTTTAGATTTTTTTAACTTAAACGATTGATTTTTATACGCGACTTTTTTTATGTTTTTGTTGATATTTTCAAGTTTTTTTGATGGTTTTTGATTTCTTGCCCTTGATTTTAGATTTTTTTTAACTTGAATTATTATTTTTTATGGGCATTTTTTTTTTAACCTTTTGGTTACTTTTTGATTAAAATCGATTAAATTTATCCTCAACGACCAGGTTGACCTGATGTACACCCCTCTTTTTGAAGCGTTCTAGTTTTAGTATATATATACCTTCGTATTTCGTATTTTAAGTACTCAGTTTGATAATGATTACCTTGTAATTGAAACTAGTCACGTAAAGTAAAAAAAGTGGTATAAAAAAGTTAAGTGACTTCTTTATATCGAAATTGAAAATGTACCACGAAGTGAACGCCTCCAAGATTTAACGATTAAATTTAATTAAAAAAAAAAAACATATTCAAGACAGACCATTCTGAACACTATTTGTCCATAAAATTTTGTTGTGGGACTTCCAGGAATTGAGGTTTTCAAGTTTCTGGTCGGCAACTTATTTTGAGCTAAAGAGTTATTTTTAGGGCGAATTATTTTCGTTTTTAGTGATTTTTCAATTTCTTGGTTTAAATTTTTAATTTTTAGACCTGCATTTTTGATTTTTTAGGCCTATATTTTAGATATATGGCCTGTATTTTTCATTTCTTCGTTTTTTTAATTTTTTTGTTCAAATTTTCTGCATTTTTTTAACCGCGAAATTTGTATAAATCTTCGATCTTTTGGGCGTATATTTTAGTTTTTTACTTTAATTAAGAGCGTATTTTTTATTGGTCTATACTTTAGATTTTTTACGTGTCTGATTGAATTTTATGTGCAAATTTTTTTTTTTTTTTTGCCGGTAATTTAATTTGTATAATTTGTCATTTCCATCTTTCATAATTTTGACGTTTCAAACGCCAGTATCATCCGATCTAATACATTGTAAAAGTGGCTCTACCATCAACACGTTCCACGAGCCGCCACTGCTAAAGGATATCCCAAAATTCGCAGAAATCAAAATCCTACGCAGCTAAATTAAAGATACACGACTACATAATTTACTGATATACTTTGATCAAAGGATCTTTGCGTGCACGAACCTAAGCTTCGACAACATTTTGTAATAATAATAATAATATTTATTTACGGCTAACGCCATTTGTACAATAAGCTACAAAAAAAATATTGACGACATTCGGTCAATTTACAAATGCAAATATACAGTACCTACGAATACTATATATAAAAATAAAAATAACATTACAAAGTGCAAATACAATACATAAAATGTAAAACCCGATGCAAGTTAAAACAAGATCAGTGGAACAACAGAGTGCCAGAAAAAAGATACAATTTAAGTAATATAATGTGATGTATAACCGCAATTACGTAATAATGCTGTTAAATATATAACTCTGTCAGATTTAACGTGAGCAAGTATCTGGAGAACAGCTTAAAATCGTTAGTGAAAAAGATAAAATTCGATTTAGGTTGCAATTTATTAACGAATCGCATCATTCTAATTAGCGGATCATTGTTTAAGTTCAATTAAACGCAATCTTATAGTCCGGTCTTCGGTAACGACGCACACGCAAAGATCCATTGATCAAACTATAGAATCATTCACACGCTGCTATACTTCGATCAGTGGATCTTTGCGTGCACGTCCTAGATATGTGTTTACTCCCTCTACTATAAGTTAAATTGTTTTCGTATGTCGTCCAAGGCTTTGATAATGACGCACACGCAAAGATCCATTGATCAAACCATACCATCATTTTCATTGATCAATAAAACTCCGAACACGCGACATCTAAATTTCTACGACGTATTAAAATCGAACCAATTCCATTAGAGAGAGGGGTGGTGTAATGAAAAATATTCGCACGCCATATAAACCCTCGTTATCCTTGTTTCCCCCCACCCCAACTCTCTCGCTTGAATTGCCCAAAGGGAGCGGAGGAGGCCTTGGCACTAAAACTATCGCCAACTGCGCAGTATTTTCATCGGGTTGCGCGCCCTTTATTCCTGCACGTATTCCTGCGGAAATCGCGGGGTGGGATTGTCTCTCATGTCAGGAACGCACGGAGTTGTTTGGTATCGGATTACGGCACGGCATGTCCGCGTAACGTAATACATAATGGAAATCGCACGAGGGAGTGTGCGCGAATGGGAAATTACAATGCAAATTATTAGTCCTTGGAGGATGAAAACAATCGAGTCGATTGCTATTTTTAGTTTTAAATTGCAATACATTTCTACAAATGTTGAGCTTTTTAGGCAAATTCCCCGTTTGGTTAATTTTTCAGAATTTTCTAAATCAACGAATGCATTGTTCGCATTTTCAATTTACGTTTCGACCGCCGCCATATTATTTACAGGTAAGTTATAGCAAATATTTCTTCCTTAAATCATAAACGCATTTAATTTCTACAAATGATGAGCTTTTCAGGCAAATTCCTCGTTTGCTTAATTTTTTACAATTTTCCAAACCGAAGAATGCATTTTTTATATTTTCAATTCAAGTTTCGACTGCCGCCATATTGTTTTCAGGTGAGTTATAGCAAATATTTCTTCCTTAAATCATAAATGCATTAAATTTCTACAAATGTTGTTTCAGGCGAATTCCTCGTTTGGTTTATTTTTTAGAATTTTCCAAATCAACGAATGCATTTTTCGTATTTTCAGTTTACGTTTCGACTGCCGCCATTTTGTTTTCAGGTAAGTTATAGCAAATATTTCTTCCTTAAATCATAAACGCATTTAATTTCTACAAATGATGAGCTTTTCAGGCAAATTCCTCGTTTGCTTAATTTTTTACAATTTTCCAAACCGAAGAATGCATTTTTCATATTTTCAATTCACGTTTTAAGTGCCGCCATTTTGTTTTCAGGTAAGATATATCAAATATTTCTTCCTTAAATCATAAACGCATTACATTTAAACGGATGTTGAGCTTTTCAGGCAAATTCCTCGTTTGGTTAATTTTTTACAATTTTCCAAATCGAAGAATGCATTTTTCGTATTTTCAGTTCACGTTTGAAGTGCCGCCATTTTGTTTTCAGGTAAGATATAGCAAATATTTCTTCCTTAAATCATAAACGCATTGCATTTAAACGGATGTTGAGCTTTTCAGGCAAATTCCTCGTTTGCTTAATTTTTTTAAATTTTCTAAATCAACGAATGCATTTTTCGTATTTTCAATTCACGTTTCGACTGCCGCCATATTGTTTTCAGGTGAGTTATAGCAAATATTTCTTCCTTAAATCATAAACGCATTCAATTTTAACGGATGTTGAGCTTTTCAGGCAAATTCCTCGTTTGGTTAATTTTTTACAATTTTCCAAATCGAAGAATGCATTTTTCGTATTTTCAGTTCACGTTTGAAGTGCCGCCATTTTGTTTTCAGGTAAGATATAGCAAATATTTCTTCCTTAAATCATAAACGCATTGCATTTAAACGGATGTTGAGCTTCTCAGGCAAATTCCTCGTTTGGTTAATTTTTTACAATTTTTCAAACCGAAGAATGCAATTTTCGTATTTTTAGTTCATGTTTGAAGTGCCGCCATTTTGTTTTGAGGTAAGATATAGCAAATATTTCTTCCTTAAATCATAAATGCATTACATTTAAACGGATGTTGAGCTTTTCAGGCAAATTCCTCGTTTGGTTAATTTTTTACAATTTTTCAAACCGAAGAATGCATTTTACGTATTTTCAGTTCACGTTTGGAGTGCCGCCATTTTGTTTTCAGGTAAGATATATTAAATATTTCTTCCTTAAATCATAAACGCATTACATTTAAACGGATGTTGAGCTTCTCAGGCAAATTCCTCGTTTGGTTAATTTTTTACAATTTTTCAAACCGAAGAATGCATTTTTCGTATTTTTAGTTTACGTTTGAAGTGCCGCCATTTTGTTTTCAGGCGAGTTATAGCAAATATTTCTTCCTTAAATCATAAATGCATTACATTTAAACGGATGTTGAGTATTTCAGGCAAATTCCTCGTTTGGTTAATTTTTTACAATTTTTCAAACGGAAGAATGCATTTTTCGTATTTTCAGTTCATGTTTGGAGTGCCGCCATTTTGTTTTCAGGTAAGATATAGCAAATATTTCTTCCTTAAATCATTAACGCATTCAATTTTGACGGATGTTGAGCTTTTCAGGCAAATTCCTCGTTTGGTTAATTTTTTACAATTTTCCAAATCGAAGAATGCATTTTTCGTATTTTCAGTTCACGTTTGAAGTGCCGCCATTTTGTTTTGAGGTAAGATATAGCAAATATTTCTTGCTTAAATCATAAATGCATTACATTTAAACGGATGTTGAGCTTCTCAGGCAAATTCCTCGTTTGGTTAATTTTTTACAATTTTTCAAACCGAAGAATGCAATTTTCGTATTTTTAGTTCATGTTTGAAGTGCCGCCATTTTGTTTTGAGGTAAGATATAGCAAATATTTCTTCCTTAAATCATAAATGCATTACATTTAAACGGATGTTGAGCTTTTCAGGCAAATTCCTCGTTTGGTTAATTTTTTACAATTTTTCAAACCGAAGAATGCATTTTACGTATTTTCAGTTCACGTTTGGAGTGCCGCCATTTTGTTTTCAGGTAAGATATATTAAATATTTCTTCCTTAAATCATAAACGCATTACATTTAAACGGATGTTGAGCTTCTCAGGCAAATTCCTCGTTTGGTTAATTTTTTACAATTTTTCAAACCGAAGAATGCATTTTTCGTATTTTTAGTTTACGTTTGAAGTGCCGCCATTTTGTTTTCAGGCGAGTTATAGCAAATATTTCTTCCTTAAATCATAAATGCATTACATTTAAACGGATGTTGAGTATTTCAGGCAAATTCCTCGTTTGGTTAATTTTTTACAATTTTTCAAACGGAAGAATGCATTTTTCGTATTTTCAGTTCATGTTTGGAGTGCCGCCATTTTGTTTTCAGGTAAGATATAGCAAATATTTCTTCCTTAAATCATTAACGCATTCAATTTTGACGGATGTTGAGCTTTTCAGGCAAATTCCTCGTTTGGTTAATTTTTTACAATTTTCCAAATCGAAGAATGCACTTTTCGTATTTTTAGTTTATTAGTGCTGCCATATTGTTTTCAGCTATTATTTCCATAGGTATCTATTTTATATTGTAAATATAAATTAGATCAATTCAAAACAGTCTTATTTTTACATTAATTTTATTCTTTTGAAATTGGCATAACTGGCAATATAGTTTTAGAATCCAAACAGTCTCACGAAAACTAGCCTGAATATATGAATATTCAACCGGTTTCTCAAGTTACTTATTTGGCAGTAAAGTTTACTATTTCACATTCCCAGCTAGAGAATTCCTTTTTGTTAAAACATTCGATTCTATTTTCGTAGACGCAATCGCCTGCGGCTAATAGTTGCGAAATCAAAACAATGCAAGTGCGCGGCGGCGCCTGGGCGCAGCTTGACACGGCACTCGCCGACCTGCTGTTCCGTTCGATCGAGAGTAGCAGGTTGAGGAGGCGCCGGCCCCACGGCCAGGATAGCAGGAAACGCGACAGGTGTCAGACGCGCAGCAGTAACGCCGGCGTGCGTGCGTGCGGCCGTCCGGCGGCGGAAGGAGAAGGCCCCCTACGCTCGCCTTTCGATTACGCGGGTCCAGGTCGAGAAAACGCAGACCCCGACACCAGGAGACCAGAACGTTCAGCAGGAGTGCGCGCGCGGTTCGCCCATATTCCGTCAGCAGGAAAGTGGCGCTAGTTGGTACTGTGTACGGTGGCGACATCGGTTGCATCATTCCGGAAGGTCGCCGCGCACCGTTCGAACGAGTTTCTGATTTTATTCGCAGGAAAACAACTTTTTAAAGCTTTTAAGTTTACGATGGAATAATAATATTATTGGAAAATCGATATAAATACGTATGAAGGGTTCAAGTAAAGTAAAAAAAAGACCTTTTAATACGTTGACTGCCACGACCTTGCGAACTGGATTAAAGAACTACGGGTATTCTTGTAGTTGTCAAATGGAATTGAGTTTTTAAATTTTTAAATAAAATAATAGGCTTAAACAACAATATATTTTCTTGTAAACAGTATTATACAGGGTGTTTCAGAACTGTACGGTAATATTTTAGGATTTGTGTTCTTTAGCGCCAAATAAGTAAACCGAATTCTATTAAAGGTTAAAGATTTATACATGTCAAGAATTCTCATAAAAGCAGTCAATTTGATTGTTTTCAAAGAAAATCTAAAGTTATTGGTCGATCAATTTTATTGCCTCAATAAAATAAAAATTCCTTGACTTCTTGTAGAAAAATATAATACAATGAGAAATACGATACTTTTCTCTCTACAATTGTAGTCTCTTAGAGACTCTTAAATTGTAGGAGACGAACAGTATCGTATTTCTCAATTTATTATTGTGTTGAAAGTAAGTGAATAATTCTAGGAATATTTTTGTCTATTTCGTTAACCGTCTTACAAATTTCAAATTATGTAACTATTTCAGGAAAGTGTTGTTAATAAAGATTATATGTAGCTTTTACAGAAATTATTACCCACGTAACTTCAATACAACAATCATTAGCGTTTGAATCAAAGGATAAAATGGACAGATGTCTTTTCCCCTTAAAGACATTGGTCTCTTGGACTTTGGTGTCTCCTTCACTATTGTTAACATGCAAATAGCAAATATTTAGTTTGTCCTGTCCCAAAGACTATTTTAAATTACAGTTTTAAAAACAATCTATTATTTGTAAAAATGAATGTACCGTTAAATGAACATAAATAAACAATAGCTTGAGTATCTTTAATAATCTCTTGAGTTTCTCCACTACGCTGGTCCAAAGCCATACACTTCATGAAAAATAATTAATCAAATATCGAAAAAATGCATTTGTGTGTTTTTTTGTGTAAATTAGTTTACGTGTAAAAACCGTGGGCTATGTTCAACTAGTTGGATTGTAGGACAGGGCCCACCCACCGCCCTCCGTATCCACTTTAACCTAACCTACAAAAAGTTGTTTGATTGAATGAAATTTCTTTGTAAAATCCATTTGTGATGTTAAAAGTTTAATAATCATTAGACAACAGGATTTGTAGTTTAGGTTAAAGTGGATACGGAGGGTGGTGGGTGGGCCCTGTCCTACCATCCAATTAGTTGAACATAAACGTGGGTTGCGTTGTAGAGTAATGAATTAAACGTCGAAAAATACATTTGTTTTTATATTTTGTAAATTAGTCTACTTGCAAAAACCATGGGCTATGTTTAACTGGTTAGATTGTAGGATAGTGCCCACCCGCCACCCTCCGTATTCACTTTAACCTAACCCACGAAAAGCTGTTTGATTGGATGAAATTGTTCTGTAAAATCCATCCGTTGTGTAGGAAGTTTAATAATCATTAGAAAATAGGGTTTGTTATTTGGGTTAACATTAATAGGAAGGGAGGTGGGTGGGCTCCATCCTACCCTCTAATTAATTGAATATAAACGAAGGTTGCAGATGAATAGATATGAATTAAATATTGAAAAAGTGAATTTGTGTTTTTATATTTTGTAAATTAGTAAGAACCCTCAACTATGTTTAACTGGTTAGATTGTAGGATTGTACCCACCCACCACCCTCCGTATCCACTTTAACCTAACCCACAAAAAGCTGTTTGGATAAAATATCTTTGTAAATCCATCTGTGGTGTTGGAAGTTTAACAATAATTAGAAAACAGGGTTTGTAGTTTAGGTTAAAGTGGATATGGAGGGTGGTGGGTGGGCCCTATCGTACCCTCCAATTAGTTGAACATAAACGAGGGTTGCGTTGTAGAGTAATGAAACAAACACTGAAAAATGTGTATTTGTGTTTTAATATTTTGTAAATTAGTTTACTTGTAATAACTCTTGGCCATGTTCAACTGGTTGGATTGTAGGATAGTGCCCACCCACCACCCTCCGTATCCACTTTAACCTAACCCACAAAAAGCTGTTTGATTGGATACAATTTCTTTGTAAATTCATCTGTGGTGTTGGAAGTTTAACAATAATTAGAAGACAGGGTTTGTAGTTTAGGTTAAAGTGGATATGGAGGGTGGTGGGTGGGCCCTATCCTACCCTCCAATTAGTTGAACATAAACGAGGGTTGCGTTGTAGAGTAATGAAACAAACATTGAAAAATGTGTATTTGTGTTTTAATATTTTCTAAATTAGTTTACTTGTAATAACTCTTGGCCATGTTCAACTGGTTGGATTGTAGGATAGTGCCCACCCACCATCCTCCGTATCCACTTTAACCTAACCCACAAAAAGCTGTTTGATTGGATAAAATTTCTTTGTAAATTCATCTGTGGTGTTGGAAGTTTAACAATAATTAGAAGACAGGGTTTGTAGTTTAGGTTAAAGTGGATATGGAGGGTGGTGGGTGGGCCCTATTCTACCCTCCAATTAGTTGAACATAAACGAGGGTTGCATTGTAGAGTAATGAAACAAACATTGAAAAATGTGTATTTGTGTTTTATTATTTTGTAAATTAGTTTACTTGTAATAACCCTTGGCCATGTTCAACTGGTTGGATTGTAGGATAGCGCCCACCCACCATCCTTCGGATCCACTTTAATATAACCTACAGAAAGCTGTTTGATTGAATTTTTTTTTTGTAACTCCATCTGTGGTGTTGGAAGTTTAAGAATAATTAGAAGACGGAGTTTGTGGTTTCAGTTAAAATTAATATGAAGGGTGGTGGGTGGACCCAATCCTTCCTTTAAATGAAAAAGAAAAGACTTTGGGCTATGTTCAACTGGTTGAATTGTAGGAAAGTGCCCACCCACCACCCTCTCTATCCACTTTAACCTAACCTACAAAACGCTGTTTGATTGAATGAAATTTCTTGGTAAATCCGTTTGTGTTGTAAGTTTACTTTCATCAGGATATTTTTTATGGTAGATTCACTGGATGATGTCAAAATGCCACAAAATGTATTTTCTTTATTAACAATTGTAAGTTATAATGATTTTCTCCTTGAACAAATTTCTGCCGGCGCCCACGATTATAGTTAGTTTATTAACCGTTTTAATAATAAACGGTCGACAAAATGTAAAAAAACGTTATCTTATGTTCTGCATAAATATATATCGAATAAATTATTGTGACTGTTTTATTCTCATAATAAATACTTTCAACAACTGTAAAATATATATCGAACCAATTATTATTAAGTACTTCAATTTCCATAACAAATACATTTAAAAAAGGGCTGAAAGACCTTCGGTCGATGGCCAACGAAGAAGGAGAAGAAGAAGACGTAGAAAGAAGAAAGAGTCGTAAATTATAATAATATGTATTCTTCCTTCAATAAAGATATTTATATACCGGGTGTTTTAGACCACCCGTCCCAGGCTTTTTCTCGAAAACGTGATGCCATAGAGGCATAGAGATTCGAGAAAAAATAGCATTACCAATGCCTACCTGAAGAATTGAATGGTGGTAGTTTCGACTTCCGGAAGTTACCGGAAGTAGGCGTAACTACACTCAACTTTAGAATTTCAAATGGGAACTTAGGTTGTGTGGGGTATCATTGGATAGGTATTTTAAAAATAAACTTTTGAGAAAATGGCCCGGGACTGGTTATTTGAAATATTAATTTGTATTTCATTACGCGTATCATTTAGAAACAAAAGTTGTTTCGTTTTAAAATACCTGCCCAGCGATACCTTACACGACCTAGGTGCCCATTTCAAATTCTAAAGTTGAGTGTAATTACACCTACTTCCGGTAACTTCCGGAAGTCGAAACTACCTCCATTAAAACCTTCAGGTAGGCATTGGTAATGCTATTTTTTTTTCTCGAAGCGTCTTCGAGAAAAAGGCCTGGGACGGGTGGTCTGAAACACCCGGTATATACATTTATAATAAGCGCCGTTTAATAACGCTTCCAGAATATTCCATTCTACAATTGGAAAGCCTACCAACCAAAGCACATTTAATGAATTCCTTTTTATCACCACCGTTCTTACATAATCTAAAGCATTCCGACTTGATAAAGACATGCCACTTTAGACGTTTGAAAAATATGTCTATTATTGCGGGAATGGCATGGTATTAAAATATATCAATTTGAATACGTTCGCGATTTTAACAAGCAAACATTCTAAAAATAAACTGTAATCATACAACAAATACGATATTTGAATAACAACGGAAAGTATTCAATAACATCAATTGATGAAATATTATTTTTTCCGCCTGCCTGCACAGAGAATTCATTTTTCGGCGAGGTAAAATGTTTAATAAATTTTCCAATAGACCTGTCAAAATAAGTGTCATTACATTCATTTTTTTTTGGCATAGGTTTGACCATTCAGCCACCATTACACTCTTAATATGCAATTTTGTGTGTGTATGCAAGTATGCTTTTACTTTTAGTCAGTATTTAGTTAATTCTAGAGTTAGTTTTTTTATTATTAGTATTATGTATTATTCTATGTATAAAGGAGTTTCTGTTTAATCATCAATAAATAAATATTCAGCCGTATTTCGTAGAAAAAAATATAACGATTTAACGGCATGTTATCCTTACGTTAAATGGTGATTTGGTATTCTGTATCACCCCAAAACTTCAATAAACATAATAGACATATCTGGAGGTTGTAGGTTCGATCCCTGTAGGAGGCATGTTCACACTTTTGATTCAGCTTGATTTCAGAGAATCTTCGTTTATTATTTATTTAATTATAATAGACATAATTTTGAGGTAAACACAATTGCTTGATTTTCAAATACAGTTTATTTAAACCACTACATATGTTTCGCCACACTGTGGCTTCTTCATGTGAAGAAAAAAAAACATGTAGTGGTTTAAATAAAATGTATTTGAAAATCAAACAATCGTGTTTACCTCAAAATTAAATATGGACTTTCAACTCCTGAGTGTGCCTCATCAATCAATCAATCATAATAGACCTAGTTTTTTTTAAATTGAATTTTGGGCTTGACATGACACTGCCGGTGTCAGATAAACTGATGACCAGTCAAGCCGACGTTTCATTGTAAGGTTTAATATCAAAGAAACCATCACGCAACTGTTGCGTGGTCGGCCACTGTGTTACAACAAATACATCGGGCGGATCAATGTCCTACGTTTTATTGAAAGGATCACAAAAATGTCGTACGTTTGAGAATCCCTGGGTTAACTCCTGCTTATGGTTATTGAGGGCGCATTCCCGCTGCTAACGAACCCAAAGGGCTTTCAAAATTGGACGGACTCTACAAACAAAAATGTACTCACCCCTCTGGAATCCCTAAACAAGATGGCTGCATGGTGTGGGTCCACGAAAGCGTCGGACGCCCTATGTGGTAAAATGGTTCCAAGGGATTGTCTCCGCCTCTCCGGATCTAGCGATTTCTGTCGTAAGTGTGCCCCTGAAAAGAGAAGAAAACATAATTAGTGAATAATCTTGTAGATATTTAGAAATTGAAAACAGGCGAGAGATCTTTTATAATTTTGTTTCGTGAAAAAAATAACACAAATACTATAGAGGCAGAAACGCCAAACTGGTGGAATCTATTGGCTGAATGTTGTACTAAACGCAGTAGAATACAAATATTCCACACACCGTTAAAAGTAGAAAAGCCAAAGTCGCGGAATCTATTGCCTGAACGTTGTACTAAAATAAAGGTTACTTTTAAAAATTCATTCAATCCCTAGTGTTGACGAAAATTTCAAACGAATTATTTTTAATTGTTAGTAGGATATCCCTTAAAATGTTCGTGTAAACATTCGTATTGGGGTTACGCCCGTACGGCTGTAATTAATATTTCATTGAGATTGGTCATAATTCGGGTGATGGTGGAGGCGCCAAAATCCCTGGCTGAAAAGTCGTCGGTGTATTAAATCCAGTAGAATATAAATATTCCATACACCGTTAAAGGTAGAAATAATGGCGGTATCTATTGTCTGAATGTTTCAGATTGGGTTTAGTACAGCATTCAGGCAATAGATTCCGCCACTATGGCGTTTCTACTTTTAATGGTGTTTGGAATATTCATATTCTGATAGTAATTTCCGTTTCTCCATCAGCAACTAACCGCACCGGTGAGACCTAAAAGGTCGAAACCAGTTTGTAGGTGTTCTGATGGGGAAACAATATTTAATGTTTGCATTGACTCAAAGTACATGAATAACTGTTTGGTCATTTTTGTTGTGGGTCCATGGATGCTTACTGTTGATCCTGTTTTATTTATATAAAACATCAAATTAATAAATGCCTTAGAATCCAGCCATCTAGTGCCGGTTTGGCTACACTAATTTTCAACATAATCGGCGCTTTCTTTATATGAATTCCCACCAACCAAATAGAAAAAAAAATACTTTTCATACACTGAAAAGGCTTAATATATTTCAGCTTGTAAGTGGAACGGCATTTATTAAATATTCATTAGTATTAATTCAATTGGGATATTTGATCGACAATTGTGTATTGCTAAATTTTGCCATGAAAGAAGCGGAAACGTCGAGAGAACATATTTCCAACGTGCAGAGCTTTAACACAATGCAGTGCTTTTAGGCAGTACTGTCGATAGGGCGCAGAGGGAAAATGGCACATGCGTTAATTATTAACACCACCAAGGGGTGATCACTTCCATAAGGGCCAGAGGGAGACGGGCAGGGACGGGTCCAGATATTTTGTGAAGGGGTGCATACGTTGTTCTCTCTTTCCACCATTAAGAAACCTTGGTGGTGCACCAGGGGTGAACATTTTCATAAAAGCGAGAAGGAATGGACAGGGGCGGATCCAGATATTTTCTGCCATGAAGAATAGAGTTGTAATAAGAAATGAGGTATACAGGGTGTCCCAGAAGTCGTCGTCAAGCCGAAATCTTTTAACAGACCAAGTCATGAGAGTTATCAGAAAAATATAAAAAAAATCCAAATAATATGTTTAAAAAATTATGGCCATTTAAAAAAAAAAACGAGAAAATCTACAGCCTGTGACGGAAAAAAAATAGCTGAGTTAAGGCAAAGATTAACTCAAGCGGCTGAATCAATCAAGAACGGAAGATTCGCCCGTCGGATAACAAGATCATTTTTAAGAAGATGTCGAGCCTGTATTGAGGCTGAAGGAAGGCAGTTTGAACATCTTTTGTAATTTTAATTGATGTTAAACATTTGTTATGCTTATAATAAATCAAAGACCGTCACAGGCTGTAGATGTTCTCGTTTTTTTTTTAAAGGCCATAATTTTTTAAATACATTATTTGGATTTTTTTTATATTTTTCTGATAACACTCATGACTTGGTCTGTTAAAAGATTTCGGCTTGACGTCGACTTCTGGGACACCCTATATATAACATTTTTAATATCAATTTTTGCTTCATAAAAAAAAAACAGTTTGCTAATCGTTAACTTCTGATATTCTGTATCTGTAAATTTTAATTTGTTTAAATTTAATTTAATTTTAATTTGTTTCATGTTCTGTTATGTTCAACAATTGTATAAATATGTGTTATGTGGGAAGCTTCTACTTCGTTATAGATGCATTTATATGGAATAAAACACTTTTTAAATAAATAAGTAATTGTGGAGGCTTTCACTTCGTGAGACATTTTGAATAATTCAACCAACAAAGTTATTCGTTTTTATTTGAACTTTTTAAATAAATTAAAAACAACCTTAAAACACTTTTTAGTTTGTTTGTATAACACTGGTTTATTTGTTTAACAACAGTTTCGGCAACTCAACTTGCCATTATCAAAACTAAGACTTTGGGTGATATGATAACTTTTTTAATTTTTTTTTAAGTTAAGTTTGAAAATGATCGAAACTCGTGTCTCTAAAAAGTAAAGAGTGATATTAACAAAGAAACTGAATTGAATTTAATTAAAAGAGGCAATATGCAAGAAAATAGAAACTTACAAAAAGCAGGCTTGGCGGTTAAGATGCAACCTTTGCTTCCCTCAAATTGATGGGGCGGAATGGGGCGAAAAACACAAACACCAACACACACACACACACACACAAATCCTGAAGATGTATCACAACACAACGGGGACTAAAACTTTCGAGAAATAAATATTCCGAAACGAAACGTACATTCTTCGCGACCGCGAAGTGCAGACTGAGTTGTTATCAAAACAGGTACGCCGCGGTTTGGCGATAAGAATTTAATCTCGTTCCGGGCGAGAGAAAAAAAAAAAACAATGAATATTTTGATTATCTTCAATCGCCCGGGGCACATTAAAAACTAGTCGAATAATAACAGAAAAGCTCTCGACTAAATTGTGTTACTATCACAAAGAGAAAATGATCATTTCTTATTGGGGGAAAGAAATATAGAAATCATTGCAACTAATTTTTCAAGTGAATAAAAAAAATATAAAAACAATTGTCACGTACTTGAAACTTTTTAAATTTACTTAATAATTATTAGACTTTACAATTTAGTAAAAATATCAAAACATTTCGTCGCAAAATTTGGAGATAATCACATGAGAACAGAATGAAAATTCTAATTTTTCAAGTGAATAAAAAAATATGAAAACAATTGTCACATACTTGAAACTTTCCAAATTTACTTAATAATCATTAGACTTTACAATTTAGTAAAAATATCAAAACATTTCGTCACAAAATTTGGAGATAATCACATGAGAACAGAATGAAAATTCTAATTTTTCATGTGAATAAAAAAAAATATGAAAACAATTGTCACGTACTTGAAACTTTCTAAATTTACTTAACAATTATTAGACTTTACAATTTAGTAAAAACATCAAAACATTTCGTCATAAAATTTGGAGATAATCACATGAGAACATAATGAAAATTCTAATTTTTCAAGTGAATAAAAAAAATATGAAAACAATTGTCACGTACTTGAAACTTTCTAAATTTACTTAACAATTATTAGACTTTACAATTTAGTAAAAACATCAAAACATTTCGTCATAAAATTTGGAGATAATCACATGAGAACATAATGAAAATTCTAATGTTTCAAGTGAATAAAAAAAATATGAAAACAATTGTCACGTACTTGAAACTTTCCAAATTTACTTAATAATCATTAGACTTTACAATTTAGTAAAAATATCAAAACATTTCGTCACAAAATTTGGAGATAATCACATGAGAACATAATGAAAATTCTAATTTTTCAAGTGAATAAAAAAAATATGAAAACAATTGTCACGTACTTGAAACTTTCTAAATTTACTTAACAATTATTAGACTTTACAATTTAGTAAAAACATCAAAACATTTCGTCATAAAATTTGGAGATAATCACATGAGAACATAATGAAAATTCTAATTTTTCAAGTGAATAAAAAAAATATGAAAACAATTGTCACGTACTTGAAACTTTCTAAATTTACTTAACAATTATTAGACTTTACAATTTAGTAAAAACATCAAAACATTTCGTCATAAAATTTGGAGATAATCACATGAGAACATAATGAAAATTCTAATTTTTCAAGTGAATAAAAAAAATATGAAAACAATTGTCACGTACTTGAAACTTTCTAAATTTACTTAACAATTATTAGACTTTACAATTTAGTAAAAACATCAAAACATTTCGTCATAAAATTTGGAGATAATCACATGAGAACATAATGAAAATTCTAATTTTTCAAGTGAATAAAAAAAATATGAAAACAATTGTCACGTACTTGAAACTTTCTAAATTTACTTAACAATTATTAGACTTTACAATTTAGTAAAAATATCAAAACATTTCGTCATAAAATTTGGAGATAATCACATGAGAACAGAATGAAAATTCTAATTTTTCAAGTGAATAAAAAAAATATGAAAACAATTGTCACGTACTTGAAACTTTCCAAATTTACTTAATAATCATTAGACTTTACAATTTAGTAAAAATATCAAAACATTTCGTCACAAAATTTGGAGATAATCACATGAGAACAGAATGAAAATTCTAATTTTTCAAGTGAATAAAAAAAAATATGAAAACAATTGTCACGTACTTGAAACTTTCTAAATTTACTTAACAATTATTAGACTTTACAATTTAGTAAAAACATCAAAACATTTCGTCATAAAATTTGGAGATAATCACATGAGAACATAATGAAAATTCTAATTTTTCAAGTGAATAAAAAAAATATGAAAACAATTGTCACGTACTTGAAACTTTCTAAATTTACTTAACAATTATTAGACTTTACAATTTAGTAAAAACATCAAAACATTTCGTCATAAAATTTGGAGATAATCACATGAGAACATAATGAAAATTCTAATGTTTCAAGTGAATAAAAAAAATATGAAAACAATTGTCACGTACTTGAAACTTTCCAAATTTACTTAATAATCATTAGACTTTACAATTTAGTAAAAATATCAAAACATTTCGTCACAAAATTTGGAGATAATCACATGAGAACATAATGAAAATTCTAATTTTTCAAGTGAATAAAAAAAATATGAAAACAATTGTCACGTACTTGAAACTTTCTAAATTTACTTAACAATTATTAGACTTTACAATTTAGTAAAAACATCAAAACATTTCGTCATAAAATTTGGAGATAATCACATGAGAACATAATGAAAATTCTAATTTTTCAAGTGAATAAAAAAAATATGAAAACAATTGTCACGTACTTGAAACTTTCTAAATTTACTTAACAATTATTAGACTTTACAATTTAGTAAAAACATCAAAACATTTCGTCATAAAATTTGGAGATAATCACATGAGAACATAATGAAAATTCTAATTTTTCAAGTGAATAAAAAAAATATGAAAACAATTGTCACGTACTTGAAACTTTCTAAATTTACTTAACAATTATTAGACTTTACAATTTAGTAAAAACATCAAAACATTTCGTCATAAAATTTGGAGATAATCACATGAGAACATAATGAAAATTCTAATTTTTCAAGTGAATAAAAAAAATATGAAAACAATTGTCACGTACTTGAAACTTTCTAAATTTACTTAACAATTATTAGACTTTACAATTTAGTAAAAATATCAAAACATTTCGTCATAAAATTTGGAGATAATCACATGAGAACAGAATGAAAATTCTAATTTTTCAAGTGAATAAAAAAAATATGAAAACAATTGTCACGTACTTGAAACTTTCCAAATTTACTTAATAATCATTAGACTTTACAATTTAGTAAAAATATCAAAACATTTCGTCACAAAATTTGGAGATAATCACATGAGAACAGAATGAAAATTCTAATTTTTCAAGTGAATAAAAAAAAATATGAAAACAATTGTCACGTACTTGAAACTTTCTAAATTTACTTAACAATTATTAGACTTTACAATTTAGTAAAAACATCAAAACATTTCGTCATAAAATTTGGAGATAATCACATGAGAACATAATGAAAATTCTAATTTTTCAAGTGAATAAAAAAAATATGAAAACAATTGTCACGTACTTGAAACTTTCTAAATTTACTTAACAATTATTAGACTTTACAATTTAGTAAAAACATCAAAACATTTCGTCATAAAATTTGGAGATAATCACATGAGAACATAATGAAAATTCTAATTTTTCAAGTGAATAAAAAAAATATGAAAACAATTGTCACGTACTTGAAACTTTCTAAATTTACTTAACAATTATTAGACTTTACAATTTAGTAAAAATATCAAAACATTTCGTCACAAAATTTGGAGATAATCACATGAGAACAGAATTAAAATTCTAATTTTTCAAGTGAATAAAAAAAATATGAAAACAATTGTCACATACTTGAAACTTACTAAATTTACTTAATGATTATTAGACTTTACAATTTAGTAAAAATATCAAAACATTTCGACATAAAATTTGGAAATAATCACATGAGAACAGAATGAAAATTCTAATTTTTCAAGTGAATAAAAAAAATATGAAAACAATTGTCGTATACTTGAAACTTTCTAAATTTACTTAATAATTATTAGACTTTACAATTCAGTAAAAATATCAAAACATTTCATCACAAAATTTGGAAATAATCACATGAGAACAGAATAAAAATTCTATTTTTTCAAGTGAATAAAAGAAATATTAAAACGATTGTCACATACTTGAAACTTTCTAAATTTACTTAGTAATTATTAGACTTTACAATTCAGTAAAAATATCAAAACATTTCATCACAAAATTTGGAAATAATCACATGAGAACATGATGAAAATTTTATTTTTTCAAGTGAATAAAAAAAATATAAAAACAATTGTCACATACTTGAAACTTTCTAAATTTACTTAATAATCATTAGATTTTACAATTTAGTAAAAATATCAAAACATTTCGTCATAAAATTTGGAGATATTCACATGAGAACAGAATGAAAATTCTATTTTTTCAAGTGAATAAAAAAAATATGAAAACAATTGTCACGTACTCGAAATTTTCTAAATTCACTTATTAGTTATTAGACTTTACAATTTATTAAAAATATCAAAACATTTCGTCTCAAAATTTGGAGATAATCACATGAGAACAGAATGAAAATTCAAATTTTTCAAGTGAATAAAAAAATATGGAAACAATTGTCGC
Organism: Ocypus olens; assembly: GCA_910593695.2. Taxonomy (NCBI): domain Eukaryota; kingdom Metazoa; phylum Arthropoda; class Insecta; order Coleoptera; family Staphylinidae; genus Ocypus; species Ocypus olens. The sequence goes on from OU343056.1 coordinate 54,448,776, forward strand.
GTACTCGAAACTTTCTAAATTTACTTAATAATTATTAGACTTTACAATTTAGTTAAAATATCAAAACATTTCGTCACAAAATTTGGAGATAATCACATGAGAATAGAATGAAAATTCTAATTTTTCAAGTGAATAAAAAAATATGAAAACAATTGTCAGATACTTGAAACTTTCTAAATTTACTTAATAATTATTAGACTTTACAATTGAGTAAAAATATCAAAACATTTCGACATAAAATTTGGAGATAATCACATGAGAACAGAATGAAAATTCTAATTTTTCAAGTGAATAAAAAAAAATATGAAAATAACTGTGACGTACTTGAAACTTTCTAAATTTACTTAATAATTATTAGACTTTACAATTTAGTTAAAATATCAAAACATTTCGTCACAAAATTTGGAGGTAATCACATGAGAACAGAATGAAAATTCTATTTTTTTAAGGGAATAAAAAAAAATATGAAAACAATTGTCACGTACTTAAAACTTTCCAAATTTACTTAATAATCATTAGACTTTACAATTTAGTAAAAATGTAAAAACATTTCGTCACAAAATTTGGAGATAATCACATGAGAATTGAATGAAAATTCTAATTTTTCAAGTGAATAAATAAATAAGATCCACGAGCCGTCGATGGTTTCAACACCTACAGCCGTCCTAATATCTCGTGACACATTGCACAGTGAACATCCTAAATTTCAAGGCCGAAAACTCATAATAATTCAGTGAACAGAATGTAAATATAGACACAGAATCGGTCGCGAAATGATGACTCATCGTAAATTCGGTGATGCGTCCACGCGTAAATTTGTTATCGCGTTCTCTCACTTTGCGAAAATTTTACCTCCAGGTGTCACGATATTTTGGGACGGCTCTAATTTTACCCCCAGGTGTCACGATATTTTGGGGCGGCTCTAATTTTACCCCCAGGTGTCACGATATTTTGGGACGGCTCTAATTTTACCCCCAGGTGTCACGATATTTTGGGACGGCTCTAATTTTACCCCCAGGTGTCACGATATTTTGGGACTGCTCTAATTTTACCCCCAGGTGTCACGATATTTTGGGACGGCTCTAACAGCCTCACCAATCCAATTTAATAAACCAGAAATATAATAGGAAATTATAAACATTTTTTTTTAATATTGCAAGCATTTCAATGAATTTATAAATAGACGAAATATGCCACTACAATCGAGCATTTGTATTTCTTACGAAATGGCCGTCCATCCACCGCAATAAGAATGCAGCATTTGCAATCGTGGTATTTTTTTTTTGCAAATTCTGCTTTAGAAACAATAACAGTCGTATTGTTTGTTGACATTGCATTCATTGGAAATAATACTTTCCATTACGAACGGAATTAACAGATGTTTGTTTACTATTTGCCACTGACCGTTCCATAATTATTTCTTACAATTAGTGAAGGGGTTCTTCAGTACTGTATAAATGAATGGGATTCTAAGGTAAAGCTTAATTGGGTGTATGTATTATTATTAATAATAATAATAATAATAACCATTTATGGTGTTTAGTTTTACACATTGAGCTTAATTGGGTATATGTATTGATAAATCAACACGTAAGAAATTTACAGGAGTGTTATGTGAAATGGTTTTCCATAAAAGTAGTCATTGACAGTTCTGCTTTAACCCTTTCGCTGCGGCATGTGATTTTTAAAAGCTTTTAAGGCTGAAAATGAAGCGTTTTTAACACTCACCTCGTAACTGATTGTGACGTGATCGATAAAAATTATGTAATAATATTTTAACACAGACTTACATAAAGGATGAATATTGTTTTTCATCCTAATGGTTGCTTGTTTGGTTTATAACTCGATAGTGGAACCGTTTTACCGCCCCGATCGATCGATCACTGGTGAGGATCATGTTCTAAGAAGTCTCTCGTGCTCGTAATAGGGTTACATAAAGGATGAATGTTGTTTTCTACAGAATTCTAATTTTTTATAAGTATTTTTAATAATGTGTAATTTAGTGTTAAAAATGGGTATTTTCAACATTAAATAAAATGTAACTAAACGCTGAAAATCTCAAATGTGTTACTCTAGAGGCACAGATTGATTTTTTAGTAATAAAATCCATTAAGCCGAATTCAACATTAAGTAAAATTTAAATAAACGCTGAAAATCTAAAATGTGTTACTATAGAGTCACAGATTGTTTCTTTAGCAATAAAATCCATTAAGCCGAATTAGTTTTACCTGAAAAATAAGGACGCAATTACGTATGACCCAGACCCTTCCGCGAGATATGATCATTAATCATCATTACTTATAAAATATCGTCGTTGATTGAAGAATTATATTCAGTGGGTAACATCCAATGACTATGTGCAGAGAATACTATTGAGCAAGACCCGATGAAAAAAATGAGTGTAGAAAGAGACGGGCAATAGACAGTCGAACGGAAAACTACTGGAGTGTCGGCGAGTCGGGTATTATCATCACGTTCAGTTAGTGAAATGATAATGGGCACTTGATTACTCAAAATGTTTTACCAAGTGTGCAGCGAGAAATCAATAAAACAGTTTGTGCCCGTTACTCATGAAAACGTATTGTTGTGAATAATAAACTAATAGTACAAATTGCCGTGTGACAATTAATAAAATTTACATACACGAGCGCAACCGGAGTCCAGTTTTTTTTATGTTATAATTAAAATTGAATGAATGGAATAATTATTCTAAAATAAATAAATATCCATCCAACAAATGCAAGGTACAAATTTTAAAGAACTTAATTAAAAACCACAAATAAAGTCCTTGCGCTAATACTCTCATGCCCCCATGCTAATAAACAGTACTGGGATAAGGTGAAATTTGCAGAACGGAGTACTATCAGTGGAATTGAATTACAAAGCATATATTTTCAAAATCTTATCGTTAGTGCATCCCCATAGTATACCCAAGATCTTTAACTTGTTATCGTAAATGGTTGAGAAGCTTTTTAAGATAAATTAACACGTTAAGGGGTGTAATTTTTTTTTTTTTTGCTTTAAACTATTTAAAATCTATCTGGGAATACGCCCTTAAAAGCATACATCCATCCGGGGCGTCTGTAAAAAGTTATAAGCATTTTAGTGAGTGCGTGTGAAAAGGCTTCTCCCGAAAAATAGTGTTTTCAAAGTCGCCGTGCAACGCAGAGAAACGAGATTTCATTCAAATCAATTGCGACTTTCTCTTCGATGTTCGGAATTGTTTTCTTCATAGCATATATTCCCCTTGTACGGATTATGTTGCATTATAAACCTTTTAATCAAATTATACGAATTTTCCAATATCAAAATTGACTTGGCTAGAAAAAAAATTAACCAAAAATGATTACTCGGAGAATTCCACAATTATTTCGACAGCTGCTTGAAATTGTGATAAATTATTCTTGAATAAAGTGGCTTTACAATTACCCAAGGAAAATTATCCGAATTTTGCATTATCAAAAATAACTTCAATAGAAGGCAAATCTTTTTTTTTAAAGGAAGGATGTTTGATGGAATTGCGGGTTAAGGAGAGGGAATTGGCGTAAGCGATTTGCTGTTCGGCCACTAACGTATATGAGTTTTTGAAGATTTAATTTTAATAATGAATGGGACATACACTATACATCCATGAAAAAGTGACCGCACGGATGGGATTCGAACCCACGACCACGAGGCCCAGAAGCAGGAACGCTACTCACTAGGCCACCGCGGCCCCTAGAGGCAAATCTTGATGGCCAAAAATTAACATTTTCCAGAAATTACTCTACAAATTCCACATTTATTTCCGCAGATGCTTCAAACTGTGACAGATTATCCCTGAATAACGTGTCTTTACAATTACAAAAAAAAAAATCCGAATTTTTTAATGTTCACATTTTTTCTTCGGTGAAGTGCCACGCTTGGTTGGTAACTTTCTCGCCCCTGAATTGCAGCAATTTCCTGGTTGCAATGTTGAAACATGGTTCCAGCAGGATGGTGCTGCAGCACACAAGACAAGAGAGTTTGTCGCCACCATAAAAGAGCCGTTCCCGAATATAGTCATTTACGGTCACCGAGGTCACTGGAACGAACCCCCTTAAACTTTTTCTTATGGAGGTATCCAAAGAGAAAAGCACGCATCGGCCTTCTGACTAATATTCAACAGTTGAAGGGGCGTATACATGTGCAAATTAACAATATTTTTGTAGAGCTGTGCCAGCGTGTAACGGAAAATACGAGGACCCGGCTGGAAGAATGTTGTCGACGAGATGGAAGGCATTGGACGACATTATTCAAAAAATAATCTGCAAACACATGCTAAAGATGTAACATTCTATATTTTTTCACAATTGCAGATTTCTATTATATGAATTAAATCAATGTGAATCCCATTTTGAGATAATAGTGTGCAGTGACGTTGTTCACTTTCCGTTCGTTTCACGGATCAAACATTGTTGTCCTCTCCTAGGTGAAGTTTCTTAAATCCAATATTTTTCCATTTTTGAAATTTGTGAACTCTTCTACTATCAATATCTTTGGTCGTTGCATTCATTGAAGCAAGAATGAATAGCTGTTCATTGACGCATGGACTATTTATGAATGCAACTCTAATAATAATTGCCAACCTAGCCTGCCGGTACAGTCTATACGTTATATCGTGATTTTTTCGTAAACTCAGCAATGCGTCGTGTCAAAATAAGCTCCACCCTAAACAGCGATTGGGCAATTATTGGGTAATAAATTTTTTTCACCCAATACATTACGAACGCCACTGAGTCGATCGGTCAAATATTACAGCTCCTACGGGGTAGGAGTGCTCGCCCTTCTGACCGTAAATTTATCACGGTATAACGAACAGACTGTAATTTCATAATTACGTCACCAGATAACAAATAGTTTTTAACCTGTGCTCCAATATTTTACATGTTTTTAAAGGTCATTAATATATTTTTTAAGATCAAAACTGCTTTTTAAAAAGTTATAAAGAATAATTACAATCAAAACCCCTGACTAGGACTTCCTGCAGAGTCATTAGATATTTCTTTTTTGGCCTTGTGAGCCTGGCATAAGAAGCTTGTCTACAATTTAATAAATTAAAAATATAATTTTATCATAAATAAATATTAAAATATAAAATAACAATTTCTAAAAGATATATTTTTTAGACATCATCGGTTAAATGCATGGCATTATGGCATTGACATTTCATCAACTACAATAACAGAGGCACCCAGGGGCGGCTCGTTATATAGAGCCAAGGAGCCATGGCACTAGCAAGAATTTTTAATTTTAATTAAATCTTAAAACACTTTTTTGCCCGTTACTTTGGAAAATAAATCGTTCTTTCATCCTTCAAAAAAGGAGGGGCGTAGGGGGTTGTATTGGATAAGTAGCTCTACCATCAACATGTTCTACGAGCCGCCACTGATGTTAGGTACGTCCTTTAGCAATGCGATTATGATAAAATATTTCTTTTCTTTCGAAAAAAAAAAATAAATATATTAAAGCCCTGATATTGATGAGTGATTTTGAGTGACAGTCAGTTATTCCTTCGATTTTATCCGAAATTTCACTTTTTCTCAACAAAAAACTGATATTTTAAAGTTTTTAGTTGAATAACTCTAAAACCAACTTCGGAATGTTTTGATCGTTTGTTTGAATATTATAGCCCTGATGTCGATGAGTGATTTTGAGTAACAGTTAATCGCGATTTGTTTCGATTTTAAGCGAATTTTCTCAAAATTTATTACAAAAAATTGACATTTCTGACTTTTTTGTTTAATAACTCAAAAACCATCTGCAGAATGTTTTGATATTTTGAGTGGATATTATAGCTCTTATGTTGATAAGTGATTTTGAGTAATAGTTAAATATAATTTGTTTTAATTTTAAGCGAATTTTCTTAAAATTAATTAGAAAAAATTGACATTTCCCACTTTTCTGTTGAATAACTCAAAAACCATCTGCAGAATGTTTTGATATTTTGAGTGAATATTATAGCCCTGATGCCAATGAGTGTTTTTGAGTAACAGTTAATTGCGATTTGCTTCGATTTTAAGCGAAATTTCTCAAAATTTATTACAAAAAATTGACATTTCTGACTTTTCTGTTGAATAACTCAAAAACCATCTGCAAAATGTTTTGATATTTTGGATGGATATTATAGCTCTGATGTTGATAAGTGATTTTGAGTAACAGTTTATTATAATTTGCTTCAATTTTAAGCGAATTTTCTTGAAATTAATTAGAAAAAATTGACATTTCCGACTTTTTTGTTGAATAACTTAAAAACCGTCTACAGAATGTTTTAATATTTTGCATAAATATTAAAGTTCTAATATTAGTAGGTAATGTTAAGTGACAGTCCGTTGTGATTTGTTTTGATTTTAACCGAAATTTCACTTTTTCCCAATATTTGTTAAAAAAAAATTATATTTTCGAGTTTTTAGTTGAATAACTCAAAAGCTATCTTCAGAATGTTTTGATATTTTGCGTGAATATTAAAGTCCTGATATTGATAAGTAATGTTCAGTGATAGTCCGTTGTTCTTTGTTTTTAATTTTAGCCGAAATTTCACTTTTTCCCAATATTTGTTCAAAAAAATAATATTTTTGAGTTTTTAGCTGATTAACTCAAAAGCCATCTTCAGAATATTTTGATGTTTTGCTTGAATATTAAAGTCCTGATATTGATAAGTAATTTTAAATGACAATCCGTTGTGATTTACTTCTATTTTAGCAGAATTTCATGAAGTCTTTTAAAGGTGAAATGGGGATGTTTCGAGTGAGGTATCATAAATGTTTTTAACTTTTATGTTAGATAAGGGCGGCTCGTTATATGTATAGAGCCAAGTAACCATGGCACTAGCAAGAATTTTAAATTCTTTCTTAAAACACTTTTTTGCCAATTACTTTGGCCTACGAAGATAAATCGTTCTTTCTTTCTTCAAAAATTATATTGTATATGTGGCTCTACCATCAATACGTTCCACGAGCCGCCACTGGAGGCACCAAAGTTAGTTTCCACAATTAGTTATTCCGCCCACATAAAGTTGTACCTAAATTAACCATGGACCAAATAATAACATTACTCGAATTCGAACGAAATGTCGGAAACAGTTTGTTGTGGTTCAATTTGCTAGCTCACTGCTACTGCCAAAACAAACGCCCACCGACCGGCTTTTCCGAAAACCCAGTTCGCCGTAAACTAACGTTGTAATTACGTGTATGAAAACGAAGGCAACTTTTATTACATCTGCATATATACATCCAATTTAACTTTTACGCCGAGTTAACTTCCGCTTGTGCACATAAAATATTTTTATAGAAATAATATAAAAGTTGGGGCCGCGGTGGCCTAGTGAGTAGAGCTCCTGCTCGCGGGCCTCGCGGTCGCGTGTTCGAATCCCATCCGTTCGATCACTTTATTCGAACGAAGAAGTGGCGCACGCGCCACGGTCAATGGATGTTCAGTGTATGTCCCCCCTATCATTATATAATAAATAATCAGAAATCAATATACATATACAGTTAATTGAAAACTCTGGCAGAATGGACCAGTTTCCTATGCCAAGAAAAAAAAAAAAAAGTTTTTCTTCAGCGCTTTATAGAACTGAAAACTGCATGTCAGAGTGCGTCATTATTGTACTAATAAAATAATAAAGTCGCTTTAGGAATTGAAAGCTGCGCGTTGAAGTGCGTTATTATTGTGCCAGCAAGAACTGCCGGTGAATTAGTACCTAATTTTCACATTAGCGCCATCCATCATTGATTTATCATAATTTCGCTGATACACTGTTTACTTAGAATGTGCAGGAATTGCTATTTTAACGCGCAAAATCGTTTATTGTTTAATTCAATTTTTGTCGTCGGATTAGCCAGTAACGTAGTTATTTGTTTTGTGGGTAGCGAAATATTTCCCATTTTGTTTTATTTTCATCTAGAAAACAATTTCATCCTTAATCAATTTACCCCTCGACTCTCTGGCTTTAAAATCGATATCAACCGTGAAAGGAACGCTTTTATTGTATTCAGCTTCTATAGAATTAAAATTTCAGCATTACGAAACTTGTACAATATAAAATACACGAACTTTTTTTACATGGCTGTTATGCAATGTACCTTAGTTTAATAATTTCCTTCCAGTCCCGTCTGTTATTTTAGCATGTGCGGGATAGGAGAGCGAGAGGGCGGTGTAAAAATAACATTTCACTCGAGCGTTCACTCAAAATGAAGGTAATTTCGTTCTACAGCTCTGCAGACATTTACCCCCATTTGTCAATTCGTTCTATTTGCGCGAGGAGATGCGTGGGAGGGCGCGGGCGTGCCGTAAATAATTAAATCTGAAAATGTTTAATTTGACATTTACTAAATATTTAATTAAGTTGATTAGTTTATGCGGATATAGCGCATGAAATATTATTCAATTAATTAATCAACAATCATGCAGCGCACTAATTGGATCTGCGTGTAAACTGCACGTGAATTCGGTGAAATTTAATTAATTAGAGTGGAAACCAATATTATCAATAAATGTTTTAATATTTACGTATTACAGGCTGAAAGACCGCAGGTCGATAGCCAATGAACAGGAAAAATTGTTATACTGTCTATCATTCTTTTACTCATACATACTGTATTGTACTTTTTATTTCTGTAAATAAAGATGTTGTATATATATTTACGTATTGGTAGTTTATTATTAAGAATGATAATATCAAATAACAAATCAAAACGTTGATTTTTAAAAATTCATAACTCACGGAAAAATTGACACAATTTTCAAAAAATTTAAAGGTGGATATCTAGTGAATATATTAAATATTTTGAACAATTTAATTTAATCATAAAAGTATTATTTTTAATTTTTTTTTATTGAAGTGTTCGACAAATTAAAACGTTCATTTTCAAAAATTCATAACTAGCGGAAAAATTGACACATTTTCAAAAATTTTAATTAATTTTAAAGGTGGGGATATCTTGTGAATATATAAAACAATTTGAGCAATTTGATTTAATCATAAAAGTATTTTTTTTAATTTCTTTTATTGAAGCGTTCGACAAATTAAAACGTTAATTTTCAAAAATTCATAACTCGGGGGAAAAATTGACACATTTTCAAAAATTTTAATTAATTTTAAAGGTGGATATCTTGTGAATATATAAAACAATTTGAGCAATTTAATTTAATCATAAAAGTATTTTTTTTTTAATTTTTTTGTTGAAGTGTTCGACAAATTAAAACGTTAATTTTTAAAAATTCATAACTCACGGAAAAATTGACATATTTTCAAAAATTTTAATTAATCTGAAAGGTGGATGTCTTGTGAATATATTATACATTTTGAGCAATTTAATTTAATCATAAAAGTATTTTTAAAATTTTTTTTTAATGAAGTGTTCCACAAATTAAAACGTTAATTTTCAAAAATTCATAACTCACTGAAAAATTGACATATTTTCAAAAATTTAAATTAATTTGAAAGGTGGATATCTTGTGAATATATTAAACATTTTGAGCAATTTAATTTACTCATTAAAGTATTTTTTTCAATTTTTTTTATTGAAACAAATTAAAACTTTAATTTTCAAAAATTCATAACTCGCGGAAAAATTGACACATTTTTAAAAATTTTAATCAATTTTAAAGGTGGACATCTTGTGAATATATTAAACATTTTGGGCAATTTAATTTACTCATTAAAGTATTTTTTTTCGATTTTTTTATTGAAGTGTTCGACAAATTAAAACGTTAATTTTCAAAAATTCATAACTCACCGAAAAATTGACACATTTGCAAAAATTTTAATTAACTTTAAAGGTGGATATCTTGTGAATATATTAAACATTTTGAGCAATTTAATTTACTCATTAAAGTATTTTTTTAGGTTTTTTTATTTGAAGTGTTCGACATATTAAAACGATAATTTTCAAAAATTCATAACTCACGTAAAAATTGACACATTTTCAAAAATTTTAATTAATTTTAAAGGTGGATATCTTGTGAATATATTAAACATTTTGAGCAATTTAATTTAATCATAAAAGTATTTTTTTTAAATTATTTTTATTGAAGTGTTCGACAAATTAAAACGATGATTTTCAAAAATTCATAACTCGCGGAAAAATTGACACATTTTCAAAAAATTTAATTAATTGTAAAGGTGGATATCTTGTGAATATATTAAACATTTTGAGCAATTTAATTTAATCATAAAAGTATTATTTTATTTTTTTTAAATTAAAGTGTTCGACAAATTAAAACGTTAATTTTCAAAAATTCATAACTCACCGAAAAATTGACACATTTTCAAAAAATTTAATCAATCTTGAAGGCGGACATCTTGTGAATATATTAAACATTTTGAGCAATTTAATTTACTCATTAAAGTATTTTTTTAAAATTTTTTTTATTGAAGTGTTCGACAATTTAAAACGTTAATTTTCAAAAATTCATAACTCGCGGAAAAATGGACACATTTTGAAAAATTTTAATTAATTTTAAAGGTGGATATCTTGTGAATATATTAAACATTTTGAGCAATTTAATTTACTCATTAAAGTATTTTTTTTTTTAATTTTTATTGAAGTGTTCGACAAATTAAAACGTTAATTTAAAAAAATTCATAACTCGCGGAAAAATAGACACATTTTCAAAAATTTTAATCAATTTTAAAGGTGGACATCTTGTGAATCTATTAAACATTTTGAGCAATTTAATTTAATCATAAAAGTTTTTTTTATTTATTTTTTATTGAAGCGTTCGACAAATTAAAACGTTAATTTTCAAAAATTCTTAACTCACGTAAAAATTGACATATTTTCAAAAAATTTAATTAATTTTAAAGGTGGATATCTTGTAAATATATTAAACATTTTGAGCAATTTAATTATACAAGCATTTATTTTTTTCGATTTTTTCTTATTGAGGTGTTCGACAAATTAAAAAGTTAATTTTCAAAAATTCATAACTCGCGGAAAAATTGACACATTTTCAAAAATTTTAATTAATTGTAAAGGTGGACATCTTGTGAATATATTAAACATTTTGAGCAATTTAATTTAATCATAAAAGTATTTTTTTTATTTTTTTTTATTGAAGCGTTCGACAAATTGAAACGTTAATTTTCAAAAATTCATAACTCGCGGAAAAATTGACACATTTTCAAAAATTTTAATTAATTTTAAACGTGGATATCTTGTGAATATATTAAACATTTTGAGCAATTTAATTTACTCATAAAAGTATTTTTTTTAATTTTTTTATTGAAGTGTTCGAGAAATTAAAACGTTAATTTTCAAAAATTTATAACTCGTGGAAAAATTGACACATTTTCAAAAATTTTAATTAATTTTAAAGGTGGACATCTTGTGAATATATTAAACATTTTGAGCAATTTAATTTAATCATAAAAGTATTTTTTTTATTTTTTTTTATTGAAGCGTTCCAGAAATTAAAACGTTAATTTTCAAAAATTTATAACTCGTGGAAAAATTGACACATTTTCAAAAATTTTAATTAATTTTAAAGGTGGACATCTTGTGAATATATTAAACATTTTGAGCAATTTAATTTAATCATAAAAGTATTTTTTTTATTTTTTTTTATTGAAGCGTTCGACAAATTGAAACGTTAATTTTCAAAAATTCATAACTCGCGGAAAAATTGAGATATTTTCAAAAATTTTAATTAATTTTAAAGGTGGATATCTTGTGAATGTAATAAACATTTTGAGCAATTTAATTTACTCATTAAAGTATTTTTTTTCGATTTTTTTATTGAAGTGTTTGACAAATTTAAACGTTAATTTTCAAAAATTCATAACTCGCGTAAAAATTGACACATTTTCAATAATTTTAATTAATTTTAAAGGTGGACATCTTGTGAATATATTAAACATTTTGAGCAATTTAATTTAATCATAAAAGTATTTTTTTATTGAAGTGTTCGACAAATTAAAACGTTTATTTTTAAAAATTCATAACTCACGAAAAAATTGACACATTTTCAAAAAATTCAATTAATCTTGAAGGCGGACATCTTGTGAATATATTAAACATTTTGAGCAATTTAATTTACTCATTAAAGTATTTTTTTCGATTTTTTTGATTGAAGTGTTCGACAATTTAAAACGTTAATTTTCAAAAATTCATAACTCGCGGAAAAATTGAGATATTTTCAAAAATTTTAATTAATTTTAAAGGTGGATATCTTGTGAATATATTAAATATTTTGAGCAATTTAATTTATTCATAAAAGTATTTTTTTTATTGAAGTGTCCGACAAATGAAAACGTTAATTTTCAAAAATTCACAACTCGCGTAAAAATTGACACATTTTCAAAAATTTTAATTAATCTTGAAGGCAGACACCGGCCTCCACCAACAACAAATGACATTCAGGCCATGAGACATGCAAGGCGTGTCTCGACAAAAAATATGCAAACAAATTAAAAAGAAAACACCCTTTCCGAGTAACGCCTGATTTTATTTCACAATTACAAGTAATATTAGCTGAAAAAACGACTTAACCCAGACAGACCTTTTTACTTTCTCCGTTACGAAGTACGAGAAAGTATTGTGCTCATTAAATTATTTTTTTCGAAAAATGTTTTCACGGAAATATCCGTTTTGAGGTCCCTAGAGGCGATTTCAAAGATTTCTGCAAAAAAAAATTGTGCCTGTGTGTAAACTCTTGTTTATCATTTGTAAATTGGAGGGCAGGGCAGAGACCCACCCACCCGCCTTTCGTTTTGTTTAGATTTAAGTTACAAAATCGCGTTTTGTAAATTTTCAACTTTACCAATTATTTGCCAAAGAGGTTCCTTTAACCCAACAGTATTTGTGGGTTAAAATAAAGTTGATACGGTGGGTGGTGGGTGGGCCCTATCCTACAATCCAAATTGTTGCCCACGCTCCGATGTTTCCACCAATAAATAAATGAATCACAAAAACATAAAGTTTGAAATGTTTTTCTTTCTCTTGTGTTATTAATTAATTTCAGCTTGTTAAACTCTTGTTTATCATCCGTAAATTGGAGGGTGAAACAGTGTGATCTGCATCGTAATAAAACTCATCAGATAAACTAGAAACGTAACAACTTTCCACGTTAAAAATAAAAACTTCACATTTTTATTTACTCCCTCTTTCATTATGCAGATTTAATGAGTGCACATTAAAGTGGAGTAGTAGAAAGAACATATTACGATGGAAATCTCTCTCTGTCTCTCTCTATCTGCAAGTCACGATCCTCGTTAATGAGGAAACTACTGCGAAAGAGAGAAGTTTAATGCTAATCCTGTTTATATTAGGGAACTCACTCCTGAACACCTTTCGGGATCAATATTTTATCTGCTAGAACTAACTGGAAACGGTTTGTGCATTTGTAAAGTAAACAGTCGGAGTTTATAATCTTCGGACCTTTTCCGTTTGTTTCCTAATTACGATGGTTATCGCTGATGGACGAGTGTTTGCTCGAAGTTTGTTCCAGTTACCAATTATAATATTTCAAGGGTATTGATGTAATAAGCAATAATTTGCCAAGTTTCTTGGTCGAAGGCGGAGGAAACTTTTAACTTTTAATTTAAGTAGCCCGAGGGATATTAGGTACGAACATTTTTGGTGGTAATTTATTTATTCAACATTAATTATTGAGATTGCAATTAGTAATAGGACATCTTGTAAAATTAACCGATGACGCCGATGCAGTGTAAAAGTGCCAGGCGTGTGAAGTGGAACGCCCGGCGTGTGGATTGACGCGCCGCACGGCTTGAGAATGGCCGGCGCGACGAATTTGAATGAATTTTTAAAGTTAATATTTCTAGTGGTGGAAGTCTAAAAAAATCAAAAAATTAATAGTGATATAATAGAATTCTATAAAACATCTAGCTTTAAAAATAACTTTAATTTTTGAAAATCTGTCAACGTTTTAATTCGTCGAACGTTTCAATAAAAAAAAAATCGAAAAAAAATAAATACTTGTATATGTAATTAAATTGCTAAAAATGTTTAGTATATTCACAAGATATCACCTTTAAAATTAATTTAAATTTTTGAAAATGTGTCCATTTTTCCGTGAGTTATGAATTTTTGAAAATTAACGTTTTAATTTGTCGAACACCTCAATAAGAAAAAATCGAAAAAAAATAAAATAGTTGCATAATTAAATTGTTTAAAATATTTAATACATTTACAAGGCAATAAATTTGTGAATGAATTTTTTTTTTTTTGTTGAGACACGCCTTGCATGTCTCATGGCCTGAATGTCATTTGTTATCGGCGGAGGCCGGGTGACTCGCAATAAATTTGTGAATGAATTTTCCTCAGTTATACGTTTTGTAATGCATCTACGAAAATAAAGCAACGTTTCTGTACTTTTCTATTTTCTTTTTCTGTGGTAATAGTTTGATTGATGAAGATACAATGCAATAATTCACTCATTTAATTGACATCTCCCTTTGCCTAAAAATAATCATATTTATCGGAGGGCAAATACACATCATTTTGATCGCACAGACCATCAAATTTCGGAAAAACTAACGTTGCAATGACCAGTGAGAGACGTATGTCGGTACACGCGGCTAGATATACCGGGGTGCGTGAGACTGTAAGCGGAAGCCTGAGATGATTAACGTGTTAACTTTTTTCAATCATCAGAAGTTATTTTTTGTGCATTTATTAGAAGTCCAGAAGGAAGTATGAGATACGCCGTACGTGTCTCAAGGCGATTAGCGCCAATTTTTAATCATCAGAAATAAAATACACTTTTCTGAAATTATTTTTTGTGCCTTTATTAGAAGTCCTTAAGGAAGTATGAGACACACCGTACGTGTCTCAAGGCAATTAACGTCAATTTTTAATCATCAGAAATAAAATATACTTTTCTGAAGTTATTTTTTGTGCCTTTATTAGAAGTCTAGTAAGGCGATTAACGACAATTTTTAATCATCAGAAATAAAAAAATTTATATGTAAAAGATTATTACATTATTTTTTAGAAAGGTGATTTTCCGTAAATAAATTAAATTAAATAAATTAAATTAAATTAAAATATACTTTTCTCAAGATTTTTTTTGTGCCTTTATTAGAAGTCCAGAAGGAAGTCTGAGACACGCCGCACGTGTCTCAAGGCGATTAACGCCAATTTTTAATCATCAGAAATAAAATATATACTTTTCTGAAGTTATTTTTTGTCCTATAGAAATATTTCTATAATGAATTATCACGTAGTAACGCTCGCCGCAACCATCACCATGATTATTTTTTGTCCCTTTATTAGAAGTCCAGAAGGAAGTATGAGACACGCCGTACGTGTCTCAAGCCGATTACCTCAAAAATAAAATATACTTTTCTGAAGTTACTTTTGTGTGCCTTTATTAGAAGTCCAGAAGGAAGTATGAGACACACCGTACGTGTCTAATGGCGATTAACGCCCATTTTTAAAATATACTTTTCTGAAGTTATTTTTTGTGCCTTTATTATAAGTCCAGAAGGAAGTATGAGACACGCCGTACGTGTCTCATGGCGATTAGCGCCAATTTTTAGTCATCAGAAATAGAATATACTTTTCTGAAGTTATTTTTTGTGTCTTTATTAGAAGTCCAGAAGGAAGTATGAGACACGCCGTACGTGTCTCATGGCGATAAGCGCCATTTTTTAATCATAAGCAATAAAATATATTTTTTTGTGCCTTTATTAGTAATTCAGAAGGAAGCCTGAGACACGCCGTACGCGTCTCAAGGCGATTAACGCCAATTTAATCATCATGCAATTATTATGATCGTCGCACTAACTTACGTAGAAATAAAGCAATTTTAACAATTTAAACGAGCAATCAATAAACAAAACACTTCAGATTGCGAAAACACCGTGGCGTTGAACCCAAACAAATTAAAACATCCATCCGCCGTTGCAACAACAATACGAAAAACCTCGCAATTTATCACGTACACCAGATAAATGATGACAGAGATTCAGGATTCTGCGATATCACTGAATCACACCGTTGTTTTGAAATCGCGGTGACATATTTAGTCAGGGCCTGCCTCGAATTAGAAACACACGTGCACCACAAACGTAACGCTATCTATCGTTTGGTTTACCTCAAAAAGTGCAGACTGAAATTTTACTATTGTAATCTATGGTTATTGTTTGAACAAGTCTTACATGTGATATCCATGTCCATGAACTCCATCATTGTTCTTTTCGTGTGCGTTTCTTCAACACTGACCCAACTAAACTAACTGTGCGCACCGGACGATAAGGCGAATGTTAATGATAATGCATGAATCACTGCGTCAAATCCAGATTGGATGAATAATGGTCTGATTAATCGTTCAACGATTTACCTCCGAATTTGTTGATGCAGTCGTCTGTTCGACCTTGAAATTCCTGCGGGGAAACATGTAAATAATTAATACCTCAAGTTCCCGATCCGCAAAACTACGATCACTCTCCATTTTCTATGCTAAACATTGCGAGACGAAGGATTAGTTTAGTTCCGCCATCACACCCTCACGTGATAATAGTGTGCTTTCAAGCATGATATCGTGACATCACGTGAGCTCACGTGACGTAATGACAGGCCACTGACACTTTCCATTTTCTATGCTAAACATTGGAAGACGACGAATTAGTTTAGTTTCGGCATCACACTGTCATGTGATAATGGTGTGCTTCCAAGCATGATATAGTGACAGCACGTGAGCTCACGTGACGTAATGGCAGGCTACTGCCACTTTCCATTTTCTATGCTTAACATTGGAAGACGACGAATTAGTTTAGTTGCGCCATCACACTGTCACGTGATAATAGTATGCTTCGAAGCATGATATCGTGACAGCACGTGAGCTGACGTGGCGTAACGACAGACCACTGACACTTTCCATTTTCTATGCTAAACATTGGAAGACGACGAATTAGTTTAGTTTCGGCATCACACTATCACGTGATAATAGTATACTTCAAAGCATGATATCGTGACAGCACGTGAGCTCACGTGACGTACCAGCAGCCTTAATGGACAAATATTTACACCGACTTTTAAAAGTCCCATGATTTCCTAATCCTAATTAAACATTTATTATTAATGGATTTACCAGCTGGAGACAACTGGGAAAGTAAACAGAAGGGCAGCGAGTGTAAAGTGGTCGATAATGGAGCGCCCATGACTTCTCGTCAGTTTCGATAAAGCGAGAAACCATGTATGCGCGTGCCTCTTTAATATGTTAATTTATGCAATGAACTTCTCATTTGTTGTTTGTTTATATTTCTTTTAATTTGCGACGGAGAAAATGGTGGTATTCAACCGGCGAAAGGTATTTTTTTTACGAAGTTGATTATTCACACGTTGCATTCCACGAAAATTTTCCACGGCTGGCGTTACGTATTTATTCATTATTTATAATAAACAAGTTGAAGCGCTTAATCATTTGCGAGGTATTTATTTGCTGGTGGTCACCGGTGACCCCCGCGGCGCCGAAGAGCATATGGTTGTTTACACAAGATGTTGAGGAAAATGTCATGTCCAAAAAGTGAAAAAGGGTGTGGTCACCGGTGACCCCCGCGGCGCAGAAAATATTTACAAAATTTATCAATTACTTTTTGTCACGAAGAGAAAAATAAAGCTCAATCCAAAAAGTGAAAAAGGGTGTGGTCACCGGTGACCTACGCGGCGCTGGAAAGCATCACAAGATCTAACAATTATTTTTAGTCACGTAAAGAAAAAAAAATCTCAATCGAAAAAGTGAAAAAGGGTGTGGTCACCGGTGACCCCCGCGGCGCAGAAAATATTTACAAAATTTATCAATTACTTTTTGTCACGAAGAGAAAAATAAAGCTCAATCCAAAAAGTGGAAAAGGGTGTGGTCATCGGTGACCCACACGGCGCTGAAAAGCTACACAAAATTTATCAATTACTTTTTGTCACGAAGAGAAAAAAAAAGATCAATCCAAAAATTGGAAAAGGGTGTGGTCACCGGTGACCCCCGCGGCGCTAAAGAGCTTCACAAAATTTATCAATTATTTTTAGTCAAGTAGAGAAAAAAAAGCTCAATCCAAAAAATGAAAAAGGGTGTGGTTACCGGTGACCTACGCGGCGCTGGAAAGCATCACAAGATTTATCAATTATTTTTAGTCACGTAAAGAAAAAAAAATCTCAATCCAAAAAGTGAAAAAGGGTGTGGTCACCGGTGACCTACGCGGCGCTGGAAAGCATCACAAGATCTAACAATTATTTTTAGTCACGTAAAGAAAAAAAAATCTCAATCCAAAAAGTGAAAAAGGGTGTGGTCACCGGTGACCTACGCGGCGCTGGAAAGCATCACAAGAATTATCAATTATTTTTAGTCACGTAAAGAAAAAAAAATCTCAATCCAAAAAGTGAAAAAGGGTGTGGTCACCGGTGACCTACGCGGCGCTGGAAAGCATCACAAGAATTATCAATTATTTTTAGTCACGTAAAGAAAAAAAAAATCTCAATCCAAAAAGTGAAAAAGGGTGTGGTCACCGGTGACCTACGCGGCGCTGGAAAGCATCACAAGATCTAACAATTATTTTTAGTCACGTAAAGAAAAAAAAATCTCAATCGAAAAAGTGAAAAAGGGTGTGGTCACCGGTGACCTACGCAGTGCTGGAGAGCATCACAAGATTTATCAATTATTGTTTATCCCGCAGGAAAAATTCTGTATCCGAAAAGTGAAAAAGTTTGAGGTCACCGGTGACCCCCGCGGCGCTGAAAAGCATCACAAGATTTATCTTTTTTTTTTGTCCCGCAGAGTAAAAATGCTGAATCCAAAAAGTGAAGAAAAAAAAAAGTAAGTTGCAATCATTACTACCTTGTTAGAGCAGATCTAGAGTTGCGCCAAGCACTCGAGGCGTGTAGCGCAGTGATCATCTTAAATTCAATTGGCTGCGGAGATTTGTTGTCGCGTTCTCACTCCGCGCAAACTTTACACGCCTCGAGTGCCCGGTGACACTGTAGACAAAATATCTTAAAATAATTAAATTCGATAAAATTTTACAATAAACATAATATTTAAATAATAAATAAATTATTGCAAAAGCATAATTACTAATTGGTCTGTTAACATCTACGCACTTACAACTACATAAATAATAAATAAGTTCTATTTCTGTCATCGACTTGGGAGTAATAAAATTAAATTACAGTTTCTAACCGAGAACACGAAAATATTTATGTATTTCCTTCGTCAAGCACGTTCATATTTATTCGTATTTTACTACGACTTGACAGTGTTTTGATCAATTGTAGTGTCACTTCGATTTTTGATTGGAAGTATTGTACAAACTTCTTGAAATCTCCATTTTCGTACTTGAAAGTTTTATAACGTTATCCCACGATGGAAATAGTAAAATAAACTAAGAGACCGAGCAGTCGTGTAAATAGATGGATCGGGAAGTGTTTGTCTCGGAATTATATTTGAAAGTTGGCATGAAAATGTAAACAAGGTGAAAGAAAAATCATCGACATAAGTAATACACAAATTTCAAAAATATAAAACTTTCCACTAAATGGGTCACTTGCTGGTTAACTAATAAATCTGACTTTTACTCAAAAATTGGCTTTGGAATAATTTCCTGAAGAAACCAGCAATTCGATTCAGGGTTTCCACACACCACTGGAAAGATCCCTTCAAGACGCCTCGGAAAATGTACTTTCGCAAGAACAAATGTCAATTTGAAGCCAATGACGCGGCAGCAAAGAAAACTCGAAAATGGAAAAAATCGAAAAAATCAACTTTTTTTAATAATCATAGCAGACCATTGAAGTATACCTTCTTCTTCGTGAGAAAAACGAGAAATTGATTGCCGTTAAAAAATTTCAGCTAACTTCAATAGCAAAAAAATTAATCAGTCACCACGAACATTTCAGAAAATTTACAAAAATAATTGAATTTTCAGATTTTGATCGGCCGTAGCGGCCAAACGAAAACTCCAAATTGAACGCGGTTTGCAAATCTGAGCTCCTCGTACGTCAATTAGTGGGATTAGAGATTTTTTATTTTTGATGAAAACGTGAAAAAAAGACATGAGTAAACCCCTTGGAAATTTGTTAAAAAATGCAACTTTCTTAATAATCATCATAGACTATTGAAGTATACCTTCTTTTTCATCAGAAAAACGAGAGAAATCGATTGCCGTTAAAAAATTTCAGCTAACTGCAATAGCAACAAAATTAGTCAGTCACCATGAACATTTTAGAAAATTAAAAGAAATAATTGATTTTTCAGACTTTGATCGGCCGTAGCGGCCAAACAAAAACTCCAAATTGAACGCGGTTTGCAAATCTGAGCTCCTTGTGTATCAATTAGTCGGATTTGATTAAAATTGGCCATTTGAAATTTTTGACGAAAACCCGAAAAACTACCCAAGGGTCCCCCCTTCTTACTTTTTCCCAAAAATTGCATTTGAAATGATTTTATGAAGAAACCACTGGTTCGATTCGGGGTTTCTATACGCCATTCGAAAGATCTTATTAAGACGCATCAGAAAATGTACTTTCGCAAGAACAAATGTCAATTTGAAGCCAGTGACGCGGCAGCAAAGAAAACTCGAAAATGGAAAAATCGAAAAAATCAACTTTTTTAATAATCATCGCAGACCATTGAAGTATACCTTCTTTTTCATCAGAAAAACGAGAGAAATTGATTGGCGTTAAAAAATTTCAGCCAACTTCAATAGCAAAAAAATTAGTCAGTCACCATGAAATTTTAGAAAATTTAAAAAAATAATTGATTTTTCAGACTTTGATCGGCCGTAGCGGCCAAACGAAAACTCCAAATTGAACGCGGTTTGCAAATCTGTGCTCCTTGTGTATCAATTAGTCGGATTTGATTAAAATTGGCCATTTGAAATTTTTGACGAAAACCTGAAAAACTACCCAAGGGTCCCCCCTTCTTACTTTTTCCCAAAAATTGCATTTGAAATGATTTTATGAAGAAACCACTGGTTCGATTCGGGATTTCTATACGCCATTCGAAAGATCTTATTCAGACGCATCAGAAAATGTACTTTCGCAAGAACAAATGTCAATTTGAAGCCAGTGACGCGGCAGCAAAGAAAACTCGAAAATGGAAAAAAACGAAAAAATCAACTTTTTTAATAATCATCGCAGACCATTGAAGTATACCTTCTTTTTCATGAGAAAAACGAGAGAAATTTATTGCTGTTAAAAATTTTCAGCTAACTTCAATTGCAAAAAAATTAGTCAGTCACAGTGAACATTTTAGAAAATTAAAAGAAATAATTGATTTTTCAGACTTTGATCGGCAGTAGCAGCCAAACGAAAACTCCAAATTGAACGCGGTTTGCAAATCTGTGTTCCTCGTGTATCAATTAGTCGGATTTGATTAAAATTGGCCATTTGAAATTTTTGACGAAAATCTGAAAAACTACCCAAGGGTCCCCCCTTCTTACTTTTTCCCAAAAATTGCATTTGAAATGATTTTATGAAGAAACCACTGGTTCGATTCGGGATTTCTATACGCCATTCGAAAGATCTTATTAAGACGCATCAGAAAATGTACTTTCGCAAGAACAAATGTCAATTTGAAGCCTGTGACGCGGCAGCAAAGAAAACTCGAAAATGGAAAAAATCGAAAAAATCAACTTTTTTTAATAATCATCGCAGACCATTGAAGTATACCTTCTTTTTCATGAGAAAAACGAGAGAAATTGATTACCGTTAAAAAATTTCAGCTAACTTCAATAGCAAAAAAATTAGTCAGTCACAGTGAACATTTTAGAAAATTAAAAGAAATAATTGATTTTTCAGACTTTGATCGGCCATAGCGGCCAAACGAAAACTCCAAATTGAACGCGGTTTGCAAATCTGAGCTCCTTGTGTATCAATTAGTCGGATTTGATTAAAATTGGCCATTTGAAATTTTTGACGAAAACCTGAAAAACTACCCAAGGGTCCCCCCTTCTTACTTTTTCCCAAAAATTGCATTTGAAATGATTTTATGAAGAAACCACTGGTTCGATTCGGGATTTCTATACGCCATTCGAAAGATCTTATTAAGACGCATCAGAAAATGTACTTTCGCAAGAACAAATGTCAATTTGAAGCCTGTGACGCGGCAGCAAAGAAAACTCGAAAATGGAAAAAATCGAAAAAATCAACTTTTTTTAATAATCATCGCAGACCATTGAAGTATACCTTCTTTTTCATGAGAAAAACGAGAGAAATTGATTACCGTTAAAAAATTTCAGCTAACTTCAATAGCAAAAAAATTAGTCAGTCACAGTGAACATTTTAGAAAATTAAAAGAAATAATTGATTTTTCAGACTTTGATCGGCCATAGCGGCCAAACGAAAACTCCAAATTGAACGCGGTTTGCAAATCTGAGCTCCTTGTGTATCAATTAGTCGGATTTGATTAAAATTGGCCATTTGAAATTTTTGACGAAAACCTGAAAAACTCCCCAAGGGTCCCCCCTTCTTACTTTTTCCCAAAAATTGCATTTGAAATGATTTTATGAAGAAACCACTGGTTCGATTCGGGATTTCTATACGCCATTCGAAAGATCTTATTAAGACGCATCAGAAAATGTACTTTCGCAAGAACAAATGTCAATTTGAAGCCTGTGACGCGGCAGCAAAGAAAACTCGAAAATGGAAAAAATCGAAAAAATCAACTTTTTTTAATAATCATCGCAGACCATTGAAGTATACCTTCTTTTTCATGAGAAAAACGAGAGAAATTGATTACCGTTAAAAAATTTCAGCTAACTTCAATAGCAAAAAAATTAGTCAGTCACAGTGAACATTTTAGAAAATTAAAAGAAATAATTGATTTTTCAGACTTTGATCGGCCATAGCGGCCAAACGAAAACTCCAAATTGAACGCGGTTTGCAAATCTGAGCTCCTTGTGTATCAATTAGTCGGATTTGATTAAAATTGGCCATTTGAAATTTTTGACGAAAACCTGAAAAACTACCCAAGGGTCCCCCCTTCTTACTTTTTCCCAAAAATTGCATTTGAAATGATTTTATGAAGAAACCACTGGTTCGATTCGGGATTTCTATACGCCATTCGAAAGATCTTATTAAGACGCATCAGAAAATGTACTTTCGCAAGAACAAATGTCAATTTGAAGCCTGTGACGCGGCAGCAAAGAAAACTCGAAAATGGAAAAAATCGAAAAAATCAACTTTTTTAATAATCATCGCAGACCATTGAAGTATACCTTATTTTTCATGAGAAAGACGAGAGAAATTGATTGCCGTTAAAAAATTTCAGCTAACTTCAATAGCAAAAAAATTAGTCAGTCACCATGAACATTTTAGAAAATTTACAAAAATAATTGATTTTTCAGACTTTGATCGGCTGTAGCGGCCAAACGAAAACTCTAAATTGAACGCGGTTTGCAAATCTGTGGTCCTTGTGTATCAATTAGTCGGATTTGATTAAAATTGGCCATTTGAAATTTTTGACGAAAATCTGAAAAACTACCCAAGGGTCCCCCCTTCTTACTTTTTCCCAAAAATTGCATTTGAAATGATTTTATGAAGAAACCACTGGTTCGATTCGGGGTTTCTATACGCCATTCGAAAGATCTTATTCAGACGCATGAGAAAATGTACTTTCGCAAGAACAAATGTAAATTTGAAGCCAGTGACGCGTCAGCAAAGAAAACTCGAAAATGGAAAAAATCAACTTTTTTAATAATCATCGCAGACCATTGAAGTATCTTCTTTTTCATCAGAAAAATGAGAGAAATTGATTGGCGTTAAAAACTTTCAGCCATCTTCAATAGTAAAAAATTTAGCGTGTCACTTTCCGATAATAGTCAATTGATTTGGGGGAAGTTAATCTAATTCAGCCAAATGTACTGCACGAAATTTATGTTTAGATTAACTTCAGGAGATTATGGGTTTAAATTGAAATGCGCAACCAGCAAACTGTATTCAGCAGACTCTGCTTGAAGATAAAAATACTTCGCAGTTGAGCATCATCATCACCCATCCAACGATTTTAATATTGTAGTAGCATTAACAAAGGAAAAAGATTAATGTAATATCTCATCCTATAAATAGACCCACAAGTTCACCGCACATCGTGCGCATTACACCACCGTCTGCGCGTTTAAGGTTAAACGTTAAATCCTTTCAGGGAGCTTTGGAAGAGATTTCAGGCGGCGACGGAACGGATACTCAAATATGCAGCGCGTTCGACGTGCAGGCGTAAGACGTTTCGTAATTTACTATTTAGAGGATTACATTTGTGACTTATTCGTTAATCAAATTACAGTATTTAGTAACAAATTATGTTGCAGATTCAAATTGCTGTTACGAGAATTACAAACCTTTCAAATGTAATTAATATGTATAGATTGACTTAATCGTGATTACGTATCACAAATTGCACTAATAATAATAATTTATTCGTGCTATAATATAAAGATTTACACAAGTCAAGATCGAGGATATACAGTTGTAAGTTTAATATAATTCTCGAGAGACGCCGATTGCATCAGTTACGGCTAGCGGGGCGACTCATGGTATGGCCGAGGTAGCAGAGGTGGCAATACAGATATAGTTTGATCAATGGATCTTTGCGTGTGCGACTGAGTTTTCTCGCCTTGTGTGACATACGTACACACATGATTGCATCTTATTGTAGAGAGAATAAACGCATGAAAATGTTGTCGGAGCTAGACTCAGCTATCTACGACGTGCACGCAAAGATCCATTGATCAAACTATATCTGTATTGCCACCTCTGCTACCTGTATAGATGCGGTCACGCCGCCAGCAGTCTCCATCTCTCGGCCGGACCATGAGTCACCTCGCGAGCCATCATTGATGATAGATTGATTAAATCGCGATTACGTACTACAAATTGCATTCTTGAGAGACGCCGATTGCTTTCGCGCCATCCATAAACTTCACCAATGGTCAGTGATTAGTGGTCTTACACAAACGAATACCGTCGAATGAAGTGACCAACATTATTAATTGTCCTCGATGTCGCGTTACACATGTTTAATTGGCGTTCACGGCGTATGTAAAAAAAAAACAATAGCTCATTCCATTTTCTATATCAGCGTTTATTAGCCTTTTACGATGTAAATATATGAAATTGCGTCGCCATTCAAATCGAACTCTTCCTGTTTAATAAAACCGATAGTTGAAAGCACAATTATGACGGTCTTGTGTCTCTAATGGATGCACAGTGTTCGTGTATTATCATAAAAAATAGGAAAAAAATAGTAAACGTATCGGAGAAATTTCACAAAAATGTATCCTAATTATTAAAACCTTACTCTACTCAGATAACTTCAATTTTTGAAAATCCAATAATTTTCAAACGAGTTACAGATTTTTGAAATTTTGGATTTTCTCGTCGTCAAACATTTGTGCACCGAAGAAAGAAAAATTAGGAAAAAAAGAGTAAACGTATCGGAGAAATTTCACAAAAATTTATCCTAAATATTAAAACCTTACTCTACTCAGATAACTTCAATTTTTGAAATTCCAATGATTTTCAAGTGAGTTACAGATTTTTGAAATTTTTGATTTGTGCACCGAAGAAAGAAAAATTAAGAAAAAAATAGTAAACGTATCGGAGAAATTTCACAAAAATTTATCCTAAATATTAAAACCTTACTCTACTCAGATAACTTTAATTTTTGAAAATCCAATAATTTTCAAGCGAGTTACAGATTTTTGAAATTTTTGATTTTCACGACGTCAAACATTTGTGCACCGAAGAAAGAAAAAATACGAAAAAAATAGTAAACGTATCGGAGAAATTTCACAAAAATTTATCCTAAATATTAAAACCTTACTCTACTCAGATAACTTCAATTTTTGAAATTCCAATGATTTTCAAGTGAGTTACAGATTTTTGAAATTTTTGATTTGTGCACCGAAGAAAGAAAAATTAGGAAAAAAATAGTAAACGTATCGGAGAAATTTCACAAAAATTTATCCTAAATATTAAAACCTTACTCTACTCAGATAACTTCAATTTTTGAAAATCCAATAATTTTCAAGCGAGTTACAGATTTTTGAAATTTTTGATTTTCTCGTCGTCAAACATTTGTGCACCGAAGAAAGAAAAAATAGGAAAAAAATAGTAAATGTATCGGAAAAATTTCACAAAAATTTATCCTAAATATTAAAACCTTACTCTACTCAGATAACTTCAATTTTTGAAAATCCAATAATTTTCAAGCGAGTTACAGATTTTTGAAATTTTTGATTTTCTCGTCGTCAAACATTTGTGCACCGAAGTAAGAAAAATTAGGAAAAAAATAGTTAATGTATCGGAAAAATTTCACAAAAATTTATCCTAATTATTAAAACCTTACTCTACTCAGATAACTTCAATTTTTGAAAATCCAATAATTTTCAAACGAGTTACAGATTTTTGAAATTTTTGATTTTCACGACGTCAAACATTTGTGCACCGAAGAAAGAAAAATTAGGAAAAAAATAGTAAACGTATCGGAGAAATTTCATAAAAATTTATCCTAAATATTAAAACCTTACTCTACTCAGATAACTTCAATTTTTGAAATTCCAATAATTTTCAAGTGAGTTACAGATTTTTGAAATTTTTGATTTTCACGACGTCAAACATTTGTGCACCGAAGAAAGAAAAATTAGGAAAAAAATAGTAAACGTATCGGAGAAATTTCACAAGAATTTATCCTAAATATTAAAACCTTAATCTACTCAGATAACTTCAATTTTTGAAAATCCAATAATTTTCAAACGAGTTACAGATTTTTGAAATTTTTGATTTTCACGACGTCAAACATTTGTGCACCGAAGAAAGAAAAATTAGGAAAAAAATAGTAAACGTATCGGAGAAATTTCACAAAAAATTATCCTAATTATTAAAACATCACTCTACTCAAATAACTTCAATTTTTGAAAATCCAATAATTTTCAAGTGAGTTACAGATTTTTGAAATTTTTGATTTTCACGACGTCAAACATTTGTGCACCGAAGAAAGAAAAAATAGGAAAAAAATAGTAAACGTATCGGAGAAATTTCACAAGAATTTATCCTAAATATTAAAACCTTAATCTACTCAGATAACTTCAATTTTTGAAAATCCAATAATTTTCAAACGAGTTACAGATTTTTGAAATTTTTGATTTTCACGACGTCAAACATTTGTGCACCGAAGAAAGAAAAATTAGGAAAAAAATAGTAAACGTATCGGAGAAATTTCACAAAAAATTATCCTAATTATTAAAACATCACTCTACTCAAATAACTTCAATTTTTGAAAATCCAATAATTTTCAAGTGAGTTACAGATTTTTGAAATTTTTGATTTTCACGACGTCAAACATTTGTGCACCGAAGAAAGAAAAATTAGGAAAAAAATAGTAAACGTATCGGAGAAATTTCACAAAAATTTATCCTAAATATTAAAACCTTACTCTACTGAGATAACTTCAATTTTTGAAATTCCAATAATTTTCAAGTGAGTTACAGATTTTTGAAATTTTTGATTTGTGCACCGAAGAAAGAAAAATTAAGAAAAAAATAGTAAACGTATCGGAGAAATTTCACAAAAATTTATCCTATGCAATATGCAATATGCAAGTAATACATTTTTTTTATGGGTGGTGATTACAGACGAGTGTGTTCAGTTCCCCCCTCTTATAATTATTACAATATTCGAATTTTAAAGCTGCGAAAACTTTCCACAAAATCTGTTCAAATATTGATAGACAGGGACGTGTAAATGGAGGGTCGACCACCAACATGAGTAGACACAGCATACGGACAGACCCTTGTCGGAGTAGACCTGTGCTCGAGGTCTGTAAAAAGGCTCAAGACAGAAACACGGGGAGCAAAAACGGAATTGTTCATGAAGCTGTGCCGCCAAACCCTCGCAGTGTAACACGATCTTGGATGATATTCCACAAGTCTAATATCCCATGGATCCCATCCCAATTACTAAATTTATTTAGGGTGTAAAACCTTGACATCATTATGAAATCCAATAAAATTGGATTTTTTTTTATTTACTCTCATACAGAATTTATTGGAAACTACTGTCTTTAGGCCGTACCAGTACCATAAATAGCCTTTCGTGAAATCAAAACAGTATCCGCCAGTGAAATGGGAGGACTTAAAAAAATGATTCATATTTAAAGAAATATTAACGCCCGGTTTCTCCAACGAATCTTAAAATACGTCTTACTTAAGTATGTCTTATTTTTAAGTAGTTCTAACTTTTTGTTCTGTTACACCAAACAAATTTATACATATCTTGGGTAAGATTTCATTACACGTGGCAACGATGTATTTTCGCGTAAACTTGACAAGCCGTTCTATGTCATTTCTAACCATTTTTAACCCTCTTAGTGTCGATTTGCATTTGTTTCCGTATAAACTTTAATTGACACAAAAACTGTTGCCTGCTGACAAGCCACGTCGATTGGAATGGGCTCAAAAAGTCATTGAAATGGCTGAAGATGACGAGCATTTTTAGCAAATTTGGAAAATTATCACGAGCGACGCATTTCACGTTTAACGGAACCGTAAACAAACAAAATTGCCGTTTCTACGCCACCGAAATCCTCAAATTATTAATGGGGAGCCTCTCTACGACCAAAAAGTTACTATTTGTGCTGATATGGTCATCGGACCGTACTTTTTCGAAGATGATGATGGCCGAACAGAAACCATCAATCAGGTGCGTTATCGGACAATGATAACCGATTTTTTGATGCCAATTGTGCGTGATAATGGTATGGAAGACTTCTGGTTTCAACAAGACGGCGCCCCACCGCACTACAATGGATTTTATGAAGACATTGTTTCCAGGCCGTTTGATGTCGACAAATGCTGTTTTTTACTGGCCGCCGCGTTCACCAGATTTAACGCCTGCAGACTTTTTTCTGTGGGACTATTTGAAATCAAAGGTTTATATCAACAAGTCACGGTCCCTAGAAGAGCTGAAGAACAACATTCGCTAGGAAATAGTCGCCGAAATGTTGACTAAAACCATGGAAAATGCTGCAAAACGGGCTCAAAACGCCGTAGACGCTCAAGGCGGCCATTTACGAGAAATCATATTCAAAAAGTGATGTAAACAAATCTCCTTCAATCCAATTAAATGATTTTTAACATGAAGAGCAAAAAATGATTTAATAAAAAAAACAAATCTTTTCGTCGAATATGGCCAACCCTGTACATTTCCGTATATGATACAATTACTAGCTATAAATAATATAACCATAAAGTTCATTTTCAAAAGGAATCTAAATTAAAGATATAAGTAATGATCCCGTAACCTCGTTATTACTCGTCATTATGACAGACCAAATAATATCAAGTCCCTGTCGTTTTGCAAATAGCCCATGCACTTGCATCCCAGGCAAAAAAAAAGACAAGAGATTCTCGTAGTGAGACGGCTCGTTACACCGTCTTGCTGAAAAAGTGTGTGTTCATTCACTGGAAAACGAGCGAGTTGTGATGTGAGAAATTTATGAATAACTGAAAGATATCGTAATAAAACACTTTTTTCCGCTACCGACAACGTAAATACGCATTGCATCCATGGTTACAGGTACCGTAAGTGGCTGATAACATTCATGGTGTTTGTTGTCCTTGACGACGGAACTTATTTTTTTACTTACGGACCTAGGAAAATAATAAACAGAAACGTAACGCTCCAACATATAGGCGAGCAACACATTTTCGTCTACACTTATAGCATCGGCATTATTTTTACATGGCCACTGCTTAAAAGAGTCGTGACAGGACACATACCTTTTTCGATTTTGTCGGTAACAGATTCTAACACGCAATATTCGCAGCTTCGTTTGCATTCCATGCCCGCAAAAACTGTCACTGGATTGACACAAACAAAATTCGACGTTGTTTTCTCGGTTACTGGGTTGCCATAGGACGCATAGGTAACTATAAAAATTTGAATCCCAAATGTTACAAGCCGTATTTTAGAATATTTTCCGATCTTTTTGAAGTATTATATTTCCGCTAGCGGAAAAAAATTAATAAGCAACACGGAACGTAATGACAATTAACATTTTACGCTAGCGACATATTCGACATATTCGCCCACCTCAAATGTTAATACGTCCTTACGTTCCTTGTTGCTTAAATAACTATTAACTTTGTTTCGTATAACTTATATATTTATTTTTGTGACTTAAGTTTCGGTAATACAATTACCATTTTCAAACAAGAAGTCTCGGCGTGGAGAATTGAATAAGTCAAAAATAAATATATAGTTATACAAAACAAAGTTAAAAGTGTTTTATTATACTATTTAAAATGTATAACGAAGTAGAAACCTCCAGCATAAACAATATGAAAGATATCGCTTAGAATTAATAGTCATTGCATTTCCAGGTTCATTCTCAAAAAAAAAAAAAATGGTGCGATGGCTCCATTTGTTGAAATCGCGCACCATACTGTTAGTTTTAAAAAGTACCGTTTGCTGTCGCATTATACAATTCAAAATGTATTACAATTGGCTTCCTTAACTATTTTATAATATCGGTCTACTTACATTATTTTTAATACTCATTGAATAGTACTTTTACTGGGTATTGCCTTCTCCGTAATTTCAACACTGAACAATTCATGTACACTTCTTAAATAGTATCTGAGCAAAACCATTTACTTATAAATACTTTTTCTTGTGTAGAATACCCGGCCGGTTGTAAATCGTAATGTGACAGCGACTGTCACTTTTTAGAGAAAAATGAAATGTCCGCCATTATGATTTCATGGCCAACCTTTATTTTTAATTCAAAATAGTTGTAAAGTTTTTTGAAAATATCTCGATAAATACTCTTCGGCAGAAACTTTTGAGTAAGGTACCAAATCATTCAGTTTTAAAAATAATGTAAGAAGACCGATACTGCCAAATAATTAGGGGAGCCTATATTAACACATTTAAAGTTTTACATGTAAATCCCTTTGGCCCGGTGTATATGAATAATTCATTTAATATTATATAATAGGTTAATATGAATAAATAATTGCATCTCACCACTACGCGTTCTTCGAGTTTTGTTGATAATTGAGACTCACCTGGAAAGAAAGAGAAAAAAAAATTAGGAACAATAATACTTTAACTAAAGCTGTGCAGGGCTACCCTATCTTTAACGTTAGTTAAGGCTACTTAAATAATTTAGAATTTTAAATTAAAACACATTCTGTGTTAATATCAAACGATTTACTAACACGTGCCATGCTAATCTTACATGGCTTACCTGTTTAGGCCAAGATGAATTTCTATTAAATTATACTATGATGAAATATTATTGACAACAGATAAGTTAAAGTGTGTAATCATGTGCGACGGATTCACCTTACTGGTGGTCACCGGTGACCCCCGCGGCGCTGAAATGCATATTTTTGTTTGTTTTGGTTATGTCAAGAAAAATGCCCTTTACAAAAAGGCAAACACGGGTAGGTTGCTAGTTAAAAAAATTGCTGCCTACAAAACAACTTTTATACAGATCATTTTTAGATCCGCTTTATAATTAAAAAAAATATAGTCATTACGGGATACTTTTAGATACCCTGTATACATAAATAAAGCTATTTTTATATGTTCTATATTCCATTAATTTCTTCACACCATTTTAGTAACGATGATAATCTTGAGAAATTTCAAAGCATCGAAATTTTCTCGATAAATGTCTCCAATAATCTCGGCTACACCAGTCACAGGTGACCTGCAAATAATCTTGGTGCCTGTCATGGAAGTCAACGAGTTTATAGCGACTTTAGTTTTCAACTTTTAGGGCTGTATCACACCAGGCCACCATGGTGACGTCACCATGGTGGATCCCGCCACCAAGTAAAGCAACCAGCCGAGACACCAGGTAGTCGGCATCCTGGTTGTTCCACCAGTAAGGTCTGGCCGACCGTATTCAACTGGTGGCGCCACCAGTTATTAACAAAAACAGTTTTTTTTTCCTGCGGCCGTCCGAAAAAAAAACTTTCGGTATGATTTACTGAATCGAAAGTACCACTTTACATAAATCGTACCGAAAGTTGTTATTTTCACGACGATTTTGTTTCACTTTCGGAACGATTTCTTTACTTTCGGGACGAATTTGGGTATCAATATATCGGATATATATCCGATATACATATATCAACTTCTTGATTTTTATTCTTGGTCATTAATATTAATGTTTATATGACTTATTAATTATATAATGCTCATACTTTATTTGTATTATATTTATTTATTGCAAACAAACACAGTTGCTTACAAGATAGTAAGAAATAACATTTAAATTATTAAAATATTTGACGTCAAATTTTTTTTTTTTTGAAATTAGCACTTTTTTGCTCTTCATTGTGTTTTCAGGGATAAATTGAAGAATTTTCAAAGTGGGGACCTTTTTTTTTGTTTTTTTTTTGCTCACACTTCCTTTTTCATTTTTCAAGAATCGACTCTTTTCGACAAAAAGAGTCATTTCGCCCATCTCTAGTTTATATTAGAGCAAATGCTTACTATTCATATTGATGCAACTCGGAATATTTGAGAAACGAGGGAATTTTTTGGTATTGTGTATTTCATAAATATCCAGGATATATATCATCGAATATATATCATGATATATATCGTGATATATATCCGATTATATATATCGTCCGAACCCTGGTATCAATATAGGCGGCCTTGACAATAACATTAAATTTATATTTAATTATGACAGCGCATTGCATATAACATTCGTGTGTGTTATAATAAATCACTTTTAACTTTGTTTTGTATAACTTATATATTTATTTTTGTGACTTAAGTTTCGATAAATACAATTACCATTCTCAAACATCAAGTGAACAGGTAAGATATAGGTAAAAACTAATTAAACAATGGCTTTGAAAATAGGGGTGTAAATTAGGTCAAGAGCTGGTCGTTCAATATTGGGATTTACGGATTAGCGCGCATTTTGAGAATTTCCTGGGACTCTAGTAAATCCGTTTTTTTTTACATTTCTTTCCAGCATGCATAACCAAAAGTACAGGGTGGGGCACGGGAACCTCCCACATTTCAAAAAACTGCTGTTGGGGAATGGGTGGTTGTAGAGGAGTGGGGTAGGTCTCGTTCGTATGGGTGAGTGATGTAGTTTCAGTCGTTACCATGCCGTGGTCAGGCGAGCAACGTGCGTTCATTATCGAGACTTTTTTCAAAAATGGCGAATCTGTAACTGCCACTTTGAGGGCGTTCCGTACAAGGTACAGTTTGTCGTCGTCTGCGAGTGTTCCCGACCGGAAAACAATTTTGTCTTGGGTGCAAAAATTTAGAGCAACATCATCTGCGCTAAATTCGAAGAAGAAAGGTCCAGCTGTCAACGTTAGAACAACTGAAAACATTGCTCGAGTGAGGGCGTCGATCGAACAGAGTCCTACGCGTTCTGCGAGAAAACATGTTTCTGCTCTTCAGTTTTCGGTGAGAACAGTGAGGCAGATTTTGCATACTGACCTCAATTTGCACCCCTATAAGATCATGCTTGCCCAGGAATTGTCCCCAACAGACTGGGGGCGACGTGCGGAATGTTATGAGGCGATCCTGCAACAAGTGCCTCCCACTGCGATTTTGTGGACTAGCGATGAAGCTCATTTTCATTTGTCAGGGTGTGTGAATAAGCAAAACTGCCGTTACTGGGCAGCTGAGAACCCTCGAGAGCTTCACCAAAGACCCCTTCACAGCCCGAAGGTGTGCACTATCGTCTGTAGGCATCATTGGGCCTTATTTTTTGAGGAGGGTGGCGTCACGATTACTGTGAGCTCTGGTCGGTACTGTGACATGCTTGAGAATTTTTTGAGGCCAAAAATCGAAGAATTCGGTGAGGAACATGAACGTGAGAGCTTCTGGTTCCAACAAGATGGTGCTACAGCACACACAGCCCGTCGTTCACGCGCTATTCTCCAGGAGATGTTCCCCGGGCAGGTGGTCTCCTTGCATGAGCCCATTCAGTGGCCCCCGCGCTCCCCCGATTTAAGCCCTTGTGATTTTTATCTATGGGGTTACCTCAAGGCCGAGGTTTTCAAACATCGGCCAAGGACCCTGGAAGAACTCAAAACCGCAATCGAGGAAGAAATCACCCAGATAACCTCCACCACACTTGAGAAAGTCATGCGAAACTTCCACGAAAGGCTCAATATCTGTATTGCCTGGCAAGGCCATCATTTAGACGATATTATAGTTTGAAAAAAATTACACGACGTAATCTTTTTGATAAATAAATTCTTTTTTCATTATCTCTTATTAGTTTTTTTTAACAACCTTTTGAAATGTGGGAGGTTCCCGTGCCCCACCCTGTACATCCGCGCCAAAAGAATGGTTTTCATTTAGAAGGTGTGTGGCAAAAGTTGATTTATCATGTTGCATGAGGCGTAAAGATCGTTGGTTCATTCAGTGTTGGGGTAAAGTTTGCCCAGAGTGAGAAAATAAAGGGAGAACGCGACAACAAATCTCGGCGTGGAGAATTGAATAAGTACAATCAAGATGTACCACGAAGTAAACGCCGCCAACATTAAACATTTAATTGAATGAAGTGTCCCCTCTCTCGAAATTTAAGATTGTCACTGCGCAACACGCCTCGAAATTCTGGTAGAGTTATAACTACTAAACTACTAAAAGTGCGCATCATCTGCAGTGTGCGTATTTACCGTATTCCTAGGTAAAAGTGAGTACAATCACAATTATCATAACTCTCTCGCGTTTGATCAATTATCTCGACGTTTGGACTGAAGTTTAAATTATTAAAAACTCCTTAAGATGGCGAGTGCGCCGTAAAAAAAAAAAACAAGAAATATCGCACACGGGAGATGTATCCCAAAAAAAAAATGCTATAATAAACTTTCCGCTGTCTGAATGTTCGTTCCGATTAACGTAAACTTCGGTCGAGTTGTAGTTAAGTCGTAGACGAAAGATACAAATGGCTGCATTACGTTACAAACGATCCTTGGATTACAAAGACGGATTCCACCGTGCAAGAGGAATATATATCTTTCCATCAGGTATATTAATGCACTTTATACGTTTCAGATTACTTCAAATTCCAACGAAGTAATCAATTATTATCACCTTACTTAAAATACTTTTAAAAATTTTCGATTGTGTACCTAACTTTAAATTAAAATTGTTTTTAACGTTTCTAAAACAATATGTATTTTTTATTTCTTTTCAAAAATCATCTCAATAAAAATATTTTGGCGTTTCCAGTCGATTTAAGCACTATTTACGAAAAAAGTCATTTAGCGAATCTCTGTTCCCGGAAGTCGCACAAATTTTATAGACAAACTAGCTGACCCGACAGACGTTGTCCTGTCTTAACTATGAATATTGAATTCGAATTGGTATAATTCATAAAAAAAAAATATTCAAAAACATAGTGTTTATTATTGTAATGATCTATGATACACAACATTTTTCGTTTTATTTTCTGCCAACGTATTAAAATCGATACCATAATCATGAATTGAGCAAAGTAACTACTGCGCTGCGCCGTCGTCCGTGCGTGGTCCTTTAAAATCAAGCAAGGTAACTGGTGACGAACGACGGCTCCGCTGCGCTGCGCTATCGTCCGTGCATGGTCCATATATATTTATATATATTAAGGCAGATAACTGATGACTGACGACGTCCGTGTGTGGCCCATTAAAATTAAGCAAATAAACTGGTGCGTAAACCTTAGAAATTAAGCAAGGGTGACGAACGACGGCTCCGCTACGCTGCGCCGTCGACCGCGAATGGTCCATATATATTAAGGCAGATAACTGGTGACAGACGACGGCTCCGCTGCGCTGCGCCGTCGTCCGTGCGTAACCTTTAAAAATTAAGAAAGGTAACTGGTGACGAACGACGGCTCCGCTGCGCTGCGTCGTCGTCAATACGTGGCTTATTACTGGTGACAAATGACGGTTCCACTGCGCTGCGCCGTCGTCCGCGTGTGGCCCATTGAAATTAAGCAAATAAAGTGGTGACGATAATGGCCGAAAACGGTTAAGGCTCTAATTTTTGAAATTCACGATCGCTTTAACGTGCAATTATTGCTTCAAAAATTCATAATTTTTTTAATAATCAACGGATTTGAACTAAATAACAAAATTATTAAAGCTTAAGAATGTAAAAAGTGTATTGTTAATAATAAAAACATCTATCGCCAGTTGAAATATTTTTTTTCCAATTTTTGAAATTCATGATCGCTTTAACGTGCAATTATTGCTTCAAGAATTCATAACTTTTTTAATAATCAACGGATTTGAACTAAATAACAAAATTATTAAAGTTAAAGAATGTAAGAAGTGTATTGTTACTAATAAAAACATGTATCGCCAGTTGAAATATTTTTTTTTTAATTTTTGAAATTCATGATCGCTCTAACATGCAATTATTGCTTCAAAAATTCATATTTTTTTTAATAATCAACGAATTTGAACTAAATGGCAAAATTATTTAAAAAATTCTCAACCGCGCACAGAATCTTCCGCAGAATATTTTAATTCGTAACACCACCGCGAGCGACATTCCAACCACCAAGAGATGGCGCGCGTATTATAAATCAATCGTTATCACCAATTTATGTATTTAAAGCCGACTTAATTGTTCATCGGATGCAAGTGTTGCAATTGAGCTCAGTGCAGCATTTGCTGTTAATATTTTGTTTATATTTTTTTTTTATAATTTCAGCTACTTATTTATTTACATTTATCGATACGAATCTACAGGGTAAGCCCATTAAAACCCATTAATAACCGTCGGCGCAAACAATGGAAAAGGAATAACTGATCGAGCGGTCGATCGCCGAGAGTAGAAAATTATTAAAGTACTAAAATCGCTATTAAAAAATTGGGGTTGGTGGTAGAAGGGTGAAAATTAAGGGTTGTATGTATTTTTTAATGCCGAATCATAAAAAAATTAAAATAAAAAATTTTGTCCAAAAAAAAAAAAAAAATTTGCGGTGGACCACTCTTATCATTTAGGGGTATTAAAAATAGTTTACATCCTATTCTCAGACCCACTCAATATACACACAAAATTTCATAGGAACCTGTAAAGCCGTTTCGGAGGAGTTTTGTTACAAACACTGTGACACGAAAATTTTATATATTAGATAGTGTTCAGAATAAGCTCTTAGAATTGAGAAAAAAAAAATAGAAATTTTTTTTGAAGAAATGTTTTTTTAATCGTTATTTAGGCGTTTACAGTCGATGTTTTTTTGTGAACGCTTTGATCCTTCCAAGATAAAAGCTATACCATATCTACCCATAGATTAGACTGTTTTGACATCTTTAGTGCCAAACACTAGAAAATGAAAAGTAACAATATGGCTATGAGAAAAATGTAATTTTACAGCAAGTTAGGTTGGTACCAGTTTACTTATCAATATATTCATACGCGACATCGCCAATAGGCACATTATTGACAGTTTGTTATTGTAATTTCCGCCATGGAGAACGTTCCAAATGATGTGACGAACAGCGGCGGCTCGTGGATGTTCGGCGGTGACGCAACGGAAGAATATTTGACTGAAAAATCAACGGAATATTTCCTTCCTCTATCAGAGTAAGTAGTGCAGCACGAGCGGCATCTTTGTCTTTGCTTCCCCTACGGAAATCCACGAGCCACCGCCGGCGACGAATCAACAATACACCTACGCGGTAAGATTCTTGAGTGCGATTTTCTACTTTTTGTGGAGAAAGTTGTTCGGCAACCTAGTGGGATTTCTGTCACTCAAAATGTCAAAAAATTCTAATCTATGAGTACATGGAGTATAATATGGATATGGATAACCGTAACATACATATGTAAATATTAAAATTTACATACCTTCACGTAAAATAGTGTCATATATCCTATAAGTAGTTTCGCAGTCAGTGATTACCTTCCTTCTGGGCGCCTGCCCGTCCAAACTCTTGCTCCTCCCCCGGAACTCCTCGTCGTGTTTGGGCTTGTCCTCGCTCACGCTGCAGCTGTTCCGCCTCGCGTACCCGCTCTCCGAGGACCTCCAGCTCGACATGCGCTTCCCGAAGTGCCTGATCAGTTCTTGGATGGAGTGGTGGTGGTGGTTGTGGTTCTTTTGCATGTAGGTCACCTTGGGACTGGAGGAGTACGGACTGGACGTGCCGTTCGTCTTCGGCGATGAGCTGTAAGGTGTGTCTATGCTTTCGGAGTGGGTTCTGGAGGACGAGGAAGATTCCGGGCAGCTGTCGGTGCTGGCCCGCGATGGCGTGCCGATCGGATGGCTCTGCTGGTAGGGCCTGTTCTGGGGGATGTAGCCGTTGGCCAGTGGTATGGCGTGCTGCATGTGCAGCAAATTGTTCAGGCTTTGCATGGTTGTTAAGTTTGAACGCCCGCACTAAATCACGGGTCACTCACTTTCCTTAACAGGTATCCATAACGAACCTATGAGAAGGTATCAATATTCAAGTTTTGTTTTTTTTTTAATTTCCGCACGTGTGTTAACACCTGGATTATAAAACGCATTTTCTGGATATATTTCGATTCTTTTTTTAGATGGAGTCATTAATGGCATTTACGCTCTTTCGCGCGTTCTTTGAACGTCTCATTTTAACGCGCGGTCTAGGAACGTCCCATTCTTTTTTTTTTTTTATTTAACTTAATTTGTACTCAGATACTCTTCGAGTGTATTACATTGTTATTAGTATACTAAAAACTACAGCTATAAAAAAATAAATAAAGATACATTGTATTGTTATTGTATTTCGGACGTTCTTGGAACGTCTCATTCTATCGCGCGTTCCGTAGCGCGAGACGGGAACGTGGCGTTCCAATCGTGTTGAGAACGAAAGTGGACATAATGTTAATAGGACGAATTCGAGCGTGTTAATGCCAAAACTGTGATGTATCCATCGCGATTGGAATTTTGAGCATAGAAAAAAATTTCAAGGCGCTAATCGAGTGTGACGAGAGCGGGACGAAACATGTTCGTTTTTTTAGGAATTGCATTCACACGCACGTTCAATCGCGCGGGACTGGAACGGACCGGTCCTAGCGTGCGGGATTGCGCGTACGCGTGAACAGCGGCGTTCACACGTACGCGCAAACTCGACGGCCCGTTCCAATCCCGCGCGATTGAACGTGCGTGTGAATGCAACTTCTTCACGCGACATATATATAGACGATGAAGTACTTTATTTACTTGCTGTTAAAGAATTTATTTATCTACCCTTGCCTTTAAAGTTCCCTAACTCTTTTGAGTTAAACAAAGCGCACAGAAAAAAAAAATGGTGATGTGGCCATCATGTTACTTTCTCCGACTTTATATTTACGTTTTCATGGGTTTATTTTCAATTGAAATCATATTTTAAATGTACATCGAGCGTTGCGTAAACTCGGATGAAACTGACGTTTAAAACGTCAAAATCATGAAAGATGTAAAAATTATACTTCAAATTCAAAAACTCGGTTTACTCAAGAACTAACGAGATTTCGAAAAAAACTTATTCTTTAGAAGTTGTTCATTTTGGTATTCTGTACAATTATTATTCACATAATTTTTCTGTAACTATTAAACTATTAAACTATTAAACTAAGTTAAGTTTATAATTATAAACCAAAAATTAAAAAAATAATATTAATTTTTTTTCTCGAATAAAAATGATTTTATGAAAAATGTTTTCAAGCAAAAGCTGTTCATTTCTTTGTTGTCTTCAAAGTTTGTTTGAATGTTTTTGTGATATTTTTCATATTTAAGAAAATATTGGCAAAAAACAAAAAACAGTTAAGGTAAACGCCCACTTCCGGTGTACGAAATTTTACCAAAAGCTTTTCAGTTCTTCAGATTATCAAATAAGATGGATGTTCAAAGTTTCATATCAATTGCTCTATTAGTTTTTGAGATACAGCGCACACAGACAGACACACACACACACAGACACACACACACACACACAGACACAAAAATTTTTTTTCCAAAAATTGTTGAAATGGCATCTAGGGACACCAAAACGGATATTTCCGTAAAAAAAATTTTTGAAAAAAAAATCACGATCACAATACTTTCTCGTACTTCGTATCGGAGAAAGTAAAAATAACGATTGCAATTTAAAGTTTGCTTCTGGAGATTACAACATATCACCGCTATTTATTTATTTATTTAACACCATTTTACAAAAATACATTACAATTAATCAATTATGATGATAATTAAATTACCAGTAAAACACAAAATTATTATAAAAAAATTTACTTCAGCCTTGCCTTTAAAGTTTTGATACACTATTTTGAGTTAAACAAAGCACACAGTAAAAAAATTAAACGATAGAAATTATAAATTGTTGAAGATTAAAGAGCAATTCAAATAAAATATTTATTTCCCGTGTATAAGTTATATAAAATATCTATTTCTTGGTAATTATGTTACATTACAAGCCTGAAATTTAAAAAAAATTGCACTTTTTTTTTAAATTAATCTACGCTATTTACTTCACTAATTAATGGAAAGCGATGCTGTCATCATACAAAGCAAATTCTCAACAGTTAACAATTCTGTTATCCAATGAAATATATTGTAATTGCTACAAACTTTCTTTGAATGAATCTTTTTTTATCCGGGGACATCGTAATGAGGAATTTTGGAGCTGAATTTAAAAATATATGAAATAACTTTCTTAGGTCATCTGCTGTTCGAATAATGATATTGTTAAGTAGTTATTGCAACAAACTATCTTTGAACGCCTATTTTTTTTATAGCAGGAGACATCACAATGAGGGATTTTGAAGCGGAATCTAAAAATATAAAAAATAACTTTTTTTTTAATCTGATGTTCGAATAATGATATTGTTAAATAGTTAACGATTCTGTTATTCATTGGAACATACTGTAATTACAATTTTGAAGATGAATCTAAAAATATATATAAAGTAACTTTCATAGGTCATCTGTTGTTCGAATATTGCGAAGTGAATTGTTCACGGTTAATAAATAAAAACACAATCACAAAGTCCTACGTTTGAAAATCCATATCTGTCCCAGACGGAGAGTTCGAATAAATAAACCACTTACAATGGAAACAATGGTCTGCGGTCTTTAAATAGAATATCCGTGGGATCGAGCTCTGAATTCGGATATGCTTTTTAATAAACGATTGTTTGTTTAATTAAAATCATGTTCGCGCCATTGAATGATGTTTACCAAAATAAAACGACTGGGCATTGTTAAATTCTAATTAAAATTAATGTGAAATTATTCCAAAATTTCGGAAATAAGTAATAATAATTTTTACAAAAACGTAATTTGCAATTTACTGGGAGTCAATTTGGAAAGTTTCAAGTCGATGGCAATTTTTTTAATATTTTTTTCGAGCCTCTAAAATTATTACATTTTTTTTAGAACATAATTTTCTGTTTACGTGAAATTATTCCAAAATTTCGGAAATAAGTAATAATCATTTTTACAAAAACGTAATTTGCAATGTACTGGGAGTCAATTTGAAAAGTTTCAAGTCGATGGCAATTTTTTTAAATATTTTTTTCGAGCCTCTAAAATTATGACATTTTTTTTAGAACATAATTTTCTGTTTAGGTGAAATTATTCCAAAATTTAGGGAATAAGTAATAATAATTTTTGCAAAAACGTAATTTACAATTAACTAGGAGTCAATTTGGAAAGTTTCAAGTCGATGGCAATTTTTTTAATATTTTTTTCGAGCCTCTAAAATTATTACATTTTTTTTAGAACATAATTTTCTGTTTACGTGAAATTATCCCAAAATTTAGGGAATAAGTAATAATAATTTTTACAAAAACGTAATTTGCAATTTACTGGGAGTCAATTTGGAAAGTTTCAAGTCGATGGCAATTTTGTTTATATTTTTTTCGAGCCTCTAAAATTATTAAAATTTTTTAGAACATAATTTTCTGTTTCAGTGAAATTATTCCAAAATTTCGGGAATAAGTAATAATAATTTTTACAAAAACATAATTTGCAATTTACTGGGAGTCAATTTGGAAAGTTTCAAGTCGATGGTAATTTTTTTATTAATTTTTTTCGAGCCTCTAAAATTATTACATTTTTTTTTAGAACATAATTTTCTGTTTACGTGAAATTATTCCAAAATTTCGGAAATAAGTAATAATAATTTTTACAAAAACGTAATTTGCAATTTACAGGGAGTCAATTTTGAAAGTTTCAAGTCGATGGCAATTTTTTTAATATTTTTTTCGAGCCTCTAAAATTATTACATATTTTTTAGAACATAATTTTCTGTTTACATGAAATTATTCCAAAATTTCGGAAATAAGTAATAATAATTTTTACAAAAACGTAATTTGCAATGTACTGGGAGTCAATTTGAAAAGTTTCAAGTCGATGGCAATTTTTTTAATATTTTTTTCGAGCCTCTAAAATTATTACATTTTTTTTTAGAACATAATTTTCTGTTTACGTGAAATTATTCCAAAATTTCGGAAATAAGTAATAATAATTTTTGCAAAAACGTAATTTGCAATTTACAGGGAGTCAATTTTGAAAGTTTCAAGTCGATGGCAATTTTTTAAATATTTTTTTCGAGCCTCTAAAATTATTACATTTT
This sequence comes from Ocypus olens, assembly GCA_910593695.2. Lineage (NCBI taxonomy): Eukaryota > Metazoa > Arthropoda > Insecta > Coleoptera > Staphylinidae > Ocypus > Ocypus olens. The sequence goes on from OU343056.1 coordinate 54,491,311, forward strand.
TTTTAGAACATAATTTTCTGTTCACGTGAAATTATTCCAAAATTTCGGGAATAAGTAATAATAATTTTTACAAAAACGTAATTTGCAATGTACCGGGAGTCAATTTGGAAAGTTTCAAGTCGATGGCAATTTTTTTAAATATTTTTTCGAGCCTATAAAATTATGACATTTTTTTTAGAACATAATTTTCTGTTCACGTGAAATTATTCCAAAATTTAGGGAATAAGTAATAATAATTTTTACAAAAACGTAATTTGCAATGCACTGGGAGTCTATTTGGAAAGTTTCAAGTCGATGGCAATTTTTTAAATATTTTTTTCGAGCCTCTAAAGTTATTACATTTTTTTTAAGAACATAATTTTCTGTTTACGAGAAATTATCCCAAAATTTCGGAAATTAGTAATAATAATTTTTACAAAAACGTGATTTGGAATTTACTGGGAGTCAATTTTGAAAGTTTCAAGTCGATGGCAATTTTTTTAATATTTTTTTCGAGCGTGAAATTATTCCAAAATTTCGGAAATAAGTAATAATTATTTTTACAAAAACGTAATTTGCAATTTACTGGAAGTCAATTTGAAAAGTTTTAAGTCGATGGCAATTTTTTTTATATTTTTTTCGAGTCTCTAAAATGATTACATTTTTTTAGAACATAATTTTCTGTTTCAGTGAAATTATTCCAAAATTTCGGGAATAAGTAATAATAATTTTTACAAAAACGTAATTTGCAATGTACTGGGAGTCAATTTGGAAAGTTTCAAGTCGATGGCAATTTTTTAAATATTTTTTTCGAGCCTCTAAAATTATTACATTTTTTTTAGAACATAATTTTCTGTTCACGTGAAATTATTCCAAAATTTAGGGAATAAATAATAATTTTTACAAAAACGTAATTTGCAATTTACTGGGAGTGAATTTTGAAAGTTTCAAGTCGATTGCAATTTTTTTAATATTTTTTTCGAGCCTCTAAAATTATTACATTTTTTTTAGAACATAATTTTCTGTTTACGTGAAATTATCCCAAAATTTAGGGAATAAGTAATAATAATTTTTACAAAAACGTAATTTGCAATTTACTGGGAGTCAATTTGGAAAGTTTCAAGTCGATGGCAATTTTTTTAATATTTTTTTCGAGCCTCTAAAATTATTACATTTTTTTTTAGAACATAATTTTCTGTTTACGTGAATTTATTCCAAAATTTATGGAATAAATAATAATAATTTTTACAAAAACGTAATTTGCAATATACTGGGAGTAAATTTGCAAAGTTTCAAGTCGATGGCAATTTTTTAAATATTTTTTTCGAGCCTCTAAAATTATTACATTTTTTTTAGAATATAATCTTCTGTTAACGTGAAATTATTCCAAAATTTCGGAAATAAGTAATACTAATTTTTACAAAAACATAATTTGCAATTTACTGGAAGTCAATTTGGAAAGTTTCAAGTCGATGGCAATTTTTTTAATATTTTTTTCACGTGTTGGTTGATTGCCATTAACTAATTTGCTTCAAATGATATCTAAAATTAAATTATTTACCATTACCATATTAGTTATTTTGATGTACCTCAAATAATAATATATACTAGGATACAGAGAAGCAGATTCGGCACCATCAAACCGATGGTTGCATACGAGTGTTATTGTTTTGATCGAAAATACATTTTTATTGCTCAAGCCAGTAAAACTTGAAAACTCCGTATTGTGGAAAATAATAAACGGATAAGCAAAATTTTATTGTCAACAGGAACTGGCGAAATAATATATAATCCCCATTAATTCCAGACAGCGTGAAAATTGTTAATGTGGCAAAAAAAAACGAAAAGCAGCAAACTGTAACGCAATCATTAGAGTAGACGGGAGCAGAAGCTTGTAATAATTAATTCTATAGGAATTTCACCAGACTAATAACGTTTATATTCAGATTCGATAAAAGTCTAATTTAAACCTGAACGAAGAGCAGAGTATTGATGTAATATGCAGCATGCACTTAATTTACCTCTTTTGACGTAAGCTTTGCCTCAATTGAAAATCCGCAGAAACGTTGATGAGATCATCGATCTCACGCCACGTCGATGTCGCCTCAAATGTCTCTTTTAATTGCATCTAATTTAATCAACGCCTTGCGGTCACGTAATTCAATTCTCCGTTGGTTCGAGTGTAATTGTTACAAGATAGAAGTCAAATGAAGCATGTGAACTAGAACGATTTTACAGTCTGGTGGTTTTTGAACAGGAATCCACTTGTTACGAATGTTTTGGCCATTGGAGTGGAGTAATTAATCCACTCGCTCCTACGTCGCTCGTGAATTAACATTTCCGCTCATCGATAATATATTATTTTATGGTTAAATTTAAACAGCATAAGGTATTAATTGGATTTTGCAGGGAAAACTCGATTAATATTTCAGGGTTCAACTAACTTTTCAGATGGTCAATATTTGAGTATCGAGCGCGATGAAAAATGTGCAAGCAATCTTTCTTTTTAATTTCGTGTCAAATTTTGTTTGCCATAAACTTTAAAGAAGTCTGAGCAAATTTTCCGCCCACTTCCTCCACCTCGTTAGCGGAGGAGATGCTCGCGCCTCTGAGGAGGGAAACTTCGGGATTTCTCAACCAACAAACCATTGTATTAAAAAAAAGTTGCAATTTTATTTTAAATTAATTGGCATCCATCCTAGCATTTCTAAGAAAAATCGAAAAATTCGCGTTTAGAAGAATTTATACAAGACCTACACGTTGCGGGGGATTCGAACCAGCACCGTCTCCGTTTTTTTATCAAATATGCAGCCAAATTTGCGCGTTGAAAATGGTTCGAATCACTATAAGTATTAGCACTTATTCTGTAATGCAAATTCAGTCATGACACACGATGAAGAATATATGGTATAAAGTAGAAACATTATTAACATATATAAAGAATATATAAATTGGAAACAACCTTACTTGTGATAATGATTATTATTGAATACAATCTGCAATAATTGCGGAAGAAAACAGAAACAGTAAACGTTTCTACATTTAAGGATGTTTGGAATACTTATATTCCAATAGTAATTTCGGTTTCTCTATCCATACGGGCTTCTAAGAGAGGTCTTCTCTCCTCCCTTCAAAAAAAAAAAAAAACCTTTAGAGGTCTTCTCTCCTCCCCTCAAAAAAAAAAAAAAAAAAAACCTTTCTCCATCAGCAACTAACTGCACTGGTGAGACCTAAAAGGTCTTAGTGTGTTCTGATGAAGAAACTGTAAAGGAATGAATAGTTTTTTCACAGTTCAATTCCATTAATTCTCTTATCAAAACATCATTTTAGGTCAAGTTCGTATTTACCGAAGCGCGTTCAGGTGTCGAAATTGTTTTCGAGATTGGAGATTATATCGTGGTGAAGTGAAAGAACGAGAAACCACGCCGCCGTGGATGTAATGGTTCACCGGAGTTTCTTTGCCGGTGGAAGCTTTGTTGTAGATTCATTTTTTTTTCTTTCATTTCAATTAAAACTCACTCACCTTGACCTTGTCTACGTCCTGGCCTTGGTCAGCGGCTGCTTAAATTACGAGGCGATATTTTGGCAACGGAGGGACGTACCGCAAGTCCAACACGGGCGAGAGAACGCGATTCAATGAACGAGAAATAATTAAAACAAGTTTTACCGCACAAATTATATAATCACGGGCGAGAAGTGAAGTAATAGTTTGATGGACATAGAAGATTAATAACCTCTTAGGTTAGAATGTTGTGAAAGTTTGTGTACGGAATTATTAAAATTATTCACTGATATAACTGAAGTATTGTAAAATATGTTTATTTTTATTGAATTACCTATAGCTAGCTGTATATTTTTTTTTTGTATTTGATGTTGTCCTATTTTGTTTCTTCCTGTTGGACAATAAAGTTTATTATTATTATTATTATTGTTCCGCGAGGATCGACTCTATGACCCCTCACTTTTATGATAAGTATGTTTATCCAAAATCGTGAAATATTGAGGGAAGTCAGGTGGAATCGATTTGTGTATCCGTTTAAAACGCATTAATATCCCGGAGGAAATCGGTTTACGAAACTTTCAATACTGGAGGGCATCTGCGGTTGTCAACAACGTCCAAACTATAACAACAAATTGCCGAAGCGCACCCCCCCCCCCCCACACATCCCCAAACAAATAAACAAATACATTGTTGAATTCGACCTCGTAGCGCCATTAATTTCCAGCTGCGTCCATCAATTTAATTAATTAAGCCTGCCTTTGATGGAAATTCAAGCAGGTAGCGCCATTATTTATCAATTCAATCCCTTTTCATATTATTCGCGCGTATCACGCCCCCTGTGTAATTGCAATTCCAGGCGAGCATCGGCTAGTGATTGATTCTATATTCTATATTCTAGGGGGAAGATTACTTTCATACCTTTATGTCACCAGACTGGAAATATCACGCATTTCCAAGATACCCGTCTGGGAATTCGATATTTCTTTAGGGAATGATTTAGTCTGTACTTTATTCATTTGCTTTTCGTCTTCTACAATCTAAGGATCTTTAAATGATTACTATAAACAAATTAACTGTTCCCGGCTAATACCAAGAAGAATTGAATGATAATTTGTGTGTTAAAGTGTGAAAGTCAGAATTGTAATCGGTGCTGTTCCCGTGTGATTATCTCGAAATCTGCTGAAGGGGTGTTTTCAGATTTTTACATGATCTTGAAGAGTTATGTATTTTGAGTGAATTTGGAAAGTTTCAAGATTGTGGCAATTGTTTTTCCATTTTTTAAACCGGTCGGGGAATGCGAAAGTCAGAATTGTAATCGGTGTTGTTCCCGTGTGATTATCTCGAAATCTGCTGAAGGGGTGTTTTCAGATTTTTACATGATCTTGAAGAATTAAGTATTTTGAGTGAATTTGGAAAGTTTCAAGATTGTGGCAATTGTTTTTCCATTTTTTCAACCGCTTGGGAAATGCGAAAGTCAGAATTGTAATCGGTGCTGTTCCCGTGTGATTATCTCGAAATCTGTTGAAGGGGTGTTTTCAGATTTTTACAGGATCTTGAAGAGTTATGTATTTTGAGTGAATTTGGAAAGTTTCAAGATTGCGGCAATTGTTTTTCCATTTTTTAAACCGCTCGGGGAATGCGAAAGTCAGAATTGTAATCGGTGTTGTTCCCGTGTGATTATCTCGAAATCTGCTGAAGGGGTGTTTTCAGATTTTTACATGATCTTGAAGAATTAAGTATTTTGAGTGAATTTGGAAAGTTTCAAGATTGTGGCAATTGTTTTTCCATTTTTTCAACCGCTTGGGAAATGCGAAAGTCAGAATTGTAATCGGTGCTGTTCCCGTGTGATTATCTCGAAATCTGTTGAAGGGGTGTTTTCAGATTTTTACAGGATCTTGAAGAGTTATGTATTTTGAGTGAATTTGGAAAGTTTCAAGATTGCGGCAATTGTTTTTCCATTTTTTAAACCGCTCGGGGAATGCGAAAGTCAGAATTGTAATCGGTGCTGTTCCCGTGTGATTATCTCGAAATCTGCTGAAGGGGTGTTTTCAGATTTTTACATGATCTTGAAGAATTAAGTATTTTGAGTGAATTTGGAAAGTTTCAAGATTGTGGCAATTGTTTTTCCATTTTTTCAACCGCTTGGGAAATGCGAAAGTCAGAATTGTAATCGGTGCTGTTCCCGTGTGATTATCTCGAAATCTGTTGAAGGGGTGTTTTCAGATTTTTACAGGATCTTGAAGAGTTATGTATTTTGAGTGAATTTGGAAAGTTTCAAGATTGCGGCAATTGTTTTTCCATTTTTTAAACCGCTCGGGGAATGCGAAAGTCAGAATTGTAATCGGTGTTGTTCCCGTGTGATTATCTCGAAATCTGCTGAAGGGGTGTTTTCAGATTTTTACATGATCTTGAAGAATTAAGTATTTTGAGTGAATTTGGAAAGTTTCAAGATTGTGGCAATTGTTTTTCCATTTTTTCAACCGCTTGGGAAATGCGAAAGTCAGAATTGTAATCGGTGCTGTTCCCGTGTGATTATCTCGAAATCTGTTGAAGGGGTGTTTTCAGATTTTTACAGGATCTTGAAGAGTTATGTATTTTGAGTGAATTTGGAAAGTTTCAAGATTGCGGCAATTGTTTTTCCATTTTTTAAACCGCTCGGGGAATGCGAAAGTCAGAATTGTAATCGGTGTTGTTCCCGTGTGATTATCTCGAAATCTGCTGAAGGGGTGTTTTCAGATTTTTACATGATCTTGAAGAATTAAGTATTTTGAGTGAATTTGGAAAGTTTCAAGATTGCGGCAATTGTTTTTCCATTTTTTAAACCGCTCGGGGAATGCGAAAGTCAGAATTGTAATCGGTGCTGTTCCCGTGTGATTATCTCGAAATCTGCTGAAGGGGTGTTTTCAGATTTTTACATGATCTTGAAGAATTAAGTATTTTGAGTGAATTTGGAAAGTTTCAAGATTGCGGCAATTGTTTTTCCATTTCTTAAACCGCTCGGGGAAATGCGAAAGTCAGAATTGTAATCGGTGCTGTTCCCGTGTGATTATCTCGAAATCTGCTGAAGGGGTGTTTTCAGATTTTTACAGGATCTTGAAGAATTAAGTATTTTGAGTGAATTTGGAAAGTTTCAAGATTGCGGCAATTGTTTTTCCATTTTTTCAACCGCTTGGGAAATGCGAAAGTCAGAATTGTAATCGGTGCTGTTCCCGTGTGATTATCTCGAAATCTGCTGAAGGGGTGTTTTCAGATTTTTACAGGATCTTGAAGAGTTATGTATTTTGAGTGAATTTGGAAAGTTTCAAGATTGCGGCAATTGTTTTTCCATTTTTTCAACCGCTTGGGAAATGCGAAAGTCAGAATTGTAATCGGTGCTGTTCCCGTGTGATTATCTCGAAATCTGCTGAAGGGGTGTTTTCAGATTTTTACAATATCTTGAAGATTTATGTATTTTGAGTAAATTTGGAGAGTTTCAAGATTGCGGCAATTGTTTTTCCATTTTTTCAACCGCTTGGGAAATGCGAAAGTCAGAATTGTAATCGGTGCTGTTCCCGTGTGATTATCTCGAAATCTGCTGAAGGGGTGTTTTCAGATTTTTACAGGATCTTGAAGAGTTATGTATTTTGAGTGAATTTGGAGAGTTTCAAGATTGCGGCAATTGTTTTTCCATTTTTTAAACCGCTCGGGGAAATGCGAAAGTCAGAATTGTAATCGGTGCTGTTCCCGTGTGATTATCTCGAAATCTGCTGAAGGGGTGTTTTCAGATTTTTACAATATCTTGAAGATTTATGTATTTTGAGTAAATTTGGAGAGTTTCAAGATTGCGGCAATTGTTTTTCCATTTTTTCAACCGCTTGGGAAATGCGAAAGTCAGAATTGTAATCGGTGCTGTTCCCGTGTGATTATCTCGAAATCTGCTGAAGGGGTGTTTTCAGATTTTTACAATATCTTGAAGATTTATGTATTTTGAGTAAATTTGGAAAGTTTCAAGATTGTGGCAATTGTTTTTCCATTTTTTCAACCGCTTGGGGAATGTGAAAAGTTCACAGTTCTTATCCGCAATTTTAATACGTAATGTATGTATGCCTGAAAATTTTAAATATTGTTCCACTTATTTTATAGTCCTTTTATCTCTACGCCAAATTTTAATAGGTAATGTTTACGGTTTTTTTAATTTTTATTTTTGTGAACGTTTATATCTAGTCTGCTGCGTGTTTGCAAACATGTTAGTTTCAACCTTGTTTTACATATTTTTGCATAAGTGCATGAACTTTTCAAATGTATTGACTTTTGAAAAATAAAGCTGATAAATTATAATTATCATTATTGGGGGACATAGGAGATGAAACTTTTGCTGAAATACTACAATAAAATTAATTGGTGCGCGATCTAGATAGTACCATAAAAGGTGTCAATATCTACCCTCAGAGAATTTATAGTTTAAACCCTTTGCTACCCGACGGCACTTTAGGCTACCAGATTTTCATGAAGATAAATATTCTTCATATCCGTTAAAAATATATTCGTAGCCTGACAGTAACATTCAAAATTTTAGTTCCATGATCAGTTACACGATGGCAGCAATTATCAATTTCCCGGATCTACGCCCCAAAATACAAAGACTGCGTGTATTTCAATGGCTTCCATATTTTCTAAGTTTGTGATGGGATGCGACAATCGGCTGGTCACAACGTTTTGTTTATGTTTTTCAGAATTTGATTGTATGCAGATGATGGTAAGGAGTATTAGGAGTCATTAGGTCAAGACCGATTTTGTATGTGTGTATTAACGAAATTCGAATGCGATTGGAATCATTAACTTAAGTGCGCCGGACGACATGGTAATTGTTCAATAATTTGCATCAAACAAACATCGGATAATACCTAGACTTTAGCATAAATTGCCTTGGTATAATACAGCTCCGGCAAAAACAAAATCGTAAATCTTGCGTTTAATGCAAGTCGCGGTAACAATAAAAAAATTATTAAAAATGCCGGCCGGTTATTGTGCTATGGCGCCAATATCCGACACGTGTTGCGTGGACTCGAGGACCTTGGCATTTCCTTGGTGAACACACACCACATCGTGTGGCCCACAGTCGACTGACCTAATCGTGGGAAATTTATTATGAATTCCAGCCATTCATTTCGCTTTCATAGAAATAAACGTAAATCATTAACACTCTTTTGGCACGCCAAAGAACAAAATCTACACATCCAAAGCTCGCTCAAAACAGGAATTAATCGTGAATTTTAGTTCTCCATCACACCAATCCGAGGGATTTATTTGCGGACAGTAGCAGCGTTCACACGTACACTCTTGCGCGAACTCTCCGTTCCATCGCGCGGATCGTGGCGTTCCAATTTTACACATTCATATATGTAAAGACCATTTATTGTTAAGATATTCGCTTTTCTATATTGAATCTCCTCTTCTACATGGTCCTCTGATTCATCACTTTCAACTATAAAGGAATCCATGATTTCGCTTAATTTTAACACGTTCGCTGCCGCCGACTTTACACTTGCGTAAATACCAGTAACGGTTCGCGGGTTTTTTTCTGGTACGGCCGAGGAACAAGAGGTGATAATACAGATAGGTAGGGTCAGTTGCAGAGACGGCTGTCTGCGTATTACCACCTCTTGTTCCTCGGCCGTACCAGAAAAAACCCCGCGAACCGTCACTGGTAAATACAATTCCAATTGCGGTGCCAGCGAACGTGTACACTGCATTTTAATTTGTGAGGGACCAATTCCGAAACGTCTCAACTAGAAATACCAGGAAGGGATTATAACCCCCTTTGATATCGAATTCGTAGCTTCATAAATTCAACCGCCGCTGATGGCATTGTAGTTCATTTCCAACTAATTCCGAAGTTTATTTATAAAACCGGGTCGTAACAGGTGGAAAATAATTGGAAAATATTTTCCCCGGACGAATCGCAAACGAATTCTCGGATATGTTTGTTTATTACAAGTCCGGGAGTGAGTTTTAACGTGCCGATTGTACGCCGCGGCGCATTGCTATTAACTTGTTTCAAACTAATTATCGGTGGTCGTTGGGCTTCAAATTAATCGCGGCCCGCACTGCCACATACAAATTGAGCAAATTTGAGTTAGGAACGTGCACTTATCTATTTGGTCCTTCGAACCGGATAGTCGTAACAACCTCACTTATTGCAAATTTATATATTATTTATAGATTCAATAAAACGAAACGAAAAATAGCCTGAATATATGAATATTCAACCAGTTCGTAACTCTGCAAACAAAATTAAGTCTTACTATAACTATAAACAAATAACTTATTAAAACAACTACTTCCCTGGCTAGTGCCACAACGGATATTGAATGATACACTTTTCGTTTCGTTTTATTGAATCTATTTAATGCTTTCTGCAACAAGTAAGGTTGTTTCCAATTTATATATTCTTTATATATGTTCATTCGTCTGATTCATCCTCCTTGAAAAAATCTGCTTCGTGCACCACTTCAGTGAGAAAAATGCACAGCAATGTATTCGTCGTTCTCATTGCGACAGATGACAAATCACGGTCAACCACACACAAGTGCACAATTTTTGACCTTTTATTCAGCACATTTCTCATCCTTATGGCGGCCATTTATTGTCTACACTCGATACGCCCGGTCAAGGTTTTCCAGATCTTCAGGTGATTTAGTTAATTGCGTATTTCCGATCGATTTTATTAAAAATTAATGAAGTGCTATAAAAATCCTCGAATGTAAGGTCGATTACATAGATGAATACGTAAGATGAGAGAATGGACACATGGCGTTCGAAATGTAAATGCAGCATAAATAAATAAATCCGTGTTTTATCGATCAAATAAATCTGTGGTGAATCGTATTTTTATCAAACGTAATTATTCTTGGGATAAAAGACGACGGCAAAGTGATTGGTAGGCTAGAAAACTGATCCAAATAGCGGCGTTCACACGTACCCTTCTTGGAACGTCCCGTTCCATCGCGCGGAACGTGGCGTTCCAATCGTGTTGAGCATTATCCAGAGCCGGACACCGGTGATTTTGCTCACCGATATGACGCGTTTTTACCATATTCTATTCGGTCGTGACTCCCTGAAATTACGCGTAAAACCACCGAGAGTGGAATCCGTGCCTTGGCTCTAACCCCCGTGCCAAGAGCGCACACAAAGCGCGTACATTATTCGCTTAAGTTCGCATGCATGATTTTGAAGAAGGCACTTCAAAGTTTTTTTTTCCCTCAAAGATTAATCAAAATCGATTGAAAATACACCGATTTATGGCGGTTTGAAAATGGTCGAAATTTCACGGATTTTAAGTGTTTATTTTTTTTTTCCTTCAGTATATAATTTTGATTTTTATTCGTAACATTGTTCCTTGGGCTTAACTAATAAATAATTGAATATTATACCAGTTATATTTTCCACGTGTATCCGTGAAGACTTTCTTCATATATCACGAGTCAATCTCTATATTGATGGAATTACTGGTACAATTATTAATAGTAATTAATGAAGTAATAAACTAACGTAGATACGCATTTCATTAAACAAAGAAAACATCCATTCGTGACGCATTTGAACGTTAAACGCTAATACCTAACTCGAGTAAAGTTCAGTAATTAGATTTAATCAGACTAACCATCAATCAGTAGAGCAAACTAGAATGTGATAATTGTGTTATACAATAACCCACAGCATGCACATGCACAAAATCTGTTAATTTGTATACACAACAATAGGATTGACTTTCAATGTGTTGTTTGCATTTAAGCAGCCACTAAATGTTCAATTATTGTAAAGCAACAATTATGCCCTGGTTGAATGTAGGTGTTTGCTGTGTACTTGCCAACTTTTTGTTACTTGCACACCAATCCCCAGGAATTTTTCATACTGCTTTTATTACTTTATTATCTTAGATTTTTTCGGTAACAAACTCTCACAACATGTGCAATATTGCACGGTGTACTTATGAAATCACTGTCGCTGCTATTTTCACTGTTTCACTCATAATTATTTGTTGAAATAACAATTTTATTAATGTCGCACAATCAACTGACGTTTACTGTCGTAAACGTCAGTTTTGTTTCTATTTATCCGCCTCCTAGATGTGCGTCCAACGTTCGCCACCTCGTGACCAAGCGAAATAATGACGGCATACGGTTGTCTATCTCAATCGAGAAACACATACTTTGCGCTTACTTAACCCTTTCAGGCCTGGATTTTTAAATTTGCAAAAAAAAATGTTTGTCAATTATTATTGATGGGGAGCTTCTTAAGGCCAATAACTACCAAATTTGAACTCATTTGCATAATTAGTATAGGAATTAATTAGTGAGGCTTTGTTGAAGTGACATCTAGTGATAAACAGCAAAAATAAGGATTGTCATAGTAAGAAGTGACATCTAGTGATAAACAGCAAAAATAAGGATTGTCATAGTAAGTAGAGACATGTAAATGTTGCGGTGGCAATTGCCACCACCAGGGCCGAAAGGGTTAATACAAAAATAGGTATTGTAAATGTATTTGGAAAAGTAAGAAATAACGTTTATTATTATTATCATCGATAGCCATTTAACAGGCTAACAATAGGATTTAACATTTGTAAACTTTAATTTTTTGATTTTATTATTATTATTATTGACAAGGGTTAAGTACAATCTTAAACTGTGTAACTCTTTTACTTTGATTATACCCCTCACTAATGACTAATAAATTTTGTCGCCAGTGCGAATTTCAATTCATAACCGATTGCGATTAATTTCTTCTTGAAACACACTGTATCCATAAATGAATATCAAAAGCACACATTAGAATGAATTTGCATGTCATTCGTGCTAATTGCATAACACAAAAACAAGATATTTTCAGCTTCGATGACTTTAATTAGGCGTGTGTGTTTGTATTTTTTTGTTTATTTTTTTATTTTTTCAGCGTTGCGGTTTTGGCCGCTGTGATGTTACGCACGTAGGCCTCGGGCTTTTCGTTGCGGCCGGAGGTAAATAAACGCGAACGACCGCGGCGGCGGCGGCGTTTCGACATCAGAGAGTGATGTGATGAAACGCCCGGTTCGGATGGACCAATTAATTGTTTTTTTTTGGTTTGTTTGTTTTGTTTGTGATCTCTCCCGGGCATTGTGTCCGAAAGCCGCGCTCGCTTAATGAGGACCTCATTTTCTAATTTGACTCTCAGTGTGTCTGCGCGTCACCAAATGTTGGCATACATAATTTGATTCAAGACATGAATAGAGAATTACGAGTGTATGGTATTCTGGTCGGTTAATTGGCATATTTACAAACACACACACACACACACACATATATATAGGTTTCAATGTGAAGTATATTAGTGTAAGATAATTTTATTCCATGATTGTAATCACAGCAGTGGCGTCTCGTGGAACATTCTGATGGTAGAGTCAATACAATAATCCCCCCCCGCCTCATTTTTTTGAAGTAACTGCAGTCACTAATAAATAAACAGTGTGATATTAATTAAGTAATTAATTAATTATTTAACGAAAATACTATTTATATGGTGTGAGCCACATAATTTTGTTTCCGAGTTGGCCATGCCTGAGAGAGAGAGAAACATAGCGGTCATGTCTAGGATTAATTAATTTAAAAAAAAATCTAATTCAATAGTCTCATGACGTAATAATATGCCCTCATTTATCTCACAGCCAACTCTGAAACAAAATTTGTATTGTATTGTTTTGTCATGTATTTTAATTTTTTCCCAGTTTATGCAGAGGCCTACCTAATTGTTAAATTTATTTCCTCGATAGTACACGAGCAAAAAGACTTATTGCGTAATGAACTAATTTTATTCATCATGTATGACGCTGGAAATACGACTCACAAGTGTACGTCGTTATAAGGCGCACTTGATGAGCCAGAAATTATTTGGCTCCACGTTTAGAACGAGTTCCCCCATCCGCGTACCATCTCGCTGCAGCCTATATCCCAACGAAATCGCGTGCCAGAAGTAAGTTGGCACCGTTCACGGTGAAAATTTTCAAATTTTGCATTTACTAAGACAATGCGCGTATTCGTTGCAAGAGGGTGAAAATTAACTTTGAAAAAAAATTACAAATTATTAGGAAACTGCGCGTAATCGTAGCGTAAGGGTGGGAATTAATTATTTTCCCCGTGTTCCGGGACCGGTGATACGAATTTTATTTTTTTATTAGTTGGCACAGTCAATGTAGAATCTATTAAAGTGCTTATAATTTTTATGGCGATGTGTGAACTTTGAAAAAAATTACAAATTATCAGGAAACTGCGCGTAATCGTTGCGTAAGGGTGGGAATTAATTATTTTCCCCGTGTTCCGGGACCGGTGATACGAATTTTATTTTTTTATTAGTTGGCACAGTCAATGTAGAATATATTAATGCGCTTATAATTTTTATGGCGATGTGTGAACTTTGAAAAAAATTACAAATTATCAGGAAACTGCGCGTAATTATTGTGTAAGGGTGGGAAATAATTATTTTCCCTGTGTTCCGGGTGCGGTGATACGAATGTTATTTTTTTATTAGTTGGCACAGTCAATGTAGAATCTATTAATGCGCTTATAATTTTTATGGCGATATGTGGACTTTGAAAAAAATTACAAATTATTAGGAAACTGCGCGTAATCGTTGCGTAAGGGCGGGAATTAATTATTTTCCCTGTGTTCCAGGAACGGTGATTCGAATTTTATTTTTTTATTAGTTGGCACAGTCAATGTAGAATCTATTAAAGTGCTTATAATTTTTATGGCGATGTGTGAACTTTGAAAAAAATTACAAATTATTAGGAAACTGCGCGTAATTGTTGCGTAAGGGTGGGAATTAATTATTTTCCCTGTGTTCGGGTGCAGTGATACGAATTTTATTTTTTTATTAGTTGGCACAGTCAATGTAGAATCTATTAAAGTGCTTATAATTTTTATGGCGATGTGTGAACTTTGAAAAAAATTACAAATTATCAGGAAACTGCACGTAATCGTTGCGTAAGGGTGGGAATTAATTATTTTCCCTGTGTTCCGGGTGCGGTGATACCAATTTTATTTTTTTATTAGTTGGCACAGTCAATGTAGAATTAATGTGCTTATAATTTTTATAGCGATGTGTGAACTTTGAAAAAAATTACAAATTGAAACTGTGCGTAATCGTAGCGTAAGGGTGGGAATTAATTATTTTTCCTGTGTTCCGGGAGCGGTGATACAAATTTTATTTTTTTATTAGTTGGCACAGTCAATGTAGAATTAATGTGCTTATAATTTTTATGGCGATGTGTGAACTTTGAAAAAAATTACAAATTATTAGGAAACTGTGCGTAATTGTTGCGTAAGGGTGGGAATTAATTATTTTCCCTGTGTTCGGGTGCAGTGATACGAATTTTATTTTTTTATTAGTTGGCACAGTCAACGCAGAATCTATTAATGTGCTTATAATTTTTATGGCGATGTGTGAACTTTGAAAAAAATTACAAATTATCAGGAAACTGCGCGTAATCGTTGCGTAAGGGTGGGAATTAATTATTTTCCCTGTGTTCGGGTGCAGTGATACGAATTTTATTTTTTTATTAGTTGGCAGTGTCAATGTAGAATCTATTAAAGTGCTTATAATTTTTATGGCGATATGTGGACTTTGAAAAAAATTACAAATTATCAGGAAACTGCACGTAATCGTTGCGTAAGGGTGGGAATTAATTATTTTCCCTGTGTTCCGGGTGCGGTGATAACAATTTTATTTTTTTATTAGTTGGCACAGACAATGCAGAATTTATTAATGTGCTTATAATTTTTATGGCGATGTGTGAACTTTGAAAAAAATTACAAATTGAAACTGTGCGTAATCGTAGCGTAAGGGTGGGAATTAATTATTTTTCCTGTGTTCCGGGAGCGGTGATACAAATTTTAATTTTTTATTAGTTGGCACAGTCAATGTAGAATTAATGTGCTTATAATTTTTATGGCGATGTGTGAACTTTGAAAAAAATTACAAATTGAAACTGTGCGTAATCGTAGCGTAAGGGTGGGAATTAATTATTTTTCCTGTGTTCCGGGAGCGGTGATACAAATTTTATTTTTTTATTAGTTGGCACAGTCAATGTAGAATTAATGTGCTTATAATTTTTATGGCGATGTGTGAACTTTGAAAAAAATTACAAATTATTAGGAAACTGTGCGTAATTGTTGCGTAAGGGTGGGAATTAATTATTTTCCCTGTGTTCCGGGAGCAGTGATACGAATTTTATTTTTTTATTAGTTGGCACAGTCAACGCAGAATCTATTAATGTGCTTATAATTTTTATGGCGATGTGTGAACTTTGAAAAAAATTACAAATTATCAGGAAACTGCGCGTAATCGTTGCGTAAGGGTGGGAATTAATTATTTTCCCTGTGTTCGGGTGCAGTGATACGAATTTTATTTTTTTATTAGTTGGCACAGTCAATGTAGAATCTATTAAAGTGCTTATAATTTTTATGGCGATATGTGGACTTTGAAAAAAATTACAAATTATCAGGAAACTGCACGTAATCGTTGCGTAAGGGTGGGAATTAATTATTTTCCCCGTGTTCCGGGACCGGTGATACCAATTTTATTTTTTTATTAGTTGGCACACTCAATGTAGAATCTATTAATGTGCTTATAATTTTTATGGCGATGTGTGAACTTTGAAAAAAATTACAAATTATCAGGAAACTTCGCGTAATTATTGCGTAAGGGTGGGAAATAATTATTTTCCCTGTGTTCCGGGTGCGGTGATACGAATTTTATTTTTTTATTAGTTGGCACAGTCAATGTAGAATCTATTAATGTGCTTATATTTTTTATGGCGATGTGCGAACTTTGAGATTTTTTTCAATTACTAAGACATTGCGCGTATTCATTGCGTGAGGGTGGAAATTAATTATTTTCTACTCGTTAAACTTACGCAGGTATTCTTTTAACATTTAAAATGACGAAATAGTGTTTTTGCATTTAATTAAAAATGTTTGCTGAACTGAAAACTAGAGGTAGTGCCATGGCTCCTTGGCTCTATACGACGAGCCTTCCCTGAATCATAGTATATAAGTGTAGGTAGAGCCGTCCCAAAATGTCGTGACACCTGGGTGTAAAGTTTCCGCAGAGTGAGAGAACGCGATAACATCTACGCGTGGACGCATCACCGAATTGAAGATAAAACCACTTCGCGACCGATTCGGTGTCTATATTTACATTATATTCACGAGTTTCCGGGGTCCTCTCTCTTAAAATTTTAGATGTTCACTGCGCAATGTGTCACGACATTTTGGGACGGCTATACATTGTCATGGAGAGTGGTAGAACACCCTATAATCCAAACTATATTTACATTATGTTCACGAGTTTTCGGCGTCCCCTATCTTGAAATTTTAGGTGTTCACTGCGCAATGTGTCACAACGTTTTGGGACGGCTATACATTGTCATGGAGAGTGGTAAAACACCCTGTAATCCAAACTATATTTACATTATGTTCACGAGTTTTCGGCGTCCCCTCTCTTGTAATTTTAGATGTTCAATGCGCAATGTGTCACGACATTCTGGTACGACTATACACTGTCACGGAGAGTGATAGAACACCCTGTAATCCAAACTATATTTACATTATGTTCATGAGTTTTCGGCGTCGCCCCTCTTGAAATTTGAGATGTTCACTGTGCAATGTGTCACGACATTCTGGTACGGCTATACACTGTCACGAAGAGTGGTAGAACA
Source organism: Ocypus olens (assembly GCA_910593695.2). NCBI lineage: Eukaryota > Metazoa > Arthropoda > Insecta > Coleoptera > Staphylinidae > Ocypus > Ocypus olens. The sequence goes on from OU343056.1 coordinate 54,508,524, forward strand.
CCTCGCAATCCAAACTAAGTTTATGTTTGTTCAATATAATTTGTTACTCTGTACAACACAATTAGCAAATCTGACAAATAATAAACAATACAATATTAACTAGGCTTTGGGCAGCATCCCAGACCGGAGATCTGGAGGTTGCAGGTTCGATCCCTGTCGCGAGGCATGTTCACACTTTTGATCCAATTTAACCCTTAACGGGCACGCTTCGGTATAATAACGTATCGGGCACTGTGGGTCTAATAGACCCGGACGACTTTGAAGCTGTGTATCTCCGTCATTATTGAAATTAAATGTTACAAAAAAATTATACAATTACTTAGGACATATTTAAATGCAGGTTAATGTATGTGATAGAAACTAAACATTTTTTAGTGTCCAAAAACAATAATGAAAATTTTTGAAAGAAAATTTTGAAGAATTCGTGTTTTTTTTTTTACTAAAAATTGAATAAAAAAAAACTTTTTATATTTTTGGCTAAAAATTTAAGGTCATCCCGCTGCAAAAACTGAATTTATTTTTAAGTTTGAAATGAGGAAACTGGTGTGGTCGGTAATATTTTGTATAATTAGAGATAAAAATGTTAACAGAAGCGAACCGATTGTCACGATTTCTGGTTTCTCGCTGATCAAAACGCAAATTACTTAAAAGAAAACGGAATCTTTCCTTGGGCATAACGTCCGGGTCTATTGGACCCACACTGCCCGTTAAGAATTTCAAAAACAATAATAATTTCAATATAATCAACTAGGAATAAGTTATCCTGCGGCCAATTTGTTGTTACAGCAGATGATTTCGCATGCATCTTATGCAACTCCATGTACGCATTTATGTGAATATGGCTGCATACAATAATAATGTACACATTGTTTAATAACAAATGCATAAAATCTCGGTAAAGGCATTAGTGGAATGTATTTTCACGTACGAGATGTTTACGAACGTGCAAGAAATAAGGATTACTTCTTGTAGAAGCGGATCGGGGCCTTTGTGTAACGAATTTAAACCACTCGACCCGACTACATGTGAATAGCTCGATAACTCGTGCATCTGGAATTTTTCTCCTCCAACAATCAGCGCCCCCGCACCAAAGAATTGTCAAAGATCGGAATAAAATGTAAACTACGGCAGAACGGATCTTTTCGATTTTTTTTATTATTATTCGATGAACCGAAACTGTGTGGTTTATGTGGCTCCAGCCTGGCGAGGTACGATCCCTGCCGGAAGCACTGCAAGGGCGTTTCCAGCAGCCAACTAGTCTCGGGGGGGAAATTCAAAAAAAGATAAGTAAACTGGTGCTTCTGCTCTCATACACCTGTTCCATGAAATCTCCCTATCCTTTTCCAACGTTTTAAAGCGTTGGAATAATTTACCGGTTATTTGTTCGAAATATGGAATATCGGTAATTTTTAACAATAAAAATTGATAAGCGCAAAATTCTTAGGGGGGGGGGGGTGTGTGTTAATTACTCGATTACCCCCCTGAAGCAGTGACGGCTCTCGGCGGGATGACTCATGGTACGGCCGAGGTAGTAGATAGGTATCGGCGGGAGGACTCATGGTACGGCCGAGGTAGTAGATAGGTAGAGTCGATTACAAAAATCTGTGGTGACTCCATAAATCACTCGTCGGAAGCATGTTCACACTTTTGAAACAATTACAAACGAATGATTTGCTTGCATTTAATAACATGTGTTGCGGCCCGTGTGAAATACCTGTCATGTGTGTGCGGCCCGAGAAAAAAAAGGTTGAGTATGGCTGGAATATGCTGTTAACCAATATTCAAGTAAACAACGTTTAGTTTTACATAATATAACATTCGTGAAATAAAGAACACATGTGTATCAGTAATTGTCGAGGCCGTACATGTCATGATTTCTTATCGGCTTCCATATTTTTATGAGTCACAAAATAACTACATGAATTTCAAAATATTCAAATTTTTGTTTATCTAGTTAGCATTGACCGTACGCCAATAATACGAATAAAGCGGCAATTCCGAAATAATCATGTAAAAGTTGGAAGTTTGAATTTAAGACAGTTTTTGAACAATCATTATTTTTTCGATTTTTGAGAGTTGAAAATTGTAAATTTTGAGTTACTATTTCGTCCACTTAATAATTCTAACGGTTCTGGATCTCATGGTCCTTCGGCCGTATAATAAATTGTGTCAATGAACTTGTTACTTATAATCACCAGATATCTTTGTAGTTAATGTGATTTTAATGCAAGTAATAAAGACGAAAATCGCCTGAATTGCAAAGCGAGTCATAGGGATTTACATGTTAAATTTGAAATGTGTTAATATTGGCTCCCCTAATTATTTGACAGTATCGGTCAGAAATTATTTTTAAAGCTTTTTAAGCTGAATGATTTAGTACCTTACTACAGAATATTTGCCGGGATATTTACAAAAAACTTTACAATTATTTCGAATTAAAAACGAAGGTTTGCCATGAAATTATAATGGCGGATATTTCATTTTGTTCTAAAAAGTGACGTTAGCTGTCGCATTACGATTTATTATTAAATGATTCCACGAAGGTACTAACTAACTTTATGTGAATTTCCAGAGAAACCAATATCCAGCAAAAGTATTATTCAATGAATAATTACTACTTTGCTTTCTAAATTTGAAATGTGTTACAATTGGGTTCCCTTAATTATCGGTCTACTTACATTATTTTTAATACTCGTTGAATACTATTTTTGTTGGGCACTGCCTTCTCTGGAAATTGAACACTTATCACACATATCACGTTCACTTCTTAAATAGTACCCGAGTAATACCATTTAATCATAAATACTTTTTCTTGTGTCGAATACACGGCCGATTGTAAATCGCAATGTGACATCTACCGTCACTTTTTAGAACAAAATGAAATATCGGCCATTATGATTTCATGGCAAACCTTTGTTTTTAATTCAAAATAGTTGTAAAGTTTTTTGCAAATATCTCGGTAAATACTTTGCAGACACTATTGAGTAAGGCACCAAATCATTTAGCTTAAAAAGCTTTAAAAATAATGTAAGAAGACCGATACTGTCAAATAATTAGGGGAGCCAATATTAATAAATTTAAAATTTTACATGTAAATTCCTATGGCCCTCTTTGCAATTTAACACCCTGTATGAATATTCAGCCTGTTCGTGACTCTGCAAGTCTTACTAAGACTACAAACAAATATCTATTTGTAGTCTTAATAAGACTTAATGTTGCAGTCACGAACAGGCTCAATATTATTAATATATTTTTCGTCTTCATTACTTATATTTAATAAATCTGCAATCACTGAGGTTGTCTCAAGTTAATTGATTTTAATGCTACAATAATCTCATCTAATCAATCTCACAAGCAGTTGACATTAATAAATCTACGTTTAATATTCCACTCTGTGAAAAAATAAATAACTCATCACGACTAACCCCATTAACTGTAATCTCTCGAGAGGGGGAGGAAAATCATCAGTTCCTCCAGAAATAGAATTATAATTAAATCTTTCAACCCGGAGCTAATAACGATTGTTTTGCAACTTGTAAAGTGAGCGGGATCAATATGTTCTCCATAAAGGTCGAAAATACGAATCGGAATTGTAATCATTTTTTGTTATACAACTTGTTTTCGTCCGTTTTTACAATAGCGTAAAGGCTGGAAAACTTTTCCCGATCTCCGATTTTTCTAATACAATGAGAGTCATAAGAAAACAACAATATTTATTTATAATACATTTTTGAAAACAACAATATTTTGTATATTTATGAACCAGTAACATTTATTGTACAATTTAGCCATCTTATCTCAATACTAATTACTGAATTACTCTGTGCATCTGCCAGAAGCCAGAACTGGGTCGAATTTTAGTGCTTTTGGATGGAAATTAGTGCAATCAACAAAGTTCCTTAACATGTTTACTATAGTCCCATGGTTTATGGAATGATTTTGCTAAATGTTAATTGTAGGCACTAATTAATTAAACATTGAATATAACGCTTGTATCCTTCGGAATGAAGACATTGCCAGATTGTCACTTTGCCTATCGGAAATTTTCCAACAATAAACAATTCGTTTGTTATTTTTTAATGTCCACTAATTACTATTAGCAATAAACAAATTTCCATGTCGGCACTCGTTGACGGCAAAAAGCAGATTTCTCGGGCGATAGACATTCCCAGGAAAAAAAGTAGGTATTTTAGTTTGAAAAGCTGTACAATCACTCCACAATCAACTTAAACTGTTAATATTATTTTTAGTGTTTGAATAGAAGTTTCCAGACGCGTAATAAATCACCAGCTATTTCAATTCGCTAAGATTAGAATGTCACGCTGGCGTTTTCTCACATTGGAGATTTTCCGGCTCGATAAAACCCCCACCGTGAGAGTTTTCTCCAGCCATTGATTGCCTTGTTTTTGCCGGCTTATTGCAAACGGTATTTTCATCCATCGTGAATCTACGAATCAATGGGCGATGTTCGTGTTGAAGTAGCTACAATAAATTTTACTACGCATTTATTTTTAAATTAAAGTTAATAAATTCTTAGCTACACAGAAGGAGTACGAATATTTCATAAACTCGCCGTTTTTTTTTTGTTAGTTATCCTGGCTTTAAATTTTCACCCACAGCCACATCTCAGTGCATTCAATAGATAATATTTTCTTCAAGGGTGTGAAGTTAGCAATAGATCCAGCAATAGATTTTAAAAATTAATATCTCGGAGAACAGAAAAGCAATTTGAAAAAAAAGTGAATCATACCATAAGGGAAGGTCTAAATTAATAACACAAAAAGAATATAACCCTTAATTTTAACCCTTTATATTTTTTCACCCTTTTCAAAAAAGTTTGCAATCTGCCAAAAATATATAAAAAAGCTTATTCTTATCACTAATACAAGTACTTTAATAATCAAGAATCAAAAAAACGTTACGGGTACTCCTTCAACAAAAAAAAAAGAAATCCACACCTCGCGATATAAATCTCGATTTTTGACAAAGTTTGCAATCGGCCATAACTAAATAAAAATTCTTATTCTTATCACTAATAAAGGTACTTTCATAATCAAAAATCAAAAAAACGTTACGGGCACTCCTTCAACCCAAAAAAAAAATAATTTCGCCGTAAGTCGCAGAAATCCATACCTCGCGATATAAATTTCGATTTTTGACAAATTTTGCAATCAGCCATAACTAAATAAAAATTCTTATTCTTATCACTAATAAAGGTACTTTCATAATCAAAAGTAAAAAAAAACGTTACGGGCACTCCTTCAATCTAGAAAAAAATAATTTCGCCGTAATTAACTATAACTTTCTTTTTGTTGAAGAAGTGCCCCTAACGTTTTTTGACTCTTGATTATTAAAGTACTTGTATTAGTGATAAGAATAAGCATTTTAATTCTTTTATGGCAGATTGCAAACTTAGAAAAAAACTTTGAAAGGGGTGAAAAAATAATAATAAAAGGGTTAAAATTAAGGGTTGATTCTTGTGTTATTAATTTAGACCTTCCCTAAATTTTTCGAATTGCTTTTCTTTTCTCTCGAGATATGAATTTTTAAAATCTATTGCTGGATCTATTGCTAACTTCACACCCGTATCTTCTTCAAATTGTAACATTGAAATTTTTTTTCGAGTTGCCCAAAAACCAATTCATAAAAACATATGTGAATTATATTTATGTATTATTATGTGAAATTTTTGACTTATGTATGTGGCTGCCAAAATGTAAAAATAAATTACTATTACTATTAAACATATTTTCGAACTATTCCAAAGAATTTGTAAGCATTTTTCAGATCTATGAATTGAAAATGAAAATATTGCTAATGATTCTTTTTAGGGTTTCGAGATTACGCCTCACTTTTCCGAAGCAATTTTACGTAACTGCACAAAGCAATTAAACTGGTATCCCTTGGGTGACGATTGTAAACCGTTCCTTTGTTATTTTCTACAAAGGGAACCAGACACGAATCCATCCCTTAGCCAACGCTCGCAAAAAGAGGATCATTAACTATTATTTGCGCCAGAAAGTGAAATGTCGACAATTTAATTCCATCCGTCAATACTTACACACTTACAAACGAACTGTACTGTATATGATAATAGAAAAGACGAAACGTTACGTAGTCTCGCGAAGTCTACAATTAGAAACTCTTTGTAATTTCGAACTGGATCGCACTCGTTTGATAAGTGTGACATCAGTAGTATCTCGTTAGCCCTTGGTGAGCCGTAGACTTTTCTAATGTGAGTTGATGTATTACATTTATGACGAGCTCGGAATTCTGCAAACCAATTGTACTGATGGTGCTTCATTACCAAAAGTTGAGCAAAGCCTTTACTAAAATCGTAAAAAAATATTTGTGTGAAATTTCCAACTACTCAGTCAGCCACTGTTTTCACAATAAAAAATTGTCAAATTTTACGAAAATGGTAATGACACTGAGTTATGTGCGAAAAACCTCATGCAAAATGCACTTATAACTTGGTGTCAAATCGTCGTAGGAACTTCGCCCTTCGAGTCCTGCATAGAGAATTGATCAAATTTTAATGCCTTTATGGTGGATCGAGTCGACAATATTTTTCCATCTCCGTACACATCGTCAAAGTTGGACATGGTTTCCAGAAAAAACCGTATACATCGTCAAAGTTGGCCGTGGTTACCAGAAAAAACCGTACACGTCGTCAAAATTGACCGTTCCAGAAAAAAACTTTCTTTTTCACAGGGGTGCTAGAGGGGGGCGGAAGAGGTTACGCTTAAGTTCGCATGCATGATTTTAAAGAAGACACTTTAAAGTTTTTCGCCCTCAAAGACTCACCAAAATCGATTGAAAATACGCCGAGTTATGGTGGTTTGAAAATGGTCGAAATTTCACGAATTTCAATTCTTTTTACAAGTGTATAACACTACAAACTAATAAACCAACGTTATCATACTCAAAATTATATAACAAACAGCAATCTCTAATGAAGAGAATTTAATTATAGCACCGAGAATTAATCAATGGCGACGTCAATTAAAATTAGCACGATGATTAGGATTCTATTATGGATGGATGTTTTTATGTAGCGAATTAATAACTGTCTCGTTATCATCCGGGTAAATCTATACCCTTTAATCATTATTTATTCAGGACGCAAATACCAATTATCCCGGGAATTACCGCCGATGCCAAAGTGTCTCCAGACTAATCTTAGGAAAGATCCTTAGCGATTGAAAATCGTTACGGGATTATTTTGGGCGCAAGCTCTAAAGAAAGATATTCATCATTTAATTACTTAAGCCTCATAATTATGTGACAAGTACATAATTTAGGACTTTATGGATAAGTCTTAAAGTTTAAAGTCAGGGCGAGCTCGCGAGTGAACTGCGAAAAATTGTCTTTAAAATTGACATCTCGCGATTGGAAAAATTGTAAAAAATCGACCACACACGGAATTGTCTTTAAAATTTGCAAATCGACTTAAAATGAATGTATTTCTGACATACTGTAAAATAGTTGGCGTTCCCTTGATAAAAACAAAATGGCGACACTCGAAACTTGAATTGGAAGATCGCGAAATTTACATCTCGCGATTGAAAAAATTGCAAAAAATCGGCAACACACGGAATTGTTTTTAAAATTTGTAAATCGACTTATAAAGAATGTATTTTTGACATACTGTAAAATAGTTGGCGTTCCCTTGATAAAAACAAAATGGCGACACTCGAAACTTGAATTGGAAGATCGCGAAATTTACATCTCGCGATTGGAAAAATTGTAAAAAATCGGCCACACACGGAATTGTCTTTAAAATTTGTAAATCGACTTAAAATTAATATATTTTTGACATACTGTAAAATAGTTGGCGTTCCCTTGATAAAAACAAAATGGCGACACTCGAAACTTGAATTGGAAGATCGCGAAATTTACATCTCGCGATTGAAAAAATTGTAAAAAATCTGCCACACGCGGAATTGTCTTTAAAATTTGTAAATCGACTTATAATGAATGTATTTTTGATATACTGTAAAATAGTTGGCGTTCCCTTGCTAAAAACAAAATGGCGACACTCGAAACTTGAATTGGAAGATCGCGAAATTTACATCTCGCGATTGGAAAAATTGTAAAAAATCGGCCACACGAGGAATTGTCTTTAAAATTTGTAAATCGACTTATAAAGAATGTATTTTTGACATACTGTAAAATAGTTGGCGTTCCCTTGCTAAAAACAAAATGGCGACACTCGAAACTTGAATTGGAAGATCGCGAAATTTACATCTCGCGATTGGAAAAATTGTAAAAAATCGGCCACACGAGGAATTGTCTTTAAAATTTGTAAATCGACTTATAATGAATGTATTTTTGACATACTGTAAAATAGTTGGCATTCCCTTGCTAAAAAACAAAATGGCGACACGCGAAACTTGAATTGGAAGATCGCGAAATTTACATCTCGCGATTGGAAAAATTGTAAAAAATCGACCACACACGGAATTGTCTTTAAAATTTGCAAATCGACTTATAATGAATGTATTTTTGACTTACTGTAAAATAGTTGGCATTCCCTTGCTAGAAACAAAATGGCGACACTCGAAACTTGAATTGGAAGATCGCGAAATTTACATCTCGCGATTGAAAAAATTGTAAAAAATCGGCCACACACGGAATTGTCTTTAAAATTTGTAAATCGACTTATAATTAATGTATTTTTGACATACTGTAAAATAATTGGCACTCACTTGCCAGAAACAAAATGGCGACACTCGAAACTTGAATTGGAAGATCGCGAAATTTACATCTCGCGATTGGAAAAATTGTAAAAAATCGACCACACACGGAATTGTCTTTAAAATTTGCAAATCGACTTATAATGAATGTATTTTTGACTTACTGTAAAATAGTTGGCATTCCCTTGCTAGAAACAAAATGGCGACACTCGAAACTTGAATTGGAAGATCGCGAAATTTACATCTCGCGATTGAAAAAATTGTAAAAAATCGGCCACACACGGAATTGTCTTTAAAATTTGTAAATCGACTTATAATTAATGTATTTTTGACATACTGTAAAATAATTGGCACTCACTTGCCAGAAACAAAATGGCGACACTCGAAACTTGAATTGGAAGATCGCGAAATTTACATCTCGCGATTGGAAAAATTGTAAAAAATCGGCCACACGAGGAATTGTCTTTAAAATTTGTAAATCGACTTATAAAGAATGTATTTTTGACATACTGTAAAATAGTTGGCGTTCCCTTGCTAAAAACAAAATGGCGACACTCGAAACTTGAATTGGAAGATCGCGAAATTTACATCTCGCGATTGGAAAAATTGTAAAAAATCGGCCACACGAGGAATTGTCTTTAAAATTTGTAAATCGACTTATAATGAATGTATTTTTGACATACTGTAAAATAGTTGGCATTCCCTTGCTAAAAAACAAAATGGCGACACGCGAAACTTGAATTGGAAGATCGCGAAATTTACATCTCGCGATTGGAAAAATTGTAAAAAATCGACCACACACGGAATTGTCTTTAAAATTTGCAAATCGACTTATAATGAATGTATTTTTGACTTACTGTAAAATAGTTGGCATTCCCTTGCTAGAAACAAAATGGCGACACTCGAAACTTGAATTGCAAGATCGCGAAATTTACATCTCGCGATTGAAAAAATTGTAAAAAATCGGCCACACACGGAATTGTCTTTAAAATTTGTAAATCGACTTATAATTAATGTATTTTTGACATACTGTAAAATAATTGGCACTCACTTGCCAGAAACAAAATGGCGACACTCGAAACTTGAATTGGAAGATCGCGAAATTTACATCTCGCGATTGGAAAAATTGTAAAAAATCGGCCACACGAGGAATTGTCTTTAAAATTTGTAAATCGACTTATAATGAATCTATTTTTGACATACTGTAAAATAGTTGGCATTCCCTTGCTAAAAAAACAAAATGGCGACACGCGAAACTTGAATTGGAAGATCGCGAAATTTACATCTCGCGATTGGAAAAATTGTAAAAAATCGGCCACACACGGAATTGTCTTTAAAATTTGTAAATCGACTTATAATGAATGTATTTTTGACTTACTGTAAAATAGTTGGCGTTCCCTTGATAAAAACAAAATGGCGACACTCGAAACTTGAATTGGAAGATCGCGAAATTTACATCTCGCGATTGGAAAAATCGTAAAAAACCGGCCACACACGGAATTGTCTTTAAAATTTGTAAATCGACTTATAATGAATGTATTTTTGATATACTGTAAAATAGTTGGCGTTCCCTTGATAAAAACAAAATGGCGACACTCGAAACTTGAATTGGAAGATCGCGAAATTTACATCTCGCGATTGGAAAAATCGTAAAAAACCGGCCACACACGGAATTGTCTTTAAAATTTGTAAATCGACTTATAATGAATGTATTTTTGATATACTGTAAAATAGTTGGCGTTCCCTTGATAAAAACAAAATGGCGACACTCGAAACTTGAATTGGAAGATCGCGAAATTGGCGTCTCGCGATTGAAAAAATTGTAAAAAATCGGCCACACACGGAATTGTCTTTAAAATTTGCAAATCGACTTATAATGAATGTATTTTTGACTTACAGTAAAATAGTTGGCATTCCCTTGCTAGAAACAAAATGGCGACACTCGAAACTTGAATTGGAATATCGCGAAATTTACATCTCGCGATTGGAAAAATCGTAAAAAACCGGCCACATACGGAATTGTCTTTAAAATTTGTAAATCGACTTATAATGAATGTATTTTTGACTTACTGTAAAATAGTTGGCGTTCCCTTGATAAAAACAAAATGGCGACACTCGAAACTTGAATTGGAAGATCGCGAAATTTACATCTCGCGATTGGAAAAATTGTAAAAAATCGGCCACACACGGAATTGTCTTTAAAATTTGTAAATCGACTTATAATGAATGTATTTTTGACTTACTGTAAAATAGTTGGCATTCCCTTGATAAAAACAAAATGGCGACACGCGAAACTTGAATTGGAAGATCGCGAAATTTACATCTCGCGATTGGAAAAATTGTAAAAAATCGACCACACACGGAATTGTCTTTAAAATTTGCAAATCGACTTATAATGAATGTATTTTTGACTTACTGTAAAATAGTTGGCATTCCCTTGCTAGAAACAAAATGGCGACACTCGAAACTTGAATTGGAAGATCGCGAAATTTACATCTCGCGATTGAAAAAATTGTAAAAAATCGGCCACACACGGAATTGTCTTTAAAATTTGTAAATCGACTTATAATTAATGTATTTTTGACATACTGTAAAATAATTGGCACTCACTTGCCAGAAACAAAATGGCGACACTCGAAACTTGAATTGGAAGATCGCGAAATTTACATCTCGCGATTGGAAAAATTGTAAAAAATCGGCCACACGAGGAATTGTCTTTAAAATTTGTAAATCGACTTATAAAGAATGTATTTTTGACATACTGTAAAATAGTTGGCGTTCCCTTGCTAAAAACAAAATGGCGACACTCGAAACTTGAATTGGAAGATCGCGAAATTTACATCTCGCGATTGGAAAAATTGTAAAAAATCGGCCACACGAGGAATTGTCTTTAAAATTTGTAAATCGACTTATAATGAATGTATTTTTGACATACTGTAAAATAGTTGGCATTCCCTTGCTAAAAAACAAAATGGCGACACGCGAAACTTGAATTGGAAGATCGCGAAATTTACATCTCGCGATTGGAAAAATTGTAAAAAATCGACCACACACGGAATTGTCTTTAAAATTTGCAAATCGACTTATAATGAATGTATTTTTGACTTACTGTAAAATAGTTGGCATTCCCTTGCTAGAAACAAAATGGCGACACTCGAAACTTGAATTGCAAGATCGCGAAATTTACATCTCGCGATTGAAAAAATTGTAAAAAATCGGCCACACACGGAATTGTCTTTAAAATTTGTAAATCGACTTATAATTAATGTATTTTTGACATACTGTAAAATAATTGGCACTCACTTGCCAGAAACAAAATGGCGACACTCGAAACTTGAATTGGAAGATCGCGAAATTTACATCTCGCGATTGGAAAAATTGTAAAAAATCGGCCACACGAGGAATTGTCTTTAAAATTTGTAAATCGACTTATAATGAATCTATTTTTGACATACTGTAAAATAGTTGGCATTCCCTTGCTAAAAAAACAAAATGGCGACACGCGAAACTTGAATTGGAAGATCGCGAAATTTACATCTCGCGATTGGAAAAATTGTAAAAAATCGGCCACACACGGAATTGTCTTTAAAATTTGTAAATCGACTTATAATGAATGTATTTTTGACTTACTGTAAAATAGTTGGCGTTCCCTTGATAAAAACAAAATGGCGACACTCGAAACTTGAATTGGAAGATCGCGAAATTTACATCTCGCGATTGGAAAAATCGTAAAAAACCGGCCACACACGGAATTGTCTTTAAAATTTGTAAATCGACTTATAATGAATGTATTTTTGATATACTGTAAAATAGTTGGCGTTCCCTTGATAAAAACAAAATGGCGACACTCGAAACTTGAATTGGAAGATCGCGAAATTTACATCTCGCGATTGGAAAAATCGTAAAAAACCGGCCACACACGGAATTGTCTTTAAAATTTGTAAATCGACTTATAATGAATGTATTTTTGATATACTGTAAAATAGTTGGCGTTCCCTTGATAAAAACAAAATGGCGACACTCGAAACTTGAATTGGAAGATCGCGAAATTTACATCTCGCGATTGGAAAAATCGTAAAAAACCGGCCACACACGGAATTGTCTTTAAAATTTGTAAATCGACTTATAATGAATGTATTTTTGATATACTGTAAAATAGTTGGCGTTCCCTTGATAAAAACAAAATGGCGACACTCGAAACTTGAATTGGAAGATCGCGAAATTGGCGTCTCGCGATTGAAAAAATTGTAAAAAATCGGCCACACACGGAATTGTCTTTAAAATTTGCAAATCGACTTATAATGAATGTATTTTTGACTTACAGTAAAATAGTTGGCATTCCCTTGCTAGAAACAAAATGGCGACACTCGAAACTTGAATTGGAATATCGCGAAATTTACATCTCGCGATTGGAAAAATCGTAAAAAACCGGCCACATACGGAATTGTCTTTAAAATTTGTAAATCGACTTATAATGAATGTATTTTTGACTTACTGTAAAATAGTTGGCGTTCCCTTGATAAAAACAAAATGGCGACACTCGAAACTTGAATTGGAAGATCGCGAAATTTACATCTCGCGATTGGAAAAATTGTAAAAAATCGGCCACACACGGAATTGTCTTTAAAATTTGTAAATCGACTTATAATGAATGTATTTTTGACTTACTGTAAAATAGTTGGCGTTCCCTTGATAAAAACAAAATGGCGACACTCGAAACTTGAATTGGAAGATCGCGAAATTTACATCTTGCGATTGGAAAAATTGTAAAAAATCGGCCACACACGGAATTGTCTTTAAAATTTGTAAATCGACTTATAATGAATGTATTTTTGACATATTGTAAAATAGTTGGCATTCCCTTGCTAGAAACAAAATGGCGACACTCGAAACTTGAATTGGAAGATCGCGAAATTTACATCTCGCGATTGGAAAAATTGTAAAAAATCGGCCACACACGGAATTGTCTTTAAAATTTGTAAATCGACTTATAATGAATGTATTTTTGACTTACTGTAAAATAGTTGGCGTTCCCTTGATAAAAACAAAATGGCGACACTCGAAACTTGAATTGGAAGATCGCGAAATTTACATCTCGCGATTGGAAAAATCGTAAAAAACCGGCCACACACGGAATTGTCTTTAAAATTTGTAAATCGACTTATAATGAATGTATTTTTGACATACTGTAAAATAGTTGGGATTCCCTTGATAAAAACAAAATGGCGACACTCGAAACTTGAATTGGAAGATCGCGAAATTTACATCTCGCGATTGAAAAAATTGCAAAAAATCGGCCACACACGGAATTGTCTTTAAAATTTGTAAATCGACTTATAATGAATGTATTTTTGACTTACTGTAAAAAAGTTGGCATTCCCTTGCTAGAAACAAAATGGCGACACTCGAAACTTGAATTGGAAAATCGCGAAATTTACATCTCGCGATTGAAAAAATTGCAAAAAATCGGCCACACACGGAATTGTCTTTAAAATTTGCAAATCGACTTATAATGAATGTATTTTTGACTTACTGTAAAATAGTTGGGATTCCCTTGCTAGAAACAAAATGGCGACACTCGAAACTTGAATTGGAAGATCGCGAAATTTACATCTCGCGATTGAAAAAATTGTAAAAAATCGGCCACGCACGGAATTGTCTTCAAAATTTGTAAATCGACTTATAATGAATGTATTTTTGATATACTGTAAAATAGTTGGCGTTCCCTTGCTAAAAACAAAATGGCGACACTCGAAACTTGAATTGGAAGATCGCGAAATTTACATCTCGCGATTGAAAAAATTGTAAAAAATCGGCCACACACGGAATTGTCTTCAAAATTTGTAAATCGACTTATAATGAATGTATTTTTGATATACTGTAAAATAGTTGGCATTCCCTTGCCAGAAACAAAATGGCGACAATTAAATGTGAATTAATTTTTCACTTTATTGTGTAAATTGTTTGATAATGTACAAAAAATCATAGTAATTTATATGACATACGTGTCAAAGAGACTATTGTTTATTCTACCAGAGATTTTGATTAGAAATTCTATTGAAATAGCGTGACATGTAATAACCGGTTATTTTTATATAACATATGTCTATAAATAGAAAATTATTATTTACGATACCAAATCACAATTACATATTCGTTTAAAAAAAGTAGTAAGAGACGAGTGCACATCGTTTTTTTTTTTTTTATAAAAGTTTGCTTTTGTGTACTGGATGTATTCGTGTGAAAATAACATTGAAAGTGTTACCAACTCAACAATGTGAAAACCTCCATAAAATCTCGACAACAGTCGCAGTTATGTGGTGGAGTTTCTGGTGGTTATTTTGATGTTTTTTTTTTAATGACAATTTTGTAAACATCAAAATAACCATCAGCAGGATACAGATACAGATCCACACTGCGGCTGTTATCGAAATTTCATAGAGGTTTCACATTAAATTGTCAAATAAAGCCCCTTTTGCCATTAATAAAATAATGGCGATGTGGCCATCATGTTACTTTCTCCGATCAAATTCTAATAGTCAGTTTACTCAAAAACTAAAGACATTTCGAAAAAGCTTGTTTATATGTAATTATTTGCAAGCAAGAACCTTAATAATAATAATCAATAAAAAATACTGTTTTCAATTGGGTTTTTTTTATAACAGCGCACAGTATATTATAAATTTTAATAAGTTGAACTTCTCATTATAACATTTTATAATTTACTTTGAAAGTATTGATTACGATACGCTCCAACGTAATATCCCTTTGTGTACCAGCGAGTCTGCTGTATTTTCAAAGCCTTAGCCTTCCAAGTTGTGAAAAATAAAGTTCCCATCTTTTCCTAAAGACATGATTATAAAACGAAAATAAGCAACGCAAATTAATTTTTAAATTTGCCGTCTCGTTATCGTGTACAGGCTTCGCGAAATACTGCGTTTTTGAAGTTTCCTTAATTGAATATTTAAAAGATAATTCCACTCATGTATAAATATGTATGAGTGAGCGGATAAAAAAAAGGTAGATACAATTTGCAAGTGAATAATAAGATAGATACAAGTTTGCAAGTGAATACATTTTCTTTACCTTCAGTATGGCAACGATTTGAAATTATATATACAGTTTTGCGTTATATTGTAAAACTGTGTTTCTGAATTTCCCCTAATTGAATATGAAAAATAAAAAAATAAAAATCCAAGGTGGGCACAAGTTTGCAAGTAGATACATTATCTTTACCCTCAGTATGGCAACGATTTAAAATTATATATATACAGTTTTACGTTATCGTGTACAGGCTTCGCGTAAAACTGTGTTACTGAATTTCCGTAATTGAACATAAAAGGTAATTTAAAAAAAAATGCAAGTGGATAAAAAGGTAGGCACAAGTTTGCAAGTAGATAAATTTTCTTTACCTACAGTATGGCAACGTTTTAATATTATATATACAATTTTGCGTTATCGTGTACAGGCTTCGCTATGTTTCTGAATTTCGCTAATAAAATATGAAAGATAATTCAAATAAAAAATTTGCAAGTGGACAAAAAGTTTTTATATGGATAAATTTTCTTTGCTCCTTCACTATGACAACATTTTACTTTAACCACTATCTCAAACGTCCTCTGTGGCAGTTCTCGTAAAACCATCAGTTTACATTTGATGCTGAAATCCCAGCAATGATTATTTAGAGTAATTAAATATTCTCCATCGTAAATTCCGCGAAAGGCAAGGTAAATATACACTGCAGTGTAGTTAGAAGAAACTGGACCCGCCGGCAATATTCCCGTTTACCGCAATTGCAATTTAATTTAGGAGTTAATTATAACCGCCGGAGTTCTAATAGTGGACGTTGGCAGTGGCTAAACTGGGACGGGACATGGCTGCCTGCCTACGTGCTGGTTTAGGCATAGTATAACTGGTGTCTGCTATTGATTTTCCCCGTTCGAAAGCATGAAGGGGCGACTCGAGGACCTACTGTTAAATTCGAAGGGAAACGCTTTCCTCGCAACGAAACGCGCTCGCCCCTTTTGGAATGTGAAAAGGTGGAGGTTTTTCCATGGAAATAGTGCCTTTCTCTACATCAATGTCTTTGTTAAACTTTCATTCAACTCCTCGATGTCTGAAGAAAACAAATTAATTGTATTTCAAAGAGTCTGGTTGTATTAAATTAAATCCGTTCAAAGAGAATATTTTAATTTAACTAAATCTGGTCAAAGTGAATGTATTAATTAAATAGTTCTTTGATGCATCTAATTAAATATTCCATAAATATGTTAATATAAATAATTTACATACAGTATGGCTTAATGTAAATTTAAAAGTTGATCCGTTTTCGAGATATTGTCGATGATAAGTTTATGTTTGTAAGGGAAAGAGATAGACCTCAATAAGCAATTGACCAAATTTCTTTCGACCTTATATTTGTTGCTTTTATCAATTGTCATAATCAATGGGCAGAAACAACTTATATTCCAACTTCGCAATGGCAGGCTTGCAGAGAATGTATCCACTTGCAAACTTATATCTACCTTTTTATCCGCTTGCAAACTTGTAACTACCCTTATATCCACTTGCAAATTTTATCTATTTTTTAATAATAATAATAATAACACACTTTATTCAAAAATAGTTATGGCACATGATACAATAATAAGAATATTACAGAAAAAAAAATTTCAGGGGATTATTAAGGTTGACTAATGACGAAGCGCTTAAGGGCGTATTGTCTTTTTGCCGATACGTATTCCAGTCGGATATTTCCATGGATTTACTGGAGGCTCAGGAATTATGATTATTTTTCTAAATTGAGAAGAAACACCAGAAGGCCAAGATTGGTTTCTAGCCTGAGATAGAGAAGCAAACTTTGGCTATGATTGAAGTTAGAAGGAAGTGTCAGGCGAATTTCTCCCAAGCGAACGTTAATAGTGTTGTTTAGTCATTTTGCGTATCTCCGTTCCTGGAAGTCCCACAAAAATTTTTTATAGACAAATAGTGTTCAGAATAAGCTCGTGGACTTGAAAAAAATAGAAAAATGTTTTGAAGAAAAATGTTTTTTTTATCGTTTTCTAGGCGTTTCTAGTCGATTTAAGCACCGTATCTCCGTTGATGAATGTCCCACAAAAAAAAATATATAGACAAATAGTGTTCAGAATAAGCTCTTACGAATTGAAAAAAAATTAAGATTTTTTTAAATAGCTTTTTAGTCGTTTCCAGTCGATTTAAGCACCATTTACGCAAAAGTCATTTTGGGTATCCCCGTTCCTAGAACTACCACAAAGAAATTTTATAGACAAATAGTGTTCAGAATAAGTTCTTAGACTTGAAAAAAATGGAAAACATTTTTTGAAGAAAAATATTTGTAAGTCGTTTTTTAGGTGTTTCCAGGCGATTTAAGCACTATTTACGCAAAAATCATTTTGCGTATTTCCATTCCTGGAAGTCCCACAAAATGGTTTATAAAAAAATTGTGTTCAGAATAAGCGCTTGGACTTTAAAAAAAAATTTTTTTTGAAGAATTTTTTTTAAATCGTTTATTAGGTGTTTCCAGGCAATTTAAGCACCATTTACGCAAAAGTCATTTTGCATATCTCCGTTCCTGGAAGTCTCACAAAAAAATTTATAGAGAAATAGTGTTCAGAATAAGCGCTTGGACTTAAAAAAAAATTTTTGAAGAAATTTTTTTTAAATCGTTTTTTTTAGGTGTTTCCAGATGATTTAAGCACCATTTACGCAAAAGTCATTTTGCGTATCTCCGTTCCTGGAAGTCCCACAAAAAAAAATTATAGACAAATAGTGTTCAGTATAAGTTTGTGGACTTGAAAAAAATGGAAAACATTTTTTGAAGAAAAATATTTTTAAATTATTTTTAGGCGTTTCCAGTCGAATTAAGCACCATTTACGCAAAAGTCCTTTTACGTATTTCCGTTCCTGCAAGTCCCACAATTTTTTTTTGGACAAAGTGTCCAGAATGAGCTCTTGGACTTGAAAAAAAAAATTGAAAAACATTTTTGAAGAATTTTTTTTTTTTTATTGTTTTCAGACGTTTCCAGTCGATTTAAGCACTATTCACGCAAAAGTCATTTTGTGTATTTCTATTCCTGTAAGTACCACAAACATTTTTTATAGACAAATAGTGTTCAGAATAAGCGCTTGAACTTGAAAAAAAAAATTTTGAAGAAAAATTTTTTAAATCGTTTTTTGGGTGTTTCCAGGCAATTTAAGCACCATTTACGCAAAAGTCATTTTGCGTATCTGCGTTCCTGGAAGTCTCACAAAAAAATTTATAGACAAAGTGTTCAGAATAAGCGCTTGGACTTGAAAAAAAAATTTTTTTGAAGAAAATTTTTTTAAATCGTCTTTTAGGTGTTTCCAGACAATTTAAGCACCATTTACGCAAAAGTCATTTTACGTATTTCCGTTCCTGCAAGTCCCACATTTTTTTATAGACAAATAGTGTCCAGAATGAGCTCTGACTTGAAAAAAAATAGAAAAAAATTTTTGAAGAATTTTTTAAAAATTGTTTTAGGCGTTTCCAGTCGATTTAAGCACCATTTACGCAAAAGTAATTTTATGTATTTCCGTTCCTACAGGTCCCACAATTTTTTTATGGACAAATAGTGTCCTGCAGGAGCTCTTAGACTTGAAAAAAAAATTGAAAAAATTTTTGAAGAATTTTTTTAAAAATTGTTTTTAGGCGTTTCCAGTCGATTTAAGCACCATTTACGCAAAAGTAATTTTATGTATTTCCGTTCCTACAGGTCCCACAATTTTTTTATGGACAAATAGTGTCCAGAATGAGCTCTTAGACTTGAAGAAAAAAAATAGAAAACATTTTTTGAAGAATTTTTTTTAAATTGTTTTAGGCGTTTCCAGTCGATTTAAGCACCATTTACGCAAAAGTAATTTTACGTATTTCCGTTCCTGCAAGTCCCACATTTTTTAATGGACAAATAGTGCCCAGAATGAGCTTTTAGACTTGAAAAAAAAAATAGAAAAAAATTTTTGAAGAATTTTTTTTTAAATTGTTTTAGGCGTTTCCAGTCGATTTAAGCACCATTTACACAAAAGTAATTTTACGTATTTTCGTTCCTTCACGTCCCACATTTTTTTTATGGACAAATAGTGTTCAGATTAAGCTCTTAGACCTAAAAAAAAAAATTTGAAGAACTTTTTAAAAATTGTTTTTAGGCGTTTCCAGTCGATTTAAGCACCATTTACGTAAAAGTCATTTTACGGATTTCCGTTCCTGCAAGTCCCACATTTTTTTATGGACAAATAGTGTCCAGAATGAGCTGTCAGGCTTGCAAAAAAATAGAAAAAATGTTTGAAGAATTTTTTTTAAATTGTTTTAGGCGTTTCCAGTCGATTTAAGCACCATTTACGTAAAAGTAATTTTACGTTTTTCCGTTCCTACAGGTCCCACAATTTTTTTTATGGACAAATGGTGTCCTGAATGAGCTCTTAAGACTTGAAAAAAAAAATTGAAAAAAATGTTTGAAGAATTTTTTTAAATTGTTTTTGGGCGTTTCCAGTCGATTTAAGCAACATTTACGCAAAAGTCATTTTACGTATTTCCGTTCCTACAAGTCCCACATTTCTTTTATGGACAAATAGTGTCCAGAATGAGCTCTTAGACTGAAAAAAAAAATAGAAAAAAATTTTGAAGAAATTTTTTTTTAATTGTTTTTAGACGTTTCCAGTCGATTTCAGCACTATTGACGCAAAAGTCATTTTGTGTATTTCCGTTCCTGTAAGTACCACAAACATTTTTTTATAGACAAATAGTATTCAGAATAAGCGCTTGGACTTGAAAAAAGAAAAACATTTTTTGAAGAAATTTTCTAAAATTGTTTTTAGGCGTTTCCAGTCGATTTAAGCAACATTTACGCAAAAGTAATTTTACGTATTTCCGTTCCTAGAAGTTCCACAATTTTTTATGGACAGTGTCCAGAATGAGCTCTTAGACTTTTAGCAAATAACTGATAAAATAGAAAAAAACATTTGAAGAATTTTTTTTAATTGTTTTTAGGCGTTTCCAGGTGATTTAAGCACCATTTACGATAAAAGTCATTTTGCGTATCTCCGTTCCTGGAAGTCCCACAAAGAAATTTTATAGATAAAGTGTTCAGTATAAGTTCTTAGACTTGAAAAAAATAGAAAACATTTTTTGAAGAAAAATATTTTGAAATCGTTTTTAGGCGTTTCCAGTCGAATTAAGCATCATTTACGCAAAAGTCATTTTACGTATTTCCGTTCCTACAAGTTCCACAATGTTTTATGGACAAACAGTGTCCAGAATGAGCTCTTAGACTTGAAAAAAAAAATAGAAAACATTTTTTGAAGAATTTTTTTTTTATTGTTTTTAGGCGTTTCCAGGTGATTTAAGCACCATTTACGATCAAAGTTTGCGTATCTCCGTTCCTGGAAGTTCCACAAAGAAATTTTATAGACAAATAGTGTTCAGTATAAGTTCTTGGACTTGAAAAAAAATAGAAAACATTTTTTGAAGAAAAATATTTTAAAATCGTTTTTAGGCGTTTCCAGTCGATTTAAGCACCATTTACGCAAAAGTCATTTTACGTATTTCCGTTCCTACAAGTCCCACATTCTTCTTATTTACAAATAGTATCCAGAATGAGCTCTTGGACTTGAAAAAAAAAATCGAAAAAAATGTTTGAACATTTTTTTTAAATTGTTTTTAAGCGTTTCCAGTCGATTTAAGCACCATTTACAGAAAAGTCATTTTGTATATTTCTGTTCCTGTAAGTACTACAATTTTTTTTTATAGACAAATAGTGTTCAGAATAAGTGCTTGGACTTGAAAAAAGAAAAACATTTTTTGAAGAAATTTTTTTAAATTGTTTTTAGGCGTTTCCAGTCGATTTAAGCACTATTTACGTAAGTCATTTTGTGTATTTCCGTTCTTATAAGTCCCACAAAAAATGTTTATAGACAAATAGTGTTCAGAATAAGCGCTTGAACATAAAAAAAAAAATTTTAAAGAAAAAAATTTTTAAATCCTTTTTTAAGTGTTTGCAGGCGATTTAAGCACAATTTACGCAAAAGTCATTTTGCGTATTTCCGTTCCTGGAAGTCCCACAAAATTTTTTTATAGACAAATAGTCTTCGGAATGAGCTTTTAGACTTGAAAAGAGAATAAAAAAAATCAAGAACATTTTTTTAAGTCGTTTTTTAGGCGTTTCCAGTTGATTTAAGCATCATTTAAGTAAAAGTAATTTTGCGTATCTCCGTTCCTGGAAGTCCCACAAAAAAATTATAGACAAATAGTGTTCAGAACGAGCTTTGACTTGAAAAAAAAAAAATTAATTAAAATTTGTTTTTTTAGGCGTTTTCAGTAGAGAAGCAAACTTTGGTTATAGTAAAAATGTAAAACTAAAAATATTCATACCCACGAGAACGTTAACAGTGTTGTTTAAAGAACACTTAAGAAATAGTTGCTTGAACGAGTTTGCTGCGTGGACGAACTCTATTTTCAACAAGACTGCGCTACGTGCCAAACAAGCGTTCATCACATCACGTTTATTCCTTCAAATTTCCTCTGCGTGTAATATCTCGAAATGAGGACTTTAATTAGTAATTAGCGATTTAACACTGTTAACACAAAAACATGTACCTCAAAAAGATGGGTAACTCATGAGCGAGTCGACTGAAAAAATTGAACTTGAAGTGACTCGTGTTAAAGTCAGTACTTCAAAATTAGTCATGAATGTCGAGTCGACTCACAAAAAATGTAATATCTCAAGTAATATGACTGCTTTCGAAAGTGTCTCTACTAGTAGCTTAAGTATAGAATAATGTTAAAAATTATATCATAGAAGGGTACATGGAATAAATCGGCTTAGTCACATTTTCATAATTTGTGGATAATGCGTTTTTAAAGGTTGACTTAGCTGTTTAGTCACATTTTCATAATTTGTGGATAATGCGTTTTTAAAGTTTGACTTAGCTGTTTAGTCACATTTTCATAATTTGTGGATAATGCGTTTTTAAAGTTTGACTTAGCTGTTTAGTCACATTTTCATAATTTGTGGATAATGCGTTTTTAAAGTTTGACTTGGCTGTTTCTTTCCCTGTAAATTATTAAATTGTTATTATAGCAGACTTAGACAGTTCTGTCATTTGGCACCTACACCACCTGGTAGAGTATATTTTGAACTACAAGATGGGGCAAAATCGCAAAAACTGGATATTTTGGACTAAGCCGGTTTATTCCCTGTACCCCTCAGATGGTCTCGAGAACTGATCATCAGTCGTACATATTTATCTAGAATTTCTCCAAAGTCAGTTTTCACAGCATCAATTGTAATCGTAAAATTACATAATGCACTTAAGTGAGATATGAATTTTGTAAACGTCTGACGGTGTTCACGGAGTAAATATTGTGCATTAAAACATCTCTCTCGCGCTCGTTCTCTCTAAATATAATATATCCAAGGCCGAGATAGTATTGTGATCCTGGTGACGATAAGATTAAATTGCGGCATTTATTTGCATGGTTTTGCCTATTCCGGGCGATGTAAACAGTTTGATTGCGCCCCGCATATATCGAGTTTACGTTTACGCTCTCATATGCTCGAAGGCGTATGGAAATTGGCTTTATGCACAATGCGGAATAAATTAGGAACGATCCGTGCATATGAGAGTATATACTCCGATAATTTATTAAATGTGATTTTCTTTTAATAGTTATTTAACCAACAAGTTTGTTAATGATGGCGATTAATGATCGAGACATTTTCACGCACGAGCGCTTGCGCGAGTGCGTTAATTGTTGAGATCATTAATCGCCAATTAACACACGAATTGGTTACAAGATTTTTCCGTTGATCGTAACTTAGATCAACAATAGAAATTAGATTAGAGAAAATCCAAACAAAACAAACAAATAAACTTGCCATTAAGCCCTTTGCAGCAATATTGGCGCGAATAGCGCAGATTCCGAATGACGTTTTACCTGTTACTCCTCGCACCAGGAAATAAATTCTACGTAAGTTTTTTCGTAAAAATGTTTACTCTTTTCCGGAAGCAAATTTAATGTTGCATTATTTGCAATGGCTAGTACTTTTGGCGGTGTTAACCTAAACTCGACACTATCCATAGTACCAGACATTCACTCGATACACGCGTTTTATAAATTTGACGTTTCACACTTCGACGTTATTGTATAACAAAATCGAAGGCGGTTCACCGCTAATTTGTTTCTAACGCAGAGAATTGATATACTTTTGCATTTACATGTGAAAAAAATTATAGATCGTTTTCTCGCTATTATCAGTTACATTTCCAGTAATTGTGAGTAATTAGCCACTCATGAATTAGCTATTTGATGCTTAACTAGAAATCGTTCTTATTTTTTAGATTGATAGGAATTCGAGTTAGGGAATCGAGGATGATTCCCTGGCTTAGCTAGCTAGGGCATTCAACCACAACCGATCTATAGTATTTAATAATTCATTTAAGTGAAATGAGGACAAAGACTAAATATGTCCAGGGACCCGCACGGCCATTTTTCGTGTTAAAAAAGTAAAAAAAAGTGACCGCCCGGACGGGATTCGAACCCGCACCAGTTGGGTCTAGAAGCCGGACCTCTACCCACTAGACCACCGCGGCCCTAGAAATCGTTCATTAATGAAAAATCGTTTATTAATGAAAAATCGTTTATTAATAGGGGTCATTAATAAACGATTTTTGATGCATTTGGGTACATTAAAGTTAGATGTTAACTAACGAGCAACGGAAAAAAAATAAAATAAACTTGAAATATGCTAAATGCCCTGAAAAATCGACTGAAATCTTGTTTCTAAATATGTTGTTACCCTTACGCTCTGCAAGAACTATTTTCCACAGATGGCGTCACTTTACGCCAACTAAAATATCACGCGGAAGGGTCCAGCTCATACGTAATTGCATCCTTATTTTTCAGGTAAAAATAATTCGGATTAATGGATTTTATTACCAAAGAATCAATCTGTGCCTCTATAGTAAAATATTTTAGATTTTCACCGTATTTTTACATTTTATTTAATGTTAAAAATCATCAATTTTTACATTTTATTTAATGTTAAAAATACCGATTTTTAAACACTAAATTTATCATCATAACTAACTTTTTATAAAAAATATCATTCTTTAGAAACAAACATCCATCCTTTATGTAACCCTTTTTGGGTAAAATTTTTTTTAGAGGGAATCAGTTTCGGGGGCTAGACCGAAAGAAATCACAACACCCGAGAGGATCACGCTGGTTTATGATTTGTTGAAGATCGCCAAATACGGTCCTAAAAGTCACGAGTTATTACATAATTTTTATCGGTCACACCACAATCAGTTACGAGCCGAGGGCCAAAAACGCTTCATTTTTCGAGCGCCCTAACGTTATAATGTGTGGTGATAAAATTCTAAAGTATGAAGACGATGGTTGCGACCGTTACTATGTGGTAGTTCATTGTCAGGTAACTTTTAATTAAACAACTTTCGACGTTTTTTTACCACTATTTATAAATATTGAAAGTTGTTTAATCCAAAGTTATCTAAAATATACGTTAAAAGACTAAAATGATTGAAAAGAATTTAACTGCATGTTTTTGAAGTACACTAATATATTCCCTTTGTAATTTTACATTTTTCATAAAACATCCCACGCTTGGAGAGTTTAAACTTTAAAACAAAATTCTAGCATTCCGCTGGGAAACAAACTTTCAACGTTTTACATGCGTCCGCAAGATTAATAGATTCGTCCGGATTAAAAAAAAAAAAGTTATAAAATCTTCAGATAAATTTAGATAAATATGTCGAGCTCTTTTTTTTTAAACGCGGTTATTTTCCGAAAAGTGGAACTTGACCCTAATGATCTGTCTCTCATCGGAAGTTTTTAAATAAACTACAAAATAAAATGAATTATTTGTTGAAAAAACATCCACCGATTACACTGTGTGCCAACTTTATCGCATTCGTTGCGATATAACTGGAAATGTAAAAATTATTATGGAGAATATGAATTTTCCGTCAATGTTGCGTCGAGGGGAAATTATATTTCCGCTAGAGGGCGTTGAATTTTTTTTAATTAATAAATTGCACTATACTTTATTTTCCGCGCCCTCTAGCGAAAAAAAAACGGGAAATTATATTTCCGCTAGAGGGCGTTGAATTTTTTTTAATTAATAAATTGCACTATACTTTATTTTTCGCGCCCTCTAGCGGAAGAAAACGGGAAATTATATTTCTGCTAGAGGGCGTGGAAAATAAATTATAGTGCAATTTATTATTATTTATATATAAATATATAATATAAATATATATTTATATATAAATATATATTTATATATAAACAATTATTGTTAATAATTAATATTGTTAAATATTGTATATAAATATATATTATTGTTAATTTAGGTTAAGTATGGTGTTTACGATGTATTTTAATTATTTTTTTATTATGATATTTCTCTGTAATTACATCTTTTTGTATCTGTTGAGAACTAAATAAATAAATAAATAAATTATTAATACAAAATTTGAGAAAAAAAACACTAAAACGTATATACGGTCACGATTTTGCGCACTCTGTTATGGGGCTTTTACAGATCCCTGGGTCACCCGGGGAGAATTATTAAAGTTAAATCTTCTGCGTATTTTTTTGGCGGAAAATTTAAACGGCGTACAATCAATATTGCTCACATTGTATTTGCTTTCCCGTGATATTTGCACGTCCCACGCTTCCGTCGTGGAGATAAAACTTTCCCTTAGAATAAACATTAGCTTAGAGTGCTTTGAGTAATTTGATTGTTCGCTCTGCTGTTCCTAACATACAATTACGCTACAGGTGAGGGAACAACACGTGTTATTATTATTCTCCAAGTTATTTGCTAAAATAACCTTCAGGTTGAAAGCGTTCAGCTAGATTTTAAATTTTACACGCTAAATTTATTTTGTACGGGTTGAATACAATAAAAACGTTACTGTACAGAGTGGCCCCATAATCATTCTCAGCTTATGAGAGAAATATTTGGTTAAGTTCGATGAAATACTGCTTAGGTAAAGTTTCACAGAGAACACATTTCGTGCTCATTTTGGGAGCTGAATGATTGATTTTTATATTTTTCTCTCCGTTATAACTTGTTTAGTTTAAAAGCCTTGAGGATGAAAGATCTCACCTCGATAGAAAAGGAGGTTTTAAATTTTATACGCTAAATATACACTGTGTACATAAAGTAAGGAATAAATTCGATTAAAATTCAGGGCGTTTTCTTTCAGAAAAATGGTCAGACACGTGTATTATTATTTTTTAACGCACTTTTTTTGAAATAAAATTGAAATGTACAGGGTGTCCCAAAATTGAGATACGACCCCTAAGTTAAAATTTTCAAATGCGAACCCCCATTTTTTGTTGCATTTATGGATTCTGCGTAAAATTCTGAGTATTTTTCATGTAGCATACCCCATGTTGATATTCAGCTGTTTTCGAAGAAATGGCGTTTAAAAAAATACTACTACTATTTTATTTCTGGTAAAAGATAACATGGTTTCATCGAAACATTGGAATTAATAAGGAAAAATCATTTCCTTAAGTAAATAATAATCATAAAATTTACTAACTTTGAAAGAGAAACCTTAAAAATCTATGCATTTTTAATAAGTCCTTGTTTCTCAAACAAACAATTATCTAATTATAGTAAAAACAAGCCTTTGTCCAGGATATTTCAACTTGGAAATACTTTAGCGAGGACAAACCCGAATTTAATTTTTGATGCTTCACATATAATTTTTAAGATAAAAGTTAAATTGTTAAGTCTAGATAATTTTATATAGTTTATTGTACTTTAGTACTTACACAGTTTATGTTTTGTTAAATTTTGTTAATGGTAGTCAATGGCACACTTGAATTTATTTATGTTTGTATTTATATTTATACTTTTGTTACCGATTTGCTTTTTTTATTGTAAATTGGTGAATCCGTTATCAATAAATAAATAATTATAAGAAACCACTATTACTATTCTACATAAAAAATTATATTTGAGCGCAACAATTGGACAAACGTGTACGTTTGCATCCCAGCCAAGAGACCGTAAGTAGAGTAGTACCAAAATCTCGGGGCCAGTTGCGCAGCGACCTCTTAAATTTCAAGAGCATGATACCAATATTTCGTGACGCGCGAGGGAAAAAACATGACCACGACCGAAAGGGGGATCGATCTGAATATGAATTGGGCATGGCAAAATGGAGGATGTCCTGTGGTTATCAGTTGGTACAGGTTTCAGCGTGAAACTTTTTGATACAATAGATTGCAGTACAAAGTCAAAAAGGAAATGCGTAAATGTTGCGTTTATAATAATAACAAAATTTCAAACGCGTTGAAATTAATTCCATTTCAAAGCATTTTCATCCTATTTCATCGGATCTAAAAATGATTTGAATAGCTTTAAAAAATCACTGAATAAAACACTTACTATGTTTTTTACCATAATTTATTTGATGTATGTACAAATATTTCATATACATACATATCACGACTTAAGTTTCGACGTTTTACTGTCATCAAGTAAATGAAATATTTGTACATACATCAAATAAATTGTGGTAAAAAACATAGTAAGTGTTTTATTCAGTGATTTTATAGTGAATTACCACGTAGTAACGGTCGCAACCATCACCATGATTGAATAGCTTTGTTGGAATTCACTCAATAATTTATTAAACGCGTTGCAATTTTTACTTAAAATTCATCAGTTAAAAACAGTTATGCCACTATAGTTTAAAAGTATGACTAAATAATTTAGATTTAAAGGTTTTCAAGTTTTGCGTACAAAAATCGTTAAAAAATAAGTAATTTTATTTTTGGCTGAAAATGAAAAAAAAAATTAATAATTTTTTTTCTCGAATAACAATTATTTTATGAAAAATATTTTCAAGCAAAAGATGTTCATTTATTTGTTGTCTTCAATATTTGTTTAAATGTTTTTGTGATATTTTTCATATTTAAGAAGATATTGTAAACAAAAAACTAAAAACGGTTAAGGTAAACACGCACTTCAGGTGTACGAAATTTTACCAAAAGCTTTTCAGTTCTTCGGATTATCAAATAAGACTTATGTTCAAAGTTTCATGTTAATTGTTGTATTAGTTTTTGAGATACAGCGCGCGCACGCACACAATTTTTTTTTCAGAAATTTTTGAAATGGTCTCTAGGGACCCCAAAAAGGATATTTCTGTAAAAAACATTTTTTTTCACGATCACAATACTTTCTCGTACTTCGTAACGGAGAAAGTAAAAAATAATGTGGCCATCATGTACATTTCTGAGGTATAAAATGAATTTTTATGATATTTTGCATATTTATCAATTTCTGCTTAAACTCGATGGATTTATAAAAACAAAACTTATAATGATGATAACTTTATAATTCTTTATAAGTTGTTCAAAATAGCATTCTCTATAATTTTTGTTTTGTTTTCCTTGATTTTCGATAAAGTCTCCCCTAGAAAACAGTATTTTTTTTTGGTGAAAAACGAGAACCAATGTTATTCAGGGTGGTTTATTTTGAAATGAACACCTCTGTTTCTAAAACAAATGAACTGATTTAAATTATTTTAAACACCCACTTCCGGTTTTCAAAATTTTACCAAAAGCATTTCCATATTTCAGATTCTCAAATAAAGCTCAAGTTTTAATTGTTGGTGTTGTAATCCATGGTTACTGGGTAATATGTAAGTGGTGTAATAAAATGACGTACGTCCCGGTATTTAGTTCTCATACTGGGACGTACGTCATTTTATTACACCACTCTCAAGTTTAAAGTTTGATTTAAAAATCTCTATTCGTTTTTGAGATGCAGCGCCAACAGACCTTTTTTCAAAAATGGTCGGAATCGTCTCGGGATGGATATTTCCGCTGAAATTTCGAATTATTAAAAAAAAACTCGTAAAAAGTCGTACTTTGACGGAGGAAATAGAGAATCATTTTTACCTTGAAATCGGAGAAAGTTACATAAATAAACAATTTCTTTAAACAAAACGGTCGGAATCGTCTCGGGATTGAATATTTCCGTTGAAATTTCGAATCCTTAATAAATCGTCCTCTTAAGGCTGAAAGACCTCTGGTCAATTGCCAGTTGAGGTCATTTGTAAAAGTGTTTCAATAAATGTATTGTCTCTCTCTCTCTCTCTCGTTCGTAGCACGCAGAAAGTAAAGAATCATTTTTTACCTTGAAACTGTAACAAGTAAAAGTAACATGATATGGACATCAATAATCGATTCTTCAAAATAATTTCTTTAAAACGAAAAAAACGCATTTACGAAAAAAAAGCAATCATTGTTGTTTTCCTATTAAACGTTAAACGCCACATAAGTGATTAAGATAAGTAACAACCTGTTTGTTGATACATTAAACAGGATTTTTGCTATTTTTACGCGGCCTTCAAATTACAAAAAAAAAGAATACTTACGATTTTAAACGTGTGCTGTTGCATAAAATGAGTAAATCTATATTTAGAGAACTGTTGTTACGTTTCGTGTAAACAAATTAATTATTTTAGACATAACGTGAAGTGTAGTATAGAGCGGATTTTTTTTTTGCTAGTATTAAAAATCTCTACTTCGTTACTACAATCAAATATTAAGCGTATTGTTATGTTGTAGTTTTTAATTAGAATAGTATTATTTTCATATGTATCTAAATTTTATTTTTTCCCAGTAACTGGATATTTTTCTGTTGGGAAATGTACAAATAAATAAATAAATAATAGTGATTCACTGTGACTGTTTTTTTTGTGAGTCGACTCAAAAACAATTGCCATCGACTTAAAATTCTATACACTTCTCTAATACAAATTCGAAATCATGATTCTACAAAAATCTCCCAAGGAGATTTTCCTGCGAAGAAAGCGTGAGGTTTAAATAACTGTAAAACGCTTGTTGGTTTGAAAGAAATATAAAAATTGCGAATTACTTGAAATTTTTCAAATTTACTACAAACACGTTTATAATTAAGATTAACTCTTTGCACTCCGTTGTCGCCGATAACGCGAGATTTTAGTATTAAGTATCAAGGACGGAAAGTGCGTTATAACGGTGAAGGGACCGACGTTAGCGTTATTTAACAATATCGGTCTTCTTACATTATTTTTAAAGCTTGTTGAGCTGAATGATTTGGTACCTTACTCAATAGTTTCTGCAGAGTATTTACCGAGATAATTCCAGAAAACTTTACTTACATTTTGAATTAAGAAAAATGGTTTGCCATGAAATCATAATGGCGGATATTTCATTTTGTTCGAAAAAGTGACGTTTGCTGTCGCATTACGATTTACACTTTCTACACAAGAAATAATTTCCAGAGAAGGCGATAACTAGCAAAAGTACTATTTCACGAATAATTACTACTTTACTCTACATTTGAAATGTGTTACAATTGGCTCCCCTAAGTATTTTATAATATCGGTCTACTTACATTATTTTTAGTACCTTTCCTGGGCATTACCTTTTCCGTAATTTCAACACTGAACAAATCACGTACACTTCTAAAATAGTAGCTGAGCAAAACGTTTAAATCATAAATACTTTTTCTTATGTAAAATACACGGTCGATTGTAAATCGTAATGCGACTGCAAACGTCACTTTTGATAACAAAATTAAATATCCGCCATTATGTTTTCATGGCAAACCTTTGTTTTTAATTCAAAATAGTTGTAAAGTTTTTTGTAAATATCTCGGTAAATACTCTGCAGAAACTATTGAGTAAGGTACCAAATCATTCAGCTTAAAAAACTTTAAAAATAATGTAGAGACCGATACTGTCAAATAATTAGGGGAGCCAATATTAATATCGTATGTTCATACGACGCACATTTGGCTAAGTTTCAGGAAGAATTTCCTAACGTTTTCATTATTTATGATGAATTTAAAAATACCTTATCATGATCTGTTATGTCTTCGTAAACCAGGAAGTGGTACGTACCCAGGATGCTATTAACAGAGCCCAAGAAATTTTGAAAAATGAACCTACGATTTTTCCGCGACGTTTGTCACAGCAAATGAATTTATCGGTGGGAACATAACACAAGTAACATAACCTGAATATGTGTTACCAACTTAAATTTAAAAAAATAAAAAATCATGGCACACTCGAGGTTTTTTCTTTTAATGAACATACTTTATATTAATGCATTTTAAATTATGCAAATATTCAACGATTGTTTTTGTGTCATAACAGCACGGCTTTACCTGAACAAATATTTATTATTATCACGACAATCAATATGGAAAATATTTTCTCTCCTTGACCGTGAAAATAGCTATCGACCGGAAGTCTTTCTGACCCAGCTTTGTTAATATGCACTCGATAGCTTCACCACAGTCACGAACTCCTTCGGCAGCCCAATTTTGTGTTTTTACGTGCGTTTAACTGAAAAATATTACATTTGAACACGAAATTGCGTAATTATAGCAAAGATTTATCGAATGCTGCATTAAAAGATTAATATTTTTAAAACAACATTTTATGACCATCAGATTAGAGAACATTAAATTGCATCAAGTGATGTTTGTCCATTTATAGATAACCAGATATCACACTCGAGATAAAGATTACAGAAGAATTTTGGGTTTAAGGCTGATCGTCAGCTTAAGTTTTAATAATAATAATAATAGATTTATTTCCCAACAGACACTACATCTAATTACAGGGAAATGTTTTTGGCACTCGGCTCGATCGTTAAAAATTATGTAATAATATTATACATGGGGTTACATAAAGGGTGAATGCTGGTTTTTAAAAAATTATATATTTTATAAGTATTTCTAATAATGTGTAATTTACTGTTAAAATGTTTTATTTCATTTTTATTAATGTTAATTTTCAACGTTAAATAAAATTTAAATACACACCGAAAATCTAAAATGTTTTACTATAGAGGCACAGATTGATTCTTTAGTAATAAAATCCGTTGAGCCGAATTAATTTTACCTGAAAAATAAGGACGCAATTACGTATGAGCTGGACCCTTCCGCGAGATATTTTAGTTGGCGCTATCTGGAGAAAATCGTTATTTTTTCTGCTGTTGTAGCGTATACACATTATTTATGGTAAAAAAATTGCTAACAAGAAATTCTGATAATAAAAAAATAAACGCGAGATTACAGCGTTATAGCGTATACATATTTTTTTTTATAGTAAAAAAAATATAAATAAGACATTCGAGATAAACAAAAAAAAACAATCGTGAGATTAGGAAATATTTTAAGTGATCCGCAGACGGTGGCAGACGCGCCGTCTGTTTTTTTGGCCAGTAATAAAAACACAACAAAATTTAAATACTGACACGTATTTTTGGAAGTCCAAATAACCGCCTTATCTCTAGATTTATTCAATGGTACCGGTGAAGCGGCAATACCGCCTATTTCACATTTACCAAATTTGAAAGGAGACAAAAAAAAACTGATTTATGGCTTTCTGGAAAAAGAATGATGAGATCTCAATTTTGGTCCAAATGGCGGTTAGGCAGTATTGCCGCTTCGTCGACGTTATTTTTTTTAACATTAATGTTCTGGTTCACGTTCGTGAACTACTTCCAACAGCCTCAAAAAATTTGGACGAAGATGATTTCGTGCATAATTTGGGATTTTGTATAGGAAGCTTTTCATTCGTCGACGATATGCAGGTTTATAAAAAAAAATTAAATCAGAAACTATCGAATTGCAACGTTGTATTTAAAAAAATGTACAAAAGTTGTAGACGTTCGTTGTGGTTTTAAAAGAATTATTGATTCATAAACATAATAAATATCGAAAGAATATTATTTTATTTGGTTGTTTAACTTTTTTTTATTGTTTCACTAAAGTCTTTGATCGACTACAGCATTACGTTTTAATTCAAAAACTTAAGGCTTTAGGGTTTACAGATCTGATTGTTAACTGGGTTAACAATTTCTCGTCAAGTCGCTTTCAAGTTGTCAAGATGAAAACAATCATCAATCGAATGTTATTAAAGTGTCTTCGCAGGACCCTCAGGGTTCACATATCGGTCCAATATTGTTTCGGAAATCCACGCTTTAAAAAAATGAGTAAGAGGTGATTTTGCCAATTTTTGAGATGTCACAAAGCGACCATAAGGGGAATCAAAAGACAATTGTTTGTACCCATTTGTACCTCTCTTTTAAACTGTGTGTACCTAAGAAACCGGAAGTACAACCTTTTTAATAAATGAGCAAGAGGTGTTTTTGCCAATTTTGAAGATGCTAGAAAGTGACCAAGGAGAATCGTTTGCACCCGTCCGTAACTCTTTTTAAATTGTTTGTACCTCTAAAGAACCGGAAATATAGGCTTTAAAAAAAATGAACAAAAGGTGAATTTTCCAATTTTGAAGATGTCACAAAGGGCCCAGGGGGAATCAAAAGACAATTGTTTTGTGGCGCCACCACGAACGCGGATCATCAAGAAATCGGAGCAAGGAACGAGAAGTCAAGAATCACCAGGGAAACGAAAAATATCAAAAACAGAATTTACAGGGTGTATTTGAAATAACGAATAGGCATTTAAGGCCACATACACAAAATATTTGTGAACCCATTTCCGTCAAAATTTATTCGATTTTTTTTTTCAATTTTCCTAATTTTTCGAGGTTTTTTAAACATTTTGAGAACCGATGCTTTTCTCATTTAGGTCTGCATGGAATGTGTGTTTGTTTATTTTTAAAACGCGAGATACGATTTCTTGCCTCCAAAATTTGAAGTATTATCGCATTTTTTTTTTTTTGTAAAAGATAAACAGTCCTCAAGTTCATTAAAGACCACTCAGATATTTCCTACGCGCTTGTTGTAATTCGATATCTAAAGCCGATGCCGTTTAAAAATTCGGTCACATTACCACTGCCACCAAACATGTTGCTTATTTTCACTCATCAACTTTAATAATTAATTGCGGGCTTTTTGTTACAGTTATAAACAAAATAATTGCGAATATTGTCTCTTTGTGGTTGCGAGCCTGTTCGTTATTTCAAATACACCCTGTATATTTTTCTCCGCCAGTTCAGACGTAATTGTATAAATTCGTAAATACTTTTTTTTTAAACCACATAATAAAACCAGAGAACAACATAAGAGAAGATTTTATTTAATTGTTGAAGCGACACATTAGGAGGTACAGTTTGTACCCATTTGTACCCTTTTTTAAATTGTATGTACCTCTAAGAAACCGGAAATACATTTTTTTTAATGAGCAAGAGGTGACTGCCAATTTTTAAGATATCACAAAGTGATCAAAGACAATCGAAAGACAATCGTTTGTACTCGTCTGTACATCTTTTAAAATTGTTTGTACCTCTTAGGAATCGGAAGTACAGGCTTTTTTTTAAATGCGCAAGTGGTGGTTTTGCCAATTTTTAAGATAGTGATCAAAGACAATCGAAAGACAATCGTTTGTACTCGTCTGTACCTCTTTTTAAATTGTTTGTACCTCTTAGGAACCGGAAGTACAGTTCTTTTTTTAAATGCGCAAGTGATGGTTTTGCCAATTTTTAAGATATCACAAAGCGATCAAAGACAATCGAAAGACAATCGTTTGTACTCGTTTGTACCTCTTTTTAAATTATTTGTACCTCTAAGGAACCGGAAGTACAGGTTTTCTAAAAAATGGACAAGTGGCGGTTTTGCTAATTTTTAAGATATCACAAAGCGATCAAAGACAATCGAAAGACAATCGTTTGTACTCGTCTGTACCTCTTTTTAAATTGTTTGTACCTCTAAGGAACCGGAAGTACAGGTTTTCTAAAAAATGGACAAGTGGCGGTTTTGCTAATTTTTAAGATATCACAAAGCGATCAAAGACAATCGAAAGACAATCGTTTGTACTCGTCTGTACCTCTTTTTAAATTGTTTGTACCTCTAAGGAACCGGAAGTACAGGTTTTCTAAAAAATGGACAAGTGGCGGTTTTGCCAATTTTTAAGATATCACAAAGCGATCAAAGACAATCGAAAGACAATAATTTTTACTCGTTTGTACCTCTTAGGAACCGGAAGTACAGGTTTTCTAAAAAATGGACAAGTGGCGGTTTTGCTAATTTTTAAGATATCACAAAGCGATCAAAGACAATCGAAAGACAATAATTTTTACTCGTTTGTACCTCTTTTAAAATTGTTTGTACCTCTTAGGAACCGGAAGTACAGGTTTTCTAAAAAATGGACAAGTGGCGGTTTTGCTAATTTTTAAGATATCACAAAGCGATCAAAGACAATCGAAAGACAATCGTTTGTACTCGTCTGTACCTCTTTTTAAATTGTTTGTACCTCTAAGGAACCGGAAGTACAGGTTTTCTAAAAAATGGACAAGTGGCGGTTTTGCCAATTTTTAAGATATCACAAAGCGATCAAAGACAATCGAAAGACAATAATTTTTACTCGTTTGTACCTCTTAGGAACCGGAAGTACAGGTTTTCTAAAAAATGGACAAGTGGCGGTTTTGCTAATTTTTAAGATATCACAAAGCGATCAAAGACAATCGAAAGACAATAATTTTTACTCGTTTGTACCTCTTTTAAAATTGTTTGTACCTCTTAGGAACCGGAAGTACAGGTTTTCTAAAAAATGGACAAGTGGCGGTTTTGCCAATTTTTAAGATATCACAAAGCGGTCAAAGACAATCGAAAGACAATAATTTTTACTCGTTTGTACCTCTTTCAACATTGTTTGTACCTCTTAGGAACCGGAAGTACAGACTTTTAAAAAAATGGACAAGTGGCGGTTTTGCCAATTTTTAAGATATCACAGAGCGATCAAAGACAATCGAAAGACAATCGTTTGTACTCGTCTGTACCTCTTTTTAAATTGATTGTACCTCT
This sequence comes from Ocypus olens, assembly GCA_910593695.2. NCBI lineage: Eukaryota > Metazoa > Arthropoda > Insecta > Coleoptera > Staphylinidae > Ocypus > Ocypus olens. The sequence continues at coordinate 54,545,073 of OU343056.1, forward strand.
TAGGAATCGGAAGTACAGGCTTTTTTTTTAAATGCGCAAGTGGTGGTTTTGCCAATTTTTAAGATATCACAAAGCGATCAAAGACAATCGAAAGACAATAATTTTTACTCGTTTGTACCTCTTTTAACATTGTTTGTACCTCTTAGGAACCGGAAGTACAGGTTTTCTAAAAAATGGACAAGTGGCGGTTTTGCCAATTTTTAAGATATCACAGAACGATCAAAGACAATCGAAAGACAATATTTTTTACTCGTTTGTACCTCTTTTAAAATTGTTTGTACCTCTTCGGAACCGGAAGTACAGGCTTTTTAAAAAATGGACAAGTGGCGGTTTTGCCAATTTTTAAGATATCACAGAGCGATCAAAGACAATCGAAAGACAATATTTTTTACTCGTTTGTACCTCTTTTAAAATTGTTTGTACCTCTTCGGAACCGGAAGTACAGGCTTTTTAAAAAATGGACAAGTGGTGGTTTTGCCAATTTTTAAGATATCACAAAGCGATCAAAGACAATCGAAAGACAATAATTTTTACTCGTTTGTACCTCTTTTAAAATTGTTTGTACCTCTTAGGAACCGGAAGTACAGGTTTTCTAAAAAATGGACAAGTGGCGGTTTTGCCAATTTTTAAGATATCACAGAACGATCAAAGACAATCGAAAGACAATATTTTTTACTCGTTTGTACCTCTTTTAAAATTGTTTGTACCTCTTCGGAACCGGAAGTACAGGCTTTTTAAAAAATGGACAAGTGGCGGTTTTGCCAATTTTTAAGATATCACAGAGCGATCAAAGACAATCGAAAGACAATCGTTTGTACTCGTCTGTACCTCTTTTTAAATTGATTGTACCTCTTAGGAATCGGAAGTACAGGCTTTTTTTTTAAATGCGCAAGTGGTGGTTTTGCCAATTTTTAAGATATCACAAAGCGGTCAAAGACAATCGAAAGACAATAATTTTTACTCGTTTGTACCTCTTTCAACATTGTTTGTACCTCTTAGGAACCGGAAGTACAGACTTTTAAAAAAATGGACAAGTGGCGGTTTTGCCAATTTTTAAGATATCACAGAGCGATCAAAGACAATCGAAAGACAATCGTTTGTACTCGTTTGTACCTCTTTTAAAATTGTTTGTACCTCTTAGGAAACGGAAGTACAGGCTTTTTAAAAAATGCGCAAAAGATGCTTATGCCAATTACTAAGGAACCACAAAGCAGCCAAGGGAAATCGAAAGAAAATCTTTTGTACCTGTGTGCAGGTCTTTTTAAATTGGTAGTACCTTAAAGGAACTGGAAGTAGAATTTTTAAAATATGCTCCAAAGGTATTTTGTCTAATATGGCATTCGAAATCGAGCAGATTTGATGATCCAGAGATCATATGTGAATTAAAAAAAAAACCAAACAGTGAACAAATTGAATTCCTCGAGTACAAAGGCACTTTGTGTCGATAGCCGTTGAGGATCGCAAGTACCAGATTAGATAATCATCAATGAACAACAACGCTCACATGAGGAAGTGTTTGAATACTTTTACAAACTACGCAGGCGGAATTTTAATTTAATTTCTAAATTCATGAATTCAAGTGTATATTATTAGACACTGCACAAACATAAATTTCGCAAACTAAACATAATTTAATAACTATAGCGCAGTTATACGCACGTTTCATCTGCATACCGTGTTTTAATCCGCGATATTTTGCTCCGGGCACGACCGGTAAACAAAGTGCAAGCGGGGCACACTCGAATCGAAATATAATCCAGAAAATGCAAAACGCCATTACGACGTTTCTTTCGATTATGTAACACTTATTAATAGCGTGTGTGCGGTGGTAGTGCCTCTTGCACTCTCTAATCTGGTGTTAACGCATGGCGTGGAAAGAATTGTGGAGAAAGTGAAAAATGGACTCACCGGAAACAATCGATGTCGCCGATTCGTTTATGGCAATGGGACACACATTAGTCCGAAGAACGACACACGATTTTGCACATCACACACGAAGAAGGGTAGGTGGATGGTAGCGGGAACACGTGTTTTGGTTTACTGGTCGTGGAGGAAGTGATGTTGAGAACGCGGCGCCCGGAACAACACTGTCACATGCGCCGCACGCACGCGTCCGGCAGGTAGAGAGTTTGGGGCTGTCGTACCGCCTCGACGATGTTCGATGTTGTGAGCGTCGTCGGGACCGCGAGGGGCCCACTGAACTACATTGTCATGGTCATTACAAACCGCTTCTGATCGACGAAAATACTACTGGGGCATACAGGACGCGCAGACATAATGTGGACATTGTGGCGAGGATGTTTGATTGATAAATTATTCATTTGTACACATTTTAAGGTGTCATTACGCGGCGCGTGGAGTGGCACGCCTGGCGCGTGGAGTTGCAAGCCTGGCGCGTGGAGTGGCACGCATGGCGCGTGGAGTGGCGCGCATGGCGCGTGGAGTGGCGCGCATGGCGCGTGGAGTGGCGCGCATGGCGCGTGGAGTGGCACGCCTGGCGCGTGGAGTGGCACGCCCAGCGCGTGGAGTGGCACGCCTAGCGCGTGGACTGCTGAATGTGGCGCCCGGCGTATGGAATATCGAGTGTCGCGCCCAGCGTGTGGAGTCCAGGGACGGTTTGCGGGTTTTTCTCTAGTACGGCCGAGGAACAAGAGGTGATAATACAGATGTAGGGTCAGTTGCAGAGGCGAGACCGCACCCATCTGTATTACCACCTCTTGTTCCTCAGCCGTACCAGAAAAAAACCCCGCGAACCGTCACTGGTGAAGTGCCGATTGACGCACCGATACGTGCCTCGAACGAACGCGATCTTAGAGATTTATTTATGCGACAGACATTTTTCAAAAAGGGCCGGAATCATACCGGGGATCTCAAAATGGAATTTCTGGTAATATTTTAAATTCCAAAATCAAGATCGCAACACTTTCACACGGAGAACTATTATTATCATAATTTTATCCAATCTGAAATTTCAACGAAAATCTCAGTTATGATGTTATAATTTTTTGAAAATTGTCTGCGCACCCTCCATCTCAAAACCAATACAGATTTTGAAATGAAAACACTTATTTGAGAGTCCGAAGAACTAAAAAGATCAAGTTCAGAGTGCCGCCATTTTGTTTACAAGCAAAGTGCGTCAGTTATCTTTTGGTATGTTAAAAATATGTTATTTCTAAGCAAGTTTGGAAATTTTGAAGCAAATTCCGCGGGTGATAATTTTTTTAGAATTTTTTTAATCCGGTGGTGCACTTTTCAATCACTCAAATTCGAGTTCACAGTGCCGCCATTTTGTTTACAAGCAAGGTGCGGCAATTGCCTTTTGGTATGTCAAAAATATGTTATTTCTAAGCAAGTTTGTAAATTGTGAAGCAAATTCCGCGGGCGATAATTTTCTTAGAATTCTTTTAATCCGCTGGTGCACATTTCACACACGCAAATTCGAGTTCATAGTGCCGCCATTTTGTTTACAAGCAAGGTGCGGCTATTATCTTTTGGTATATTAAAAATATGTTATTTCTAAGCAAGTTTGAAAATTTTGAAACAAATTCCGCGGGCGATAATTTTCTTAGAATTGTTTTAATCCGCTGGTGCACTTTTCACTAACTCAAATTCGAGTTCACAGTGCCGCCATTTTGTTTACAAGCAAGGTGCGTCAATTATCTTTCGGTATATCAAAAATATGTTATTTCTAAGCAAATTTGTAAATTTTGAAGCACATTCCGCGAGCGATAATTTTTTTTAGAATTTTTTTAAACCGCTGGTGCACTTTTCACGCACTCAAATTCGAGTTCATACTGCCGCCATTTTGTTTAAAAGCAAGTTGCGTCAATTCTCTTTTGGTTTGTCAAAAATATGTTATTTCTAAGCAAGTTTGGAAATTTTGAAGCAAATTCCGCGGGCGATAATTTTTTTAGAATTTTTTTAATCCGCTGGTGCACTTTTCACTCACTCAAATTCGAGTTCACAGTGCCGCCATTTTGTTTACAAGCAAGGTGCGTCAATTATCTTTCGGTATATCAAAAATATGTTATTTCTAAGCAAATTTGTAAATTTTGAAGCAAATTCCGCGAGCGATAATTTTTTTTAGAATTTTTTTAAACCGCTGGTGCACTTTTCACGCACTCAAATTCGAGTTCATACTGCCGCCATTTTGTTTAAAAGCAAGTTGCGTCAATTCTCTTTTGGTTTGTCAAAAATATGTTATTTCTAAGCAAGTTTGGAAATTTTGAAGCAAATTCCGCGGGCGATAATTTTTTTAGAATTTTTTTAATCCGCTGGTGCACTTTTCACTCACTCAAATTCGAGTTCACAGTGCCGCCATTTTGTTTACAAGCAAGGTGCGTCAATTATCTTTCGGTATATCAAAAATATGTTATTTCTAAGCAAATTTGTAAATTTTGAAGCAAATTCCGCGAGCGATAATTTTTTTTAGAATTTTTTTAAACCGCTGGTGCACTTTTCACGCACTCAAATTCGAGTTCATACTGCCGCCATTTTGTTTAAAAGCAAGTTGCGTCAATTCTCTTTTGGTTTGTCAAAAATATGTTATTTCTAAGCAAGTTTGGAAATTTTGAAGCAAATTCCGCGGGCGATAATTTTTTTAGAATTTTTTTAATCCGCTGGTGCACTTTTCACTCACTCAAATTCGAGTTCACAGTGCCGCCATTTTGTTTACAAGCAAGGTGCGTCAATTATCTTTCGGTATATCAAAAATATGTTATTTCTAAGCAAATTTGTAAATTTTGAAGCAAATTCCGCGAGCGATAATTTTTTTTAGAATTTTTTTAAACCGCTGGTGCACTTTTCACGCACTCAAATTCGAGTTCATACTGCCGCCATTTTGTTTAAAAGCAAGTTGCGTCAATTCTCTTTTGGTATGTCAAAAATATGTTATTTCTAAGCAAGTTTGTAAATTTTTAAGCAAATTCCGCTGGCGATAATTTTTTTAGAATTTTTTTAATCCGCTGGTGCACATTTCACGCACTCAAATTCGAGTTCATAGAGCCGCCATTTTGTTTACAAGCAAGATGCGTCAATTATCTTTAGGTACGTTAAAAATATGTTATTTCTAAGCAAGTTTGGAAATTTTGAAGCAAATTCCGCGGGTGATAAATTTTTTAGAATTTTTTTAATCCGGTGGTGCACATTTCACGCACTCAAATTCGAGTTCATAGTGCCGCCATTTTGTTTACAAGCAAGATGCGTCAATTATCTTTAGGTATGTTAAAAATATGTTGTTTCTAAGCAAGTTTGGAAATTTTGAAGCAAATTCCGCGGGTGATAATTTTTTTAGAATTTTTTTAATCCGGTGGTGCACTTTTCAATCACTCAAATTCGAGTTCACAGTGCCGCCATTTTGTTTACAAGCAAGGTGCGTCAATTATCTTTCGGTATGTCAAAAATATGTTATTTCTAAGCAAGTTTGGAAATTTTTAAGCAAATTCCGCGGGTGATAATTTTTTTAGAATTTTTTTAATCCGCTGTTGCACTTTTCACTCACTCAAATTCGAGTTCATAGTGCCGCCATTTTGTTTACAAGCAAGGTGCGTCAATTATCTTTCGGTATGTCAAAAATATGTTATATCTAAGCAAGTTTGTAAATTTTTAAGCAAATTCCGAGGGCGGCAATTTTTTTAGAATTTTTTTAATCCGCTGGTGCACTTTTCACTCACTCAAAATTCGAGTTCACTGTGCCGCCATTTTGTTTACAAACAAGGTGCGTCAGTTATCTTTCGATATGTCAAAAATATGTTATTTCTAAGCAAGTTTGTAAATTTTTAAGCAAATTCCGCGGGCGATAAATTTTTTAGAATTTTTTCAATCCGCTGGTGCACTTTTCACTCACTCAAATTCGAGTTCACAGTGCCGCCATTTTGTTTACTAGCAAGGTGCGTCAATTATCTTTCGGTATGTCAAAAATATGTTATTTCTAAGCAAGTTTGGAAATTTTTAAGCAAATTCCGCGGGTGATAATTTTTTTAGAATTTTTTTAATCCGCTGTTGCACTTTTCACTCACTCAAATTCGAGTTCATAGTGCCGCCATTTTGTTTACAAGCAAGGTGCGTCAATTATCTTTCGGTATGTCAAAAATATGTTATATCTAAGCAAGTTTGTAAATTTTTAAGCAAATTCCGAGGGCGGCAATTTTTTTAGAATTTTTTTAATCCGCTGGTGCACTTTTCACTCACTCAAAATTCGAGTTCACTGTGCCGCCATTTTGTTTACAAGCAAGGTGCGTCAGTTATCTTTAGCCATGTTACAAATATGTTATTTCTAAGCAAGTTTGGAAATTTTTAAGCAAATTCCGCGGGTGATAAATTTTTTAGAATTTTTTTAATCCGGTGTTGCACATTCACTCACTTAAAATTCAAGTTCACAGTGCCGCCATTTTGTTTAAAAGCAAGGTGCGTCAATTATCTTTCGGTATGTTAAAAATATGTTATTTCTAAGCAAATTAGGAAATTTTTAAGTAAATTCCGCGGGTGATAATTTTTTTAGAATTTTTTTAATCCGCTGGTGCACTTTTCACTCACTCAAATTCGAGTTCATAGTGCCGCCATTTTGTTTACAAGCAAGGTGCGTCAATTATCTTTCGGTATGTCAAAAATATGTTATTTCTAAGCAAATTTGTAAATTTTCAAGCAAATTCCGCGGGCGATAATTTTTTTAGAATTTTTTTAATCCGCTGGTGCACTTTTCACTCACTCAAATTCGAGTTCATAGTGCCGCCATTTTGTTTACAAGCAAGGTGCGTCAGTTATCTTTTGGTATGTCAAACATATGTTATTTCTAAGCAAATTAGGAAATTTTTAAGTAAATTCCGCGGGTGATAATTTTTTTAGAATTTTTTTAATCCGCTGGTGCACTTTTCACTCACTCAAATTCGAGTTCATAGTGCCGCCATTTTGTTTACAAGCAAGGTGCGTCAATTATCTTTCGGTATGTTAAAAATATGTTATTTCTAAGCAAATTAGGAAATTTTTAAGTAAATTCCGCGGGTGATAATTTTTTTAGAATTTTTTTAATCCGCTGGTGCACTTTTCACTCACTCAAATTCGAGTTCATAGTGCCGCCATTTTGTTTAAAAGCAAGGTGCGTCAATTATCTTTCGGTATGTTAAAAATATGTTATTTCTAAGCAAATTAGGAAATTTTTAAGTAAATTCCGCGGGTGATAATTTTTTTAGAATTTTTTTAATCCGCTGGTGCACTTTTCACTCACTCAAATTCGAGTTCATAGTGCCGCCATTTTGTTTACAAGCAAGGTGCGTCAATTATCTTTCGGTATGTTAAAAATATGTTATTTCTAAGCAAATTAGGAAATTTTTAAGTAAATTCCGCGGGTGATAATTTTTTTAGAATTTTTTTAATCCGCTGGTGCACTTTTCACTCACTCAAATTCGAGTTCATAGTGCCGCCATTTTGTTTAAAAGCAAGGTGCGTCAATTATCTTTCGGTATGTTAAAAATATGTTATTTCTAAGCAAATTAGGAAATTTTTAAGTAAATTCCGCGGGTGATAATTTTTTTAGAATTTTTTTAATCCGCTGGTGCACTTTTCACTCACTCAAATTCGAGTTCATAGTGCCGCCATTTTGTTTACAAGCAAGGTGCGTCAATTATCTTTCGGTATGTTAAAAATATGTTATTTCTAAGCAAATTAGGAAATTTTTAAGTAAATTCCGCGGGTGATAATTTTTTTAGAATTTTTTTAATCCGCTGGTGCACTTTTCACTCACTCAAATTCGAGTTCATAGTGCCGCCATTTTGTTTACAAGCAAGGTGCGTCAGTTATCTTTTGGTATGTCAAACATATGTTATTTCTAAGCAAATGTGGAAATTTTGAAGCAAATTCCGCGGGCGATAATTATTTTAGAAATTTTTTTATACGCTGGTGCACATTTCACTCACTCAAATTCGAGTTCTAAGTGCTGCCGTTTTGTTTACAAGTAAGGTGCGTCAGTTATCTTCTGGTATGTTAAAAATATGTTATTTCTAAGCATGTTTGGAAATTTTGAAGCAAATTCAGCGGGTGATAATTTTTTTAGAACGCCGGGCGTGCCACTCCACACGCCGTGTAATGGCACCTTTAGACGTGTATCGGCGTGTCACTTCCAACTCCACACTCCGTGTAATGGCACCTTAATGTGTTTTTATGGTGATTATCATAGGGGAGCCAGCGAGAATTTAACAGGCGAAACTACCCAGTCATCAATTTTAGTGGCACGTTTTATTTTGTGGCAGCTGCAATACCACCAAATAAAACCTCAGATTAGAATTGCTAATTTAATTACCGCACAATTCCTACAGACCAAAGTCTTGTTTTTATACGAACGTAAAATAAATAATGAATTAATTAAACCCACGCTATTTACTCTTATAAAACACACACACCAACTTCTCTCTTCTAGCTCCTCCGCTCTTATAGAAACGATCGATGTGTTTTGTAAATAAAACTCTGGCACACGATGCGAAATATGACCCAGAAAATGCGAAAAATCCGCTCTTATAGGAACGATCGATGTGTCTTGTAAATAAAACTCTGGCACACGATGCGATCGAAATATGACCCAGAAAATGCGAAAAAAAAAACGCTTTTACTACGTCGACTGTACTACAACCGGCTCATCTAATCTGGTGTTGAACTTCACGCGCAAAGGATAAAGGCGATAAATGTGTGACTTGTTTACAAACACTGCTTCCGGACGTTCCGAATGTAAGAAATCGCGCGAACACGTGATATGTGCACGCGACGCTAATGACGCGACGCGACGCCGACGCACGCAACTCGTTCCGGACGTGAAGAGGATTTGGGGTCGATGTTGATGGAACATCGCAAATACGTGGGCCCATTCAAGTGCATTGGCGAGGTCAAGAGCAGCTCCTGCTTCTTTTACAAGGTGGGCAAGGAAATATAATCAATGGGTTTCTAGTCCGATCAGATTATTGGCGAAATGAGGGTTTTATTCACGATGTGCGCAGTTTGGGTGGTTCATTAATTGGAGTGAACGTAGAATTATTCACTACGATTTTAATGGAACAATCAATGATCCGAATTATTGGTATCCGCAATGTCTACTGCAATGGAAATGAGACGACGCGCGACACCCATTTATTGTGATCAATTCTGGTGGTGCCGATTTCTAAACAGCAATTAAGATTTGCATTACCCGTGTTTCACAAATAAGCATACGCAGCAAATCGAATGGAAGAAACACCTGAAGTAAATGTTGAACGAAGAGCAAGCAGCAGCCGTTAAAAAATTTCAGCTAACTTCAATAGCAAAAAAATTAGTCAGTCAAAGTGAACATTTTAGAAAATTAAAAGAAATAATTGATTTTTCAGACTTTGATCGGCCGTAGCGGCCAAACGAAAACTCCAAATTGAACGCAATTTGCAAATCTAAGCTCCTCGTACGTCAATTAGTCGGATTAGAGATTTTTAATTTTTGATGAAAACACGAAAAAAAGACATGAGTAAACCCCTTGGAAATTTGTTAAAAATGCAACTTTCTTAATAATCATCGTAGACTATTGAAGTATACCTTCCTTTTCATCAGAAAAACGAGAAATTTATTGGCGTTAAAAAATTTCAGCCATCTTCAATAGCAAAAAAATTAGTCAGTCACCATGAACATTTTCAAAAAAAGTCGATTTTTCAGACTTTGAACGGTCGTAGCAGCCAAACGAAAACTCCAAATTGAACGCGGTTTTCAAATCTGTGCTCCTTGTGTATCAATTAGTCGGATTTGATTAAAATTGGCCATTTGAAATTTTTGACGAAAACCTGAAAAACTACCCAAGGGTCCCCCTTCTTACTTTTTCCCAAAAATTGCATTTGAAATGATTTTATGAAGAAACCACAGGTGCGATTCGGCGTTTCTATACGCCATTCGAAAGATCTTATTAAGACGCATCAAAAAATGTACTTTCGCAAGAACAAATCTCAATTTGAAGCCAGTGACGCGGCAGCAAAGAAAACTCGAAAATGGAAAAAATCGAAAAAAACAACTTTTTTAATAATCATCGCAGACCATTGAAGTACACCTTCTTTTTTATGAGAAAAACGAGAGAAATTGATTGCAGTTACAAAATTTCAGCTAACTTCAATAGCAAAAAAATTAGTAAGTCACCATGAACATTTTAGAAAATTTACAAAAATAATTGATTTTTCAGACTTTGATCGGCCGTAGCGGCCAAACGAAAACTCCAAATTGAACGCGGTTTGCAAATCTGAGCTCCTCGTACGTCAATTAGTCGGATTAGAGATTTTTAATTTTTGATGAAAACACGAAAAAAAGACATGAGTTAACCCCTTGGAAATTTGTTAAAAAATGCAACTTTCTTAATAATCATCGTAGACTATTGAATTTAACTTTTTTTTCATCAGAAAGACGAGAGAAATTGATTGCCGTTAAAAAATTTCAGCTATCTTCAATAGCAAAAAAATTAGTAAGTCACCATGAACATTTTAGAAAATTTACAAAAATAATTGATTTTTCAGACTTTGATCGGCCGTAGCGGCCAAACGAAAACTCCAAATTGAACGCGGTTTGCAAATCTGAGCTCCTCGTACGTCAATTAGTCGGATTAGAGATTTTTAATTTTTGATGAAAACACGAAAAAAAGACATGAGTAAACCGCTTGGAAATTTGTTAAAAAATGCAACTTTCTTAATGATCATCGTAGACCATTGAAGTATACCTTCTTTTTCATCAGAAAGACGAGAAAAATTGATTGCCGTTAAAAAATTTCAGCTAATTTCAATAACAAAAAAAATAGTCAGTCACAGTGAACATTTTAGAAAATTTAAAGAAATAATTGATTTTTCAAACTTTGATCGGCCGTAGCAGCTAAACTAAAACTCCAAATTGAACGCGGTTTTCAAATCTGTGCTCCTTGTGTGTTAATTAGTCGGATTCAATTAAAATTGGCTATTTAAAATTTTTGACGAAAACTTGAAAAACTACCCAAGGGTCCCCCCTTCTTACTTTTGCTCAAAAATTGGCTTTGAAATAATTTCCTGAAGAAACCACCGGTTCGTTTAGGGGTTTCTATACATCACCGAAAAGATCCCTTCAAAACGCTTCGGGAAATGTACTTTCGCAAGCGCAATCGTCAATTGTAAGCCCGTGACGCGACAGCAAAGAAAACTCGAAAATTGAGAAAATCGAAAAAATCAACTCTTTTAATAATCATCGTAGACCATTGAAGCATACCCTTTTTTTCATCAGAAAAACGAGAAAAATTGATTGGCGTTAAAAAATTTCAACCATCTTCAATCGCAAAAAATTGAATTTAATTTGTTTAAAAAAATTTTGTGTCGCCCGATTACTCTACGGCGTTCAAAATGGCCTAATTGTTGAAATACGCCACGTTGACGAACTCGGGGCATATTTTGATTTAAATGGGGAACCAATTAACTGATTTAATTGATAAAATCAGAATGTCACTGCTCAGTTAATTTAACAAAATAACAATAAAATTTCTTTAATTTTTATATACTCCAAGGTAAATTGATCAAAAAGTTACCATGATGTTTTGTTGAAATTTTAATCATTTCTTGGTGTGGATTATTTACGTATTATCTGAAATTTTCAGAAAAATTGAGCAACGGAGTTCTTTTACTTATGGCGGCCAGTATACTATGCCATGTTAATTGTAACAAAAAAAAAGATGATACTAAAACTAAAATAAATTTCAACTTGTTTCACATCATCTCCTTTAAACGAATAGAATCGCCAAATTTTTAAACTAATAAGAAAAAAAGAAAAAACTAGTGCAGGGGTTCCTGGCTTCGAATCCCAGTGAGGGTATGGATGTTTAGTGGTTGTCTATTTCCTTTGAAAAATAAATATTATATAAACAAATCAGTTGTGGCTGAATGGCCTACGTTGCCTAAGCTAAAATATCCCATATTATATCCATATCATTTCCTTTTAAAAAGAAAAAAAAAAGAAATATCGAAACATCATAATAAACTCATGTATTTAGCAAAAACACAACATTCCTTGAAGAGGTGCTGTTTCAAACTATCATTGGCAGGTTATCCATTTAGACATACTGTATACAACTTGCCACGTTCTTATCATTCCTCGGCAAGCTTTAAGATTTAATTAATTTTTCTTACAGCATAAACATGTTTTTCAACGAAAATCCCCCGAAGCATATATTAAACCTCCCCTTGTTTACCATTTCCAACTTAACTTTTCATCAAGAGGACTATTTGTATAAATTACGTTCTTGTGGTGTAAATTCCAACTCCAGCGTAATACAATGGAAATAATTGCATTCCTCAATACTTGACAAAACAAAACCATGCTTATATCTCTAAAGCTGCGTTGAGGTGCAATATTACGATATTACGAATTCAGTAAACTTATTGTGAATCAAAGAAAATAAACTTATTTCAAGAATAGACGTAGTGAAATAATCGAAATTGTAAAATTTGTTGATTCGCGTTTTTAAACGCCAGTTCGTGCAATAAAGAATCACTTTTTACCAGGGTTCGGACGATATATATCATCGGATATATATCACGATATATATCATGATATATATCATGATATATATCGTGATATATATTCGATGATATATATCATGGATATTTATGAAACACACAATACCAAAAAATTCCCCCGTTTTTCAAATTTTTCCAGTTGCAGCAATATGAATAGTAAGCATGTGCTCTAATCAGGGGCGGCTCGTTATACAGAGCCAAGGAGTCATGGCACTACCTGTAGTTTCAAAATTTTTAAATTAATTCTTAAAACACTTTTTCACCTGTTACTTTGATCTAGGAAGATAAATCGTTCTTTCTTTCTTCAAAAAAATAAGGAGGGCGGGGGGGGGGTCTATATTGTATAAGTGGTTTTACCATCTACATGTTCGACGAACCGCCACTGATTATAGCTGGTAACAAAATGGCAACCATCAAAAGTTGAAAAACAGAGAAAAAAATTGCAGTCTGCGCTTATAAAAATTGTAAAAAATTCATTTCGGCCAAAGTAACCTTCAAATTTTCAAAATGCATCCAGAATGAACCTAACTTTGATAATCCACTTCAATATTTGACACATCGTGTCTGAAAACAAAATGGCAACCATCAAAAGTTGAAAAACAGAGAAAAAAATTGCAGTCTGCGCTTATAAAAATTGTAAAAAATTCATTTCGGCCATAGTAACCTTCAAAATTTCAAAATGCATCCAGAATGAACCTAACTTTGAGAATCCACTTCAATATTTGACACATCGTGTCTGAAAACAAAATGGCAACCATCAAAAGTTGAAAAACAGAGAAAAAAATTGCAGTCTGCGCTTATAAAAATTGTAAAAAATTCATTTCGGCCAAAGTAACCTTCAAATTTTCAAAATGCATCCAGAATGAACCTAACTTTGATAATCCACTTCAATATTTGACACATCGTGGCTGGAAACAAAATGGCAACCATCAAAAGTTGAAAAACAGAGAAAAAAATTGCAGTCTGCGCTTATAAAAATTGTAAAAAATTCATTTCGGCCAAAGTAACCTTCAAAATTTCAAAATGCATCCAGAATGAACCTAACTTTGAGAATCCACTTCAATATTTGACACATCGTTGCTGAAAACAAAATGGCAACCATCAAAAGTTGAAAAACAGAGAAAAAAAATTGCAGTCTGCGCTTATAAAAATTGTAAAAAATTCATTTCGGCCAAAGTAACCTTCAAAATTTCAAAATGCATCCAGAATGAACCTAACTTTGATAATCCACTTCAATATTTGACACATCGTGTCTGAAAACAAAATGGCAACCATCAAAAGTTGAAAAACAGAGAAAAAAATTGCAGTCTGCGCTTATAAAAATTGTAAAACATTCATTTCGGCCAAAGTAAACTTCAAAATTTCAAAATGCATCCAGAATGAACCTAACTTTGATAATCCACTTCAATATTTGACACATCGTGGCTGGAAACAAAATGGCAATCCTCAAAAGTTGAAAAACAGAGAAAAAAATTGCAGTCTGCGCTTATAAAAATTGTAAAAAATTCATTTCGGCCAAAGTAACCTTCAAATTTTCAAAATGCATCCAGAATGAACCTAACTTTGAGAATCCACTTCAATATTTGACACATCGTTGCTGAAAACAAAATGGCAATCCTCAAAAGTTGAAAAACAGAGAAAAAAATTGCAGTCTGCGCTTATAAAAATTGTAAAAAATTCATTTCGGCCAAAGTAACCTTCAAAATTTTAAAATGCATCCAGAATGAACCTAACTTTGATAATCCACTTCAATATTTGACACATCGTGGCTGGAAACAAAATGGCAACCATCAAAAGTTGAAAAACAGAGAAAAAAATTGCAGTCTGCGCTTATAAAAATTGTAAAAAATTCATTTCGGCCAAAGTAAACTTCAAAATTTCAGAATGCATACAGAATGAACCTAACTTTGATAATCCACTTCAATATTTGACACATCGTGGCTGGAAACAAAATGGCAACCATCAAAAGTTGAAAAACAGAGAAAAAAATTGCAGTCTGCGCTTATAAAAATTGTAAAAAATTCATTTCGGCCAAAGTAAACTTCAAAATTTCAGAATGCATACAGAATGAACCTAACTTTGATAATCCACTTCAATATTTGACACATCGTGGCTGGAAACAAAATGGCAACCATCAAAAGTTGAAAAACAGAGAAAAAAATTGCAGTCTGCGCTTATAAAAATTGTAAAAAATTCATTTCGGCCAAAGTAACCTTCAAATTTTCAAAATGCATACAGAATGAACCTAACTTTGATAATCCACTTCAATATTTGACACATCGTGGCTGGAAACAAAATGGCAATCCTCAAAAGTTGAAAAACAGAGAAAAAAATTGCAGTCTGCGCTTATAAAAATTGTAAAAAATTCATTTCGGCCAAAGTAAACTTCAAAATTTCAGAATGCATCCAGAATGAACCTAACTTTGATAATCCACTTCAATATTTGACACATCGTGGCTGGAAACAAAATGGCAACCATCAAAAGTTGAAAAACAGAGAAAAAAATTGCAGTCTGCGCTTATAAAAATTGTAAAAAATTCATTTCGGCCAAAGTAACCTTCAAAATTTCAAAATGCATCCAGAATGAACCTAACTTTGATAATCCACTTCAATATTTGACACATCGTGGCTGGAAACAAAATGGCAATCCTCAAAAGTTGAAAAACAGAGAAAAAAATTGCAGTCTGCGCTTATAAAAATTGTAAAAAATTCATTTCGGCCAAAGTAACCTTCAAAATTTCAAAATGCATCCAGAATGAACCTAACTTTGATAATCCACTTCAATATTTGACACATCGTGGCTGGAAACAAAATGGCAACCATCAAAAGTTGAAAAACAGAGAAAAAAATTGCAGTCTGCGCTTATAAAAATTGTAAAAAATTCATTTCGGCCAAAGTAACCTTCAAAATTTCAGAATGCATCCAGAATGAACCTAACTTTGATAATCCACTTCAATATTTGACACATCGTGGCTGGAAACAAAATGGCAATCCTCAAAAGTTGAAAAACAGAGAAAAAAATTGCAGTCTGCGCTTATAAAAATTGTAAAAAAATCATTTCGGCCAAAGTAACCTTCAAAATTTCAGAATGCATCCAGAATGAACCTAACTTTGATAATCCACTTCAATATTTGACACATCGTGGCTGGAAACAAAATGGCAATCCTCAAAAGTTGAAAAACAGAGAAAAAAATTGCAGTCTGCGCTTATAAAAATTGTAAAAAATTCATTTCGGCCAAAGTAACCTTCAAAATTTCAAAATGCATCCAGAATGAACCTAACTTTGATAATCCACTTCAATATTTGACACATCGTGGCTGGAAACAAAATGGCAATCCTCAAAAGTTGAAAAACAGAGAAAAAAATTGCAGTCTGCGCTTATAAAAATTGTAAAAAATTCATTTCGGCCAAAGTAACCTTCAAAATTTCAAAATGCATCCAGAATGAACCTAACTTTGATAATCCACTTCAATATTTGACACATCGTGGCTGAAAACAAAATGGCAACCATCAAAAGTTGAAAAGCAGAGAATAAATTGCAGTCGGTGCCTCTAAAATTCGTAAAAAAATAATTTCGGCCGAACTAAGCTTCAAAATTTCAAAATGCAAAGCAACTGTGTTTGTTTGCAATAAATAAATATAATATAAATAAAGTATGTGCGTTAGATAACTAATAAGTCATATAAACATAAATATTAATGACCAAAAATAAATATCAAGAAGTTGATATATATCGGATATATATCCGATATATTGATATTTATATAAATATCGGATATTTTCCGAACCCTGCTTTTTACACTTGTACCTGGTGTCTGGTGTAAACAAAAACTCTTAAAATGGGGAATTTTCAAATGTAACAAACACACGTTTTAAGATTTATGATGCGTTTATAAAATATTCTCGAGTTCCCGGCGAAAGCTCGGGCGATGCGAGGATTTTCCTCAGCCTGGAAAACTCGATTTCCTCATCCGCCTCAGGCAGCTAGAGGGAAAATTAAATTTAGCAGAATAAAGATCCGCTGTATTCACTTTCTTCGATTTTTATAGGAAATGTATCGGCGATGCCGGGGGTGAAATTCTATTGAAATAAGTATTTCAAGATGCAGCTGTTCATGAAAGATCCATGAAAAAGTCCTAAAAATTGAATATTTACTTGCATTTATTTAAAACCAGATAATTACTTCTTGAGTATAAAAGGGAAATTCAAAATTATTAAATTAGTGGTCGTGTGTAAGTTAATAACTTTATTTTTCCGCTACCTACAACGTAACTAAGCATTGCATCCATGGTTACCGTAAGTGGCTGTTAACATTCGTGATGTTTGTTGTCCTTGGCGACGGAACTTAATTTTTACTTACGGAAAATAAACAGAAACGTAACGCTCCAACATATAGGCGAGCAACACATTTTCATCTATACCTATAGCATCGGCATCCTTTTTACATAACCACTGCTTAGAAGAGTCGTAACAGGACACTTACCTTTTTTTGTCGGTAACAGGTTCTAACACGCAATATTCGCAATTTCGTTTGCACCCATGCCCGCAACAACTGTCACTGGATTGACACAAACAAACAAAATTCGACATTGTTTTCTCGGTTGCTGGGTTACCACAGGACGCATAGGTGACTATAAAAATTTTAATCTCAAATGTTACAAGCCGTATTTTAGAATATTTTCTGATCTTTTTTAAGTATATCTCCGGTGGCGAAAAAAAATAATAAGCATCACGGAACGTAATGACAGGTCCTCTCTACAATTCGTAGACGTTCACCGTGAAAGTAAAATAAATTCAAAATATCGCTGTTTGAGTAATTATCTCTCCGATTAACTTCATAGACATAACACAATATCAATTAATACCTTAAGTGTAAAGTAAAGCAATTTATAATTCGTGAGAGGATTCTTTAAAACGTAGAATGCATACATTTTCCAGTTCTGCACGCTTGGCGCCATCTATTATACAGACGCCGAACGCAGCCGGATATATTCAGGAAGCAAACCGTTCCGAGAAAATTCCGTCCTTATTTCGTATTACGCTAGTTTGGCTTCGCATTGTTAGATGGAGCGATAAACGGCGGCGCGTAATAATTTAAACTTAGAATTCGAACGTGGATTTACGTGTTTATAAATTAAATGATCTTACCTTGAGCTAGTTGCTGCTGTGCTGCTCTCTGAAAGTAAATCAAAGTAATAATTAGTTTAATAATGTTACGGCCATACTTTATAAAATGAAATTAGCAATGCCCAGAAAAACAATATTTTGTTTGTACATACATCAAATAAATTGTGGTAAAAAACTTAGCAAGTGTTTTATTCAGTGTTTCTATAATCAATTATCACGTAGTAACGGTCGCAACCATCACCATCATTGAATAAATAAATATAAAAAAGTTGTAACTTTTAAAACATGTAAAAAACGACACTAAAAAGTCAATAATGAATAAAGGCTTAAGTTTTAATATGCTATAGTGATATGTTTTTTTGTTATAATTCTATTAACTTAGAATATAGTTATATACATTTTCAGAATAGCAATAAGTAATCTTTTTTTTGTACACTGTATAACTTAATGTTATATGGATGTGTATGTATTATCGTAATCGCTGTTAAAGAATTTATGGTGGTATCAGCCAGAAAAGTGGTAAATAATTGAAATTTAAAACTGTCACTTGTTTTAGGTGCGTAATATTTTTTTACGAACCAAGTGCGGGAAAACAATGTTCCCCCGTGAGCGCATTTTCGAAGCATGAACGACGAAGAAGTTGACAAAAAGCTATTTTGAAAATTTTTTTTGAGGCAACTTTTAAAAATCATACCTCCAAAATCGAAAAATGTACCGGTACAAATTTTAACCGGAAATTACCTACACTTTTCTATTGAAATAGAACACCCTGTATATTTTTAAATAATATAATTCGTCTCTAAATTCTAAATTTGTAGACGTAAAATCAGAGCGCAAAATTGCAATAATTTTGACGATTCGAAAAAAATATGAAAACAATTGCCAGTGACATGAAACTTTTCAAAATTACTTCAAATACATTCAAAATTGTAACTCCGTAAAAATCTACATTTATTTACACGCATTCTTCTGAAGAAATTTTGTAGAATCAGAAGCGCGATGTTGTAAAAATTGCAATAATTTTGACGATTCGAAAAAAATATAAAAACAATTGCCAGTGACTTGAAACTTTTCAAAATTACTTCAAATACATTCAAAATTGTAATTCCGTAAAAATCTACATTTATTTACACGCATTCTTCTGAAGAAATTTCGTAGAATCAGAGCGCGATGTTGTGAAAAATTGCAATAATTTTGACGGTTCGAAAAAAATTTGAAAACAATTGCCAGTGACTTGAGACTTTTTAAAATTACTTCAAATACATTCAAAATTGCAATTCCGCAAAAATCTACATTTATTTACACGCATTCTTCTGAAGAAATTTCGTAGAATCAGAGCGGAATGTTGTGAAAAATTGCAATAATTTTGACGATTCGAAAAAAATATAAAAACAATTGCCAGTGAGTTGAAACTTTTCAAAATTACTTCAAATACATTCAAAATTGTAATTCCGTAAAAATCTACATTTATTTACACGCATTCTTCTGAAGAAATTTCGTAGAATCAGAGCGGAATGTTGTGAAAAATTGCAATAATTTTGACGATTCGAAAAAAATATAAAAACAATTGCCAGTGACTTGAAACTTTTCAAAATTACTTCAAATACATTCAAAATTGCAATTCCGCAAAAATCTACATTTATTTACACGCATTCTTCTGAAGAAATTTCGTAGAATCAGAGCGGAATGTTGTGAAAAATTGCAATAATTTTGACGATTCGAAAAAAATATAAAAACAATTGCCAGTGAGTTGAAACTTTTCAAAATTACTTCAAATACATTCAAAATTGTAACTCCGTAAAAATCTACATTTATTTACACGCATTCTTCTGAAGAAATTTTGTAGAATCAGAAGCGCGATGTTGTGAAAAATTGCAATAATTTTGACGATTCGAAAAAAATATAAAAACAATTGCCAGTGACTTGAAACTTTTCAAAATTACTTCAAATACATTCAAAATTGTAATTCCGTAAAAATCTACATTTATTTACACGCATTCTTCTGAAGAAATTTCGTAGAATCAGAGCGCGATGTTGTGAAAAATTGCAATAATTTTGACGGTTCGAAAAAAATTTGAAAACAATTGCCAGTGACTTGAGACTTTTTAAAATTACTTCAAATACATTCAAAATTGCAATTCCGCAAAAATCTACATTTATTTACACGCATTCTTCTAAGAAATTGCGTAGAATCAGAGCGCAATGTTGAGAAAAATTGCAATAATTTTGTCGATTCGAAAAAAATATGAAAACAATTGCCAGTGATTTGAAACTTTTCAAAATTACTTCAAATACATTCAAAATTGTAATTCCGTAAAAATGTACATTTATTTATGCGCATTCTTCTGATGAAGATTTGCTGAATTTGAATTGCTCAATTCGATCATCCCGTCCCTTATTTACAAAGCTGACTCCCATCGCTAATTATTCAATTGTTCTACATGGAAGATAATAAAATTATTAAATGATCTAGACAAGTGTTTACCGGCCATTTGGTTGCAAGTCGTGGCGAAGGTCGGCTCGTTAGAATTGGTTATTACGATGGGGTCCGTGCTGGTTGCTAACGCCAGCCAGTGCCACCAACGGCACCCACACTAATTTCCCATCCGCAATTACTAGGCATTAAAACACCAAGTATTATTTATAGAGTAGATTATGCACAATTGATACATACGGGTTTATAAATGTCGCTTAAGGGCTTTGAAAAAATTGAGTTACAAGATGGTAACATTTATGTAATGGGAGGATGAGGTCCAAGATAAATGAAAAATTGTTTAGATGTAGGACAAAGGGAAACTTATAATAAACTCGCAGGTATTAAATTAAAGTGATCATTGCATTTTTATTTGAGGAGACAGACACACTACGCCAGAAATTGCTGATAATTTCTTTCGCCGCGTTCGAGAAGAAATGTGTGTTCTCGGGAGGAAATGGGTGATATTTACGCGGCAACTAATGATGCGCCCGAACACGCTGGCTCGACACCTATTCAAAATATCAACAAAAGGAAAACACCAGGTTTTTTGCTACAAGAGCATAAAGATTTTAATTCAATTTTTTCAAGAGGATTTAAATAGTTGAATTCGGAAAACTAATTGGAAATTCCGGAAGTGTGTTTTAGAACCCAATTTATTTAAGATCATGCTTTTCATATTTTTAAAAACACATAAAATTACCGACTGTTGACGTACATGCTGGAGAAGCATCCTGACACCGGATGCTTCCAAACTCCTGGCGTCCAAAGAGCGGCTCCTGGGTTTCGGAAAAGAACCTTCCTCCCGCCGGACGCCCGTGCTGCTTTTCATCCATTTGAAATATTGTGCCATATTTCTTGCTGCACCACGCTGTTGCACTTTTAGTTTTAATAATCACCGTTTAAACATATTCCACTTCTATTTACAGATTAGTACACCTTTCAGTTGTGTGTAAAACACGTCATTTTTGAACACAGACATTCGTAAATTAAATAGTCCACTCTATGTTTAAGTAGTACAAAAGCCAAGTTTTACAAACTTATCACTAAAATAACAAACTATTTGCATTTTAATGTCTGCCGTTGATTTTTTCGGATTCCTAAAGTTATATTAATGGTGTCATATCATTATCAGTTTCTTTCTACTCGTGTAAAGAAATGATTGAAGTATACCTTCTTTTTCAAAAATTGAATTGGCGTTAAAAAATTTCACCAATCTACAATAGTAAAAAAATTAGCGTGTCACCATGAGCATGTTAGAAAATTTTCAGAAAAAGTCGATTTTTCAGACTTTGAACGGCCGTAGCGGTTAAACGAAAACTCCAAATTGAACGCGGTTCTGAAATCAGAGCTCCTCGTACGCCAATTAGTAGGATCTAATTAATATTAGAGATTTTTAATTTTTGACGAAAACATGAAAATCTACCCAACTTTTTCTCAAAAATTGGCTTTGGAATAATTTTCTCAAGAAACCACTGGTTCGATTCCGGGTTTCTACACACCACTGGAAAGATCCCTTCAATACGCTTCGGAAAATGTACTTTCGCAAGAACAAATGTCAAATTGAGGCCCGAGAGGGGTTAGCAAAGAAAACTGGAAAATGGAAAAAATCGAAAAAATCAACTTTTTTAATAATTATTGTAGACCATTGAAGTACACCTTCTTTTTCATCAGAAAAACGACAGAAATTGATTGCCGTTAAATAATTTCAGCCATCTTCAATAGCAAAAAAATTAGTCAGTCACCGTGAGCAATTTAGAAAATTTAAAAAAAAAATTGATTTTTCAGACTTTGATCGGCCGTAGCGGCCAAACGAAAACTCCAAATTGAACGCGGTTTGCAAATCTGAGCTCCTCGTACGTCAATTAGTCGGATTAGAGATTTTTAATTTTTAATGAAAACACGAAAAAAAGACATGAGTAAACCCCTTGGAAATTTGTTAAAAAATGCAACTTTCTTAATAATCATCGTAGACTATTGAAGTATACCTTTTTTTCATCAGAAAGACGAGAGAAATTGATTGCCGTTAAATAATTTCAGCTAACTTCAATAGCAAAAAAAATAGTCAGTCACCGTGAGCAATTTAGAAAATTAAAAAAAATAAATTGATTTTTCAGACTTTGAACGGCCGTAGCGGCTAAACGAAAACTCCAAATTAAACGCGGTTTTGAAATCTGTGCTCCTCGTACGTCAATTAGTAGGTTCCAATTAAAATTAGAGATTTTTAATTTTTGACGAAAACATGAAAATCTACCCAAGGGTACCCCCTTCTAACTTTTTCTCAAAAATTGGATTTGGAATAATTTTCTTAAGAAACCACTGGTTCGATTCCGGGTTTCTACACACCACTGGAAAGATCCCTTCAAGACGCCTCGGAAAATGTACTTTCGCAAAAACAAATGTCAAATTGAGGCCCGTGACGCGTTAGCAAAGAAAACTGGAAAATGGTAACAATCGAAAAAATCAACTTTTTTAATAATTATCTTAGACCATTGAAGTAGACCTTCTTTTTCATCAGAAAAACGAGAGAAATTGATTGGCGTTAAAAAATTTCAGCTATCTTCAATAACAAAAAAAATAGTTAGTCACCGTGAGCAATTTAGAAAATTTAAGAAAATAATTGATTTTTCAGACTTTGATCGGCCGTAGCGGCCAAACGAAAACTCCAAATTGAACGCGGTTTTCAAATCTGTGCTCCTTGTGTGTCAATTAGTCGGATTATATTGAAATTGGCGATTTAAAATTTTTGACGAAAATCTGAAAAACTACCCAAGGGTCCCCCCTTCTAACTTTTTCTCAAAAATTGGCTTTGGAATAATTTTCTTAAGAAACCACTGGTTCGATTCCGGGTTTCTACACACCACTGGAAAGATCCCTTCAAGACGCCTCGGAAAATGTACTTTTGCAAAAACAAATGTCAAATTGAGGCCCGTGACGCGTCAGCAAAGAAAACTCGAAAATGGAAAAAATCAACTTTTTTAATAATTATCGTAGACCATTGAAGTATACCTTCTTTTTCATAAGAAAAACGAGAGAAATTGATTGGCGTTAAAAAATTTCAGCTATCTTCAATAACAAAAAAATTAGTTAGTCACCGTGAGCAATTTAGAAAATTTAAGAAAATAATTGATTTTTCAGACTTTGATCGGCCGTAGCGGCTAAACGAAAACTCCAAATTGAACGCGGTTTTCAAATCTGTGCTCCCTGTGTGCCAATTAGTCGGATTATATTGAAATTGGCGATTTAAAATTTTTGACGAAAATCTGAAAAACTACCCAAGGGTCCCCCCTTCTTACTTTTGCTCAAAAATTGGCTTTAAAATTATTTCCTGAAGAAACCACGGGTTCGATTCGGGGTTTCTACACACCACCGGAAAGATCCCTTCAAGACGCCTCGGAAAATGTACTTTCGCAAAAACAAATGTCAAATTGAGGCCCGTGACGCGTCAGCAAAGAAAACTGGAAAATTGAAAAAAATCGAAAAAATCAACTCTTTTAATAATTATCGTAGACCATTGAAGTATACCTTCTTTTTCAGCAGAAAAACGAGAGAAATTGATTGGGGTTAAAAAATTTCAGCCTTCTTCAATAGCAAAAAATTTAGCGTGTCACCATGAACATTTTCAAAAAATGTCAATTTTTCAGACTTTGCACGGCCGTAGCGGCCAAACGAAAACTCCAAATTGAACGCGGTTTTCAAATCTGTGCTCCTTGTGTGTCAATTAGTCGGATTATATTGAAATTGGCGATTTAAAATTTTTGACGAAAATCTGAAAAATCATCCAAGGGTCCCCCCTTCTTACTTTTGCTCAAAAATTGGCTTTGAAATTATTTCCTGAAGAAACCACCAGTTCGATTCGGGGTTTCTACACACCACCGGAAAGATCGCTTCAAGACGCCTCGGAAAATGTACTTTCGCAAGAACAAACGTCAATTTTAAGCCCGTGACGCGTCAGCAAAGAAAACTCGAAAATTGAAAAAATCGAAAAAATCAACTCTTTTAATAATTATCGTAGACCATTGAAGTATACCTTCTTTTTCATAAGAAAAACGAGAGAAATTGATTGGCGTTAAAAAATTTCAGCTATCTTCAATAACAAAAAAATTAGTTAGTCACCGTGAGCAATTTAGAAAATTTAAGAAAATAATTGATTTTTCAGACTTTGATCGGCCGTAGCGGCTAAACGAAAACTCCAAATTGAACGCGGTTTTCAAATCTGTGCTCCCTGTGTGCCAATTAGTCGGATTATATTGAAATTGGCGATTTAAAATTTTTGACGAAAATCTGAAAAACTACCCAAGGGTCCCCCCTTCTTACTTTTGCTCAAAAATTGGCTTTAAAATTATTTCCTGAAGAAACCACGGGTTCGATTCGGGGTTTCTACACACCACCGGAAAGATCCCTTCAAGACGCCTCGGAAAATGTACTTTCGCAAAAACAAATGTCAAATTGAGGCCCGTGACGCGTCAGCAAAGAAAACTGGAAAATTGAAAAAAATCGAAAAAATCAACTCTTTTAATAATTATCGTAGACCATTGAAGTATACCTTCTTTTTCAGCAGAAAAACGAGAGAAATTGATTGGGGTTAAAAAATTTCAGCCTTCTTCAATAGCAAAAAATTTAGCGTGTCACCATGAACATTTTCAAAAAATGTCAATTTTTCAGACTTTGCACGGCCGTAGCGGCCAAACGAAAACTCCAAATTGAACGCGGTTTTCAAATCTGTGCTCCTTGTGTGTCAATTAGTCGGATTATATTGAAATTGGCGATTTAAAATTTTTGACGAAAATCTGAAAAATCATCCAAGGGTCCCCCCTTCTTACTTTTGCTCAAAAATTGGCTTTGAAATTATTTCCTGAAGAAACCACCAGTTCGATTCGGGGTTTCTACACACCACCGGAAAGATCGCTTCAAGACGCCTCGGAAAAAGTACTTTCGCAAGAACAAACGTCAATTTTAGGGCCGTGACGCGGCTGCAAAGAAAACTGGAAAATGGAAAAAATCGAAAAAATCAACTTTTTTAATAATTATCGTAGACCATTGAAGTATACCTTCTTTTTCATCAGAGAAATTGATTGGCATTAAAAAATTTCAGCCATCTTAAATAGCAAAAAATTTAGCGTGTCACCGTGCGTTTAAAATAAAGTGCAACGGCTCGTATTGTAAATGTAAATGTTTATACTGGAAAAGTCATCGGCATAATTGCCTTGGAGGCGTCCGGAGAAACAATTTACAACATTTATGGTTAAGCACATGCAACGAACTCATTGTTTAAAGCCATAAATTGCAGCAACGGGAAAACATGGAAGACGTTTTTATGGCGTTTTGCGAGGGATATGGAAACCACGTTTTCAAATATTTGTCCAGAGAAATTGCTTTATTATCGTTATTACAAATTCAGCATATATTTTTATAATAATTTAGAAATACATAGGTCTTATACAGACTGTAGAGTAGAATGAATATCTTATCGGAGTAGAACTATTTTTAAAATAAAATTACATTTAATTAAGCTCAATAAATGCAATAATTACAACTACACTTGTAACTGTCTTACAATTATGTACAATTTTTAGATAAATGTAAATATAACTATTAAACTGTCCATGAATAATTTTCCTGTCAAATATTAATAACACACCTACTTGCAAGTCGCTAAATTTTTATATTTGCGTCATACAATGACTTGATATACCGTCTGTCCGCATCGTTTGAAAACGCATCGTGGGGAATTCCCATTTAATTTTTCAAAATTTATTTTGTATCTCCATTAGTTCAGAAACAAATACAAATTTATTGCAGTTAGTCCCTATTTAAGAAGAATATATGTTTGAAAAAAAAAATCACGATCACAATACTTAACGGAAGAAGTAAAAATGATAAGTAATGTTTCATATCAAAAAAACAATCCCAACAAAATTAATAGTTTTGCATCCAACATAAGCGAAACATAGCAGTCTGGTTGATGGTGGAAGTGATTATTTTGTGTTACATTTTGATTCAGGAACTTTTGCACTTGGTTATCACACACATTGTTTAATTTTAATCATATTGTGTTATTATGTTATGAAAGTGTACTATGAATTAGTTTATCACTTGACCCGTTGTCTCCTTAAAAATGTCTAATTTTTGTAAAGGTAATAATAAATTTAAAAAAAAATCACAATTAAATAAATTCACCAGATTGATTAATAATATATTATTGCAGTAAGAGAAACAATGTTCCACGTGGAGATTTTGAAAGTCAGAAACATTGGCACTGATCTATAGCTGCAGCGTGACGCGTGACCGATGCCAAAGTTTCTGGAATTATTTTATTAATTAGTATCGAGAATAATAATAACTTGCCATTTTTCTTTCATCACTTTTTTCCCCGACATACTTTTCATTTTGTACGAGAGAGTCACGAGTCGACTCTGTCCGGTCGATTTAGGCAACTCACCAAAAAGAGTCATTTCGCCCACCTCTAGTAGTTTGTAGACATTGAGGAGACTCACTAAGACGACTCTTTGAAATGAATCAGATGTAGTGTCAAAAAAGGTATTTTCTCTATTACTCTATTTTTCAATTGTTAAAAATAGCAGTTTTTCAGCTGTCAAAAGTGGTATTTTTTATAACTGTTAAAAATGTTATTTTTAAAACAATACTTTCCTCGAATGTCAAAATATGTTTTTAAATGTCAAAATTAGTATTTTTAATTGTCAAAAATTGTATTTTTAATTGTTAAAAATTTAAATTTTTCAATTTTCAAGTGGTATTTTTGAACTGTTCAAAATGTTATTTTTACAACAGTCAAAAGTGCATTTTTTTCTACTGCCACAAATTGAACGTTTTCAGTGTTGAAACTTACTAATTTTATCATGTACCAGATGTGACATGTCAAGAGTTATAAATTATAAGTTAGCAATTATTTAAAATTGTCAAAATTCGTATTTTTTACCTGCCAAAAATAGTATTTTTTCAGCTGTCAAAAAAGGTATGTTCTCTATTGCCGCTAATAGCACGTTCTGTTTGAAATGTCCAAAATATACTTTTTCAACTTTCACAAGCAAAATTTGTTTGATTGTTAAAAACAATACATTCCTCGAATGTCAAAATATGTTTCTAAAAGTCAAAATGAGTATATTCAACTGCCAAAAATGGTATTTTTTAACTGTTAAAAATGTCATTTTTTTAATTGTTAAAAATGTCATTTTTATAACTGTTAAAAATGTCATTTTTCCAACTCTTAAAAATCTCAAAATATGTTTTTAAAAGTCAAAATGAGTATTTTCAACTGGAAAAAATGGTTATTTTAACTGTTAAAAATGTCATTTTTTAAATTGTTAAAAATGACATTTTTTTAACTGTAAAAAATGTCATTTTTAACTATTGAAAACGTCATTTTTTTAACTGCTAAAATGTCATTTTAAACTGCTGAAAATGTGATTTTTAACTGCTTAAAATGTCATTTTTAACTGCTTAAAATGTCATTTTTAACTGCTTAAAATGTCATTTTTAACTCTTAGAAATGTCATTTTTTAACAGTTACAAATGTCATTTCTTTTAACTGTTAAAAATGTCATTTTTTTAACTTTTAAAAATGTCATTTCTTTTAACTGTTAAAAATGTCATTTTTTTAACTTTTAAAAATGTCATTTCTTTTAACTGTTAAAAATGTCATTTCTTTTAACTGTTAAAAATGTCATTTTTTTAACTGTTACAAATGTCATTTTGTTAACTGTTAAAAATGTCATTTTTAACTATTAAAAATGTTATTTTTTAACTCTTGAAAATGTCCTTTTTTACCTGTTAAAAATGTTATTGTTTGAACTGTCAAAATTGGTATGTTTTATCTCTTCAAATTGTTATTTTTACAACAGTAAAAAATGGTATTTTTCTACTGCTATGAATGGCACGTTTTAAGTGTTAACATTTATAAATTTCACCATGTACCAGATGTGACATTTCAAGAGTTGTAAATTACAACTTAGCAATTATTTAAAATTATCAAAATTCGTATTTTTTACCTGCCAAAAACGGTATTTTTTTAGCTGTCAAAAAAGGTATTTTCTCTATTGCCGCCAGTAGTACGTTCAACTGTTTGAAATGACCAAAAAATACTTTTTCAACTTTCACCAACAGAATTTGTTCGATTGTTAAAAACAATACTTTCCTCGAATGTCAAAATATGGTTTTAAAAGTCAAAATGATTATTTTCAACTGCCAAAAATGCTATTTTTGAACTGTTAAAAATGCTATTTTTGAACTGTTAAAAATGTCATTTTCAACTATTAAAAATATCATTTTTTGAACTGTAAAAATGCCATTTTTAACCGTTCAAAATTTCATTTTTTGAACTGTAAAAATGTCATTTTTATCCGTTAAAAATGTCATTTTGTAAACTGTTAAAAATGTCATTTTTAACTGTTTAAAATGTCATTTTTAACTGTTAAAAATGTAATTTTTAAACGCTTAAAAATGTCATTTTTTAACTTTTAAAAATGTCATTTTTAACTGTTAAAAATTACATGTTAAAAATATCATTTTTTACTGTTGAAAATGTCATTTTTAAATTGTTAAAAATTTCGTTTTTTTTTAACTGTTAAAAACGTCATTCTTTTAACTGTTAAAAATGTCATTTTTTTAACTGTTAAATGTAATTTTTTTAACTTTTAAAAATGTCATTTCTTTTAACTGTTAAAAATGTCATTTTTTTAACTGTTAAATGTCATATTTTTAACTTTTAAAAATGTCATTTCTTTTAACTGTTAAAAATGTCATTTCTTTTAACTGTTAAAATGTCATTTTTTAACTTTTAAAAATGTCATTTTTAACTGTTAAAAATTACATGTTAAAAATATCATTTTTTACTGTTGAAAATGTCATTTTTAAATTGTTAAAAATTTCATTTTTTTTAACTGTTAAAAACGTCATTCTTTTAACTGTTAAATGTCATTTTTTTAACTTTAAAAAATGCCATTTCTTTTAACTGTTAAAAATGTCATTTCTTTTAACTGTTAAAAATGTCATTTATTTTAACTGTTAAAATGTCATTTTTTAACTGTTAAAAATGTCATTTTTTAACTGTCAAAAATGTCATATTTTAACTGTTCAAATTGTCATTTTTGAACTGTTAAAAATGTCATTTTTGAACTGTTAAAAATGTCATTTTTTTTAACTGGTAAAAAGGTCATTTTTGAACTGTTAAAAATATCATTTTTTGAACTGTTAAAAATGTCATTTTTAGAACTGCCACAATTGGTATGTTTTATCTCTTCAAATTGTTATTTTTACAACAGTCAAAAATGGTATTTTTTCTACTGCTACGAATGGCATTTCAATACAAAAAAAAAAGTTTTTAAACGTTAACATAGAACATTTGTACTGAAAAAAATGTCTAAAATATCACGAATTTAAATTGCCTTTTTTAACTTTCCTCGAACGTCAAAATATGTTTTTAAATGTCAAAATTGATATTTTTAATTGTCAAAAATTGTGTTTTTCAATTGTTAAAAATGGCAGTTTTTCAACTGTCAAAAGTGGTATTTTTTAACCGTTCAAAATGTTATTTTTACAACAGTCAAAAGTGGAATTTTTTCTACTGTAACAAATTGTACGTTTTCGGTGTTGAAACAAACTTACAAATTTTACTATGCACCAGATGTGACATTTCAAGAGTTATAAATTATAACTGAGCAATTGTTTAAAATGACTCATTTCAATACAAAAAAAAAGAAAGAAAATTTGTACTGAAAAAATGGTTTTCTCAAATGCCAAAAATGTCACAAATTACATTTCTTTAACACATTCAATCGTCACAAATGACGTTTTTAGTAATTTTTCAGAAATTATTTCAGTTTATTGAAATAATGTCATAAACTAGCGTATATCACTTGTTAAAAGAGGATTTTTAAACTAACAAAAACGCAGGGACCGCATGGCTAACGCCTAAGTCAATTCAACACACAAGAAAAAAAAAACTACCAAACCAACTAAACAAACTACCAAAGCCAGTCGTCAGAATACCTATTTTCAGCCGCAAAAAATATCATATGGCAACCATATAAAATATGTATATTTTAACTGAATGGATATTTCCGTTAAGAAAAATGTTGAGATTTTCACGTTCGCAATACTAGAAAAATCAAGTAGGCTAACTCCGAAATAAATGTTCTCAGATGATAGAACTGTTCTGAAGACTCCTATCTGCGTACTAAATATCGAAACGTTTGAAAATATTTATGCGTATTCATATTCTTTATGTATGTTATAATTTGTACATTTTGTGATTTAATCTTATAATTTCCATCATTGTTATTTTCTGGTTTCTCTTACATATTGTCTTCAAGTAAATGAATGCATAGTTCGTCGTTTAATTTATTCTTTATAAAGCTTACACGTTCTAATAAAACACAATTGTACGAGATTCACGTGTGTTTATTGCTCCATCGCATCGGATCAAAACAATGAATACCGCTCAATTCATTCAAAGCGGTAAAATGTATTTAAACGCGACAGTTTTCAGTTTTGTATGGTATTTCGCATAAATTATTATAATATATAAATTTTATATTTCCAAGGAATATATATTTATAAAGCGTGCTTCTATGAATAGCTTTTGCATTGAATAAACGACGTTTCAGTTATTTTTAGCGTTCGCACAAACAAAGCCAATCTTGATCAAAACAACGAAATTTAGTGAAATAAACTTATTGATTGTTGAAGAAATAACAACTTTACTGCCAAATTAAAAAAAAAAACAGATGCTTCCTACCCAAACACTTCATCAATTCAAATCAATCATTTCAAACCCAAGACTAACGACTAACGAACGAGATAACAGATACATATTTTAATGCAATTACTATATTTCTTGAATAACTTTCTCACTTATCACTTGGTGAAACATTTTTATTTATTTATTTATTTGCTAACGGGAGCCCCCTATTTACAATAATGCGACAGAATACATATTTAAATAAACTTAAACTAAATAAACTAAATCTAGTTAACATAGAGTTATTGAAAATAATAAATTTGTGAAACAAACCAAGTGTTAATTTTCATTTATTGTAATTACTATGTTTTTCAAAAAGGTGAATCCGTGAAATAAATAAATAAACAGACTGAGAAAGCCAGGGCAGTAAGACTTAAGTCGATGGGCCTTGATGGTTCGTGATAAATGTTTTTTTGTTAAATGAAATATCTTTTATTTTTGCTTTGGCATTAACCATTCAGCCACTAACGGTGGTGACATGGTGTTACAGAATCTTCTTATTTGAAAATGGTAATTGTATTACCGAAACTTAAGTCACAAAAATAAATATATAAGTTATACAAAACAAAGTTAAAAGTGTTTTATTATAATATTTAAAATGTATAACGAAGTAGAAGCCTCCAGCATAAACAATAAACACTATTGTTAGATCTAATCAAATATCAAACTAATAAAATGAAATATTTAAAAATTATGTATGTAAGTCTGTCAATAAAGATGTTTAATAATATATATAAAAAGAAATGTTAAAAATTCTCTAGTAAAATAATTCACTATTAATTCTCTATTTATAGGGGTGATGGAAGTTAACATTTCATGCTTCTATTCGCAATATCGAAATCCAATTCTGAATTCAAATTCGTGTTTGGGCTCAACTTAATCATTTGAAACAATTTCAACGTTTTTAATTATTAATGTTTTTGAAGATTGGATAATACAAATCAGATCGACAAAAGTGATGAAAATGTTGGCCATTATAAAAACTTCATGTGTAATTCCCCAAGTAGTGTCTAAATCACTTTCATGTGAATAATCGAGACTGATTAATTAATTACATTTTTTGCATCTTATCAGTGACGGCTCGTGACCTACGGAAGTGGGTCGGCCGAATGTAGGCAAGCTGCAGTTAGTCAACTTAATTTTTTGGTAGTTATTAAGTATCATTTATATACTGTATCTTCGTGGAAGCGTATTATTTACAATGGTAAACATTAACCAATCATTTGCTATATGTAACAATATGGTTGTTTGTGCAGTATATAGTAAAAAAAAATATTGCTAACGCGACATAACTAGGCAAATGTAAGTAAAACCCAACTGTAGGAGAGTAGGCGTGCCAAAAAATTAAATCGTCCGACAAGAACCACGGGAAGGTCTACAGCACTCTTGTCAGGATATGGAATGGGAGTTGGATTTGACAGAAGTGAAGTACATTTGAGGTGGAGGATATAAAAAAAAGAATAACACTCTTACAAATGTGAATAACTTGAAAGATAGGGGTCAGGAATAAATAAATATTTACCTATAAAATATTAAATTAAATAAACTCTCAACATGAAAACTAAAATTAATAAAACTAAAACCGAATTTTGAAGAGAACATAAAAATGGCAGAAATGAAAAATAAAATATTTACTCTTAAAAAATAAATAAATAAAATATAAAATAAAACAAATCTCTCAACAAAAAAAAAGTCAATTCTTTTTAATGTCAGGAAAATAAATAAAAACTCTCAAAGCTAAAGGGATTTTGCCAGGAAATAACAGTGGTGCCCGTGTATGTGAACAAATTAAATATATTATATTTGAATTATTTCAATCATTTTAAATATTAAATCGATTCGCCGGGATTTTTTTGTAACGAAATCGTCAATAATTTTATTATAAAAACTATCATTCTTAACTAAACTTTTAACCAACCCTCTTTCTATTGCTAAAATAGATACATTACTTAAGCGCGATTGGGATATTGTATTCCTACTGTAGGATTTTATTCTTTTCAATGCTGAAAAGCTTCTTTCTACCGATGCAGATGTTGGTGGGAGTCAATATTAAACAAAATAATTTATATAATTCCGGAACGTCTGTAATAATATCATTATTATAAATAAATTCTGTCATGTCACCTACTGTTGGGGAATTACCGAAAATAAATTTGTCAGTATACAAAACTTGCAATTCTCTTTTTAATTTTTCATTATTAAAAAATGTTTTGTAGTTATTAATCAAAGATTGAAATTGTTTTTCCGGAAATTTTAAATATATCGAATTTATTTTGATTGGTCAATTCCAGAAAGTTAAGTAAGAAAATATCTTTAAAACGTATTTCAATTTGATTTATAAGCATATCTAAAATTTCAAAAAAGATTCGTTTCGTAGATATCGAATCATCATTATTACTGTGCGTTTTACGTCGTTTAGCGCATGGAGGCTGAATTGAAATATCATCCCATTGATCCAAATCTGCAATGATATGATCGAAAACTTCAATCAAATTAATTCTATTATTATATATAGTGTTCACAATGCATGATTTAAAGTTCCAGCGGGTTTCTGAGTTACTCGGAACTCTCTTTTGACAAATTGTATCCAGAAGATTAGTGCGTTTAGAAGATTTTGTGAAAAAAGATGAAAAGCCCGAGAGATTTGAGAAAAATATCCTACATTCTTTAATTTTTTTACATGAATCTTGTAAAACTAAATTTATTTTGTGCGCGTAACAGTGCGTAAAAAGTGCTTGAG
The DNA here is from genome assembly GCA_910593695.2 of Ocypus olens. Taxonomy (NCBI): domain Eukaryota; kingdom Metazoa; phylum Arthropoda; class Insecta; order Coleoptera; family Staphylinidae; genus Ocypus; species Ocypus olens. The sequence continues at coordinate 54,578,690 of OU343056.1, forward strand.
GAGCAATTGCCTTAACTTTTTGCTGCAATCCATTTAGTTCTCCCGCCATTACAGCAGCACCATCATACGTTTGGCCGATTAATTTGGGTTCAATATTGAAATGATTGAAGTTTTGTTGGAGTACATTAAAAATATCGTTTGCAGTTCGACCTTCACTAAGGTTGAAGAAACCCAAAAATCGTTCTATTACTTTCCCCTCACAAACGTAACGAAAAATCACTGACATCTGAGAAAAACAGCGTATATCTGTACTCTCGTCTATTTCCCAAGAAAAACAAGAAGCTCTATTAATTTCGTCGTAAATATTCTGCTTTAAAACCGTAGTTATGGAATCAATTAAATCGTTTTGAATCATTTTTGACAGTCCGGTAAACACTGAAGATATGGATGGATCAATGAATTTATTAAAATTTTCATCCAAACTAGATGCAAAATGAGCTAATTCTTTAAAATTCCCTTGATTGTCTGAATTTGTTGTTTCGTCGTTACCTCGGAATGCAAGTTCTTGAGTTGATAAATAAATGACCATGTTTATTAAATGTTTGACCATTTTTCGATTTTCCCGAACGTTTTCATTATGTTTATTTATAAGTTCTCGTCTAGCGGTATCAAGTGCATTTAAAATATTATGTTTCGCGAATAATTTATATTTTAAGGCAGAATACGTATGATCTTTTGAAAGTTCATGTTTCGCTATAGCGCGATAAACTTCTTTTAAATTGTCATAACCGCATGAATTAAAAGGGTTTTTGCTTTCACAAAACAACAAACAATGCCAACAAAATAATTTGTTACAAATCTCACTACCAGTTAGCCAAATAAACTTTGTGTAGAGTGTTGCAGAAAAAGTGCGATTGTGATCTTGTTTTCTTTGAACGAGATTAGTCAACAACGGGTGTGGAACTGGCACATTTTTAATGAAAACTTTATCATCGTACGACAATCTGTTAAATTTATTGTGTAAAAAATAATGAACCAAATCAGCGTTAGTATTTACAATATCCCTTACACTAGCCATCGTAGTTTCAACAAATAATACAATAATTAATAATCGCATACACGAGCACCATGTGGACGGGACTAAGGAAAAGACAAAGTGATTCTGTCATCTGATGATTTCTATGCTGGCACACGCGCACTGTGGATAACGGCCAGCCGTACCCATACTCCTCCGTTAGAACGATACACATTAAATAATTTCGCCCGACTTTTAACAGTGAGAGAATGTTGTCGGAGTAACAATAACATCTTTAAACATGTTATATACATAAAATGGTTAATTATACACTGATATATTTCACATAAACTACCTTAAATTTACCTAGAATGGTAATTATTTTGTAAATTACAAACCATTTAATTATTGTTTGCATTTTACATTACATCTATTGTTTAATGATATTTACTTATATTAAGATTTGCCTTCTCTTTAAAAATGCGAAATATATTCTGATTTCTGAAATATTTTTTTAAGGAATAATGTGTTTTCTAATACCGGTCAATTGTTGGCCTTAATGACCAATTTGTATTAAAGTAAGTACATATATTACTTTTAAATCGAACAATATGAAAATAATCAGAAATACGTTAATAAATAAATTTACAAGTTCTAAAATGTGACCTGTAACGCAAGCGAATTAAAGAGTGCATCGAGTCATGGGCATCGGAGTATTGCGTACGGAGTACGGCCCCGGTGAATTTGCCGTACTGGAGTAAACCATTTGTGGTCGTACGTTCATGCTGCAGGCGAAATGAGACGACAGAATCTGCACTGACATTCGTGCGGACGTAGCGCTTGCATTAATCTTAATACTCTGAAAATCAACGGCTGGCCGATTTTGCGGATACGAACTTGCGTAGTAGACATATATTAAATGAAAATAAACTCCCGCATTTATCGGCCTTATACTGAGTGTTTATTAATATTACTGGCTATAAGCATATTATGTATTTATTATAAAAAATTCGCAATATTTATTTTCTCAGAAAATAAACATTTATAATATTTTTTTAATTGAATTTAACGGTACGGCCCGGCCGACCCTGCCGCCCCTGACGAGCCGTCACTGCATCTTATGTATGATTTGCATACTGTGGCAGACGTGAAATAAATGAAATGAAATGATCAGAGTGGCTCATGCATATAACAAAAAAAAAATGAAAAAGTTGAAGACGTAAATAATAATTATTAGTACGCTACGATTAAAAATAATAGTAATCACTTAAGTGCAGCAGAACCATTCACTTATTTTTTTTTATTTCACACTAATTACTTATGAATTTATGAACTCGTTTAATTCACGACACAATTTTACAACTGAAAAACTAGCGAACATTAGCGTGTACAGCGGCGGCGCACGAAACTGACAGGCTCGCGCTGATACGGACCGTCCGCGATGATAAAACTGGTCCCCACCACCGGTTGGCCAATTAAATATATAAGCAATAACAAAAATCGTAAACGTAATAAGTTGAGTTGATATATTATGCACCGCGTTTTTACTGGACATTCGCGATAATGAGAGTGTCGTGTCTAATTGAATTGTTCATGGGAAGTGTGAGCAATTGAAGGAAATTCTGATGGAATCCGTTTAATGAGGTGTCTCTCCCGAGACTCTCTTGATACCTACCATTAAACTAAAGTACTGGTGCGCTGCTGGTGTTATTATTACATCAATTTAACTTAACACCAAGTGCTCTTTAAAATATTACCATATTTATATCACCAAATTAATTTTTTCAAATAATATTATTACGAGGAATTGTAAACATTTTTAATGAAAAAATTCCATAATTATTAATTAGTATTATTATTATTATTATTAATTCCCGTTTAAAAATAAATAAATAAATAAATCAATTTTGATTATCTTTACGATATAGAAAAACTGTTATCATGATTTGATATACGAAGTTTCTTAATTGTATACAAATATTATTTATCTAAGATGTCAATTTTTATATTAGGAATAAACAACTGCGGCAGATAATATATGTCATGCTTGTTTATTACTTAAATCGCAATGGCATGGAAACAACGTATATTAAATGACAAATAACGCTCTAGGGCGTTATTTCTATAACGCCCGCTTTAGTGTAATTATCAACAGATCGACTGTCAACAATTCGTCAAACGCAAATCAAGCGTGCGAACGCCGTAGACAATCTGTCGGAAAAATCTGTTCGGACTTTTTTCAAAATATTGATTCTTCTTTAATAGTTCTAGGAGTTCTGATTTGACTTATGGATTATAGGCATTTTTATATATATTTTTTAACTATCAAAAGATATTCTTTAGTTCGGTATTTTGCGATTTGTATGTTTTTGTTTTGATTAAAATTACTATTATTATGTCTATAAAATGCAGATATAGAAGAATAACAAACATTGTATCGTATTATTTATAGAAATCGCTGTGTATCACATATACATACGTAATTCTCTCATTGATAACGTAATTAACGTTTTCTAATTGGCCTGAAAAAAAATGTCTACTTATCATTTTTTTTTATAGGCTGCGGGTTACAATCGTTATTATGTCATAGATTTATTTATTCAAATAAACTGATCCACCAAAAGCCATAAAACCCGAATTTCTTTTAGGGGCGCGCGCAACCAGAAAACAGTATTTGATTTAATCTTATTTTTTGACATATAAGAGAATATCTCGTGAACGGTTGAAGATAATCAAAAAAATAGTTCAAATTCACATTCACCGACTTGCAAAGACCAATTCTACAAAAGAAAAACAGTATTTTTTTGCATTTGTTTTTTGACATATAAGTGAATATCTCGTGAACGATTAAAGATAATCAGAAAATTATTTAAAATGTTTATTCTTCGGCTTAACAAGGTGCGAATTTAACAAGAAAACAGTACTTGGTTTCAATTGTTTTGAGTTCGGACGATATACCGGGTGTAACTGAATTCTGGTAGACCTCAAATATCATTTGCATTTTTATACAGGGTGGAAACTTTAACTGGAACAAATTCGATATTTATGAAATGAGAAGTTCCAGAAAAAAAATCCTCGGAGGGGTCGATTTTTATACAGGGTGTTCCATTTCAAATAGAAGAGTTATGGTCATTTCCACTTTAACCGGAAATGACCATAACTTTTCTATTTGAAATGGAACACCCTGTATTTTTGATTTCAGAGATGTACCATAAATGACCTTTTGGTTATTAGCTTCTTGTTTAAATTTAATTTAAATTTGTTTTTTGTATAACTTTAATTCAAATTTAAACAAAAAACTAACAACCAAAATGCCACCTATGATACATCTATGAACTTTAGAGACAATTTAAATTATGTAAAAATATACAGGGTGTTCCATTTGAAATAGAAAATTAAGGTAATTTCCGGTTGAACAGGAAATTGAATTTTTAATAAAAGTCCACTTTATTATTTTCTCACTTTTCCATTATGTAATATTTATTTAATGTTTATAAATGAGAAATAAAGTTTATTATTATTATTCTCTGAAAACACTATACTAAATTTCATAATATATGTAAAAATTCAAATGATATTTGGGGTCTACCCAGTATATTCAGGACTTACTTTAGGACTTTTTTCGGAACCTCATCGGGCCTTTTCCAAAGACTTTTTTTCGAATCTATTTTTTAAAACTTTCTTCAGAACTTTTATCAACTCTCTTTGGAATTTTTTTTTCAGGACAAACTTTTTTTCGGGTCTTTTTTAGCACCTTTTTATGGAATTTATTACAAAACTTTTTTGTGGTTTTTTCAATTGCATCTTTTAAGACGTTATTTTCAGGACTTTTTTTTCAAGACTTCTTTCCTTGGGACATTTTTAAAGTCTCTTTCAGGACATTGTTTTCAGGACTTTTTTCTACAGAGCATAATTTTTTTAAGGACTTGTTTTTCAAGATTTTTTTTTTAAGATACTTTAAGACTTTATTTTCGAAACTTTATTTTGTGAAATTTTTCAAGGACTTGTTTTTCAAGACTTTTTTAAGATTCTTTAAGACTTTATATTCGAAACTTTATTTCGTGACATATTTCAAGGACTTGTTTTTTAAGACTTTTTTAAGATTCTTTAAGACTTTATATTCGAAACTTTATTTTGTGACATTTTTCAAGGACTTGTTTTTCAAGACTTTAAGATTCTTTAAGACTTTATTTTCGAAACTTTATTTTGTGAAATTTTTCAAGGACTTGTTTTTCAAGACTTTTTTAAGATTCTTTAAGACTTTATATTCGAAACTTTATTTCGTGACATATTTCAAGGACTTGTTTTTTAAGACTTTTTTAAGATTCTTTAAGACTTTATATTCGAAACTTTATTTTGTGACATTTTTCAAGGACTTGTTTTTCAAGACTTTTTTAAGATTCTTTAAGACTTTATATTCGAAACTTTATTTCGTGACATATTTCAAGGACTTGTTTTTTAAGACTTTTTTAAGATTCTTTAAGACTTTATATTCGAAACTTTATTTTGTGACATTTTTCAAGGACTTGTTTTTCAAGACTTTAAGATTCTTTAAGACTTTATTTTCGAAACTTTATTTTGTGAAATTTTTCAAGGACTTGTTTTTCAAGACTTTTTTAAGATTCTTTAAGACTTTATATTCGAAACTTTATTTCGTGACATATTTCAAGGACTTGTTTTTTAAGACTTTTTTAAGATTCTTTAAGACTTTATATTCGAAACTTTATTTCGTGACATATTTCAAGGACTTGTTTTTTAAGACTTTTTTAAGATTCTTTAAGACTTTATATTCGAAACTTTATTTCGTGACATATTTCAAGGACTTGTTTTTTAAGACTTTTTTAAGATTCTTTAAGACTTTATATTCGAAACTTTATTTCGTGACATATTTCAAGGACTTGTTTTTCAAGACTTTTTTAAGATTCTTTAAGACTTTATATTCGAAACTTTATTTCGTGACATATTTCAAGGACTTGTTTTTTAAGACTTTTTTAAGATTCTTTAAGACTTTATATTCGAAACTTTATTTTGTGACATTTTTCAAGGACTTGTTTTTCAAGACTTTAAGATTCTTTAAGACTTTATTTTCGAAACTTTATTTTGTGAAATTTTTCAAGGACTTGTTTTTCAAGACTTTTTTAAGATTCTTTAAGACTTTATATTCGAAACTTTATTTCGTGACATATTTCAAGGACTTGTTTTTTAAGACTTTTTTAAGATTCTTTAAGACTTTATATTCGGAACTTTATTTTGTGACATTTTTCAAGGACTTGTTTTTCAAGACTTTAAGATTCTTTAAGACTTTATTTTCGAAACTTTATTTTGTGACATTTTTCAAGGACTTGTTTTTCAAGACTTTAAGATTCTTTAAGACTTTATTTTCGAAACTTTAATTTGTGACATTTTTCAAGGACTTGTTTTTCAAGATTTTTTTAAGATTCTTTAAGACTTTATTTTCGAAACCTTATTTCGTGACCTTTTCCAAAACTTTTTTCTGGATCTTTTTTAGGACAAATTTCAAGATATTTTCAAGATTTTTTCCTCAGAACTTTTGCAGGGCTTTTAAGAGATTTATTTTTTCAAGACTTTTTCTGAAGACTTTATTTTGAGGACTCTTCTTTCAGAATATTTTTCAGGACTTTTTGACAGAACTTTTTTTCAAGAATTTTCTTTTCTTCCAGGACTATTTTTCGGAACATTTATGCGGTTTTTTTTTTGATGACATTTTTTCAAGGACCTTTTCTGGACTTTTTTCGGAACCCGTTTAAGGAATTTTTTCAGTACTTTTTCTCAAGAATTTTTCGGGAGTTTTTTCAGGATTTTTTCTGTACTTTTTCTCAGGATTTTTTCTGTACTTTTTCTCAGGAATTTTTCGGGAGTTTTTTCAGGATTTTTTCTGTTCTTTTTTTCAGGAATTTTTCGGGAGTTTTTTCAGGATTTTTTCTGTACTTTTTCTCAGGAATTTTTCGGGAGTTTTTTCAGGATTTTTTCTGTACTTTTTCTCAGGAATTTTTCGGGAGTTTTTTCAGGATTTTTTCTGTACTTTTTCTCAGGAATTTTTTCAGGATTTTTTCTGTACTTTTTCTCAGGAATTTTTTCAGGATTTTTTCTGTACTTTTTCTCAGGAATTTTCCGGGAGTTTTTTCAGGATTTTTTCAGGACATTTTCTTCGGGACTTTTATTCAGGACTTTTTTCGAGATTCTTTCTCAGTACTGTTTTTCAAGACTGTTTCAACCTTGCGTGGCTCCTAAACTAGGGGTTTTCAGACTTTGCGCCCAGTGAGACTTTTGTTTGGGATGGTCTGAGGAATGTTTTCCCAAAGTTTGGTGAAATTTGACCGAAACCCATTTTCCATATAAATCGTGCGGGGACCCTTTCATAATTAATAATTATTAATTAATAATTATTATAAGTTCGAATTGTCGATTATAAATATTTATAATATATTGATTTGTAAATTAAGGAGTTTTCCGTGTATTAAATAAATAAAAAGTAAATAAAATAAATAAAGATATATGTAAAAATGCAAATGATATTTGGGGTCTACCAGAATTCAGTTACACCCGGTATAGGTGAATATCTCGTAAACGATTGAAGGTAATCAAAAAATGATTAAAAATTCTTATTTCCCTGCTTAAGAAAACCAAATTTGGTTTAATTTGTTTTTTGACATATAGGTGAATATCTCGTGAACGGTTGAAGATAATCAAAAAAATATTGGAAATTCTTATCCACCTGCGTATTAAGATGTCGATTCAACAAGAAAACAGTATTTGGTTTCATTTGTTTTTCTTAAATATAGCTAAATATCACGTGTAAATTGTAACGGTATTTACAGTCTTTCTAAGTAATGGATTATTCAAATTAAAATGTTCAAGTTGTTGTGTAAGTAACGGACTTTTATATTTGTGCAGAACTTTAAGAAACTTAATTGTTTCACTTTGCTTCGTTCTGCAAACATTCTGCGAATGTAAGATTTGAAGTGGGGCTCTTCTCTCGCAACTCGTCGAGAAAACTCCGTTAGGGAATCTTTTTCCGTTTATTTTGAAAAGCAGCGTGGAGCAAGTCGAGTGTAGCCAGATGTTGCAAAGCAAATAAACTTCGCGAGGATTTAAGGACGCAAGTGCCACGTGCAACAACACCGTTTAAAATAATTACTTGTTTCTAATTGGGAGTCAAGTTGATGTTTTATTTTTTTAAATGTAGTGAACATTTTAAAAGTTTTATAATCGATGACTTGATAGCTAGGTGATCTTATTATTTTCCAAGCATAACTAAACTTATTTCTGTAACAAAGTAGAAACATTCTATTTTATTTATTTGCATAAAATATAAATTGGACTAATCACTTTTGCATAATTATAATGTTGAGCGTCAAGTAAACAGTTTTGACGTAAAATATTACATAAATTACGAGTGTTAATTAATACGACTAATATCTGGCGCGTGAATATGCTCTAAAAATAGTATAGGCAATGAAAATCATTTGTCACATCATAGAATTAGAAAAACATATTATTATTGCAAATTGATTGATTGGATGTAATTACGACATTAAACATATAAAAAATGTATTCATTCAAGTTGTGGGAAAGATCGTAGTTGGCGCGTATAAAAAATGACACGATACAAGACGTTCAGTACTAGTTTTTCAAGTTTAAGTTGATGTATGTGAAATAGTGAATTATAAAATGTAAGAAAAGTAACTGGTGATGACAGATGGCTCCGCTGCGCTGCGCCATCGTGTGTGCGTAGGCCATTAAAATAAAATAAAGTAATTGATGACGGACGACGGCGCAGCACAGCGGATAGCCAGTCAATATTAAGCAAGGTAGCTGGTGTTTCCAGTTTAAAATTGCAAATTAAATGGATGATACATTTACAATTTTTAATTCTCTAAAAAATATTCCTTTATTGTTCTCTAAAATGAATAGGGGAGCTAATAATTACACATATTTAATTTTACATGTTAAATCCCTATGTTCACCCCTTATCCCAGACACTCGGTATAAAGCAGATGTCTATTGTTCTAAATTAGGAATGTCGATTAAATTTTAATTACTAATGAATACCATCTAAAGCAAACATTGTACAATTCTAACACACGCTATGTCCACACGACATGAATATGTGTGTGTTAGTGTGTGGATACAAAAGATCAGAGTTGCAAGGTCAATGTAAACAACAGTGACTTGAATACAAACAGCTTTTCTCATTTTTTTTTTAGTGTGCGGATTCCTTGGGAAATGAGAAATTCCAACGTTTACACAAACCATTTTGTGGTGAAAAAAGGGAATCGCCTCGCCGTGACTAATGAAATTCTACTAAAAAAATAGCAAAGGTGATTTAACATTAATTTATTTCATTAATGTAGTAATAACCTTAATTAGAAAGGTCGCGTTATTAATAGCATCATAATATTTACTCCTTCGATATTATGTTATCAACGTAATAAATGGGGAAATTAAGTTGGCAACGTCGATTTCCCATAATGTATCATGGTGTATAATGAGGTGTGCATTTTGAAGTGCCATTGGATGGAGGATCGAGTGTCGCAACAATACGCTGTTGTGGAATTATATAATCATTTTTGTTTATGCAGTGATTGTGTTGTCTGACCTATACATATGATGTAAGATAATAAAATATAATTTCGAAGTCTTTAAACTTGGATTCACCGATGATAATTAAAAGTACGTACATAAAATAAATACATTAAATTCTTGGAAGTTTAAAAAGGATCGATGGTGTTGCAGGGATCAATATTGAATTTGTTTTAGTTTTTAATGAATCGCCATTTCTTATGAAAGTTGTGATTTTTTAAAATTAGAGATGCAAAAATACAAAAACTCGATTGGGGTTTAACAATGTGGAAAAATATACAGGGTGTACAGAAAATTCCAAGAATTTTACAATATACAGACGTATTATTTATTTAACACAATACATTTGTTTTCTCAATTTAAATCACTTTTTAAGAAAGTTGTGATTTTTCAAAATTAAAGATCCAAGAAAACGAAAACTTGGGAGATGTATATAAATATAGAAAAAATGTACAGGGTGTTCAGATAATTTTAAGAACTTTACAATATACAGATAGATCATTTATTTAAAACAATTCATTTGTTTTCTTAATTTAAATCACTTTTTAAGACAGTTATGATTTTTCAAAATTAAAGATCCTAGAAAACGAAAACTTGGGTGATGTTTAAAAATATATAAAAAATATACAGGATGTTCAGAAAATTTCAAGAACTTGCCAATTTACAGATGGATCATTTATTTAAAACAATTCACTTGTTTTCTTAATTTAAATCACTTTTTAAGAAAGTTATGATTTTTCAAAATTAAAGATCCAAGAAAACGAAAACTTGAGTGATGTTTAAAAATATAAAAAAAAATGTACAGGGTGTTCAGAAAATTTTAAGAACTTGCCAATTTACAGATGGATCATTGATGTAACACAATTCATTTGTTTTTTCAATTTAAATCACTTTTTAAGAAAGTTATGATTTTTCAAAATTAAAGATCCAAGAAAACGAAAACTTGGGTGATGTTTAAAAATATAAAAAAAATGTACAGGGTGTTCAGAAAATTTCAAGAACTTGCCAATTTACAGATGTATCATTGATTTAACACAATTTATTTGTTTTCTCAATTTAAATCACTTTTTAAGAAAGTTATGATTTTTTAAAATTAAAGATCCAAGAAAACAAAAACTTGGGTGATGTTTGAAAATATGAAGAAAATGTACAGGGGGTGTTCAGAAAATTTCAAGAACTTGCCAATTTACAGATGTATCATTTATTTAACACAATTCATTTGTTTTCTCAATTTAAATCACTTTTTAAGAAAGTTATGATTTTTCAAAATTAAAGATCCAAGAAAACGAAAACTTGGGTGATGTTTAAAAATATAAAAAAATGTACAGGGTGTTCAGAAAATTTAAAGAACTTGCCAATTTACAGATGTATCATTTATTTAACACAATTCAATTGTTTTCTCAATTTAAATCACTTTTTAAGAAAGTTATGATTTTTCAAAATTAAAGATTCAAGAAAACGAAAACTTGGGTGGGTGATGTTTAAAAATATTTAAAAAAAAATCTGCAGGGTGTTCAGAAAATTTCAAGAACTTGCCAATTTACAGATGGATCATTTATTTAACATAATTCATTTGTTTTCTCAACTTAAATCACTTCTTAAGAAAGTTATAATTTTTCAAAATTAAAGATCCAAGAAAACGAAATGTACAGGGTGTTTAGATAATTTAAAAAATTTGACAATTTACAGATGTATCATTTAATTATCAATACAATTCATTTGAGTTTTTTTTTTTTTTTTTTAGTTGGAATCACATTTTAGGAAAGTTGAGATTTTTTAAATTACGCTGCATAAATACGAATTTTAGATGAGGTTTAGATACGTAAAAAAATATATACAGGATAATTCGAAGAATACGCTGATTTAGAGTTAACATAATTAATTTGTTTTTTTTTTCTTTCAATTCGAATCCCTTTTTAAGAACGTTCGCATTTTTTTAAATTAATGATACAGGGTAAGGTTTAAAAATTAAGGATTTTTTCTTAGTTTGAATTAAAAACAAAGGTTTGTCATGAAATCATGATGGCGGACATTTAATTTTTCTCTAAAAAGTGACAGTCGCTGTCACATTGCAATTTTTTAAAAGTTCTTTCTTTCGCCCTTTAGAAGGCCATCATTGTTACCTCTAATACTTGCGACAATTTCCAAAAAAAAATCATTCAGACTTGCTGTAATATTATCCTAATTATCCTATTTTAATAGTCATTCGCGTAAATAATATTATCAGTATTCAATAATAAAAGATAAATCAAAATTAACACTTGACTTGTTTCAATAGATATTGCTGTAACAAGCGAAACTAAAATAGTCGAGTAAATAAACAACAAATTTATGAAACAAACCAAGTGTTAATTTTTGATTAATCTTTTATTATTTTCAAAATGTTTCACCAAGTGAAATAAGTGTGAAAGTTATTCAAGAAACAGTATTCAATTTTCAAAATATAAGCCACAAGGAGTAATAAAATCACTGTGATTACATGAAATCAACAACACCACTTGACACTTTTTGGAGTTCATCAGACTTAAATGAGCAGAGTAAAACGAGAGAGAGAGGTAGAAATTAACCGAACGTTGACGCGACGGCCGCGACCGGAGCAGACGAACTGATTATAATCCAACTGGGGATCGTCCTTATCATCAACCAGTGCCATGTTTTGACCGGTGGTCAATGTCACGTCATGGGCGAACGGTTTTGCACGATATCAAAAATTCAAAACATTTATATCTAATGTATCCAAAAAAATGGTGATGTGGCCATCATGTTACTTTCTCCGATTTGATGCTATCATAACCATTTATATTTACGTTTTCATGGTTTATTTTCAATTGAAATCATATCTTAAATGTACATCGAGCGTTGTGTAAACTCGGATGAAACTGACGTTTAAAACGTCAAAATTATGAAAGATGGAAAAATTATACTTCAAATTTAAAAAAAACTCAGTTTACTCAAAAACTAAAGGGATTTCGAAAAAAACTTATTCGTTATAAGTTGTTCATTTTAGTACTCTCTACAATTATTATTAATATAAATTTGCTGTAACTATTATCGTTTTATAATTATAAACCAAAAAAAATAATAAATTTCTTTCTCGAATAAAAATGATTTTATGAAAAATGTTTTCAAGCAAAAGGTATTCATTTCTTTGTTGTATTCAATGTTTGTTTAAATGTTTTTGTGATATTTTTCATATTTAAGAAAATATTGGCAAAAAACAAAAAAACAGTTAAGGTAAACACCTACTTCCGGTGTACGAAATTTTACCAAAAGCTTTTCAGTTCTTCAGATTATCAAATAAGACGTATGTTCAAAGTTTCATATCAATTGCTCTATTAGTTTTTTCGATACACGATACAAGCACTTCTCGTACTTCATAACGGAGAAAGTAAAAATATAATCAGTTAAGGAGTTTACTTTAAATGTTCAAAATCCATTATACAAAATAAGGCATTTCTGATTTTCAATAAGAAACAATTGTTAAATGCTAGATGAAAAAAAAAGTAACAACAATGCAAAAATGAAAATTGTGGATAAATTTGCATATTTGATTTGCATTTCTTTTATTATTGTATTCCCTTTAAATTTACGTATACAATGTTTTCAATTTTTATTATATTTTTTATCTAGTCACTCTGTAATTGATTTTACCGTGCTGTTTTTTTAATTGTTTTAATACACCTTTAAAATATAATGTGTTCCACATAAGGAAATTATTTTAAATTGTGTGCACTTTTCTTTTATAATGTATTTTAATTCAATCTCTTCATACGCAGATAAGGGAGGTAATTAATTAAGTGGTTCTTTCTACAATCATTCAACGTTTATTTATAAGAAAAAATATTGGTTGAAATATTAGATAGTGTTCTTGATATGCTTAATTGTGTCTTAATTAAGTCCTGCAAAATGTGGACTTAAGGGCCGATAGTAGAAAAAGCATTTAATTATATAAATAATATCCACCAACCTTTATTTGCCCTCTCCATCTTTAATGCGTAGATTGTTTCCCGTCTCCCAACACCTTACTGCTCCGAATTTGCACATTTTCACCAACCTCTATACTCCACTATATTCGTTCCCCGCATTAAGGGCTACACATTTATCACGTAATTCACTAACAAAACTAAAGTTTGTTTCCACTGTGCACAATTTTAATTGAAAAATGCAAGTTGAGACGTGCGCCCTTCGTGAAATGGATTTGTACTGCCGTGTGTGATGCAATGTTGTGAAATACATCTCACGCGGGTATGAGTCATCAACAAACGAAGCACGCCGGCCTGCGCGATTAGTACGAAGCGCGAACAAGTCGATTCAAATTTTAACTTCGGGGGCCCTATTAAGGGACGCCACATCAGAAGACTCGAAACTAGATTTACGGTGTTTTTTTTTTTTGTAAACTATACAAACCAATAAATAAGTGAATCAGAAAAACATAATAGTTATTTATGCAACAAGTGAGTAAAGTGGTACTTTTTTCACGAGTAGGAAACTTTTTTTCACGTTGTTTGTAGAGTTCAGGAATCACATATTTTATGAACCCAAATTAATGAAAAAAACTGTACATTTTATAACGGACGTAGAAAAAGTCTAAATATCTTTCTTACTCTTCAGTTAATAATTTATTTCGGCATGTAAACTCTTGTTTATCATCCATAAATTGGAGGGTGGGACAGGGCCCACCCGGCCGCCCCTCGTTCCACTTATATTTAAACAACAAAATCGCGTTTTATAAACTTTCAACTTTTCCAATTATTTGTCAAAGAAGTTCCTTTAACTCAACAGGATTTGTGTCTATTAAGCTGGCACAGCCACTTTAGCACAATCACGTGGAACTTGCATAAACATTTAGTGCTATTTTGTTGCTAATTAGTTGTCGTATTTGAGATTTTGTTGCTCCAGCCGTTTTCGAAAAAACAATGGCTGTTCTAGCTTAAGTTAGCACAGTCGTACGAAAAAAAAAAACAAGAAAAATAAAATATAAAGACATATTTTTGAACTACAAATTTGTTGCCAATTTGTTGCTGCATTTCCCATTTTGTTGCTTCCGCCAATAAAATAAAAACAACGGATGTGTTATCTCAAGACAACGATCAGTTTCTTTCTATGGCTGTGCCATAGAAACTGAAAAATTGGTCCAGCCATTTTCGAAAAAAAAAACAATAGCTGTGCTAGCTTAAGTTAACAAAAAAAATAAAAAAAACAGACATATTTTTAAACTACGATTTTGTTGCTAATTAGTTGCCGTCTTCGAGATTTTGTTGCTCCAGCAGTTTCCGAAAAAAAAAATGGCTGTGCTAGCTTAAGTTAAAGTTGGCAGAGCCATTAAAAAAAAACGAAAAAAAAACAAAGATATATTTTTGAACTACGATTTTGTTGCTAATTAGTTGCCATATTCCCGATTTTGTTGCTTCAGCCGTTTGGGTGTGTGAATAGTTGCTTCTCTTTGCGATATTAGTCGTCAAAAGAAACGTAATCTGTAATTGAGCGAAGAGGATGAAGAAGGCCAGAGCACATTTCAATATCTACATCTACACGCAATTTTTGGTTCTCGTCACTTTGTGTTAAGACCAAAATACTTCGGCTGGAGCAACAAAATCGGGAATACGGCAACTAATTAGCAATAAAATCATAGTTCAAAAATATGTCTCTGTTTTTTATTTTTTGTTTGTTTTTTTTTGTATGGCTGTGCTAACTTTAACTTAAGCTAGCACAGCCATTGTTTTTTCGAAAACGGCTGGAACAACAAAATCGGGAATACGGCAACTAATTAGCAACAAAATAGCACTAATTTTTTATGCAAGTCCCATTTGATAGTGCTAAAGTGGCTATGCCAGCTTAATAGACGTACAGGATTTGTAGGTTAAAGTGATACGAAGGGTGGTGGGTGGGCCCTATCCTACAATTCAATCTGTTGCCTACGCGCCAATATTTCCTCCAATAAATAAGTGAATCACAAAAACGTAAAGTAGTAATGTGAACATTGGATATTGTTTCCCCATCAGAACACCTATCTAATGTTCACATTAATATTGTTATATTTCCCGCCGCTGGCAATGTCCATATCTTGTCGGTGTTAAAGCCATCCGGATTTGGTTCAGTACAACATTCAGGCAATAGATTCCGCCACTTTGGCGTTTCTACCTGTAAAGTATTAAATGACTTTCCTACTCTTGTGTTATTAATTAATTTCAGCATGTTAACTCTTGTTAATCATCCGATAAATGGAGGGCGAGATAAGACCCACCCGCCCGCCTTTCATTCCACTTAAATTTACTGCAAAATCGCGTTTTGTAAATTTTTAACTTTTCCAATTATTTGCCAAAGAAGTTCCTTTAACCTCTTCACGGACAAATTAATTTTGAAGTTTCAAATCCTTTAAGAGAAAATTGATATCTCGCCAGTAGAACCGGACAAGAGGTATCTGCATGGAAATGTGCAACTGTAGCAGCTTTCAAAGCTTGGCCAGAGATGGCAGTATTGAGCTAAATCAAATTTGTTTGAAATGTGTTCGGCATTTTTTTAAAACGTACACAAATGTGTTTCTGTCCCTGAAGAGGTTAACCTAGATGTCGCTAAAGTGGTCTATATAGACCCCCAGGGGTCTATTTAACAAAAGTAGGGGTCGATTTGAGCCAGAGGGTTGAATAGGGGTCGATGTAAAAAAAAATAGAAAAAAAATATAAGGAGTTATAAACCTCAATTTTTGCTAGTGAACATGAAACCTTTTTTAGTGGAAAGGTTTTATTTAGAGCAAATGTATGAATATATATATTAGGATTCCGCGTTTGGAAAAAATTATTAAACTATTTTTCGTCATCGTCATTTATGTCTTTATGTATGATTTTTTTTTAACGAATATTATTATTGCGGAAATACAAGCCATAAATATCAATATTCTTGTTACAGTCCCGAAGTAGTCAATAGACGCATTTTTTACACCAGTGGATAGGCTTTGGAATTTTGAACATTTACAAAATTACGCTATCAAGATTTGTTCAGAAGTTATAGCAAAAAAAAATATATATATATGGCTGATTTTCGAGGGGCGAGTTCACCCCCTAAACATGTTTTTTTAGCCGAAATAAAATATATGTATCGAATATTTTGACCCCCTCTACAAATCCACCAAATTTCATTAAAATCGGAGAGGAACACTTTGGTTCCCTTGTAAGTACAGAAATAAATTGAATATGGAGTTTCGAATTAAAATGAAAATTGGTCAATTTCGAACTCAATATAACGAACCTTGCAAAGAAACACCAGGCCCACCCATCTCATTGATTGAGAAGCAATAAATCTGTTGTTGGAAATTTTTTTTTTTTTAATTTTTGGTTTATAATTATAAAACGATAATAGTTACAGCAAATTTATGTTAATAATAATTGTAGAGAATACTAAAATGAACAACTTATTAAGAATAAGTTTTTTTCGAAATCCCTTTAGTTTTTGAGTAAACTGAGTTTTTGAATTTGAAGTATAATTTTTCCATCTTTTATAATTTTGACGTTTTAAACGTCAGTTTCATCCGAGTTTACACAACGCTCGATGTACATTTAAAAAATGATTTCAATTGAAAATAAACCATGAAAACGTAAATATAAATGGCTATGATACCATCAAATCGGAGAAAGTAACATGATGGCCACATCACCATTTTTTTTTTCATTTTTGGTTTATAGTTATGAAACGATAATAGTTACAGTAAATTTATGCTTATAATAATTGTAGAGAATGCCAAAATGAACAACTTATAAAGAATAAGTTTTTTTCAAAATCCCTTTAGTTTTTGAGTAAACTGAGTTTTTGAATTTGAAGTATAATTTTTCCATCTTTCATAATTTTGACGTTTTAAACGTCAGTTTCATTCGAGTCTACAAAACGCTCCATGTACATATAAAATATGATTTAAATTTAAAATAAACCATGAAAGCGTAAATACAAATGATACCACCAAGTCGGAGAAAGTAACACGATGGCCACATCACCATTTTTTTTTTGTTGTTGAATTGATGTGGTATGACCCAACGATAAAATAATCGAACTTAAGATGAACGGAACTTCCCAAGTTCAGTGGCGCCGAAATATTGTTTTCTGGGCAGCGTTGAAGTTTATGTTACATTACAAATTAAAATTCGACTTACCTTTCTCCTGTCTTCCGGCGGGACGCTTTGGTGTGATCTATTCCTGAAGATGTCCATTACTTTGGTCATTGGGTTTTTGCTGGAAGACGCCGCCGTCACCGTGTGGTAGTACTGCGTGTGAGAACTGCCATCTCTGACCGGATGGGCGGAACCGTCTCGCGGCGCCTTCGGGCGAGAGTGAATTAATCCCGAGTGCTGAAAATATAAAGTAAAATTTAATCACCCACTGATATTTGTGATTATCATCTTGTCTATTAAACAATCAATTCATAATTAACTATAAAATGCAAGCTGCAACTTTAAAAAATCTAATTATATAAGGTTCATAGTGGTATTATTTGTTACGTGCAGATTTTATTTGTATAACTGAATACTTATATTAACGTTATAAATATAGTACAATCGCGCAGAGATGACAGTGACTCATGCTTTTTCGATCTAATCATCGCGTCTGGATAAATATCTATACTAGTTCGCATGCTCAAGAAAAACGAAATGAAATACGAAACGTATGTCGATATGTAAATTCAAGGGCTAAGTGCAACGTATGTCTTTTCTCATTCTATCTATTCTAACTTCAAAATTCACGTTTTGACCGTCTCCGATTTCGATTTAGTTAAGAGCAGAATTGATTGTATCCATTTCATTAATGAAAAGGTTAAATTTAATGACCAATTTCCAGTTGTCTTCACCGATTGCCGAAAAATGCACTCGCAAAGTTTCGTCGGGAAAATATTTGCACGCTCGAGAATTTTTAAATTTCCCGCCTAGACCGAATCGAATTATTTTATTGACATACGTTTACTAGAAACTTAATTCACGCAACATGGAGCGATGAGTCGTTGTCACCTCTTCGCGATTGTACTATAATAACGTATGCCATGAAATCATAATGGCGGATATTTAATTTTGTTTTAAAAAGTGACGTTTGCTGCAGCATTACGTTTTACAAACGGCCGTGTATTCTTCAACGGGAAAAGTATTTATGATTAAATGGTATTATTCAGATACTAAGTTTAAGAAGTGGACGTTGTGTTGAAGTGTTGAATTATCGGAAAACGCACGAGTATTAAAAATAATGTAAGTAAACTAAGAGTTAAGGGAGACAAATTTACAAAGCAAAGTAATAATTATTCATTGAATAGTACTTTTACTGGATATAACCTTCTCCAGAAATTCACGTAAAGTTCTTAAATAGTACCTGCGTAAAACCATTTAAGTTTTTCTTGTGTAGAAACGGCCAGTTGTAAATCGTAATGTGACATCTACCGTCACTTTTTAGAACAAAATGAAATATCCGCCATTATGATTTCATGGCAAACCTTTGTTTTTAATTCAAAATAAGTGTTTTGTAAATATCTTGGTAAATACTCTGCAGAAACTATTGAGTAAAGTGCCAAATAAATCAGCTTAAAAAACTTTAAAAATAAAGTAATAAGACCGAAACTGTCGAATAATTAGGGGAGCCAATATTAACATATTTCAAATTTTACATGTAAATCCCTATGGCCCGCTTTACAATTCAATACCCTATATTTGCTTATCAACATATCTATAAGTTTTTGACGAAAGATAGTAAAGCAATAAATAAATACAAATTGACAGAATTTACAGTAAAATATTTAAATAAAACACTCGTTCGTGTGAATAAATTTGACTAAAATGTAGTGAATAACTCGCTGACGATGTTGCAAATTTCAACTTACAATCATGGCGTGCTTCATCGTGGCCATGATGGCGATCCCCTTCTTCTTGCTGGCATCCGAGTGCGACCTGTTTCGGAACGCGTCGAGCATACCGGACTTCTTGGGACTCTGGATGTCGTCGCCAGACTTCCGCCTCTCGGCCGAATTCGACCTGGAGGCGGAACCGCTCCTGGAGGCCCTGTCGCGCTCGCGCTGCTGCTTCTTCTCCTTCTTCGCTTCTTTAGCGTCCGACTTCTCCTTCTCTTTGGCGGCTTTGTCCTTCTTCGACTTCGACTCCTTCTTCGAGTCCTTCGCTCCCCAGGTTCCCGAACGAGGACGCGGGATCGGGAGGTCGCCATCGTCGTGGAGGGTGGGTAAAGGCTGAGAACCTAGTTCCTGGAAATAAAAGAAAAACTTGTGAGAAATGACGTATTTTTGTAGGTTGGTAATTACACCCAGTTTCAAAACATATTGATGAAAATTTTTTAATACATTCTTAAACAAATTTCGTGTTTCCGTGGCCTTATTAGTGGCCATTCTGCTGAAAAACAGGAAGCGTATTGTGTAATAATTATTAAAAAAATTTGAACCGGTTCGCAAAGTATGCAACTGAAAGTACACATTTTATGTATACTGAGTAGTCTATCGCACAAATTCCAGTTTTAATAACATTATCAACACGTGGTATTTTAATGTTCGATTGACTTACTCTGGTAATTGCAACGGTTTTTAATAGAACAACAGTTTCTAAAGATAAATAATCCCGAAACCACACACCACAAACACCCAATAAGTTAAAACATATCTTTTTTATAAGGTTCTGCAGATATGGATTTAATCGGTGAACGAAATCATTATCGGAGGTAATACCACAAGTTACTACTATAGTTATCTTGTCATGTTTTGAGCTAAAATTGTAACTACACCGTGTATTACGCACCGGTACGTCTACTCAAACCTTCCAGCAGCACGCATGCGTCATTCACAATAAAGGCACTGATGTTATTATTATGGAATTTATTAATAAAAACAAAGTATTAAAAGTATAAAATTAAGAAGTTTATTATCCAAAAATAAAATCTAACCAGCGTTCCTAATCAGAAAATCAGAAGTGAACGTGTTAAACCGAACCAAAAAAAAAAACAATTGTAGGTTGTTTAGTGGATTGTGAAGGTGACAATTTTGCCTGAAGATGGTTAACAACCGCAAACGGTAGCAGTGCAAATTAAGAAAGTACTTATTTTGACCTTGACACTTGTTGAGTATTAAAGTAAAAGCACTTTTTAATTGTCAAACACTTTTATTGTTGAATTTAAACGCAACAATTGTTTCGCTTCTTCTGGCGAAAAAATAAACAAATAACAGCCTCATCAATGAATATACAGGAACCTTGTACTTGTATAAAAGTTTTATGTTCATGAATTAGCTTCACTCGTGTTTATAAAGCAGATGTTTTTATCCATTTTATAATGATTGCGTCAATTTCAATTTGTATCAATTAATTCTCTTATTGATGTGCATATGTAATAACGCGGAAATTTTCCAGAATAATTATACATCTAATCGTCGATTATCGTTGGTAAAGCTAAACTAATGAAGCTGTCTTTTAAGGGTTGGACATGTTAAGTATGTACGTAGTCAATTTAGAATTTGTGTATATCTGCACCAAATAAACAGAATTCCGTTATTAGAATCAATCCACTAAATATAGAATCTTGCTGGCAAAGCGTCCATTGTTTCTTTCCTATTACAAAATTCGTAAATAGAACGAATCTTAATTCGGTGAAATGATCTAAAATTATAATCCTCCGGTGTTGTTTATCGCGTCTGCCGAATTCTTACGCAAATTGTCGACCACCGAACGTTTCGAATAAATTAACTTTTACCTCAGGAATGTGTTCACACGTTATAAGATGCAAAGTGCCGCTAGATAGCGTCTCATTGTTGTTGTTTAATTTATGAATAACCTACAAATGGAAATATTGTTAAACACGTGCTCTGACCGTAACATGAAGTTTGTGTTACGTAACAATGACTTTACGAGAATTATGAAAACCATTACTTGTTCCAATACAATTTCATTAGTTTCCGAACGCTAAACTGTTAATTGCTTGTAATCCTTATTAAATAAATAAATAGCAGACTACTTGTGCAATTTTGTAAAAGAATATAAAATACATGTTCTGATACTTTAAATAATTACTTGTATATATAATAAGTTTGACAATTGTTTATGTTCATCAATAAAATAGCTGCCAAATCTTAACCAACATGCATTTTCCAATTATGTTTTACTTGAAAATAGGTACAGAAATTGGATATTCATATTAGCTTCGATTATTACTAGCAATTAATTCATGAAGTTGAAAATGCATATTTGAATAAAATGTCCGGCAATTCTTTTTTTCGGGTCCGCCAAATTCATCGCGGAAAATTCGTCGCAGAAAATTCATCGCAAAAAGTTAATCGTAAGAAAATTCATCGCAAATTTTTATAGGGTCCGGCAAACTCATCGCGGAAAATTCGTCGCAGAAAGTTGATCATAAGAAAATTCATCGCAAGGAAAATACAACGCTTGAATATTCATTATCATGGCGGGGAAATTTCGCCGCAGAGAAAATGTAATTTTTGAAATATTGAAAACGGACTAATTGTAACAATAAAATATTATAAGATTCAATTTGGACATGCTATAGCAAAAAAAAAAACAATTAGGTATTTTGAAAAATTTAACGCTATTTACACAACTATGTCCATTATAGGAAATAGGAAATGTCAACCGAAATTGTTGTATTGTAATTTCCCCACGACCAATTTTCTTACCATGTATAATATTTTCCCTAAATAAATTGTCTCACGATGAATTTTTCAACGAAGAATATTCCACGATGCATTTTCTGCGATGAAATCAAAAACAAAATGGTGGATCCAAAATAACAGACCACTTATGTAAAAAATAATAGAGTTTCAACGAAATTCGGTTTATGGTGGTTGTTGAGGTCGCTGATTCCAAAATTAAAGTCAATTTTTTTCAATTTTAGGCTGGTGTAATGAGAAATTCATCACGCAACCAACTATCTATTATTTATAAAGATAATTGATTTATTGTATTTTTGGTAAGTAAAGTGGATTTACCAAAAACCTGCTACATTTCTTTTTAGTTCAAGAAGTGATTGTTACACTATGAAATATTTTAGGCTTAATCGTGTTAAGACAAAAATCAGTGGGTCAACTAATTTTGTACATTATAATATACTTTAGAATTATGAAGATTTATTGTTATTTACTCCCTTCGTACATTTTACAATTTACTGTTTTACTGTAGATCAGGTTGAAAAAAATTAACAACGGCGAATGTTTTAATAAAGATTGTAATGTAATAAAATATTAATGTTTTCTTTGGAATAAGCAATTATTGTAACTGGAACGGAAGTGCTAAAGAAGCACGTTTTTGCAGAGATTAAAAACTCATAATCGGGTTACAAAATTATGGTGATAAACACTTTAAGTACTGAATCGAGATAAATGTAAAAAGCGACCAAAACTAACGATTTAATCATTTTATTAAATATAAATATTATTTATTTGTCACCAACTTACCAACAAACCTTGATAATACTTTATATTTATTTATTAATTTATTGCGATTTTATTAATTAATTTGGAGCGTTGTAGTTTTGTTTCGTTCTAAGATATGGCAATTGTTTTAACAGAAAATCAAAAATGCATTATTTGTTAAGTGATCTTGAGGTTTTGAAACAAATTCCTCGTCTGATTTTTTTTTTTTTTACAATTGTTCAAATCGTCGAACGCAGTTTTCAATTTTCCATTTTAAGTTTGGAGCGTTGTAGCTTCGTTTCCTCCTAAGATATGGCAATTGTTTTAGCAGGAAATCAAAAATGCAATATTTGTTGAGTGATCTTGAGGTTTTAAAACAAATTCCTCGTCTGATTATTTTTTTACAATTTTTTAAAAAGTTGAATCCAGTTTTCAATTTTCCATTTTAAGTTTGGATCGTTGTAGCTTTGTTTCGTCCTCAGCTATGGCAATTGTTTTAACAGGAAATCAAAAATACATTCTTTGTTGAGTGATCTTGAGGTTTTGAAACAAATTCCCCGTCTGGTTATAGTTTTTACAATTTTTCAAAACGTCGAATGCAATTTTCAATTTTCCATTTTAAGTTTGGAGCGTTGTAGCTTTGTTTCATCCTAAGATATGGCAATTGTTTTAACAGAAAATCAAAAATGCATTATTTGTTGAAGGATCTTGGGGTTTTAAAATAAATTCCTTAACTGATTTTTTTTTACAGTTTTTCAAAAAACTGAATGCAATTTTCAACTTTCGATTTTAAGTTTGAAGCGTTGCAGTTTTGTTTTGTCGTAAGATATGGCAATTGTTTTAACAGGAAATCAAAAATACATATTTGTTGAGTGATCTTGAGGTTTTGAAACAAATTCCTCGTCTGATTATTTTTTTACAATTTTTCAAAACGTCGAATGCAGTTTTCAATTTTCCATTTTAAGATTAGAGCGTTGTAGTTTTGTTTCATCCTAAGATATGGCAATTGTTTTAACGGGAAATCAAAAATGCATTCTTTGTTGAGTAATCTTGAGGTTTTGAAACAAATTCCTCGTCTGATAATTTTTTTACAATTTTTCAAAAATTTTAATGCAGTTTTCAACTTTCCATTTTAAGTTTAAAGCGTTGCAGTTTTGTTTCCTCCTAAGATATGGCAACTGTTTTAACAGAAAATCAAAAATGCATTATTTGTTGAGTGATCTTGAGGTTTTGAAATAAATTCCTCGTCTGATTATTTTTTTTTCAATTTTTCAAAATGTCGAATGCAGTTTTCAATTTTCCATTTTCCATTTTAAGTTTGAAGCTTTGCAGCTTTGTTTGATCCTAAGATATGGCAATTGTTTTAACAGGAAATCAAAAATGTAATATTTGTTGAGTCATCTTGAGGTTTTGAAACAAATTCCTCGTTTGATTATTTTTTTACAATTTTTTAAAACATCGAATGAGTTTTTCAATTTTCTATTTTAAGTTTGAAGCGTTGTAGTTTTGTTTCATCCTAAGATATGGCAATTGTTTTAACAGAAAATCAAAAATGCATTATTTGTTGAGCGATCTTGAGGTATTGAAACAAATTCCTTGTCTGATTATTTTTTTTTACAATTTTTCAAATCGTTGAACGCAGTTTTCAATTTTCCATTTTAAGTTTGGAGCGTTGTAGCTTTGTTTCATCCTAAGATATGGCAATTGTTTTAACAGAAAATCAAAAATGCATTCTTTGTTGAGTGGTCTTGAGGTTTTGAAACAAATTCCTCGTCTGATTATTTTTTCACAATTTTTCAAAAAGTTGAATGCAACTTTCAACTTTCCATTTTAAGTTTGGATCGTTGTAGCTTTGTTTCATCCTCACCTATGGCAATTGTTTTAACAGGAAATCAAAAATGCATTCTTTGTTGAGCGATCTTGAGGTTTTGAAACAAATTCCTTGTCTGATTATTTTTTTACAATTTTTCAAAACGTCGAATGCAGTTTTCAATTTTCCATTTTAAGTTTGGAGCGTTGTAGCTTTGTTTCATCCTAAGATATGGCAATTGTTTTAACAGGAAATCAAAAATGCATTCTTTGTTGAGTGGTCTTGAGGTTTTGAAACAAATTCCTTGTCTAATTATTTTTTTACAATTTTTCAAAACGTCGAATGCAATTTTCAATTTTCCATTTTAAGTTTGAAGCGTTGTAGCTTTGTTTCATCCTAATATATGGCAATTGTTTTGACAGAAAATCAAAACTGCAATATTTGTTGAGTGATCTTGAGGTTTTTAAACAAATTCATCGTCTGATTATTTTTTTACAATTTTTCAAAACGTCGAATGCAGTTTTCAACTTTCCATTTTAAGTTTGAAGCGTTGTAGCTTTGTTATATCCTAAGATATGGCAATTGTTTTAACAGAAAATCAAAAAGCAATATTTGTTGAGTGATCTTGAGGTTTTTAAACAAATTCCTCGACTGATTATTTTTTTACAATTTTTCAAAAAGTTGAATGCAATTTTCAACTTTCCATTTTAAGTTTGGAGCGTTGCAGTTTTGTTTCCTCCTAAGATATGGCAATTGTTTTAACAGGATATCAAAAATGCATTCTTTGTTGAGTGATCTTGAGATTTTGAAACTGATTATTTTTTTACAATTTTTCAAAAAGTTGAATGCAATTTTCAACTTTCCATTTTAAGTTTGAAGCGTTGTAGCTTTGTTTCATCTTAAGATATGGCAATTGCTTTAACAGAAAATCAAAAATGCATTATTTGTTGAGTGATCTTGAGGTTTTGAAATAAATTCCTCGTCTGATTATTTTCTTATAATTTTTCAAATCGTTGAATGCATTTTTCAATTTTCCATTTTCCATTTTTAATTTTGAGTGTTGCAGTTTCGTTTGGGCGTAAGATATGGCAATTATTTTATCAGAAAACCAAAAATACATTATTTGTTGAGAGATCTTGACGTACTGTCCAACCAAAATCTCGTGTCACCTGGAGGTAAAGTTTACGCAGAGTGAGAGAACGCGACAAACGAATCTCCGCGTGTCCGCACCACCGAATTCCGAATTGAATATAAATCAACACGTCGTGGCGATTCTTTGTCTAAATTTCCATTATGTTCACTCGGCGGCGCTCGTTGAATAATTATGAGTTTCCGCCGTTGAAATTTAACCTCTTAGGCACGGCTGTATTTCGCGCGTGGCTGTTTCTCTGTACGGCAGAGTTTATTTTGAACAATTTGAATTCGCATCCGCGAAAGCCACTACAGTGGCGCGCGGTACAGAAAGATGACATCCGCGAAAGTCACTATAGCGGCGTATAGAGGTTACGATCTTCACTGCTGCTGAATAATAATTACATTTCTTGGAATTTCGGATGTTCACTGCTGCTGAATAATTATTATAATTTTTGGAATTTAAGATGTTCACTGCTTCTGAATAATAATTATATTTCTTGGAATTTAAGATGTTCACTAGCGCAATGCGTCACGAGATTTTGGTGCGGTTCTACATACGCAACGTGTCACGAGATTTTGGTGCGGCTCTACATGCACAATTGATACAATTAAATGATTTCGTTCGCGAGGCCTTAAACTTACAATTCTCAAGATTGCCCATTGCTAATCCACAGTTTCTAATAATAGATTTTCTAATCGTAATGCATACAATACTATGTTACTGAGATATTTAAACAAGTCTTCTTTGTATTTTTTTAGCGAATATTATCAGCGGGTATTACTTAATATGTACAGACTGACGTTTGTAAATATTTGTAACCAACTGTAATAAACATGACTATTATTATTATTATTATTATTAAATAATGATATTGTTTTGTTCAGATGTCTACCTTTAACGGTTTTTATAACATTTTTATTTAGCGCTGTCAGTCACGAAAATAAATTAAATAAGCATATTCTTACTCATTTTATATAAATAAATCAAACTTAAAAACAAAGAAATCTTTTTTTGACATTTTACAAAAAAAACTTGTTGGCAGCCAATGTGTTAAAATGACCCAAGTAATACACCCCTAAAATTTGGCAGATTCCTCCCTGGACACCCTGTATTTCAATGACAGTTTTTGTACTAAAAAATTTTCGATAACAATTTTTCGGTTTATAATCACGTGATTGACTTTTCCTGCGCGTTGAAACACTCTGTATACTATCCATTCAAATATTCACCTTAATATATTCTATTTATCTTAAGTAGAAAGAAAACACAATACTTGTTAAGTAAATGGTTAAATGTTAAACTTTACCACAGAATAAGATCGCAGCAGCTTCATCCCTAACTCCTTCCCCAAATTGAACTCCTCATACTGTCTCTTCCAAGACATTGCGACTGTTTGGTTTATTCGAAGGAGACACCTTGAAATTTACATTTTTTGCACAACCTTTGCCACTGACATTTTGAACTTTCCAGACGACTTTAATTTGCAATTAAAATATCCCACAACACGAACCACACGATGATTTCGATTATTTGTAACACTTTCTCGCCACTAATTGTAATAGATATGGGTTCGAGACTGTGCCTTTAAAAAGAGTCGACCACTGAATAGTGCACACACAACACAATAAACATCGCGAGCGGATTTTTCCGCGCACATGTCGCCACTCGTGCGTTGTTTAGTGCGCGATTTGCATAAAGTAAACAACACTCTCGTGTCGGCCGCGTTCTTATGTAACTGAAGCAGAAACCGGCTATTTCGATCGTTTTGGGCGACATCACCACTCCCGCGAAGAAGGCCGAAGCACGTGTGTCTACCACCACCCATTTAAATATAGTTTTGTTTTATAAGACAACGAACGGCACTGACCAACATAACGTCCGAAGGAATGTTGTGGGCTGTACACAACATTTTATTGCAAATAATGAAATCAGTTTGATGTGGCCATGTAACTTTCTCCGATCCGATGGTGTAAAGAGGATATTCCGAATAGTTTTCACATTTATCAATTCTATTACACAGTCTCAGGGGCGGCTCGTTATATAGGGTCAAGGAGCCATGGCACCACCTGTTGTTTCAAGCTCAGAAAGAATTTTTAATTAATTCTTCAAACACTTTTTTTTTAAGATAAATCGTTCTTACTTTCTTCAGAAAAGGAGGGGGGGGGTATATTGTATAAATGGCTCTACCATCAACATGTTCCACGAGACACCACTGGTTATAACTGTTCGTTGTTAAACTCGCATTTTTTAATTGCGTCCAAAATTGAGCATTTTCTAAAATAAATAAAAAATAGTAGAAATTGCTTAAAAATTCTGAAATAATTCCACACAGCTCCCAAATTATTATATTTTGAGAATATAATCAACTTCTTAAGTTCCAATAATTTTTTAATGGGTTATAACTGTTCGTTGTTAAACATGCATTTTTTAATTGCATTGAAAATTGAGCATTTTCTAAAATCAATAAAAAATAGTAGAAATTGTTTAAAAATTCTGAAATAATTCCACACAGCTCCCAAATTATTATATTTTGAGAATATAATCAACTTCTTAAGTTCCAATAATTTTTTAACGGGTTATAACTGCTCGTTGTTAAACATGCATTCTTTAATTGCGTTGAAAATTGAGCATTTTCTAAAATAAATAAAAAATAGTGGAAGTTGTTTAAAAATTCTGAAATAATTCCACACAACTCCCAAATTATTATATTTTGAGAATATAATCAACTTCTTAAGTTCCAATAATTTTTTAACGGGTTTCATTGTTAAACATGCATTTTTTAATTGCGTTCAAAACTGACCATTTTCTAAAATTAATAAAAAATAGTAGAAATTGTTTAAAAATTCTTAAATAATTCCACACAACTCCCAAATTATTATATTTTGAGAATATAATCAACTTCTTAAATTACAATAATTTTTGAACGGGTTATAACTGTTCGTTGTTAAACATGCATTTTTGAATTGCGTTGAAAATTGAGCATTTTCTAAAATAAATAAAAAATCGTAGAAATTGTTTAAAAATTCTGAAATAATTCCACACAACTCCCAAATTATAATATTTTGAGAATATAATCAACTTCTTAAGTTCCAATAATTTTTTAACGGGTTATAACTATTTGTTGTTAAACATGCATTTTTTAATTGCGTTCAAAATTGAGCATTTTCTAAAATAAATAAAAAATAGTAGAAATGGTTTAAAAATTCTGAAATAATTCCACACAACTCCCAAATTATTATATTTTGAGAATATAATCAACTTCTTAAGTTCCAATAATTTTTTAACGGGTTATAACTGTTCGTTGTTAAACATGCACTTTTTAATTGCGTTGAAAATTGAGCATTTTCTAAAATAAATAAAAAATAGTAGAAATTGTTTAAAAATTCTGAAATAATTCCACACAGCTCCCAAATTATTATATTTTGAGAATATAATCAACTTCCTAAGTTCCAATAATTTTTTTACGGGTTATAACTGTTCGTTGTTAAACATGCATTTTTTAATTGCGTTGAAAATTGAGCATTTTCTAAAATAAATAAAAAATAGTAGAAGTTGTTTAAAAATTCTGAAATAATTCCACACAACTCCCAAATTATTATATTTTGAGAATATAATCAACTTCTTAAGTTCCAATAATTTTTTAATGGGTTATAACTGTTCGTTGTTAAACATGCACTTTTTAATTGCGTTGAAAATTGAGCATTTTCTAAAATAAATAAAAAATAGTAGAAATTGTTTAAAAATTCTGAAATAATTCCACACAACTCCCAAATTATTATATTTTGAGAATATAATCAACTTCTCAAGTTCCAATAATTTTTTAATGGGTTATACCTGTTCGTTGTTAAACATGCATTTTTTAATTGCGTCCGAAATTGAGCATTTTCTAAAATAAATAAAAAATAGTAGAAATTGTTTAAAAATTCTGAAATAATTCCACACAACTCCCAAATTATTATATTTTAAGAATATAATCAACTTCTTAAGTTCCAATAATTTTTTAACGGGTTATAACTGCTCGTTGTTAAACATGCATTCTTTAATTGCGTTGAAAATTGAGCATTTTCTAAAATAAATAAAAAATAGTAGAAATTGTTTAAAAATTCTGAAATAATTCCACACAGCTCCCAAATTATTATATTTTGAGAATATAATCAACTTCTTAAGTTCCAATAATTTTTTAATGGGTTATACCTGTTCGTTGTTAAACATGCATTTTTTAATTGCGTCCGAAATTGAGCATTTTCTAAAATAAATAAAAAATAGTAGAAATTGTTTAAAAATTCTGAAATAATTCCACACAACTCGCAAATTATTATATTTTGAGAATATAATCAACTTCTTAAGTTCCAATAATTTTTTTAATGGGTTATAACTGTTCGTTGTTAAACATGCATCTTTTAATTGCGTTGAAAATTGAGCATTTTCTAAAATAAATAAAAAATAGTAGAAATTGTTTAAAAATTCTGAAATAATTCCACACAACTCCCAAATTATTATATTTTGAGAATATAATCAACTTCTTAAGTTCCAATAATTTTTTAATGGGTTATAACTGTTCGTTGTTAAACATGCATTTTTTAATTGCGTTGAAAATTGAGCATTTTCTAAAATAAATAAAAAATAGTAGAAATTGTTTAAAAATTCTGAAATAATTCCACACAACTCCCAAATTATTATATTTTGAGAATATAATCAACTTCTTAAGTTCCAATAATTTTTTAATGGGTTATAACTGTTCGTTGTTAAACATGCATTTTTTAATTGCGTTGAAAATTGAGCATTTTCTAAAATAAATAAAAAATAGTAGAAATTGTTTAAAAATTCTGAAATAATTCCACACAACTCCCAAATTATTATATTTTGAGAATATAATCAACTTCTTAAGTTCCAATAATTTTTTAATGGGTTATAACTGTTCGTTGTTAAACATGCATTTTTTAATTGCGTTGAAAATTGAGCATTTTCTAAAATAAATAAAAAATAGTAGAAATTGTTCAAAAATTCTGAAATAATTCCACATAACTCTCAAATTATTATATTTTGAGAATATAATCAACTTCTTAAATTCCAATAATTTTTTAACGGGTTATAACTGTTCGTTGTTAAACATGCATTTTTTAATTGCGTTGAAAATTGAGCATTTTCTAAAATAAATAAAAAATAGTAGAAGTTGTTTAAAAATTCTGAAATAATTCCAAACAACTCCCAAATTATTATATTTTGAGAATATAATCAACTTCTTAAGTTCCAATAATTTTTTAATGGGTTATAACTGTTCGTTGTTAAACATGCACTTTTTAATTGCGTTGAAAATTGAGCATTTTCTAAAATAAATAAAAAATAGTAGAAATTGTTTAAAAATTCTGAAATAATTCCACACAGCTCCCAAATTATTATATTTTGAGAATATAATCAACTTCTTAAGTTCCAATAATTTTTTAACGGGTTATAACTGTTCGTTGTTAAACATGCATTTTTTAATTGCGTTGAAAATTGAGCATTTTCTAAAATAAATAAAAAATAGTAGAAGTTGTTTAAAAATTCTGAAATAATTCCACACAACTCCCAAATTATTATATTTTGAGAATATAATCAACTTCTTAAGTTCCAATAATTTTTTAATGGGTTATAACTGTTCGTTGTTAAACATGCACTTTTTAATTGCGTTGAAAATTGAGCATTTTCTAAAATAAATAAAAAATAGTAGAAATTGTTTAAAAATTCTGAAATAATTCCACACAACTCCCAAATTATTATATTTTGAGAATATAATCAACTTCTCAAGTTCCAATAATTTTTTAATGGGTTATAACTGTTCGTTGTTAAACATGCATTTTTTAATTGCGTTGAAAATTGAGCATTTTCTAAAATAAATAAAAAATAGTAGAAATTGTTTAAAAATTCTGAAATAATTCCATACAACTCTCAAATTATTATATTTTGAGAATATAATCAACTTATTAAATTCTAATAATTTTTTAATGGGTTATAACTGTTTGTTGTTAAACATACAAGGGGAGTATATTGTATAAGTGGCTCTACCATCAACATGTTCCACGAGCCGCCACTGCACAGTGACGTATTTATTTTGCTGGTGGTCACCGGTGACCTCCGCGGCGCTGAGATGCGTATCTTTGTTTTTGCAAGATTTAGAAATAAATATGGTGAAAAATGCTATATCAAAAGAGTGGCGGATTATGCGCAACCTGCTATTGAGGCTGCTGTTTTTTTAATAACGGCAAAACTAGTCTTTACAGGCAATCGCCAATAATGCACTTCCGATTACGAAAATCATACCCCCACCATGTCAATGCTTTCTGTCCAGTGCACCATAGTAGAAACCAACAGGTGTTGGCAAAAGCGCCTTTAAAGGGGCTGGACACAGGCCGGTGCAATTTGGAATACACAGGCGCGTGCCTCATGCGTCTTTGCGATAATCCACCACTGAGGTAGATATAATAGGTACTAGTATTTCGTAAATATCAAACCCTCATTCATTTAAATACATAAATTTCAGGTTCTAGTTTACATAATATAATTTATTTTTATCGTCTACCGTATCCGTCGACCTTTCTAAAACGATCTGACAGGCGGGTTCTTCCTGGACTAGGTCTGGAGGTCGGCCCGCATCAAAATTGCCTGTTTATGCCACATCGAGTAAAATCGTGGAATTTTATGGGAAGTGCGATAGATTGAATACTTATTTAGCTTCCGCATTCCGATAACACATTGATAGACTTGATTTTATGTATCCGATAGATAAAAAATATTGCGACAATTCCTGATATATTTACGTATTGTGTAATTGTTTATACTGAGGGCTTCTACTTCATTATTCATTTTATTCCAGGTGTTTCACTGATGTCCAATAAAGCAGTGTTTGACGCTTTTTGAATTTAATTTTTTAATGCCGGTTTGTAGATAAGAGTCTACTAAAGCGATTTAAACCATAAAATGTAGGGTAAAAATGTTTATAACTTTTTTACGATTTTTTTTTCTGATAGCAAGATTTCAATGCTATTTGATAAATATGGTTCGAGTGAACTCAAGAAAAAAAAAATAGGTAACGAGAGGAGAATAATTATTCCAGTGACGGTTCGCGGTTTTTTTTCTGGTACGGTCGAGGAACAAGAGGTGGTAACACAGATAGGTAGGGTCAGTTGCAGAGACGGCTGGCTGCGTATTACCACCTCTTGTTCCTCGGCCGTACCAGAAAAAACCCAGCGAACCGTCACTGCTTCATTCAGATACTTAAACGTAATCACAGTTCGGATTACATACACTAAAATTGGTATAAACCCAGTATCCATATATCGAGGAAGAACTATTTTTAATTTTAAATATTATAAGAGTCGCTTAAACATACTGTTACTCCACACAAATTAATTAAAACAATCCGAATGGAGAAATTGGCGAACGCGGAAACTCACCATATGCAACCCATTATACAGACGGCGTGTACATGCGGTTGCCTACGTTGCGCGCCTGCAATTTAAAAAAATTACAGGATCGATCGATGCGAAATTTACCGCACGAATATTTTAACGAAAACTGTACCGCGGCCAGTCACGCCATTCACAAATATTTGCGTGCCACGAGAACTTATAAATCAACAAAACGCCAACACAATCAACAACGTACACCACCCGGCAACGCGGTGATACAAATGCTCGTTGCGAAATGGTTGGACCACACTATTCAGGTGTAATTTCGTAATATGAGGCAAGATTGCGCGGTTTAATCACCTCGCACAAAAATATTATTAACGTGTATATTATTTCAGTGCAATGGAATGATAAGCTTTTAAAACGAACGAATAGTGTGAATATGTAAAATTAAATAACAACTGTAAATCGTGTTTGATGGACTGGAAATAAAGCACGTGTGCACCATATCTATCCATAAATTCGACTTTTTTGACGTATTTAGTGACAAACACTAGAAAGTGAAAAGTGCCAACACGGCTATGAAAAAAATGTAATGTTATGTTTTGTTAATGGCAAGTTGAGTTGCCGAAACTATAGTCAACAATAAAATAAAATTTGTGTTATACCAACAAAGTAAAAGTGTTTTATTATATTTACAACATGTATAACGAAGTAGAAGCCTCCACCATAAACAATAAAAAAATGTAATTTTGCCTGATGTAATCCCCAAACCGTTCCTTCGTATGTTTTTTTATTGTCTCAAATTTGCTTATTTTTTCGTCATTTACATTTATTTGGTCTTTTAAATATTTCGCCAGCATTATAGGCTATGCAACAATATTGCATTGTAAAGTCTAGTCCAGAACAAATATTCTGACAGGACCTTCATATTCACAGATGGGTCATATAAATTTTGATTATATGAATAGTTCGATACTGTATTTATAGTAATAAATAAGAACTTTCAGCGAAATGCAACAAAAAACTGGGAAAAGCACGCTCGAAGCGGTTCGGTAATTATCGAGGAATTTATTTACGTGCAACTCTGCATATTATTAAAGTAAAAGTGAAATGTCGATTGCGATTGCTCCTTAGAATAGCCTCTAGAAAGATTTAAACCGTTACACCCATTTTTTCGATAATTAAGTGTTACGTTTCGCATAAATTACATACTGTTTGATGCATTGCAAAAATATTTCTCAGTAACTAGTGGCAATAAAGTAATCATTTATTTTGTAGGTGCGGTGTTAATCTCGCCTCACTACACCTCATTAAATTTAATAATACTTTATTCAACACAAAAAAAAACTGTAATTCCAGTATATTCAAGCCAGCACACTTTTTGTAGTGATCGATGATCGTAATTAGTTATTTGTTTGCATAATGTTATGTTCTAAATTTATAATTTATATTTATAATTTAATATAAGCGGTAGTATAAGTATAGTAGTATGTAGTAAATGTAAACCGACAAGTGTAAAGCTGCAAAGCTATTGACACAATAAAGATTATTATTATTATTATTATAAAGTGGTAATACCGTCAATAAATAAACAAAAAATAAAAAAAAAATTGAAAAAAGCCGCAAAGCCAAAAAATTATTGAGAGTTCTACGAGTTCCGTGTCAATTTTCTATTTTTACTTATTGAGTACAATATTTCTTTCTCATAAAAAAAATTCGATACAATCACGATTTATGGCATTTTTAAATAAATTTAAAATTCGAAAATAGAAAATTTAATTTTGAAAAAAACCCATTTCCTGTCATTTAATCGCAATTTGCCATTAGAGTTTTTGTTAGAACTCCTTGATTACAACCCATAAGTCAAATCAGAACTCCCAGAACTATTGAAAAAAATTTAAGTCCGAAAAGAGAAAAACATGAGTTCCGAGTTGATTAATAGTTAACAAATAATTTCAGTATATACCTTGAAGAGCAATAGTTTCATTGCACTGCATAAACGCGATGCTAATTTACAGATGTATTTAGTGTCAGTTTCAAGGTTCAAAAAATTAACGTTTCATGTGAACAATTTGCTAAATTACGAAGAACTCCACAAAACTTTTGCGGTAAACAATTTTTCCAATAAGTAATTAACTTGTTCTTAGTTAGTTCATCATTGCTAATAATAATGTGAATTGTGACCGTATTGTATGTAGAAGATCTGAGACAAACAATTCATGGAAAATCTAAAGAAATATTAATTAATTATAATTATATGAATTTCTAGAAATATTAAATTGGTTCTATTTATCACGCACAATACTGTAATTAATTGATATATTTCTATATTTGTGTTAGAGTGTCGTATATTGGTCATTAGTTAGAAACTAATTTTGAAAAAAAAAATTTCTTATATTTAACAACAACAAAAAAACTCTCAAATGAGTTTTCAGAAGAAGTATTTTACCATTTTTTTTTTCAGAGTTAGGGTTGCCAACGTGTAGGCGTTCAGGGGTGTGAGATTAAAAATTACGTCTCTACATGATAATCTAAAAATAAAAATCGAAAATATTTGTTTTTGTTTTCCAAATAATCGTCACCAAAGACGATTTTGTTCATTTCCAGAACTCAAAAATCGAGAAAGCGTTGATTTTTGGAAAATCCAAAACACGTGCGGATTACAAACTTTCCTAAAATGGTTCAGAAATTATTGGTCTTTCAAATATCTTTTAGATTTAGCTTGTAAATCTCTTGGTTTTTCAAATAATTGCCATCAAAGGCGATTTTCTTCATTTCTAGAGTCCAAAAATCGGGAAAGCGTTGATTTTTTTTGAAAATCTCACACAAGTGCAAATTTCAAACTTTTACAAAATTGTTCAGAAGCGATCGGGCTTTCATTTTTTTGCGTGTAAATTGCTTGGGTGCTAAATAATCGGCGATTTTATTCATTTCTGGAGCTCAAAAATCGAGAAAGCCTTAATTTTTGGAAATTCAAAACAAGTGCAGGTTTCAAACTTTTACAAAATGGTTCAGAAATTATTAGTCTTTCATATTTATTTTCAATTTTGCTTGTAAATGTTTTGGTTTTCCAAATAATTTCCATAAAAGGCGATTTTGTTCATTTCTAGAGTTCAAAAATCGGAAAAACGTTGATTTTTTTGAAAATTCAAAACGTGTACAGATTTCAAACTTTTGCAAAATTGTCCAAAAATTATTGACCTTTCAATTGTCTGAGTGTAAATTGCTTGGGTTCCAAATAATCGGCGATTTTATTCATTTTCGGAGCTCAAAAATCGAGAAAGCGTTATTTTTTGGCAGATTTTAAACTTTCACAAAATGCTTCAGATATGATTGGTCTTTCATATTTATTTTCAATTTAGCTTGTAAATCTCTTGGTTTTCCAAATAATTGCGATCAAAGGTGATTTTGTTCATTTCCAGAGTTCAAAAATCGAGAAAGCCTTAATTTTTGGAAAATCCGAAATAAGTGCGGATTACAAACTTTCACGAAATGGTTCAGAAATTATTGGTCTTTCATATTTATTTTCAATTTAGCTTGTAAATCTCTTGGTTTTCCAAATAATTGCGATCAAGGGCGATTTTGTTCCTTTCCAGAGTTCAAATAACGGAAAAACGTCGATTTTTTGAAAATCCAAAATAAGTGCAAATTCTAAACTTTTACAAAATTGTTCAGAAATGATTGAGCTTTCATTTTATTTTTAAATTAAATCTTTGTTTTCTAAATAATTGCCACCAAATGCGATTTTGTTCATTTCTGGAGCTCAAAAATTGAGAAAGTGTTGATTTTTGGAAAATCCAAAACAAGTGCAGATTTTAAACTTTTGCAAAATTATCCAGTAATTATTGACCGTTCAATTTTTTGCGTGTAAATTGCTTGGGTTCCAAAGAATCGGCGATTTTATTCATTTCCGAAGCTCAAAAATCGACAAAGCGTTGATTTTTGGAAAATCCAAAACTAGTGCAGATTTTAAACTTTTACAAAATGGTTCAGAAATTATTGGTCTTTCATATTTATTTTTAATTTCGCTTGTAAATCTCTTGGTTTTCCATATAATTTTCATCAAAGGCGAATTTGTTCATTTCCAGAGTTTAAAAATCGAGGAAGCGTTGATTTTTTTGAAAATCTAAAACAAGTGCAGATTTTAAACTTTTACAAATTTGTTCAGAAATGA
Organism: Ocypus olens; assembly: GCA_910593695.2. Lineage (NCBI taxonomy): Eukaryota > Metazoa > Arthropoda > Insecta > Coleoptera > Staphylinidae > Ocypus > Ocypus olens. The sequence goes on from OU343056.1 coordinate 54,616,143, forward strand.
TTGAGCTTTCATTCTATTTTTGAATTAAAGCTTTGTTTTCCAAATAATTGCCACCAAATACGATTTTGTTCATTTCCGGAGCTCAAAAATCAAGAAAGCGTTGATTTTTTGAAAATCCAAAATAAGTGCAGATTTCAAACTTTTAAAAAATTGTTCAGAAATAATTGAGCTTTCAATTTTTGCGTGTAAATTGTTTGGGTTCGAAAGAATCGGCGATTTTATTCATTTCCGGAGCTCAATAATCGAAAAAACGTTGATTTTTGGAAAATCCAAAACGCGTGCAGATTTCAAACTTTCACGAAATGGTTCAGAAATTATTGGTCTTTCATATTTCTATTCAATTTAGTTTGCAAATCTCTTGGTTTTCCAAATAATTTCCATCAAAGGCGATTTTGTTCATTTCCAGAGTTCAAAAATCGAGAAAACGTTGATTTTTGGAAAATCCAAAACGAGTGCAGATTTCAAACTTTCACAAAATGGTTCAGAAATTATTGGTCTTTCATATTTCTTTTCATTTCAGCTGGTAAATCTCTTGGTTTTCCAAATAATTGCCATCAAAGGCGATTTTGTTCATTTCCAGGACTCAAAAATCGAGAAAACGTTGATTTTTTGAAAATCCAAAACACGTGCAGATTTGGAACTTTTACAAAATTGTCCAGAAATGATTGAGATTTTAATTTTTTGCGTGTAAATTGCTTGGGTTCCAAAGAATCGGCGATTTTATTCATTTCCGGAGCTCAATAATCGAAAAAGCGTTGATTTTTGGAAAATCCAAAACGCGTACAGATTCCAAACTTTCACAAAATGGTTAAAAAATTATTGGTCCTTTACATTTCTTTTCAGTTTAGCCTGTAAATCTCTTGGTTTTCCAAATAATTCCCATCAAAGGCGATTTTGTTCATTTCCAGAGCTCAAAAATCGAGAAAGCGTTGATTTTTGGAAAATCCAAAACAAGTGCAAATTTCAAACTTTCACAAAATGGTTCAGAAATGATTGGGCTTTCATTTGATTTTTAAATTAAAACGTGTTAGTGCAAATAATTGTCACCAAAAGCGATTTTGTTCATTTACGGAACTCAAAAATTGAGAAAGCGTTGATTTTTGAAAAAATGAAAAAGTGAAGACTTCAAATTTCATTTTATAGAATTGATCAGTTACTGTATAAAAATGTCTTTATTAGAAATAATTATAAACTCCCGTCTTTGCAGCGCCTTCATAAGAAAACTTTAAAAAAAATCAATTAATTATTTTTGTCATCTACAAAGTGTAAATATTTTGTTTTTCAAAGCGATATTTAATGCGTTTATTATTATTGAAAATATGAATATTTAAAATTTGTACCGCTTTTTTTTCGCCCACTGTGTACAAGAATATCACCATTCATATGTTATTATTAACTAACTACTCAAGACTGAGATGAGATAATGATTGTAAGAACTGTATTCATTTCAGTTCTCTCAATTCTGCGTAAGATCTATTTCGGTACAAATGACACCTGATGTCAATCCTATTTTTATCATTTTTCAAAAACAATCAATTTACTGATAAGTACGTAATAAAATCGTTTTATCGCTACAGAGGATATGCCACACAAAAGTTGTTTGAAAATTGAATATTCATAGCTTCGGTTTCAGAGTTATATATATTTTTTTTTATCGTGGAATATATTAAATAAAGTAAATGGCAAAAACGTAAAGTGCATGAAATTTTCAATGGCCGATTGTTCATTGTGATTTAGATGTTTCCTAGTACAATAGTATTTACAACTTTATGATTATTACAAACCATAACATTGGCAATGGTGCAACAAAGCTGTAATGAAATATTATTCAGGTTTCGATAAATGAAGCAATAAATTTCAAAACGATCTTAATGTTATAATAGTAATAATAATTATTATTATATTTATTGACGACTCAAATTTACAATAGAAAAATTTACAATTTACAAAAAAAAAATCATTGAGACCTAAAAACGGATATTTCCGTTACAAAACTTTCGTAATGGAGAAAGTAAAAATCATTCCTCGTGCGACACGTACCATTATTTTCTTACTGAATTTCATTCGTGAAAAAGTACAATCAATTACATCACCCATTACAGCAGGCTTTACATTCTTAACACGCCATTTTACATATTATACAACGTTTACAAAAGATTTCTTCGAAATAATACCCTCGCTGGCGCATTTCTATAAATAACCGTGATAATGAAATAAAGCAGCGGAAGGTGTGTTTCACGAGGAAATTAAATCATTGTCGTTATAATAAACATGCTATTTAACAGTAAACTCGAACGAGAACGTGTTTTGTGCGGCCCACTATTTGGCACCTGAATTTTAGTCTAAAACGCGAATACTACGATATACAGAGAGAAAGAAAAAAGTTGGCGATTTTTAATTTTTGTCGAAAACGTGAAATTCGATACTTCGGCTCAAAAATTGGGTTTGAAATCATTTGCTGAAGAAACCACTGGTTCGATTCGGGGTTTCTATACATCACCGGAAAGATCCCCTCGGGACGCTGTTCTTTCACAAGAACAAATTTCAATTTGCAGCCAGTGACGCGTCAGCAAAGAAAATCAGAAAATGGAAAAAATCGAAAAAATCAACTTTTTTAATAATCATCGTAGACTATCAGAAAGATGAGAGAAATTGATTGGCGTTAAAAAATTTCAGCTATCTTCAATAGCAAAAAAATTAGCTAGTCACCATGAACATTTTAGAAAATTTAAAAAAATAATTGATTTTTCAGACTTTGATCGGCCGTAGCGGCTAAACGAAAACTCCAAATTGAACGAGGTTTTCAAATCTGCGCTCCTTGTGTGTCAATTAGTCGGATTCAATTAAAATCAGCGATTTAAAATTTCTGACGAAAACCTGAAAAACTACCCAAGGGTCCCCCCTTCTTACTTTTGCTCAAAAATTGGTTTTGAAATTATTTCCTGAAGAAACCACTGGTTCGATTCGGGGTTTATACACATCACTGGAAAGATCCCTTCAAGACGCCTCGGGAAATGTAGTTTCGCAAGAACAAATGTCAATTTTAAGCCCGTGACGCGTCAGCAAAGAAAACTCGAAAATGGAAAAAATCGAAAAAATCAACTCTTTTAATAATTATCGTAGATCCTTATGTTATATCTTTTTCTTTGTCAAAAGAACGAGCTAAATCGATTGGCGTCAAAAAATTTCATCTAGGAAAAAATGCAAAAAAGTTGGCAAGTCACCATGAACGTTGCGGATTTATTTTTTGCCGTCACGGTTAAACAAAGAATCCAAATCGAATTTTCTTTTCTTGCATTAAATTTGGAGGTGACAAATGGCGTCCAATAAGCGTCAGAACTCATCTATAGTTATACCTGCTTCTTACGTTAGAGAAAGACCTCGGTGACGCATTATTAACCCTTTGCACTCCTTGTGCTCATATAGTACACCAAAACAAAATCAAATTCATCTTTTACATCACTTATTTCACAATTTTCTTCGTTATAAAAACAGGTTAAGATAAATGGACGCATCAGTTACAAAAAAGCTCAAGTTAGCAAAACAAGGTGTCGCCACAGCAGCGACATTTCATATTTTAAATGTCGCGTTATCGGCGACAACGGAGTGCAAAGGGTTAATACGGAGGGTGGAATACCATACAAAAATTAAGGGGGAGGGAGAGCTTGAAAAGCCGGAAGCTTTGAAGGGGGAAAATCGGCTGCCGATGCAATAGATATGGGGTTGAAATTAATAAAAACAAACCCTCGCGATACGTAAACTTACGAAATTTAAATTATTTGGTGGCAACTGAGGAAAATTTTTTTTCCTGCCGTAAACTGTTTCAATAATAACGGAATTTGTAACACCCTGTATACCGCCTACGGTTGTAGGCTTCATTGTGTTGAAAATTACAAATATTTCAAAGTCTTGGTTCTCGATTTTGTATAAAAAAGGAACTATTTTATTGCAATAGACTACAAATAATGTAAATACTTGATAGATATGCACAGATAGCAACATGGCCTCGACCTTGGCAGGCGGCATGCATCCTGTAGATATATATTTGCGCCCGATAAATATGTATGCATGTGATAAATATGCAAATCTGTTACATGACAACATGTAATATTCTTAAATAATCACTTAACGATTTCTCGGTGCTTTTAACAAATCAATTATTATTGAATCCACGCTTGGACATAATTTTTTGATTACGCATTTGTTTTACAACTGAGTGTGTGGAATATGATGTCAAAAAATAAAGAACATCCATCGAGGGATTTTCTTGTAAATTAATCAAATCCGCGCGAATGCACGTTTTTACAGCTTAAAAATGTTTGCTCGAAAATTCCGGAAAAACTAGTGACCACGTGTTTCTGGGTTATTCACTTGTTTTATAGCTGAAAGTGTGTAGAATATGATGTCAAAAAATAAAGAACATCCAAATAAGGATTTTCTTGTAAATTAATCAAATCCGCGCGAATGCACGTTTTTACAGCTTGAAAATGTTTGCTCGAAAATTCCGGAGAAACTAGTGACCACGTGTTTCTGGATTATTCACTTGTTTTATAGCTGAAAGTGTGTAAAATATGGTGTCAAAAATTAAAGAACATCCATCGAGGGATTTTCTTCGAAATTAATCAAATCCGCGCGAATGCACGTTTTTACAGTTTGAAAATGTTTGCTCGAAAATTCCGGAAAAACTAGTGACCACGTGTTTCTGGGTTATTCACTTGTTTTATAGCTGAAAGTGTGTAGAATATGATGTCAAAAAATAAAGAACATCCAAATAAGGATTTTCTTGTAAATTAATCAAATCCGCGCGAATGCACGTTTTTACAGCTTGAAAATGTTTGCTCGAAAATTCCGGAGAAACTAGTGACCACGTGTTTCTGGATTATTCACTTGTTTTATAGCTGAAAGTGTGTAAAATATGGTGTCAAAAATTAAAGAACATCCATCGAGGGATTTTCTTCGAAATTAATCAAATCCGCGCGAATGCACGTTTTTACAGTTTGAAAATGTTTGCTCGAAAATTCCGGAAAAACTAGTGACCACGTGTTTCTGGGTTATTCACTTGTTTTATAGCTGAAAGTGTGTAGAATATGATGTCAAAAAATAAAGAACATCCAAATAAGGATTTTCTTGTAAATTAATCAAATCCGCGCGAATGCACGTTTTTACAGTTTGAAAATGTTTGCTCGAAAATTCCGGAAAAACTAGTGACCACGTGTTTCTGGGTTATTCACTTGTTTTATAGCTGAAAGTGTGTAGAATATGATGTCAAAAAATAAAGAACATCCAAATAAGGATTTTCTTGTAAATTAATCAAATCCGCGCGAATGCACGTTTTTACAGTTTGAAAATGTTTGCTCGAAAATTCCGGAGAAACTAGTGACCACGTGTTTCTGGATTATTCACTTGTTTTATAGCTGAAAGTGTGTAAAATATGGTGTCAAAAATTAAAGAACATCCATCGAGGGATTTTCTTCGAAATTAATCAAATCCGCGCGAATGCACGTTTTTACAGTTTGAAAATGTTTGCTCGAAAATTCCGGAAAAACTAGTGACCACGTGTTTCTGGGTTATTCACTTGTTTTATAGCTGAAAGTGTGTAGAATATGATGTCAAAAATTAAAGAACATCCAAATAAGGATTTTCTTGTAAATTAATCAAATCCGCGCGAATGCACGTTTTTACAGTTTGAAAATGTTTGCTCGAAAATTCCGGAAAAACTAGTGACCACGTGTTTCTGGGTTATTCACTTGTTTTATAGCTGAAAGTGTGTAGAATATGATGTCAAAAAATAAAGAACATCCAAATAAGGATTTTCTTGTAAATTAATCAAATCCGCGCGAATGCACGTTTTTACGGCTTGAAAATGTTTGCTCGAAAATTCCGGAAAAACTAGTGACCACGTGTTTCTGGGTTATTCACTTGTTTTATAGCTGAAAGTGTGTAGAATATGATGTCAAAAATTAAAGAACATCCAAATAAGGATTTTCTTGTAAATTAATCAAATCCGCGCGAATGCACGTTTTTACGGCTTGAAAATGTTTGCTCGAAAATTCCGGAAAAACTAGTGACCACGGGTTTCTGGATTATTCACTTGTTTTATAGCTGAAAGTGTGTAGAATATGATGTCAAAAATTAAAGAACATCCAAATAAGGATTTTCTTGTAAATTAATCAAATCCGCGCGAATGCACGTTTTTACAGCTTGAAAATGTTTGCTCGAAAATTCCGGAAAAACTAGTGACCACGGGTTTCTGGATTATTCACTTGTTTTATAGCTGAAAGTGTGTAGAATATGATGTCAAAAATTAAAGAACATCCAAATAAGGATTTTCTTGTAAATTAATCAAATCCGCGCGAATGCACGTTTTTACAGCTTGAAAATGTTTGCTCGAAAATTCCGGAAAAACTAGTGACCACGGGTTTCTGGATTATTCACTTGTTTTATAGCTGAAAGTGTGTAGAATATGATGTCAAAAATTAAAGAACATCCAAATAAGGATTTTCTTGTAAATTAATCAAATCCGCGCGAATGCACGTTTTTACGGCTTGAAAATGTTTGCTCGAAAATTCCGGAAAAACTAGTGACCACGTGTTTCTGGGTTATTCACTTGTTTTATAGCTGAAAGTGTGTAAAATATGGTGTCAAAAATTAAAGAACATCCATCGAGGGATTTTCTTCGAAATTAATCAAATCCGCGCGAATGCACGTTTTTACAGTTTGAAAATGTTTGCTCGAAAATTCCGGAAAAACTAGTGACCACGTGTTTCTGGGTTATTCACTTGTTTTATAGCTGAAAGTGTGTAGAATATGATGTCAAAAAATAAAGAACATCCAAATAAGGATTTTCTTGTAAATTAATCAAATCCGCGCGAATGCACGTTTTTACGGCTTGAAAATGTTTGCTCGAAAATTCCGGAAAAACTAGTGACCACGTGTTTCTGGGTTATTCACTTGTTTTATAGCTGAAAGTGTGTAGAATATGATGTCAAAAATTAAAGAACATCCAAATAAGGATTTTCTTGTAAATTAATCAAATCCGCGCGAATGCACGTTTTTACGGCTTGAAAATGTTTGCTCGAAAATTCCGGAAAAACTAGTGACCACGGGTTTCTGGATTATTCACTTGTTTTATAGCTGAAAGTGTGTAGAATATGATGTCAAAAATTAAAGAACATCCAAATAAGGATTTTCTTGTAAATTAATCAAATCCGCGCGAATGCACGTTTTTACAGCTTGAAAATGTTTGCTCGAAAATTCCGGAAAAACTAGTGACCACGGGTTTCTGGATTATTCACTTGTTTTATAGCTGAAAGTGTGTAGAATATGATGTCAAAAATTAAAGAACATCCAAATAAGGATTTTCTTGTAAATTAATCAAATCCGCGCGAATGCACGTTTTTACGGCTTGAAAATGTTTGCTCGAAAATTCCGGAAAAACTAGTGACCACGGGTTTCTGGATTATTCACTTGTTTTATAGCTGAAAGTGTGTAGAATATGATGTCAAAAATTAAAGAACATCCAAATAAGGATTTTCTTGTAAATTAATCAAATCCGCGCGAATGCACGTTTTTACGGCTTGAAAATGTTTGCTCGAAAATTCCGGAAAAACTAGTGACCACGGGTTTCTGGATTATTCACTTGTTTTATAGCTGAAAGTGTGTAGAATATGATGTCAAAAATTAAAGAACATCCAAATAAGGATTTTCTTGTAAATTAATCAAATCCGCGCGAATGCACGTTTTTACGGCTTGAAAATGTTTGCTCGAAAATTCCGGAAAAACTAGTGACCACGGGTTTCTGGATTATTCACTTGTTTTATAGCTGAAAGTGTGTAGAATATGATGTCAAAAATTAAAGAACATCCAAATAAGGATTTTCTTGTAAATTAATCAAATCCGCGCGAATGCACGTTTTTACGGCTTGAAAATGTTTGCTCGAAAATTCCGGAAAAACTAGTGACCACGGGTTTCTGGATTATTCACTTGTTTTATAGCTGAAAGTGTGTAGAATATGATGTCAAAAATTAAAGAACATCCAAATAAGGATTTTCTTGTAAATTAATCAAATCCGCGCGAATGCACGTTTTTACGGCTTGAAAATGTTTGCTCGAAAATTCCGGAAAAACTAGTGACCACGGGTTTCTGGATTATTCACTTGTTTTATAGCTGAAAGTGTGTAGAATATGATGTCAAAAATTAAAGAACATCCAAATAAGGATTTTCTTGTAAATTAATCAAATCCGCGCGAATGCACGTTTTTACGGCTTGAAAATGTTTGCTCGAAAATTCCGGAAAAACTAGTGACCACGGGTTTCTGGATTATTCACTTGTTTTATAGCTGAAAGTGTGTAGAATATGATGTCAAAAATTAAAGAACATCCAAATAAGGATTTTCTTGTAAATTAATCAAATCCGCGCGAATGCACGTTTTTACAGCTTGAAAATGTTTGCTCGAAAATTCCGGAAAAACTAGTGACCACGGGTTTCTGGATTATTCACTTGTTTTATAGCTGAAAGTGTGTAGAATATGATGTCAAAAATTAAAGAACATCCAAATAAGGATTTTCTTGTAAATTAATCAAATCCGCGCGAATGCACGTTTTTACAGCTTGAAAATGTTTGCTCGAAAATTCCGGAAAAACTAGTGACCACGGGTTTCTGGATTATTCACTTGTTTTATAGCTGAAAGTGTGTAGAATATGATGTCAAAAATTAAAGAACATCCAAATAAGGATTTTCTTGTAAATTAATCAAATCCGCGCGAATGCACGTTTTTACAGCTTGAAAATGTTTGCTCGAAAATTCCGGAAAAACTAGTGACCACGGGTTTCTGGATTATTCACTTGTTTTATAGCTGAAAGTGTGTAGAATATGATGTCAAAAATTAAAGAACATCCAAATAAGGATTTTCTTGTAAATTAATCAAATCCGCGCGAATGCACGTTTTTACGGCTTGAAAATGTTTGCTCGAAAATTCCGGAAAAACTAGTGACCACGGGTTTCTGGATTATTCACTTGTTTTATAGCTGAAAGTGTGTAGAATATGATGTCAAAAATTAAAGAACATCCAAATAAGGATTTTCTTGTAAATTAATCAAATCCGCGCGAATGCACGTTTTTACGGCTTGAAAATGTTTGCTCGAAAATTCCGGAAAAACTAGTGATCACGTGTTTCTGGATTATTCACTTGTTTTATAGCTGAAAGTGTGTAGAATATGATGTCAAAAAATAAAGAACATCCTTCGTGGGATTTTCTTGTAAATTAATCAAATCCGCGCGAATGCACGTTTTTACAGCTTGAAAATGTTTGCTCGAAAATTCCGGAAAAACTAGTGACCACGTGTTTCTGGATTATTCACTTGTTTTATAGCTGAAAGTGTGTAGAATATGATGTCAAAAAATAAAGAACATCCTTCGAGGGATTTTCTTGGAAATTAATCAAATCCGCGCGAATGCACGTTTTTACAGCTTGAAATTGTTTGCTCGAAAATTCCGGAAAAAGTAGTGACCACGTGTTTATGGATTATTCACTTGTTTTATAGCTGAAAGTGTGTAAAATATGATGTCAAAAAATAAAGAACATCCATCGAGGGATTTTCTTGTAAATTAATCAAATCCGCGCGAATGCACGTTTTTACAGCTTGAAAATGTTTGCTCGAAAATTCCGGAAAAACTAGTGACCACTTGTTTCCGGATTATTCACTTGTTTTATAGCTGAAAGTGTGTAGAATATGATGTCAAAAATTAAAGAACATCCAAATAAGGATTTTCTTGTAAATTAATCAAATCCGCGCGAATACACGTTTCTACAGCTCGAAAATTCCGGAAAAACTAGTGACCACGTGTTTCTGGATTATTCACTTGTTTTATAGCTGAAAGTGTGTAAAATATGATGTCAACACCCTCACCCCGAATTATTGATTTTTCGTTATTTTCCGACAATCCTACCGACTGCGCCGGAAAAATACTCGTAAACCAAAGCGATAAAATTCGACGCATCGAGTCAAAATACGATTCCGAACAACTTTTTCGAGTAAATTTTTTTGATATCTGCAACACGAAACAAAATAACGAGGACTCGTCGTGTTCGCGAGGTCGCGGTAGGTTGTGTTTACAATTTATATTCGAGTTGAGTACCTCAAAATGCGCTACCAGTGCACACCTACGAGTTTAAAAAAAATATATATTTCCACGGCACTCTGGCAAGAAATGCAAAACAAATTAAACACAGTAAAAAAAATTAAAATTTGAAACTCGTTAAGTTAAGCTAATCGCCAATTAGATAGAAGTTTGCAACGACGATAAAATATTGATGCATGAAGACCATTACCTACCAACACCACACATGTCACATATTTATTAGTCCGCACATACAATTGTGAACTTCATCTCTGCAGCGCTCATTAGGACGTAATAAGCATGTATATTTATAGCTCATTAATTTTCACTGGATGCCGTATTTTCTCGGCCCATCATAACGACTGATAAATTGAGCAGAATGAACATCACGTGCCGGCATTCGGTGTGTTTGTTGTCAAGTCCAGTTTTATATTTAATGAGCGGTGATGTGTAATAATCGCGAGGGGAGGGGGCTGTGATCAATTGTCGTTAATCCGTTGCAGAGGAATGGACAGGCGAAGGCAACGTGATTCCACTTAATAATATCCGCGGACATTAATTTCCTTCGCGGAACAACACATGTCCAGAATTGGAGGTTCGTGAGCTCCTGCTGCTGCTCGATTGGTTCAGCTTCTAAAGGTCACATTCGGGGGCGAATTGCCCTCATAACTTGTCAGTCCAATAATCATCCGCACAGCAGAGTTAACGTCAGATATAATACATTGATTCAATTAATTAAACGTATTATATTTGTTGCCGGCAGAACGAAGAGAATATTATTGTTTTCTCCTCCAAAAACATTAATTAAGTTCTGATTTAACCTAAAATATTGTTGTTAATAGATAAGGATTATCTGACCATAGCAACAATCGTTAATTTCAGACAGGACGTAATTACCCAACGAAAATCAATTTTTGATTGATTTATATTATGGTTTTGTGATCAGTGAATAAAAATGTTTATTATTATTATTAAAACTTTTTAGGATTGACGCCTTCAGTAGTCCATCTAATCGGAAAATTTTCTAAACGCCAGAGCCACCATGAATAATGCAATTCCGTCCGTCGATTTGCATAGGAAAGTGTATTTTGGAAATTGCGAAATTCAGCGCACGAGAGCGGAATAACTTCCCGCACATTATTACCAAATCCGGTCACCGGACAATTAATACGAATCACCGCGGCGTGAAATACAAACAACAATACAAATTATACTTTTCAAGCGAGCCGATGCCTGCTGGGTAATTGCCTCGAAAACAATAGAAATCCGCTGGGTGGCAATTGTTCGAGTGGGCGTCGTCGGAGTTTATTGTGCAGAAATTGATTTGGAATGATGAAATAATGAAAATTCAATTTTCTCTATTGCTAATGCAGTGAAATAAAATAAAAACGATAATGGCGCGTTTAACGCGGGGAATCGAATATTGAATTGATTGAATCGAACGATAAATCATCTGCTTGACAAGTATCGTGTATGCTTGTCAAAGTTGCTGAAGTAATAGAGTGCGTTTTATTAATTTTTTAAACGGAATGCTTATTTTGTGCCCAACCGTTATATCGATATAGAAGATTTCAGTTTTTTTTTAAATGTCATTCCTCAAATCAGAACATCGGCATCTTCTTCAGCCTGTAATAGCAACTTGCACCATCGAACTTGCGCGTCGAAATTAAACGTACTTGGCTTGAAAATCGTTCTTGGGAGATTATTTCAAGCAAAAATAACATTCTTCGATCGGCGAAGCTTGGTATTTTTGTTGCCATCATTAAAAACGATAATACTAAATTATCTTATTTTGGTGTGCAATTTCAAGCAACTTAAATCCTAGATGGCGCCTCGCGCGATAAATAGAATGTACACAATATTTGGGTTCGTTCAGTTGGTACCAAACTACCAACTACAATCTGCAGTTGTGGGTTATGAAAGAAAATGCATGCTTCATTGAATGTTTATCGTGTTATATAAAGTTACCGCAACGATTTAGATAAGGAAATCGAGAAAGCCGTGTATTCTGGCAAGTAAACTGAAAACCCGGTAATGTAAATATTTGCCGGAGAATATTTGGGCTAGACGACGATTAAACACGGGCAGATAAGCTGAAAAGTACGAGTCGATTGTAATACTGGCAAATATTCACTCAGTGTTTAATTTCATAAATTTCCTGTTACGGTATTAATTCGAAAAGTTCTTAGAAGGTTGTGTTTATAATACGCTCAAATTGAAATTAAATGAAAATTAAGATAAAATCCACAATCTTGTACATATCGTCGGTTTCATTGGAGAGTTCAAATTTAAAAAAAAAATTACAAAATGATATCGTCGGTTTTAATTAAAAAATTAAAATTAAAAAAAAATATGATATCATCGGTTTTATTGGCGAATTCAAATTAAAAAATAAATAAATAATTTTTTTTTTCATTGGTGAGTTCAAATTAATTAATAGTAATAAAATGGTATAGTCGGTTTCGTGCAATAGTGTCACATCTCAAAAATTCATCGATTTTGAGTAATTTGTCAAAAAGGACTCTAAACAACATAGTCTTTTACCTGGAAGAGGGTCACAGGTGAGCTTATAAGGATTGCCGCTAGAGGGCAGTTTAGAAATTTTTCAATTTTTAAGTTCTTTTAGTATGGCGCTAAAACTGCAGAGATTTGTGACCTTGAATTATTTTTTTTAATAAAAATACTCAATTTAAAAGAAAATATGCATTTTCCCAAATATGAAAAACTTCCATCATTCAACGGCATTAGTAGCGTTTGACCCCATTAAATGTTGATTTCATTGATTTCAAGTCCCCGCAACAGTTTCCTTCAGTAGCATGCGTACAACATTTTCCACTGCATTGCCTTCAGCCATCGATGTCCGCATTAATAAAATCGATGTGAATGCACAACGCACTGATTTGAAGTTCGAAACGTGTTGCGTGCTTATTGTCAAGGCCACGTCATCATAACGATTTCAAGTATTCATTAGGGTGCGTCCGTAAGATGCATGGGGATTTTTTTTTCTCCAATTTTGTTTACGTCATCCCTCAGTTTGGTTCCAATCAAAAAATTTATGCCAAATCGCAGTCCGATTGATTGATATTAACACGTACCAGTAATCAATCAAAATTTTCCATACATGGGAAAAATGCACATTTTCTTTTAAATTCAGTATTTTTACAAAAAGAAAATCCTGGTCACAAATCTCTATAGTTTCAACCATACTAAAAGAACTTCAAAATTAAAAAAATTCTAAACTGCTCTCTAGCGGCAATCTTTATAAGCTCACCTCAACTTCGAAGCTTCGAAAAATCCGAAGAAATAAAACCAAGTCGAATATCGAAGGTTACGAATTTCTCGGAAATTCGGAAAATCGAAGTTGCGAAGATTCAAAGTATCGAAGTTGCGAAGAATAGAAGTATCGAAGTTGCGAAGATTAGAAGTATCAAAGTTGCGAAGATTAGAAGTATCGAAGTTGCGAAGAATAGAAGTATCGAAGTTGCGAATATTCGGAGTATCGAAGTTGCGAAGATTCGGAGTATCGAAGTTGCGAAGATTAGAAGTATCGAAGTTGCAAAGATTAGAAGTATCGAAGTTGCGAAGATTAGAAGTAACAAAGTTGCGAAGATTAGAAGTATCGAAATTACGAAGATTAGAAGTATCGAAGTTGCGAAGATTCGAATTTGGGAAGATTCCAAGTATCGAAATTACAAATATTTGAAGTATCAAAGTTGCGAAGAGGCTAGCGTTCTGACTAATCAGAATTCAAAACATCGAAACGTCAGAAATTGGAATCTTAAAGACAACGAAGCTTCGAATCTTTCAATGTTCGAACCTTCGAAATTGGAAATTACCGAAGAAAAATTCCAGCCCCAGTACTAATCAAATACGCAGTGCGCGCGCTGTAAATTTCGTCGTTTCATCTCATTCCTTCCAGCAAAGACTAACATTTCAGAATTTCAATTTTGAATCCAACCATCGTTAGATTTAAAATAAATCAATTTTAATGACTGAAACGTCAAAGTGGTGGAATCTATTGCCGTTTCCCCATCACCAACTAACTGTACTGACGAGACCTGAAAGATCGAAACCGGTCTGTAGATAGTTCTGATGGGGAAACAATATTTATTGTTTAAATCAGTTTTCTATGCCAACAATTTACGTCACTATTAATAGAAATTTATTCTCTCATTTCCTTTGTACGAAAAAGTGCGAACGTCCGCAGTACGCGGATCGATGCGGCAAAGTTGATCCAATTCTCCTGCTGGCGCGCTCCGGTCGTTCACTTCGCGTATTTCTAACACCGAATCGGATTAAATAATAAGTCCGTGTGCCGCCGCTGGAAAAATCGAAGAAAAAAAAACTGTGCCAAGGATACCAGACCGATAAATAATTAACGAAACAACGTTCTCGCTCGGCTCAATAACCCGCGCAACGCGAATGTGTGTAATAAACATCAAAACGGTTGAATAATGCAAATACCGGTCGGTTTACTCGTACTTGTGGATTCCACAGAGTTTTTTTTTTTACATTAAAATGTGAATTCATTCATTGCGGGTACTATTCAATGTGATTGCTGGCCAGGTCTTGGCCAGAAATACTTTTGCTCAAAAATTGCATTTCTTGAAGAAACCACTGGTTCGATTCGGGGTTTCTATACGTCACCGGAAGGATCCCTGCAAGACCCTTCAGAAATTGTACTTGCGCAAGAACAAATGTCAATTTGAAGCCCGTGACGCGTTCGCAAAGAAAAGTCGAAAATGGAAAAAATCGAAAAAATCAACTTTTTTGATAATCATCGTAACCTTCATGTTATACCATTTTTTTTCATCAGAAGAACGAGCTAAATCGATTGGCGCTAAAAAATTTCAACCAGGAAAAAATGCAAAAAAGTTGGCAAGTCACCATGAAAATTTTGAAAAAACTTAATTTTTTCAGACTTTGCGCGGCCGTAGCGGCTAAACGAAAAATCCAAATCGAACGCGGATTTCAAATCTGTGCTCCTCGGGTGTAAGTTAGTCGGATTCAATTAAAAAGGGCGGTTTTTAATTTTTGACGAAAACTTGAAAAACTACCCCCCTTCTTACTTTTGCTCAAAAATTGGCTTTGAAATGATTTCCTGAAGAAACCACTGGTCCGATTCAGGGTTTCTATACATCATTGGAAAGATGCCTTCAAGACGCTTTAGAAAATGTACATGCGCAACCACAAATGTCAATTTTAAGTCCGTGACACGTCATCAAACAAAACTGGAAAATGGAAAAAATCGAAAAAATCAACTTTCTTAATAATGATCGTAGACCTTTATGTAACACCATTTTCTTCATCAGAAGAACGAAATAAATCAATTGGCGTTAAAAAATTTAATCTAAAAAAAATTGCAAAAAAGTTAGCAAGTCACCATGAACTTTATGGAAAATTTTGAAAAAAGTCGATTTTTTCAGACTTTGAACGGCCATAGCGGCTAAACGAAGAATCCAAATCGAACGCGGTTTTCAAATCTGTGCTTCTTGGGTGTAAGTTAGTCGGATTCAGGTAAAACAGGCGATTTTTAATTTTTGAGGAAAACTTGAAAAACTACCCAAGGGTCCCCCCTTCTTACTTTTGCCCAAAAATTGGCTTTGAAATGATTTCCTGAAAAAACCGCCGGTTCGATTCGGGGTTTCTATACATCACTGGAAGGATCCCTTCAATACCCTACAGAAAATGCATTTGCGCAAGAACAAATGTTAATTTGAAGACCGTAGCGCGTTCGCAAAGAAAACTCGAAAATGGAAAAAATCGGAAAAATCAACTGTTTTAATAATTTTCACTGTCCAAGAACTAATAGTCGCAATCAACGCTTTACAGGTGATTAAATTGAGAGCTCATTTAGAAATTGATCTTGTGGTGGGTGCGCCGAGAACTTAAAATTTAAATCATGCGCTCGCCATAGGCGTTTCCGTTGAAATTTCAAATTCAACATTTATCGGGAAAAAAATAAATTGCCCGACACTGGCACGCGTTTTTCTATATTATTTAAACGTGAAAATGTAACGAATTTAATGTATTTGCATATTCGCCACAAATAACAGCAAATTTTGAATTCTAACGTAGACAAAAACGAGTTTTTGATTTTGTTTAAATTGCCTAACGTCGAACGCGCCTTTTTGGATTTTAATAATTGAAACGTCAAATTGCGACGAATTTAATATATTTAAAAAAGCATTTAAGAAATGAAATGTGAAATCATGGCGAATTGCCTAAATCACAGGTTTTCAAGCCCAAAATCAACAAAATTGGGTTTTTTTTTTAATTGCCCAATTCTTGAATGCGTTTTTGGATGTGATTTAAATGTGAAAATGGAGCGAATTTAATATATTTAAAAAACGCATTAAGAAATGTTCACCTTAGTAGCAAATTACCTAAAATCGCAAGCTTTCAAGTTCAAAGTAAACAAAACCGACTTTTTAATTTTTTTGAAATTGCCCAACTCTCCAACTCGCGTTTTTGGATTTGAATAATTTAAACGCCAAAATGTAACGAATTTACTATATTAAAAAAAACATTAAGAAATGCTCACCTCAAATTATGGCAAATTGCCCAAATCGCAAGTTTTCAAGACCAAAGTCAACAAAATCGAGTTTTTGATTTTTTTTAAACTGCTCAACTCTCGAACGCGTTTTTGGGTTTGAATAATTTAAACGTCAAAATGTAACGAATTTAATATATAAAAAAAAACAAGAAATGTTCACCTCAAATCATGGCAAATTGCCTAAATCGCAAGTTTTCAAGGCCAAAGTCAACAAAATCGAGTTTTTGATTTTTTTTTTAAACTGCTCAACTCTAAACGCGTTTTTGGATTTAAATAATTTAAACGTCAAAATGTAACGAATTTACTATATTAAAAAAAAACATTCAGAAATGTTCACCTCAAATCATTACAAATTGCATAAATCGCATGTTCTCAAGACCAAAGTCAACAAAATGAAGTTTTTGATTTTTTTTTTAAATTGCTCAACTATCGAACTCACGTTTTTGGATTTGAATAATTTAAACGCCAAAATGTAACGAATTTAATATATATATTTTTCAAAAATCCATATCTCCATTAAAAATTGTTGGATTTACAAAAACCAAATTGATTTTGAATAAGCGACACTTCGGCCATTGAGGATGATTTTTTATAGAATTTTTCCTGCGTTTTCTATATTTTTTTCTGCGATTTTTTTGTTCAGGTGCTCAAAAAATTAAAATAAAAACTTTCAAAAATCCATATCTCTATTGAAAATGGTTGAATTTATAAAAACCAAATTGATTTTGAATAAGTGAGACTTTGGACATTGAGGATGAATTTTTCCTGCGTTTTTTATATTTTTTTCTGCGATTTTTTTGTTCAGGTGCTCAAAAAATTAAAATTAAAATTTTCAAAAATCCATACCTCTATTGAAAATTGTTGAATTTACGAAAACAAAATTGATTTTAAATAAGCGACACTTCGGCCATTGAGGATATTTTTTTATAGAATTTTTCCTGCATGTTTTATATTTTCTTCTGCGATGTTTTTGTTAAAGTGCTCCAAAAATTTAAACGAACATTTTCAAAAATTCGTATCTCTATTCAAAATCGTTAAATTTACAAAAACCAAATTGATTTTGAATAAGTGACACTTCGGACATTGCGGATGATTTTTTATAGAATTTTTCCTGCGTTTTTTATATTTTTTCTGCGATTTTTTTGTTCAGGTGCTCAAAAAATTAAAATAAAAATTTTCAAAAATCCATATCTCTATTGAAAATTGTTAAATTTACAAAAACTAAATTGATTTTGAATAAGCGATACTTCGGCTATAGAGGATAATTTTTTGTGGAATTTTTCCTGCGTTTTTATATTTTTTTCAGCGGTGTTTTTGTTCAGGTGCTTAAAAAAATAAAATTAAATTTTTCAAAAATCCATATCTCCATTAAAAAATTGTTGAATTTACAAAAACCAAATTGATTTTGAATAAACGATACTTCGGCCATTGAGGATAATTTTTTATAGAATTTTTCCTGCATGTTTTATATTTTCTTCTGCGATGTTTTTGTTAAAGTTCTTCAAAAATTTAAATTTAAATTTTCAAAAGTCCATACCTCTATTGAAAATTGTTGAATTTACAAAAACCAAATTTATTTTGAATAAGCGATACTTCGGCCTCTGAGGATGATTTTTTATGGAATTTTTCGTACGTTTTTTATATTTTTTTCTGCGATGTTTTTCTTTCAAGTGCTCAAAAAAGTAAAACAAAAATCTTCAAAAATCCATGTCTCAGAAAATTAAAACAAAAATTTTCAAAATTCCATATCTATTGAAAATTGTTGAATTTACAAAAACCAAATTGATTTTGAATAAGTGAGACTTTGGACATTGAGGATGAATTTTTCCTGCGTTTTTAATATTTTTTTCTGCGATTTTTTTGTTCAGGTGCTCAAAAAATTAAAATTAAAATTTTCAAAAATCCGTATCTCTATTGAAAATTGTTGAATTTTCAAAAACCAAATTGATTTTGAATAAGCGATACTTCAGCTATAGAGGATGATTTTTTGTGAAATTTTTCCTGCGTTTTTTATATTTCTTTTTGCGATTTTTTTGTTCAGGTGCTCAAAAAATTAAAACAAACATTTTCAAAAATCCATATCTCTATTGAAAATTGTTGAATTTATAAAAACCAAACTGATTTTGAATAAGCGATACTTCGGCTATAAAGGATGAGTTTTTGTAGAATTTTTCCTGCGTTTTTTATATATTTTTTGCAATTTTTTTGTTCGGGTGCTCAAAAAATTAAAATAAAATTTCTCAAAAATCCATACCTCTATTGAAAATTGTTTAATTTACAAAAACCAAATTGATTTTGAATAAGCGATACTTCGGCTATAGAGGATGATTTTTTGTGGAATTTTTCCTGCGTTTTTTATATTTTTTTCTGCGGTGCTCAAAAAAATTAAATAAAAATTTTCAAAAATCCATATCTCTATTGAAAATGGTTGAATCCACAATCCAAATCGCGTTTTCAATTTTTTTTTAATTGCTTGACCGATCTTCAAGTTTTTGGATATTAATCATTTAAAAGATAAAAGGTTGCGACTATTGTAAATTAAAAAAAAAAAACATTAAGAATAAGATTTTTTGAATAATCTCAGAGTTAACATAGAGGAGGATACATCGCATTGAAAAATAGACCAGAGGACAATCAAATAATGCATTGTGACATACTGAAATCTTCAAGCGAATACATTGGCGACATATTTTCAGCTTCTAATTTAACATCTGAAGATGATTATAAAAATGGTAAAATTAAGTTTGCTACCTTAATGAATGAAAATTTATGTTTAAAAAGAAGCCACAAATACTTTCATCAAGTGCAAGGACAATTACAAGCGAGTAATAGACAGTGTTGTTATTTTATTCCGTGGACTACTTGAGGAAAGTCAGTGAAAACAATTGCTAGAGATGAATAATTTTGGGTAACAACAAACAACAAGTCATTGATTTTTTCAGATTTTGAACGGCAGTTAGGGCTAAACGAAGAATCCGATTTGAACGCGGTTTTCAAATTTGTGCTCCTTGGGTGCAAATTAGTCGGATTCGATTAAAATTGGCGATTTTTAATTTTTGACGAAAACCTGGAAAACTACCCCCCTTCTTACTTTTGCGCAAAACAATTGCTAAAGATGAACAATTTTGGGTAACAAAAATGTGCAAACAGTTGGATGTATTCAATAAAAAATTGTCTTAGAATTTTCATCCTAAAATCTTCACTAAAATTATGTTGATGACTGCCACCTATTTTCCACTCATTGTACATTGCTTGTTGTAGCGGTAGCACTTCAAAAGTATGAAGCCGTAACATACCGTTAAGTCACCAACTTGTAAGAGTACCAAGAACCCGAAAAGTACGATCTTCATAATAACACATTTTTTTTTTATATTAAAAATAAAGCACTTACTCTTTTAGCATCGGAGGCGTTCCTTCGCACCCACACCTCCTCGGCACTATCGCAGTCCAGCGTCGACGCACTGCTGGTTTGGCTTTTCATTTCAATAAGCGAACTGTCAAAAAACCTCGTGTCATAATGGGGCGACTGCAGCGACGCCCTCCCGAAAATGTTATAAACCGAGGGCTTCCTGGGATCCGTGGGCGGAAAGTGCACCGTGTTCGCCTGGTGGTACTTCCTCTTGGCGAACAGCTTCGCCGCCTCCGAGGGCTTCCTCAGCTCCTGCTCCTCCTGTTCCGCCGCCCGAGGAGGAGGAGGCGCCGCCACCACCGGGGGGTCGGGCTTGGGCTCGTCGCAGGCCCTCGTCTTGGTGATGACGAACTTGTGCTGCGGCCCGCTGACCGTATCTATCACAGACGACTTTGATCCGCTCGAGGACGACTCCGAGAGGCTCTTATCACTGCCGCAGATCGCGGCCAATTCCGAACCGGGATGGTCGCCGCCGCCGCCGCCGCCGCCGCCGCCCCGGTCGCGCTTCTCCTCGTCCTCGTCCTCCTCGCGGCACTGGCTCAGCCGGCGGTAATTGACGACGTTCCTGGACGGTAGGCTGGTCGTGTGGCCGTGGAAGTACTGCTGGAAAAAGTTCGTGCCGTTCGTTTCCACGGGACTCGGTTTCTTGCCGTTCGATTGGAAGATCTTGTTTAAGGCAACACGTGTATTGACCGCGTTATGGTTGATCGTCGACACCAGGTCGTCGGTTTCGATGTCGCTGTCGTCCGAGGAGGCGTCTACCGGGTTCGGGGGCGGTTTCTTCTTGATGTCCGCTTCGAAGTTGCCGCTCTGCACCGACACGTTCGAATTCATCTTTCCTAGCTGGAAAATTCAACTACTGGACAAAACAATCGAAGGGACCGCAACATTGTTTACGTCCCCGGCGTGGATTTAATTTTATTGGAGTCAATTAAGTTGAACAATAACTAGGGATAGAAATAGACAGAGAAAGAGAGAGAGGGCGCTGAATGTTATATTTAAGTAGTATACGTATTACCGCAATTCACATCAGTATTAAGTGTATACATGTTTCCAATTATTGAGCGCTTTTTCTTTGTATGTATATTCAACTAGAGATGGCCGAAATGACTCTTTTTTATGAGTCGACTCGTGACTCTTTGCAAGAGGTAAAAAATGTACCTTTTTCCTGCCGTTAATCTTGTTTACTTGTTGGCTCACTCAATCAATATACTCAACTATTAACATAATCAATATTGTGGCCATCATCTGCATGGGTGGACCGTTACTAGATTCTAACAGCCATCAATATTCTCCATAATTTTATTAACAACATTAAATAATAATTAGAACACCACTTTTCTTCCATTTTGTTTAGAAAAGTGTTTTTCCAGAAGAGCGTATCCGAAGACATGGTCAATTAAAAAAAAATAAAAAATTGGTATTTCACTTTATTTAGAAATCATTTTAATGGCTAATAATATTCTCCATAGTTTTATTAATAATATTAAAGAATATTTAGAGCATTGTTTTTATTCCATTTTGTTTAAACATTTTTTTTTCGAAGAGCGTATCCGAAGACATGGTCAATTGAAAAAAATTAAAAAATGGTGTTTGACGCTATTTAGAAATTATTTTAATAGCTAATAATATTCTCCATAGTTTTATTAACAACATTAATGAATATTTAGAGCATTATTTTTATCCCATTTTGTTTAAACAATATTTTTCCAGAAGAGCGTATCCGAAGACATGGTCAATTGAAAAAAATTAAAAAATGGTGTTTGACACTATTTAGAAATTATTTTAATAGCTAATAATATTCTCCATAGTTTTATTAACAATATTAAAGAATATTTAGAGCATTATTTTTATTCCATTTTGTTTAAACAATTTTTTTCCGAAGAGCGTATCCGAAGACATGGTCAATTTAAAAAAAATAAAAAAATGGTGTTTGGCCCTAGTTAGAAATTATTTTAATAGCCAATAATATTCTCCCTAGTTTTATTAACAACATTAATGAATATGTAGAGGATTATTTTTATTCCATTTTGTTTAAACAATTTTTTTTTCGAAGAGCGTATCCGAAGACAGTCAATTTAAAAAAAAATAAAAAATGGTGTTTGACGCTATTTAGAAATTATTTTTAATAGCCAATAATATTCTCCATAGTTTTATTAACAATATTAAGGGATATTTAGAGCATTATTATTATTCCATTTTGTTTAAACATTTTTTTTTTCGAAGAGCGTATCCGAAGACATGGTCAATTGAAAAAAATTAAAAAATGGTGTTTGACGCTATTTAGAAATTATTTTAATAGCCAATAATATTCTCCATAGTTTTATTAATAATATTAAAGAATATTTAGAGCATTGTTTTTATTCCATTTTGTTAAACAAATTTTTTTTAGAGCGTATCCCAAGACATGGTTAATTGAAAAAAATTAAAAAAATGGTGTTTGTCCCTATTTAAAAATGATTTTAATAGCCAATAATATTCTCCGTAGTTTTATTAACAACATTAATGAATATTTAGAGCATTATTTTTATTCCATTTTGTTTAAATAATTTTTTCCAGAAGAGCGTATCCGAAGACATGGTCAATTGAAAAAATTAAAAAAATGATGTTTGACCCTATTTAGAAATGATTTTAATAGCCAATAATATTCTCCATAGTTTTATTAACAACATTAATGAATATTTAGAGCATTATTTTTATTCCATTTTGTTTAAATAATTTTTTCCAGAAGAGTGTATCCGAAGACATGGTCAATTGAAAAAATTAAAAAAATGATGTTTGACCCTATTTAGAAATGATTTTAATAGCCAATAATATTCTCCATAGTTTTATTAACAACATTAATGAATATTTAGAGCATTATTTTTATTCCATTTTGTTTAAACAATTTTTTTTTCGAAGAGCGTATCCGAAGACATGTCAATTGAAAAAAAATAAAAAATTGGTGTTTGGCCCTATTTAGAAATTATTTTAATAGCCAATAATATTCTCCATAGTTTTATTAACAACATTAATGACTATTTAGAGAATTATTTTTATTCCATTTTGTTTAAACTTTTTTTTTCGAAGAGAGGTCAATTAAAAAATGGTGTTTGTCCCTATTTAAAAATGATTTTAATAGCCAATAATATTCTCCGTAGTTTTATTAACAACATTAATGACTATTTAGAGAATTATTTTTATTCCATTTTGTTTAAAAATTTTTTTTCGAAGAGAGGTCAATTAAAAAATGGTGTTTGTCCCTATTTAAAAATGATTTTAATAGCCAATAATATTCTCCATAGTTTTATTAACAACATTAATGACTATTTAGAGAATTATTTTTATTCCATTTTGTTTAAAAAATTTTTTTCGAAGAGAGGTCAATTAAAAAATGGTGTTTGTCCCTATTTAAAAATGATTTTAATAGCCAATAATATTCTCCGTAGTTTTATTAACAACATTAATGAATATTTAGAGAATTATTTTTATTCCATTTTGTTTAAATATTTTTTTCCAGAAGAGCGTATCTGAAGACATGGTCAATTGAAAAAATTAAAAAAATGATGTTTGACCCTATTTAGAAATGATTTTAATAGCCAATAATATTCTCCATAGTTTTATTAACAACATTAATGAATATTTAGAGCATTATTTTTATTCCATTTTGTTTAAACAATTTTTTTTTCGAAGAGCGTATCCGAAGACATGTCAATTGAAAAAAAATAAAAAATTGGTGTTTGACCCCATTTAGAAATTATTTTAATAGCCAATAATATTCTCCGTAGTTTTATTAACAACATTAATGAATATTTAGAGCATTATTTTTATTCCATTTTGTTTAAACAATTTTTTTTTCGAAGAGCGTATCCGAAGACATGGTCAAATGAAAAAAATTAAAAAATGGTGTTTGACGCTATTTAGAAATAATTTTAATAGCCAATAATATTC
Organism: Ocypus olens; assembly: GCA_910593695.2. Lineage (NCBI taxonomy): Eukaryota > Metazoa > Arthropoda > Insecta > Coleoptera > Staphylinidae > Ocypus > Ocypus olens. The sequence continues at coordinate 54,640,157 of OU343056.1, forward strand.
TCCATAGTTTTATTAACAATATTAAAGAATATTTAGAGCATTATTTTTATTCCATTTTGTTTAAACAATTTTTTTCCAGAAGAGTGTATCCGAAGATATGGTCAATTGAATTTTTTGTTTTTAAATGGTGTTTGACTCTATTTAGAAATGATTTGAATAGCCAATAATATTCTCCATAGTTTTATTAACAATATTAAAGGATATTTAGAGTATTATTTTTATTCCATTTTGTTTAAACAATTTTTTTTTTTCGAAGAGCGTATGCGTAGACATGGTCAATTGAAAAAAAAAATTTAAAAATGTTGTTTGACCCTATTTAGAAATGATTTTGAATGAATGTCTAGGAAGATAAATCGTCCTTTCTTTCTTCATAAAGCGGGCGGCCGCGAGAGCCGCCACTGATCAAAATACAACAAGTTTTGAATAATTTTTTTGGACAAATTCGTAATCTCTTGTTCTCGCTGCAAAAAAAATGCCATTTCTCATCACGGCGCTTAAATTTCTCAAAAATTGATCAATCGATATTTCTATTTTTTTACAAAACATCAAAATACAACAAATTTTGAACAACTTTTGTAATTAACAAGTCTGTACTTGTCATAATTTGGCAAAAATTCGTAATCTTTTATTTTCGTTGCAATAAATTCGTTTTATTAAACTTGCGCTTAAATTTCTCTAAAGTTTGTCAAAGAATGTTTTTATTTTTTCAAAGAACATCAAATTACAATCAATTTTCAATCATTCTTAAAATAAGAAAATCTGCATTTGCCATAGTTTTGGCAAAATTCATAATCTTTTGTTCTCGCTGCAAAAAATGCTATTTCTCATCTTTACGCACGAATTTCTCAAAAATTGATGAATCGATGTTACTATTTTTTCATAGAACACCAAAATACAACAAATTTTGCATAATTTATGTAATCGGGAAACCTGCGCCGGCCATAGTTTTGGCAAAATTCGTAATCTTTTGTTTTCGCTGCATTTTATTAACTTTGCGCCTAAATTTCTAGAAAATGTATCAAAGAATGTTTTAATTTTTTCAAAGAACATTAAAATCCAATCAATTTTGAATCATTTTTGTAACCTGAATTTGCCATAGTTTAGACACAATTCATAATCTTTTGTTCTCGCTGCAAAAAGTGCAATTTCTCATCTTTACGCACCAATTTCTCAAAAATTCATTAATCGATGTTTCTATTTTTTCATAGAACACCAAAATACAACAAATTTTGCATAATTTATGTAATCGCGAAACCTCCACCGGCCATAGTTTTGTCAAAATTCGTAATTTTTTGTTTTCGCTGCAATTTTTTTTAATAGTTCTAGGAGTTCTGATTTGACTTATGGATTGTACTCAAGGAGTTCTAACGAAAACTCTAATGGCAAATTGCGATTAAATGACAGGAAATGGGTATTTTCAAAATTGAATTTTCTATTATCGAATTTTAAATTTATTTAAAAATGCCAATGCCATGAATCGCGATTGTATCCAATTTGTTTACAAGAAAGAATTATTGTACTCAATAAGTAGAAATAGAAAATTAACCCAGAACTCAAAGAACTCTCAATTCTTTTTTTGGCTTTGCGACTTTTTTCAAAAAAATATTTTTGATAGTTCCGGATAGTTCCGATTGGTGTTTCCTGTAGTTCTTTATGAGTTCTATCCCTAGTTATTATAAAATATTTAGATTCAACCAGAAATATGAATTTGAATATTTCGAATTTCCAACTTTGAAAATTTTTATCTCTGAAAATTCAACAGAACTCTTTTTTAAAAGTATCAGGAACTATAGTACGAACCCAAATACATCTTAAAACTAGTTCGGAACTATTCGATAACAATGTTGGGGTGCGGTGTCAAGTTGGCACCCCATTTTTCAAAAAATTCCCGACAGCCCAATTTTACAGAACTCTTTTTTAAAAGTTGATAGTACTTCTGGATACATCAAAAGGAACTGAGAACTCTATTCAGAACTTTCCATTCGGATGAAAGTTTAATCTACTGCCTTCGATTACATTGACTAAAAATTTCAAAACTCTCAATTTATAATCAAGGTAATCGAAGGCGGGAGTTTAAATTTTGAAAGAGAGCAAGAAGGGTCATCAAAAACCGGAGTTCCAATTTTCCAATTTTGTAACACCATCCAATATCGCACTCGCACGAACAGACGTGCACGACATTACACATGAAACTTGCTTTACAAAAAATTGGTCCATAATTTTGGGAGCAATTTTTTCTGGTACTTGTATATTCTTATATTCATCATTGGAATTTTCAGACATCTCAATTTCGATCCCCGAAAACATTTTGTACACCTGCAGTTAATATGCTTAACTGTACATAAATTAATAATTAATTATTGACCAGCATCACCGTTTCTAAATTTACACGCAAACATTCATCAATCATCCTGACCAGTTCTTTTTTTTCCTCCGGATCCGATTTGGATCATCTCACCAGGCGGAACATCTGGTTGCTGTTTATTTTCGAAAAATTGTCCCACCACCACCCACACCTTTCCTAGGAACGTTCCAAAAAAACATGTAATACATTTGTTGGACCGTCGTAAATTTTGGCGATTTCCTTGTGTTTTTGTCGCAACTTCGTATATTTCTAGAATGTTTTGCAGTTTCCTTCGGGTTGAGCAAAAAGAAGAAAAAAACAGGGCCCCGGGGGCTCGAGGCGGTGACCTCGACGTTCACCGCGCGCGCAATTTCATTCAGATTTGCATTGAACGGAAAATTCCATCATGACATTTCGACTTTGTGTGTGCGCGAAACGTTGTTGTTGTTGCTAAATGATGTTGAGCAATATTGCGAGTAGGTGACAGAATTCGGTATTTGTTATCTTGGTCTGAACGTGACGAATTTATCAAAATTTGGTTGTTACTAAATTGTGCGATAATAACATTGAATCGACAATTGCAACGAAAAAAAAACCGTCAGGTTTATTAAGCTGGCACAGCCACTTTAGCACAATCACATGGGACTTGCATAAAAAAATTAGTGCTATTTTGTTACTAATTACTTGCCTTATTTGAGATTTTGTTGCTTCAGCCGTTTTCGAAAAAACAATGGCTGTGCTAGCTTTAAAGTAAAAAAAAAAACACTAAAAATAAAAATCAAAGATATATTTTTGAACTACGATTTTGTTGAGTGTGTCAAGTTGGCACCCCAATGAAGAGTTCTGATAATTCTGAATAGAGTTCTCAATTCCTTTTGATGTATCTAGAAGTACTACCAACTTTTAAAAAAGAGTTCTGCCAAATTGGGCTGTCAGGATTTTTTTGAAAAATGGGGCGCCGACTTGACACCGCACCCCAACATTGTTATCGAATAGTTCTGAACTAATTTTAAGATGTGTTTGGATTAGTACTATAGTTCCTGATACTTTTAAAAAAGAGTTCTGTTGAATTTCCAAAGATAAAAATTTTTTGTTGAATGACTTCCCTATCATGTACGAACCTCCACACTTCTCCGTACAACTATTTCTTGAAAATTTTCGACGCGAAAATATTCATTTTATAGTCCCCCGAGATGATTTCCATCATTTTATCAAAATGTATTTGGTAAATCAGAAAAACTGATACAAGTTTTGACTTGAAAAACGAAACTGTTGCTGCGCGAGTGCCGGCGTAAAAGGTAAAACAATAAGCTGAATGGTTTTATTTGAATACTTTTTCAAATTAGTTTCTCATTTTTGAACGATTCTTTTGGGTCTAAATGTTTGATCTTTTGACCTAAATATTCTTCATTTTGACATAAATTTTCTATTTAATTGTTAAAATTTTCGATTTTTTGCTCCGTATTTTTGATTTTTGAACTGTATAGGTTCTAAATTTTTGATTATTTGACCCAAACATTATTTATTTTGACCTAAATTTTCGATTTAATTGGTAAAGTTTTCGACTGTTTGGTCCGCATTTTTTATTTTTCCCGGCGAATTTTTCATTTTTAAATTTTTGATTTGTTTGATCAAAATATTTTATCTTTGTATTTTCAATTTTTTTTTGGTCTAAATTTTTGATCTTTTGTACAAAAAAAAAGTGGAAAAGAAGATGGATAATATGAAGAGTTGTCACAGACAACTGCGCCAGTTCAATTTTCTCAGATTTGTAATATTTCTAGAGATATTTTGTGTAAACTAAATTCCCACAAAATAAATAAATCTCTAATTATTCTTTATTTTGACCTAAATTTTCGATTTAATTGAACATTTTTATTCTTTGGTCCGCATTTTTTTATTTTTCGTGCCGAAATTTCAATTCTAGTTCCAAATTTTTGATTTGATTTTGATTAAAATATCTATAACCTAAATAATTGATTTATATGCGAGATTTTTTAAATTTTTTTCCGGTATTTTCGAGTTTTGTTTGTTGAAATTTTCGATTTTTTAACCTGCATTTATTATCTTAAGGACAGAATTTTCTATGGAATGTCTAAATTTTCGATTTTCTTGCCAACATTACAATTTTTTTTTTTTTTTAATCTTTTGACCTAAATTTTTCTTTATTTTTCATTTCATTTATTTAACCCTACCTAACTTTTCGAATTTATTGTCAAAATTTTCGATTGTTGATTTTTCATTTCTTTTATCTTTTGCCCTAAAATTTTCTTTATTTGTCTGTTAAAATGTTTCTTTCCTTGGTCCACCATTTTTATTTGTATGCCCAAATTTTGTATCGGATATTTTAGATTTTTAGTGCCAAAAGATTTTTCGGGGATCGAGAAGTATTCGTTCGGGTCCATGGTTGTTGTGTACACGCCTGACATTATTCATTTATTCATTTGTTCATTTATTCATCCCAAAAATTAAAAATACAAATTAAATGTTCGATGTGACAAAGACTTTTAGTCAATTTTTGTATCGAATATTTTAGATTTTTTAACTTGGATAATTGGTTTCATTTCGTGAGTTTTTTTTTTATTTTTTGGCTATTATTTTCGAATTTCTGATCAGAAACTTATTTTTGGCAAATTATTTTGCTTCTACCTAAATTTTTAATTTTTTGTCTGCGTTTTTTTTTTATTTTTAGATCAGGATTTTTGATTCTTTGGCCCATATTTTAGATTTCTGTATTTTCGATTTTTCTGTTCCAATTCTTTTTATTTTTAGTTTATTTTGACCAAAATATTCGATTGGTTTGTAGAAATTTTCGATTTTTTTTTGTCTGCAATTTTTATCTTTACGCCCATTTTCGATGTTTTGTATAAATTTTCACGTTTTTAGGCCCAACTTTTTGGCCCATATTTTGTATTTTCGACTGTTTGGTTTCAATTTTAGGTCTTTTGGCCGAACTTTTCTTTATTTCGACTTATATTTTCGATTCGTTTGTTAAAATTTTTGGTTTTTTCGGTCTACCACTTTGATTTTTGGGTACGAATTTTAGATTTTTGGTTTTAATTTTTTAATTTTTGCCCTATATTTTAGATTTTCTTAACTTGAATTATTGATTTTATGGTGCGAATTTTTTTAATTTTTTTATTTTTGCTATTATTTTCGAATTTCTCGTTGGAACTTTTTTTAAGCTAAAAAGAATTATATTTGGGGCTGAAAATGGCAAATTATTTTTGTTTTGCTTGCATTTTCAATTTTTTTACTTTCTCCGTTACGAAGTACGAGAAAGTATTGTGATAGTGATTTTTATTCAAAATTTTTTTTACGGAAATATCCGTTTTGAGGTCCCTAGATGCCATTTCAACAATTTCTGGATTTCTGTGTCTGTGTGTGTGTCTGTCTGTGTGCGCTGTATCTCAAAAACTAATAAAGCAATTGATATAAAACTTTGAACATACGTCTTATTTGATAATATAAAGAACTGAAAAGCTTTTGGTAAAATTTCGTACACCGGAAGTGGGCGTTTACCTTAACTGTTTTTTGTTTTTTGTCAATATTTTCTTAAATATGAAAAATATCACAAAAACATTTAAACAAACTTTGAAGACTACAAAGAAATGAACATCTTTTCATAAAATCATTTTTTTCGAGAAAAAAATTTATTATTATTTTTTTAATTTTTGGTTTTTAATTATAAAACGATAATAGTTACAGCAAATTTATGTTAATACTAATTGCAGTAAATGCTAAAATGAATAAGTTATAAAGAATAAGTTTTTTTCGAAATCCCTTTAGTTTTTGAGTAAACTGAGTTTTTGAATTTGAAGTATAATTTTTCCATCTTTCATAATTTTGACGTTTTAAACGTCAGTTTCATCCGCTCAATGTACATTTAAAATATGATTTCAATTGAAAATAAATCATGAAAACGTAGATATAAATGGCTATGATACCATCAAATCGGAGAAAGTAACATGATGGCCACATCACCATTTTTTACCACGTAAGAAACCCCTTGAAGTTGTAGTGCAGAGGTTCTCGACAGCGTATTTCTTAGAGGCCTCAAAAAATAACATCATATTGCAGTGGGCGGAGACCTCTCAATGGGCTATGAAACAATGTCTTTAAAATATAAAACAGAAATAAAATCTCCAAAGCTCAAGACAGACCTTAAAGGTGAGACAATATTTAAAGTAATCAAATGAATCGGTCGCGAAGTGAGGATGCATTGCGTTCTCTTCGAATACCTTCTCACTTTACCCCCCAGGTGACACGACATTTTGTGATGGTTCTACTTCGAGACTAGTTTAAAAAAAGGTGTATTACAACGGACGTAGGCACGTAACGAAAATGCGGTGGTTGCGTGTTGTATTAAATATGCGGGCCCGTCCTTGAACGCGAAAAAAAAAAAGTCAAACGTATTTGGGAAGCGGACATGACTAATGGCGCTAATTAGAATATCTATCTAACCAAGCACGCGCTAACGGCGGCGCGAAAATTTTCATAATTGATGTTATCCATTTTATGGAAATTGTTACCATCGGGGCAGTCGGAGCAACGTCGGCATCGAATACAATGGCCCGTTGTTGCGTGGGAAACTGGGACGTGGAGTTTCGATGTCCAAAGTAAATACACCTGTGCAATTTATCATGAAACACCCACGTTATTGTGTTCGTAGTTACTCACTGTTACTCACAGCCAAAATGAGAATTTTTCCAAATTCAAAGTCAACAAAATCGATTTCTTGATTTTCAAAAATCGCTTTACTTCCGAAAGCGTCTTTTGTTTTTGATGTCAAAATGTAGCGAACATTTAGTGTGTTTTACAAAGTGCTAAAGATTCGAATGTGTCAAGTTGGCACCCCAATGGAAAGTTCTGAATAGAGTTCTCAATTCCGTTTGATGTATCTAGAAGTACTATCAACTTTTAAAAACGAGTTTTCGAGGGTGGAAATTATGTTCGGGGGGGCGGTGATCCGAATTTAATTTTTTTATAAGTTAGTTTGGTTAATGTGGAAACTAACCATGCGCTTAGATTTTTTATGGCGATATGCGAACTTTGAAAATAGTTACATGTTATTAGATGTGCGCCAAATAATTATGGGGTTGAAAATTAGGGGTGGCGTTGTAACATCTAATTAATATGATGGTGCTTTAGTTGCCATTTGATGTGTTTTAATTTTTCTAAAGTGAATTTAGAGGAAATAACTCATTTTAAAATCTATTGCTGAAATTTATTACTAACTTCATACCCGTATAATTAGACGTTGTAGAACATGTTCCCTGGTAATCGACGCGACATTAAATTAGTATCAGGTGTGCGGTATCAGAAGAAAAATACGTTTGGCTTAAAATAACAATGAGTACTACATTTAGATAACTACAGCTGACACACCGCCAATTATTTCATATCAACACGACGTTAAACATTCATTTAATGACTTTCGTGCCGACGACACGTCTTCTCCATTCTCCATTCTGAAGTAGGTACCATTACTACTATCACTACGCCATCATAACATTTGAGTCACACGGTTATCCAAGCGCGTAACGTTGTATAAAATCCTCCACGAGGAATGTCGTTGGCATAATATCGTGTTTACAAAATAATATCAGTTTGCGGAATTCAGATGCATAATTCTCGGATCATTACCATACGCCATGGAAGGAAGCAACAACCAGCAGCCACAAACTGGAACGGCAACAATAATAATAATAATCAGTAATGATCTCGCACAATTGCTACTAACATGTGCCGGTTCTCTTTCACAGCAGCAAAACGTGCTGAGCTCGACTAAATGTGATTTATGCGGGGGGACCGGCTACTTTTTTTTTATTAATGCCCCAAGTTCAAGGTAGCATAACATGCTAATTAGCATATTGCGTCATCGAAAATTGCGAACGAACTAGATTCGCGAACACGCCTTTCCGACCAGTTCACTGGGCAAGACCACAAATCATCTCATACAGCGAGATTGTTTTTTTTTTAATTAGTGGATTTAAAATAATTAAAGCGGGAATGATTGCAGTTTATGAATTTATAATGAAATAGTACTAAACCAAAAATCTAAAATTTGTACCCAAAAATGGTGATGTGGCCATCATGTTACTTTCTCCGACTTGATGGTATCATTTATATTTACGCTTTCGTGATTTATTTTCAATTTAAATCATATTTTAAATGTACATAGAGCGGATGAAACTGACGTTTAAAACGTCAAAATGATGAACAAATTATACTTCAAATTCTAATAGTTAGTTTACTCAAAAACTAAAGGGATTTCGAAAAAAACTTATTCTTTATAAGTTGTTCATTTTGGAATTCTCTACAATTATTATTAACATAAATTTGCTGTAACTATTATCGTTTTATAATTATAAACCAAAAATTAATAAAAAATAATATTTTTTTTTCTCAAATAAAAATGATTTTATGAAAAGCGTTTTCAAGCAAAGGATGTTCATTTCTTTGTTGTCTTCAAAGTTTGTTTAAATGTTTTTGTGATATTTTTCATATTTAAGAAAATATTGGCAAAAAACAAAAAAAACATTTAAGGTAAACGCCCACTTCCGGTGTACGAAATTTTACCAAAAGCTTTTCAGTTCTTCAGATTATCAAATAAGACGGATGTTTAAAGTTTCATATCAATTGCTCTATTAGTTTTTGAGATACAGCGCGCACAGACAGACCCACACACAACGAATATTATCTCCGTTGCTATTTATCATTTACAGTAATGACCTACACAATAATTGTTCTTTAGGGCCCAATGCTCACCTAACACAATATGCTGACGATACAGCAATTATAATCCAAAGTAATAATTTCGAAAATAACATAAAGTATAGCAATTCAATAACTAAAAAAATGGAGGACTGGAGTACGAAAAGCAACTTATATTTAAACACTAATAAATCAGCCATAATAGAATTTTCCATGCAAAGCGGAAACGCAACAACTAAGAATCGTAGCATGTTGGTACGGGGGTCAAAAGGAACAATACCGGTAATCGATGAATTAAGATATCTAGGAATCTACATTGACAAACACTTAACATGGGAGAGACATATACAACATGTAGAAAATAAACTAAATTCAGGACACTATGCCCTCCGTAATCTAATTAAGTGCGTAAACCAATCTACACTGTTAACATTCTACAATTCAAATATTAAAACACATCTCGAATACGGAATAATAATATGGGGAAACTCGGTGCACTCATCCAGACTTTTCACCATTCAAAAAAAAATTGTAAGGCTAATTGCAAGCGCACCGTGGGGCGACCACTGCAAGCCACATTTTAAAAAATACAAAATAATGACAATTTGGTCATTATACCTATACAATGTTGCTATGTATATGTGTGATAACAACACAGAATACAGAACGAACAAAGATATAAGCCATAGACAAACTCGAAACGCCTCCTCCCTAACAATACCCAAACACAGAACGACATTATATGAGAGGGGAATAAGCTACATGGGAATAAGAATTTTCAATAAACTGCTTCCCCTAATAGAAGCATACAAAAATCAAAAACACTTAAAAAGATTCTTGAAGGATTATTTCCTAAACAACCCATATTATTCTACAGAAGAATTTTTCAAAGACCAATGATCACATATAATGTCAAAACATTAGATAGGGTATACCAAATTATAACTAGTTCTAAGTTAGCCTCATTGTAATAGTATAATTTTATAATTTTATCATCGACGTTTATATATACATAACATGTGAATGTATTAGTAATAATCTAGTATTAGGATAATATAATGTAAACTCTAGTTTTAGAAAACAGCAACCGACCATGTAATATTCTTAATGAATCAATCTACTTGTAAATAATAAATAAATAAATAAATAAATAAACACACACAATTTTTTTTACCAGAAATTGCTGAAATAGCATTTAGGGACTCCAAAATGGATATTTCCGTAAAAAAAAATGTTTGAAAAAAAAATCACGATCACAATACTTTCTCGTACTACGTAACGAAGAAAGTACAAATGGCCTAAATTTGACAACTGTCACTTTTGATTTAATCTAGAAACCATGTTTCATCTACGAAAACATAACTCGCTTCGCTTCTTCCCATTTATTGTAATTTCATGGACAAACTGAGCTTCTCGTAGAGAAAACTCTTAACGCGTAAAATGCAGCGATGAAACGCACCTCATCAAATGGTCTCATTGACAATTGTCACTTTCTGTCTAATCTACGAATCACTTTCATTTCCACGTGAAAACTAACTTGCTTCTCTTGTTCCTACATTCTTTGGAATTTCAGGGGAGCATCTCATGTGGAAAATGTTAAAGAAGGAAAGATGTGGCGCATTAAAATAATATAATTTTGACGGCTGTCACTTTTTATTCGATCTAAATATAATGTTTTTTCGTTGTTCTGCATTGCTTGTAATTTTTACTTTCTCCGTTACGAAGTTTTTTTTCAAACATTTTTTTTACGGAAATATCCGTTTTGGGGTCTCTAGATGCCATTTCAACAATTTCTGAAAAAAAAAATTGTGTGCGTGACTGTGCGCGCTGTATCTCAAAAACTAATAGAGCAATTGATATGAAACTTTAAACATACGTCTTATTTGATAATCCGAAGAACTGAAAAGCTTTCCGTCAAATTTCGTACACCGGAAGTGGGTGTTTACCTTAACTGTTTTTTTTTGTTTTTTGCCAATATTTTCTTAAATATGAAAAATATCACAAAAATATTTAAACAAATATTGAGTACAACAAAGAAATGAGTTAATTTTGTTTGAAAACATTGTTATTCGAGAAAAAAATTTATTTAGGTATTTTTTTTTCATTTTTGGTTTATAATTATGAAACGATAATAGTTACAGCAAATTTATGTTAATAATAATTGTAGAGAATGCCAAAATGAACAACTTATAAAGAATAAATTTTCTTCGAAATCTCTTTAGTTTTTGAGTAAACTGAGTTTTTGAATTTGAAGTATAATTTTTCCATCTTTTATAATTTTGACGTTTTAAACGTCAGTTTCATCCGATTCTACAAAACGCTCGATATACATTTAAAATATGATTTCAATTGAAAATAAACCATGAAAACGTAAATATAAATGGCTATGATACCATCAAGTCGGAGAAAGTAACATGATGGTCACCAGAACAAATAATTTTCTGTGTAAGTCAATATTAGTCCTGCAAAGTTATTTCATTTTAATAAATGATTTGGAGAGAGATACTTTTACCAAATGACCTCAACAGGCAATTGACCAGCCTTAACTAATTTGGATTTTTGTAGATTTTAAGCAAAATGTTGACACTTTATTCCTGTCGATTATCTTCACGAGGCTGATGCATTATTAAACGCTTCGGACTTGTCCTCCAATTGCGGTTTTCCACGTCGTTGTTAATTATTTAACTCACGGCGGAGCCCCCCCAGCAAGCAATACATTGCCAACCACACAAATACAAATAATTTCCGCGACAATTCCTGGTACTCATTTTTTTTAACGGTCGACAATTTTAATGACGAGAGTGGATAATTGCGAAGCGGCGACATTTTCCACGAAGTGAAATCATTACTAATAATAAATACGCCTGACGGACGATGGCGTTGTATCGATTAACTGAGCACAGTAAGTTAACTGGTGTGGATTTTAATTTAGCTGAGTGTAATAAGAACACTTCCTTATCAGAGCTTATCATCAGCCTTGTCGTTTTTTATGCCTCTGAAGATTAATTTCATGACCAATATAAAGTTACGAAAATGATGGATGCGACGTCTAGTCATCGTGTCATAAGGTATGATTACTTGATTAACCCTGCGAAACGCAGGGGCGGCTCGTTATGTAGAGCCAAGGAGCCGTGGCACTACCTCTAATTTCAAACGAAGCAAGATTTTTTTTATTAATTCTAAAAACACTGATTTGTCATTTTATATGTTAAAAACGATGCCTGCGAAAGCTTTATGAGACGAGAAAAATGGCAATGCATTTATTTGAGAATATATCTATTGAACAAATTAGCATATTTTAAAAATACTTCCAGAATTGTGTTTTGTGTTGTTATCTTGAAAACCAGCGATATGGTATTTTGAGTTTCTTAGAGGATTATCAAGATTAGTGTATTTTGAGTATATTTGGAAAGCTTCAAGTGTGTTACAGTTGTTTTTGTATTTCTTTTTTCAATCCGAAGTGAAACTTGAAAAAATATTAAGCGCTGTTCTCGGTCGGTAATCTTGAAAACTTGCGATGGGGTATTTTGGACTTTTTCGAGGATTATTAAAATTAATGTATTTTGAGTAAATTTGGAAAATTTCAAGTGTGTTGCACTTGTTTTTATATTTTTTTTTCAGTCGGAAGAAGTGAAACTTAAAATCTTGAAAACCAGTGATGGTTTCTTTTTTATTTTTTGGAGGGTTATTAAAATTAATGTATTTTGAGTAAATTTGGAAAATTTCAAGTGTGTTGCAGTTCTTTTCATAATATTTTTGTTTCACTCGGAAGTAGTGCAAATAAAAAAAAATCTTAAACGCTGTTCTCGGTCGATTATCTTGAAAACCTGTGATGGGGTATTTTGAGTTTTTTAGAGTATTTTTAAGATTAATGTATTTTGAGTAAATTTCAAAAGTTTCAAGTGTGTTGCGGTTTTTTTTTGTATTTTTTTTTCACTCCGAAGAAGTGAAACTTAAAAGACTTTAAGCGCTGTTCTCGGTCGGTGATCTTGAAAACCAGTGATGCGGTATTTTGAGTTTTTTGGAGGGTTATTAAGATTATTATATTTTGAGAAAATTGGGAAAATTTCAGTTGTTTCTATAATTTTTTTCACTCGGAAGAAGTGCAAATTAAAAACATCTTAAGCGCTGGTTATCTTGAAAACCTGTGATGGGGTCTTTTGAGTTTTTGGAAGATTATTTAAATTGTTGTATTTTAAGTAAATTAAAAAGTTTCAAGTATTTTAGAGCTGTTTCTATATTTCTTTTTGCGTCAACAAAAAATGATTACAATTTTTCATAAATTTACATGAAAAATCGCCAAAGCAATCGACGAAATGTATAGGAATTTTCTACCTAATCACTCTCGAATTGATATTGAGTGATTTTGTAAAGTTTAAAGTGGATGGCAATTGCTTTTATAATTTTTTTTTCGCGTCAACAAAAAATGATTACAATTTTTCATAAATTTACATGAAAAATCGCCAAAGCCATCGACGAAATGTATAGGAATTTTCTACCTAATCACTCTCGAATTGATATTGAGTGATTTTCTGAAGTTTAAAGTGGATGGCAATTGTTTTTATATTTTTTTTTTCGCGTCAACAAAAAATCATAACAATTTTTCATAAATTAACATGAAAAATCGCCAAAGCAATCGACGGAATGTATTGGAATTTTCTACCAAATCACTCTTGAATTGATATTGAGTGATTTTGTGAAGTTTCAAGTGGATGTCAATTGTTTTTGTATTTTTTTTCGCGTCAACAAAAAATCATAACAATTTTTCATAAATTTACATAAAAAATCGCCAAAGCAATCGACGGAATGTATAGGAATTTTCTACCTAATCACTCTTGAATTGATATTGAGTGATTTTGTAGAGTTTAAAGTGGATGGCAATTGTTTTTATATTTTTTTTTTCGCGTCAACAAAAAATGATTACAATTTTTCATAAATTTACATGAAAAATCGCCAAAGCAATCGACGGAATGTATTGGAATTTTCTACCAAATCACTCTTGAATTGATATTGAGTGATTTTGTAAAGTTTAAACTGGATGGCAATTGTTTTTATATTTTTTTTGCGTCAACAAAAAATCATTACAATTTTTCATAAATTTACATAAAAAATCGCCAAAGCAATCGACGGAATGTATAGGAATTTTCTACCTAATCACTCTTGAATTGATATTGAGTGATTTTGTAGAGTTTAAAGTGGATGGCAATTGTTTTTATATTTTTTTTTTCGCGTCAACAAAAAATGATTACAATTTTTCATAAATTTACATGAAAAATCGCCAAAGCAATCGACGGAATGTATTGGAATTTTCTACCAAATCACTCTTGAATTGATATTGAGTGATTTTGTAAAGTTTAAACTGGATGGCAATTGTTTTTATATTTTTTTTGCGTCAACAAAAAATCATTACAATTTTTCATAAATTTACATAAAAAATCGCCAAAGCAATCGACGGAATGTATTGGAATTTTCTACCAAATCACTCTTGAATTAATATTGAGTGATTTTGTAAAGTTTAAAGTGGATGGCAATTGTTTTTATATTTTTTTTGCGTCAACAAAAAATCATTACAATTTTTCATAAATTTACATGAAAAATCGCCAAAGCAATCGGCGGAATGTATTGGAATTTTCTACCAAATCACTCTTGAATTGATATTGAGTGATTTTGTGAAGTTTCAAGTGGATGTCAATTGTTTTTTTTTTCGCGTCAACAATGATTTTGCAATAATTATCGTTTTTTCTTTTCTTCTCACAAAAAGTATATTATATGCCGAGAAAATGTTCCACGAGCCGCCACTGGTGAAACGTGTGTAATTCGAGTCGACATGAAGTGGTAATAGTTATTTACGAACCGAGGGCGGGAAGATAAAGTTAAATTTTTGAAGCACGAGCGACGAAGCTCCTCCGCATTCCACGGTTCATTTTAATATACACTTTTCCCTGAATATTAGTGTGAATTTTCAGCATTTACCAATTAATTTAGTTTTTTTTTTCATGTCCATGACTATTCTGAACACTATTCGTCTATTAAAATTTTTTTGTGAGAATTACAGGAACCGAGATGCGCAAAATTAGTTTTTTTTCGTGGATGGTGCTTAAAACGACTGGAAATGTCGAAAAACGATTAAAGTTAATTTTGCATGGTACTTGCTTTACACCATCTTCAGCAGAAAAAAAACGTGAGTGTTTGCTTAATATGAAGCGTATATTTGAGTCCATTTATGATTTGGTTTTATTATAAATTGTTTAGTGGTTTCTAAATGATTGATTGTTTAATATTGGGTGAAATTTGGGCGCTAAACATTCGTATTTGTTATGTAGGAAGTTTCTACTTCGTTACAGATGTATTTATATGGAATAAAACACTTTGATAAAAGTGTTATACAAACAAAGTAAAAAGTGGTTTATTCCAAATTAAATTAATAAACAGGCTGCGTTGAGCAAAAATTAAGGCTTCCAGAAGTAGTCATAGTTATGTGACTCATCCAGATATTTTTTGTTGCATATGTGGCAAGCTGTGAGAATGCATATTTTAGCGTCCAAAATAAATATTCACATTTCGTATAAAGTATATATAAATAAGTATATAGTATTTTTTGTTGTAACCTCTAAATTAGTTAATTTTTGCTTTTATTGTATTCATCTGTTGATTTATTTGTATTGACGAGTGTAAACTTATTATTGTAAGTATTAACATGAATAAACATTACATTACATTACATACAAAATATGCATTGAAAACTTGCAAGAGAAAGTGTCCAAAATTTGGTATACCAATGGTTTGGAGTGAACCAAAAAAACATATTTTTGTGCCGTAATGATTAAATCAAAATAATCATGCAAGGATTCTGAGGGACAGTAGTCTTCCTATGCGCCCAGAAATACTAACGTCAGACGAAGCACAAAATGCTCATCTTCAGAAAGCAACCGTGATTTCGAGGGACTTTCAACTATAAGTACAACTTGCGTATTCGTGATTACTTTTATCCGCTTTGCTTCTAATTTTCCCGAATGATAGGTGTTCCGAATTTCCAAGTATTTTCGTCGTAGAAGATCTCTTTTATACCATTATCTGTTGGTGTTATCAACTAAAAGCAAATGACATTCTAAAACAAAATTTGATTTGTGTTCATATTTCATGCATTATATTTGTTGTCTTGATGGGTATAACCACATTTACCTTTGGTGCATTAGCTTAACAACGAGAGGTGCGCCCGTCTGGTGACGTACCGTGACGCAAATGGGAGACCTAATGTGAAATCAATCGACAATTTTTATATCGGGAATGAGCAGGGATGATGAATGACGACGTCCCCTGGTCATTAAGTCGTAATAAAAGGGCGCCACCTTGTGCACAGCAATCTCGCGGTTCTATATTCGGCGTATTGATCGCGAAATGTCGCGTAAATTAGTAATGGAAGAGTCTAGACGGAAAATGTTTACCAGGTTGAAGAGCGCACCGTTTTACATAAAGGCGCAATAAAGCGAGTTATACTGCCATTATTGGGTATCAAACAGGATATCAAGAAACGCCATCTATTAATTTTCTTTCCGCACAAAATTCAAGTGCTGATAATTCTAATTTAAAAATCTCTGATCGCGCGCAATCAAGATATCTAACGGCACAATGAAGTCCTTGCTATTTTGGCGAAAGCCCAAGAGATCCATCTAGGTCTGAGACGTGATTATCTGGCCCGAAAATTCATGTGCAAACCAAGATCACGAAGTCAAATCCGAGCAAATTTATACCATGTTATCAACGAGAATGCCAGCAACACATACTGAATCAAAAGAGCTTACAAAAGTGCCTTAAGAAAGTTCTCCTTTTTTTTTCTTTCTTTTGACTTGGGCCACTCAGTCACGACATGGGAAAGTTTTGGTTTTTCAAAATAACCAGATTTAAAAATCTTGGATCGCATGCAATACAAGGCTATTAAGACATGTATTGTTATTTTGGCGAAAGCCCAAGAGACTGATTATCTGGTCCGAAAGTTCATGTGTAAACTAAGATCAAGAGATCAAATCCCACCAAAAAATTAAACCATGTTAGCACCGAGAGCCCCATCAACACATACTGAGCCAAAAAGTGTTTTAAGAAAGTATCAAAATGGCCAGTAATAAAATCATAAAAAAATAATTTTTCGTTTTTTTTTCGAATATCTCCGAAAGTAGTAGGAATATTTTAAATTTCTTTTTAACAAATTATTCAGCATTAAAATGCCTTAATTTAACCAACTCTCTATCTCTTATAGTTACCGATGCCAATGCATCGAATTTGTAACACCCTGCATAAAACAAAAATTATAGAGCAACACGAATCAAAATCGAATTGCCATATTTAACGCGATGATCATCGATTTTATTATACACCTTGAAACAAAGGATTCTTTGTTTAGAAATAATCACTTCCTATCGCGCGATGCGTAAATAACATAATGACCTTTGGACATCACGCAATGACGTAGAGAGTTGCGCCACACTCCGGCGAGGGCGACTTCCCGGAAGGAATAATCCATAGCGGCCGCAACCCCGCAAACGCCGAGGAGCAGCAACAGGTGGTCCCCGCGTTGCGAGCTCCGACGACGAAATGCCGAAGCCATGGTGTGTAGCGCTAAGCAACGAGGGGCAGTCCCACTTCTGCTCGACGCCGTCGACGGTGACGCCATCGCGACCGGCAGCAGCGGTGCCTGGCAGTCTGCCGTTGCCGAGTTGCTGCCAGCGAATTGCGAGAGAGAGAGAGGGAGAGGGAGTCACCGTCAATTACAGTCGAAGCCGTTCCAAATTGGCGTCGAGAATACTGGAAAATTGGTCCAATTTCGATTTTTTAAACATTATCTTCGAGAAAAACACGGAAGATAATGATATGGTTTGTTACAAGAAAGGATGCGTATTGCATGTCTCATTAAATTTTCAAACTTGATGGGAACAAGGATATTTTACTATAGTCTATTCGGTGGAATCTGGCGGGTGAAGTCGCCCTGAGGATGGACGCACCCTCGAAGAAAAGGTATTGGTGGTTCCTCTAAGTACATCCCATACATTTATTACTGTCTTTCGCTCCCATTAGTATACGCACTTTTACACCAGTTCTCAACAAAGATTGGTTTGAGATAAAAAAATATTACGTCCCCTACTTATCGACCTCCAACCCTCTTTTACGACCACAACCGCCAAACTCCAGAGAACGGGCTATAACATAAGTGCTTATTATTACTATAAATATCAGGATACGTGAAGAAGTTCTGGAATCCTACGTATCGTTAGATAAATTAAGTCCAAATTCAGAATAATGCATTTTAAAATCATCGAAGATAATCAACCTTTTGAGGGGTTAAAATATTTCACTATTGTCATCCCGATCCATGTACCAGTTAAGTAAATATTGTCCTTTTACCAATTATACATGTAAAGAAAATGTATTTCTTTAATTTCAATTTTGCCGCACTTCTCGGCGGATAAAGACGGTTGTGAAGTTAGCAATAGATTTCAGATTTTAAAATGATTTTTTTTGCCATAAAAATGTACATTTTTCAAAAACCTTCTATAATCCACCCATTATAATTGATACTGCGATTTTGATAGTTAAGGCTAGGTAGAATGACTGATACATTTTTTTCACAGCTGAAAACTAATTTTGTGCAATTTTCAATTCAAACTTTTGAATTTCGAGCGACGCCATTTTGTTTGTAGCAAAGATTTCTTATTAATTCTTCCAGAATATTGAAGACTGATCATTTCTAAACCAATTTTGTTAATTAAGGCCGGGTACAATGACAGATACATTTTTTTCATAGCTGAAAACTAATTTTGTACAATTTTCAATTCAAACTTTTGACTTTCGAGCGACGCCATTTTGTTTGTAGCAAAGATTTCTTATTAATTCTTCCAGAGTATTGAAGACTGATAATTTCTAAACCAATTTTGTTAATTAAGGCTAAGTACAATGACAGACACATTTTTTCACAGCTGAAAACTAATTTTGTGCAATTTTCAATTCAAACTTTTGACTTTCGAGCGACGCCATTTTGTTTGTAGCAAAGATTTCTTATTAATTCTGCCAGAATATTGAAGACTGATCATTTCTAAACCGATTTTGTTAATTAAGGCTAGGTACAATAACAGATACATTTTTTCATGTCTGAAAACTAATTTTGTGCAATTTTCAATTCAAACTTTTTACTTTCGAGCGACGCCATTTTGTTCCTAGCAAAGATTTCTTATTAATTCTGCCAGAATATTGAAGACTGATCATTTCTAAACCGATTTTGTTAATTAAGGCCAAGTACAATGACAGACACATTTTTTTCACAGCTGAAAACGAATTTTGTGCAATTTTCAATTCAAACTTTAGATTTCGAGCGACGCCAGTTTGTTTGTAGCAAAGATTTCTTATTAATTCTGCCAGAATATTGAAGACTGATCATTTCTAAACCGATTTTGTTAATTAAGGCTAAGTACAATGACTGACACATTTTTTTCACAGCTGAAAACTAATTTTGTACAATTTTCAATTCAAACTTTTGACTTTCGAGCGACGCCATTTTGTTAGTAGCAAAGATTTCTTATTAATTCTTCCAGAATATTGACTGATCGGGGTGGGGTTACTACTGAAGAATACACATGAACCTCCCGCACCCCAAAATTTCAACCCCCTACAATTTTTCACAATGTATAAAAAAAACGCTAACTTCGATGACCGATAAGAAAATGCTGAAAACATGTAATTATTCTTCATACTCAGACCTACTAATACAAAAAATAAAAAAAAAACGTTCCGGCCTCTGGATCACTTCAAAAGAAATTAAAAACTTGTCCGCCCCATGCACCGTGAAGAGGTGCGCGGGTACACCTACTAAAGTTTTTTTACGATGTTCGATGTCCGTCTCGAAAAAGTAAAAAATACAAAAACAATCTAGATACACAGGCCTAACAAATGGAGAAATAAAAAAAACGTGCCGGGCCCTGGATCACTTTGAAAAAAAATAAACAATTCGACACACTCCCCGAAAATGTATGCGCCGTCACATTAACTGAAGTTTTTTTCAAAGTTCGGTGACCGCCATAAAAAAGTTAAAAATTTATAAACAATCTAGACATACAGGCCTGACAATAGGAGAAATAAAAAAAACGTGCAGGCCCCTTGATCACTTAAAAAAAAAATAAACAATCCGACACACTCTCCGAAAACGTATGCGCCGTCACATTAACCGAAGTTTTTTCAAAGTTCGGTGACCGCCATAAAAAAGTTAAAAATGTATAAACAATCTAGACATACAGGCCTGACAATAGGAGAAATAAAAGAAACGTGCCGGACCCTGGATCACTTTGAAAAAAAATAAACAATCCGACACACTCTCCGAAAATGTATGCGCCGTCACATTAAGGATTAAAAACAAGAAATTGTAAATTCTTCTTAACATAAGATATAAATTCTGCATTCTGGTCGATTCCCCTGCGAGTGGAAGATAGAAAAAAAACCATAATTTATCATGATACGATGCTTCGGTAATAAAACAACAAATTACTTTTTAGCTTGCGCACGATATATTATATTTACAACGTTCGGACGATAAAGGTTGAAAGATCAAAAGATACCGAATCGCCCGGTTTGTAACAAATGTACTAATCAAACCATTTCGAAAGGTTTAATTCAAATAATTTTTAAGTTAATCGATATATCTGATGATTTATAAAAAAAAAACGGTGTTAAGGTATTACAGGAATAATTCGATCGTAAATCCCGCGAGTCATCGCCGAAGCACAGCGTCGCGACGCTAATAAACCTCTCAGGTGAAAAACCTCGTGACGTCATTGCGTCGCCCAAAAAAGAACGCCGAGTTCCACGACCTGTCACCAAGCGTGAATAATTTCATCTGGTAAAAATATGGACAGTCGATAAAGGCGATCCCTGCGTTATTCGCTTTGATCACACCTTATAAAAAATTGTCGCCTGGCATAGAATTTTTTTTTTTTAAATAAAGACCAAATATTGCTTGAGTATGTAAATATTCAAACTCTGAAACTCTGCAAAATCAAGTCTTATTAAGACTATAAACAAATAACTTATTGAAACAACTACTTCCCTGACTAGTGCCACGCCGGATATTGAATGAAACAAAAGAAATTTGCATGTTATTACTAGTACTACTAGATAAATAACATTGGTTTGAGATCGGTTACTTCTACGTATGGGACTTAGTTCCAAAAATAGAACGAATTAGTCTGTAATTGCAATTAGCAAGATTTTATCTTTGGACGTTTATTTAGATTCCAGTTTTTCAAGGTGGCCGTCGCATCGCTTGGCAACAAACGTGTTGTCGAATCTCTAATTTATAAGATAAATAAAGTGGAAGCGAAGCCGCTTCCGCGTGGATCCACCTGAAAACATTACATTTAGCGTGACTGTAAATTAAATAAGTTCCACCCGTGAATGGCCAATTAGAACAATTGTTCCGTCATCGGATGATTGACTGAGAACGCCGCATGTTTACCCGTTCGGATAGTGTCAATTTCAAAAGTCAATAGCGGATAGAGTGACTATGTAAAGATCGATAAGGAGTTGGTATTTGTTTTTCCAGTCGATTATAATAATTTATTTAAGTGGAGCATATTTTATGCAACGCGATGGTTATGTAATATTCAAATGTTCTTGGTGAGGTTACGTTTAATTGAAACAGTTTACATTTTACAATTGCAAAACTAGACCTTACTAGTAATGGTAAACATGGCGTCGTTGGTATATTTCCATAAATGTTAGCATCTGCAACGGCGATAGATTTAAGCAACACCGTGATTTTATAGTTTGATCAATGGATCTTTGCGTGGGCGATAGTTTTAAGCAACACCGTGTGAATTATTCTATAGTTTGATCAACGGATCTTTACCGAAAACTGAGTGTTCTCGCCTTGGAGGACATACGTAAACAATTTATTGCGACTAATTTAATTTATTGCAGAGGGAGTAAACACATACCTTGTTCAGCTGTCTATGACGTGCTGATCGAAGTATAGCAGCGACTGGTGAAGTTAAGACCGTTTTTGCCAGAGCTTTGTGAAACAAAAAAAGAGTCATTTTAACCGTCTCTGCTTCCATGATATCGCGGTTTAAAAATCACACCGTGATAGCACGTGAGCTCACGTGACGTGTTGGCGCCTTTAGTCACGTTGTAATATTCAGTGGTAAGTAAGTAATCTTTATTCAATACATATAAACATTTACAAATGGGTAAACATTAGAGAGGATGTGAGACGTCAAATCGGTTTCGCTCGGGCACCCTGTATACGCAAGAATACATATTTATGCCATTACTTGTAATTGATAGAACTGGTTGTTACCCCGTAAACGGACAGTAATGCTAAAACCGCTTTTTTATCACGCGAAGTTGTAATTTACAACTTTTCAGAATGTTCGCACGCAAATAAGAAATAATCGTGGGCTCGATTAGAAACCGTCCGTAAAAAGTGAGCGCGATCCTAAAATTTATTTGTTGGTCAATTTATCCGTTACAGCTCGTAAACAATTTACTGCGTGTATACGTTTCGCAATGGCCGTGTTTCATAAACAAGAACTGATATTCTGGACGTGTCTATTTAATTACGAATAATGTTGTAGGCATGCCAAAAACAGTTAGTGTGAATAAATTTTATATCATAGTTATCTTTGGACAAAGAAAAATAAGTTTATCAAAATTCATCTTCTGCAGTTGCCATTTTTGTTACTGCGAGATTCTGATAATTTTCGGGTGGCAATTGTAAAGGCACGTTATTCATGGTTAATCTGTCAAAATTTCAAGCATCTGTCAAAATAAATGTGGAATTCCCACAGAATTTCTGAAAAAAAAATTTTTTGTCTTCTGGCGTTGCCATTTTTGTTACTGCAAGGTACGAATAATTTTCGTGTGAAAATTCTAAAGGCACGTTATTCATGGTTAATCTGTCAAAATTTCAAGCATCTGCCAAAATAAATGTGGAATTCCCACAGCAGTTTCTGGAAGAAGTTCATTTTTTGTCTTTGAAATTCGTCTTCTGGAGTTGCCATTTTTGTTACTGTAAGGTTCGGATAATTTTCGCGTGGAAATTGTAAAGGCACGTTATTCATGGTTAATCTGTCAAAATTTCAAGCATCTGTCATAATAAATGTGGAATTCCCACAGCAGTTTCTGGAAGAAGTTCATTTTTTGTCAGTCATTCAAATTCGTCTTCTGGAGTTGCCATTTTTGTTACTGTAAGGTTCGGATAATTTTCGGGTGGAAATTGTAAAGGCACGTTATTCATGGTTAATCTGTTAAAATTTCAAGCATCTGTCAAAATAAATGTGGAATTCCCACGGCAGTTTCTGGAAGAAGTTCATTTTTTGTCATTCAAATTCGTCTTCTGGAGTTGCCATTTTTGTTACTGCGAGATTCGGATAATTTCCGGGTGGCAATTGTAAAGGCACGTTATTCATGGTTAATCTGTCAAAATTTCAAGCATCTGTCAAAATAAATGTGGAATTCCCACAGCAATTTCTGGAAGAAGTTCATTTTTTGTCAGTAATTCAAATTCGTCTTCTGGAGTTGCCATTTTTGTTACTGTAAGGTTCGGATAATTTTCAGGTGGCAATTGTAAAGGCACGTTATTCATGATTAATCTGTCAAAATTTGAAGCATCTGTCAAAATAAATGTAGAATTCCCACGGCAGTTTCTGGAAGAAGTTCATTTTTTGTCATTCAAATTCGTCTTCTGGAGTTGCCATTTTTGTTACTGCGAGATTCGGATAATTTTCGGGTGGCAATTGTAAAGGCACGTTATTCATGGTTAATCTGTCAAAATTTGAAGCATCTGTCAAAATAAATGTGGAATTCCCACAGCAGTTTCTGGAAGAAGTTCATTTTTAGTCTTTCAAATTCGTCTTCTGGAGTTGCCATTTTTGTTACTGTAAGGTTCGGATAATTTTCGGGTGGAAATTGTAAAGGCACGTTATTCATGGTTAATCTGTCAAAATTTCAAGCATCTGTCAAAATAAATGTGGAATTCCCACGGCAGTTTCTGGAAGAAGTTCATTTTTTGTCATTCAAATTCGTCTTCTGGAGTTGCCATTTTTGTTACTGCGAGATTCGGATAATTTTCGGGTGGCAATTGTAAAGGCACGTTATTCATGGTTAATCTGTCAAAATTTGAAGCATCTGTCAAAATAAATGTGGAATTCCCACGGCAGTTTCTGGAAGAAGTTCATTTTTTGTCATTCAAATTCGTCTTCTGGAGTTGCCATTTTTGTTACTGCGAGATTCGGATAATTTTCGGGTGGCAATTGTAAAGGCACGTTATTCATGGTTAATCTGTCAAAATTTGAAGCATCTGTCAAAATAAATGTGGAATTCCCACAGCAGTTTCTGGAAGAAGTTCATTTTTTGTCATCCAAATTCGTCTTCTGGAGTTGCCATTTTTGTTACTGTAAGGTTCGGATAATTTTCGGGTGGAAATTGTAAAGGCACGTTATTCATGGTTAATCTGTCAAAATTTCAAGCATCTGTCAAAATAAATGTGGAATTCCCACGGCAGTTTCTGGAAGAAGTTCATTTTTTGTCATTCAAATTCGTCTTCTGGAGTTGCCATTTTTGTTACTGCGAGATTCGGATAATTTTCGGGTGGCAATTGTAAAGGCACGTTATTCATGGTTAATCTGTCAAAATTTGAAGCATCTGTCAAAATAAATGTGGAATTCCCACAGCAGTTTCTGGAAGAAGTTCATTTTTTGTCTTTCAAATTCGTCTTCTGGAGTTGCCATTTTTGTTACTGTAAGGTTCGGATAATTTTCGGGTGGAAATTCTAAAGGCACGTTATTCATGGTTAATCTGTCAAAATTTCAAGCATCTGTCAAAATAAATGTGGAATTCCCACAGCAGTTTCTGGAAGAAGTTCATTTTTTGTCATCCAAATTCGTCTTCTGGAGTTGCCATTTTTGTTACTGCAAGGTTCGGATAATTTTCGTGTGGAAATTGTAAAGGCACGTTATTCATGGTTAATCTGTCAAAATTTCAAGCATCTGTCATAATAAATGTGGAATTCCCACAGCAGTTTCTGGAAGAAGTTCATTTTTTGTCATTCAAATTCGTCTTCTGGAGTTGCCATTTTTGTTACTGCGAGATTCGGATAATTTTCGTGTGGAAATTGTAAAGGCACGTTATTCATGGTTAATCTGTCAAAATTTCAAGCATCTGTCATAATAAATGTGGAATTCCCACAGCAGTTTCTGGAAGAAGTTCATTTTTTGTCTTTCAAATTCGTCTTCTGTAGTTGCCATTTTTGTTACTGTAAGGTTCGGATAATTTTCGGGTGGAAATTCTAAAGGCACGTTATTCATAGTTAATCTGTCAAAATGTCAAGCATCTGTCATAATAAATGTGGAATTCCCACAGCAGTTTCTGGAAGAAGTTCATTTTTTGTCATCCAAATTCGTCTTCTGGAGTTGCCATTTTTGTTACTGCAAGGTTCGGATAATTTTCGTGTGGAAATTGTAAAGGCACGTTATTCATGGTTAATCTGTCAAAATTTCAAGCATCTGTCATAATAAATGTGGAATTCCCACAGCAGTTTCTGGAAGAAGTTCATTTTTTGTCATTCAAATTCGTCTTCTGGAGTTGCCATTTTTGTTACTGCGAGGTTCGGATAATTTTCGTGTGGAAATTGAAAAGGCACGTTATTCATGGTTAATCTGTCAAAATTTGAAGCATCTGTCATAATAAATATGGAATTCCCACTGCAGGTTCTGGAAGAAGTTCATTTTTGGTCATTCAAATTCGTCTTCTGGAGTTGCCATTTTTGTTACTGCGAGGTTCGGATAATTTTCGTGTGGAAATTCTAAAGGCACGTTATTCATGGTTAATCTGTCAAAATTTGAAGCATCTGTCATAATAAATATGGAATTCCCACTGCAGGTTCTGGAAGAAGTTCATTTTTGGTCATTCAAATTCGTCTTCTGGAGTTGCCATTTTTGTTACTGCGAGGTTCGGATAATTTTCGTGTGGAAATTGTAAAGGCACGTTATTCATGGTTAATCTGTCAAAATTTCAAGCATCTGTCATAATAAATGTGGAATTCCCACAGCAGTTTCTGGAAGAAGTTCATTTTTTGTCATTCAAATTCGTCTTCTGGAGTTGCCATTTTTGTTACTGCAAGGTTCGGATAATTTTCGTGTGGAAATTCTAAAGGCACGTTATTCATGGTTAATCTGTCAAAATTTGAAGCATCTGTCATAATAAATATGGAATTCCCACTGCAGGTTCTGGAAGAAGTTCATTTTTGGTCATTCAAATTCGTCTTCTGGAGTTGCCATTTTTGTTACTGAGAGGTTCGGATAATTTTCGTGTGGAAATTGTAAAGGCACGTTATTCATGGTTAATCTGTCAAAATTTCAAGCATCTGTCAAAATAAATGTGGAATTCCCACAGCAGTTTCTGGAAGTAGTTAATTTTTTGTCATTCAAATTCGTCTTCTGGAGTTGCCATTTTTGTTACTGCAAGGTTCGAATAATTTTCGTGTGGAAATTCTAAAGGCACGTTATTCATGGTTAATCTGTCAAAATTTGAAGCATCTGTCATAATAAATATGGAATTCCCACTGCAGGTTCTGGAAGAAGTTCATTTTTGGTCATTCAAATTCGTCTTCTGGAGTTGCCATTTTTGTTACTGCGAGGTTCGGATAATTTTCGTGTGGAAATTGTAAAGGCACGTTATTCATGGTTAATCTGTCAAAATTTCAAGCATCTGTCAAAATAAATGTGGAATTCCCACAGCAGTTTCTGGAAGTAGTTAATTTTTTGTCATTCAAATTCGTCTTCTGGAGTTGCCATTTTTGTTACTGTAAGGTTCGGATAATTTTCGTGTGGAAATTGTAAAGGCACGTTATTCATGGTTAATCTGTCAAAATTTCAAGCATCTGTCATAATAAATGTGGAATTCCCACGGCAGTTTCTGGAAGAAGTTAATTTTTTGTCATCCAAATTCGTCTTCTGTAGTTGCCATTTTTGTTACTGTAAGGTTCGGATAATTTTCGTGTGGAAATTGTAAAGGCACGTTATTCATGGTTAATCTGTCAAAATTTCAAGCATCTGTCATAATAAATGTGGAATTCCCACGGCAGTTTCTGGAAGAAGTTCATTTTTTGTCATTCAAATTCGTCTTCTGTAGTTGCCATTTTTGTTACTGCGAAGTTCGGATAATTTTCGTGTGGAAATTGTAAAGGCACGTTATTCATGGTTAATCTGTCAAAATTTCAAGCATCTGTCATAATAAATGTGGAATTCCCACAGCAGTTTCTGGAAGAAGTTCATTTTTGGTCATCAAAATTCGTCTTCTGGAGTTGCCATTTTTGTAACTTGAATGTTCGGATATTTTTTTTTGAAACAATTGTAAAGGCAGGTTATTCATGATTAAGCTGTCAAAATTTCAAAATAAATGTGGAATTCACGCAGTGAAAAACGTTTTAGTTTGGTAATTACATTATTTGTTCAAAGTAATTATTTCCCGTTATAGATATCGTACTACTTGATATACCGCTTCTGTTTGCATAGCAGTTATCGAATTCCACTTACGTTTTGTGTGCATGCTAAAATAACAGCTGCCCGTACTCACAATAATTAACATGCAACGGTCAATAAATGCATATTCATGTCGTAATATTTTCAGGAAACGAAGATTAATATTTTTCAAATCTAAAGCGCTTTTGAGTTCGCAACCATAATTGTACAGGGTCGTCAAATTTGGGGAAATTCTTCCTGAATGTACATTTACGTCTTTTATTTCCATACACGTATACCAGAATATACAACGCGTATGCAAGTAAAGCGAAGAAAAAGGACGGACAGGCGTGTGCGCTTCTTTGATGCTCGCGTTGATTCCGAGCAACGACCAGACCGATAAGAATGTTCGCATTCGTGTTAAAGAACAGTTGATCGTTTAAAAAATTGTCGAAGGGTTTTCTGAGTTTTTGGCACCGGAAAATCCTTTATTGAAATTAAATTATCTTTATGTGGTCTAACTGAATTGTTTTCTATTATATGACCAAAGTGTTTTACTGAGTCTGATGCAAATGTGCATTTCGTAAATTTTAGTCTAGAACCTTCTTCTCGATTGCTATTATTAACTGCGTTGGATGTTTTATATGCTCAGAAACGGATTTAGAAAATATTTAAATGTCATTCATGTTTACTGCAAAATCAGTAAATTTATACTTCCTTAATATATTACTTGAAATATTGCTGGTAATGTTTTTAATTGAAAGGGTATATTTTTCACCAATATAGTTTTTAAGATTTAAAGGAAAATTCGAAGACGCGTAAAAAAGCAACTTTACTGAAAGATAACATGACATGATTTTTTTTTACATATCTTCAGCAACTTAAAAATCTTTTACTGGTTTCTAGTTCTTTTCGAGGTTTTTTATTTTTCCTTAACATTCATTCAAGGTTATAACTAGGAGTGTTCGATTATGGAAATAAATTATCGAATATTGATTATTTTTAATAATCAATTATATCGATTCATCAAAATAATCGATTACTCGATTATTTTGCACGAAATTAAAATGGTATATTGTACCTGTCAAAAAAGGTATATTTTAATAGTCAAAAAAACATATTTTACCAGACAAAACTGGCATATTTTGACTGTCAAAACAAACATATTTACTAGTCAAAAATAGATGGTATATTTTAATAATCAAAACTGGCATATTTACCAGTCAAAAATAGCATATTTTAATAACCAAAATTGCAAACTGTACTAATCAAAACTGACACTTTTAATTTAATTTAATATAATATGGCATATTTTATCAGTCAGAAATAGATGGCATATTTTAATGGTCAAAATGGTATATTTTGCCAGTCAAATATGGCATATGTTAACAGTAAAAATGTCAAAACTGACATTTTGTATAGTTATAATGGCTTATTTAAAAAATTTAAATGGCATATTTTAACTGTCAAAAATGACATATTTTACCAGCCAAAAATAGCATATTTTAAAAGTTATAAAGGGATATTTTAACAGTGGTAAAAACTGGCATAGTTTAATAGTCAAAAGTGGCATATTCTACAGGCCAAAAGTGGCAGATTGTAAAAGTATTGTTTTCTCATAGCCATATTGGTAGTTTTCATTTTCCAGTGTTTGGTCACTAAAGATGTCAAAAAAAGTCTAATCTATGAGTAGATGGAGTATAGTGTAGTAATAGGTCCGTGGTATGGGGGAGTACCCAATTTAGCACTTGGTTTACAAATTCGGTTACAGTATACTTCTCACCACACCTTGTCATTTTTGTTTGTGTAGAAAACATTTTCTTGAAAAGATGATTACAGCCCATGTTCCGCATTATTTCCTCCCACGTTAATATCGTTATCCAATTATCTCCATAACGTAAGTTTCAGAGTTGTATTCGATCTATACCTTCATTACGTCACCGAGCGCCTATTATTTTCTCGTTAGTATACGATTAGGAAAGATCAGTTTCGGATCGATCAAAGTTTAAGGGAATTTTCCGCTTTATCTGAGCAACAAGAAAAAAACGATGTCGTGTTAAAAGGTTACATTTTGATTCTTGGCGCGCGATTGCAAAACTCCAATTAGTGCCGCAATTTCGCGGAAAGTGTAATTACGTGCGGAAAAAAATGGGCACGTAGTTTCGAAAGTTAAATTGACCCAGGACTTGAAATATTTAACCGTTAAAATTATATTTATTTATTTTTTTACGGAAATATCCGTTTTGGGGTCCCTAGATGCCATTTCAACAAAAAAAAATAGTGATGTGGCGATCATGTTACATTCTCCAACTTCATGGTATCATAGCAATTTATATTTACGTTTTCATGGTTTATTTTCAATTTAAATCATATTTTAAATGTACATCGAGCGTTTTGTAGACTCGGATCAAACTGACGTTTAAAACGTCAAAATTATAAAAGATGGAAAAATTATACTTTATTCAGTTTATTCAAAAACTACAGAGATTTCGAAAAAAACTTATTCTTTATAAGTTGTTCATTTTGGCATTTTCTACAATTATTATTTACATAAATTTGTTGTAACTATTATGGTTTTAATAATTATAAACCAAAAATTAAAAAAAAAAATTTCTCGAATAAAAATGATTT
Organism: Ocypus olens; assembly: GCA_910593695.2. Lineage (NCBI taxonomy): Eukaryota > Metazoa > Arthropoda > Insecta > Coleoptera > Staphylinidae > Ocypus > Ocypus olens. Next base: position 54,670,346 of record OU343056.1, read on the forward strand.
TATGAAAAATGTATTCAAGCAAAAGATGTTCATTTCTTTGTTGTCTTCAAAGTTTGTTTAAATGTTTTTGTGATATTTTTCATACTTCCGGTGTACGAAATTTTACCAAAAGCTTTTCAGTATATATAATTGTTTTTCCATCTGCGATCATCTCGATCCTACAACTGACAGTCGATGCCGATGATGGTGTGTTCCAAATACGAAAATAAACATATCGGCTTAAAAATAGAAGCGAAATGCACCGGCGGCGGCGGTGCATTCCTGAGACATCATCTGCACCTTGCCGACAAGCAGACCCGATAAGGCAGAATAATTGAATGGGCCATCATACAACGCAGCATTAACAGCGACGCCTGCATTGATTTATTTAATTGTTTCATTAACTCGTGTGCGATAAATAACCTTCGACTAAGTAAACATCACCGTTTTAATTGGCAAATTTTATTAGACGCTCATAAATTTCTCCAATAAAAAAAAACACTTTAATTGACCACATTAAAATTAAATAAGTCATTTGCTGCACGTGCTCGGCACTGTTTAACTGTTTGAGTTCCATGGGTCGATAATAGCGCTTGTCTTATTTTATGTCAAAAAAGTGTCAATCGCACTTGTCGTAATTTAGGTTAGGTTAGTTGTCCACACCGTTCAAAATGTATTGGAATTTTTCGTAGAAATTTAATTTGAGTCCAAAGTTTGATTAGTGAAATCTATTGCAATGAGACTGTTTCAGAACTTTTTCTGCGGTATTCCACAAGGCTCAATTCTTGGACCGTTACTTTTCCTCATTATATTAATGATTTCTCAAAATTCATCGATGGTAAATCGATGGATCCAGGTTGCAATTTTTGTAAGAGAATTTTTAAAATCTGAAAAAAATCAGAAAGTCATCGTAAAAATTCTGCAAAACAGTTGAAAGTCAAACTTCAGTTTTTCATCTTATCCGCATGTGAACGATTAGTAAAATCTATTGGTGGAAGATTTTTTTTAATACGGCCATCCGTTCAAAAGTTATAAAAAGCAAAAAACAATTGAAACTCAAATTTTATTTTCTCGCGCTATCCATATATATTCGAGGTATAGAACACTAAAACTGTGCTCCAAGAATTTTCACAATCTGATCTATCGTAAAAACTCGGCAAAGCAATTGAAAGTCAAATTTTAGTTTTTAATTTTATTTTCGATCAGTAAAATCTATTGGTGGAAGAATTTTTCAAATCTAGTAATCCGTTCAAGAGTTATCATTAAAAAAAAAACGAGAAAAAATTGAAAGTCAAATTTTATTGTTTCACGCTATCTATATCGATTCGAGGTGTACAACACTACCTTTAAAAAGTTATCGTAAAAACTCTGCAAAACAATTGAGGACCAAACTTCAGTTTTTCATCTTATCCGCACGTGTTCGATTAGGGACATCTATTGGTGGAAGAATTTTTCAAATCCAGTCATCCGTTCGAAAGTTATCACAAAAATACGAAAAACAATTTAATGTCAAAATTTATTTTTTCACGCCATCCATATCGATTCGAGGTACACAACACTGGCGTGCACGAATTTTTAAAATCTGATCTTTTTTTAGAACCGTTATCGTAAAAACAATTGAAAATCAAACTTCATTTTTTTTTATCTTATCCGCATGTGTTCGATTAGTAAAATCTATTGGTGAATTTTTTTTCAAATCCAGTCATCCGCTCAAAAGTTATCACAAAAATACGAGAAACAATTGAAAGTCAAATTTATTTTTTTCGCGCTATCCAGATCTATTTTTTTTCTTATCTGCATGTGTTCGATTAGTGACATCTACTGGTGGCAGAATTTTTCATATCAAGTCATCCGTTTGAAAGTTATCATAAAAAGCAAGAAACAATCGAAAATCAAATTTTATTTTTTCACGTTATCCATATCTATTCGAGGTATACAACACACTAGAGCGCAAGAATTTTCAAAATCTGATCTTTTTTTAGAAAGTTACGGTAAACACTCGAAAACTGATCCACCTTTAAAAAGTTATCGAAAAAACTCTTCAAAACAATTGAAAGTCAAACTTCAGTTCTTCATCTTATCCGCATGTATTCGATTAGTAAAATGTATTGGTGGAAGAATTTTTCAAATCCGGTCATCCGTTCAAAAGTTATCATATAAAAACTAGAAACAATTGAAAGCGCAATTTTATTTTTTCACGCTAACCACATCTACTCATGGTAGGAGACACTAAGGTGCAAGAATTTTAAAAATCTGATCTGCCTTTAAAAAGTTATCGTAGAAACTTTGCAAAACAATTGAAAGTCAAACTTTAGTTTTTCATCTTATCCGCATGTGTACGATTAGTAAAATCTATTGGTGAATTTTTTTTTCAAATCCAGTCATCCGCTCAAAAGTTATCACAAAAATACGAGAAACAATTGAAAGTCAAATTAATTTTTTTCGCGCTATCCATATCTATTTGAGGTATAAAACACTAGCATGCAAGAATTTTTTAAATCTGATCTACTTTTAAAAATTTATCCTGAAAATGCTGTATAATTTTCATTCAACTATTTACAATACATTCAAATTTGATTTTTTTAATTTATGGCGGTAAAATTTTGTATCCGGGAATTAACTCATTGGTCCTTATTTTGTTAAGGATAAAGCCGAGCATCCAGTTAATGTTAAGCAAACAAAATACAACAAACAAACAAACAAAATACCAACAAAGCACGATTGCAACTTTTATGAAAGATTTAAGAATTTTTTTTGCGGCGCGCGAAATCCGCTGGCGCACAGGCAATGGTTTCATCAGGACGGTGCAACAAGCCATACAGCTTGCAACTTCTGTAAATGATTTAAGAAATTTTTACCCCGGGCGAAATCCGCAGCTGCACAGGCAATGGTTTCAACAGGATGGTGCGACTTCATGAACATCATTTTGAACAATTTTGTATCTGGGCATGAACACTTTGGCTGATGGCCAAGCAGTCAATACCAATCAAACAAAAATGAACACATTGGTTCTTATTTTCTTGGGAATGACAACGTGCATCCAGTTAATGTTAAGCAAGCAAAATACCAACAAAAAATATTATTGCAACTTGTGCGAAAGATTTAAGAAAATTTTGCGCGCGCGGAAACCGCAACTGCACAGGCAATGGTTTCAACAGGATGGCGTAACAATCCATACAGCCTTGCTTCACGAATATTTTGTATCTCGGCATGAACACATTGGTCTCTAAATGTGTAGATATAAATAATAAATGATGATAAAACGGTTGTAGCTGATGATCAAGTAGTCAATACCAATCAAACAAAAATGAACACATTGGTTCTTATTTTCTTGGAAATAAAAACGTGCATCCAGTTAATGTTAAGCAAGCAAAATACCAACAAAAAATATTATTGCAACTTATGCGAGAGATTTAAGAAATTTTTGAGCGCGCGGAAACCGCCACTGCGCAGGCAATGGTTTCAACAGGATGGCGCAACAAGCCATACAGCCTTTACGAATATTTTAAATAATTTTGTTTTTTGGCATGAACACATTGGTCTGTAAATGTGTAGATATAAATAATAAATAATGATAAATCGGTTGTGGCTGATGACCAAGCAGTCACTGCCAATAAAAAAAAATAACACATTGGTTCTTATTTTGTTGAGTCCAGTTAATGTTAAGCAAGCAAAATACCAACAAAAAACATGATTGCAACTTTTGCGAGAGATTTAAGAAATTTTTGCCGTGCGCGAAATCAGCAACTGCACAGGCAATGGTTTCAACAGGATGGTGCAACAAGCTATACAGCCTTACTTCATGAACGTTTTGAAAATAGAATAATTTCTCGTAGGAACAGACTTCCATTATCCTTATCATTCATCTGATGCATACATTTATGGCATATAGAAGGAAGTTGGCACAAAACTAATATTTTAAACATTATTTATAATAATAATAATAATAAACATTTAGCAGAGATCCATCATGCAACTTTTCAAGAGATAAAAAAAAATTTCCGCGCGCGAAATTTGCAGCTGCACGCAATGGTTTCAACAGGATGGTGCAACAAGCTATACAGCCTTACTTCATGAACATTTTGAAAACTGAATAATTTCTCGTAGAAACAGACTTCGATTATTCTTCTCATTCACCTGATGCATACGTTTAGAGCGTACAGAAGGAAATAAGGGGGCGTGTCAAACTGACACAAAACTAATATTTTAAACATTATTTATAATAATAATAATAAACAACATTTAGCAGAGATTTACCATATCAGGCGCCAAAATATTGCTGGAAATATTACCAGCTTCACACACACACACGCACGTTAAAATGACCAAATTTACGAATGCGCCCTCTGGTGCCTCCCTTGTGAACTAGTCTTGTCGGGCTAGGCGTTTTTCTAGTATATACGAGCCTCATCCAAATGGAACCTTTACGCACATGTTAAAATAATAAATATACGAATGCGCCCTCTGGTGCCACCTGGGTGAACTTGTTTTGTAGGGCTAAGCGTTTTCGTCCAAATGAAACCTTCACGTACATTAAAATGACAGAAAACGATTTCACCCTCTGGTGCCACTTGTGTGAACTTATTTTATCGGGCTACGCGTGATCGTGAAAATGTTTTCAAATATTTTTTTACGAAAATATCCGTTTTGGAGTCACTAGATGTCATTTCAATAATTTTTGGAAAAAAAAAAATTTGTGTCTGTGCGCGCTGTATCTCAAAAACTAATACAGCAATTTACACGAAACTTTGAACATAAGTTTTATTTGATAATATGAAGAACTGAAAAGCTTTTGGTAAAATTTCGTACACCGGAAGTGGGTGTTTACATTAACTGTTTTTTGTTTTTTGCCAAAATTTTCTTAAATATGAAAAATATCACAAAAATATTTAAACAAACTTTGAAGACAACAAAGAAATGAACATCTTTTGCTTGAAAACATTTTTCATAAAATCATTTTTATTCGAGAAAAAAATGTATTATTATTTTTTAAATTTTTGGTTTATAATTATAAAACGATAATAGTTAATTATTATATTGATAATAATTGCAGAGAATACCAAAATGAACAACTTATAAAGAATAAGTTTTTTTTCGAAATCTCTTTAGTTTTTGAGTAAACTGAGTTTTTGAATTTGAAGTATAATTTTTCCATCTTGTAATTTTGATGTTTTAAACGTCAATTTCATCCGAGTTTACACAACGCTCGATGTACATTTAAAATATGATTTCAATTGAAAATAAACTATGAAAACGTAAATTTAAATGATACCAACAAGTCGGAGAAAGTAACATGATGGCCACATCACCATTTTTTTTTTACTTTCTCCGTTACGAAGTACGAGAAAGTATTGTGATCGTGAAAATGTTTTCAAATTTTTTTTTACGGAAATATCGTTTTGGGGTCCCTAGATGGCTTTTCAACAATTTTTCGAAAAAAAAAAAACATTTTGTGTCTGTGCGCGCTGTATCTCAAAAACTTATACAGCAATTTACACGAAACTTTGAACATAAGTCTTATTTGATAATTGGAAGAAATGAAAAGCTTTTGGTAAAATTCCGTACACCGGAAGTGGGTGTTTACCTTAACCGTTTTTTGTTTTCTTCCAATATTTTTTTTTAATATGGAAAATATTACGCAAACTTTTAAACAAATATTAAAGACAACTAAGAAATTAACATCTTTTGCTTGATTTTTTTTTTTATAAAATCATTTTTATTCGAGAAATTTTTTTTTTCATTTGTGGTTTATAAATAAAAATAGAAACAACCTTACTTATTGCAGAAAGTATTAAATAAATTCAAAAAACGAAATATAGATAGAAATAGAAATATATTCAGGCTACATATTTTTTGAATTTATTTAATACTTTGTGGTTTATAATTATGAAACGATAATAGTTACAGCAAATTTATGTTAATAATAATTGTAGAGAATGCTAAAATGAACAACTTATAAAGAATAATTTTTTTCGTAATCTCTTTAGTTTTTGAGTAAACTGACTATTAAAATTTGTCATTTTCATCTTTTATAATTTTGACGTTTTAAACGTCAGTTTTATCCGCTCGATGTACATTTAAAATATGACGTACCTAAATTGAAAATAAACCATGAAAGTGTAAATATAAATAACTATGATCATCAAATCGGAGATAGTAACGTGATGGCCACATCACCATTTTTTTGGTATATACGAGCCTTGTCTACAAATAGAACCTCACACACATTAAAATGACAGGTGTACGAATGCGCCATCTGGTGCCACCCGCGTGAACTAGACGTTTGTCCTCGGTTGGGACCGGTAAAATCAAACTTGCGCATATTACTTCAATTATACTTTATTTTTGTCATTTAATTTTTGTTAAAAGGGATCTCCCGTTTATGAATAAATAAATAAATAAATAAATATTTTCTGTACCGACAAATAAATAATAAAATTGATTGGTCAGCAATATGAACTAATAACAAATTCAGGAGACCACATTTTCTACCGTTAATGATTAGATAAGATAAAATTCGTTTCTAAATATCCAACCCGAAACTTTCCACGATGAAGTAAGTTCGTAAATCTTCTACTCGAGTCTTTATCATTATGATAATCTGCTAAAATCTCGTTTATATTCGTATATACCAAAAAAATTTCCTTCGCTTGTACTTTTCAAATTTTTGTGTGTAGAATTACAAACACATTAAAAGCACCGAAACGGGAAATTACTTGGCAAATGCTGCATTTTTTTTACTCTGGATGACATGACAGATATGACTATACTTTACCGAATAGTTTGACTTATTTAACTCGTCTATTTGCCTATTCAGAAAAAAAAATTATTCTGCACTGTCGACACACCATCAATTTTTTTTGTTTTTTTTTTGTACTGTAAGGTGTGATCCACAGAATTTTGTTTCTGAGTTAGCAATGCCCGAGAGAGAGAGAGAAACATAGCAAACATGCCTAAGATTAGTTCATTTTTTTTAAATCTAATTCAATTGAACTAATAATAATATGCGACATACCTCATTTATCTCACAGCCAACTCTTAAACAAAATTTTATGGCTCACACGATATTATTTTATATTGTTAGTTATTTATAATTAATACCTTAGTATCTATGCTTTAGCATGTATGTATTGCTGTTTATTTTAATTTCATATTACTTATTGTAGAATTATATTTATGTATTCTTGTAAAAGTTGAAACGTTTAAATAAATAAATAAGTCGAGTTAATATGTCTATCTTCTGATATACGCATCCAATAATAAATAAATATTGCTTTATAAAGAAAATATAGCGTGTGCTCTGGAATCCCCATGACAAAGCAGCAAATGCAACTGTCAGCCAACTTATTACAATAAAGTTGTAACGTATTGCACACTATTTTATATAATATCACCATCAGTAAATTACTGGAGGCGAAACACTTTCTTTGTTAACGAACGTGTGATTAAATGAATAAACATAATCATTTGAAGGGGGTTACGACCGTAAACAGGATAAACAATTAGACCGGCCTACATTTTACATATCGCATTTGGATTATCGAAAACAGCTGAGCTCACGATATCCGCGGCAATCGATCCGCCGAATCAATCAAAACCACGCTTCTCTCATCTCTGATCTCTCGCGACCGCTTGATAACGGAAAAATCCACGTCGAGTACGTAAACAACAAAGCCATTGTCTTTTTAGGACTGAACGAAACTACGTACCACCTTTGCTCCTCGATTAACGATGTCGTCGTCGTCGTCGTCGTCATTTAAGAACGGGATACTGGCGTCGGCATGCTTTCCGCACACTCAACCGGGAATGTAAACACACTGGGGAAAACACTGCACACTTTTTTTAAATTTATATAACGCACAACACAAATCGTAAATCCGGAATCGGCACGTGGAGCTGTTCGGACGGGGCCACCGCATTCGAGCACGCACACACACGGGGGGACGCACACCGTACACACAACGTTTTCGCGATAATGCCCGGATCGAACGACGGCCCAACAACCGGTGGGTGACTAACTGAGGCGGACGGACTGCTGAGCGATTCTCGTCTTTGACGGCCGTGCACGGAAACGCGCTCGCGATGCCTTGGTTCGAAGTTCGCACGGGGGCGCCGTGGTGCGCGATCAGCTGATTGCGGCCGGCGACAGTGCTGCCAACTCGCCTCTGTTTCCAGTCGCCGGCGCGTCAAGGTGTTCACGGTTTGCAGGTGGTCTCACCTTACGATTTTATTCTTTGATTTTTGGTTGTGGGACCTACCGATGGGGGCGCTACGATCGCGGTGAACAGCTGTGGAAAACGAGTACTCCGTTCGCTTTCCCGTTTTATTTTAAAAACTGTGCTTGATAACTTGATTTAAATGTAAAAATATGGCGAATTTAACACAGTTTGAAATATCATTGGAAAATTTTCATCTTACACCAACGCAAATTTTAAAGTCAAAACACAAACACGTATTTTTTCTAAATCATGTAACTGTTGAACGCGTTGTTAGATTTTTATGATTTAAATGTAAAAATATAGCGAATTTAACACAGTTTGAAATATCATTGGAAAATGTTCGTCTTACACCAACGCAAATTTTTAAGTCAAAACAAAAACACGTATTTTTTCTAAATCATGTAACTGTTGAACGCGTTGTTAGATTTTTATGATTTAAACGTGAAAATGTAGCGAATTTAACATATTTTGAAAAAACATTGGAAAATATTTATCTTGAATCAACGCAAATTGCCAAACTCGCAAATTTTTAAGTCAAAACAAAAAATGTTATTTCTTTTTTAATTACATAACTGCTGAACGCGTTGTTCGATTTTTATTATTTAAACGTGAAAATGTAGCAAATTTAACAAATTTTAAAAAATCATTGGAAAATTTTCATCTTAAACCAACGAAAATTGCTAAAAACGCAAATTTTTAAGTCAAAACAAAAAAACGTATTTTTTCTAAATCATGTAACTGTTGAACGCGTTGTTAGATTTTGATTATTTAAACGTGAAAATGTAGCAAATTTAACACATTTTGAAAAATCATTGGAAAATATTCATCTTGAATCAACGCAAATTGCCAAAAACGCAAATTTTCAAGTCAAAACGAAAAATCGTATTTTTTCTAAATTACATAACTGTTGTACGCCTTGCTAGATTTTGATGATTTAAACGTGAAAATGTAGCCAATTTAACACATTTTAAAAATTCATCGCAAAATTTTCATCTTGAATCAACGCAAATTGCAAAACCGCAAATTCTTAAGTCAAAACAAATATTGTTATTTTTTTTAATTACATAACTGCTGAACGCGTTGTTGGATTTTTATGATTTAAACGTGAACATATAGCGAATTTAACACATTTTAAAAAATCATAGCAAAATATTCATCTTGAATCAACGCAAATTGCCAAAATCGCAAATTTTCAAGTCAAAACAAAAAATCGTATTTTTTCTAAATTACATAACTGTTGCACGCGTTGTTAGATTTTGATGATTTAAACGTGAAAATGTAGGGAATTTAACACATTTAAAAAAAATCATCGGAAAATGTTCATCTTGAATGAACGCAAATTGCCATAATCGCAAATTTTAAAAATCAAAACAAAAAATGTTATTTTTTTTAAATTACATAACTGCTGAACGCGTTGTTCGATTTTGATTATTTAAACGTGAAAATGTATCAAATTTAACACATTTTAATAAATCATCGGAAAATGTTCATCTTGAATCAACACAAATTGCGAAAATCGCAAATTTTTAAGTCAAAACAAAAAATGTTATTTTTTTTAAATTACATACTGCTGAACGCGTTGTTAGATTTTGATTATTTAAACGTGAAAATGTAGCGAATTTAACACACTTTGAAAAATCATTGGAAAATTTTCATCTTAAACCAACGCAAATTTTTAAGTCAAAACAAAAAAAGTATTTTTTCTAAATCATGTAACTGTTGAACGCGTTGTTCGATTTTTATGATTTAAACGTGAAAATGTAGCGAATTTAACACATTTTAAAAAATCATCACAAAATTTTCATCTTGAATCAGCGCAAATTGCCAAAATCGCAAATTTTCAAGTCAAAACAAAAAAACGTATTTTTTCTAAATCGTGTAACTGTTGAACGCGTTGTTAGATTTTTTATGATTTAAACGTGAAAATGTAGAGAATCTAACACATTTTGAAAAATCATTGGAAAATATTCATCTTGTATCAACGCAAATTGCTAAAAACGCAAATTTTGAAATCAAAACAAAAAAACGTATTTTTTCTAAATCATGTGTAACTGTTGAACGCGTTGTTAGATTTTTATGACTTACACGTGAAAATGTAGCGAAGTTAACACACTTTAAAAAATAATTGGAAAATTTTCATCTTAAACCAACGCAAATTGCTAAAAACGCAAATTTTTAAATCAAAACAAAAAAACGTATTTTTTCTAAATCATGTAACTGTTGAACGCGTTGTTGGATTTTTATGATTTAAACGTGAAAATGTAGAGAATCTAACACATTTTGAAAAATCATTGGAAAATGTTCATCTTGAATCAACGCAAATTGCCAAAATCGCAAATTTTCAAGTCAAAACAAAAAAAAACGTATTTTTTCTAAATCGTGAAACTGTTGAACGCGTTGTTAGATTTTTATGATTTGAACGAAAAAATGTAGCAAATATAACCCACTTTGAAAAATCATTGGAAAATGTTCATCTTGAATCAACGCAAATTGCCAAAATCGCAATTTTTTAAGTCAAAACAAAAAATGTAATTTTTTTTAAATTACATAACTGCTGAACGCGTTCTTAGATTTTGATGATTCAGACGTGAAAATGTAGCGAATTTAACATACTTTGAAAAATCATTGGAAAATTTTCATCTTAAATCAACGCAAATTGCTAAAAACGCACATTTTTAAATCAAAACAAAAAAACGTATTTTTTCTAAATCATGTAACTGTTGAACGCGTTGTTAGATTTTTATGATTTAAACGTGAAAATGTAGCGAATTTAACACATTTTGAAAAAACATTGGAAAATATTTATCTTGAATCAACGCAAATTGCCAAAATCGCAAATTTTCAAGTCAAAACAAAAAAATCGTATTTTTTCTAAATTACATAACTGTTGTACGCGTTGTTAGATTTTGATTATTTAAACGTGAAAATGTAGCGAATTTAACACATTTTAAAAAATCATTGGAAAATATTCATCTTGAATCAACGCAAATTGCCAAAAACGCAAATTTGTAAGTCCAAACAAAAAAACATATTGGTCTAAATCATGTAACTGTTGAATGCGTTGTCAGATTTTTATGATTTAAAAATGAAAATGCAGCGAATTTAACACATTTTGAAAAACCATTGGAAAATTTTCATCTTAAACCAACGCAAATTGCCAAAATCGCAAATTTTATGTCAAAACAAAAAATCGCATTTTTTCTAAATTACATAACTGTTGTACGCCTTGCTAGATTTTGATGATTTAAACGTGAAAATGTAGAGAATTTAACACATTTTCAAAAATCTTAGGATAATATTCATCTTGAATCAACGCAAATTGCCAAAATCGCACATTTTTAAATCAAAACAAAAAATGTTATTTTTTTTTAAATTATATAACTGTTGAACGCGTTATTAGATTTGGATGATTCAAACGTGAAAATGTAGAGAATTAAACACATTTTGAAAAATCATTGGAAAATTTTCATCTTGAATCAACGCAAATTGCCAAAATCGCAAATTTTTAAGTCAAAACAAAAAATGTTATATTTTTAAAATTACATAACTGCTGAACGCGTTGTTAGATTTTGATTATTTAAACGTGAAAATGTAGCGAATTTAATACATTTTAAAAAATTATTGCAAAATTTTCATCTTAAACCAACGCAAATTGCTAAAACCGCAAATTTTTAAGTCAAAACAAAAAAACGTATTTTTTCTAAATCATGTAACTGTTGAACGCGTTGTTAGGTTGTTAGATTTTTATGATTTAAACGTGAAAATGTGGCGGATTTACCACATTTTGAAAATTAATTGGAAAATTTCCATTTTGAATCAACCCAAATTACCAAAATCATTTTTTTGTATCATTGATGGTTTCAAAGAAAATCTGAATTTTTGATCTGTAATAGAAGTTTTTATCATCCACAGGCGTTACGGATACATATTAAATAGGTTTTTCCCGTTGCGGCGTTAGGTAAATAAATTGTCTTCACAACTGCAATATTTGCAACAACAGAAGTGGCTGCACTACAAATGAAATTTTGATAACCAAAACTTATTTGCAGCTTTCAGCATCATTAATAACAATTTTAAATTGCAACGGTCCTAGGTGCGACCCTTGGGGAACGACATAAATCATATCAATTGGACGAGACACACATTCTATTCAATTAAAATTGACGATTTTAAATTTTTGACGAAAACTTGAAAAATCATATTCTCACTTTTATTAAAAAAATGGCTTTAAAATGATTTCCTGAAGAAACCACTGGTTCGATTCAGGGTTTCTATACATCACTGAAAAGATCCCTTCAAGACCCTTCAGAAAATGCTTTTGCGCAACAACAAATGTCAATTTGAAGCCCGTGGCGCGCGCGCAAAAAAAACTCGAAAATGGAAAAAAGTCACTTACGCTATCACTGGAGGCGGCTTCTTCGGTGTTGAAGTCCCAGTTCGGTTCCGGGGTCGGCGCCCTGCTGTTGTTGGTGCTTCTGTACAGTAGGGGATGGGTCAGGGTGGATTCGTCGAGGGCATGATCTTCGGGGATGGTGGCGAAGTGCTCGCCTCCGCGGTGTCTGGGGGCGGGGGAGAGGGGGGCGGCGGGGCACTCCCCACCGGGAGGCCCGCTCGGCACCACCGTCACATTAAAGCGGCGGTTACTGGGCGTCACCACAACCCCTGTAACAATAAATACAAAAAAAATAATAAAAGTCATACAATAAAAAATATTTTGTTTTCATATTTTTTCTAGTCTAATCTCGTGAAAATATCTCAGAATCTGGTGAAGGGATTAAAGTAATATTTTACATGATCAATTCAGAATGAGTTTTAAGTGATTTTGGAAAGTTTCAAGTCGGTGGCAATTGTTTTTATATTTTTTTCTAGTCGCCAAAATTATTGCCATTTTTTAAGAATATAAAACTCAGAATCTAGGGATTAATCTAATATTTTATTATTATTATTTTCGGGTTAGGGAATAGAGTTTATTTACAAAAAAAGATTTTTAAATCACAGGACGGACTTCTAATATATGCCACATTAAATACAACTGCGTTCGTGCGGTTGCCTACAATGAATAAAGAATACGTCAATATATTTTTTTGAAACGGCTAAATAATCAAATCAAGCGTTTTATTCGTAATTTAAAACAATTATATTTTACTCGATCCACTTTACTCACATCAAAGTTAATATAATTAACGTTCGTCATATTTATCATTTATGCAGGAAGCGAATTTTCCGTTTGAAGTTTATTTACAACTGTCCACTGAATTATTTTCAGTCACGTTACTCAGCGGCCAAATTTCGGTATGAGTAATATCACGAATTCTGTTGCTATATTTATAGCGACATCTACAAACAATATCATCGTTAATCATAATTTATCGCTTTTTAAAAATACTTTCATTCAATGTTGGAATTTTATATGACTCGATTTAAAAATGTAAAGCAAATGTAAATGAATTTAAATCGTTCGTAAATATTTACAACTTCTAGGAAGATCCAATTATTTAACGCAGCATTCCCGAAAGTAATTTTAGATATCGTATTTTCGTTTCAAAGTCATTACCACTGACCCAAATAAAGTTAATTATTCACCGAATGGGTTTTTTTTTTATGTTTACGAATCGTTAATCGATTTGTCTGTTTATAAATAATCATTACTGACGCTTTTGTCCATAATTTTACTTATAAATTATTTAGCTGTTGGCTTCATCAAACCGAAGCAATCAATGAAAATAATGTAATTTTGAAAATATTTTATGTCGGAAATGCGGTAAAAATAGCTCAAGGAAAATAAACTTTGTGTTACAAACAAAACTGTAAATCTATCAAAGGATAGGTGTGTTTTGTTTAATTCAATGAATGTTATGTGTTTCTAAAAATGATGTATATCAAAAATTGGCATCGTCGCAATTTAAAAACTTTCCTGTAGAAAAAATCAATTTTTTCAGATTTTGAAAGTCCGTAGCGGCTTAACGAAGAATCCTAATCGAACGCGGTTTTCAAATCTGGGCTCCTCGTGTGCAAATTAGTCGGATTCGATTAAAATGGGTGATTTTTAATTTTTGTCGAAAACGTGAAATTCTTACTTTTGCTCAAAAATTGGCTTTAAAATGATTTCCTGAAGAAACCAATGGTTCGATTCGGGGTTTCTATATGACACTGGAAAGATCCCTTCAAGACCCTTCAGAAAATGTACTTTTGCAAAAACAAATGTCAATTTTAAACCCGTGACACGTCAGCAAAGAACACTAAAAAATGGAAAAAATCGAAAAAATCAACTCTTTTAATAACCAACGTAGCCCCTTATCTAATACCTTTTTCTTCATCAGAAGAACGAGCTAAATCGATTGGCGTTAAAAAATTTCATCTAGAAGAGAATGCAAAAAAATTGGCAAGTCACCATGAATTTTTTTAAAAAGTTGATTTTTTCAGACTTTGACCGGTCGTAGCGGCTAAACGAAGAATCCAAAACGAACGCGGATTTCAAATCTGTGCTCCTTGTGTGCAAATTAGTCGGATTCGATTAAAATTGGCGATTTTTATTTTTTGACGAAAACCTGAAAAACCACCCAAGTCCCCCCTTCTTACTTTCAGTCAAAAATTGGCTTTGAAATGATTTCCTGAAGAAACCACTGGTTCGATTCGGGGTTTCTATACGTCACCGGAAAGATCCCCTCAAGACGCTTCAGAAAATGTACTTTTGCAAAAACAAATGTCAATTTGAAGCCCGCGACGCGTCAGCAAAGAAAAGTCGAAAATGGAAAAAATCGAAAAAATCAAATCCAAACTCCCTTCTCCATAATCTCTCCAATACTTCATTAATTAATCTTAATGAGCTCCTCCGGCTTCAATTAAACTAAGAAACATTTCGGGTCAATAACCGAAACGAAAAACAAAATTAATTAATTTCATGATTTAATGATTTAATGATGTCTGACAATAAAAATGTTTACTAAAAAGAAATAAGTAATTAAAATACCCGTATTATAACGTGATTTAGAATATTTATTTATCTCCACATATCCAACACTAGTTCTCGAAAATCCTTGATATTTAATAATTTTTATTAAAATAATAGGATATTGATTTTTTTTTAAACAAGGCTAGTGTAAATAGAAACCAGATTCCCAGTAGTACTATAAGCCAAATGTATTTTACGAGGTCATGAATATTACAGACGTATTTATAGAGATAATGCTTTTTCCAGAAAGAGTCGTATTTTATTATAATGTGCGATCTTATCAAGTATCGATGAAAATAAGTAACTCTTACATTTTATTGGTTTTAATTGCATTTATCATTACTGCATATACAGGGTGTCCCAACCATACTAAAAACGTCGAGAAAAATCGGATGCTAGATTATCATAGATCGTGTCTGAGATGCAAGTCCTGCATAAAATTTGCACAAAAATCGAAGCATTTTCCAAAAATTAAGATTATTTCGTAACAACAATATTTTGCACTATTCATATAATTTTTACAAATTTTTACCTCCGCTGTTCATATTTTTTATATTTATTTTGCTCAAATCCGCAAAACTTGATTAAAATTTCAAAAAAATTCAAAACTTCCACCAAAATCAAAGCATTTTAAAAAAATCAAGGTTATTTCGGAAGAGCAATATTTTGCAAAATTTATATATTTTTTACAAATTTCTAACCCCTCTGTTCATAATTTTTTTTTAGATTTATTTGTCTCAAATTTGCTAAACTTGACGACAATAATTTTCAAAAATTCAAAACTTGTACAAAAATCAAAGCATTTTCAAAAAATCAAGATTATTTCGGAAGAACAATATTTTGCACACTTCATATAATTTTTACAAATTTATCCCTCGGCTGTTCACATTTTTTATATTTATTTTGCTGAAATCAGCAAAACTAGACGACTATAATTTAAAAAAATTCAAAACTTGCACAAAAATTAAAGCATTTTCCAAAAATCAAGATTATTTCGGAAGAACAATATTTTGCACAATTCATATAATTTTTACAAATTTCCACCCCCTCCCTTCAATTTTTTTTAGATTTATTTCTTTCAGATTTGCAAAACTCGACGATTATAATTTTCAAAAATTCAAAACTTGCACAAAAATCAAAGCATTTTCAAAAAATCAAGATTATTTCGTAAGAACAATATTTTCCACACTTCATACAATTTTTACAAATTTCTACCCCCTCCGTTCATATTTTTTTTTAGATTTATTTCTCTCAAATATTAACTATTTTTTTAGATATTTTAGGGGCAGGTGAAATAAAAAATAAAAAAAACATTTACCGTTGAGATAAAATTGTAAAAAATTCAAGAACAATTATGAAAAGATTATTCTTTCGAAAACAGTTTCAGTTTTCAAAATTCAGAAGTTTCAAAAAGAGGTGCGAATTTTTAAATATTTTTGTTTTCGTGATCTGACGAACATGCGAGTAAAAATGAAAAAAAAAAATGCCATCGAGATTACATTATAACGACTTTAAAAATAATTGAGAAAGGATTCGTTTTTCTAAATCAGTTTGGTTTTTGAAAATGCACTGATTCTTAAAAGTTACAAATTTTTGAATAATTTTGATTTCTCAATGTAGGGCACGTGAAAATAAAAAATATAAAGAAATACTTTCCGTTGAGATAGAATTGTACAAAATGAAAAATATAATTGAGAAAGAATGATTCTTTCTGAATTTGTTAGGTTTTTGAAAACGCATTGATTTTTGAAAGAGTTACGAATTATTTTTGAATATTTTTATTTTAGTGTTCGTGTTCCACGTTAAAGTAATAATAATAAAAAATATATTCTCAGTTAAGATAAAATCAAACAAATTTTAAAAGTACTTAAGAAAGGATTATTCTTTGTAAATCTGTTTGGTTTTTGAAAATTTATCGATTCTGAAGAGAGTTACGAATTTTTTTGTGTTTTTTTTAGTGCGGCACATGTAAAAGTAAAAAGAAATAAATTATTTGTCGTCCAGATAAAATGATTTTAAAGATTTTAAAAATAACTAAAGAAATCGAAATCAGTTTAATTTTTGAAAATGCACTTGTTTTTAAAATAGATTTTGAATATTTTTGTTTCCGTGAAAGTAAAAAAAAAAACTATTTACCGTCAAGATAGAATTGCGGGAAATTAAAAAATAATTGAGAAAGGGTTATTCTTTAGAAAGCAGTTTGGTTTTTAAAAATGCACCCATTCTTAAAAAAATTATGATTTTTTTTAATATTTCCGTTTTCGTGATGTGTGAAACACGTGAAAGTAAAAAATAAAAATAAAAATATTGCCGTTAAGATAAAATTGCGCAAAATGTAAAAACAGTTGAGAAAGGATTATTCTTTCGAAAGCAGTTTGGTTTTTGAAAATGAACGTATTCTGAAAAAAGTTACAAATTTTTGAAATTTTTCGTTTAGGTGAAAGTAAAAAATAAAAAATAAATATTTTCCGTTAAGATAGAATTGCGCAAAATTTAGAAACAATTGAAAAAGGATTGTTCTTTCGAAAGTTGTTTAGTTTTTGAAAATGCACGTATTCTGAAAAAAGTTACAAATTTTTGAATATTTTCGTTTAGGTGAAAGTAAAAAATAAAAAATAAATATTTTCCGTTAAGATAGAATTGCGCAAAATTTAGAAACAATTGAAAAAGGATTGTTCTTTCGAAAGTTGTTTGGTTTTTGAAAATTCACGTATTCTGAAAAAAGTTACAAATTTTTGAATATTTTCGTTTAGGTGAAAGTAAAAAATAAAAAATAAATATTTTCCGTTAAGATAGAATTGCCCAAAATTTAAAAACAATTGAGAAAGGATTGTTCTTTCGAAAGTTGTTTGGTTTTTGAAAATTCACGTATTCTGAAAAAAGTTACAAATTTTTGAATATTTTCGTTTAGGTGAAAGTAAAAAATAAAAAATAAATATTTTCCGTTAAGATAGAATTGCGCAAAATTTAGAAACAATTGAAAAAGGATTGTTCTTTCGAAAGTTGTTTAGTTTTTGAAAATGCACGTATTCTGAAAAAAGTTACAAATTTTTGAATATTTTCGTTTAGGTGAAAGTAAAAAATAAAAAATAAATATTTTCCGTTAAGATAGAATTGCCCAAAATTTAAAAACAATTGAGAAAGGATTGTTCTTTCGAAAGTTGTTTGGTTTTTGAAAATTCACGTATTCTGAAAAAAGTTACAAATTTTTGAATATTTTCGTTTAGGTGAAAGTAAAAAATAAAAAATAAATATTTTCCGTTAAGATAGAATTGCGCAAAATTTAGAAACAATTGAAAAAGGATTGTTCTTTCGAAAGTTGTTTAGTTTTTGAAAATGCACGTATTCTGAAAAAAGTTACAAATTTTTGAATATTTTCGTTTAGGCGAAAGTAAAAAATAAAAAATAAATATTTTCCGTTAAGATAGAATTGCGCAAAATTTAGAAACAATTAAGAAAGGATTGTTCTTTCGAAAGTAGTTTGATTTTTGAAAATGCACGTATTCTGAAAAAAGATACGAGTTTTTTTTAATATTTTCGTTTTCGTGATGTGTGTGAAAGTAAAAAATTTAAAAAAAATAATTGCCCTTAAGATGGAATTGTGTAAAATTTAAAAACAACTGAGAAAGGATTATTCATTCAAGAATAATTTGGTTTTTGAAAATGCACCCATTCTTAAAAGAGTTACGAATTTTTGATTATTTTCGTTTTAGTGGAAGTAAAAAATTTTAAAAAAATATTTGCCGTTTAGATATAATTATATAATTTTCAAAAATAATTAAGAAGGGATCATTGTTTCCGAAAAAGTCTGGTTCTTGAGAATGTACTGGTTTTTAAAGGAATGGCAATTTTTTTGATATTTATGTTTTTGCGATGGGCACATAAAAGTAAAAAAAAATAAAAATAAAAATATTTGCCGTTTTGATAAAATTATATAATTTTCAAAAATAATTGAGAAAGGGTCATTGTTTCCAAATAAGTTTGGTTTTTGAAAATGTGCTTATTTTTAAAGGAGTGACAAATTTTTTCATAATCGATCAAATTGTGTGTTCGAATCTTCGATGAATATATTTTAAATCTATTTATGCACAAGCTCCGAAATAACAATTAATTAAAAAACTGTTTTGTCGGACTAACCAATTTATTTTATCACGCGACATCCTGTAAATGATAACACAACAATCAGGGCCAATTTAATATTTTATTTGATATCATTAGACAGAAAATATCGCGGCTAACGTGGCATTACAAAAATTGTGATTTATTTCAATTGTCAAATATCTGTAATTTTTAAACAAGTAATGTTTGAAAATTTAATTTGATTTAATTTAAAGATTTAACATTATTTTTAAACCAAAAATGTTTAAAAATTTAATTTAATATAATATCTGTAATTTTTAAACAAGTAATGTTTGAACATTTGATTTAATATAAAGATTCAACATTATTTTTAAACATATAATGTTTAAAAAAAAAATTTTTTGTTTTTTTTTGTTTTTTGGCATAGATTTGACCATTCAGCCACTAACGATGATATAATTTAGCAGCACCTTAAATAATATTAACATTAGGATTAAAACAAATTAATTTAATTTAAAGGTTTGACATTATTTTTAAACAAATAATGTTTAAAAATTTAAACAACAAAGACGAAAAATCGCCTGAATGCATGAATAGAGTCACGAACAGGCTGAATATTCGTATATTCAGGCGATTTTTCGTCTTTATTATTTGTATTTAATAAATCTGCAATAAGTGAGGCCTCAAGTTAATTTAAAAATTTAATTGAATTTAAAGATTTAACATTATTTTTAAACAAAAATCGCGAAACACTCGATTTAATGTTATTTTGCGCCACGTCGGAATGCAGTTCTGGTGACTACACCCCTCACACATTTTAATGAGATATTTCTAAAATGCGAATGTTTTTAATAACACAAATATTCAATCATGTTTCATCAAGTGATCCATGAGAAACAATCCAAAAATATAGATATCTCTAGTTTTCCAAACATTACATCATTTTAAAAACTTTCGCAGGTGTTTAATACCACTTGGCATCGAAATCCTTTATTATTTTTAAACGTAAACACAAACGAAATTTTCTGCTGGTGAAGTAATAATTCAAGGTGTGACACAGTGGTCACAAGGTATTTCCAAAATGTTAATCATCCAGGTTGGTAGATAGATAGTCCCAGCGAAACATTCCACGTAGCGTTTGCACGTGGTTATTAAAACTTGGCATCGACACTCGGATATTAATATTTCACACGGTGACAGTGTATAGTATTCTTCATTCTTGCACTGTGACCATCAAGCAGTCACCTAGTAACCGCTGTGGTCATCAAAGTCATCTATTTTTAAACCAAAATAACCAAATTACCTGTGCGTGGCTGCCGACGCCACGAAGACTTGTGGGATGACGTCTTGACAGTTTTTAAGCCATCATCAGAAAATGTATTCCTTCGACACTGTGGCGCACAGAAACGGGTGGTCGCCCCGTGTCATAACAGTCCTTCTTCACTCTTACCACCCACTGCACGCGAAACAGAAAAAAATAGACGGCGGGATTGGAAACGCGCACACTCGATTTTCTCGCGGGCTTCCTGCTTCTTTCTTTCCCGATAAAAGAGCAGGATGTGTTCGGGACGCGATAAGGAACGTACTGGTTATTTTTTCGATTTCGTACTCAATTGGAGCGAGGGGGACGCGTGCGCTCTACTTCGCTAGGAAAAAACAGTTGAAAAACGAAGTCGGCGGCAGCGGCGGCGGCGGCGACGCCGACTTCTTACTTTAATTAGCGCAACGTGTGCTCGTTAAGTGAATTAATTGGGACGGCCGATCGAGAAAGGAGATGCATTCGTATAAAATGTAGCACACAGACACACAGCACTCTGCGTTATTAAAAAAAAAGTACTCATTTGTTGAGAACCGGGCGCAGCGGTGGCTTTAATTAAATACACTGCTCCTTAACGAGTTTCAGAATCGATTCAAATGTTGGAGTTGGTCTTAATTTTAATTAAAATACGGCTTGTTAAAGGAACGCATTTCTAATAAAATTGAATTTGAGATCACTATTACCGTTTTCTACAAAACTATGACTTTTATTTTAACAAGTTAAAAATGAAAACAAAATTAAACATGGTCGACATCGCGCACTAGGATGAAGAGCAATAAGCTTCCAGCAAGAAATTTTCATTAATTCATGATTGGATACCTCAAAAAATTGCCACGCGATTGTTCTAAAATTTTGCACATACGTCAATTACATTCTTGCCTATGCAGTAAGGAAATTTTGTCATTTTCTAAACAACATTAATGGAAATAAACACAAAAAACCACCATTTTATCATTCATTTATCACCTAATTTCTTTATTAATTACGATTTTGCCTTCAAATTGCTTCATTGCGTAGGTATATGCATTGGTTACCTACATGTCAAATATAACCGTCGTTACTTAATCGCTTCTGCATTTTACCTGTTTAAAGTGAAATGTTGCAAATTCGCTGCGTTAGCATTGCCAACTCGGTAACCATAAGAGATAGAGGATTCGTTAAATGAAAGAAAAGTTGCGCATTTTAGTGCTGAATAATTTGTTAAAAAGAAATTTATAATATTTGCACTAATTCCGGAGATATTAAGAAAAAATGAAAAAAATATATTTTTTTTTAATTATCGAATAACTCCTAATACAAACAATTTAGTGGCAAGTATGGTACATCATTATTTTTGGGAGATAAAAAGCTACACAAAAATGAAATAAAAAATCCAGGTCCGTATTTAAAAAAATAAAGTTGATGTGCGTATCTAAAGAACGAAACGTCGTATTTGAAAACGAAAGTTATTTTCTGGAAGAGCTTACAAAAGTATCTTAAGAAAGTGCTCTTGGTTTTTCAAAATAACTAGTAATAAAGTCGTAAAAAAATAAAAACCAAAAATTTTTTTTCACTTTTTTTTAATCTTCGAATAACTCTTATATCAAACAATTTAGTGGCAAGTGTGATACAACATTTTTTTTGCGAGGTAAAAAGCTACTCAAAAATGAAATAAAAAATCCAGGTCCGTATTTAAAAAAATAAAGTTGATGTGGGTATCTAAATAACGAAACGTCGTATTTAAAAAATAAAACTATTTCCTGGAAGAGCATGCAAAAGTGTCTTAAGAAAGTGCTCTTGGTTTTTCAAAATAACTAGTAATAAAGTCGTAAAAAAATAAAAACCAAAATTGATTTTAAAATTTTTTTTTTAATCTTCAAATACCTCCTGTAGCAACCAATTTTGTAACAAGTGTGGTACATCATTAAGTTTGTGAGGAAAAAAGCTACGCAAAAATGAAATAAAAAATCCAGGTCCGTATTTAAAAAAATTAAGTTGATGTGGGTATCTAAACAACGAAACGTCGTATTTGAAAAATAAAATTATTTTCGGGAAGAGCTTACAAAAGTGTCTTAAGAAAGTGCTCTTGATTTTTCAAAATAACTAGTAATAAAGTCGTAAAAAAATAAAAACCAAAATTGATTTTTTCAATTTTTTTTTAATCTTCAAATACCTCCTGTAGCAACCAATTTTGTAACAAGTGTGGTAGATCATTAAGTTTGTGAGGAAAAAAGCTACGCAAAAATGAAATAAAAAATCCAGGTCCGTATTTAAAAAAATAAAGTTGTGGCGCGTATGTAAATAATCAAACGTCGTATTTAAAAACGAAAATTATTTTCTGGAAGAGCAAGCAAAAGTGTCATAAGAAAGTGCTCTTGTTTTTTCCAAAATAAGCAGTAATAAAGCCGTAAAAAATAAAAATAAACTATATTTTCGTTTTTTTTTTCCAATATTTCCGGAAGTTGTCGGGATATTTTACATTTCTTTTTAACAAATTATTCAGCATTAAAATTCACAACTTTAAATTTATTTAACCAACTCTCACTTATAATTACCGATGAATATACAGGGTGTTACAAATTCGATGCATTAGCATTGCTATCTCGGTAACCATAAGAGATGGAAGGTTGGTTAAATGTAGGCAAAGTTGAGTATTTTAATGCTGAATCATTTATTTAAAAGAAATTTAAAATATTCCGACTAATTCCAGAGATATTAAGAAAAATGAAAAAATATATATTTTTTTAAATCATCGAATAACTCCTAAAAGAAATAATTTAGTGGCAAGTGTGGTACATCATTATTTTTGTGAGGTGAAAAGCTACAGAAAAATGAAATAAAAAATCCAGGTCCGTATTTAAAAAAATAAAGTTGATGTGGGTATCTAAATAACGAAACGTCGTATTAGAAAAATTAAATTATTTTCTGGAAGAGCTTACAAAAGTGTCTTAATAAAGTGCTCTTGGTTTTTCAAAATAACTAGTAATAAAGTCGTAAAAAAATAATAATTTAATATTAATTTAATAATAATTTTTTAAGTCTTCTAATAATTCTTATAGCAAACAATTTTGTGACAAGTGTGATACATCATTAGTTTTGTGAGGTAAAAAGCTACTCAAAAATCAAATAAAAAATCCAGGTCCGTATAAAAAAAATAAAGTTGATGTTGGTATCTAAATAACGAAACGTCGTATTTTAAAACTGAAACCACTTTCACGAAGAGCTTACAAAAGTGTCAAAAGAAAGTGCTCTTGGGTTTTTAAAATAACTAGTAATAACGCCGTAAAAGAAAAACCAAAATCGATTTCTTTCGGTTTCTTTTCGAATATCTCCGGAATTAGTCGGATAATTTTAAATTTCTTTTCGATAAATTATTCAGCATTTTATTAAAGAAAAAAGTATTTTCTTTAATAACTAGTAATAACGCCGTAAAGAAAATAAAAACCAAAATTGATTTTTTTCAGTTTCTTCTCGAATATCTCCGGAATTAATCAGAATATTTTAAATTTATTTTTAATACATTATTCAGCATTGTATTAAAGAAAAAAAATTAAAATATTCCGACAACTTCCGGAGATATACGAAAAAAAAAATTTGTTTTTATTTTTTTACGACTTTAATACTGATTATTTTGAAAAACCAAGAGCACTTTCTTAAGACAGTTTTGTAAGCTATTTCAGAAAATAATGTTATTTTTCAAATACGACGTTTCGGTTATTAGATACCTTCATCAACTTTGTATTTTTAAATACGGACCTGGATTTTTTATTTAATTTTTGAGTAACTTTTCACCTTACAAAACTAACGATATGTCAAACTTGTCACAAAATTGTTCGCCTTCGGAGTTATTCCATAATTTAAGAAAAAAATATTTTTTCGGTTTCTTTTTAATATCTCCAGAATTAGTTGGAATATTTTAAATTTCTTTTCGATAAATTATTCAACATTTTATTAAAGAAAAATTTAAAATATTCCGACAACTTCCGGAGATATATGAAAAAAAAACAATAAAAAAATCAGTGTTTGTTTTTATTTTTTTTGCGACTTGAATACTGATTATTATAAAAAACCAAGAGCACTTTCTTAAGACAGTTTTGTAAGCTCTTTCAGAAAATAATTTTATTTTTTAAATACAACGTTTCGGTTTTTAGATACCAACATCAACTTTATTTTTTTTGAATACGGACCCGGAATTTTTATTTAATTTTTGAATAGCTTTTCACCTTATAAAATTAATAATGTGTCACACTTGTCACAATTTTTTTTGCCTTCGGAGTTATTCCATAATTTAAAAAAAAATATATTTTTTCGGTTTTTTTTAATATTTCCAGAATTAGTCGGAATATTTTAAATTTCTTTTCGATAAATTATGTAGTATACACCCTATATGGGTAAAGGAGTTTATTGATAATATATATATATATATGTAGTATTTTGCTGAAAAAAAAAATTAAAACATTCCGACAACTTCCGGATATACACAAGAAAAAATGAAAAAAAAAATTATTTTTGTTTTCTGTTTTTATTTTTTTACGACTTTAATACTGGTTATTTTAAAAAACCAAGAGCACTTCCTTAAGACAGTTTTGTAAGCTCTTTCAGAAAATAATGTAATTTTTCAAATATGACGTTTCGTTATTTAGATACCTTCATCAACTTTATATTTTAAATACCGACCTGAAATTTTTATTTCATTTTTGAGAACCTTTTCACCTCACAAAACTATTGATGTGTCACACTTGTAACTACATCGTTTGCTTTAGAAGTTATTCCATGATTTTTTAAAATTGATTTTTTCAGTTTTTTCTGAATATCTCCGGAAGTATTTGGAATATTTTTAATTTCTTTTCAATAAATTATTCAACACTAATATGCGCAACTTTGTCTCCATTTAACCAACCCTATACCTCTTATAGTTACCGAGATAGCAATGTTAATGCACCGAATTTTTTTGTAACATTTCACTTTAAACAGATAAAATACAGAACCGATTAAGTAATAACAATTAAATTTTACATGTAGCTAATCAATGCATAAATCTACGCAATGGAGTAATTTAAAGGCAAAATCATGATTAATAAAAAAATCTATGAACAATTTAGGTGACGGATGAGGAATAAAATGTTGTTTTTTGTGTTTATTTCCATTAGTGTTGTTCGGAAAATGATAAAAATTCCTTACTGCATAGACAAGAATATAATTGACGTGTGTGAAAAATTTTAAAATAATCCTGTGACAACTTTTTGAGATATCCAATCGGGAATTAATGAAAATTTCTTGCTGGGAATTTATTGCTCTTCATCCTAGTGCGACAGCTGACCACGTGAGCGTGATGGTTGATTGCCAATAGCCAAATAGATTCAAATGATATCTAAAATAAACTTTTAAATACGTCTGCTGTGTGTTTCAAATGAAACCGTTGGTATTGTAACCAGTGAAGGTTCGCGTTTTTTTTTCTAGTTCGGCCGAGGAAGAAGAGGTGGTAATACAGATAGGTAGGGTCAGTTGCAGAGACGGCTGGCTGAGTATTACCACCTCTTGTTCCTCGGCCGTACCAGAAAAACTGAACCGTCACTGGAGGTCACAGTTTGTAGGCCGTTGCAGTGGCGGCTCATGGAACATGTTGATGGCAGAGCCACTAATACAATATCCCCCTCCCCCTTCTTTTTTGAAGAAAGAACTATTTATCTTCCTCGATCAAAAGTGTTTTAAGAATTAATTAAACATTCCTCCTGAGCTTGAAACTACAGGTGGTGCCATGGCTTCCTGGCTCATATAACGAGCCGCCCCTGGGCCCTTGTAGGGACTAAATGCTGGTAATACTAGAGAAAATAATATTTTACAGAAAACTGTAAATCACAACAGTTATCCCCATATCAAGTTTTCAGGACATGCACAAATATATAATGTTGCGAAATACAACGTGCGAGACGAATGTAATTACAATTGATTTTTCGAAATCAGATTACACACCCTCGCATTTCTAGGGCTTACGTTTGCGGACCGAAATCCGTTTCGCGCAAATCGTTAACGGCTCCGAGCCGAGGAACCCATAAAAGTGTAAAATTAATGCAGATTTTTGGAGAATTCGCGCAATTTGTACACTAATGTCCAGTGACGTCTCGGGGTAGCAGAGGTGGTAACACAGATATCTGCAACCGGCCCTACCTATCTGTACTGTTACCTCGGCCGTACCATGAGTCACCCCGCGAGCCGTCACCTCTAATGTTTACATATCGGTGGCAGGGGGGCAATAAACAATCAAATACCCACCGTAATCCGATCTATAAATAAAGGAAACGGGCCGAACGTCGAAATTCCCAGAGAGCGTTGCGCAATCGTTCGATTAAACTTTAAAAATAAAGGGCGACGACGCCCCGCGCGCTGCGTCCCGACGGCCGTTGCGAATAAATAATAGAGACGGCGCACGAATCAAAAAAATTACGACCGGTCAGGATTATCGAGTTATACCGAATGAAAACGTGTTGGTTTCTGATTGCATTTACTTATGCAGAAACATGTAGAGGTCTTCAAATATCTCGTGTCATATTGCGCAATGATTATGTTAGATTTCAAGAGAGGGGGCGCCGGAAACTTATAATTATTCAGTGATCAGAATGTAAATATAGAGGAATACTTTCCGAATACTTTTTCATTCTGCGTAAACTTTACCCCCATGTGACACCGGATATTCGGAGGGCTATACAAAGAAAACAGAAACGCGGTAAGAATGAACGTCGGAATATTTTTGAGCGCGCCAATAATAATGAACAAACAAGCAAATTTTTTTTTAAACAACAATTTGATTGATTTTTTGTTATTTTTTTTTAATAGTTCTCGGAGTTCTGATTTGACATTTGGGTTGTACTCAAGGAGTTCTAACGAAAACTCTAATGGAAAATTGCGATTGAATGACAGGAAATGGGTGATTTCAAAATTAAATTTTCTATTTTCGAATTTTAATTTTATTTAGAAATGCCATAAATCGTGATTGTATCGCATTTGTTTATAAGAAAGAATTATTGTACTCAATAAGTAAAAATAGAAAATTGACTCAGAACTCATAGAACTTTCAATTATTTTTTGGCTTTGAGACTTTTTAAAAAAATATATTTTTGATAGTTCCGGATAGTTCTGATGGGTGTTTCCCGTAGTTCTTTGTGAGTTCTATCCATAGTTGTTATGAAATATTTAGATTCAACCAGTAATATGAATTTGAATATTTCGAATTTCCAACTTTGAAAATTTTCATCTCCGGAAATTCAACAGAACTCTTTTTTAAAAGTACCAGGAACTGTAGTACTAACCCAAATACATCTTATAACTAGTTCAGAACTATTCGATAACAATGTCAAGTTGGCACCCCATTTTTCAAAAAATTCCCAATTTTACAGAACTCTTTTTTAAAATTTGATAGTACTTCCAGATACATCAAAAGGAATTGAGAACTCTATTCAGAACTATTAAAACTTTCCATTGGGGTGCCAACTTGACATACTCCAATTACCCCCTATTCGGTTTTGGGCCATAAACGTATTACAGTATATACAGTAATCACCTTAAATCCCCTTGAGAATCATCCTGTGATGTAGTTAATATGAATGATTAAACAGGTTAAACGAAACGATTTTGATTACCTATATTTACCTTATTAACAAATTACCGCCCGTTTGCATAAATTATATACTGACCGTAAACGAACCCTTTTCTAACAGTGGATTAAAGTTACGAGTGCCATCAGGGCCCCGGATTTCCTTTATCCCAATTTACGGAACCTGCACTAATTTATAATTTACGACTACTGATTTTCTTAGTGGCGTTCTCTTGCAAAGCATAAAGCAAAATTTTCCACATCGCTGTTAATCATGTGTCGTTCTCCATGGGAAAGGGCCGAAATGGAGTTGGCACCAGATTTGGTAACTAGAGACTGCAAGATATCATTTATAACGTGCCCAAATTGCGCCGGTTTAAAGTTAACTGAGAAAATTGAGTTTGAAATTGTAATTTGCGAAAATTAAAACAGCCAAAAATTGAAAAACGCCCGATATCTTCCAAACTAATCAAGTTAGCCATGATCTGTTAATGCCATTGTTATTATTTCGGAAAAAGAGGTCATAACGTGTAACTCAGATTTTTTCGAACTCTTAAGTTTGCCGAGATAAATACCGGGTGACCCAGGGATCTGTAAAAGCCCCATAACTTATTTGCTATTTGAGATATCGACTTCCAGTTTTCTTAAACTGATACCCACACTTATTCTACATATTTTAAAAATATGTATGTTTTTGTACAGGGTGTCCCAATATACATAACAGAACAAAGTTATGTTTTTTTTAATGGAACACCCTGTATTTTATACTTTATTTTCAACCCTCTTGAGAAGCTGATAAAAATAGTATAAGATAGTATGGGTCTATTATGGACGGTTGGTTAGTTATGGGCAAATTTGTGGCAAAAACATGTACACATCGAAAACATTGCAGAAGTGTTCCTAGCAAAGATAGCATCATTATTTATACACTAAAAAATTTCCCCCATCATAAAAAATAATATACATCGGCTTTGGTTCTCGTTTATTCATAGTGCTATACAGGGTGTCACCATACGCAAAACAATGGATAACTATTTTTTTTCAAATGGAACACCCTATATAAGTTGCCACCAATCTATGGCATTTTTAATAAGCTTTTCAATGATATACAGTTTGTATAACAAAATATTAAGGATTCTTGAGATTTATCAATAAAAACATATTTATTTTGCCACCTTCTGCTGATTTTTGAATTTTCAGCCAAAACTATGCATTTTCAGGAAAAATTATAAGAGACCAAAGTTGTAGAGCGAAAAATTTCCGATCGATATAGGTCTTTCAACTTTTAAGATAATACGTGCATTGCCCGCCAGAACGCGCAAAATCGTGACCGTATATGCATTTTAGCGTTTTCTTTTCAAATTTTTTATTAATAAATTGCACTATACTTTATTTTCCGCACCCTCTAGCGGAAAACGGGAAACTATAGGGAAATTAAAATGGCCCATATCGATTGAAAATGTTCCGCTCTACAACTCTTAATAGAAGCAATTTTTGCCAAAAATGCATAGTTTTCCCTAAAAATGCAAATTAAAAATGTATGTATAAATTTTTGCGTTTTTCAATGTTTTTTTGCATTTTTAGCGAAAACTATGCATTTTGGGCAAAAATTTCTTCCTTTAAGAGTTGTAGAGCGGAATATTTGCAATCGATGTAGGCCATTTGAATAATTCTATTATAACCCGTTTTTCTGCTAGAGGACGTGGGAAATAAAGTATAGTGCAATTGATTAACAAAAATTTGAGAAAAACGCTAAAATGCATATACGGTCTCGATTTTGCGCACTCTGGCGGGCAATGCACGCATTATTGAAAAAGTCGAAAGACCCTCATATCGATCTAAAATTTTCCGCTCTACAACTTTGGTCTCTTATTATTTTTTCAGAAAATGCATAGTTTTGGCTGAAAATACAAAAATGAGCAGGAGGTGACAACAGAAAAATGTTTTTATGGATAAATCTCAAGATTCCTTAATATTTCATTATACAAATTGTACATCATTGGAAAGCTTATTAAGAATTCCATGCATTGGTGGCAAGATATATAGGGTGTTCCGTTTGAAAAAAAAAAGTTATCCATTGTTTTGCGTATGTTGACACCCTGTATAGCAGTATGAACAAAAAAGAACCAAAGCCGATTTGTATTGTTCCTCATGATGTGGAAAATTCTTTAATGTATAAAAAATGACGCTGGCATTGCTAGGAGCGCTTCTGCAACTTTTTCAATGTGCCCTTGTTTTTGCCACAAATTTGCCCATAGCTAACCAATCGTCCATAATAGACCCAAACTATCTTATACTATTTTTATCAGCTTCTCAAGAGGGTTGAAAATAAAAATATAGGGTGTTCCATTTAAAAAAACATAACTTTGTTCTGTTATGTATATTGGGACACCCTGTACAAAAACATACATATTTTTAAAATATGTAGAAAAAGTGTCGGTACAAGCTCAAGAAAACTAGAAGTCGATATCTCAAATAGCAAATAAGTTATGGGGCTTTTACAGATCCCTGGGTCACCCGGTATATGTAAAAAAAAGCTATAAAAACATCGAATTTGGGCCACCCGGTACAAATAGAGATAATTTATTATAACTGTTTAGTTGTAACATTTTTAAAGCGCAAATTATTTTTTTGAATTATTCAGGAAAATAATTATTAATTCTCAGCAGATTTTAAGAAATATTTCGAGCTGTTAACTTTTCTGGCAGATTCCATTCATCAGTTTTATTACGAAACTCAATGGACCATCGATCACACGTCCATTTCGTTCATTTTCTCCCCCGCAATTCACTCCGCGTCGTGTTTTATTTAGATCTTGGGATATCGTGTTACGAGGAAGCATTTCGCCTTAACTGGGGGGGGGGGGGGGGTTAACTCCCCACATTCCCAACGGGGGATCCCCCCGAAGGAGATTTTCGCGTTTTTCACTTAGTTTTCCACAGTATTGGGGCAACGTCCCCACGGGGGAGAACAAGATTAGGAGAAAGCTACTACACAAACGCAGGGATATAAATATAAAAGCGAAACTTGAACTTTGATTCTAACGAAACGAAATTAACAATTTGTATAATAATAAAAATAATAATAATACACTTTATTACCCAATATTAATAATAATATAAGAATTATCTTATTTTATATTGTTTTATCTTTAAGCTGATTATTGTAATGTATTTCTCTGTAATAAGGCACTGCCTGTTGAGAATTAAATTAAATTAAATTAAATTAAAGAATATTTGATCACTTTTTAATAATAATAATAATAATATTTTCCCAACAGACAATTGTCCAATTACAGAGAAAATGAACAATACTTATGGAAATCAGCAATGTAGGCAACGCCGTTTCGTGTTTTAAAATTATTATTTTTGTAGAAATACGTGCGAGAAATAGGTTTTTTTCTTGTTACAATACCAACGGTTTCATTTGAAACACACAGCATTCATATTTAAAACTTTATTTTAGATATCATTTGAATCCATTTGGCTATTGGCAATCAACCATCACGCTCAAGTGGTCAGCTGTCGCACTAGGATGAAAAGCAATAAACTTCCAGCAAGAAATTTTCATTAATTCCCGATTGGATATCTCAAAAACTTGCCATTGGATTGTTTTAAAAATTTGCACACACGTCAATTGTATTCTTGCCTATGCAGTAAGGACATTTCATCATTTTTTGAACACTACCAATGTAAATGGACACAAAAAACACCATTTTATCATTCATTTATAAACTAATTTGTTCATAGTTTCTTTATTAATTATGATTTTCTCTTCAAGTTACTTTATTGCATAGATATAAGCATTGGTTAGCTACATGTAAAATTAAACTTTTGTTACTCAATCGGTTCTGCATTATATCTGTTTAAAGTGAATTAAAGTGAAAAAAAATCGATGCTTTAGCATTGCTATCTCGGTAACTATAAGAGATATAGGGTTGGTTAAATGAAGAAAAAGTTGCGTGCTGAATAATTTATTGAAAAGAAATTAAAAATATTCCAAATAATTCCGGAGATATTCAGAAAAAACTGAAAAAATAATTTTTTTAAAATCATGCAATAACTTCTAAAGCAACGATTTAGTTGCAAGTGTGACACATTAATAGTTTTGTGAGGTGAAAAGGTTCTCAAAACTGAAATAAAAATTCCAGGTCCGTATTTAAAAATCTAAAGTTGATGAAGGTATCTAAATAACGAAACGTCGCATTTGAAAAGTAAAATTATTTTCTGAAAGGGCTTACAAAAGTGTCATAAGAAATTGCTCTTGGTTTTTCAAAATAATCAGTATTAAAGTCATAAAAAAATAAAATAAAAAATTTATATTTTTTCATTTTTTTCTTGTATATCTCCGGAAGTTGTCGGAATATTTTAAATTTTTCTTTAATAAAATACTGAATAATTTATCGAAAAGAAATTTAAAATATTCCGATTAATTCTGGAGATATTAAAAAAAACCGAAAAAAGAATTTTTTTTTAAATTATGGAATAACTCCGAAGGTAAACAATTTTGTGACAAGTGTGACACATCATTAGTTTTGGAAGATGAAAAGGTTCTCAAAAATGAAATAAAAAATCCAGGTCCGTATTTAAAAGTATAAAGTTGATGAAGGTATCTAAAAACCGAAACGTCGTATTTAAAAAATAACATTACTTTCTGAAAGAGCTTACAAAACTGTCTTAAGAAAGTGCTCTTGATTTTTCAAAATAACCAGTATTAAAGTTGCAAAAAAATAAAAACAAAAATTGATTTTTTTTTCATTGTTTTTTTTTCGTATATCTCCGGAAGTTGTCGGAATATTTTCAATTTTTCTGCTGAAAAATGTATTTAAAAGAAATTTAAAATATTCTGGAGATATTCAAAAAGAAACTGAAAAAGATCGATTTTGGTTTTTATTTTTTTACGACGTTATTACTAGTTATTTAAAAAAAAACGTAGTGCACTTTTTTCTTTAATAAAATGCTGAATAATTTTTCGAAAGGAAATTTAAAATAATCCGACTAATTCCGGAGATATTCGAAAAGAAAACAAAAAAAAATCAATTTTGGTTTTTATTTTTTTACGGCGTTATTACTAGTTATTTAAAAAAAAAACCAAGAGCACTTTCTTAAGACACTTCTGTAAGCTCTTCCTGAAAATGGTTTCAGTTTTCAAATACGACGTTTCGTTATTTAGATACTAACATCAACTTTATTTTTTTGAATACGGACCTGAATTTTTTATTTAATTTTTGAGTAGCCTTTCATCTCCCAAAACTAACGATGTGTCACACTTGTCACTAAATTATTTGTTTTACGAGTTATTCGATGATTTTTAAAAATTGATAATTTTGGTTCTTATTTTTTTACGGCGTTATAACGAGTTATTTTAAAAAACCAAGAGCACTTTCTTAAGGCACTTATGCAAGCTCTTCCAGAAAATAATTTTAGTTTTCAAATACGACGTTTCGTTATTTAGATACCAACATCAACTTTATATTTTTAAATACGGACCTGGATTTTTTATTTCATTTTTGAGTAGCATTTCACCTCCCGGAACTAAGTGTGTCACACTTGTCACAAAATTGTTTGCCTTCGGAGTTATTCCGTAATTTAAAAAAAATATATTTTTCGGTTTTTTTTTAATACCCCCAGAATTAGTCGGAATATTTTAAATTTCTTTTCGATAAATTATTCAGTATTTTATTAAAGACAACTTCCGGAGAAACACAAAAAAAAAACAATGAAAGAAAAAATCAATTTTTGTATTTTGTTTTTATTTTTTTACGACTTTAATACTGGTTATTTAAAAAAAACAACAGCACTTTCATAAGACACTTTTGTGAGCTCTTTCAGAAAATAATTTCATTTTTCAAATACGACGTTTCGTTATTTAGATACCTTCATCAACTTTATATTTTTAAATACGGACCTGGAATTTTTATTTCATTTTTGAGAACCTTTTCACCTCACAAAACTATTGATGTGTCACACTTGTAACTAAATCGTTTGCTTTAGAAGTTATTCCATGATTTTCAAAAATTGATTTTTTCAGTTTTTTCTGAATATCTCCGGAAGTATTTGGAATATTTTAAATTTATTTTCAATAAATTATTCACCGTCAATATGCGCAACTTTTTCTCTATTTAACCAACCCTATATCTCTCATAGTTACCGAGATAGCAATGTTAAAGCATCGAATTTTTTTGTAACATTTCACTTTAAACAGATAAAATGCAGAACCGGTTAAGTAATAACAATTAAATTTTACATGTAGCTAACCAATGGATATATCTACGCAATGAAGTAATTTAAAGGCGAAATCATGATTAATAAAGAAACTATGAACAATTTAGGTGACGGATGAGGAGTAAAATGGTGTTTTTTGTGTTTATTTCCATTAGTGTTGTTCAGAAAATGATGAAATTTCCTTACTGCATAGGCAAGAATATAATTGACGTATGTGCAAAATTTTAAAACAATCCAATGGCAACTTTTTGAGATATCCAATCGAAATAAAATGTAACTTTAAAATGTTTTTCAGTCTTTCCAGAATATCTCTAGAACGCCTCGCGTAATTTTGAAAATTCTTGCTGCAATATGTTGTTCTAATTGAAGAAATTCAATGCGCTCAAAAAATTTTATTTGCCTTTCAATTGCTTTTCCGTTTTTTTGAGAATATTTTGGGGGCTTGCGATTGCCTGCTAGGGGACTATATGTTAAAGAAATCTAATAAATGTATTTTTTTTTCTTTTTATACGAACGCGTAACCCTTTGCTCTTTCGGACTATTTTTAGGACTACACCCCTCCTTATTCCGTAATATAATGAACTTTTTTTTCTTTACCGCTTTAACATGTAAGGGGAACCTTTCTTGTTGATGATACCCACTGACATTCAAATTAGATTATGCTTACATAATAATCATTACTTTATTATTATGTAATAAAAACGCAAATCTTGCGTAATATGTATAAATTTTAGACTTCGTAATTTGAAATTTTCAGACCATTGCAGAGAGTTAAAAACGGAATCGATCAAGTGTGCGACAAACCCCCCACGTTACGTAATCCTCCGCGTGTTCCCGCAACAAAGGACGTTCGAAAAAAAAAATAGAAAACGGCACCAAGTGGACGGATCCGAATTTGTGCAAAATCGATAAATGTAACCGTCCTTGACTTTAACCTCCGCAAGAGTGCAACAACCAACAAGAACCGACTGGACGGCCGTCGGGGAAACAGGATTCCCGGTCGTGCATAATTTTTTAAACAAAGCGGTGAAAATTCGTTGTTGTTGTATTTTTTTTGGTTATTTTGGCACCGGTACTAACATTGTTATTATTATCGAATGATCTATTTTCAGAATTGGCTTATGTAAAAAGCGCGCGACGGCGACGTCCCCCGTAATACGTGTTTCGCACATACAACACACGACACACACACACACACACACACAGAAAGGCACAAGTACCGAAATTCGGAAAAAAAACCCGGCGGCTCGCAGACTCGCGCCGCCTGAAAAACTGAAACTGGAACTGAAACGGGCCGAAGGGGTCGCGCGTGTGGCGCCGCCGCGGAACTGGGTCACGTACTAAAGGAGGCGACGCCGTGACTGCCGTGCTCTCCTGCTGGTGATCCTGCTGCATGCGCCCCTCCGAAGGCGGAATGCAAACATTACACAGACAACGGAGCGATTGATTTTGCCCGCGTTTGCTTCTTCCTTCACGATTATTTATAAACTTTTGCGCGTCAAATCGGAACATGACTGAAATGTCAAAAGTTAAGACGCTCGCCCTTCGATTGAATTAACGAAATATTAAAAAATGCATGTTTAACAACGAACAGTTATAACCCGTTAAAAAATTATTGGAATTTAAAAAGTTGATTATATTCTCAAAATATAATAATTTGGGAGTTGTGTGGAATTATTTCAGAATTTTTAAACAATTTCTACTATTTTTTATTTATTTTAGAAAATGCTCAATTTTCAACGCAATTAAAAAATGCATGTTTTAACAACGAACAATAATAACCCATTAAAAATTATTGTAATTTAAGAAGTTGATTATATTCTCAAAATATGATAATTTGGGAGTTGTGTGGAATTATTTCAGAATTTTTAAACAATTTCCACTATTTTTTATTTATTTTAGAAAATGCTCAATTTTCAACGCAATTAAAAAATGCATGTTTAACAACGAACAGTTATAACCCATTAAAAAATTATTGGAACTTAAGAAGTTGATAATATTCTCAAAATATAATAATTTGGGAGTTGTGTGGAATTATTTCAGAATTTTTAAACAATTTCTACTATTTTTTATTTATTTTAGAAAATGCTCAATTTTCAACGCAATTAAAAAATGCATGTTTACCAACGAACAGTTATAACCCGTTAAAAAATTATTGGAACTTAAGAAGTTGATTATATTCTCAAAATATAATAATTTGGGAGTTGTGTGGAATTATTTCAGAATTTTTAAACAATTTCTACTATTTTTTATTTATTTTAGA
Source organism: Ocypus olens (assembly GCA_910593695.2). Lineage (NCBI taxonomy): Eukaryota > Metazoa > Arthropoda > Insecta > Coleoptera > Staphylinidae > Ocypus > Ocypus olens. The sequence continues at coordinate 54,706,951 of OU343056.1, forward strand.
AAATGCTCAATTTTCAACGCAATTAAAAATGCATGTTTAACAACGAACAGTTATAACCCATTAAAAAATTATTGGAACTTAAGAAGTTGATTATATTCTCAAAATATAATAATTTGGGAGCTGTGTGGAATTATTTCAGAATTTTTAAACAATTTCTACTATTTTTTATTTATTCTAGAAAATGCTCAATTTTTAACGCAATTAAAAAATGCATGTTTAACAACGAACAGTTATAACCCGTTAAAAAATTATTGGAACTTAAGAAGTTGATTATATTCTCAAAATATAATAATTTGGGAGTTGTGCGGAATTATTTCAGAATTTTTAAACAATTTTTACTATTTTTTATTTATTTTAGAAAATGCTCAATTTTCAACGCAATTAACAAATGCATGTTTACCAACGAACATTCTGAAAGGATTTTGTAATTTTTAAGGTAATTTCAGCTAAACTCATTCTTCTACAATTTTTCTAATCCCCGAATGCAATTTTCGTTCCTAAATTTTAAGTTTTGAGTGTCGCCATTTTGTTTCCAGTTGTGGTACGTCAATTGTTTTTACAAGATGTCAAAAATAGGTTCATTCTGAATGGATTTTGTAATTTTCAAGGTAATTCCAGCCAAACTCATTTTTCTACAATTTTTTTAATCCCCGAATGCAATTTTCTTTCCTAAATTTAAAGTTTTGAGTGTCGCCATTTTGTTTCCAGTTGTGGTACGTCAATTGTTTTTACAGGATGTCAAAAATAGGTTCATTCTGAATGGATTTTGTAATTTTCAAGGTAATTCCAGCCAAACTCATTTTTCTACAATTTTTTTAATCCCCGAATGCAATTTTCGTTCCTAAATTTTAAGTTTTGAGTGTCGCCATTTTGTTTCCAGTTGTGGTACATCAATTGTTTTTACAGGATGTCAAAAATAGGTTCATTCTGAATGGATTTTGAATTTTTCAAGGTAATTCCAGCTAAACTCATTTTTCTACAATTTTTCCAATCCCCGAACGCAAATTTCTTTCCTAAATTTGAAGTTTTGAGTGTCGCCATTTTGTTTCCAGTTGTGGTATGTCAATTGTTTTTACAGGAAGTCAAAAATAGGTTCATTCTGAATGGATTTTGTAATTTTCAAGGTGATTCCAGCTAAAGTCATTTTTCTACAATTTTTCCAATCCCCGAACGCAATTTTCTTTCCTAAATTTAAAGTTTTGAGTGTCGCCATTTTGTTTCCAGTTGTGGTACGTCAATTGTTTTTATAGGAAGTCAAAAATAGGTTCATTCTGAATGGATTTTGAAATTTTCAAGGTAATTCCAGCCAAACTCATTTTTCTACAATTTTTTTAATCCCCGAATGCAATTTTCTTTCCTAAATTTGAAGTTTTGAGTGTCGCCATTTTGTTTCCAGTTGTGGTACGTCAATTGTTTTTATAGGAAGTCAAAAATAGGTTCATTCTGAATGGATTTTGAAATTTTCAAGGTAATTCCAGCCAAACTCATTTTTCTACAATTTTTTTAATCCCCGAATGCAATTTTCTTTCCTAAATTTGAAGTTTTGAGTGTCGCCATTTTGTTTACAGTTGTGATATGTCAATTGTTTTTACAGGAAGTCAAAAATAAGTTCATTCTGAATGGATTTTGTAATTTTTAAGGTAATTCCAGCTAAACTCAATTTTCTACAATTTTTCTAATCCCCGAACGCAATTTTCTTTCCTATAATTGAAGTTTTGAGTGTCGCCATTTTGTTTCCAGTTGTGGTATGTCAATTGTTCTTACAGGAAGTCAAAAATAGGTTTATTCTGGATGGATTTTGTAATTTTCAAGGTGATTCCAGTTAAACTCATTTTTCTACAATTTTTCTAATCCCCGAATGCAAGTTTCTTTCCTAAATTTGAAGTTTTGAGTGTCGCCATTTTGTTTCCGCTTGTGGTGTGTCATTTATTTTTTTAGGATGTCAAAAATATCCTACAATCCAACCTGTTGCTCACGCTCCGATATTTCTACTAATAAATAAGTGAATCACAGAAACGTAAAGTCTGAAATGTCTTTCTTACCCTTGAGTTATTAATTAATTTCGGCATGTAAACTCTTGTTTATCATTCGTAAATTGGAGGGTGTGACAGCATTATCAATATTTCAACGTTTCGATTACAAAAATCATAGCACCTTACGACGAGTTGTGAGCTTTTAAAAATCCAAACAAATCGCGTTTGTAATTACCGCCGCGACAACGCCACCTACCGGACGATCGCTGAACTGCTAAGTGCATGTAAGGTACTACTAGCGCCAAAACTCGCGAACTTTATACCCATAATCAAAAATAAAGCGAACTGAATTACCGACTAAATTTTAATTTGCAAATTACAACAAAATCGCCTAATTTCCTCAGCTATTTCACGCACGATTCGATTCAGAATTGAATATTTCTTCATTTGATATGCAACTCGTTGCTAAATACCGCATAATCTTTTACAAGTTATCCAGGATCACAAACATAACCTACAAACGAAAGCAAAACATGGCTCCGCTCAAGCAATAAACTTTATTCATTCAGTGCACAAAAGTATCATTTAAAAACTCTCCCATAAAATATTGCCAAGTATGCTAAACGACGCGGAAACATGGTGAGCCTGAACAAGTCCTTCCTGTACGGCATCTGTTTCGCATCGTTCACCTGGTCCGTCTGCCTCTACCTGTTCTGCCAGATCAACCAGAAAGAGGAGACCAACCACATCACAAACCTACCAGTATTCAGGAACAAAGGCTATCTAGATAATAACAGGGTCGTCGAGGACGACGACAAAGAAAAACATGGCTACGGGGACAAGTCGAAGATGCTACTCGATAACGTCGTCGGCGGAGGCGGGTTGAAAAGTTACGTGAACAGCGAGGATGTTGTCAAGAAATTGCAACCGGTTTATAAGGCCGATAAGGCTCTCAGTAAAGATGAACAAGGTGATAATAAAACCACTTTTCTCAAAAACACAGAAAATCTGGTCAAATACTCGGAGCTTGACGCTCTCGAAATGGGAGTGAATAAATGTTTTTTCTTTAACCAATTTTAAAACTGTGTTTCAGATTTAAACGAGCTGGGTTTGGTGAGGACAATGGAAGACCGACAGGCGAAAGATGACGGTTACAAAGTTCACGCCTTTAATGTATTAATTAGCAATAGATTAAGTCTACATCGGGAAATTCCGGATACAAGAAATAAATTGTAAGAATTAATTAGTGTAGTTGAAATATTACATTAATAATAAGTGGTTGAAAAAGTATTGAAGAAGTTAAAATTGATACAAATGTAAAAGTAATGTCATTGAATTAAGTCTTTTAAATGGATCTCAGTAGTTACTATTTTTCATTTGTTTCAGGTGCCAAAATGTAACCTATTCCGAGGATCTCCCGACCGCCAGTATTATAATTTGTTTCTACAACGAGCACCTGAACACCCTCCTGCGGTCCGTGCACTCGATCCTCGATCGTACGCCGCCCTCGATCCTGAAAGAGATCATCCTGGTCGACGATTACAGCGACATAGTCGACCTGCACGAGGAGATCAAGCGTTACATCGAGGAGAACTTCGATCCGAGCGACGTGCAACTGTACAAAACGAAGAAACGGGAGGGCCTGATCAGGGCGAGGATTTTCGGCGCCAGGAAATCGTCGGGAGACGCCCTGATCTTCCTCGACAGTCACATCGAAGTCAACAGGGATTGGATAGAGCCCCTCCTGGAGAGGATCAAGGACGACAGGACGAGCGTCGTGATGCCGATCATAGACGTGATCAATTCCGACACGTTTTCGTATTCGTCGAGTCCGTTGGTTAGGGGGGGGTTTAATTGGGGCCTGCACTTCAAGTGGGAGAATTTACCGACGGGTAAATTGAATATTTTCTCAGTTAGGTTATGTTTTGTCCAACATAACCACGAAAAATGAGTCATTTCGACCAACCTATTAACGCGTTCGCTGCCACCGATGCGCTAGTGCGCCCAACTTTATACTTGCGTATGTGCAATCCCAATTGTAGTGGCAGCGAACGTGTTAACCTTTGGACCGTACTAATTTAGGTTATGTTAGACTTAACATAACCGTTGAAATGTTAACTTCCTGTTTTTTTTAAATCATAAATTAATTCTTCTGTGAAAACCTTGGATTATGTTTTACTGGTTGGTTGGATTGTAGGATAGTGCCCACCCACCCCTCTTAGTATACAATTAACCATAACCTACAAACCTACGTTTTATTTACTGTAATTTCTCTGTCATTTCATCAGTGATGTTGAAAATTTAACAAATATTGAAAAAGTGGTTTGTGACGTTAATGACGTGTTAAGTAACAATAATACCAACATAATTAAACCTCTTGCAGGCACATTGTCCAAGGAGGAAGACTTCATTAAGCCGATAAAATCACCTACCATGGCCGGTGGGTTGTTTGCAATGGACCGTAAATATTTCACCGACTTGGGCGAATACGATGCCGGCATGAACATTTGGGGCGGAGAAAATCTGGAAATCTCCTTCAGGGTCAGTACACGCATTTCAGCATTTTTACAAGTCAAATGGAAAATCGAAAATCCCCATAATCATTCAAGCAGTATTATATTGGCTGCCTTGAATTTTCCAGTGCGGTGCAAGTGCGTTTTGTTTATTTTGTCACAATTAACCTCAAAAAACCGCAGGATGTCAATGTGGTTTTTTGAGGTTACTTGTCTTAACCAAGATGGCGCCACCGTCGTTTTAAACGCCAATATGTAAAAACTTGTAAACTTATAGTTCAATTACATGTTCTAAGATGCTGATCAACCAAACACTAGACAATATCTAAATTAATAAGTTAAAAACTTCTTTGATTTACAGAAAATCCTATAAAATAATTTTTTGTAGGCATGTTTCAAATAAATATATACCAAAAATTATAGATTCGTGGCTAATAAAAATTAAAAATAGACAAAACCCGGCAGAATAGTAACAGAAAACTATTTCTTAAACGAATAACCTCAAAAAACCACAAGATGTCAAAATAAACAGGAGAATTCCAGGCAGCCAACATAATTATTATCCCCATTTTCAGAAAATGTGCCGCCAACTGTATTTTCGACTTTTTGATCTCACTGTATATTACATATCAAGGTGGAAAGTGTTTCATTACCGACGGAGAGGTTATCTTTATTTGGCGACTGGAATGAAACTTTTCACTGAGGTGTGTACTGTTTAGGCAACCGTACCATACAAATTTATGTACTATGTCATCACAAATAACCAAAAAATGCAATGACAACCAAATTGTTAGTAACTTTTTTATTACCAACAAAAATGTCACTACACGTAACCAAAAAAATGCAATAACAACCAAAATTACCAACAAAAATGTCATTTCACATTACCAAAAAAATGCAGACATGACGAAACTGTTTCATTATCAACAAAAACGCCACTACACAACCAAAAAAATGCAATAACATGACCAAACTGTTAGTAACTTTTTTATTACCAACAAAAACGCCACTACACAACCAAAAAAAATGCAATGACATAACCAAATTGTTAGTAACTTTTTATTACCAACAAAAATGTCATTTCACATTACCAAAAAAATGCAATGACATGACGAAACTGTTAGTAACTTTTTCATTAAGAACAAAAACGTCACTACACAGCCAAAAAAATGCAATGACATAACCAAATTGTTAGTAACTTTTTTATTACCAACAAAAATGTCACTACACATAACCAAAAAAATGGAATGAGAATCAAAATTACCAACGAAAATGTCATTACACATAACCAAACAAATGCAATGACATACCCAAATTATTAGTAACTTTTTTATTACCAACAAAAATGTCATTTCACATTACCAAAAAAATGCAATGACATGATGAAACTGTTAGCAACTTTTTCATTACCAACAAAAACGCCACTACACAACCAAAAAAATGCAATGACATGACCAAACTGTTAGTAACTTTTTTATTGCCAACAAAAACGCCACTACACAACCAAAACAATGTAATGACAACCAAAATTACCAACGAAAATGTCATTACACATAACCAAACAAATGCAATGACATACCCAAATTGTTAGTAACTTTTTTATTACCAACAAAAATGTCATTTCACATTACCAAAAAAATGCAGACATGACGAAACTGTTAGTAACTTTTTCATTACCAACAAAAACGTCACTACACAACCAAAAAAATGCAATGACATAACCAAATTGTTAGTAACTTTTTTATTACCGACAAAAATGTCACTACACATAACCAAAAAAATGGAATGAGAATCAAAATTACCAACGAAAATGTCATTACACATAACCGTACAAATGCAATGACATACCCAAATTGTTAGTAACTTTTTTATTACCAACAAAAATGTCATTTCACATTACCAAAAAAATGCAATGACATGACGAAACTGTTAGCAACTTTTTCATTACCAACAAAAACGCCACTACATAACCAAAAAAATGCAATGACATAACCAAATTGTTAGTAACTTTTTTATTACCAACAAAAATGTCACTACACATAACCAAAAAAATGGAATGACAACCAAAATTACCAACGAAACTGTCATTACACATAACCAAACAAATGCAATGACATACCCAAATTGTTAGTAACTTTTTTATTACCAACAAAAATGTCATTTCACATTACCAAAAAAATGCAGACATGACGAAACTGTTAGTAACTTTTTCATTACCAACAAAAACGTCACTACACAACCAAAAAAATGCAATGACATAACCAAATTGTTAGTAACTTTTTTATTACCGACAAAAATGTCACTACACATAACCAAAAAAATGGAATGAGAATCAAAATTACCAACGAAAATGTCATTACACATAACGAAACAAATGCAATGACATGACGAAACTGTTAGTAACTTTTTTATTACCAACAAAAATGTCATTTCACATTACCAAAAAAATGCAATGACATGATGAAACTGTTAGCAACTTTTTCATTACCAACAAAAACGCCACTACACAACCAAAAAAATGCAATGACATAACCAAATTGTTAGTAACTTTTTATTACCAACAAAAATGTCACTACACATAACCAAAAAAATGGAATGAGAACCAAAATTACCAACGAAAATGTCATTACACATAACCGTACAAATGCAATGACATACCCAAATTGTTAGTAACTTTTTTATTACCAACAAAAATGTCATTTCACATTATCAAAAAAATGCAGACATGACGAAACTGTTAGTAACTTTTTCATTACCAACAAAAACGCCACTACACAACCAAAAAAATGCAATGACATAACCAAATTGTTTGTAACTTTTTTATTACCAACAAAAATGTCACTACACACAACCAAAACAATGGAATGAGAACCAAAATTACCAACGAAAATGTCATTATACATAACCAAACAAATGCAATGATATACTCAAATTGTTAGTAACTTTTTTATTACCAACAAAAATGTCATTTCACATTACCAAAAAAATGCAATGACATGACGAAACTGTTAGCAACTTTTTCATTACCAACAAAAACGCCACTACATAACCAAAAAAATGCAATGACATAACCAAATTGTTAGTAACTTTTTTATTACCAACAAAAATGTCACTACACATAACCAAAAAAATGGAATGACAACCAAAATTACCAACGAAACTGTCATTACACATAACCAAACAAATGCAATGACATACCCAAATTGTTAGTAACTTTTTTTATTACCAACAAAAACGCCACTACACAACCAAAAAAATGCAATGACACAACCAAATTGCTGGTAATATTTTCACTACCAATAAAAATGTCACCCCAACAAAGCCTACTGTAGTGAGAATAAAATGTGAATATACTATTTTGTTTACTAAGTTTCTTGTATTGTATTCGATCAATTTAAAATTTACCTTTCTTAATTTTGGTAGATTTGGATGTGCGGCGGTAAATTGGAGATGATACCCTGCAGCAGGGTCGGGCACGTGTTCAGGCAGCGCAGGCCGTACGGATCGCCCGACGGTCAGGACACTATGCTGTACAACTCGTTGCGGGTGGCCAACGTCTGGATGGACGATTACAAGGTGCGTTCGAATGATTTTTTTGCGCGGCCCGGAATATAGTTTTTCGTTACCACAGATCGTATTGATAAGAATCGAGAGATAAGTAATCAAGTTTTATCAAAATGCATAATTAAGATTACTCTAACAATTAATCTATAATCGCACAGCTTTTATACTGGCAGAGATGCAAATAATCTTAACGTACCCAAAGAATTTAACCTCGCATTATATACATTCCTAACCTAAAATTCTTAATGTTGACGTTACATGTCAAGAAAATGACATTTCCCATGTAAAGATTGATTGATTTTTCTTTATTTGGATTGGATTTACTTCTCCCTTATAATATCACAAGCCAGTGTTTTCTTTTGTAGTAATAAGGTGTGAGTCACAGAATTTTGTTTTAGAGTTGGCCATGCCTGAGAGAGAGAGAGAGAGACATAGCGGTCATGTCTGAGAATAATTCATTTTTTTAAATTTAATTCAATTGAACTAATTATAATAATATGTGACATACTTCATTTTTCTCACAGCCAACTCTGAAACAAAAAAAAAATTGTGGCTCACACGATATTTTTGCAACAGACACACTGTTTTAGTAATTATTTTGGTAAACGTGATGCCAAAAATCAAGATAAGGCTACAAGAGAGATAAAACAGTTTCTTGAAGCTTTTTGCCTTCTCCCAAATAGTTGCAAATATTTCATTTTAAAAAATCCCGTCACTAGAATCTTATCTCCACGGTATCAGCGCTTAATCAAGTGATACAAAATGAAATTTTGGAATAAAGTAATCCAATTCTGCAAGAACTACTTCAGACACACTTTTCAGATTCATCATTAACCGAAATTGAATAGAATTGTTAACGGATGAACAGCGTATTGTAGATTAGATTTATTTACAGTACGACATGATCATGTGTTACAAATGTCAGAAATAAAGTATTTATTTAAATTGCAGGATCACTTTCTTAAACACCGCAAGGACGCGGCGCAAGCGAGCTTCGGCGACGTGTCCTCGAGGGTTCAGCTCCGCAAGGACCTCAAGTGCCACGACTTCGAGTGGTACCTGAAAAACGTCTACCCCGAGCTGGCCCTGCCCACCGACGACGAAGAACGCCTGAAACAGAAATGGGCCGCCCTGGAGCAGGACAAGTACCAGCCGTGGCACTCGAGGAAGAGGAACTACACCCGGCAGTACCAGATACGTCTGAGCAATTCCTCGTTGTGCGTTCAGAGCGTGAAGGACTACAAAACGAAAGGGAGCCTGATGGAGCTGAAGCCCTGTCTCAGGAGTAAAGCCCAGGTACGTGTACAGCGAATGTGTAATTGATCCGTGAAAGACGCGTTGTTATTTCAGGTGTGGTTTGAGACGGATAAGAGCGAGCTTGTCCTGGCCCAGCTGCTTTGCATGCAGTCCGGCCAACCCGAGCCTGTCCTTTATAAGTGCCACGAAATGGGCGGGGATCAGGAATGGAAACATAAAGGAGAGGTGAGGTGGTATAAAGCAATTTTTTTTACTTAGCTATTGAATAAATAAATCTTCAAATTATTGTGTTGGCTTATGTCAACACTCTTTTAGAATTCTGCGCTAATTAGGACGGGTTCAATCTATGAGGTTATTAATCCACATTTGCCCGAGATTTAAATTGAAGAAAAGTAAATGATATGTTTCCCTAAATCGATTAATTAACATTTAGAGGTTATTTTTCGCTTCTTGTCAAATGTCGATGAATAATCACTGAACGCATTAATTGGAATAGAAAAACGATAGAGGGCACTGGCGATATTCTAGATATAATTTTAAGAGGAACTTTATTTAATAGTCGTCCCACATATAGAACTATAGGCATATCAGGGTTAAACATATTTTCTGCACATATTTAATTACATTATTTTTTGTGAGAAAAATATCCTATGTGTTGTAGGAGTACGCTCTCACTTCATAAGTTTGTGTTCAGATGCGTAGACTACAAATCTGATGAAACTTAACCTTTAAAATATATAATTTCATACATGAATATGTTTCGTTGCCTTTGCCACAAAAATCCGAGAAACATAACCTCAAAGTAAAAGAGAGTGCGCTGCAGTCGTTTACTCTACCTATGTCTCGACCAGCTAGATGGTTACAGTGTGATCCAACTGTTTCTGAACGACGGTGGGAGTAACATGAGCAGAATATTTTTCATTCCTGAACGCACCCATGCACTAGGTACTACGTACTAATTAATGATTTGTGTTAAAATTGATACGACAACACTTATGTAAATCTTCACGCCATTTACACCTTACAGGAAGTACAGCTAGTAACATTCCTACAAGCATTTTTTGTTTGTGTACAAAATGTGTTATAAATCAATGATTCTTGAAGAGTAATTTAATAATAAAATAATTGTTTCACGTTTAGATGCATTCGGCTATATACAACATGGCTGCGGGAATGTGTTTAGGGGCCAGAACGGCGACCGTCGGAACGAAGCTCGTGATGGTTCTGTGCACCGAGCCGGCGTTCAACAAATGGGACATCGTGGACGCTTAGCTTTGTCGAGCGATGCCAGGAACTCTATTATTTCTCAGGAGACTGATTTTTGGAACGTATAGTACTCACACGGTGCGCCGGTGCACGTATTTTTGTATTTACCGGATCGGTGCGCAATGTTATTTTTTATATTTGCGCACTGAAAACATGACATATTGATATTTTATTGCTGTTAAGTGAATTGTGTTGTTTATTAATAAATGTCTATTCATATTATTTTTGAAATGTTATTATTGTCGTCACTTAAAACAGGTTTTAGTTTATTATATTATCCATCATAAAATACTTATTATCTCATTGACAGATTGTATAAAAAAGTGGGGTTAATGAAGAAAAAAAAGATCATAGGCTTAGGACTAGGAGGGAATTCAGGGACTGATTTATCAAAGTTCGAACATTCGAGTTCCGTTACAACAGACGTGCCACTGTATTCGTAGCCTTGGCAATAATAGTACTGCATCTGAAGAATTTTTGAGTTTTGACTTTTATGCAGTGACGATTTCAGGCATGTAAGCGCTATAATTCTAATATTGTAATATTATAATTCATACGTGTCGTAATTCTACACATAGTTTGCATTATCTCTATGGAGATCTCGGGAACGATAAGAGATACAGATTCGGTTAAACGGGGAAAGATTTCCAGTTTTAAAAACTCACTCAAAACCCGTTTTTGTTTTTTACCAAAAATGCATGGCTTACTTGATAAACGCGAAAAACTAAATTATTATAATTAATATAATTTTTTTTCTGATTGAAACAATATTGATTGATATTGCCTTAGTTACGATATGTCATAAACCACTTTCCAAGGGAAATATGAAGTGCTCATATTTCCCTAGGGAAATATAGACATCAAACAATTGTCATTAGGAGCTTCTCGCAAGAATTGTTTTAATTGCTCTCGGGACAACACCTACGATTTCTTAGGAAGGTATCCTTCACGGATATTACAGCTTTGGATTTTATGGGAACCAAGCATTCACGGTCTTTCATCGCTTGCGTTAACACATAGTTTGACATTTCACCAATTTATGAAACAACGCAAATACCAAAACAAGTCAACCATGATATTTACAAACAAGGCCCTTAGCAACGTTACCAATCCGATAAATTCAAAAATTTAGAATCCAATATTTTCCCATTTGCAGAATAACATTCTTTCAATCAGAAAAAAACTATTGATTACAACACGGGAAATATGAATACATTTCGCTTGGTTGTCTCTACATCCCTCGGGCTCTGCCCTCGGGATGTAACTAGCCAACCTCGGGAAATATACTATTCATATTTCCCTAGTTGTAATAATAGCTATATATTGAGTTGACGATCATATCCGTAAATGTTATATTTACTACATTAAATCTGTGGCCGTTTGCCAAAAGCAGATATGTCCACTGAACTGGGTTATTTTTTGTATTTTGCAAAATTTACAAAATGTCGGTTTGAAAGGGTTAATTATAATTATACATAAACGAAAATAGACAGTTGTACAAATTTTATATTCAAAACCAAACCTGAAATTGAAATGATTTTCTGGTTAAATAGAAATTTGTTTTTGCTCTCCTGAACAGTATCTGTTTTTGGCAAACGGACACAGAAATAAACTATTAATTCGGTAAAGACTCACCTCCGGTGTAAAAGCTTTTCAGTTCTTCGCATTACCAAATGAGATTGAAGTCGAAAGTCGAAACTAGTAGTCGTTCTTGATATACAGACTGAGACACACGCAGACATTTTCCAAAAGTTGTCGGAATCATCTCGGAGACCTCCAAACCAAAATCTCTCTTTAGTTGAAATTTCGAGTTCTGCAAGGATTAAAACAACACGTTATATTTACTACATTTATTAATTTGGTAAACACTCACCTCCGCAAGTTCTTCGCATTGTCGAATAAGACTTGTGTTGAAAGCTTCTTTACAACTCTGCGGTGATTTTTTATATACAGACTGGCAGACGCACGCAGCCATTTCTCAAAAGTTGTCGGTATCATCTCGGAAACCACCAAAATCTTTCTTCAGTTGAAGAACGCTTACTTGTACGAAGAAGGTATAAACGTTAACAAACCTTACGTGATTGTTTATTATTGAACGATTCATTCCTCCACCGTGAAAGAGTTGCAACGGCAATACTTATTATTCCGCGATTTAATCTAATGTTTATTTACACGGGTTTAAGGTTTCAATTATCAAAAACATACATCGGAGTTACAAGCTTTTGGAAATTCAAGCGCGTCACCTACGCAATTTCTGCCACCTACGCGCCACCCATCGGACGATGGCTGAACTACCAAGTGGTGATTGCGGACAGCGCCAAAATGCTCGAACTTTATACTTCATTCCTCCACCGTGGAAGAGTTGCAACGGCAATATTTATCATTCCGCGATTTAATCGAACGTTTATTTACACGGGTTTAAGGTTTCAATTATCAAATTTACCTCGGAGTTACATGCTTTTGGAAATTCAAGCGCGTCACCTACGCAATTTCTGCCATCTACGCGCCACCCATCGGATGATGGCTGAACTACCAACTGATGATTGCGGACAGCGCCAAAACTCTCGAACTTTATATCTATTATCAAAATATAAAAATCTAGCGATGAGTTATGCATTCTATTATACAATTTTTCATTCTCATAGTTAAGGAAATTTGACGATTTTTGAGTATTAATTAACACACACTTTTACTTAGTTAATATCACCTTTATTTACAGTTTGATAATAATCATTGTTTGATCGAAACTGCAGTCAATAATAATAATAATAAACTTTATTTAGCACTGCTGCTAATAAAGTTTAATAAACAATGTGATATTAACTAAGTAAAAGTGTGTTTTATTCAATTTAAAATGTATCACGAAGTAAGTGCCGCCAACTTCAATTGATTTTTGAGTAATTTGCAAATTAAAATTTAGCACGACCACAGGTCGGTAATTCAGTTTACTGTAAAGGTTAAAATTTACATATAGAGCAGTTTGCAGTGTTTTTCAATTAAATACGGATCAAAATAATAACTGCTTATTAATTTTCTAACTTTCTAACTTTTTATCTAGTGCAACCTATTAAACCATAAGCAATCCCAATTTTTATACACATGTACCCTCTGTTATCATAAAGGTAAGTTAGTGAATTATTTAAGGCTCTTATATGTACTTCAGGTTTAATTCAATAATTAGAGATTATTTACAAACATGGTAAAAGTGGTATCCTGAAATAAAATTATTTGAATTTTTTAAATAAAATGCTTCAAATAAACACCTAATCGGCAAATTACCCGATGTACTTACCCGTAGACATAAATTAAACAATATTTTATATTTAGGGAATGTAATAAATATAAATTGATTTGTAATTATAATTTACATGTACTATACAAATTACTAATTTCTTTGTACTTTATTATAAACTAATTTCAATTTCTAATGTTGAGGGCTAATATTTACTTTAACTTTAATTCATTAATTAGAGATTATTTATAAACATAGTTAGAATGGTATCCTAAAACAAATTGACTTGTAATTATTTAAATGCTGCAAATTGAATGCTTTAACATATACGCCTAAATAGCAAGCAACTGTGTTCAACTACAAAACGATATTGATGTGATCCATGCTTGGTGTTGTAATAACGGCCTTGATCTTAATATAAAAAAATGTAGTGTTATGACTTACTCACGTAAATCACAATTAATACAGGTTGACTACAACATTAATGGGAGTACAATAACTCGAGTCAGCGTAATGAAAGATCTCGGTGTACATTTTGATAACCAACTTACATTTAACATGCACATCTTAATTATATCAAAGGAATGTTTTCGCATGCTTGGATTTATAATACGTAATTGCAAATGTTTCCAATCTATTGATGTACTAAAAACTGTATTTAACGCCTATATTGTATCTAAATTAATGTATTGTTCAATTATCTGGTCACCTTTATATGCAAAATACCTGAACTTATTGGAGAGTGTACACAGGAAATTTTTGAGGTATTTATACTTCGTGAAGTATCGATCATATCGATTTGATATTAGCTATCATGAATTGCTGATGGAATTCAATTATTTGTCTATAAAAAATCTACATAGCTATGTATCAATGTGTTATTTATTTAAGTGTGTTCATTACATAGTTGATGATCCTCAAACGTTAGCTAGACTACAATTTCATATTCCTAGATTGCAAACAAGATACCCTAAATGCTTTATGTATCCGCTAACAAACACACTCCACTACTTTCACTCTCCAATAATTCGTCTCAGTCGTATCTGCAATGAATATTCTTATGCTGTTGACATTTTCAATACCTCATTTGTTAATTTTAAAAAGGATGTTCTTTCATGTATTGCAGCACGTCAATAATTTTTCTTTTATTTTCTTTTATTTAGAATGAATTTTCTCTAGTTTAATTTTAATTTAATTATTAGTGTTTAGTGATTATTTAATTGTATTCACTAAATTGTATCTAAATGTATTATATTGTTATTATTAAGTTATATACATATATATTATAGTTATAGAGGTTGTACCCTGTAATTGGACCTTGTGTCTGTTGGGTCCGTAATAAATAAATAAATAAATAAATAAATAAATAAACTCAATATACACGTCTAATCGACAAGTAACCCGATGTACCCGTAAACAGAAATTAAACAATATTTTACATTTGGGGAAAATAATAAATATAAATTAATAAAGTGAAATGTTTTAATATTCACGCTTAATAGCAAAGGCGTTTCCAGCCAACTAGTCTAGGGGGGTGGGGGTAACTAAAAAAGGTAAATAAACTGGTGCTTCCGCTCTCATACACCTGTTCCGTGAAATCTCCCTATCATTTTTCAACGTTTTAAAGCGTTGGAAAAATTTACAGGTTATATTATTTGTTTGGAATATAGAATATCGATAATTTTTAAACATAAAAATTGATAAGCGAAAAATTCTTAGGGGGGTAATTACTAGATTACCAGATTACAAAAAACAATACCGACTCTGCATAATCGGCAAGCAACCTAACATACACGCACAATCGGCAAGCAGCCCAATATACACACATAATTAGCAAGCAACCTAATGCACCTGTATACAGAAATTAGACAATATTTTACATTTAAGCAAAATATTATTACTAATTTCTTTACACTTTCCAAAATAATTTCAATTTTTAATGTGAAGGCTAATAACGCCAAATTTTGGTAGGTTTTCAAAAGTACTAGTTATTTTAGCCCCTAAAATAAATTGTAATTATTGAATTAATATTCAAACCATTGTTTTAAGTAAAGTTTTGTTTCTGTTGCGCTTAAAATTAAATTAATAGCAGTTTCGTGTACATCGGGTCACCTGTTATTAGGCGTTAATATAATTCACTGGTTTATAAACACGATAACAGATGGTACGGCTATTTAGAAATGAGAATTTTCCATATTGTAATACATTAACAAGACAAAAAGTTGAATAATGAATCAACCAAAAATTTTACTCGTATTTATTTAAAACTCATTGCAAAATGCTCCGTATTTAAATTCTAAGCTTTACAGTAAACCGAATTACCGACCAATTTGTAATTAGAAAATTACTGGTAAATCGCTAAATTTCCTCAGCTATTTTACACATCGTTCGATTCAGAATGAAATGTATTATCTTTTAATGTACATGTCGTTGCGGGATTTTTACATTTTGATTATAGGTATAAAGTTCGAGCATTTTGGCGCTGCCTGTAATCATCACTTGGCAGTTCGGCGATCGTCCGGTGGATGGCGTAGAGGCGGCGGGAATTACGGGTTTGATATATTTGAATTTTTAAAAGCTTATAACTCGTAACTCTGCGGGATGATTGTAATTATTGAAACGTTAAATAACTAACAAACTTTTAATAAACCCGTATTAATAAAATAATCTACATAATATTTATTAATGGTCTGAAAAACATTCTGGATGGTTGAGGCAAGTTAACCGTTAACGCCCTTGTGGTGGGTGGGCCCTATTCAACAATCCAACCTATTGCCCACGCTCCGATGTTTCCACCTTTAAATAGTTTATCCACACGATAACAGATGGTACGTCTGTATGGAGATGAGGATTTTCCATATTGTAACGCATTAACAAGACAAAAAGTTGTTTGATTAATTAGTTATATCTTCTACGACTCGTATTTATTTGAAAAATATTGCAAAATGCTCTGTATTTAACTTTTAAGCTTTACAGTAAACTGAATTACCAATCAAATTTTAACTTGCGAATTACTAGAAAATCGCTAACTTTCCTTAGCTATTTTACACATCGTTCGATTCAGAATGTAATGTTTTATCATTTGATGTACAAGTCGTTGCTGGATTCTTACATTTTGATTATAAGTATAAAGTTCGAGCATTTTGGCGCTGTCTGCAATCATCACTTGACAGTTCGGCGATCGTCCGGTGGATGGCGCGGAGGTGGCGGGAATTAAGGGTTTGGTATAATTGAATTTTTAAAAGCTTATAACTCGTAACTCTGCGGGATGATTTTGATTATTGAAACGTTAAATAACAAAAAAAATTTTAATAAATCCGTATTAATCTACATAATATTAATTATTGGTCTGACAAAAAATCCTGGATGGTTAAGGCAAGTTAACCGCCAACGCCCTTGTGTTGGGTGGGCCCTATCCTACACAATCAACCAATTCACAATTCAATTCAATAAATTCAACCTGTTGCCCACGCTCCAATCTTTCCACCAATAAATAAGCGAATCACAAAAACAAACAGCCTTATTAATAGATGTTAGTACACAGAATTAAGACCGTACTAAGAATGCTACTAACATGTCCGTATTAATAGAACATTTTAGTGGCTCACTAAATTTAGTATTCCACTAACTATTTAGTATCATTGTACTCCATGTTTAAACGCCAACAACACCATTAAACATAACCTATAATTCAAACCGCGTGACGTTTGAAATCGTTATTATAGTTATATTTGTGTATGTTGTGTATGTAAGTAATGGATACTAGCCAAAACGTTAGTATTGTGCTTAAACTTGTCTTGGAGTGCGTTTACAATGTTTTATAAATAAAAAATAATAATTTGCTTAGAGAAAATGTTGTAGATCCCAAAACTGGAATGAGTATGAAAAAGAATTAACAAATAAATTGAATCTATGAAAAAGAATTGCTATTGCATTCGGTCCGAGAGGAAATTAACATTATAGAAAACAAAAGAAAATTAACATCTTGCAATAAAGACAAGAGTGGTGCATGTAACTGTATCGCAGGAAAGTTGGATAATAATTACATAATTAAGCATTTGATTAATGTTATTAATGTTCACATACTTCTTACGTGCATTTAGTGTTAAATATCGCAAATTCAATTAATCAGACGTTTGTTTTGCACGCCTATTCAAGTTTAAAAAAAAAAACCTCTCAATGAAACAATTTATAGGTTAGATAAGACAAGTTGGCGCGCCAAAAGCGATGTTGCCACATGATTTTCCTTGTTAGCACGCAACTAACTAATGGCGTCTAAATATTGTTCTATTAATGTAGGACATTAGTGATATCTTAGTACGGTCTTAATGGCCACTAACTAGTGGCTTGTTAAAACTCTACTAAGGGTGATTCTATTAATAAGGCTGATAAAGTTTAAAATGTCTTTCTTACTCTTGAGTTATTAATTAATTTCAGCATGTAAACTCTTGTTTATCATCCGCAAATTGACGGGTGGGACAGGGCCCGCCCGCCCACCCCTCGTTCCGCTTAGATTTAAACTACAAAATCGCGTTTTGTAAATTTTCAACTTTTCCAATTATTTGCCAAAGAAGTTCCTTTAACAAAACAGGATTGGTGTAGGTTAAAATAAAGTTAATATGGAGGGTGGTGGGTGGGCCTTATCCTACAATCCAACCTGTTGCCCACGCTCCGATATTTCCACCAATAAATAAGCGAATCACAAAAACATAAAGTTTAAAATGTCTTTCTTACTCTTGAGTTATTAATTAATTTCAGCATGTAAACTCTTGTTTATCATCCGTAAATTGAAGGGTGGAACAGGGCCCACCAGCTCGCCTTCTTAAGTAAACAGACTGATAGAGTTTTAAGTATAATTTTCGGTCATTTTCATCTTTTATAATTTTGACGTTTTAAACGTCAGTTTCATCCGAGTTTACAGAACGCTCGATGTACATTTAAAATATGATTTCAATTGAAAATAAACCACGAAATCGTAAAAATAAAGCAACATGATGGTCACATCACCATTTTTGATAGATTGGTTAGTGGACTGTGTGTTTAGCAAAAAAAGATAATTTAATTTAATTGAATTAAGCAATAATAAACAGATAAGGGGCATGATAGCGCCAATAATTTTTATATCAATCACACTGATTATCACTTATCATCAAAATCAGTATTTGGGTTTGTAACAGCAGTTCGTGTACATTTCTCTAAAATGAAGTGCCTCATAATTGTTATTTTATTGTTCACCGGATTTACAACCATCAAATCTGCAAGAATTTTAGGCATAATACCAACGCCGGCCTTCAGTCACCAATCGGTGTTTCACCCCATCTGGAAGGCCCTTGCGAAACGAGGACACGACCTGGTGGTCGTCACCACAAATCCGATGGAAGATCCCACTTTACCGAACTTGAAGGAGATCGACATCAGTTTTTCGTACGAAATCAAGAACCAAAAGCTTACGAGCATCATTAAAGATAAAAACGTAGGCTTTGCGATGTTCAGAACGTTTGCAGATTTCACCAAGGTGTTGACCACCAGCCAATTGGAAGATCCGGGAGTTCAGGATTTAATCCATAATTCCACGTTGGGTTTCGACTTGGTGATGTACGAGTACTTAACGCCGATATTCGGGGCGTTTGGTCATAAATTTAACTGCCCGACTATAGGGTTGTTATCTCTTGAGCTATCGTCGGATCAGAAAGGGATTTTGGGTAACCCTCAGCATCCCGCCGTGGCGCCATTCATGGTTTTACCGGTGTACAAAAATTTGAGTTTTCATGAAAGACTTCTAAGCGCGTTTTTCCACGTGACGTGGCCACTGATTAATAAGATAATGTTCGAAAATGTTTATGACGAAATGATCGAAACGTATTTCGGGAAGGATTATCCCGCGACAGGATATTATGCCAGAAATGTTGATATGGTGTTGACTAATACTAATACAATTTTTAAAGTTTCCACACCGACGGTTTCCAACGTGGTTGAGTTTGGAGGTTTACATATAAAAGAGCCGAAACCTCTTCCTTCGGTGAGTGTTAAAATAAATGATTTTGCGATAATAAAATTATCAAATATATATAATTTTTTTACCTTTAAATAATAATACATTTTTTTTTAGGATATTGAAAAGTTTTTGAATGCCAGTAAAGCGGGAGTCGTTTACTTCAGTTTAGGATCAAATATTAAGAGCGAATTTGTTGATGATAAATTGAAGAGCGTTATTTTGGAAGTCTTCTCGTCTCTAGAATACGATGTTCTATGGAAATTCGAAGAGGAACTCGTTACGGATAATCCTAAAATCAAATTTGTGAAATGGGCGCCGCAACAAGATATTTTAAGTAGGTGAAATAATTTTGAGTGAAAAAAAAAAATGAATAACAACTGCCACTTAGATGAAAATTTCCAAAATTACTCAAAATACATTCTGCTTCGTGATTCTGCAAAAATCTGCAAATAACCCTTCACTAGATTTTGAAATAATTATCGGGGAACAGAACGTAACGTAATTCCGGGATTTAAATTTTTGCTCGAGCGCCAAAAAAAAATTGAAAAACAATTGATACATTCTTAACACTTTCCAAATTTACTCAAAATACATGCTACTCTACGTTACTGTAAAAATCTAAAAATACTTCTTCACAAGATTTCGAAATAATCATCGGAGAACAGAACGTAACGTAATTCCGGGATTTAAATTTTTGTTCGAGCGCGAAAAAAAAAATTGAAAAACAATTGATACATTCTTAACACTTTCCAAAATTACTCAAAATACATGCTACTCTATGATACTGTAAAAATCTAAAAATATTTCTTCACTAGATTTCGAAATAATCATCGGAGAACAGAACGTAGCGTAATTCCGGGATTTAAATTTTTATTCGAGCGCCAAAAAAAAATTGAAAAACAATTGATACATTCTTAACACTTTCCAAATTTACTCAAAATACATGCTACTCTATGATACTGTACAAATATAAAAATACTTCTTGACTAGATTTCGAAATAATCATCGGAGAACAGAACGTAACGTAATTCCGGGATTTTAATTTTTGTTCGAGCGCCAAAAAAAAATTGAAAAACAATTGATATATTCTTAACACTTTCCAAATTTACTCAAAATACATGCTACTCTATGATACTGTACAAATATAAAAATACTTCTTCACTAGATTTCGAAATAATCATCGGAGAACAGAACGTAACGTAATTCCGGGATTTAAATTTTTGTTCGAGCGCCAAAAAAAAATTGAAAAACAATTGATACATTCTTAACACTTTACAAATTTACTCAAAATACATGCTACTCTACGTTACTGTAAAAATCTAAAAATACTTCTTCACAAGATTTCGAAATAATCATCGGAGAACAGAACGTAACGTAATTCCGGGATTTAAATATTTGTTCGAGCGCCAAAAAAAAAATTGAAAAACAATTGATACATTCCTAACACTTTCCAAATTTACTCAAAATACATGCTACTCTATGATTCTGCAAAAATCTAAAAATATTTTTTCACTAGATTTCGAAATAATCATCGGAGAACAGAACGTAACGTAATTCCGGGATTTAAATATTTGTTCGAGCGCCAAAAAAAATTGAAAAACAATTGATACATTCTTAACACTTTCCAAATTTACTCAACATACATGCTACTCTATGATTCTGCAAAAATCTAAAAATATTTCTTCACTAGATTTCGAAATAAGCATCGGAGAACAGAACGTAGCGTAATTCCGGGATTTAAATTTTTGTTCGAGCGCCAAAAAAAAATTGAAAAACAATTGATACATTCTTAACACTTTCCAAAATTACTCAAAATACATGCTACTCTATGATACTGTAGAAATCTAAAAATATTTCTTCACTAGATTTCGAAATAATCATCGGAGAACAGAACGTAACGTAATTCCGGGATTTAAATTTTTGTTCGAGCGCCAAAAAATAATTTAAAAACAATTGATACATTCTTAACACTTTCCAAATTTACTAAAAATACATTATCCTCTATGATTCTGCAAAAATCCAAAAATACTTCTTCACTAGATTTTGAAATAATCATCGAAGAACAGAATTTATTGCCATTCTGACATTGATTTTTTTTATTGAGTGAAAAAAAGAATGAATAACAATTGCCACTCACTTGAAACTTTCCAAAATTACTCAAAACACATTCTGCTTCATGATTTTGCAAAAAAATAAAAACAACCTTGCACTAGATTCTGAAATAATCAAACCTACTGCACCCGTAGCTACAGCACAACTTAATTTTTAGGACATCAAAATGTGAAAGTCTTCATAACCCAATGCGGAATACAATCGTTAGAAGAAGCACTCTACGGCAACGTTCCAGTCATAGGTTTACCTTTCTTCGGTGACCAGTTCCGAAGTGCGAAAATGATCGAACACTTGGGCATTGGCAAAAGTTTCAATTACGAAGATTTAAAAGCGTCCGAGTTCAAGCAAGCGATTATTGACGTCGCATCTGATCAAAAGTAAGCCTTCTACGATAATCATAGGTGGCGCTAAAATCTTCAATTTTAGATACAAAACAAAGATGGTGGAATTGGACAGGATTTCAAGAGACCAACCGATGAACGGCATCGACAGTGTCATCTGGTGGACGGAGTATGTCGTCAGGAACAACGGAGCGAAACATTTGAGGAGTGTTTTGATAGATCTTCCTTGGTATCAGTACTACATGTTAGATGTTTTTGGAAGCATCACGTTCGCGGTTTTCGTCGTTTTGTACATTTTGTACAAGTCGTGCCGGTTGGTTTGCTTCTGTTGTAGCTTCTTCAGATCGAAAAAGGTTAAAACTCAGTGAGTTTTACTATCTACTTCTTAATGTATTGTAAAATATAATTTTTTTACGATAATAAAATTATCAAATATTATCACGAAGTTTTTACCTGAGTAATAGAAGGCCTTGAATTACCAAAACTTCTGTATTTTTTTTATAGTTGAAAATTTACTGTCGAAAAAAAAAATTAATTCTAGCCAATAAAAAATATAAATTCTGTGATATAAATTGGCCGCAACTAATTTTTTTTTCATTTGAATAATCAAGATACAGATAAATGAATTAACCTTGAACAGATAAGCCAAAATAATATCAAAGTGTGAGTAATTTTTATATCAAACATACTTAATATTAGTTATGTAACTTTTACGTTCCTGTCCTTTCGTGTAGAAACTTTGGCTCGTGATAAACAGATTTTATTGTAGGATAGTGCCCACCCACCGCCCTCCATTATTTTTTAATCTCTTGTCGAAATCGTTCTTTATGTGAAATAGACTTTTACGCTTGTTACAAGAATTTTATCAACAGAGCTAACGAAGTCGAAACGAAGGGTGGTGGGTGGTCACTATCCTACAATCGAAAGAGTTGAACAAATTAAAACAATAAACATACATGTCAATTTAAAGCTAGTGAAGCATCAACAAAGAAAACTCGAAAATGGAAAAGTCTCTTCTTACTTTTGCTCAAAAATTGCACTAAAAATGATTTCCTGGAAAAGCCACTGGTTCGATTCGGTGTTTCTATACATCACCGGAAAGATCCACTCAAGACGCTTCAGAAAATGTACTTTCGCAAAAACAAATGCCAATTTGAAGCCCGTGATGCGTCAGCAAAGGAAACTCGAAAATGGAAAAAATCGAAAAAATCAACTTTCTTAATAATCATCGTAGACCTTTATGTATTACCTTTTTCTTCATCAGAATAACGAGCTAAATCGATTGGCGTTAAAAAATTTCATCCAGAAAAAAATGCAAAAAAGTTAGCATGTCACCATGAACTTTATCGAAGATTTTGCGAAAAGTCGATTTTTTCAAACTTTGAACGGCTGTAGCGGCCGAACGAAGAATTCAATTTGAACGCGGTTTTAAATTCTGTTGTCCTTGTGTGCTAATGAGCCGAATTAGACCAAAATTGGCGATTTTTTATTTTTGACGAAAACCTGAAATTCTATCCAAGGGTCCCCCCTTCTTACTTTTACTCAAAAATTGCAGTAAAAATGATTTCCTGAAGAAACCACTGGTTCGATCCGGGGTTTCTTTACGTCAACAGAAAGATCGCTTCAAGACGCTTCAGAAAATGTATTTTCGAAGGTACAAATGTCAGTTTGAAGCCCGTGACACGTCAGCAAAGAAAACTCGAAAATGGAAAAAATCGAAAAAATTTATTTTCTTAATAATCATCGTGGACCTTAATGTAATACCATTTTCTTCATTAGAAGAACGAAATAAATCGATCGGAGTTGATAAAATTCATCCAGAAAAAATTGGAAAAAAGTTAGCAAGTCACCATGAACTTTATGGAAAATTTTGAAAAAGTAGATTTTTTCCAACTTTGAACGGCCGTAGCGTCTAAACGAAGAATCCGATTTGAATGCGGATTGCAAATTTGTTTTCCTCGTGTGTCAATTAGTCGGATTTGATTAAAATTGGTGATTTTTTATTTTTGACGAAAACCCTTCTTACTTTTTCCCAAAAATTGCATTAAAAATGATTTCCTGAAGAAACCACTGGTTCGATCCGGGGTTTATTTATGTCAACAGAAAGATCGCTTCAAGACGCTTCAGAAAATGTACTTTCGTAGGAACAAATGCCAATTCAAAGCCCGTGACACGTCAGCAAAGAAAACTCGAAAATGGAAAAAATCGAAAAAATCAACTTTCTTAATAATCATCGTGGACTCTAATGTAATACCATTTTCTTCATCAGAAGAACGAAATAAATCGATCGGCGTTGATAAAATTCATCCACAAAAAAATGCAAAAAAGTTAGCATGTCACCATGAACTTTATGGAAGATTTTAAGAAAAGTTGATTTTTTCAAACTTTGAACGCCTGTAGCGGCCGAACGAAGAATCCAATTTGAACGCGGTTTTAAATTCTGTGGTCCTTGCGCGCAAATGAATAGGATTATACCAAAATGGGCGATTTTTTATTTTTGACGAAAATCTGAAATTTTATCCAAGGGTCCCCCCTTCTTACTTTTGCTCAAAAATTGCACTAAAAATGATTTTCTGGAAAAACCACTGGTTCGATTCGGTGTTTCTATATATCACTGAAAAGCTCTTCTCAAGACGCTTCAGAAAATGTACTTTCGCAAGAACAAATGTCCATTTGAAGCCCGTGACGCGTCAGCAAAGAAAGCTCGAAAATTGAAAAAATCGAAAAAATCAACTCTATTAATAATCATCGTAGATCCTTGTGTAATACCTTTTATTTACATTTTTTAGAATAGTAAAGCCCTTTCATTCTCCAATAATGCTGCTAAAGTTGGAATTCTGCTTTCAAGTCAGTTTAAAAAAAAATCAATACTGTTTCGATTTTTTGAGATTTAAAAATAGCTATTCTTTGGTTTGATTTGGATTATTTGGAAAACCAAATAATTAACATGGTTTGTTTTTTTCAGAATAGTAAAGCCCATTTATTCCCCAATAATGCTGTTAGAGTTGGATGGGTGCATTTAAGTCAGTTTTTGAAAAACCTATACTTTTTCAATTTTTAGAGCCCATTTTTTGGATTGATCGTGATTATCTGGAAAACGAAATGAATAACACGCTTTGATTTTTGAATAATATTAAAGCCAAATTATTACAAAATAATGCTGTAATAGTTTTCCGGTTTTTGAAAAATTAAGGCTCTTTCGATTTTTGAGCATTGAAAATTAAAGGCGATTTAATGAAAAACTAGGTAAATAATGTGCTAGATATTTAAAGCCCTTTTACTACTTACAAGTAAACTTTATATACTTTTTCATACAAGGACTCGCGATCCCCGTAAAGGCCGTTTTTTTTTTCAGGTTTACGGGCATTGTTTTAATTTTTGCGACTAAAGCGCCAACTATCACGAATTGAAAAAAAAAAATTGATTAAAACCTACACAATTTTCGGCGTAGAATCCGAATACGTGATAAAAAATTGGGGTTCCCGTTTAAAATTCTAAAGTTGCCCCCCTCCCCCACCCCCTGGGGGATGGGGATGAAAATAATTTTATAGGATCGGATGGCACGCTTAAAACCACTAAACTTTTATTCGAAACATTTTTTCGTACAATGCACATTTTTCGAGATTTTCCAGTGTATACATTAAAAACATCGCTTGGCGTTTAATTTCGGTGAATGCGCCGGGCAATAACTGAAGCGGTAAATTATGGCCTTAAATATTTAAGATAGAAAAATATTTCTTTTATAAAAGTTGTAGATAATTATCGACCCTACAATCAGAAAATATTTTTATGTATACAGGGTGTCCCATAACAAATTTAAGTTTTTTTTTTTTGAACACCAGGTATATTTTTGCATTTTTAAGCGTGGTTTTTAATACTTATTAAACTGAGATAAACTATTATTGGGCTAAATTGAACCGTTCCCGAGTTATTCCGGTTCTTATGGTTTTAATTGTACACCAATGGATGATCTGTACTTTGTAATAACTTTAATTTTCAAATTATCTTCAGAAGAGTGTGAATGTAGACAGTGTCCTACGAATATCGACCCAATTTCGAGAGTGCGGGCTCTAACAGCACTCGAGGGTGGAATCTTTTGTTCTGGGCAGAGTGTCTGATCTGGTGCTGAAAGTAAGTGGTGCGTCGGTTCGCGACCACGAATTGCTTTTAATTGATTTCCGATAAAAGGTTTCCCCGTTTAACATAATAGCGGTAAAGTGTTGACATCTCCGCGCGCCTCTGTGAGAATTCCGACACATGGCGAGTCGATTGTGAGCGCGCCGAGTGAGCCACCCTCCGCTCCCCAGATCTCTTACACTTACCGTCGAGGATCTCTCCGGATCTATCTCTCCATTCACATGTCGAGATGTTCGCCATCACGTGCAGGTCTCTAGGCAAACACGCGAACGAACGATTGTGCACATAATATATTGTACAATCTTTGTTCGAGTTATTTGTGTCTATGGAAGGGTGGGACTTATTTACACTAATTATTGTATTGATATTATTAAAAAAAAAAACTGACTCAAATACAGAGTTCCAACTTCAACAGCTTTATTGGGGAATATATGGGCTTTAGTATTCTAAAAAAATCAAACCATGTTAATTATTTAGTTTTCCAGATAATCAAAATCAAACCCAAGAATGACCACTTTTAAATCTCAAAAAATCGAAAAAAAATATGAAAACAGTTACCACCGACTTGAAACTTTCTGAATTTACTGAAAATACATCACCAGTTGCTATTCTGTAAAAAATCTACTAAATCCCAACTTTAAACTTGAAGATAATTCGATGTGAACACAAACAAACATTTTGAAAAATTCTGTATATTTTGGTGATTTAAAAAAAATATGAACAGTTACCACCGGCTTGAAACTTTCTAAATTTACTCAAAATACATCACGAGTTGCTATTCTGTAGAAATCTACTAAATCCCAACTCTAAACTTTAAGATTATTCGATTTGAACACAAACAAACATTTTGAAAAATTCTAAATATTTTGGTGAATTAAAAAAAAATATGAAAACAGTTACCACCGACTTGAAACTTTCAAAATTTACTCAAAATACATCACGAGTTGCTATTCAGTAGAAATCTACTAAATCCCAACTCTAAACTTTAAGATAATTCGATTTGAACACAAACAAACATTTTGAAATTTTTTATATATTTTGGTGAATTAAAAAAAATATGAAAACAGTTACCACCGACTTGAAACTTTCTAAATTTACTCAAAATACATCACGAGTTGCTATTCTGTAGAAATCTACTAAATCCCAACTCTAAACTTTAAGATTATTCGATTTGAACACAAACAAACATTTTGAAAAATTCTAAATATTTTGGTGAATTAAAAAAAAATATGAAAACAGTTACCACCGACTTGAAACGTTCTAAATTTACTCAAAATACATCACGAGTTGCTATACTGTAAAAAATCTACTAAATCCCAACTCTAAACTTGAAGATAATTCGATTTGAACACAATTATATACAAATTTTTATTAATTCCGTGTCTCATTTTCAATTTGCACATTTTTCAAGTTGTTAAAAAAATTTAAAACAACCGCCATTAAAATTTCACTTTCAATATTTTTCCATAGCTGATTCTACTGTATAATTTTCTATACAAATATGTAACCACCCCTTATCAAAATTTTAACATTTTTCAAGTAAATAAAAAAATTGAAATACAACTACCACAAACTTAAAACTTCTGAAATACACTTAGAATTGATTCTACTATAAGATTCAATACAAAATTGTAATTATTTTTACCTGAAATTTTGAAATAATCGCATTTGAACACACCGTGTCATATTTTCCTGTTGTCAATTTTTAATTGGTCAAAAAAATTTAAAAAAACAACTGCCACAAACTTAAAACTTACAAAATATACTCAGGTTTAATTCTAGTTTATATTTCTATAGAAAACTGTAATTATCTTTTCTTTAAAATTTAAAATAATCGCATTTGAACACATGTTCGCGTTGTCCATTTTTAATTGGTTAAAAAAATAGAAAAACAACTGCTACAAACTTAAGACTTACAAAATATACTCAGGTTTAGTTCTAATTTATGTTTCTATAAAAAACTGTAATTATATTTTCTTGAAATTTTAAAATAATCGCATTTGAACAAATGTTCACGTTGTCCATTTTTAATTTGTTTAAAAAAATAGAAAAACAACCGCCACAAACTTAAGACTTAGAAAATATACTTAGGTTTAGTTCTACTTTATGTTTCTATAGAAAACTATAATTATATTTTCTTTAAATTTTGAAATAATCGCATTTGAACACATGTTCACGTTGTCCATTTTTAATTGGTTAAAAAAAATAGAAAAACAACAGCCACAAACTTAAGACTTACAAAATATACTTAGATTTAGTTCTACTTTATGTTTCTATAGAAAACTTTAATTATCTTTTCTTAAAATTTTAAAATAATCGCATTTGAACAGACGTTCACGTTGCCAATTTTTAATTGGTTAAAAAAAAATAGAAAAACAAATGCCACAAACTTAAGACTTACAAAATATACTTAGGTTTAGTTCTACTTTATGTTTCTATAGAAAACTGTAATTATCTTTTCTTTAAATTTTAAAATAATCGCATTTGAACACACGTTCACGTTGTCCATTTTTAATTTGTTAAAAAAAAAATAGAAAAACAACTGCCACAAATTTCAAACTTACAAAATATACGCAGGTTTAGTACTACTTTATGTTTCTGTAGAAAACTATAATTATATTTTCTTTAAATTTTGAAATAATCGCATTTGAACACATGTTCACGTTGTCCATTTTTAATTGGTTAAAAAAAATAGAAAAACAACAGCCACAAACTTAAGACTTACAAAATATACTTAGATTTAGTTCTACTTTATGTTTCTATAGAAAACTGTAATTATCTTTTCTTTAAATTTTAAAATAATCGCATTTGAACAGACGTTCACGTTGCCAATTTTTAATTGGTTAAAAAAAATAGAAAAACAAGTGCCACAAACTTCAAACTTACAAAATATACTCAGGTTTAGTTCTACTTTATGTTTCTGTAGAAAACTGTAATTATCTTTTCTTGAAATTTTAAAATAATCTCATTTGAAAACATGTTCACGTTGTCCATTTTTAATTTGTTAAAAAAATAGAAAAACAACTGCCACAAACTTAAAACTTACAAAATATACTCAAGTTTAGCTCTAATTTATGTTTCTGTAGAAAGCTGTAATTATCTTTACTTTAAATTTTGAAATAATCGCATTTGAACACATGTTCACGTTGTCCATTTTTAATTTGTTAAAAAAAAAATAGAAAAACAACTGCCACAAATTTCAAACTTACAAAATATACGCAGGTTTAGTACTACTTTATGTTTCTGTAGAAAACTGTAATTATCTTTTCTTGAAATTTTAAAATAATCGCATTTGAACGCATGTTCACGTTGTCCATTTTAAATTTGTTTAAAAAAAATAGAAAAACAACTGACACAAACTTCAAACTTACAAAATATACTCAGGTTTAGTTCTAATTTATGTTTCTGTAGAAAGCTGTAATTATCTTTTCTTGAAATTTTGAAATAATCACATTTGAACACATGTTCACGTTGCCCATTTTTAATTGGTTAAAAAAAATAAAAAAACAAATGCCACAAACTTAAAACTTACAAAATATACTCAGGTTTAATTCTAGTTTATGTTTCTATAAAAAACTGTAATTATCTTTTCTTAAAATTTTAAAATAATCGCATTTGAACACATGTTCACGTTGTCCATTTTTAATTTGTTTAAAAAAAATAGAAAAACAACCGCCACAAACTTAAGACTTACAAATTATACTTAGGTTTAATTCTACTTTATGTTTCTATAGAAAACTGTAATTATCTTTACTTAAAATTTTGAAATAATCGCATTTGAACGCATGTTCACGTTGTCCATTTTAAATTTGTTTAAAAAAAATAGAAAAACAACTGACACAAACTTCAAACTTACAAAATATACTCAGGTTTAGTTCTAATTTATGTTTCTGTAGAAAGCTGTAATTATCTTTTCTTGAAATTTTGAAATAATCACATTTGAACACATGTTGACGTTGCCCATTTTTAATTGGTTAAAAAAAATAAAAAAACAACTGCCACAAACTTAAAACTTACAAAATATACTCAGGTTTAATTCTAGTTTATGTTTCTATAAAAAACTGTAATTATCTTTTCTTAAAATTTTAAAATAATCGCATTTGAACACAAGTTCACGTTGTCCATTTTTAATTGGTAAAAAAAAAAATAGAAAAACAACCGCCACAAACTTAAGACTTACAAAATATACTTAGGTTTAATTCTACTTTATGTTTCTATAGAAAACTGTAATTATCTTTACTTAAAATTTTGAAATAATCGCATTTGAACACATGTTCACGTTGTCCATTTTAATTTGTTTAAAAAAAATAGAAAAACAACTGACACAAACTTCAAACTTACAAAATATACTCAGGTTTAGTTCTAATTTATGTTTCTGTAGAAAGCTGTAATTATCTTTTCTTGAAATTTTGAAATAATCGCATTTGAACACATGTTCACGTTGTCCATTTGTAATTGGTTAAAAAAAAAATAGAAAAACAACTGCCACAAACTTAAGACTTACAAAATATACTCAGGTTTAGTTCTAGTTTATGTTTCTATAAAAAACTGTAATTATCTTTTCTTAAAATTTTAAAATAATCGCATTTGAACACATGTTCACGTTGTCCATTTTTAATTGATTAAAAAAAATAAAAAAACAACTGCCACAAACTTAAAACTTACAAAATATACTCAGGTTAATTCTACTTTATGTTTCTATAAAAAACTGTAATTATCTTTTTTTTAAATTTTAAAATAATCGCATTTGAACACATGTTCACGTTGTCCATTTTTAATTATTAAAAAAAATTAAAAAAACAACTGCCACAAACTTAAAACTTACAAAATATACTCAGGTTTAATTCTACTTTATGTTTCTATAAAAAACTGTAATAATCTTTTCTTTAAACTTTAAAATAATCGCATTTGAACACATGTTCACGTTGTCCATTTTTAATTATAAAAAAAAAAATAGAAAAATAACTGCCACAAACTTCCAACTTTTTAAATTAACTTATAGTTGATAGGACTTTATAATTCTACACAGATCTTTAACAATACCTTCCCGATATTTCGAAATAATCACATTTGAATACACCATGTCTTATTTTCAATTTGCACATTTTTTAAGTTGCTAAAAAAATTAAAAACAACAATTAGCAAACATTTTTCTTTAATTGTAGGTTTCCAATTGTGAAAATTGAAAAAACATAGGACGGCATTATTCAATTTAACTCGGTTAATACATTTGCATTTCTGCAATTTTTACTGATTTAAAAAAATATATATACATACATCAAGATCTTTATTCAAACAAATAATTATACATAACATTTTAATACATAAAGGGTGTTAGTCTGTCTGGGCTATCGACCATCGGTCGTTCTGTAAAAAAAAAAATATTTTATACGTTTGTGAATAAAACAAAATTGGCCATATTTTAACATATTTTTTGTGGTAAACATGATCATAATACTATCTTCCTGTGCCTTGGCGAAAACGGTAAGAAGTAGTCGCATTAGAAAATGCTTCAATAATTTTAAAATATCAATTTATTAATTTTTTGTAACCGTTAAAAAATTGCTCGTTTTTTGCCCCAAAAAACCGGAATAACTCAGAAATGGTTAAATTTAGCCCAATAAAAGTTTATCTCAGTTTAATTAGTAATAAAAACTACGCATAAAAATGCAAAAATATACCTAGTGTTCCATTAAAAAAAACATAAGTTTGTGTTGGCTCTTCGTTATGGGACACCCTGTATACATAAAAATATTTTTTGATTATAGAGTCGATAATTATCTACAACTTTTATTAATGAAATTTTTTTCTATCTTAAACATTTAAGCATAAAATTTAACGCTTCAGTTATCGCCCGGCGCATTCACCAAAATTAAACACCGGGCGACCGCTTTCAATTTATCTACTGGAATATCTCGATAAATGTGCATCGTACAAAAAAATATTTCGAACAAAAGTTTAATGGTTTTAAGAGCGCTATTCGATCCTATAAAATTTTCCTCATTCCCACCCCGCTGGTGGCGGGGGAGGGGGGCAACTTTGGAATTTTAAATAGTAACCCCAATTTTTTATTGCAGAATCGGATTCTACGTCAAAAATTTAGTAGGTTTTATCCAAAAAAAATTTTAGATTCGTGATAGATGGCGCCGTAGTCGCAAAAATGGAAACATTCTCCGTAAACTTGAAAAACGGCCTTTATGGGGACCGTAAGAACTTGTATATAAAAAAAGTGTGTAAAGTTTATTTCGAGAGTTATTTTGCCTTTGCCTCGCCTACTGAGAAACCACGAGCCGCCGCTGGATTAAAGTACAATTTATTTTGAAGCAAACGCACCACATCAATAAATACATTACAACTGTAATTATTCCAGCACATAAAAACCAAATGTGGTAATTGTAATTAAATATTTACAGAATAACCTCGTTTAACCAACAAAACGGCGACGCACAAAATAAACTCGAGATCGATAAGGGAGCAATAATTTGTGGGCGATCGCGGCGCGAGGGCGCCCCCAATGAGCAGGCCACGAGGGATAAACGGCGCCCCTCGATTATTAATTAACGGCCCCGTGGAAAATGCGGAATGTTCGGTGACAGGTCGAAAGGGTGCACAAAGGTTGGGATCGGCCAATGGGGCGCCGGCGTCTCGACGCCGCCGACCAATCGGCGGCGCGACCACCCGCGCTCTTTTAACCCTGTCTCCGGGGGTGAGAGCGCGAGCGCACGCCCCCCGGGGCCACTCTGCGGCCCCCGCGGTGGAGTTCCGGTGTCACTTTGATTTGTGACTTTTGGCAGGATCAGTCATATTAGTGTGCAGACATCCATTCCGGAAGAGGTGTTTAATTCGAGATTATAAGGTAAGCGTCCTGTTTATCTTTTTCTTAAGTGTTAATTTAATTGATTTAATAATAAATTTATTCAAAATTCATTAGGGATTATGATTCCATAAAAATCCGAAAACACCCCATCCGTAAATTTTGAGATAATTCCATTTTGCACGGAGCGTGTAATTGTGAAAAAAATATAACAATTTCGTCGACTTGAAAAAAATATAAAAACAATTGCTATCGACTTGAAATTACTCAAATAAATTCAAAATTCATTCATAATTATGATTCCGTAAAAATCCGAAAACACCCCATCCCTAAATTTTAAGATAATTCCATTTTGCACGGAGCGTGTAATTCTGAAAAAAATATAATAATTTCGTCGACTTAAAAAAAATATAAAAACAATTGCCATCGACTTGAAATGACTCAAATATATTCAAAATTCATTCATAATTATGATTCCATAAAAATCCGAAAACACCCCATTCCTAAATTTTGAGATAATTCTATTTTGCACGGAGCGTGTAATTGTGGAAAAAATATAATAATTTCGTCGACTTGAAAAAAATATAAAAACAATTGCCATCGACTTGAAATGACTCAAATATATTCAAAATTCATTCATAATTATGATTCCATAAAAATCCGAAAACACCCCATTCCTAAATTTTAAGATAATTCCATTTTGCACGGAGCGTGTAATTGTGGAAAAAATATAATAATTTCGTCGACTTGAAAAAAATATAAAAACAATTGCCATCGACTTGAAATGACTCAAATATATTCAAAATTCATTCATAATTATGATTCCATAAAAATCCGAAAACACCCCATCCCTAAATTTTAAGATAATTCCATTTTGCACGGAGCGTGTAATTCTGAAAAAAATATAATAATTTCGTCGACTTAAAAAAAATATAAAAACAATTGCCATCGACTTGAAATGACTCAAATATATTCAAAATTCATTCATAATTATGATTCCATAAAAATCCGAAAACACCCCATTCCTAAATTTTGAGATAATTCTATTTTGCACGGAGCGTGTAATTGTGGAAAAAATATAATAATTTCGTCGACTTGAAAAAAATATAAAAACAATTACCATCGACTTGAAATTACTCAAATATATTCAAAATTCATTCATAATTATGATTCCGTAAAAATCCGAAAACACCCCCTCCTTAAATTTTGAGATAATTCCATTTTGCACGAAGCGTGTAATTGTGAAAAAAATATAATAATTTCGTCGACTTGAAAAAAATATAAAAACAATTACGATCGACTTGAAATTACTCAAATAAATTCAAAATTCATTCATAATTATGATTCCATAAAAATCCGAAAACACCCCATCCGTAAATTTTAAGATAATTCCATTTTGCACGGAGCGTGTAATTGTGAAAAAAATATAATAATTTCGTCGACTTGAAAAAATATAAAAACAATTGCTACCGACTTGAAATTACTCAAATATATTCAAAATTAATTTCTAATTATGATTCCCTAAAAATCCGAAAACACCCCATCCCTAAATTTTAAGATAATTCCATTTTGCACGGAGCGTGTAATTGTGGAAAAAATATAATAATTTCGTCGTCTTAAAAAAAATATAAAAACTATTGCAATCGACTTGAAATTACTCAAATCTATTCAAAATTCATTCATAATTATGATTCCGTAAAAATCCGAAAACACCCCCTCCTTAAATTTTGAGATAATTCCATTTTGCACGAAGCGTGTAATTGTGAAAAAAATATAATAATTTCGTCGACTTAAAAAAAATATAAAAACAATTGCCATCGACTTGAAATGACTCAAATATATTCAAAATTCATTCATAATTATGATTCCATAAAAATCCGAAAACACCCCATTCCTAAATTTTGAGATAATTCTATTTTGCACGGAGCGTGTAATTGTGGAAAAAATATAATAATTTCGTCGACTTGAAAAAAATATAAAAACAATTACCATCGACTTGAAATTACTCAAATATATTCAAAATTCATTCATAATTATGATTCCGTAAAAATCCGAAAACACCCCCTCCTTAAATTTTGAGATAATTCCATTTTGCACGAAGCGTGTAATTGTGAAAAAAATATAATAATTTCGTCGACTTGAAAAAAATATAAAAACAATTACGATCGACTTGAAATTACTCAAATAAATTCAAAATTCATTCATAATTATGATTCCATAAAAATCCGAAAACACCCCATCCGTAAATTTTAAGATAATTCCATTTTGCACGGAGCGTGTAATTGTGAAAAAAATATAATAATTTCGTCGACTTGAAAAAATATAAAAACAATTGCTACCGACTTGAAATTACTCAAATATATTCAAAATTAATTTCTAATTATGATTCCCTAAAAATCCGAAAACACCCCATCCCTAAATTTTAAGATAATTCCATTTTGCACGGAGCGTGTAATTGTGGAAAAAATATAATAATTTCGTCGTCTTAAAAAAAATATAAAAACTATTGCAATCGACTTGAAATTACTCAAATCTATTCAAAATTCATTCATAATTATGATTCCGTAAAAATCCGAAAACACCCCCTCCTTAAATTTTGAGATAATTCCATTTTGCACGAAGCGTGTAATTGTGAAAAAAATATAATAATTTCGTCGACTTGAAAAAAATATAAAAACAATTACGATCGACTTGAAATTACTCAAATAAATTCAAAATTCATTCATAATTATGATTCCATAAAAATCCGAAAACACCCCATCCCTAAATTTTAAGATAATTCCATTTTGCACGGAGCGTGTAATTGTGAAAAAAATATAATAATTTCATCGACTTGAAAAAATATAAAAACAATTGCTACCGACTTGAAATTACTCAAATATATTCAAAATTAATTTCTAATTATGATTCCATAAAAATCCGAAAACACCCCATCCCTAAATTTTGAGATAATTCCATTTTGCACGGAGCGTGTAATTGTGGAAAAAATATAATAATTTCATCGGCTTGAAAAAAATATAAAAACAATTGCTACCGACTTGAAATTACTCAAATCTATTCAAAATTCATTCATAATTATGATTCCATAAAAATCCGAAAACACCCCATCCCTAAATTTTGAGATAATTCCATTTTGCACGGAGCGTGTAATTGTGGAAAAAATATAATAATTTCGTCGACTTGAAAAAAATATAAAAACAATTGCCATCGACTTGAAATTACTCAAATCTATTCAAAATTCATTCATAATTATGATTCCATAAAAATTCGAAAACACTCCATCCCTAAATTTTGAGATAATTCCATTTTGCACGGAGCGTGTAATTGTGAAAAAAATATAATAATTTCGTCGACTTAAAAAAAATATAAAAACAATTGCCATCGACTTGAAATTACTCAAATCTATTCAAAATGCATTCATAATTATGATTCCATAAAAATCCGAAAACACCCCATCCCTAAATTTTGAGATAATTCCA
Organism: Ocypus olens; assembly: GCA_910593695.2. NCBI lineage: Eukaryota > Metazoa > Arthropoda > Insecta > Coleoptera > Staphylinidae > Ocypus > Ocypus olens. The sequence continues at coordinate 54,743,634 of OU343056.1, forward strand.
TTTTGCACGGAGCGTGTAATTGTGAAAAAAATATAATAATTTCGTCGACTTAAAAAAAATATAAAAACAATTGCCATCGACTTGAAATTACTCAAATCTATTCAAAATTCATTCATAATTATGATTCCATAAAAATCCGAAAACAACCCATCCCTAAATTTTGAGATAATTCCATTTTGCACGGAGCGTGTAATTGTGAAAAAATGTAATAATTTCGTCGACTTGAAAAAAATATAAAAACAATTGCTACCGACCTGAAATTACTCAAATATATTCAAAATTCATTCATGATTATGATTCCATAAAAATCCGAAAACACCCCATCCCTAAATTTTAAGATAATTCCATTTTGCACGGAGCGTGTAATTGTGGAAAAAATATTATAATTTCGTGGACTTGAAAAAAATATAAAAACAATTACCATCGACTTGAAATTACTCAAATATATTCAAAATTCATTCATAATTATGATTCCATTAAAATCCGAAAACACCCCATCCCTAAATTTTAAGATAATTCCATTTTGCACGGAGCGTGTCATTGTGAAAAAAATATAATAATTTCGTCGACTTAAAAAAAATATAAAAACAATTGCTACCGACTTGAAATTACTCAAATATATTCAAAATTCATTTCTAATTATGATTCCCTAAAAATCCGAAAACACCCCATCCCTAAATTTTAAGATAATTCCATTTTGCACGGAGCGTGTAATTCTGAAAAAAATATAATAATTTCGTCGACACAAAAAAAATATACAAACAATTGCCATCGACTTGAAATTACTCAAATCTATTCAAAATTCATTCATAATTATGATTCCATAAAAATCCGAAAACACCCCCTCCTTAAATTTTGAGATAATTCCATTTTGCACGGAGCGTGTAATTGTGGAAAAAATATAATAATTTCGTCGACTTGAAAAAAATATAAAAACCATTGCTATCGACTTGAAATTACTCAAATCTATTTAAAATTTATTCTAGATTACGATTCCATAAAAATCTGTAAACACCTCACCCTAAATTTCAAGATAATTCTGTTTGAACAGAGCGTGGAATTGTGGAAAAATACAATAATTTTATTAACTCAACAAAAATGTAAAAACAATTGAAATTACACAAATCTATTCAAAATTAATGTGGGATTACGATTCTACATAAATCTTTTTATTACTTTTATTACTTGCAAAGTACAATATATCTATTTCGTTAAATTAAATAAAAAAATTATTATTATGATTATGTCAATGTTACAGCATATTAATGTTTTTATCTTTCGTCCTTGTTGTTCAGTTTCGCTCATTTCGCTAAATCGCTATATAATAACATTGTTATTAAACGAATGGGGTCAATACGTGACCTTCTCCGCAATTGAAGATGTTTTTTTAAAGATGTTAGGAAATGATAATTACACTTCCAATTTTAAATGTAAATTAGCAATGTAATGGACTAAATTTTTTTTTGAATACATGAATAATCTTATTGAGGATGAAGTGAATATTACGCATGGTACATCCGTAATTATAGAATCAAATATACACCAATAATATAAGTTGTATAAACTTTGAACCTTTTTATTTTCTGAAGTTTTGAGGGTTGCTATTTTGTTTCAAGCCGCGATATGTCAATTATTGTAGTGGATTGTCAAAGCTAGATTAATTCTGGATAGATTTTGTAAATTTCAAGCCAATTCCAAGAGAGAATATTTTTTTACGATTTTTATAAGCGCCGAACGCAATTTTATTTTCGGAAGTTCAAGTTTTGAGGGTTGCCATTTTGTTTCAGGCAGCGATATGTCAATTTTTGTAGTGGATTGTCAAAGCTGGATTAATTCTAGATAAATTTGGTAAATTTCAAGTTAATTCCAAGGGAGGATATTTTTTTACGATTTTTATAAGCGCCGAACGCAATTTTATTTTCTGAAGTTTAAGTTTTGAGGGTTGCCATTTTGTTTCAAGCTGCGATATGTCAATTTTTGTAGTGGATTGTCAAAGCTGGATTAATTCTAGATAGATTTGGTAAATTTCACGTTAATTCCGAGGGAAAATATTTTTTTACGATTTTTATAAGCGCCGAACGCAATTTTATTTTCTGAAGTTCAAGTTTTGAGGGTTGCTATTTTGTTTCAAGCTACGAAATGTCAATTTTTGTAGTGGATTGTCAAAGCTAGATTAATTCTAGATGTATTTGGTAAATTTCAAGCCAATTCCAAGAGAGGATATTTTTTTACGATTTTTATAAACGCCGAACGCAATTTTATTTCCGGAAGTTCAAGTTTTGAGGGTTGCTATTTTGTTTAAGGCAGCGATATGTCAATTTTTGTAGTGGATTGTCAAAGCTAGATTAATTCTGGATGGATTTGGTAAATTTCAAGCCAATTCCAAGAAAGGATATTTTTTTACGATTTTTATAAGCTCCGAACGCAAATTTATTTTCTGAGGTTCAAGTTTTGAGGGTTGCTATTTTGTTTCAAGCCGCGATATATCAATTTTTGTAGTGGATTGTCAAAGCTGTATTATCATAGTTTCATTCAATTGTCACATTTAATGTGGAATCTGCATTCATGTTTCTGCAAAAAGTCCGTTTTTGAACATTAATTTCTAGTTTTGAGCAGCGCCATTTTTCTTAGAATAAAGTTGAAAAAATTTTAATATGTAATTTGTAAAGACATACTTTTAATAATAGTAACGTTTAACTAATCAATAAAGTGGCAGATTTAATAACTCATTTTTTTAGCAATTATTGTCATTGTTAATAATTGACGTTTCTTCTGCTTGACATTTTTATTGAATCTCCCGTATTGTGCGAGAATAGAAGACGTGCCGATAATGTATTCATATTCACCCCTATTGGGGATGATTTACTTCCGGATTATTAACGCGATGACTTGCAGTTTTGATAGAAAAAAAAAAACGGTCGCGTCGATAATTTGCATTTTTTTTTTGCTTCCCCAATTAATGGTTCCGAATTGATTGAATGGATAGGTGATTGCGAAATGTTTTTTTAAAAGAATGATGTTGCTGATTGGAACATTAATCATTTAAATTGTTGGTTTGTGCAAATTCCTGGGTGTGTGGTTTTGTTGAATAATGTGCACGTTTCGTTGAGAACGATATGATTAATGCTACAATGAGTAATGTAAATTAAAAACCGTTGTATTAACGTAGTTTTAAGAATTAATATCTAAATTTACTGTACTAAGCGTGTTGTATTTTTTTTTCAAAGTCTGAAAAAGTCGACTTTTTCAAAATGGTGAATTTTTTCCTAGATGAAATTTTTTAACGCCAATCGATTTAGCTCGTTCTTCTGATGATCAAAATGGTATAACATGAAGGTCTACGATGATTATTAAGAAAGTTGATTTTTTCGATTCTTTCCATTTTCGAGTTTTCTTTACTGCCGTGTTACGGGCATAAAATTGACATTTGTTTTTGCGAAAGTACATTTTCTGAAGCGGCTTGAAGCGATCTTTCCAGTGATGTATAGAAACCCCGAATCGAACCAGTGGTTTCTTCAGGAAATCATTTCAAACCCAATTTTTGAGCAAAAGTAAGAAGGGGGGACCCTTCTATCGAATTTCACGTTTTCGACAAAAAATAAAAATTGTCAATTTTAATTGAATCCGACTAATTTGCACCCAAAGAGCACAAATCCGCGTTCGATTTGGATTCTTCTTCCTTCTACAAAGCGTCTTGAGTTCGTACATTGTCTCCCACTTCGATAAACTCGTTGCCGTTCAATTATTCTAGCATGCGGATCGAACAGAAGAAATGAAGTAATTTCGTATCCTTTCCATGAATACTTCAAAAGTTTACCCAATAAAGATATTATTGAATCGATTAAATTCGAATTTTCGCCGCACTGGCTGTAAAGTGTATTAAAATTCCTACACGCCAAAGTTCCGCAGTTAAAAATCCATCAAAGGGGGCACGTGCACCCCCAGTCAGGTAGCATATGGCACGCGCGTGACCCCCTCTATCCGTTCTTCCCCAGCCCCTCGTATTAACATGTAATTCGGACTTCCTTTGGCTTTCCGTGATTTTTCCGGTCCTCATCCGGACCGGCGGTCGCATGCATATTTGATCCTGCGAGCGGGCGCACGTGTCCGACCAATCTTTCGTGTGCCTTCACGTATTGACTGTTTGTCATTAGCAATAATGACACAAACTGCCGATACACCGGGGATGAGCCGACATCGATATCATCATTACCGCATAATAAATAACGAAGAATCAGTCGATATTAGCGGCATTTGTGCCGGTGCCCTTTGTTTATTGTAAATTACACATGAAACTTGGCAATTTTCCCTTCTAGACTATTCTCCAACAGGAATATAATAATGTAATTGTGAAATGATCGCTCGATTGTAATTTGAGACGTTTATTACCATGATCTGCATAGGCTACAAATACCATCCTTAAGTGCAAATAAATGATTTATAAGATTACAGCAATAACAATAGTATTGTTATCTCAGGTATGTGTTAGCTAATTTGGCAATTTATACAATCAGGAAGTTCATTTATACAAATTAAGAAAAATATGGGTCCAAAGACTGTCCCTTGCGGTACACCTATATTAATATCTAGATATTCAGACATCTTGTCTGCTTTTTTTTATTATTTACCACTACAAAAATTGACATATCGCAGCTTGAAACAAAATAGCAACCCTCAAAACTTGAACTTCCGAAAATAAAATTGCGTCCGGCGCTTATAAAAATCGTAAAAAAATATTCTCTCTTGGAATTAACTTGAAATTTCCAAAATCCATCTAGAATTAATCCAGCTTTGACAATCCACCACAAAAATTGACATATCGCAGCTTGAAACAAAATACCAACCCTCAAAACTTGAACTTCCGAAAATAAAATTGCGTTCGGCGCTTATAAAAATCGCAAAAAAATATTCTCTCTTGGAATTGGCTTGAAATTTACCAAATCCATCTAGAATTAACCCAGCTTTGATAATCCACTACAAAAATTGACATATCGCAGCTTGAAACAAAATAGCAACCCTCAAAACTTGAACTTTCGAAAATAAAATTGCGTTCGGCGCTTATAAAAATCGCAAAAAAATATTCTCTCTTGAAATTGGCTTGAAATTTACCAAATCCATCTAGAATTAACCCAGCTTTGATAATCCACTACAAAAATTGACATATCGCAGCTTGAAACAAAATAGCAACCCTCAAAACTTGAACTTTCGAAAATAAAATTGCGTTCGGCGCTTATAAAAATCGCAAAAAAATATTCTCTCTTGGAATTGGCTTGAAATTTACCAAATCCATCTAGAATTAACCCAGCTTTGATAATCCACTACAAAAATTGACATATCGCAGCCTGAAACAAAATAGCAACCCTCAAAACCTGAACTTCCGAAAATAAAATTGCGTCCGGCGCTTATAAAAATCGCAAAAAAATATTCTCTCTTGTAATTAGCTTGAAATTTACCAAATCCATCTAGAATTAATTCAGCTTTGATAATCCACTACAAAAATGGACATATCGCAGCCTGAAACAAAATGGCAACCCTCAAAACTTGAACTTCCGAAAATAAAATTGCGTTCGGCGCTTATAAAAATCGTAAAAAAATATTCTCTCTTGGAATTAACTTGAAATTTCCAAAATCCATCTAGAATTAATCCAGCTTTGACAATCCACCACAAAAATTGACATATTGCAGCTTGAAACAAAATAGCAACCCTCAAAACTTGAACTTCCGAAAATAAAATTGCGTTCGGCGCTTATAAAAATCGTAAAAAAATATTCTCTCTTGGAATTGGCTTGAAATTCACCAAATCCATCTAGAATTAATCTAGCTTTGATAATCCACTACAAAAATTGACATATCGCAGCTTGAAACAAAATACCAACCCTCAAAACTTGAACTTCAGAAAATAAAATTGCGTTCGGCGCTTATAAAAATCGTAAAAAAATATTCTCTCTTGGAATTGGCTTGAAATTTACCAAATTCATCTAGAATTAATCCAGCTTTGACAATCCACTACAAAAATTGACATATCGCAGCTTGAAACAAAATGGCAACCCTCAAAACTTGAACTTCCGAAAATAAAATTGCGTTCGGCGCTTATAAAAATCGTAAAAAAATATTCTCTCTTGGAATTGGCTTGAAATTTACCAAATTCATCTAGAATTAATCCAGCTTTGACAATCCACTACAAAAATTGACATATCGCAGCTTGAAACAAAATGGCAACCCTCAAAACTTGAACTTTCGAAAATAAAATTGCGTTCGGCGCTTATAAAAATCGCAAAAAAATATTCTCTCTTGGAATTGGCTTGAAATTTACCAAATCCATCTAGAATTAACCCAGCTTTGATAATCCACTACAAAAATTGACATATCGCAGCTTGAAACAAAATAGCAACCCTCAAAACTTGAACTTTCGAAAATAAAATTGCGTTCGGCGCTTATAAAAATCGCAAAAAAATATTCTCTCTTGGAATTGGCTTGAAATTTACCAAATCCATCTAGAATTAACCCAGCTTTGATAATCCACTACAAAAATTGACATATCGCAGCCTGAAACAAAATAGCAACCCTCAAAACCTGAACTTCCGAAAATAAAATTGCGTCCGGCGCTTATAAAAATCGCAAAAAAATATTCTCTCTTGTAATTAGCTTGAAATTTACCAAATCCATCTAGAATTAATTCAGCTTTGATAATCCACTACAAAAATGGACATATCGCAGCCTGAAACAAAATGGCAACCCTCAAAACTTGAACTTCCGAAAATAAAATTGCGTTCGGCGCTTATAAAAATCGTAAAAAAATATTCTCTCTTGGAATTAACTTGAAATTTCCAAAATCCATCTAGAATTAATCCAGCTTTGACAATCCACCACAAAAATTGACATATTGCAGCTTGAAACAAAATAGCAACCCTCAAAACTTGAACTTCCGAAAATAAAATTGCGTTCGGCGCTTATAAAAATCGTAAAAAAATATTCTCTCTTGGAATTGGCTTGAAATTCACCAAATCCATCTAGAATTAATCTAGCTTTGATAATCCACTACAAAAATTGACATATCGCAGCTTGAAACAAAATACCAACCCTCAAAACTTGAACTTCAGAAAATAAAATTGCGTTCGGCGCTTATAAAAATCGTAAAAGAAATATTCTCCCTTGGAATTAACTTGAAATTTACCAAATCCATCTAGAATTAATCCAGCTTTGACAATCCACTACAAAAATTGACATATCGCTGCCGTAAACAAAATAGCAACCTTCAAAACTTGAACTTCCGAAAATAAAATTACGTTCGGCGCTTATAAAAACCGTAAAAAAATATTCTCTCTTGGAATTAACTTGAAATTTAACAAATCCATCAAGAATTAATCCAGCTTTGACAATCCACTACAAAAATTGACATATCGCAGCTTGAAACAAAATAGCAACCCTCAAAACTTGAACTTTCGAAAATAAAATTACGTTCGGCGCTTATAAAAATCGTAAAAAAATATTCTCCCTTGGAATTAACTTGAAATTTCCCAAATACATCTAGAATTAATCAAGCTTTGAAAATCCACTACAAGAATTGATATATCGCTGCCTAAACAAAATAGCAACCCTCAAAACTTGAACTTCCGAAATTACATTTTTTCAAATTTATTCCAAGACAAATGGCGCTGTTCAAAACCAAATATTAATGTTCAAAAAAGGACTTTTTGCAGAAACATGAATGCAGATTTTTTATTAAATACATAATAATAATAGTAAATAATCTTAATTTTTTTATTAAATGCCATGAGATAATTTCGCAATAAAAATTATCGTGAGGGTGCTTAAAAGCCGTAAAAGGTATCTATAAATCAATCTGACCTATCCATTGAAAGCGGCACGGCAGCAGCACGCACCAACCTCTATGGGACTTTGGGGTGACTTTAACACCTGTAAATGTACGCACACACAGGGGGCAAAACACGGACATTCGGGGCTGCTATCTATCCGGAGAGCAATTATATAATAATCAGCCCCCACGCCGCGTTTACAACTACAAATTACGCAATATGTTGCGTTTTCGACCGCCGCCTCTTGGGGTGTGCGTACAGATTGCGGGGGTGAGTGTCGACTTTTCAGTCACGCTCATTTTTCCGGTGATAATCTATACTGAATATCGAGGGACGTTGATTGATTGAAAAGGGTATTAAAAAATTGACATTTTAAAAATCTACAGAGAATAAAAACTGCGCCATCTATTGTCACCGCCGGTAACAATTGAATAATATTACGCCGCCATTTATTTAACCTTAAACCGGCTACAGACATGCGGTGTTTGCCAAACACCGAGCACTTATTTGGCGAACATCAACCTCGCCCTAGGTCAAACACAAACATTCGGGTGTTCGCTAGTCCCATACCTTGTCGGTCTTTATCAGTGTGTTCGGCCCTTCATCCCACGGTAGAAAATCCACAGTGGCGGAATCTATTGCCTGAATTGACCTTGACTAGGTGTTTGCTATTTGGCGAATGTTCGGTGTTTGGCAAACACCGCATGTCTGTAGCCGACTTTAGTGGTATTAGTGGCGAACTCCTTAACATGCATTATTGAACATTTTCAGTATCTAACGCATTCCAATTAACGGCAATTTTTCATTTTGACGTCAACACCTGTCACTTTTAAGTACTGCCAACCGCGACGGCTAAAATTTCACCAGGAATAGTAAAATAACGAGCGTTATCCAAAATCACGACGCGACATATGTTTACGTTTTTACTTACAATTAAAATTAATCGCCAGATAGCTTTGATAAACCCCAAGGGCCATATATCACCGGGCGTCGGATCCTATAATTATGTGAGCGTCGCGTGACCGATTTAACCGAAAGTACCTGTCCCAAAGTGTGGCACGCATTTGTAGCCCGAAGTCTAAATAACACCCACCCGACGATAAATAATGATTAAATATCAAATTCAACATGCCTCCATTCGAGGGCTGATTAATAATTCGGAAGATTTTAATTAACGCCGGTCGCGGGGCTTTCATTTCCAGATGGAGGAGTCTTCGGGGAAGAGCGAGCTTCTGTGCAAGGTTTGCGGTGACAAAGCTTCCGGGAAACATTACGGCGTCTCGAGCTGTGATGGATGCAGGGGTTTCTTCAAGAGGAGTATACGAAGGTATTTTTTGCAGATTGAATTAAATTGCAGTAAATCATTTTTTTGCCCTATCGGTCATTTTTTTTTAATTTACAAGGTTTGCTCTCCCGGCGGTTCAATGGCTCCGCTGTAGTGTTCATTAAAAAAAAACCTCAAGTGTGTCATGATTTTTTATTTTTTTTAAATGTAAGTTGGTAACACATATTGAGGTTATGTCACTTGCGGCATGTTCCTACCGATAAATTCATTTGCTGTGACAAACGACGCGGAGAAATCGTAGGTTCATCTTCCAAAATTTCTTGGGCTGTGTTAATAGCATCCTGAGTACGTACCACTTCCTGGTTTACGGAGGCACAACAGATCGTGATAAGGTATTTTTAAATTCATCATAAATACTGGGAATGTTAGGAAATTCTTCCAGAAACTCAGCCAAAGATGCGTTGAATGAACACACCCACTTTCTGTCCACTTTAGTCGCATTTCGGAAATAACTTTCAATTAGAAACGTTTTTGCTGGTTGCTGTAAACCATTGTGAACACGGAATAATTGTGACTTTTAGAACGATCTGACGTTTTGTATGTCAGTTCCTAACATGTGTGCCAACTTGAATTTTTAAAAATAAACAATCATGGCGCATTAGCCCACATGACAGAATTCACATTTTCGGAGTGTCGTTTAAAAAAAGATCTTAATTAATTAATTAACCAATCGATCGGGCAAAAAATAGTACAAGCATCTCGGGCGTTAGTGCTGCCACACTATTACCCTCACCGTTACCACGCACTTCCCGCCCTTGATACTTAATATACTATAACGTGTAAATACTTCTATTGGTTATAAATTCTTTACAAACATTTTCAATTAACATATGAAAGGATTGAATTGGTCCTTCAACTTATTTAATTACCATAATAATGCGCGTATACACCGTTTACGTCTGTTTGTTGTGTTGTTAATTATCATTTTCTTGTAATTGATCGTTCCAGGAATTTGGAATACGTGTGCAAAGAAAATGGACGATGCGTCGTGGACGTCACCAGAAGGAACCAGTGTCAAGCTTGCAGGTTTCGCAAATGTCTGCAGGTCAACATGAAAAGAGATGGTAAGTTTATAGAAAGAAAACAGTAAAATAAAATTCCCTGACTTCTTGTAGAGTATTTATCTATACTTTTCGTCTTCTAAGAGACTGCAATTAATAAATCATCTACCGAAACAATAGTGTTCAGTCATTAAACATTCTGTATTCATTCACGGTGTTAGTATTCTATTAAATGATTAACATTCTATCAAAATTCTTAATTAATATAACAGTGGTCGGCCATTAAACGTTCTGCAAAACTGCTTCCATCAAAATTCTTAATTAATAAATGATTACATAATATTAATTCAGTCTTTCATGCGTGCACATGCTTAAACTGTTTTTAAACCCGGCAATTATCTTGTCTCAAGATGATAATAATTTACAATTAACGATTCAAATTAGCATCGGTATTTCTTGCACATCAACAAGAACCGGTCCTCTCGTTGTTGTTATTGTTGCTTCTTTTATTCTCGAAATGGGTTTCGTCACTTTGTTTGTATCGATTTTGCAGTTTTTATTTCGAGATATAAGACGAAAGCATTGAAAATTCCTCATCCCCAAATAGATCTATAAAACATAGTATATTGAGTAAATCTAAAAAGTCTCAAGTGTGTAGCATTTGTTTTTCTATTTTTTTTTCACTTGAAAGAAGCGCATCTTTGAAATGAATAACAAAATTTTGTTTTTGACAGCCGTCACTTTCTATCTAACCTAGAAATAAGGATATTCCTCCATGAAAACAGAACTAGCTTCTCATCATTATTCGCAATTTCGAAGTGATGGGCTGCTCACGTGGAAAATACAAATGGAAACAAAATTAGCTTCTCATTTTAAGCAATTTTTAGAGAAAATCTAAGAAAATGTTTAAATAGAAAAGGTACGGTAGTAAATGAAGTAATTTTGACACGTAATTTTAATTTGCTTCATATATCTTTTTTCATTTCCTGCAATTTCAACGAAAATCAGAATTTCTCGCGTGGAAAACGATCAAGAAATAAAGATGCGGTACTAAAGTACTTGTCAAATAATGCGATTCTGACAGCCGTCACTTTCTATCTAACCTGGAAATAAGGCTTTTCCTGCAAGAAAACAAAACTAGCTTCTCATTGCCTACATTATTTCCAATTTCAAAGCGAATTTAAGCTTTTCACGTAGAAAATGTACGAGGAAAAAAGATGCGTTGCTAAAATACCCGTCAAATAATCTAATTTTGGCAACTGTCACATTTGATTTAACCGTGAAACAACGATTTTTTTATATGGTAACAAAATAAGTTTCTCATTTTTAAGCAATTTTAATAGAAATCGGAGCTTCTTGCTATTCAAATAGAAGAGTACGGTACAAAATGATGTAATTTTGACAGCTGTCAATTTTGATCTAACCGAGAAAACACGTTATTTTAATTCGCTTCATATATTTTTTTTCATTCCTGCAATTTCAAGGAAAATCTGAACTTCTCGCGTGGAAAATGATCAAGAAATAAAGATGCGGTACTAAAGTACTTGTCAAATAATGCGATTCTGACAGACGTCAATTTCTATCTAACCTAGAAATAAGGCTTTTTCTACATTAAAATAAAAGCAGCTTCTCATCGTCTGCATTACTTGCAATTTCAATGCGAATTTGAGCTTCTCGCGTGGAAAATTTACGAGGAAAAAAGATGCGTTGCTAAAATAATCTAATTTTGACAGCTGTCACATTTTACCATGTTTGTAATGAATGACAAAGTTTTTTTTTTGAGCGATTTTCCCGTAATCTAGTGATGGGGTATTTTGAGTTTTTTTTGGAGAATTATAAAGAATAAAATATATTGAGTAAATCTAAATAGTCTCATGTGTGTAATTTTTTTTTTTTTTTTTTCTCACTCGAAAAAATGCACGTTTGTATTGAGTGATAAAGTTTTGTTTTTAAGCGATTTTCTCGTAATCTAGTGATGAGGTGTTTTGAGTTTTTTGTTGAGGATTATGATGAAGGAAGGATATAGATTAAATCTAGGTAGTCTCACGTTCGTAACTTTTGTTTTTCTATTTCTTATCACTCGAAGAAAATATAAATTTGTAATGTGACAAAGTTTTGATTTTGAGTGATTTTCTCGTAATCTAGTGATGGGGTGTTTTGATTTTTTTTTGAGGATTATGAAGAACAAAGTATATTGAGTAAATCTAAGTAGTCTCACCTGTGTAACTTTTGTTTTTCTATTTTTTCTCAATCGAAGAAAATGCATCTTTATAATCACTGACAAAATTTTGTTCTTGTGCGATTGCCTCGTAATCTAGTAATGGGGTATTTTGAGTTTTTTTAGAAGTTTATAAAGAAGAAAGTATTTTGAGTAAATCTAAACAGTCTCAAGTGTGTAGCATTTGTTTACAATGAATGACAAATTTTTGTTTTTGGACAATTTTCTCGTAAACCAGTGCTGAGGTGTTTTGAGTTTTTTTTTTGAGGATTATGAAGAACAAAGTATATTGAGTAAATCTAAGTAGTCTCATGTGTGTAACTTTTGTTTTTCTATTTTTTCTCGCTCGAAGAAAATTCAACTTTATAATCACTGACAAAGTTTTGTTCTTGTGCGATTACCTCGTAATCTAGTGATGGGGTGTTTTGAGTTTTTTTAGAAGTTTATGAAGAAGAAAGTATTTTGAGTAAATCTAAACAGTCGCAGGTATGTAGAATTTGTTTTTCTATTTTTTTCACTAGATAGATATTTTGAAAAATGTAAAAAGTACCGATTTTTTAAATCGATTTTACTCGATTGCTATAAGAGAGAAAAAAAAAACTGTAAAGGAAAAGGTTTTAGATAGTTTTACAGTAAATAATAAAATTTTATCAAAATTTTTCTATCAACAGAAAATGTTTTTCGAATGAAGCCATAGCCAAGAATGGTTTGCATTATATCTCAGAAACTAATATCGATATAGAAACATTCTAATAAAATTTTATTATCTAGTCTAAAATTATCTAAAACTTTGCCCTTTACAGTATTTTTTCGATATCTTATAACAAGAGAAAAAATCGATTAAAAAAAATCAGGCCTTTTTACATTTTTTTAAATATCTAGTTACCATTGACTTTTTATAAAATTTTATAGGTGTTATTTTAATGAGCTCGTAAAACTGCAAGTCTTTCCCCATTCAATCGTCTCTTTATCTCAGCTATTTTTCGAGATAAAAAAACTCTGTATATAATATGTAACAGTAATATTAAATACTGTTTATCAGATAATATTAGAAAATGTATGTATTGTTCTAATCATAATTAGTCTAAGTTAGATTAGTCCATAATATAATTTTTATTTTTGTATTTACATTTTTCAAGTTACTGTTATAACTAATAGTATATCCGTTAGTAAACTTTTTATTATTAAAGAAAGTAAATTGAAACTCCTCGCAAAGGCTAATATTTTATTTATAAAAATATTGTCAATCTGTACAATAAATAATGAGATTAGTAAAATAAACGAAACACTTCTTCATGATGGAATTTGATATCAAAGTATCTGAAACAAACAAAAAATAAAATAAAAAAATAACAATAATCTAAGAAAAATAAATTATGGCTGTAGTTATAGTATAATTGTTTTTAATACCATCTAGTTCTCACTAGAAACACTAGATGACTGACTGCACCATAAACAAAGCAGAAAAATATTTAATTTGCGACTTGAACTATTTTTTCGCGGTTATCAAAAGAGCTTGAATAGTTAAGTACGAATTTCTTCAATTGTGAAAAACCAAAAAAACTATTGCGACCCCAATTCGTTCTTTCGCGGTAATTAAAAGAGCTAGAATAGTCAAAGCCACTACTTTGTGATTCATTTGACTAAAAACAATAATTTCGAAAACAAACATTTCCTACAATATGTACCTGAATTAGTTCCACAAGGAAAAATTTATCCGTGAGCCTGAACAGCGAACGAGTAATTTTCTTAAGGGGCTAATGAGTAATTCCAAATGAGTGTGATATAACATTTTATCCAAAATTGTCTGTAATTGCATTAAATATTGAAATAATGTTTTTTTTTTGGCATAGGGTTGACCATTCAGCCACTAACAATGATATAATTAAGCAGCACCTTAAATAATATTAACATTAGAATGTACAGAAATAATGTTTATAACAAATTTTGAAATTTGAATTATTAAAAAAAAATGACCTAATTATTCCGCGAGTCCAAGTTATTCTCTCACTTAGGTGGGGAATGGACAGCATAACATCCCTCAAATGACCACAGTAATTCGCTAATTACACACGATTTTGTATTTAAAAAAAATTACGTTTCTGACTCATACAAGAAGGTCGCGAAAAAATTCGTAGTATTACAATTATTTACGATCGATGACAGCATTCTTATTTTATTAGACAATTTATTGAAGCTCAATCAACCAGCGGCGGCTCGTGGATGTCCGGGGGTGAGACAACGGAAGAAAATTTGACCGAAAATGCAATGGAATATTTGTTTCCTTTTTGAGAGTAAGTAGTGCGGCACTAGCGGCATCTTTGTCTTTGCCTCACCTACGGAAATCCACGAGCCGCCGCTGCAATCAACCGACTTTTTATTAGTTGATTTGATTCATCAAATATGTTACTTACAAAATTAGGTAAATTAAAACACTTGTTTTCATATTCGTGTTTTAATTTACCTAATATTACAATTTAGTTTCATCAAGAGCGCAGTGAACAAAGCATCTACCGTACTTACCAAATTACTCATCTGTATATTCAGGATTATCCTCATTAATATTCTCAATCGGAACGACCGTAACCTTCAGCAGATTCTTCTTCGGGTCGACCCTGGCGTAATCCCAGCTGAGCTTCGTCACGGATTCCCTTACGTGGTCCAATTTTCTCGGTTCCTTCAGGAGTTTCACTTGGTAGATTCCGGGCGGAGGCCCGAATCTGTACGGATCCCGTTCGCACCGTACAACTTCGAGTGCCAACACCAAGAAACATACCACCGATACAACAAGCAACCTCATTTTGATGATGAAAAATTATCTTCTCCGACCACTTTGTGAAGAATTGATGAAAAATGTATTTATCGTTAATCTTCTCCAACCGCTTGCGAGGAAATGATCGTTCCAAGTGTTCGCGTTCACACTTTATCCTCGACGGTCGTAAAATGATGTAATCACCAGTAATAGTACTGCTGATCACCTCTGACTGGATGAATGGTTATTTTGCGACTGCGATGCTGGAAGGAAGATCTTGGCGTTTTTAAAACCGATCCCAAGATGTGCTAATTACGTAAGCAACTTTCGGCCTTGATCGCTGTTCAAAAAATCATCAATGATGGAATAAAAAAAAAAACGTTCATATTCGTCGAATTATTACAATTTTTCAGTATTTCAATGAATGATCATTAGATTTTTCTGCTGAAAAAAACAGAATGGGAAATAATACAATTTTTCAGTTGATTGTTATTTTTTTACTTACGTGCATATTTAAGTAAATGGTGAGTAATCGATAAACAATTTTTAGTGTTCATCGTAAAACGGTCGGTTATAACTGTAAACATCCGAGGATTTTCGAATAAATATTGCTTTTCGATTAGCAGTGCCGACAAAGGATGCATGGAAATTAATTTAAATAACCGGTATCATTAACAAAAATATTATCATCTAACTGGTTGTAATTGTACCGTTTTCGCATTTTTTTTTTTCGTTTTAATTGGGTTAAATTTAATTATTACGGATAAATTACAATTCTGTTTTAAGATTTAGATAAAATCTGCAAACATTCCTTCACTAAATTTCAAAATAATCACAAGAGAATTAAAGTTGTTACAAATAAAAAATCGCGAATTTCTCGAGCCTTAAAAAAATGTACAAAAACAATTGAAACTGTGCAAATTTACTCAAAATTACTTCTGCTTTAAGATTTAGTTAAAATCTGCAAACATTCTTCACGAGATTTCAAACGAATCGCAAGAGAACAAAATTTGTTCCAAATCAAAAATTGCGATTTCCCTGGCGTTAAGAAATATACAAAAACAATTGCTGGAAACTTGAAACTTTACAAATTTACACAAAATTACTTCCGCTTTAAGATTTAGTTAAAATCTGCAAACATTCTTCACGAGATTTCAAAATAATCGCAAGAGAACTAAAGTTGTTACAAATCAAAAATTGCGATTTCCCGAGCGTTAAGAAAAATACAAAAACAATTGCTAGAAACTTGAAACTTTGCAAATTTACTTAAAATTACTTCCGTTTTAAGATTTAGTTAAAATCCGCAAACATTCCTCACGAGATTCCAAAATAATCGCAAGAGAACTAAAGTTGTTATTAATCAAAAATTGCGATTTCCCGAGCGTAAAGAAAAATACAAAAACAATTGCTGGAAACTTGAAACTTTGCAAATTTACTCAAAATTACTTCCGCTTTAAGATTTAGTTAAAATCTGCAAACATTCTTCACGAGATTTCAAAATAATCGCAAGAGAACTAAAGTTGTTACAAATCAAAAATTGCGATTTCCCGAGCGTTAAGAAAAATACAAAAACAATTGCTAGAAACTTGAAACTTTGCAAATTTACTCAAAATTACTTCCGCTTTAAGATTTAGTTAAAATCCGCAAACATTCTACGCCAAATTTCAAAATAATCGCATCAGAACAAAAGTTGTTACAAATAAAAAATTGCGATTTCCCGGGCGTTAAGAAATATACAAAAACAATTGCTGGAAACTTGAAACTTTGCAAATTTACTCAAAATTACTTCTGCTTTAAGATTTAGATAAAATCTGCAAACATTCTTCACGAGATTTCAAAATAATCGCAAGAGAACTAAAGTTGTTATTAATCAAAAATTGCGAATTTTCCGAGCGTTAAGAAATATACAAAAACAATTGCGGAAACTTGAAACTTTGCAAATTTACTCAAAATTACTTCTGCTTTAAGATTTAGTTAAAATCTGCAAACATTCTTCACGAGATTTCAAAATAATCGCAAGAGAACTAAAGTTGTTATTAATCAAAAATTGCGAATTTTCCGAGCGTTAAGAAATATACAAAAACAATTGCGGAAACTTGAAACTTTGCAAATTTACTCAAAATTACTTCCGCTTTAAGATTTAATTAAAATCTGCAAATATTCTTGACGAGATTTCAAAATAATCGCAAGAGAACTAAAGTTGTTACAAATCAAAAATTGCGAATTTCCCGAGCGTTAAGAAAAATACAAAAACAATTGCTGGAAACTTGAAACTTTGCAAATTTACTCAAAATTACTTCCGCTTTAAGATTTAGTTAAAATCCGCAAACATTCTTCGCCAAATTTCAAAATAATCGCATCAGAACAAAAGTTGTTACAAATCAAAAATTGCGATTTCCCGGGCGTTAAGAAATATACAAAAACAATTGCTGGAAACTTGAAACTTTGCAAATTTACTCAAAATTACTTCCGCTTTAAGATTTAGTTAAAATCCGCAAACATTCTTCGCCAAATTTCAAAATAATCGCATCAGAACAAAAGTTGTTACAAATCAAAAATTGCGATTTCCCGGGCGTTAAGAAATATACAAAAACAATTGCTGGAAACTTGAAACTTTGCAAATTTACTCAAAATTACTTCTGCTTTAAGATTTAGATAAAATCTGCAAACATTCTTCACGAGATTTCAAAATAATCGCAAGAGAACTAAAGTTGTTATTAATCAAAAATTGCGAATTTTCCGAGCGTTAAGAAATATACAAAAACAATTGCGGAAACTTGAAACTTTGCAAATTTACTCAAAATTACTTCTGCTTTAAGATTTAGTTAAAATCTGCAAACATTCTTCACGAGATTTCAAAATAATCGCAAGAGAACTAAAGTTGTTATTAATCAAAAATTGCGATTTCCCGAGCGTAAAGAAAAATACAAAAACAATTGCTGGAAACTTGAAACTTTACAAATTTACTCAAAATTACTTCTGCTTTAAGATTTAGTTAAAATCTGCAAGCATTCTTCACGAGATTTCAAAATAATCGCAAGAGAACTAAAAATTGCGAATTTCCCGAATTTTATGTAAAAAATGCGTGTTAGATAATATTAGAGATGTTCACTACAGTTTTTAATTATCTAGCAATGATGAATAATTCGTGTTTAACTAATTAACAACGCCTTAATAATAATCACTAATGATTATGTATATTTATAATTTAATAATTCGTGGTTGCAGAAACGCCAAAGTCAAATATTTTACAATTTGGATAATCAGGGTAAAAGTTTTGATTAAAATTGATTTTATTTGCTGCTTTTGTAATGGTAAGTAAGTTTTTTTTTAAATCAGCTATTGGTTAAACTAGACAGTGGCCCTTTCAGTATATTAAAAATATTGAGAAAAATAATTATTTTAGATTATAATCTAATGTACTGAATTATTTACTTTTTTACTTTCTCCGTTACAGAGTACGAGAAAGTATTGTGATCGTGATTTTTTTTTTCTACATTTTTTTTTACGGAAATATCCGTTTTGGAGTCCCTAGATGCCATTTCAACAATTTCTGGAGAAAAAAAAGTGTGTCTGCGCGCTGTATCTCAAAAACTAATAGAACAATTGATATGAAACTTTGAACATCCGTCTTATTTGATAATCTGAAGAACTGGAAAGCTTTTGGTAAAATTTCGTGTACCGGAAGTGGGCGTTTACCTTAACTGTTTTTTGTTTTTTGCCAATATTTTCTTAAATATGAAAAATATCACAAAAACATTTAAATAAACTTTGAAGACAACAAAGAAATGAACATCTTTTGCTTGAAAACATTTTTCATAAAATCATTTTGATTCGAGAAAAAAAATGTATTATTATTTTTTTAATTGTTGGTTTATAATTATAAAACGATAATAGTTACAGCAAATTTATGTTAACAATAATTGTAGAGAATGCTAAAATGAACAACTTGTAAAGAATAAGTTTTTTTCGAAATCTCTTTAGTTTTTGAGTAAGCCGAGTTTATGAATTTGAAGTATAATTTTTCCATCTTTCATAAATTTGACGTTTTAAACGTCAGTTTCATCCGAGTTTACAGAACGCTCGATGTACATTTAAAATATGATTTCAATTGAAAATGAACCATGAAAGCGTAAATATAAATGATACCATCAAGTCGGAGAAAGTAACGTGATGGCCACATCACCATTTTTTTTTTAAATATAGTTCTTATATGGAAACAATAGTTCCAGAAAAAATAGAAAAATGGGATTATTTTAATTGTAATTTACACACAATTTAGACACATAAAAAAAAACATATCTTAACATTTTTATGTGGTAAAATCACAGCTGCATTAATGTGTGTTAATAGCTTACGCAATAAATCCGCGTTAATATTCATATATTGACGAATCAATTAGTTACCACCCCCATATACGTTCGTGGGAGTTGCAGCGTGAGCAAACAACCATAGAATTTTCGGTGTCATCCCCAATACGTTGGCACCCCCGAGGTGAATGTTTGACGGAATAGAGTGTTTATTTTGCCGTGAAATTTTAACCCTGATTATGACGGCTGATGAAACGCGACCCTTAACGAAGTCAAAACAAGTCACTTTCAGCTATGTAAACACAAACACGTCGTACATAATTGTCTCGTCAAACAGAGTCGCTATTAAATGTGCCAATAACTAATAGAAAGATATTGTTAAGTTGCAGAATAAGAAAATTTACATCTCAGTACCAATTGTGCCTTTTAATTTGAAAATGTTATTTTCCTAATGGAAAAATGTGTAAAGTAAAAATATTTGGTACACAATTATATTTACCATTTACACTGATTTCTGTAAATGAATCAACCTACATTTCTCCGTCTTATCCGCCCGAAAATGCCGAGACAAGAAAATCGTTTAAGTGGCCAATATAAAAAAAAATGATTGCTCCATCCATTAACGATAATAATAATAGTTATGAGTCCCATAATTGCTTTAGCCATCTTGATGCCTTTTTTTGCACCTAATAACATGAATTATTAAAATTGATAGGAAATAAATTTGCAATTTCCGACCGCTCTGTCTGAAATAACGGTGCTAAATGTTATCGATGGAGAAAAAAAAAAATGGACCCAAAAACCAATTAACCGTAGTCTACAGGTTCCCACATCAATCAAGATTAATATGTATTAAAAGTCATTCATTAACTGTAAAAAAATATTCGTTAGATTGCAGAATTAAGAAATATATAATATAGAAAAAAAAATGGTGATGTGGCCATCATGTTACTTTCTCCGACTTGATGGTATCATTTATATATACGCTTTCATGGTTTATTTTCAATTTAAATCATATTTTAAATATACATCGAACGTTTCGTAGACTCGGATAAAACTGACGTTTAAAACGTCAAAATTATGAAAGATGGAAAAATTATATTTCAAATTCAAAAACTCAGTTTACTCAAAAACTAAAAGGATTTCTCAAAAAACTTATTCTTTATAAGTTGTGTATTTTAGCATTGTCTACAATTATTATTAACATAAATTTGCTATAACTATTATCGTTTTATAATTATAAACCAAAAATTAGAAAAAATAAAATAAATTTTTTTCTCGAATAAAAATGATTTTATGAAAAATGTTTTCAAGCAAAAGATGTTCGTTTCTTTGTTGTCTTCAATGTTTGTTTAAATATTTTTGTGATATTTTTCATATTTAAGAAAATATTGGCAAAAAACAAAAAACAGTTAAGGTAAACGTCCACTTCCGGTGTACGAAATTTTACCAAAAGCTTTTCAGTTCTTCAGTTTGTCAAATAAGATGTATGTTCATAGTTTCGTATCAATTTCTCTATTAGTTTTTGAGAAAAAGTGCAATTTGTGTCTTCAAAATTTATCTTCCAGATTTGTTCGGGCAAAATTTGGATAATTTTCTTTGAACAGTTTTAAACACATATTATTTAGGATGTCTCTGTCAAAATTTTAAGCATTTGCCGATAAAATTGTGAAATTTACAGGGCGATTTCTGGAAAAAGTGTAATTATTGTCTTCAAAATTTGTTTTCCAGTTTTGTTAGAGCAAAATTTGGATAATTTTCTTTGAACAGTTTTAAACATATGTTATTTAGGATGTCTCTATCAAAATTTCAAGCATCTGTCGACAAAATTGTAGAATTTACAGGACGATTTCTGGAAAAAGTGCAATTTTTGTCTTCAAAATTTGTTTTCCAGTTTTGTTAGAGCAAAATTTGGATAATTTTCTTTGAACAGTTTTAAACATATGTTATTTAGGATGTCTCTATCAAAATTTCAAGCATCTGTCGACAAAATTGTAGAATTTACAGGACGATTTCTGGAAAAAGTGCAATTTTTGTCTTCAAAATTTGTTTTCCAGTTTTGTTAGAGCAAAATTCAGATAATTTTCTTTGAACAGTTTTAAACATATGTTATTTAGAATGTCTCTGTCAAAATTTCAAGCATCTGTCGACAAAATTGTAGAATTTACAGGGCGATTTCTGGAAAAAGTACAATTTTTGTCTTCAAAATTTGTTTTCCAGTGTTGTTAGAGGAAAATTCGGATAATTTTCTTTGAACAGTTTTAAACATATGTTATTTAGGATGTCTCTGTCGAAATTTCAAGCATTTGCCGACAAAATTGTGGAATTTAAAGCGCGATTTCTGGAAAAAGTGCAATTTTTTCTTCAAAATTTGTTTTCCAGTTTTGTTAGAGCAAAGTTCGGATAATTTTCTTTGAACAGTTTTAAACATATGTTATTTAGGATGTCTCTGTCAAAATTGCAAGCATCTGTCTACAAAATTGTAGAATTTACGAGGTGATTTCTGGAAAAGGTGCTATTTTTGTCTTCAAAATTTGTTTTCCAGTATTGTTAGAGCAAAATTCGGATAATTTTCTTTGAACAGTTTTAAACATTTGTTATTCAGGATGTTTCTGTCAAAATTTCAAGCATTTGTCAACAAAATTGTGGAATTTATAGGGCGATTTCTGGAAAAAGTGCAATTTTTGTCTTCAAAATTTGTCTTCCAGTTTTGTTAGAGTAAAATTCGGATAATTTTCTTTAAACAGTTTTAAACATATGTTATTTAGGGTGTCTTAGTCAAAATTTCAAGCATTTGTCGACAAAATTGTAGAATTTTTAGGGCGATTTCTGGAAAAAGTGCAATTTTTGTGTTCAAAATTTGTTTTCCAGTTTTGTTAGAGCAAAATTCGGATAATTTTCTTTAAACAGTTTTGAACATATGTTATTTAGGAAGTCTCTGTCAAAATTTCAAGCATTTGTCGACAAAATTGTGGAATTTACAGGACGATTTCTGGAAAAAGTGCAATTTTTGTCTTCAAAATTTGTTTTCCAGTTTTGTTAGAGCAAAATTCGGATAATTTTCTTTGGACAGTTTTAAACATATGTTATTTACGATGTCTCTGTCAAAATTTCAAGCATTTGTCGATAAAATTGTGGAATTTACAGGGCGATTTCTGGAAAAAGTGCAATTTTTGTCTTCAAAATTTGTTATCCAGATTTGTTAGAGCAAAATTCGGATAATTTTCTTTGAATAGTTTTAAACACAAGTTATTTAGGATATCTCTGTCAAAATTTCAAGCACTTGTCGACAAAATTGTAGAATTTAAAGGGCGATTTCTGGAAAAAGAACAATTTTTGTCTTCAAAATTTGTCTTCCAGATTGATTAGAGCAAAATTTGGATAATTTTCTTGGTACAGTTTTAAACATATGTTATTTAGGATGTCTCTGTCAAAATTTCAAGCATTTGTCGACAAAATTGTAGAATTTAAAGGGCGATTTCTGGAAAAAGAGCAATTTTTGTCTTCAAAATTTGTCTTCCAGATTGATTAGAGCAAAATTTGGATAATTTTCTTTGAATAGTTTTAAACACAAGTTAGTTAGGATGTCTTTGTCAAAATTTCAAGCATTTGTCGACAAAATTGTGGAATTTAAAGCGCGGTTTCTGGAAAAAGTGCAATTTTTGTCTTCAAAATATGTTTTCCAGTTTTGTTAGAGCAAAATTCGGATAATTTTCTTTGAACAGTTTTAAACATATGTTATTTAGGATGTCTCTGACAAAATTGCAAGCATTTGTCGACAAAATTGTAGAATTTACAGGGCGATTTCTGGAAAAAGTGCAATTTTTGTCTTCAAAATTTGTCTTCCAGATTTGTTAGAGCAAAATTTGGATAATTTTCTTTGAACACTTTTGACTTCAATATTTGTTTTTGTGATACTCATCACGCTTTTTAAATATCCATTATAAAAAAAAAGTATAAAATGGAATTTTCCGTTACGTGTAACAATTCACATTCCTCCATTACCGTAATTTTAAAATCATTACATTTTTCATACCGAAAGCAATTTCCCCATTGTAAACAGCATACTTTCCACAACAAAAAAATACTTATTAGAGATAATGCAACGGTACCAAGAACTAATACATCAAATAGTTACCAAGTATCGATTCGTATCGAAAAAGAGGAAAAAAAATTCCGTGTTAGCGGTATTGCATGACCATCGGGGGGGCCAATCGTCCGGCATTTAACTAATAATTAGAGCCGAGGGCGCAGTTATAAAGTCAAGCCGATTAATTATTCAGGACGGTGCGCAATAATGATCACCCGCCCTCCCCCAGGACGTCGTCGTCGTCGCCGTCGTCGGGAGGTCTGGCCCCGGGAACCCTCGACCGGGGGGCGTTCCCGACATAATGACTCCGGGACAGGACAAGGGGTTATAGTCTGCGGTTACACAACAAAGATATGATGGACACCTGTTTGTTCACAGGGCGCCGCGGCAGCGATTCCTCTCCGAAATGTAAATAATAATGACGATGGCCGGAGGGGTGCTTTAATATGACGTAAACATCGTTGAGTGTAATTATTAAATGGGAATAAATTAACGATTGATTTTTAATTTTAATCAAAGTACGAATGGTAATTTACAACAATAGCAATATATTTATTTTATAATATATAAGTTATACAAAACAAAGTTGAAAGTGTTTTATTATAATATTTAAAATGTATAACGAAGTAGAAGCCTCCAGCATAAACAATAGCAATATAGTTTTCTTATTTGCATCGATGAAAATTCTAAACTTCTAAAAAAATTATTACATATACAACTGCTTCTTTTGGTTCAATTCAATTTACAGGGTGTCCCAAATTCAATGATTTTGAACAGGTTACGCATGCTATGATAATTTAGGAACTTACACGTGTGTGTGTGATATACTTTGATCAATGGATCTTCGCGTGCACGTCATAGAAAGTCCAACCAAGTTCCGACAACATTTTCATGCGTTTACTCTCTCTCTCTCTCTCTCTCTACGATAAATTAAATTAGACGCAATAACGTATGCACGTATGTCGTCCAAGGCGAGAAAACTCAGTCGCACACGCAAAGATTCATTGATCAAACTATACCAACAAATTGTGCATTTTATTCCTAAATCAAAATGTGAATCACAAAGTAATGCCTTCGACCATCAACCATATGATAATTTAAATAATCTGAAAGTCTTTTCAGCCGTACAGCACGAACGCGCCCCCAGGACGACGGTACAGGCAAGCATGCACCATTATCCACTCAGTTTTGGGCCGCGTCTTCGGACCCTACAGAATTCCTCCTTCTTTTCTGGACTACCATTACAGCTACAAGCTCCCACCGTCATAGATCCGACAACCCTAACGTCGGCTTCAGGTTTACATACGACATACATTCAACAGGGGCTGGTGTATCCGGGGATGTTGGGAGCGTTCACAAAACCAAGTATCTTCACAAGCAACATAGGTAAGTATTTAAGTGTTTACCTTAAACAAGCTTTTCCTAACATTTGAAGATTGCAAACGTCAACAAACCTTTCGTAATTTTAAAAATTCAAACATATTCGGAATTACTGCCGCCGTCGCGCCATCTACCGGACGATAGCTGAACTACCAAGTGATGATTGAGGGCAGCGCCAAAATGCTCGAACTTTATACTTATAATCAAAAGGTAAATATTTAGCAACGAGTTGCACATCAGATGATAGAATATTTAATTCTAGATCGAATGATATATAAAATAGCTGAGGAAATTTAGCCATTTTCCAGCGATTTGCAAATTAATATTTAGTACGAATACTAGTCGGTAATTCAGTTTCCTGTAAAGTTTTACTGCTGTGAAAATTAAATATAGAGCATTTTGCAATGTATTTCCAGTAAATACGAGTCTTAAAATCTAGCATTAATTTATTAATCAATTTTTTATCTTGCTAATCCTTTACAATACGCAAAATCTTAATCTCCATACAGTCGCACCCTCTGTTATCGCGAGGATAAACTAGTAAATTATATAAACGCCTAATCACAGGTGACCCGATGTACACAGATCTACTATTCATTTAATATTTAGCGTAACAGAAATAAAACTATACTATAATCAATTCAACCGCTAAAGAATTGTAGCAGCAACATTTATCAATCGGCAATTTTTATCGTTTATTTAAGCAAACTCAAGGTATGAAAGTTGGGCAATGATTTAAAGTTTTAGTTATCAAAATCACACCTCAGATCAGTGACGGTTCGCGGGGTTTTTTCTGGTACGGCCGAGGTAACAAGAGGTGGTAATACAGATAGGTGCGGTCACGCAGCCAGCCGTCTCTTTGACTGACCCTACCTATCTGTACCTCGGCCGTACCAGAAAAAACCCCGCGAACCGTCACTGCCTCAGATATACGAGTTACAAGCGTTTAAAAATTCATAAACCTTTCACATTCGTAATTTCCGCCACCTCCACGCCATCTACCGGAGGACGGCTGAACTGCTAAGTGATGATTGCGGTAGGTGCCCAAAACCCACGAACTTTATATCGATAATCAAAAAGTAAAAATCCAGCAGTGATACATCGAATAGTAAAATATTTCATTCTGAAACGAATAATGTGTAAAATGGCTGAGGAAATTTAACGATTATCAAGTAATTTGCAAATTAAAATTTGGCAGGTAATTCAGTTTACTGTAAAATTAAACATTTTAATTTAGAGTATTTTGCAACGCTTTTCAACTAAATACGGGTGACGATGATGTTGATGATTATTTATTAATTATCCAACATTTTATTTATTGTGTAATTGTAATGTATTAACATATAACATTGTAACATAGGCAACCTCACGTACATGTAATAGGAGGAGTCCTTACAATCAGAATAAATCTCTTCTTGCTCCAGCAGCCTAATAATATTGCTAATATTGCCACAGAGCTTCCATCGACACCCGACTAAAGAACATTAGAGTAATGCATTCAATTATAAGCAATCTTAATTTCTATACACCCGCACCCTCTGTTATCCCAAGGATAAATTAAAGATTTTATATTTACTTTAACATTAATTAAATAATTGGAGATTTATTACAAACATAATAAGAACGGTATCCTAAAACAAATCGACTTGTTATTTTTTGAACTTTGCAAGGAAAATGATTTTATACACACACCTGATCGGCAGGCAACCCAATATACACGCAACCCAATTTTCGCGAAAAATTTTTACAGTAATAAAACAATATTTTACATTTAGAGAAAGTTATAAATAAAAAATGATTTATAATTATAAATATTACCAATTTCTTTAAACTTTGCAAACTAATTTTTATGTTGAAAACTAATAATAATAATAATAATAAATTTTGGTTTTCGATAATATTTATTAGCTCTTCAAATAATTTCAAACACGGTAAGAATTGTGTCTTAAAACAAATTGACTTGTTTTTCTTTTGCTTAGGCAAGAGCCATTCAGTCACGACCAGGTTATTATTATTATTATTTTTTTATGTATTTAATTTGGGATGAGTAAATGAACAAATGAATAATATCAGACGTATACACAACAACAATGGACCCGACAGAATACTTCTCGATCCCCGAAAAATCTTTCGGCCGGGCTAAATTGACTTGTAATTATTTGAAATTTACAATTAAAATGCTCTTACATATGCGCCTAATCGGCGAGCAACCCGATATACGCGTAAGCACAAATTATACAATATTTTACATTTAGAGAAAATAAATGTAAAATCGATGGCCTCTTGTATATCGATGTATCTCGAGTACAATAAACTGTTATACTAAATGTAAAATTATTTGTAATTATAATTTACATGTATTATAAAAATTATTAATTTCTTTATACTTGCAAATTAATTTTAATTTTTAATTAAGACTAATATCGTCAAATTTTGGTACTATTTTTATTAGCTGTAATTATTGAATTAATGCTCAAACCGTTGTTTCTAGGATATTAAAGTACAATTACTTTTATTTCTGTCGCGTTTAAAATAAATTAATTGCAGTTTTCTGTATATCGGGTCACCTATGATTAGGCGTTTATATAATTTTCTAGTTTATCCCCACAATAACAGAGGGTGCGACTGTATGGATATAAGAATTTTCCATATTGTAATGCAGTAGCACGTTAAAAAAGTTGAATAACCCATCAATATTGGATTTTAACACCCGTATTTATTGAAAAAAACATTGCAAAATGCTCTGTATTTAAGTTCAAGCTTTACAGCAAACTGAATTACCGACCAGTGTTCGTACTAAATTTAAATTTGCAAATTACTGGAAAATCGCTAAATTCCCTTAGCTATTTTATACATCATTCGACTCAGAATTAAATATTCTATCATTTGATATAGGACTCGTTGCTTAATTTTTACCTTTTGGTTATAAGTATAAAGTTCGAGTCTTTTGGCGCTGTCCGCAAACTTCACTTGGTGGTTCGGCTATGGTCCGGTAGATGGCACCACGGCGGCGGTAATTACGAACGCGATATATTTGAATTTTTAAAAGTTTACAACTCGTAACTCGAGGGAAGATTTTGATAATTGGAAACGTTAAATAACCAACAAAGTGTAAATCCTTAAACCCGCTTAAAAGTTTAAATCTTTAAACCCGCTTAAATAAATCGCGGAATAATTAATATTGCCGTCGTAATAAATGTTTTACGGTGGTACTCACTTTAACGATTCAAACGAACAGGCCGAATTTTTATATATTCAGGCTATTTTTCGTCTTTATTACTTTTATCAAATAATAATGCAATGAGTGAGATTGTCTCAAATTAATTTATGATTCAAGCGGTAATTTGTAGATAATCGGAATAATGAGGGAGATGAAGGTTTGGGAAATAAGGAATGGATACACACTATTTAAGAGTAGTAGGATAGCATACCTTAATTTATCATGCTACTGTTCATATATTCAGAGACTGAGTAGAATTCTTTATTCAATAAATATTCTTTTAATTGTGTTTTAAATATTATTTCTTCGGTGATGTTTTCGGTGAAGCGCATAGATATTATGGCGTAACTATATGTAATTGTATTGTAATGTCGTGTACTATTCCCTGTTTTCGAATAAAGTTGATTATTATTATTATTAAATTAATGGTTTCATAATAAACAATCAAGTAAAGTTTGTTTATGTAGGGAAAATAACGTTCATTTTAAATTTTGCGGCAAAAACGTGTATACATTGAAAAAGTTGCAGAAGCATTTCTAGCAAAGATAGCTTTGGTCCTTTTTTGTTCATACTACTGTACAGGGTGTCAACATACGCAACACAATGGATAACTATTTTTTTTTCAAATGGAACACCCTACATAGGGTGTCTTGTTTCGAGTGTGCCAAACGAAAACAGGAGGTAGATAATATTATTGTGAAGAGAAAAGTTCAAATAAACATATTTTACCATTATCGAGATAAATGTTCTTAAAAATTTTTCGATCGTAAAAAATCTTACAAATTTTCAGTATAAATTTATTAGATTGCCATGAATTTAAACAAAAATATTTGAGCAGGTTAATGTTTATCCGACAGCTGATTATGCAAACTTATTTGCTTCGCCACTTTGTTAATTTTGTGCGTCGTTGGTTTAAGTAATTCTGAATATGGTGATGTAGTGTAGTGAAAATTGTAGAGCCTCCTGTTGTAAATATAAAAGACAATTTCCAAATTGGCAGACACCTTCTAGAGCAATATTTAGCAGAATATTTCAGCACCACAAAGTCATGGCAATCCAATAAATTTATACTGAAAATTTGTAATAATTCTGAGGCATTCCGTGTTATTAGAAACCATTTCGTACATGCCAAAATCTCATAAATATGGTTTATTGCATTGGCGAAGTCGATCGAAATATTCTAATAGCTAGAAGAATTTATAACACGAGTTCATCTAAACAATAAATGTAATTGGAACAGTGTCTAATCCCACGCAAACAAGATAAACAGTTTTCCGTGAAATCACATTTCCTCAACTCTTATCAAAGTAAAAAACACACAACGAATTCAGATAGCTTCAACATGAAACTGGCAATTTCGTTAATTTTGGCGTTTTTGAGTGTACTTTCGGCAGAGAGAATAAGTAAGTGAAATAAAACAATTAATCAAACTGAAGTTACAATACATGTTATTGCAGAAATTCATACTCGCAGTAATGGCGGCGGTAAAGACTACACTTTCTTTCCGCTGGTAAGAAACTATCTGGAATTCAACGTAAACACGACCAGCGACATAAACATACTGTTATCGAATCAATACGCCCTGATACCGCCGTACTACGAGATCACACTCGGAGCGTTCGGCAACACCCTATCCCTAATGCGTAAGGATCAAAGCGAAAATTACTTGGTGCCGCTCAAAGCCGCCGTCATCACGAAAAACGAGTACCAGAAATTCTGGATTTCGATCAACGACACGCAGGAGAGCATTTCCGTGGGAAAGGAAGTCGGCAAACCTTTTCTGTATTTCCAAGATCCAAATTACATGAAGATGTCTTACTTCGGAATAACGACCGGGTATGGCGTGGCCGGTGATTGGGATTTCGATTTCGAAATGTTGACGCCTGATAAATCGTGAATAGTTTAAATGTAACAACTTTATAAATAAAGTAGAAGGTTGTGTTATATTATTTATTATTTAAAGAAAGTTCTGTATATTATTATGTTATTATATTTATGTCATTTTTTGACATTCTGTCACTATAAAAAAAACTTGTGATTTTTTTACAGTTCAACTGTCAATTTCATAAGTTGACATAAAATAATAATAAAATTGACAGCTGCCATACAATCATTGTAGAATGACAATAACAAATCAAGAATAGATAAGATAAAGTTGTTATTTGTTATTTACTAAAGAATAAATTTGAGACAACCTCGCTTGTTGCAGGAGCATTAAATAAATTTAATAAAGACGATGTATAGCCCGAATGTGTGAATATTCAAGCTGTTCGTGACTCCGCAAAATTACTTCTTAAGAACTAGAGAATATTTGATATTTCATCTGTTACTCTTTGTCGTTTTTAGGTGCGCACACAAATTATAAGCCTGGCAGTATATTCGGAATTACTCCCAGCATAAGCCCGCGCAATCCCGGAATAGCAGTCAAGGATGACGAAGTGAGTAGTTCCGAGGAGGCTACGACTAGTCGACACGAAGGTAATTTTAAAATGCCCACTTGATTATTTGCTCTCGAATTCCTTAACTAAATAAAAGCAGAAAATAACAGAACAAAATTCTGCGACTCACACCTTATTATTATTATTATTATTATTTATTCATTAAATTCCAGATCAGGATGCGAAATCATCGCCCAATAAACACCTCGAATTGCCCATCATCAACGAATCGTTTCGTAGGCCGCTCGACATCCCCTGCCTGACCTTGTTTCCCGCGGAAAATATTTACGAGTCCGCCGCCAAGCTACTATTTTTAGCCATCAAATGGGCGAGGACGATACCCTCTTTCCTGCAGGTAATTAAAAAAAAGAAACGATGCGTTATTAAATGTATTTTCAATGTAACACTTTCAGTTGTCGTACAGAGATCAGTCGATTCTGCTCGAAGAAAGTTGGAATGAATTGTTTGTACTAACGGCGGCGCAATGGGCTCTACCGATAGATGAAAGTGAGTGATAAACCAAAATTCAGTCATAGCGGTGTGGGATGGTAATAACTTATTAAAGACGAAAAAGGCGTGAATATATCGTGAGCCACAAAATTTTGTTTCAGAGTTGGCTGTGAGATAAATGAGGTAAAAAAAAAAAAAAAAAAAAAAAAAAACCTTTATTGGCATAACCATATACAAAACAAAAAACAAATTAATTCCTTACATCCCTCACCCCCCCCTTCCACCCCTCCCCTCCCTCCCTCTCCCCTCTTTCTCCCATCCCACCTTCTCCAGCGTCTTCACTCCTGCCCCATCCTCTCTCATCCATTCCGTCACCCTTCTATTCCCTCTCACTCCTACCCATTCTTCTTTCACCCCCTCACATTCTTCCGCCAAGTGCTTCCATGTATCCTTCCCCCACTCGCACAGCCCACATCTCATATGAGGTATTTGTCGCATATTATTACGTCACGAGTTCAATTGAATTGGTTTTAAAAAAATAGTGATGTGGCCATCATGTTACTTTCTCCGACTTGATGGTATCATTTATATTTACGTTTTCATGGTTCATTTTCAATTGAAATCATATTTTAAATGTACATCGAGCGTTGCGTAAACTTGGATGAAACTGACGTTTAAAACGTCAAAATTATGAAACGGAAAAAATATACTTCAAATTCAAAAACTCGGTTTACTCAAAAACTAACGAGATTTCGAAAAAAACTTATTCTTTAGAAGTTGTTCATTTTGCTATTCTCTACAATTATTATTCACACAAATTTGCTGTAACTATCATCGTTTCATAATTATAAACCAAAAGTTAAAAAAAATTAATAAATTTTTTTCTCGAATAGCAATGATTTTATGAAAAATATTTTCAAGCAAAAGATGTTCATTTCTTTGTTGTCTTCAATGTTTGTTTAAATGTTTTTGTGATATTTTTCATATTTAAGAAAATATTGGCAAAAAACAAAAAACAGTTAAGGTAAACACCCACTTCCGGTGTACGAAATTTTACCAAAAGCTTTTCAGTTCTTCAGATTATCAAATAAGACGTATGTTGAAAGTTTCATATCAATTGCTCTATTAGTTTTTGAGATACAGCGCACACAGACAGACACACACACACACACACAGCCAGACACACACACACAAAAATTTTTTTTCCAGAAATTGTTGAAATGGCATCTAGGGACCCCAAAACGGATATTTCCGTAAAAAAATTTTTTGAAAAAAAAATCACGATCACAATACTTTCTCGTACTTCGTAACGGAGAAAGTAAAAAATGAATTAATCTCGGATGTTACTTTCTCTCTCTCAGACATGGCCAACTCAGCAACAAAATTCTATGGCTCACACCTTATGAATATTCAGCCTGTTCGTGGCTCTGCAAAATTAAGTCTTATTAAGACTACAAATCTGAATATTCATATATTCAGGCTATTTTCAGCAACACGTGAGGTTGTCTCAAATTTACATACTAAAACGTTTATAATTTTAGATCTACTAGTCACGAATGCAGTCGCACCCAGCCATCGCCAGCATTCCTTGGAAGAAGATGCCAGAAAACTACGGGAGGTTATCAACAGATTAACGCTCCTTCGAGTTGACCATACGGAGCACGCTTGCTTGAAAGCTCTAGTCTTATTCAAAGCAGGTATTAATAGTTATTTATGCAACAAGTGAGTAAAGTATTACTTTTTTTCTCGAGTAGGAAAGATTGGCAATTCCTACAAGTGAAAAAAAGTTGCTTTACTCTCGAGTTTCATACAAAATATTTTCTACGTCCGTAGCTTAAAATAAATTTATAAATTTGATAAAACCTTGATCAATTTTTATAAGTAATAATACTTCTTTTAAATTAAGAAAATAATAATAATCATCAAGTTTTCTTGATCGAAAAACGAATGTTTGGACATGAACCGCTATGGCACTTTTTTCGTGCTATTTGAGGGGTTCAGGAATCACATATTTTATGAACGCAAATTAAAAGGGTGGTCCGTTGGTGTAGTGGGAGAGGCGGCTGCCCCGCGGCCGTGTGGGTTCAATTCCCATCCCGGGCGGAAGATTTTTTGGCGATCGAGAAGTATTCGCTCGGGTTCGTGGTTGTTGTATATGTCTTACATTATTCATTTGTTCATTTATTTCCATTCATTCAAATATACAATACAAAAATAACAGCCGTGTGTGACTGATTGGCTCAGCCTAAGTAAAAAAAAAAAAAAAAAATGAAAAAAAACTGTACATTTTATAACGGACGTAGAAAATAGTTATTTAATTGAAATAAGACATCTGAAATAAAACAAACATCTAATGTAATAACTTAACCCAGAATCTCTTTATTGGTGGTTTTGCAACTTTTGAAACTTCAGTGATTTGACTGAGAGATTTCTTTAATCTATGGGTTTTTTTTTTTGGTTAGGTTTAAGTGGATACGAGGGGGGTGGGTGGTCCCTATCCTACCCTCCAATCCTTGGAACGCAAACGAGGGTTCAATAGTCAATTAATTGTTTAAGAAGTACCGAACAATTTTTTAATATTTTGTTTCCTCAACAAATGAATTTGTTAACGGAAACTGTGGGGCGTGTTTAGCGAATTGAAGACTAGGATAGGGCCCGCCCACCACCCTTCGTTTCCACTTAAACCTAACCCACAATCTCTTTATTGGTGGTCTTGCAACTTTTGAAACTTCAGTGATTTGACCGAGTAGTTTCTTTAATCAAAGGGTTTTTTTTTGGTTAAGTTTAAGTGGATACGAGGAGGGTGGGTGGGCCCTATCCTACCCTCCAATCGTTGGAATACAGGCAAGGGTTTCGCAATTGTTAATTAATTGATAAAAGAAGAATCAAACGGTTTATCTTTGCTTCGACAAAAGAATTTGTTTGTAGAAACTTTGGGGCGTGCTTAATGGGTTGGAGAGTAGGATAGGGCCCACCCTCCACCTTTAACGGGTTGGAGAGTGGGATAGGGCCCACCCTCCACCCTTCATTTCCATTTTAACTTAACGCAGCGTTTAAAACTTCAATGACTTGACGAAGAAATTTCTTTAACCAAATAGTATTTTCTCGGTTAGGTTAAAGTGGAAACTCCGGGCGGTGGGTGGGTTCTATCCCATCTCCACAAACGCAAATGCAGATTTTACAATTGTCAATTGATAGTTTATCGTTGCTTCGACAAACAAAAGAATTTGTTTATAGAAGCTTTGAGGCGTGTTTAACAAGTTGGAGAGTAGGATAGGACCCGCCCGCCACCCTTCATTTTCACTTTAAATTAACCCAGAAACCCCCTTTATCGTTGGTTTAGCAGCTTTTAAAAACGCAGTGATTTTACCAAGAAATTTCTTAAATCAAACAGTGTTTTCTTGGTTAGGTTTAAGTGGAAACAAAGGGTGGTCCCTATCCTCCAATCCCTGGAACAAACGAGGGTTTTACAATTGTTAATTAATTGATAAAAAGAAGAATCAAACGGTTTATTGTTGTCTCGACAAAAAAAATTGTTTACAGAAACTCTGAGGTGTGTTTGACAGCTTGGAGACTGTGTTTGACAGCTTGGAGACTGTGTTTGACAGCTTGCGAGACAGTGTGTGGCAGCTTGGAGACTGTGTTTGACAGCTTGGAGACTGTGTTTGACAGCTTGCGAGACTGTGTTTGACAGCTTGCGAGACTGTGTTTGGCAGCTTGGAGACTGTGTTTGACAGCTTGGAGACTGTGTTTGGCAGCTTGGAGACTGTGTTTGGCAGCTTGGAGACTGTGTTTGACAGCTTGCGAGACTGTGTTTGACAGCTTGCGAGACTGTGTTTGACAGCTTGGAGACTGTGTTTGACAGCTTGGAGACTGTGTTTGACAGCTTGCGAGACTGTGTTTGGCAGCTTGGAGACTGTGTTTGACAGCTTGGAGACTGTGTTTGACAGCTTGCGAGACTGTGTTTGACAGCTTGGAGACTGTGTTTGACAGCTTGCGAGACTGTGTTTGACAGCTTGGAGACTGTGTTTGACAGCTTGCGAGACTGTGTTTGACAGCTAGCGAGACTGTGTTTGACAGCTTGGAGACTGTGTTTGACAGCTTGGAGACTGTGTTTGACAGCTTGCGAGACAGTGTTTGACAGCTTGCGAGACTGTGTTTGACAGCTTGCGAGACTGTGTTTGACAGCTTGGAGACTGTGTTTGACAGCTAGCGAGACTGTGTTTGACAGCTTGGAGACTGTGTTTGACAGCTTGCGAGACTGTGTTTGACAGCTTGGAGACTGTGTTTGACAGCTTGAAGACTGTGTTTGACAGCTTGGAGACTGTGTTTGACAGCTTGCGAGATTGTGTTTGACAGCTTGGAGACTGTGTTTGACAGCTTGGAGACCGTGTTTGACAGCTTGGAGACTGTGTTTGACAGTTTGGAGACTGTGTTTGACAGCTTGGACAATGAAGACTTGATCCAATGTTGATCCGTAAATTTATCATTGATTGCAAGCGGGTACAAAGTATATTTTGGAGCTTTTGAAAACTACTTCGCAGACGCGTTTAAATTATATCTGAAGCACCTTGCTTGTTACGGTACACAAAATTCTTGCGCATGGTAGTGAAATAAGATCAGCTATAGTGCCCAGAGGCCAATTAACAGTGGAGGTGCGAAATGCTTGCTACAAAAATTCCAAACGGATGAAACACTAAAAAAGTTTTGCGGAAAGCAAATGATGGAAGATTCGGTGCATTTGCTTCGGTATATCCCTCGATTTAGCTGATATTATAATTTCACCAGAAAGAAAACGGGTATAAAAATGTTTATACCTATAATTTGATCAATGGATGTGCGACATTACCGAAAACTGAGTTTTTTCGCCTTGGACGATATACGTACAAACATGATTTCGTCTAATTTCACTTATCATAGAGAGATTAAACGCATGAAAATGTTGTCTGAGCTAGGTTCAGCTGTTTATGACGTGCAAGCAAAGATCCATTGATCAAAGTATACTTGTAAACTTTTCCATTAATGTTTTTTGTCGTTTGAAGTTATTTGCAACCATTTTTATATTTCAGCAGTTTGAAAAATTTCGAACTTTAAATTTGAAAGTACATTGATTATTTAAAAATCTAGCCTCAAGTCATATTCTGATTTTTGTAGAATCATGAAGGACAATAAATTCTAAGTACCTTTGGAGAGTTTGAAGTTTGTTGCAACTGTTTTTATATTTATTTTAGCAGTTTGAAAAATTTCAAATTTCAAATTTGAAAGTACATTGATTATTTAAAAATCTAGCCTCAAGTCATATTCTAATTTTTGCAGAATAATGAAACACATTAAATTCCAAGTACCTCTGGAAAGTTTGAAGTTTGTTGCAACTGTTATTATATTTATTTGAGCAGTTTGAAAAATTTCGAACTCAAAATTTGCAAGTACATTTCAAAATCTGGCGTTAAGTCATCATAACAAGCCGAGTATAAATTCATTATTTATACGCTATAATATAGTTGCCTACGGGCGAAAAAGTCATAATCCGGCCCTGTTCACACCTTCACTCAAATAACCAAATTAACATCAGTAACGCCAATGCAAACAGGCGTGCTGACTTTTTCGTTCCTACGCTAGCAACATCTAACAGGAGAAAATCCGAAACAGTCATGAGATCTTACTCCGCTAAGTCTTCCTCTCTTACACCACCCCTTACCAAGCCCGATAAAATTTTCTTCCCAGAGCGTTTCTCCCTTGCTCGATGAGCGTCTTTACGCTGATGAATAGATCGACGTTGACATATTAATAAGATCGGTTACCTGTTTCGGATTGTCTCCTATTAGGTGGCGCTAGCATATGGACGACAAAAACCGTCATTTCGTTGTCAATCTCTCCACTCATCTCTGAACACAGGAATACGATACATTTTAAATACCTGTTTCTTTTTGCAGAATGCAGGGGACTGTGCGACGCCGGCCACGTGGAACTCCTACAGGACCAGACGCACGTGATGTTGAGCGAGTACTGCGTCCAAAGGCAGAGCAGCCACAAGGGAAGGTTCGGCAAGCTGCTCCTGGTGCTTCCCGCCGTCCAATCGGTCAGCAGGAGGGGCCTCGAGGAACTCCTCTTCCGGCAGACCGTCGGCGACGTCGCAATAGACAGACTGCTCGGAGATCTGGCCAAGGCAACGTCAATGCACAACGCTTGAATTTTAACTCGAAAAAAATCATAATTCATCTTCAATTACCGTGTAAACCTATCCAAGTATGTTTTTAAATGTGATATTTTGTATTTATCCTTTACATTTTAGTTTTAAATAAATACCAAAGAAACTCAACCGTTTATTAATAATTATATCAAATTAGTAGAGTAGGCGATTGTTAATAGTAATAATATAGAGTAATTCTAGACAAAATCAATATTTTATTTATCAATAACATCTGATCGTTTAGTTACTAAACCATATACACTGATTAATCAGATATGTCACTCGTGTGTGTGTGTGTGTGTCTGGTTTGGAAGCCATCTTTCGTGATCTAAAACGGTCCGCTCATTCTTGCACAATTATTAAATAAATTTGAGATAACCTCACTTGTTCAATTATTCAATAGTTTTAATTATAATTAAGGATTGTGCGGACTCGTCAGGAAAACTGGCACCAAAAAATCGAGCAAAGGCACGAGTGTCGCATCTGTTTTCTGGAAATAAATCGCAACTTTTAAGAAAAAAACAATTTTCAAAAATTATCTAAATAAAGTATCACAAAGAGTCGTGTACACACTCGGACAATCAATTTTGGACAACACGGGCCGAACGCCGCCCCTCATATTAAAAACAGTATAAGTCGTATAAGCAACGCATCAATCCAAAATTTCGTAAAAAGTTATTTAGAGAGAGAGTTCAGAGAATTGAGACTTCATTCATTGTATATAATAAATATTGGGCGATGAAGAGATTAAAAATAAGCTGTGGAAAGTCATCGACATCCGTGTATATATTTTGTGTTTCTTTTTTATTAAATGAAATAATATGTGTATATAGTTTGCTAACAAGTAGGTGGTGTATGCAAAGCTACGTGAAGGGCCTGTTGCTGTTCGGGCCTTAACGCCACTAGAATTCCCTGGAATACCTGCTCATTGCTTTGCACCTGCCTAATAATATTCAGTACTCTAACGCCCTCCGGTTTCGACGCGTCCAAAGCATCCTTGTAAAAAGCCTCCGCAAATATCGATACGATTCTAGGAACATTCGCATTGCCGGCACCTGAAATTAATCAACAAAAATATCCTGCGTGTATTAAGACCATGAGGCTCACCTAAGATTAATTGATTATTCTGCTCTATAAGATCGCACAGGTAAGTGTAAATGTGCGGAGCCTCGTCCGCGTCCTCTATGACCGGCAGCCAACTAAACCAAAGCGGAATCAGCTCGTCCAAATTAATGGCGGACGCGTTGTACTTCATTATTTTCGTCACGGCGGAGATCGCGTTTTCCGTCGGGTTGATGTTCCTCAGCTCCTTGGCGTCCGGATCGGAGATCACCTCGACCAGGTGAGGTATCACCTTGGCCAGTTCACTGGCAAACTGATCGCCCCCAAATTGAGCAAGCACTCCCCAGCCGTAAGCAGCCGCCTGCCTCACCTCAAATAATAATAAAAAAAACAAACATGAAATTTAGTAAATAATACAGTTTTATACGTAAACTCTGTTCCATTTTTATTTTTAACCCTTTAACTGCGGCTGTCGTCAATAAGCGACTCGGGTAAACTTTACCGTAACTACGGCTGTCGTCAATAAGCGATTCACATATTTTTTGCCGTTCTTTTATGCCGTGAATCGCTTATTGACGACCACTAGTAACATGATACGTTGGTTCAAATGGAATAAAATTTATCACATTTTCTGTCTTTGTTTTTTTTGCGTTCAGGCAGCCAGTTTCTGGAAAACTTTTTAGTAGCGAAAGGGTTAACCAAGTTGGCTCTGTTAGGGTGACAATTGAAAAACTTGAAAAAAAAGAGGTTATATTTTATGTTGCCATCAAATTGAGTAGATTATTATTTAAATAAAATGCACCTTTACTTAGTTAATATCAAACCGTTTATTTATTAGTGACTGCAGTTTTGATAAAACGATCCTATTATTATTTTGTTAATTAAAGAATTATTATACTTTATGTTGTTTTTTGTCAACTTTGTTTATTTATATAAAAATAATAATTACAATATCGTATTGTTGTTATAAACTACTGCAATTGTTTCACTTTCATCTTTTTCATGGCTAACTATTTTTTGATTTATAATAAAACTTCAAAATGACTGTGGCCCACCCACCACCCTCCGAATCAACTTCAACTTAAACCACAAACTCTGTTTTTTCATAATTTTTAAACTTCCATCAAAGAATTGACAAGAATTGACAAAAAATGTTCATTTAAAATTAAAAAATTGACAAAAAATTTGCATTTACACAAAAATAGATTTGTAGGCTATGTTATAGTTGATACGAAGGGTTGTGGGTGGGCACTTCCATACTATGCAACCAGTTAAACATTTTTCCAGATTTCCAAAAATTAACCAATTTGCCAATGATATTATTTCTCTGTTTCATACATTCGTTCCGGGCGGCCCGTTGGTGTAGTGGGTACAGGCGAGCGCTTGTGCCGATTGCACCGCGGCCGTGTGGGTTCGATTCCCAGCCGGGACGAAAGACTTTTCTGTCGAGAAGTATTCGTTCGGGTCCGTGGTTGTTTGTATACGTCTTTCATTATTCATTTGTTCATTTATTCATTTCATTTATAACAAATAATATAAATATAATATGGATGATGGCTAATGGTCATAGCACCAAAGCCAGGCATAACGCCGGAAAAAAAAAAAAAACATTCGTTCCACCTGTCAAACCCTCGTTCGTGTTCTAGTATTTGGAGGGTGGGATAGGGACCACCCACCGCCCTAGGAATCAACTTTAATTTAAATCACAAAGTCTGTTTTTTCGTTCCATCAAAGAATTGCAAAAGAAATTTCAGTTATACAAACATAATATTGTAGGTTATGTTAAAGTTGATAAGGAGGGTGGTGGGCGGGCACTTTCCTGCAATCCAATCAGTTGAGGAATTTTAAGAACAATTCCAAGTGTAAAGTTCGCTTCCAAAAATCAAAGAATTGACTAAGGAATTGTCAGTCGTACGAAAGAAAATTCTTAGGTTATATTACAATTGATGCATAATGGTGGGTGGGCACTTTCCTACAATCCAACCAATTAAAAATTACTCCAGATTTCCATGAATTAACTAACTTACGAATGATAAAAAGAGACAAAGAATTTTCATTTATAAAAAAATAATTTTGTAGATTATGTTAAAGTGGATACGGAGGGTGGTGGGTAGGCCCTTCCCTACATTCCAATCCGTTAAGTAATTTTAAGAACAATTCCAAGTGTCAATTTCGCTTCCAAAAATCAAACAATTAACTAAACATTTCCATTAATTCGAAAAAAAATCGTAGGTTATGTTACAGTTGAAACATAATGGTGGGTGGGCACTTTCCCACAATCCAACCTGCTAAACATTCCTCCAGATTTCCATGAATTAACCAATTCACCGATCATAGAAAAAGAAAAGATTTATTTCCATGTTTCATCCATTGTTTCCACCTGTACAACCCTCGTTCGTGTTCTGCTGATTGGAGGGTGGGATCGGGCCCACCCACCACCCTTCGAATCAACTTCAACTTAAACCACAAACTCTGTTTTGTCGAAATTTTTAAACTTCTTTCAAAGAATTGACAAAGAATTTTCATTAAAAATAAAAAAAAAATGACAAAAAAATTTAATTTACACAAAAATTATTTTATAGGTTATGGTAAAGTTGATACGGAGGGTGGTGGGTAGGCCCTTCCCTACAAACCAATCCGTTAAGTAATTTTAAGAACAATTAATTTCGTTTCAAAAAATCAAGAATTAACTAAAAATTTCCATTCCAAAAAAATCGTAGGTTATGTTACAGTTGATACATAATGGTGGGTGGGCAATTTCCTACAATCCAACCTGTAAAACATTCCTCCAGATTTCCACAAATTAACCAATAATTAACCGATAATAGAAAGAGAAAAGATTTATTTCCCGATAATAGAAAGAGAAAAGATTTATTTACACGTTTCATCCATTGTTTTCACCTGTAAAACCCACGTCCGTGTTCTGCTAATTGGAGGGTGGGATCGGGCCCACCCACCACCCTTCGAATCAACTTCAACTTAAACCATAAACTCTGTTTTGTCGAAATTTTTAAACTTCTTTCACTTATTTTTAGAAATAACTATGTCATATGTGATATCGGATTAAAGGGAAAAAAATTGTTTTTCGAATGAGGTCGTAGCCAACTATGGTTTGCATTTAAAAAAATGTCATATCTCGGAAAATAATGGCGTTAAAAATTTTCTGAATTTATTTTATTAAGCTGCGTAAAATTATCTACAACTTTGTCCTTTACAGTTTTTTTCTACCTGTCATAATAACCGAGATATATTTATTTAAAAAAAAAATGACACTTTTTACGTTTTTCAAAATATCTAGTTACCCTTCACTTTTCTGAAAACTTTGAAAGTGTTATTTTGTTGGGCTCGTAAAACTGCACTTCTTTGCCCATTTAACCGCTTCTCTATCTCTTATAGTTTCCAAGGTCCCCATACAGAACATTGAAAAAATTCACCCTGTATACTGATTTTTTTTTGTCTGAATATATGATTTATATTTCCAATTTAGATTAATTAGAATAAAGATGAAATCTACCCTGAATACATCGTCTTTATTAAATTTATTGAATGCTTCTGCAACAAGTTGTCTTAATTTAACAGGAATTCGGGTTGAGGAAGCGCGGATGATTTGGGAATTGACGTAACCAACTAGGGCATTCTGCCACAACCGATAATTTGTATAATAATCATTTATAATGATGAAAGGGATAAACACTAAACATCCACGGACTCGCAGGGACATTTTTCGTTCCAAAAAAGTGACCGCGCGGAAGGGATTCGAACCCACGACCACGAGGCCCGTAAGCAGGAGCTCTACTCACTGGGCCACCGCGGCCCCCTCAAATTTATTGATCAGAATGATTTAATTTATTAAATCTTTTTCTATATTTTTGACCCAAGGCTCTATTTTTTTTTTTTTGGCCCATTTGAGCCTGGCATAAGAATCTTGTCTTCAGCCAATCAAGTATTAAGTCATATGGAACCTCTAATATTTTACACAATTTTTTTATGAAACAAATTTTGATATAGAAAAAATTGTTGTTACCTCTGGGATTTTATCTTTCAAGTAAACAGCCAACGGCTGAAGGAAGAAGCCTTGATACTTTATGCAGGCGGGTCCGGTGAATTCGATAAGATCATCAAAGACGCAGATGCCCCACTGGTGGTCGGCCCAGTGCCTCTGCGGCGCCAAAAGATTAACGAAATGCTGGCAAATCTGATCGAAGAACGGCAAGAAGGTCTCCTTGTGGGTCGTGAACAAGGCGTGCAGCACGTCCGCAATTTTACTCAGCACGTAAATATCGTCGGTCTCCTCGTCCTCCAGCTGCTCCTGAACGACCTCGTCGTAGTCCTCGTCCAGGTGCTTCTTCTGCCTGTCCTGGCTCCTCTCGAAGTGCTCGTTCAGCAGCTTGTCGAGTATTCTCAGTAGTTCGGCCATGAGCTGCTCGTTCAGGCACCCGGCGCCCAGCGTCTCGATGCAGCCGGCCAGGGAGGCCAGGATCTCGTACAGGACCTCGTTCTCGGGCTCCGTGTCCAGCGCCTTGAGGAGCTCGGGCGCCACGTATATCCACATGCCCTCCAAGAACGCGGGCCCCTTGATCGTGGCGCACTGGAGCAGGTAGGGGAGGGATTCCGCTGCCGCTGTTCTGACGCCGTCGTGGAAATAGAATTTCAACATCGGGACCATCAGCTTCACCACCTGCTCGGTGTAGTCGGCGAAGCCTTCTTTCAGTTCGCGGGCGTAACACACCAGCATCAGGCATGCGGCCGCTTTGTCTTCTAAACCTGTAAATTAAATTAATGGTTTATTTAAAGCTCTGAAAGACGCATTATTTGTTTGCAGTGAATACAGTGAGATCAGAAAGTCAAAAATAGCTGGCAGCATATTTTCTGAAAGTAGGGATTATAATTCCAATAATATTATGTTGGCTGTCTGGAATTTTTCAGTACAGTGCATTCTTTCTATTTTGACGTGTTGTGGTTTTTTGAGGTTACTTGTTTTAAAAATGGAGTTGTGTTTATATCTGCCAATTTAGAATAATTTTTGGTCTTAAATATACAGAGTCATGCCGCGGATACTTCAAAAAAGGGGAAATATTAACATTTAATAGTCTATATATATATATATATATATATATATATATATGAGTTACTCATATATAATTTCAAATATAAAAATAGTTTTGAAGAATTTTCAAAAACTCATCCTTACAGCACTAGAAATGTCACATCATATGACATTCCAATACATAGATTAAGTTCATTTGAAAAATCGCCAAAATACAGTGCTATTAAAATCTTCAACAAACTACCTATAAACTTAAAATGCATTAGCAATTTAAAAGAATTTAAAAATAAGTTGAACCAACATCTACTGCATAATGAAATCTACAAATTAACGGATTTCTGAACACTATTCTTTTTAATTCACTTATACATTCTTCATATTTTTAATTAAATTCAATTCAAAATTAATCTAATTTTGTTATTGTAACTGCAAATTGTATATTTGTTAATTTGTTCTACTGTGACGTGTTTAATTTAGGTAAAGCTACATAACTGTATTATGTTTTGTTTTAATTTTTTTACTGAATTAAATAAATGAGTTTATTATTATTATTATTTATGGTGGGTTTATACAACGTTTAATGTTTACGGTTTAAGGATTAACGTTTAACGTTTAAGAGAAAGATGCCGTTCACACGAAAATTAAGAATTAAGAATTTTAGATGATGCACTTGCGCATCGATGTTGCCAGATCTTTTATCACAAATTTTAGGAAAATACTGTTTCGCAACCAATTCTTCTGATGAATATAAAAAACAATAAAAGTATTCTTTACAATATTCAATTCTTCATTTTATCGCCTAACAATTCCATCAAATTACTTAAATCGCATGTTTTAACAAATGATTTAGAATGAATATGTAAATCTGGCATCATTGTACTTATCAGCTGTTTGTGGAAACGATTAATTTACCACAATTCACGTACACTGATTGAATGCTTCAATATGGATAGATGCCACAAAGTCATCAAAACTGTCCATTTTTAATTTTTGGTTGTTTACAAACACAAGCCGTGAACATAACCTACTATGTTTAACGATTTTAAGGGAAAAGTAGAAAGTAGCCTACCCTTAAACATAAACATTAAAATCCTTAAAACTTCATATGAACGCATAAGCACTAATACGTTAGTTCTACTTTGCTTAAAAGTCTCTGCCCACTACAACGTATCATACTATGACCGTACTAGGAACGTATCAG
This sequence comes from Ocypus olens, assembly GCA_910593695.2. Classification (NCBI taxonomy): domain Eukaryota; kingdom Metazoa; phylum Arthropoda; class Insecta; order Coleoptera; family Staphylinidae; genus Ocypus; species Ocypus olens. The sequence continues at coordinate 54,788,155 of OU343056.1, forward strand.
ACATGAAAAGCAACACGATACGTCCTGCTATGTCTACTGAAACGGATCGACGGCGGTCTAGTGGGCATAGTCTCATACTTTTCGATACAAAGAATATTTTTTTACCCGACACGTTCCTAGTATGGTCATAGTATGATACGTTGTAGTGGGCAGAGACCTTAAACACTAATCCTTAAACGTTAAACGTCGTATAAACCCAGCATTTGTCTATTTTCATACAAGTAACCTCAAAAAACCACAAGATGTCAAAACGCACATGCACGTGCACTGCACTGGAGAATTCAAGGCAGCCAATATAATTTTACTGGAATTATTCTAGGGATTTTCAGGAAATGTGCTGCCAACTATTTTTGACTTTCTGATCTCACTGTACTTTGTTCCATTTTTATTTTTGTTGTTTCATTTTATTAAGTTTTACACATGAACACCAACAAAAATGATCCAACTGTATTAATAAATGTCTTATTTATAATCTAATTACGAGAAGCGTGATCATTAATTGTAAAAACAAAAATTTGAGCGCCATCTTTTAACAAAATAGGAATCAGGCCGATGAAGTCCAGCCGAATAAGTTTTTACTACGAACCTGCCGTACGAATGCCAAAGTTCTGTTGCTCCCCTAGCGACACAAACTGCCAGTCGACGTCCTCTATCCCCTGCATATCTTCGTTGTCCAATAAAGCCACTTCCGGCTTCAACGAAGCCGTCCTCATCACCGGTCCCATAACCAAAGGTAAATACTGCTCGAAACGCTTTCCGAGTACCTAACACAAAACACTTATACAAAACCATTCCACCACGAAACAAAAATTCACCTTGCATATCCTAGACCAGGCGGAAATCAAATAGCTCGTCTGCGGGTCGTCGTCCGGCAGCTCCGAGCCCTCTCCGTGCGTTTTCAACAAGAGGTCCATCACCTCGCTGGCGTCCGACATGAACTTGTCGGGTCCGACGGCCAGGCCGATCAGCGAGACGCACTCGATCGTCTTCCCCCTCAGCATTTTCAGTTCGTCCTTGTTGGCGTTTTGAATTATGTACTTCAAACACGGCATCAGCCTATCGTAGTAAGCGATGAATTCCTTTTCCGCGGTGTCGGCGACGCTGGCGATCGTGGTCACCACCTGTTCGAGGACGAGTTTGGTGCCCTTTTCGACGAGCTCTTTAAATTTGGCCGTGAGAATGCCTTCCAGGCGCGCCATCATGCCGTCCAGGTAGCCCGTAAGGATGTGTTTCGGGCAATCTTCCGAGAAGTTTACTAGAGCCGCACCTACGAAAAAAACAAACAAATTGACACCCAAATAATCAATCAATCCCCAAAAACTAATTGTACATACCTGCATGAGCTTGCACCCTAGGATTGGCATTATCGTCCAGTAACATTAAAAGAGAAGGAATCACTTTGTCGTGGAATTTCTTTTCGAATACGGGAGCAAAATCTGTAGACATTTGGCCGATTGCATTACACGCTGCGTATCTCACTCTCGGATGAGGATCTTGTAAATATCTGAAAAAGAACAAAAAATCACTGACAGATAAATGAAGAGTACAAACGAATTAATTTTATGACAATCAGCTGTAACTTTGTTTATTTTACCGGGTGACTGTAATTGTTTTAGACATTAGACATTTTTTTATGAAATTGACAGTACTGTTACATAAGACATATAATAATACATATATAGTCTAACTAAGACGTTTTTTCCACTGATGATGAAGACATAAAGGTCTTCGAAACTAGTTTGGAGAAATAAAATTTTACACTACTGGAGAGTATAATTTCGTCTTCCCTTATTAAAATACACCCAGTAAAGATGGATTCAAACTTCAATATACATAAGACATAGGCGCACAGGCACAGCGTCGTAGAACTAATTAAAAAAATAAATTATCTAAAAGTGAGGTTAGTTTCATAATAACAAACGTTGCATATTTGAAGAGAACTTTATTACGGTGAAACTGTGTGCACAATTAATGAATTATTAACTTACCACGTTGTAAAATACAAGTTTTTCAAGGAACTCTTTGTCATTTACAACGTTTTGTTCATAAAAAATACAAATCTTATTAAAAAATTCCAGGAAACATTCTAGCCATATGTACCTTTATGAAACAAACGAAAAATCCAAACATGGGTCATCACTAGATTTTTCGGAATTTTTTGTGAAATCATTCTAGATATATGTACCTATGAAATTTAGGCGGGCGGAAACTCTTAAAACATTCAAAAACGATGTGAAGAAATATCTTACAGCAAAAGCATATTACTCAATCTCGGAATATTTAAATGATTGTCAAGGTCTGTAAATTTTAATATTTTTTATTTGTCCTAATTTTAGCTCTGACATTTGTAATACATGATCATCATGTCATACTGCAAATAAATCTAAATCTAATTATTAATTATTAAATAAACGAAAAAAATCAAAATTCGTGGCTTTGCAAAATTAGCACTTTCTACGAGATTTTTGCAATTTTCGTGAAAAGCCCTCAGTGGCTTTTATTAAAAATTTCAGAAATCATTCCATGTACAATAAAAAATTATAATTTTTGACATTTAAAAAAGTCATTTTGACAGTAAGACATTGTCATTTTTGATATTTAGAAAAGGTCATTTTTGATATTTAGAAAAGGTCACTTTTGACAGTAACAAATTGTAATTTTTTACATTTTAAAAATTGTCACTTTTGACAGTAAAAAACTATCATTTTTGACATTTAACCAGTTCGACATTCAGAAATGATCATTTTGACATTTAAGCTTGAATTACATTATACTTTTTCCGTCTTTTTTCGTCTAGATTCTCGTTCAAGTTTTGCTTTCAATTTCCGTTCGATTTATAGTTCATTGCATTCGATATAGAGGGCGCCGGTAGCGGACGACGTAATTACCAACTCGCTAAATAAAAAGTATTTGTGTTCGCGTGTCCAAGTCCAAATGAGATTACGAGTTGAGATTGTAAAAATGAATAAAATTGAAAACATCATGAAAATTGTTAATATTATAAACATAGTGCCGCTATTTTAGGTCGGATGTCCCGCGGTCACCAGGTTATATAGGTTATGTTGCTTGCACGTCGTTGGCAGTACCGAACTTGGACCAATATCGAACGGAAAATAGGATGGGCTGCATATTTCCATTCAAGAAACTTGAACGGAAATTGGATGGAATTTTCTGAATTACATTCATACTAGATTGTCTCGAAGCAAAATCGAACGAGAATCTAGACGAAAAAAGACGGAAAAAGTATAATGTAATTCAAGCTTTAGAAATGATCATATTTCATATTTAAAAATCGTCAGTTTCAATATTTTGAAATGGTCATTTTTGACAGCAAGAAATTGTCATTTTGACATTTGAAAATGGCAATTTTTGACATTTAGAAATGATCATATTTTATGTTTAGAAATTATCAGTTTTAATATTTATTATTGGTCATTTTTGACACTTGCAAATGGCCATTTTTGACATTTAGAAATGATCATATTTTATGTTTAGAAATAGTCAGTTCTAATATTTGGAAATGGTCAATTTGACAGTAAATTTTCCTGAATACAGAATTCGATAAAAAAACTCACCTTAATACTCCTTCCATCACACCCGGAACGCCTTCCATCACCTGGGTGAGCATCGTTTCCATCTGCTTGTTGCAGCCCTCGCCGACGGCGCTGAGCGCCATCAGGGCCGCGTGCCTCTGCTTCCAGTCGGTGTTCCCGAGCATGGCCGGAATGTTCTGCGTGACCAGCGGGAGGATCGTCTTGCCGCCCAGGCCGCAGGCGAGGCGGTCCAGCGCGGCTTCCGCAACGACGTTGTTGCAGTCGTTATCCTCGTCCAAGAGCTCGTCGGACTCGGCCCAGTTGTCCTCCTCGTCCAGGTCGGCCATGAATTGCAGCGTCAGAGGCACCAGCTGTTCGATGTACTTTCCGGCCGTCTTCCTAACCATGGCGGGCGCCATTTCGGCAAGAGTTACCATCGTCTAAATGAGAAAAATTTAAATAATCGTAGTAATCGTTTCTTTCTGGGAAAATATTATGTACTAAAATCTCAATTTTGGTTTAAACGGCGATTAAGCGGTATTGCCATTTCGTCAACAATATTATAAAATGCAACATAACCGAAAATACAATGACAACCCAATTGTTAGAAACTTTTTTACTACCAACAAAAATAACCAAAAAAAAATGCAATAACATAACCAAATTATTAATAACTTTTTTACTACCAACAAAAATAACCAAAAAAAAATGCAATGACATAACCAAATTGTTAGTAACTTTTTACTACCAACAAAAATAACCAAAAAAAAAATGCAATGACATAACCAAATTGTTAGTAACTTTTTTACTACGAACAATAATAACCAAAAAAAAAATGCAATGACATAACCAAATTATTAGTAACTTTTTTACTACCAACAAAAATAACCAAAAAAAAATGCAATGACATAACCAAATTGTTAGTAACTTTTTACTACCAACAAAAATAACCAAAAATAAAATACAATGACATAAGCAAATTGTTAGTAACTTTTTTACTACCAACAAAAACAACCAAAAAGAAATGCAATGACATAACCAAATTGTTAGCAACTTTTTTACTACCAACAAAAATGTCACCACAACAAAGCCCACTGCGACGAGAATAAAATGAGAACAGAGTATAAAAAATACGTACTTCCAATCCGAGCTGCCTGTAGCTATCCAAACTGTTCGGATCGCTGAAGACCTTCATGCACATGTCAAAGATGAGTAAAAGCTGCGGCCGCAAAAATTTCGGTGTGTTCTCCGCCATATCGATTAAAACTTTCAGTAGTGTGTCGTCGTCCTGCTGCTGCATGCTCTCGGCGACGACCGTCAGCATTCCAGGCAGGAGGTCGCCGAAGTGCTTGAAGATCTGGCTCTCCTTGTCGTTGATGAGGATGAAGGCGCTGATGGCGCGCACCGCCTGGAACCGCACCTCGTACGGCTCGGTCGCGACGAGGCTCTGCTGCAGCATCTGCTTGATCAGGTCCAGGTAGTTGTTCTGCTGGTTCCCGAAGACACCCGGCACGGACGTGAACATCTGCAGCGCGGCTTCCTTTAAAACTGGATTCGGGGCGTTCGCACATTGGAATAGAAACTGAAAGATAGATTATACATATACTCGGTGTATTTTATTGGCCAACCGGATTTTTTTATAATGTTGAATATTTGGTCGTTTATTTGTTTTTTGGCATATAGGTTGATATCTCGTAAATGGTTGGAGATAATTGAAAAATGACTTCAAATTCTGATTCCAGAGTCCGCCAAGATGTTCTTTCACCAATAAAATTTTTTTGTGTTCATTTGTTTTTTGGCATATAGGTGGATATCTCGTCAATGGTTGGAGGTAATTGAAAAATGACTTCAAATTTGGATTCCAGAGTCCGTCAAAATGTTAGTTTATGAATAAAAAAAAATTGTGTTAATTTATTTTTTGGCATATAGGTGAATATCTCGTGAATGGTTGGAGGTAATTGAAAAATGACTTCAAATTCGGATTCTAGAGCCCGCCAAGATGTTCTTTCACCAAAAAATAATTTTTGTGTTCATTTGTTTTTTGGCATATAGGTGGATATCTCGTGAATTGTTGGAGGTAATTGAAAAATGACTTCAAATTCGGATTCTAGAGCCCGCCAAGATGTTCTTTCACCAAAAAATAATTTCTGTGTTCATTTGTTTTTTAGCATATAGGTGGATATCTCGTGAATTGTTGGAGGTAATTGAAAAATGACTTCAAATTCGGATTCCAGAATCCGCCAAGATGTTCTTTCACTAATAAAAAAATTTCGTGTTCATTTGTTTTTTGGCATATAGGTGGATATCTCGTGAATGTTTGGAGGTAATTGAAAAATGACTTCAAAATCGGATTCTAGAGTCCGCCAAGTTGTTCTTTCACCAATAAAAAAATTTTGTGTTCATTTGTTTTTTGGCATATAGGTGGATATCTCGTGAATGGTTGGAGGTAATTGCAAAATCATTTCAAATTTGGATTCTAGAGTCCGCCAAGATGTTTTTTCACCAATAAAAAAATTTTGTGTTCATTTGTTTTTTTGGCATATAGATGGATATCTCGTGAATGGTTGGAGGTAATTGAAAAATGACTTCAAATTTGGATTTTAGAGTCCGTCAAGATGTTAATTCATGAATAAAAAAAAAATTGTGTTCATTTGTTTTTTTGCATATAGGTGGACATCTCGTGAATGGTTGGATGTAATTGAAAAATGACCTCAAATTCGGATTCCAGAGTCCGTCGAGATGTTCTTTCACCAATAAAAAAATTTTTGTGTTCATTTGTTTTTTGGCATATAGATGGATATCTTGTGAACGGTTGGAGGTAATTGATAAATGTCCTCAAATTCGGATTCCACAGTCTGCCAAGATGTTCTTTCACCAAAAAAAAATTTTTGAGTTCATTTGTTTTTTGGCATATAGGTGGATATCTCGTGAATGGTTGGAGGTAATTGAAAAATGACTTAAAATTCGGATTCCAGAGTCCGTCAAGATGTTTTTTCACCAATAAAAAAATATCGTGTTCATTTGTTTTTCGGCATATAGGTGGATATCTTGTAAATGGTTGGAGGTAATTGAAAAATGACTTCAAATTTGTATTCTAGAGTCTGCCAAGATGTTCACCAATAAAAAAATTTTATGTTCATTTGTTCTTTGGCATATAGGTGGATATCTCGTGAATAGTTGGATGTAATTGAAAAATGACTTAAAATTTGGATTCCAGAGTCTGCCAAGATGTTTTTCACCAATAAATTTTTTTTGTGTTCATTTGTTTTTCGGCATATAGGTGGATATCTCGTGAATGGTTGGAGGTAATTGAAAAATGACTTCAAATTTGGATTCCAGAGTCCATCAAGATGACTTTTGCCTTCAAAATTAATTTGAGGTTATGTTTTCCACATGGTTGCCATGTGCTTAATTACTCTATCATAAAGTATACTCAGTCTACTCATAGATTAGACTTTTTTGACAACTTGACAGGTTGCCGAACAACTCTCGCCACAAAAATTAGTACTTACGAAACTTAATTTATTACAAATATAGCACTCAAGAATCTTATCGCGTAGGTGTGTTTATCACATTATTTAGAACGTTCTCCTTGGCAGAAATCAAGAGTAACAATAACAAACTGAATAATGTGTCTACTGGCGATAGAAGTATACTGGTACCAACCTAACTTGCTGCAAAATTATATTTTTCTCATAGCCGTGTTGGTACTTTTTTTTCTAATGTTTGTCACTAAAAATGTCAAAAAAGTCTATGAGTAGATGAAGTATATTGGATACAACTTTTGGTATTTTATTACCAACTTTCTGTCAAATAACTAATGGCATTCATATATCAATGTCATTAATTACTGTATAGATTTTTGAGGTTGTAAATAGTTTTGAATATGCCAATAAAAGTCTTTCTATTTTTTCATATATCAATGTCATTACATAACAAACAGTAAAACACCCAAATTATCAAAAACCTATGAAAAATAAATCCCAAATCCGGTTAACCGAGTAAAACTGCTTGTCAAAATGTATTCATAGCAACTGGTGAAATAAAGAAATTAATAAATAAATTTACCTGTAAAAATTCCGGCCATTGATTGTTTCCGTCGTCATCGATTAAATTCCTGGCGACCTCGGCGGCGACGTCGCAAACCTTGTGCCTCAGGGTGCAGGTCTGCTCGAGCTGGATGCCGAGTAAAATCTGCTCCTTCAGTTGGACCTGCGCCTCTGGGGGGAGTTTCGGGAAGAACTCCGAGAAGTCGGTGGAGAAGAGCCGGCGCAGCAGGACGGCCGACATCTGCCTGGCCTCGTCGCACAGCGAGGCATTGTGTATGGCGCTCAGCAGGTGGGTCACTTTTCTCTCGATCGGCAGGTTTGAGTATGTCTCCTGCAAAATAAATCAGCACGTGTATTAAGCCAGATGCGCCTACAGCAGGACGACTATTTTAAAGTTAAAGTTCCTCTTAAAATTATATATAGAATATCGTCAGCGCCATCTATAGTTTTTTTTTATTCCAATTCAGTGAGTATTCATTGTTCCTCTTAAAATTATATATAGAATATCGTTAGCGCCATCTATCATTTGTTTAATTCCGTTTCAGTGAGTGTTCATTGACATTTGACAGGAAGACAAAAAATAACCTCTCTGTGTTTTTAAATCTTAATTAGTAAATTTAGAAAAACGTTTAAGAACAACGTTTTTACAAACATCAAAATGGCATTATTTTATTTATTGAAGAATGTATCTGTGTCTAACTGGTTATAAGTATATGGGATGTAATAAGTACTTCCAGTTAATGTAAAAACTTTATTTGACCGTTCTCTAAAATTAAGTATATAACCAAAAAGTTGTAGCGACATAGATTGGTTATATACTAACTGTTAGATTTATGAACCGTAACAATCAGAGATAAGTCAACGTGACAATATAAACGTTGCATCACATTTGATAGGCTTATTTTCTTCTAATTTTGTAATCGTGGGAAAATTTCTGGGCGAAAACTCATGTTAGGCGTTCGGTCGAAAGTTTCGTGGTTTGCCTTCTGCTTCCTGCAAAACTTTGGACCTCACACACCGTGAATGCATAGTTTTTCGGCCTTGATACATAAATAAATTTTATACAAAAACGCCATACTACGAATTATTTAATTTATAATTAATATTACTGTCACGCACATTGTCTATTTATAGCAGCGGTCATGACTCTCATATTTGCGTTGAATTACTTTGCGCCAAACTCGAACTCCGGAAGAGATCGGAGACCTCCCCGCGGCACGGCCTTCAAGAATGTGTGTGAGAGGTTGCAAAAATTGCAATTCAATATGTTGAATGTATTGGAATTATTGCCTTTCATGTCACCTATCCCACAAAAAAAAAAACCAAGGTGTATTTGAATTAATTTAAGTTTGAGTTTCATGTTGTATTTTGCTCAAAAAAACCGCTTCGTTTATAAATCAGTGCATTATTTAACCACTTCACGCGTCCATGCTACTTTGATTGGGTTATAGCATAATCCAGGGTTTATTGAAAAATTACTTTTTTGTTGTTGTTACGGTGTTTTACACGAAATATTATTCCTCTCTCATAAATTCATTTTTGCAAAAAATATTTTTTTATTTGTAAAATATATTTTTTTCGCTTGTTGCCACATGTGGCGACCTGGGCGTGAAGAGGTTAAAAGTTAAAATTATATCTAGAATATAATAATAATAATAATAATCTTTATTTCCGTTAGACTAAAATATAGCATGGGATATGTCAAAATTACAAAATAAATAAAATATAATGCAAATACAAACAAGAGCAAAATACACTAGGTATATCACCAGCGCCATCTATCATTTTTTTTTTTTCTAATAAGTATGTTCGGTGATTATCCATTGTCATTTGACAGGAAGCGAAAAATAACCTAATGGTGTTATTCTGAACAAAAATGTTAGCGTTAACAGCGGTGTTATTTGCTAACATCGACAGATGTTATTCTGTACACTGTCTGTCAATTAACATCGATGTAAATTAACATTTTCGATGTTAAACAACACTTGTCAAAACGGTCGACATTACGAGATACTTTGAGGTTATTTCGTAGTTTGTGTTTTTCGTCAACAAAAACTCATATTTGGAATTTTATTCCAATATTTATGTGCATGCTTTATGAAACACTCATTTTCTTTCTAAAAATATCGTCAGAAACATATTAGTAACCATCTATTATAATATACATGAAGTTGGTCGCTCTGTAGACGTTGCACTGTTGCCAATTTGTGTACATCGGGCTGTTCAGAATACACTTTTTAACAGCGCTGTTCAATTTCACATAACATTGCAATGTTAATAACACCGATGTTAATAACATCGCTGTTGTTCAGAATAACACCATAAATCTTAACCCTTTGCACTTGAGCGGCGCCGGTGAGGCGCCCAGGCGGTTTGATGCGTCCACTCGATTAATTCATCGGGTATACTATGCTGAATTAATGCTTAGTTTATATGGCATGAGATAATTAATTTCACATTTAAAATTTATAATGTAGGAAGCTTCTACTTCGTTATACAACACTTTTTACTTTGTAAACGAATGAATCGAGTGTCGTACAAACAAACAAAGTAAAAAGTGTCTTATTCCACACTTTCACATTTGTTTTGGTTTAGAGTTACAGAAATCTAATACATAGGTAATGTTATTATTTACGTGGACGACTGATTATTACAATTTCATAACATCCTCGTGACTCATATTGTGAATAAAATAGCGTACACGGCCAATTTGTCGTCGAGACCTTTGCACGGCTGATAATCCTTAGCCTTGTTGCAGGAATTTGAGTTAATGAAATAGAAGACAATATGCAGCGCATTTTATATTAATACACCGTTTCCATTTATGGAATTACTTTTTAAAATTCAACCGACATCTAATGACATAACCGAAGGACGCCGTAAGCATGCTCTTGAATTATGAGATGTCGTGATGGTTTATAAAGACAGGTCGCTGACCAGGCAAATTTGTAATATTATACTCCCTCCGTCCGGAAATATGGTATACATTTCGCGATTTTTGTTGTCCGGAAATACAGTATACATTTGCGAAAAAATACAATAAAACTAAAAATTAACTTGAAAAGTATATTGTATTAACTTTTTTAGAAAAATTATAATTACATAAGAATTAATTAATTAATTAACTGCAGTAGCAATGTCATTGATTGCACCGTGTTTTAACTTGTTCTCTTTCATGTGCTGTAATAATTTTTTCTGAGATACAATGACGTTGTTCTGTGGTCAACTGTTTATATTTGGAATCTCTTCTTTTTTAGTTTATCAATTCTTCTTCGGAATTTTCTATATTCGTTTTGCAGCGGTACCAATTTTATTTATCCTAAAAAAAACGATCTTCGATCGTTAAGTTCTAAACCAAGAAGAACATGACACATGTCAATTATATTAGGTTATGTTACCATTAATATATACCAAGGGTCTCCAAACTTTTTCCATATATATAATTCTTCATAATCTAGTGGGCCAAGGTATAATCAATTTTATAACTAATTTCAAAACCTATAACAAAAAATCGTTGTAGAATTTTAAAATGTGACATTTACGAAAAATGTAACTGCTTGTCGTGGGCCGAATTCGTTGAGGTCGCGGGCCGCATCTGGCCCGCGGGCCGTAGTTTAGAGACCCTTGATATATACCATAATAATATAATGAATGTTGTCATTTGTTTTCTATATTCACGATAATCTACGATTTTTTTTTTGAAATGTATACCATATTTCCGGACAGAGGTAGTATTATTTATACATTGGGGTAAAAAACATAGTGTTTCGTTCAGTGATTATAAGTCGCATTATGTTTCTATTTATAAACAAAATCATATTTGGTGAGTCATGAGCAAATTAACGTACACAGGAATTATAATAGAATGTTGCGTTATTGTGCAATTCCGTATATTATTTTATACAAAGTTCCGATATATTTAAAAATGTGGGGCTTGTGTGAAACAGTGTATGTGCATGCACGATCAGATTGTCCGAGTAATGTTTTACTCATATCCGACCCCGTAATTGTTGGGCGGTTAAACGATGATATCTGCAAACATGTTATAATTTGCAGGGATTACTTTTATATTCCGTAACAAGTAATGGAATGAATATTCTCACACCGTTTAGCCTTTGGATATCACAACTGTCAAAATACTAAAAACATAACCACAAACGTGACAATAAAACGGAAAGTTGGAAAACAATTAGCCTTGGATATCACAATTGTCGTAGTACTATTAACAAAACCACAAACATGTAATAGTAAAACGTAAGTTATTTGTGTTCATTATTTTATCTGGTCGAGGAGAAAGTATAGTCTACTACTCGGTAAGAATGGAAATTCAGATGCTCGTGGTTCCTCGCACTCTCCTCCCGGCACTCGCATCGAATTTCCATTCTAACCTTGTTACAGAATATACTATTCAATGCGAGTGGAATATTCCGAGTGCGAGGAACCGCAAAGATTTCCATTCTTACCGAGTGGCATACATAACCTAGAAAGGAAACGCTGTCAGCCGTGACAGTTAAAATAAATAATGGAATTGTAGAGAATAGTATATCCCGCAACAAGGTTAGGTAATTTTCCAGCTTATGATACTAAACAATAGGCATGCGTGAATATCATGCAGACGGTATGCTATGTTGTCAAGTCTCTTTAATTGAAATGGCGGTATTTTCAGTACGGAATACTTTCAATTTCATTTACAATTTGCAACAATCGGTGCTTTCTTTCTTATTGTATGTCTTATTATAATTTAAGAGAGAAATAAAGACTTATTATTATTATTATTATCTTTAGGTTAGGGTTAAACCAAGGTCCCCCCCGAGAGGGCAACGTTGCAAATATTGGCCTGAAGTTGTTGCGTTCACTTCAGTCCATTCATCAGTAACATAAAGATTGCCGCAAATTCAATGCGAGTGGAATACTCCCACGAGGATCAGAATTTGCATTCAATGCGAGCGGAATATTCCCACAAGGATCAGAATTTCCATTCTTACCGAGTGGCAGACTACTTTCTCTACAACCAGACGAAATAAACAAATAAAATAATGAACAGAAAGAACTTACGTTTTACTATTACATGTTTGTGGTTTTGTTTATAGCATTTTGACAATCGTGACATCCAAGGCTAATCGTTTTCCAACATTCCGTATTATCCGACCACAAAAAAGGTGAGACCCGGCAATGTTTCGAAACAGCGCTCGGCAGGAATTATTGTGGTCCCGGGTGGCCGCGCAATCAAACTGGAACGTCGATACTCACTTCGCTTTATCAAATCGACATCTCGAATATAAACAGTTAAAAAAACAAAAAATTAAGCAATAATCAACATTCATGTGATTTCACAGCCACCCAAGACTACGACTGTTGGATACCCTTTATTAGCCTTTTTTTCTGATTGAAACAATATCGAGTAATATTGCCTTAGTTACGATATGTCATAACACACTCATATTTCCCTAGGGAAATATAGACATCAAACAATTGTCATTAGGAGCTTCTCGTAAGAATTGTTTTAATTGGTCTCGGGACAACACCTCCGATTTCTTAGGAAGGTATCCTTTATGGATTTTACAGCTTTGGTTTTTACCGGAACCAAACATTCACGGTCTTTTGTCGCTTGCGTTAACACATAGTTTGACATTTCAGCAATTTATGAAACAACGCAACTACCAAAACAAGTCAACCATGATATTTACAAACAAGGCCCTTAGCAACGTTACCAATCCGATAAATTCAAAAATTTATAATCCAATATTTTCCCATTTACACAACAATATTCTTTCAATCAGAAAAAAACTATTGATTATAACACGGGAAATATGAATGCATTTCCCTTGGTTGTCTATACATCCCTCGGGCTTCGCCCTCGGGATGTAACTAGCCAACCTCGGGAAATATACTATTCATATTTCCCTAGTTGTAATATTAGCTATTCTTTGTGTTTGTTAATTACACATTAATGAAGATATGCCTGCAGTTCCATATGTAGGACTATTTAACCCTTTCACTCAATAAACGATTTGGTAATTTCGTTTTGTATATTCGGCAGTCGACGGTAGACGATGTGGCGTTTTAATTCAAAGAGAAAAAAATCAATATATTTTGCACCAATTTTCATAATATCGTGTGAGCCACAAAATTTTGTTTCAGAGTTGAAACGGGCTGGGAGATAAATAAGGTACGTCGCATATTATTACATCATGAGATTAGATTAGTTCAATTGAATTAGATTGAAAAAAAAATGAAATAATCTCAGACATGAGTAAATGAGGTACGTCGCATATTATTACGCATGAGATTAGATTAGTTCACGAATTAGATTTAAAAAAATGAATCTCAGACATGACTGCTATGTTTCTCTCTCTCAGGCAAGGCCAACTCGGCAACAAAATTCAGTGGCTCACACCTTACAAACCCTATAAGGGTGAAACGGGGGTTAAGAAAATATTTTAGTAAGTTTGATATCGAATAAAAGTTTGCTCGTAGTTAAAGTTAAAGGGTTAAAAAAAATGTACACAAACGACCTTAGCCGTCGATGCGCCTAAATTAAAAAAAATTATCTAGAACAGGCATGTCAAACACGTTGTCTGCGGCCCGGCAAGGTTGGTATCAAATATTTAAAAAAAATTATATACAAGGTAAAAATAATAACAATGGTTTCAATTGTTAGTTTTTTTTTGGTAATGCGGCCCGCGGCTTGTGTGTAATTCTTGATGTGGCCCTTGGTGGTAAACGAGTTTGACATGCCCGATCTAGAATATCATCAGCGCCATCTATCATTTTTTTATTCCAATAATTAATCATCGACATTTGACAGGAAGCGAAAAATAACCTCAATCTTAATTACTCATCATTTACTTTCCTTTAATTTAAATCTCGGGCAAGCATGGGTAAACACACCTTCGCAATTTTCTAAACGCTTTCGCAATGTTTATTCTATGATTTTTTTTTTACAACAGGTGACAAGTTGCATCGTACACTTTCGTTAACTCAATCGTATGTTTTATGCAATTTTATCATGTTTTAGAAACGTGCATTATCCAAAACAGGTAATCACAATAAAAAAAAACTTTAACCTTGAAACCGCAACACCCCAATCGAGGAATCAACCGTACGGCTCGAGCCCCGATAAAAAAAAAAAAACATGTCATGTATTGCGGTGTTTTCGAAACGCGCAATTATTTACACCCACACTTTCGAACGGGACGGGCAATAACAATGAGCGCGTGGGACGTGCATCGGCGAGAAAAAGGGTGGCAAAAGTGGCGGGAAACGGCGGGACAATAATACCGCCCCTGCGGAAAACAGGCGGCCCGGAGGAAACGGGGGGACGTTGACAGTTCACGGCCGGGCGAAATCACCGCCGGGCGACTGGTGCACGGCCGCAAAAAACGCCCCGAATCGCCGTGGAGTGATTCACGCACGCTTTAATAATTACGGCGGTGCCGAACGTTCACGTTTCGCACTCGGGGCAAAAAACGTGGCCGGAATGCGGATCGTGCGGACGCGTGGCAACCGCGATTTTTCGCATATTACGATCGGCACTATTCTAC
This sequence comes from Ocypus olens, assembly GCA_910593695.2. Classification (NCBI taxonomy): domain Eukaryota; kingdom Metazoa; phylum Arthropoda; class Insecta; order Coleoptera; family Staphylinidae; genus Ocypus; species Ocypus olens. The sequence continues at coordinate 54,803,281 of OU343056.1, forward strand.
GGGGTAAATCACTCACCTCTGCTTGCGATCGGACATTATTATCCGTTGATAAAAGCGTAGACAAAAGTACATGAAATTGTTCTTGATCGGCAGCCATGGTCCCTCCACATGAAAGACTGACAAGGGGCAACTGCAGCGGCGAAATACACTAGGCGGACACCGGGTCTGGGATTTTCTCCGAAAAGATCCGAACAATTTTCAAAACGTCAAAAGAACCTTCAAAATCGGAAAATGCAATTAGTTTATTTGTTTTCGCTAAGCACACTACTTGTAAATGTGCGGAAATCCGCTCAGCGTAACGGTGGCACAGTGATGTTTCTTCGCGGCGGGTTGGGAGCACTGCGCGTAAACGGCATTTGCGTTCTATTTTGCCCATTTTGAAATGGTGACTCAACGCGTTGCCGAATTATAAGTGACTCACGTGCTCTTACGAGAATCGCGCGTTTATAACGTATTATTTGTAATTAATGGCCGTAATGTAACGCACAGGGATAAATATAATTTATTATTGTGCAAGTTTATTTACTCATCGATAGTTCACACAAGTTACACATGCGGCGCTGTAATAGGTCTAAAATAAATTAATTCTTGAATTAATTAATTGTAGGGAAGAATCAAATCACACAATATATTTAATACTAACAACAGCTTATATAGTCCTCTATTTAAATCATATTTTTGTTGTAATATCTACAAAAGATTTAAAATGTTTCTTGTCCCTGGAGAATAGTGTTGATTGTTTGAACAAGAAACCAATGGTTTTGGTTGTGGTTAAATTGTATGTTATACGAACTCTATCGGTGGAATTTCTGGAAATATTGCTCAAATACTAAGAAGCCATAAATACTTTTAATAATAAGTATTATTGGTGAAATAGTTATAAATACTTACACAGAATATGATATTAATACAATAAAATTAAAAATATCCTCAACGCTGAGCTGATGTACACCCCTCTTTTCGAACCGTTTTTAGTATATACACCTTTGTATTTCGTATTTTAAGTGCTTACTTTGAGAATGATTACCGTGTAATTCAGTGACGGTTTGCGGGGTTTTTTCTGGTACGGCCGAGGAACAAGAGGTGGTAATACAGATAGGTGCTGTCTCTGCAACTGATCCTACCTATCTGTATTACCACCTCTTGTTCCTCGGCCGTACCAGAAAAAAATCCGCGAACCGTCACTGGTGTAATTGAAACTAATCACGTAAAGTTAAATAAAAGTGGTATAAAAAAGTTTTACATCGAAAAATATAAAAGAATTCTATGTTTAACAAAACGTGGCAACGTCGCAATTATTTGCCACACTATCACCACGTGCTTAGCAAAGAATATTATAGCAAATACACACACAGAATATGATATTAATACAATAAAATTAAAAATATATGAATTCCACGTTTTATAAAAAATTGTGACCATAGTTGTGGCAACGTCGCAATAATTTGCCACATTATCACCACGTGTTTAGCAAAATATACTATAGCAAATACACATTGTACAAAGTTATTAAAAATAAGAAAATGTAAGTATTGTACACACCTCATAAGTATAACGAAAGAGGCTGACAAAACAGACAAGAATTAAAATTTAAAATAAGAATTGAAAAGTTAGGTTATGTTGAGAAATACGATACTTTTCGTCTTCTACAATTTGAGAGTCTCTAAGAGACTACAATTAATTGTAGAAGACGAAGGGTATTGTATTTCTTATTTTATTTCATTTTTCCACAAGAAATCTGGAAAAATGTTTTCAGGTTATGTTAACATTATTTAACTTAACCTAACTTTTTAAAACCTTATTGCACTGAATAAATATTACTTTTTAAAAGCTATATCATTACATTTCATTCCTTAACCCAAACCAGGGCGTAATGTGGCTAAAAGCCCTCTGAATTATGACCCTCGTTCCGCTTCTTCACAAAAGCTCAGCGTACAAACTTGATGATGGTTTGTGGAGAGCGACCAAACGGTCGCAGCACTTTGATCATTCGTTGGTCCTTTTGTGCCATCTCCTGAGCCCTACTCCTCAAGCCAACCTAAACTACTTGTGAAGTCAAGTGGAGTGTTGCCCAGTTGTGACCAATCTGGCCACTCCTCTCCGAATACGGACCACCTGAGTTGTTTTAGTGACTTAATAAGTATTACTTTTTAAAACCTATATTATTACATTTCATTCATTAACCCAAACCAGGAGCGTAATGTGGCTAAAACCCACGCGTCACTTCTCCACAGAAGCTTAATTTTGTTATCGCAATATCGTTATATTCCAGATGCCTAAGGTAAGCTCGACAGGGGGTGCCCCCCGCAAACAGGGCCTCAACCGTTCCGCCCACTCCATGAACCCCGAACGGTCCACCGAAGGCCTCAAAGGAGTCGCGAAAGTGCGCACCAAGGGCACGATCAAACGCCTGCAGATGTACAGAAGCTTCAAGGCGAAGCGCGACAAAACCGGAAAGATCCTAACACCCGCTCCCTTCCAAGGGTGGCACAAGTCCGGCGTGCAGGCCCGTGTCGAACCCAACCAGAGGTGGTTCGGAAATTCCAGGGTGATCTCGCAGAACGCCCTGCAAAAGTTCCAAACGGAACTGGGGGCGGCGGTCAAAAGTCCGTTTCACGTCGTCATGAAACCCACATCGCTGCCCGTCACTCTTTTGAACGAGAAAGCCAAGAACGCCCGCGTGCACCTGTTGGACACGGAGAGCTTCAACGACGTGTTCGGGCCGAAGAAGAAGAGGAAGAGGCCGAATATAAGCGTGCGGGGGATGGACGAGCTCAACGAGATGGTTAATAAGAAATTGGAGGAGTATTCCACGGAAAAAGATACGAATATCGTCAGGGATGACGGCGGGGTCCGCGATATGCCGAGGGATTGGGTTATGGCTGCTGGACAGTCGAGGAGGATCTGGAGCGAGCTGTATAAGGTCGTCGACAGTTCCGACGTGCTGCTGCAGGTGTTGGACGCCAGGGATCCGATGGGCACGAGATCTCCGCACATCGAGAAGTATTTACGCGACGAGAAAGCGCACAAGCATTTGATTTTTATAATGAACAAGGTTGACTTGGTGCCCACTTGGGTCACGCAGAGGTGGCTGGGTATTCTGAATAAGGAGTACCCCACGGTCGCGTTCCACGCAAGCTTGACGCATCCGTTCGGAAAAGGATCGTTGATTAACTTGCTAAGACAATTGGGTAAGTAAACTTTTCGGTAATTATTATTTACCTACGGGGAGCACCCGTCTATTGACCTTCTAAATAGGCTCATTCGACACGTTTTTGCAAGACAAACAACTTTTTCCTTGGGCAAAAAAATTATTAACAAAAAAAGTTTTACCTGTTTTTTCACTGTATCTTCGAAAATATTGATTTTAGAGAGGAACAACTTTTTCCTTGGGAAAAATTGGCGCTCATTGTTTGTTAAAAAGTTATTAACAAAAAAGTTTTACTTGTTTTTTCAATTTATCTTCAAAAATATTGATTTTAGAGAAAAATGTTTCAGAGAAAACCTGAAGGTTCTAACCTAACCCAACAACTTTTTTTTTAACCTAACCTAATGTAACCCTACGTAACGTAACCCAACACCCATGCTGCACTATGAATTACACAGCCGGAAAGTTGTACCTTGGTATGAACATTATTCAAATTTGCAGCTACAGTTTCCTACCTTTAATGTAGAGCTTTTCGGGAGCTTAAGGTTTTGTCGGAAACATTTTCCTCTAAAATCGATATTTTCGAAGATACAGTGAAAAAAGCCACTGCCCAAGTATCGTATGTTCATTAAAAAAAAACCTCAAGTGTGCCATGATTTTTTATTTAAAAAAATTTAAGTTGGCACACTTGTTAGGAATTGACATATAAACGTCAGATCTTTCTAGAAGTCGCAATTATTCCGTGCTCACAATGGTTTACAGCAACCGGCAAAAAATGTTTCTAATTGAAAGTTATTTCCGAAATGAGATTAAATTGGGTGTATTCATTCGACGCATCTTTGGCTGAGTTTCAGGAAGAATTTCCTAACGTTCCCATTATTTATGATGAATTTCACAATACCTTATCATGATCTGTTATGTCTCCGTAAACCAGGAAGTGGTACGTATATAGAATGCTATTAACACAGCCCAAGTAATTTTTGAAAATGAACCTACGACTTCTCTGCGTCGTTTGTCACAGCAAATGAATTTATCGGTAGGAATATGCCACAAGTAACATAACCTCAATATGTGTCACCAACTTACATTTTTAAAAATTAAAAATCATGGCACACTTGAGGTTTTTTTTTATTGAACGTACTTTAAAAAGTTGTTTGTCTTGCAAAAACGCGTCGAACATTCAATTCAATTCAGTTTATTGGTGTTAATAGACTTTACAATCTTTACACAAGTCAGAAATTTAAAATTAATAAATACATTAAATTAAATAAAGAATAAATACATACATACATTAATTGTGATTTAATTTAATTTACCGATAACTTAACAAATTAAAATGATACAAACTAAAAATATTTGGAATTAATATAAATTGGTTAAATATATAGAGTTAACAATTTGTCCTTAGAAATATATAACACCCAGTACTTTCAAAAAATGTAAGCCAATTTACAAGGTGCTCCCCATAGTTAAATAATTACCAACTTTTCTAATTCGAAATAAGTTTTTTAATCTTAAATTGCAGGTAAATTACACATCGACAAAAAACAAATATCCGTCGGTTTCATCGGTTACCCGAACGTCGGCAAATCTTCGGTCATCAACACGCTCCGCAGCAAGAAAGTCTGCAAGGTGGCCCCGATCGCCGGAGAAACCAAGGTCTGGCAGTACATAACCCTGATGCGTAGAATCTACCTAATCGATTGCCCCGGAGTCGTGCAGCCCTCCGGGGAGACCGACACCGAGAAAGTCCTCAAGGGCGTGGTCCGCGTGGAACTGGTAAACAACCCCGAGGATTACATCGAAGCAGTATTAGAACGCGTGAAACCGGAATACATCAGAAAAACGTACAACATCGAAAAGTGGACCTCGCACATAGACTTCTTAGAGAAAATGGCATTCAAATCGGGGAAGCTGTTGAAGAAGGGGGAACCCGACATCACAATAGTCGCCAGGATGATTCTAAACGATTGGCAACGAGGAAAGCTGCCCTATTACATCTCCCCGCCGGGCTACGAAACCCCCCTCGCGAAACCGGAAAACAACTTCGAGATCGTGCAGGACCTCCATAAAATCCGCGTCGGGTTGGATTACGAAGGCGAGGACGTGAAGAAATTGGAACAGATTGAGAATATAGAGAAGGCTGCTAAGGAATACGATACGGAATCACAGATTAGTGAATCACAAAATGATGAAAGTAAGATCAGTGAGTCGACCTTAGCTGGAAGTCAAACCGAGGACGATTTGAGTGACGATGACGATGTCAGTAATTTTTACTCAGACATGGATGATTCCGACCACGACAATATTTACGCGGAAACGACCAGCGGAGACTTTAAAGTGGAAGCTGTTAAAACGAAGAAATTAACGAGCAAGCAGAAGAGGGCCGCGGAGCGGGCGCAGAAGCGTAAGAGGATCGGAAGCAATTTCTACGAAGTGACGAATGTTAAGAATCGCAATAGGAGTAAGAAGAAGTGATCTATTTTATTTGTATTTTGTTTTTTTTTCAATATATCAAATTATTAAGTTGTATGCATGCTATTTCGATCCCCTAAGTACCTATACCGTGACATCAAAAAGTGGAAAATAGTTGGCAGCCCTTAAAACATAACCTAACTAACAGAAGTTCACTGGTGCCACTAAGAATGGAAATTTTGGCGTGGAATACTCTGAAATTTAAATAAAACAGCCATATTATGAATCTTAAATGTATTATTAATAGTGATAGAAATAACTGCTAATGTTTAAAATCGGCAGATAAACATCTCACCCTCTAATTTTTTTAACACAAACGTGGGTTTTGCTGGTGTAAATTGATTGAGAAAAAAATAAATTGGGTGCAAATTCTGGGGTGTGTTCGAAGCATTGGAGGGTAGGATAGGGATGGATTGTAGGATAGGGCCCACCCACCACCACCCTTAGTACCAACTTTAACATAACCTACGAAACTCTATTCGATTCAATGAAATTTCTTTATCAAATCATCTATGATGTTTGAAAATTACAAACCAATTTCGTAAGTTAAATCTAACTAACCTTAAAAAATCACAGCAAAATGTACACTGCACTGCATTGGAGAATTCCAGACAGCCAACTTAACATTACTTTTCAGAAAATGTGCTGCCAACTATTTTCGACTTTCTGATCTCGCTGTACTCTGTTCACATTTTATTCTCGCCGCAGTCGGGGTGTTTTTGTAGAAACCAAATTGTTAGCAACTTTTTTACAACCAACAAAAATAACCAAAACAATGCAATAACATAACCACATCATTAGTAATTTTTTTATTACCAATAAAAATAACTAAAAAAAAAATGCAATGACATAACCAAATTGTTAGTACCAACAAAAATAACCAAAAAAAAATATGCAATGACATAACCAAATTCTTCGTACCAACAAAAATAACCAAAAAAAAATGCAATGACATTACCAAATTGTTAGTACCAACAAAAATAAACAAAAAAAATGCAGTGACATAACCACACTGTTGGTAACTTTTTTACTACCAACAAAAATGCAATAACATAACCACATCATTAGTAACTTTTTACTACCAACAAAAATAACCAAAAAAAAAATGCAATGACAACCAAATTGTCAGTACCAACAAAAATGCAATAACATAACCACATCATTACTAACTTTTTTACTGCCAATAAAAATAACCAAAAAAAAAATGCAATGACATAACCAAATTGTCAGTACCAACAAAAATGCAATAATATAACCACATCATTAGTAACTTTTTACTACCAATAAAAATAACAAAAAAAAATGCAATGACATAACCAAATTGTTAGTACTAACAAAAAAAACAAAAAAAAATGCAATGACATAACCAAATTGTTAGTACCAACAAAAATAACAAAAAAAAATGGTGATGTGGCCATCATGTTACTTTCTCCGATTTGATGGTATTATTTATATTTACGCTTCCATGGTTTATTTTCAATTTAAATCATATTTTAAGTGTGCATCGAACGTTTCGTAGACTCGGATAAAACTGACGTTTAAAACGTCAAAATTATGAAAGATCGAAAAATGTACTTCGAATTCAAAAACACAGTTTACTCAAAAACTAAAGAGATTTCGAAATAAACTTATTCTTCATAAATTATTCATTTTGGTATTCTCTACAATTATTATTAACATAAATTTGCTGTAACTATTAGCATTCCATAATTGTATACCAAAAATGAAAAAAAAATTAATAATTTTTTTTCCCGAATATCAATAATTTTATGAAAAATGTTTTCAAACATAATATTCGCATTTCTATATTGTCTTCAATATTTGTATAAATGTTTTTGTGATATTTTTCATATTTAAGAAAATATTGGCAAAAAACAAAAAACAGTTAAGGTAAACACCCACTTCCGGTGTACGAAATTTTACCAAAAGCTTTTCAGTTCTCCGGATTATCAAATAAAACTTATGTTCAAAGTTTCATATCAAGTGGTCTATTAGTTTTTGAGATACAGCGCGCACAGACACACACACACACACACAGACACACACACACACACAGACACAAAAATTTTTTTTCCAGAAATTGTTGAAATGGCATCTAGGGACCCCAAAACGGATATTTCCGTAAAAAAAATTTTTGAAAAAAAAATCACGATCACAATACTTTCTCGTACTTCGTAACGGAGAAAGTAAAAAATGCAATGACATAACCAAATTGTTGGTATCAACAAAAATAAACAAAAAAAAATGCAGTGACATAACCACACTGTTGGTAACTTTTTTACTACCAACAAAAATGCAATAACATAACCACATCATTAGTAACTTTTTTACTACCAATAAAAATAACCAAAAAAAAATGCAATGACATAACCAAATTGTTGGTATCAACAAAAATAAACAAAAAAAAAATGCAGTGACATAACCACACTGTTAGTAACTTTTTTACTACCAACAAAAATGCAATAACATAACCACATCATTAGTAACTTTTTTACTACCAATAAAAATAACCAAAAAAAAAAATGCAATGACAACCAAATTGTTAGTAACAACAAAAAAAAAATGCAATGACATAACCAAATTGTTAGTACCAACAAAAATAAACAAAAAAAATGCAGTGACATAACCACACTGTTAGTAACTTTTTTACTACCAACAAAAATGCAATAACATAACCACATCATTAGTAACTTTTTTACTACCAACAAAAATAACAAAAAAAAAATGCAATGACAACCAAATTGTCAGTACCATCAAAAATGCAATAACATAACCACATCACTAGTAACTTTTTTACTACCAATAAAAATAACCAAAAAAAAATGCAATGACATAACCAAATTGTTGGTATCAACAAAAATAAACAAAAAAAAATGCAGTGACATAACCACACTGTTAGTAACTTTTTTACTACCAACAAAAATGCAATAACATAACCACATCATTAGTAACTTTTTTACTACCAATAACAATAACCAAAAAAAAAAGCAATGACATAACCAAATTGTTAGTACCAACAAAAATAAACAAAAAAAAATGCAGTGACATAACCACACTGTTAGTAACTTGTTTACTACCAACAAAAATGCAATAACATAACCACATCATTGGTAACTTTTTTACTACCAATAAAAATAACAAAAAAAAATGCAATGACATAACCAAATTGTTAGTACCAACAAAAATCACAAAAAAAAATGCAATGACCTAACCAAATTGTTAGTACCAACAAAAATAACCAAAAAAATGAAATGACATAACCAAATTGTTAGTACCAACAAAAATAACCAAAAAAAAAAAATGCAATGACATAACCAAATTGTTAGTATCAACAAAAATAAACAAAAAAAATGCAGTGACATAACCACACTGTTAGTAACTTTTTTACTACCAACAAAAATAACAAAAAAAAAAAAATGTAATGACAACCAAATTGTCAGTACCAACAAAAATGCAATAACATAACCACATCATCAGTAACTTTTTTACTACCAATAAAAATAACCAAAAAAAAAATTCAATGACATAACCAAATTGTTAGTACCAACAAAAATAACAAAAAAAAAATGCAACGACATAACCAAATTGTTAGTACCAACAAAAATAAACAAAAAAAATGCAGTGACATAACCAAATTGTTAGTACCAACAAAGATAAACAAAAAAATGCAGTGACATAACCACACTGTTAGTAACTTTTTTACTACCAACAAAAATGCAATAACAACCACATCATTAGTAACTTTTTTACTACCAACAAAAATAACAAAAAAAAAATGCAATGACATAACCAAATTGTCAGTACCAACAAAAATGCAATAACATAACATCATTAGTAACTTTTTTACTACCAATAAAAATATCAAAAAAAAAATGCAATGACATAACCAAAAAAATGCAATAACATAACCACATCATTAGTAACTTTTTTACTACCAACAAAAATAACAAAAAAAAATGTAATGACAACCAAATTGTTAGTACCAACAAAAAAAATGCAGTGACATAACCATACTGTTAGTAACTTTTTTACTACCAACAAAAATAACAAAAAAAAATGTAATGACATAACCAAATTGTCAGTACCAACAAAAATGCAATAACATAACCACATCATTAGTAACTTTTTAACTACCAATAAAAATAACAAAAAAAAATGCAATGACATAACCAAATTGTTAGTACCAACAAAAATAACCAAAAAAAAAAGCAATGACATAACCAAATTGTTAGTACCAACAAAAATAATCAAAAAAAAATGCAATGACATAACCAAATTGTCAGTAACTTTTTTACTACCAACAAAAATGTCACCCTAGCAAAGCCTACTGCGACAAGACTAAAATATGAACAGAGTACAGCTCAGTACTCTGAAGCGAGTTTAATTAAATTGAAAAAAGCCCTTCCCACTGTATAAATCCTAATTAAAATACCGTTAGTATTAAATCAATTAATTTTTAATAGTAATTCTTGAATACAATAATAATTTCAAAATCTAGTCACTCGTTTTATTTACACCACGTTCGAATGGTCGACTTTGTACGTTTCATACAAAAGTTAAGGCTTATAACTAAACTCAGTCGCTGTCCTCGTGCCGCCTGGACTTCTTTTTGCGGTGCCTGTGGCTGGGGCTGCGGGACCTCGATTTGTGCCTCCGCGACCGGCTCCTCGATCTCTCCGATCTCTCTCTCCTGTGAGAACGCTCCCGGTCCCTGTCCCTCGGCTTCTCCGATCGGCTGCGGCTCTCGCGCTCCCTGTCCCTGGAGCCCCGTCTGCTGTGCGGGGGACTGCTTATCACCGGCGGGACCATCGGGGGGCCTAAAGTGACGGGGGGAACCGGAGCGGGCACCATGCCCGGGCCTGGGGTCAAAGATTTTATTTGATTAGGCGCCCAATTTCGACTGCCGCCCGGCCCTGAAATTATATACAATCTCATGTGTTAATACAAAGTGACGTTACAGTACGCTTAAAAAAAAAATCACTTATATACTTTTGTTGGTGTAATTAACACATATGATTGTATATATATGTAGTGAATATGACGAGTTAACTTTGGAATAAATTCATTCAAAAACGTATTTAAAGTTGATGTAACGTCGTTATTACTTATTATACAAACACGTAACATGTGGATTATCCAGGAAATTGGTGAACAAATGTTTTTGGATTTTCATTAAATTATGTGGGGGAATCTATTTTGAGTAAATTTGTCAAGTTTTAGTTTTGTGGCAATTGTTTTTATATTTTTTTTTTGCCATCAAGGAAACGCACAACTTGCAAATTGCACAAAGCTTCGTTTCTTGAGATTATCCAAGAAACTCGTGGACAAATGTTCTTGGATTTCCATTAAATTATGTGGGGGAATCTATTTTGAATAAATTTGTAAAGTTTTACGTTTGTGGCAATTGTTTTTATATTTTTTTTTTGCCATCAAGGAAACGCACAACTTGAAAATTGCACGAAGCTTTGTTTCTTGAGATTATCCAAGAAACTGGTGAACAAATGTTTTTGGATTTTCATTAAATTACGTGGGGGAATCTATTTTGAGTAAATTTGTAAAGTTTTAGGTTTGTGGCAATTGTTTTTATATTTTTTAAAACGTCTAGAAAACAGTCAAATTGAAAACTGTAAGAAGCAATTGATTAATGAAATTATTTCAAAAACCAGTGAAGTGGTATTTTCGAATTTTTACAGAATCATATGGAAGAAGCTATTTTGAGTCAATCTGTAAAGTTTCAGGCTTGTGGCGATTGTTTTTATATTTTTAAACCTGTCTAGAAGAAAGCAGGTATAATAAATAAACGATTTCCGATCATCAAGAGACTTGTACAATAAATAAAATCTGAACACTAATAAAATTACCCCATTGTAAATCTTGCGTGGGTTCGTAACCACCGTAAAACGGTTCGGGCTCGGGATTGAAACCAAATTCCGGTTGGAATTCATCGAACGTAGTCGGAGGAGGCATCGACAGATCCGGAAAACCGGGCGGTTTTCTGCTGTATTCCCTCCTGTCGGCTGTCATAACCTATAACGATAATAAATTATAAATCATTAGAAAAAAAATTATATAACCCACATTTGCCCGAGATTTAAATTAACACGTTCGCTGCCACCGACGCTCTGGTGCGTCCAATTTTACATTTGTGTATACGCAATCCCAACTGTAGTGGCGGCGAACGTGTTAAAGGAAAGTAAATGATATGTTTAAATCAAGTAATTGAGATTTAGGTTAATTTTCGCTTCCTGTCAAATGTCCACTGAATAATCAATGAACGTAGTCGATAGATGGCGCTGATGATATTCTAGATACAATTTTAAAAGGAACTTTAGAATAGTCGTCCCACTTGTAGAACCGTAGGCAAATCTGGGTTAACCCATTACCACCTAGTGTGCCATAACACAAAATAGTAATGTTATTTTGGATTTTATTATTTTATGTCTGGCATGTATGGCACATTCGATATTTCGTATACTAAAAATGATATGAATAAAGTTCTGCCTTTGTAATGAATTTGTAAATTAATGTAATTAAAAAATAGAAAGAAAAATTGAATTCAATAAAAAACAAACTCGGGCGTTAATGGGTTAAAGTAAAATTTTCAGTAGTTCACAAACCGCACACCTGAATAACGTTCTCCTTCGGAGCGTCCATTTTAGAGCCTAGCGCTGCCGCACCGCCGATTACATCGATGGCGCCCGTCATTCGTCGACCCGGAGGGGGCCCGGCTTTTCTTATGCCGGTGAAACTGCCGGAATATTTGCTATTGTCGTTCATTATTGGCACCGGTCCTCTCGGTAATCCAATGGAGTTTAGGGGTACCAAACCGACACCGGATTCGTTGACTCGTAATCTGTAAAAAAAAAAAATAATGAAAAAAGTACTTACACCGCGAGATCAGAAAGTCGAAAATAGTTGGCATCACTTTTTCTGAAAATGGGGATAATAATTCAAGTAATATTATATTGGCTGCCTTGAATTCTCCAGTGCAGTTTTGTTGACATCTTGTGGTTTTTTTGAGGTTACTCATCTCAAAAAAACCAGTGTATCCAACATTATAAAAAAATCCCCAGATAGAAAAACCGGGTATAAATAAGACCTCTCTTTAAAAAGTGTATTTTCCAGTAATTACCTTTTCTGTCGTTCACAATACGCCTTCCACGTGTCCTCGTTGAACCCGTAATTAAAATAATCCGTAATATCGGCGCCGGGCTTCCTCCACGGCTTGTCCTCCAGATTGTCCAGGTTATATTCGGCGGCGGACACGCCGTTGATCATGCCCATCTGGTCGAACTCCTCGACGGTGAACTTGCCGGTCTGCTGCTGCTGCTTCGACTTATCGGTGACGGTGCTCGTGAGCAGCCCGCCGCGTTTGATGTTGAGGGAGGTGTAGGCGGGGCTGGTCTTGATATCGCCGATGACGACGTTGACGTCGTCGTCGCTGTCATCGTCGGAATCTTCCTTGTCGGAGCCGTCGCCGTTCTGCTGATCCTGTTCGGTGTGTTCGCCTTCCTCCATGCCGGGGGGCTGGTCGTTGTCTTCTACCTCGGGCGGAGGCAGCTGTCCCTCTTCCTCCTCTTCTTCCGTTTGGGGCGGCGGTTCGGATTCTGGCGGCGCCGGTTGTTCCTGGTCTTGGTTCTCGGGTTCATTCTCGTTTTCTATATTACCCTGTAAGAAAAAAATATTCCATGAATTTGACCAATCTGTTAGTAGAATTATATCAATTAAGTATTTGTTATACTATATTATCTAAATGTTTAAATTGTTCTTTTTTTAAAAGTTTACAATTTCAAGATTAATTCTTGAATCATTCCACACCAGCAAATATGTAATATTTAGTCGCATTTGAATACCAAGATTCTTTAAATTTGTCATAAAAAATTCTCTTTCAATATCAGTTATATTACAATTGTTGCAGATGCATTAAATAAATTCAAAAAAATAATATGCCTTAAACATACAAAATGTTGAAACACATTTTCAGAAAATAGTTCAGGGATAGTAATTCAAGTGATATTATGTTGGCTGTCTGGAATTTTCCAGTGCAGTGCATTTTGTTTATCTTGTGGTTTTTTGAGGTAACTTGTTTTAAAAATACTTTTGTTTATAACTGTTGATTTTGTCCTTTTTTAAGACAAGTAACCTCAAAAAAACGCAAGATGTCGAAATAAACAAAACACATGAATTCAAGGCAGCCAATATAATTTTACTATTATAGGGATTTTCAGAAAATGTGCTGCCAACTGTTTTCAACTTTCTGTGTACAATGTGGCTAGGAAAACCACGGACACTTTTCCAACTATTAACACCAGGTGTCGCTGTTTTTTTACGATGTTCTGGTGGTAGCTTGTACAAGCCAATTGGCGCAAATTGCGTGTAAACAGGTCTTAACGTGAAAACAGATCGCGGTCCACGTTTCTTGGAGAACCAATTGCACATCACATTTCAGAATGACGGGGTAATCTTCAGAAATAACACAATCATACTCGGGTAATCTTCAGTGTTAACAACACAAATACTGCGGGATATCAGAATCACTGCCCCTTTTCCACTTTTTTCCAAACAATATTTAAAGTTGCATAGACCCTGAATATTTTAGGATTCCATCGGAAAATGAATTACACTCCTTTATAAATTACATACGTACAAGTAATAAGAAGTTAAAGTTATAAATAATATATAAAATTAATCCCGTCACATCGATTTCGTACAGGTTATGATTTACCTCTGGCACCAAAGCTTCTGTTTGAGGTTCCTCTTCAATCGGCTCGGGGAGTTCTTCGGCCGGTTTCTCACCTTCCGCGGCCGCCAAATCCGGAGCGTCGCCGTACAGCCACTGGTCATCATTTTCCACATCGTCTGCCATGGTTTTTTTAAAGCGATACTCCACAAAAACTCACACTTCCATACCGAACTCAAATTTGTTTGGTAATTGGGTTGGTTGACAGCGTTGCCAATTATACCGACTTAATATTTACAGCAAACTGTAAAGTAAAGGTGTGTGTTCTGTGCTGTAAAATAATCACAAGTTTATTATATTTAATTATAATTAATAGCAAATGAGTACAAATCTAGTTAAAATAAGTATTATTGTTGTTTACGCTAGCATTTATAGTTACGGAAATAATAAATTTTGAAAAGTTATACAAACAAATTAATGGTGTTTTATTTATTATAAGTATTATTATAGGTATAGAATGATTGCAAATATATATACTGTTATTTTATACATGTAATTTATATGGCAAAGGGGTAAATAAAGTTATTTATTATTTACGTACGTCGCGTCATCTGGTGATTATGAAACGATTTACTGTGATTCTACCTGTAAAGGCCACTTCACAACAACACAGTAAAGAGAACGAGAATGGTAACGAAAATATACTAAGCTTCTCGTTTCCGTTACCGGAAATTATGTTATTATGTATGTCAAAATGCGAATCATATCATTAACTTTTGATCAGTTATTTTATCAAAATATAAGTATTATTATAGATATAGAATTATTATAAACATATATACTGATTTTTAATTCATGTAATATATATTTTTAAGTGCTAAATAAAGTTATTTATTATTTTTATTATTTACGTACATAGCGCCATCTGGTGATGGAAAGATTTACTATTATATTGTTTATGCTGGAGGCTTCTACTTCGTTATACATTTTAAATATTATAATAAAACACTTTTAACTTTGTTTTGTATAACTTATATATTTATTTTTGTGACTTAAGTTTCGGTAATACAATTACCATTTTCAAACAAGAAGTGTTTTACCTTTGTAAATCGGTTTTTAAAACACTTCTGTTATGTTAAGGAGAACGGGAACGGTAACGAAAATATGCTAAGATACTCGTTTCCGTTACCGGAAATTAGTTATAATGTACGTTAACATGCGAATCATATCATTTACTTTTGATCAGTTATTTTATTAAAAAATAAGTATTATTATAGATATAGAATTATTGTAAAAATATATACTGATTTTTTATACATGTAATTTATATTTTTTTATATATTTATAAGTGCTAAACAAAATTATTTATTATTTTTATTATTATTTACGTACGTAGCGTCATCTGGCGATGGAAAGATTTACTGTTTATACTACCTGTTAAGGCCGCTTCACAACAACTCTTTCAGCCCAGGATTTTTAAATTAAAAAAAAATGTTTTTGTTAATTATTATTGATGGGGAGCTTCTTAAGACCATAAATACCAAATTTTAACTCATTTAATTAATTAGTATAGGAATTAATTAGTGAGGCTTTGTCGAAGTGACATCTAGTGATAAACAGCAAAAATATGGATTGTCATAGTAAGTAGAGCCACGTAAATGTTGCGGTGGCAATTGCCACCACCAGGGCCGAAAGGGTTAAGGAGAATGGGAACGAAAATATACCAAGCTTCTTGTTCCCGTTACCGGAAATTAGTTATTAGTTGTGTATGTCACTATGCGATTCATATCACTTAACTTTTGGTTCCCGTTCTCGTTACCATTCCCAGGTTGTTGTGAAGCGGCCGTAACTAATAAATAATTCAATATTTGAATCTATTCATATGATGTTAATTTAGAGTTTATATTTATTGTATTTATTCCAATAACTTACGAATTTCATCGATTATAAAAACCAAAATTAATTTTTGAAAGGTGCCGAATTCGTCATTACAAATAAAGTTTTCTGCACGTAATCAGCAAATCAAATCAAGCGATAATGTTATAAACGGGATAACTAGAGCGCAACAAGCAATATTATTTAACTTTCCGATTGTCGTTTCAACCCGGAAGTTATATAAATCACTTCATAACCATTTTTTTTTTGGGAAGAAAATAATTAAATCGCGTTTTGCTCGGCAGGTGCCGCAGTTATCGACCGAGCGTAGGATTTTTTCCTCGCCAGCCGTGCTTTCTACCGTTCAATCAAAATCCTTTTGGTGAAAAATCGGCGAAGTGCGGCACGTGTTGTTCGTCGTTTTCAAATACACAAGAATAACGCAACAATCTAACGTAAGTTTTTCATCAACCGTCCACCCGAGTCGACGGCGGTCCCCGTAGGAGTAATTTAATATCGTTTTATTATAATAAATGAAGGCCCGAATGTGGTCATTCGGAACTGACCTTGTCCGCCGAATTGAACACGCGTATCCATCAAATTCCGGTCCATCTGCGAGTCATAACCTGTATTAACTGTCAGCAATTACAGCATGCCATCTGACGCGAAGAAACGCGAACAGCAACGCAAGAAGGATGCCGCGAAGGCCAGGCAGGGCTCGAAGAAGGGCCCGCAGCAGATGAGGGGCGACGAGGACGGGAAGATGAACGGATCCTCGTCGAACGGAATGCCGGAGCCGCTGTCTGCCGAGGAGGCCCTCTGCGCCAAGCTGGAGGCCGACGCCAGGCTGAACGCCGAGGCGCGCTCCTGCACGGGGTCACTGGCCGTCCACCCCAAGTCCAGGGACATTAAAATCGCCAGTTTTTCCATCACTTTTCACGGCTGTGAGATGCTGCAGGATGCTCTGCTCGAGTTGAACTGCGGCAGAAGGTACGGTTTACTCGGACTCAACGGAAGCGGTAAGTGTTCAATTGTTGAAATGCTACAATATTTTAAGGATCGCTCATTTCCTGAAAGTCCCCATAATAATTCAAGTATTATTATATTGGCTGCTTTGAATTCTCCAGTGCAGTGCGTGTGTGTTTTGTATATTTTGACATCTCGTGATTTTTTGAGGTTACTCGTCTTAAAAACAGAAAAAACCGGCAGATCTCAACATAAAAAATATTAACCTCAAAAAATGACAAGATATAAAAATAAACAAAAGGCACTGCACTGGAGAATTCCAGGCAGCCAACATAATATTACTTGAATTATTATCCCCATTTTCAAATGTGCTGCCAACTATTTTCGACTTTTTGATCTTCGGTCATGGCCGTTCCTGGCGGGGGTGCAAAAGGTACAGCAGCACCAAGGGGCGTATGAGTATATTTTTTTAACATAAAATAGAATCAATTTTGAGTATATTTTGAAAATTTCAAGTCTTTGGCAATTGTTTTTATATTTTTTTTATCGCTCAAAAAAATGCACAATTCAGAATGACACTAAACTGTTCTCGTGCAATTATCTCGGAATCTCGTTAAAGGGTATTTTCTGATTTTTACAAAAACATAAAATAGAATCAATTTTGAGTACATTTTGAAAATTTCAAGTCTGTGGCAATTGTTTTTATATTTTTTTTATCGCTCAAAAAAATGCACAATTTACAATGACACTAAACTGTTCTCGTGCAATTAACTCGGAATCTCGTGAAAGGGTATTTTCTGATTTTTACAAAACCATAAAATAGAATCAATTTTGAGTATATTTTGAAAATTTCAAGTCTGTGGCAATTGTTTTTATTTTTTTTTTTATCGCTCCAAAAATGCACAACTTCAGAATGACACTAAACTGTTCTCGTGCATTTATCTCGGAATCTCGTGAAAGGGTATTTTCTGATTTTTACAAAAACATAAAATAGAATCAATTTTGAGTATATTTTGAAAATTTCAAGTCTGTGCCAATTGTTTTTATATTTTTTTTTATCGCTCCAAAAATGCACATCTTCAGAATGACACTAAACTGTTCTCGTGCATTTATCTTGGAATCTCGTGAAAGGGTATTTTCTGATTTTTACAAAAACATAAAATAGAATCAATTTTGAGTATATTTTAAAAATTTCAAGTTTGTGGCAATTGTTTTTATATTTTTTTTATCCCTCAAAAAAATGCACAACTTCAGAATGACACTAAACTGTTCTCGTGCAATTATCTCGGAATCTCCTGAAAGGGTATTTTCTGATTTTTACAAAAACATAAAATAGAATCAATTTTGAGTATATTTTGAAAATTTCAAGTCTGTGGCAATTGTTTTTATATTTTTTTTATCGCTCCAAAAATGCACAACTTCAGAATGACACTAAACTGTTCTCGTGCAATTATCTCGGAATCTCGTGAAAGGGTATTTTCTGATTTTTACAAAAATATAAAATAGAATCAATTTTGAGTACATTTTGAAAATTTCAAGTCTGTGGCAATTGTTTTTATATTTTTTTTTATCGCTCAAAAAAATGCACAATTCAGAATGACACTAAACTGTTCTCGTGCAATTATCTCGGAATCTCGTGAAAGGGTATTTTCTGATTTTTACAAAAACATAAAATAGAATCAATTTTGAGTACATTTTGAAAATTTCAAGTCTGTGGCAATTGTTTTTATATTTTTTTTTATCGCTCAAAAAAATGCACAATTCAGAATGACACTAAACTGTTCTCGTGCATTTATCTCGGAATCTCGTGAAAGGGTATTTTCTGATTTTTACAAGAACATAAAATAGAATCAATTTTGAGTACATTTTGAAAATTTCAAGTCTGTGGCAATTGTTTTTATAATTTTTTTTATCGCTCCAAAAATGCGCAACTTCAGAATGACACTAAACTGTTCTCGTGCAATTATCTCGGAATCTCGTGAAAGGGTATTTTCTGATTTTTACAAAAACATAAAATAGAATCAATTTTGAGTACATTTTGAAAATTTCAAGTCTGTGGCAATTGTTTTTATATTTTTTTTTTATCGCTCAAAAAAATGCACAATTCAGAATGACACTAAACTGTTCTCGTGCAATTATCTCGGAATCTTGTGAAAGGGTATTTTCTGATTTTTACAAAAACATAAAATAGAATCAATTTTGAGTATATTTTGAAAATTTCAAGTTTGTGACAGTTGTTTTTGTATTCCGTAAACTTTTACAGGTAAATCGACCGTCCTAGCAGTATTAGGTAACAGAGAAGTGCCGATACCCGACCACATAGACATTTTCCACTTAACCCGCGAGATGCCCGCGTCGGACAAGTCCGCCCTGCAGTGCGTGATGGAGGTGGACGAGGAGAGGATCCGATTGGAGAAGCTCGCCGAGGAGCTGGTCGCCTGCGAGGACGACGACTCCCAGGAGCAGCTGATGGACATCTACGAGCGTCTCGACGACATGTCCGCCGACACGGCGGAGGCCCGGGCCGCCAACATTCTGCACGGCCTCGGCTTCACCAAGGAGATGCAGGCGCAGGCGACCAAGGACTTCAGCGGAGGCTGGAGGATGCGCATCGCCCTCGCGAGGGCGCTATACGTCAAGCCTCACTTGCTCCTCCTCGACGAGCCCACCAACCATCTGGATCTGGACGCTTGCGTGTGGCTGGAGGAAGAGCTGAAGGACTACAAGAGAATTTTAGTTATTATTTCTCACTCGCAGGTAATGTTTTCGTGCGTTTATCTTTAAAAACAAAAATTTTGTAACCATTTTTTTCTATGAATTTACGTCGAATGGGTCTGTGCATTATTTTATTTTTTGTGATCAAACTAACAATTTTAGGAGAAAACGTCGGGAGGCAAAAAAGTTGCAGATTGGATCCTTCCATTTAAATTCATGTTTTGAAATAGAAAAAAGTTGACACATTAAAAAGTTCTGATGCAAACTATTATAGGGGTTGATTTTTTCACCTCCTTGTAATAACATTTTAAGGTTAAATAAAATGTCAAAAAATGCCATTTATGCCAAATTTCATTCTTAATTCTTCCGTAAATAAATAAAAACAATTTTTTTAGAAGGCTGTGACATGAAGAGGAAGGGGTTTTGAACAAAACATTATATCAAAGACTTCCTTTAATTTTAATTTTTGCTGAAAAGTCACCCTTTAAAATCTTTAGCATCAATTTAGAAACACCCTGTATATCTCGGGAGAGATTTTACAAATTTGCACCTCGGGGAAAAATCACACATTTCTCTCCCTTGATATATAATCTATTATTATTCCTCCATAAGTCTGTCATTTGGAAATAACAAAACAGCTGAAGCATATTTTTTGTCGTCAGGATTTCCTAAACGGCGTTTGCACGAATATCATTCACGTCAACAAGAAACGCCTCAAGTACTACACGGGTAACTACGACGGTTTCGTCCGCACGCGGATGGAACTCCTGGAGAACCAGATGAAGCAGTACAACTGGGAGCAGGACCAGATCAACCACATGAAGAACTACATCGCCAGGTTCGGTCACGGATCGGCCAAGCTGGCCAGGCAGGCGCAGAGCAAGGAGAAAACGCTGGCGAAGATGGTGGCGCAGGGCCTGACGGAGAAGGTGGTCAGCGACAAGATACTCAACTTCTACTTCCCGAGCTGCGGGAAGGTGCCGCCGCCCGTCATCATGGTGCAGAACGTCAGCTTCAGGTACAGCGATCGGGGGCCCTACATCTACAAGAACCTGGAGTTCGGCATCGACCTGGACACGAGGCTGGCCCTCGTCGGTCCCAACGGCGCCGGAAAGTCCACCCTGCTGAAGCTTCTATACGGAGAGGTAAATATTGATTATAATAATAATATTTGTTTAAAAACATCAACAAATGACTGTTAACCCTTTAGAGCCTGATTATTTTTTTAAAATTAGTTTTGACATCATTTTTAAGGTTATATTTACATAAACGAGTAAAAAAGACTGTGAAGACTATTTTTTTATTCACTTATTCTTGAAAAAAAAGGGCGCGTGATCCACAGGTTGGATTGTAGGATGGGGCCCACCCACCTACCTCAACAGGGATATGCCTTGAATTTAAAATTAAAATCAGAATTAATTTTTAATTAAATTTTCAAAAATTTTGAGTGAAAATTTCAAATAAACTACTTATGACATATTTTCGGATTATCAACTAATTTTACACCAACCAGTCTCTGGAATATTTTCCTGAAGTTTCATAAAAATCTGTAAAGGGATTTGTCTTGAAATAAAAATCAGAATTTTTAATTAAATTTTCAAAAAATTTAAGTGAAAATTTCAAATAAACTACTTAGGACATATTTTCAGATTATTAACTAATTTTACACCAACAAGTCTCTGGAATATTTTCCTGAAGTTTCATAAAAATCTGTAAAGGGATTTGTCTTGAAATAAAAATCAATGAGAATGAGAATAAATTTTTAATAAAATTTTTTAAACTTTTGAGTGAAAATTTCAGATAAATTGCCCCTGACATATTTTCGGACTATTATCTATGCGTTTCATAGAATACATTTTATGTTTCATCGTTTTTTGGATGTGAAGTTATTAAAAAATTTAAAAAACCTCCCGCGATTTAAAAAAAAATTCTACACCGGCCCTTATCAGCCCTACGCAAAAAATTATTGGAAGTAAGTTGTCCTATATTGTATTCTGCGTCAAATCGACAACTGCTATTTTTTCGTAAACTCTCTTAATAATCATCGTAGACCTTTATGTAATACCATTTTCTTCATCAGAAGAACGAAATAAATCGATTGGCGTTAAAAAATTTCATTCAGAAAAACTTGCAAAAAAGTTAGCAAGTCACCATGAACTTTATGGAAAATTTTGAAAAAAGTCGATTTTTTCAGACTTTGAATGGCCGTAGCGGCTGAACGGAGAATCCAATTTGAACGCGGATTTCAAATCTGTGTTTCTTGCGTGTCAATTAGTCGGATTTAATTAAAATTGGCGATTTAAAATTTTTGACGAAAATCTGAAAAATCATCCAAGGGTCCCCCCTTCTTACTTTTTCCCAAAAATTGCATTTGAAATGATTTACTGAAGAAGCCACTGGTTCGATTCGGGGTTTCTATACGTCATTCGAAAGACCTCATTAAGACGCATCAGAAAATGTATTTTCGCAAGAACAAATGTCATTTTGAAGCCCGTGACGCTTAAGCAAAAAAAACTCGAAAATGGAAAAAATCGAAAAATTCAACTTTCTTAATAATCATCACAGACCTTTATGTAATACCATTTTCTTCATCAGAAGAACGAAATAAATCGATTGGCGTTAAAAAATTTCATTCAGAAAAACTTGCAAAAAAGTTAGCATGTCACCATGAACTTTATGGAAAATTTTGAAAAAGTCGATTTTTTCAGACTTTGAACGGCCGTAGCGGCTAAACGAAGAATCCGATTTGAACGCGGATTTCAAATCTGTGTTCCTTGTGTGCCAATTAGTCGGATTGAATTACAATTGGCGATTTAAAAATTTTGACGAAAACCTGAAAAATCATCCAAGGGTCCCCCCTTCTTACTTTTTCCCAAAAATTGCATTTGAAATGATTTTCTGAAGAAACCACCGGTTCGATTCGGGGTTTCTATACGTCATTCGAAAGATCACCTTAAGGCGCATCAGAAAATGTACTTTTGCAAGAACAAATGTCAATTTGAAGCCCGTGACGCATCAGTAAAGAAAATTCGAAAATGGAAAAAATCGAAAAATTCAACTTTCTTAATAATCATCGTAGACCTTTATGTAATACCATTTTCTTCATCAGAAGAACGAAATAAATCGATTGGCGTGTAAAAATTTCATCTAGAAAAAATTGCAAAAATGTTAGCAAGTCACCATGAACTTTGTGGAAAATTTTGAAAAAAATCGATTTTTTCAGACTTTGAACGGCCGTAGCGGCTAAACGAAGAATCCAATTTGAACGCGGATTTCAAATCTGTGTTCCTTGTGTGCCAATTAGTCGGATTGAATTACAATTGGCGATTTAAAAATTTTGACGAAAACCTGAAAAATCATCCAAGGGTCCCCCCTTCTTACTTTTTCCCAAAAATTGCATTTGAAATGATTTTCTGAAGAAACCACTGGTTCGATTCAGGGTTTCTGTACGTCATTCGAAAGAACTCATTAAGACGCATCAGAAAATGTACTTTCGCAAGAACAAATGTCAATTTGAAACCCGTGACACGTCAGCAAAGAAAACTCGAAAATGGAAAAAATCTAAAAATGCAACTTTCTTAATAATCATCGTAGACTTTTATGTAATACCATTTTCTTCACCAGAAGAACGAAATAAATCAATTGGCGTTAACAAATTTCATCTAGAAAACATTGCAAAAAAGTTAGCAAGTCACCATGAACTTTATGGAAAATTTTGAAAAAAATCGATTTTTTCAGACTTTGAACAGCCGTAGCTGCTAAACGAAGAATCCAATTTGAACGCGGATTTCAAATCTGTGTTCCTCGTGTGTCAATTAGTTGGATTTAATTAAAATTGGCGATTTACATTTTTTGACGAAAACCTGAAAAATCGTCCAAGGGTCCCCCCTTCTTACTTTTTCCCAAAAATTGCATTTGAAATGATTTACTGAAGAAACCACTGGTTCGAATCGGGGTTTCTATACGTCATTCGAAAGACCTCATTAAGACGCATCAGAAAATGTATTTTCGCAAGAACAAATGTCATTTTGAAGCCCGTGACGCATTAGCAAAAAAAACTCGAAAATGGAAAAAATCGGAAAATTCAACTTTCTTAATAATCACCGTAGACCTTTATGTAATACCATTTTCTTCACCAGAAGAACGAAATTAATCGATTGGCGTTAAAAAATTTCATCCAGAAAACATTCCAAAAAAGTTAGCAAGCCACCATGAACTTTATTAAAATTTTTGAAAAAAGTCGATTTTTTCAGACTTTGAACGGCCGTAGCTGCTAAACGAAGAATCCAATTTGAACGCGGATTTCAAATCTGTGTTCCTAATGTGTCAATTAGTCGGATTTAATTAAAATTGGCGATTTAAAATTTTTGACGAAAACCTGAAAAATCATCCAAGGGTCCCCCCTTCTTACTTTTTCCCAAAAATTGCATTTGAAATGATTTTCTGAAGAAACCACCGGTTCGATTCGGGGTTTCTATACGTCATTCGAAAGATCACCTTAAGGCGCATCAGAAAATGTACTTTTGCAAGAACAAATGTCAATTTGAAGCCCGTGACGCATCAGTAAAGAAAATTCGAAAATGGAAAAAATCGAAAAATTCAACTTTCTTAATAATCATCGTAGACCTTTATGTAATACCATTTTCTTCATCAGAAGAACGAAATAAATCGATTGGCGTGTAAAAATTTCATCTAGAAAAAATTGCAAAAATGTTAGCAAGTCACCATGAACTTTGTGGAAAATTTTGAAAAAAATCGATTTTTTCAGACTTTGAACGGCCGTAGCGGCTAAACGAAGAATCCAATTTGAACGCGGATTTCAAATCTATGTTTCTTGCGTGCCATTTAGTCGGATTTCATTAAAATTGGCGATTCAAAATTTTTGACGAAAACCTGAAAAATCATCCAAGGGTCCCCCCTTCTTACTTTTTCCCAAAAATTGCATTTGAAATGATTTTCTGAAGAAACCACCGGTTCGATTCGGGGTTTCTATACATCATTCGAAAGATCTCATTAAGACGCATCAGAAAATGTACTTTCGCAAGAACAAATGTCAATTTGAAGACCGTGACACGTCAGCAAAGAAAATTCGAAAATGGAAAAAATCGAAAAATTCAACTTTCTTCATTATCATCGTAGACCTTTATGTAATACCATTTTCTTCATCAGAAGAGCAAAATAAATTGATTGTCGTTAAAAAATTTCATCCAGAAAAAATTGCAAAAAATCACTTTCTGGAAAATTTTGAAAAAAAATTTACTGTGAAGATCCGACATGTTCGAATTTCACTTATAAATTACTATTAACACTTAGCAGCCGCTAATGTGAGCATTATTTTGATTTGTGAATTTTTTTTGCTTTTTGAAGTCTCATAGTACAAAAAAAATTAAGTCATTTTTTTATCTCCATAAAAAAATTGTCCCTGAAGAGTTTAAGTATAAATGAAATTTTATGCTTTGTTTGACAAAACACCCACATTAAATGTTAATCATTTTATCTCCACATCCCAAAAATTTATTTTTTTGACACAATTTTTTTCAATTTCATTTTTTTTAATCATATCTCCACATCCCAAAAATTTATTTTTTTGACACAATTTTTTTCAATTCCATTTTTTTTTAATCATTTCATCCACATCCCAACAAATTATTTTTTTGACACAATTTTCTTCAATTTAATTTTTTTTTTATCATTTCATCTTCACATCCTAACAATTTATTTTTTTGACACAATTTTTTTCAATTCCATTTTTTTTTAATCATTTCATCCACATCCCAACAATTTATTTTTTTGACACAATTTTCTTCAATTTAATTTTTTTTTAATCATTTCATCTTCACATCCTAACAATTTATTTTTCTGACACAATTTTCTTCAATTTTAGTTGGTTCCGACCGAAGGTATGATCCGTAAAAATTCCCACCTGAGGATAGCCCGGTACCACCAGCACCTGCACGAACTGCTCGATCTGGATGTGTCCCCCCTCGACTACATGCTGCGGGCCTTCCCCGAGGTGAAGGAGCGCGAGGAAATGAGAAAAATCATCGGACGCTACGGCCTCACCGGACGGCAGCAAGTCTGCCCGATCCGGCAACTGTCCGACGGACAGAGGTGCAGGGTGGTCTTCGCCTGGCTGGCCTGGCAGACGCCGCACCTGCTCCTGCTGGACGAACCCACCAACCATCTGGACATGGAGACCATCGACGCGCTGGCGGAGGCGATCAACGACTTCGACGGGGGCATGGTCCTGGTCAGCCACGACTTCCGGCTGATCAGCCAGGTCGCCGAGGAGATCTGGGTGTGCGAGAAGGGCACGTGCACGAAGTGGCAGGGCGGCATCCTTGAGTACAAGGAGCACCTGAAATCGAAGATCATCAAAGACAACATCAAGAAGAAATAATGACCCGCGCGTATAGCCCAATTTCGATTACCTATTTATTTAGTGATTCTAATTTATATCTGTAAAGAAAAAAAAATTTCGCGTTTTAACAAGGCCCACGTTACATTCTATGCGAAACGGGCGGTATATATATATTTATATTTTTAGTGCAGGGTTTTTAGGAGTTTCGTCGTCCCCGCTTATTAATCAGGCGGATGTTACCGTTACACTTGATCAAAATTGTTCCTCGAACTACAAGATGCAATTTACAATTAAAATGTATGATGAGAATATTGAATTTTTTACACATCCGATTATATAGGTTAAGTGGATAATGAAATGATGTCTGTTTACTAATTGAATTATGTTTTCTCGAAGGGATTTAAGAGGTGTTTCTTTGAGGAATTACAATAAAAAAAATATTAGAGAAAATCGTTTTTTTTTTATATTAGCCTCTTCTTTCAACCACGTTGTCAAAATTTCAAATAATGTTTTATATAAATCGGTTGTGGCTGATAATCAAGTGGTCAATGCAAATTAAAAAAAGTAAAAGAAACAATGACAGTTATTTACAGTAAAAGTGAGGAAGGCAGAGCTTTCGTTCACTTGAATTGTGACGATGCAATTCAAGTGAAAGCAAGTGGCCTTACTCTCAAGTGCTGTATTTGGTTTTGTTCGGTACCTCCCCAGTAAGTCTGCAACTTTGTATTCAAAATTTTAAATAAAAGTAAATCACATGTTCTGATTGATTTGTTGCCATGAAAAAACAAAAACAAAATAAACAAAGTTGTGAAATGTCAATAAAGTGGTTACGTGCACATTGTGGAAATTGATGAAGAGTTATATGTTCCCGAAGATGTTTCTGATGATGTTCCCGAAGATGTTCCTGGGAATGTTTCTGATGAAGTCCTGGATGTCGCAAGGTACCACCAAATATTGCCTAAAATAAAACAAAATCACATTATCAGTATCAGAAAAAAAATGGATCATCATGCTTTAATGAAAATCAGCGAGTGAAAGACAGTCAGCAAAATGTTTTTTACAAATCTTTAATCTTGACGGTATTTCTAACATATATTTTCAAAATACGGAAAACATCTTTGCACAGCTATTGTTAAATAAAAAAAAAAACGTTTTACATTGACGCACATTGTAAAACAGTTCTTTCCTCATTGTTGAACGGTTCTTCTATAATTAATAGTCAACATGGCATACGAATATAAAAAAAAGTTTCTCTACTTCGCTTTAATAATGGACTTATTGTTAAATAAAAAAATGTTTAACAATAAGCGTTATGGTTAAACAGTTTTAGCTCATTGTGAAACAATTTTTCTCTAATTAATTGTCAACGTATCATACGTATCTAGAAAAATTAAAAAAAAAAAATCTTTTTCTACATTGCTTTAATAATGGACTTAAAATTAATTAAATAAAAAAAAAACGATTTAACAGCGAGCACTTTTATTAAACAGTTAAACGGGTTTTCTTTGATTGTTAGTTAATGTATCATACGTATCTAGAAAAATAATAAAAAAAACATCATTTTCTATTTCGCTGTAATAACTCATTGTTAAATAAGAAACTGTTTAACAATTAGCGTTATTGTTAAACAGCTTTTCTCACTGTTAAACGGTTTTTCTCTAATTAATAGTAAACGTATCATTCGTATCCAGGAAAATTAAAAAAAAATCTTTTTTCCACTTCGCTTTAATAATGGACTTATTGCTAAATTAAAAAAAAGAAACTATTCAACAATGAGCGTTATTGTCCCACAGCTTTCGCTCATTATTAAACGGTTTTTCGCTAATTCATAGACAACGTATCATTCGTATCCAGAAGAATTAAAAAAATCATCTTTTTTCCGCTTTAATAATGGACTTAAAAAACGGTTTAACAATGAGTATTATTATTAAACAGTTTTTTGTTCATTATTAAACGGTTTATCTCTAATTAATAATCAACGTATCATACGTATCTAGAAAATAAAAAAAAAAAACATATTTTTTTCTACTTCGCTTTAATAGTGGATTTATTGTTAAATAAAAAAACTGTTTAACAATGAGCATCATTCTCATAATAAACAGTTTTTCTCTAATTAATTGTCAACGTATCATACATATCTAGAAAAATAAAAATCAGCTTTTTCTACTTTGGTTTAATAATGGACTTACTGTTAAAGAAAAAAACTATTTAACCATTAGCGTTATTGTTAAGCAGTTTTTACTCATTATTAAACGGTTTTTCTATGATTAATAGTCAAAATATTAAAGGTATCTAGAAAAATAAAAATAAAATATTTTTCTACTTTGCTTTAATAATTTAATTAAAAAAAAACTATTTAACAACGAGCACTTTTATTAAACAGTTTTTGTTCACTGTTAAACGGGTTTTCTTTGATTATTGGTTAATGTATCATACGTATCTAGAAAAATAAAAAAAAACATCATTTTCTATTTCACTGTAATAATGGACTCATTGTTAAATAAGAAACTGTTTTACAATGAGAATGATTGTTAAACAGTTTTTTACTCATTGTTAAACGGTTGTTCCTTAATTAATAATCAACGTATCATACGTATCTAGAAAAATAAAAATAAATCACCTTTTTCTACTTTGCTTTAATAATAGACTTATTGTTAAATTTAAAAAAAATGTTCAACAATGAGCATTATTGTCAAACAGTTTTTGCTCATCGTAAAACGGGTTTTCCCTAATTAATTGTTAACGTATCCATATGTTACTAAAGAATAAAAAATCACCTTTTTCTACTTCGATTTAATAATGGACTTATTGTTGGATACAATTTTTATTATGATGAGTTTTGCTCATTGTTAAAGGGTTTTCTTTAATTAATTGTCAACGTATCTAGAGAAATTTAAAAAAACCATCCTTTTCTACTTTGCTTTAATATTGTTAAATCAAAAACGTTTAACAATGACGCAAATTGTTTTAAATACTTTTTACTCATTGTTCAGCAGTTTTGCCTAATGAATAGTAAACATATCATACGTATCTAGAAAAATATAAATAAATCATCTTTTTCTACATTGCTTTAAAAACGGACTTACTGTTAAATAAAAAAACTGTTTCACAATGAGCGTTATTGCTAAACAGTTTTTGCTCATTGCGAAACTATTTTTCTCTGAGTAATTGTTAACGTACCATACATATCTAAAAAATTAAAAAAAAAATCATATTTTTCTACTTTGCTTTAATAATGGACTTATTGTTAAAGAAAAAAAAACTATTTAACGAGTAGCGTTATTGTTAAACAATTTTTGCTCATTTTTGGTTTTTCTATGATTAATAGTCAACGTATCAAATGTATCTAGAAAAATTGGAAAAATCATCTTTTTCTACATTGCTTTAAAAACGGACTTACTGTTAAATAAAAAAAACTGTTTCACAATGACCGTTATTGCTAAACAGTTTTTGCTCATTGCGAAACTATTTTTCTTTGAGTAATTGTTAACGTACCATACGTATCTAAAAAATTGAAAAAAAATTATATTTTTCTACTTTGCTTTAATAATGGACTTATTGTTAAAGAAAAAAAAACTATTTAACGACTAGCGTTATTGTTAAACAATTTTTGCTCATTTTTGGTTTTTTTATAATTAATAGTCAACGTATCAAATGTATCTGAAAAAATTGGAAAAATCATCTTTTTCTATATATTTTTTTTAAAACGGACTTACTGTTAAATAAAAAAACTGTTTCACAATGAGCGTTATTGCTAAACAGTTTTTGCTCATTGCGAAACTATTTTTCTCTGAGTAATTGTTAACGTACCATACGTATCTAAAATTTTTTAAAAAAATCATATTTTTCTACTTTGCTTTAATAATGGACTTATTGTTAAAGAAAAAAAAACTATTTAACGACTAGCGTTATTGTTAAACAATTTTTGCTCATTTTTGGTTTTTCTATAATTAATAGTCAACGTATCAAATGTATCTAGAAAAATTGGAAAAATCATCTTTTTCTACATTGCTTTAATAATGGACTTATTGTTCAATCAAAAACTGTTCAACAATGAGCGCTATTGCTTAACAGTTTTTGCTCTTTATTTCACAGTTTTTCTCTAATCAATTGTCAACGTATCTAAAAACATAAACAACATCTACTTTTTCTATTTTGCTCTAATAATGGACTTACTGTTAAATCAAAAATTGTTTAACAATGGTCGCTATTATTAAACTGTTTTTGCTCATTGTTAAACGGGTTTTCTCTAATTAATTGTCAAAGTATTATACGTAACTAAAAAATAAAAAATAATCTTTTTCGACGTTGCTTTAATAATGGACTTATTTATAAATTAAAAATTGTTTAACAAAACGCGTCATTATTAAACACTGACCCCGGTCCATGGGGCCCCCCGTTTTATCCCTAGGCCTTCAGTTAGTCAAATTAAATCTTTTTAATCCTTGAAAAAGAAATGGAATCGATAATTAATAATTCACGAATTCAGTGTGCTTTTTTTATTCACGTAATTTCCTTGCCTTTATTCATTTGTGACGTTTTCCTCGAACCCCCGTGTGTTCTTCCAGCACTAGACCGCGGTCCATGGGGGCCCTCCGTTTTACCCCTAGGGCTCCAATTAGTCAAAGTGACTTCTTTCATTCACGTAATTTCCTTACTTAACTTGATTCCTTTTGCGACGTTGCCTCGAGCCCCCGTGTGTCCTTCCAGCACCAAACCTCGGTCCATAGCAGTGACGGTTCGCGGGGTTTCTTCTGGTACGGCCGAGGAAAAAAGGTGGAAATACAGATAGGTGCGGTCTCTGCAACTGACCCTACCTATCTGTATTACCTAACCTAATCTGTGTCTGCAACTGACCCTACCTATCTGTATTGCCACCCTTGTTACCTCGGCCGTACCAGAAAACACCCCGTGAACCGTCACTGGTCCATGGGGCCCCCGTTTTATCCTCCAATCACTCGAATTAAATCTCTTCGCACCTTCAACATCCAAGATCTCGTCACCGATGATTTTACCGAAACCAAAACAAACTTTTTATGCGTCGGCCGTGCCGTTTTTTTGCGGCCCGTCTGCGGAATTCGAGCAGATAAGGCTCCGCCGAACTAAAATAGACACAATAATAATCGCCAAAATCATATTACATTTTTTATTACATCATTTGATCATCTGCCTGGTGAAGCCTTTGTGGCGAAACATTTGTCGCAGTGTTCGACATTAAAATTTGTGAAAATTCTCAAACACACGTGTTTTACTTACCACATATATTACATTTTGCATATCTGCATGTTTTACTCACCCAAATCATCAATTTCCCGTAATTCCACGTGAAAATCCGGCCGAAATCACCTCGAATTTTATTCCGCCATTAAATTTTAATAATCACTCCCGTGAACAACCCTCCATCTTGACAACGTTATGGTTTTTTTGCAACAATCTCAGACCCCTGAAGTTGCAGCCGTCCCGAAAAACGGAATTTACACGCTTTCCCGCATCAATTCGTACGAGATACCTCGCGGTGATTATATACCAGTGATTTAAACGTAACCATTCGCGGATTCGTGCCGTTTTTTTAAGTAATAAAATAATAATTCGTGCCGCGAACTTCAGCCCGGTGCTCGCTGATTGGCGCCAGCGGGGTTGGTACGCGTTTCCGTTTCCGTCGTCACTTGTCCCTCGCCGTTGCCTTTGATCACCACGCCAAGGACGGGTTCCTGCAATCTTATAAAAGTAGTGATATTCTAATCAAAGTATAGTGAAATTAAGTGGATCCACCTTCAGCGTAGATAAGGTAAGCTGTTTATTGTTTTAGAACATGCAAAGACACGCCGGTAACGCTCGAATCATTCAATCGTTTTTGTTGCATGTTCGTTCACACCTAATATTCCGCGAAAACCGTGATTTTCAGTGACGGTTCGCGGGGTTTTTTTCTGGTACGGCCGAGGAACAAGATAGGTGCGGTCACGCAGCCAGCCGTCTCTGCAACTAACCCTACCTATCTGTATTGTCACCCTTGTTACCTCGGCCGTACCAGAAAAAACCCCGCGAACCGTCACTGGTGATTTTCATTGGAATTTGGGTTTGAGGGCGCGTCGACGATTTTCATTGGAAACGTTAGTAAAAAAAAATCCTCTTTGGCAGTTTTGGCGCAAAACCACTCGGCTCGGCTCGGCTCGGCCCGGCCCGCTGATCTCCGCCGCCCGCCAACCGCCACTTCTTCCGCGGCGCTGCTGGTGATCATCACGCCAAGGACGAGCTCCTGCAATTTTTCAAAATTGGAGATGTTTTAAGGTGAGTGAAGTGAAACCAACTGGATCCACCGTCTTCGCAGACCATCAGCGACAAGGTAGGACGTTTTTTTATTCTCAAATATGTAAGAAAACTGTGTTACGCCCGAATCCCTCGATCAAGCAATTTGCTGTTATCTCGACAAACAAATTCTCAAGCGTGGGACACGGTTTTATTACATTTTTACTCGTGAAACCAGCAATTTTCATGAAAACAGCGATTTCCGTCGAAATCGTTTTTTTTTTTCCGACGCGAGACCGTTATTTTAAAATTGCTGATGTCATCGTAGATGGCGCGGCAACGCCGCACCTTCCGACATCGACAGCCCAACATTGCAACATTGAATGTTTTCACTTGTCAAATATAAATAAATTTTGATTCTGATAATTCAACTCGTGTATAAAAAGGTGCTTTTAAAACGGTTAAGTGGTTAAGCAGTTGTCTCTCGGCCAACTACAGAGAGAACCAACACAACTGATCGTTAAGTGGTTAAACATTTGTTTACCTTCACCATGACAACGATCTTTATATTAACAATTTTTATATTACAAATATTTTTCTTTTGCTCTAAAATTTGATTAAAAAAAAAAAAAAAAAAAAAATCGGCCCATGAAAATTTTTAAGGGAAGTCGTGTCGAGTCGACTTTTCCGTCACCCTGTATATGTTGCAATAACAGTTGAACGCGGTAGTTTGTTCTGTTTGAATGATTCTGAATAATTTCACGAGTTTGAGAAAAATGTTGTCGGTGTAGAAATGGTGAATGCGCCGGGAGATTAAAATAAATAATTTAATAAATATCATCGGCTAGATAACGACATCCTAAAGACGCTAGACTCTTCAGTTTTACTCTAAAGTTTATTATTTTCGTATTGAAAATATAAGAAATTAAAAAAAAAAGATTTTTTAAAAATCGTTTTTATTATTAAAACATAATGTTTTAAAAATATCTCTACATCTACAATCGTTGAATGATTAAGAATAAATTTGTCCATTCCACGGGCTCGTGAATTGTTTTTTTTTTTAAAACGAATAACTCAAATTTTAGATCCTTGTTTGGGAAACTAATTTTGGATTTTTTTTTTTTGTTTTGAGGCGCTTCAACAGCCAATGATTTAGAAAAGATCTTGGTGTAAGATTTGTATACGCAATAAAAATGTATATAACTGACTTTCCTATAGATTTTATATTTAAAAAAAAATTATTTTTTATTTTATTTTTTTAACTTGTTAAGAAAAATGTATAAATCGTTGGAAACTTGTAAACCAGCATCGAAAAATCGCTTCGAATTCTATGATTAAAAAAACTTGTTAAGAGAAAAAAAAATTAACAAAACTGATTTTGATCACCTTCCTTAATTTTTTTTTATGGGAAATCATAAACGCATTATTTCTTACGTTATTCTTGAGATTTTCAAGCCGTTTTCTAAACCGATTGATTTTTTGCAAATTTTCAAATCGCTGAATGCATTTTTTTCGTTTTCCCGCCTCAAGTTCGGATCGTTGCCGTTTTGTTTCCACCCACGCTACGGCAATTGTTTTCACGGGAAATCATAAACGCGTTGTTTCTTTCGTTATTCTTGAGATTTTCAAGACGTTTTCTAAACCGATTGATTTTTTGCAAATTTTCAAATCTCTGAATGCATTTATTTTCAATTTTCCCACCTCAAGTTCGGATCGTTGCCGTTTTGTTTCCACCCACGCTACGGCAATTGTTTTTACGGGAAATCATAAACGCATTGTTTCTTTCGTTATTTTTGAGATTTTCAAGCCGTTTTCTAAACCGATTGATTTTTTGCAAATTTTCAAATCGCTGAATGCGTTTTTTTCGTTTTCCCGCCTCAAGTTCGCATCGTTGCCGTTTTGTTTCCACCCACGCTACGGCAATTGTTTTTACGGGGAATCATAAACGCATTGTTTCTTTCGTTATTCTCGAGATTTTCAAGCCGTTTTCTAAACCGATTGATTTTTTGCAAATTTTCAAATCGCTGAATACTTTTATTTTCAATTTTCCCACCTCAAGTTCGGATCGTTGCCGTTTTGTTTCCACCCACGCTACGGCAATTATTTTTACGGGAAATCATAAACGCATTGTTTCTTTCGTTATTCTTAAGATTTTCAAGCCGTTTTCTTAATCGATTGATTTTTTGCAAATTTTCAAATCGCTGAATGCATTTATTTTCAATTTTCCCACCTTAAGTTCGGATCGTTGCCGTTTTGTTTCCACCCACGCTACGGCAATTGTTTTTACGGGGAATCATAAACGCGTTGTTTCTTTCGTTATTCTTGAGATTTTCAAGCCGTTTTCTAAACCGATTGATTTTTTGCAAATTTTCAAATCGCTGAATGCGTTTTTTTCGTTTTCCCACCTCAAGTTCGGATCGTTGCTGTTTTGTTTCCACCCACGCAACGGCAATTGTTTTTACGGGGAATCATAAACGCATTGTTTCTTTCGTTATTCTTGAGATTTTCAAGCCGTTTTCTAAATCGATTGATTTTTTGCAAATTTTCAAATGGCTGAATGCATTTTTTTCGTTTTCCCACCTCAAGTTCGGATCGTTGCCTTTTTGTTTCCACCCACGCTACGGCAATTGTTTTAACGGGAAATCATAAACGCATTGTTTATTAAATGCGGTGTAAAAAAAAACAAAGCATTAAATAATGAAATATCTTTAATATTTTTTTTTTATTGAAATTGAATTATTAACATTGAGTTTTTGTACACATACTTTTATTTACATCATGAAAAATGAACAAATAAAAAACGAAGTTCACATTTTTGGCACAACAATTATCTCACGGAAAACATTTCACTATAAAAATATTTATTATGAATTTCATTTACTTAAAGTATTTTTTAAAATATAAAGTGGTGGTATATTTAAAAAATACGAACAATCGTCATCGGCCCGAGCACCAAAAAATCCACATAAACATTTTGTACATCGGTGCCGAACCGACGACGAAATGTGGAATTATCTATGGCTATTGGAGGTAAAATATATCTACAATTTTTTTTTTGTTCTATTTAATAGGAGGTTGGAGTATATCATTTTAAATCACGATTTCAGACTTTAAAATTACAAATATTAATCATTATTCATAAATATATTCCCATACAGCGAGAGTAAAAAATATATATGTTTATTATATGTATTTCGTAAAATGATGAGTTAACATTTCGATCCGAACAAAAATTTTACTTTTTTTTTCTCTTTGAGCAAACTTTTGCGAAATTTAAACGAGTGCTTAAAGGAGAGTATTTTGGCATCTTTGAGAATCACATTTAAATTAAATTGAGCCATTTTCGCGCTACCATAAACTTTAGGATTAGGAACGGATCTACTAAACATTCTAAGATTTATATAGAGTTTTAACCAACGTTCGAGTTTATGGCGGTGATTTTGGAAATTGTTTTTTTATCGCGGAATCCCGAGTCTTGATCTTCAAAATCAGGATTCCGGGAATGCAAATAGAATATACTGCATCTATCCGTGGATTGGATTTTTTTTGACAACTTGAGTGATCTTCACAGGGTGTTGAATTGCAAAACGGAAAATAGGGATTTACATGTAAAATTTTAAATGTGTTAATATTGGCTCCCCTAATTATTTGACAGTATCGGTCTTACATTATTTTTAAAGCTTGTTGAGCTGAATGATTTGGTGCCTTACTCAATAGTTTCTGCAGAGTATTTACCGAGATATTTGCAAAAAACTTTACCATTATTTTGAATTAAAAACAAAGGTTTGCCATGAAATCATAATGGCGGGTTGTAAAACAGTGACAGTTGCTGTCGCATTTGTTGATTAACAACCGGCCGTGTATTTTACACAAGAAAAAGTATTTATAAGTAAATGGCTTTACTCGTGTACTATTTTAGAAGTGTACGTGATTTGTTCAGTGTTGAATTTCCGAAAAAGAAAATACCCAGCAAAAGGACTATTCAATGAGTATAAACATAATGTAAGTAGATCGATATTAAAAAATAATTAAAGGAGCCAATTGTAACATATTTTAAATTTAGAGTAAAGTAGTAATTATTCATTGAATAGTACTTTTGCTAGTTGTGCCTTCTCCGGAAATTCTTTCTTGTATAGAAAGTGTAAATCGCAATGCGACAGCAAACGTCACGTTTTAGAACAAAATGAAATTTCCGCCATTATGATTTCATGGCAAACCGTTGTTTTTAATTCACCGACTGGAAGTTAGCCATAAATTTCAGCCACGAATCCGGCGCCTCCAGCATGTTTGACTTGAGTAAATTTCCAAGTTTTCTGTCCTAATTTACAGAAAATAGATTAAAATTCATAATTATTCAAATTGCTGTAGTGCCATAGTAATAACAATAAGCTTTAAACTTAGAATTTACTCCGATTTTTCGATAAGACATCTATCGAAACATGGTCAATTTAAAAAAAAATCAAAAGTCATCGTTAGGCGTAGTTTAGGTTCGATATTTTCAGCCACAAATGTTCCATAAGGCTTTGTTTACAATATTTAAGCTTAAAAACATGACACATATTCTTCATTTTTGTTTAAATAATTATTTACCCAGACACTTTAACGAAATTTCGTCAATTTTCAAAAAATCAAAAGTCATCGTTAGGCGTAGTTTAGGTTCGATATTTTCAGCCACAAATGTTCCATAAGGCTTTGTTTACAATATTTAAGCTTAAAAACATGACACATATTCTTCATTTTTGTTTAAATAATTATTTACCCAGACACTTTAACGAAATTTCGTCAATTTTCAAAAAATCAAAAGTCATCGTTTGGCGTAGTTAAGGTTCGATATTTTCAGCCACAAATGTTCCATAAGGCTTTGTTTACAATATTTAAGCTTAAAAACATGACACATATTCTTCATTTTTGTTTAAATAATTATTTACCCAGACACTAACGAAATTTCGTCAATTTTCAAAAAATCAAAAGTCATCGTTAGGCGTAGGTTAGGTTCTATATTTTCGACCACAAATGTTCCATGGACTTTTGTTTACAATATTTAGGCTTAAAAAAATGACACATATTCTTAATTTTTGTTTAAATAATTATTTACCCAGACACTTTAACGAAATTTCGTCAATTTTCAAAAAATCAAAAGTCATCGTTGGGCGTAGTTTAGGTTCGATATTTTCGGCCACAAATGTTCTATAGGGCTTTGTTTACAATATTTAAGTTTAAAATAATGACACATATTCTTCATTTTTGTTTAAATAATTATTTACCCAGACACTTTTACGAAATTTCGTCAATTTTCAAAAAATCAAAAGTCATCGTTTGGCGTAGTTAAGGTTCGATATTTTCGACTACAAATGTTCCATGGGCCTTTGTTTACAATTTTTAAGCTTAAAAAATGTTTTAAAAGTCAGTATCATCCGATCGGAGCGCTCGATGTACCTTTAAAATATGATTGAAATTGAAAATAAATCAAGTGTAAATATAAATAACTGTATCAAATCAGTGAAAGTAACTTAATGGCCAAATCACCATTTTTATGACTTAATATTATTAATGAAGCCCCATGGAACATGTGTGGCCGAAAACATCGAACCTAAACTACGCCTAACGATGACTTTTGATTTTTTGAAAATACACGAAATTTCGTAAAAGTGTCTGGGTAAATAATTATTTAAACAAAAATGAAGAATATGTATCATTATTTTAAACTTAAATATTGTAAACAAAGCCCTATAGAACATTTGTGGCTGAAAATATCGAACCTAAACTACGCCTAATAATGACTTTAGATTTTTTGAAAATTGACGAAATTTCATAAAAGTGTCTGGGTAAATAATTATTTAAACAAAAATGAAGAATTTGTGTCATTATTTTAAACTTAAATATTTTAAACAAAGCCCTATAGAACATTTGTGGCCGAAAACATCGAACCTAAACTACGCCTAACGATGACTTTTGATTTTTTGAAAATACACGAAATTTCGTAAAAGTGTTTAGGGAAATAATTATTTAAACAAAAATGAAGAATATGTGTTATTTTTTTAAGCCTAAATATTGTAAACAAAAGCCCATGGAAGATTTGTGGCCAAAAATATCGAACCTAAACTTCGCCTAACGATGACTTGATTTTTTGAAAATTGATCATGTTTCGATAGATGTCTTATCGAAAAATCGGGGTAAATCCTAAGTTAAAAGCTTATTGTTATTACTATGGCACTACAGCAATTTGATTAATTATGAATTTTAATCCATTGTCTGTAAACTAGTAGAGAAAACTTGGAAATTTACTAAAGGCAAAAATGGTGGATTCGTGGCTGAAATTTATGGCTAACTTCCAGTCGGTTTTTAATTCAAAATAATTGTAAAGTTTTTTGCAAATATCTCGGTAAATACTCTTCGGCAGAAACGATTGAGTAAGGTACCAAATCATTCAGCTCAACAAGCTTTAAAAATAATGTAAGAAGACGATACTGTCAAATAATTAAGGGAGCCAATATTAATACATTTTAAATTTTACGTGTAAATCATGGCATCACCTGTAGTTTCAAGCTCAACAAGAACTTTTCCGCCAATTTCTTTGGACCAAAAAATCTAATCCATCGGTGGATATGGTATACCACCGTTTAGCAAACATAAACTTGCTCGCGTTATAAATATCTGGTTATAAAGATATGTAATTTAAGAATATAGTTGGAAAACGAAAAGATCACATTTGTATGTATCCAGTTTTTCCGGAAACGGAACATTACGTTGTATTCATCATCACGGCGCTGCGACGGCTGTATCCTCTTCGGGTGACCGCCGCACCCTGAGCCTCGCATTCCTTCCTGACCCTATCGATTATCGCCGCCACCAGCTTCTCCTCCTTGATCCTCTGCTCCTCCCAGTCCGCCGCTTTCGCGTCCTTCTTCTTCGTCAACTTCGGCGATTCCGTGGTCTCCACGACCTCCTCGTTAACGGTGATGCTGAACTCCTCGTGAACACCCTCCGGCACTTCCGCGTGCCTCGTCGCAATGTGTCCCATGTAGCCCTTTCTGCTTTTGAAGAACACATTGCAGTGCCTGCACTTCAGCAGCGGCGCCGGATTCCCGAGGTTGTTCACGTGGAACTTGTACTTGTGCCTGTACCAGTGGGTGCGACTGGCCAGCAGCTCCCCACAGAGTTTGCAAACTACGCTACCGTCGTCCCTCGTGATGTACTCGAGGAGTTCGTTTTTCTTTCTCTCGTAGTTTTCCGTGGGGACGTCCTCATCTGTAAGAAAGTGGACACCAGTTAGTGATTCGGGTTCAGCGTCCATTTTTTCGTACTCCTCCTCTTCAGTCTCTTGCATTTCCATAAGCATACTTTTGGCGGCTTCGGTCGATATTATCACGGACTCTTGGTGGTATTTCGCGGGGACCAGTTCCAGCGTTACGTTATCGGGTAATTCGGGGAGGTTCGTGTGATTCTCATTGTTTTCGAGGTAATCCGCATTTTCATCTGCAACAAGCGAAATATTTTTTATTAAAAAAAAGATTTACAACAGTATTTTTCAAGTTGTTCAAAAAAATTGAAAAACAACTGCTGCAAACTTAAAACTTTCAAAAGTTACTGAAAATTGGTTTTACTTTACGCTTTCATTAAAATTTAAAATTTCAAAACATATCTTCATAAGATTTCGAAATATTCACACCTGAACACGCCGTGTTTTATTTACACTTTGCGCATTTTTCAAGTTGTGTAGAAAAATTGAAAAACAACTGCCGCAAACTTAAAACTTTCAAAAGTTACTCAAAATTGGTTTTACTTTATGATTTCATTAAAATTTCCAAACATGTCTTCACAAGATTTCGAAATATTCACACCTGAACACGCGTCTTTCAAGTTGCTAAAAAAAATTGAAAAACAACTTCCGCAAACTTAAAACTTTCAAAAGTTACTCAAAATTGGTTTTACTTTATGATTTCGTTAAAATTTCGAAACATGTCTTCACAAGATTTCTAAATATTCACACCTGAACACGCCGTGTTTTATTTACACTTTGCGCATTTTTCAAGTCGCTCGAAAAAATTGAAAAACAACTGCCGCAAACTTAAAACTTTCAAAAATTACTCAAAACTGATTTTACTTTACGATTTCGTTAAAATTT
Organism: Ocypus olens; assembly: GCA_910593695.2. Classification (NCBI taxonomy): domain Eukaryota; kingdom Metazoa; phylum Arthropoda; class Insecta; order Coleoptera; family Staphylinidae; genus Ocypus; species Ocypus olens. The sequence goes on from OU343056.1 coordinate 54,843,872, forward strand.
CAAAACATGCTTCACAAGATTTCAAAATATTCACACCTGAACACACCGTGTTTTATTTACGGTTCGCGCATTTTTCAAGTTGCTCAAAAAAATTGAAAAACTACTGCGGCAAACTTAAAACTTATAAAAGTTACTCAAAATTGGTTTTACTTTACGCTTTCATACAAATTTCGAAACATGTCTTCACAAGATTTCTAAATAATCACACCTGAACACGCCGTGTTTTATTTACACTTTGCGCATTTTTCAAGTCGCTCGAAAAAATTGAAAAACTACTGCCGCAAACTTAAAACTTTCAAAAAGTACTCAAAATTGGTTTTACTTTACAATTTCATTTATTTTTCGCTAATAAGCTAAGTTTTTATATTTTTTTCAAGTCATGAAAGTTATTGATATTTTTCGCAAATTTACGCTCCGTTTGCATGAGTTTATTTCAAAATTTAGGGAGAGGGTGTTTATGGTTTTTAAATAATCACAATTTAGGATGTATTTTGAGCAACTTTGGCAAGTTTTAAGTCGATGGCAATTGTTTTTATATTTTTTTCGAGTCACGAAAGTTGTTGAAATTTTTCGCAAATTTACGCTCCGTTTGCATGAATTTTTCAAAATTTAGGGAAAGGGTGTTTATGGTTTTTAAAGAATCAAAATATAGGGTGTGTTTTGAGTAACTCTGGCAAGTTTTAAGTCGATGGCAATTGTTTTTATATTTTTTTCGAGTCACGAAAGTTGTTGATATTTTTCGCAAATTTACGCTCCGTTCGCATGAATTTATTTCAAAATTTAGGGATAGGGTGTTTAAGGTTTTTGAAGAAGCATAATTTAGGGTGTATTTTGAGTAACTTTTGCAAGTTTTAAGTCGATGGCAATTGTTTTTATATTTTTTTCGAGTCACGAAAGTTGTTGATATTTTTAGCAAATTTACGCTCCGTTTGCATGAATTTATTTCCAAATTTAGGGTAAGGGTGTTTATGATTTTTAAATAATCACAATTTATCGAGTATTTTGAGTAACTCTGGCAAGTTTTAAGTCGATGGCAATTGTTTTTATATTTTTTTCGAGTCACGAAAGTTGTTGAAATTTTACGCAAATTTACGCTCCGTTCGCATGAATTTATTTCAAAATTTAGGGAAAGGGTGTTTATGGTTTTTAAAGAATCACAATTTAGGGTGTATTTTGAGTAACTCTGGCAAGTTTTAAGTCGATGGCAATTGTTTTTATATTTTTTTCGAGTCACGAAAGTTGTTGATATTTTTCGCAAATTTACGCTCCGTTTACATGAATTTATTTCAAAATTTAGGGAAAGGGTGTTTATGGTTTTTAAAGAATCAAAATCTAGGGTGTGTTTTGAGTAACTCTGGCAAGTTTTAAGTCGATGGCAATTGTTTTTATATTTTTTTCGAGTCACGAAAGTTGTTGATATTTTTCGCAAATTTACGCTCCGTTTGCATCAAATTATTTCAAAATTTAGGGAAAGGGTGTTTATGATTTTTAAATAATCATAATTAAGGGTGTATTTTGAGCAACTCTGGCAAGTTTTAAGTCGATGGCAATTGTTTTTATATTTTTTTCGAGTCACGAAAGTTGTTGATATTTTTCGCAAATTTACGCTCCGTTTGCATGAATTTATTTCAAAATTTAGGAAAAGGGTGTTTATGGTTTTTAAAAAATCATCATTTAGGGTGTATTTTGAGTAACTCTGGCAAGTTTTAAGTCGATGGCAATTGTTTTTATATTTTTTTCGAGTCACGAAAGTTGTTGATATTTTTAGCAAATTTACGCTCCGTTTGCATGAATTTATTTCCAAATTTAGGGTAAGGGTGTTTATGATTTTTAAATAATCACAATTTAGGGAGTATTTTGAGCAACTTTGGCAAGTTTTAAGTCGATGGCAATTGTTTTTATATTTTTTTCGAGCCACGAAAGTTATTGATATTTTTCGCAAATTTACGCTCCGTTTGCACGAATTTATTTCAAAATTTAGGGAGAGGGTGTTTATGATTTTTAAATAATCATAATTTAGGATGTATTTTGAGCAACTTTGGCAAGTTTTAAGTCGATGGCAATTGTTTTTATATTTTTTTCGAGTCACGAAAGTTGTTGATATTTTTCGCAAATTTACTCTCCGTTTGCATCAAATTATTTCAAAATTTAGGGAGAGGGTGTTTATGATTTTTAAATAATCATAATTTAGGGTGTATTTTGAGGAACTCTGGCAAGTTTTAAGTCGATGGCAATTGTTTTTATTTTTTTTTTCGAGTCACGAAAGTTATTGATATTTTTCGCAAATTTACGCTCCGTTTGCATCAAATTATTTCAAAATTTAGGGATAGGGTGTTTATGGTTTTTAAAGAACCATAATTGAGGGTGTATTTTGAGTAACTCTGGCAAGTTTTAAGTCGATGGCAATTGTTTTTATATTTTTTTCGAGTCATGAATGTTGTTGATATTTTTAGCAAATTTACGCTCCGTTTGCACGAATTTATTTCCAAATTTAGGGAGAGGGTGTTTATGATTTTTAAATAATCACAATTTAGGGAGTATTTTGAGTAACTTTGACAAGTTTTAAGTCGATGGCAATTGTCTTTATATTTTTTTCGAGCCACGAAAGTTATTTATATTTTTCGCAAATTTACGCTCCGTTTGCATGAATTTATTTCAAAATTTAGGAAAAGGGTGTTTATGGTTTTTAAAAAATCATCATTTAGGGTGTGTTTTGAGTAACTCTGGCAAGTTTTAAGTCGATGGCAATTGTTTTTATTTTTTTTCGAGTCACGAAAGATATTTTTCGCAATTTTTTTTCTTTCCTGGTGTATATTTTTTCAGTCTCTTTGTCGGTCTCTCTCTCTCTCTCTCTCTCTATCTCTTTGTAATTTTAGGGAATGAATTTAAAAAAAATCTATTTTACCGATTTTACATTGCAAATCGAGGACAAAAAAATATATAAATAATTTTGCTATTCAACGCCGGATTACAGCTAAAATATTGGAGGTGGAAAAAAATGTTATCACGCTTTTTTATAGGCAATTTAATAAACCATATTTTTATTTCAACTATTTTTTCGTATCAGTTATAGTTGCCGAGATATAGGCAAAAAACTGCAAGAGTGTACCTTTTTCCACTAGATGGCGGCACGAGCGCTATAGATTTTGGTATCATGGAGCCTATAGTATAAGAGCCCATCTTTTTCAAAATAAATGGAACCTCTGGAAAAAAAAATGTAAAAACAATTGCCACACACTCGAAACTTTCCAAATTTACTCAAAATCGATTCTGCTTTATGTTTCAATCGAAATCTAGAAACACCCCATCACTAGATTTCAAGATAATCACACGAGAACACAGCGTTATGGTGATGCTGAATTTCCTCAATTTTCGATGATTGAAAAAAACAATGTAAAAACAATTGCCACACACTCGAAACTTTCCAAATTTACTCAAAATCGATTGTGCTTTATAATTAAATGAAAAACTAAAAACACCCCATCACTAGATTTCAAGATAATCACACGCTAGAGACAGGATCTCATTTTGCACTTTTTTTAACATTGCGTTTGACCTCCTGTAATATAGGCTCCATGTTTGTAATATTCAAAGGGAAGCCGTAATAAGCAGGTATACCAAAATTCAGATCTTTCCCGATTAATGTTATTATTTGTCGAAAATTGGTCTAATTTGACTGGACTATTAAGTACATTCATTTTACGTTTTGTTGCGTTGTTGTTAGAGGCCCTCTGGTGTCAAAATGACCATCGCCCCCCAAAAGCGGATAATAATAATAATTTGTCGATGCCAGAAACTACATAATGTTTTACACAAGTCAAAAAAAGGGGAATCAAATTCTTGTCAAATAGCTCAATTTTATACGTCGATCGCCCACCAGGGCCCAGTTGGGGCATCGTGCATAAATGTAATGTTTACCTCCACGTGATTCTGTAAAAGTCTTGATTAGTTTTCATGCACATCTAGCAATGATTACTGAATAAACAGATTAGAAAGTGTGTACGACAGGTTGAGTAACACATTTAATAGGAAGTAGGTGTATTAGTTGCAGTGACGGCTCTCTGCGGGGTGACTCATGGTACTGCCAAGGTAGTAATACAGATCTATGCAACCGATCTGTATTTATGACACATGGTACGGCCGAGGTAGCAATGCAGACAGGTAGGGTTACCACCTCTGCTACCTCGGCCGTACCATGAGTCATAATGCAGAGATCTGTATTACCACCTCTGCTACCACGAGTCACCCCTTGAGCCGTCGCTGATTAGTAGTAAATAGGAAACATTTTGAGGGGAGTAGAACTCAAAATAACAATTATATGACAAATCTAAGTGAATAATTTATTAGAGGTAGATTTATTAATAAATGAAAAGTACATAAACATAAACAATTTTATTCTTATAAAGAAATAAACTTTACGAATAAAAGAAAAATCTATATATTATAATATACACATCTGCACCAAGAACATTCTAACAAATAACACAATTTCGATTACAAAAGCAAAACTTTTAAAGCACTTACGAAAAAAAAAAAAAAACTGAACGTACAAATTAAACGATTGGATCACTAAAATTTGAAATTAATCATTTATAATCGATCGCCTCCTTCAATCCTGCTAGTAAATTGATTATTTTAAGTTATTGTCAACAACGGATATACTCTATATGTATTATAATTTGTAAAAATGATAACAAATATTGGCAAAATATAATTTGCTTTATCTCTAAATAAATTCTATTCAACAATTGTTAGTATATATAAATGTCTAATTATTAATTGCACTTAAATGTAGATTAATATATACATGTATATATAAATATATATATGTAATATAAATATAGTGTTCTGTTCCTTTGCTAATTCAGGAAAGACGACCTTACCGTTAATGGAAGAACTGTGATAAAACTGGCCTCGGCCTTAACGTAACGTAAAAAATAAGAAAAATCGAAACGAAACGAAAACTATCACAATCGTGTGATTTAAAATAAATTTTGTGTGCGATATTAAATATCCTAAATACGAACAACAAAGAGAGAGAACACACATTCCTGACCGATGAAAACTTGCAATGAAAACAAAAAAAAATTATCACATAAAATAAAATACACATCTACTTTATGACGAAGTGGACACAAAAGTGTTTGCGTCTTTGTGTTCACTTTTACATAGTATTGCTTGTTTATAAAACACACCGCCAAGTTTGTTGCGTGCGTCGTCGCTGAATCTCATCCATAAACGAAATATAAATAAAATAACATAAGAAGAATTTAGCGTTAAATATTTATGTAAAAAAAAAAACAATTACTTGCAAATTTCCTCCCAACACCTAAACAATTAATACATTCATTATATTACATGTGGATCATATATATTCATAAATATATATGGATAGTGCGTTTGTCGGCTCTCGAATTCATTAACTTCTAAATATGTGCAGTCGATTATTAAAATTATTATTAACATATTTCTACACTTATATATTTTTTTGTAAATAGATTATAAAATTGATAACTAAATAAAATTTGTTATAAACAAGTTACTTTGTGTATTTTTATACTACTCTAAAAAATATTTGCATGTCCCCTAACTAATTAAAAATCCAAACCATGTAAACTTTAGAGAAAAACAAAAAAAAAAAATTAAAAAAGAACTAGTACAAAATAGAAAATAATCGGTATTTTCAAACTGCTTAGCAGTGCAATTTACTCTAATATTTATAAACCTTTAAAAGGTCATTTTTAACCAATCAAAACATGGTTAATCACAAGTTGTTTGTTACCTAGTACTACATTTTGATTGTACTCGATTTGATTATATACAAGAAAAACAGGGGCATCGGAAGATTCTCGAAGCTCCCGCTGATGCGCGACTGACCCCCGCATCAGCAAGAATTTAGTGTCACCCTCCGACATTCGTAATAATAAGATCTATACAAAATATATTTTCGAAAAAAAAAAAAAATTTACTAGCACCAAGTACGAAATCAATCCTTTAAATTCATCTTTCATTGCGTACCTGCGCAACAATCAGCTAGCGTGCGTGCGCCTTAGAGCGTTCTTAGGGCGGCAGAAAAAACCCCATCGGGAAGACGCAGTCCTTGGGCATGAAGCAGTCGTGCACCGTCTTCATGTGGTTCTTCATCTTGTCGGGCCGCGAGAACTCCTTCTGGCACACCGGGCACGGGAACACCTTCCTCTGGTGGCCCTCGTGGTACAGGAAGGCGTGCCGCTGGAAGCTGTACTTGTTCTTGAAGGTCTTCTGGACGTCCACCTTGGCGCACTCCGTGCAGTGGTAGACGCCCTCGTTTATCGAGGCGTACCGGAACAGGTTCAGCCCCCTCACCGACATCTCGGTCAGCTGTTCGGCGGGGTCCTGGCTCTGGGAGGTGGCCCGGCGGCGCGCCCTCCTCTTCGGCGGCTGCCTGCCCGTCGACGGGGAGTTCATCGTCGAGTTGGCGACCGTGCTCGTCGACGGCGTCGTCGTGGTGTTGTTGTTGTTTATGTTGTCGGAGCTGTTCAGCTGGGCCGTTATGTTTACGTCCATGTTTGAGATTGTGGCCATTTCGGTTTTAACTATCGACGACTCCTCGACCTCCACTTTTGGTATCAGCAATTGGTTGTCTGGAATTACGAAATGTTTTGTTATTATTTTGAAAATTTCGATTTCAAATATATTTAAAAAAAATTATAACAGTAATAAACAAAATAATAGGAATTATAAAAGTAATAAATAAATTTTAAAAATTTTAAACTACTCTATTCCTTCTACAGATAATAAATAAATTAATAAATTGCCGCACATTCGAAAACCAAAATTATTTTAAAAGATCGACGTCTATTGAAGTGAACTGAATTTTTGTAGAATTTGATTCCTGCGTTTCAATTTGATTTTTAATTTTCTGCACTCGAGTGTTCGTCATTGAAAAAAATACATTTCTTTTTTGATTATTGCATTTAAAGCTCCTTTAAGTTTTTAAACGTTGACAATACTGACAGTTATGTAAAGAATACATAAATAAATTATAAAGAAACAAAATATACGCATACAATAAAAATTGATGATTAGACAAGAAAAAAAAAAGGTAATTGATTAATAGTACTAAGAATTACCTTTTGAAGAATCCTGTGTTAGCATGGAAGTTGTTAGAAAATGTCACAATTAAAATTAAACAACGACAACGAACATAAATGCAAGGCAAGTGTTTATTAAATTTAGTTTCCCCATCGGAGTTATTGCAAGATATCCTGGAAAACGTTTCATGTACAACAAAACAAAAAAAAAATCAACTAATCGTACCTAAAAACTAACATTGGTATAAAGAGAGATAATACGTGAGATATATATATGTATGTATACTTAATACTAATAAATTTGTAGTAATCAGACTTTTTATTTAATTAAGAGTAAACGTGGATCCGAATTAATTTTGAGTTCAGTCTTAACATGGGGGGGTGGTACTGCAAAATTTCAGCCCTTTTAAAATTTGTACTAAGACGGCATTTTTAAGGCCATCCATCATGGGGGCTATTTAATTTGCAAGTAATAAAGAAGTAACTTTTTTTTTTTAATTTAATTGTTGGATTATCACAATTTATATTGAATTATAACATGCCTTCCACGATTGTACCAGATGAGCTGCAAAGACGGATATAAATTATTTAAAAAAATGGGATTGTGGGGTGCAGTACTAAACAAAATTTATCGCAAGAATACACATATCGAAAGAATTGATGTAGGCGACACGGGGCGTGAGGATGCCGTAAAATATGATGCAATCGGAGGAGTAGGGGGTCGCGACAAAGGGGGCGTGATGATGCCGTAAAATATGGTGCAACCGGAGGGGTAAGCGGTCTAAAATGAGTGATGTATTAGAGTAAAATAAACGATGTGATAAATAAAAAAGTTTGTTTAGTGCCTTATAAAAGAAATATTTATGAAACTAATAAGTATACTCTGTTCACATTTTATTCTCGCAGTAGGCTTTGTTAGGGTGACATTTTTGTTGGTAGTAAAAAAGTTACTAACAATTTGGTTATGTCATTACATTTCTTGGTTATATGCAATATTGCATTTTATATCCATCATTCACGGTGAAGGCTCAGTTGCTCCCACTTCAAAAATCGGGACACTTGCGCCCAGATGGGTGTTGAGGCTGTTGCGGCCGGGACACTTGCGCCCCTCGTCAAAATTAGGGACACTTGCGCCCAGAAACTGTCCATTACACTTTAGGTGACGGCGAAGGTTACAAATGGTAGGTGCTTATGCTTAGGTTAGGGTTAGTTTAAGTCCCCCCCGGAACCGCCAAGTAGTTTTACTCGCAGAAGATTAGCCATCGATCGTCATTACGGTTAATGATCATGTTTGATTAAATTTTTAAAATGACAAAGGTGACAGGTGACATTCCCGTGAGGGCGTTGGACGCAAGTGATCCGCTGGATGCAGATCGATTTTTGACAGCGGCGCAACGGACACCAAACCATCATTCACATGTAAAAATATTGTTCAACAACATACTTCAATACTTACTATCAAAAATACAACATGCCAACATAAAGACAAAAAAACACCCCGACTTCAGCGAGAATAAAATGAACGGAGTATAATTGTGTATTGAAATATAACAACCCCTCATTGTAATTTCGTTTTAACAAGTGTGTGGCAACTTTAAGCAGTTACATGTTTCGATTACATCTTTGCAACTCACTTCGTACAACCGGAAAGGCCATTATTAAAGGCACTTATTACATAACAATCCCTCTTAACGCGCGTAATACTTCGAAACGAAATAGCCTGACTTAACAGTTCACAATACTATAAAAAAATATTTGGATTATAACATATGTACATCGATAACGTACAGAATAAAAGTCATCAAAATATATCTTTGGATATTCTCATAAAAATCTAAAAAATTAAGGCACTAGCTTTGGGGTTTGTGGATGATCTTCAGGTGCGCCAGCATGTTGTCCTTCCGGGTGAACTCCTTCCCGCAAACGGGACACGAGAACATCTTCACGTCGACCTTGTGCGAGGTCATGTAGTGCCGGCAGAAGTTGCTGATGTGCGTGTAAACCCTATCGCACACCGTACACCGGAACGTGTTGTCCTTCTCCCGCACGCAGAAGTCCCTCGCCGTCTTATCGGGATCGCAAATCTTTATGTTCGTCTTCTCGTATTTGCTCGTGCCGAAATTGTAGTTAGGATCGTCGAGGATTATCTCGAAATTCTCGTCGTCGTATCGTTCGAAATCGTACACGGAGGATTGCTTCAGTTTCTTTGGATTGCTCTCGTATAAATCTAGAAATCCTTTCGCGTCCAACTCTAAAGATTCGTAATTCGAATCCAAATCGTCGTTTTCATCGTCTTCAGTATCGGAAACGGAGAGTTCCTGATAGGGCAGATTGTACTCCTCGTGCAGCGATTGGTTGAAATCGATGCACCTCACGTTACTCGGCGATTCTTTCCCCCGTTCGACATCTAGAAACGAAAATCGGATTAATAGGCAACAATTCGAACCCGAAGACGTTGCAAGGGAAAAGCTATAGGGAATAAGCCGCGTTGCTCTATCGGATTCTTTGTTAAGAAAATGCTTATTTACAACCTTGGCTCATTCCTTACAGTTCTTCCCCGTGCGAGATATCATTATGACTCACCTTTTACGTTTTTTTTTTTCTGAAAATCGTCGACACTGTGACACCGTTCACTATAGCTTTTCCCTTGGTCACTATTATATCACTACATCTACCACAGTATCATAAACAGCATGCCATGACGTAAGCTAATTAATCGGAGTAAAAGAAAAGGGCCGTCGTTCATCGGAAACAAATTTTTAATCACAATTTTATTTCGTGCGAGTGATGGCTGTGAAATATTAAACCCTTCACGCCCAGGTTCGCCACATGTGGCAACAAGCAAAAAATGAAAACAAAAACATTGTACAAAAAAATTACTTCTTTAGCGCCATCTATGGAATATTTTTTTTTATAATAAAACACTTTTACTTTGTTGGTATAACACAAATTTTATTTATTGTTGACTATAGTTTCGGCAACTCAACTTGCCATTAACAAAACATAACTTTGACTATAGTCAACAATAAATAAAATTTGTGTTATACCAACAAAGTAAAAGTGTTTTATTATATTTACAACATGTATAACGAAGTACAAGCCTCCTCCATAAAGAATATTTTTTTCATATTTTTTTGCATAAATTGAAAGTTTGTGACAGTGAAATGATATTTCGTAGAAAAAGTTAACAACAACAAAGAAGTAATTTTTCATCAAACCTGGGATTAAATCAAAGCAGCATGGGCGCGTAGTGGTTAAATGTTCACTGGTGTTGGTTGTTAATCGATGGTTAGAGAAAGGAAATGATCGTTAAAAATTCTCGCGTAGGTGGCGACCTTTAAATAATCATTTTATAAATCGAGGATTTCTTCATTCCAAAATTAAAATTATCTTAGATTTTTTTATGCTAAACAGGAGACTATCGTCATAGTCACTTTAGGTTTTAATAAAAGATTGAAATAGCAAATTATATGTTTAAAAAATGAATCCCAAAATGGATTCTTGTGAACTCCACCCATCAATGAAATGTGTTGTCTTTTGTTTAATTTCGTATTTGTTCATCAGAATTGATATTATTTTTTTTCTGATTGAAACAATATCGAGTGATATTGCCTTGGTTACGATATGTCATAACACACTTATATTTCTCTATGGAAATATGAAGTGCTCATATTTCCCTAGGGAAATGTAGACATCAAACAATTGTCATCAGGAGCTTCTCGCAAGAATTGTTTTAATTGCTCTCGGGACAACACCTCCGATTTCTTAGGAAGGTATCCTTTATGGGATATTACAGCTATGGATTTTATGGGAACCAAACATTCACGGTCTTTCGTCGCTTGCGTTAACACATAGTTTGACATTTCACCAATTTATGAAACAACGCAAATACCAAAACAAGACAACATGTGGAATACCACAATAAGTTCCAACGTTTAAAACTAAAATGTTTTATACCAACTTAAAATTTTTCAATTCTGCGCATTATCCGGGACTATTTTCTTGTACCATTATATATGATGAAAAATGCGTATTTCACACTAGCTAATATTTTTTGGTCACAAAAAAAATAAATCGCTTAACGATAATAATATTAAGTTAGGTTAAGTTACTTAAATCATTCATTATAATTTCTTCACTGTAGAACCCACGCAAAAATTCAATCGGTGTGCAACTACAAAATAGCAAAAACTTACCAGAAGCTTGAAAATCGTTTTCGTTGTTCCCAACGGAATTCGCGAAAGGTTCTTTGGACGTCCCGGCGACGGGCTCCCCCTCCTGTTTCACCTTGACGTCGTCCTCCTCCTCCTTCTTGTTGCCCCCGCTGCTCGAGTCCGAGTTGTTCCCCGTGAACCCGTCCATGCCCATCTTCACCTCGAGCATCTCGGGGCTGCCCTGGACCAGGCTGTCGCTCTTGTCGAAGTCGTCGGCGCCCGGCGTCCCGTTCGAGCTGCCCGACAGCTTCCTGGGCCGGCCCCGCTTCCTCTTCGGCTGCAGCAGCGCGTTGCCCAGCATGTTCATCGTGTTGAACTTCTTGAACGGCTGGAACCGCAGGTGGGAGTTCACGCTCTGGCTCTGCGTCAGCGATGACGTTATCGAGTCGCACTTCTCCTCGTTCACTTCAGTCAGACCTTTGATTTTTAAACTTTCCGCGACACGGAGGAACGCCGTCAGGCGGTCCTGATCGACGGACACTTCACCGCGGTACATAAAGTCCAGCAGACACTTCATGTCGCTGTAGGGCACGTCCTTGAGGATGACGATGGGGTGCTTGTCGGGGTGGTTGACGAACAGGGCCTGGAAGTAGGGGCTGCACGCGGACAGCACCATCTTGTGCGCCTTCAGGAGGTGCCCCTCGACGGCCAGCGTCACGTCCACGAAGCTCTCGTCGTGGAGCAGCTGGTCGAATACTGATAGCAAGTTGGACTGGTGGTTGTTCCATCGCAGGCAGAAGCGCTGGGAAGACATGTTCGGTGGAGCGGGGGCGGCCGCGCCCTGTTGCTGGTGGAATTGTTGCGGGAAACGGTAGTTCAGACTCATTGGCGGCGCAAAGTGATTTTGCTAACACTGAAAATGAAAATGGGGAGTATTAGGGACACTGATCAATATGTGCAGGTTGTACGTACTTGGTAACAAAGTGTTTACTTTGTTCTAGCGCGGTTCATTATTAATATGCGAGTCATTTACAAACATAAGCATATTAAATGTTTATGTTTGACACATGTGGTATGACAAAGTGATCATTCGTAAGGTGCGAGACACTGAATTTTGTTGCTGAGATGGCCATCCCTGAGAGAGAGAGAGAGAGAGAGAAAGATAGCAGTCATGTCTGAGATTAATTATTTTTTTAATTAATCTAGTCCTCTATGACGTGAATTGTCAAATTAAAATTCCGAGATTATTTTTTTGAATCCGACTGAACTAATCAAGTCTTCTATGGCGAGACATTAAAATCAAACTGACAAGTCGAGACAATTTCTGTTATTCGTGAACACGGTGGGTTATGATTTTTGAACCCTTTCTTTTGTAGATATTAGTTCCAATAGCATGTAGGCTAACGGCTGTACTAATAGTCGCGGATTGAGGATTAAATCTCGGATCAGTTTGGAATGCATTCAATAGTCGATATAATCCTGGATTAATATGAAAATATTCCTCCTTCAAATAATCTTCCGTCAGCCGCGATTAAGCCCATATTATTTGCAATCTGTCAATTTATTCATGTCACCAGAACAGCTGGTTTAATATAATCTATATTATAGACTTTATAATATTTATTTGATACTAACGTACAATGGATGAAGCCGCATTTCGGGATGAACATTCATTAACTAGAATTGCAAAGAGAATCTTTTTCATCTCCGTGTAATGTTTATTTCTGTCCATTTTAACTATTAGGTTAGGTTACTACTCATTATGAATATAGCACCAACACACGTTTAGTAAAATTGTAATTACTAAATCCTAGTTACATTCTCGAATTCGCAGATCTTACCCGAATCCGTGACTATTGGATACGATTATAAATATTGACTAATCCAGGATTCTATAATCCGTGATTAATCCAAGGATTGAAGATTGTCTATTAGTACGGCCGTTAGAGTCCGAATTTTTAAAACGCGACATTCGTAATGTTTCTCAGAGCCATCTATGAATCAAAATCTTGTGACTCACACGATAGTATTATTGGAAGCAAGAACAAAAGCAACTGCATTTACAACAGAATTAATATTCAATCAAAAGTTTACTAATTGTTATGAATGACTGAAAAAATTTATGACATAAGCATATGTCAGAATAAAAACATATGACATCGGCATAAATTTACACACAAACCGTTGGTAGTTTAATAATGATAAAAATAATAAATAACTTTATCTAGCACTTTGCTATATAAATAATTTAAAGATACGCTAAGCAGTCAAGTTACTTTTAGATCAATTGTTGGCAACGGGTTCGGATCTGTGAACATAGCATATGTCATATATTTTTCAAGTGAAGATTACAAAAACTAGCATTAAACAAATACCCTCCGCAATGTGCCACGTACAGTGTTTCCAAAATAGGAATTATTGAAAATCAAAACGGTCCGATCTAGAATAACGAGTTGGAATTAATAATTTTTATTTAAACGAGCAAAATGAGGCAGAATGTGTCCGACATCAAATACTCCATGGAAAAAGTTGAACTAATATTAAAAGGTTATTTTTTAGTTAATAGGAATTCTGATGATGGGAAATTGGTTTAGCCAACTTCTGACATTTAGCTATGACCGATTGTTGTAAATTTTAAATACATAATGAGCGGACAACAAAAATTTCCGACGAAGTTGAAGCTGGAAATCTAGTCATGTTTTTTTTTTTTTGTTTTGTTTCGGCGTTACGCCTGGCCTTGGTTCTATGACCATTAGCCAACATCAATGTATATATGTATAAGTTATAAATTAAATGAATAAATGAACAAATGAATAATGAAAGACGTATACAACAACCACGGACCCGAACGAATACTTCTCGAAAACCGAAAAGTCTTTCCCCCGGGCTCCGGGCTGGGAATCGAACCCACACGGCCGCGGTGTAACCGGCACAAGCGCTACACCAACGGACCGCCCCTAAAGTCATGTCTGAGCTAAGATCACACAAGTACTGGCCGTCATGTTGACATGTCAGATGTTAATAACCCCTAATTATAATATCTGACACGTCACTGTTTAACTGCAACGGCATTTCACACGTGTGATGACTCGAGATTTCCAATAAGGTGTGAGCCACTGAATTTTATTAGTTGGCCATGCCCGAGAGAGAACCATAGTCATAACTGTGATTCATTGGTTTTTCTTATTTAATTCAATTAAACTAATAACAATATGCGACATACCTCATTTATCTCACAGCCAACTCAGAATGAAAATTTTGTGGCTCACATGATATATGATAAATATGCAAACTCTAGACATGAAAGTTATTAATTTTGATGATCACAAATTGTCTAGAATCAATGCGAAGCTGTCAATAAATACGAAGCCCACAATTTTACACTTCTATTGTACCATATGTATAAAAATTATTTAGATAAAGGGTGGCTTTGTATTTCGGAACGTACGTTGCAGGTTTGATACGTCGCATCACGTATTCGCCACCAGTTGTTCAAAGTAACTAATTGACATAAAGTCAACAACGTGCTGAAGTAATCTAAGACCGTGATTTTGTTTATCATGGCCATGCCTTATCTAAATAATTTTTATACATATGGTATTTGTATGCTCACCACTAATCTTCAAATGTAGGTTAAGAAAAAATCGAATGGGCCTCTTTGTTAAATCAAATAGGCTTGAGAAACAGTGACAGACTATAAAAAACAATCTTCGCCAAAGTCCACAGTCACCATAAATGACATTTGCACTAGTCAAAAATAAATTCAGAACGAGAATACGGCACTTGCTCAAAATCACCACCTCTAAGGGATAAATTCAAAATGAGATTACAGCACTTTTTGCTCAAAATAACCACCACTAAGAGAACACATCTAGGGTAACCCCCTAAAAAGAACTCGTAATTATTTGTTCGATTTATCCCTATTAATACCGACCGGCTACCACCACCACCAGTATTCCAACCACCCCTTAATAACACCCATCAAAATCACAATTAACTCGGCACTAATGATAATTGAAATTTTTCCACCAGCACCGTTCGGCAATTTTTGGAATAACATAACTACCCCCTAATCATAATTAGTACTGTAAATACCATTGATAATGAAAGCTCTTTGGTCACGGGGTCATAATTGCATTCCATTAGTCCATCTGACCAAATATTAAAATCGAAAACAAGTTTCATTATGTGAGTAATCTCTTTTTAATGATTTAATTGTCCCGTCCAAAGATAGTTTGAGAAAATAGGTATTTTGTACATAAATCACGTATTAAAGCCCGCTTGACACGATGCTTAATTTTACACAGAGTTAACGTGTAAATTTTCATGAGAATATTAAGAATGGTTGCATACGGAGGAGAATTGTGCAGTAAATTATTTAGAACTGGTTTTCTGCGTTAAAAAAGTGCGCACAGAGCATGCAGCACGGTTTGCATACTTGAAGATAGGTATAGGACATGGTACATAAAATATGTCGAGAATTTTCTGAAGAATCCAAAAATTGAATAATATACAGGGTGTTGCATTTAAAATAAGAAAGTTGGTATTGGCCTCTGTTACATGACATACCCTGTTTAAAAAGTTTTTGTTAAAAAAAATGCCAATGCGTTTTATCGAACACGCCCCCATTTATTTATTATCGAATTTATTCCATTTGGCTGATACACACTGTATGTTCTAAGACAGCGCTGTCCAACTTCTCTTAGCCAGCGGGCCATTTTTTCTTAAGAAAATATTTCGCGGGCCGAAAAAGATAGGTAAATAATGTCCATATAAATATTTGTTGTGGCAACTCTAATTATATTTTTAAGAGTGGAGTCTTTCAGGCTGTTTCTAAATTTTGATTTTATATATTTCATGTCAGAGAATGCACGCTAGCAGATATATGTACTTCCGAACATAGAAATGATTTGAAGTCCAAAATCTCTCATTTTTGGATATTTTTCTTTATCCAAATGTTTGAAACACTTGTATTCCAGTTGCTCCACTAGATGCAATGAACGGGTCAGTCAAAATTTGATGTACAGTTTACTATAACTCGCGGGCCTTAAAAAAAAGCTTTGCGGGCCGGATGCGGCCGGCGGCCCGCGGGCCGCCAGTTGGACAGCGCTGTTCTAAGATATTACTAATCAACCTGACAGTAGACAATCTAAAAAATTGATGTACAGAAAATCTTGTAGAATGATTTTTGGCATATTTTAAATAAATTTATACCAAAAATTATAGATTTGTGGCTGAAAAAATATTTCGGCTTTAAATGAGTTAAAATCAAAACACGAACTGGTCTGAGACAGCCACTAAAAGGGTTAACTCAGCTTTCATTCATTATACAGTCATAACAGGGAGTCGCAAACTTTTCAACCAATCGACTGCACGGTTTTTTTGTATGGATTTGTGTTGACCATCAGGCAAGATAAAAAAAAAAGTCGAAAATAGTCGGCAGCCCTTAAAACATTATATAATTCAGAAAGGTTAACTAGCGTCACTAGGAATGGGAATTTCGTCGGCACAGAAAACCCTGAACAACAATTTCCGTTGTTTAGTAACGGCACTTTATAAAATAAACAATCAACTTACTCACGTTTGGTTTACGAGATAAAATTACATTTTTAGACTAGAGCCATCAATCACACACAGACTTGACTTTGAGCCAAAATGTGACCCCGCCACGGCTGGAAGCAAAATTTTCAACTCAAATAGATTTCTTGTTTTTTTCTACATTTAACGAATCACGGTTCATGGAGTTTCCGAGAGGTTTATTAGAAGAACTTCAAATGCAATTATCACAAGTGACAATCTTTTGCACTAAAATTAACTGCGGATTGCATAACTTTTTTTTAAATTATTTCGAAAACATATTTTCAAGCAATTGGTTAAAGTATAAAAAGTAATTTCTCAACCAGTTTCTCAATTTATTAACCCCTTGCACTTGTATTTATATTTGAAAGGTTTGGAATAAAACGCTTAGAAGAGCATTTTTTTGTTTAATTTTAAAGGTGCAGATTATCGTAGATTAAAATGTCTTTTTCGCCTGTCTCTACCGAAACCATACATTTCGGCCATAAAAATCATGCCGAAACTACGATTTAGCGTATAATCTAGACAACCTTCCGCGGAATATGAGTAGGCTATGCAAAAATCTGACAGTGACAGTTCAATGGTGCGCGATATAAAATTTCCTGAAACACTGTTTTTACTTAAGGCAGGCGAAAAAATATGGAGAGTAACTCATGCCGAAATGCTTTAGCTGATAAAGCCTATTTTCGGCTAAGCTGTTAAAAAACCGACCCTCAATAATTTTAAATTTTTTATCATTAACAACTCTGACCAATTACTTAAATGGCATGTTTTAACGGATTATTCAGGATTCATGTGTAAATCTGGCATCACTGTGCTGATCAGCTGTTTATATGTCAGCGCAAAGTAATATGCACCAACAACCGAATGCATAGTGCGGTTAGTAGCTACTAACATATTTTTAAATAGTGTTTGGTAGGTTCATAATATTTACAGCATGCATAGTGCAATTTAAAATGGTACTAAGCTTAGTTGCATATTATCGCTTCAGTACCTAGTTTAAGATATGATTAACTTAACCTCAAAAATGATCTAAAAACAAACGGTCAATTTAATGAATATTGCTGACGAAATGAATAATTGTATCCAAGGCTGCAAATATACCTGGAGCACAAAAATTATTTTTTTTTAACCTTTAATAGTCACTAGGGGTGTGATACACCCCAGACTTTTTTCGACGTTGAATAAGGTCCTGAAATTGAAAGTAAACAGGACATGTTACTGTATCTACAGATAGTTTGAACCTTCTATTGTGGACCCCAATAGGTATTATTTGAGCTCACGTGTCAGTGTTAATGTGGTACCTGTTTGAGTCAATTCGTGAAAAATTGTGGGGTGTACAACACCCCGTGTGATCATTGTGCCAGAAAAAAAAATTCTGAGCATTTTCTTCACTGTGGATTATTCCGAGATTGCCGAATCAAAAGCGCTGCGATATTTGTTCCAGAAGAAGCGACAAAAAGTCGCACATGCTATGTCGCAGTTGCGAGAGGTCGATGTGCGATATACATCGCAAATATTTATATGTGCATCGAATGCTCTTTTGGGATCGAATAATTGTCTTTTACATTATAATAGCCTTTTTTCTTCATAATAATAGTTTAAATATTTTCATATTCATATTTGACATTAAATTGACTTTATATTAGAAAAACACTAATATAATTTTTTCGTAAAAAATCCCACCTTCGATCATGAAAATAAATATACCTTTTGGAAAGGTCGCAAAATTTATTAATTCCACTTGGAATGATACTATTTCAGGTTTTCAGTTTCAAACTATTTTATTTTTTGGCTGAAAATTGAAATTACTACCGTATTTTTTGCAAAAAAACTCATATTTTTTTGAAACATTTTTTTTTCACATGTAAAGTTGCAGGTTTCGAAAACTATTCACATATTCTTGTAACCAGAGGTTCAAAATGTATCCCAGATTGTTATTTTTTGTTTTTTGTCAATTTAACATTAATTGACAGAAGTTCAAAGGCATGGGGTGTACCACACCCCGAATGACTATTACGTCATTTTTAGGAGGTGTGACTATTAAGGGTTAAATAAATTTTACTCTGTGGGGTGTTGAAAGGCAGAGCTTGATTTGTTGTTGAACGTGCTTGGTGGCATCCCGTTAACCAGTTATACGTGTGACGTGTATACTCGTCTTGAAAAATTGGAAATATTTGTGTGTTATGTCGAGTAGGTACTTGTCATATTGACATTTCTTCATGATGAGTATACTCATCAAAGACAGCAAAGAAGAAGTGGCAATATTTTGCGTTTTTGTCGAATAAGTACTCGTTATAACTCAAAATATTGTCATTTTTCATGGGGAGTATACTCGTCAAACACAGCTAACTGGTTAAAGGAAGAAGGGGCCGCCAAGCTATTAAGTGTTATTAAGTGCAAAGTTACCCCTGCATCATATGGAAGAGGAAATAAGATCTGCAATGACAGTGCTGTGACACTTGTAAAAGCCTGGTTTACACTGACGCAATAACATGCCTCAAATAGTGTTGCCTCAAAAAAATACTACCATGACACCGTATTAATCTTTGACTATATCCTATTGGACTGCTAGCGCCGCTTCATGTGTGTCTCCAAGCAATGGTGGCGCGGCGGGACCCTAAATGGTTGAGGTATGTTACTAAATTGGTAGCTATTTTGTGTCTATGACATATGACTCTATGAGCTCGCATTGCATATTGTGATACCCTGCAATTTATTTACACCTTTGAATATATAAACATTTATATTGTCAAATATTCACACTATGTCAAAATATTGCTATGCAAAAGGCTAGAATACGTCCACGTATATATGCCAACGAGGTTATCATACTCGTCAGCTGATTTACACGTCAGTTGACTTTTGACTTATAACCTAAAATTCTGTATTAGATTTCCATCAAATCCGGAACTTCGCAAATTATGGGTTGATGCTTTGTTTGTAAAGAACAGGCAGGAAAGTGGACCCGAGTTGCCGAAATATGCTCGCATTTGCATTCTCCACGTTTCTGATGAATACATCGAGAAATATTTTTATTGCTTTCCGGTTTTTAAATTACGCTCCATTTTCGGCTCTGGGGCGGGACTTATATCGGGCTCCAGCTTGTGGACAACTTTTGGGGCAGTGATCATATGGAAAATGGAGGGGGACTAGCAGTCCATTAGTATATAGTCAAAGGTATTAACAGAGATGAGTAGAGAGATTGACAACGGAATACAAACGGGCAAGCC
Organism: Ocypus olens; assembly: GCA_910593695.2. Taxonomy (NCBI): domain Eukaryota; kingdom Metazoa; phylum Arthropoda; class Insecta; order Coleoptera; family Staphylinidae; genus Ocypus; species Ocypus olens. The sequence continues at coordinate 54,863,909 of OU343056.1, forward strand.
GGCTTTTTTCGTCATGGGATCTTATTAATATGTCAACGTCAATCTATTCATTGGCGTAAAGACACTCGTAGAGCAAGAGAGAAACGCTCCGGGAAGAAAATTTTAGCAGAGGAAGATTTATGGTAAAAGATTATTGGTGTAAGATGACATGACTGTTTCGGTTACCCGTTTCCGATTTTCTCCCATCAAAGTGTCACTAGTGTAGGGACGAAAAAGTTAGCGCACCTGTTTGCATTGGCATTTGCAAACTCTCCACTCATCTCTGGTATTAACTAGTAGGGACTTTATTTTGCCTGTTTTAAACATTAGCAGTTATTTTCAGAACTGATGTATTATCCAGCTGTATTATTTAAATTTCAGGGTTTTCCATACTAAAATTCCCATTCTTAGTGACGCCACTGAACTTCCGTTAGTTACTTTATGTTCTAAGAGTTGACAACTATTTTCGACTTTTTGATCTCACTGTAATTATGTGTAGCAATTCTAGCCATCTTCTTCTTACTTATAGGTTTTGAAATTAATGCCACTTAAATGTAAAATCATTCAATAATAGTTAATAAAATGTGTATCAACAAAAGTAATTGTTAAAAGCTGCGAGTTAATGATAACAAAAGAAGAAAAGATAAATGTTTATGACAACCAGCAGTTGGTAACCTCAGTCGACAAAATCGGACGGACGTGCCCTCGAATAATTCTAGTGGGAATAATACGCGGTATTAACGGTGCTTTCTCGCGTTTTATACGAGCTGAAAAGAGGAAAAAAGGGGCAGGCGAGCGCGCAAGGTGTTCGTACACCATGAGAATCCAATTGGAAATCTAAGGGGAAATCGTATTTGAAAATGTGCGCGCGAATTCCAAGGTCTAAATCACACAGGTGTCTGTGTCTTCGAGTTAATGGGATATTACATCATGGAGCGGCCCCCCTACGCCCGCGCGGCGCCGCACCATTTAAAAACCAATACAAACATGGTGCTCGTTTTTTTTGTTTCTTTCAGAGGAAAATGCAAAGCCGGCGCACGTGCTCGGGAAAAACGCAAGTCAACCCCTCGCCCGCCTCGGAATGAGCATGACCCTCCGCCATATTTAGACGGAGTTATCTTTACCCGACGACACCCCGCCTACCGCAGGCCGCAGCGCAGTTTTACGCAACCCTCTCCTTACTAAAAGCGACACTAATTATGTAAAATGTAAGTGGGTCCGGAAAACGGGCACCTCCGGTTGCACTGTGCGGGCGTAACATGGGGGGCACTCTGGCACATACACACACACAAAACACACAATATTGATTTATAGAAATATATTGATTATTAAAATGCGGGGTAAGCGAGCCGTCGACGACACTGCACTCGATTTTAAAATTGTCCATTTTCGTACACTGTACGGGCACGCGGCGGGTCCAGACTCGGACGGGGGGCACGGGGCATCCGTAAATCCATTACCTGTCGCGCAGTGTCACTTAAAACCCGGAGGGTTGTATCCCTGAACAGGACGAATTTGCACCACAACACTATTCAAGACGCCATGTCAGCAATCTGGCCTGAGTGTGGCGCGGGCTCGGCAGCGCTCGGGGTTGGTCGGGGGTGACCGTGGCGACTTTTAACCGCGAGGAGAGTTCAATTCGAAACGCGCTGAATATTATTTTTCCCCGGACGCGCCGCCACATTGCGCGGCGGTGCCGTTAGGTTGTTGCGTTCGCGTTTCTATCGCGTTCTATTGCCGCCGCTCCTTCCACGCACGCACGACGACGGCGACGACGGCGACGACATTGTCGCGGGGCGTATTCTTTCGGACCACCGAAATAAACGAGATCATCATTTTACAACAACAAAAAAATATACAACGACGACTTTCCGCGGTAAGCTTTATCTAACGCGCGCGCGCGCGCGCCACCAGAAGCGAATAGTTCCAGCGCACGAACGTGTTGCTATTGAACCTTCGATGACGTTTACCAAACACGCTATACATTTGTTTTTGCTCGCCGTCAATTTGTTATTGATATTTAGGGTTGCCAACTGTGTGCGCGTTATCGATGGTTTTACGATGTAACCCAAATAATTCAAGGTGGTTGCTGTTTCGTTCTCGGTCTTGATTTTAACTGTTAAAATTTGTTTTCTGCGAGTGATTTTTCTAAAGTGATGATTTGAATCGAGAAAGAGACTGATTTTTTTTTTGTAGACGTAGTTTTTTGAGCAGAGTTGACTTGAATCATGATGATGGTTGCGGCCGTTACTACGTCTTAATTTTAGGAAACGTTAAGGGAAAGTTGCTCAAGTTTCCAGTGACGGTTCGCGGGGTTTTTTCTGGTACGGCCGAGGAACAAGAGGTGGTAATACAGATAGGTAGGGTCAGTTGCAGAGACCGCACCTATCTGTATTACCACCTCTTGTTCCTCGGCCGTACCAGAAAAAACCCCGCGAATCGTCACTGCAAGTTTCCCATATTCGACGAACAACTCGCGCAAAACACGATTTTTTTTTTGTTTTAATTGGTAGCTTGAAAATTGGTCCATGTTTAAAAATCGAACTGATCGTTGCAGGTGTTTTTAACGTAATTAAAATTATTTTTTTTTTCACAAACTCGAGAGAAATTCGAGTTCTCAGCCGTCGAAATCGCGAGAGAAATAACATTTCTCGCCCAAGATTACTCCGTGAATGTAAAGTGCTGATAAGGGAAACCGCAAGTCAAGAAGTTGACCGCAAATTTTGTTGACGAAACAGCTTTTACATTCGCATCATTAGATAATAACTTTTGTTGTGAATTTTAATAGTAATTTACGACACGGGGAGCGCTATGAAGGTTTTTACATTGCGAGAGAAAAGTTTGAAAGCACGAGCGACGTAGGAGCGAAACCATGTTTGTTTGCCAATATCACCATAGCAACGAGTTGCGTTAAGGTACCTTAAAGGCAGGGGCGGCTCGTTATATAGAGCCAAGGAGCACTACCTGCAGTTTCGAGCTCTGCAAGAATTTTTAATTAATTCTTAAAACACTTTTTCGCCAGTTACTTTGGTCTAGGAAGATAAATCGTTCTTTCTTTCTTCAAAACATGAGGGGGGTATATTGTATAAGTGGCTCTACCATCAACATGTTTCACGAGCCGCCACTGGTTAAAGGTACCTTACCGTTACTCGTTGCTAAGGAGTTATTGACATTATAGGATAAAATAAAAAAATAAATACAAAATGAAAAACTCATATTTAAAAAAAAACATATCAAATATGAAGACTAAGGGGGAAGATCGGTACATGTCCATGAAAGCTGATTCTGAGAAAAACGAATTTAAATGTTTGAGAACTTTCAGAGGCAAGTATACACGGTCCATCCTCATAGTTTAATAACTCTCGGGGAGAACCGATTTTCCTCGTTAATGATTTGTCAATGTTTAGTAATCCTAAAAATGCAACAGATGGCGTTCCAATCGACATTTTGGTGAAAAATGGACATAAACCGTTCTTCCCCCGTGATCTTCATATTTAAAATGTGCATTATTCAAAACATGAATTTTGCTTATGAAAAATAAATCACAATCATTTATTCACGTACATTAATTATAATTAAATGTATTAGTACAATAATTAACGTGCCCGCATTTATTTGTGTGTCAACATAGTGCTAAACTAATTTTTAATTGTTTTTCTGATATGTAATACTGTGTAGGATATTTATATATGTATTTTCATTACATTTAATAAAATACTACTACTACTACTACACCCAATTAATATCAATTTACGGCATGTCCAATAATTATACCCGTGCGGTTTGTAGATTTTTCGAAAGTATTGTTTCCCAAGTAATTATAAATTCCCCCGGCCAAAAATCCGCACACCGGCGACGATGGGCTGCTCGAACATATTCGGAGAAAGCTGCTGCCGGTTCGTATATATATTTTTTTAAATGAAAAAAAAAGGCACACACGAACATTAATTGGGCGGAAGTTCTCTCAACAGGTCCCTTTGGGCAAATCTCGGACGCATTGCATTTTATTTTTTTTATTACGACCCGCTCAGAAAATTTCACAAACTGGAAATCTCCAAAAAAGTCGTAATTATGTTGTAATTGTCGATAATTTGGGTTTTCGCCGAAGTAATTTATCATGTTGCGAATGATAAACGAGTCGCGACGATAAGAATCGGAATGCACTTATGACTCGGATTATTTAATTTCTCTTTTGAGATTTACGTTCATTTTTATTCACACATCTGAAATATTTTGGACGGTGTTCAATCGAATGTGAGATTTTCAACAAGACCGACTATTATTTTTTTTACTAATTTGTCGACAAGATTTGCATTTTGACAGTTCAAACGAGACCAAATATCACGCATTAATAATGTGATTAAAGCAGTGACGGTTCGCGGGTTTTTTTCTGGTACGGCCGAGGAACAAGAGATGGTAATACAGATCTCTGCAATCGACCCTACCTATCTGTATTGCCACCTCTTGTTCCTCGGCCGTACCAGAAAAAACCCCGCGAACTGTCACTGGATTAAAGCCCCGAGAGCTTTAGATCGAGTGCTTTAATAATCTTCGATTATTAATGCTTGATGTGTCGAGTAGAATTGTCTGAAAATGCAAGACTTGAAGATAAATTATTAGAAAGAAATAATAGTCGCTGTTTGAAATGGTCGTGTTATACCTATAATAGTTATTTGTTTAACAAGGCGCAATAAAGACGCGGCTGGAGTTTCACTGCCGAACGAGCTCGCCATCTCTGTTTTCCGCATATTTCGTGTCCAATCGTTTAAAATTACATCCGTCACTCCGTTTGTGGTTGCTTCCTCCAATTATAGTGAGATAGCGAATCCTACGGCGAGCACATAACGTTAAGTTCCCGGCAGAGCCACCATAAGCTCGATTCCAAAAAGAGCTCATTTCAGTTGTCCGTAAAGCGATGGTTGCGACTGTTATAAACAAGTTAATAATAGTTATTTATGTACAAAGATCCGAGGGGCATAAATATCAAGCATACAAGCTTTTACGAGTAACCGGTTAATTACGGAAAGGTTATGTTATGTATTGTCATTTTTGACATTTCAAGTTTGCATCAACGTGTAATCATCATATTTTCCAAATGAGACTTAACAGTTGTATTTTTTTATCGCTCTAGGGTGTTCACATGTCCCTCTCGGAAATTTTATTCGATTAAAATTGCTTACACCAATGTCCAATTACGAAATATCGGACTTGCAGCTGCTTGTAAATAGTTTACAACATCCATATTGTAATTTAAATAAGATGACTAATTTTATTTTAATATTGCGTCCATTTAACTTCTTTCAAGTTCTTTGGCCATTTCTACCCTGGTCAGTTGTTTACTTGAGTTTACGGAGTTCTCGGAAGCTTATTGTATAATATTTTAAGTATTTTGATACGCCCGATGCGTTATCGTGGTGGTTTTGTTTATGTCTGGTCGCGTCGACTGAAATCTGATCCGATTTATATATTCACTGTTGATAAATCATAAACATCTGTTATTAGCGATTACAAAGCAGTGCTTATCGTATGTTAGTTCATACAGACCAGCGGTCTCAAAAGTGCAGTGCATAAGCTAATCGCATTTAAATATTTTAATTCTAGAAATTTCTGCTGTCAAATTTTTAATTGAAATTCATGATGATATATGAGAAGATAAAAATAAGAAAAAAAACTGGCAAAAATGCAAATATCACAAAAATCGTATGTTAGTTCATACAGACCAGCGGTCTCCAAAGTGCAGAGTCTACATAAGCTAATCGCATTTAAATATTTTAATTCTAGTCATTTCTGCCGTCAAATTTTTAATGGTGATATATAAAAATATAAAAATAAGAAAAAAAATTGGCAAATATGCAAATATCACAAAAATTTTAATTGAAAAATAAAATCGAAATTGTTATTATTTATTTATTCTCGAAATATACAGGGTACTGTGTCTCACCTCCCGTCTTCTATAGCTCAGTTACTAATTAGGTTAGGATTTCGATGTTTTGTAGAATATATTTGTATCCTATGATGGATTTCAGGAAAATATTTTTGATTATACAGGGTGTCCCAAAAAAGCGTGACGTCATGATGATATATTTTTTAAATTACATGCTATGTATTTCATTGCTAATTTGGGTACCTTTTATGATTGCGTACATACTCCTATAATTTTATTGGAATCGATTCAGGGATATCGGCAACTATTGTTTTAAAAAATGAATGAAGATTAGAAATAGTGCCGTGTTAATAAAATCATACAAGGTACTTGTTAAATTAGGTCTGATAGTCCCGTTAACCAAGTTTGATCGATATGAATTATAGAGGGTGTCCAAAATTTAGTGTCAAACATTTCGAACTTTAAAGCACTTTATTTTTCTTATTTTAAATTGGAGCCCCTGTATATTTTCATGTCATTCCATGCGGAATTAAAAAACAAACATTTTTCCTAATAACAACCCTGTCACAATTCCTAACGCATTAAAAGTTATTTGCAGAAAACTCGTTTTATCAACCATTTTAATAGCCATTTTACTAAATAAAAATCGAAGGTGGCTTTGAAAAACAATTTATTGACATTAAAATTTAGACATTCCAAAATCTTAAAAATTATCAACAAAAGACGTAATGTGATTTCGATTACTTCTCAATTTATCCGCAATAAGTTTTGAATAATTGAAGAAATTTAAAAAAAAATCGTTCAAAATCTTACTCAACTTTTCAAGCGCATAATTATCGCAAAGAAAAAACAATTTGAGTCGCAATTGTTTTTCAGTTTTTCAGCTATAAGTTTGGAACGATTGAAGAATTTTTGAAAATCCTTCAAGCTCTTTTGATTAGATCGAAAAAAAAACGTATTTGTGTCGCAATTATTTTTCCTATTTTGCTATAACTTCTGAACCAATGAAGAAATTTCGAAAATTCGTTCACCGTCTTACTCAACTCTTTAATCTGTTCTAATTAATGCCAAACAACAAATTTGAGTCGCAATTGTTTTTCAGTTTTTCAGTAATAATTTGCGAACCAGTGAAGAAATTTCGAAAATTTGTTTACAATTTTACTCTAGACTTCAAGCACTTTTGATTACATCGAGAAAAACTAATTTGAGTAGCAATTGTTTTTCATTTTTTTGCTATAACTTCTGAACCAATGAAGAAATTTCGAAAATTAGTTCACCGTCTTACTCAACTCTTTAATCTGTTCTAATTAATGCCAAACATCGAATTTGAGTCGCAAATGTTTTTCAGTTTTTCAGTAATAATTTGCGAACGATTGAAGAAATTTTGAAAATTCGTTTACAATTTTACTCTAGACTTCAAGCACTTTTGATTTCATCGAGAAAAACTAATTTGAGTAGCAATTGTTTTTCATTTTTTAGCCTATAATTTCCGAACCAGTGAAGAAATTTTTAAAATTTGTTTACAATTTTAATATAGTTAAAAACCATTCAAATTTGATACTGAACGCCCCCCGTGGAGTTTTTAACAATATATTTTTAACATCGAAAGCACGTCTGTTTAAATAATTCGAAAAATCGTGGCATTCGAGAGATTGATTACGATACACATTCGAGTGTTACGTTATTTGCCTTTACAAATTCCCATAGCTTAGCATTTTCACTATTCAGCCGCGAAAAGGGTCGATTTTAATCTAATACCAACAAGATATCAACAGATTGTGATATTTGCTCTGCGTTTATTTGGTTTCTCGAATAATTTGGGGTTGAGACGTGAATTGATGTAGACTGAACAATTCGTAAAATTGTACACAATTTACACCGGCTTTACACATGTATCATCGTACGAGACCAATTGCAGATGAATTGGACCAAATGAATATTCAATATATTTTTAATATACAGTGCGCGCCTAAGGTATGGAAAATATTCAGAAAAAAACGAAATAAAATATTTTAGGTAAATTTCCTTTTATAAAAATACACAAGTTGATTTTCAGCCGTCGTTTGTTTTTAAGTAATGACGTCATCAATTTTGTTTTTAAATGGCAACCCCATATTTTTGTTCTTGATTTTGAGAGGTCTTTTCATTGCCGAACTGGAAGTATAAAAATGTTGCCATCTTTTACATAAGACATTTTTCGAGCAAATAACAATTGAAGGTGAGAAACCGAGTTTTCGCAAAATGACCTTGTTCCAGCACTTGTAGCAATTTTTCCAAACAACATTTATCTTGACCTTCCATACATACCTCTACACTACTTTGGTAACGCAGTGTCCTCTGTATAGTGTTTTTGAAACATGAGTATTAAATGCTACATTCCATATAATACAATACGTTTTCAGCAAGACGGCGCATCCCGCACTAGGCGCGTTTTTTGTTTAGGAAATTGATATTTATTTATTCATTTTACTCTGTTACTGCTATTATGTTTCTAAATAACAAAAAAAAATATAATCTTACAAGAATTTAGATTTCAAAGTAACGGGCGGAGTTCATCTTAAAGATGATCTTTCACTCTGAATTGTAAAACAAGTGATAACGGAAAATGTAAATTTGAGCGTCGAAAATAAACAAATAAATGACGGTTTGTTTAAGCGAAGCTAAACATATCTTAACTCCCTAAGCCTCCCGTGGGTAAGCCACTGGTATTAGCAACTACTGATAAATACATCGAATGTACGAAGATCACTTTTGCACGACCTTATTCAAATTGAAATATTAATTTCATAAACAATAATTTCGCAATGATCATTAATTACGGCGCTCACTGCATATTAATTAATTCCAACATTACAACACTAATTGGCCAAAACTTGAATAACCTGGAAACCTGAGAGAAAATATGAACCGTTATTATTTAAAACAAAAAGAGAGAAAGAGAGAGAGAGAACAGCGTTCGCGTCTTCTTCGTGCAACAGGTCGATCATTATAAAAAGCAAAAGAAAAAGAAAAACACGTCACCACGGAAATTCTATCCGAGTTAATCATCTTCGCTGCATACAAAACAAAATCCTATCGGGTTTCTCTCTGTGTTACTGAAACCCCGACCAATTATCCAATCGGCCCATTGTACGGACGTCCCCTCAATTTGCTCGAGATTGTGAAAATGACTCAATTAAAATAAGTCGACTTGTAATTACACAATTAGGTTAATTATGATCCATAATAAGGAATAAGTAAATCGGTTACGCAATCGCGCATTGTTTTCGGGAATTGCAGTAATAAAAAATAAAGAGTGAGTAATTTGGATAAAAATAATAAATTGTTTTTCAAAGCCACCTTCGATGAGGATTGAAATGGTTGATAAAACGTGTTTTCTGCAAATAACTTTTAATGCGTTAGGAATTTGGACAGGGTTGTTATTAGGAAAAATGTTTGTTTTTTAATTCTGCATGGAATGACATGAAAATATACAGGGGCTCCAATTTAAAATAAGAAAAATAAAGTGCTTTAAAGTTTAAATTGTTTGACACTAAATTTTGGACACCCTGTATAATTCATATCGATCAAACTTGGTTATCGGGACTATCAGACCTTATTTAATAGGTACCTTGTATGATTTTATTAACAAGGCAGTATTTTTATTTTTTATTCATTTTTTAAAACAATAGTGCAAAACTGATTTTTTTTAGTTTTAATTTTTTTTTTGCTGATATCCCTGAATCGATTCCAATAAAATTATAGGAGTATGTAGGCAACGATAAAAGGTACCCAAATAAGCAATAAAATACATAGCATGTAATTAAAAAAATATATATCATCATGGCGTCACGCTTTTTTGGGACATCCTGTATTATCAAAAATATTTTCCTGAAATGCATTCTAGGATGCAAATTTATTCTGCAAAATATAAAAATTCCAACTTAATTAGTGAATGAGCTATAGAAGACGGCAGGTGAAATACAGGATCCTGTATACAGGGTGTATTTGAAATAACGAACAGGCATTTAAGGGCACATACACAAAATATTTATGAACCCATTTCCGTCAAAATGTATTCGAATTTTTTTTTTTTATTTTCCTATTTTTTCGAGGTTTTTTAAACATTTTGAGAACCGATGCTTTTCTCATTTAATTAGGTCTGAATGGAATGTGTGTTTGTTTATTTAAAAAGCGAGATACGATTTCGTGCCTCCGAAATTTGAAGTGTTATCGCAAACAGTCGTTAATTGACACTTAAAGAGCACTCAGATATTTCCTACGCGCTTGTTGTAATTCGATATCTAAAGCCGATGCCGTTTAAAAATTAGGTCACATTACCACTGCGTATTTTCACTCATTAACTTTAATAATTAATTGCGGGCTTTTTGTTACAGTTATAAACAAAATAATTGCGAATATTGTTTAAAAATAATGTAATCTCTTTGTTTGTTATTTCAAATACACACTGTAGTGTTGAAAAGATTTTCGTGTTCATTTGTTGAAACAAATTTGTATTTAATAATCTATTTTTAAGGAATATTATCCGTAATTTCAAATAATTATATCAGTACTACACATGGAAATCATAAAAAGTTATCATTGCCATCCTAGGACGTTAAAGTGCACTGGACGGAAATAGCACCCAGAGCCTTCAAAAAATGCAATTTTGTGATTTTTATTAGAGCATTAGAATTAATGCAATCACTTCGGGTTTTCAGTATGTCAATAAACTAACTTTGAACGTTATTCCCAAATTTTTGGAGCACAAAATATTTATTAGTGTGCCGTTGGCAGCCCTGCGACGAGACGGCTGCTGGAAATGCCGTGGGTGCTGGCGGCATCCCCCCCGGCAAGTACTAAAACATCGTACAAGAAAATTTCTTAGCATCGCGTATTGCCAAAGATATTGTCGAAATTAACCATTTTTGACAGAAGGGGGTGGTAAAAATTTAGGGATAAACTCAAAAATTTAAAAAAAGGAGACAGAGAGTATCTTTAAAATATTTTTTAAGGTCTAAGAAAATTTTGCGCCGCCCTCCACCGCCAACTGATTTCTTTCTTTCTTTCTTCTTTCGACGACAAGAAGGATTTTTCGAAATTCGCCAAATTACCAAAATTGCGGAATTGCGAAAAAATCTTTCTTCTTTCGACGACAAGAAGGATTTTTCGAAATTCGCCAAATTACCAAAATTGCGGAATTGCGAAAAAATCTTTCTTCTTTCGACGACAAGAAGGATTTTTCGAAATTCGCCAAATTACCAAAATTGCGGAATTGCGAAAAAAACAAAATGAACGAAAAATTTTTTTCGAATATACAAAAATTTAATTAAATTATTTCAAGCTAGTCTATTTTATGTTTGTGATTATAAACACGAAATAAACGATCTCTAAATAGTTGAATTGAATTCTCGTCTTTCGTGTAATTTATTTTTATCAAGGTAAACCGCGGTTTGATATTTGGCGCCTCGAAGTAACAAATTTAAAATTAAATCGCACGTAGGAGGGACCATATGAAGAAGCCGATAACCCGTCAAGATTACCCCCAGCACTTTTTATAAACGCCAATTGCCGGAACACGAAACGCGAGGGCGGAATCTGACTCATCTTCCCGGAGGCGTTTTTTTAGTGGCGCTTTTTTTTGTTACTCATTTTTGTTCATCTCAGATCGACGCAGTTGATACGATTCAATTCTGGTAACGCACAGGAGAGATGAGTCAGACGATAAATATTTTTCTGTTCGCAGGGGAAGCTTTTTTGCATAAAAATGCCGTATATGCGGACCTTTAGCGCTCGTTTTATTTGGCCGTTCGGCAAACAAACCGCGTAACGGCCAATTTTCGCGCATTACTTCGTGGGCGTAATGCTGCATTTCCTTCGCGATCGCATTTAAGTATTTGCGGAAGCGCATGCAAATGAACAGGCATCAGCGGCGGCTCGTGGATGTTCGGCGGTGAGGCAACGGAAGAAAATTTGACCGAAAAAGCAACGGAATATTTGCTTCCTCTATTATACTCGGCGCACCGAATAGGTGGTATGATCACGTTGCGTTCACCCCGCGTCCTCGTGATAGTTCGTCGAGACGTTATGAAAAGCCTGATTCACACAGCCTTACCACATTTTAGGTCTGTGCCGGAAATATAAATCTTTCTACTTTAACCCACAAAATCTAACTATTTACCACTTCCTAATTAAATGTAATTGAAAAAGGCTGATTTAAGGATAGAACGTAATCACTACATTTAAATAAGACAGAAAAACGAGAACACATGGCGTGATTATAAATTTCGGCTGCGTGACATACGCTTCACATGCGTTTGCGCTGACCAATCAGCGAACACCACGCGAAAATCACGCACACCCATATACCACCGGTTCGGTGCGCCGAGTATAGAGTAAGTAGTGCAGCACGAGCGGCATCTTTGTCGTTGCCTCACCTACGGAAATCCACGAGCCGCCGCTGACAGACATTATTTTAATTTGAGCAAGGCAAAAATAAAAGTTTTATGTTTTTATTTTAAAATATCAACTTATTATCATGTTTTTTCTTGGTTTTAGAAGCCCACTACTTATCTTGTATTTTTCCTTTATAATGAGGCTTCGGCCTGCTGAGGAAATTATTATTACTATTATGATTTCGTGACATGTAATCGATATTTAAATCTGGCGAGGCATGAAGTCTCATCTGATTGGTGAGTTAAAATCTGGTAGGTCCTGAAGTCACACACTGGCAACGTTTCCTAAGCAACGGGCGATTTTGGGATCGAAGCAACTTTAATGTGTTTGATTTCGGTGACTAAAAAGTTGCTTCGGAAAAGTTGACAGTGCGCGCCAGGTCTTACTTTATTTGCCTAGTCACTAACTAAAGGATTTCAACTGCTAATTAGTAAAACTCCACGGCCCACCAGAAGACACTAAAATCTTACATTATATCAGCGGCGGCTCGTGGATTTCCGTAGGGAGGGCAAAGACAAAGATGTCGCTCGTACTGCACTACTAACCAGTGTTGCCAACCCTGCCGATATGTCAGTAGATCTACCGACAATTTATACCTTTCTACGATATTCTACCGATCTACCGATTTTGACTCAGATATACTGACAAATCAACCGGAAATGTTGTTTGGTAAGATTTGAATTTGCTTCCACATACTTATCACTAGAGAGAGGATTTTATGCAAAGTGCATATTTTTGCATATTTTGCATATTTACCCCTATAATGCACATTTCGTCTTTTAATGCATATCTTACATTTTCTTACACGGCACATTGCAACAAGTGCAATTTTCGATTTCGGACATGAACCAACATCTAGTCATTCAAAGAAATACCGGCCAAATATCAGAATAATTGCCAATTCGTCCTGCGATAAACGAGTTACAAATTTTTGAAATTTTTGATAACTAGTACTTGAACGTCGGAAAAGAAAAATAAAAAGAAAAAAAAACGTATATTCTTCTAAAATTAGTTGGGGTTTTGAAAATCCACCTCTTCTCAAGATAGTTACAGATTTTTGAAGATTTTGATTTCTGAAACGTCCGACATTCGGACTATTATTCTCGCTCTTCTAACATACCTTTGGTGTTTAAAAATTCACCAATTTTCAAACGAGTTGCTGACGTTTCAAATGTTTGATTTTCGAGACGACGAACATTCGGATATCGAAAGAGAAAAGGTAGGAAAATGTAGGAAAAAGAAAACAAAAATCATACCTAATTAATTCTTGAATCTTGGAGGCGTTCACTTCGTGGTACATTTTCAATTTCGATATAAAGAAAACACTTAACTTTTTTATACCTAATTAAGAAAATATCACTTCTAATTATAAAATAACTTGGGTTTTTGAAAATCTATTTATTTTTAAACGAATTGTGAATTTTTTAAAATTCTATTTTCAAACTTCGTATAATTGGACGTTGGAAAAGGAAAAAAAATTGGAAACATAGAAAGTTCACATATTTTTGTCGGTTTAGTTTGAAATATGCGTAACGCCGCAGAGGTAGAACGAGAAAGAAATAGTTTAGGGCGTCCGGGAAATTCTTATATTTATCAGGTCTCTCCATAAAAAGAAATTTGAAGAAAACCAAATTTTCGCAAAATATGATTTGCGATTTTTGTATAATTCAATATTCGTCGTGGCATCGGCGAGGAAAATGGTTGTTTCAAAAAGTGATTTGTTAACTGTAGTCTTATTAATAAGATTACTAATTACAACAAGTATGGCAAATTATTAAGATTAATAAAAAATGTTTTTCTTAAAAATGTTTATAAATAATAAACTTATGTATTTTTTTAATGACATATTTTAATTTATTGCTTGCTTATTTGCATATTTTTTGGGTTTAAGTGCATATACAGGGTGCCCGGAATTCGTAGGGACAGCATGGGTGACTTCTGCATTTGAAGAGATAGAGAGATGGTCAAATTAGCAAAAAAGGTGCAGGTTCGAGAGCTCATTAAAAATCCACCTTCAAATCCCACTTGTCATGACCCAATTCTTCAAAATAAAAATAAAAACGAAATCTCCTAATTTCTTTCATTTGCCGTAACTTTCCTTCTACCGAAGATATCGAGATGCGGTTTAAACCAATTTGCGTGGCAATTTGAACACTTTCATTGGCACTTCGTAAATCCAATTTTATTTACGCAAATGTTTAGTAATCTAACCTAACCTCCAAATTTTAAATTGGTACCGCGCAATATTTTTCGCCCTTGATATCGTTCACCGCTTCGGTGAAATCCATCGCCCATCGCAACACAATTGTTACACTTGAAAGTGTGAAAATCTAGAACGAAATCCAAAGTGTTGCAACAGAGACTAGAACGTCCGTCAAGTGAATTTGACGTAGGAATGCGCGCGAGTTCCCAACGTGTAAACATTCTTAGTGTGGGAATTCCAAATGTACGCAGAGTTCACGTTTTCGGGGAATCACCTCCACGTCGGATGTCATCCTCGAGATGATACACTCGTCTGCATAATTGCAGGTCCTGGCTAGGTCGCGAAATATACCGCGCGCAAAGGTTACTAGCGTCACGTACAGATGGCGTTTATCTTTCTCGTCCAATGATGTTTGAATAGTAAATGGGCTGAGTGAAGCATGCAGAGGTGAAGACTGGCAACGTGCAAGCATTATGCATGTTTTGTAAATGCGTATATATGAATTTGAAAAACTGGCTAAAGTACGATTCAATGAGTATTAAAAATAATGTAAGTGGACCGATGTTGTAAAATAATTAAGGCAGCCAATTGTAACACATTTTAAATTGTACTTTTGCTTCTCCGGAAATTCACGTACAGTTCTTAAATAGTGCCTGAGTAAAACCATTTACTTATAAATACTCTTTTTATGTAGAATACACGGCCGATTGTAAATCGTAATGCGACAGCAAACGTCACTTTTTAGAACAAAATGAAATATCCGCCATTATGATTTCATGGCAAGCCTTTGTTTTTAATTTTCTGCAGCGATGTATGTTAAAAGAACAGAAGCATTATTTTGCTATCCACATGAATCTGACCACAAAATTAGATGATCAGGTGAAACGGTCTATTATATTTTTAAGAATATATTTTCGCAACAAGAGCAAAGGTGTTTGAAGGAATTGCGAGAGACATTGGTATGCATTTAAATTCTAACTCTAAACATCCATGGACCCGAACGGTACATTTTCGTTAATAAAAGCTACAGTCGAGCGTAAATCTTCACCGAAAGCAGACGCCACGGGGAGATTCAAGTGTTTTTTTTTAATTGTGTTGTTACTAGGACGGAGTAATAACGGTGTTTCTCTTACACATGATTCTTATAAATTTAAACAATAAAATTTTCCACAAAATAGAATACTTACATTCATTTAGCAGCGGAAGTATGGAACGTGGTAAAGTTATCTCGGTCGGCGATTAGATCTGAAAGGGGAAGGAAAACTTGAATTAAATCACTCGTTTTGGTATTACAATCATGGAATTGATACTAAATCGATTTTATTCCGCTCGCATTTTAATTTTTAACTTCAGTTAATTTTGATATTGTTTGTGTGGTATACTCAGTGACATGGTAATCGCAACACCAAGAAAGGGTAGGATTTGTTTGACTAAACTTGGCAGAGATATTTAATTAGTCAAATATAGTAATTGATTAAAATTTGGAGATAATCCCCATTGCAGCCTCAGAATTCAAATTATTTCTGTTCTTGTGCGATTATCATAAAATTCAGTGAATGGATGTTTTAAAATTTTGACTGTATTGTAAAGTGTAATACATTTAATTTGAAATAAAATTTGTAATTTCAGCTTGATGACGACTGTATACATATTTTATAGACGGTCGGGGAGAAGTCCAGCCTGAGAATTTCAATTAATTTGTTCTTAAGGCTTTATCTCAAAAATCAATGAAGGGTTGTTTTCATATTTTTATAGAATTATATAAAGTACATTGAATTTTAAGTCAATTTTGTAAATTCTAGCTAGTTTTTCAATTTTATAAACGATTGGGAAGAAGGGTAGCCTCAGAATTGTAATGATCTTCGTTCTTGTGCGATTATTTCAAAATTCAGTGGAGATGTTTTCAGATATTTACTGAATTATAAAGTTGTCTGAGCACAACGTCCTCCTATTTTCTATTCATCTCCAGGTGTTTTAAAAACTCACTTTTATTATTTCAATCAACCATCCATCGCTTTTTGATGTTTCTCTGAGTCTATGCTTTTTTCTATTGATTTGATTTTTTTGGGTATGCTATTGAGAATTTTTAAAAATTAATAAAGCCAACTATTGTGGGTAAATGAATAATTAGCATAACTACATTTAAATAAAAAAATATTCATTAAAATACCCGACCAATCACAATCGCAATTAATCACACCACCACATCAATTATTAATGAGTCAAAGTATATTAATTTTCAAGGTTCGCTTCAGAGGAAAATGCGTGTGTAATTTTTAATTATTCAAACGCCACATTTATACGATACTAAATTATTCATGCATCGAGTTTCTTCTGATAAAAGATTCTACCAGTTGCGAGACATTCACAGAACAAAAATTAGATAACCATGCAAATCTCTGATAGAAGATTCTACCAGTCGCAGATCATAACGCCAAGGCATTCACAAAACAAAAACAAATAACCATGCAAATCTTTCGGACGGAGGATATCAGGTGAAATCATTAAAAACAACTCGCATTATACGGTGACTCTTAAAAACCACTCGATTTATCACAGTGAAAAGTTGGTGTGATTCATGAGCTTATACAATCTAGTCGTGCTGCATTTTTATTTCACATTACTCATTTTAATCAAAGTTTACAAACAAAAAAATCGATTTAATGAGTCAATTTTAATTGGTGGTTGTATTTGCAAATTAAAAAAAAACCGAAGTTGAATATATTAAATTAAATTAAAACAAACAAAATCGATTTAAGTCCCTGGTGATGGTATTTGATTTGGAAATTTTTAAACTGAAGTTGAATCTATTAAATCGGTTGTATTTGTAATTTAAAAAAAAGCCGAAGTTGAATCTATTATCCAAAACAAAAAAATCGATTTAATTCTTTGGTGGTGGTATTTGGAAATTTTCAAAACTGAAATTGAATCCATTAAATCAAGTGGGTTAGAGGGCGCACCTGCACTTAAATTAAGTTTAGAATTTCAAATATAAGTATTGACATTCTCAAAATACCATCAGCGTTTCATTCGCCTCACGCGTTTGGAAAATTTCGCGATAGAGAAGATTAAATGAAATATTGTAAAAAAAAAGCTAAGTGCTTAATATTACTTAAAATGTTTTATCAAGTGAGCAACGAGAAATCGATAAAACGCGAAGATCAAATACGTTTTTTAAGTTGTCAAAGAACAATGCAAAGCTCTTTACGACAAAGGGTATAGCGGAATAAGATAGTCAAAAGTGCCCCTAAACGAAATGAGCTGGGAGGTTAAAAATAATGTTTAGAATCATAAAAAAGTAAGATTCGAAAAAAAGTAGCTCCCCACCACCCCCTCTCATCCCTTGTTTTTTTGGTTTTTAATTTTTCCTGTGCATCCAACTGCTTTTTGACTTTCGGTAGGTATCAGTACCTTAAAATAACAATATTATCTAATGTATTTTTATAAAACAGGAATTTTTGGCGGGAAATTCGAATTTTGACAATATAATATATCAGTAAATAGCGATTATTTCAGATACGTTAAAAGGTGCACATCTAGAAAAAATATAACCTCGGCGTTAAAAAAAAGCGCCACTCGAAAAATCGCGAAAAAAAACCCGATTTCTCAAACCGTCGTAACTTGGTTCAATTTGGTCGAAAATCGATGAATCTTTCAGTTTGGGACAGATTCAAGTTTTATCTTTAAGAATGTGCAGTTGATTTTGACCCAAAGTCCAACCCACCCCCCGTAATAACGCGAAGGAAAAAAAAATATGTAAAAAAAATGTCCAACTTTGACAAGCTGTACCGTGCACAAAAAAAAATCGGCGGGAAATTTCACCACAATGGCAGAAAAATTTAATCAATTTCCTTTAAATTCCTTAAAAATTCGAGTGGTTTCGATGATTTGGAGCAAAGTTATGAATTTTTGAAAAAAAAATGACATTGAAAATGAAAACAAGTTGTAAAAATTTAACATTTTTTGTCAATCCAAAACACTTTTTGTAGGGGTTTTCAGAGGGTCACGAAAGTCGAAAACTTCTTAGATCGCAAAATTCCATCGAGTTTCGTGAGAAATTCGCCTAGCTATGGCCAAAAATGCGTAAAATGTATTTTTTTTTTCAAAACTGCATAACTTCGCGCCAAATCATCGCATCGACTTGAATTTTGAAGGAAATTGGAGGAAAATGCTTGAACTTTATTGCCAATGCTGACCGATTGAGTCCACGATTTTTTTTTTGCACACGGTACAAGAAACCAAATTTGCACATTTGAACTTCAAAAACATTTTTTTTCCTCTAAGGGATAGCAGGGGGTGGAATCGTTTTAGCAACAAAACAATTCACATGGTGTTGAAGAGAAAATTCGAAACTGTTCAGACTGCAAAAGTTCATCGATTTTGGTGCCAAATTACTCAAGTTATGACCAAAAAAAGTGAAAAATGTCATTTTTTTTTCTCAAAAATTCATAACTTTGCTGCAAATCATCGAAACGACTCGAATTTTTAAGGCATTTGAAGGAAATTGATTACATTTTTCTGCCGTTGTGGTGAAATTTCCCGCCAATTTATTTTGCGCATGGTACAGCTTGTCAAAGTTGGACAATTTTTTTACATAAAAAACATTTTTTTTCCATCGCGTTGTTACGAGGTGTGGGTTAAACTTGGGGTCAAAATCAACTACACATTCTTAAAGATAAAACTTGAATCTCTCCCAAACTGAAAGATTAATCGATTTTCAACCAAATTGAACCAAGTTTCGACGGTTTGAAAAATCGAGTTTTTTCGCGATTTTTCGAGTGGCGCTTTTTTTTGAGGCCGAGTGTATAACGGGTGTCTATTGTTTCTTAATATGTCTGATTATTTTTTTCAGAATTTTCCGAGTGGTAGAACATGGTCAAAATATTTAAAAACTGCATTTTTTTACTAATTTTAAGATAATTTATAATAATAAAAATATTAGTCTTTATTTCCTCAAATAAAACAATACAATAATAATAAACAGTATATATGCAAAAAGAGATATCGAGGAAAAAGGCGGAGTTCAGCATTTGTGTAAAGACACTGCTGGTTTACCACTCAAACTTAAATCACTTTCATTTTGTGTCATGTATTTTCAGAAATAAACTTATCTATTAGAATCATTTATTTTGCGTAAAAATTACTTAACATTTTATATTAATTCGGCAGTAGCACCTTCCGATTTTAATGAAAAAAGTCATTTTGAATGAATTTTTTTAATTTCAGGTGTTAGAGTCCCACTAAATAAGCAAAACAAAATTGTGTAGCATATATCAATACAAGAAATGAACTAAAATGTGCCAATAAAAAGTTTTACAGTGTTTTTTTTTTCGTTTGAAAGTGGTAAATAAAATTAAAATTAGTCAAACATGCGGTTTTTAATAATTTTGGCTATGTTCTACCACTCGGAAAATTCTGAAAAAAATCACACATATTAAGAAATAATAGATACCCATTATATATATTTTTTAGAGGTGCACTTTTTAACGTCTCTGAAATAATCGCTATTTAGTGATATATGATATTGCCAAAATTCGAATTTCCCGCCAAAAATCCGTTTTTATAAAAATACATTAGATTATATTGTTATCTTAAGGTACTGATACCTACCGAAAGTAAAAAGTCAGTTGGATACACAGGAAAATTAAAAACCAAAAAAAACACGTTTTTGACTATAGCAAGGGATGGGAGGAGGTGGAGGGCTACTTTTTTGTCGAATCTGACTTTTTTATGATCCTAAACATTATTTTTAACCTCTTGGCTAATTTCATTTGGGGGCACTTTTAACCATCTTATTCCGCTATACCCTTTGACAGTTAACACAGGTGCTATTGTCATTTCATTACCCAAATTTTTTTACCAAGTGTGCAACGAGAAATCGATAAAACGAGAAGATCAAATATGGTTTTTACGTTGTCAAAGGACACGTCAAATTTGACAGTTAACAATTGATTACGGGTGACTGTTAAAATGCACATTTAAATGGGTTTTCGTGACTAATTTGCAAAGTTGTTACCTATACAACGATCCTGTACTTGGGTTCCTATTTGAAATTCTAAAGTTATGCGCTGATGCCCTTTTTACCGATAACTTTTGGAACTATTCTTATCGGATTTTGTAGTGACATGATTTTTCCTGAGATCCCATATATCGAAGAAAAGTGCCTCGTTAATAATTTGTTTTCTGAAGTTAAAAAAAAATATTTTGGTGGTTACATTTTTTTTTTTGAGTCGAAGAAATTCATAAATCGAAGAAAAAAGCCAGGTACGGTTAGTCTGAATCATCCTGTATATATTTTAGAATTCTCGAGCAGTAAGAATATTGACAATTGAAATAATTTGTTTTCTTAAGTTAAAAAGAAATATTTCGGTAATTACATTTTTTTTTGAGATCGTTGAAATTCATATATCGAAAAAAAAAAGTCTGGTACGGTTGGTCTGAATCATCCTGTGTATATTTTAGAATTCTCGAGCAGTAAGAATATTGACAATTGAAATAATTTGTTTTTTAAGTTTCAAAAAAAATTAATTATACAAAATATTGCAACACGATTTCAGTGTTTCCCAACTCATCGGTCACCTAGCAAAATAGTGTAGTCGTCGTCCTTGTAAATTATAAAAACTTCAAGGTGGTGTGGAAGCTTAAATTTGTACGGACACGAAATGTGCCGAAAATGGTCATTACAATTATTACGCCAATTAATTATTGAACGTCATAACTAAAAAAAATCGATGCCCAAAACAATAATTTCATAAAATACACTTAAATACCATTAAATAATAATGTTAACCCTTTCAGCCCTGAATTTTTAAATTTGAAAAAAAAAATTTTGTTAATTATTATTGAGCTTCTTAAGACCATAAATACCAAATTTGAACTGATTTGATTAATTAGTATAGGAATTAATTAGTGAGGCTTTGTTGAAGTGACATCTAGTGATAAACAGCAAAAATATGGATTGTCATAGTAAGTAGAGACATGTAAATGTTGCAGTGGCAATTGCCACCACCAGGGCCGAAAGGGTTAAGTAAAGTAAATATTTAATTCAGAAAATGCATATTAAAGGTTGTTGAAATGATGCACTTGATTGGTTGAGGGTACTTTCATAGTGAAATTAAATAATTAAGTGCTAATGAGACCAGAGGAGGCCGGAACTGTTTCCTAGATTTTTTATACTTTTTTATACACCAGTTAACTGTTCTGCAGATAATTCAAAATTCAAATTAGCAACGCTTCAGACTATTTAACAGAGCGTCCATCTTTTATATTTATTGTTTCGGTTTCCAGCCTCCCAAATAAAATAGAAAATACTTAAATTGCACTTAAATTAAACTGTACACTTTTTTCAATTGAACACGCAACTTCACTCTAACGAGAATATAAATTACGCATTATTAATCTTGTTTATATTATTGTCACTTGTAAACATCATTGACTTGTTACACACTTATGAATAAATCAAGAGTTCTTCTTCTCCAGAAATATTCTATAAATCAAGACTTGTTCTCCAGAAATATTCTACATTTGCATTAACTGTAATGTTTACAAATTAGAAACAAACTTACTTGTTGCAGCAAGCATTAAATAAATTCAATAAAACGAAACATCCGGCGTGGCACTAGCCAGGGAAGTAGTTGCTTCAATAAGTTATTTGTTCATAGTCTCTTAGTAAGACTTAATTTTGCTTGCAGAGTTACGAACAGGTTGAATATTCATACATTCAGGCTACATTTCGTTGTATTGAATTTATGTAATGTTTACTTATATTTAATGCAAAAAGTGACGAATAAAGTAGATATGCGGCCGCCATCGATGTCTTAATGGAGAAAAAAAAAACCACACTACACCCAAACTACAGCCTACGCGATCGAATGCTATAACCAAATTATCTCCAAGAGGTAAACCCACCACGCGTGGATATTTCAATTAAAATCTTACAAGGAAATTAAGCTCGAATAAGGCGCCGCCTGTGAAAATGATGAGATCAGAGCCAACACATGTTGGACATGTTTAGTTTTCGCTAAATAAATGAAACTTGGGAATGCGGAGTCGAGACGTAATATGTGTGTTAGAAGTAGGAGTAATGATTCAAATCAAATTAATGATTCGTTTTACAAATTGGAGTTGTGGCAGCAGTGGGTAAGACCAACCCGCTATTAACCTCGTGATCCTTCGCCCGTGCGATTTGTGAAAATGCATGCATGCATTACTTCGCTCTCATTGGAGACATTAATGTCGGTGATAAAAGTGAAGAACGCAAGCGTTTGTATTTAAAATTAGGTCAAGTTGCTCATGTCGAAATGAACAACTTATAAAAAAAGTTTTTTCGAAATCTCTTTAGTTTTTGTGTAAACTGAGTTTTTGAATTTGAAGTATAATTTTTCCATCTTTTATAATTTTGACGTTTTAAACGTCAGTGTCATCCGATCCTTCAAAACGCTCGATGTACATTCAATGGTAGATTATATATCAAGGGGGAGAAATGCGTGATTTTTCCTAAGGTGCAAATTTACATTACGAGGGCGAAAGCCCGAGAAATACAACGCGCCGGCGGAAAAATATCTATTGACTGATGATGATGATTAACTTAAGAGAAATACAACGCGTCGGCGGAAAAATATCTATTGACTGATGATGATGATTAACTTAAGAAAAATACAACGCGTCGGCGGAAAAATATCTATTGACTGATGATGATCGACTTAAGAGAAATACAACGCGTCGGCGGAAAAATATTTATTGACTGATGATGATGATTGACTTAAGTAAGCCATAATTCTACCTTAATTTTTTTTGCAGATAATATCCGCAGCTAATTAGTACTTGTACACACTTCAAATTACTTCTAAGATATTCTTTTTTTTACATACAAAAATACAGGTTTAACATAATCTCTAGGTGTGGCCGTTTAATTAAAACATAAGATGAAACGATCTCGGGCAAAGAAACTTGATTCTCTTTTTTGTCGGTTTACGACATGGAACCGCAAGTTTTTTTTTAAATTTTTATTCGTCGGTGGCTTCTCTCTTCCTGAATCTAAAATTAAATCGTCCGTTCTTTAAAATACACTTTCGCTGGGCGAAAAACAGTTATTCGCTTAATTTTCTCTCCCTAGAAATTATCACTTCTCTCCCTGCGAGGTTCCATTATTTTAAGTGTCGCGACTGACAGCATTTTTTTTCTAGGTTAGGTTTTAGAAACGAACGTTTTACTCTTAAAAAAATCCATTTGTGAAAAAATTAGTATATATACAGGGTGTTTCAAATTCGAGGCTCACCATGGGGATCTCGCTTATTACAAGAGATAGACGGTATGTTTAAATTTGGCACTTTTGCAGAATTTTATGCTGATTAATAATCCACTGAAAAAATTACGTAAATTCTTTTGTTTTCGAGTAAAGTCAAAAAAATTGAAATAACTGATTTTCGTTTTTTCTTTATATCTTCGTTATTTGAGGCGATATTTAAAAACGGTAAAGACCTTCTTATAGCACTTTTTTACTATCTAATAGATGGCATAAGATTTTTAATTGTAACATGTTTCGTTTCTTCTAAACCATCATCAACTTTCTTATTTCTTATGGACGCTATATTTATTTTTTGTCACATCTGAATGCTCAATTTCTTGTGATGACAAAAATATAACACAACATACATTTAATTTCATAAATCGACATATAATCGTTTAAACCACTTTTATTGGAAATCTCTGTAGCGCTTACTAAAAATCATCCGTGCCATGGAATTAAAAACGAATCAAAATCTGAATACCTCTTTGTTTGTATGAATAAAAATGTCGTTCGATAATTCAGAAAAGCGAGATGTTACGCGTTTTTTATTCAGTAAACAGAAATACAGAATTTGCTAGTCAAAAATATTTACAAATGTATACAGAAAGAAGGCAACTGCATCAAACAATTTTTTATGCAAGTGGTCGATATAGACGATACAAAATTAAAAGTACTTAATAAATCAAATAATATACAATACTAATAACTATTAGACAAATATGAAGATTGTTAATAATAAGGGCGATTCCATGTCAACTGTCGTGAGGTTGGTGCGTCATAATTTTTTTCCCAAACAAAACTATTTAATTCTATTGTAGGTTCGATTACAAGTGTTAGCCCAAATTTTCAGCCAAAAATATTACTCCTAGCGTTTTTTACGGCCAATTTTCGTTTTTTTTAGCGTTTTCTGTTTTCGATGACAAATTTTCTCCAAAACGTTACCAGAAACACATCGTACGCTGGAAAAATTTGAGAGTACCTATAATCGATGTAAAATTCTCCAAGGAATCCATTCCCGCCAGAATTGCTCTAAAATGTTTCCATTTGCAAAAAATCCCAAAAAAAACATATTTTTTTTAAACTTGCTCTAAAATTAAAGAATTAAGATACATTTAGTATTACCATTTCCAAAATATAATTGCTATCTTTTACTACCGTATGCTTTGTAATGTTGAATCAATGATCCAAACTCTGCTAAATGTCTGTCCATCCGTAGAAAAAATGTTCGATGAGGTTACCTTCTTTCTGGATACATTTGTAAATATTTTTCATTGGCTAATACCGTATTTCTATTTACTAAATTATCGAACGACATTTTTATTCATAAAAAATAATAATGTTTGACAAACAAAGAGCTATTCAGATGTTTCATTGTTTTTAAGGCCATGGCACCGATGATTTTTAGTAAGCACTACAGAGATTACCAATAAAAGTGATTTAGAAGATTATATGTTCATTTATGAAATTAAATGTATGTTGTGTTATATTGTTGTCATCACAAAAAATTAAGCATTCAGATGTGACAAAAAATAAATATGGCGTCCATAAGAAATAAGAAAGTTGATGATGGTTTAGAAGAAACGAAACATGTTACGATTAAAAATCTTATGCTATCTATTAGATAATAAAAAAGTGCTATAAGAATGTCTTTACAATTTTTAAATATCTCCTCAAGTAACGAAGATATAAAGAAAAAACGAAATTCATTTTTTTCGGTTTTTTTGACTTTACTCTAAAACAAAAGAATTTAAGTGATTTTTTCCAGTGGATTATTAATCAGCATAAAATTCTACAAAAGTGTCAAATTTAAGCATACCCTCTATCTCTTCTAATAAGCGAGATCCCCATGGTGAGCCTGGAATTTGAAACACCCTGTATATATCTCGGGAGGGAATGCTATTTTTTCCCTCGGTGCGTTGTATCTATCAGGTTTTCGCCCTCGGGATATAAATCAGGAAAAATCAAGCACTTCTTTCCCTCGATATATAATCTACTATTCTCACCCAAGGGAGAGAAATTACTACTTCAGGTTTTATTATTTATTTTAACTGTCACGACTGACAGCATTTTTTTTTATAGGTTAGGTTTAAGCAACGAACGTTTCACTCAAGGGAGATTACTACTTCAGGTTCAGGTTCTATTATTTATTTTTTCTACGGCCATGTTATAATTCATTCATAACGATTCAGAAATTTGAATCATTATGACCATCATAATGATTCAAATTTTCATAGCAACGAGCTACAAATAATTGCGAAAATTAAATAGCATCGCATCAGCATTGGTCGGTCAGTTGTCACTTTGACATAATACCTTCGAGTCAAAATAATTTCCTGTATAATTATAAAATTAGTTAGTCACAGCGACAGCGAGAATAAGTTAACACCATCTGATATACTGGAAAAGGCAAAAGAAGCCTGCGATAATTTACTTCCAAAAAAATCCAGAAAATACTATGAAAAAGGATATAAATTATTGACGGATTGGCAATATGAAACAATTTCTACAATTGTACGGAAATTACTATTATTAATTTTGTTAATCCTGAGAAGAAAAATTCTATTTAATTGTCTCTTTATATTACTATTGCCAATCCTTGTTAATTGCTTATCTATTTAATAAACTAGTTTATACATTTTCATAAAAATATATCCTCTTGCATTTTTTTACGATTTACCCCAAGAACAGAAAAAATAAATGAAAATCTATATGCCCGTAGAAAAACTAATGTATGCAACTCCCACATTATGGCTTAATAAGTGTCATAATGTGGTCGTTGCATAATATACTATTAACTGTCTCGACTGAGAGCGTTTTTTTCTAGGTTAGGTTTTAGCAACGAACGTTTCACTCTCGAGAGCTTTCGACCCCGGGATACAAATTTGCACCTTAGCAAAAATCACGGCAATTCTCTCCCTTGATGTGTAAAGAAAATCTAAATTTATGGTTTTGTCACATTATAAAAAAATAATCACGGTGTATAATATGAACAACATGAAATTAAAGTAGGTTTGAAAACGGTTGGAATTTTTAAAATTCGCCGAAATGAAATAATATAATTTAGTTAAAAGTATAATTTCGCAACATGGAATTTAAGGTTTGAAAACTATTGGGAGCTTTTAAAATTCGATGGGACTATGCGATTTCAATTGTACGTGATGGTTCGAGGTAGAGTTTGTAAAAACTGTAACTTTATAAAATTTGGAGTTTCACAATATTACATTACCCACAAATAAAAAGTTTCAATATTCGAAAAAATGGGATAACTTTTAAATTTAAATAATCATTACGCACAAATAAAAAGTTATATATCCGAAAAAAATCATTGAAGGATAAAAAATTTGAGTACTATTATTTTCGAACACTGGAAACGAGCATTTTGGCCGCGGATCAATTCGCGAGTGCGTGTGTGCGGAACCGAAACGTATTTTGGCGAATGGAGGGAAAAGAAAATAGCGCGCGGAATTTGCATACGCCAGAGAGATTACGTCGGAACGGTGAATGGTCGCGATCGGTGTCGATTTTTTTTTTTTTTTTCGTTTCGTTTCGTTAAAGCGGTTTCCATTTCCGATTAGCGCAATTAAAACGCGCCGTCGAATTCCCACGAAGAAGAAGGAAAAAGAAAGCGGCGAATCGCCGCGAATTGGTGCGAATGAGGAAATGGACGCGAAGACATTGCAAATATGCCTTTTATAAATAGTAGCACGAGTTATGTCATGCGCTTTGGGTAGGAGGGTGTGCGCGAAATAAATTCTAAACACTTACGCAATCGTTCCGTCCGTCCTTGGTATAAACGAAAATTCACAAGTTGATATCTACGACACTTGTGGCCGCACATTTAACGCACTATCAGAATTCGATTCGAGCACTGTACACCCGCAATAGTCCGCGTTGAGTGAGGGTGTGTTCGAGAGGGCACCCTTAGTGGTGCGCACCCTTTGAGTAACTAAATTCGACTCGACCCCAGTGCGACCCCAGTGCTGCGCAGCTATTGCTCAGTTGCCACCACCACTAAAGCGGAGACCTTGAGTGCTGTGGATGTAGAGAAGACCAGTCGAGCGGAGGACACCCGTTAACGGTCCGCCGGCCGCCCGTTTCCGCCCAACAACGCGCTGGTCCGCTGCGTTCGTTTTCTCACATCGAGGGCTCGTACAGTTGAACAGTCCATTTGTTCTGGGTGTGTTTCGGCCCAATTCCCGGACGCACGCATCAGGCCGACTGCCTCGGAACGGGGATACACGTGTGGAGTCAACGTGGGGTGGTTGACCCCCCTTAAAAAGAGGACGACTTTTTGATTTCTCGTAATACTTTTTTAGATGGAATGTTACCCGTATGTTCCGCCACAATGAGCACTCACGCATTTAAACCCACACGGCATAAGGGTGGCTATTACTCCGCTCACATCATTTAATTAATAAAATCCTCTCCAGCCCCGAACGTTCCCTCTCCGATTCTTATTGGATTTTTTTTTTGTATTCACCTGTTGAGTCGCCGCGGCGAGTCCAGTTTTATACCTGAACCTGTTGCGACAAAAAATACACCAGGGGGGAGGAACGAACCCCGACGAGCACCCTTTGTTTCAAGTCCTGCACGCTAGACTTGTTTTGACTTCACGGACGCGCTACGTCTATTACTGAATATTCAAAACAAATCGTTTACATAAACACGCGTCACCGTTCCGAAAAAGAAATCGTAAAAAATGCCGATTGTAAATCGTAATGTGACAGCAACTGTCACTTTTTAGAACAAAACGAAACGAAATATCCGCCATTACGATTTCATGGCAAACCTTTGTTTTTAAGTTTTTTTTTTGCAAATATCTCGGTAAATACTCTGCGTAAACTATTGAGTAAGGTATCAAATCGTTCAGCTTAAAAAGCTTTAAAAATAATATTCAAAGACTGATACAGCCAAAGAGGGCCGTGCCAAGGTATGTTGCTGCCGGAGTGCGAGGCAAAAATTGCCGCCCCCTTTCAATGTGAAGAGGGGGGTAGAGAAAATGAACACCATTGATCGGGGCGTCTCAAAATTATTTAGAAAGAAAGAATTTCGATATGCACCAGTGACGGTTCGCGGGGTTTTTTCTGGTAGGGCCGAGGAACAAGAGGTGGTAATACAGATAGGTGCGGTCACGCAGCCAGCCGTCTCTGCAACTGTACCTACCTATCTGTATTACCACCTCTTGTTTCTCGGCCGTACCAGAAAAAAACCCGCGAACCGTGACTGAATCCAACCGAATAAAATCACCGACTGAAGCGGTTCTTTTTCGCCGCGAATGAAACGTACATTGTACCCTCGCTGTTTCTCCCGTGCTATTCGTTTTGCAAACAAAGTGATAAATGTATGTTGTGTTGCCGTAATACGTCGTCGCCGAGCGCTGGGTGAATTCATGCGTCCGGCTGTTCTATTGTCACCGAGTTCCTACGTTTTCCACGCCGGTAAAACCACGCCGGTAAAAATTGTACAATATTAAGCCTCTGTTTTTTAACCTCATGGCACTGGTGGCGATCTCCCCAATATGCATTATCGAACATTTGCAGAATGTAAAGTTAGAGCAGTGGTGGCGAACCTTTTCATGCGAGCTCGCCAAAAATTTGCAAACAGTATTTATCGAGTAGTTGGCGTGACGGACACTTTTTAAGGTTGAAACTTGGATTTATATCGGGTTCAAATTAATGACACCATTTAGAACAGAAAATTGATCAAATAACCATGGCTAGTTTTTTTTTTTCAAACAACTAAAGGTTTTGCAAACGGTATTGCAAGTTCTTATATATATATATATATATATATATATATATATATATATATATATATATATATATAATTTTAAACTTGGCACTTTATTTAAATTTGAAAACACTTATTTGGTATTTGAGCGCTAAAAATGGCCATTCTTGGGTTTAATAAAGAATATTTAAAGAACTATGCGATTAACGTGCTTGGGTTTTTCTAGAATATGATGCCTAATCATTTCCGAACATGGTTGTAATAGTTTCGGATTTTGAAAAATCGACACTTTATAGATTTTTGAGCGCCAAAAAGAATAATTTTTAGTTTTGATGATGATTATTGCAAAAACTAGGTTATTAACACGTTGACCGCTTTGTCAGTCACCCGTGACTGACACCGAAGTATTCCAATGGGCCCGCGTCAGTCACCGATGACTGACAGTGAGTCATAAAAACCCGTAATTTCGTCTAAAAAATGCATAAAAATGAATTAAATAAGCATATTCTTACTCATTTTATAAAATAAAACTTAAAAACAAAGAAAACTTTTTTTGACATTTATAAAAAAACTTGTTGGCAGCCAATGTGTAAATATGCTTGGATTTTCCTGTAGTATGTATTTCTGAACAATTTTTTAAAAATTCAAACTCGGCACTAATTTCGAATTTGAAAAAATCGACGCTTTCTCGTTATTTGAGCGCTGAAAATGCCCATTCTTGAGTTTGATAGTGAATATTTCGAAAACTATGTGAGTTACCTGTTTGGGTCTCTGTGGAATATGAAAGCTCAATCATTTCCGAACCCTTTCAGAAAAATCATTAATCTGCATTGACTTCGGATTTTGGAAAATCAACACTTTTTCGATTTTGTGCGCGCCAAAAATAGCATTTCTTAGGATTTGGTGATGATTATTGGAAAAACTAGATGATTAGTGTTCTTGGGTTTTCTGGATAGTATGTAAGCCCAATGATTTCTCAACAATTTTGTAAAAGGTCAACAACCAATTAACGCCTTTTCGATTTTTGAGCGTTGCAAATGGCAATTTTGGGGTTTGATGGTGAATATTAATAATATGGTGTTTGATGGCGAATATTAACTATACCATTAACGTGCATGGGTTTCTCTGGAATACGAAAGCGCAATCATTTGTGAACAATTTTAGAAGAATCGGCAATCTGCATTGATTTTGGATTTTGAAAAATCAACGCTTTTTCATATACGGGACGTTCGGCGTCAACCAGACCAAAATTGAGGACTAGCTAAAAAATCTCCCTTAGCCGGAAAAATTACTTCAATATATCTATTTCATAATGCCATGTGGTATTTTAGAAGAATCCAATATGGCGGCCTCAAAATGGCTGTTTTATCTCCAAGAAAACATAAACTAATTTATTAATCTGTTCCGTACAAAAACCTGTATGACCTAAAAATTATTTTACAATCTGAAAATTTGTATTAATGTACCTACTTTAAGGAACTACTAAAAAAAACATGGCGACTCCAATGTGGCGGCCCCAAAACTCAAAAATAGCAAAAAAACCTGTTGTGTTATTTGATTCATTAAAACACTTGGTTATGTTTCACCACGGGTTAAGTGAGAAATTAATTAATCATACTGTTGTATTTTTTGAGTTTTGGAGTCGCCATGTTTTTTTTTTTAGTAGTTTTTTAAAGTAGGTACATTAATACAAATTTTCAGATTGCAAAAGAATTTTTAGGTCGTACAAGTTTTTGTACAGAACAGATTAATAAATTCGTTTGTGTTTTCTTGAAGATAAAACTGCCATTTTAAGGCCGCCATATTGGATTCTTCTAAAATACCACATGGCATTATAAAATAGATATATTGGAGTATTTTTTTCCGGCTAAGGGAGATTTTTTAGCTAGTCCTCAATTTTGGTCGTAAAGCTGATCCGGTTGACGCGGAACGTCCCATATATTTTTTGCAAGAATATGCAAACACCCCACAGGCATGTTTCGAAATTTTCTTAAACTTAAGGTTAAATACAAATTAACTATATTTATTTAATTATATTTAAAAAATTAACTACATTCTATTGGCTATCAGATTTTTATCTTTGACATAGAATCTAATAATAATATTTCTGCAAAAAGTCATCAAATTTTAGTTTTGACCATCATCATTTCTTCTTCAGTATATTTGGCAAAGATTTAATTTGTAATTTACAAAGACGCACATTTTAAAATCAATTCCTTCGCGATGTAATCTATAATCATGTTTTTGCAATGAATAAATTTTTACTCGTCAAATTCGAGTGTTTTCCAGCACAATTTTTCGTTTGGTGAAGTTGGCAAATATTTTATTGGAGATTTGTGACGACACTATTTTCAGGTTGATTCTTTCAAATTTTCAATGGATATAAAATTCCAAACTATGTTTCTGCAAAAAGTCAATTTTGATCATCAAATTTGAGTTTTGACTTTGGTGATGTTGGAAAAGTTTTATTCGATAATTTGTAAAGACACACTTCCTAGGATTGACCTGTCAAATTTTCATCCAATTTTTGCATTGGGCATAGAATCTATAACCATATTTTTGCAAAATGTCAGTTGCTGGTCGTCAAATTTTAGTTTTGACCATCATCAATTCTCCTTCAGTATGTTAAGTTGGAAAAGTTTTAACTGGCGATTTGTAAAGATATACTTTTTCAGACTAATCTGTCACATTTGCATTTGCAGCAAAAAGGCTTCAAGGAAAATCTGATAACATAACAATGGTTTTGCTCGCAGCATGAATCTTTATTCGGAAAAATTAAGGCTACAACTTGACCGAAAACATCGAGAATCAAAATGAACGAACCAAAACTTCAGAAGAGGGGTCACCTCATCTAAAGATTACCCAGCCTTTATTGAAGATCTACTGGGGTAGCGTTTGCTGTGCCAGAGCAGCTTAACTTGTCCTAAATTCTCCAGAAGATGTTGTTGATTGGCAAGAACGTACAGGTGGATCCAGAAATTTCGTTCTGGAGATGAAGATCGCTGAGGCAATCCTTTAGTTTTTTTTGTCATTAAAGACTTTTTAAATTCAATTCAACAATTGATAAGAGCTCATGGACATGTTCTAATATTTCTGCCTCGTGGAGTCCTTTTTAAATCCCGTATTCAATTTAAAATCTACAGAAAGGTTTCTACCAAAAGTGATTTTTTCAATTTTGACAGGGGCCATTTTTTTTTCGTTAAATCTGACGTTAAATACATTCTTTAGGCTAACACAATTGTCATCGACTTGGAAATTTCTTCTAAGCGCAGTCATATTTTTTCTGAAAAAATCTACGGCAGATTTCAAAATATTCCAAAAGCAAAGATTCATATTTATGAAATCAATTTTAAATATTGCTTTTCTGTTAACCTATTTGTGATATACATGGTGTTGAATTGCGAAGCGGGCCATAAGGATTTACATGTAAAATTTAAAATGTGTTAATACTGGCTCCCCTAATTATTTGACAGCATCGGTCGTCGTATATTATTTTTAAAGCTTTTTAAGCTGAATGATTTAGTACCTTACTCAATGGGTCTGCAGAGTATTTGCCGAGGTATTTGCAAAAAACTTTTGAATTAAAAAGAAAGGTTTGCCATGAAATCATAATGGCGGATATTTCATTTTGTTGTAAAAAGTGACGGTAGATGTCTCATTGCGATTTACGACCGGCCGTGTATTTTACACAAGAAAAAGTATTTATAAGTAAATGGTTTTACTCAGGTAAGTGATTTGTTCAGTGTTGAAATTACGGAGAAGGCAATACCCAGGAAAAGTACTATTCAATGAGTATAAAAATAATGTAAGTAGATCGATATTATAAAATAATTAAGGGAGTCAATTGAAACGCATTTTAAATTGTCCTTTTGCTGGATGTTGTCTCCTCCGGAAATTCACGTACAGTTCTTAAATAGGACCTGAGTAAAACCTTTTAATCATAAATACTTTTCCTTATGTAGAATACATACAACTTGGTTTCAATAGATCGAGTGCAATGTTTCGATTTTAATATTTATCGCGATTTATTCTTTCATTATTTTAATTGTTTATCGGATTGTTTATTCAAAACGGTGAGAGGCTGCGTGTTTTTTAGATACAATGCGTCTCGTTAATGACGTTTAAAGTTACGAGTTTAATAATCATCACTTCCCTTTCATTCAAATTTAGTTTGTTTGCTTTTCGTACGTGTTTGCCGTTATGGATTTTTGTACCGAACCCAACTCTTTGTTTGTTTCTACTAAAGCATCAAGTGTCCCTGCGTAGACTATAATGTGAAATCGCGTCAGTATTGGGCGTCCTAACACCAATAAACAGAACTTGAAAAGAATATGAATTCGTACAGACATAACAACATCGATAAAATGTTTGGTGATAAGGATTATAACCCTGGAATATAATATATTTCGAGAACGTTAGAATTTCTTATCGCTTTGATGTAATTGGTCCGTTATCAGTCATGTATTTTGATTAATTTTAATACCGGGCAGTTTCGCAAAATATACAGTTGTCGGATATTATGCCATCACCTAAATTAAATGCTTTGCTCATTTAGGGATTGTTCTCGATTATTTATATTTTAGCCCTTTGCACTCCAAAACAAAATCAAATGTATCTTCTACAATCTACATCACTTATTTCAGAATTTTCTTTGTAATAAAACACGTTTAAATAAGCGCACGCGTCAGTTACAAAAACGCTGAAACAAGGTGTCGCCACAGAAGCGACAGTGGATTTAAAGTTCACATTTTAAATGTCGCGTTATCGGCGACAACGGAGTGCAAAGGGTTAGAATAGGGATTGTCTTCGATTATTTGTATTTTAATGTAAGCTGACGTATACAACTACTAACCATGTTACATGTACATGTAAAACAGTAGCAACGTTAATAAATTTGATTTAATTTTTTTTTAATAAATAGCGAATGGTAATGTTATTAGAAAAATACATTTTGATCAATCATAATCGCGTTGTAAACACATTTCTAATTTCAAAGGAAATAAATAGTTGAGTACAATATTACAGAGTGTTCAAGACGTGTGGCGGTAAAGTTTGCGCAGAGTGAGAACGCGAGCGAACGCGACAATAAATTCCCGGAGCCAATTGAGCTTAAGATCGTCACACGCCTCGAGTGCTTGGTGCAACTCTACAGTACTACAATTAGTGATTGAAGAAATCACGTTTTCTCCACGCTGTTGCTACAAAGAATAATTAGATGTTGCAGAACATTTTGTCCTGGAATAATGGACTAGCGATCATAACATGAAATGGAAAGGAAATGAACTAAAAACTCTGAATAAAACACTTACAATTTATAAATTGTGGTAAAAAACGTGTTTTATTCAGTGTTTCTATACCATGATGAAATGAAGTAAATATTTTTTTTGTTTATGCTGGAGGCTTGTACTTCGTTATACATTTTAAATATTATAATAAAACACTTTCATCTTTGTTTTGTATAACTTATATATTTATTTAATACAATTACCGAAACTTGAGTGACAAAAATAAATATATAAGTTATACAAAACAAAGTTGAAAGTGTTTTATTATTATAAATATTTTTTTTTTTAGAAAATACATCAAAGTTGTTCCCCAATTTATTTCCAATGGCGATAAGAGATAATCACAATTAAATGTTTACGATCTCTTTTCTGTATGTAAATGATTCGTGTTGAATATTCAGTATTTTTATGAAAATGTTAATGGACGTAGCGCGTCCGTGAAGTCAAAACAAGTCTAGCGTGCAGGACTTGAAACAAAGGGTGCTCGTCGGGGTTCGTTCCTCCCCCCGGTGGATTTTTTGTCGCAACAGGTTCAGGTATAAACGGTATAAACTGGACACGCCGCCGCGGCGACTCAACAGGTGAATAAAAAATCCAATAAGAATCAGAGGGGAAAATTCAGGGTTAGACGATTTTATTAATTCATTCATCTACGATCACTTTTTGCATCAATTTTCATTGCAAAAGTGACTTTTTAGAACACTAGTGCTTTTTTATGTTTTTATGGCACGAAAATGTCAAATTGTTTTTAAGGCATAGAAATGTCAAATTTGACAGATGAATATTACAGCACAAAATTTCAACAAAAAACTTAAATTTTTATTAAATCCTTACAAATAATTATTAAACTCTGTAATATGAACGAAATCGCAGATTTAAGAACTCTGAAGATATAATTTAATGCAATACAGCGAAACTTTTGCAAGTATGCGTAAGAGAAGGGGGGTTTTGGTTCAAAACTTCATATGTAGAACTTTTTACACTTGTACCTTAAATAACTATTATGAGAGTATGAAATAATGGGCCACCCTTACGTTGCGGGTATAGATGTGTTGGGGGGCGGAACATACGGGCAACATTCCATCTAAAAAGTATTACGAGAAATCAAAAAGTCGTCGTCGTCGTCGTCTGTTAAAGGGGGTCAGCCACCCCACGCTAACTCTACACGTGTGTATCCCCGTTCGAGGAAGTCGTCACGATGTGTTTGTGCGTGAATGTGTGTGTGTGCGTGCGTGTGTAGGCCCAACAGCGGCCCAAACCAATTTTCCAAAATCTATAGCCTTTATTGATTATAAGATCGATTTAAAATATTCTACTTTAATATTAAAAATTATTTAAAAGACTGTCTCTATATTGTACAACTTGACAAGCGACTACATTAGGTGTTTTATTGAGAATAATTTTGATTTCTTCAATTTGAGCTCAAGGGCGATGGGTGGGCCCTATCCTGATATTCAAGCATTTATATAAAACACGATGGTTTATCTGGCGAAAATCCAGAAAATCGAAAAAAAAATTTGTTAACTTGCCGCTGTTACAAATCGAACAATTTGTAAAACCTGTTAAGTGATCAATCGATTGGAGAGTGTGTTAGGGCCCACCTACGACGGTTCGCTGGGTTTTTTCTGGTACGGCCGAGGAACAAGAGGTGGTAATATAGATAGGTGCGGTCTCTGCAACTGACCCTACCTATCTGTATTGCCACCCTTGTTACCTCGGCCGTACCAGAAAAAAACCGCGAACCGTCACTGCCACCTACCACCCTGTATATCAGGTCAAGCCAAAGTTTGCGAAATTTCTTGTTAAATTTTTAGATTACGTTTATCGCCACCAAAAAAAATGTGCGTTTCAGTATTGCAGTGCGTTTTTGAAAATCTAGTGATGAAGTGATATTGCATCTTCACGTAACTATGAAGTAGAATGGGTTAACGGAAAATTATGAAAATTTTAAAGTTTTTTGGTTTTTATATTTCTTGAACTCACAGGAAAATGACACGTGTCTGAATTGCAATCCAATGCGCTCTCGTGTGATAACTAAAAATCTACCGAACAAGTGATTTTGGATTTTGCTGGATTATAAAGTAAAATGGTTGTTTAGAAAATTTAGAAAATTTAAAATCTTTGATATTTGTTTTCATATACAGAATGAGTTTTTTTTTTGTTCTCTATAGGGATCTCGGAAAATATCTAATACATTGAGAAACGATTAAATGAGCAAAGAAGTGCAGTTTTACGAGCCCAACACTTTCAAAATTTGACCTCATTCAAAAGACTATTTTTTTCTCTAATATCTAATCTAATCCGATATCACATATTGTCAATTTGAAGCCCGTAATGCGACAGCAAAGAAAACTCGAAAATGGAAAAAATCGAAAAAATCAACTTTCTTAATAATCATCGTAGATGTAATTTATTATTATGTAATACCGTTTTTTTCATCGGAAGAACGAGATAAATCGATTGGCGTTAAAAAATTTCATTTAGAAAAAATTGCAGAAAAGTTAGCAAGTCACCGTGAACTTTATTGAAAATTTTGAAAAAAGTCCATTTTTTCAGACTTTGAACGGCCGTAGCGGCGAAACGAAGAATCCAATTTGAACGCGGATTTCAAATCTGTGTTCCTTGTGCCAATTAGTCGGATTTAATTAAAATTGGAGATTTGAAATTTTTGACGAAAACCTGAAAAATCATCCAAGGGTCCCCCCTTCTTACTTTTTCCCAAAAATTGCATTTAAAATGATTTCCTAGAAAAACCATTGGTTTGATTCGTGTTTTCTATACATCACTGGAAAGATCCCTTCGAAACGCTTCTGAAAATGTACTTTCGCAAGAGAAAATGTAAATTTGAAGCCCGTGATGCGTCAGCAAAAAAAACTCGAAAATCGAAAAAATCAACTTTCTTAATAATCATCGTAGACCTTTATGTAGTACCTTGTTTTTCATCAGATAAATCGATTGGCGTTTCAAATTTCATCCAGAAAAAAATGCAAAAAAGTTAGCATGTCGCCATGAACTTTATGGAAAATTTTGAAAAAAAAGTCGATTTTTCCAAACTTTGAAAGGCTGTAGCGGCCGAACGAAGAATCCAATTTGAACGCGGATTGCAAATCTGTGTTCCTCGTGTGTCAATTAGTCGGATTTGATTAAAATTGGCGATTTTTTATTTTTGACGAAAACCTGAAAAATCACCCAAGGGTCCCCCCTTCTTACTTTTTAACAAAAATTGTATTTAAAATGATTTCCTAGAAAAACCACCGGTTTGATTCGTGTTTTCTATACACCACTGGAAAGATCTCTTCAAGACGCTTCAAAAAATGTACTTTCGCAAGAACAAATGTCAATTTGAAGCCCGTGATGCGTCAACAAAAAAAACTCGAAAATGGAAAAAATCGAAAAAATCAACTTTCTTAATAATCATCGTAGACTTTTATGTTGTACCTTTTTTTTATCAGAAGAACGAGATAAATTGATTGTCGTTAAAA
Source organism: Ocypus olens (assembly GCA_910593695.2). NCBI lineage: Eukaryota > Metazoa > Arthropoda > Insecta > Coleoptera > Staphylinidae > Ocypus > Ocypus olens. The sequence continues at coordinate 54,902,196 of OU343056.1, forward strand.
AATTTCATCCAGAAGAAAATTCGAAAAAGTTAGCATGTCACCATGGACAATTTTGAAAAAAGTCGATTTTTTCAAACTTTGAACGGCTGTAGCGGCCGAACGAAAAATCCAATTTGAACGCGGTTTTCAATTCTGCGGTCCTTGTCTGCCAATGAGTCGGATTTGATTAAAATTGGCGATTTTTTATTTTTGACGAAAACCTGAAAAATCGGACCCTCGGATGATTTCCTAGAAAAATATGGCCCACGTTAAGAGCCACTGCTTTAAACAGTAGTATAACTTTCAACAATTTTCGAAACCAATAAAATCATATAAGTAGGAGCAGCATAATAATAATAATTTATTAATTTCATGCACAAAATGCATAAACCATAAGCAAGTGCGTTTATTCTCAGAATTACGGCTTTATCTATACAATTTCGTATCATGATATCATGAACATACAATACCCCCTTATTTATCTCTATTTTTAACACGACCACATATGCATATCATCAAACGTCCCTCATCCACACCTACCCTCATGCCCCAAGCATTTGATAAGCGTCGCAGGCTTTTTATTAACATCGACTTAATGACTCATTAAAGGGGTTGGATCGATTTTATTTTCCCAATTAACTTATGCTGGTGCTTTTATAGCATTCGAAATGTAAAGTTTCTGTTGCGTTAAGATCTTGTATACATCAATACAAATAATTTTTTTTACATACATTGGATAATATTATTTTTTCAAATGCTCTACGAAATAGAAGATCATACAGTGGTGCGCGCCTAACGTATGGAATAAATTCAGTAAAATCGTACCAAAATATTTAGGAAAAAAATAACCTTGCGGGTATGTCCTTAGAGTATTTGGGAAAAATTTCGGATCGATTGCTGCATCCGTCTGCGCGCAGTCACTTCCACCAATTTAGAAAAACATTGAGAAAATCGCGTTTGAAAATTCCCGCCACGCGGTGCCGTACGTGCCTTTTATAAGCATTTCCAATTGAAATATCAACTTGCCCCTTGGACACAATATTCTATACACCTACAGCTTCTAAAAAAATGCAAAATAAAAAAAAAAGATTTTTTAAAATCTGAAATGGTAGACGGTACCCTTACAAAAAAATAGCCAAATAAATACCCGCGGTATATCCGAATGCGCGTTATAACCGGCTTCCATTGTATTTCGATTGCTATAACAATTTAACAAAAACTTAAAAAAACTAAAATTCGTGATTACCTGCAAAGTATTTAATTCAACCTCTTTAATAATTCAATGTGTATCACAAAGCAAGGGCTTTAACAACCATAGAGTTTTGCAGTTTTGACTTTTTCTAACAGATGGCGCCACTATTTACATTTAAATACATTTACATAGTGTAAATCAGGCTTTTGCGCGCAGAACATCCGGCGATTGTGGGCGTGTTTACAACTCCATCTGTGGGGTTTTGCTCCCATGATTTCGATTATAAAGAAAATCAAATACATTTATTGGAAACAGCTACTAAAGCGAGCGTTGTTGTTTTTATTCACAATTTTTATCTCCAACAATAATTCAATGAATATAATTGGAAATAAAATTTACATTTTCGCACGAAATAACGTCCAATGGCTTCTTGAATCAGCGATAATCATTGCCTGCTTGGTATTTCCACTTGCGTATGTTTATTTGTATATATCTATACACAGAATAAAAATACACATAATTAAATTGAAGTACGCATACCTTTCCTTTAATGGATATACCTTAGATCATGTGAATAAATTATAAATGTTATTTTGTATATAATTTATTAGAAATGTACGTCTACGTCATTGTTGTCCGCCTTTTGATCAGACCAACTCTAAGATTGTAATTGAATCCGTTTGGGTCATCCGCGCTCGGAGAATAACGATGAGAATTGTCCGGGGACAGGAAATGATATTTTAATTTACCACATTAAAATTGTATTTATGTTTACCTGTACCCGAAAGTACCAGCTGTGAGAGTTACGTGTATTTATAATCCGTCTCTCGTGTTTTTAATTTGAAATATTTTTTTTACATTCTGAACAAAAATGTAGAAATTGATAATACAGAGTGAAATGTAATTTGTAATATTTTGCAGGTATAGAGTAATTAAATTATCAAATAACTACAAAAAATTACCAAAGGATTTTCAGTTTAATTATAAAAAAAAAACGTCAAAAAACTTTGTCAGTGATTACAAAAATGCATTTTCTTCGAGTGAGAAAAAATAGAAAAACCAATGCTACACACTTAAAACTGTTCAAATTTAGTTAGTTTACTTGTTCTTCATAATCTTCAAAAAAACTCAAAATACCCCATCACTAGATTTCGAGATATTCGCTCAAGAACAATACCTTGTTATTCATTCTGATATTGCATTTTCTTCGAGTGAAAAAAAAATAGAAAAACAAATGCTAGACACTTGAGACTGTTTAAATTTACTCAATATACCTTCTTCTTCAAAATCCCCAGAAAAACTCAAAATACCCCATCACTAGATTTCGAGATATTCACTCAAGAACAATACCTTGTTATTCATTCTGATGATGCATTTTCTTCGAGTGAAAAAAAAATAGAAAAACAAATACCAGACACTTGAGACTGTTTAGATTTACTCAATATACTTTCTTCTTCAAAATCCCCAGAAAAACTCAAAATACCCTATCACTAGATTTTGAGATATTCGCTCAAGAACAATACCTTGTTATTCATTCTGATGGTGCATTTTCTTCGTGTGAAAAAAAAATAGAAAAACAAATGCTAGACACTCGAGACTGTTTAAATTTACTCAATATACTGTCTTCTTCAAAATCCCCAGAAAAACTCAAAATACCCCATCACTATATTTCGAGATATTCACTCAAGAACAATACCTTGTTATTCATTTTGATGATGCATTTTCTTCAAGCGAAAAAAAAATAGAAAAACAATAACTAGACACTTGAGACTGTTTAGATTTACTCAATATACTTTCTTCTTCAAAATCCCCAAAAAAACTCAAAATACCCCATCACTATATTTCGAGATATTCACTCAAGAACAATACCTTGTTATTCATTTTGATGATGCATTTTCTTCAAGCGAAAAAAAAATAGAAAAACAATAACTAGACACTTGAGACTATTTAGATTTACTCAATATACTTTCTTCTTCAAAATCCCCAAAAAAACTCAAAATACCCCATCACTAGATTTCGAGATATTCGCTCAAGAACAATACCTTGTTATTCATTCTGATGATGCATTTTCTTCAAGTGAAAAAAAAAATTGAAAAACAAATGCTAGACACTCGAGACTGTTTAAATTTACTCAATATACTGTCTTCTTCAAAATCCCCAGAAAAACTCAAAATACCCCATCACTAGATTTCGAGATATTCGCTCAAGAACAATACCTTGTTATTCATTTTGATGATGCATTTTCTTCAAGCGAAAAAAAAAAATAGAAAAACAATAACTAGACACTTGAGACTGTTTAGATTTACTCAATATACTTTCTTCTTCAAAATCCCCAAAAAAACTCAAAATACCCCATCACTAGATTTCGAGATATTCGCTCAAAAACAATACCTTATTATTTATTTGGAAGATGCGTTTTTTTTTTGAGTAAAAAAAAAATAATAGAAAAACAAATGCTACACACTTGACACTATTTCGATTTAGTCAATATATTGTGTTCTTCACAATTCTCAAAAAAACTCAAAATACCTTACCAAATTAAAACGTGGAAAGTAAAAATTAGCATTTTAAAATGAGAAACAAGATACCTAAGTTATTGGGGTGCAATTAATGCGTTTCAAAGAGGCGAAAACTACTCAAAAATAAAATAATAAATCCAGGATTAAAAAAAAAATAAGTTGATGTGAGTATTTAAATAACGAAACGTCGTATTTAAAAAATTAAATTATTTCTAGGAAGAGCTTATAAAAACGTTCTTGATTTTTCAAAATAATCAGTAATAAAGCCGTAAAAAAATTGAATGTTTCGTTTTTTTTCGAATATCCCCGGAAATAATCGGAATATTTTAAATCTCTTTTGAACAAATTATTCAGCATTAAAACGCGCCATTTCTCCAGAAAATGTTTTCTATTTTTTTTAAGTCTAGGAGCTCATTCTGAACACTATTTGTCTATAATTTTTTTGGGAACGGATATACAGATTTTTTCTTCAAAATTTTTTCCCATTTTTTCATGTCTAAGAGCTCATTCTGAAAACTATTTCTCTATAATTTTTATTGTGGGAATTCCAGGAACGGAATTTTACTTCAAAATTTTTTTCACGTCTAAGAGCTCATTCTGAACACTATTTCTTCAAAATTTTTTTTTGTGGGAATTCCAGGAACGGATATACGGAATTTTTCTTCAAAATTTTTTCCAATTTTTTTCATGTCCAAGAGCTCATTCTGAACACTATTTCTCTATAATTTTTTTGTGGGAATTCCATGAACGGATATACGGAATTTTTCTTCAAAATGTTTCCCCATTTTTTCATGTCTAAGAGCTCATTCTGAACACTATTTCTCTATAATTTTTTTTTGTGGGAATTCCATAAACGGATATAGGGAATTTTTCTTCAAAATTTTTTGCCATTTTTTTCGTGTCTAAAAGCTCATTCTGAACACTATTTGTTCATAGAAATTTTGTGTGGGACTTCCCACTTGATGTCGTAAATTGTGGTTAGATCGACGGGAAATGCCTAAAATATGACTAAATAAAAATTTTCTTCAGAAAAATGTTTCTGTTTTTTTTTTCTCCAAGTCTAGGAGCTCATTCTGAACACTATTTGTCTATAGAAATTCTGTGTGGGACTTCCCACCTGATGTCGTAAATTGTGGTTAGATCGACGGAAAATGCCTAAAATATGACTAAATAAAAATTTTCTTCTGAAAAATTTTTCTGTTTTTTTTTTCCAAGTCTAGGAGCTCATTCTGAACACTATTTGTTCATAGAAATTTTGTGTGGGACTTCCCACCTGATATCGTAAATTGTGGTTAGATCGACGGGAAATGTCTAAAATATGACTAAAAAAATTTTTTCTTCAGTTTTTTTTTTCAAGTCTAGTAACTCATTCTGAACACTTTGTCTATATATTTGTTTGTTTTTAACCAACTCAATATCTCTTATAGTTGCCAAGATGTATACGTCTTTCTTTATTCATTTGTTCATTTATTCATTTAATTTATAACTTCAAATATATATATATAATTGATGATGGCTAATGGACACCAAAACCAGGCATAACGCCGAAACAAAAAAAAAAGAAAGTTGCCGAGATTATGCACAAGCATTGCAGTACATAGAATTTGTAACACCCTGTATATGTTTTGGGAGAGATTTTTTTGTTGTTGTTGTTGTTTTTGGCGTCGACTGCGAGGTCATCTGCCACCACCGTTTGTGTTAATATATCATATATTATCTTTGGAGAGAAATGCTTGATTTTTCCCTATCGGTGCTACTAGATATTTTGCTATATTTTAATATTTCTCAAGGTCAATTAACCTATAAGTCCTTCATTAAACGACTTTTTTCAAATTTAGTGTATCGTAATTGAATTCGTTCACACAGTTTAACGAAAGTGTTTACACGAGTATTCCTGTCTATTGGATAAGTTCTCCATCTCGAAAATAAATGCACAAAGCATTTAATGGCATCAAGTACCGACTTTAGAAGTTACACATGTTACAAATAAATAGTAACAAGGGGGCCATATGTTCAATGTATAAAAACGTGAAATTATCATCACTCGAAGTTAATCTTGAACAGTTCACTACAAACTAACGATTTATTAATACACGTTTAAAATGCGAAATTTTTTATTTGGTAAAAAAAAATCAACAAAATCAACTTTCTTAATAATCATCGTAGATTTTTATGTAATACCATTTTCTTCATGAGAACAACGAAATAAATCGATTGGCGTTAAAAAATTTCATCTAGAAAAAATTGGAAAAAAGTTAGCAAGTCACCATGAACTTTATGGAAAATTTTGAAAAAAGTCGATTTTTTCAGACTTTGAATGGCCGTAGCGGCTAAACGAAGAATCCGATTTGAACGCGGATTTCAAATCAGTGTTCCTTGTGTGTCAATTAGTCGGATTTAATTAAAATTGGCGATTTAAAATTTTTGACGAAAACCCGAAATTTTATCCAAGGGTCCCCCCTTCTTACTTTTTCCCAAAAATTGCATTTGAAATGATTTCCTGATGAAACCACTGGTTCGATTCGGGGTTTCTTTACGTCACTGGAAAGATCCCTTCAAGACGCTTTGGAAAATGTACTTTCGCAAGAACAAATATCAATTTGAAGCCCGTGACGCGTCAACAAAGAAAACTCGAAAATGAAAAAAATCGAAAAATTAACTTTTTTAATAATCATGGTAGACCATTGAAGTATACCTTCTTTTTCATCAGAAGAACGAGAAAAATCGATTGACGTTAAAAATTTTCATCTAGAAAAAATTACAAAAAAGTTGGCATGTCGTCATAAAATTTTTGAAAAAATCGATTTTTTCAGACTTTGAAGGGCCGTAGCGGCTAAACGAAGAATCCAGATTGAACGCGGATTTCAAATCTGTGCTCCTCAGGTGCAAGTTAGTCGGATTCAATTAAAATTGGCGATTTTTAATTTTTGGCGAAAACATGAAAAACTACCCAAGGGTCGTCCCCCCTTCTTACTTTTGCTCAAAAATTGGCTTTGAAATGATTTCCTGATGAAACCACTGGTTCGATTCGGGGTTTCTATGCATCACTGGAAAGATCCCTTCAAGACGCTTCGGAAAATGTATTTTCGCAAGAACAAATGTCAATTTGAAGCCCGTGACGCGTCAACAAAGAAAAGTCGAAAATGGAAAAAATCGAAAAAATCAACTTTTTTAATAATCATCGTAGATCATTAATTTCATCATAATTATAACATATTTCGCTAGTTTAAAAGAAGTACGCACGTGATATGTTATTACGTCCAGCGGTGTCCTGACTGGCCCATATGTTATCGCGTTATTATCAACACAACAGAAGGTAGAAACTGGACGTAGATGTACAAATAAAAACCTCAAACGTCTATCGAACGCGCGGGCATAAAAAGGGCAGCCTCGCATTCTGTGAAAGTCATCGCACGATACGAGCGTTCGTACTGTAATAGACACGTAATGTGAGAATCATCAAAGAGGTGGAGTAAAAAGAGCGCGTACGGCAAATATCTCTAGCATCTGCCTTCTCAAAGCTATGTGGGCAGCGAAGCCGCATCAAAAGAGAAAGATCGCGTCTGAATTGTCGAGTGGAACGAGTGCTACCTGTTGCACGGGGAACTTTTTCGAACAAAAGGCTACTCCTTGCAATCAAGCGGAGCTAGACTTACTTTTCTAGAACATCTGTTTTCGACAATGACTCCGGAATGCAGATGCGGGGCGCGGCGCGAGTGAAATATTCGAATCTATGAATAATTGAATTGTTTGTTTGTCCCCGCTGCGAAATTGAAGACAAACTGGGGGCCCCATTATAACGGTGGAAACAACCCCGCTGCATGATTACAACTAATTCCCCAATTACCCGCCGTCGCCTATTAATCAGGTACACGGCCGCCTATGCGAGCTATTGTTTGAGACACTTTTTTTTGCTGCACCAAAAATACAATTGCTGCAATTACGTTAAGTACTAAATCTAATTGCTTTTCTAATGGCGCTGACTAATTGTGGCACATTATCGCGGGGAATGCGAGAGTGCGACTTTCACGTACTCGGGGGTGCTTTAAGTGGTACAAGGTAACTTATTTTCTCAAAACCGAAATAAATTAATTGCTACGATCTCTCAAACATATATCTGGAGTCTCGGCAGTGACTCATAGGACGGCCGAGGTAGCAGAGGTAGTAATACAGATCTCTGCAACCTCTGTAAGGTACGTTCGAGGTAGCAGAGGTGGCTATACAGATTTTCAAGTCGATGGTAGTTGTTTTTATATTTTTATTAAGTCTCCAAAATTATTTAAATTTTTTAGTAAATCACTCTTTCGAAGAATGACATTATTTCTAAACGCAGTGGCGAGGGATTTGTAGTTCTTGCGGAATCTGTAAGTGGCGTGCATTCTGAGAAAATTTGGAGATTTTCAAGTCGATAGCAGTTGTTTTTATATTTTTTTGAAGCCTCCAAAATTATTTAAATTTTATTTAGTAAATTACTCTTTCGAAGAATGACATTATTTCAAAATGCAGGGACGAGGGATTTGTAGTTCTTGCGGAATCTGTAAGTGGCGTGCATTCTGAGAAAATTTGGAGATTTTCAAGTCGATGGCAGTTGTTTTTATATTTTTTTGAACCCTCCAAAATTATTTAAATTTTTTTAGTAAATCGCTCTCTCGAAAAATGACATTATTTCAAAATGCAGGGGCGAGGGATTTGTAGTTCTTGCGGAATCTATAAGTGGCATGTATTCTGAGAAAATTTTGAATATTTCAAGTCGATGGCAGGTGTTTTTATATTTTTTTGTAGCCTCCAAAATTATTTAAATTTTTTACTAAATTACTCTTTCGAAGAATGACATTATTTCAAAACGCAGGGGCGAGGGATTTGTAGTTCTTGCGGAATCTGTAAGTGGCATGCATTCTGAGAAAATTTGGAGATTTTCAAGTCGATGGTAGTTGTTTTTATATTTTTTTGAAGCCTCCAAAATTATTTAATTTTTTTTAGTAAATTACTCTTTCGAAGAATGACGTTATTTCAAAATGCAGGGGCGAGGGATTTGTAGTTCTTGCGGAATCTGTAAGTGGCATGCATTCTGAGAAAATTTGGAGATTTTCAAGTCGATGGTAGTTGTTTTTATATTTTTTTGAAGCCTCCAAAATTATTTAAATTTTTTTAGTAAATTACTCTTTCGAAGAATGACATTATTTCAAAATGCAGGGGCGAGGGATTTGTAGTTCTTGCGGAATCTGTTTGTGGCATGTATTTTGAGAAAATTTGGAGATTTTCAAGTCGATGGCAGTTGTTTTTATATTTTTTTGAAGCCTCCAAAATTATTTAATTTTTTTTAGTAAATTACTCTTTCGAAGAATGACGTTATTTCAAAATGCAGGGGCGAGGGATTTGTAGTTCTTGCGGAATCTGTAAGTGGCATGCATTCTGAGAAAATTTGGAGATTTTCAAGTCGATGGTAGTTGTTTTTATATTTTTTTGAAGCCTCCAAAATTATTTAAATTTTTTTAGTAAATTACTCTTTCGAAGAATGACATTATTTCAAAATGCAGGGGCGAGGGATTTGTAGTTCTTGCGGAATCTGTTTGTGGCATGTATTTTGAGAAAATTTGGAGATTTTCAAGTCGATGGCAGTTGTTTTTATATTTTTTTGAAGCCTCCAAAATTATTTAATTTTTTTTAGTAAATTACTCTTTCGAAGAATGACATTATTTCAAAACGCAGGGGCGAAGGATTTGTAGTTCTTGCGGAATCTGTTTGTGGCATGTATTTTGAGAAAATTTGGAGATTTTCAAGTCGATGGTAGTTGTTTTTATATTTTTTTGAAGCCTCCAAAATTATTTAAATTTTTTTAGTAAATCACTCTCTCGAAAAATGACATTATTTCAAAATGCAGGGGCGAGGGATTTGTAGTTCTTGCGGAATCTGTAAGTGGCATGTATTCTGAGAAAATTTTGAATATTTCAAGTCGATGGCAGTTGTTTTTATATTTTTTTGAAGCCTCCAAAATTATTTAAATTTTTTTAGTAAATTACTCTTTCGAAGAATGACATTATTTCAAAACGCAGGGGCGAGGGATTTGTAGTTCTTGCGGAATCTGTAAGTGGCATGCATTCTGAGAAAATTTGGAGATTTTCAAGTCGATAGCAGTTGTTTTTATATTTTTTTGAAGCCTCCAAAATTATTTAAATTTTTTTAGTAAATTACTCTTTCGAAGAATAACATTATTTCAAAATGCAGGGAAGAGGGATTTGTAGTTCTTGCGGAATCTGTAAGTGGCGTGCATTCTGAGAAAATTTGGAGATTTTCAAGTCGATGGTAGTTGTTTTTATATTTTTTTGAAGCCTCCAAAATTATTTAAATTTTTTTAGTAAATCACTCTCTCGAAAAATGACATTATTTCAAAATGCAGGGGCGAGGGATTTGTAGTTCTTGCGGAATCTGTAAGTGGCATGTATTCTGAGAAAATTTTGAATATTTCAAGTCGATAGCAGTTGTTTTTATATTTTTTTGAAGCCTCCAAAATTATTTAAATTTTTTTAGTAAATCACTCTCTCGAAAAATGACATTATTTCAAAATGCAGGGGCGAGGGATTTGTAGTTCTTGCGGAATCTGTAAGTGGCATGTATTCTGAGAAAATTTTGAATATTTCAAGTCGATGGCAGGTGTTTTTATATTTTTTTGTAGCCTCCAAAATTATTTAAATTTTTTACTAAATTACTCTTTCGAAGAATGACATTATTTCAAAACGCAGGGGCGAGGGATTTGTAGTTCTTGCGGAATCTGTAAGTGGCATGCATTCTGAGAAAATTTGGAGATTTTCAAGTCGATGGTGGTTGTTTTTATATTTTTTTGAAGCCTCCAAAATTATTTAAATTTTTTTAGTAAATCACTCTCTCGAAAAATGACATTATTTCACAATGCAGGGGCGAGGGATTTGTAGTTCTTGCGGAATCTGTAAGTGGCATGTATTCTGAGAAAATTTTGAATATTTCAAGTCGATGGCAGGTGTTTTTATATTTTTTTGAAGCCTCCAAAATTATTTAAATTTTTTTAGTAAATCACTCTCTCGAAAAATGACATTATTTCAAAATGCAGGGGCGAGGGATTTGTAGTTCTTGCGGAATCTGTAAGTGGCATGTATTCTGAGAAAATTTTGAATATTTCAAGTCGATAGCAGTTGTTTTTATATTTTTTTGAAGCCTCCAAAATTATTTAAATTTTTTTAGTAAATCACTCTCTCGAAAAATGACATTATTTCAAAATGCAGGCGCGAGGGATTTGTAGTTCTTGCGGAATCTGTAAGTGGCATGTATTCTGAGAAAATTTTGAATATTTCAAGTCGATGGCAGGTGTTTTTATATTTTTTTGTAGCCACCAAAATTATTTAAATTTTTTACTAAATTACTCTTTCGAAGAATGACATTATTTCAAAACGCAGGGGCGAGGGATTTGTAGTTCTTGCGGAATCTGTAAGTGGCATGTATTCTGAGAAAATTTTGAATATTTCAAGTCGATGGCAGGTGTTTTTATATTTTTTTGTAGCCACCAAAATTATTTAAATTTTTTACTAAATTACTCTTTCGAAGAATGACATTATTTCAAAACGCAGGGGCGAGGGATTTGTAGTTCTTGCGGAATCTGTAAGTGGCGTGCATTCTGAGAAAATTTGGAGATTTTCAAGTCGATGGTAGTTGTTTTTATATTTTTTTGAAGCCTCCAAAATTATTTAAATTTTTTTAGTAAATCACTCTCTCGAAAAATGACATTATTTCAAAATGCAGGGGCGAGGGATTTGTAGTTCTTGCGGAATCTGTAAGTGGCATGTATTCTGAGAAAATTTTGAATATTTCAAGTCGATAGCAGTTGTTTTTATATTTTTTTGAAGCCTCCAAAATTATTTAAATTTTTTTAGTAAATCACTCTCTCGAAAAATGACATTATTTCAAAACGCAGGGGCGAGGGATTTGTAGTTCTTGCGGAATCTGTAAGTGGCATGTATTCTGAGAAAATTTTGAATATTTCAAGTCGATGGCAGGTGTTTTTATATTTTTTTGTAGCCTCCAAAATTATTTAAATTTTTTACTAAATTACTCTTTCGAAGAATGACATTATTTCAAAACGCAGGGGCGAGGGATTTGTAGTTCTTGCGGAATCTGTAAGTGGCATGCATTCTGAGAAAATTTGGAGATTTTCAAGTCGATGGTAGTTGTTTTTATATTTTTTTGAAGCCTCCAAAATTATTTAAATTTTTTTAGTAAATCACTCTCTCGAAAAATGACATTATTTCAAAATGCAGGGGCGAGGGATTTGTAGTTCTTGCGGAATCTGTAAGTGGCATGTATTCTGAGAAAATTTTGAATATTTCAAGTCGATAGCAGTTGTTTTTATATTTTTTTGAAGCCTCCAAAATTATTTAAATTTTTTTAGTAAATCACTCTCTCGAAAAATGACATTATTTCAAAATGCAGGGGCGAGGGATTTGTAGTTCTTGCGGAATCTGTAAGTGGCATGTATTCTGAGAAAATTTTGAATATTTCAAGTCGATGGCAGGTGTTTTTATATTTTTTTGTAGCCTCCAAAATTATTTAAATTTTTTACTAAATTACTCTTTCGAAGAATGACATTATTTCAAAACGCAGGGGCGAGGGATTTGTAGTTCTTGCGGAATCTGTAAGTGGCATGCATTCTGAGAAAATTTGGAGATTTTCAAGTCGATAGCAGTTGTTTTTATATTTTTTTGAAGCCTCCAAAATTATTTAAATTTTTTTAGTAAATCACTCTCTCGAAAAATGACATTATTTCAAAATGCAGGGGCGAGGGATTTGTAGTTCTTGCGGAATCTGTAAGTGGCATGTATTCTGAGAAAATTTTGAATATTTCAAGTCGATGGCAGGTGTTTTTATATTTTTTTGTAGCCTCCAAAATTATTTAAATTTTTTACTAAATTACTCTTTCGAAGAATGACATTATTTCAAAACGCAGGGGCGAGGGATTTGTAGTTCTTGCGGAATCTGTAAGTGGCATGCATTCTGAGAAAATTTGGAGATTTTCAAGTCGATAGCAGTTGTTTTTATATTTTTTTGAAGCCTCCAAAATTATTTAAATTTTTTTAGTAAATCACTCTCTCGAAAAATGACATTATTTCAAAATGCAGGGGCGAGGGATTTGTAGTTCTTGCGGAATCTGTAAGTGGCATGTATTCTGAGAAAATTTTGAATATTTCAAGTCGATGGCAGGTGTTTTTATATTTTTTTGTAGCCTCCAAAATTATTTAAATTTTTTACTAAATTACTCTTTCGAAGAATGACATTATTTCAAAACGCAGGGGCGAGGGATTTGTAGTTCTTGCGGAATCTGTAAGTGGCATGCATTCTGAGAAAATTTGGAGATTTTCAAGTCGATAGCAGTTGTTTTTATATTTTTTTGAAGCCTCCAAAATTATTTAAATTTTTTTAGTAAATCACTCTCTCGAAAAATGACATTATTTCAAAATGCAGGGGCGAGGGATTTGTAGTTCTTGCGGAATCTGTAAGTGGCATGCATTCTGAGAAAATTTGGAGATTTTCAAGTCGATGGTAGTTGTTTTTATATTTTTTTGAAGCCTCCAAAATTATTTAAATTTTTTTAGTAAATCACTCTCTCGAAAAATGACATTATTTCAAAATGCAGGGGCGAGGGATTTGTAGTTCTTGCGGAATCTGTAAGTGGCATGTATTCTGAGAAAATTTTGAATATTTCAAGTCGATGGCAGGTGTTTTTATATTTTTTTGTAGCCTCCAAAATTATTTAAATTTTTTACTAAATTACTCTTTCGAAGAATGACATTATTTCAAAACGCAGGGGCGAGGGATTTGTAGTTCTTGCGGAATCTGTAAGTGGCATGCATTCTGAGAAAATTTGGAGATTTTCAAGTCGATGGTAGTTGTTTTTATATTTTTTTGAAGCCTCCAAAATTATTTAATTTTTTTTAGTAAATTACTCTTTCGAAGAATGACGTTATTTCAAAATGCAGGGGCGAGGGATTTGTAGTTCTTGCGGAATCTGTAAGTGGCATGTATTCTGAGAAAATTTTGAATATTTCAAGTCGATGGCAGGTGTTTTTATATTTTTTTGTAGCCTCCAAAATTATTTAAATTTTTTACTAAATTACTCTTTCGAAGAATGACATTATTTCAAAACGCAGGGGCGAGGGATTTGTAGTTCTTGCGGAATCTGTAAGTGGCATGCATTCTGAGAAAATTTGGAGATTTTCAAGTCGATGGTAGTTGTTTTTATATTTTTTTGAAGCCTCCAAAATTATTTAATTTTTTTTAGTAAATTACTCTTTCGAAGAATGACGTTATTTCAAAATGCAGGGGCGAGGGATTTGTAGTTCTTGCGGAATCTGTAAGTGGCATGCATTCTGAGAAAATTTGGAGATTTTCAAGTCGATGGTAGTTGTTTTTATATTTTTTTGAAGCCTCCAAAATTATTTAATTTTTTTTAGTAAATTACTCTTTCGAAGAATGACATTATTTCAAAACGCAGGGGCGAAGGATTTGTAGTTCTTGCGGAATCTCTAAGTGGCATGCATTCTGAGAAAATTTGGAGATTTTCAAGTCGATGGTAGTTGTTTTTATATTTTTTTGAAGCCTCCAAAATTATTTAATTTTTTTTAGTAAATTACTCTTTCGAAGAATGACATTATTTCAAAACGCAGGGGCGAAGGATTTGTAGTTCTTGCGGAATCTGTTTGTGGCATGTATTTTGAGAAAATTTGGAGATTTTCAAGTCGATGGTAGTTGTTTTTATATTTTTTTGAAGCCTCCAAAATTATTTAATTTTTTTTAGTAAATTACTCTTTCGAAGAATGACATTATTTCTAAATGCAGGGGCGAAGGATTTGTAGTTCTTGCGGAATCTCTAAGTGGCATGCATTCTGAGGAAATTTGGAGATTTTCAATTCGATGGCAGTTGTTTTTATATTTTTTTGAAGCCTCCAAAATTATTTAAATTTTTTGGTAAATCACTCTTTCGAAGAATGACATTATTTCAAAATGCAGGGGCGAGGGATTTGTACTTCTTGCGGAATCTGTTTGTGGCATGTATTTTGAGAAAATTTGGAGATTTTCAAGTCGATGGCAGTTGTTTTTATATTTTTTTGAAGCCTCCAAAATTATTTAAATTTTTTAGTAAATTACTCTTTCGAAGAATGACATTATTTCTAAATGCAGGGCGAGGGATTTGTAGTTCTTGCGGAATCTGTAAGTGGTATGTATTTTGAGAAAATTTGGAGATTTTCAAGTCGATGGCAGTTGTTTTTATATTTTTTTGAAGCCTTCAAAATTATTTAAATTTTTTAGTAAATTACTCTTTCGAAGAATGACATTATTTCAAAATGCAGGTAGTTCTTGCGGAATCTGTAAGTGGCATGCATTCTGAGAAAATTTGGAAATTTTCAAGTCGACGGCAGTTGTTTTTATATTTTTTTGAAGCCTCGAAAATTATTTAAATTTTTTTGTAAATTACTCTTTCCAAGAATGACATTATTTCAAAATGCAGGTAGTTCTTGCGGAATCTGTAAGTGGCATGCGTTCTGAGAAAATTTGGAGATTTTCAAGTCGATGGCAGTTGTTTTTATATTTTTTTGAAGCCTCCAAATTATTTAAATTTTTCAGTAAATCACTCTTTCGAAGAATGACATTATTTCTAAATGCAGGGGCGAGGGATTTGTAGTTCTTGTGGAATCTGTAAGTGGCATGCATTCTGAGGAAATTTGGAGATTTTCAATTCGATGGCAGTTGTTTTTATATTTTTTTGAAGCCTCCAAAATTATTTAAATTTTTTAGTAACTTACTCTTTCGAAGAATGACATTATTTCTAAATGCAGGGGCGAGGGATTTGTACTTCTTGCGGAATCTGTTTGTGGCATGTATTTTGAGAAAATTTGGAGATTTTCAAGTCGATGGCAGTTGTTTTTATATTTTTTTGAAGCCTCCAAAATTATTTAAATTTTTTGGTAAATCACTCTTTCGAAGAATGACATTATTTCTAAATGCAGGGGCGAGGGATTTGCAGTTCTTGCAGAATCTGTAAGTGGCATGCATTCTGAGGAAATTTGGAGATTTTCAATTCGATGGCAGTTGTTTTTATATTTTTTTGAAGCCTCCAAAATTATTTCAATTTTTTAGTAAATTACTCTTTCCAAGTATCCGCCCCCTTGCTCACCACGAAAAATGCGGCCATCAAAATGCGCGCCGCGTACACCTCTCATTCCGTATCCTCCGCGTATAAACATTACCATATTTTTATTAGGGGAGAAATTCCTTATGTCAACGCCTCGAAAAAAAAAAAAAAAGAAAAGCCAAGAACGGCATATTATGGACAAGTGGCGGAGGAAAAATATTCTAATCGTGTTTATAGAGACTTGTCCTGGGAACGAATGATATGGTAATCTCACAAAGAGTACTTGAAGCGAGTTGTAAGTGTTTATGATTATAGCGCTTGCTATCAAACTATAAAACGAATGCATTAATACGTTTTCACTAAGTATAAATAATGGAAAGACTTGTACGTGTAAATAACTCTTGTTATTTCTATCTGTACGATTTAATAACGTAATTTTCTCATAACCTTGCGCAAGAAAATAATTTAGTCTAAAACGTGCTTTAATGAAATTAAATTCAATGGATTGAAATAATGAAAATCGTTAAGTTCTAAAAATGGTATTTACTAATCTAAGTACAGTCTGTTTATTATAACGTGATGCATTTACGATCAGATACGCGGACACTCCTGCCCGGTAGGGGCTGCAATATTTGACCGATCGGTTCAGTGCCGTTCGTAATGTATCTCGATTATTATTTCCGAAAAATAATGCCAAGGCGACAGGTGCTTGAGGAATTCGTTGGAATCTAATGAGACAGCTCTTTTTTGAATAATTGGAGAGCTTTACAGCTCAATTGAATTTCTTCGCGAAACCCATCAATTGCACACATGCCGCTTTTAAGCAAAACGAAGGTAAAAACTTCTATTGTTGCGGCACGGACACGTAAGGACTTTAATGGTAGTTCATTTGAAAAGCTTCAAAGGGTTCGCCGGGAGCAGTTGGAAATCGCATGTGTCCAATTGTACATTTGAAACATGTGCGTGGTTTAGTAAAATTTGCACGTTCATTAATTTAATTTTTAAATAGTTCGAATTATCTTATCAGTATCTAATAATATGATAGCAATACACTATCGCGAATTGATATTAACTCATGAGATGACTCATGATACGGCCGAAGTAGCAGAGTTGGTAATACAGATAAATGCGGTGTCTGCAACCGACCCTACCTATCTGCTACCTCGGCCGTACCATGAGTCACCTCGAGAGCCGTCACTGCATACTATAGTCTATTCATTCTACAGATATAAAAACGCCCACAATCTCAGTATGTTCTGCCCAAAAGTCTGATTTACACCATGTAAATTTATTATTTTTTTCCTGACACGCCTTAAAAATATTAGCAATCGATTCCTTGGCGGAATCCCAAAAATGCCTCGCACGACGTTGTTTTTGGTGGAGATTTTAATTTTTATTTTTTTGCTCTCGAGTGAAAAAAATATATTTTCAAAAATTCATAACTCGACTGAAAATTTCTGCACATTCAAAATCCAAAATTATTTTGAAAACTCGATGTCTTGTGAAGTGAATTGAATTTTTCTATAATTGTATTCTTAGGTTTTATATTCATTTTTAATTTTTTGCAGTCGAGTGTTCGTCATTGACGAAAAAATATATTTTCAAAAATTCATAACTCGACTGAAAATTGTTGTACATTCAAAAACTGAAATTAATTTAAAAGAGCGACGTCTTGTGAAGTGGTTTTAATTTTTGTAGAATTTTTTCCCGTGTTTCGTATAATTTCTTAATTATTGCGCTTGAGAGTTCGACATTGAAAAAAATATAAATTTTTAAAAAATTCGTAACTCGACTGAAAACGGTTGCATATTCAGAAACCAAAATTATTTTAGAAGATCGACGTCTTATAAAGTAAACTGATTTTTTATAGAATTGTATTCTAACGTTTTATATTAATTTTTAATTTTTTGCGCTCGAGAGTTCTACATAAAATTATTTTTTTCAAAAATTCTCAACTCGACTGACAATGGTTGCATATTCAAAAACCAAAATTATTTCGAAAGATTGACGTCTTGTAAAGTGATTTGAATTTTTGTAGATTTTTTTTCCGCATTTCATATTAATTTTTAGTTTTTTGCGCTCGAAAGTTCGACATTGAAAAAAATATAAATTTTCAAAAATTCGTAACTCGACTGGAAATGGTTGCACATTCAAAAATCAAAATTATTTTGAAATATCGACGTCTTGTGGAAGTGATCTGATTTTTTGTAGAATTTTCTTCCCGCGTTTCATACTAATTTTAATTTTTTTGCCCTCGAGAGATCGATATTGAAAAAAAATATAAATTTTCAAAAATTCGTAACTCGACTGGAAATGGTTGCACATTCAAAAACCAAAATTAATTTGAAAGATCGACGTCTTGTGAAGTGAACTGAACTTTTGTAGAATTTTTTTTCCCGCGTTTCATGTTGATTTTTATTTTTTTGCCCTCGTGAGTTCGACATTGAAAAAAAAACAATTTAAAAAAATTCGTAACTCTGCTGAAAACGGTTGCATTTTCAAAAACCAAAATTATTTTGAAAGATCGACGTCTTTTAAAGTGATTTAAATTTTAGTAGATTTCTTCCCCGCGTTTTATATTAATTTGTAAATAACATTTACACTTTTTCTCTAAAATAATTTGAGAAGCCAATATTTGAATTTATAAAAATATAAATACAATTTAATAATATATAAACAATTTAACGAGTATTTGACGTAAAACACCTTTTGTCGTTCCTAGTCTCCTGTTACTCCTAATCAAAATTTTCGACCATTTGCAAAAAAAATAAAAATTTAACAAAAATTTAGCTTAAAACACTTCTTGTCATTCCTAGTCACCTGTTAATTAATAATTATGCACATACCTATGATGCGTGAATCAATTCTTCACGTTGTATATGATTTGATCATAAAACATAGTTTTACAAATTGTTCAATTTTCAAGGACAGTAAAATCAATATTATATTATACCTTAATTTTGGAATATTTTTTTTTTAATTTCACGAGAGATGCCATTGTTTTCGTTCAAGTGTTGTGGGATAGGAATTTTTGTAGAATTTTTTTGCGCTTGAGTTCGACATTAATAAAAAAAATCAATTCTTACTTCGACTGAAAATAGTTACATATTCAAAAATCAAAATTATTTTTAAAGATCGACACTTTATGAAGTGATTTGAATTTTTGTAGAATTTTCTTCCCTCGTCTCATATTAATTTTTAATTTTTTGCGCTCGAGAGATCGACATTGAAAAAACAGAAATTTTCAAAAATTCGTAACTCGACTGAAAATGGTTGCATATTCAAAATCTAAAATTATTGTAGAAGATCAACGTTTTGTAAAGTGATTTGAATTTTTGTAGAATTTTCTTCCCGCGTTTTATATTAATTTTTAATTTTTTGTGCAGGAGAGTTCTACATTAATTTTTCTTTTCAAAAATTCGCAACTCCACTGAAAATGGTTGCATATTCAAAAACCAAAATTATTTTGAAAGATCAACGTCTTGTGAAGTGATTTGAATTTTTGTAGATTTTTTTTTGCATTTCATATTAATTTTTAATTATTTGCGTTCGAGAGTTCGATATTGAAATTTTTTTTTCAAAAATTCGCAACTCGACTGGAAATGGTTGCACATTCAAAAACCAAAATTATTTTGAAATATCGACGTCTTGTGAAGTGACCTGATTTTTTGGAGAATTTTCTTCCCGCGTTTCATCTTGATTTTTAATATTTTGCCCTCGAGAGATCGACATTTAAAAAAAAAAAATTCAAAAATTCGTAACTCGACTGGAAATGGTTGCACATTCAAAAATCAAAATTATTTTGAAATATCGACGTCTTGTGAAGTGACCTGAGTTTTTGTAGAATTTTCTTCCCGCGTTCCATATTAATTTTTTAATTTTTTGCGCTCGAGAGTTCGACATTGAAATAAATATAAATTTTCAAAAATTCGTAACTCGACTGGAAATGGTTGCACATTCAAAAATCAAAATTATTTTGAAATGTCGACGTCTTGTGAAGTGACCTGATTTTTTGGAGAATTTTCTTCCCGCGTTTCATCTAATTTTTAATGTTTTGCGCTCGAGAGTTCGACATTGAAA
This sequence comes from Ocypus olens, assembly GCA_910593695.2. Lineage (NCBI taxonomy): Eukaryota > Metazoa > Arthropoda > Insecta > Coleoptera > Staphylinidae > Ocypus > Ocypus olens. The sequence goes on from OU343056.1 coordinate 54,922,120, forward strand.
AAAAAATAAATTTTCAAAAATTCGTAACTCGACTGAAAATTGTTACACATTCAAAAACCAAAATTATTTTGCAAGATTCATGTCCTGCGAAGTGATTTGAATTTTTGTAGATTTTTTCCCGTGTTTTAGATTAATTTTAATTTTTTTGCGCTCGAAAATTCGACATTGAAAAAAATTAAAAAAATCGTACTTCGACTGAAAATGGTTGCATGTTCAAAAATCAAAATTAATTTTAAAGATCGACATCTTGTGAAGTGATCTGAATTTTTGTAGAATGTTCTTCCCTCTTTTCATATTAATTTTTATTTTTTTGCGATCGAGAGTTCGCCATTGAAAAAAAATACATTTTCAAAAATTCATAACTCGACTGAAAATTGCTCCACATTTTAAAACCAAAATTATTTTGAAAGTTCGACGTCTTGTGAAGTGATTTGAATTTGTAGAATTTTCTTCCCGCGTTTCATATTAATTTTTAATGTTTTGCGCTGGAGAGATCGACATTGAAAAAAAATAAATTTTCAAAAATTCGTAACTCGACTGGAAATGGTTGCACATTCAAAAACCAAAATTATTTTGAAAGCTCGACATCTTGTGAAGCGATTTAAATTTTTGTAAAATTTTCTTCCCGCGTTTCATATTAATTTTTAATTTTTTGCTTCGAAAGTTCGACATTGAAAAAAAAAAATTCTTCAAAAATTCGCAACTCGACTAAAAATGGTTGCATATTAAAAAAAATATATATATTTTGAAAGATCGACGTCTTGTGAAGTGAACTGAATTTTTGTAGAATTTTCTTCCCGCGTTTCATATTAGTTTTTAATTTTTTGCGCTCGAGAGTTCAACATTGAAAAAAATAAATTTTAAAAACAATTGTAATTCGCCTGAAAATGGTTAAAAAATTATTATGAAAGATCAACACCTTATGAAGTGTCATTGAATTATCTTATCAGCATCTAGTAAAACTCTTTTTCGTGGATTAATTTTGATGACTTCCGGTAGGCCCTGAAGTGTCTATCTGCTTTCGCTGAAATTTTTTAAATCACTCACTTCAATCAAAGGCTTTATATTATCTTTATCGTCTTTATTACATCTATATCATCGATTTTGATCTGTAACCTGACAAATGATTTATGATAATAAGGTCGTTATAATAGATTTTTAAATTGGTGGACATTTGAATTAGATTCCTGAGGTATTAACATTTCCCATACCAAATTGGGTAACTGTTTCTGCTACTGTAACGCTTAAAATTCACAGATAAGATCTTTAAAGAGAGAAAAAGAGAGAGTGTACGTCATGCGGTAACTTTAATCATCACCAATGCACAATGTGTAAATAAATTTAATCACGATTTTAAGGAATGAGTAATAAAGATAATTACCGGTTCGCGTTCATCGATTAGTCATTTTCGTAAGTTGCAGTGGCAGTCAGAAATTTTGCACAGAAACCACTAATTAACACATTATTACTTGATGTTTCCGATTTGATTTGTTTAATTCTTAGTCTAGATGGTTCTCATTTATTATATATACAACATCTTTATTTCAGTATCTTTTATTTAATTTATTCTAAAATTAAAATTTTTAAATACTCGCGGGTTTATAAAGAACTAGAAAAAATGAAAACTATTGAGAACTTGACCAAAAGGATTCGAACCATCGACCTTGCGATTACGAACCGGAGATCTTACCAATGCGCCACGGGGTCGGTATTGTTTTATTAACGTAAATGGTACATACACACACAGCAAATGAAAAAAACCCTTTTTTTCGAAAACGGCTGAATAGTGCGCCCTATTACTTGTACATGTTACACTCCTAGTTATGACCTACAAGTGTGCCAAAGATTGATCAAATTGGCGAGTCACACAGCTGATCCTCTCCTTGTCGGTGCAAGTTGCGAATTTGTTTACATCAATCTGATTATATTATTTTATAACGTTGCGATAATTTATTTTTAATTCAAACCTTTATTGCCAATGTTCTATTTATTAATTTAAGAATTTGAGTAATGGTCATCGCGGGAAGATGTATAGATTTTGATATATTAACGATCGCCTCAACTCCATTACATTAATCAATGCCACACTATTCTTAACAAGTAATTCGGCAGATTAATAACTATTTTTCGTGTGAATGCTAATTGCACAAATTTCGGCTCCGAGCCCCACCTTTTCAATTGCGTAACGCGATCCGAACCAAATCCAATTATATGCGATCATCATTTCGCACCGAATTAAGTGAAAGTTCCAGATCCAATTTAGAAATGAGAATTACTTCATTACTTATCAAGACGTACTTCTGTAAAAAAAAATTGGCTTTGGCATTACCATTCAGCCACTAATGGTTCTGTATTCGCTGGTGATAGTACGTGGTGTTATAGGATCTTAAAGTTTTGTAAAATTGTAAACTGCTATAGTCTTTTATTTCTGTAACACCTAAGCCGGGTATGTTACATTTCTGCTTCATTTGCAATTTTTGTACAGTCTGTTCGTTATATCGTGATGCTGTAATATTTGAACTATCTGCTCGGTGACGTTCGTTTTTGCCTAAATTACTCATTGTGCACGATTACAATTGTGTACTAGATAAATCCTCTTCGGGTGACAATAATTGCCCCTCCGCCCAATCGATGTAAAGGGTGCGGAGCCTATTTTGCTACGAATCGCTGAGTTTACGATAAATTTATCACGGTATAACGAACAGACTGTACGTGATCGTGAAATTTTTTTCAAAGACAAATTTATCACGGTATAACAAACATATTGTACGTGATTATTTTAAACCGTGATAAATTTGTCTAAAAATATTTTTTTAATGGATATATCCGTCTATTTATTCAAAGAGAAATTTTTTGATGATATAACAAATAGACTGTACGTGATTATTTTCACGATAACGTACAGTCTGTTTGTTATACTGTACGTGATAATTTTCACGATCACGTACAGTCTGTTTGTTATACCGTGATAAATTTGTCTGAAAATATTTTTTTAATGGATATATCCGTCCATTTATTCAAAGACAATTTTTTTGACGATATAACAAATAGACTGTACGTGATCATTTTTACGAACACGTACAGTGTGTTTGTTATATCGTGATAAATTTGTCTGAAAATATTTTTTTAATTGATATATCCATCCATTTATTCAAAGACAATTTTTTGACGATATAACAAATAGACTGTACGTGATCATTTTCACGATAACGTACAGTCTGTTTGTTAAACCGTGATAAATTTGTCTAAAAATATTTTTTTTAATGGATATATCCGTCTATTTATTCAAAGACAAATTTTTTGACTATATAACAAATAGACTGTAAGTGATTATTTTCACGATAACGTACAGTCTGTTTGTTATACTGTACGTGATCATTTTCACGATCACGTACAGTCTGTTTGTTATACCGTGATAAATTTGTCTGAAAATATATTTTTAATGGATATATCCGTCCATTTATTCAAAGACAATTTTTTTGACGATATAACAAATAGACTGTACGTGATCATTTTCACGATCACGTACAGTCTGTTTATTCAAAAACAAATTGACTGTACGTGATCATTTTCACGATAACGTACAGTCTGTTTGTTAAACCGTGATAAATTTGTCTAAAAATATTTTTTTAATGGAAATATCCGTCTATTTATTCAAAGAGAATTTTTTTGACAATATAACAAATAGACTGTACGTGATTATTTTCACGATCACGTACAGTATGTTTGTTACACCGTGATAAATTTGTTTGAAAATATTTTTTAATGGAAATATCCGTCCATTTATTCAAAGACAAATTGACTGTACGTGATCATTTTCACGATCACGTACAGTCTGTTTGTTATACCGTGGTAAATTTGTCTGAAAATATGTTTTTAATGGAAATATCCGTCCATTTGTTCAAAGACAAATTGACTGTACGTGATCATTTTCACGAACACGTACAGTGTGTTTGTTATACCGTGATAAATTTGTCTGAAAATATTTTTTTTAATGGACATATCCGTCCATTTAATCAAAGACAATTTTTTTGACGATATATCAAATAGACTGTACGTGATCATTTTCAAGATCACGTACAGTCTGTTTGTTATACCGTGATAAATTTGTCTGAAAATATTTTTTTAATGGAAATATCCGTCCATTTATTCAAAGACAAATTTTTTGACGATATAACAAATAGACTGTACGTGATTATTTTCACGATAACGTACAGTCTGTTTGTTATACCGTGATAAATTTGTCTGAAAATATTTTTTTAATGGCAATATCCGTCCATTTATTCAAAGACAATTTTATTGACGATATAACAAATATACTGCACGTGATCATTTTCATGATCACGTACAGTATGTTTGTTATACGGTGATAAATTTGTCTGAAAATATTTTTTTAATGGAAATATCCGTCCATTTATTCAAAGACAAATTTTTTGACGATATAACAAATAGACTGTACGTGATTATTTTCACGATCACGTACAGTCTGTTTGTTATACCGTGATAAATTTGTCTGAAAATATTTTTTTAATGGAAATATCCGTCCATTTATTCAAAGACAAATTTATGACGATATAACAAATAGACTGTACGTGATAATTTTCACGATCACGTACAGTCTGTTTATTATATCGTGATAAATTTGTCCTTGAAAACATTTTTTTAACGGAAATATCCGTCCATTTATTCAAATTGTGGCGCCACAAAATAAATACCCGTTCTAATTTAATCGGAACACTTTATTAATATCGAACGCGTTTTATTACGCACCTGCCATGAAAGTTCCCATCGTTAAACCCAAGATCGGTGATGTGTTATAATTGATGAAGGTCATAAATTAATCGATAAGTCATTAAGAGAAAGTATGTTGTTTCCTTTAAACAAATTGATACTGTATCGTGCTACCAGTAAATTAAACCATTACTAGTTCCATGTCTGTATCGATTACTGTGCGCAATATTTTATCCGAACATGAAGCGGTGGTACGTGCACGGATCGAATGGCACGAACCTTCGCATTCTGTTTGCGATTGTTTATGCGTCCTCATGAACGTATGCAGATGCGTGGGGAGGCGCTAAAAACCTTTTAAAAGCAACACTTATTGAGCGAATCGTGTGTCTCGTATTGTTTACACTTCTGGAGACACTCCGATACAATAAGGAAGTGGATATTGGATGTTGATGGGAGATGATGTTTTACTTGTTACTTAGCTAGTAGGCTCTGCTGTATGTAATTAGAAATAATTGTTTCCAAGGAAATATAATGCAATTTGTCAAATGATTTTTGAACATGGATGATCAGAAAATGATTTCAAATTCTTATTCTCCGACTTATCGAGATGATAATTCAATAAAAAAAATCGTGTTACTTTCTCCGACTTGATGGTGTCATTTATATTTACGCTTTTATGGTTTATTTTAAATGTACATCGAACGTTTTGTAGACTCTAATGAAACAGACGTTTTAAACGTCAAAATTATGAAAGATGGAAAAATTATACTTCGAATTCAAAAACTCAGTTTACTCAAAAATTAAAGCGATTTCGAAAAAAACTTATTCGTTATAAGTTGTTCATTTTGGCATTCTCTACAATTATTATTAACATAAATTTGATGTAACTATTATCGTTTCATAATTATAAACCAAAAATTAAAAAATAATAATACATTTTTTTCTCGAATAAAAATGATTTTATGAAAAATGTTTTCAAGCAAAAGATGTTCATTTATTTGTTGTCTTTAATGTTTGTTTAAATGTTTTTGTGATAGTTTTCATATTTAAAAAAATATTGGAGAAAAACGAAAAACTGTTAAGGTAAACGCCCACTTCCGGTGTTCGAAATTTTACCAAAAGCTTTTCAGTTCTTCAGATTATCAAATAAGACTTATGTTCAAAGTTTCATATTAATTGCTATATTAGTTTTTGAGATATAGCGCACACAGACGCACATACAGATACACAGACACAAAAATTATTTTCCCAGAAATTGTTGAAATGGCATCTAGGGACCCCAAAATGGATATTTCCGAAAAAAAAAAATTTGAAAAAAATTTCACGATCACAATACTTTCTCGTACTTCGGAACGGAGAAAGTAAAAATTCCAGAAATTGTTGAAATGGCATCTAGGGACCCCAAAACGGATATTTCCGTAAAAGAAAAATTTCAAAAAAAAAATCACGATCACAATACTTTCTCGTACTTCATAACGGAGAAAGTAAAAACAGTATTGGGTTTCATTTGTTTTTTGACAAATAGGTGAATTTATTTATTTGTATCAATAATATATAAATAATATAATATCTCTATTGTTAAGCTAAGATTAATAGATGGATTTTTTTGGATGCTACAAATAACGCACAAGCACAAGTTCAATGCGCTTTGCGGTCGTTTTTCTCGATGATGCGGAAGCGCGACGATTTCGCGTGTACGCGGGGGGTGTTCAAATTGACAAATTGTTGGTCGGTGATGAGCGCAAGTGTATTATTGCGCGGGGTGGCCTTACGTGACCCTGGTCACACACTTTTGTTACTTATCGCATAAAGCTGATGAGATTAACGCCACGACCACTCTCGAGATGTGTATCTGAATTTTTAACAAGCACGACGTGACGTATTCACTTATGCCGTACCTAAAAATTTTCGACGGATTAGTGGCATTTCGAAAAAAAGCTTATTCGTCCGAAAATACGCCCCTGATTTCAAAAAGTGAAGAAAAAAATGTAGGTCACCGTTAAAAAATCTGAAGTTGTTCATCACTGCGCGTATGCGTGATGACTTAGGGGAATTTCAGTGTGATATTTGCATGAAACGCTTCTACTCTAACAAATTTTATTTGAAACATTTTTCGGTAAACTCTGAAATAAAAAAGTTATATGACTATTTCGATGCTAGTGGTATCCCACAGGGATCAAATTTAGGACGGCTAATATTTATAATTTGTATTAACGATATAGTTGACTGTTGTATATTTAAAAATGAATGCGTAGGTCATTAAAAAAAACATTCTTAGCCTATTCTGACCCGCGAGTCACCACTTTGAAAAGTGAATTACTTTTTAATAAATCATAATATTTATTTGGTTTTAATTGAAAACTACCGACAGTTATTGTAACTCAATTACATCGACGCGTTAAATTACTAACCGTGACAATGCGAAGGAGTCTATAAACGGTTATAAGTTGCATATTTCATGAATGCAGCGAGAAAGTCCATTCACAAACGGCGCAAGTGTCTCACCGTACAAAGGCAACGCCAGCCGGGGTGAAGTAACGCCAGGAATTAAAAGAAAGCCAAATCGTTTTTAATTCCTTTTATCCACGAAACAAAAACTCCGACAATAAAAAAAAATCGTAGATACAAAGAGATTCTCCCATAGAAAACCTACCCGTTGTCATACATCGCTGAGTACCTTGCGCGTTAAGTCACCTCCGGCGTCTCTCTCGCTCCGAGAGGACGGAGTGCGAGAGCGGATGGTACGTTATGTAATGTTGGCGTGTAATAACCCCCATGTCGTAATGAAGCTGGGTCAACGGCCCTCGGCCTCGCTCGCAAGATGGTGGCCAGAACTATCATTGAATTTGTATGCATTTACTTCAAACATAGGACAGGCACACGTGCGTGGCCCGTCTTACTCCGAGCGACTTATAAAAAGAAGAAGGGACTTGGAAAACCACCCCTACAACAAAGGGCCCCCGTCGCACGTAAATAATTCCCCACACGCAAAGCGAACGGAATTATTTCAAAAATAAATCAGGAATAAGTAATACGTAAGTTGATGTAATTTATTTCTAAATTATTAATGACATCTGGATGCAAATAACTAGGGATAAGTGATAAGTATAAATTGATATTATTTCCAAATAAAACACTTAAAAATTCGTTTATCCACTGTTATATAAGGTGTGAGCCACAGAATTTTGTTTCAAAGTTGGCCATGACTGAGAGAGAGAAACATACGTGATATCTGAGATTAATTTTTTTTTTAATCTCATGACGTAATGATATGCGACATGCCTCGTTTATCTCACAGCCAACTCTGAAACAGAATTTTGTGTCTCACACGATATTATTTTATTTTGTTACCAAGTGTACACAAACAGAGCACTGCAAACAAAATGGTCGAAATGGGCGCGTTCATCAGACAAAACAGTTAGCAATTCTTTCCCGCAGAAGAGGACAATTTTAAAACCTGATCTCTCGAAATAAATCTTGATCTACGTTCCCGCCAAAAATACGCGCCGCGCACTAATTTCGGGAACGCAAATGGCCTTATTTATAGGTCAATTAAGTTGGCCGTATTCTTCGTACTTGTATCGTGTGTCATAACGATATTTTACCAACAATCTAATCTCACAGAATATTCACGCTAACCGAGAGTAATTGTTTGACTATACGAAAACCCATTAAAACCCACCACATTTTAATAGTTGGGGTAAAGCAGGCGGTGATTGGCATCTCTGTCTTTCAATGGGTATTAAATCTTAATTTAAACGCGATTTCCACCTCTTAATAATCCATGTAATAACGTAATTTAAGTAATACATATTTGTGTTGTATAAAGCTGCGTATTAACTAAATATATTAGTAGCTAGTTGAAGCACCGAATGAAGTGGATGATTGGAAAATAATAATTGATCACAATATAGGGAATTTATGTGGAGTTCGAAAGCGTAAATAATCTATCTGCTACAAGTTGAGAGTAAAACAACCTTTAAATTTGATTTAAAGGATGCTTGCTTCCGTGCTCCTTAAAAAATAGTACACAAAATATTTTTGGCGCCCAACGTGTGGCATAAAATTTTGTGCCTGGTTTAGTCTTCCTTATTCAAAATTATTGTAATAAAACTATGAGAAAACATAATAACAACGTATTTTAAAAAAATAGTAAATAAAATATTTTTGGCGCCCAACGTGGGGCGAAAAATTTTGTGCCTAGTTTAGTCTACCTGATTCAAAATTATTGTGATAAAACTATGAGAAAACATAATAACTTTTACCCACTTCAGGGGAGACACACGTTGAGTCTGCTGAAAAAGGTATTTTAAAAAAATAGTAAATAAAATATTTTTGGCGCCCAACGTGGGGCGAAAAATTTTGTGCCTGGTTTAGTCTACCTGATTCAAAATTATTGTGATAAAACTATGAGTAAACATAATAACTTTTACCCACTTTAGGGGAGACACCCGTTGAGTCTGCTAAAAAAGGTATTTTTAAAAAATAGTAAATAAAATATTTTTAGCGCCCAACGTGGGGCATTAAATTTTGTGCCTTGTTTAGTCTACCTGATTCAAAATTATTGTGATAAAACTATGAGAAAACATAATAACTTTTACCCACTTAAGGGGGGACACCCGTTGAGCCTGCTAAAAAAAAGGTATTTTTTTATCTTTTTTTTTTAGGACATTAGAATAAATGCAATCGCTTTGGGGTTTTAACATGTTATAAAGTAATATTTCTGCTTTATTTTCGGAAATTTGAAGCAGAAAAAATTTGTTTGCCTGCCATTGGCAGCCCTGTGAATATACAGCTGCGGGCGGTGCACTGGTCGCTTGCGAGACAGCGCGTTCAGTACAGAAACATCGGAGAAAAAATGGATTAGTGTTTCGGGTTCTAAATTAAATTATCTAAAAGGTAGCGTTGAATTTTTTCGAAATTCGCAAAATTATCAAAATGGCGGCGCTCAAAAAAAAGTTCAATTTTTCGTTGAAAAAAAAAAATCTGTACTAAATGCGCATAAAAAATCGAAAAGTTGGAATATCCGAAAAATTCTATGCTAATTTTTAGATAATTTATTTTTACATAGAAAAGCTTTTTCACAGGTACCACAAATGTCTTGATCTTGATGATTATGTCAATAAATAACCACAAGTGTACATAACTTTTGGTATAAAAATGGTGATGTGGCCATCATGTTACTTTCTCTGTCTTGATGGTAGTCATTTATATTTACGCTTTCCTGGTTTATTTTCAATTGAAATCATATTTGAAATGTACATCGAGGGTTTTGTAGAGTCGGATGAAAATGAAAATTATGAAAATTATACTTCAAATTCAAAAACTCAGTTTACTCAAAAACTAAAGGGATTTCGAAAAAAACTTATTCTTTATAAGTTGTTCATTTTATCATTATATATTATTATTAACATAAATTTGCTGTAACTATTATCGTTTTATAATTATAAACCAAAAATTAAAAAAAAATAATAAATTTTTTTCTTGAATAAAAATGATTTGATGAAAAATGTTTTCAAGCAAAAGATGTTCATTTCTTTGTTGTCTTCAAAGTTTGTTGAAATGTTTTTGTGATATTTTTCATATTTAATAAAATATTGGCAAAAAACAAAAAAACAGTTAAGGTAAACGCCCACTTCCGGTGTACGAAATTTTACCAAAAGCTTTTCAGTTCTTTTTTTCCATGTTTCATAATTTTGACGTTGTAAACGTCAGTTTCATCCGAGTCTACGCAACGCTCGATGTATATTTAAAATATGATTTAAATTGAAAATAAACCATGAAAGCGTATATACAGGGTGTTTCAAATTCGAGGCTCACCATGGGGATCTCGCTTATTAGAAGAGATAGATGGTATGTTTAAATTCGGCACTTTTGCAGAATTTTGTGCTGATTAATAATCCGTTGAAATAAATTAATTAAAATATTTTGTTTTCGAGTTGTTACAAAAACGGATTTTCTTGTTTTCTTTATATCTTCGTTATTTGAGGTGATATTTAAAAACGGAAAAGACGTTCTTATAGCCCTTTTTACTTTCTCCGTTACGAAGTACGAGAAAGTATTGTGATCGTGATTTTTTTTTCAAAAATTTTTTTTACGGAAATATCCGTTTTGGGGTCCCTAGATGCCATTTCAACAATTTCTGGAAAAAAAAATTTTGTGTCTGTGTGTGTGTGTGTGTGTCTGTGTGTGTGTGTGTGTGTCTGTGCGCGCTGTATCTCAAAAACTAATAGACCAATTGATATGAAACTTTGAACATAAGTTTTATTTGATAATCCGGAGAACTGAAAAGCTTTTGGTAAAATTTCGTACACCGGAAGTGGGTGTTTACCTTAACTGTTTTTTGTTTTTTGCCAATATTTTGTTAAATATGAAAAATATCACAAAAACATTTAAACAAATATTGAAGACAATAAATAAATGCGAATATTTTGTTTGAAAACATTTTTCATAAAATCATTGTTAATCGAGAAAAAAAGTTATTAATTTTTTTTTCATTTTTGGTATACAATTATGAAATGCTAATAGTTACAGCAAATTTATGTTAATAATAATTGTAGAGAATGCCAAAATGAACAATTTATGGAGAATAAATTTTTTTCGAAATCTCTTTAGTTTTTGAGTAAACTGAGTTTTTCAATTTGAAGTACATTTTTCCATCTTTCATAATTTTTACGTTTTAAACGTCAGTTTTATCCGAGTCTACGAAACGTTCGATGCACACTTAAAATATGATTTAAATTGAAAATAAACCATGGAAGCTTAAATATAAATGATGCCATCAAGTCGGAGAAAGTAACATGATGGCCACATCACCATTTTTTATTATCTAATAGATGGCGTAAGATTTTCCTTCGTAACATGTTTCGTTTCTTTTGAACCATCATCAACTTTCTTATTTCTTATGGAAGCCATCTTTCTTTTTTATCACATCTGAATGCTCAATTTATTGTGATGACAACAATATAACACAACCTACATTTAATATCATAAATGAACATAAAATCGTTTAAAACACTTTTATTGGCAATCTATGTAGCGCTTACCAAAAATCATCCGTGCCATGGAATTAGAAACAATTTAAAAAGTTGTCGCATACTATACGGTAATAAAATTACTCAAGAAGTCGCAATCATATTTTGGAAATGGTAATAATAAATGTGTCTTAATTTAATAATTTTACGTTTACGTACAAAACATATTTCATTTGAAATAAATTCTATTGTAAACAATATAAAATTCATTTGGGCCATACACTTGCACCTGCTGACAATTTAAGAAGCATTTTGTAATTGTTTGCCACAAAAGTGCAATGAAAATGATATTTTTTTGAAAACATTATTTGAACAGATGAATGCCAATTCACGAAGAGTGGCGTATTTCATCGCAATAATGAACATTATCCAGAAAATTCAAGACAAGTCCGAAGTGGTAGGCCGTTTTGGAATAAATGTTTGGGAATTTATAACGGAAATTTAATTGGCCCGATTTGAACGTCTTGATTTTTTCTTTTTGGCGTTTTGTTAAAAATATAGTTTATTGTTATACTCATAAGAATATTGAACACCTCAGAGATGGGATTACTAATGCTTTTAATTCGATCTCCAGAATAAATGTTTATAGAGAAATAAATAATGTTAAAAACGCGTTCAATTGTGCATTAATGAAACCGTTTTTTTTTATTTTAACATAAATTATAATTAATAATCTTCATATTAATATTATGGTTATTAGTATTGATTTATATATTATTTTATTTATTAAGAACATTTATTTTATATCGCCTAAAATAATTGTGTATATACACAAAAACTGTTCGAAGGGGTTGCCTTCTTTCTGGATACATCTGTAAATATTTTTGACTAGCCAATGTATTTCCGTTTACTGAATTAGAAGTATGGTACATATCTTGCTTTTCTAAATTATCGAACGACATTTTTATTCATAAAGAATTATAATGTTTAACAAAGAGTTATTCGGATTTCCAATTGTTTTAAATTTCATGGCATGCATGATTATTAGTAAGTGCCATATAAATTGTCAATAAAAGTGTTTTAAACGATTATTTGTTTATTTATGAAATTAAATATTTGTTGTGTTATATTGTTGTCATCACAAAAAATTGAGCATTCAGATGTGATAAAAATAAATATGGCGGCCATAAGAAATAAGAAAGTTGATGATGGTTCAAAAGAAACGAAACAGGTTACGAAGAAAAATCTTATGCCAACTATTAGATAATAAAAAAGTGCCATAAGATCGTCTTTTCCGTTTTTAAATATCACCTCAAATAACGCAGATATAAAGAAAAAAAGAAAATCGGTTTTTTCAGTTTTTTTAGCATAACTCGAAAACAAAATATTTTAATTAGATTTTTTCAACCGATTATTAATCAGCATAAAATTCTGCAAAAGTGCCAAATTTAAACATACCCTCTATCTCTTCTAATAAGCGAGATCCCCATGGTGAGCCTCGAATTTGAAACACCCTGTATAAATGATACGATCAAGTCGGAGAAAGTAACATGATGGCCACATCACCATTTTTTATCATTACGTATATCTTTTTGAAAGAATAATTTGGAAAGTTAAGGTCATTTCCGGTTAAACCGGAAGTGGAAATTCGATTAAATTTTTTACTTTATTCGCTAAAAACACCATACTAAATTTCATAAAGATTTATGTAAAAATGAAAATGATATTTGAGGTCTACCAGAATTCAGTTCCACCCGGTATATACCTCGGTGTGTTGTATCCCTCAGGCCAGTTATGACGAACGTGTCAGTGCTGACACGCGAGCTCATTTTTGGTGCATCTTCAAAGATAAAAAAATTCATAATTCAAATATTTGTCTTTTATAACGGCCAGATTTGGTTATTAATAATAATATTATTACTTACGTTAATAACAATTAATAATTAATTAATACAAAAATTATAAATATTTCTATTTTTTTGTAGTCTTTACTTTTGTGATGTATGACACGCCACGAAAGTTATGTTTTGATTTTTCAAAATTTCGACACACCGAGCTCAAAAGGTTGGCCATCACTGCCTCGGGCTTTCGCATTCGGGATACAAATTTGCACCTCGGGAAAAATCACCCTTCCTTGTTATATAACCCACTATTATAATTGATTTGTTGGATTTTTGATTGTTCAAATTATTTTCCCATGTGTTTTATTTTCTTTAAATTAAAAAGAAATGAAAAATCATAAATAGAATATTTTCGGCACCCAGCGTGGGACATGGTCTCAGGGATTCAAAGTTGTAGCTGTAACAATACATTTTTTAATTCAGTTGTTGCATCGAATATCGAGCGTGGAGCGTGAACTGTGGAGCGTGGAGCGCGGACTGTGGAGCGTGAGCGTGGAGTGTAGAACGTATAGCGTGGAGCGTTGTGGAGTAATTAGAGTAATTCTATTCAACCAGTGATTTTTTTAAGCCACAGAAAGTAGAACAATGATGCAGGTAATAAAAGCACTGATAGTTTGAAATGCACCTCAAAATTAAATTTTAAATGTAGGTAAAAAAGTACGAGCACCGGTAAATCTTTATTTTACTGCAGCGAAAAATTAACAAACGTGATTAACTCGCTCCTTTGATTGATCATCAACAAACTGTATTGTTAAAACTGAGTAAACGTTAACGTTAATTAAAGAGCAATTACGTGCTTTAAGCAATAGTTCGGATAAAATGTGTTGCAGTGATTGATATGCCGGCTTGGGTTATGCTGTATTCGATCACTCAATGTTGCTATTGTAAATACCTTATAACTCATTTATTTAATAGCAATTATAATATGAATGAGACATGTTTTCATTGTTTTATTTATTTATTTATCAATCAATAACCCAACTGATCCAATTACAGGGACGATAAATACAAGAATAATTTTGCAGCATTGTTAATATCCATAGAAAAATCACAAGGGCTGCATTAGTAATTTATTTATTTATTTATTGCAAACCCAACAGACTGCAAGCCCAGTTACAGGGCAATATAATATATACATTATAATAATTTAATACATATAAATTAGTTAACTTAAGTTAAATGAATGAATTGAACATATTAAATAATAATTTTCATAAGGGGATGCTGGGTGTATCTTCGACTGAAAAAAAAGCACAAAGGAGGAGGTTTTGGGACCAATCGTACAGGATCGAATTGATCTTTAGTGGCGTTCACGCGTACACTCTTTCGCGCGTTCTTGGAACGTCCGTAACTCAGGACGGGAACGTGAGTAGGTATGGCGGCGATTTGGACGCCCCGCCCCCCTTTTGTATATGCGCAGGCGCAGGTTCAAAAACGCGGGAAATTCAAAAATATCAGGTATAAGATATTCAACACAGGTAGTTGTTATTCAAAACTGCTACCTGTTTGAAAAATAACAGCTACCTGTGTTGACTATCTGATAGCTGATATTTTTGAATTTCCCGCGTTTTTGAACCTGCGCATATACAAAAGGGGGCGGGGCGTCCAAATCGCCGCCATATCTATTAACGTGGCGTTCCAATTGTGTTGAGCAAAAGTGGAACAAATTTTATCCAGTGCTGGTAGAATTGTACCAAGCACTGGAGACGTTTTGCGCGGTGACCATTTTAAATTCAATTGGCTCTCGGAGATTTGTTGTCGCGATCTCTCGCGTTCTTCTAACCCTTTCTTCACCTCAACAGGTCTCGAGTGTTCGGTAATACTCGTCGCGCCAGGAGCGCGTTTTTGGAACGTGCGATGTTCTTGCATTCACACGTACGTTCGCTCGCGTAGGATTGGGACGGGCCGGTTCGAGCGTGCGGGATTGCGCGTAGGTGTGAACGCCGCTATTGGTTTGACAACGTTCTAATTAATGAATTATTATTTTCGTTAAAATTTTTCTTCTATATTCACCGTACAAAGTAATCTGTCCATGGGAGTTGTAGCTCGAAATCAAAGAGACATTTTTAGATAAAACTTTAAAACAATCACATAAAATTATTCTAAGCTTCATCACGGCTGGGGTGTTGTAGTTTTCCTCAAAACCACAATTCATAATGAATTGAATTTTGTGTTTGGTATATGAATCCAAAATTTCAGATTTTTATTGCCAGAGATAAAAAAAAGTTGGATTTTTAAGCCCGGCAGAGGACCCTTAAGGCAGTGTTGCCAGATTGCGGGTTTTCTCCCCACAATGAGGGTTTTTATGAAATATTAGGGGAAAATTAAAAATTACTCCTGGCAACACTGCATCAAGGTGTTTGTTTGAAGTTTATATTAAAATAAGATGAAACATTCGGTAGAAATACCATGAGTACTTGACTTATTTGTGTTGCTTAAAAACTCAACGAGTCCATAGGATAGGAAAAAAATACGAGGAATGAATAATACATCTAAAAGCATTTTAGCATATTATTATCATGTTTTTCGAAAATACGCGATAGTAAGTACATTTTTTGCGAGGATTAGATTAAGGGGGCAAATTTCACGCAATTCAAAACCCGATAAGTAATGGATTTCGTATCGGACCCGAAATTTGATGTTCATTAATTATTTCGGTGACCATACTACATATATATATATACACGATGATAGCCTAATGGCGGGCGGGACATAAAAATTTAATCGTGATGATTTATCGTCTTACTCCTGGTAGTAGCTTATATAAGATAATAGATATAAGACCCAAAAACAAAATGAGCCATTAAATATCCGATAAACGGATATTATTTTTCTCCGTGACAGTTTTCGGTTTGATGATTTACCTTTCCGTTTATATTTACACGCGTCACCCCCGTCATTCGTCTTCTCGTGTGTTGAATGTGCGCTGCTCTAAAATACCGTGCAAGAGAACCATTTTTCTTTTGTTCGTGCGTAACTAATAATTTACTTTGACGTTTCAAATCTTATTTTTATGAACGTACACGTTTGATTTAATTACCCACTTAATTAAAGAAGTAGAACTATTTGTTCCACAACCGCCAAAAGAGGATGATATTCACGCGTCACTGTCAGAATGTAAAGTTTGCCATTTTGAACACGTTAAAAAATTACCAAATCGCCAAGGCAACCATTTTTTATACGTGAAAAAAAATTCATTAAAAATAACGAGTTTTCACACTTTTCCAAAATTATTTTTTTCACTGAAAATTGATTAAAAAATATGTGATCATAAAGTGATTTTATTGTATCAAATAACATATACAAATTAACAGAAATAGGAGTACATAAATCAGTCTGTATCATCTGATCGTAAAGTGATTTTTTTGTATCGCACAATATACAGGGTCGGAATTTTTTTGGCGGGAAATTCGAATTTTATACCGCTTATTCGAAATCAATTTGGTTTTTGTAAATTCAACAATTTTTAATGGAGATATGAATTTTCGAAAATTTCAGTTTTACTTTTTTGAGCACTTGAATGAAAACATCGCAGAAAAAATATAAAACGCGAAGACAAAATTCCATAAAAAATATCCTCAATGGTCGAAGTATCGCTTATTCAAAATCAATTTGGTTTTTGTAAATTCAACACTTTCTAATGAAGATTTGAATTTTTGAAAATTTTATTTTTATTTTTTTGAGCACTTGAATGAAAACATCGCAAAAAAATATTAAACGCGAAGACAAAATTCCATAAAAAAATATCCTTAATGGTAGAAGTATCGCTGATTCAAAATTAATTTGGTTTTTGTAAATCCAACAATTTTCAATGGAGATATGGATTTTTGAAAATTTTAGTTTTATTTTTTTGAGCACTTGAATGAAAACATCGCAAAAAAATATAAAACACGAAGACAAAATTCCATAAAAAATATCCTCAATGGTCTAAGTATCGCTTATTCAAAATCAATTTGGTTTTTGTAAATTCAACACTTTTTAATGAAGATATGAATTTTTGAAACTTTTAGTTTTATTTTTTAAGCACTTGAATGAAAACATCGCAGAAAAAATATAACATTCAAAGACAAAATTCCATAAAAAATATCCTCAATGGTCGAAGTATCGCTTATTCAAAATTAATTTGGTTTTTGTAAATTCAACAATTTTTAATGTAGATATGGATTTTTGAAAATTTAAGTTTTATTTTTTTGAGCACTTGAATGAAAACATCGCAAAAAAATATAAAACGCGAAGACAAAATTCCATAAAAAATATCCTCGGTGGTCGAAGTATCGCTTATTCAAAATCAATTTGGTTTTTGTGAATTTAACACTTTTTAATGAAGATATGGATTTTTGAAAATTTTAGTTTTATTTTTTTGAGCACTTAATGAAAACATCACAGAAAACATATAAAACACGCGGAAAAAATTCCATAATTCAATGGTCGAAGTATCGCTTATTCAAAATTAATTTGGTTTTTGTAAATTCAACTATTTTTAATGAAGATATGAATTTTTGAAAATTTTAGTTTTATTTTTTTGAGCACTTGAATGAAAACATCGCAGAAAAAATATAAAACGCGAAGAAAAAATTCCATAAAAAATATCCTTAATGGTCGAAGTATCGCTTATTAAAAATTAATTTGGTTTTTGTAAATTCAACTATTTTTAATGAAGATATGAATTTTTTAAAATTTTAGTTTTATTTTTTTGAGCACTTGAATGACATCACCGAAAAAATATAAAACGCGAAGACAAAATTCCATAATTCAATGGTCGAAGTATCGCTTATTCAAAATAATGGAGATTTGAATTTTTTTAAATTTTAGTTTTATTTTTTTGAGCACTTAATGAAAACATCACAGAAAACATATAAAACGCGCAGAAAGAATTACATAAAAAATTATCCTCGATGGCCGAAGTATGGCTAATACAAAATCAATTTGGTTTTTGTAAATACAAATTTTTTTAGTTTTTACTATGGGGATCTCAGAAACTATAAGAGCTAGAGAAACGGTTAAATGGGCAAAGAAATGCAGTTTTACGAGCCCAATAAAATAACACCTTCAAAGTTTTCAAAAAAGTGAAGGGTAACTAGATATTTTCAAAATTTGTAAAAAGTGTCAATTTTTTCAAATAAATTTATCTCAGTTATTATGACAGATAGAAAAAAACTGTAAAGGGCAAAGTTGTAGATAATTTTACGCAGCTTAATAAAATAAATTCAGAAATTTTTTAACGTCATTATTTTCCAAGATTTACATTTTTTTTTTCATGTAAACCATAGTTGGCTATGATCTCATTCGAAACACAATTTTTTTCTCTTTATTCCGATAAGACATATGACATAGTTATTTTTAAAAATAAGTGAGTTTCAGTAATTTTTAAGTTTTATTATAAATCAAAAAATAGTTAGCCATGATAAAAATGAAAGTAAAACAATTGCAGTTGTTTATAAAACTCAGAAATTATAAAACGTAAATCAATTTGTATCATCCGTAGCCCATTAATTCCTCCATTAATATTACCATCAAGCATCCAATTTAGTTTGTGTGATGGAATTATTTCAATAAATCATTTTTTATTCAGTTCATTTAAATTATTCATATTAAATATGCATGTTTTCCTGTTAATAAACTAACCGGAAATTGAAAACAGAAATAAAAAGTTCTGCATAAGGATTTCATTTATAACGCGTCGTCGATACGAATAATTATGGCGTGATTTTTGTTGCCATTATAATGGCACTCCGAGTACCTTTCGAGGTTCCGTTATTTATTTTAACTGTCACGTTTTTTTCTTAGGTTAGGTTTTAAAAACAAATGTTTTACCAAAGAGGATTATATAATCCTCTTTGGTTTTACAAACTTTGGTTTGTCAAAAAAATAGTATGAAAACATTGCAAAACGAGGGTAAGATGATCTTACACAAATGCACCAACTAAAGTAAATACGAAATCTCTTTTTTCGAAAGAATGGTATGTGACGAAGTCGAACAAGTGGCGTGTCTGTGTGTTTACTTTGGGCCCAGAGCAGTGTGCATGGCCTAAATATGCGAGGGCACGAATTAAAAATGTCTGAAAATTCTCGTTGGCAACGGTTTTAACAACAAAAAAACATACAGGGTCGGGCAAATGTGTCGGAACACCTGATTTCTGGCTAAACGTTTGTTTTTTTCTTATTACTTTTAAAAGAAGTATTTATGATTTTATTTATTCTATTCAGTGACGTACTTTGATTTTCAACAGCTACCCTATTTTTGGAGATATGATGACAATTTTTTTAAACCGACCGTCGACACATTTGTCCAACCCTGTATGTATAGCTTTGTCTTTTACTTAATTTTTGATAAAAAAAACAGTTTATAACGAAACGCAATGGATTAAACATATTAATAGTTTTATCTTTTGTCTCTTTTTGGTAAAACAGTATTTATTGTTTAAAAAAAGATCGTCCTGACGGGAATAACAGGAAAAAGCAAATGGATGAAATATGTGAACAGTTTTGTCTTTATCTTAATTTTTGTTAAAACAGTATTTATTGGTTTAAAACAAATCATCTTGACAGGAATAACAACAATAAGCAAACGGATTAAATAAATTAATAGTTTTGTGTTTTACTTAATTTTTGTTAAAACAGTATTCATTGGTTTAAAAAAATCGTCCTTGCAGGAATGCCTTCGCATTCATTAGCAATTATGATTAGTCCCCTTTATTTTGTAAACCGATAAAGACCGATTTAAATATTTATCGGCGTTAACAATGCGCCGAGAATTATACACACCGTCCGGAGTGTAAAGAAAGTAATAACTTTGAAATTGTTGATGAGGTTTTGAAAAAGGACACGCGTTTGAAATTAAGATAAAATTCTTGCTGCTACCAGAATTTGTGGAATGCAGCATTTCATTTTGTATGACGGGAAAAACGTATCCGTAATGTTTAATTTTAATTTTATTTAAATCAGTTTTAGTTTATTTAATTTGTTTGCTCTGAAGATTGTTTTAATTTAAATTTATTTAAATCGATTTTGGTTTCATTCAATTTGTTTATTCTGGAAATTGTTTATTTTTTTTTTATATTGTATTATTATTTATTATTTTATATAATTAATTAACGATTAATTTATGATACTTTATGTAAATGGGATTACCCGTCAATAAAGTTATTATTATTATTATTATTATTAATATATTAAAATATTCCGTGTAAAGCTACGCGCACACTTGTCGGAATCGGACGGACGGCACGCATCGAATAAAATTGCTTAACACAGTTGTAAACGAGTCAACGCACATTTATCGGAATAGACATGGAACGGATAAATGTGCGTTGACTCGTTTTCAACTGTGTTAAGCAATTTTACCCGTTGCGTGCCATCCGTCCGATTCCGACAAGTGTGCGCGTAGCTTAATACATCCTCAAATTGGAACAAAATATATATCTAAATATTTGTGAATGATATGAATAATTAAAATGTTGTCCACACATAAAATATGGCAAGAGGATTATTTAAAACTCGGATTTTAGCCCTGATTATTGCTTGGTAGCAAATTTACAAAAAAAAGGGCCGGTATTATAAAGGTCAGTTAAATTTAACTGAAGATTAAAATTTAAATAAAGTTTGGTTATATGCAAAATATATGTAGCACAAATGTCAATTAAAATTTAATCGTCAGTTAAATTTAAATGACCTTTATAATACCGGCCCTAAATGGTTTATTTTAAGACAAAAGCGAAAGTGGCAAATAATCTCTTGCCGTGGATAACTAGATCTCCGGGTTTTTTGCTCATTGAACATGAGAGGGACATGATGGGAAGAAGACTGACGAAAAATCGTAGCTCTTCGCAATAAATTGCCAAAGTAGGTACTATTTTCTTGTCTAATTTTTTTATTGTTGAATTAGCCGGATAACATAAATTTGAAATCATTTTATGATTATCTTCAACCGCTCGCTATATATTCACCTCTATGTCGAAAAACAAATCAAATATTGTTTTATTGTCGAATTAGCATCTTCACAAGCTAAAAAATAATTTTTTGATCATCTTCAACCATTCCCAAGATATTCACCTATATGTCAAAAAACAAATGAAACCAAATACTATTTTCTTGTTGAATTAGCATCTCGATAAGTCAGAGAATACGAATTTGCAATCATTTTTTGATTATCTTCAATCGTTCCCGAGATATTCACCTATATGTCAAAAAAACAAATGAAATTAAATACTGTTTTTTGCAGAATTAACATCTAGATAAACTGGAGAATATGAATTTTAAATCATTTTTCCATTATCTTCAACCATTCACGAGATATTCACCTATATGCTAAAAAACAAATGAAACCAAATACTGTTGTGTTGTTGAATTAGCATGCCGATAAGCGGGAGAATAAGAAATTAAAATATTCTTTTGATTATCTTCAACCATTCACGAGATATTCACCTATATGTCGAAAAACAAATGAAATCAAATACTTTTTTATTGTTGAATTAGTATCTCGATAAGCCTGAGAATGCGAATTTGAAATCATATTTTGCCTATCTTCAACCGTTCACGTGATATTCACCTATATGCCAAAAAACAAATGAAACCAAACACTGTTTTTTTGCAGAATTAGCATCTAGATAAACCGGAGAATATGAATTTGAAATCATTTTTTGATCATCTTCAACCGTTTACGAGACATTTACCTATATGCCAAAAAAAAACAATTGAAGCCAAATACTTTTTATTGCTGAACTAGCATCTTGATACATCGAAAAACGCGAATATAAAATCATTTTCCGATAATCTTCAACCACTCACGTGATATTCACCTATATGCCAAAAAACAAATGAAACCAAACACTGTTTTTTGCAGAATTGTCATCTAGATAAACCGGAGAATATGAATTTGAAATCATTTTTTTTATCATCTTCAACGGTTTACGAGATATTCACCTATATGCCAAAAAACAAATGAAGACAAATATTTTTTATTGTAGAATTGGCATCTTGACAAAACGAAGAGTGCGAATTTGAAATCATTTTTTGATAATCTTCAACCATTCACGAGATATTCACCTATATGCCAAAAAGCAAATGAAATCAACTATTGTTTTTTGCAGAATTAGCATCTAGATAAACTGGAGAATATTAATTTGAAATAATTTTTTGATCATCTTCAACCGTTTACGAGATATTCACCAATATGCCAAAAAACAAATGAAAGCAAATATTTTTTATTGTTGAATTAGCATCTTGGAAAGTCAAAGAATGCGAATTTAAAATCATTTTTTGATAATCTTCAACTATCTTTTGATCATCTTCAACCGTTTCCGAGCTATTCACCTATATGCCAAAAAACAAATGAAACCATATACTGTTTTTTTGCTGAATCGACATCTCGATAAGCCGGATAATAAGAATTTGAAATCATTTTTTTATCATCTTCAACTGTTTACAAGATATTCACCTATATGCCAAAAAACAAATGAAAGCAAATATTTTTTATTGTAGAATTGGCATCTTGACAAGTCGAAGAGTGCGAATTTGGAATCATTTTTTGATCATCTTCAACCATTCACGAGATATTCACCTATATGTCAAAAAACAAATAAAGCCAAATATTTTTTATTGTAGAATTGGCATCTTGACAAGTCGAAGAGTGCGAATTTGGAATCGGTTTTTGATAATCTTCAACCATTCACGAGATATTCACCTATATGTCAAAAAATAAATGAAACCAAATACTTTTTTATTGTTGAATTAACATCTCGGCAACCCGGAGAATAAGAATTTGAAATCATTTTTTGATCATCTTCAACCATTCACGAGATATTCACCTATATGCCAAAAAAACAATTGAAGCCAAATACTTTTTATTGCTGAACTAGCATCTTGATACATCGTAGAACGCGAATTTGAAATAATTTTTTGATAATCTTCAACCATTCACGAGATATTCACGTATGTGCCAAAAAACAAATGAAACCAAATACTATTTTTTTGCACAATTAGCATCTAGATAAACCGGAGAATATGAATTTGAAATCATTTTTTGATTATCTTCAACTATTCACGAGATATTCACCTATATGCCAAAAAACAAAAGAAGCCAAATATTTTTTTATTTTAGAATTGGCATATTGAAAAGTCGAAGAGTGCGAATTTGAAATCATTTTTTGATAATCTTCAACCATTCACGAGATATTCACCTATATGTCAATAAACAAATGAAACCAAATACTTTTTTATTGTTGAATTAACATCTCGGCAACCCGGAGAATAAGAATTTGAAATCATTTTTTGATCATCTTCAACCATTCACGAGATATTCACCTATATGCCAAAAAACAAATGAAGCCAAATATTTTTTATTGTAGAATTGGCATCTTGACAAGTCGAAGAGCGCGAATTTTCAATCATTTTTTGATAATCTGCGACCATTCACGAAATATTCACCTATATGTCAAAAAACAAATGAAAACAAATACTTTTTTATTATCGAATTAGCATCTCGATAAACCGGAGAATAACAATTTGGACTCATTTTTTCATCATCTTCAACCGTTCACTAGATATTCACCTATATGCCAAAAAACAATGGAAAAAAAATACTTTTTTTTTGTTGAATTAACATCTCGATAAGCCGGAGATGACGAATTTAAACTATTTTTTTTTTTACTTTCGACCGTTCCCGAGATATTCACCTATATGCCAAAAAACAAATGACTTATTGCATATCGTATAATTTTATGGATATTGCCGCGCAGCAACCACAAAAATTAACTCGTGCGAGCGCACGATACGATTGTGAGCCGCGATTGTGTGTGATTGTGACGAGGCAGTGGCCATAGAGGAGAGGATAGTTTCATCACTGAGTTACGTAAGGTTTTTTAAATTCCTCGAGTATATAAACATAAGAGCATAAAAGGGGTCGTCGGAAGGCGTAGCACCACTGCGAGAGCGTTGACCTGGGAGAGAAGTTAAAAGTGGACAAGCCTCGCGAGCGCCCGCTCTTCCTGCACAGATAAAAATACTGTGCGCGCGAGCGCCTCGAGAAAAAAATGCACGCGCTTCACCCTTATAAATACCACGAATTATTTTAATCGTCGCCCCACATAAACCAAAATCAATCGGGACGCTCGCGCGAAACGAACCCGAAATTGCGATACGGAAATTTATGCAAGCACGATTTACGCGGGGATTTACGCGGAAATTAGTCAATAAAATAAAAATTCCCTAACTTCTTGTAGATAAATATAATAAAATGAGAAATACGATATTTTTCGTCTTCTACAATTTAAAGTTGTTTCAGTAGATGATTTGTTAATTGTAGTAATTGTAGTAAATTGCAGAAGACGGAAAGTATCGTATTTCTCAGTTTATGGTTGTTAACTATTTTGTAGAGGTTTTATTGCAGATATTGTCAAAAGTGGTTTCTTGAAATTTAATTCATGTACAAGCAAGGGTAGGGTATTCATTTAATGCATCTGCAACACGTGAAGTTGTCTCAAATTTATTTAAGTGTAAGGATTTCATTACACGTTTTGAAAACGTCTTATATTGATTGATTAAAGCACTTGGTTTACTTCCACTGTTTTTATTATTATTTTTCTCACCATGGAAACAAAAAAAAACGACTGTTTGAATCAATCAATTTAATATAGAAATGTTTCACCAGGGGTTGTGTTGATTTTAAATTTTGATGTCCATATTTTAGAAGATAATCACTTCGTTATTTTAATGATATTCATAAATGCAGGTAATTATTTAAACATTAAAAAACTACTAGTTTTTTTTTTATCTTTGAATCGTTCAGAATTTGGTAATTTGGTATTTATTAACGGAAGCCATTTCAATACAGTAATAAATTAAATAAAATAAAACATATATACATTATAAGATGTTACGAGACAGATTAAAATATAAATATATATATACAGTTTAGACATGGCAAGACAGAATAAAATGTAAAATATAAATATATATATACAGTTTAAGACAATTTTGCCTGCGTCTTGATCTGGCCTTATGGACTTGTGTCGGAGGCAAAAAAAAAATTGCTGCTAATATAATAACACCATATTCATTTATGATGAAGTATTTTAATTATGATTCCAAAAGGTAATAAATTATTTCTGTCTTGGAACCCTTATTTATTTTGACACCTGTGGAAGATGATCGTGTTTGATCAACTGGTCGAACCCTTCGGAATGGATCGCTAAACCGCTCGACAAACATATCGTATTACCACGTAACTGTTAACAGGTAACAATGCACTTCCAATATTAAATTACTGTTTGGATGCAGTACCAATGCCCGACGAGTAATTTTACCGATATTTCTCATTTCTGCGAGGCGATGGTGGCAATAAACCCACCACCACCACCGCCACCACTATGGCTGAAATTATCGCGCAACGGTACTCCGTGCAGTACCGTACCAAGGGCGGGGCTCCTTAGATTAAATCGCCAGACTTGTAACCCTCGGGCTTAACGTGTAAATCGGTATACACCAATAATCGACCGCGCTTGCGAGAGAGAAGTCCATTGCCGTTTTAAAATTTCAGCCAGCTAAAATAGCAAAGAAGTTGGTCAGTTTGAAAATTTTTGAAAATTTAGAAAAAATGTCGATTTTTTCAGCATTTGAAAAAATGAACTTTTTTAATAATCATCGTAGACCTTTATGTAATACCCTTTTTTTCATCAGAAGAACGAGATAAAACGATTGGCATTAAAAAATTTCATCCAGAGAAAATTGCGAAAAAGTTAGCAAGTCACCATGAACTTTATGGAGAAATTTTGAAAAAAGTCGATTTTTTTCAGACTTTGAACAGCTGTAGCGGCCGAACGAAGAATCCAATTAGAACGCGGATTTCAAATCTGTGTTCCTCGTGTGTCAATTAGTCGGATTTGATTAAAATTGGCGATTTTTTATTTTTGACAAAAACCCGAAATTCTATCCAAGGGTCCCCCCTTCTTACTTTTTAACAAAAAATGCATTAAAAATGATTTCCTGAAGAAACCGCTGGTTGGATCCGGGGTTTCTTGACGTCACTCGAAAGATCGCTTCAAGACGCTTCAGAAAATGTACTTTCGCAGAAACAAATGTCAATTTGAAGCCCGTGACGCGTTCGCAAAAAAAACTCGAAAATGGAAAAAATCGAAAAAAATCAACTTTTTTAATAAACATCGTAGAGCTTTATGTAATACCATTTTCTTCATAAGAAGAACGAAATAAATCGATTGGCGTTAAAAAATTTCATCCAGAAAAAATTGCAAAAAAGTTAGCAAGTCACCATGAACTTTATGGAGAAATTTTGAAAAAAGTCGATTTTTTCAGACTTTGAACGGTCGTAGCGGCCGAACGAAGAAGCCAATTTGAACGCGGATGGCAAATCTGCGTTCCTCGTGTATCAATTAGTCGGATTTGATTTAAATTGGCGATTTGAAATTTTTGACAAAAACTCGAAATTCTATCCAAGGGTCCCCCCTTCTTACTTTTTAACAAAAAATGCATTAAAAATGATTTCCTGAAGAAACCGCTGGTTGGATCCGGGGTTTCTTGACGTCACTCGAAAGATCGCTTCAAGACGCTTCAGAAAATGTACTTTCGCAGAAACAAATGTCAATTTGAAGCCCGTGACACGTCAGCAAAAAAACTCGAAAATGGAAAAAATCGAAAAAATCAACTTTCTTAATAATCATCGTAGACGGTTGTGTTATAGGTTATTTTTCATCAGAAGAACGAGATAAAACGATTGGCGTTAAATAATTTCATCCAGAGAAAATTGCAAAAAAGTTAGCAAGTCACCATGAACTTTATGGAGAAATTTTGAAAAAAGTCGATTTTTTCAGACTTTGAACGACCATAGCGGCTAAACGAAGAATCCAATTTGAACGCGGATTTCAAATCTGTGTTCCTCGTATGTCAATTAGTCGGATTTAATTAAAATTGGCGATTTGAAATTTTTGACAAAAACCCGAAATTCTATCCAAGGGTCCCCCCTTCTTACCTTTTAACAAAAATTGCATTAAAAACGATTTCCTGAAGAAACCGCTGGTTGGATCCGGGGTTTCTTGACGTCACTCGAAAGACCGCTTCAAGACGCTTCAGAAAATGTAGTTTCGCAAGAACAAATATCAATTTGAAGTCCGTGACACGTTCGCGAAAAAAACTCGAAAATAGAAAAAATCGAAAAAATCAACTTTCTTAAAAATCATCGTAGACCTTTACGTAATACCTTTTTTTTTCATCAGAAGAACGAGATAAAACGATTGGCGTTAAAAAAATTCATCCAGGGAAAATTGCAAAAAAGTTAGCAAGTCACCATGAACTTTATGGAGAAATTTTGAAAAAAGTCGATTTTTTCAGACTTTGAACGACCATAGCGGCTAAACGAAGAATCCAATTTGAACGCGGATTTCAAATCTGTGTTCCGTATGTGTCAATTAGTCGGATTTAATTAAAATTGGCGATTTAAAATTTT
The DNA here is from genome assembly GCA_910593695.2 of Ocypus olens. Lineage (NCBI taxonomy): Eukaryota > Metazoa > Arthropoda > Insecta > Coleoptera > Staphylinidae > Ocypus > Ocypus olens. The sequence continues at coordinate 54,950,181 of OU343056.1, forward strand.
TGACGAAAACCTGAAAAATCATCCAAGGGTCCCCCCTTGTTACTTTTTCCCAAAAATTGCATTTGAAATGATTTTCTGAAGAAACCACTGGTTCGATTCGGGGTTTCTATACGTCATTCGAAAGATCTCATTAAGGCGCATCAGAAAATGTACTTTTGCAAGAAAAAATATCAATTTGAAGCCTGTGATGCGTCCGCAAAGAAAATTCGAAAATGGAAAAAATCGAAAAAATCAACTTTTTTAATAAACATCGTAGAGCTTTATGTAATACCATTTTCTTCATAAGAAGAACGAAATAAATCGATTGGCGTTAAAAAATTTCATCCAGAGAAAATTGCAAGAAAGTTAGCAAGTCACCATGAACTTTATGGAGAAATTTTGAAAAAAGTCGATTTTTTCAGACTTTGAACAGCTGTAGCGGCCGAACGAAGAATCCAATTTGAACGCGGATTGCAAATCTGTGTTCCTCGTGTGTCAATTAGTCGGATTTGATTAAAATTGCCGATTTTTTATTTTTGACAAAAATCCGAAATTCTATCCAAGGGTCCCCCCTTCTTACTTTTTAACAAAAATTGCATTAAAAATGATTTCCTGAAGAAACCACTGGTTGCATCCAGGGTTTCTTGACGTCACTCGAAAGATCGCTTCAAGACGCTTCAGAAAATGTACTTTCGCAAGAAAAAATATCAATTTGAAGCCCGTGACGCGTTCGCGAAGAAAACTCGAAAATGGAAAAAATCGAAAAAATTAACTTTCTTAAAAATCATTGTAGACCTTTATGTAATACCTTTATTCTCATCAGAAGAACGAGCTAAATCTCATCTAGAATTTTTCAGTCTACAGGTATTTAAAGAGAGTAATTTACCAAAATACGTTTAAATGATTGAAATTAATAGTCTCACATCAAGGTTTTTCAACAACACAGCTTTGCGTTCGCAGATTACCATCAACACCAAACAGATTTAATTACCCAAAATTAAGAAATTCCCACACCGACTTGTTTCTTGCATGCGAGAGCAATAAAGCAAAGTCGATAGATTAATCAAACGTTAAAGACACCCACGTGTTATTGTTATCCGACAAAGAAACGCGGCTTATGGTGCCAATAACATATAAAAGGAATTCGTGCTTAATAGCTAAAGCCTCAATAAGATGATTTATGCTCGCGCATTAGTTATTCAATTCGAACTATTCCCACAAACTCGTAATAATAAAATGCTTAGAGGATTTATACTGGTGTGTGTACACACACCTTAAACACGAGACGATAATCTGATTAGACCTTCGCGGTTTGTGACGTTGATCCGAGGAGTGCACGCAATAGCAACAACGCCTAAATTCTTCATTATAATTTATTTTACAGTATTATTAACCTTTTGCACTCGTAGTCGCCACAATAATTTAACATTGTGCTCTCAAATATAAATAAGAGTGCAAAGGGTTAATCCTTTGCACTCGTATTTATTAGTGATAATAATACGTATTGTGTCGACAATAAGTCATACAAGTGCAAAGGGTTAATATCGGTTACAGTTACGGTTCTATTTTCTTATTGACAATATTCGGAAGAAGAAATAAAAACAGACAATTTAACTGCAGTTTTGGTACACAAGTTTAAATCATTTGCAGTAGATTTCATGAATATAACTGTGGCTTAAATTGACGTAACACTGGTTATATTATATTTCCAATCAGCAGAAACCACTTACGGGGTAATCCGGCTGCATAAATTAAACCACTAAAACGGCAATAACATTTATGGAGTATCACTATGCGCTAAAATGTTAAATGAAACCAGTAAAACCTCAATAATATGTTAAAAAGTATCATCATGCAGTAAAATGTTTGCACATTGAAATACATAATACGACGATAAATTATGATGGTTTTATATTGAACATAATATCTCCATATTAAATGTTATTGGCGCGCAATCTCCTTTTTTTCTCTACCTCCACAATTCACGGTCGAATACATTGTTTACAGCCGGTATTGATGTTATTAATTCTTTTTTTTTTCAACGGCATTATGTGGGTGGCGGTGCCGCTCCTTATTAGTGACGCAATCGACGTTACACAAATAATAATAGCGAGGCGATGCCAGAGCCGATGCCCTTCCACGCTAAACTCTTCTCCAGCTCACCCACTTTTATGTAATAAAATTAATCATTATTTGCCCGGAGTGCATGTCCACATGTATTTTTTTTGACATTGGGTTAAGATATGTTACAGCTTAAATGTATAAATTGCGATTATTGCAACAGTGCAAGCAAGATATGCATCGTCCAATTAAAGAATGTATGTCAAGAAGGTAGTGAAGATTTTAAGCGTGATAGTGTTATAATTCATATTGAGGAAAAATTGCATTTACCAAAAACAATTGAATTGTAGCCGTAGAGTATTATTTTTCTTGTCAAATTAAACGGAAAAAATACGGGGGTTTCTGAACGAAAAAAAAAGTACTTATTGAACACGGAGATTTCGTTCAACTCTTTCCAGCAAATCGATGGGCATTTGAAAGTTTATTGTTTATTTCGTATCAATTGCTCTATTAGTTTTTAAGATACAGCACAGACAGGCAGACACACACACACATACACAGACACAAAATTTTTTTTCCAGAAATTGTTGAAATAGTATCTAGGGACCCCAAAACGGATATTTCCGTAAAAAAAATTTTTTGAAAAAAAATCACAATCACAATACTTTCTCCTACTTCGTAACGGAGAAAGTAAAAATGAATTAATCATGACTGCTATGTTTCTCTCTCTCTCTCAGGAACAAAATTATGTGGCTTACACCTCATATTCAGGATACTTTTCGTCTTATTTATTTAAAATATTTAATGCTTCTGCAACAAGCAACGGTTTTCAATTATAAATATTATTAGACGAAATTGTAAATTTTGTAGACTACACTACCACGAAAGATATCATAACGAAGCTAGAACGAGTGTTTACGTTTAGTATTGATCTATGAAAGGGATTTATATGTAAACCAACTTTATTACAGAAACGTGCCAAAGTTCGTATTTAAAAGTTATGCCTTTCGAGCACATCGAGAATACGTGACGAAACGTCACATATGAAACATACGAGTTCCCGCACAATAAGGAAGTTTCTCCCAGTTTAACGACCAGAATCAATAATGGAGAAATAAACTTAAATTTTTACGTAGAAACATTTTTCTCTCTCTAGAAGATAATTTCAACGATCATTTTTTGACGATTCTAAAAACCAATAGAAACTCTCAATTACAGTCATGTGTGTGCGTTTCAGTTCTCTAGAAGATAATTTCAACGATTATTTTTTGACGATTCTAAAAACTAATCGGTCATGCGTGTGCGTTTCAGCCACATTAACTGAGAAGAATCACTTGTGATTCTTTCCGGAAAGAATCTTATGTAGAAATTGATCAACCCTTTCGGCCCTGGTGATTGGCAATTGCCACCACAACATTTTACAAGTCTCTACTTACTATGACAATCCATATTTTTGCTGTTTATCACTAGATGTCACTTCAACAAAGCCTCACTAATTAATTCCTATACTAATTAATCAAATCAGTTCAAATTTGGTATTTATGGTCTTACGAAGCTGCCCGTCAATAATAATGAACAAAAAAATGTTTTTTTTTCAAATTTAAAAATCCAGGGCTAAAAGGGTTAACAACTATTGTTCAGCCGGTCCGTGGTCTATTGCAATTCTGAAAATCTAGACGCCGGGAAAAAAACAACGAGCCCGGGGAGCAACGAGAAAAATAAACAACGCCGATTTCACGACTCGCCATATTGTCTCGCTGTGTGTGCGTGCAAAAAAACGATTCTGTTCACCCGTTGCCCCAACCCTATTACTTCCAGAAAAAAAAGCGATACTAGTTCAGCCGCCACCAGTCGATTCAAGATCATAGACATTAACATCGCCCCCCAGTGCTTCAAGGACAATTTAAGCTAAGTACTTTTTTCGCATCGTGTTTATTTCCGTTTTGACGTTTGTAGCTTACACAAACATGTGTGAAATAAATAGATTCGCAGAAATTGATAATAGATCAAAAAATAATCAAATCAAATACAACTCGAGGGTTCGATAAATTAGAAAATAATTTGACAGATTTCTCTCAATCTTGTTGCCATACGGCAATAATCTTTCGAAAAATCCGTCAAATTATTTTCAATTTATTCTCACCCTCTTATTATATTACCACTGAATATAGATATAGCCGGGACGCTGAGAGCTGCCTGTGACTCATCGCTTAAAATCGCATGAATCAAGATTTAAGTGAACGTATGTCCGTCAGAAAATTTGGTGCCGCGCTGATTTTCATTGGCGGGATATTTAAAAATTCTCGCGCACCACCTTATATATTTTCAGACCGGTTTACCATTTGGCGATTTGCGTTCAAAATATTTAAACACGTTAATCAACATATGTTGAGACTGACTTTTTGGTGATTTTTTTTTGAGCATGATGAATTAATTGAGTATTAACTCGATCGAAATGAAATCTAAAGCGCAATACGAATAAACTTTTTACGGATGTTTCAAGTGATACCACGTTTATGTTTGTACATAAATTTGGTGAGCAGGAATTTCCAAAAACGTGATTTTACATGCTATTTCCCTATGTTCAGTTGTATGACCAACCACACGGTATGAAGCGTGCCAATGCGATGCAAGAGTCGTGCGCGAGCTTAGACCTACGTTTACGCTGCCCTATTCTTTAACACGCAGACACACGTTTCGTCTTTTATTTCATACTGTTTCGTACATGATAGAAAAAGATAGATGTAAAATGCAAAGCAATTCTTAGTATGAAAATGCATGAGTCACCGTCAACTCTCAACGGATGAACTATATATCATGTGAGCCATAAAATTTTCAGTTGGCTGTGAGATAAATGAGGTACGTCATGAGACTTGAATTAGATTTAAAAAAAATGAATTAATCTCAGACATGACAGCTATGTTTCTCTCTCTCTCTCTCTCTCTCTCTCTCTCTCTCTCTCAGGCATGGCAAAAAAATGTGTGGTTCACACCTTCTAACCGACATCTTTAACGAATGCATGTGTTAATTAAGCAATATATTTTGAGAGGAAACGGGGACCTATATTTGTTGGGATATTGTATATATTTTAATTGATTATCGTTTTTTATTAAATAATTATATCGCCTCAATGAGTATTATGTATCATTAGAATATGTAAATACTCGAGAGGATGTTGAGTAAGTTGAAAGACACTTCCTTGAACACCGTAGTTGATTAAGGTCAGATTTAAATCATAAGAAAAAATTGTCGTTTTAAGTGCTTCGGTGTTAAACACGCTCAATGGCATTTGAAAGTTTATTGTTGGTATTCATTAATTATTTGAAATGATTTTATTCTATTCCTCATTATTAATTGAACGGGTCACCTGGAAAACTGTGTAACCAACAAATTGGGATGAGCTATATTTTCAATGCTCACGGGAAATTTTGTATATAAAATATTGCTTGTATTTTTTTTGCTGAAATTTTTAACAATAAATTATTTAAATCCTTGAAATATTTTTCCAGGTAACCCATTCAATTAATGCCGGGTGAGGGATTTAACATGTTTTTTAAAAATATTTCAAAAACCGAACATTTTACGCAGGAATGACCTGGGTGAAAAATAATCGTACGGAAGGGGGCCATAATCATGTTTTATTGTTTTTCTCCCAGGTGGCGCTGTTGTCGCTAAATCGAGGTCAACGCAATTTTTTTTTAACGGGAACCCCTATTTTTCATTGCAGATTCAGATTCCTCGTTAAAAACCAAGAACAATTTACTGAACTTATTTTTTTGTCCGCGCTGTAATCGAATATTTTAGCTGCAATTGCAGTCAACCCTCACATAAGCTCCCGACTTGAGCGGAGTACAGAAATCTCACAAAGAAGTGTTTTGCGGATTCTTCATCGCCGGAAATCTGAATGCAGAAAAATACAGTCAATTTCTGACTACTCATCTCCCAGTTTTGCTCGAAGAAGTCCCTCTGCAAAACCGCTCGACAATGTGGTATCAACACGATGGATGCCCCGCACATTGAAAGTGTGAAGGTCATTTTGAGGTTTGAAGGACTTATTTTTCTCTCAGAGTCGTGAGCATCAGTGACGGTTCTCGGGGTTTTTTCTGGTACGGCCGAGGAACAAGAGGTGATAATACAGATAGGTGCGGTCTGCAACTGACCCTACCTATCTGTATTGCCACCTCTTGTTCCTCGGTCGTACCAGAAAAAAACACGCGAACTGTCACTGGTGAGCATATCACAAAAATGAGTCATATTTTGCTCATCTCTAGTCTTTTTAAAGAACGGGATTCACATATGCAAATCAAATATAAATTGGGATTTATTGTTCCCCAAAAAACATTCCACAGATTGCTTCTAATGGATGCACATATTGATGAGCATCGAATACAACCGCCCACATTTCACCATAAACAAAATTTCAGTTTTGCATTTACCAACAAAAATTACGACTCGTATAAAGATTAGAATTACACCCCGCGAGGAGTTCAACGACCCACTCTTCCAACACGTTGGCGACATTTACTCGTTTCTCCCGTTTCAAACGAAAACACATGAATGATCCTCGTCGTCGTCGGTGTCCACGGATTTAATTTATCGTATAATGGCCACATAAATCTATCATTGGTACAAAGTTTGTGCGTGCCCGTGCATGTGCGTACCCCTTGTTCGGCCCAAGGTTCAATAACCCGGGAGGTCGAAATTTTTTGGGTGATTAGAAAGAGGTTCGGAGCCGAGCTGATGGATCAATTTGTTGGACAGTTGATGCTACCCACGGTTAATTCGTACGGAGGACGGGACAAGTGGGTTGGCCACATTTCGGTCCGGACGAGAGAGCCCCCCGTGAGTGTGTGAGTGCGTGTGCTGTGCAGTAATACGAGTTGCGCAACACGAATAATTTTAAGGTCGACACTTTATTGTTTAATTGCAGGCTATACGAAGATGTGCAAGTTTTATGTGGTCAGTTATAAAATCACGAATATCTTTTATTATCACATAATATTCTGATTTCTTTAAACACTTAGTACCTAAAATAACTATGGTTATGTTTTACATTTGTTTATCGTTTCTCGTGTAAGGCATTTCGATCGACCGCAATTCAAAATCCATACCGAATAAACACACCGGCGGAAGCGGCTCTTTTTTCGCCGCGAATAAAACATACATTGTACCCTGCTATTCGTTTTGCAAATGAAGTGATAATATAATAAATTACATGCTTTTTGCCAGAATATGTTGCCGTGAAACGTCATCGCCAAGTGCTGTGTGAATGCATGAGTCCACCCGTTCGATTGTTACAGAGTTCTTACGTTTTCGCGCTGCTGATAAGTGAACAATATTACGCCAGCGGTGGCTCGTGGATTTCCGTAGGTGAGGCAAAGACAAAGATGCAGTGACGGTTCGTGGAGTTTTTTCTGGTACGGATGAGGAACAAGAGGTGGCAATACAGATAGGTAGGGTCAGTTGCAGAGACGGCTGGCTGCGTGACCACACCTATCTGTTGTTCCTCGGCCGTACCAGGAAAAACCCCGCGAACCGTCGCTGCAAAGATGCCACACGTGCTGCTCTACTTACTCTAATAGAGGAAGCAAATATTACGTTGCTTTTTCCGTCAAATTTTCTTCCTTTGCGTCACCGCCGAACATCCACGAGCCGCCGCTGTATTACGCCTCCTTTTTCTAACCTTAGTGGTGCTGGTGCGAACTCCCGAATATGCATTCTCGAACACTTTCAGTATGTAACGCATTGGAGGGTTCCAATTATCGCATAAATTATCATCAACGGCAATTTTACATTTTGACGTCGGCACCTGTCAACTGCGGCAACTAAAATTTCACCAAAAATAGTTAAATAATGAGCAAAAACTGGAATATAAAAAATCTCACTGTTTTTGATCTAACAATAAGTTAAGTATTAATCCAAAGTTGAAAAAAAATATTGAAAAATTCCGAAAGAGAGCCAAATGGGCTTCCAGTAATACCAAATAATGTACTGTAAATAATTGCCAATAAATGTATGTACACATTTAAAAGCAATGAATTCAGAGAGGGTAATCGGACTCCAAAGGTTCACTTATCTTATCGTATCCAGTGGTTAGTTCTAAATATTAAATCCTGTTTGTCCAAGATAAGGACTCCAATAATACTTATTAGAACACCCCATGTGATTATTAAATGTATCGGTTATATTTAGAATTACTTACGATATGCACAGACGAGGCAAACATCCCTTGGTTCAATATTTGTTGTATTTTATGAAAGGGTTGATTATTCGGGCCCCATCTATTACCCTTACTTATTTGTTTACTTTCTTTCGATTCTAGGAAATACTGATATTTTTGCCTATTCGCGTGGTGTTTCTGCATGTTCTGTTTTTCATATTCTATTTCTTCGTGGAACCCTTTTCTCCATACATAAACCTTTCATCCATGATCCTAAAAAGATCAAACAGAATCAACTTTCTATTTAATTTCGCTTATCGTTTATTAAATATTAAACTACGCGATGGCATTAATATAATTACAATAAAAGCTAAGCACACCAACCTTAATTATAAATAAAGATATCAATAAAATTAAAGCTCATTCCGACGTCAATTGGTCATTTCGAAACATACTGTGCGTTATTAATAACTTACGATGTGAATCGTGATCATCGTCGGGTATCGGTTATTCAGTATTTACATGAATGCTGTCGATGGAATCTCTTAATACGCTTTAATTAGTACATTAATTAGAAAACGCAAGATTGGCGTCACAGCCGACGATCTTTTCATTCCGTCGCCGCTCGCTCCGCCGATAATCCATCAATCTGAAACTTAGCAAGTAAACGCTTCGGAAATTGCTGTAAAGTAAACGCTTCGGAAATTGCTATACTCAATTGAAAATTATAAGTAATTAGAATCCTGTTAAAAAAAGCCTGATACGCAGTGACGGTTCGCGGGGTTTTTTCTGGTACGGCCGAGGAACAAGAGGTGGTAATACAGATAGGTGCGGTCACCTGCAACTGACCCTACCTATCTGTATTACCACCTCTTGTTCCTCGGCCGTACCAGAAAAAAACCCGCGAACCGTCACTGCTGATATGGGTGGTCTGGGACACCCTGTATAATCTATTGTAAACCGTCAGGTGTTTATAGTGATTTGCAAGAACGCCTAAAGTGTAAAAAACAGTTCAACAATGTATTATTTGACTCTCGACATCATTGGTCCGGAATTGTGAATGAAGTTAATGAAGCCAGCGAGGACAATTAACAAAGGTAAATGTCCTTAAGGAAAATTTAGAACTTTATTACGAAGAATGTAGATGGGAGACATTAATTTGGGCTTTAAAATAAGTGACAATTGTCTTCCTGTGAGCGCCCGAAATAAAAGCGTCGGGTATTTTTAATGTTTTACTCATTTTAACCCCTAAAGACTCTGAAGCAGTCAAGGGTGAACTATTTACAGTTCGTTGGCGCGAGGCTTCCAGCAGGTAATGGATTAACTTATGATTATTTCAATTTAAAATTCACAATCAAGTAAAGAATGAGAGGTTGCAAATTTCTTAATAATGTTGCAAACATGAAATGATTTAATCTGAGGAAATAATTGAGTTGCGAAATGACAAAATGTTGAATTAATATACTGGTGGAAAAAAATTGAAACACTTGGAATACGTGAAATTTCCGCCATAACTCGGCGTATTTTCAATCGATTTTGATGAATATTCGAGGGCGAACAACTTTGAAGTGTCTTCTTTAAAGTCATGTATGCGAACGCAAGCGTAACCCCTTCCGCCCCCTCTAGCACCCCTGTGAAAAAAGAATGTTTTTTTTCTTCAGGAAACCATGTCCAACTTTGACGATGTCTATGGAGTTGGAAAAAATTTGTCTACTCGATTCACCATAAAGGCATTAAAATTTGATCAATTCCCTATGCAGGACTCGAAGAACGAAGTTCCTACGACGATTTGGCACCAAGTTATGGGTGTTTGAAAAAAAAGTATAATTCAGGTTGGCGACGAAAGCAGTCTTATGTAATAGCCGAAAAATCAAAAATTTGTAACGAAACAACCGAAGATCTAAAATATCGTCAAAAAGTCAAAAATCCTGGTTTAAAAATAAAAATGCAGACCAAAGAATTAAAAACACAGGCAAAAGAAAAATAATTTGCCATTTTCAGCCCCAAAAATAACTCTTTTTAGCTTAAAATAAGTTGCAACGAGAGATTCCAAAATAACAGTAAAAATAAAAATAACGCACGAAAATCTAAAATATGGGACAAAAACTGAAAAATTAAGACCAAATATCTAAAATTCGTACCCAAAAATCAAAGCGGTAGACCAAAAAATCAAAATTTTTAACAAACAAATCGAAAATTTAAGTCGAAATAAAGAAAATTTCGGCCGAAATACCTAAAATTTAAACCAAAATAATTGAAAATACAAAATATAGACCAAAAAAGTAAAAATCCACAACAGGGCCTAAAAGGGTGAAAATTTAGACAAAACATCGAAAACTCGGGCGTAAAGATAAAAAATGCAGACAAAAAATCCAAAATTTCTACAAACCAATCGAATTTTTTCGTCGAAATAAAGAATATTTATACCAAAAAATAAAAAATCTACAATATAGCCTAAAACGGTGAAAATTTAGATAAAACATCGAAAACGAGCGCAACGGTAAAAATTGCAGACAAAAAAAAATCGAAAATTTCTACAAACCAATCGAATATTTTGGTTAAAATAAAGAAAAAGAAAAAAAAATGGAACAAAAAAATCGAAAAAACAGAAATCTAAAATATGGGCCAAAGAATCAAGAATCCTGATCTAAAAATAAAAACGCAGACAAAAAATCGAAAACTTAGGTAGAAGCAAAATAATTGGCCACTCAGCCGCCAAAAATAATTTCTGACCAGAAATTCGAAAATAATAGCAAAATATAAAATAATCCACGAAATAAAATCAATAATCCAAGTTGAAAATGTAAAATATAGGATAAAAAATATACCAAAAATCTAAAATATACGATAAAAAATTGAGACCAAAAATCTAAAATTCTGGCCTAAAAATAAAAATAGTGGACCAAGGAAAGACAAATTTCAACAGACAAGTAAAAAAAAATAAAGAAAACTTTAGGGCAAAAGATTTAAAAAAACCGACAATGTTGGTCAAAAAGTCGAAAATTTAGACAAAACATCCAAAGCTCCGCCCTAAAGATAATAAATGCAGACTAAACGAAAAATCAAAAAAAGGGGGCAAAAAAATCGAAAATTTCAACAATAAAATCGAAAAGTTAGATCAAAATAAAAAAAAAATTAGTTCAAAAGATTTAAAAAAATAATAAATATCTGTAATGTTGGCCCGAAAGTCGAAAATTTAGACAGTACAATGAAAACTCGTGCCTAAAGATAATAAATGCAGACTAAAAAATCAAAAATTTCAACAAACAAAACTCGAAAATACCGGAAAAAACAAAAATATATCTCGCATAGAAATCAATTATTCAAGTTGTAGATATTTTAATCAAATTTAAATCAAAAATTTGGAACTAGAATTAAAAATTCGGCCCGGAAAATAAAAAATGCGGACCAAAAAAATCAAAAATTTAAACAATTAAATCGAAAATGTATATGACAATAAAGAATATTTAGGTCAACAAATCAAAAAATTATACACAAAAGAAACGAAAATACAGGTCAAAAATCTAAACATTAGAAATTCGGCGGAAAAATCAAGGCCCGCAATTAAATCGTAAAAGTTCAAAATAAAGGATATTAGGCTAAAAGTTAAAATATTTTGACCAAAAATATCGTGTGAGGTGACCATATTACCACCTGAATACCCAGCGTTATCACAATCGAAAATTTAAAAACTAAAATTTCCTCGGGAGAAATAAAAGATACGGACCTAATAGTCGAAAATTTTAACAATGAAATCGAAAATATAGGTCAAAATAAAGAAAATTTAGGCCAAATGATCAAAAATTTAGCCAAAAAGAAAATCGAAAATACTGGCTTAATAATAAAAATACAGAATATTGTAGTAAGAAAATGGTTTAAATTAGTCTAAAAATCACTCTATTGTTCAAAATAATTTTCCAATTTTTTTTTTGATAGAAATTTTCTTTTTAATTTTCGCTTTAATTGTTCAGAAAAGTGAATCTAAATTATAATAATCTTTATTGTGTCAATAATAATAAATAAATATTGAAAAGGAATTCAAATAAAACCATTAACTTTGTTGGGATCACCTTATTGTTTCACCTTTAGTGCCGGCAGTTTCGACAACTTTAGATTTAGTAGATACATTTTGAATAATTCAAATAAAACAATTCACTTGGTTGGTATGATTCTCAGTAGCTACTCGTGGAACATGTTGATGGTACTGCTAGAATATGGGGAGGCCCTCCTTTTTTGAAGAAAGAAAGAACGATTAATCTTCATAGTCCAAGATTATTTCGAATTGTGAAGTAAAGGTTTACAATTTTCAACAGCCGAATTCAAACGAGATGAAAATATGATTAATGCGTACTTTCGATTTATCGTGCGTTTGCATTTTGTCCCAGGCATGCAATAAATCTTCGAACACGTAACTTCACCATCAAACAATACACATAGAAAACAAAAAATAATTTTAAGAATTAATTAAAAATTCTTGCAGAGCTTGAAACTACAGGTAGTGCCATGGCTCCTTGGCTCTATATAACGAGCCGCCCCTGCCCACCTCATAAAATGTGTATGGTTTTTATTTATTACTGAATAATCAAGTAAAATGAATGATACACTCTAGTTTCCGCATAGTGGCACTTAAAAATAATCATAACCTTCTTAATATTATATATGCGGTAGCATCATTATTACGCGCGTTCATCTCGTAAATGTCTTTATAGCTAATTATAAGACGTTTACGATACGGACGGTAATTGAAGATTAAAAGAAAGCCCCGAATGATTATCCCAATAATTATCAATCACAAAGTTTCTCGGTGTTTAATTCCCAAAATCAAAGTATAACTCGCTTCAATCTCTTGGGATTTGGTTGAGTAAGCAATTACCGGTGATTTTAAGACTAATTGCATCGTAATGGTAGTAATTTATGTCAATTAATGGGTATAAAGTGCTATCGTGGAACCAAATATTGGGCAACTCTGTTTCCCACAGTTAACGTTACATTTTATTGACGTAAAATATTCATTCAAATATTTTTAAGATGATTACTTTGGATTAAAACAATTATGATGGAAGATGCTTATAAGATTCCGAGACAAAATTTTTACATTCATTCATTTCTTTACTTAGAAAAGAATATTTTCCCTAATAATAATAACAATAATTTATTTACGGGTCATCCCATTTGTACATTGATATACATTGTAAAATGATGAATTATACTTCTTAGGAAACCATCACTCATTTAACCACGGAAGCATGACTGTAAAGGGCTGCGTTAATGATTCGCTTTATTTTCAGCCATGCAGTCATCTCCCACAGATCGATCTTCTTCCTCGAAGAACCCCTCAAAATATTGTCTTGTAATGAGTTTTAAGCGACAACTAAAGAATTATAAATTGTAAAATCGATATTAATTAATTCTGGGGTAATTTGATTCTCCTGAATATTAATTTAAAAATACAGCGTGATTCTAAATAACGTTTGACATAATTGCAACATGAGTGTTTACGAATTATGACATAATGCACAATGTATTATATTAAAATCATGTTCTGTACTTTAGCATTTTTTTTTCTGTTTCGAAATGAATACGCGATTTTCTTATGTGTGTGTGTACCAACCGTAACGTTTTTCTTACACCCGATTTCAAGCGTACACACACGCATCGAATGAAATAATGCACGGTACCACATCAAAGCAGTGTCTATCTGCGACCATAAAGAAATCTAATCTCGCTCTTTTGTGACCGGGGTCGAGTCAGACACCTGACGCCTCTGTAACGAAGTGTATACGAATTATAAAAGAAAAGAACCCAGCCATGGCTCACGTTTGGTCGTACGGTGTGCGCCCGTGTGACCTTGCGCCGAGGTATACCTCGAGGTACGGCACAGAAGTTGCATAATGCACCCCCTCTTGGCCCGTGCATAAAACCAACTCTAATGATTTCCGCTAATCTATTACACGTCTCTCTTTATTTCACACCATCTCACTATCCTGTCAAGAGGCAAGAGGTGGATTGGTTGGTTGGTGGCGGTGTACGGTATGCAGTAACCATCTCTTTCCGTGCGGCGCGTTACACGTGCCGATTTCTGAATCACGCTTAAAGATAATCGGAATTGTTACTATAACTTCTTTACTGCTCTGTATGATCGATACATTTAGAACCATAACAACATTAACAACCTGAAGTTCAAGTGCAAAAAATAAAAATATTTGGTACCTTACTCAATAATTTCTGCCGAAGAGTATTTACCGAGATATTTGAGAAAAAAACTTTACAACTATTTTGAATTAAAAAGAAAGGTTTGCCATGAAATCATAATGGCGGATATTTCATTTTGTTCTAAAAAGTGACGCTAGATGTCACATTACGATTTACACTTCCTTCACAAGCCAGCAGTATTTATGATTAAATGGCTTTATTTAGATACTATTTAAGAACTGTACGTGAATTTCCGGAAAAGGCAATAACCAACAAAAGTACTATTCAATGAATAATTATTACTTTACTCTCTAAAAATGTGTTACAATTGTGTGTGTTATTACAATCGATCTACTTACATTATTTTTTTACTGATTGAATGGGCATTGCCATCTCCGTATTTTCCACACTGAATAAATCACACACACACTTCTAAAATAGTATCCGAGTAAAACCATTTACTTATAAATACTTTTTCTTGTGTAGAATACACGGCCGGTTGTTAATCAACAAATGCGACAGCAACTGTCACTTTTTAGAACAAAATGAAATATCGGCCATTATAATTTCATGGCAAACCTTTGTTTTTAATTCGAAATAATAGTAAAGTTTTTTGCAAATATCTTGGTAAATACTCGGCAGAAACTATTGAGTACGGTACCAAATCATTCAGCTTAAAATCCTTTAAAAATAATGTAAAGACCGATAATGTCAAATAATTAGGGGAGCCAATATGAATACATTTCAAATTTTACATGTAAATCCCTATAACCCGTAGGGTATAAATAATTAATGTTATTGAAGAATAAAGTCAATTCAATTTTATATCTATCACCGCGCTATCTAAATGACGAAGCGCTTCTGGGGGAATCGTAAATAATTCGTTAGGGGTCTTGACCTCGGCCGACTACTTTGTATTCACACACCGACAATCACGTTTTTTTATCATTTATTCAACCCTTTGTGTTCAAGTTACCAACCTACACGACTCACGGAAGTTGTTGAATTCAGAAGCGTCACTTAAAATTCCCCCAATTAAATCCGAAATGTGCGTCCAGAGGGGAGGGTTCTTTTTTTATTATTAAAAGTACACAGACCGCGACGAAATTATTTCGAATTCACATGCTTACTCACGAGGATGATTACGTGGTCATCCATACCTAAACTGGTGACACTATGTTTGAATCACAATAATCAAATGTATATTTTTTTGCAATCAGTTTTTGTGTACTGTAGATGCTTAAATATTTAAAAATTAAATTCGGAATTAGAGAAGAAAAAAACATTATTACAACAATGTAATGTGTTTCCATTCAGACAAATAATCTCGGTGTCTTGGCCACTTACAGTCACACTATGTGATTTTTTTAACGCGGCTCCGATGTATGCAATCCAATTAACAACTATTTATTAGTGCTGGCCTCTTTTGGTCACTATCAAAATTCTAGCGGACCGAATGTACTGCAGCATGGGAAATCCCTTATCCTATAGACCGGGAATCCCGTATATTCGGAATTAAAGAACGCGTTTGAGGAGTTCTTTTATCGCGCAAGTCTCAGGTTTCGGGGAAATCCCTGGTTCATATTTAATTATTCCAAAATTTGAGAAGAAGTGTTAATAGTCTAAACGTAAGTAGGCGTAAGCAAATTTGAGAAGTTTTAAATCGACACAACCACAACCGAATTGAATCACTTGTAAATTCAAATTTTATATACTTTTTTTCTCTCTCTCTCGTCATTAAGGGTCTTGACCCCCCCAACCGTCCACTTGATATTCACGCAGACAATGCCTTTTTTCCATCATTTATCCACCCCTTTGTATTAAAATGACCAACCTGTAACTCACGGAAACGGAATAAAGAAGCGTCACTTAAAATTCCCCTGAAATCAGGGGCTCCGTGAAATTATTATAAATGTATAATTACGAACCCCTTCGACGGAGAATCAGCGATGCAAACCACCCCACATTACGCTCAACTGCCCTTTGATTATTATTCAAATAACTATTTCCTGTACTAGATAATTGGGGCCGACACGATAGAGATGAAAGATGCCGATCGGCGCAATTAGAGAGAGAGGAATAGTAGTAGACACAGGTAGATGATAAAACTATTGTTAACTAGTTGTGCTGGATTTTTGGAACTTTTGGAAGAGGGGTGTCTTTGATTGCCATTTAAAAACCTGCTGACCATCCTTATTCATTTATGGAAATCTATGCGATGTTGGTAACTATCCGAATCGAGGTCGAGGGGAACTCCCTGGCATTTCATTATAATTTTTTCGTATTTAAATGGTAATGCTCCGCGTAAAGAAAACGACTTAATTTGTTCATTGTACAGGGCCATTATAAACGGGCGAGGCATTTTGAAGAATACCTCACTTGTTACAGTTACAATTATTGCAAGTTAATACAGTTTAATTTTGGTTAAAAACCTCGCTTGTTGCAGTTCTAATTATTGCAAGTTAGTACAGTTTTATTTTGATTATAATAATATGTTTATAAGTTAATACAGTTTTCATTTCGGTTACAATTAATATAAGTAAAGAAATAAAAAAAGTGATATCTGCGGCATCCATAAGAAAAGCTGCAACCTATTGTGTGCACAACTGTTACGCTTGAAAGCGCTTTAATCCCTTAAAAGTGAAGAATACTTTGTATGCGGTGCATTTTTATAACCGGTGAAGATAAAAACTCATGATAATTTTGAGCGTGAAGCAATGAAAATTATAATATAATGCACCTTCGTATCAGCCTCAAATTTCATATCTGTCTAGAAACTTTCAAGCAAATAATTGACTTGGTAGTACAAATTTCATTTACTGCGGTGTGTCATATTTATCGATTTTCTTCCAAATTACTGCAATTCTGGAAAAATTGTTAATTTTTGCATTATCTGCAATTTGATGAGATTATTTTCATTATTAATGGATTGTTTCTCGTTTAGCGGGATAAACCAGAAAATTTGATTAAATACGTAGAGTTAAAAAATAACTCTGACTTGGTCGACACTTTTCTGGATAAATCTGCACATATGTTTTTATTTTATGTTACAAAATATATGCTATTTTAAAGTAAAAAAAAGGTTGGCCCATGAGGGGATCGAACCCGCGACCTTCGCGTTATTAGCACGACGCTCTAACCAACTGAGCTAATGGGCCTGTGTACACCAATGGAATAACTCTCGAAAATTCACATGTATATTAAACAAATAAATATAAATGTTATTTAATTTAAAAAATGGTGATGTGGCCATCATGTTACTTTCTCTGATTTGATGGTGTAGTTATTTATATTTTACATCGAGCGTTTTTAGACTCGGATGAAACTGACGTTTAAAACGTCAAAATGAAAGATGAAAATCACAAATTTTACTTAAAAATATTCTTTGACTATTCGATTTTGTTGGCTCTCAGAAAACCGGTATGGAGTAATTATTTTTCCGAAAAGAAATGTTTTGGTCATTTCATGATTTTCGCCGTTTTTTATCCATAGTATTACCCAGAAAAAAATGAATGCAAAAACTGTTCTTCGAATTTCGAAAATTTTGCACAATTTTTTTAGACTAGGCACGAAAAGAGGTAACTTGTTCTAAAGAAGTTATATCTCTTGAAGTGCACTTTGCATGGATTTATTTATTTTCCGGTTCAGAATGTCACATGTTTCACAATTTGTATCAGGAGACTAACAACGAATAGTGCTAAAAAAACTACCAAATATTGGAATTTTCAATAACCAAAAACTACATATTTCGTCTGCCAAAATGACCGTTTTCAACTGCTAACCATGACTATTTTTAACTGCCAAAAACTACAATTTTTAACTGTTAACGATGGCCATTTTTAACTGCTGAAAACTACAACTTTTAACCGACAGCTATGACAATTTTCAGCTGCCAGATGTGACAATTTTTGACTGTAAAAAATAACAATTTTCAACTACTAAATATTGGAATTTTCAATAACCAAAAACTGCCAAAATGACGGTTTCAACTGCAAATCATGACTATTTTTAACTGTCAAAAATGACAACTTTGAACTGCCAAAGACTACAATTTTTAACTGTTGGCGATGGCTATTTTCAACTGCTAAAAACTACAATTTTCAACTGCCAACAATGACAATTTTCAGCTGTCAAAAACAACGATTTTTTAACTGCCAACGATGACTATTTATAACTGCTAAAAATTACAATTTTTAACTGACAGCTATGACAATTTTCAACTTCCAGATGTGACCATTTTTTACTGTAAAAAATAGAAATTTTCAACTTCCAAATATTATAATTTTCAATAACCAAAAACTATATATTTCAACTGCCAAAATGACGGTTTTCAACTGCTAGCCATGAGTATTTTTAACTGTTAAAAACTGACAACTTTCAACTGCCAAAAATTACAATTTTTAACTGTCAACTATGACAATTTTCAACTTCCAGATGTGACCATTTCTGACTGTAAAAAATAGCAATTTTCAACTTTCAAATATTATAATTTTCAATAACCAAAAACTGTATATTTCTACTGCCAAAATGACGGTTTTCAACTGCTAACCGTGACTATTTTTGACTGTCAAATAAACGACAACTTCCAACTGCCAAAAACTACATTTTTTAACTGTCAACGATGGCCATTTATAACTGCTAAAAGCTGTAATTTTCAACTGCCAAAAATGATACCTTTCAACTGCCAAAGACTACAATTTTTAACTGTCAACGATGGCAATTGTAACTGCTAAAAACTACAATTTTCAACTTCCAAAAATGACAATTTTCAACTGCCAAAAACTTAGCTGTCAACGATGGCCATTTTTAACTGCCAAACGCTACAATTTTTAACTGTCAAAAAATGATAACTTTCAACTGCCAAAAACTACAATTATTAACTGTCAACGATGGCAATTCTAACTGCTAACATCTACAATTTTTAGCTGACAACTATGACAATTTTCAACTTCCAGATGTGACCATTTTTGACTGTAAAAAATAGCAATTTTCAACTTCCAAGTATTAGAATTTTCAATAATCAAAAACTACCAAAATGACGGGTTTCAACTGCTAACCATGACTATTTTTAACTGTCAAAAAAATGACAGCTTTCAACTGCCAAAAACTACATTTTTTAACTGTCAGAAATGACAACTTCCAACTGACAAAAACTACAATTTTTAACTGTCAACGATAGCCAATTCTAACTGCTAAAATCTGCAATTTTCAACTGCCAAAAATGACACCTTCCAACTGCCAAAAGCTTCAATTTTTAACTGTCAATGATGGCAATTGTAACTGCTAAAAACTACAATTTTCAACTTCCAAAAATGACAACTTTCAACTGCCAAAAACTTAACTGTCAACGGTGGCAATTTTTAACTGCTAAACACTACAATTTTTAACTATCAAAAAAAAAACTACAACTTTTAACTGTCAACGATGGTCATTTTTAACTGCCAAAAATGACAACTTTCACCTGCCAAAAACTACTATTTTTAACTGTCAACGATGGCAATTTTTAACTGCTAAAAACTACATATTTCAACTTCCACAAATGTTAACTTTTAGTTGCCAAAAACTACAATTTTCAACTGTCAACGATGGCTATTTCTAACTGCTAAAATCTACAATTTTCAACTGCCAAAAAATGACAACTTTCACCTGCCAAAAACTACTAAAAAATAGCTATTTTCAACTTCCAAATATTAGAATTTTTAATAATCAAAAACTACCAAAATGACGGGTTTCAACTGCTAACCATGACTATTTTTAATTGTCAAAAATGACAACTTTCCACTGCCAAAAACTACATTTTTTAACTGCCAGAAATGACAACTTTCAACTGACAAAAACTACAATTTTTAACTGTCAACGATAGCCAATTCTAACTGCTAAAAGCTGCAATTTTCAACTGCCAAAAATGCCACCTTCCAACTGCCAAAACTACAATTTATAACTGTCAACGATGGTCATTTTTAACTGCTAAACACTACAACTTTCAACTGCCAAAAAAGACAACTTTCACCTGCCAAAAACTCTACTAATTTTAACTGTCAACGATGGCTATGTCTAACTGCTAAAAACTACAACTTCCAACTGCCAAAAATTACAATTTTCAACTGTCAACGATGGTCATTTTAACTACTACAAACTACGATTTTCAACTGCCAAAAATTACAACTTTCAACTGTCAAAAACTACAAATTTTAACTGTCAATGATGATCATTTTTAACTATCAAAAACTACAATTTGAAACTGCCAAAGTTGACAACTTTCACCTGCCAAAATCGATTTTGGGTAGACATTCTGAACCGGAAAATAAATCCATATAAAGTGCAAATCAAGACACACAGCTTCTTTAGAACATTAGGGCAAGTTACCTCTTCGTTCCTAGTCTCGAGATATAAATTGTGAAAATTTTTCGAAATTAATAATTTCTGATTTTTTCTGAGACACAACATTTTTTGCATGCATTTTTTCTAGTTATTGCATTTTAATCTAGTCTTCCATGAAGTGAACTGTCAAATTAAAATCAAACTGACAGGTCGTGACAATTTGTGTTATTCAAGAACATGGTGAACATTTTTGATTTTGTCCAACTAATCCATTTTTTCGTAGAAATTAGTTCCAACAGCCTGTAGGCCAAATGTCCTAATTTTTAATATTCGACGACATTCGTAATTTATCTCACAGCCAACTTTAAATTAAAATGTCTAAATTTCAAATAATTTAATAACAAATTGGATGAACGTACGTCTTCACGTTATTCGGATTTAAATAAGTATTAAGTACTGCTTCTCCATAAGAAAGAAACGGAAAGGCTTTTAATGGCGAAAAAGTTACATGTTGAAAGTTTTATTGGTACATTAAGCTTCCAAAGTTATGTGAAAAAATTGTAATTTAAAATTCCAGATACACAACGTTTATAGCCTAATTAGGGTCGGCCTGGTAATAAGCACGTAAACATTTCGAATTAAAACAATTAATAAACCGATTATCTGTGTATTCTTATGTAAAACGACCCACCCTGGGCGTATAATCTTATAAGAGAGCACTTGGCCTTGGTGCAAAGAAAAGGGTACGTATCTATTTTGTTGTGCCCCTCCTTGGATACAACTCCGAGCGCAAGAAGAGCACACTCACACACACCAGAAGAAGCGCGGGGTTGCCCGGTTGTCGACCTCGGGGTACCTCCAGCAGTGCGTGTAACCTTCCCCCTGTACCCCATAGGCCGATGACCACCGCACCATGATGTCACTGCTCCACTCTTTCTAGCCATAATACACTCTTTTCTTTCTTCTTCTTCTTCACCGTGTGCTTTACGTGCGTGGTACCCATTGCGACACCTTCAGAGGACACACACCATCGATAATTACGTTTCCAGTTGTTGTGGCGCGATGACCCAGAATCGGTATATTCATTCGAAGCAAGATAACAACAGCGACAAATCGAAACGCCCATCCTTTCAATTAAAAAAAGAACACAATTTATTGGGTTTTTACCGGATGTTCATTACGTAATTGAGTCGCAATACGACCCTATTGTTGTGTGGGCGCGAAAACCTGTATTTATAAATTATGTTTAATGCGGTGGAAGTAGAAACGTTTATTATGGGTGTAATTTATTTTCGTTTAATGGATGGGTTTGCTTCTTAACTAAAAGTTTTCTTAAGCTGTGAATTGCAAAGCGGGCCATAGGGATTTACATGTAAAATTTTAAATGTGTTAATGTTGGCTCCCCTAATTATTTGACAGCATCGGTCTTCGTACATTATTTTTAAAGTTTTTTAAGCTGAATGATTTCGTACCTTACTTAATAGTTTCCGTAAAGTATTTACCATGGTTTGTGTATTCTACACAAGAAAAAGTATTTATAAGTAAATGGTTTTACTCGGTTACTATTTTAGAAGTGTATGTGATTTATTCAGTGTTGAAATTACGGAGAAGGCAATGCCCATTCAATCAGTATAAAAAATGTAAGTAGATCGATTGTAACAACACACACAATTGTAACACATTTCAAAGTAAAGTAGTAATTATTCATTGAATTGTATTTTTGTTGGTTATTGCTTTCTCCGGAAAATCACGTACAGTTCTTAAATAATACCTGAGTAAAACGTTTTAACCATAAATACATTTTCTTATGTAAAATACACGGCCGATTGTTAATCGTAATGCGACATCTACCGTCACTTTTAAGAACAAAATTAAATATCCGCCATTATGATTTCATGGCAAACCTTTCTTTTTAATTCAAAATAGTTGTAAAGTTTTTTGCAAATTTCTCGGTAAATACTCTTCGGCAGAAACTATTAAGTAAGGTACCGAATCATTCAGCATAAAAAGCTTTAAAAATAATGTAAGAAGACCTATGCTGTCAAATAATTAGGGGAGCCTATATTAACACATTTAAAATTTTACATGTAAATCCCTATGGCCCATTTTGCAATTCAACACCTTAGCATCATTTATGCAATACCGTATCCAGTTTCATTGCGGTTTACATTTACACGTGCACACTTGAACACAATGATTGTAATTACGTTGTGTGAAATTTTTTTTGTACATAGAATATATTAGTCTTTTTAACACAAGAGTACGTGCTTCCGTGATATTTTTTGATAAGAAGGCAGGACTTGTAACCCAGTTTAACTGTACAATGGGCTAAAAATACACGCAACAAAAGCAGGGTACGCTAAATTGCATCATTAATGTTAATTAGACGAGAGGCATTTTCAAACACGCACAATTAGTATCAATTCGTCCATGATTCACGAGCGAAAAGCAATTAGAGTTCAGTAATCTAGGACCCCTCGAGGTTCCTCAATAGGGGCGGTCAGCCGTTTCGTTTCGTCCCTACCTTTTGGTCTCCGGCTTTTCCTGTACAGTTATGTCGGTTTCGATGGGAGTGGCGCGCATTACATATTCACTGCCGGTGTGTAATAATAAATCATTAAAATATTAGGATGGCAGAACACGGAATCATTTCCGTGCGTTTGTCGAGTGTGTGCGTGGGGATAAAATTCACGTATGAGAAGAGATGCAAAGATGTTTATTTATCGGCTTTACGCAATGCCTAGCGACATTCAAACTAATGGACACTTGTAGGGTTCGTTGTCCTTGCAGCAGAACTCCCTTCCTGCGGACATGTTGCTGTTGGTCCACTTCGAGTCGTAGTTTTTCGTGAATAGGTACGCCTTCTCCTTGTGGCAATCCCTGTTCACCATCGCGCAGACGATGTCGCCGCTTTTTGGGAGGTGTTTTATGATCTGAAAATAGTATTAAATTTGTGACGATGAAATAATCAATAATCGAAAAAATCAACTTTCTTAAATATCATCGTAGAACTTTATGTAATACCATTTTTTTCATCAGAAGAACGAGATAAAACGATTGGCGTTAAAAAATTTCATCTAGAGAAAATTGCAAAAAAGTTAGCAAGTCACCATGAAGTTTATGGAAAATTTTGAAAAAAGTCGATTTTTTCAGAATTTGAACGGCCGTAGCGGCTAAACGAAAAATCCAAATTGAACGCGGTTTTCAAATCTGTGTTCGTCGTGTGCCAATTAGTCGGATTTAGTTTAAATTGGCGATTTTTTATTTTTGACGAAAACCACTGGTTCGATTCGGGGTTTCTATACGTCACCGTAAATATCGCTTCAAGCCCCTTCAGGTAATGTACCTGCGCAACAACAAATGTTAATTTGAAGCCCGTGACAAGTCAGCAAAGAAAACTCGAAAATGGGAAAAATCGAAAAAATCAACTTTCTTAATAATCATCGTGGACCTTCATGTAATACCTTTTTTTTCATCATAAGAACGAGATAAATCGATCGGTGTTAAAAAATTTCATCTAGAAAAAATTGCAAAAAAGTTAGCAAGCCACCATGAACTTTATGGAAAATTTTCAATAAAGTCGATTTTTTCAAACTTTAAACGGCTGTAGCGGCCGAACGAAGAATCCAATTTGAACGCGGTTTTCAAATCTGTGTTCGTCGTGTGCCAATTAATCGGATTTAGTTAAAATTGGCGATTTTAAATTTTTGACGAAAACCTGAAAAATCATCCACCCCCTTCTTACATTTTCACAAAAACTGCATTTAAAATTTTTTCCTGAAGTAACCACTGGTTCGATTCAAGGTTTCTTTACGTCACCGGAAAGATCGCTTCAAGCACCTTCAGAAAATGTACTTGCGCAACAACAAATGTTAATTTTTGAAGCCCGTGACACGTCAGTAAAGAAAACTTGAAAATGGAAAAAATTGAAAAAATCAACTTTCTTAAAAATCATCGTAGACCTTCATGTAATACCTTTTTTTTCATCAGAAGAACAAGATAAATCAATTAGCGTTAAAAAATTTCATCTAAAAAAAATTACAAAAAAGTTAGCAAGCCACCATGAACTTTATGGAAAATTTTCAATAAAGTCGATTTTTTCAAACTTTGAACGGCGACGAAAACTTGAAAAGGGTACCCCCTTCTTACTTTTTCCCAAAAATTGCAGTTAAAATTATTTCCTGAAGAAACGACTGGTTCGATTCTGTACATCACTGGAAAGATCCTTTTAAGACGCTTTAGAATATGTATTTGCGCAAAAACAAGTGTCAATTTGAAGCCCGTGACACGTCAGCAAAGAAAATTCGAAAATAGAAAAAATCGAAAAAATCAACTTTCTTAATAATCATCGTAGACCTCCATTTCGATCATCAGAAGAACGAGATAAATCGATTGGCGTTAAAAAATTTCATCTAGAAAAAATTGCAAAAAAGTTAGCAAGTCACCATGAACTTTACGGAAAATTTTAAAAACGTCGATTTTTTCAGACTTTGAACGGTCGTAGCGGCCGAACGAAGAATCCAATTTGAACGCGGTTTTAAAATCTGTGTTCGTCGTGTGCCAATTAATCGGATTTAGTTAAAATTAGCGATTTTTTATTTTTGACGAAAACCCGAAAAATCATCCAAGGGTCCCCCCTTCTTACTTTTGCTCAAAAATTGCTCTAAAAATGATTTCCTGGAAAAACCACTGGTTCGATTCGGGGTTTCTATACATCACTGGAAAGATCCTTTTAAGACGCTTCAGAAAATGTACTTGCGCAACAACAAATGTCAATGTGAAGCCCGTCAGCAAAGAAAACTCGAAAATGGAAAAAAATCGAAAAAAACAACTTTCTTAATAATCATTGCAGACCTTCATGTAATACCTTTTTTTACATCAGAACAACGAAATAAATCGATTGGCGTTAAAAAAATTCATCTAGAAAAAATTGCAAAAAAGTTAGCAAGTCACGATGAACTTTATGGAAAATTTTGAAAAAAGTCGATTTCTTCAGACTTTGAACGGCCGTAGCGGCCGAACGAAGAATCCAATTTGAACGCGGTTTTAAATTCTGTGGTCCTTGGGCGCATATGAGTCGGACTAGACTAAAATCGGCGATTTTTTATTTTTGACGAAAACCTGAAATTTTATCCAAGGGTCCCCCCTTCTTACTTTTGCTCAAAAATTGCTCTAAAAATGATTTCCTGGAAAAACCACTGGTTCGATTCGGGGTTTCTATACATCACTGGAAAGATCTCATTAAGACGCATCAGAAAATGTACTTTCGCAAGAACAAACGCCAATTTGAAGCCCGTGATGCGTCAGCAAAGAAAACTCGAAAATGGAAAAAATCAATTTTCTTATAATCATCGTAGACCTTCATGTAATACCTTTTTTTTTCATCAGAAGAACGTGATTAAACGATTGGCGTTAAAAAATTTCATCTAAAAAAATTGCAAAAAAATTACCATGAAAATTTGCAAAAATGTCGATTGCCGTAGCGGCCAATAATAAGGTTCGTGTCTATGTTAAAGAACAACGGATCGTTCGACGCCACGTCACAAACAAAACTGACAGATTACGTTCGTACATGGAACTGTAGTGCAACGTTAAAATTCGTCGACCCTTGTTTTACTAGTTTTTTTTTTAGTATATGTCTCATTGGTATATATTTTAAATTAACCTACCCATGAATGTATCAAATGTTCTTCTTGGAAATAAATAAATTGAATTGAATTGAATTATAAATAAAATTTTGCAGAGTTAAGAACAGATTCAGGCTACGTTTCGTCTTTATTTAATTTGTCATTATAAATTTGTAGTTAATTTTTTTTTAATTGTCTCGTACAAATGCCTACTATTATCAGACGGTTCGCGGGGTTTTTTCTGGTACGGCCGAGGTAACAAGGGTGGCAATACAGATAGGTAGGGTCGGTTGCAGAGACCGCACCTATCTGTATTACCACCTCTAGCCCTACCAGAAAAAAACCCGCGAACCGTCACTGACTATTATCATGTATGTACTTACGGTTTCAAGACATCTATTTGCGCACTGTCTCTTTCCGATCGAGTTATTTGGGAAGTGCGTGTCCAATTCTTGGGTTAAAACTGCGTTTCCTTTGGGCTGTTCCTTGGATCCTTTTTTGAACTGGCCCGTCAAGAAAATGCCGCAGGTGCACGGGATCGGTTTCTTGTGTTCTTTCTTTATCTTATCCAATTTTTCCTTCTCCGAGGCTTGAACTGCGGCCACGCACACCAGGAGTACGGCGAAAAGTTGAACTGCATTCATCTAGTGAATTAACAAGAATCAATAGCTGTTAGTACCGTTTTATTAGCTGAAGGTGTAATATTATATTTAAAGTGCTGAAACAGTAATAATAATGACCCTTTGCACTCGTATGTCGACTTATAGTCGACACAATACGTGTTATCACTAATAAATACGAGTGCAAAGGGTTAAATAGTGAAATGAATTTATAATAGTATAAAAAATGGTGATGTGGCCATCATCATCATGTTACTGTCTCCGATTTGATGATATAATAATTATTTATATTTTTCTTTTCTTCAGGTATCCGAAATTTCTAGTTTTACGATATTTCAGAAAAATAACTCGAGTGAAAATTATCAAATTGTTTTTGAAACAACATTTTTTTTTGTTTTGTAAAATTGTACCTTCCCCTTACATGTCTTTTTCGATTTCATCTGACGTTCTCTCAAAAATCAAAATGCTGTTTCTTGTGTAGAATACACCGTCGGTTGCAAATCGTAATGCGACAGCAAACGTCACTTTTTAGAACAAAATTAAATATCCGCCATCATGATTTCATGGCAAACCTTTATTTTTAATTCACATTTCTTTGCAAATATCTCGGTAAATACTCTGCAGAAACCATTGAGTAAGGTGGCAAATTGTTTAGTTTAAAAAGCTTTAAAAATAATGTAAGAAGACCGATGCTGTCAAATAATTAGGGGAGCCAATATTAATACATTTAAAATTTTACATGTAAATCCCTATGACCCGCTTTACAATTAAACACCCTGCATAATAATCGGTGTTTCTAACTTTCTACATCTTTACCTCGACCGCCGCGCGCCGTGTTAAAACTCGACCAGTTTTTAATTTGCACAAGGTGGCCCGAGAAGATAATCAAAATATTCGTTATTTTTTTGTCGTCGAGATTACATTCCTATCACTCATCCACCGCGTACCTGTTGATAACAACTCAGTCTGCAGATCGCGGTCGCGAGAACGTGTATTACGGTTCGAAATATTTATTTTTCGAAAATTTTAGTGCCCGTTGTGTTGTGATACATCTTCAGGATGTGTGTGTGTGTGTTGGTGTTTGTGTTTTTCCGCTTCATTCCGCCTCTCAAGATGCCTCGAAGGGATTTACCTTTTTGTAAGTTCGCATACTGCCTCTTTAGTAGCTTTAGAAATTTTTAAGTGTCTTAAGTGCTTTTATATTTTTTTTAATCGCTCGATAATATCCGAAAAGATAATAAAATAAAAATGATAATTCTCACGAAAATAATGGTTACCACGAAATTCAAAATCCTATGTTCCGTTTTGTTCATCTGCACCCTGTGGACCAATGATTTTTTTTTTCCAAAAAAATTTCCAACAAAAGTTGTTCATTTCTTTGTTGTTTTCAATATTTGTTTGAATGTTTTGTAATATTTTCCATGTTTAAAAAATTATTGGAAAAAACATAAAATGGCCGAGGCAAACGAAATTTTACCAAAAGCTTTTCAGTTTCAGTTTTAATACAGCGCGCACAGACAGATAAATACACGCACATACACACTAAGAAAAAAAAATTCTGCAGAACTTAAAATTGCTCCTAGGAAACTCAAAATGGGTAGATTGTAAAATATAAATATACTCAGAATTTGATTGTCACAAAGTACATGAACATAAAAATACAAACACAAAATACCTACGTAAAACTAATAAAACAATCAAAAACTTACTTTTATTCAGCACGGTGTTGTCGGTGTGGAAGTGATACAACTAGTAATTAACTTCCAATTTGCTGACCATAAATTGTACGCACACACACACACACACTGGACATTGTTCTACATTTCATGTGCAGAATCATCAAATTTTAATGCTGCATATAATAATAATTACACGGTTAAACAACTAATGCGCGCTAAATGATTCAGGTAAAATTACATAATAATAATAATAATAACAATAATAAATTTATTTCCAACAAGTCAATAACCTTATAATGGAAACATCATATGTAATTACAGAGTTACATTTCGTTGAAGAGGATGATCGAGACCGTTACTATGCGGGTTTTAATTCTCTCTTATATTTCTCGTATCTTTATTTTGAGTCTCCAAAATTGGTTCAAATTTTTACAATGTCGCACACTGAGCATATCAAAATTTCCAAAAAAAACTAGAAATGACGCAAATATAGTTTTTTTAAGAAACCAATTTGGAATTAATTTTGACTAATTTTGGAAAGTTTAAAGTTGACAGCAATTGTTTTTATATTTAATAAGAGTCTCCAAAATTCGTTTAATTTTTTTTCCATTTTACCCTGCGACCACATCAACATTTCCAAAAATCCAGAAATGGTGCGACTACAGTTTTTTTCAGGAACCAATTTGGAACGAATTTCGATTAATTTTGGAAAGTTTCAAGTCGATAGCAATTGTTTTTTGTATTCATTTTGGGTCTCCAACATTGGTTCTATTTTTTGCAATTTTCCGCACCGAGCACATCAAAATTTTAAAAATCCAGTAACGATATGAATGTGGCATTTTAAGATATTAATTTTGAATTAATTTTGAGTGATTTTGGAAAGTTTCAAGTCGATAGCAATTGTTTTTTATTTATTTGGGGTCTCCAAAATTGGTTACACTCCGACCACATCAAAATTTCAAAAAATCTAGAAATGGTGCGAACACAGTTTTTAAGAAATCTATTTCGAATGAATTTTGAGTGATTTTTGAAAGTTTCGAGTCGATAGAAATTGTTTTTATATTTACTTCGAGTCTCCAAAATTGATTCTATTTTTTATAACTTTACACTCGGATCACATCAAAAATTCCAAAAATCTGGAAATGGTGCGAATATAGTTTTTTTAAGAAATCAATTTGGAATGAATTTCAAATAAATTTGGAAAGTTTGAATTTGATAGCAATTGTTTTTATATTTAATTTGAGTCTCCAAAATTCGTTTAATTTTTTTTTTCTATTTTACCCTGCGAAGTTTCAAGTCAATAGCAATTGTTTTAATATTTATTTAAGTCTCCAAAATTGGTTTAATTTTTTACAATTTTACGCACTCAGCATATCAAAATTTCGAAAAAATTCAGAAATGGCGCGAATATAGTTTTTTAAGAAATCTCTAGGCAGAAAGACTGCTGGTCTATAGCCGTACAAATGAAAATCCAGTACATTTTGTAAATCTGTATGTAAAAATAAGTAAATAAAAATGTTCTTGTTGATGTTGTAAGAAATTAATTTGGAATGAATTTTGAGTGATTTTTTAAAGTTTCGAGTTGGTAGCAATTGTTTTTATATTTATTTCGAGTCTCCAAAATTGATTCTATTTTTTATAACTTACACTTGGATCACATCAAAATTTCCAAAAATCTATAAATGGTGCGAACACAGTTTTTTTTAAGAAAGCTATTTCGAATGAATTTTTAGTGATTTTTGAAAGTTTCAAGTCGATGGCAATTGTATTTATATTTATTTTGCGTCTCTAAAATTGATTCTATTTTCTTTCAATTCTACATTACATCAAAATTTCCAAAAATTTAGAAACAGGGCGAACACAGTTTTTTTTTAACGAAATCAATTTGGAATTAATTTTGAGTGATTTTTTAAAGTTTCAGTCGATTGCATTTTTTTTAAATTTATTTTGTCTCCAAAATTGGTTTTTTTTTTTTTCAATTGAGGAGTTGAACTGCAAAACTCAACTAATCCAACTTTGGGCCAAAATGAGCTTGGTATCGATTCTTACTGTCCAAACATAGATAAATCCGAATATGTGTGAATTATCTTTCAAAACGCAACAAATCATATTTAAAAATGCGGCTAAACATTCATTTTTTTTTAAGCAACAAATAGACTCCCTGAACGTTTTTCGCGGTTTCTGAATAAATTATAAAAGTGGATTTGTTGAGTTTTGCAGTTCAACTCCTCAATTATACACTGGCCACAGCAAAATTTCCAAAAATATAATTTTTTTAAGAAATCAATTAAGAATGAATTTTGAGTAATTTTTCAAAGTTTCCAGTCGATTGCATTTTTTTTAAATTTATTTGGTCTTCAAAATTGGTTCATTTTTTTTTTCAATTTTACACTGTGGCCACAGCAAAATTTCAAAAAATACAGTTTTTTAAAGAAATCAATTTGGAATGAATTTTGAGTAATTTTTCAAAGTTTCAAGTCGATTGCATTTTTTTTTTAAATTTATTTTGTCTCCAAAATTGGTTCAATTTTTTTTCAATTTTACACTGCGGCCACAGCAAAATTTCCAAAAATACAGTTTTTTTGAGAAATCTATTTGGAATGAATTTTGAGTAATTTTGAAAAGTTTCAAGTCGTTAGCACTTGTTTTTAGTTATTTATTTTGGGTCTCATGCGCACACCCAGGGGGGTGTCAATCGGGCTTGAGCCCCCCCCTCCAAGGCATTAATATACCGAATGTTAACCACTAAACCGGGCCATAGCAAAATAGTGCTTTTTGGAATTTTATTTAATTGTTACGCCATTGCTATATTGCACTTTTATCATATTCACGATTTTTAGTTTACACATATGTTTGTGTGTGAGTTCTTGTATGAGTGACCCCACCCCTTCCCCAAGTCAGATTTCTGGGTGCGCGACTGTTACCTATACCATCTTCTTTAGTTTTCAAAATATTATCATATTTGTAAAAATACTTCAATATTCTGTGCAAAACGGTAGGAATGTAATTTATCAAGCGGGCCTAGAAAACACTCTTTGGGGTCTAACATTTTTTAATTTTAATTTTTTATATATTGTTGTAATATTAGTTTTAATTTTTAATTTGTAATTTTCTGTAAAAATTGGTTTATCCGTAAATATATATATATATTATATATAAAAAAAATATATAATCCGCTTCTCGATTTTCAACAAATGTGGTTTCAACATGACGGCGCACACGCACACTTCAAAGGTTAAGTTGCACATTTTCATGAATGATAGAATTTATCCAGACATTTCTGTTACGTTTTTTTTTTATTTACACCAATTAACAAAAAGTGTGATCAATCACAGCATTTTTTTTTTCAAAATCATAGCCAACTCGATGTGTTTTATTCCGAACTATTATTAAGAAATCGAAGCAAAAATCGGACCTATAAACAATACGATGCGTTTGTATAACAATGTTCAATTTTCGATTGATATCTTTAACTGTAATGTAGCACAATTTGTTAAATCAATTATCTCCTTACCATAAAATTAAGTATTTTAGCTTATTTGCTATATTTTTCAAATTACTTTTGTGTCTCGTTTCTTATTTTGTAATGTTTCCCTGTGAATGGTTAACTTGTATTTCGGTTGCTAAATAAATAAATAAATAAGATTCGCACGAGTAAACGCTTCCGGTATAAACAGCGCATTAATTTGCGCGTGATTCCGCCAACAAGTTAATCAATTTATTACAGTTTCAAATAAGACTTACCTTAATTACAATTAGTCTTGGCGATGTGGAAATCAAACAACAAAAAATCATATTTGTACAGGTTTTATTTGCCGACAGCAAGGTATTTACAAATTCTTGACTACCGTCCTACATTACATGCGGAGTAATCTTTTTTTTTTAATACTGAGCTATACATAATTACATTATTAAAACAACTAAAGGTGTCGCGCTAATTAATTCATGTCAGGTGTCTAATTAATTCTTGTTAAGATCAGCTTCGCGTCCCCGTACAAAACGATCTTATTGCACTCCTGCACCTCGCAAATGAACCTCGCCGTTATTATCTTCCTCACGTCCATCAGCTCGACGGTGACGGTAACTTCTTCGCCGGCGTAGCACTTGCTCGGGAAGTTCAAATTCTGAGAAACGACCAGCGTCCCGGGTCCCGGAAGTTTCGTCCCAATGACCCCGGAAACCAAGCCGTTGAGCAGCGCACCGTGCACCACCGCCCTCTCGCGGCTGGTAGCGAAATGTACGGGGTTCGAGTCACCGCTGAGGGCCGCGAAATTTTGAATTTCCTCGGACGTGATCGTCTTCACGACCGAGGCTTTGTCGCCGGTTTTGTAGGCGGCGCGACCGTCGATCAAAAAGCGCTTAAGTATCCCGTTGCCACGCAACATGTTTACGCAGTGTCTTTGCAATAGTCCTGCAGGTAAATCGTGGCCAGATTTTTGAATCTGGGATTTGGGTTGAGTTGGATTTCTTTGATCTTTTTGACGATTTCCTCGGTGGTGAATAGATGCTGGTTTTCGGGGGTGATCATGTAGATGATGCAAGTCAACGCGTTCAGCACGATTTCTTCATTTCTGTGCGTTAACAGTTCGGTGATCAGAAATATTCCATTGTTTGCAATGATGTATTCTCTAGTTTCAGGATCTAAAATTAAAAAAAAACATACCTGGAAAATGCGATTCGCAATGATGATATGTTTAAGTACATTTCTTAAATATGTAGTACCTGGGTAAAACCATTTGACTATAAATACTTTTGTTGTGTAGAATGCACGGCCGGTTGTAAATCGTAATGACAGCAACTGTCACTTTTTTCAAACAACAACAAAATGAAATACCCGCCATTATGATTTCATGGCAAACCTTTGTTTTCATTTCAAAATAAATCAGGTGGTGCACATTTCTCTCACTCAAATTCGAGTTCACAGTACTGCCATTTTGTTTACGAGCAAGGTGCGTCGATTATCTTTCGGTATGTCATAAATATGTTATTTCTAAGCAAATTTGGAAATTTTTAAGCAAATCCCGCGGGCGATAATTTTTCTAGAATTTTTTTAATCACGTGATGCACATTTCACTTACTCAAATTCGAGTTTATAGTGCTGCCATTTTGTTTACAAGCAAGGTGCATAAATTATCTTTTGGTATGTCATAAATATGTTATTTTTGAGCAAATTTGGAAATTTTGAAGCAAATACCGCGGGCGATGATTTTTTTAGAATTTTTTTAATCACGTGATGCACATTTCACTCATTCAAATGTGAGTTCAAAGCGCTCCCATTTTGTTTATAAGCAAGGTGCGTCGATTATCTTTTTGCATGTGAAAGATATGTTATTTCTAAGCAATTGTGGAAATTTTGAAGCAAATTCCGCGGGCGATTATTTTTTTAGAATTTTTTTAATCAGGTGGTGCACATTTCACTCACTCAAATTCGTGTTCGGAGTGCCGCCATTTTGTTTACAAGCAAGGTGCGTCAGTTATCTTTTCGTATGTTAAAAATATGTTATTTCTGAGCAAATTTGGAAATTTTGAAGCAAATCCCGCGGGCGGTAATTTTTTTAGAATTTTTTTAATCACGTGATGCACATTTCACTCACTCAAATTCAAGTTCAGAGTGCCGCCATTTTGTTTACAAGCAAGGTGCGTCGATTATCTTTTGGTATGTAAAGGATATGTTATTTCTAAGCAATTGTGGAAATTTTGAAGCAAATTCCTCGGGCGATAATTTTTTTAGAATTTTTTTAAACACGTGATGCACATTTCACTTACTCAAATTCGAGTTTATAGTGTTGCCATTTTGTTTACGAGCAAGGTGCGTCCATTATCTTTTGGTATGTGAAAGATATGTTATTTCTAAGCAAATTTGGAAATTTTGAAGCAAATTCCGCGGGCAATTATTTTTTTAGAATTTTTTTAATCAGGTGGTGCACATTTCACTCACTCAAATTCGTGTTCGGAGTGCCGCCATTTTGTTTACAAGCAAGGTGCGTCAGTTATCTTTTCGTATGTTAAAAATATGTTATTTCTGAGCAAATTTGGAAATTTTGAAGCAAATTCCGCGGGCGATAATTTTTTTAGAATTTTTTTAATCACGTGGTGCACATTTCACCCACTGAAATTCAAGTTCAGAGTGCCGCCATTTTGTTTACAAGAGGTGCGTCGATTATTTTTTGATATGTCAAAAATATTAAATTTCCGAGTGGATTTGCAAAATTTGCAAAATCCACGTGCGATGATATTTTAGAATTTTTTTAATCGCGTTGTGCACATTTCACTTACACAAATTCAAGTTTAGAGTGCAGCCTTGACCTTGACCTATTCGAACTACTTGAACTTTCATCTCCTATAGTGCGCAACTAAAAATCCCTTGGGAATCCCGCGTCAATAAATGATCGAAATTTACACAATTATTACATTTAAACGCAACCATAGAAATTGCAATATTTACCCAAACAAATATTACAGAGTCCTCCGATGGCGAAGTGCAGAAGCTCCTCGCTGTTCCCCGACAGCTCGTCCAGAAAAATATCCAGCACCCTCAGCGTCTTCAAAAACTCGTAGTTGATCGGATCGTAGGCGAAGTTGGCCAAATTCGCGAGAACCTGCTTCTTGCACTCTAGATTTTGGTTTGGGAGAAAATTGCGTTTTACTCGGCGACCTCAGTTTCGAGGTTAAATTTCATTACTCACCGAACGATTTCGTCGTTTCGTACTCGTGACGCAGTTGCCTTATGTAACTCTTGCGCTCCTCGGGGCCGCCCTTTTTGTTCAATTGCTCCTTTCTGGTAAACATTATCAACTAAATATTCATAGGGGGGTGATTTTGTGGGGGCTAGTGCTCACCTCTGTTTACTTTCGAGGGTTCGTGTTTCGTGCGTTAGATGTCGCCAGTTGAACACGGCTATGGATACTTTCATGTGTACACCGCAAGATGTCGCTACACGCGATGCTGCGGAAATAGTGGGGATGCGTATTCCATGCGTTAGATGTCGCCAGTTATTCATAGATGAGGATACTTTTATGTGTCGCAATGTGATGATGTGGCGTAAAATAGTGATTTTTGTATATAATAATAATAATAATAATAATCCATTTATTTATAATATTTTTTTACACATCATTTACAAAACTAGTATAATAAAATTAATAAAATAAATGTTGATTCGTACCGTATAATTTTTAAAGTTTCTTATTCTCGAAGCTTTACGCTTGTAGAGAGGAAGACACTTTAACAAGTACAATATTTGTACTTGACTTAATTTTATAAAAATTATAGTTAACACCAATTTAAATTACATTAAACCAAATCAAATTAAATTAAACTAAATCAATCAAAATTAAACTAAACTAAATGAAAATGATTAATAACATCTGATATATTTGATTCATAACAAACAATTTATCTAAAATTCGTTCTAACATCGCGTCCTCTTCTGCGGGAAAGAATTACTAACTGCTTTGTCTGATGAACGCGCCCATTTCGGCCATTTTGTTTGCAGTGCTCTGTTTGTGTACACTTGGTAATAAAATAAAATAATATCGTGTGAGCCACAAAATTTTGTTTCAAAGTTGGCTGTGAGATAAATGAGGTATGTCGCATATTATTACGTCGTGAGACTATTAAATTAGATTTTAAAAAATGAATTAATCTCAGACATCACTGCTATGTTTCTCTTTCTTTATTTAGTTCATAGAAGACTAGATTTGTTCAGTTGGATTAAAAAAAATAATTAATCTCGGACATGACTGACTGCTATGTTTCTTTCTCTTTATTTATTTAGTTCATAGAAAGTTCAGTTGAATTTGAAAAAATTATTAATCTCGGACATAACCATGTTTCTCTCTCTCTTTCTGTCTCAGGCACGGCTAACTCAGCAACAAAATTCAATGGCTCACACCTTATATTTCTTAATAGTTCCCATAACTACAAACCAACATCATTTATTAAAATTATATTTGCTATACATCGCGACTTTTCATATTTTAAACAACTCGGGGCACGGCCGATGAAATTAAAAGTTTGTCTCCGGCTGGAATCTTCGCGAGAGCCTCATTGACAGCATCGACGATATCGTTCAAAATGTTTTTAACAATAATTTCACAGACCCATTCGATCACTCCTCGGAAAAGCGTTGTAATCGTTCCCGTTAACAGCTCAAGCAACCAATCGATCAGAATATTACCGGTGAAGTCGATATCGACATCGCTGCAAAGTCAAATATAATTTAACATATCTCCTGTACACACACACAGAACGAGACTTACTTAAGTTTGGTGATCTCAAAATCGCTGAGCTTCAACTGCAGTTGGTTGAAATCGAGCTCAAGGTCGAAGCTGACGCGGATGTCTTCGACGGCGCCTTCGACCCCTCCGCTAGGACCCAGACCCATAATTCTAACTCTGTATTGGTAATCGAACTGCAAAGATAGATCGAGACTCTTTTAGGTCTTTCAGCCTCGAATTGTAAGTTGATTCAAAGTTTTTTTAAGACGCTACGTAGCCTTACCAAGAAACTACTGAAAGTAGGCCTTTCAGCCTCTAATAATTCGTGGTTTTTAACCTCCTCAAGCCCAGGTCGCCACATGTGGCGACAGACACAAATATTTTACAAAAAAAAGATTACACCTTTAGCGTCATTTATGGAATATTTTTTTCATATTTCTTTGCATAAATGAGTAAATTTGTGACAGTGGAATAATATGTCGTTGAAAAGGGCAACAATAAGAAAAACTTGATTTTTCAGGATTATCCTATAGCCCAATCAAACTACATGGGCTCGAAGTGGTTAAGAGGTGTTGTTGGATGCCTTACCAAGAATCTTTTGAAAGCGATCGGGACGGTCATCTTCAGAACTCTGTTTGTGTAAACCAAAGAAACGTCAGCCTGTCTGTATATAGTTGAGGTGTCTTGAAGCCACCCTTTCTCTAAATTAAGGTCTCCCCAATATGTGATAATGATCAGTTTCTGTAAAATAAAAGTGCACAGTCAATAACTTTTGTAAATTGAGTTTGAATAAATTGTATTACTACTACTAAACATTGTATATAATTGATGAGTGGTACTTACGTAGCTGATTTTTTTGTACAAATCTGGTAATTCCATCGGATCGTAACCTAAATCTATCATCAGGTTTCTGGCCTCTAATAAGGCCATATCCACAAACTCATTGATGACGGTAATTTGGCCACGTTCGTTCAAACTAAAATATATATTATATAAAGTCTTAAAATAAAGTATGTTCATTAAAAAAAAGTGTGCTATGATTTTTTAATTTTAAAAATTTAAGTTGGTAGAGTACGTTTGAATAGAGAAGAGCCCAAGGTTGCGCGAGATTTCAACGGTCGCCTGTACCAGAGGCGTGCGCAATTCAAGTAAATATATTTGGGAGGGCAGAAAATAATACGTGAAAATCCCAATATGGGTGCCGCCTTCAAAATCATCTATATTGCTTCGTATTCCATAAACTCTGTACAGATAATGAGATTGAGAGTGTATTACTTGTCCACGTTTCACCAACAAACACTTCCTTTCGGCGGCCATCGGAATGCAGCGATAAATGATTTAATCAAAAATAAACCACTATCGTACAGTTCACTAACTAATAAGTTCTAAAAAGAACTGATTTTTATGAACACAGTAAAAACGAATCATAGCAAAACAACAATAAAAAGCAGAATGACTCGGAACTCGGAAGCAACTACGCTAATGAAACACTGCCACACCCTATTCTGCATAATAGACTGACTAACGGCTAAAAACCAGTTTTCGTTCGTGCGCAAGGTTCTTCTCTGTTCAAACGTACTCTAACACATATTGAGGTTATGTTACTTGCGGCATGTTCCTGCCGATAAATTCATTTGCTGATAAACGACGCAGAGAAGACGTAGGTTCACCTTCCAAAATTCCTTGGGCTGTGTTAATACCATCCTAAGTACGTTTCACTGGTCTACCACTTCCTGGTTTACGGAGAATGCTACCCGTTTCACGAAATAATACAACAGATCGTGATGACGTATTTTTAAATTCATCATAAATAATGAGCACGTTAGGAAATTCTTCCTGAAACTCTGCTAAAGGTGCGTGGAATGAATACACTCAATAATCCCATTTCGGAAATAACTTTCAATTAGAAACGTTTTTTGCTGGTTGCTATAAACCATTGTGAGCAGGGAATAATTGTGACTTCTAGAAAGATCTGACGTTTATATGTCAATTCCTAACAAGTGTGCCAACTTAAATTTTTAAAACGAAAAAGTCATGGCAGACTTGAGGTTTTTGTTTTAATAATAAATTGTCTATTGCGAGAAAAAAAAAAATAAAAGTACAAGAAATATCATGGCAGAGTAGGCGAAGTTCAGTGAGGTAGTAACCTCTTACTGCTCTTCCACTTAACCTACTAATTAATGAACATACGGTACCTAATATATTGAAACAGATAATAAATACTTTGGAGGCATTAGAGGAGTGATATGCTTTGCCTCTTTGAGTGGTTTACAGCGGCACTCACAATAACCTCAATAAAATCAAGTTGAACGTGGTCCGGTAAAATCTCAACAATTATTTTATTGAGGTTATTGTTAATGCCGCTGTAAACCACTCGAAGAGGCAAAGCTGCATTATTCTCCTAAACCTGGGGATGCTATACATAATAAATTAATTAAACAGAACTCTAATTTTTGATAAATTCATAAATACTTAAAATTAACTACGTGGAGAATCCTGTAATTTACGTCATAAACAACAAATGTAAGTTCTACGAAATAACAAAAAGTTTCCTATCTTTAAGTGTTATTGAATTTATCTACAATCAAATCAGAGATTTATTAATGAATTCTATTCCAAGCTATAATGCGTAGTTAGATATAAGTCTAAGATAAGATAGTATTTATTTAAACCAATAGCGGATTCTGAAAATTGTGCAAAATAGTGTTTCAATACATTTTTCAGATAGGCAGGTCCGCCCCTTACTGGTGTGCTCCTCAAATTTATTGCACCCTGTTTCCTCGAGTAGTTGGCCCTGCCTAACAATATATAATAATGTCTATGAGTATGATAAAAGCTCATACTAACTCTGCATGGCGCGAAAGAGTTCAATCAGATGTGAGCTGTAAAGAGAAACCCTGTAAAAGACAACCTGATGGTTCTACGAAATCAACTTAAACATGACATAAACGATCGAAAAACTGTTTTTTCTTTAGATTTTGTTGAACGAATGATATAGATACATTAAATAAGATAATAATATATAGGAATTAAGTTTTAAAATAGTGTCTGACACATGCACAATAGATTTTATAAATATCTTAAAAGAACGAAAAGCAGCACTAGCAATGCATGAAATATACCGTGTACATAAAGTGAGGAATAAATTCGATTAGAATGTGGCCATCATGTTACATTCTCCGACTTGGTGGTATCATTTATATTTACGCTTTCATGGTTTATTTTCAATTTAAATCATATTTAAATGTATATCGAGCGGATGAAACTGACGTTTATAACGTCAAAATCATGAAAGATGGAAAAATTATACTTCAAATTCAAAAACTCGGTTTACTCAAAAACTAACGAGATTTGGAAAAAAAACTTATTCTTTATAAGTTGTTCATTTTGGCATTCTCTACAATTATTATTCATATAAATTTGCTGTAACTATTAACGTTTCATAATTATAAACCAAAAATTTAAAAAAATATTAAATTTTTTTCTCGAATAGCAATGATTTTATGAAAAATATTTTCAAGCAAAAGATGTTTATTTCTTTGTTGTCTTCGATGTTTGTTTAAATGTTTTTGTGATATTTTTCATATTTAAGAAAATATTGGCAAAAAACAGTTAAGGTGAACACCCACTTCCGGTGTACGAAATTTTACAATGGTAATTGTGATAAATCAAATATTTTACAGTACGACAAGAATCTATTATTTCTGAGCCGATTTCTTTTTTTTCTGCGAGTGGTATTTGTTTTAGAAAGTCTCAAGTATCGACCTTACGGAATAAAATTGTAGGAATGGCACATATATTAATTTTATTATGTACATATTCTTTTAAAGCAATCAACATAATTATTAGCTAGTGATGGGCAAGATCGAGTATCTCAAAGATCGATCAATCGGTGATCGATCAGTTGATGTATCGAGCCGCTCGATCTTTAGCTCGATCTGCTCGATCGGCTTGTGAAGATCGAGCGGCGTAAGAAGATCGAGCCGCGTTGATCGAGCAGCGTTGATCGATCAAAAGATCGAGCGGCGTACGAAGATCGAGCGGCGTTGATCGATCAAATGATCGAGCGGCGATGATCGATTAGCGTTGATCGATCAAAAGATCGAGCGGCTCGATCATTTGCAAAGATCGAGTACTCGATCTTTTTTGATCGATCTTATCCATCACTAATTATTACGAATATTTTGTCATGGCCATACAAATAAGAAAAATATTTTGGATTTATAGATATTATTATTCTTATTATTATTATTATTAATCGGGTTACAAGAGTTACAAAAGAGGTAAATATTTGACACGTGAAATTCACAAAAAACTATTACATTCCCGAATTACAATTTAAAATACTTAAATCTAATAAAAAATAAAGTTAAGTATTAAATACTTACGTGTCAAAACGCTTGGCTACATCCTTCAAAAAATTTGCCGATCTGGTGCCATTCGGCCTTATAGAGTCGGCATTTGCCACCGCAAAGATTAAACAACACAAGAAAATATATTTCATTGTTCGTATATGGTCAACACTTGGTGCAATGAATTGATATAATTGAATAATTTATTATATACCTACTTTAATCAAAAAAGAGATTATAATTTTTTCACTGCTTTGATAAGATGGCAAATAAATATCAAGGTTGTTATAACACCGATTTAATTATCAATTTACTAAACAAATATGTTTCACCTAAGGGCAAATATTTGATTTTAATGAAATTTGAGAGAAGAGATCGATTTTTTGTGAGTTAATTCATCGTAAAGTGTCGATTCTTAAGACTCATGACTGTGGAAAAATTAAAAATGGTGATATAGCCATCATGTTTTGTAGACTCGGATGAAACTGACGTTTAAAACGTCAAAATCATGAAAGAAAAATTATACCTCATATTCAAAAACTAGGTTTACTCAAAAACTAAAGGGATTCCGAAAAAACGTATTATTTAGAAGTTGTTCATTTTGGCATTCTCTACAATTATTATTTACATAAATTTGCTGTAACTATTATCGTTTCATAATAATTATAAACCAAAAATGAAAAAAAAAAATTAATACATTTTTTTCTCGAATAACAATGATTTTATGAACAATATTTTCAAATCAAAGATATTCATTTCTTTATTGTCTTCAATATTTGTTTAAATCTTTTTGTGATATTTTTTATATTTAAGAAAATATTGACAAAAAACAAAAACAAAAAACAGTTAAGGTAAACACCAACTTCCGGTGTACGAAATTTTACCAAAAGCTTTTCAGTTCTTTAGATTATCAAATAAGACGGACGTTCAAAGTTTCATATCAATTGCTCTATTAGTTTTTGAGATACAGCGCGCACAGACCGACACACACTCACACAGACACAATTTTTTTTTCCAGAAATTGTTGAAATGGCATCTAGGGACCCCAAAACAGATATTTCCGTAAAAAAAATTACTTTTTCGTACTTCGTAACGGAGAAAGTAAAAAGTATGTCTGGAAAAAAGTGATGATCGTCACAAATTTCCTGACTCAAAATAAGTTTTGTAAACAACTCAACAAAAATCCAATCATTTACCTTTGCAGCAGATGATATTTTATCAATATCTTCGATAAAATCATCCACCTCGATTGTTTGTCTTAGCTCTTCTCGATAATCATCATCACTCTCTGCATAGGACACTGATTTTTCCGAAACATTTCTATTTCCGTTTCAACAGTTTTGCAAATTATCTTTTCCTTTTCTGTCTGTCAGCTTAGCGTTACTTTCTTGTAAACGACAGATAACTTCTAAAGTTGTTACGCGTTCAGCTTCTCCATCAACCCGCTTTCATTTCCTCCTTTTTTCTGAAAAGGTTTGCTTCACTTTAGCCAATAAAATCCCTTCAAATGGGGTGTTTGATTGTCTCATTACATTAGTTTGTGAAGGGGCAAAAATACTTGGGACAGTTTCTGTATTTGGTTCTGAAATTGCCTTGATATTTTCAAAAATGTTGGTACTGTATCTGAGAAAATCTTCGCTCAATAATAAAATAGCACCACCATTTTTAGGTACTGAATCCTTCCTTATATTATCGGACTCCTCTTGATATGTTTGCCAAGTTCTTAAAGCTAGAAGATCGTAGTGATGCGATAAAAAGAATTACCGGGTTGAAAGAGAATATTCCTCCTTTTTTCAAATCGCTTGAAATAAAACTTTGATTTATTTCACACCATATTATTCCTATCAGTCTACTAAATCGTTTTATTTTATGATTTGGCCC
The DNA here is from genome assembly GCA_910593695.2 of Ocypus olens. Classification (NCBI taxonomy): domain Eukaryota; kingdom Metazoa; phylum Arthropoda; class Insecta; order Coleoptera; family Staphylinidae; genus Ocypus; species Ocypus olens. The sequence goes on from OU343056.1 coordinate 54,993,272, forward strand.
TGATTTGTCCCATTGCATTCCACCTCGATTTCAAGGAACGAAAGTTGTAGCAAATGGCGAAATGAGGTGGGAACTTCAGGATCGTTACATTATTTTCAATTGCACATGTTGTCCCGCGTTCATCCACATGTGAAATATGATCATCATGGATCAGTACAACTAACCTGGTATCTTGGAAATCTTCTGGATCCGCCACTGGAACAGGTGCATGTAGCACAATCGCGCAGAGGTGACAGTGACTCATCGCTCCATGTTGCCTGAATTAAATTTCTAGTGAACGCATGTCCATAAAATAATTCGATTCAGTCTAGGCGGGAAATTTAAAAATGATCGAGCGTGCAAATATTTTCCCGACGAAACTGCGTGTGCATTTTTCGGTAAAGACAACTGGAAATTTGTCTTTAAATTTAACCTTTGTATTAATGAAATGGATAGAATCAATTCTGCTCTTAACTAAATCGAAATCGGAGACGGTCAAAACGTGAATTTTGAGGTTAGAATAGATAGAATGAGAAAAGACATACGTTCAACTTAGCTCTTGAATTTACATATCGGCATACGTTTCGTATTTCATTTCGTTTTTCTTGAACATGCGAACGAGTATACGTATTTATCCAGACGCGATGATTCGATTGAAAAAGCATGAGTCACTGTCACCTCCGCGCGGTTCTACTATAATAATGAGGGAGAAATAATTTGACAAAACCCTAGGGAGATATGTGTAGCTGTTCATGCAAAAATAAACAATATCATGTTATTAAAAAATACAGAAATTTATTAACTTCATACAGTTAGATAAAAATTATTTTATGTTACATTTTTAAAATGAGAAAATTAAAATAATATTACGTAAAAATCAATAGTACCAGTTTTGTATTTCCAATTACTTAACTCGCAATAGATAATAAAATATTCCATAACAGGAATTTCGAAGAGTACAAACTAAATTATATTTTATGTTTAGTCGATTAACACATTTTTTTTCTTTTTATGTTGTATTTAATATTGTTTTATTTATTTATTGTACTATAAACATATTTGATGTTCCTTATATACGGTATGTACCTGTTGGGGATAAATCATTATTATTATTATTATTATTATTAAGGTTGTTGTAATTGTGAAGGTTAAAATACCCATTTTAACATTCACAATTAAATTATATTTCCTATAAATTGCATCTTTTCAATTTTAAACCACTCGAGGTACGATCGATGAAAATAAATGTTGTTTTTCCTCTAGTGGAATCGTTGCGAGAACATCATTGACGGCATCGACGATTTCGTTCAAAACATTTTTAACCACAATTTCGCAGACCCATTGAATCACTCCACGGAAAAGTGTCGTAATGGTGCCCGTTAAAAGATTGAGCAACCAATCCGTCAGTACGTTACCGCTGAAGCTGATTTTAATTTTTCTGCAAAAACACAAAAATATGATTGGATATTTTATGAAACAGAGGGCCGGATTATGACTTTTTGCCCATAGGCAACTATCTCCAAGTATAATATACTATTTTTTCTACTTTGGTTTTAGTTAAGAAATTATTTCTAAAATAAAATATATACTTAAACCTGGTGAGTTTTATCTTTTAACAATTGGCAGCACTAAAAACATTTGATCCTTTCGAACGAATTTAATATTTGACATTCGTATTTCTACGGCGATTTCAATAGTTAATTTTTAAACATATTAAATCAAGAATATTACTTACACACCTCCAGAAATAAGGGAGGTTGCCAAGGGTGCGATAAACAAACTATTTCCACGTAAGTTGTAACCAATTTAAGCTTATAAAATAATGCAACGCCTAAATGATAATCGAAATTTAAGGTTATGTTTACATTTGTTTCTCGTTCCTCGTGTCAGGCATCGATCGACGCTAATTAAAAATCCACACCGACTCAAGCGGCTCTTTTTCGCCGCGAATGAAACATGCATTATACTCTCGCTGTTTCTTCCGTGATATTCGTTTTGCAAACAAAGTGATAATACAATAATAAATTACAAGCTTTCCTCTGTGTATGTTGTGTTGCCTAAACGTCGTCACCGAGAGCCAAGTGAATTCATGCGTCCGGCCATTGTCACCGAGTTCCTACATTTTCCACGCGGATAAAAAGTGAACGATATGACGCCTCCGTTTTCTTTAACCTTGGTGGTACTAGTGACGAACTCCCCAATATGCATTCGAACATATTCAGTGTGTTACGCATTGGACGGTTCCAATTATCCTATGAATTAACGGCAATTTTACATTTTGATGTCGACATATGTCACGTTTAAGTACTGCCAATCGCAACAACTAAAATGTTACCACAAATAGTTTAATAATGAGCAAAACTGTAAAAAAAATCTCATTATTAAACTATTTTTGATATAACAAAAGGTCGATTGTTAAACCAAAGTAGAAAAATATCATGAAAACATTTACATACCCAATTCTGGTAATTTCAAAATCGCTGAGTTTCAATTGTAGCGCCTTGAAATCCATTTCAAGTGTAAACTTGACGCGAATGTCGGTGGTCTTGCCGTCAACACCTCCACGAGGACCCAAACCCATAATTCTGACTCTGTATTGGTAATCAAACTGTAAATTAATAGCTTTAAGCTTTTATAAAAGCACTTTTTATTAGGATGGATATCTCACCACGAAATCTCTGAAAGCGATCGGGGCGGTCATCTTCAGAACTCTGTTTGTGTAATCCATAGAAACGTCAGCCTGTCTGTGTATTGTTGACGCGTCTTGAAGCCACCCTCTCTCCAAATTAAGGTCTCCCCAATATGTGATAATGATCAGTCTCTGTAAAATAAAAATGCACAGTCAATAACTTGAGTTTCAATAAATTGTATTACTACTACTATAAAATGTATATATTTGATGAATGGTACTTACGTAGCTGATTTTTTTGTACAAATCGGGTAATTCCATTGGATCATAACCTAAATCTATCATCAGCTTGCTGGCCTCCAATAAGGCCATATCTACAAACTCATTGATGACGCTAACACGGCCTCGCTCGTCCAAACTGAAAAATGACACGGTAAATACTTTAATTATTACGAAAATGATGTTATAACTATAATTTTAGTTTTCTACTACTTACGTATCAAAACGTTTGGCTATATCCTTCAATAAATTAGCAGAGAGGGTGGCGTTCGGCCTTATCCTGTCGGCATTTGCCACCGCAAAAATTAAACAGCACAAGAAAATATATTTCATTGTTACGACGGTCTTCACTCGAGAAATGGATTGATACCTTAATAATTGATTATATACCTCCTTTAATCATAAAAAAAAAGATTATGTTTTTCACCGGTTTGATAAGGTGACAAACAAATTGCCATATCAAGGTTGTATTACATCTATTTCATTATCAACTGCTAAATAAATACGTTTCAATTGTTTTGTTATTTAAAGGGATACCAATTTATTTGCGTCGAAGCGCATTTCTAATTTTGAGTACACGTCTTTATTAGTATTGTACAAATTATTTGAACCACACATTGTCTAATATTCATATATTCAGGCAATTTTTCTTTATTACACTTATTTAATGCATCATAAATGATGTTGAAAATGAAGAAGATAAATATTAATTTTTTTCCGGAAAAACTAATTAATTAATTTTGCACGATAACTTTGTTGTTTATTAATGTCACTAAAGCAAAATCACGTCTTAATTTGGTGATTTTGCTCGAGTTGGATTTGAAAAAGCAACAAAGTTCCAGGACAAAAATAAAACTCGAGTGGTTTTTAGCATGATTATTTCATGAAAAGCAATTTCCTTACGCATTTCTTACAAATAAATAAGGCATATTTTTTAAACGGTTTTATTAGTATTTGAAAAATTTGATAGATACTGTTCCAATGTTAATCACTATTTGTTCATCAATCAGTTTTGAAGATGTACTGCCAATGGTGTTATTTTCTTTTCTCTTCTGTAAAGGAGTCCTACCATACTCATCGAAATAATTTCTTCTCTTGATAAGGCAGCAGCATTTTTTATTCGCATGTCGGAAACTTTTTGTAGTTCCCTTTGTTTGGCGTTATGTGTGCTTCGAGCACTTTTAAATTGAATATCCTTAAAAGAATCAAAGCTAATACTGTAGTTTTTAAAATACGTTTCGCTGTTACTTTCCACGTTACTTTTACAACACACTCTTTGTACCTACTTCCATCGATTCCTACATATTGAACACCCAAGATTTCAAAATGTTACATAATTGTGTAATAGATGGATGTTCATTAATTTTATATTGGTTTACAAAGGTCACAAACTGCCTACAGCTAGTTATGTCTTTTTGAGGGTTTGTTAGGTACGGTATATACGGTATATTATATCGTCGATTTCATTATTCGATTCTGTATCGAAATGCGAACTCTTGAATTACCTTGATTAATTTCACCGATCCACAAGTTAATAAATTGAAAAGTTGGTGGGTAATAGAGTTTCAAATCATCAACGAGTTTGTCCGTCAATTTTCCTCCGCCGAGGCCCTTATCGTTTCTTTCTTCAACTTCTGAAGCCGACTTCCCATCCGTTTTTGGATAAGAATACATTCTTCACAATTCCATTAATTTTTGAAACAAATTGGGCAAACTGACATGATGGCACATCAATGCATCTTTGAAGATTTCGAAATCTTTTTCGTATCTCTTATCTCAAAAACAACACACTCCTTAATCCATTCGCATATTGATCTAAATCGACGGGACGCGATGGCGGTGAAACGTTTAATCCATCAATGATCTATATCTGTGTTTAAAGTGCGTCGTTGCCCACCTGCAACAACTTGAATCATTTAGTTTAATGACGCACTTATTGTAGAATGTACAGTGTGGGATTTTTTTGATGCTGAAATACAGAGTCCGCCAGAAAAAATGTTAGTCTGTATCGGGACATTGATATTGTCAATTGATTTGAATTTAGAGTATCTTGCAGTACGATCCTTCGTTTAACATCATCATCATGAGAGACAAAACAAAATGGCTGGAGCACGCTTAATGTTCAGGCAGCGAAAAGGCATTTTGAAGTGGTTTTCCAGGTTTGGTAATGCCGTTGAAGGTGGAAGCTAAAGTTTGAAACGGAAACTCCAACCCGCCTCACAATGAATTGTATTATAGACAAGTTTGAAGCCCATGTAACGATTTGTGATACTCGTAAAGGAATATCGGGAAGAACGCGTACAGCTACAAGTCCTGCTTCGTCGACTCTCTAATAGGAAAGGTTTGTTACTTCCTAACAGTACATATGTACGGCCAAAATCTGAAAGTTGTATAGTAGAAAGTTTGCAGCGATCTCCATTGAAAAATTGACCGCTCATCGCCATCGGCGGACATTTTGAACATCTATAGTAACTAAGTGTTTAACTGAAGACAGTACTACATATGTAATCAGTATTTAAATAAACACAATAAATAGTTTTCGTTCCTTAAAGTGTGTATACATTTTTCTAGCGGACTCTGTACATCGGTTTTATTTAAAAAAAAACATGCAGCGTAAATTTCCTTTTTTTTTTTCTTAATATTCTATAATTTAATCACACTCTGTATAACAGCAGTGTTGGATAATCTCATTAATTTTATTACTTTCTCCGTTACGAAGTACGAGAAAGTATTGTGATCGTGATTTTTTTTTTTTTTATTTTTTTTACGGAAATATCCGTTTTGGGGTCCCTGGATGCCATTTCAACATTTTCTGGAAAAAAAAAATTTGTGTCTATGTGTGTCTGTGCGCGCTGTATCTCAAAAACTAATAGAGCAACTCATATGAAATTTTGAACATACGTCTTATTTGATAATCCGAAGAACTGAAAAGCTTTTGGTAAAATTTCGTAGACCGGAAGTGGGCGTTTACCTTAACTGTTTTTTTGTTTTTTGCCAATATTTTCTTAAATATGAAAAATATCACTAAAACATTTTAACAAATATTGAAGACAACAAAGAAATGAACTTCTTTTGCTTGAAAACATTTTTCGTAAAATCATTTTTATTCGAGAAAAAAATGTATTATTATTTTTCTAATTTTTGGTTCATAATTATAAAACGAGCTTAAAAAGCTTTAAAATTAATGTAAGAAGACCGACACTGTCAAATAATTAGGGGAGCAAATATTAATACATTTCAAATTTTACATGTAAATCCCTATGGCCCGCTTTGCAATTCAACACCCTGTATATTATTATTATTAAATTCAGCCTTCACGTACCATTACTTTTCTATTAAAAACTTATTGTTTAAGGCAGGTTGTTAAATAAATGTTACACAAGAAATAAATATAAAATATAATATATTACTATTTAAAGTTATATTTACGTGAAATAAATGGAGGCAAATTCTAAGATCTAATTTAAGCTAAATGCTTAAAGATAAACTTATTGAACAATTGCTGCGACGGAGGCGGTGGCGGCGGTGGATTTTTGATGTCCTGCAAAATTTTATTAATTTCATCGATGGCCTTCACCAGGTTATCCCCGATAGTGGTGGACAGCATCTCGGTAATCATCCCCTTGAAGATCCCGGTGATCACTCCAACAATGACGTTAGCAATCGATCCAATGAGGCCGCCTTCAAATCTAATATCTATATTCCTAAAAAAAAAACAATAACCAATAACATTAGAAATCCGTTTTTTTTTAAACCAGTTAAAGTCATCCTTACTCAATTTCAGAAATGCTAAAGTTTACGAGGGTGATATATAATTTCTTGAAATCTACATCAATCTTGAAGTTGAGCTTTATGTCCTTGATGGTACCGTTGATTTTTCCGTTCGTGTTCAGCGCCCACATTTTCACGCCATAGTCGTAATCAAGCTAAAAATGTTAAATTCAACAAATAAACAAATAACAAACACAGTTTACAGCGGCGGCTCGTGGATGCTCGGCGGTGAGGCAAGGGAACGAAATTTGACCGAAAAAGCGACGGAATATTTGCTTCCTCTATCAGAGTAACGAGCGGCATCTTTGTCTTTACCTCACCAACGGAAATCCAAGAGCCGCTGATAGTTTATCTTTTTGTACAGTATAATTTTGCCGCTTCACACTTATGGGTATGTCCCGCTCTATAGACAGTGGCGTCCAAGAGGATATGTGTGAGTTTATGCGCTCAATTAAATTTACAGGATATTGTTCACATTAGTTTTATTTTAGGTTAGGTCAGTTATTAGTTAAGTGTAGTTCTAAATTTATACTTGTAATAATTTTAATCAATGTACATTTATGTTAAAATGGTTAAACCGTTTAATAAACATTATTATTATTATTATTATTATTATTATTATAACAATAAGTTGCCGAACTCAAAGTATGGTAAATAAATACCCTGCGTTCAACATTGTTTGATAGACATTTGAATTTGGCGCGCTGTTTTTCATATTGCAATGTTGGTACCTTGCGTGCGAGAGTGTCAAATCGATCATTAACTGTCAGTGCGATCGTGTGTGCGTGTGCTTTATAGATATTCAGTTTTACATTTACGTTTTATACCATCTCATCTTACTGCAGATATTTTATTGGTAAGTTAAAAAATAACCACATTAACACATGCAAATCTTAATTATGAAATGTGACTTGAGGTTAAGAATGCCATTCGAAGATCACCACAACAGGTTTATCCTTGAAGCATATTTTCGAACAGGGACACGCACCGCAGAAGGGATAATAGTCCTGACTGGTAAGTACCAGCATTAAAAGTTTTTTTTTAGGAGCGGGAAATTCAAACAGCTATCAAACAATACCGAACACAGTGTAACATGTTCATTAAAAAAAAATCTCAAGTGTGCCATGACTTTTAACATTTTTTTTTAAATTTAAGTAGGTAACACATATTGGGGTTATGTACATACGGCATGTTCCTACCTTAGTACATATACTCATGGAATGGGAATACAAAGCATAGAATTGTGTCCAAGAAGTGAGACGCAGATGTCTCATTCTATTTTTTTTTTGCTCGAAATTCTCATGTGCGGTCGACGCACTCATAGGTTATTAAGCGTGTGTGAATGTTGCGCGTGCATTTGTGTGTGTGTGTGATAATAATCGAGTTGGTAGCACTGTCACACACTATCTGCATCCCACTTTTTCAAGTTCTCTCTCACACTCATGGACTCTTATGGGGATTTCGCGCGATTTATTTGATTTAGGGCCGCTTTTACAATCGTCGGATAAATGATGGTTAACTTATACCCTCTTTACCTAATCCCATCGTTTATCTCTCAGTTAACGCAGGCTGCCGCTTAGATAGATTTTCTCCCGAATCGCCAACGTTGGCAGCATTGCAGATACATGCGGTTGCGCAATTTATAGAATTGGTATTTTTCGTTTTGCTTGCGGAAAGGTTAGAAAGTTGTGTTTGTAATCATTAATGCGACCATTGACCCCCTCGAGCTTCTTTTTAATATTCCACCTAGAAATATGCCAGAATGCATGTTTTTTAGAAATTTGTTTGTCGCCCTCTAACAGCCCCTGAATGTAATACCGATTGCAGATCGCTATAATGCCGGTATGGTGCGTGTGCTTGCTGTGCGCATCCGAGATTTATCTGCTACTCCAAGCACCGGATAAGATAACTGCGAAATATCTGCTTCACCCTAACCCTGCTTTAACTAGGCATTATAAAAGCGCATTTAATCCGGAGATAGTGTTAACCTTAATTTAACCGACTATTGTAAAAGCGGCCCTTAATGGAATAAAATTTAGTCGAGGGAATGAAGGTTGATCATATTTTCACAAAGTTGACCTTGGATCCGGTCAGGAATTAAAATTCACCAGTGGATGATCACACAAACTCAACTTTTATACACTTTGTGTGTAATACCAACAAGGTGCAAGATCTTGTTGATATTACACACAAAGTGCATTGTAAAGTAATGGCTTTTTCATCATCAACCATATCAACTTTTATAGTTTTAAGTAAAGTCAGTCTTGAAATCTCGATAAAATTTACTAACCTGAAAGTTTTCAAAAACCAACGATACGTCCGAATTCAAAATTCGATCTTCATACCACAAAACGACATCTCCGTCGCGGCTGATTTTCGAAGCACCTTCCAACGATCCTTTGCTCATGGTTAATGTACCCTGTAACAATAAACCGTAACTAAAAGTAAGAGTATTTCGGGGAAAATCTTACGCCGGTGAATTTTTGGGTAACATCCGGCAAACTCAAGGGATCCACCTTCATGACGACGAGGAGATATCCCAGTTCGGTCAGAGCCATATCCACGAATTCATTGATGGTTTCGATTTTTTCCATCGTCGTCATCCTACAATCACAATTTAATGGCAATAAAAATAATTAATTTATTTCCCAATAGATATACAATTGAAGGGCTTGGAAGTAAAACGGTGCACTGTTTATGGTTTTGATATAATCGACTTTGATATTTTTCTAATATTACTTTGATAAGGAAGCAAATATTCCATTGCTTTTTCGGTCAAATTTTCTTCCGTTGCTTCACCGCCGAACATTCACGAGCCGCCGCTGATGGGTACGGTACCCTATTTATCTACCGCGGCCAAACAAAAAAAAACCGCGAACCGTCACTGATAATTACAGGGAAAAATATACAAAAATGAACATGCATAAAATTATCTGCAGTATTGTAATATTGATAGACTTAGTTAATTTTAATTGTATTCCTGACATGTTTTCACTAATATGTATTACTTACATTTCTGTTATGTTTACATTTTTTTTTTTTTAAATTAAAGATATTTTGAATTTTGAACAATGTCTCAGTATATACAGTTAAACGCCGAATTAAACCCAAAACAAAAATACGCACCCATCGAAATTCTCGGCGGCATATTCAAGGACCATCGCGGACCTTCTAAAGTCTGGCTCGGTGGGAGTTGCGAGCGCAACTCCGAAGAGCAGGCAACATGTAAATATTTCGATCTTCATAGCGACACCAATATCGAAACGCGTTTCGTACTTGCATATATATACTAACACTTATCTAAATCAAGATTATTTTCGAGACGTAATAGAACATTCATGCTTTATATTATTGAGTGAATTAATCGCTTATCTATATTTATGAAAAAAAAATATGTTTTCAAGAAGAGCCACTTGTGTGATTTTAAATGATTAAACAAATACGTATTATCTTAAAACCTTAATTGAATTTTGTTTACGTGATTTCATTGAATTGTAAACTATGTCTAGGTTAAAAATCATGTAAGATTATCATTATGGGTGTTATTAATGTTTACAATATTTTACTTATGACACGTGTTCCTCTTTGGAGTTGCGAGTAATACACAAACTTGTGCATTTGCATTATGAGTTAATTACTGAATAATGGAATAAATGAATACTTCAGATGGGGGATCGATGTTTTCCACGAGAAAGCCATTGAAACGAAGAATCACGTTTCCGTAGTCGTCTTTGATAATTTAAACAAAAATAAGGGAACATGCAATAAATGTATTAACTTAGAGCCATAGATTTGGCCAAGTGAAGCTTAGGTTCAGGAGCAACAAAGAACAAGGTGACGAAGGGCCACAAAATCAGCCCTGGTCAGATTAATCTTTCCCAGACGAACGTAGTAGCCCTTCCAGAGAAGACGGGTGGGAGGTTGAAAAGGGATAGGAGAGTCGCGGTATGCACTATCGCCGCCTAGCGAGAATCGGTGGAACATTTTAACCGATACCCTACCCTTAAAAGCACTAGTGGGGGAGAAGACACCCAAAGAGCAAATGGATCAAAGCAAAGTGCTCGAAGGCTGCGCCAGTGAGGTTTTAACAACTTCAAAGGCGGACATACGCTTTGAATCTTCATCATTCATCCAGTGCTGTGATGGGTAACCTGCGGTCGTTTGTACGATTTTGTGCGCCCTGCGATCACGTGCTGAATACGTAAAATTTCTCGTGTTAGGAAGTCGGTGGTGGGTTATGTCAAAGATCTAAAAATGGCGGCTGTTGGAGTAAGAAGAAGGAATATTCTTTATTTTTCCTAAAGACTCCGCCTATTGCATGTATGTTTGGTTGCCTAGGTTAGTACATCATTAAACTTGTAATACTTAGCCCATATACTTATTAGAAGGAGTGAGCCACAGAATATTGTTTCTGAGTTGCCCATGCCTGAAAGAGAGAGAGAAACATAGCAGTCATGTCTGAGATTAATTCATGTTTTTAAATCTAATTCAATAGTCTCATGATGTAATAATATGCGACATATCTCATTTATCTCACAGCCAACTCTGAAACGAAATTTTGTGGCTCACACGATACATTCTGGCGAAATATTTCGTAAACTTCCATATCTTATCTTTTCATTTTTACTTTCTCCGTTACGAAATACGAGAAAGTATTGTGATTGTGATTTTTTATTCAACAATTTTTTTTTACGTATCCGTTTTGGGGTCCCTAGATGCCATTTCAACAATTTCTGGAAAAAATGATGATGTGGCCATCATGTTACTTTCTCCGACTTTGATAGTATCATAACCAATTGAAATCATATTTTAAATGTACATCGAGCGTTGCGTAAACTCGGATGAAACTGACGTTTAAAACGTCAAAATTATGAAAGATTATACTTCAAATTCAAATACTCGGTTTACTCAAAAACTAACGAGCTTTCGAAAAAAACTTATTCTATATAATTTGTTCATTTTGGCATTCTCTACAATTATTATTCACATAAATTTGCTGTAACTATTATAGTTTCATAATTATAAACCAAAAATTAAAAAAAAAAATATTTTTTTTTCTCGAATAGCAATGATTTTATGAAAAATATTTTCAAGCAAAAGATGTTCATTTATTTGTTGTCTTCAATGTTTGTTTAAATGTTTTTGAGATATTTTTCATATAATTTTTTTTTAATTTTTGGTTTATAATTATGAAACGATAATATGCATAATCTAGACAACCTTCCGCGGAATATGAGTAGGCTATGCAAAAATCTGACAGTGACAGTTCAATGGTGCGCGATATAAAATTTCCTGAAACACTGTTTTTACTTAAGGCAGGCGAAAAAACATCGTGTGTAACTCATGCCGAAATGCTTTAGCAACCCTTCACTTTTAGCAACCCTCGCTCGCTTCGCTTGCTCGTGTTGCTAAAAGCGGCGGGTTGCTAAAGCCTATTTTCGGCTCTTGATACACTATATACTATTAAAGTGTGTACAGTAAAGATTTTTAGCAAATGCATCGTCTGCGGAACTAACTGTATAAATCCAGCGCTTAGTTAATAGTTAGAGAAAATATTTGTCACATACAATCGGTTTAGATTACAATTGAAGAGACATTTAATAATTGGGTACGTGGGCAGCGATTTTCAAAGTGATCGAACGGTGAAGTGTTTTGTTGTACTTGAAGCTCAGATGCTTGAACTACATTTCAAAGATAAACAAGAGAGGTTCCACACTTTACAAATTATTGACCGCGATAAAGACCAAATCATGTTTGGGTGAATTGTTACCAGCCTTAATGCCGTAATAGTATTAAACTGGAAGCCTTAATGCTTAGAGGAAAGTAGTTAATACTTGGATATCTAGCGTTTTTTTTTTTAATCTAAGGCATGACATGTTTTAGTCTTAGTAAGACTTACAGGTCTATTTTATAATTCGTAACGATGTCGTTGTAATTCGATTCTCGTTCCGATAACGATTTTTCAATGAAACTCAATTTTGTAACTTTTCAAAATCGTTCCGTTGTAATCGTTCGGGAATGACAGCTCCGCTGTCAATCGTTGACGGATATTTTGACCTGAAACTATACAAATTATATATTTATATTTAATTTTCTCATGTAATTTGTGGTGGATAGGAATTATATATTGGAACGAAGATAAGTTAATTTTTATTTAACTACATAATATCATTGCACATTGTGTTACAATGCAAAATTGTTATTCCTATATTACTAGAAAATTATTCACAAATCTAGAAAATATATTTTCCGAGGAAGAAGTCAGCACAGAACTCGTATTTATGAGACACAAGTCCTTCTTTATTCTCGAAGAAAGCTTTAGAAACATGTATAGACAAATCTAAGAAATACTTACATAATCCATTGCTCAACTTTTTTATTGGTCCTCCTGCTGCATTTAATTGTAGGGCTAATGACCTCCATGATTCATCCAAAATATCCGGGTTTTGGGACTATTTATTCCTTCGAAGGGCTTTATTCCATTGTAGCTCTTCTAGATATATTTTTTTAGGCTATTTTTCGTCTTTATTTAATTAATAATTCCTTAGAGAGGTTTTCCACAGTTCTTTCTAATTTTGCTCAACTGTCATCAGTTTTCTCAACTATCTCTATTTAGAGTATAAAACTACATTGATTGGAAATTCATTCTTAAATAGTACTTGAGTAAAACTATTTAATTATAGTTACTTTTTTACGGCTATAAATCATAATGTGACAGCAACTGTCATTTTTTTTTTCATCCGCCATTATGATTTCATGGCTAACCTTTGTTTAGTAATTCAAAATAATTGTAAAGTTTTCTGGAATTATCTCGGTAAATATTTAGCAGAAACTATTGAGTAAGGTACCTTAATAAGCTTTAAAAGCAATGGCGCAAAAACGATGCTTTCTAATTAAGGGAGCCAATATTACCACATTTTAAATTTTACACCTAGATGTCGCCCATTTCGCCACTGGCACTCTTCCAAGGGATGCCTTAAATTTTCCATTACGCTTGTGCACAACCAGCTCGGTCTTATGTAAAAGAGTAAAACGTTTTTCAACCGCAAAGGTCTGCTCTAGTAAACACCATTTCAACCGGATTGTTGAGGATTTCTTGCGCTTACAATATTAGCTCGTGTGACTTTTACAGTCTCACATGCATAAATAAATTCTCTCTCTGAAAACATAATAAGTTTCTTCTCCCCAGACAAACTGTACGCGAATTTCGCGAAGGCAATATCCAGCAAAAGTACAATTTAAAATGTGTTACAATTGGCTCCCTTCATTATTTTATAATATCGGTGTACTTACATTATTTTTAATACTCACTGAATAGTACATTTGCTGGGTATTGTCTGCTTCGGAAATTCAACACTAAACAAATCACGTACCCTTCTAAAATAGTCACTGAGTAAAACCATTTACTTATAAATACTTTTTCTTGTGTAAAATAGACGGCCGATTATAAATCATAATCTGACAGCAACTGTCAATTTTTTTTTCATCCGCCATTATGATTTCATGGCAAACCATTGTTTTCGTAATTCAAAAAATTGTAAAGTTTTTTGCAAATATCTCGGTAAATACTTGAGTAAGGTACCAAATAATTCAGCTTAAAATCCTTTAAAAATAATGTTAGAAGACCGATACTGTCAAATAATTAAGGGAGGCAATATTAATACATTTAAATTTTTACATATAAATGCCTCTGGCCCGTTTTGCAATTCAACACCCTGTATAATCTAGATGTCTCCCTATCGCCATTGCCATTCTTCCAAGAGATGCCTTAAATTTTCCATTGAGCTTGTGCACGACCAGTTCGGTCTAGTGTAAAACGTCGAGGACTATAGGGGCGTCTGTAAAAGATCTTCTCTCCACTCTTAAAAAAATAAAAAAAAAAAACCTTCTTCAACCGCAAAGGTCTGCTCTAGTAAACACCATTTCACTCGGATTGTAGAGGATTTCTTGCGCTTACAATAGTAGCTCGTGTGAACTTTACAGTCTCACACGGAGTAAATAAATTCTCTATTTGATAGTACATTACATAAAATAATAAGTTCCTTCTCTCCAGACTCCCATTTTCCAGTTTTCCATCTGATTAATACTTTTTTTACTTTCTCCGTGACGAAGTACGAGAAAGTATTGTGATCGTGATTTTTTTTCAAATTTTTTTTTTACGGAAATATCCGTTTTGGGGTCCCTAGATGCCATTTCAACAATTTCTGGAAAAAAAAATGTGTGTCTGTGTGTGTGTGTGTATGTGTGTGTCTGTCTGTGTGCGCTGTATCTGAAAAACTAATATAGCAATTGATATGAAACTTTGAATATACGTCTTATTTGATAATCTGAAGAACTGAAAAGCTTTTGGTAAAATTTCGTACACTGGAAGTGGTTGTTTACCTTAACTGTTTTTTGTTTTTTGCCAATATTTTCTTAAATATAAAAAATATCACAAAAACATTTAAACAAACATCGAATACAACAAAGAAATGAACATCTTTTGCTTGAAAGTATTTTTCATAAAATCATTGCTATTCGAGAATTTTATTTTTGGTTTATAATTATGAAACGATAATAGTTACAGCAAATTTATGTGAATAATAATTGTAGGGAATGTCAAAATGAACAACTTCTAAAGAATACTTTTTTTTCGAAATCTCGTTAGTTTTTGAGTAAACCGAGATTTTGAATTTGAAGTATAATTTTTCCATGTTTCATAATTTTGAGGTTTTAAACGTCAGTTTCATCCGCTCGATGTACATTTAAAATATGATTTCAATTGAAAATAAACCCATGAAAACGTAAATATAAAGTCGGAGAAAGTAACATGATGGCCACATCACCATTTTTTGTCCTCTGAAACAAACAATGCAAGACAGGACTTCAAAAAGTCTTCTTCCATTCATAATCTACATCATCTACTAAATGATCATTTTTTCGAATCTTTGCGCCATGAGACTGGCTGTACTTTTCCAAACTTTCCAAATTAAGCGCGACTATTTATAAATCAAGTAATTCATGTAATTTTTAATAATTTTTATTTAATAAACAAAGCGACATTTTTAACATTTCAAACCACAAATTACAATAAATTACTGCAAATAAAATCGATCTTTTTCTTGAATCCATTCGCTACGAGACACTGTATTTTTCCAATCTTTCAAAATTAGGAGCCACTATTTATAAATCAAGTAATTAATGTAATTTTTAATAATTTTTTATTCAAATAAACAAAACCACATTTGTAAGATTTCAAGCAACAAATTACATTAAATTACGGTAAACAAATTCCGGAATCGACACCACATCCGAAGGTATAAGTCCGGCCAGCAAATCGTTAATTTGATCGATCACGGACATCAGGATCACCTTCAGAACGTTTTCGAGCACCCAACTAATCAATCCTTTGAACAATGTCGTCACAACGCCGGAAATCAAATTTATCATCCAGTCGATTAGACCGTTTCCGTCAAACTTAACACTGATGCTTCTGCAAAAAAAAAGAAAAACAAAATCGTCATCGTTTCCTAACTATAAAAAAAAAAAAATCTCACCCAATGTTATCTATTTCGAAATCTTTAAGGGTGATGTGATACTCGTTGAAATCGATTAGAATTATCACGGTGACCTTGATGTTTTTCACTTTTCCGGTTACTTCGCCGCTCGGTCCGAGTCCCATAAGTTTGACTTTGTAATGATAGTTGAACTAAAAATTAATTTACAATTACATCGATTGCTTTTATTATGAAATTAAGAACGTGCTAGGCGCAAGATTTTTACTCGGAGTTAGTTGTGGGGTAAAATAGAAATGTCGCTTATTAAAAATTAGGACGTTCAGCCAAGATTTATACTTAGAGTTGGTTGTGAGATGAAATAGGAATGTCGCATATTAAAAATTAGGACGTTTAGTAAAGATTTTTATTCAGAGTTGGCTGTGAAATAAATTAGGAATGTTGTCCAATATTAAAAATTATTATTAGAATATTTAACCTACAGGCTATTGGAACTAATATCTACGAAAAAAAAGGGTTTGTTGGAGAAATTCAAAAATTGTAGCCCACCCTTTGACTATATACTAATGGATTGCTATTCCCCCACTGCTTCAAAAGTTGTCCACGAGCTGGAGCCCGATACAAGTCCCGCCCCGGAGCCGAAAATGGTGCGTAATTTAAAAACCGGAAAGCAAAACAAACATTTCTCGATGTATTCATCAGCAACGTGGAGAATGCAAATGCGAGCATGTTTCGGCAACTCGGGTCCACTTTCCTGCCTGTTCTTTACAAGCAAAGCATCAACCCATCATTTGCGAAGTTCCGGATTTGATGGAAATCTAATACAGAATTTTAGGTTATAAGTCAAAAGTCAACTGACGTGTACATCAGCTGACGAGTATTATAACCGCGTTGGCGTATATACGTGGACGTATTGCAGCAATATTTTGACATAGTGTGAGTATTTGACAATATAAATGTTTATATATTCAAAGGTGTGAATAAATTGCAGGGTATCACAATATGCAATGCGAGCTCATAGAGTCATATGTCATAGACACAAAATAGCTACCAATTAAGTAACATACCGCAACCACTTAGGGTCCCGCCACGCCACCGTTGCTAGGAGACACACATGAAGTTGGCGCTAGCAGTCCATAAGTATAGTCAAAGAACCCACCATGTTCATGAATAACACAAATTGTCTCGACTTGTCAATTGAATTTTAATTTGACAATTCCCGTCATAGAAGACCAGATTAGTTCAGTTGAATAAAAAAAAAAAATAATCTCAGACATGACTGCTATGTCTCTCTCTCTCTATCTCTCTCTTTAATTCATGGCCATCTCGGCAATAAAATTCAGTGGCTCACACCGTACCTACCATGAATTTTTCGAATCCTATGGGTACGTCAACTCTCAATACTCTATCGGTGTAATCAAACGCTACGTCTCCGTTTCTTTGAACTGTTGATATACCGTCCAGAGAGCCTTTGGTCAAGTTCAAGCTTCCCCAGTAAGTAATGATAATCGTCTGAAAATTATGAATGTGCAATACGTTTGATTATTTTACCGAAGGCTTCAAATACCTGGCTGATTTTTTCGTATAAATCAGGAAGTTCCATCGGATCCAATTGGTTCTCGACCAGTATCGTGGATACTTCCGCGATGGCCATGTCCACGAATTCGTTCACCAGCTGTATTTGGCCTCTGGCGTCTAAACTAAATCGTTTCATAAATACAGTTTTACAATAATCCATTACTGCCCACGGCAAATAATAGTACATTATTATACAAGTTTAATAAGAGGGTATATTGTGACACGAGTGGGACGTAACGAGTGCCCCACAATGCCTCTTATTAAATAAGTATAAATATTATTCTTTCTACTTTGGTTTTAGTTAAGGATTTATTTCTAAAATAAAATATATACTTAAACCTAGTGAGTTTTATCTTTTAACATTTGGCAGCACTAAAAACATTTGATCCCTTCAAACGAATTTAATATTTGACATACGTATTTCTACGGCGATTTCAATAGTTTATTTTAAAACATATTAAATCAAGAATATTACTTACACACCTCCAAAAATAAGGGTGCGATAAACAAACTATTTCCACGTAAGTTGTAACCAATTTAAGAGTATAAAATAATGCAACGCCTAAATGATAATCGAAATTTAAGGTTATGTTTACATTTGTTTCTCGTTCCTCGTGTCAGGCATCGATCGACGCTAATTAAAAATCCACGCCGACTCAAGCGGCTCTTTTTCGCCGCGAATGAAACATGCATTATACTCTCGCTGTTTCTTCCGTGATATTCGTTTTGCAAACAAAGTGATAATACATATAATAAATTACAAGCTTTCCTCTGTGTATGTTGTGTTGCCTAAACGTCGTCACCGAGAGCCAAGTGAATTCATGCGTCCGGCCATTGCCACCGAGTTCCTACATTTTCCACGCGGGTAAAAAGTGAACAATATGATGCCCCCGTTTTCTTTAACCTTGGTGGTACCGGTGGCGAACTCCCCAATATGATTTATCGAATTAATGTTCAAAAGTTACCTTTCAAGTGAAGGCTGCATGGTTTTCAAGAATTCCGCCGATTTGGGCCCGATGGGAATCTTAAGTTCGCTGGGAAAGGCGAGGGCCGCCCCCAAAAATAAACTCAGCATTAATATTTTCATTTTTTGTCGTCGAATAACCTACTTTCAGGCGATTGGAAGAATATATACCAATTCTTATCATTTTTTAATTAATTAAAACCACTTGACTTTATCTTAACTGAAAGGAATTTAATGTGATTTAATATGGACACCAAATGAGTAACGAAAGCACTTGAAAAGAAGATTTTATCGAATAAAGCCTAATTATTTTAAGAACGGTGTTATCATGTTGGTTATCTGATTTAAAAAAATATATTGTTTGTTTGTTATTGAACATAAACCTATTTCTGACATCCTTCCTTAAAAAATGATGTATCACAGCTGTGGACAAAATGCCAACTCTACAAACTTGAATTGAAGTAAAAAAAACTGCACGCGGCGATTTGAAAAATTGTAAAAAATTAATTTCAACTAGAATCAGCTTCAAAACTTCAAAATACTTTCAAAATAAACCTGTTTCTGACATCCATCCACCAAAATTGGTAAACCACAGCTATGGACAAAATGGCAACTCCACAAACTTGAATTGAAGTAAAAAAAAACAGCACGCGGTGATTTGAAAAATTGTAAAAAATTAATTTCAACTAGAATTAGCGTCAAAACTTCAAAATACTTTCAAAATAAACCTGTTTCCAACATCCATCCTCAAAAATTGATATATCACAGCTGTGAACAAAATGGCAACACCACAAACTTGAATTGAAGTAAAAAAAAAACTGCACGCAGCGATTTGAAAAATTGTAAAAAAATAATTTCAACTAGAATCAGCTTCAAAACTTCAAAATACTTTCAAAATAAACCTGTTTCTGACATCCATCCTCAAAAATTGATATATCACAGCTGTGAACAAAATGGCAACTCCACAAACTTGAATTGAAGTAAAAAAAAACAGCACGCGGTGATTTGAAAAATTGTAAAAAATTAATTTCAACTAGAATCAGCTTCAAAACTTCAAAATACTTTCAAAATAAACCTGTTTCTGACATCCATCCTCAAAAATTGATATATCACAGCTGTGAACAAAATGGCAACTCCACAAACTTGAATTGAAGTAAAAAAAAACAGCACGCGGTGATTTGAAAAATTGTAAAAAATTAATTTCAACTAGAATCAGCTTCAAAACTTCAAAATACTTTCAAAATAAACCTGTTTCTGATATCCATCCACAAAAATTGATATATCACAGCTGTGAACAAAATGGCAACACCACAAACTTGAATTGAAGTAAGAAAAACTGCACGCGGTGATTTGAAAAATTGTAAAAAGGTAATTTAAACTAGAAAATATTAACATCCTGTATACGTAAGTTTCCATGCAACTCCAAACTGTATTGATCAAACAGGAAGCCACACATAAACACGGTGTGTAACGTAGAAGTGCAAACTAAAATGGAAGAAAGTAGTGAACAATCACAAAACAGTAACGAAGAAGAAAATTCACAACCCGAAACCGGCGACTTAAATCCATCACTGTTGACCCTAAGCATGTTAATTATACAAAACGCAATAACCGACCTAGAAATTTTCGAGAAACTCCACAACCTACCGAAAATTGATACAAACCACGAGTACCAATCGCTCGAGGAAAAATTTGGCGCGATGCCCAAGCTAGAAGAAAGTCTGCATTGCATAACAGAAGAGACGGAGGAAGAGAAGGCTTTGGTAAAACTGCAACAGGATAGGTCGTATGTAGAGTATTGTTTGAAGGAATTGTTGAATGAATTATCGGAGACAGGAATAACAACCAAGTTTAAAAAATTGCTCGAAGATCACGAACAGTGGAATCGTGAAGAGGAAAACTTGTTGTGTGACAATGTAAACTTGTCTTTGAAGCAAAAACAGCTGGAAGATGAATTGGAACGTGGTAGGATTCAGCAGCAATTATTGTGCAATGAAAAGGATGAAATGATTGGGAGTTTAAAAGATGAGTATGAGGTAATGGTCAAATATTATTGATATTAAAATTTTGAATATTCTAAATATTAATTGAATTAAACACTTACTCGGTGGATTTCACAAAGGCGGTTTTAAATACAACTCCGGCTTAAATTAATAATAATAATAATAAAGATTCAAAAATGTATTCGGTGACTGACATTGACGTATGAAGAACGTTCACACAGCTAAAAATATAATACCGGCTTACGAAAATACAGGTTAAATTGTGGTTAAAAGTGTTTATTATAATTCAGAATCTGCTTCGTGAATACAGAATCAAAGAGGATTACATAAAAAAATGGGAAGAATCGAGGCTTGAACAGCAGCAAAGAAAATTAGGTCGGCAGGTGGAGGAACTGGAGAATAGTATTAGAGATTTTACGAATAAAATTGAAAGAGAAAAACGGATTCACGAAGAAATAGAAGCTTATAATAATGCTGTAATTCAGGTGTGGTTTTCTTTTAACTCAAATCAATTTACATATTTCGCTCGTAATTGTTTTCCAATAAATATTATCGTGAGATCAAAAAGTTGAAAATAGTTGGCAGCTGATTTTCTGAAAATAATAATATTAAATACAATTATTTTCAATAATAAATACAATTTCTAATTTGTTTATAATATTATGTTGGCTGCCTGGTATTCTCCTGTCTATTTTGACATCTTGTGATTTTTTGAGGTTACTTGTTTTAAAAATCCGCCGATTTTATCAATTTTTAAGACAAAGTGTTTTGTGTTTATTGTCTCCACTCTGAAATTTTAAATTTCACTTATCTTATTAGTTACTACCATTCAAACTTGATGTCTTGAGTTTTATCTGATGCCCGGTTGCACTGTAAGTTAGGGAATCCTTGAATTCTAAGGATTTCTTAAAAATGGCGGTTTGGTTTGCACCATTACTTTAAGTAGCAATTTGGAGGTTAAGAATTCCTTAACTTTAAGTCGTCGGGTGGTGGCGGCTTAAATTTTAAGTGCGTGCTAAGAAACGCATGAAGTACACAACATTATAAAATAGGCAGTTTCACACACGTTATTCAACGTAACCTCACGTTTTATAAAGAATTAAAAATTATTCTTTATTTTGACTACGATCGTGATATTCTAGAAATCATTGAGCTCGAAATTCCACGTAGAATATACAACAGAACAAATTACTTCCATGGTATGGATGACTTTAATTTTTAACAGAGGTTCCGCTTATCCAAGCAAACAACATTGCATTAATTGGACATCATTTGAAATTTAATTCAAATATGTAAATTCATATTGTTTACTCCTACACATAAAATAATTATATACATTTTTGCTAGGAACAATCGTCGGCCATGAATCCTACATACGTACAAATGCTTGGAGTAAAAAATATCCATGAAATCGATGTCTTTTCTATGCATGGAATGAACTAAACAGTTTCCCAGAAAATTCCCCCAACTCTCCCCTAAAATATATTCAGGAAATATTAAATTTCCCTAGATTATCTATGACCGTTACTCCCTTTGTCATTCCTTAGTTAAGGAACACTGCAAGAGTCACGGTGCAAGCGAACCGACTCTTAACACTTCCTTAACTTAGCGCTCCCTTATCTTATGGGTCCCTTAACTTAAAACGGTGCAACCGGGCCTGAATGTCTCAAAATAATGTGCAATTATAAGTATCAACTCATAGATAGAACTGAACTGTAATGTAACTCTTGTGATTAAACATGAAAAAGTGTTTGAGTGTAATCATTTATTGGTCTAAGGCAATTTAGTTATATATATATACAGGGTGCCCGGATTTTGTAGGGACAACTTCTGCATTTAAAGAGATGGAGAGATTTATTTATTTATTTATTTCCCAACAGGACAATCCCAATATAAGGGGAAATATCACACATAAAACATAATACAGAGTATAACTAAAATACAAAATAAAATAATCTAGATGGTCGATTTAGCAAAAAGGTGCGGGTTCGAGGCTCATTGAGAATCCACCCCCAAACCCCACTTGTCATGGCCTCCACAATAAAAATGAAAAGAAAATCTGAAATTGAAGAAATTGGGAGATTTTGTTTTAATTTTTATTTTGAACAAGTGAGCCATGACAAGTGGGATTCGGTTGTGGATTCTCAACGAGCCCTCGAACCTGCACCTTTTTGCTAATTTGACCATCTCTCTATCTCTTCAGATGCAGAAGTTGTCCATGTTGCCCCTACGAAATCCGGGCACCCTGTATATAGTTACTGAATTTATCGAGTAATCTTTTCTGTGTTTGACGTACTACCGTGGACAAAAAAAATGTCACCCCTAATTTGTTCTTATTTTCTAGTGTTGTGAATTTGACTTATGTAACCTTAATATTTGACAGTGACAGTAATAATTAGCTTAATAAGTTTGTGCGGATAGGATTCTTCGAATCGTGCATTTCGTGGCCGATATACTTTCGTTCTTCCATTATAGGATGATTGAAACGTTTTTTTATCTGAAAATAAAACTTTACTCCAAAAGTCGTCTTGTCTCGGAAGATACTCCAGTGCAAAACTAATTCTGCTGTCCTTTAGAGGTTTTCTTGTTGCGGCATGACAAGATAACGCACTTAACTTTAGGCGTCTGCAAGCTGTTCGGGAACTTCCAGGAAAATGTGTTTTGTAGCATTTTCAAACGGATTTTCTATTAAATAGTTTATAACAGCATCATTTTCTTCATTATTTGAAACTTTTTGGCGGCCCAAACCTTTAAACTTCTCCAATCGCCTTTCATTCCTCCACATTTTTGAAATTTTTTGCACTGTACGTCTACTTACATTCAATTCAGCTGCTACATCATTGATATATTTGCCACGTTTGACCTGCATAGCAATTTTTGCTTTCTGTGCGTTATTTAAGTATGGCATATTCAATTTATGTTCATATATCTATATGATTAACACATATCTGACAAGATTGACATTTTCCAGGTTAGTCACATTTACATTAATAAAATTAGGGGTGTCATTTTTTTTGTCCACAGTAGTATATAAAACTCCGTTACAAGCATTAATAAACAATTATTATTATTATTATAAGTAACCTCAAAAAACCACAAGATGTCAAAATAAACAAAACGCACGTGCACTACACTGGAGAATTCAAGGCAGCCAATATAATAGCACTTTTATTATTTATTATTTTAGGGATTTTCAGAAAATGTGCTGCCAACCATTTTCAACTTTCTGATCTCACGGTATACAATTAATAGTAAATCAAGGTTTTTTTTTTTTTTACTTAGGCGTATGCCATTCAGTCACGACATGTTTGTAATTAAATGAGCAATTGTATATAAATATTAACATATACACACATAGTCTTGGCCCTTGGGCCATTAGGTTTTGTTGTACAACTGTAGTTAATATAACTAAAATATCTACGGAGAATTTATTTCATAAGCGTTCGTTTGTTTAGGATCATCACGATGGAATTGCTTACTGGACTAAGAAATACTCCGAAGAGTTGAAACATATAGAAAACAGAATAACATTAAAGAAAAATAATCAATTAAACCAATGTTTAAAAATTACAGCAGTAAGATTACTGGTAAGATATTAATTATGCAACTTTAACGGTGGATTTCACAAAGGTGGTGGGTGGGCCCTAAATTACATGGTGGTGGGTGGGCCCTAAATCACATGGTGGTGGGTGGGCCCTAAATTACATGGTGGTGGGTGGGCCATGGTGGTGGGTGGGCCCTAAATTACATGGTGGTGGGTGGGCCCTAAATTACAATTCAGACAGTTGAATAATATAGTCCTGGGTGTTGACAATTGAATTTGTCAAATAACTGTAAATTCTGCTATGATTTTATCATTTAATTTCCTTATAATCACTTGTAGAACCCTCGTTTTTGGTTTTGCTTGTTGGAGGGTGGGATAGGGACCACCCACCACCTCTTGTATCAATATTAACAAACCAGAAAAACACAGCTAATCGTGTTGTTTTACAATTTTATCTTATGACGGAATAAATAAATTTATAATCAAACTTCGATTTGTACTTTAAGTATTACTGGAATCAGAGGGCGGTGGGTGGTCCCTATCCTACAATCCAATCAGTTGAATATAGTCGTGGGTGTTTACAATTGAACCATCTCGCCAAATAACAACAAATTCCGCAATGATTTTATCATCTTGTTTCCTTATAATCATTTGTAAAACCCTCGTTTCTGGTTTTACTCTTTGGGGGGGTGGGGTAGGTCCCACCATCCGCCCTTGCTATCAATAAATTCAAGCCAGTAAAATACTGCTTATCGTGATAAACAATTTCTGTGACTGATAACGGCGCATAGGGAACGTTTACACCGCTAAAAATATAATGCCGGCTTACGAAAAACCCGGCTTAAACAAATGTTTGTGAAATCCACCTTTTATATAAGATATTGTGAAGTTTAAAAGTATTTCGTATAATTTGAGTTCAAAGAACGTGAAAGAGAAATGCAGGCGTACAAGGAGTTAAAGGAGCTGGAAAGGAAAAAAGCCGAAGAAATCGCGTGGATAAATGCACAGGCCACTAAAATCCAAGCGTGGTGGAGAGGCGTCATGGTCCGAAGAAAATTGGGACCTTACAAAGTGAAAAAGCCGAAACCCAAAGGGAAAGGAAAAAGTGGAAAATGAGCAACGATTGGATAATTTGGCTAAATAACTTAAATTCAATGAAGTGCTTAAGAAAGACGTTATTCTTACATTTTATAGGTTGTACATCCATGAAAGATTGCTTTTTAATTTTAACTTGTAATAATCAGAAAAATCCCTTATATACCATCAAATCGGAGAAAGTTGATGATGGCCATACAGAATGGAATAAACAAAAAACAATTATATCATTTAAATTCATATATTTTTCAAACAAATAAAAACTAATAAATAAACATTAACCCTATAAGAAATTTTATTATCATAAATCCCATAACATTTTTACATCGTCGACAACTTCACTGCCAGCTGAATGTTTGTGGAGCATGAAGTAGCCCTGTAACTGGGCGGGGCTAATTTTTTTCTCGAAGGAAACCACTTTGTCGGTGAACTCTTTCGCTTGTTCGAAGGCGGAGTCCCCTATGTAAAACCTGAGGAACATTTGCTCGATTTGGTACGGCGAGCACCAGCCTATGTACTCCTTCAGATCCACCCTACCGGGTCGTATTAACGCCGGATCCAATCTAAAAGTTTCAATCGGTATAAATTTTAAGGTGATAAAACACAGTTATACCGTGCCAATGCCATAACTCTGTTATTTATTGACCGATTTGAATGAACTAAAAAATAAAGTCAATGGCTGTTTAAATACTATAAAATGACGGCAATTATATATTTTTACAAAATTAACTTCATTGCCAAATGATAGTCAACTTTAAATTTTTAAATGGCAGCATATACTTTTCTAATTTTATAATATTGAGACATTTATTTTCTGAATCCAATTATGCCCGTTGTGTTGGTTTTAAGTTAATATTTATGCCAGAAAAAGATAATAATAAATCTTGTACGCATGATTATTTTGGTAATAAATGTAGTGTGCCTTGAAAAAAATTCGAATCGACAAATGTTATTTATTGTATAAATAATGTCAGCCATTTGTTATTAGTGCGTGTTTCAGATATAATCATGAACAATAGCGAATTAACAGACATGTTACAAATTTATTTTCTATGTAATAGAAATCGAAGAGCTGCGGCACGAATTTGTCATCTAGGGTTTCCAGAGCGGCGAATACCAGAACCTGGATTTAGAAGGTGAGAAGGAAATTTGAGATGATATGGAGCCGAAGAGAGTGGATCGACAATTAGACGTTCTACTTAGTGTTTACAATAATCACAGAACATCTAAATCGCAAGTGAATTAAAACTTGCACTACATATTCATTCTATTCTACACTGAGTTGTGACATAGGTACTTATTTATTGGGTCCTTATTATTCATGTTTGACATAACCTTACGACAAATGACATTTGTAATTTTTTTCCAAGGCACGCTAATTATAATTTTTGAAAAATATAATTTTAAATGGAAGATTTATTTTAATTTTTTTCGGCCAAAATATTGAACGAAAAACAACATATTGGGCATTATTGGAGAACATTCTAAATGATGTGACGAACCAATTGCACACCTACGCGGTAATATTCTTGAGTGCGATTTTTGTAATAAATGAATGGCGAGAGTTGTTCGGCAATCTTTCCACCACTCAACATGTCAAAAAAGTCTAATCTATGAGTAGACGGATTATAACAGATGTTAACAATAAATTGTGAAGTAAGGAATATAACTGTGTTTTATTAATTAATTCACAAACCGAATTACTAATAAACACATTCCAACTTACCTTTCTAAATAATTTGTCGTCATAAAGACTATCCTGGCTTCGGTGCTGGCGACACCGTCCAGACAGTTGAGTAGACCGCTGAAGGTTACCCTGTTCAAACCCTCGAAAGCGGATTTTTGCTGGAGGGTGTCTTCCCTGGACGCGAAAGCTGCGTCGATGTCTTCTAATAGGATGATCGATTGTTGCGGGGCGACGCTCAGCAGGTGATTCAGACGGTCGTCGGATAATCCTCTTTCTGATAGATTGAGTACGCATATGGCGAATTCTAATTCTCCCGCTAGTGCCGTTATAAAGGAGGACTTGCCGCAGCCTGGAGGACCATATAATAAATACCCTGTAAAGTTAGAAAAGACTTAAAGATCTAATGGTATAATAATAATAATAATAATAATATTTATTTGTGCTAATAACATAGTTTACACACGTCGGAAATAATTGTATAATATAACTTAACTATAAACAGACAGTTAAGATAATTAAAATTAAAAATAAGAAAATAGTTTGTATTAAGGGCATAATCGATAGATTTAGAAATTTATTGGGGCGGCCCGTTGGTGTAGTAGGTAGAGGTGAGTGCTTGTGCGACTGCACCGCGGCCGTGTGGGTTCGATTCCCATTTCAGCGATCGAGAAGTATTCGCTCGGTTCCGTGGTTGTTGTATATGTCTAACATTTAGTACTTAAGTTGTGATATAAATTGTATAAATCTTTATTGTAATAGGGGTTTCCCATTTCCATGGTTCTATATGCAGGATGACTATTTTAAACTATCTAGAATATCGTCGGCGCCATCTATATTTTTTTTATTCCAATAACTACATTCAGTGATTATTCATTGACATTTGACAGGAAGTGAAAAATAACCTCTCTGTGTTTTTAAATCTCAATTACTTGATTTAGAGAAACGTATTATTTCCCTTAATTTAAATCTCAGGCAAATGAGGATTAAAGCCCGGCGAAGTGTTCGTTACATGCTGAAAATTTATCTCACCGCAACAAAACTAATTAATTACATACGATGAAACTTACCTCTTCTATAGGGAATTCCTCGTTCGATGTACCAACTTGGATGTGATATAAACTCTTTGCAGTCATGTAAAATTTTATCGTTTATTCCTCTGTCCAGCACTACGGAAGCGATCGGTCGCCTCTTTCTCGGATGTCCAAGTTGTCTCCATTCGCTGCCGAGGGCCGTGTACATGATTGTTTTTCCCTCGTGAGCTCTTAACGCCATGTGTCTTGCTAGGAATAATTACTACATTAGTTAATCGAAACGTGATTTTTGTATTAAAACACAATATACGATACATGGTACAATGGAATTAATTACGATTTACTATTCTCTCGTATATTCGCACTTATCTTGTAATGTTGTACTTTGGGGAAACTCTGTTCAGTCCGCTAAAATTTTTATTGCACAAAAGCGAATACTTATAATAATTATTTCTGATATGATAATCGCCGAATATAAGAAAACTATTGAGATTAGGAAGAGGGAACCCTTATACAATCTGAAAGATAATTGGATTCTACTTCAGAATACGTTACTAAATACAGGGTGTGCTATTTGCAAAAACGAAGTTATTCAACTTTATAAGTTCGGTTTTTCTACCGCATTTTTTTTATCACCCAGTATAATTTTTTGTATGAAATCATGGTTGGCTCTATAGTTCGAACCTTCAACTAAATAATTGAAACGATTTTAATCGTTCAACGTCAATCACTGGGGCAAAAATAAAATTTCACCCAGACCATGCATTTCAACAAATCTTCAAATATTTCGAAAACGGCAAACAATAGGTATAGGGAGTATTGAAGTAACTCACCTTTATTTGCTCCGTATAATTCAAAAATAACAAAAAATACAGGGTGTTCCATTAAAAAAAAAACATAAGTTTGGTCTGTAACTTTGTTATGAGACACCCTGTATAAATTTAAATATTTTTAAGGCGTGCTCACTATTATACACAACTTTTGTATAAAACATTTTTCGAAATGTTGACAAATAAGCACGTGATTGACCGTTCCCAGAGCTCTGAAACACCCTGTATAATAAATAATTAGAAATCAATGTTTACAGTTAATTGAAAACTCTGGCGGAATGGACCACTTTCCTATGCCACAAAAAAAATATGTCATAATCTATCATTTGATGCGAGAAATAAATTTAATTCAATAAAAGTTTTTGCCGAAAATAGCGCCATCTGTCGCTCATGGAAATTTTTTTTTCGGATAAAAACCTAATATTTTTTAGCATAGAATCCAAATCTGCAATAAAAAATAGGGGTTCCCATTTAAGAATTCAAAGTAACCCGGAAATGTAATTTAAATAAAACGGCTCAGTTCTCCAAATAACTACTAATGTTTAAAATAGACAAAATCGGCGGATAAACTATTTGTAAAACAAGTAACCTTAAAAAATCACAAGATGTCGAAATTAACACTGCATTGGAGAATTCCAGACTGCCAATTTAATTCTACTTGAATTTTTATGGGAATTTTCAGAAAATCTCCTGCCAACTATTTTCGACGGATCTCACTGTAAAAGGTTAAGTATCCATTTTATATTCTTGTATTTACTTAAAAGAATCTGAAGAAACGAAGAGAAGTCAATGTTGCAAAATTGATTGTTTTTATCAATGGGCAGAATTTTTAACTGTCAACATGTTTATTTTGATTTACGCTTTACGCTGAATGTTGGTATTTGATGAACGCTACTTTTGTAACCTCCATTTCGGCGGCAACTTCAACAATCAGTCTAATTTGTACGATTGGTAAAATGGCAACCGCTGCACGAACTTGTTCACGATCAATTTATGACTTAATTCACGCATTTGTTCACTAGTATTTAATTACGTTATTTATTAGCTATAAGGAAATGTTTCTGCCGTGTAGTACCTATATTGTATCTATAACTTTATGTATTCTTTAAGAGTATGACGTGTGTAAAACTTCACAGTTAGTAGCACTAATAAACATTATCTTATCTAACAGTGGGTTCATCAGAAAATACCCCAACGGTTGGCAGTAAACTGTTTAGTCTGACGAACGCGATCAATTCTGAATTTCTAATACAAAAATCCCCCAAAATAACCTACAAAACACACGATGTCAATTAGACTAAAATGTCAATCAAAATTCCTCTAGTCCTTCTGACGCTGCTCATTACAGGAAAAAACTTCGAAGACCTCCAACAGGATGAAGCACCGGACAACGCCTCGATACCCCTGCACATTTACGACCAGGTGAACTGGAAGCAAGTGATAACGAACGAAGAGACCGCCAATGCCATCATAGCAAAGCTCAGATCCACCACCACAACGCCGTGCCCAGTGGTAACTATGGCAACACCAGAAACACAAATCGAGTGCAACAGAACGAACGAAGCGGTTTCTTATTTGAACGCAATCGTGGACGGTTCCATCGAAGAATTACAAGCGATGCCGTACGGAGAAGTAAAACGTTCCCTCAAGAGTTTGACGTCGGTGGAGCTGCCCCTGCGGAAAAGTCTGATCATTTGGAAGATGTTCAAGAGGAATAGGAAGGTGGAGAGGCTGGCGGTGAGGGACTGGGAGACGATCGGGAGTTTAATCCTGAAAATCCCGGAGAATGATTTGTTCAGGGTCGACGTGTCAAATTGGGAAATTGTGGATTATTTAGGTTGTGGAATGATGAATGAATAAAATTCGATTTTAAACTTTTCAAAATTTCAGGAACGTTATCAATAATGACGAGTAGGAAGGCCATGATATTAGCTTACAGCTTTAGGTGTAAGTTTCCGAACGTTCTCAAGGTTCCGAACTTCGTGAATCGAATTAAGGGATTAATGTGCGGATTTTCTACGAGGGATTTGAGTGAAA
Organism: Ocypus olens; assembly: GCA_910593695.2. Taxonomy (NCBI): domain Eukaryota; kingdom Metazoa; phylum Arthropoda; class Insecta; order Coleoptera; family Staphylinidae; genus Ocypus; species Ocypus olens. The sequence continues at coordinate 55,024,193 of OU343056.1, forward strand.
TTCCCGTGCACACGGTGTTGCAGATCAAACCGGAAGCTTTCAATAATTTATGGGCTTGTAGTAACGAACAAATTCAGGTATGTTGAATTCACACTTCGGTCCGGCGTAGAATGTATTGTTTTTTTTTTTTTAATTATTGAAATGGAAACATGAGGCCTGTTGAGGTCATTTGTAAAAGTGTACCTATCATCTCTCTTTTTAGAAATATGAAATTTGGAAAATTCAATAAATCTATTTTTTCTGATTGAAACAATATTGAGTTATATTGCCTTGGTTACGATATGTCATAACACTTATATTTCCCTAGGGAAATATAGACATCAAACAATTGTCATTAGGAGCTTCTCGCAAGAATTGTTTTAATTGCTCTCGAGACAACACCTCCGATTTCTCAGGAAGGTATCCTTTATGGATTTTACCGGAACCAAACATTCACGGTCTTTCGTCGCTTGCGTTAACACATAGTTTGACACTTCACCAATTTATGAAACAACGCAAATACCAAAACAAGTCAACCATGATATTTACAAACAAGGCCCTTAGCAACGTTACCAATCCGATAAATTCAAACATTTACAATCCAATATTTTCCCATTTACAGAATAATATTCTTCAATCAGAAAAAAACTATTGATTACAACACGGGAAATATGAATACATTTCCCTTGGTTGTCTATACATCCCGAGGGCGGAGCCAACCAACCTCAGGAAATATACTATTCATATTTCCCTAGTTGTAATAATAGCTGTCTCTCTTTAGAAATATACTGGTGGAAGAAAAAAATGAAACACTTGAAATTCGCAAAATTTCGACCATTTTCAAACCGCTATAACTCAGCGTATTTTTTTTCAAACTCCCATAACTTGGTGCCAAATCGTCGTAGGAACTTCGTTCTTTAAGTCCTGCATGGGGAATTGATCAGATTTTAATGCCTTTATGGTGGATCGAGTCGACAAAATTTTTCCAACTCCGTACACATCGTCAAAGTTGGACATGGTTTCCAGAAAAAAACATTTTTTTTTCACAGGGGTGCTAGAGGGGGACGGAAGGGGTTACGCTTAAGTTCACATGCATGACTTTAGAGAACACACTTCAAAGTTTTTCGCCTTCAAAGATTCATCAAAATCGATTGAAAATACGCCGAGTTATCGCGGTTTGAAAATTGTCGAAATTTCACGAATTTCAAATGTTTCATTTTTTTTTCCAGCAGTGTACATTTGTCTATAAGTCAATCAGACCTACATTTGAGTATAACAATTTCAAAATTCACCAGTGTACAATTGTTTATAAGTCAATCGAATTCATAGCATTTTAGTATAACAACTTCAAAATTCCCTGCAACCTTTAAAAAAACCTTGAAAGACGTTAAACTCTCATCCTAACCGTCTTGAGCTCGTCATATGGACTTGTCTCAGAGGTCAAAAAAAGATTGAAAAACGTAAAAGTGACAACTCTCATCCTAACCGTCTTGAGCTTGACATATAGACTTGTCTCAGAAGTCAAAAAAAAATTTGAAAAGCATAAAAGTGAGAACTCTCATCCTAACCGTCTTGAGCTTGACATATGGACTTGACTCGGAGATCAAAAAAAAAATTGAAAAACGTAAAAGTGAGAACTCTCATCCTAACCGTCTTGAGCTTGACATATAGACTTGTCTCGGAAGTCAAAAAAAAAATTGAAAAACGAAAAAGTGAGAACTCTCATACTAACCGTCTTAAGCTTGACATATAGACTTTCGGAAGTCAAAAAAAAAATTGAAAAGCGTAAAAGTGAGAACTCTCTTGTCTCAGAGGTCAAAAAAAATCGAAAAACGTAACAGTCAGAACATTATACAGTCGTTAAATGATATTTAGGTTTTATTAGAGTTATGCATGTCCACGCACGTGTACGGCTACATCGAAACCTGGGACGAGAGCACGCTGGAGCGTCTGGGATTTCTAATTTTGGGACTGACCCCGGACCAAGTGAAGACGATTCCCGCCGAGACGGCCCCCTTCCTGAGCGAAAGAGTTCTCAGCAGGATGGACCGCCCGCAGATTCGGGCCTTCACCGGGGACCAGGTTTCGAATTTCAACGATGCCGCGAGGACGGCGTACAATCACAAGCTGATCGTGGAAAATTCCGGCTGTCCGAAAACTTCTTACCCGTTAAGCGCGGCATTTTTTATATGTATACTGCACTGGCTGCTCCGATTGAAATTGTGCGTCGATTAAATATAGGAGAAGTTTTAAGTTTTTTTTTGTATTATTTTCGTGTTTACGTTATTTAATAACCGGAAGTTTGTCTCGATTCCATATTTATAAATAAGAATATCGTATCGAGATTATTCATTTTATTCTCACCGCAGTGATTTGACGAAGAAACGAAGAAATTTCTTTAATCACACCGAGTTTTGTAGGTTAAGTTTGGGGTGGGCGGGCCTTATCCTATCCTCTTATTCTTGGAACACAAACGAGAAATATACAATCGTTAGTATCAAAGTGTTTACAGTTGCTTTGGCAAAAGAATTTCTTTGTAGAAACTCTGGGACGTGTTTAATGAGTTGGGAGAGTAGGATAGAACCCACCCGCCACCCTTTAACGAGTTGGAGAGTAGGATAGGGAACACCCACCGCCCTTCATTTTCACTTCAACTTAACCCAGAAACCCTCTTTATTGCTGGTTTTGCAACTTTAAAAAATTCCAATGATTTGACAAAAAAATTTCTTTACACAAACAGAATTTTCTTGGTTATGTTAAAGTGGAAACTCAGGGCGGAGGGTGAGCCCCATCCTATCATTCAATTGGAACACAAACGGGGTTTTACAATTGTTGATTGATTGTTTAAAGACTTGCCAAACAATTTTTTATATTTCGTTTCCTCGATAAATGAATTTGTTAATGAAAACTCTGGGGCGTGTTTAACGAATTGGAGAGTGGGATAGGGCCCCCACCAGCAACCCTCTTCGCTATCCAACTTTTAAAACTCCAATGATTTGACAAAGAAATTTCTTTAACCAAACAGTGTTTTCTTGGTTAGGTTAAAGTGGAAACTCAGGGTGGGGGGTGGGCCCTAACCCATCATCCAATTCTTGGAACATAAATAAGGGTTTTACAATTGTTAATTAACTGATAAGAGAAGAATTAAACGGTTTGTCATTGCCTCTACAAATAAAAAACTTTGGGGTGTGCTCCCATTAAAAATAAAAAATCACGGCCCTCTGTTTTTTTTTAATGAACATTATCATCAAGATTACCAAATACGACACAAATTTCTTACCTTCTTCAAGGATATTAAAATAAATGCTCTTATCGTTCCCGAAAGCAGTCAACTGCACCGTTTCCCACGGGACACCCATATGCAAATCTAACGTATGCTGTTCCCTCGTCCTTTCCACTCGGATCCACGTATTTTCATATCTAAAATCAAAAGGTGCTGGCAAACAATTGAACTCCATTTAAAATAACAACCGTGTCAATCCCCATCTCAAAGATTCTGATATTCTGTGATAATAATAATTACCACCGGAAAATTCTGTAAGTAAAATACATGGCGGAGTGCGAAGCCCCACCGATTCCGAAACCCAAGCAAATGAAGGGCCTTCTGATGTCCCAGGCCAAGAGGAACCTAATAACCGCCATCATACTGACGGCGACCGCGGGCCTGACCTTCAAGATGCTTCACTCGAACCCGAACAAGAGGAGGTACGCGGAATTCTACAAGAACTACGACATCGACGCCACTTTCGACGAAATAAGAAGCAAGGGGCTGTTTGACTCTTGCAAATAAGTTTGACTAACCTAAAAAAATGTATACCTATACTAGGAATAAAATTGTATTTCGTCTTTACGTGTCCCGTGTCTTTTTGCTCGAAGCTCGTCTCGACACTCAGGTGCTGCGTCGAACGAGCCCCTTTCTGCGTCATCCAGTGCAACAGCCACTGGTAGGACTTGTCCCGGCACGGCACCTCGAGGGTGATCATGCAGTGTCTCCTGAATAGGATTACGGAGCCCTGCAGGCCCTTTTTCAGTACGGCGGCCGCCGCTCCGATGCCGAACAATCCGAATCCGGCGCCGAAGTACGGATTGTCCGACAGTGAACTGAAGTAGTCCATTATTGTCATTTTGAAGACTGTTTTTGTGGTTTATAAGTTAGTAGTGCAGAATGAATATTTTGACTAATTTTCACAATAATATAACCTAAAATATTATGTTGTTGTTTCGGTCAATAGATGTCGTACATGTAATAGGGGAAATTTTTAAAAAGTATCAAGAATATATCTCTTATTACTCGTTGCACACTTTCGGTTAAAAATAATACAATTTAATAATCAAAACAGTTTTTTGATCCATACACGATGTTAGAAACGTAGCACAATCGACCCTACGAAACGTCGAATACAGGTCATGTTGTTGTTTTGGTCAATAGATGTCGCACATGTAGTAGAGTATTAAGAAAAGTGACTCTTAATAAATTATTAAATAAGTATATGAATATTTTCTGCACTAATTGTATTACCTTTAGGTGAACACGTTCAGGAGTTATTTAGTTTAAAAAAATCTCCATAAGAAATTTAAAAATAAACAATAATTTTCGAACATCAACAAACCTTACTTGATTGTTTATTATTAAACGAATAATTCCCCATAAATTAACGTTTGAATCAATAAAGTGAATGCAACCATTAAATAATGGTGACGGCAGTATTTATTATTTCAGGATTTTCACAGTATGTTTATTTAAAAATATCAAATAATTATAAGTTTAGTGATGATTTAACGTTCCAATTATCAAAATTGTCCCTCATAATTACGATCTAAAAGCTTAGAAAGCCAAACAAATTAAATTCGCATTTTTGCGCGTTTTCGCCATCTAACGGACGATAGATGAACTGCTAAGTGCGTTTTTACGGCAGCGCCAAAATGCTCGAACTTTATACCTATAATCAAAGTGTTAAAATTCAGCAATGCGCCGCACATAAAACGATAGACGATTTAATTCTGAATCGAATGATGTATAAAATAGCTGAGGAAATTAAGCGGTTTACCCGTAATTTGCGAATAAAAATTAAGCACGACACACTTACCGACATTTACAGTTCACTGTAACTTAAATACTAAATAAAGAACAATTGCGAATATTCTTCAATCAAATACGGGTCCCTATTCTTATTACTAATTAATCGCTCAACTTTTTAGTTTGTTAATGCATTACAATATGAGAAATACTAATCTCCGTGCCGGTGCACCCTCTGTTATCGTGGGGATAAACTACTAAACCATTATTGGATTTAATATTTGGTTTAATAATAAAAGCCTGTTTAAAAACTTAAGTAGAATGTTATCTTGGAATGAATTTACTTGTAAAGAATAAATATTTAAATAATTAAACTGCAGAAACAATACTTTGAAATAAACGCCTAAAACAGGCAACCCAATATACAGGTAACTGCAATGAATTTATTAATACTAAAAATTACCAATTTTAAAGGATTAAACTAAACTCAAAAATCAAATCTTAGGTGAGGGAATTATTAATAATTTATTTAACCCAATACTGGCATAATTGACACGCCAACATCTATTATTTTTCAATTTTTATGACACCTTCAACTAAATAAATTTAAACTATAATTAAACGTTTTAATGGTGATTCAAATCAACAAATCATTTAAAAATGTAAAACATTTATATAATTCTGGTCATTACTGTGCCATCTGTCGGACAAGGTGTAAACTATTAAGCCAAAAGCCTCGAGTCAAAATGTAAAAATCCAGCAATGAGCTGTACATCAAATAATAAAGCATATCATTCTGAATCGAATTATGTGTAAAATGGCTCAGAAAACTTTGCGGTTTTTCAGTTATTTGCAAACGAAATTTTTGACGGTAATTCAGTTCACTGTAAAGCTCCTGCGTATATTGGGTTGCCTGAAATTAGACGTATATATACCATTGTTTTTTAATTTAAATATTTGAATATTTACAAGTAAACTCATTCTACCATACGAAGATAAGACTCTTCTTAAGTTTTTAAATATTTTTAAAACATTAAAACAAATATTAAACCTACAAATGATTCACTATTTCATCCGTACAATAACAGAGGGCAACCCATATGAAGATTAGGATTTCTCATGAAGTAAGCCATTAACAAAATCAAAAGTTAAATAATTAATAAGTAATAATTATTAAGACCCGTATTTGATTGAACAATATTGAAAATTGTTCTTGATTAAATTTTTAAGTTACAGGGAACTGTAATTGTCGGTAAAGGGGTCGTGCTTAATTTTCATTCGCAAATTACAAGAAAACCGCTAAATTTCCTCAGCTATTTTATACATCATTCGATTTAGAATTAAATCGTCTATCCTTTCATGTGTGGCGCATTGCTGAATTTTAACACTTAAATTATAGGTATAAAGTTCGAGCATTTTGGCGCTGCCGTAAAAAACGCACTTAGCAGTTCATCTATCGTCCGGTAGATGGCAATAACGCGCAAAAATGCGAATTTAATATGTTTGGCTTTCTAAGCTTTTAGATCGTAATTCTGAGGGACAATTTTGATAATTGGAACGTTAAATCATCACTAAACTTATAATTATTTGGTATTTTTAAATAAACATGCTGTGAAAATCCTGAAATAATAAATACTGCCCTCGCTATTATTTAATGGTTGAATTCACTTTAATGATTTAAACGTTAATTTATGGGGAATTATTCGTTTAATAATAAACAATCAAGTAAGGTTTGTTGATATTCGAAAATTATTGTTAATTTTAAATTTCTTATGAAGATTTTTTTAAACTAAATAACTCCTGAACGTGTTCACCTAAAGGTAACACAATTAGTGCAGAAAATATTCATATACTGTAGCGTAAAAATCTTATCCCAGGGCGCCGTTGGTTGTTGGAATGGGTGTGGAAATATTGGAAAAGAAATAAGCCTGTGGGTTCGGGGGGACAGCTTTATTTCCGCAGCTACGTACATTAATTGACTTTCTACGTGTATATAAAAAACTAGAAAGTAGAAACAAACCATTACATATTTATATTTTAAAAGGTAGAACTTGCAACTTACCTACAGCAGGTCACGAGAAACAATAACTGTAAGACTCGACAGCCAGTAGGCATGTAGCTTTTAATTATAACTAATCTAGTCAGTAATGATTTTAGTATATTACTAATAATTCAACTTATCGTCTCGCTGCTCACGGCGATCAACCCAAAAATCCTCGTTCGGCGAGGCGGCCACAAAAACCTTGCAGATCCCTCTCCGCCGAGCCGAGTGCGCGCAAACTAAACCGCGCGAACACGATTTAAAATACGTACGTACGTATTTTATGCTACAATACTTATTTAAGAATTTAAGAATTTATTAAGAGTCAGTAATGCATACGTATTTTTTCACAATTTGTGTTAGGAGACTAGGAACGAAAAGAGGTGACTTGTCTTAGAATGCACTTTCTAGGAATTTATTTTTCGGTTCAGAATGTCTACCCAAAATCGATTTTGGGTAGATTTTCTACACAGGAAAATAAATTCATAGAAAGTACATTTCAAGACAAATTTTTGGCTCCGGGGCGGGACTTACATCGGGTTCCAGCTCGTGGACAACTTTTGGAGCAGTGATCATATGGGAAATGGAGGGGGAAAGCAGTCCATTAGTATATAGTCAAATAATATATCTCTTCTTACTTATGTTGCACACTTTCGGTAAAAGATAATTCAAATTAATAATTAGAACAGTTTGGATCCGATAAATGGCTAATTTACACAATAATAAATACTCAAAAAATGTGTTTGTTGTTTTGGCCAATAGATGTCGCACATATAGTAGGAGAAATCCTTACAAAGGATCGAGAATATATCTCTTCTTACTCATGTTGCGCACTTTCGGTAAAAACTAATTAAATTTAATAAATAGAACAGTTTTTTGATCCGATTACCTATACGATGTTATAAACGTAGCACAATCGCCCCAACGAAACGTCCGCGTAACGAATACAGGTCACGCGATGTTGGCACTGATAATCGGTACTGTATTTGGCAGCTGTCAGTCGAGACGTTTTCGTGAAGTGGCCGATTCATCGATTTAAGAATGGTAAATACGTTATCAATTCCTCCGATAATTTAATCACTAATAAACGCAATAATTTTCCAGTCGTTCTCCGAGAAAATCGCCCAGATAATGGCCAGGCCCGGCCAGGACCCGGCCGACAAAAACGACGTACCATGGTGGATGAGGTATGCTGGAAGAGGTTTGGGAACGCTGGGCAGTTTCTGTGAGTATAAAATTACCGCTGATTCGACGGCGATCTCGTAAAATAAACACGCACGATTATCCGACCGGACACCAATTCGTGTGGGCCCTTTACACTTAAATACACCCACTCACCTCAAACGCTCGAGCATATTTAGTGCATGTTACCATATTTCGTGGGAAATGAGGGGCTTAATTTGGGATTGGGATAATGTAAATCGTAGCAGGTTGACAAATGGTATTTTATTATCCATATAAATATGGTACCTAATCTATAGCAGCTCGTATCATCTGTAAAATTTTGCCCACGCACGGTATAATACTGATTTCAGTGACTGTTTTGTATGCACACTGTCGGGGCATTGTAGAGTGTGCACTGTTTATGTTTACTGCAACTATTGCGAATACATTGTTGTTTTAAACGGGCGGAACGATCGCAAATGAATCATATCACGAGTGTGTGCAATGGGAAATAAATACATAATAAATAATAAATACAATGGCCATCAACCGAAGTCCTTCAGCCAATGGGAAATAATTCCTTAAAGATTAGTGTTAAAATATAATAATGTAGTAAATAAAATAAAAATAGATAGCAGGAAGTACTACAGTCTATTTCTCATATTAAATCACCTGATAAACATGGATTACCAACTACAAATAGTAATAATGTAAGTCTGAAAAATCTTTCATTGCGGCAAAACATTCGTTTGTCGTAAATTTATTGCATTGCTAAATACCGTGAGATCAGAAAGTCGAAAATAGTTGGCAGCACGATTTGTGAAAATCCCTATAATCATTCGAGTAGTATATTGGCTGCCTTGAATTCTCCAGTGTGTTTTGACATCTTGTGGTTTTTTGAGGTTAGTTGCAGCGATGCCAACTAGTCACATGATTTTTCGCCAGAAAGGCAACCTAATTCTGCCAGAAAAAATAAAGTACGAAATAAATAAATACATCGTGTTTCTGGAGTAATATTGACTACATAAACAATAATACAAAAATACAGATGTTAGAAAACTCAACAATGTTCTGGATCTAGATCTGGATTGTTTCCATGGGAGGGCAGAGAGGTCCGCTGTACGTAGGCCTCAATGGGCCCTTTGTACATCCTCACTTCCAGATGCCGTCTAGCCAACCCACGGCATCGTGAAAAAAATTCACCCTGTATAAGAACTGAAAAATTGATGATGAAACCCTGCACAAATCGTATTATGGCCAACTTTCTCACCTTTTTCACCACCGATTGATTTGAACACCGAATTCCATTGCAAAATATACTCTGTTCACATTTTATTCTCACCGCAGTAGGCTTTGTTAGGGTAACATTTTTGTTGGTACTGAAACAAGTTATGTCATCGCATTTTTTTCATTATGTGTATTGCAATGTTGCATTTTATAATATCCCTCATTCGCAGGTAAAAATATTGTGATAGTAATGTTCATTAAAAAAAAAACCTCAAGTGTGCCATGATTTTTTATTTTGAAAAATTTAAGTTGGTAACACGTATTGAGGTTATGTTACTACCGGAATGTTCCAACTGATCAAATAATTTGCCGTGATTCACCTTCCAAAATTCCTTGGGCTGTGTTAATATCATCCTAAGTACGTTTGACTGGTTTACGGAGACATAACAGATCATGACAAGGTATTTTTAAATTCATCATAAATAATGGAAACGTTAGGAAATTCTTCCTGAAACTCAGTCAAAGGTGCGTCGAATGAATACACCCAATTTCCGTCCACTTAAGTCCCATTTCGGAAATAACTTTCAACTAGAAACGTTTTTGCTGGTTGTTGTAAACCATTGTGACCACGGAATAATTGTGACTTTCAGAACGTTTTGAAGTTTTGTATGTCAATTCCTAACATGTGTGCCAACTTCAATTTTTAAAAATAAAAAATCATGGCACACTTGAGGTTTTTTTTTAATGAACATACGATATAAATAGGCAACGTTTTATTGAATTATAGGTTAACGTCGTCACTGTCAAAAATACAACATGCCAATATAAGGACAAAAAACGGAGAGAATTAAATGTGAACAGTACTCGGTCTTTATTTAGTTTACCCGTCTGTAAAAATTGATTTCCTTGAATTACCTTTTCAGTGGCCATCATCCTGGGATTCTTGAATTGCACGAGTATAATACTCGGAGACTTTAGGTGCTTAATCGGCGGAATGTGGCAGATCGTCGCCGGCTTTATAGTCGTGTGCTGCGAGGCGCCGTGCTGCTGTTTATTCATAGATCACGTCCAGAGATTAAGCGACATGGCCGACAATAGGCCCTACTGGAACAAGGCCTTAGCTTACGTTTGGTAAATACATATATTTTCGGCGAGAATTTTCCTTTTTTTACCTAAAAATGCTTAAATCTAATTGCAGCTTATCAATCCCCGCTATTATTTTGTGCACAGGGCTGAGCAGCCTGTTCGGAAGCGGCCTTATCTTCGCCACCGGCATCATCTACGGAATGATGTCGTTAGGAAAGAAGTAAGTGATAAGCGCTCAAATTTTGACAGTTGAAGGACACGCAGATGCACCGTAATTCAAATGCTAGGCTGCGTGGCCTTAAATAAACTGCAATTGAAGGACGCGTATAATTTTTTTTTTTTTATTGGCCAATCAGATTTGGGGTTTGTTTTTCTTAGGTTGTTTGATTATTCGTGTGCCCCTACTGCTTGTCATTTAATGACATTGATATTGCACTTGATTTGACAGAAAATTGACGAAAGTAATATGTTATTCTGAACAAAAAAGTTAGTCTTAACAGCGGTGTTATTTGCTAACATCAACAGATTTTTTTTTAATATTATTATTATAGTGTTGACAACTAGGTCATCTGCCACAACCCTTTGTTTGTATAACATTAAAGATTATGCGTACTGAGATACAACATGAAGACAATAAGTTGTCAATCCGGACCTTCGTGACATATCAGATCCTAATGCGTGAACATCGACAGATGTTATGAATATACGATTCTGTACACAATGTCTCATCAACTAACATCGATGTATATTAACATTTTTGATGATAAACAACACCTGTCAAAATGGTCGACGTTACGTGATTGTTAATGGTGATGTACATATTTTGAGGTTATTTCGTGGTTTGTGTTATTTGTCAACAAAAAACCTGTTACATCGGGCTGTTCAGAATACAGTTTTTAAGGGCACTGTTCAATTTCACATGACATTGCAATGTTATACCCTACTATCCGTTTCAAAAGTTCTGGCCCCTGTGTTTAACAGGGAATAGGAAAAAAACGGGGGAGCCAAAAAAATTAAAAAATATATATATAATATTTGAGACAATTGTAAATAATATACTTAAGTTTCAATAGCATTAGGCGACTCATTAAATAGTGATTATGAAAAGTATTGCGAAAAGTCCGGTTTTTGACGCGTTTTGACGATATACTGTAAATTAACCTGCTGTAGCTTTTTTATTAATTAAAAAAATATATTACAAATGAAAACATGTAGAGAGGAATGTATTAGCTGTACAAATTTTGCCCAAATTATTGTAACTTTATTTATTATTAATATTTTTATGATGACGTGCAATCTCATTTAATAAGAAGAAGGGAGTTCAGGTTTTTCGAAAATTACGAAGAATGTGAAGTAACAAAATTAATACATAATGTTTTTTGAGCAAAGCACCTCAAACATTAACAATATTTAAACAATCGCTGGAGAGATGCGGTAAAAAGAGATTCAAGATTCGTGTCGCAAGGCGTTTCGCCCCGGCCGTGCTCTTACTCCGCAATAGTAGAATATTGGACTATCTTCGCATATGGAGACCCTACCGCACTGTGCCTGAGCGAGCCTCCCGCCTCGTCGCTTCGTCCCTTGTCACGCATCGTCTGTCCTCTTCTAAACTTTAATTATTGCTGTAATAATTCCATCGTTAATGGTAATTTTGATTTTATACATGAAATACTTTAAATTAAGGTATTATATTGCAATGTTGTAAAAACTTAATTGATATTCCTATTAACAGGAAAAATATTACTTGATAATAACATCCCGATTTTACTGCAAGTTATAAATAAATACAACTTAAAAAAATGATGATGTGGCCATCATGTTACTTTCTCCGACTTTAAATTTACGTTTTCATGGGTTTATTTTCAATTGAAATCATGTTTTAAGTGTGCATCGAACGTTTTGTAGACTCGGATAAAACTGACGTTTAAAACGTCAAAATTATAAAACATGGAAAAATTATACTTCAAATTCAAAAACTCGGTTAAACTTATTCTTTAGAAGTTGTTCATTTTGGCATTCTCTACAATTATTATTAAAATAAATTTGCTGTAACTATTAGCGTTTCATAATTGTATACCAAAAATGAAAAAAAAATTAATAATTTTTTTTTCTCGAATAACAATGATTTTATGAAAAATATTTTCAAACCAAAGATGTTCATTTCTTTGTTTTCTTCAATATTCGCTTAAATATTTTTGTGATATTTTTCATATTTAAGAAAATATTGGCAAAAAACAAAAAACAGTTGAGGTAAACGCCCACTTCCGGTGTACGAAATTTTACCAAAAGCTTTTCAGTTCTTCGGATTATCAAATAAGACTTATGTTCAAAGTTTCATATCAATTGGTCTATTAGTTTTTGAGATACAGCGCGCACAGACAGACACACACACACAATTTTTTTTTTCCAGAAATTGTTGAAATGTTATCTAGGGACCCCAAAACGGATATTTCCGTAAAAAAAATTTTGAAAAAAACATCACGATCACAATACTTTCTCGTACTTCGTAACGGAGAAAGTAAAAATTCTGATATACTTCCTGCATGACCTGAAAAAAATTCAATTTTTTTTATCTCATGGATTAAGAGAAAATAATTAGTAAAATGGCATAATCCAAAATTAAGGCAAAAAACCGGTACATAATATTAAATATAATCTTCAATACATAAATAATTGTAATACTGAAAATTATAAAATTAAAACACGTTACACAGAAATAAACAATGTTGATATTCCTTTTCGATTTACATTGTTTGAGTGAATGGTTTTTATTTTACGAATGCTCAAACTCGGGGGCCAGAACTTTTGAAACAGATAGTAGGCATACGGAGGTAGTTTAGCCCTAATGATAATTAAGAAAATTGGCAATTTACAAATGTGGGTGACATGGGAGAAATCTCGCCTGCGCAGTACAGGTGTTAATGTTTGGTTTTATATAAAAAAAAATCGCACGTACAATATACAGAAACGGCAAAGAAAAAGTTTCCACGTTCGTATATTTCGAAAAGTAAAGTAATAATGTCAGCTGATTGCGAACTGTCATTCATGACAGCGATATTTTTCAAATGACTATGATCATAAGTTTATATGAGGTTATTAATGATCATTAGTATTATGTTGATGTGACACACGGCGAAGTTAATGATTATTAGTACTTAATGATCATTAAATAGCTCCGTGTGCCTAGGGTATTAATAACATCGCTGTTAATAACAGTTGTTCAGAATAACACCATTCATCTTTATGATGGGGTAATTAAGCACATGGCAACCATGTGGAAAACATAACCTCAAATTTATTTTGGGGGGCCGCGGTGGCCCAGTGTGTAGAGCTCCTGCTCACGGGCCTCGCGGTCGTGGGTTCGAATCCCACCCGTGCGGTCACTTTTTCGGAACGAAGAAGTGGCCGTGCGGGTCCATGGATGTCTAGTGTATGTCCTATTCATTATAAAAATGAAATCTCAACTTAATTATCGTTAGTGGCCGAATAGCCAGATGCTTACGCCAATTCCAAATCATACGCAATCATCCTCAACCTGAATTTCCGTTAACCATCCTTCCTTTTTCTAAAAAAAAAAAAATTATTTTGAAGGCAAAAGTCAGAATTGCAACCAGAGTATCCATATTAAAAAAAAATTACTAGATCTAGTTGGTCAATAAAAAAAACATAGTATAGATGCATTAAGCTACGTGTCCATAAATAAATTAGAAATAATTACGAGGTTCATGGTTCTAATTGTGTTTTTATTAATAACTTGTGTGTGTGTGTGTCTGTGTGTGTGCGATAACCAGAGGGTCCAGAGAAGACATGGCGGCAATGGCGTCGCCCCAAACGGCCACGTCTCCCACGGGAATGGGGGCGACCAGCGACCACCACACCACCCTGATGGAAGATCCGGACGTCTGGCGTCCCACATAAATATACTAACTCAAGTATTAACAGAACTTTTACAATTTTTGTAGGATTGCCTGCCCGCTGAGAATTTTTTGCACAGTTTTGATTTACCCATGCATGTTTTGCTGTTGATCTATTTTTTTTTTTATAATAGCTAGTTTTCTGACAAATAACTTTCTGTAATAATGTAATTACTAGAATTTCCAACTTTTTAATTTCCGTGACGGTATTATGTATATTTTAAATAGTGATTTGAGGAGGATGAATAATTAACAAAATTAAAAAAAAAAAACATCTATGCAAGTATTCAGATTCAACATTCCTTAAGAATACATACTTGTGGCATCAAGTGAAATCAAAAAGTCAAAAATAGTTGGCAGCACATTTTCTGAAAGTAGGGTTAATAATTCAAGTAATATTGTGTTGGCTGTCTGGTATTCTCCAGTGCGGCACATTTTGTTTATTTTGACATCTTGTGGTTTTTTGAGGTTACTTATTTTAAAAATAGTTTTGGGTTAATTATTATTGGCCTGTATTCATACATACATCTCATTTAGAGTCGCTTTTAACTAAATTATAATATAATTCAAAAATGTCAAAAAATACAGGGTGTTCCATTAAAAAAAAACATAAGTTTGGTCTGTAACTTTGTTATGAGACACCCTGTATAAATTTAAATATTTTTAGGGCGTGCAGCTCACTATTATACACAACTTTTGTATAAAACATTTTTCGAAATTTTGAATAATAAGCACGTGATTGACGGTTCCCAGAGCTCTGAAACACCCTGTATAGAACAAAAATCGAAGGAAGTATGGGGAAATCTATGTATGCAGCCGATACAAAATTTTGATCGTGTTTTATGCACGTATTTTCGCAGAATTTCTTCGATTTTTGCTGTATTTATTCTCATTTTTTTCAATTTCCCACTTAAATAAATGATACGTTGTCATATTATTCTCACAGTTTGTCGCGGCTCTAAATGTGAAGTGTGAATGTGGGCCATTCTCTATTTTTAAGACAAGTAACCTCAAAAAACCACAAGATGTCAAAATAAACAAAATGCGCCGCACTGGAGAACACCAGACAGCCAACACTATATTACTTGAATTATTAACCTTACTTTCAGAAAATGTGCTGCCAACTATTTTTGACCTTTTGATCTCACAGTACTAAGAAGATGTCAAAATAAACAAAACACATGTGCACTGCACTGGAGAATTCAAGGCAACCAATATAATATTACTTGAATGAATATAGGGATTTTCAAAAAAATGTGCTGTCGACTATTTTCGACTTTCTACAGTTATATCAAACTAATATAATAATTGTAGAGAATCCCAAAATAAACAACTAATACATAATAAGTTTATCGAAGTCTCTTTAGTTTTTGAGGAAACTGACAGTAAAGATTTTGAAGTATAATTTCTCGCATCTTCCATAATTTCGACTTAAAAAAAAAAAATCACGAAAACGTTAACTTTCACGTATTGCGTACGAAGTTGGTAAAAAACATTCAAGAATGGAATAAAGATAAATATTCATTTTATTTTCGATCTGCTCTGGTTTACGTTTTACATTTGCACTAAAAAAAAAACTGAGCTAAAAAAATTAAGAATTAAATAAATACATAAATAAGGTTTATTTACGGATTCTCCATTACAAAAAAATTGCCTAAAATTTTAAAGTCGATTCTCAATTTTTTCCTTTGAGAAACATCTTTAAGTCAATTTTGAAGTGACCTTTGTTAGTTTTTCATCATTCTCCTTTCTTGCTTTTTTCTTTCTTTCTTTATTCCTCATATTTAGTATTATAGTTCCTCTGAAATTCTAGATGACAATAAAAATGTCTAAATTGAGATATTTATTTAGATTATGACATGATGATCATGTTTTACAAATGTCAGAACTAAAATTAGAATAATTCACACGTTCGCTGCCACCGACGCGCTAGTGCGTCCGACTTTATACTTGCGTAAATGCAATCCCAATTGCGGTGGCAATGTAATAATCAATATATTTTAAGCTTGATAAAAGTACTGTCGCTTCCCAATCGTAAATTTTATAATTAGATCTTAAAAAGTTGGCTACTCTAGTGTTCAGATATTATTGCAATAATTAACAAAATATCACTGTAATTTTGATACAGTAAGAATCGGTAGAGGTGTCCCAATACAATTTGATTTAATCTTTTAGAGTAACATTAACACGTTCACCGACAAGTGCAAATGTCGGTGAATTTCGCAGTCCATAAACATTCATGAAAATGACTTTGTTCACATTTTATTCTCGCCGCAGCAGGCTTTGCCAGGGTGACATTTTTGTTGGTGGTAAAGAAGTTGCTAATAATTTGGTCATTTGTCATTGTACTTTTTTGGTTATGTGCAATGTTGCATTTTATAATAACCCTTTCACATGTAAAAATATTGTTCGACGGCGTTTTATTGAAATTATAGGTTAACAATCATTACTATCAAAAATACAACGTGCCAATATAAGGACGAAAAAACACCCCGATTGTAGCGAGAATAAAATGTGAACAGAGTGTAGAAATGATTCCATCTAAAGTTGCTCCCGATTTATTAAATTAAACATGCATTTAATGCAAGGGCAAAATTTACACAACTGCAATTAATATACGGCGCACGCTTAACAACTGAATGATAAATTAACTGCCGCACCTTTAGAATTTTGTTGAGAGAGCAATTTGCGTTGGTGAACGTATTAACCCATTAGTGGATAGCGTTCGTTTTATCGAACCTTATACCTATGGTATTGACAGGTGTAACAGGAGTTCTGTAGCTGGTTCATGTTGCTACATAACCTCACTTTCTTGTAACAACATGAACCATCTACAAAAGTCATCTTACACAAGTCGGAACGATGAAAAATGTGAAATAACTAAGGTCCGATAGAACAGACGCTTTGGACTAATGGGTTAATCCATCATAACCCATGATACAATTTTATCACAAGAACTACAAATTTTTATAAATCTTCTAAAGCTCAATTTGGAAAAACAATAGAATCACTGTGATATATCTGTTTTACCATCAATTAAGAAGAGTTTGCTTCGCAGATACATCATCTACAAGCACGTAATACTAAGTGTCATTAAAGCCCACGATGATTGTTGTATACTCCATTTTTATTTTCGACTAAGAAGGCTGTGGTTTCATTTTATAAAGTTTTACACGTGATCTGACAGTGAAAAAATGATGAAATGTTAGATTTTTAATTCATATATTAAATTAATTAAATTATTGCTTCAATTATCCAAGTGTGTTAATTGCAACATAAAATATAACCTCATTTTTTCACGACTTTTTACTTTAGCCATCAAAACTGTCACCCTGACAGAGCCAACTTGGTTAAAAATAAAAATGAGGCAGAGTTTACTCGTTCCTACAATGGGAAGTACATAATTAGTTAACAAAACAACCGAAATTAATTCTCGGACACCTCTTCCGGTCTTAACTGTCCTATGTAAGAAAATTCCGCCTCATTTTTTTTTGTATACACATTTGTTTGAATTATTTTTGCAGAGCAACCGCGGAGGAAATGCGATCAGCGGCCGTAGCGGAGACCCAACTTCCACCTCCAGGTACACAAAGACCACCAAATTCCTCAATGCATTCCAACCTAGTATCGAACGCTCAACCTATCAGTTTCACGGGCGCCCCCGTCTTCGACAGCAATGTCTGACGGCATCCGGGGCGAACAGGTCATAGTCCTTCGGATTTGTTTTTTTTTTATAAGGTAACACCCGTGTTATCGATTTTATAGGCGTGTATTATTATTGTCGGCGTGTTTTCTGGAATATTTTATATGAGATTTCATTTACCGTTCGATCGATCGATTGATGATACGGCGCGTCCCAAATTCAACTTTATCGTCACAAGCACTGAGATCATTGTAAAAGCTGCAGAAACGGTTACAATATTTGCAAGAACTCTGGGCGGTGTTCAACCGGTTGGATTATAGGATAGGGCCCACCCGCCACCCTTCGTATTCACTTTAACCTAACCCGCAAAAAGTTGTTTGATTTGATGAATTTTTTTAATAAATCTTTCTGTGGTGTCGGAATTTTAACAATAATTACGAAACGAGGTTTGTAGTTTCAGTTAAAATTTACACGAAGGGTGGCGGGTGGTCCATATCCTACAATCCAATCACTTGAGAATATAGACGAGGGTTGCGCAGATGATGAGAAACAACCAAACCCCGAAATATTGCGTTTGTGATTTTGTATTTTGTACAATATTTTGCAAGAACTCTGGGCAATGTTCAACTGGTTGGATTGTAGGATAGTGCCCACCCACCACCCTTCGTATCCACTTTAACCTAACCTACAAAAAGCTGTTTGATTGGATGAATTTTTTAAAATAAATCTTTCTGTGGTGTCGGAATTTTAACAATAATCACGAAACAGGGTTTGTAGTTTCAGTTAAAATTTACACGAAGGGTGGTGGGGATGGTGGGTGGTTCCTATCCTACAATCCAATCACTTGAGAATATAAACGAGGACTTCGCAGATGATCAGAAATAACCAAATCCAGAAATATTGCATTTGTGATTTTGTATTTTGTACAACGTTTGCAAGAACCCTGTGCGATGTTCAACAGGTTGGATTGTAGGATAGGGCCCACCCACCACCCTTCGTATCCACTTTAACCTAACCAACAAAAAGCTGTTTGATTTGATGAATTTTTTTGAATAAATCTTTCTGTGGTGTCGGAATTTTAACAATAATTACGAAACATGGTTTGTAGTTTCAGTTAAAATTTACACGAAGGGTGGTGGGGGTGGTGGGTGGTTCCTATCCTACAATCCAATCACTTGAGAATATAAACGAGGGTTGCGCAGATGATAAGAAACAACCAAACCCCAAAATATTACGTTTGTGATTTTTATTTTGTACAACATTTGCGAGAACTCTGGGCGATGTTCAACTGGTTGGATTGTAGGATAGGACCCACCCACCACCCTTCGTATCCATTTTAACCTAACCCACAAAATGCTGTTTGATTGGATGAATTTTTTGAATAAATTATTCTGTGGTGTCAGAATTTTAACAATAATTACGAAACAGGGTTTGTAGTTTTAGTTAAAATTTACACGAAGGGTGGTGGGTGGTCCCTATCCTACCCTCCAATCACTTGAATATAAACGAGGGTTGCGCAGATGATGAGAAACAACCAAACCTCAAAATATTGCATTTGCGATTTTGTATTTTGTACAAAATTTGCGAGACTCTGGGCGATGTTCAACTGGTTGGATTGTAGTATAGTGCCCACCCACCACCCTTTGTATCCATTTTAACCTAACCCACAAAAAGCTGTTTGATTTGATGAATTTTTTTGATAAATCTTTCTGTGGTGTCGGAATTTTAACAATAATTACGAAACAGGGTTTGTAGTTTCAGTTAAAATTTGCACGAAGAGTGGCGGGTGGGCCCTATCCTACCCTCCAAGGTGGTGGGCCCTATCCTACCGTCCAATCACTTGAACATAAACGAGAGTTGCGCAGGTGATGAGAAACAACCAAACCCAGAAATATTGCGTTTGTGATTTTGTATTTTGTACAAAATTTGCAAGAACTCTGAGCTATGTTCAACTGTTTGGATTGTAGGATAGGGTCCACCCACCATCCTTTTCAGTATATTCACTTTTGCATTCAATTAAGTGAAATTACGCACCAACAATTACAGTCGACAAGCAACCATTATAATGATTCATAATGGTAAACTTTAATTATTACTTCCCTGTCATCGGTATATAAACTCTGTTCCATTTTTATTTTTAACCAAGTTGGCTCTGTTGGGGTGACAGTTTTGTTGGCCAATGTAAAATGTCATTAGGTTATATTAAATAAAAAAAAAATGAGGTTATATTTTATGACAGTAGGCAATGTTGCCATCAAACTGATTTTTAAATATTTAAAATAATAACTGTCAGTCGGATTTTTTTTTTTGGTTATATTTTATGACAGTAGGCAATGTTGCTATCAGGCTGATTTTTAAATATTTATGTGTGAACTGTCTGTTGGAATTTTTTTTTTGGAAAAAGTATAGATTTTCTCCAATTTTTTTTTCCACTTGTATTATTGGTATACTTTGATCAATGGATCTTTGCGTGCACGTCATAGAAAGCTGAACCTAGCTCCGACAACATTTTCATGCGTTTACTCTCTCCGCGATAAATTAAATTAGACGCATCACGTGTGTACGTATGTCGTCCGAGGCGAGAAAACTCGGTTTTCGGTAATGACGCACACGCAAAGATCCATTGATCGAACTATAGATACATTGTTTAAACATTCAGTGAAGGAATTATTGAAATCAAGGCCTGATAAAAAAAATTATGGATTTTTAAATATTTACGTGTGAAATGTGTGTTGAATTTTTTTTTTTAAACTATAAATTTTTGCCAATTTTTTTCACTTGTATTATTGATAGATACATCGTTTAAAAGTTCAGTGAAGGAATTATTGAAATCAAGGCCTGATTAAAAAAATTATGGATTTTTAAATATTTATGTGTGAAATATGTGTTGATTTTTTTTTTAAACTTTAAATTTTCCCCCATTTTTTTTTCACTTGTATTATTGATAGATACATTTTTTTAACATTCAGTGAAGGAATTATTGAAATTAACGCCTGACAAAAAAAGTTACGGATTTTTAAATATTTTCGTGTGAAATGTATGTTGAATTTTTTTTTTTTTAACTTTAAATTTTCCCCCATTTTTTTTCACTTGTATTATTGATAGATACATTGTTTAAACATTCAGTGAAGGAATTGTTGAAATCAAGGCCTGACAAAAAAAGTTATGGATTTTTAAATATTTATGTGAAATTTGTGTTGATTTTTTTTTTTTACTTTAAATTTTCCCCCATTTTTTTTCACTTGTATTATTGATAGATACATCGTTTAAACATTTATTGAAGGAATTATAGAAATCAAGGCCTGACAAAAAAAGTTATAGATTTTTTAATATTTATGTCTGAAATGTGTGTTGAATTTTCTTTTTTTGGAAAAACTAGATTTTTCCATTTTTTTTGGGTGTATTATTCGTAGATGCATTGTTTAAACATTTAGTGAAATTAAGGCCTAACAAAAATTAGTTTTTAAATATTTATGTGTAGAGATAATTTTACATCTTTTCAAAATATAATCAACAATGATTTTTGGCATTTTTTAAATAAATAAAAAATACGGCACACTTGAATGATTGAAGCAATAATTTAATATGAATTAGGCAACGTTGCTAGAAATCTGACATTTAATAATTATTTCACTGTTGGTATTCATGTGTACAACCTTATAAAATTAAACCACAGCCTTCTTGGTTAAAAATAAAAACGGAACGGAGTATAAGACTAAACCACAAAAACATGTTTTCTTTCATTAAAATTGTTTCAATTCGCATTGAAAAGTCAGTTTGGCATTATTGCCGGAATAACGTAGACAAAACTGCGTAACGTTAAAAAAACCGCTTTTGCTGCTGAATGTAATTTTCATAAGGATTACCTCCAATTTGTTTATTATGTTTCCTCGCCAATAACTAGAGTACAAATTTTGGCCGTTGAATTTTCTCGCAACAGTGATCGAGATTTCCGCGTAGAGTTGAAGTTGGGACGCCCGGTATATAACATCGGAAAACCAGTCGTCTTTTTAACCAAATATTTTAATTACCGTACTGGTTTCCATTATTTATTTATTGTGTAGTATATTTACGGTGAGATTAGTTTCAAGTGATATATGTTGAGATCTTGTTATTGGATTGTAATAATAAATTTTATACGCCCCTTGTGCGGATAAGTAAACGATTGGCCATTCATTTTTAAGTGATACGCTATGTCTAAGTACATTTCTTACCAGTGTTACGGAAAAATTCAATACGCGTACTTTTAGAAAGTAATTTGACACTTTTAGGTTATGGGAAATTTATGTGTTAAAAATAATGTGCAATTTTATCATAAATAATCTACGCCATGCTATTCTAGATAAAAAAGGGACATTTAATTTTTTTTTTTGTGGCTTTGGCTTATGAGAAGAATAAAAGGGGGGAAAGATGAATGATTATAATGGGAAGAAACGAAAATTTAAATAAAACAAAAACTGGATTGTTTGTGCGATTGCCAACAATTCACTGCAGAAATGGCGGCAAATTCGAATTCAGTTTATTTTCACAACGGAACGACTACAAATTCACGTTTTTTCGTTTGTTATGTAGGAAGCTTCTACTTCGTTATACACACTTTTAATTATTTCATGTTTTTGTGACAAGCAACATCATATGCATCATCATTTTGATTAGAATTAAATTAAAAGTCACAAGTCACGCCATCTAAATTCAAAAGTTGATTGTGTGAACATCTGGGATTTTGAAATCGAGGCCACTGAGATGTCGCAGGTTTCTTGTAAAATTTTATCGCCTCCCCAATTTCACACGATGCACCTTTGAAATTAGATTTAGAATCCCCCGGATTCCCTCTTCCCCCCGAAACCCACGATGACATTCTAAAGTTACAAATTTGGCAAAGAAGACTTAAATGAGAAAACATTCCAAATTATAAAAAGCGTTTTTTTCTTAACACAATACCGAGACCCAAATAAGAAATGTATTTAGTCATAACTAAATTTAAATTAAGCACATGAAAAATATTACTTCCGTTCACGGATCGCCCGTTTTTTTTTCTTCTTCAAGGAGCACACTTTGGCGCTTCCCGGTTAACTAACCCTTTATTCGTGGGGCGATCGTACCTTCCGTATTTATTATATGATTTATTAAGACTGCATTCGGTTTCACTTTTCATTCGTTTTAGTGCTCAATTATTCGTACGATTACATAATTAGGGCGTGTGCGCGTGTATAATAGCGAAAGTTGATTGTAGCTCCTTGTATATGTATCACGTTAAATTTACAAATTACATTCATGTGTGCGTGTGTGTGTGTGTGTACAGGGTGAGCCATGAAGATGGAACGAAACTTAAACGATGCGTAAGGAAATATTCTGTGCCCGTATTTTTCGTTTTCAAACATCGAGAGATGGTAATAGCCGTGGGTTTATTTAATTTAATGCGGGGATCGTAGACGAATTAACTTTTTTAAATTTAATTATTATCCATTGTTTTTCTATTGCACAGGAAATTGACAGGGAATGCTAGTATAGATCGATGCAGAATTGAATTCTGCGTCGGAATATGTAAAAATATACAGGGTGTTCCATTAAAAAAAATCGAGATTTAATACTTTAAATGTGGTGTGAAATTTTAAACTCATAATATTATTTTTGCAAAAATAAATCACCACCGGGTACCTTCGGGTATTGGCATAGGGAATCCTAGTATAGATCAATGCAGAATTGAATTCTGCGTCGGAATATGTAAAAATATACAGGGTGTTCCGTTTAAAAAAATCGAGATTTAATGCTTTAAATGTGGTGTGAAATTTTGAACACTCATAATATTATTTTTCCAAAAATAAATCACCACCGGGTACCTTCGGGTATTGGCATAGGGAATCCTAGTATAGATCAATGCAGAATTGAATTCTGCGTCGGAATATGAAAAAATATACAGGGTGTTCCATTAAAAAAAAATCGAGATTTAATACTTTAAATGTGGTGTGAAATTTTGAACACTCGTAATATTATTTTTCCAAAAATGAATCACCACCGGGTACCTTCGGGTATTGGCTTTTTATGGCCAACATTACGTCCCTTCAATTTCGTATAGTTCGGAGATACGTATTTGTAAAGTGAATTATGAAAAAGCACAAAAATTTTTAAAATGTCAAATATTTCGAAAACGCTTAAATTTTGAGGTTATGTTACCTAACGATTTTTTTCACAGAATTTTATGTGTAATCCAAATTTGCAATAAAAAATGGTGATGTGGTCATCATGTTACTTTCTCCGACATGTTGGTATCATTTATATTTACACTTTCGTGGTTTATTTTCAATTGAAATCATATTTTAAATGTACATCGAGCGTTGTGTAAACTCGGATGAAACTGACGTTTAAAACGTCAAAATTATGAAACGTGGAAAAATTATACTTTAAATTCAAAAACTCAGTTTAGTCAAAAACTAAAGGGATTTCGAAAAAAACTTATTCTTTATAAGTTGTTCATTTCGGCATTCTCTACAATTATTATTAACATAAATTTGCTGTAACTATTATCGTTTTATAATTATAAACCAAAGATTAAAAAAAATAAATTTTTTTCTCAAATAAAAATGATTTTATGAAAAATGTTTTCAAGCAAAAGATGTTCGTTTCTTTGTTGTCTTCAATGTTTGTTTAAA
This sequence comes from Ocypus olens, assembly GCA_910593695.2. Classification (NCBI taxonomy): domain Eukaryota; kingdom Metazoa; phylum Arthropoda; class Insecta; order Coleoptera; family Staphylinidae; genus Ocypus; species Ocypus olens. The sequence goes on from OU343056.1 coordinate 55,048,914, forward strand.
TGTTTTTGTGATATTTTTCATATTTAAGAAAATATTGGCAAAAAATAAAAAACAGTTAAGGTAAAAATCTCAAAAACTGATAGAGCAATTGATATGAAACTTTGAACATCTGTCTTATTTGATAATCTGAAGAACTGAAAAGCTTTTGGTAAAATTTCGTACACCGGAAGTGGGCGTTTACCTTAACTGTTTTTTGTTTTTTGCCAATATTTTCTTAAATATGAAAAATATCACAAAAACATTTAAACAAACTTTGAAAACAACAAAGAAATGAACGTCATTTGCTTGAAAACATTTTTCATAAAATCATTGTTATTCGAGAAAAAAATTTATTATTTTTTTTTTAATTTTTGGTTTATAATTATAAAACGATAATAGTTACAGCAAATTTATGTTAATAATAATTGTAGCGAATGCCAAAATGAACAATTTATGAAGAATAAGTTTTTTTCGAAATCCCATTAGTTTTTGAGTAAACTGAGTGTTTGGATTTGAAGTATAATTTTTCCATCTTTCGTAATTTTGACGTTTTAAACGTCAGTTTCACCCGAGTTTACGGAACGTTCTATGGATATTTAAAATATGATTTAAATAGAAAATAAACCATGAAAGCGTAAATATAAATGATACCATCAAGTCGGAGAAAGTATTTTTTCGGGGGCGTTTTGGTGACCTTTAAATATCGATTATACCACAGGTGTCGTTATACGGTGTTAGTAAAACTATGGAACTATACGACTGCACACATTAGAACATACGGTGTGCGTCAGTCGGCTTCTGGCGATCGCCCAGTTAGACCTCCTATTTATACAGGTGCAGCCAAGGGTTAAAATAAGGAAGTTGGTGTTGACTTCGAATAATCTTGAAAAGGACACCCTCAATTACGTAAACGCTGAAAATCTCATTCCAATACATTAATTACAAGTCCATGTACTTTTAATGTACCATCTCGGTGGGACGCCCTGTATGTATGTATATGTGACGGTAATCTAGCTTCGTTCAATATTTATAATAGGCGTCGTGCGCCCTCTCGATTCAATGGAAACGAAAACATACAGGAGTTATATTTTTATATCCTCTTTATAACCTCTTAAAGTTGCATCTGTGTGTTTCACTTTGTATGAAAAGTTAATTAATATAAATAATGTTACAACAGTCCCGAGAACAATTAATTCTGTATAATATAATTAGCTTCATCGTTAGACCCATTCAATCGGCGACAGAACGATCCGACGTAAATAAAGTCCTCCCATTGTTTATAATCCGATCTTGGGATAAATCGGCAACAGAACGTAATAACTTGACACATTCACTGCCCCTTGTACGGAAGTGTGGCGCCCTCTCCGCTCCTCGCGCGTTCAATGTTCATTTGATATTCAATGATCTTTTAAAACGACACGTGTGGCACTTGACGAACGTCAAGCTTGTGACGTGGGCAGTGAATGTGTTAAATAAAACTCCTCGTGCCGCATGTACGTATTGTTTAATCCGATTTATAGTCAATTAACAAATGAAATGTCGTCTTCTCTTTGAAATACAATATGCATATAAACCACACTTCAAATTGTCGGTTGCTCCTCGACTGCCAATCCTCGTAAGCCTAAACGACGTTTAAAATTTTTGTACATAACGTTCAAAGTCGATATTGTATTTGAAAGAATCGGCGCGGTGCAGAGGATGAAATTCTGTAAATAGAAAACGGCGTTTGAAATTCTGTACATAACGTTCGAAGTCGATGTTGTATTTTGAAAGAAGGATCTTCGAGCCTAATGAAATTTCTGTAAACAAAAAAGTCGATATTGTATTTGAAAGAAGGATGTTCGAATCGTCGACGCGGTGCAGAGGATGAAATTCTGTAAACGAAAAGCGACGTTCGAAATTCTGTACATAACGTTCAATTTTGAAAGGAGGATCTTCGAGCCTAATGAAATTCTGTAAACAAAAAAAAGAAACATTCCTTCATCGGCTGTTTACCTTATTAATTAAAGACATAACTGTAATATTGTAATTAGAGAGAGATTTTTATGTACCCACATATCAGAAACACGGGGCGCGCCGCCCCGTTGCCAAATGATACATCGCGTAGTCGCATAATTTGATATTCGACCTCCATTACATAGTCTTCTATAGATCTAGATGTAAACGTATATATATATAAATAATATATTTTCCAGTTTTCGACCAACTTGTATATAAATGTAATTGATTAAATATTCTAAACTGATTCAACGGTGCGACGATTCTTTACTGCGGTTGAACTGTTAATAATGACCCGATGTTGTTTGGCCGCCTAAAAGTGTACTGTTATCAGCGGTGAGCGCTGCAGTGGGGACTCGTGCACCGCAAATTCGTTGGTCCGTACATGTACTAATGTTGTTATCTACCACAAATATATATATAAATGCTTAAATATTTTTAAAAACGTTATCATTCTCCTCGTTTGTATCATATACCTCATCTTTCATCGATATATTTAGCCGTTATGTATTTAAGACTGTAGGTTGCGCTATACGTGTATAATGATATTGTTTAGGATATATTATGTATTTGTTGACATGTATATTAATGTACACAATAAACTGCAGGAGATTCTTGTATTTATGAAGTTTATGTTTTGTTAATTACAAGATGAATCAAAGAAACGTCATGTAACATCGCTTGCATTTTTTTAATTGGTGCAATACTTTATTAGACGTAGATCGTACCATACAGGCTGAGTTTTTTGTCCTCTATGTGGATCTCAGAAACTATATTATTATTAAACAAATTAGAAACAACCTCACTTGTTGCAGAAAGTATTAAATAAATTCAATAACCTGAATATATGAATATTCAACCTGTTCGTAACTCTGCAAGCATTTCGTTTTGTTAAATTTATTATATTATTATTGTTATAAACAACTGAAATTTTTTACTTTCACCTTTTTCATGGCCAACTATTTTTTGATCAATCATAAAACTTAAAAATCACTGTAACTCACTTATTTTTAGAAATAACTATGTCACATGTGATATCGGATTAAAGAGAAAAAAATAGTCTTTCGAATGAGGTCATGGCCAACTATGGTTTCCATTAAAAAAAATGTAAGTTTGCGTCATATCTCGGAAAATAATGGCGTTAAAAATTTTCTGAATTTTTTTTATTAAGCCGCGTAAAATTATCTACAACTTTGCCCTTTACAGTTTTTTTCTATCCGTCATAATAACCGAGATATATTTATTTTCAAAAAAATTGATACTACATTTTTCAAAATATCCAGTTACCCCTTTGAAAGTGTCATTTTGTCGGGCTCGTAAAACTGCACTTCTTTGCCCATTTAACCGTTTCTCTACCTCTTATAGTTTCCGAGATCCCCATAGTGAACATCGAAAAAACTCACCCAGTATACAGGGTGTATTTAAAATAACGAACAGGCTCGTAACCACAAAGAGATTATATTATTTTTAAACAATATTCGCAATTATTTTGTTTGTAACTGTAACAAAACGCCCGCAATTAATTATTAAAGTTAATGAGTGAAAATACGCAGTGGTAATGTGACCTAATTTTTAAACGGCATCGGCTTTAGATATCGAATTACAACAAGCGCGTGGGAAATATCTGAGTTCGGCTCTTTAAGCGTCAATGAACTTGAGGACTGTTTATCTTTTACAAAAAAAAAAAAGAAACGTTGCGATAACACTTCAAATTTCGCAGACAAGAAATCGTTTCTCGCGTTTTAAATAAACAAACACACATTCCATGCAGACCTAATTAAAAGAGAAAAGCATCGGTTCTTAAAATGTTTAAAAAACATCGAAAAATTAGGAAAATTTTTCCATTAAATTTTCACAAATATTTTATGTATGTGCCCTTAAATGCCCGTTCGTTATTTCAAATACACCCTGTATATCGTGTGAGCTACAAAAATTTGTTTCCGAGTTGGCTGTGAGATAAATGAGGTATGTCGTATATTATTACATCATGAGACTAGAATTAGATTTAAAAAAATGAATTAATCTCAGACATGACTGCTATGTTTCTCTCTCTCTCAGGCAAACGAAATTCTGTGGCTCACACCTTACATTAGCTAACGGGTTTTATTTGCATTTGTACAACAGTATTGATAATTATCCCGTAATTAATTCCAGGGGAACGATACTCAAACTCCTAAAACAATTTCGAAAGTATAGATCGACGGTTGAATCGCTATTCTTATATTTCAGAGCCCCGGGTTTACACCATAAACATCCCAGCCTCGGTAGACGATAAAGGTCGAAAAACAAAGAGATGAGACCGATTCGTTTCAAAGGATTTTTCGTAAATTAGGGTAAAAATACTATTAGCAAAAGACTGATGTTTTCCGTCCTGTAAGTCGATAATGAATTTTTTTTATTTATACGTAAATATTTCTTAAGTCCATTTACAATAGGTTTTCGGTAATTAAATTGAGTTGAAAATAATTTGTACTTATTATTTATTCCACAGCTGTCCTGTTTGTAAATAACTAACCTTTCTTGATTGTTTCTTATTAAACCATTAATTCCGCTAGAAACTACAGTTTGAACCATTAAAATAAATTCAACCGTTAAAGAACTGCGAGGGCAATATTTATATAATAATAATAATACATTTGGCCTATCGCTATTATTAACGGCAATATTTATTATTCCTGAATTTGTATAGCAAGTTAATTTTAAAAAAATTAAGGATTATAACTTTGTCGTTGATTTAACGTTTCAATTATTAAAATCATCTCTCCGAATTACGATTTAACAGCTTTTAAGAAAACACAAACACGTCCGTATTTCCCGCTGCCTCCGCGCCATCTATCGGACGATGCCTGAACTGCCAAGTGATGATTGCGAACAGCGCCGAAACGCTCGAACTTTATACCTATAAACAAAATGTAAAAATCCAGTAATGAGTTGATGAAACGATTGAATATTTAATTCCAAATCTAGTGATTTTCCCGTAATTTACAAAACAAAATTTAGCACGAGCACTGCTCGGTAATTCAGTTTACTGTAAAGATTAAAATTAAAATGAAGACCATTTCGCAATATTTTAAAAGCTTTAATGATGATCTCATTTACTTCAAGGCATTAAATGCGGGTTTTCGGTAATTTTCAAATGAAATTTTAGCACGAGCACCTGCCGGTAATGTAGTTTGCTGGAAGGCTTTAAAAATAAATACAGAACATTCTGCAATATTTAGCACGAGCACCTGCTGGTAATGTAGTTTGCTGCAAATCTTTAAAATTAAATACAGAATATTCTGCAATATTATTTAAATAAATGCAGGTCTTAATATCCACTTCAGATTGATTATTCAACTTTTTATATTGCTAATGCATTACTGTAAGTTAAATCCTAATGTCTGTATAGGCTTGCCCTCTGTTATCGTCGGGTTAAATTAGTAAATTATTTCTTGATTGAATATTTGTTTCAATATTTAAAGAATACTCAAAACCGCAAGAAGTGTGCTATCTTAGATTAAATCTGCTTGTAAAAAAATAAACTTAAATATTTAAATTGCACAAATCATGATTGAATATAAACGCCTAATTACAGGCAACCCAATACACGCACAACTATTAATCATTTATTATTAAAAAATTTCGATTGTAACACCAGCAGAGATTAAACTGTAAGTATAATTAAGCAGATAATAATTATTATATTAATTTTGGGGAAAATCGTTATAAAAAGGCTCGACATATTACTGGTATCGTGGGGATAAATTAGTAAATTATTTGTAGATTTAATATTTGTTTTAATAATTAAAAGACATTTAAAACCGGAAGAAGTATATTATCTTAGGTTAAATTTATTAATAAAAATTTAAATTTAAATATGTAAATTTCATAATTAATGATAAAATATTAACGCCTTATTACTGGCAACCTAATGTACGCGCAACTACAGGCAACTCAATATACACACAACTATTAATAATTTAATTAAAATAAATCCGTTTATAACCCAGCGGCGGCTTGTGGATTTCCGTATATGAGGCAAAGACAAAGATGCCGTTCGTGCTGCACTGCTTACTGATATAGAGGAAGCAAATATTCCGTTGCTTCTTCGGTCAAATTTTCCTCCGTTACCTCACCGCCGAACATTCACTAGCCGCCGCTATTATAACCCCAACAGAAATAAAACCATAAGTAAAATTGAGCAGACATCAATCAATATATTATTTTGGGGAAAATTATTATAAAAAGGCTAGTCATATTACTGTTATCATGGGGATAAACTAGTAAATTATTTGTGGGTTTAATATTTGTTTTGATAATTAAAGAACACTTAAAACCGTAAGAGGTATGTTATTTTAGGTTAAATTCACTTGTAAAAATTTAAATTTAAATATTTAAACTACATAATAAACGCCTAATTACAGTTAACCCAATGTACGTGCAACTACAGGCAACCCAATATATGCACAACTATTAATAATTTAACATTAAACAATTCCGATTGTAACTCAAACAGAGATCAAGTTGTAAGTATAATTGAGCAGACAGTAATCAATAAATTCATTTTAAGGAAAATAGTTAAAAAAAGTCTCGTCATCTTACAAATAACTTCAGATGTTGAAGGCTGGTAAAGTCCAAATTTGTCAGTGTTTCCATGATAATATTCTTAATAGGATGAATGTAAGGATCATCGTAAACATGTGGTTGCTCGCACACAGAGAAATAATATTCTTATTAATGTTTTAAATATGTTATAATTATTACATTGCTCCAACAAAAATTAAATCCATAAATAAATTCATTAATACATCATCGCGATAACAGAGGAAGCATGTATTCGGAAATTACGTTTTTCTTATTACAGCTTCTTAAATATTGCAAAATGCTCTTAATTTTAATCATAAGCCACAAACTACTGCCTTTAATTGGTGTAGTGTGTCATAAGCATTACAGTAAACTGTATTATCGGCAAGTGCTCGTGTTAAGTTTTCATTTGCAAATTACTGAGAAGCCGCATTCAACGCATTAAACGACGTGGGATGTTAAGAACGACAGTAATAATTATTAAAGTTTCTGAAATATAGCGAAATGCTCTTGATTTTAATTTTAAGCCTAACAGTAAACTAAATTATCGGCAGGTAGGTGGTCGTGCTAAATTTACATATGCAAATGATTGAAAACCCGCATTTAATGCTTCAGGCAAAGTGAAATGTTAAAAACAACGGTTCTAAAATATTGTGAAATGCTCTTAATTTTAATTTTAGTTTCCAGTAAACTTTATTACCGGCAGGTGCTCGTGCTAAATTTTAATTTGCAAATTACCGAAAAGTCGCTAAATTTCCTCAGCTATTTTATATATAATTCGATTCAGATTAAAATATTCCATCCTTCGATGTACATTGCTGAATTACATTTCGATTATAAGTATAAAGTTCGAGGGTTTTGGCGCTATAGTAGTAAATATGCACTACGCAGTTCAGCGCTTGTCTGACAGATGGCGCTAGCTATGCCAAAATGATTGAAATGATTTGTTCGCGTTTTTAAATAGAAAGGATTTGCTGATTTTAATCATCATTGAGACGTTTAATTACAGTTTAAATTAGTTTACTTAAATGTGCTGTAAACATTGAAAAATAATAGATGTCGGTATTGCCAGTATTGAGTTGTTAAATTTGAAATCATTCCTTTACGGTTAATTTGATTTTATGAATTCAAATCATATTACCTATTACCTGGACTATGTCTCAATAATTCTAAGATTTTCTACATGTCACAAACACCTCTTTCCGTTCCTAGTCTCCCGACATAAAATGTGAAAATGTTTTGAAATTAATGATTTTTACGATTTTTATGATTTTCAAGTTTTCTTTGCGAACGCCTCACGCTCTTGAAATTGATAATTGTTCTTGTGCAAGTATTTTTAATGATGCATCTTAATGAGATCTTTCTAATGATGTATAGAAACCCCGAATCGAACCAGTGGTTTTTTCAGGAAATCATTTTTAATGCAATTTTTGAGTAAAAGTATGAAAATTTTAGAGTTTACAACTTTTTCATGATTTTAGCTAGATGAAATTAGTTAACTCCAATAGATTTCCGTACAGGAATTAATGGTTTAATAATAAAGATACAAGTAATTTTCATAATTACGCAGCAGCTGACAGTTAAGCATTGAAGCCCAATTTACATGAATACATTTTAGAAAAAAAATATTTTTTTTAGCCGCAATCGTAACCGAGCTAATCTTGCCTTACAGCCGCAACAAAATCAAATTCCAATAAATATTCCTAACATTATCTCTCGTGTGTTTCAAAACAGGTTTACCATCAAAACGTCACTTTAGTTTTTTAACGTCAAAATTAATTCCGCAATGTCGAGGAGGATACCTGCCAGAAACAACGAACCACAGTCTCAAAATATCTTAATAGCAGAGTACGCCGTTGCACTTAACGATAAAAGCAGATTAGAAACAGAGAACGCTTTGTTGAAGCTGAACATTGAAGGCCATCAAGAAAAATACACCAAATTACACGTGGACTACAATCACTGCAAAAGTCAACTGCAGCAGTACGAACAAATAGTTTCCGATCTACAGAAACACTTGAAGCAGTTAGAGAGTAAATGCAGGTGCGAGGAAAAAGAAAACAAGAGGTACGAAGTGCAGGAAACTAAATTGAAAGTGGACGTGGAAGTATTGAAGGAGGAACTTCAAGAATCGCACGAGAAAGTCAATGATCTGGCTCTGGAATTAAATAAATATAGGAATAAAAGTCGGGAGTACAAGGAGAAGCTGAGGTATTCGATGAAAATCTTGGATAGCATACAAGCTGTGAATATTGGCAAAACTGTGTTGTGCGATAAGGAATGCCAGACCAAAAATAAGAGAAGCAAATCGACGCCGGTGAATTATTTGGAGGGAGTCGAATACGACGAGAGGATTCTCTCGGAAATATTTTACAAGAGTAATCCATTCATGGATTCTTTTTTATCATAAATTTTGACGTGGGTGTTGACGTTTTAAATTTTTTGTCTGAAATGCCTAAAAAAGCTGCAAACAGCGAGCGGTACGTGCTGCTAAATAGAAACTACAAGTGCCTGCAAATGGAGATTGACAGATTGCGGAAGGATGTCAAGAAACAGAAGGATAGTGTTGAAATTTTGGAAACTGGACTTCATGCGTACAATGGTATAATGGAGAATAAGGAGGACTTAATTAGAAGTATTAATAAGGAAATTCGCGATTCGCATAATAGATTGAAAATGGCGATAAAGAGGTATAATCGAATTATCAATGAGCATATGAACGTGGAAGAACATTTAATGTGCAATATGGAACATTTGAAATCGACTTTAAATTTACGCACCTACGTGACTTCGGTTGTGATCATAATTTTGTTAATATTAATTATTATTTAAATGTAAAATATTGCCAAATAAAATGTGACGGTTAATTCTAGGTTTTACAGTACTGACGTAAGTGGTGTCACTCATGTAAGATCAAACATCAAAATTCTAGTGATGTATTTTAAACATGCCCAAACATAACAAGTCTACAGAGACAGAGGTTACACCTGAGATAATCGAAGGTTATACGAAGGTGCTCTCAGAAATTAAGAATTTGAAAGAAAGCATCGGTGAGCTCAGGGACGAGTTCCGCCACAAGCAGCGGATCATTGAAGAAATAAAAAGGGACATTGTGCTTTGCGATGAAAAGTACCGCGCCCGCGAAATGCACCTTTTGGAATATAGAAGGCACGTATTAAAGAAAGAAGAATCCATAACGCTAGACAATGGTCAGTATCATAAAGCCATCGAACAGAAGGCGACTCAGATGTCGGGCGTAAAGGAGGAAATTGAACGATTGCAAGGTGCAATCTTCACCAGGACTTGCCTTGGGGTTTTCGTTATTCTCATCTTGATATGGGTATTTATCTTCAACTATTTGTTGATTATTTCTAAAGTAAGTTATATGTTTTAGTACTCAATCGCCAAAAGGAGGTACCATCTACCGAGCTATTACCCGCAGAGTTAGGCTCTAGCTAAGGTAAAACAATTCAGTTAGTTCATCATAGGGATCTGCTGTCATTTCGGATTTACATGTGCCGACATGTCAAGTGTAATGTAGAAGGAATGAAATGCGGGACAAAATTTGATATATCTACGTAAGGAAAGTATTCCGGTCTAACTGACATGAGTACCCAAAATGAGGAAATCCTACGGAAGTATATGGAGGCTCTGAATGAAAAATTTAAGTTGAGAAATGAGTTGACCGTCCTAAAGCTGGACGTTCCTAAGCAGCAGTATTTAATCGACAAATTCTCGATGCAGCTGCAAGAGAAGAAGCAGATCTTGGAACAACTGGAGGCCGAGATTGCGAAATGCCAGGGCGAAATGGACCAGATGGACAGAGCGCGCGCAAAAAATCTCACCAAGTTCGACGTTAATCTGAGGTCCGTCGAGGACGTCGAACAGGCCCTGATCGACCGAGCCAGAAATTTAAGGAACACACTGCAAACCAGAACGTACATCACTACGGTTGTAATTGTGATACTTATATTTTTTGCGATTCGGTGACGGTATTGTGTCGTCAGTTTATTTTTCCTTTAAATTGTATTCGTATTTTCTTCTGTTATTTGATGAGCGGGGTGATTCGATTGTATTTTTGTCCTAAATAAAATTAAAGCCAAAGTATTATTTTTGTCATTTGCTACGACCATCTCGATGGTTTCGAAATTTATAAAAAAAAGGTGTAAACTCCAACTAAAACATGGTAATGTGGCCATCATGTTACTTTCTCCGACTTGATGGTATCATAGCCATTTATATTTACGTTTTCATGGTTTATTTTCAATTGAAATCATATTTTAAATGTACATCGAGCGTTGTGTAAACTCGGATGAAACTGACGTTTAAAACGTCAAAATTACGAAAGATGGAAAAATTACACTTCAAATTCAAAAACTCAGTTTACTCAAAAACTAAAGCGATTTCGAAAAAAACTTGTTCTTTATGAGTTGTTCACTTTGGCATTCTCTACAGTTATTATTAACATAAATTTGCTGTAACTATTATCGTTTTATAATTAAAAAACAAAAATTAAAAAAATAATAATAAATTTTTTTCTCGAATAAAAATGATTTTATGAAAAATGTTTTCAAGCAAAAGATGTTCATTTCTTTGTTGTCTTCAAAGTTTGTTTAAATGTTTTTGTGATATTTTTCATATTTAAGAAAATATAGGCAAAAAACAAAAAACGCCCACTTTCAGTATACTAAATTTTACCGAAAGCATTTCAGCTCTTCGGATTATCAAATAAAACGTATGTTCAAAGTTTCATATCAATTGCTCTATAAGTTTTTAAGATACAGCGCGCACAGCAGACACACACACACATTAAAAAATTGCTGCGGCAATATTTATTATTGCAGGATTTTTACAGCACTTTTATTTCAAAAGATTAAAGGATTATAAGTTTGTCGGTGATTTAATGCTTAAATAATCAAAATCATCCCTTAGAATTGCTATTTAGAAGCTTTTAAACATTTTACGTTCGGATTTCCGCGCTTCGTCGCCATCTATTGGACGGTGGCTGACCTGCTAAGTGATGTTTTTGAACAGCGCCAAAATGCTCGAACTTTATCCTTATAATCAAAGTGTTAATATTCAGCAATGCGCCATACACGAAACGAGAGACAATTTAATTCCGAATCGAATGGTGTATAAAATAGCTGAGGAAATTTAGCGGTTTTTCTGTAATTTACGAATGAAAATTAAGCACGACACCCTTACCGACATTTACAGTTCACTGTAACATAAAAATTCAATAAAGAAGAATTTGCTATATTCTTCAATCAAATACGGGTCCCAATACTTATTCCTGAATAATCATTCAACTATTTATATTGTTAATGCATTACAATAAGAGAAATATACGAGAAATCATAATCTAAGTAGAGGGCTCTACCTGTTATCGTGGGGAGAAACTACTTAATCATGTGTGGATGTAATAATTGTTGTAATAATAAAAGAACATTGAAAAACTTAAGAAGAATGTTATCTTATGATAAAATAAATTAACTTGTTAATATTTACGTATTTAAATTGCAGAAACAATATTTTATAATATTCACGCCTAATCGCAAGCAACCCGATATACACATAACTTCAATTAATTTATTATTAAAAACTTCTAACTTGATACGTAACAGGGACAAAACCATAAGTGTAATCCTGAGTAAAGCTTCAGAAATAGTGCGAATATTTAAGTATTTAAATTGCGAAAACAATGATATTAAATAAACGCCTACTTACAGGCAACCCAATATACAATAACTAATATTAATTTATTATTAAATACTTCCAATTTTAAACATAATAGGGACACAAGCATGAGTGTAATCCTTATCAACGCTTTAAAAATATTACACTTATGGTTTTGTTCCTGTTACGATTAAAATTGGAAGTTTTGAATAATAAATCATTATTAGTTATGCGTGTATTAGGTTGCCTGTAAGTAGGCGTTTATATGATTTAATTATTTCTGCAATTTAAATACTTTAATATTCACATTATATTTTAAGCTTTGCGAAGGATTACACTTACGGTTTTGTCCCTGACATGTTAAAAATTGGAAGTTTACAATAATAAGTTAATATTATGAATGCCTGTATTGCGTTGTCTGCAAGTTGGCGTTTATGTAATATAATTATTTCTGCAATTTAAATACTTAAATATTCGCACTATTTTTGAAGCTTTACTGAGGATTACACTTATGGTTTTGTCACTGTCACGTTGAAAATTGGAAGTTTTTAATAATAAATTAATAGTAGTTAGGCGTATATTGGGTTGCCTGTGATTAGGCGGATATATTACAATGTATTGTTTCTGCAATTTAAATACAAAAATATCTACAATTAAATTTATTTTATTATAAGATAATATTCTTCTTAAGTTTTTAAATATTCTTTCATCATTAAAACAATAATTAAATCCACAAATGAAAACGTAGTTTATCCCCACGATAACAGAGGGTGCGCTCTATGTAGCTTAGGATTCCTCATATATTTCTCTTATTGTAATGCATTAATAATATAAAAAGTTAATTGAATAATCAGTAATAAGTATTGGGACCCGTATTTCATTGAAGAATATAGCAAATTGTTGTGCATTTAATTTTTAAGTTACAGTGAACTGTAAATGTCGGTAAGGGTGTCGTGCTTAATTTTCATTCGCAAATTACAAGAAAACCGCTAAATTGCTTCAGCTATTTTATACACCATTCGATTCGGAATTAAATAGTCTATCGTTTCGTGTATGGCGCATTGCTGAATATTAACATTTTGACAATAGGTATAAAGTTCGAGCATTTTGGCGCTGTTCAAAAACATCACTTAGTAGTTCGGCTATCGTCGAATAGATGGCGACGTGGCGTGGCAATTCGAACGTAAAATGTTTAAAAGCTTTTAAATAGTAATTCTGAGGGATTATTTTGATAATTTGAACGTTAAATCACCTCAAAACTTGTAACCCTTTACTATTTTCAAATAAACGTGTCGTAAAAATTCCGGAATAATAAGTCATGTCGTCGAAATTCTACATTCATTTTAATGGTTTAAACGGTAATTTATGGAGGGATTAAAGGTTTAATAATAAACAATGAAGTAAGGTTTGTTGAATTTAAGAAGAATTATCCAATTTGGTTGAAAAGTCGCTGAGTTTACAAAAAGCTCGATGTACATTTAAAATATGATTTAAATTGAGAATAAACCATGAAAGCGTAAATATAAATGAAACCATCTAATCGGAGAAAGTAACATGATGGCCACATCACCATTTTTTTCCAGAAATTGTTGAAATGGCATCCAAAACGGATATTTTCGTAAAAAAAAATTTTGAAAAAAAATCACGATCACAATACTTTCTCGTACTTTGTAACGGAGAAAGTAAAAATTGATTTTAAAGCCAAAATTATAGGAGATATCAGTGTTCTTCCTTGGACCGTTTTAAGCAGTGTTGGTTTTTCCTGTAAGAAAATTACATAGGAAAATTACTTACAATGTAATACGAAATAATATTGCCAGACATTATCCACACGTTATGACAATTTTCAATATTAAAGTGTATTCTAAATAATCGAAGACATGCATACGGTTTCACAAATTACATTTTGAAATAAAGTTAATGGTTATAAATAAACGATCGTGATTCAATAAAACGAGCATTACTTAATTTTATTTGCAGATGTTCATTTAAATAAATCTGCATTTTTTTCCCTAGTATTAAACATGTTTTATAATTATGTGCATTACGTAGGAAATATTAGATTATCATTTGTTCTATGCAATTACCTTGAATGAATATTACCATTTGCAGAGTAAACAGAGTTATGATTATGGTTGCCATATTTTCCGAAATAAATGAACAATTTTTATTCTTTATTTAAATCATTATTAGGACTGCAATTAGAAGTTTTTCTGAATCGAAAGCAATAGCAGTTATTTTTGCTACTACATAAATTGGAAAAATTGCACTTTTTTAAAGTTCGAAAATTTTAAAATCGCGAATTCAATTTTTGAAATTGCACAACGGCCGAACGCGTTGTTCAATTTTGGTGACTCTTATGTCAAAATGTGTAGAATTGAGTGTAATTTTTAAATGGATTACAAAGTTTTCTCGATAAATTAACATAAAGTGCGAAAAATGCAAAAATTCGAAGATTTTAAAATCGCGATTTCGATTTTTGAAATTGCACAACTGCCGAACGCGTTATCCGATTTTGGTGATTCTAATGTCAAAATGTGTAGAAGTGAGTGTAATTTTAAAATCGATTACAAAGTTTTCTCGATAAATTAACATCAAGTGCGAAAAATGCAAAAATTGGAATTTATGTTTACATCAATTTTGAAGACCATTTCATTAATTAAATTTTGGTAGAAATACCGAAATTTTGGCAGGATTGGCAGCACTGTATTTATAGTCACTGCAAATTATGAGTCATGTACGTAATCTGAATATGTAATGACACGAATAAAATTGCAACCGGAGTAAATACTAATTTTACGGCATTGACTTCTGATTGTAGCTTAGTAATCGAGTGGCCTATGATTTCATTAATGCATTTTTAATAACATATTATTCTAGAGTGCAATTAATGTGGATTGAGTCATTTTGAACGAAAACACCCTATTATTTCATCGCGAGGATGGTTTCGACGTGGAAATCCATAATTAATCGGAATTGAAAATTGCTTTTCTTTAATCACGAACAATTGCCATCTTCATACGTTAAATAATAAGTGTTTAGTGTTCAATGTAATCTTATTATTTATTACAAAAAAAAAACACGTTGCTGAATATCTTTAACCACAAACAATTACCATCTTCATACGTTAAATAATGAAATAAGAAGCGTTTAATTTATTTTTTAATGTAATCTTATTATTTATTGTAAAAATACACGTTCTGTACATTTCTGATTTCTTGTATTGTTTTCAATGTATTCTTATTATTCATTGTAAAATTCTTTTACGTTGATAAATTCATCAATTATTTAAATGTAATTGAGCGTGAAAATTGGTCTCCGTTTCATCATCTTGCTCGAACAAGTTCAGACAAATGTTTCCTTACAATTTCGCGGAACACGACAATACTGTTATACAAATAAGATTTCCGCCTTTCATTACTTCGGAGTTTACTTCAGGTATGCCCTCGTAGGGCCGCATCTGGCATTTATTATATTACCTGGGGGTAGCCATAAACTTCAGGATAAAAGATAATTCCGTTTAAAAATAATCTTTTCCGCAAGAGGTGGAATATTGGTATACAGTTGTGTCTTTTATAGGAAACTTCTGATATCGATGAAAGCTGGTAAAGGGTTTTAGAGGCTAATATATTTTTTTTTTACCAAAAATTCTGCTTTGAAGAGCTGTAATTTTTGTTACGATCGCGAAAGGATAATTCTCATTAAAGGATTGTTTTGACACATTATTTAAAATTATTCTGTCAAAATTTCAAGTATCTGTCACATGACATGTAAGTTTGACAGTCGGTTAAATCGAAACGCAGTATTTTTGTAACCAAAATTCTGCTTTCGAGCGTTGCCATTTTTGTTATGGTAAAAATTTGTTACATTTGATTGGTAAATTGTTTTTACACATCATTTGGGATGATTCTGTCAAAATTTGAAGCACCTGTCATAACGGATGTAAATTTGACAGTTGGATAAATCGAAATTTTATGTTTTTGTACCAAAAATTATATTTTAAAGGGCTGTAATTTTTGTTATGATTGCAACAGGATAATTCGCCTTAAAGGATTGCTTTGACACATTATTTAAAAGTAATCTGTCAAAATTTCAAGCATCTGTCACAAGAGATGTAAGTTTGACAGTTGATTAAATCGAAACGCATTATTTTTGTATAAAAAATTCTGCTTTCGAGCGTTGCCGTTTTTGTTATGGTAAAAATATGTTGCATTTCATTGATGGATTGTTTTTACACATCATTTGGGATTATTCTGTCAAAATTTTAAGCACCTATCATAACGGATGTAAATTTGACAGTTGGATAAATCGAAACATTGTGTTTTAGTACCAAAAATTCTGCTTTGAAGGGCTGTAATGTTTGTTACGATTGCGACAGGATAATTCTCATTAAAGGATTGTTTTGACACATTATTTAAAACTAATTTGTCAAAATTTCAAGCATCTGTCACAAGAGATGTAAGTTTGACAGTCGATTAAATCGAAACATTAGGTTTTTATACCAAAAATTCTGCTTTGTAGGGCAGTAATTTTTGTTAAGATTGCGACAGGATAATTCTCCCGCCAAATTACTCTTTTCATTTCTGCGATCCTGTTACTCCTGGTTGTAATTTTTGTGTGAAAATTTTGTCAAAAATTAATTAAAAACGTGAAATTATTTTCCCGCCAAATTACTCTTTTCATTTCTGCGATCCTGTTACTCCTGTTTGAAATTTTTGTGTGGAAATTTTGTCAAAAATTAATTAAAAACGTGAAATTATTTTCCCGCCAAATTACTCTTTTCATTTCTGCGATCCTGTTACTCCTGTTTGAAATTTTTGTGTGAAAATTTTGTCAAAAATTAATTAAAAGCGTGAAATTATTTTCCCGCCAAATTACTCTTTTCATTTCTGCGATCCTGTTACTCCTGTTTGAAATTTTTGTGTGAGAATTTTGTTAAAAATTAATTAAAAACGTGAAATTATTTTCCCGCCAAATTACTCTTTTCATTTCTGCGATCCTGTTACTCCTGTTTGAAATTTTTGTGTGGAAATTTTGTCAAAAATTAATTAAAAGCGTGAAATTATTTTCCCGCCAAATTACTCTTTTCATTTCTGCGATCCTGTTACTCCTGTTTGAAATTTTTGTGTGAGAATTTTGTTAAAAATTAATTAAAAACGTGAAATTATTTTCCCGCCAAATTACTCTTTTCATTTCTGCGATCCTGTTACTCCTGGTTGAAATTTTTGTGTGGAAATTTTGTCAAAAATTAATTAAAAATATGAAATTATTTTCCCGCCAAATTACTCTTTTCATTTCTGCGATCCTGTTACTCCTGTTTGAAATTTTTGTGTGGAAATTTTGTCAAAAATTAATTAAAAGCGTGAAATTATTTTCCCGCCAAATTACTCTTTTCATTTCTGCGATCCTGTTACTCCTGTTTGAAATTTTTGTGTGAGAATTTTGTTAAAAATTAATTAAAAACGTGAAATTATTTTCCCGCCAAATTACTCTTTTCATTTCTGCGATCCTGTTACTCCTGTTTGAAATTTTTGTGTGGAAATTTTGTCAAAAATTAATTAAAAATATGAAATTATTTTCCCGCCAAATTACTCTTTTCATTTCTGCGATCCTGTTACTCCTGTTTGAAATTTTTGTGTGGAAATTTTGTCAAAAATTAATTAAAAGCGTGAAATTATTTTCCCGCCAAATTACTCTTTTCATTTCTGCGAACCTGTTACTCCTGTTTGAAATTTTTGTGTGAGAATTTTGTTAAAAATTAATTAAAAACGTGAAATTATTTTCCCGCCAAATTACTCTTTTCATTTCTGCGATCCTGTTACTCCTGTTTGAAATTTTTGTGTGAGAATTTTGTTAAAAATTAATTAAAAACGTGAAATTATTTTCCCGCCAAATTACTCTTTTCATTTCTGCGATCCTGTTACTCCTGTTTGAAATTTTTGTGTGGAAATTTTGTCAAAAATTAATTAAAAGCGTGAAATTATTTTCCCGCCAAATTACTCTTTTCATTTCTGCGAACCTGTTACTCCTGTTTGAAATTTTTGTGTGAGAATTTTGTTAAAAATTAATTAAAAACGTGAAATTATTTTCCCGCCAAATTACTCTTTTCATTTCTGCGATCCTGTTACTCCTGTTTGAAGTTTTTGTGTGAAAATTTTGTCAAAAATTAATTAAAAGCGTGAAATTATTTTCCCGCCAAATTACTCTTTTCATTCCTGCGATCCTGTTACTCCTGTTTGAAATTTTTGTGTGAGAATTTTGTTAAAAATTAATTAAAAACGTGAAATTATTTTCCCGCCAAATTACTCTTTTCATTTCTGCGATCCTGTTACTCCTGTTTGAAATTTTTGTGTGGAAATTTTGTCAAAAATTAATTAAAAGCGTGAAATTATTTTCCCGCCAAAATACTCTTTTCATTTCTGCGATCCTGTTACTCCTGTTTGAAATTTTTGTGTGGAAATTTTGTCAAAAATTAATTAAAAATATGAAATTATTTTCCCGCCAAATTACTCTTTTCATTCCTGCGATCCTGTTACTCCTGTTTGAAATTTTTGTGTGGAAATTTTGTCAAAAATTAATTAAAAACGTGAAATTATTTTCCCGCCAAATTACTCTTTTCATTTCTGCGAACCTGTTACTCCTGTTTGAAATTTTTGTGTGAGAATTTTGTTAAAAATTAATTAAAAACGTGAAATTATTTTCCCGCCAAATTACTCTTTTCATTTCTGCGATCCTGTTACTCCTGTTTGAAGTTTTTGTGTGAAAATTTTGTCAAAAATTAATTAAAAGCGTGAAATTATTTTCCCGCCAAATTACTCTTTTCATTTCTGCGATCCTGTTACTCCTGTTTGAAATTTTTGTGTGGAAATTTTGTCAAAAATTAATTAAAAACGTGAAATTATTTTCCCGCCAAATTACTCTTTTCATTCCTGCGATCCTGTTACTCCTGTTTGAAATTTTTGTGTGGAAATTTTGTCAAAAATTAATTAAAAGCGTGAAATTATTTTCCCGCCAAAATACTCTTTTCATTTCTGCGATCCTGTTACTCCTGTTTGAAATTTTTGTGTGGAAATTTTGTCAAAAATTAATTAAAAATATGAAATTATTTTCCCGCCAAATTACTCTTTTCATTCCTGCGATCCTGTTACTCCTGTTTGAAATTTTTGTGTGGAAATTTTGTCAAAAATTAATTAAAAGCGTGAAATTATTTTCCCGCCAAAATACTCTTTTCATTTCTGCGATCCTGTTACTCCTGTTTGAAATTTTTGTGTGGAAATTTTGTCAAAAATTAATTAAAAATATGAAATTATTTTCCCGCCAAATTACTCTTTTCATTTCTGCGATCCTGTTACTCCTGTTTGAAATTTTTGTGTGGAAATTTTGTCAAAAATTAATTAAAAATATGAAATTATTTTCCCGCCAAATTACTCTTTTCATTTCTGCGATCCTGTTACTCCTGTTTGAAATTTTTGTGTGGAAATTTTGTCAAAAATTAATTAAAAATATGAAATTATTTTCCCGCCAAAATACTCTTTTCATTTCTGCGATCCTGTTACTCCTGTTTGAAATTTTTGTGTGGAAATTTTGTCAAAAATTAATTAAAAGCGTGAAATTATTTTCCCGCCAAAATACTCTTTTCATTTCTGCGATCCTGTTACTCCTGTTTGAAATTTTTGTGTGAGAATTTTGTTAAAAATTAATTAAAAGCGTGAAATTATTTTCCCGCCAAATTACTCTTTTCATTTCTGCGATCCTGTTACTCCTGTTTGAAATTTTTGTGTGGAAATTTTGTCAAAAATTAATTAAAAATATGAAATTATTTTCCCGCCAAATTACTCTTTTCATTTCTGCGATCCTGTTACTCCTGTTTGAAATTTTTGTGTGGAAATTTTGTCAAAAATTAATTAAAAGCGTGAAATTATTTTCCCGCCAAATTACTCTTTTCATTTCTGCGATCCTGTTACTCCTGTTTGAAATTTTTGTGTGGAAATTTTGTCAAAAATTAATTAAAAGCGTGAAATTATTTTCCCGCCAAATTACTCTTTTCATTTCTGCGATCCTGTTACTCCTGTTTGAAATTTTTGTGTGAGAATTTTGTTAAAAATTAATTAAAAACGTGAAATTATTTTCCCGCCAAATTACTCTTTTCATTTCTGCGATCCTGTTACTCCTGGTTGAAATTTTTGTGTGGAAATTTTGTCAAAAATTAATTAAAAATATGAAATTATTTTCCCGCCAAATTACTCTTTTCATTTCTGCGATCCTGTTACTCCTGTTTGAAATTTTTGTGTGGAAATTTTGTCAAAAATTAATTAAAAGCGTGAAATTATTTTCCCGCCAAATTACTCTTTTCATTTCTGCGATCCTGTTACTCCTGTTTGAAATTTTTGTGTGAGAATTTTGTTAAAAATTAATTAAAAACGTGAAATTATTTTCCCGCCAAATTACTCTTTTCATTTCTGCGATCCTGTTACTCCTGGTTGAAATTTTTGTGTGGAAATTTTGTCAAAAATTAATTAAAAATATGAAATTATTTTCCCGCCAAATTACTCTTTTCATTTCTGCGATCCTGTTACTCCTGTTTGAAATTTTTGTGTGGAAATTTTGTCAAAAATTAATTAAAAGCGTGAAATTATTTTCCCGCCAAATTACTCTTTTCATTTCTGCGATCCTGTTACTCCTGTTTGAAATTTTTGTGTGAGAATTTTGTTAAAAATTAATTAAAAACGTGAAATTATTTTCCCGCCAAATTACTCTTTTCATTTCTGCGATCCTGTTACTCCTGGTTGAAATTTTTGTGTGGAAATTTTGTCAAAAATTAATTAAAAATATGAAATTATTTTCCCGCCAAATTACTCTTTTCATTTCTGCGATCCTGTTACTCCTGTTTGAAATTTTTGTGTGGAAATTTTGTCAAAAATTAATTAAAAGCGTGAAATTATTTTCCCGCCAAATTACTCTTTTCATTTCTGCGATCCTGTTACTCCTGTTTGAAATTTTTGTGTGAGAATTTTGTTAAAAATTAATTAAAAACGTGAAATTATTTTCCCGCCAAATTACTCTTTTCATTTCTGCGATCCTGTTACTCCTGGTTGAAATTTTTGTGTGGAAATTTTGTCAAAAATTAATTAAAAATATGAAATTATTTTCCCGCCAAATTACTCTTTTCATTTCTGCGATCCTGTTACTCCTGTTTGAAATTTTTGTGTGGAAATTTTGTCAAAAATTAATTAAAAGCGTGAAATTATTTTCCCGCCAAATTACTCTTTTCATTTCTGCGATCCTGTTACTCCTGTTTGAAATTTTTGTGTGAGAATTTTGTTAAAAATTAATTAAAAACGTGAAATTATTTTCCCGCCAAATTACTCTTTTCATTTCTGCGATCCTGTTACTCCTGGTTGAAATTTTTGTGTGGAAATTTTGTCAAAAATTAATTAAAAATATGAAATTATTTTCCCGCCAAATTACTCTTTTCATTTCTGCGATCCTGTTACTCCTGTTTGAAATTTTTGTGTGGAAATTTTGTCAAAAATTAATTAAAAGCGTGAAATTATTTTCCCGCCAAATTACTCTTTTCATTTCTGCGAACCTGTTACTCCTGTTTGAAATTTTTGTGTGAGAATTTTGTTAAAAATTAATTAAAAACGTGAAATTATTTTCCCGCCAAATTACTCTTTTCATTTCTGCGATCCTGTTACTCCTGTTTGAAATTTTTGTGTGAGAATTTTGTTAAAAATTAATTAAAAACGTGAAATTATTTTCCCGCCAAATTACTCTTTTCATTTCTGCGATCCTGTTACTCCTGTTTGAAATTTTTGTGTGGAAATTTTGTCAAAAATTAATTAAAAGCGTGAAATTATTTTCCCGCCAAATTACTCTTTTCATTTCTGCGAACCTGTTACTCCTGTTTGAAATTTTTGTGTGAGAATTTTGTTAAAAATTAATTAAAAACGTGAAATTATTTTCCCGCCAAATTACTCTTTTCATTTCTGCGATCCTGTTACTCCTGTTTGAAGTTTTTGTGTGAAAATTTTGTCAAAAATTAATTAAAAGCGTGAAATTATTTTCCCGCCAAATTACTCTTTTCATTCCTGCGATCCTGTTACTCCTGTTTGAAATTTTTGTGTGAGAATTTTGTTAAAAATTAATTAAAAACGTGAAATTATTTTCCCGCCAAATTACTCTTTTCATTTCTGCGATCCTGTTACTCCTGTTTGAAGTTTTTGTGTGAAAATTTTGTCAAAAATTAATTAAAAGCGTGAAATTATTTTCCCGCCAAATTACTCTTTTCATTTCTGCGATCCTGTTACTCCTGTTTGAAATTTTTGTGTGGAAATTTTGTCAAAAATTAATTAAAAATATGAAATTATTTTCCCGCCAAATTACTCTTTTCATTCCTGCGATCCTGTTACTCCTGTTTGAAATTTTTGTGTGGAAATTTTGTCAAAAATTAATTAAAAGCGTGAAATTATTTTCCCGCCAAAATACTCTTTTCATTTCTGCGATCCTGTTACTCCTGTTTGAAATTTTTGTGTGGAAATTTTGTCAAAAATTAATTAAAAATATGAAATTATTTTCCCGCCAAATTACTCTTTTCATTCCTGCGATCCTGTTACTCCTGTTTGAAATTTTTGTGTGGAAATTTTGTCAAAAATTAATTAAAAGCGTGAAATTATTTTCCCGCCAAAATACTCTTTTCATTTCTGCGATCCTGTTACTCCTGTTTGAAATTTTTGTGTGGAAATTTTGTCAAAAATTAATTAAAAATATGAAATTATTTTCCCGCCAAATTACTCTTTTCATTTCTGCGATCCTGTTACTCCTGTTTGAAATTTTTGTGTGGAAATTTTGTCAAAAATTAATTAAAAATATGAAATTATTTTCCCGCCAAATTACTCTTTTCATTTCTGCGATCCTGTTACTCCTGTTTGAAATTTTTGTGTGGAAATTTTGTCAAAAATTAATTAAAAATATGAAATTATTTTCCCGCCAAAATACTCTTTTCATTTCTGCGATCCTGTTACTCCTGTTTGAAATTTTTGTGTGGAAATTTTGTCAAAAATTAATTAAAAGCGTGAAATTATTTTCCCGCCAAAATACTCTTTTCATTTCTGCGATCCTGTTACTCCTGTTTGAAATTTTTGTGTGAGAATTTTGTTAAAAATTAATTAAAAGCGTGAAATTATTTTCCCGCCAAATTACTCTTTTCATTTCTGCGATCCTGTTACTCCTGTTTGAAATTTTTGTGTGGAAATTTTGTCAAAAATTAATTAAAAATATGAAATTATTTTCCCGCCAAATTACTCTTTTCATTTCTGCGATCCTGTTACTCCTGTTTGAAATTTTTGTGTGGAAATTTTGTCAAAAATTAATTAAAAGCGTGAATTTATTTTCCCGCCAAATTACTCTTTTCATTTCTGCGATCCTGTTACTCCTGTTTGAAATTTTTGTGTGAGAATTTTGTCAAAAATTAATTAAAAGCGTGAAATTATTTTCCCGCCAAATTACTCTTTTCATTTCTGCGATCCTGTTACTCCTGTTTGAAATTTTTGTGTGGAAATTTTGTCAAAAATTAATTAAAAATATGAAATTATTTTCCCGCCAAATTACTCTTTTCATTTCTGCGATCCTGTTACTCCTGTTTGAAATTTTTGTGTGGAAATTTTGTCAAAAATTAATTAAAAGCGTGAATTTATTTTCCCGCCAAAATACTCTTTTCATTTCTGCGATCCTGTTACTCCTGTTTGAAATTTTTGTGTGAAAATTTTGTTAAAAATTAATTAAAAGCGTGAAATTATTTTCCCGCCAAATTACTCTTTTCATTCCTGCGATCCTGTTACTCCTGGTTGAAATTTTTGTGTGAAAATTTTGTTAAAAATTAATTAAAAACGTGAAATTATTTTCCCGCCAAATTACTCTTTTCATTTCTGCGATCCTGTTACTCCTGGTTGAAATTTTTGTGTGAAAATTTTGTTAAAAATTAATTAAAAGCGTGAAATTATTTTCCCGCCAAAATACTCTTTTCATTTCTGCGATCCTGTTACTCCTGTTTGAAATTTTTGTGTGGAAATTTTGTCAAAAATTAATTAAAAATATGAAATTATTTTCCCGCCAAATTACTCTTTTCATTTCTGCGATCCTGTTACTCCTGTTTGAAATTTTTGTGTGGAAATTTTGTCAAAAATTAATTAAAAGCGTGAATTTATTTTCCCGCCAAATTACTCTTTTCATTTCTGCGATCCTGTTACTCCTGTTTGAAATTTTTGTGTGAGAATTTTGTCAAAAATTAATTAAAAGCGTGAAATTATTTTCCCGCCAAATTACTCTTTTCATTCCTGCGATCCTGTTACTCCTGTTTGAAATTTTTGTGTGGAAATTTTGTCAAAAATTAATTAAAAATATGAAATTATTTTCCCGCCAAAATACTCTTTTCATTTCTGCGATCCTGTTACTCCTGTTTGAAATTTTTGTGTGAGAATTTTGTCAAAAATTAATTAAAAACGTGAAATTATTTTCCCGCCAAATTACTCTTTTCATTCCTGCGATCCTGTTACTCCTGGTTGAAATTTTTGTGTGAAAATTTTGTTAAAAATTAATTAAAAACGTGAAATTATTTTCCCGCCAAATTACTCTTTTCATTTCTGCGATCCTGTTACTCCTGTTTGAAATTTTTGTGTGAGAATTTTGTCAAAAATTAATTAAAAACGTGAAATTATTTTCCCGCCAAATTACTCTTTTCATTTCTGCGATCCTGTTACTCCTGTTCTAAATTTTTGTGTGAAAATTTTGTCAAAAATTAATTAAAAACGTGAAATTATTTTCCCGCCAAATTACTCTTTTCATTTCTGCGATCCTGTTACTCCTGATTGAAATTTTTGTGTGGAAATTTTGTCAAAAATTAATTAAAAGCGTGAATTTATTTTCCCGTCAAATTACTCTTCATTCCTGCGATCCTCTTACTTCTGGCTGAAATTTTAATTCCACATGCATTCATTCATTCATCGTTGACAAAGGAAGATCGATAGAATTAATTAGTTTTTATGGCCCTTAAAAGGGCCGTTTTTGGGAATAGCGTTGCCGATAATTCACGGTCGTCAAATCTCCAGAAGATGATGGTGTGGTCGACTACCTTTTCTTGGGAGGCGGTTTCTCGTGACGGTCACAAATACTTCTTGTTTCTTAGCATCCTGTTACACATTGTACAATTTTTAGATGGCTATGTAATTACTTTATTGGGCTACAAATAACTCCAGAAATTTTTCAACGCATTTAAAATTATTTTCTGATCTGAAAACAAAGTGCACTTTAATGTTCTGCGATGATTATTGAAAAATTCGATTTTTCGATTATACCATGAAATCCGAAAAAGTAACATCACATTTGTTTCATCTGAAAGCTATTTCACCATCTGTCCTTGTTAATACGTTTCCTAGTTTTCTCACATTAAATTTACATTTCGATGGCATTTAAATCCAGATAATTATCTGAATACCAAATCATCAAGCTAGTCCAGTTTTTTTTTCTATAAGATACAATAATAATATTCAGTGGAGTGACTTTACGATATAAAGTAAGTAAATTTAATTTAATAACAGAAATAATAAGGCCTAATGTAAGCCTTGTGGCATACCCAAAATCGTATTCATTATATTCCCAAAAAGTAAATTTAAAATCACACCATCCCACACATATTTCAAAGAATTTACACATGAATCAATCTTTTGATGTGATAATCGCATCGAAGTGGATGCGAAATTCCGAATGGTAATTCTCACCGATTAGCGGAAAAATGTCTGCGCGCACGGCGGAGAGGTATAATAGACGAACCGAACAAAACCATCGGCACAAATGGTTTGCGCTTTGCTGGCGGTGGGGGACTCAATGAATTCTAGAGAAAGTAACCTTATCTAAGGTAAACCGGCATGTGCTATGGTCATTTTTCATAACAGCCAACAGTGGTGGTCAAGTTCAGTCCGCGAGGGACCGATGCAGTAGAACCACGTGGTGTGCTCAACGACGCGTAAAATATTCGAAATGGAACAACGAAAATAGTGATAATCCGATGTTCACCACTCAAGAGGAAGCGGAAAATATGGCCACGAAGAATAAAACGACGAACATTTCCCTGTTCATCGCGACAGAATTCACCGAAGTGTCGCAGGACCCGGAATACGAACAATTTTTGGCGGACGTCTGGGTCGGAATTGTTTTGACGCTGATGGTGCTCAGTTGTGTTTGCTGTATGTGCTCGTGTTTGCTTTATCACAAATTCCAACAGTGGAAACGAAGTGGTGAGTTAATTGCCGTGTTTGTAACGTCATCCAAAATTACTGATATCGCCGGCGGTGATTAGCCGCAATTAAGGTAGAAACTACCAGTTTGCAAATTTATACTTGTTTTGCCGTTTCACAATTAATTCATCATCATGATCAGCTATTTTTAGATCAATTTTCAATTATTCTGAAGAATTTGATGTACGATCAAAATTCAATGTGATGTTTGTATGGAGCAGTTCTAACCCAACAAATTTTATTTAAAACATTTTTCGGTAAACTCTATAATAAAAAAGTTGTTTCAATATTTCGATACGAGTGGTATCCCACAGGGATCGAATTTGGACCCGCCAATATTAATCATTCGTCTTAAGGCTCCTGGAGCGTACCTGTAAATTCATTTAAAACATATATGATTAATTAATTTCTCACTTAACCCGTGGTGAAACATAATTATATATTTGATTAATTAAAACACTTGGTTTTGTTTCACTCTCTCCGGAGAGAAAAATAAAATCAATGAAACAAAACCAAGTGTTTTAATTAATCAAATCATTTAAAACATTATTCACAAACGGATAAAGTCTTAAAAGTGAAATTTTGAATTCACGATATAGTTCATCCACTTTAATAATGGTAAAATGTACAAAATTATAGGCAATACATTGGGTACAATCGAAACAAAAACAATCGCAAGGTTATGTAATCGCGCCGACAGTTTTTGTCAAGTAATACAAATTTAAATGCATACGAAAGCCCAAATTAACCGCCTTATCGCTAGATTTTTTTTTCAATTTGTAAACATATGCTTTAATTTTGGTCGAAAACGTGAATTTCTTCTTATTTTTGCTCAAAAATTGGCTTTGAAATGATTTCCTGAAGAAACCACCGGTTCGATTCTGGGTTTCTATACATCACCGGAAATATCCCCTCAAGACGCTTCAGAAAATGTACTTTCGCAAGAATAAATGTCAATTTGAAGCTCGTGACGCGTCAGCAAAGAAAATTCGAAAATGGAAAAAATCGAAAAAATCAACTCTTTTAATAATCATCGTAGACCCTCATGTAATACCTTTTTCTTCATCAGAAGAACGAACCAAATTGATTGGCGTTAAAAAATTTCCTTCACGAAAAAATGCAAAAAAGTTGGTCAGTCATTATGAAAATGTTGAAAAAACTTGATTTTTTCAGACTTTGAACTGCTGTAGAGGCTGAACGAAAAATTCAAATCGAACGCGGATTTAAAATTGTGCTTCTTGGGTGTAAGTTAGTCAGATTTAATTAAAATTGGCGATTTTTAATTTTCGTCGAAAACGTGAAATTCGAGAGAAGGGTCCCCCCTTCTTACTTTTGCTCAAAAATTGGCTTTGAAATGATTTCCTGAAGAAACCACCGGTTCGATTCTGGGTTTCTGTACATTACCGGAAAGACCGCTCCAAGGCGCTTCAGAAAATGTACTTTCGCAAAAACAAATATTAATTTAAAGCCCGTGACGCGTCAGCAAAGAAAACACGAAATTGGAAAAAAATCGAAAAAATCAACTCTCTTAATAATCACTGTAGACCCTCAAATAATACCTTTTTCTTCATCAGAAAAACGAGTTATATCGATTGGCATTAAAAAAATTCCTCCAGGAAAAAATGCAAAAAAGTTGGCTAATTACTATGAAAATTTTGAAAAAACTTGATTTTTTCAGACTTTGAACTGCCGTAGCGGCTAAACGAAAAATCCAAATCGAACGCGGATTTCAAATTTGTGCTTCTTGGGTGTAAGTTAGTCGGATTCAATTAAAATTGGCGATTTTTAATTTTTGTCGAAAACGTGAAATTCGAGAGAAGGGTCCCCCCTTCTTACTTTTGCACAAAAATTGGCTTTGAAATGATTTTCTGAAGAAACCACCGGTTCGATTCGGGGTTTCTGTACATCACCGGAAAGATCGTCTCAAGACGCTTCAGAAAATGTACTTTCGCAAGAACAAATGTCAATTTTAAGACCGTGACGCGTCAGCAAAGAAAAGTCGAAAATTGAAAAAATCGAAAAAATCAACTCTTTTAATAATTACCACAGACCCTCAAGTAATACCTTTTTCTTCGTCAGAAAAACGAGCTGAATCGATTGGTGTTAAAAAATTTCATCTAGGAAAAAATGCAAAAAAGTTGGCAAGTTAGCATGAAAATTTTGAAAAAAATTGATTTTTTTAGACTTTGAACGGCCATAACGGCTAAACCAAGAATCCAAATCGAACGCGGATTTCAAATCCGTGCTCCTTGGGTGAAAGTTAGTCGGATTCAATTAAAATTGGCGATTTTTAATTTTCGTCGAAAACGTGAAATTCGACAGAAGGGTCCCCCCTTCTTACTTTTGCTCAAAAATTGGCTTTGAAATGATTTCCTGAAGAAACCACCGGTTCGATTCTGGGTTTCTGTACATCATCCGAAAGATCGTTTCAAGACGCTTCAGAAAATGTACTCTCGCAAGAATAGATGTTAATTTAAAGCCCGTGACGCGTCAGCAAAGAAAACTCGAAAATGGAAAAAGTCGAAAAAATCAACTCTTTTAATAATCATCGCAGACCCTTATGTAATACCTTTTTCTTCATCAGAAGAACGAGTTATATCGATTGGCATTAAAAAAATTCCTCCAGGAAAAAATGCAAAAAAGTTGGCTAGTCACTATGAAAATTTTGAAAAAACTTGATTTTTTCAGACTTTGAACTGCCGTAGCGGCTAAACGAAGAATCCAAATCAAACGCGGATTTCAAATCCATGCTTCTTGGGTGTTAATTAGTCGGATTCAATTAAAATTGGCAATTTTTAATTTTCGTCGAAAACGTGAAATTCGAGAGAAGGGTCCCCCCTTCTTACTTTTGCTCAAAAATTGGCTTTGAAATGATTTCCTGAAGAAACCACTGGTTCGATTCTGGGTTTCTGTACATCACCGAAAAGATCGTCTCAAGATCCTTCAGAAAATGTACTTTCGCAAGAACAAATGTCAATTTGAAGCCCGTGACACGTCAGCAAAGAAAACTTGAAAATTGAAAAAATCGAAAAAATCAACTTTCTTAATACTCATTGCAGACCTTTATGTAATACATTTTTCTTCATCAGAAGAACGAGTTAAATCGATTGGCGTTAAAAAAATTCCTCCAGGAAAAAATGCAAAAAGTTGGCAAGTTAGCATGAACATTTTGAAAAAATTTGATTTTTTCAGATTTTGAACGGCCGTAGTGCCTAAACGAAAAATCCAAATCGAACTCGGATTTAAAATTTATGCTTCTTGGGTGTCAATTAGTCGGATTTAATTAAAATTGGCGATTTTTAATTTTTGTCGAAAACGTGAAATTCGAGAGAAGGGTCCCCCCCCTTCTTACTTTTGCTCAAAAATTGGCTTTGAAATGATTTCCTGAAAAAACCACCGGTTCGATTCAGGGTTTCTATACATCACTGGAAAGATCCTCTCAAGACGCTTCAGAAAATGTACTTTCGCAAGCACAAATGTCAATTTCAAGCCAGTGACACGTCAGCAAAGAAAATTTTAAAATGAAAAAAATTGAAAACATTAACTTTTTTAATAATCATCGTAGACCGTATACCTTTAACGAAAATGTTAAACGGACCTAAAAACCACCATGTTAAATGGATTTGTGTTTGCATAATGTGTGGTTGCGGTTTTCTGGAAATCGTGTCAATGAAATGCGATTTGTTTAAATTGAGCATTAAAACGGTTTGTTTGTTATTTCAGTTTATTCAGATAATCGTCAGAATGACTGCATATATTATAGTAGACACGTTTTTTTCAATTAAAACATAAAGCTACATTTACGATCTCAGATGTATATGATCGACACCTAATGACGAGGCTTATTTCAGTTTCTAAATTAATTTTATTTATTTTTTGTTAAGAACGGTTTTTTCGGTTGTTTAAACATTTTTGTAACGTATTGTTAATTAAACATAAAATAGAAATACTGATTATTATTGTGTAATCCACATTAACCGAATTGTGTCCACTGTTCCATCAGTGGAACATCTATTTTCGAAGACTTTCAAGTGCGCCAGCCTTCCCTTTCGCTTGTTTTCCCAGAATTCATGATCGTTAAGACCACTGTGCACTAAAGGATGACGCACATTTGTTGTTTGAATCTTCTGTGATAAGAAAAATATGAAAATTTGAAGCAAAAACATCGTTGGGTTAATATTTTTAAAAGTTTACATCATAAACGAGTTAACGAGTTAATTATTTCTTCAGGCCGCAATTAAAAGATCATGGCCGAGTCAATTTCGAGAAATCATCCGCAGATTACAAAAGCGATAATTACGGTTACCTTACATGCATGGTCACCGAGTGTCCCATATTACAAAGATCGACCTACTTTTTTTTCTTTTCTAAATTACAACTATTATTAGGCGGTAACGCGAAACTTCACAATATAATAAAAAGTTTAGTTCGGTGTACGAAATTTTCCCATCGATGATGGCATAAATCTATTGTTGTTATTTTTTGCAGAATTTAGTAAACGCACGAACGTGTAAAACGCCATGACTCACTGGCACAATTCCCAGACAACTGCGCGTGCTATTAAACAAACTGTAATTGCACAATGATTCGCTCTAATGCGTTAATTATGGTACGTGATTAATATTTATCTCAATTAGATGTAATCGGTGGGTAATTTATTGTATCCGAGATAATGCACGCGTGTTACTTGGGGATACGTGTGAACGATCTGGAGATAATTTGGATATTTTGCTGACGTATGTTTCAACGTACGCCACTGGCAAGAAACGCACTCTACGACGATACAGTCAATTCCACTTACAATTTGAGTAGATATCTATTTGCTATTCACTTTCTCCGTTACGAAGTACGAGAAAGTATTGTGATCGTGATCTTTCATAATTTTGACGTTTTAAACGTCAGTTTCAACCGAGTCTACAAAAGTACATTTAAAATATGATTTAAATAGAAAATAAACCATGAAAGCGTAAATAGAAATGGTTTCAGTCGGAGAAAGTAACATGATGGCCACCATTTTTACTTTCTCCGTTACGAAGTACGAGAAAGTATTGTGATCGTGATTTTTTTTTGAAAAATTTTTTTTTACGGAAATATCCGTTTGTGTCTGTCTGTGCGCGCTGTATCTCAAAAACTAATAGAGCAATTGATATGAAACTTTGAACATCCGTCTTATTTGATAATCCGAAGAACTGAAAAGCTTTTGGTAAAATTTCGTATACCGGAAGTGGGCGTTTACCTTAACAGTTTTTTGTTTTTTGCCAATATTTTCTTAAATATGAAAAATATCACAAAAACATTGAAACAAACTTTAAAGACAACAAAGAAACGAATATCTTTTGCTTGAAAATATTTTTCATAAAATCATTTTTATTCGAGAAAAAAATTTATTACTATTTTTTTAATTTTTGGTTTATAATTATAAAACGATAATAGTTACAGCAAATTTATGTCAATAATAATTGTAGAGAATGCCAAAATGAACAACTTATAAAGAATAAGTTTTTTTCGAAATCCCTTTAATTTTTGAGTAAACTGAGTTTTTTAATTTGAAGTGTAATTTCTCCATCTTTCATAATTTTGACGTTTTAAACGTCAGTGTCATCCTCTCGATGTGCATTTAAAATATGATTTCAATTGAAAATAAACCATGAAAACGTAAATATAAATGGGTATGATAGCATCAAGTCGGAGAAAGTAACATGATGGCCGTATCACCATTTTTTCTATTTAATAAACAGAAGTGTAATAACGTCGAAATTATGTAGGAAGTAAATAATGCAAATCTCAGGGGCTTTGAATTGTCCGCGTTTTGGGTGGACGTGATAAAGATGTAGATGGTGGATGATGATGTTTAGGTCACAGAAGGAATACGGAATGGAGTTGTTACTAACGCATGCACGTATTTTACATTCCGTTACGAAGTATGTGAGTTACATTCTTCGAGATCATAACAGTAAGAGTAGTAAAAATGAAGTAAACCTTTATCCCGGAATCGCTGGAGTAGAGATAAAAGGAAAGGTTTTATATATTACCGGCTCATTTTCTTTTTATAAATTGGAACAGAATTTTAGTGGAAAAAAAAATTCGTGAAATTTCGACCATTTTCAAACCGCCATTACTCGGCGTATTTTCAATCGATTTTGATGAATCTTCGAGGGCGAAAAACTTTGAAGTGTCTTCTTTAAAGTCATGCATGCGAACTTAAGCGTAACCCCTTCTGCCCCCCTTTATCGTCCCTGTGAAATTTTTTTTTTTTGGAAACCAAGTCCAACTTTGACGATGTCTACGGAGTTGGAAAAAATTTGTCGACTCGATCCACCATAAAGGCATTAAAATTTCATCAATTCCCTATGCAGAACTCGAAGAACGAAGTTCCTACGACGATTTAGCACGAAGTTATGGGTGTTTGAAAAAAAGTGTCAACTAAAATTAACTTTTCATTATTTACAAAAAACAAATAACTTATTAAAAAACTACTTTCCTGGCTAATGCCACAACGAATATTAAAGTATACATAAAAAAATAATAATTTGAGTTGAAATTTGTCCATCTTTGTGGTTATTTGTAATTTTATGATTTTTATTCTCTTTGTAATTAAGTTTTTTTTTTTGTTTTTTGGCAAGTTTTTGACCATTCAGCCACTATTAATTAAATTTCTTTGTATTCTTTATTACTTACGAATGCCGGAGACGATTAGTTACAAGCGTAAAACGTCTAACCTGATGTCTATCAGAGTTGTATAATTTATTAAGGAAACATGATTTTCCACTTTTAATCGTTTTCCCTCGCTTAAGGCTGCATCCCATTAAATTTTACAGATTTAACACCAATACAGACTTTCGTACCCACCCAGAAATACGGGTTTATCTCGTCCACATAAAATATAGAAACAATTCCGCTAAAGTTTGCGCAAATCGCATCTCAAAAATTATCGAAAAAACCTTGAGCGTGTTTCTCGAAACTACGACGCAACGATGGTATCAATAATTAACTTTATGCGTTTTGCTGTAAATACACGTCGACGTTTGCAAGTTTGAAGTAACAATTAGTGCCTTTTATCAGTTACGTCGTAATTATGTACGTAGAGGTGACATTTTTTTCTGTGACAGAATACTTCGAAAATTGTTATTGAAATATACCGTTTATGCCGGGAATGTGTTTGTTTTACTTTTACATTGAACTTGGTATATTGGAAATATGCGGGAATTTGTTATATTGCTGTGGGTTACATCACACGCAAAGGATTTATAATATTTACAAGTGAATTTTAAATAAAGTTTTTCTAAAATCTAGCAAGCGGTGCTTTTGAAATTTTGATTGAATTATGGAGCTGAATATATTTTGAGTAAATTTGGAAAGTTTCGTATCGATGGCGATTGTTTTTACATTTTTTTTAACACATCGCAAACTGGGCAACTTCAACATGACACAAGTTGCGTTTCCTTGCGATCATTTAAAAATCTAGCAAGCGGTGCTTTTGAAATTTTGATCGAATTATGAAGCTGAATATATTTTGAGTAAATTTGGAAAGTTTCGAGTCGATGGCGATTGTTTTTTTATTTTTTTTAATACATCGCAAACTGGGCAACTTCAACACGACACAAGTTGTGTTTCCGTGTGATTATTTAAAAATCTAGCAAGCGGTGCTTTTGAAATTTTGATTGAATTATGAAGCTGAATATATTTTGAGTAAATTTGGAAAGTTTCGAGTCGATGGCGATTGTTTTTTTATTTTTTTTAATACATCGCAAACTGGGCAACTTCAACACGACACAAGTTGTCTTTCCGTGTGATTATTTAAAAATCTAGCAAGCGGTGCTTTTGAAATTTTGATCGAATTATGAAGCTGAATATATTTTGAGTAAATTTGGAAAGTTTCGTGTCGATAGCGATTGTTTTTATATTTTTTTATTACATCGCAAACTGGGCAACATCAACATGACACAAGTTGCGTTTCCGTGTGATCATTTAAAAATCTAGCAAGCCGCGCTTTTGAAATTTTGATTGAATTATGATTTGTTTTTACAAATATATTTTGAGTAAGTTTCGAGTCGATGGCAATTGTTTTTACATTTTTTTTAATACTTCGCAAACTGGGCAACTTCAACATGACACAAGTTGCGTTTCCTTGTGATTATTTAAAAATATAGCAAGCGGTGCTTTTGAAATTTTGATTGAATTATGAAGCTGAATATATTTTGAGTAATTTTGGAAAGTTTCAAGTCGATGGCAATTGTTTTTACATTTTTTTTAATACATCGAAAACTAGGTAACTTCAACATGACACAAGTTGTGTTTCCTTGTGATTATTTAAAAATCTAGCAAGCGGTGCTTTTGAAATTTTTAGTGAATTATGAAGCTGAATATATTTTGAGTAAATTTGGAAAGTTTCGTATCGATGGCGATTGTTTTTATATTTTTTTAAGACATCGAAAACTTGGAAACTTCAACATGAACACAAGTTGCGTTTCCGTGTGTTCATTTAAAAACCTAGCGAGCGGTGCTTTTGAAATTTTTAGTGAATTATGAAGCTGAATATATTTTGAGTAGATTTGGAAAGTTTCGAGTCGATGGTGATTGTTTTTATATTTTTTAATACACCGCAAACTGGGAAACTTCAAAATGACACAAGTTGCGTTTCCGTGTGATTATTTAAAAATCTAGCAAGCGGTGCTTTTGGAATTTTGATTGAATTATGAAGCTGAATATATTTTGAGTAAATTTGGAAGGTTTCGTGTCGATGGCAATTGTTTTTACATTTTTTTTAATACATCGAAAACTAGGTAACTTCAACATGACACAAGTTGTGTTTCCGTGCGATCATTTAAAAATCTAGCAAGCGGTGCTTTTGGAATTTTTATTGAATTATGAAGCTGAATATATTTGGAGTAAATTTGGAAAGTTTCGTGTCGATGGCAATTGTTTTTTTATTTTTTTTTAAACCATCAAACAATTAGCTACTTCAGCATAACTACAAGGTGTGTTCAAAAGTGATAATTTCGAAATCTAGTGAAGGGAGTTTTTGATATTTCGATTGAATCATATAGACGAAAGTATTTTGGATAAATTTGGAAAGTTTCAAGTCGATGGCGATTGTTTTTATACACTCGGCGTAAAAAAAAAACGCCATTCGAAAAAACTCGATTTTTCAAATCGTCGTAACTTGGTTCAATTTGGTCGAAAATCGATTAATCTTTCAGTTTGGGAAAGATTCAAGTTTTATCTTTAAGAATGTGTAGTTGATTTTGACCCAGTCCAACCCACCCCTCCCGCAACAACGCGATGGAAAAAAAATGTTTTTATGTAAAAAATTGCTCAACTTTGACAAGCTGTACCGTGCGCAAAAAAAAAATCGGCGGGAAATTTCACCACAATGGCAGAAAAATTTAATCAATTTCCTTCAAATGCCTTAAAAATTCGAGTCATTTTGATTATTTGAAGCAAAGTTATGAATTTTTGAAAAAAAAATGACATTTTTTACTTTTTTGGCCATAACTCGATTTTTCAAACCGTCGTAACTTGATTCAATTTGGTCGAAAATCGATGAATCTTTCAGTTTAGGAAAGATTCAAGTTTTATCTTTAAGAATGTGTAGTTGATTTTGATCCCCAGTCCAACCCACCCCCCGTAACAACGCGATAAAAAAATATGTTTTATCTAAAAAATTGTCCAACTTTGACAAGCTGTACCGTGCGAAAAAAAAATCGGCGGGAAATTTCACCATAATGGCAGAAAAATTCAATCAATTTCCTTCAAATGCTTTAAAAATTCGAGTCGTTTCGATGATTTGGAGCAAAGTTATGAATTTTTGAAAAAAAATGACATTGAAAATGAAAACAAGTTGTAAAAATTAACCATTTTTTGTCAATCCAAAACACTTTTTGTAGGGGTTTTCAGGGGGTCACGAAAGTCGAAAACTTTTTAGATCTCAAAATTCCATCGAGTTTCGTGCGAAATTCGCGTAGTTATGGCCAAAAAGGCGAAAAATGTATTTTTTTTTCAAAACTGCATAACTTCGCGCCAAATCATCGCATCGGCTTGAATTTTGGAGGGAATTGGAGGAAAATGATTGAACTTTATTTCCATGCTGACGATTTTTTTTTGGCACACGGTACAAGAAACCAAATTTGCACATTTAAACTTCAAAAACATTTTTTTCCTTTAGGGGGTGGCAGGGGGTGGAATAGTTTTAGCAACAAAACAATTCACATGACGTTGAAGAGAAAATTTGAAACTGTTCAGACTGCAAAAGTTCATCGATTTTGGTTCAAAATTACTCAAGTTATGGCCAAAAAAGTGAAAAATGTCATTTTTTTTTCAAAAATTCATAACTTTGCTCCAAATCATCAAAACGACTCGAATTTTTAAGATATTTGAAGGAAATTGATTAAATTTTTCTGCCATTGTGGTGAAATTTCCCGCCGATTTTTTTTGCGCACGGTACAGCTTGTCAAAGATGGACAATTTTTTACATAAAAAACATTTTTTTTTCATCGCGTTGTTACGGGAGGTGGGTTGAACTTGGGGTCAAAATCAACTACACATTCTTAAAGATAAAACTTGAATCGTTCCCAAACTGAAAGATTAATCGATTTTCGACCAAATTGAACCAAGTTACGACGGTTTGAAAAATCGAGTTTTTTCGCGATTTTTCGAGTGGCGCTTTTTTTTTTGACGCCGAGTGTATTTTTTTTAAACAAATTGGGAATAACCTTACTTGTTGCAGCAAGCATTAGATAAATACAATAAAACGAAATGTGGCCAGAATATATGAATATTTCTTTTAAACCATCGGAATATTAGTAACTACAAGGTCTGTTCAAAAGTGATTATTTCGAAATCTAGTGAGGGGATATTTCGACTGATTTATACAGAGGAAAGTATTTTGATTAAATTTGGGAAGTTTTAAGTTGATAGCGATTGTTTTTATATATTTTTTTTAGAGAATCACACATCGAAATCAATTTGGTTTATTCGTTTTATGTCGGCAACAGTTTATGGACTTATTCGGTTTACCCTTTCATTACCGACATAATTTCGTTGAAATGTCTACATCATACATGGCAATATTGATGATGCTAATTTACTAATGCAAATAAATATTCATGTGCCTAGATTTTCAGCTAGAAATTCTGTCACATTTTTGCGAAATCGGAGCAACACTAACCTGCATTTTTACTCGCCTATAAACAATACGATGCGTTTGTATAATAATGTTCAATTTTCGGTTGATATCTTTAACTGTAATACAGCACAATTTGTTAAAGCAATTATGTCCTTACTATAAAATTAAACTTTTTTTTTAGCTTGTTTGCTATATTTTTTTCAATTAATTTGTAAGATTACTTTTGTGTCTCATGTTTCTTATTTTGTAAATTTTCCCTGTAAATGGTTAACCTGTTCTTCTGTTGGGAAATAAATAAATAAATAAATAATCTATTTTAGTGTCCTAGAAAGTAAGCATTTCAAAATCTCTTTCATAACGCACCATTTATAATATCTATTCCCTCTTATTATCATGCATTGTTGTATTAAGCTGCGTTATACCACTACTTTCCCTTCCTGCAATTTATGCTAATGGTGTTTGATAAAAATAACATGTAACAATAACTTCCTATTTCCTAAGTGCCGTCGCACGTTATTTGAATAGAAAATGAACTGATTAGATAGTTTATCTAGACCTACACTTTACGTAGAAAAAAAAAAACCCGTAAACTGAATTGATTATTTTTTTTATCCAGCCAATAGTCGATATCCACTCGGACAAGGTATAATAATAATAATAATATTTTATTAATCCAGAGTTATACATAAAAGTCTATATCATTGACAAGAGCAATTATGTCTTTAGGGATTATTTATAACGTCGTCCACTTACGGAATACCTAGTGTTAATTTTAAATAAATGACACAAACGTTAAAGTATAATTTTCATTCATGAAATAATCTAATCGAATTCACCTCGGCCTTTTCATTATCTAGTAAGCTCGCAAATTTGTTCATCGAGTCATTAGCAAAGGTGATATCCCTTCAAAAACGGTGTGTTGTCTTTAATTGATTGACCTCGGCCTACAGCCTCGGACAGTAATTGGACAACACATGTCATTCACCTGATAAATAAATTCAATTCATTACCAAAGGTAATAACCCTTTGTAAACGTCGTGCTGTCCTTAATTGATTGACCTCGGCCTGTAGCCTCGGGCACTAATTAGACAATTAATTTTGGTACAATATTTTCCAGTAAAATCTTGAAAAACTTGTAGTTTATTATGTTTTTTTTAAATTTTTTTCCAATTTCTATTGCATTTAAATTAATTTAGTTTTCTTTTTTACTTGCAGTGATAGAAGCCAGACAAGCATCAGAATTAGAACACGGCTACCGTCCCGACTTGGACACGTTGCCCAGCTACACGATAGCATCGGGTCTGCCCAGTTACGAGGAAGCTCTGGAGCAGCTGAAGAAGGTCAAGGAACTGTCCAAGGGATCTTCGAAATCTAGCGAGGCCAATCCATCTCCGGCAGCACCGAGACTGAGCGTGCAGAGACTTTCTGTGACCGATTTGTTCCAGATATATCGAACTAGTAACGGTGGCAGTGCAAATGCGCAAACCAGTAGCAAATCGTGATGAAGTGATGCATGCGAACCGGTGACGGCTCGCGGGGTGACTCGTGGTACGGCCAAGGTAACAGATAGGTAGGGTCGGTTCCCGAGACCGCACCTATCTGTATTACCACCTCTGCTAACTTAGCTGTACCAGATGGGTATGGCCGGTTGCAGAGATCTGTATTACCACCTCTGCAACCGCAGCTGTACCAGATGGGTAGGGACGGTTGCAGAGATCTGTATTACCACCTCTGTTACCTCAGCCGTACCATGAGTCATAATACAGATCAGTTGCAGAGATCTGAATTACCACCTCTGCTACCATGAGTCACCCCGTGAACCGTCGCTCATGTGAACCGTCCAAATCATTCGCTGGTCCAAATGTGATATTTAGTACAATTCAATGAATTCGTTTTAAGTTTATCTTTAAGATATTAAAGTTAATATTATATTTGTTTAGTGAGACTTCGGCTGTACAGCAGTGCGTGTAAAATTGACTTCCTATTAGATATAAACACAAGCCGCATTCTACAGGACGGCAAACGTAACTTGCCGTTGCGCAGTGGCAAAATTGCGGGCGGAACCTTCGAAGGGCGCTCTCGATAGATTTCGTAGAGAGTTCGCGCGCCTGGTACATTCATTTTCAAAAGTGACAGTTGTAAATGAATAGCGCACACGAAGAATATTACAGAGACTGTACTCGGCCGGCTGTAGAGAGAGAGAGAGAGCTTTCGCTTGCTCTCTGCGCGTCCGGCCAACTTACATTTGCCGTCCTGTAAAGTGCGATGCATTACTAATTTTGTTACAGATGTATACCAAAGTTGGTCGTAGATTAATTCGTATTTTACTGCAACGATATTTTGTTTCTAATACCTACTTACAAAATAAACTTTATAATAATAATAATAATGCGAATGCTTTGATTGTCCCCCATTGTTTTGATTATCAAATTATTAATATTTCTACGACTCCATTATTATAAAAATTAGATTGATGTGAAGTATTTGCAGACAAAGACAAAAATAACCAAAGAGAATTTTCTTGCCAAGAATAAAAATATAAAGACGAGGAAAGGCAAGAACGTGAACGTGACAAGTAGGCATCGACGACTAGAGCTGGGTGCACACCCTCCTAGGACTTACTTCCCATAATGTGGAGAATGATATAATCCAGTGGTGGCTTTGTAAATTGCCTACGCGTTGATTTTAATTAACTTATTTTTTTAATGAAAAATTGTAATAATTTTGTTGACGCGAAAAAAAAAATATAAAAACAATTGCTAGCCACTTGAAACTTCTCAAAATCACTCAATATTAATTCAAGAATGATTTGGTGAAAAATTACAATACATTCCATGAATAACTTTCACGATATTTCATGCAAACATAATGTAAATTAATGAAAAATTGTAATAATTTGGTTGGCTCGAAAAAAAAACAATTGCTAGCCACTTGAAACTTCTCAAAATCACTCAAAATTAATTCAAGAATGATTTGGTGAAAAATTACAATACATTCCATTAATAGCTTTCACGATATTTCATGCAAATTTATGAAAAATTGTAATAATTTTATTGACGTGAAAAAAAAATATAAAGAACAATTGCTATCCACTTGAAACTTCTCAAAATCACTCAATATTAATTCAAGAATGATTTGGTGAAAAAATACAATACATTTGATTAATAGCTTTCACGATATTTAATGCAAACATAATGTAAATTTATGAAAAATTGTAATAATTTTGTTGGCGCGAAAAAAAATATAAAAACAATTGACATCCACTTGAAGCTTCTCAAAATCACTCAGGATTAATTCAAGAATGATTTGGTGAAAAAATACAATACATTCGATTCATAGCTTTAACGGTATTTAATGCAAACATAATGTAAATTGTAATAATTTTGTTGACGCGAAAAAAAAATATAAAAACAATTGCTATCCACTTGAAACTTCTCAAAATCACTCAATATTAATTCGAGAATGATTTGGTGAAAAAATACAATACATTCCATTAATAGTTTTCACGATATTTCATCCAAACATAATGTAAATTTATGAAAAATTGTAATAATTTTGTTGACGCGAAAAAAAAAATATAAAAACAACTGCTAGCCACTTGAAATTTTTCAAAATCACTCAAAATTAATTCAAGAATGATTTGGTGAAAAAATACAATACATTCCATTAATAGTTTTCACGATATTTCATCCAAACATAATGTAAATTTATGAAAAATTGTAATAATTTTATTGACGCGAAAAAAAAAAAATAAAAACAATTGCTAGCCACTTGAAACTTCCCAAAATCACTCAATATTAATTCAAGAATGATTTGGTGAGAAATTACAATACATTCCATTAATAACTTTCACGATATATTATGCAGACATAATGTAAATTTATGAAAAATTGTAATAATTTTGTTGACGCGAAAAAAAAAAAATATAAAAACAATTGCTAGCCACTTGAAACTTCTCAAAATCACTCAATATTAATTCAAGAATGATTTGGTGAAAAAATACAATACATTCGATTCATAGCTTTAACGGTATTTAATGCAAACATAATGTAAATTGTAATAATTTTGTTGACGCGAAAAAAAAATATAAAAACAATTGCTATCCACTTGAAACTTCTCAAAATCACTCAATATTAATTCAAGAATGATTTGGTGAAAAAATACAATACATTCGATTCATAGCTTTAACGGTATTTAATGCAAACATAATGTAAATTGTAATAATTTTGTTGACGCGAAAAAAAAATATAAAAACAATTGCTATCCACTTGAAACTTCTCAAAATCACTCAATGTTAATTCGAGAATGATTTGGTGAAAAAATACAATACATTCCATTAATAGTTTTCACGATATTTCATCCAAACATAATGTAAATTTATGAAAAATTGTAATAATTTTGTTGACGCGAAAAAAAAAATATAAAAACAACTGCTAGCCACTTGAAATTTTTCAAAATCACTCAAAATTAATTCAAGAATGATTTGGTGAAAAATTACAATACATTCCATTAATAGTTTTCACGATATTTCATCCAAACATAATGTAAATTTATGAAAAATTGTAATAATTTTATTGACGCGAAAAAAAAAAAATAAAAACAATTGCTAGCCACTTGAAACTTCCCAAAATCACTCAATATTAATTCAAGAATGATTTGGTGAGAAATTACAATACATTCCATTAATAACTTTCACGATATATTATGCAGACATAATGTAAATTTATGAAAAATTGTAATAATTTTGTTGACGCGAAAAAAAAAAATATAAAAACAATTGCTAGCCACTTGAAACTTCTCAAAATCACTCAATATTAATTCAAGAATGATTTGGTGAGAAATTACAATACATTCCATTACTAACTTTCACGATATTTCATGCAAACAGAATGTAAATTTATGAAAAATTGTAATAATTTTGTTGACGCGAAAAAAAAAATATAAAAACAATTGCTAGCCACTTGAAACTTCTCAAAATCACTCAATGTTAATTCGAGAATGATTTGGTGAAAAAATACAATACATTCCATTAATAGTTTTCACGATATTTCATCCAAACATAATGTAAATTTATGAAAAATTGTAATGATTTTGTTGGCGCGAAAAAAAAAATAAAAACAATTGCTATCCACTTGAAACTTCTCAAAATCACTCAATATTAATTCAAGAATGATTTGGTGAGAAATTACAATACATTCCATTAATAACTTTCACGATATATTATGCAAACATAATGTAAATTTATGAAAAATTGTAATAATTTTGTTGACGC
This sequence comes from Ocypus olens, assembly GCA_910593695.2. Lineage (NCBI taxonomy): Eukaryota > Metazoa > Arthropoda > Insecta > Coleoptera > Staphylinidae > Ocypus > Ocypus olens. The sequence continues at coordinate 55,091,821 of OU343056.1, forward strand.
GAAAAAAAAAAATATAAAAACAATTGCTAGCCACTTGAAACTTCTCAAAATCACTCAATATTAATTCAAGAATGATTTGGTGAAAAATTACAATACATTCCATTAATAACTTTCACGATATTTCATGCAAACAGAATGTAAATTTATGAAAAATTGTAATAATTTTGTTGACGCGAAAAAAAAAATATAAAAACAATTGCTATCCACTTGAAACTTCTCAAAATCACTCAATGTTAATTCAAGAATGATTTGGTGAAAAAATACAATACATTCCATTAATAGTTTTCACGATATTTCATCCAAACATAATGTAAATTTATGAAAAATTGTAATAATTTTGTTGACGCGAAAAAAAAAATATAAAAACAACTGCTAGCCACTTGAAATTTTTCAAAATCACTCAAAATTAATTCAAGAATGATTTGGTGAAAAATTACAATACATTCCATTAATAGTTTTCACGATATTTCATCCAAACATAATGTAAATTTATGAAAAATTGTAATAATTTTATTGACGCGAAAAAAAAAAAATAAAAACAATTGCTAGCCACTTGAAACTTCCCAAAATCACTCAATATTAATTCAAGAATGATTTGGTGAGAAATTACAATACATTCCATTAATAACTTTCACGATATATTATGCAGACATAATGTAAATTTATGAAAAATTGTAATAATTTTGTTGACGCGAAAAAAAAAATATAAAAACAATTGCTAGCCACTTGAAACTTCTCAAAATCACTCAATATTAATTCAAGAATGATTTGGTGAAAAATTACAATACATTCCATTAATAACTTTCACGATATTTCATGCAAACATAATGTAAATTAATGAAAAATTGTAATAATTTTGTTGACGCGAAAAAAAAAATATAAAAACAATTGCTATCCACTTGAAACTTCTCAAAATCACTCAATATTAATTCAAGAATGATTTGGTGAGAAATTACAATACATTCCATTACTAACTTTCACGATATTTCATGCAAACATAATGTAAATTTATGAAAAATTGTAATGATTTTGTTGGCGCGAAAAAAAAAATAAAAACAATTGCTATCCACTTGAAACTTCTCAAAATCACTCAATATTAATTCAAGAATGATTTGGTGAGAAATTACAATACATTCCATTAATAACTTTCACGATATATTATGCAAACATAATGTAAATTTATGAAAAATTGTAATAATTTTGTTGACGCGAAAAAAAAAAATATAAAAACAATTGCTAGCCACTTGAAACTTCTCAAAATCACTCAACATTAATTCAAGAATGATTTGGTGAAATATTACAATACATTCCATTAATAACTTTCACGATATTTCATGCAAACAGAATGTAAATTTATGAAAAATTGTAATAATTTTGTTGACGCGAAAAAAAAAAATATAAAAACAATTGCTATCCACTTGAAACTTCTCAAAATCACTCAATATTAATTCAAGAATGATTTGGTGAGAAATTACAATACATTCCATTAATAACTTTCACGATATTTCATGCGAACATAATGTAAATTTATAAAAAATTGTAATAATTTTGTTGGCGCGAAAAAAAATATAAAAACAATTGCTAGCCACTTGAAACTTCTCAAAATCACTCAACATTAATTCAAGAATGATTTGGTGAAATATTACAATACATTCCATTAATAACTTTCACGATATTTCATGCAAACATAATGTAAATTTATGAAAAATTGTAATGATTTTGTTGACGCGAAAAAAAAAATATAAAAACAATTGTTAGCCACTTGAAACTTCCCAAAATCACTCAATATTAATTCAAGAATGATTTGGTGAAAAATTACAATACATTCCATTAATAACTTTCACGATATTTCATGCGAACATAATGTAAATTTATAAAAAATTGTAATAATTTTGTTGGCGCGAAAAAAAATATAAAAACAATTGCTAGCCACTTGAAACTTCTCAAAATCACTCAATATTAATTCAAGAATGATTTGGTGAGAAATTACAATACATTCCATTAATAACTTTCACGATATTTCATGCAAACATAATGTAAATTAATGAAAAATTGTAATAATTTTGTTGACGCGAAAAAAAAAATATAAAAACAATTGCTATCCACTTGAAACTTCTCAAAATCACTCAATATTAATTCAAGAATGATTTGGTGAGAAATTACAATACATTCCATTAATAACTTTCACGATATTTCATGCGAACATAATGTAAATTTATAAAAAATTGTAATAATTTTGTTGGCGCGAAAAAAAATATAAAAACAATTGTTAGCCACTTGAAACTTCCCAAAATCACTCAATATTAATTCAAGAATGATTTGGTGAGAAATTACAATACATTCCATTAATAACTTTCACGATATATTATGCAGACATAATGTAAATTTATGAAAAATTGTAATAATTTTGTTGACGCGAAAAAAAAAAATATAAAAACAATTGCTATCCACTTGAAACTTCTCAAAATCACTCAATATTAATTCAAGAATGATTTGGTGAAAAATTACAATACATTCCATTAATAACTTTCACGATATTTCATGCAAACATAATGTAAATTAATGAAAAATTGTAATAATTTTGTTGACGCGAAAAAAAAAATATAAAAACAATTGCTATCCACTTGAAACTTCTCAAAATCACTCAATATTAATTCAAGAATGATTTGGTGAAAAATTACAATACATTCCATTAATAACTTTCACGATATTTCATGCAAACATAATGTAAATTAATGAAAAATTGTAATAATTTTGTTGACGCGAAAAAAAAAATATAAAAACAATTGCTATCCACTTGAAACTTCTCAAAATCACTCAATATTAATTCAAGAATGATTTGGTGAAAAATTACAATACATTCGATTAATAACTTTCACGATATTTCATGCAAACATAATGTAAATTTATGAAAAATTGTAATAATTTTGTTGACGCGAAAAAAAATATAAAAACAATTGCTAGCCACTTGAAACTTCTCAAAATCACTCAATATTAATTCAAGAATGATTTGGTGAAAAATTACAATACATTCCATTAATAACTTTCACGATATTTCATGCAAACATAATGTAAATTAATGAAAAATTGTAATAATTTTGTTGACGCGAAAAAAAAAATATAAAAACAATTGCTATCCACTTGAAACTTCTCAAAATCACTCAATATTAATTCAAGAATGATTTGGTGAAAAATTACAATACATTCCATTAATAACTTTCACGATATTTCATGCAAACATAATGTAAATTAATGAAAAATTGTAATAATTTTGTTGACGCGAAAAAAAAAATATAAAAACAATTGCTATCCACTTGAAACTTCTCAAAATCACTCGATATTAATTCAAGAATGATTTGGTGAAAAAATACAATACATTCGATTAATAGCTTTCACGATATTTAATGCAAACATAATGTAAATTTATGAAAAATTGTAATGATTTTGTTGACGCGAAAAAAAAAATATAAGAACAATTGCTAGCCACTCGAAACTTCTCAAAATCACTCAATATTAATTCAAGAATGATTTGGTGAGATATTACAATACATTCCATTAATAGCTTTCACGATATTTCATGCAAACATAATGTAAATTTATGAAAAATTGTAATAATTTTGTTGACGCGAAAAAAAAAAATATAAAAACAATTGCTATCCACTTGAAACTTTTCAAAATCACTCAATATTAATTCAAAAATGATTTGGTGAAAAATTACAATACATTCCATTAATAACTTTCACGATATTTCATGCAAATTTATGAAAAATTGTAATGATTTTGTTGACGCGAAAAAAAAAATATAAAAACAATTGCTAGCCACTTGAAACTTCTCAAAATCACTCAATATTAATTCAAGAATGATTTGGTGAGAAATTACAATACATTCCATTAATAACTTTCACGATATTTCATGCAAACATAATGTAAATTAATGAAAAATTGTAATAATTTTGTTGACGCGAAAAAAAAATATAAAAACAATTGCTATCCACTTGAAACTTCTCAAAATCACTCAATATTAATTCAAGAATGATTTGGTGAAAAATTACAATACATTCGATTAATAACTTTCACGATATTTCATGCAAACATAATGTAAATTTATGAAAAATTGTAATAATTTTGTTGACGCGAAAAAAAATATAAAAACAATTGCTAGCCACTTGAAACTTCTCAAAATCACTCAATATTAATTCAAGAATGATTTCGTGAAAAATTACAATACATTCCATTAATAGCTTTCACGATATTTCATGCAAACATAATGTAAATTTATGAAAAATTGTAATAATTTTGTTGACGCGAAAAAAAATATAAAAACAATTGCTATCCACTTGAAACTTCTCAAAATCACTCAGCATTAATTCAAGAATGATTTGGTGAAAAAATACAATACATTCGATTAATAGCTTTCACGATATTTCATGCAAACATAATGTAAATTTATGAAAAATTGTAATAATTTTGTTGACGCGAAAAAAAATATAAAAACAATTGCTATCCACTTGAAACTTCTCAAAATCACTCAATATTAATTCAAGAATGATTTGATGAGAAATTACAATACAATCCATTAATAGCTTTCACGATATTTCATGCAAACATAATTCAAGTTTATGAAAAATTGTAATGATTTTGTTGACGCAAAAAAAATATAAAAACAATTGCTATCCACTTAAAAATTCTCAAAATCACTCAAAATTAATTCAAGAATGATTTGGTGAAAAAATACAATACATTCCATTAATAACTTTCACGATATTTCATGCAAACATAATGCAAGTTTATGAAAAATTGTAATAATTTTGTTGACGCGAAAGAAAAAATAAAAACAAACTTGAAACATCTCAAAATCACTCAATATTAATTCAAGAATGATCCCCAGACTGCGCCAGATTTCAACGGCAGCTTGTTGCCAGTGGCGTAAGCATCTTAAGGAAACGTAAACCTATTTCTAGGGGATTTTATTTTAAAAGTGAAAACCAAAAAAAGGTAACACTTTATTTTATTTAACAAAATTATTGGTACCCTTTATTGCCTCCTGAATCGTATCGCAAACTCAAGGGCGTCAATTCTGGGCCAACTTGAAAATAGACATAATAATATAATCTTTTAACACAAAGTACATAAAGTTTTTGAGCTATTTTTCGAAAACTCCGCAATGTTGAAAAACTGCATTTGCAAAGTTAAGGGTTTACAACTTTTACAAAGCTTACCTCGTTACCTCGAAGTAATAAGAGCGATTGTGAACTCATATTGCTACAATTGGTGACAAAGGTGAAAAAGACTAATTTTGATAAAATACAATATATTTGCTGCTTTAATACAAAAACAAAATAGGAAACATAATACTTCTTAATTCTTAAAGTAATAATTTGAAAGACCTCTGGTCAATTGTCTGTTGAGGTCATTTGTAAAAGTGTCTCAATAAATGTATTGTCTCTTTAAAATATATTTTTGAAATTTTGAAGAGCTTAAACTTAACGAGTCCGTCTATAGCTACTTATTCATACACAATTCTAGAAAATCCAAACAAGATATTTCTTAGTATTGTTGATAAAATAATCCAGCGGCGATACTTCATAAGTATAATAAATAATATCGCAAGAAAATTATTTTCACAGAATAATGAATATTTAAATAACCATAATATCTACCTGGTATTTTTTTTCCATAACGCATTACAAATAAATATGAATTATTTATTAAACTTAATTTGCAATTACATGTTGATCGCCAATATTGTATAACTAAGTATAATTTTCCAAGTTACTAAATTACTTTCGAGAAAATGCAGCGTGGGATTTCGTACACACACACAAAGGAGAATGTGATTAGTGAAAATTTAAACTTTCCAAACAAACTATTCAAATTATGGTGTTAATAGGAGCATTCTTTTATTGCACTTTGTGACCGTGGTATATGAAAGTGTTACCTAAGATGGTTACTCGAGCATATCATACGTGATCACTTTAAGTGGTACAAGGGAGTAACGACCTTAATTATGGTGCGAAATTTTGAGAATAAATTAAACTTTAAGAATGAGTTGATCTTAAAAAAATAATATTTATAGTGCTCTAATTTATATCCGAAAATAATATGCCTAAATTATGGTGCGAGATTTTATGAATAAATTACACTTTAAAAATAGATGTCAAATAGCAAAAAAAATAATCAATCATTCAAGATTGATCAGAGCTGATCATATATGTCTAATTGCAAAAAAAAATGATTTGATTGATCAATCATTCGAGACTGATCAGAGTTTATCAAATCTGTCTAATGTCTAATAGCAAAAAAAGATCCATCATTCGAGATTGATCAGAGTTTGATCATATCTGTCTAATCAGTAATATATACCTGAAACCCTAAAGGGCAACACAGGGTTCAGTAGTAGAAGATAAAAAGTAATTTATATAGCAACGTGCTGCTATTATTATTATTAATAGCAAAAAAAATTGATTAATCATTCGAGATTGATCAGTGTTGATCATATCTGTCTAATAAAAAAAAATGGATCAATCCAGTAAAGATCTGTAACCGCACCATATCACTCATTAAAAAAAATACTACTTACTATTACAAAACAACTTCACCTCTTCCCTGAAAAAAAAGTACACACTCTTGGTATCCATAAAAATTATTCACGGTGAATTAATTTTTACTCTCCGTTTCACAACTAATTCCCGGAGACAAAAAAAACAAGGTCACAACTTAATAATTGAACCATAACTCATGGCGTGAATTAAGCATTTTTTTTCTCCTAAATTTGACCAAGTGTTCCATAAAATTTGATGCAGCCACCTTGAAAAGGTTTTTAACAATTTCCAATTTAAATGAATTGCCGCCGATCGAGGCAGTCCGTCATGCGTAACCGATGTTGGGAACTTTGACTTTGATCCGGTAACAGGTCCACAAAAATATTTGAACACACAAAAACAACAATCGCGTAAATAATAACAAAACATTGTGAACTGAAGTGAAATGTAATTTGTATTTGTATTTATTGGTTTCATTCAAAGTGCAGGTGTTTTAAAGAAGCTATATTATTGTTTGCGGTGTCAACATAAGCCCGAGAATAAAAAGTTGAAATAATTTTTTGATCATCTCCAACCGTTCACGAGATATTCACCTATATGCCAAAAACAAATGACACTAAAAACTGTTTTTTTTTTGTTCAATTAACATCTCAGTAAACCGGAGAATAAGAATTTGAAATCATTTTTTGATTATCTTCAGCCGTTCACGAAATATTCACCTTTATGCCAAAAAAACAAATGAAAACAAATATTTTTTCTTGTTGAATTAGCATCTTGACAAGTCGGAAAATACGAATTTGAAACCATTTTTTGATTATCTTCAGTCGTTCACGAGATATACACCTATATGCCTAAAAACAAATGAAACTAAATATTGTTTTTTTTGCTGAATTACCATCACAATAAGCCGGAGAATAAGAATTTGAAATAATTTTTTGATCATCTCCAACCGTTCACGAGATATTCACCTATATGCCAAAAACAAATGACACTAAAAACTGTTTTTTTTTTTGTCAAATTAACATCTCAGTAAACCGGAGAAAAGAATTTGAAATCATTTTTTGATTATCTTCAGCCGTTCACGAAATATTCACCTTTATGCCAAAAAAACAAATGAAAACAAATATTTTTTCTTGTTGAATTAGCATCTTGACAAGTCGGAAAATACGAATTTGAAACCATTTTTTGATTATCTTCAGTCGTTCACGAGATATACACCTATATGCCTAAAAACAAATGAAACTAAATATTGTTTTTTTTGCTGAATTACCATCACAATAAGCCGGAGAATAAGAATTTGAAATAATTTTTTGATCATCTCCAACCGTTCATGAGATATTCACCAATATGCTAAAAACAAATGACACTAAATACTGTTTTTTTGTCAAATTAACATCTCAGTAAACCGGAGAATAAGAATTTGAAATCATTTTTTGATTATCTTCAACCGTTCACGAAATATTCACCTATATGTCAAAAAACAATTGAAACCAAATATTTTTTCTTGTGGAATTGGCATCTCGGTACGCCGGAGAATATGAATTTGAAATCATTTTTTGATTATCATCAACCGTTCGCCAGATATTCACCTATATGTCAAAAAACAAATGAAACCAAATACCGTTTTCTTGTTGATTTGACATCTTGGTAAGCCGTGGAATAAGAATTTGAAATCGTTTTTTGATTATCTTCAACCCTTCACAAGATATTCATCTATATGTCAAAATAACAAATAAAACTAAATATTTTTTCTTGTTGAATTAGCATCTTGACAAGTCGGGGAACACGAATTTGAAACCATTTTTTGATTACCTTCAACCGTTCACGAGATATATACCTATATGCCAAAAAACAAATGAAACTAAATACTGTTTTTTGCTGAATCACCATCTCAATAAGCCGGAGAATAAGAATTTGAAATAATTTTTTGATCATCTCCAACCATTCACGAGATATTTACCTATATGCCAAAAACAAATGACACTAAATAATGTTTTTTTTGTCGAATTAACATCTCAGTAAACCGGAGAATAAGAATTTGTAATCATTTTTTGATTATCTTCAACCGTTCACGAAATATTTACCTATTTGCCAAAAAACAAATGAAACGAAATATTTTTTCTTGTTGAATTGGCATCTCGATAAGCCGGAGAATATGAATTTGAAATTATTTTTTGATTATCATCAACCGTTCGCCAGATATTCACCTATATGTTAAAAAACAAATGTAACCAAATACCGTTTTCTTGTTGATTTGACATCTTGATAAGCCGTGGAATAAGAATTTGAAATCGTTTTTTGATTATCTTCAACCGTTCACGAAATATTCACCTATATGTCAAAAAAACAAATGAAACCAAATATTTTTTCTTGTTGAATTAGCATCTCGACAAGTCGGGGAATCCGAATTTGAAACCATTTTTTGATTATCCTTAATCGTTCACGAGATATTCACCTATATGCCAAAAAACAAATGAAACTAAATACTGTTTTTTTGCTGAATTACCATCTAAATAAGCCGGAAAATAAGAATTTGAAATAATTTTTTGATTATCTCCAACCGTTTGCAAGATATTCACCTATATGTCAAAAAAACAATATTATATTTCGATGACTATATGCCATCCTTTATGTGCGCACTGTATAAGAAATGGAATTATTTGTACTGAAATATATATTTTTTTTAAATTCATGAAATTTTTTCATGAAGATATTTCGGTTATCCTTACAAATATGCAATAAAAAATTCTTATTCGAAGAACTAATTTCTGGATATTTTGAATCATAAGGTATTGTTTATCGCATTATTCGAATTGATTCATAACTACACGTGTATTACGTCATTGCAGTATTAACATATTATTTGCGTTTTATACGTACGTTGCAAATAAATTTTTATCATTATTTAAATAATGAGATTAATATGGTAATAACTATTGCAAATATGAAGATCGAATGTAAATGCGATATGAAGTGCAACCATAACCTCCAAGTTTTTATAAACACTTAAGCAAGCACGTGGCGTACTAATGATATCAACTATAATCAAAAAATGGTGATCTGGCCATCATGTTACTTTCTCCGACTTGATGGTATCATAGCCATTTATATTTACATTTTCAATTAAAATAATATTTTAAATGTACATCGAGTGGATGAAACTGACGTTTAAAACGTCAAAATTATGAATTATACTTCAAATTCAAAAACTCAGTTTACTCAAAAATTAGAGGGATTTCGAAAAACTTATTCTTTATAAGTTGTTCATTTTGGTATTCTTTACAATTATTATTAACATAAATTTGCTGTAACTGTTATCGTTTTAAAATTATAAACCAAAAATTAAAAAATAATAATAATTTTTTTTTTCGAATAAAAATGATTTTATGAAAAATGTTTTCAAGCAAAAGATGTTCATTTGTTTGTTGTCTTCAATGTTTGTTTAAATGTTTTTGTGATATTTTTCATATTTAAGAAAATATTGGCAAAAAACAAAAAACAGTTAAGGTAAACGCCCACTTCCGGTGTACGAAATTTTACCAAAAGCTTTTCAGTTCTGCGGATTATTAAATAAGACGGATGTTGAAAGTTTCATATCAATTGCTCTATTAGTTTTTGAGATACACCGCGCACAGACACAATTTTTTTTTCCAGAAATTGTTGAAATGGCATCTAGGGACCCCAAAACGGATATTTCCGTAAAAAAAATTAAAAAGAAAATCACGATTACAATACTTTCTCTTACTTCGTAACGGAGAAAGTAAAAACTATATCAAGTGTAAATAGGGTGGCCAGATAATAATTTGATAAGGGAGTTATGGTTACACTTCATACCGTATGAAGTGTAACCATAACCTCAAAGTTTTGATAAATATTTAAGCAAGCACGTAGCGTACTATAAGCATTTTGTTTCAACATACTTGGTAACTAGTTTGTTTATTGTTGCTAAGCGTCCGCAGCGGCTTCTCTTATTTCTGGAGGTGTGCAAGATATACTTGAGTTTTGTTCCATTTCAATGCAACTAAAATTGGCGTAGGAATAACAACAATACAAATTTCTGCAATATTTATATTTATATATCAAATCCACATTGTATCGTGTGAGCCACGAAATTTTGTTTCAGAGTTGGCTGTGAGTTAAATGAGGTATGTCGCATGAGACTAGATTAGTTCAATTGAATTAGATTTAGAAAAATGAATGGCTATGTTTCTCTCTCTCAGGCATGGCCAACTTGGAAACAACATTCTGTGGCTCACACGTTAAAATTAAAATGTCTATATTTTATTTGTAATATTTGATTATGAGTGAAATATAATAAGCGATACGAGATATAAGCGAAATACAAAATTTGACTAAATAAAAAAAAAACAACTTCGACTTGTTGATTAAACCACCGGTTGCATATTAATGCCGACCTTAGTAATAAAACAGTCCTCAATATGTATAAATGCATATTTTATTAATTCGCAATTTGTGATCTCAACCTTGACAATAGCAAGCAGACGTTATTCTAACGATGTTTAATTTATACATCAAAATAGCATCTACACGACAAAACGATAAAAAATAATCAGACGTTTTAGTACGATTATTATTCAATTAATATTGATATGAAATCTCAAGAAGAAACCCGTATTTCGATTATTTATTCAATTAATGTCGATGTGAAATCCTTAAAACAAAAGAAGAAACCCGTCAAGGATTTCACGCTGAAACAGGTTCAGCCGGTGTAAAATTCATAATCGATTGTTTATCAGAAAACTGGTACAGGAAAATAAAGGATAAATAAAATGATAAAACAAATGAGTTTAAATACGGAGTGCATAATCGATTTGTAGACAATTAGCAATGGTTAGATAATTTGCTGAACAGATGGTGAGGTATTCGTTTACGCACTCGAATTAACAGCTCCGTCAAGGCTGACGTGACTTGGGGCACACACAGGAAATTTTGAGCGTGAGGTTTACTGCCTTGAGGCAAACACGACTTCCATATAAAGGCAATAAAGGGCCGCAAATGTGCATGGAATGAAAATAAATAAGTCCCGAGACTTGGAAATAATTAATTGCGGTCGCCGGTAGTTTTTCCGGATGTCGAGTATAAATCTTGATAAATGATTGTTATGAATAGTAAATGGTAATTTATTATTTAATGTACAAGTGTTTTGTAAGATTTCCGTTTTTCAGAACTAAAAATATATGTAAAATTTTTCATATACTCTGTTCATATTTTATTCTCGCCGCAGTCGAGGATTTTTTTTGTCCTCATTACATGATAGTAATAATAATAATAGTAACAATGTTTATTGATGACCACTGGTACATACGTCGAACATTGTTGGTTTAACTAAACGAACTTAAATACTCATTAACAGAATAAAACGCGTTATCAATATTCAGAATATTTAAATATTTGCAAGAACAAGAAAATATGAAGGTATATAGTAATTTGGGTTGCCTACGATGATACATTATTATTATTATTATTAAAATCATAATAACATCTGGTGTTTTTTGTCTTTATTACATGATAGAATCAATATTCAGAATATTTAAATAATTGCAAGGACAAGAAAACATAGTAATTTGGGTTGCCTACGATGATACATGATTATTATTAAAATCTCAATAATATCTGCGTAATAATTCCATTCAACATTCCCTAATTGTTTAAAGAATTTCAAATAATTTATAAATATTTTTAAACTCACGTTCGCGCTCGTGCTTCAAAAACGCGCACACGCTGGAACATTAATTTTCCCGCACTAGGTTCGCAAATAAACAATTTTCGGTTACTCGCCGTAAACGATACACGTCAAACTGAGAATTACGCTACAATTAAATTGTTTAAAATATTACAGACGATTTATACATTTTTCTGAACTCGCGTCCGCGCAAACGAAGGCCCTCCTGCTTCGAAAAAGCGCTCACGCGGGAACATTACTTTCCCGCACTAGGTCGGCAAATGACTATTTTCGGTTACTCGCGTAATTGCCGACTCTGTCAAACTGAGAATTACGGCACAATTAAATAACAATCTTATAAACGCAAACCCGGGAAATATGAATAAATTCGATTTGCGTGTTCGCGTGCCGCTGAGGAACATATCAGTTTGTTTATATAAATGCGGGCGATAATTAATTTGCGAGTTTGTTTGTGCAGAGGCGAAACTCCGCCAGACGTGTTTAGAGCGGAGGTATTAATTAAATTAAACAATTCTGACGTTCGGATCCTGCGAGGTGCCGTAAACAATTTACGTTACCCACGACTCTCTCTCAACGATAATATGTATGCGCGAGATTCCTGTTGACATGCATGGAAGGGCGTGTATCGTTGCCGACGTCAATTAATTCGCGAGTGTTGTATAATTTTTTGTGCAAATATGAATTTTTAAAGCGATTGCTCGGTTTGAAGGCAAGTGACAGCTGTCAAAATGGAGCCGAACGAAAATTTTATCAGCTACGATTTCCGTTTGAAGATGTTTGCGCTGCGAGAAAATTAAAAATCAACGTAAACCAACGACTTTGAGTGGAAAGCATCAGGCAATTGCTCGGTAACATGATTATAATTTCCGTATCCAATATGACAATTACATGAAACTCTGACAGATTATTCCTGGGAAGTATATCTTTAAAATTTACTTAATAAAACTTTGACAACTTCACTGCAAGAAAAATGGCGTTGGTCAAAACTGAAATTTTATGATCAAAAAACGACTTTCTGCAGTAACATGATTATAATTTCCGTATCCAATATGACAATTACATGAAACTCTGACAGATTATTCCTGGGAAGTATATCTTTAAAATTTGCTTAATAAAACTTTGACAACTTCACTGCAAGAAAAATGGCGTTGGTCAAAACTGAAATTTTATGATCAAAAAACGACTTTCTGCAGTAACATGATTATAATTTCCGTATCCAAAATGACAATTACATGAAACTCTGACAGATTATTCATAGGAAGTATATCTTTAAAATTTGCTTAATAAAACTTTGACAACTTCACTGCAAGAAAAATGGCGTTGGTCAAAACTGAAATTTTATGATCAAAAAACGACTTTCTGCAGTAACATGATTATAATTTCCGTATCCAAAATGACAATTACATGAAACTCTGACAGATTATTCATAGGAAGTATATCTTTAAAATTTGCTTAATAAAACTTTGACAACTTCACTGCAAGAAAAATGGCGTTGGCCAAAACTGAAATTTTATGATCAAAAAACGACTTTCTGCAGTAACATGATTATAATTTCCATTTCCAACATGACAATTACATGAAACTCTGACAGATTATTCCTAGGAAGTATATCTTTAAAATTTGCTTAATAAAACTTTGACAACTTCACTGCAAGAAAAATTGCGTTGGTCAAAACTGAAATTTTATGATCAAAAAAACGACTTTCTGCAGTAACATGATTATAATTTCCATTTCCAACATGACAATTACATGAAACTCTGACAGATTATTCCTGGGAAGTATATCTTTAAAATTTACTTAATAAAACTTTGACAACTTCACTGCAAGAAAAATTGCGTTGGTCAAAACTGAAATTTTATGATCAAAAAACGACTTTCTGCAGTAACATGATTATAATTTCCGTTTCCAACATGACAATTACATGAAACTCTGACAGATTATTCCTAGGAAGTATATCTTTAAAATTTGCTTAATAAAACTTTGACAACTTCACTGCAAGAAAAATTGCGTTGGTCAAAACTGAAATTTTATGATCAAAAAACGACTTTCTGCAGTAACATGATTATAATTTCCATTTCCAACATGACAATTACATGAAACTCTGACAGATTATTCCTGGGAAGTATATCTTTAAAATTTACTTAATAAAACTTTGACAACTTCACTGCAAGAAAAATTGCGTTGGTCAAAACTGAAATTTTATGATCAAAAAACGACTTTCTGCAGTAACATGATTATAATTTCCGTATCCAATATGACAATTACATGAAACTCTGACAGATTATTCATAGGAAGTATATCTTTAAAATTTGCTTAATAAAACTTTGACAACTTCACTGCAAGAAAAATTGCGTTGGTCAAAACTGAAATTTTATGATCAAAAAACGACTTTCTGCAGTAACATGATTATAATTTCCGTATCCAATATGACAATTACATGAAACTCTGATAAATTATTCCTAGGAAGTATATCTTTAAAATTTACTAAATAAAACTTTGACAACTCTACTGTAAGAAAAATGGCGTTGGTAACTTCACTGCAAGAAAAATGGCGTTGGTCAAAACTGAAATTTTATGATCAAAAAACGACTTTCTGCAGTAACATGATTATAATTTCCATTTCCAACATGACAATTACATGAAACTCTGACAGATTATTCCTAGGAAGTATATCTTTAAAATTTGCTTAATAAAACTTTGACAACTTCACTGCAAGAAAAATTGCGTTGGTCAAAACTGAAATTTTATGATCAAAAAACGACTTTCTGCAGTAACATGATTATAATTTCCATTTCCAACATGACAATTACATGAAACTCTGACAGATTATTCCTGGGAAGTATATCTTTAAAATTTACTTAATAAAACTTTGACAACTTCACTGCAAGAAAAATTGCGTTGGTCAAAACTGAAATTTTATGATCAAAAAACGACTTTCTGCAGTAACATGATTATAATTTCCGTATCCAATATGACAATTACATGAAACTCTGACAGATTATTCATAGGAAGTATATCTTTAAAATTTGCTTAATAAAACTTTGACAACTTCACTGCAAGAAAAATTGCGTTGGTCAAAACTGAAATTTTATGATCAAAAAACGACTTTCTGCAGTAACATGATTATAATTTCCGTATCCAATATGACAATTACATGAAACTCTGACAGATTATTCATAGGAAGTATATCTTTAAAATTTGCTTAATAAAACTTTGACAACTCTACTGTAAGAAAAATGGCGTTGGTAACTTCACTGCAAGAAAAATGGCGTTGGTCAAAACTGAAATTTTATGATCAAAAAACGACTTTCTGCAGTAACATGATTATAATTTCCGTATCCAATATGACAATTACATGAAACTCTGACAGATTATTCATAGGAAGTATATCTTTAAAATTTGCTTAATAAAACTTTGACAACTTCACTGCAAGAAAAATGGCGTTGGTCAAAACTGAAATTTTATGATCAAAAAACGACTTTCTGCAGTAACATGATTATAATTTCCATTTCCAACATGACAATTACATGAAACTCTGACAGATTATTCCTGGGAAGTATATCTTTAAAATTTACTTAATAAAACTTTGACAACTTCACTGCAAGAAAAATTGCGTTGGTCAAAACTGAAATTTTATGATCAAAAAACGACTTTCTGCAGTAACATGATTATAATTTCCGTATCCAATATGACAATTACATGAAACTCTGACAGATTATTCATAGGAAGTATATCTTTAAAATTTGCTTAATAAAACTTTGACAACTTCACTGCAAGAAAAATTGCGTTGGTCAAAACTGAAATTTTATGATCAAAAAACGACTTTCTGCAGTAACATGATTATAATTTCCGTATCCAATATGACAATTACATGAAACTCTGACAGATTATTCATAGGAAGTATATCTTTAAAATTTGCTTAATAAAACTTTGACAACTCTACTGTAAGAAAAATGGCGTTGGTAACTTCACTGCAAGAAAAATGGCGTTGGTCAAAACTGAAATTTTATGATCAAAAAACGACTTTCTGCAGTAACATGATTATAATTTCCATTTCCAACATGACAATTACATGAAACTCTGACAGATTATTCCTAGGAAGTATATCTTTAAAATTTGCTTAATAAAACTTTGACAACTTCACTGCAAGAAAAATTGCGTTGGTCAAAACTGAAATTTTATGATCAAAAAACGACTTTCTGCAGTAACATGATTATAATTTCCATTTCCAACATGACAATTACATGAAACTCTGACAGATTATTCCTGGGAAGTATATCTTTAAAATTTACTTAATAAAACTTTGACAACTTCACTGCAAGAAAAATTGCGTTGGTCAAAACTGAAATTTTATGATCAAAAAACGACTTTCTGCAGTAACATGATTATAATTTCCATTTCCAACATGACAATTACATGAAACTCTGACAGATTATTCCTAGGAAGTATATCTTTAAAATTTGCTTAATAAAACTTTGACAACTTCACTGCAAGAAAAATTGCGTTGGTCAAAACTGAAATTTTATGATCAAAAAACGACTTTCTGCAGTAACATGATTATAATTTCCGTATCCAATATGACAATTACATGAAACTCTGACAGATTATTCATAGGAAGTATATCTTTAAAATTTGCTTAATAAAACTTTGACAACTTCACTGCAAGAAAAATTGCGTTGGTCAAAACTGAAATTTTATGATCAAAAAACGACTTTCTGCAGTAACATGATTATAATTTCCGTATCCAATATGACAATTACATGAAACTCTGATAAATTATTCCTAGGAAGTATATCTTTAAAATTTACTAAATAAAACTTTGACAACTCTACTGTAAGAAAAATGGCGTTGGTAACTTCACTGCAAGAAAAATGGCGTTGGTCAAAACTGAAATTTTATGATCAAAAAACGACTTTCTGCAGTAACATGATTATAATTTCCATTTCCAACATGACAATTACATGAAACTCTGACAGATTATTCCTAGGAAGTATATCTTTAAAATTTGCTTAATAAAACTTTGACAACTTCACTGCAAGAAAAATTGCGTTGGTCAAAACTGAAATTTTATGATCAAAAAACGACTTTCTGCAGTAACATGATTATAATTTCCATTTCCAACATGACAATTACATGAAACTCTGACAGATTATTCCTAGGAAGTATATCTTTAAAATTTGCTTAATAAAACTTTGACAACTTCACTGCAAGAAAAATTGCGTTGGTCAAAACTGAAATTTTATGATCAAAAAACGACTTTCTGCAGTAACATGATTATAATTTCCATTTCCAACATGACAATTACATGAAACTCTGACAGATTATTCATAGGAAGTATATCTTTAAAATTTGCTTAATAAAACTTTGACAACTTCACTGCAAGAAAAATGGCGTTGGCCAAAACTGAAATTTTATGATCAAAAAACGACTTTCTGCAGTAACATGATTATAATTTCCATTTCCAACATGACAATTACATGAAACTCTGACAGATTATTCCTAGGAAGTATATCTTTAAAATTTGCTTAATAAAACTTTGACAACTTCACTGCAAGAAAAATGGCGTTGGCCAAAACTGAAATTTTATGATCAAAAAACGACTTTCTGCAGTAACATGATTATAATTTCCATTTCCAACATGACAATTACATGAAACTCTGACAGATTATTCCTAGGAAGTATATCTTTAAAATTTGCTTAATAAAACTTTGACAACTTCACTGCAAGAAAAATTGCGTTGGTCAAAACTGAAATTTTATGAT
Organism: Ocypus olens; assembly: GCA_910593695.2. Taxonomy (NCBI): domain Eukaryota; kingdom Metazoa; phylum Arthropoda; class Insecta; order Coleoptera; family Staphylinidae; genus Ocypus; species Ocypus olens. The sequence goes on from OU343056.1 coordinate 55,109,829, forward strand.
CAAAAAACGACTTTCTGCAGTAACATGATTATAATTTCCGTATCCAATATGACAATTACATGAAACTCTGACAGATTATTCCTGGGAAGTATATCTTTAAAATTTGCTTAATAAAACTTTGACAACTTCACTGCAAGAAAAATTGCGTTGGTCAAAACTGAAATTTTATGATCAAAAAACGACTTTCTGCAGTAACATGATTATAATTTCCGTATCCAAAATGACAATTACATGAAACTCTGACAGATTATTCATAGGAAGTATATCTTTAAAATTTGCTTAATAAAACTTTGACAACTTCACTGCAAGAAAAATGGCGTTGGCCAAAACTGAAATTTTATGATCAAAAAACGACTTTCTGCAGTAACATGATTATAATTTCCATTTCCAACATGACAATTACATGAAACTCTGACAGATTATTCCTAGGAAGTATATCTTTAAAATTTGCTTAATAAAACTTTGACAACTTCACTGCAAGAAAAATTGCGTTGGTCAAAACTGAAATTTTATGATCAAAAAACGACTTTCTGCAGTAACATGATTATAATTTCCATTTCCAACATGACAATTACATGAAACTCTGACAGATTATTCCTAGGAAGTATATCTTTAAAATTTGCTTAATAAAACTTTGACAACTTCACTGCAAGAAAAATTGCGTTGGTCAAAACTGAAATTTTATGATCAAAAAACGACTTTCTGCAGTAACATGATTATAATTTCCATTTCCAACATGACAATTACATGAAACTCTGACAGATTATTCCTGGGAAGTATATCTTTAAAATTTACTTAATAAAACTTTGACAACTTCACTGCAAGAAAAATGGCGTTGGTCAAAACTGAAATTTTATGATCAAAAAACGACTTTCTGCAGTAACATGATTATAATTTCCATTTCCAACATGACAATTACATGAAACTCTGACAGATTATTCCTAGGAAGTATATCTTTAAAATTTGCTTAATAAAACTTTGACAACTTCACTGCAAGAAAAATTGCGTTGGTCAAAACTGAAATTTTATGATCAAAAAACGACTTTCTGCAGTAACATGATTATAATTTCCATTTCCAACATGACAATTACATGAAACTCTGACAGATTATTCCTGGGAAGTATATCTTTAAAATTTACTTAATAAAACTTTGACAACTTCACTGCAAGAAAAATTGCGTTGGTCAAAACTGAAATTTTATGATCAAAAAACGACTTTCTGCAGTAACATGATTATAATTTCCATTTCCAACATGACAATTACATGAAACTCTGACAGATTATTCCTGGGAAGTATATCTTTAAAATTTGCTTAATAAAACTTTGACAACTTCACTGCAAGAAAAATTGCGTTGGTCAAAACTGAAATTTTATGATCAAAAAACGACTTTCTGCAGTAACATGATTATAATTTCCATTTCCAACATGACAATTACATGAAACTCTGACAGATTATTCCTAGGAAGTATATCTTTAAAATTTGCTTAATAAAACTTTGACAACTTCACTGCAAGAAAAATTGCGTTGGTCAAAACTGAAATTTTATGATCAAAAAACGACTTTCTGCAGTAACATGATTATAATTTCCATTTCCAACATGACAATTACATGAAACTCTGACAGATTATTCCTGGGAAGTATATCTTTAAAATTTGCTTAATAAAACTTTGACAACTTCACTGCAAGAAAAATGGCGTTGGTCAAAACTGAAATTTTATGATCAAAAAACGACTTTCTGCAGTAACATGATTATAATTTCCATTTCCAACATGACAATTACATGAAACTCTGACAGATTATTCCTGGGAAGTATATCTTTAAAATTTGCTTAATAAAACTTTGACAACTTCACTGCAAGAAAAATTGCGTTGGTCAAAACTGAAATTTTATGATCAAAAAACGACTTTCTGCAGTAACATGATTATAATTTCCATTTCCAACATGACAATTACATGAAACTCTGACAGATTATTCCTAGGAAGTATATCTTTAAAATTTGCTTAATAAAACTTTGACAACTTCACTGCAAGAAAAATTGCGTTGGTCAAAACTGAAATTTTATGATCAAAAAACGACTTTCTGCAGTAACATGATTATAATTTCCATTTCCAACATGACAATTACATGAAACTCTGACAGATTATTCCTGGGAAGTATATCTTTAAAATTTGCTTAATAAAACTTTGACAACTTCACTGCAAGAAAAATTGCGTTGGTCAAAACTGAAATTTTATGATCAAAAAACGACTTTCTGCAGTAACATGATTATAATTTCCATTTCCAACATGACAATTACATGAAACTCTGACAGATTATTCCTAGGAAGTATATCTTTAAAATTTGCTTAATAAAACTTTGACAACTTCACTGCAAGAAAAATTGCGTTGGTCAAAACTGAAATTTTATGATCAAAAAACGACTTTCTGCAGTAACATGATTATAATTTCCATTTCCAACATGACAATTACATGAAACTCTGACAGATTATTCCTGGGAAGTATATCTTTAAAATTTACTTAATAAAACTTTGACAACTTCACTGCAAGAAAAATTGCGTTGGTCAAAACTGAAATTTTATGATCAAAAAACGACTTTCTGCAGTAACATGATTATAATTTCCATTTCCAACATGACAATTACATGAAACTCTGACAGATTATTCCTAGGAAGTATATCTTTAAAATTTGCTTAATAAAACTTTGACAACTTCACTGCAAGAAAAATTGCGTTGGTCAAAACTGAAATTTTATGATCAAAAAACGACTTTCTGCAGTAACATGATTATAATTTCCATTTCCAACATGACAATTACATGAAACTCTGACAGATTATTCCTGGGAAGTATATCTTTAAAATTTACTTAATAAAACTTTGACAACTTCACTGCAAGAAAAATTGCGTTGGTCAAAACTGAAATTTTATGATCAAAAAACGACTTTCTGCAGTAACATGATTATAATTTCCGTATCCAATATGACAATTACATGAAACTCTGACAGATTATTCATAGGAAGTATATCTTTAAAATTTGCTTAATAAAACTTTGACAACTTCACTGCAAGAAAAATTGCGTTGGTCAAAACTGAAATTTTATGATCAAAAAACGACTTTCTGCAGTAACATGATTATAATTTCCGTATCCAATATGACAATTACATGAAACTCTGATAAATTATTCCTAGGAAGTATATCTTTAAAATTTACTAAATAAAACTTTGACAACTCTACTGTAAGAAAAATGGCGTTGGTAACTTCACTGCAAGAAAAATGGCGTTGGTCAAAACTGAAATTTTATGATCAAAAAACGACTTTCTGCAGTAACATGATTATAATTTCCATTTCCAACATGACAATTACATGAAACTCTGACAGATTATTCCTAGGAAGTATATCTTTAAAATTTGCTTAATAAAACTTTGACAACTTCACTGCAAGAAAAATTGCGTTGGTCAAAACTGAAATTTTATGATCAAAAAACGACTTTCTGCAGTAACATGATTATAATTTCCATTTCCAACATGACAATTACATGAAACTCTAACAGATTATTCCTAGGAAGTATATCTTTAAAATTTGCTTAATAAAACTTTGACAACTTCACTGCAAGAAAAATTGCGTTGGTCAAAACTGAAATTTTATGATCAAAAAACGACTTTCTGCAGTAACATGATTATAATTTCCATTTCCAACATGACAATTACATGAAACTCTGACAGATTATTCCTAGGAAGTATATCTTTAAAATTTGCTTAATAAAACTTTGACAACTTCACTGCAAGAAAAATTGCGTTGGTCAAAACTGAAATTTTATGATCAAAAAACGACTTTCTGCAGTAACATGATTATAATTTCCATTTCCAACATGACAATTACATGAAACTCTGACAGATTATTCCTAGGAAGTATATCTTTAAAATTTGCTTAATAAAACTTTGACAACTTCACTGCAAGAAAAATGGCGTTGGCCAAAACTGAAATTTTATGATCAAAAAACGACTTTCTGCAGTAACATGATTATAATTTCCATTTCCAACATGACAATTACATGAAACTCTGACAGATTATTCATAGGAAGTATATCTTTAAAATTTGCTTAATAAAACTTTGACAACTTCACTGCAAGAAAAATGGCGTTGGCCAAAACTGAAATTTTATGATCAAAAAACGACTTTCTGCAGTAACATGATTATAATTTCCATTTCCAACATGACAATTACATGAAACTCTGACAGATTATTCATAGGAAGTATATCTTTAAAATTTGCTTAATAAAACTTTGACAACTTCACTGCAAGAAAAATGGCGTTGGCCAAAACTGAAATTTTATGATCAAAAAACGACTTTCTGCAGTAACATGATTATAATTTCCATTTCCAACATGACAATTACATGAAACTCTGACAGATTATTCCTAGGAAGTATATCTTTAAAATTTGCTTAATAAAACATTGACAACTTCACTGCAAGAAAAATGGCGTTGGCCAAAACTGAAATTTTATGATCAAAAAACGACTTTCTGCAGTAACATGATTATAATTTCCATTTCCAACATGACAATTACATGAAACTCTGACAGATTATTCCTAGGAAGTATATCTTTAAAATTTGCTTAATAAAACTTTGACAACTTCACTGCAAGAAAAATTGCGTTGGTCAAAACTGAAATTTTATGATCAAAAAACGACTTTCTGCAGTAACATGATTATAATTTCCGTATCCAATATGACAATTACATGAAACTCTGACAGATTATTCCTGGGAAGTATATCTTTAAAATTTGCTTAATAAAACTTTGACAACTTCACTGCAAGAAAAATTGCGTTGGTCAAAACTGAAATTTTATGATCAAAAAACGACTTTCTGCAGTAACATGATTATAATTTCCGTATCCAAAATGACAATTACATGAAACTCTGACAGATTATTCATAGGAAGTATATCTTTAAAATTTGCTTAATAAAACTTTGACAACTTCACTGCAAGAAAAATGGCGTTGGCCAAAACTGAAATTTTATGATCAAAAAACGACTTTCTGCAGTAACATGATTATAATTTCCATTTCCAACATGACAATTACATGAAACTCTGACAGATTATTCCTAGGAAGTATATCTTTAAAATTTGCTTAATAAAACTTTGACAACTTCACTGCAAGAAAAATTGCGTTGGTCAAAACTGAAATTTTATGATCAAAAAACGACTTTCTGCAGTAACATGATTATAATTTCCATTTCCAACATGACAATTACATGAAACTCTGACAGATTATTCCTGGGAAGTATATCTTTAAAATTTACTTAATAAAACTTTGACAACTTCACTGCAAGAAAAATGGCGTTGGTCAAAACTGAAATTTTATGATCAAAAAACGACTTTCTGCAGTAACATGATTATAATTTCCATTTCCAACATGACAATTACATGAAACTCTGACAGATTATTCCTAGGAAGTATATCTTTAAAATTTGCTTAATAAAACTTTGACAACTTCACTGCAAGAAAAATTGCGTTGGTCAAAACTGAAATTTTATGATCAAAAAACGACTTTCTGCAGTAACATGATTATAATTTCCATTTCCAACATGACAATTACATGAAACTCTGACAGATTATTCCTGGGAAGTATATCTTTAAAATTTGCTTAATAAAACTTTGACAACTTCACTGCAAGAAAAATTGCGTTGGTCAAAACTGAAATTTTATGATCAAAAAACGACTTTCTGCAGTAACATGATTATAATTTCCATTTCCAACATGACAATTACATGAAACTCTGACAGATTATTCCTGGGAAGTATATCTTTAAAATTTGCTTAATAAAACTTTGACAACTTCACTGCAAGAAAAATTGCGTTGGTCAAAACTGAAATTTTATGATCAAAAAACGACTTTCTGCAGTAACATGATTATAATTTCCATTTCCAACATGACAATTACATGAAACTCTGACAGATTATTCCTAGGAAGTATATCTTTAAAATTTGCTTAATAAAACTTTGACAACTTCACTGCAAGAAAAATTGCGTTGGTCAAAACTGAAATTTTATGATCAAAAAACGACTTTCTGCAGTAACATGATTATAATTTCCATTTCCAACATGACAATTACATGAAACTCTGACAGATTATTCCTGGGAAGTATATCTTTAAAATTTGCTTAATAAAACTTTGACAACTTCACTGCAAGAAAAATTGCGTTGGTCAAAACTGAAATTTTATGATCAAAAAACGACTTTCTGCAGTAACATGATTATAATTTCCATTTCCAACATGACAATTACATGAAACTCTGACAGATTATTCCTAGGAAGTATATCTTTAAAATTTGCTTAATAAAACTTTGACAACTTCACTGCAAGAAAAATTGCGTTGGTCAAAACTGAAATTTTATGATCAAAAAACGACTTTCTGCAGTAACATGATTATAATTTCCATTTCCAACATGACAATTACATGAAACTCTGACAGATTATTCCTGGGAAGTATATCTTTAAAATTTACTTAATAAAACTTTGACAACTTCACTGCAAGAAAAATTGCGTTGGTCAAAACTGAAATTTTATGATCAAAAAACGACTTTCTGCAGTAACATGATTATAATTTCCATTTCCAACATGACAATTACATGAAACTCTGACAGATTATTCCTGGGAAGTATATCTTTAAAATTTGCTTAATAAAACTTTGACAACTTCACTGCAAGAAAAATTGCGTTGGTCAAAACTGAAATTTTATGATCAAAAAACGACTTTCTGCAGTAACATGATTATAATTTCCATTTCCAACATGACAATTACATGAAACTCTGACAGATTATTCCTGGGAAGTATATCTTTAAAATTTGCTTAATAAAACTTTGACAACTTCACTGCAAGAAAAATTGCGTTGGTCAAAACTGAAATTTTATGATCAAAAAACGACTTTCTGCAGTAACATGATTATAATTTCCATTTCCAACATGACAATTACATGAAACTCTGACAGATTATTCCTGGGAAGTATATCTTTAAAATTTGCTTAATAAAACTTTGACAACTTCACTGCAAGAAAAATTGCGTTGGTCAAAACTGAAATTTTATGATCAAAAAACGACTTTCTGCAGTAACATGATTATAATTTCCATTTCCAACATGACAATTACATGAAACTCTGACAGATTATTCCTGGGAAGTATATCTTTAAAATTTACTTAATAAAACTTTGACAACTTCACTGCAAGAAAAATTGCGTTGGTCAAAACTGAAATTTTATGATCAAAAAACGACTTTCTGCAGTAACATGATTATAATTTCCATTTCCAACATGACAATTACATGAAACTCTGACAGATTATTCCTAGGAAGTATATCTTTAAAATTTGCTTAATAAAACTTTGACAACTTCACTGCAAGAAAAATTGCGTTGGTCAAAACTAAAATTTTATGATCAAAAAACGACTTTCTGCAGTAACATGATTATAATTTCCGTATCCAATATGACAATTACATGAAACTCTGACAGATTATTCCTGGGAAGTATATCTTTAAAATTTGCTTAATAAAACTTTGACAACTTCACTGCAAGAAAAATTGCGTTGGTCAAAACTGAAATTTTATGATCAAAAAACGACTTTCTGCAGTAACATGATTATAATTTCCGTATCCAATATGACAATTACATGAAACTCTGATAAATTATTCCTAGGAAGTATATCTTTAAAATTTACTAAATAAAACTTTGACAACTCTACTGTAAGAAAAATGGCGTTGGTAACTTCACTGCAAGAAAAATGGCGTTGGTCAAAACTGAAATTTTATGATCAAAAAACGACTTTCTGCAGTAACATGATTATAATTTCCATTTCCAACATGACAATTACATGAAACTCTGACAGATTATTCCTAGGAAGTATATCTTTAAAATTTGCTTAATAAAACTTTGACAACTTCACTGCAAGAAAAATGGCGTTGGCCAAAACTGAAATTTTATGATCAAAAAACGACTTTCTGCAGTAACATGATTATAATTTCCATTTCCAACATGACAATTACATGAAACTCTGACAGATTATTCCTAGGAAGTATATCTTTAAAATTTGCTTAATAAAACTTTGACAACTTCACTGCAAGAAAAATTGCGTTGGTCAAAACTGAAATTTTATGATCAAAAAACGACTTTCTGCAGTAACATGATTATAATTTCCGTATCCAATATGACAATTACATGAAACTCTGACAGATTATTCCTGGGAAGTATATCTTTAAAATTTGCTTAATAAAACTTTGACAACTTCACTGCAAGAAAAATTGCGTTGGTCAAAACTGAAATTTTATGATCAAAAAACGACTTTCTGCAGTAACATGATTATAATTTCCGTATCCAAAATGACAATTACATGAAACTCTGACAGATTATTCATAGGAAGTATATCTTTAAAATTTGCTTAATAAAACTTTGACAACTTCACTGCAAGAAAAATTGCGTTGGTCAAAACTGAAATTTTATGATCAAAAAACGACTTTCTGCAGTAACATGATTATAATTTCCGTATCCAAAATGACAATTACATGAAACTCTGACAGATTATTCCTGGGAAGTATATCTTTAAAATTTGCTTAATAAAACTTTGACAACTTCACTGCAAGAAAATGGCGTTGGTTAAAACTGAAATTTTATGATCAAAAAACGACTTTCTGCAGTAACATGATTATAATTTCCATTTCCAACATGACAATTACATGAAACTCTGACAGATTATTCATAGGAAGTATATCTTTAAAATTTGCTTAATAAAACTTTGACAACTTCACTGCAAGAAAAATTGCGTTGGTCAAAACTGAAATTTTATGATCAAAAAACGACTTTCTGCAGTAACATGATTATAATTTCCATTTCCAACATGACAATTACATGAAACTCTGACAGATTATTCCTGGGAAGTATATCTTTAAAATTTGCTTAATAAAACTTTGACAACTTCACTGCAAGAAAATGGCGTTGGTTAAAACTGAAATTTTATGATCAAAAAACGACTTTCTGCAGTAACATGATTATAATTTCCATTTCCAACATGACAATTACATGAAACTCTGACAGATTATTCCTGGGAAGTATATCTTTAAAATTTGCTTAATAAAACTTTGACAACTTCACTGCAAGAAAAATGGCGTTGGTTAAAACTGAAATTTTATGATCAAAAAACGATGTTCTGCAGTAACATGATTATAATTTCCATTTCCAACATGACAATTACATGAAACTCTGACAGATTATTCCTGGGAAGTATATCTTTAAAATTTGCTTAATAAAACTTTGACAACTTCACTGCAAGAAAAATGGCGTTGGTTAAAACTGAAATTTTATGATCAAAAAACGACTTTCTGCAGTAACATGATTATAATTTCCGTTTCCAATATGACAATGACATGAAACTCTGACAGATTATTCCTAGGAAGTATATCTTTAAAATTTGCTTAATAAAACTTTGACAACTTCACTGCAAGAAAAATGGCGTTGGTCAAAACTGAAATTTTATGATCAAAAAACGATGTTCTGCAGTAACATGATTATAATTTCCGTTTCCAATATGACAATGACATGAAACTCTGACAGATTATTCCTAGGAAGTATATCTTTAAAATTTGCTTAATAAAACTTTGACAACTTCACTGCAAGAAAAATGGCGTTGGCCAAAACTGAAACTTTATGATCAAAAAACGACTTTCTGCAGTAACATGATTATAATTTCCGTTTCCAATATGACAATGACATGAAACTCTGACAGATTATTCCTAGGAAGTATATCTTTAAAATTTGCTTAATAAAACTTTGACAACTTCACTGCAAGAAAAATGGCGTTGGTCAAAACTGAAATTTTATGATCAAAAAACGACTTTCTGCAGTAACATGATTATAATTTCCGTATCCAATACGACAATAACATGAAACTCTGACAGATTATTCCTAGGAAGTATATCTTTAATATTTGCTTAATAAAACTTTGACAACTTCACTGCAAGAAAAATGGCTGAATTTTTATGATCAAAAAATTACTTTCTGCAGTAACATGATTATAATTTCCGTATCCAAAATGACAATTACATGAAATTCTGACAGATTATTCTTAGGAAGTATATATTTTGCTTAAAAATTTAAGAATTACACAAACCGTCGACAAGTGGAAAAAACAGGCGATTACTCGGTTTTGGGGTAAATGACATCTGTCAAAATGATGTTTTCTGAAAGACTATTGCACTATTTATGATTTCTGTTGGACAATGTTTGCGATACAAGGCGATTACGCTATTTTTTTTTAATAAGCAAACCATTGATTTCAAGTGGAAACAACAGGTGATTGTTGCATTTTGAGACAAGTAGCAGCTGTCAAAATAATGTCAATTGAAGGATAGTTGAATTATCTACAATTTTCGCAACAAAGTGCAATTTATCTTAAAAAAATCTTAAACTAAACATTCGATTCCGGGAGGAAAACAAGCGATTGCCCGATTTGAAGGTAAGTGACAGGTGTCAAAATGATGTCAACTGAACGACGATTCCATTATCTACAATTTCTGCTTAAAGATGTTCGCGCTACGAGGCGCAGCTTTCGCTAGAAAATTAACCCCTCGCAAACCATCGACTTTAAATGGAAAATAAAAGGCGATTGCTGGGTTTTTGAAGTATAATTTTTCCATCTTTCATAATTTTGACGTTTTAAACGTCAGTTTCATCCGTTTGATGTACATTTAAAATATCATTTCAATTGAAAATAAATCACGAAAGCGTAAATATAAATGATACGATCAAGTCGGAGAAAGTAACATGAAGGCCACATCACCATTTTTTTTTTAATTTCATGGCAACCAATATTTTCATGAAAATCATCATTTTTATTTTATTATTTTCTGGGGTTTTTATGAATGCAAAAAAATAAAAAAAAACAGCATGACTGCATGCAGAAATTTTTACTCTACAAAAAATGTTTTTACATGATTACTCTAAAATGATCAGGTAAGATAATATTCCAATATAAAGAAATTAACATTGAAAATTCTATGTTCCGTTTTGTTAAACTACACTCTGTATAACGAGTTGAATTCTCTTGCAAAATACCAGTCGTAGGATGAATACATCTTTTATTTCTGTGTTTTATTTACTAACTTAATTCTGTTGCTTTAAGAATCTCAAGTTTCTAAGCAATTAAATAAATCGACAGAATTATTGCGAGTATTCACCTACTTGTGGTATTACTACTGATAATTAAGCTACTCTTCCTCGGCCGGAGGTGCGTGCATGGGAGACGTAGCCTTATCTTTCCCTCCCTCTTCCTCGACTTCTTGAACCGGAAGCAATTCAGTCGTTTCCTCCGCTCCAGCTAGAACACCTTCAATACATTTACTTGATTTTGACTATTGCGTATTTCTCCCTCACCTTCACCTTCATCATCTCCTTGCTCGTGTATTTCTTCTTCTCCTTCAACTTCACCCTCGCTCTCACTGTGACCCTCGGGCAATTCACCGATGACGCCCTCCTCGAATACGATTTCCTCGGTGGGCTCCGTCTGCTGCTGACTTATCCGTACCTTCGATTTCTTGTGCTTGGGCCCTTTAACTTTCGGCGCTTCTTCCTCATCAATAGCGTTATAATCCTCCGGGAAGAATACGGCGCACTCATCCTCCCCCACATCAACATTCTCGCTGATGTACGTCGGGCCCAACTGAACAAAAGCCAGCAGAGGGTCGCTGCGTTTTTTTGAAACCTTCACAATCAACTTTGCTCCACTAAAAAAAAAATGGTGATGTGGCCATCATGTTTCTTTCTCCGACTAGATGGTATCATTTATATTCACGCTTTCATGGTTTATTTTCATTTTAAATCATGTACATCGAGCGGATAAAACTGACGTTTAAAACGTCAAAATTATGAAAGATGGAAAAATTACAATGCAAATTTAAAAACTAAGTTTACCCGAAAATTAAAGAGATTTTGAAAACAGTTGTTCATTTTGGCATTCTCTACAATTATTACTTCGTAACGGAGAAAGTAATAAACATGATTCGTAATTTAAAAAAAAATATATCGTTTTACGCGCACAAAGTACGGTCACTATTACAGTCCATGATGAATTCTTAACACATTCACTGCCGACTACGCACTATTTGCGTGGAATTGGTTTTAACACGGAGGCCGACCACGCACCAGTTGCGTGATACGTTCTTTGGCAAGCGTCGACTTAAGGGTACCGTCTACTTTGTTAGATTCAATTTTTTTTTTATTTTGCATTTTTTGGAAGCTGTAGGTGATATTTGTGTCCAAACGGCAAGTTGATATGTCAAATGGAAATGCTTATAAACGGCACGTACAAAGCGCGTGGCGGGGATTTTCAAACGCGATTTTCTCAGAATCTTTAAATTGGTGGAAGTGGCAATCAGTTTATCTCATACAGGCAGTGAATGTGTTAATATATGAAGACAGCAAGTTAATTAGCGTAAAACTTACAAATTAACGGTGTCGGCAATCTTTTCAAACTTCCACGCCGTTTTCGCTATAAGTTTGGCGGTGTTACAATCTTGATCCGTAAAGAATCCGTAAGCCATAACTTCTTCCCCGTATTCTTTTATCACCTGCAAAACTTGCACCCGCTTGAAGACATCGAAGGCAACGGCAACATGCGGCGGTGCCGGTTCCGGTTCTGGCAATAAAAATTGTTGCATTACACTTGGCAGAACATGTCTTAGCGCTATTGCCTTAACGAACTCATTTGACGGCGCCCAGACACCCATAATATCTTCCAACTCTTCCTCCGGCACTGGTTCAGGTACCAAACCCACATCAACTTCTTCTTCTCGTTCTCCTTCAATTATTTCCGGACGTGGTATTGGTGTCCGCGATTTTAGCAGAATTCGAGCGGGAGTGCCAGGCTCCCCAGGCGGACATTTCCCACCACCGTAAACAAAAGAAAGCACTGCATCATCAGTCGGTCCGGGAGTTCCTTCAAGTAAGTTAACACTGTACGCCATACACTTCTCCCCGTTGAGTAAAAACGGCCGGGATTGCTCCGGTATCTTAAAAGTCGCAAAATACTCAATATCATTTAACATCGCCTCCGTAAATATCGGCTTCTCCCTTTTACCAACAGACAATCCAGCTTCGTGAAGTGCTCTTTCCACAACTTCGTTGGCTCTGCTGCTGGCGTGAGGGAAGACTACAATTAATCCGATTGGAGCGTACGTCGCAAGAATATTCTTCGCCTGCGCCAGCTTGTGTTCTCGTTCCTTCTTTAATAATTTATCCGTCAACACTTTTTGCACTAATTCTTCTTTTCTCGCGAGCTCTTCTTCTTTAGCGCGCTCTTCTTCCGATAATTCGTAGGGACTTCTTGTGATGCGCGTGCGCAGGCCTTTCATGCATTCTTGCTCTATTTTCAGTTCGTCTAAAATGATTTGCTGGAGCACCGGTGCATTGGCTCCGAATATTAATTTAATCATTTGACGGCCCTAAAAAGGTTACATGTTTATAATAAGTATTCCAACAAGGCTATTACTTTTGTAAACATCAATTTGAGGTTTTATATAAATAAATTTCAAAAATCCTTTTGAACACTTGAACAAAAACATCGCAGAAAATAATATAAAACGCTTAGAAAAAATTCCTTAAAAAAATATCCTCAATGGTCGAAGTATCGCTTATTTAAAATCAATTTGGTTTTTGTAAATTCAACAATTTTTAATGGAGATATGGTTTTTTGAAAATTTTAGTTTAATTTTTTTGAGCACTTGAATGAAAACATCGCAGAAAAAATATAAAACACGCTGACAAAATTCCTTAAAATAATATCATCAATGGTCGAAGTATCGCTTATTCAAAATCAATTTGGATTTTGTAAATTCAACAATTTTTAAAGGAGATATGAATTTTTGAAAATTTTAGTTTTATTTTTTTGAGCACTTGAATGAAAACATCGTATACAAAATTCCATAAAAAATATCCTCAATGGTTGAAGTATCGCTTATTCAAAATCAATTTGGTTTTTGTAAATTCAACAATTTTTAATGGAGATATGGTTTTTTGAAAATTTTAGTTTAATTTTTTTGAGCACTTGAATGAAAACATCGCAGAAAAAATATACAACGCGTAGAAAAAATTCCATAAAAAATATCCTCAATAGTCGAAGTATCGCTTATTCAAAATCAATTTGGTTTTTGTAAATTCAACAATTTTTAATGGAGATATGGTTTTTTGAAAATTTTAGTTTAATTTTTTTGAGCACTTGAATGAAAACATCGCAGAAAAAATATAAAACACGCTGACAAAATTCCTTAAAATAATATCATCAATGGTGGAAGTATCGCTTATTCAAAATCAATTTGGATTTTGTAAATTCAACAATTTTTAAAGGAGATATGAATTTTTGAAAATTTTAGTTTTATTTTTTTGAGCACTTGAATGAAAACATCGTATACAAAATTCCATAAAAAATATCCTCAATGGTCGAAGTATCGCTTATTCAAAATCAATTTGGATTTTGTAAGTTCAACAATTTTTAACGGAGATATGGATTTTTGAAAATTTTAGTTTAATTTTTTTGAGCACTTTAATGAAAACATCGCAGAAAAAAATATAAAACGGGTAGAAAAAATTCCTTAAAAAATATCCTCAATTGTCGAAGTATCGCTTATTCAAAATCAATTTGGTTTTTGTAAATTCAACAATTTTTAATAGAGATATGATTTTTGAAGATCTTAGTTTTATTTTTTTGTACACTTGAATGAAAACATCGCAGAAAATAATATAAAACGCGTAGACAAAATTCCATAAAAAATGTCCTAAATGGTCGAAGTATCGCTAATTCAAAATCAATTTGGTTTTTGTAAATTCAACTATTTTTAATAGAGATGTGGATTTTTGAAAATTTTAGTTTAATTTTTTTGAGCACGTGAATGAAAACTTCGCAGAAAAATTATAAAAAACGCAGACAAAAGTCCATAAAAAATATCCTCAATGGTCGAAGTATCGCTTATTCAAAATGAATTTGGTTTTTGTAAATTCAACTATTTTTAATGGAGATTTGGATTTTTGAAAATTTTAGTTTAATTTTTTTGAGCACTTGAATGAAATCTTCGCAGAAAAAAATATAAAACGCGTAGAAAAAATTCCTTAAAACAATATCCTTAATGGTCGAAGTATCGCTTATTCAAAATCAATTTGGTTTTCGTAAATTCAACAATTTTTAATGAAGAAATGGATTTTTGAAAATTTTATTTTTATTTTTTTGAGCACCTGAATGAAAACATCGCAGAAAAAATATAATACGCGCAGACAAAATTCCATAAAAAATATCCTTAATGGTCGAAGTATCGCTTATTCAAAATCAATTTGGTTTTCGTAAATTCAACAATTTTTAACGAAGAGATGGATTTTTGAAAATTTTAGTTTAATTTATTTGAGCACTTGAATGAAAACTTCGAAGAAAAAAAAATAAAACGTGTAGACAAAATTCCATAAAAAATGTCCTCAATGGTCGAAGTATCGCTTATTCAAAATCAACTTGGTTTTCGTAAATTCAACAATTTTTATTGGAGATATGGTTTTTTGAAAAATTTATTTTTATTTTTTTAAGCACCTGAATGAAAACTTCGCAGAAAAAAATATAAAACGCGCAGACAAAATTCCATAAAAAATATCCTTAATGGTCGAAGTATCGCTTATTCAAAATCAACTTGGTT
Source organism: Ocypus olens (assembly GCA_910593695.2). NCBI lineage: Eukaryota > Metazoa > Arthropoda > Insecta > Coleoptera > Staphylinidae > Ocypus > Ocypus olens. The sequence continues at coordinate 55,125,532 of OU343056.1, forward strand.
TTTGTAAATTCAACAATTTTTAATGGAGATATGAATTTTTGAAAATTTTAGTTTTATTTTTTGAGCACCTGAATGAAAACTTCGCAGAAAAAAAAATAAAACGCGTAGACAAAATTCCATAAAAAATATCCTCAATGGTCGAAGTATTGCTTATTCAAAATCAATTTGGTTTTTGTAAATTCAACTATTTTTAATGGAGATTTGGATTTTTGAAAATTTTAGTTTAATTTTTTTGAGCACTTGAATGAAAACATCGCAGAAAAAATATAAAACGCGTAGACAAAATTCCATAAAAAATCATCCTCAATTTTTAATAGAGATATGCATTTTTTAAAATTTTAGCTTTATTTTTTTGAGGACTTGAATGAAAACATCGCAGAAAAAGTATAAAACACGCAGACAAAATTCCATAAAAAATATCATCAATGGTCGAAGTATTGCTTATTCAAAATCAATTTGGTTTTTGTGAATTCAACAATTTTTTAATAGAGATATGGATTTTTGAAAATTTTAGTTTAATTTTTGTGAGCACTTGAATGAAAACATCGCCGAAAAAATATAAAACGCGTAGACAAAATTCCATAAAAAATATCCTCAATGGTCGAAGTATCGCTTATTCAAAATCAATTTGGTTTTGGTAAATTCAACAAGTTTTAATGAAGATATGAATGCTTGAAAATTTTATTTTATCTTTTGAGCACCGAATGAAAACTTAAAACTGAAATTTAAAATTTATGCACTTAAGTCCGAAATTTACCTCAAAATTGGAAATTTAGATCATATCACAAAAAATTGAATTTTCGAAATTTATACCTTAAATTCCAAAATTATGGCCGATACTCCAAAATTTGAACATTCTATCAAAATTTGATACCTAAATTAGAGCATGTAGTTCCTTAAGTAAGCACTAAAATCCAAACACTGGGTATAGAATTTGTAATTTGGGTTGTAAATCCGAAATCTAAGCGCGAAACTTAAAATCCGAAAATTTGACCTGTAATCCAAAATTTGGTTCAAACTGTAAACAAAAATTTAGAAACCGAAATTGAAAATTTCTGCACTGAAGTTCGAAATATTTGCACTGTAAAACTGTAAATTTTGATCCTATGATAAAAAATTCCAAAATTATGTCACTAAAATCCTAAATATATACCTCCAAATTTCAAAATTTGGACCCTACAATCCCGAATTTGGACCTTCCATCAAAATTTGGGACCTAAATCCGAAATGTAAGCGTAAAAATTAAAATTCGAAAATTTTGGCAACAATCCAAAATTTGGTTTAGGCTGTAAAATTAAAATTTAGATACTAAAATTGAAAATGTATGCACAGAAACCCGAAATTTGCTCTCTAAAATTATAAATTTTGATTATATCATTAAAAATATCAAAATTATGTGACTAAAATCCAAAATATATACCGTAAACTCAAAATTTCGACCCTAAAATCCCGAATTTAGACTTTCTATTAAAATTATTGACCTAAAATAAAACCTGTTGTTCCTCACGCACGCGTTAAAATCCAAAAATTTGGTATAGAATCCGTAATTTCTGAAAATCCAAAAAATTTCCAATAATCCAAAATTTGGTTTTGACTGTAAACCCAAACTTTAGACACTAAAATTGATAATTTTTGCACTGAAGTCCGAAATTTGCATTCTAAAATTATAAGTTTTGATTATATCATAAAAAATTTTAAAATTATGTGACTAAAATCCGAAATATATACCGTAAACTCAAAATTTGGATCTCAAAATTCTGAATTTAGACTTTCTATTAAAATTAGGGACCTAAAATAAAACCTGTTGTTCCTTACGCACGCGTTAAAATCCAAAAATTTGTAATAGAATCCGTAATTACGGTTATCAATCTGAAAATCCAAAAATTTTCCAATAATCCAAAATTTTTTTTTACTGTAAACCCACAATTTAGATACTAAAATTGAAAATTTTTGCACTGAAGTTCGAAATTCGCACTCTAAAATTGTAAGTTTTGATCATATCATAAAAAATTACAAAATTATGTGACTAAAATCCGAAATATGTACCGTAAACTCAAAATCCCGAATTTAGACTTTCTATTAAAATTAGGGACCTAAAATAAAACCTGTTGTTCCTTACGTACGCGTTAAAATCCAAAAATTGAGAATAGAATCCGTAATTTCGGTTATCTATCTGAAAATCCAAAAATTTTCCAATAATCCAAATTTTTTTTTGACTGTAAACCCAAAATTTAGATAATAAAATTGAAAATTTTTGCACTGAAGTTCGAAATTTGCACTCTAAAATTGTAAAAAAAAATCAAAAATTATGTGACTAAAATTGGAAATATATACCTCAAACTCAAAATGATTTTTTCAAGGTCATACAAGGTCATTAAGTGTCTCAAAAAAATTAAAAACACAATTTTTTTATTTTTTCAGGTAGAAATCGTTGAGGTGCACGCCGTTTTTTTTTTCACTATTTTATAAAAGCCGATTAATTAAACCCTGACAGGAATTTTTAACACATCTCGAGTGGTGCGTCATCCCTAAAAATTTAATTTTCCTCTTTTTTTTCAATTTTACAGGCAAGGGTTGAGGTTTAGCGAAAAAACTTTTTTGTAGCATTTTGTACGACAAAAATTTCAAAAATCTCTAATAGTAAAAAAGTTTTAACCAATTTAAATTTTTTTTCCTACTTGATTTTTCAATTTTTGTCGATATTTACTAATTATAAGGGCACAGGTGAATATTCAGCAGAAAAACTCATAAGACATGTTTTGTAGCGTTTTTCAAGAGAAAATTTAGATACTAAAATCCGAAATATAGACGTCAACCTCCAAAATTTCGACCCTACAATCCCGAATTTGGACCCATCAAAATTAACGACTCAAAATAAAACATATTGTTCCTTAAGTAACCGTTAAAATTCCGAATTTGGACCCAACAAAATTAACGACTTAAAATAAAACTTGTTGTTCCTTAAGTAAATCCGAAATATAAGCGCGCGCGAAACTGAAAATCCGCAAATTCGCCCCAAAACCCAAAACCCAAAATTCCAAAATTTATTTCGTTGTCGATGGAAAACGGCCCATTCGATCGATTCAAGTTTTCTATTTTAACGATTTTTGTCGAAAATTTTGTTTTGCAATTGTTATAGAACAATTCTAGGTGTAACTCTAAATCTAAGTTTCTCGAAAATACTCTTTTTGCAATTTAGATTTTAAAACATACTTTTCTCAACCAATTTTGAACCTGGGGAATTCGGTTTCAAAAAAATCTAGTTACCAAATCTAACACTAACTCCATTTCGACTAATTGTGATCCTGAATTTTTAGCAACTAGCATTTCACGCATGTGATCTTAGTGCTGCAGACATGACTCAAGATTTCCAACGCCAACTTCGCTGTCGATAAAAACTTACACTCACGTATACTATTTGTATATTAATGGTAATACATATTTAATATATTGCGCTATTCTTCCTCAGGCATCTCTTCCGCATCTTCTTCCACTGGAGGCAATTCACTCAGTTCCAATCCTCCCTCGATAACCGCCTCACCTTGCCCTATATCCTCACCTTCACCTTCACCTTCGCCTTCGCCTTCGCCTTCGCCTTCATCTTGACCGAGTATTTCGCCAACTGGACCGACGTATTCGCCTTCAATTACACCGGGACCTTCGGGCAGTTCGCCGATGACACCCTCCTCGAATACGATTTCCTCGGTGGGCTCCTCGTGGCGAGCTTTTCCTTCCTTGCCTTTCTTGGGCTTGACTTCCTCAACCTTTGGCGGTTCTTCCTCCTCGATGGTTTTGCCGTAGCCCTCCGGAAAAAATATGGCGCACTCGTTCTGCCCTATATCTATATTTCCGCTAATGTACGTCGGGCCCAGTTGAGCAAAGGCCACCAGAGGATCGCTGCGTTTTTTAGATATCTTCAAAACCATTTTTTCTCCACTGAATAAAAATAATAATGATTTGAAAAATGAATATGTTTTACTAACTTTTGATCCAAAAAATTAGTGATTGACTATATATCGTATGTTCATTAAAAAAAAATCAAGTGTGCCATGATTTTTTATTTTTAAAAATTTAAGTTGGTAACACATATTGAGGTTATGTTACTTGTGGCATGTTCCTACCGATAAATTTATTTGCAGTGACGAATGATGAAGAGAAGTCGTAGGAAAAAAAACATTCGACTAGAAACGTTTTTTTGCTGGTTGCTGTAAACCATTGTGACCACGGAATAATTTTGACTTTTAAAAAGATCTGACGTTTTGTATGTCAATCCTAACATGTGTGCCAACTTAAATTTTAAAAAATAAAAAATCATGGCACACTTGAGGCTTCTTTTTAATGAACATACTTTCTAATGGACTGCTAACGCCGCTTCATGTGTGTCTCCAAGCAACGGTGGCGCGGCGGGACCCTAATTGGTTGCGGGATGTTACTAAATTGGTAGCTATTTTGTGTCTATGACATATCACTCTATGAGCTCGCATTTGTTAAGTAGTTAAATGTAACATTTTATAAAAATTATTCTCACTGTGATGTGTAATGCCAAATATTTTTTTTATTATGCCCGCATCTATGTCTATATTTATAAAAAATGAATATATCTTTGTTTGTCTCATATGCGTTCCTACACCATTTAACCAATTGCGATGAAACTTTGGTGAGTTGTTGGATGCATGCGCGCGAACGTCTATGAATTAGTACACCGATTTCACAATAGGTGGCGCGCGAGTCGTTTCAAAAAATGAGTCCAGCGAGTTGAGTATCACGCGCCGATATTTCCATCAATAAATAAATGAATCACAAAAACATAAAGTCTTAAATGTCTTTCTTACTCTTGTGTTATTAATTAATTTCGGCATGTAAACTCTTGTTTATCATCCGTCAATTGAAGGGTGGGACAGGGCCTCGTTCCCTTTAAATTTAAAACTAAAAAATCGTGTTTTGTAAACTTTTAACTTTTGCAATTAATAATCTAAGAAGTTCTTTTAACACAACAGGATTTGTTTATAAAGTTTACAAAATATTACAGACCTATCATTTCCCAAGTGATTTTGACAGCTACGGATAAATGCAATGACAGTTACATTTTTCATCGGCTAAAAAAACAATTTTGTGCAATTTCGAATAAAATTTTTTGATTTTCAACCGAAGCCATTTTATCTTCACCGGAGATTTGTTTAGGATTATTGCAAAATATTACAGAGCGATAATTTCTTAAACGATTTTGACAGCTGCAATGACAGTTACATTTTTCATCGTTCAAAGAAATAATTTTGTGCAATTTCGAATAAAAAATTTTGATTTTCAACTCCACAGGAGATTTTGTTTTTATAATTCTTACAAAATATTACAGACTGATCATTTCTTAATTGATTTTGACAGCTACAGCCAGCTGCAATAACAGTTACATTTTTCATTGGTTAAAAATGCATTTTGAATTAAAATTTTTGACTTTTAACCGACGCCATTTTGTTTCCACTGGAGATTTTTTAATGATTTTTACAAAACATTACAGACCGATCATGTCTTAAATGATTTTAACAGCTAGAGACTGCTGAAATGACAGTCACATTTTTCATCAGCTAGAAAACCAATTTTGTGCAATTTTTAATTAAAAATTTTGACTCTACACATGTTTTTTATGATCTTTGCACAGTATTACAGACTGATCATTTCATAAATGGTTTTGACAGCTGCAATAAAAATAGCATTGTTCATCAGCTGCAAAAAAATTTCTATTGTCAACTGATTGGATTGTAGCATAGGGCCCACCCACCACCCTCCGGATTAACTTTTACTTCAATTAAAAACCCCGTTTTGGCTGTTGTTAAACCTTCAACATCACGAATAAATTTACAAAGAAAATTTGATTATACGGACATAATTTTGTAGCTTGAGTTAAGGTTTATATAAAGGGTGGTGGGTGGTCCCTATCCTACAATCCAATCTGTGGTTCACGCGTCGAAATTCCACCATTAAATAAATGAATAAAAAAAACATAAAGTCTTAAATGTCTCTCTTACTTTTGTGTTATTAATTAATCTCGGCATGTAAACTCTTGTTTATTATCCGTAAATTGGAGGGTGGGACAGGGCCCACCCACCCGCGCCTCATTCTACTTACATTTAAACTACAAAATCGCGTTTTGTAAATTTTTAACTTTTCCAATTATTTGTCAAAGAAGCTCTTTTAATCCAACACGATTTGTAGGTTAAAGTAAAGTTGATACGGTGGGTGGTGGGTGGGCCCTATCCTACAATCCAACCTGTTGCCCACGCGTCGATATTTCCACCATTAAATAAATGAATCACAAAAACGTAAAGTCTTAAATGTCTTTCTTACTCTTGAGTTATAAATTAATTTCGGCATGAAACTCTTGTTTATCATCTGTCAATTGGAGGATGGGACAGATCCCACCAACCCGCCCCTCGTTCCCCTTAAATTTAAAACTACAAAATCGCGTTTTGTAAACTTTTAAACTTTTCCAATTATTTACCAAAGAAGTTGTTTAACCGAACAGGATTTGTAGGGTAAAATAAATTTGATACGGCAGGTGGTGGGTGGGCCCTATCCTACAATCCAACCTGTGGTTCACACGCCGAAATTTCCACCATAAATAAATGAATTACAAAAACGTAAAGTCTAAAACGTGTTTCTTACTCTTAAGTTATTCATTAATTTCGGCATGTAAACTCTTGTTTATTATCCGTGAATTGGAGAGTGGGACAGGGCCCACCCACCCGCCCCTCGTTCCCCTTAACTTTAAACTACAAAATCGCCTTTTGTAAACTTTTAACTTTTCTAATTATTTACCAAAGAAGTTGTTTTAACCCAAAAGGATTTGTAGGTTAAAATAAAGTTGATTTAATGGGTGGTGGGTGGGCTCTATTCTACAATCCAATCTGTGGTTCACGCGCCGAAATTTTCACCAATAAATAAATGAATCACAAAAACATAAAGTCTTAAATGTCTCTCTTACTTTTGTGTTATTAATTAATTTCGGCATGTAAACTCTTGTTTATCATCCGTTAATTGGAGGGTGGGACATGGCCCACCCGCCCGCCCCTCGTTCCCCTTAAATTTAAACTACAAAATCGCGTTTTGTAAATTTTTAACTTTTGCAATTATTTGCCAAAGAAATTCTTTTAACCCAACAGGATTTGTAGGTTAAAATAAAGTTCCCATTGTCAACAGATTGGATTGTAAGATATGGCCCACCCACCACTTTCCGCATTAACTTTTACTTCAATTAAAAACCCCGTTTCGGCTATTGTTAAACCTTCAACATCACCAATAAATTTACAAAGAAAATTTGATTACACGAACACGGTTTTGTAGCTTAAGTTAAGGTTTACATAAAGGGTGGTGGGTGGTCACTATCTCATAATCCAATTAGTCGGACATCAACGAGGGTTGCACGGGTGTAGAACAATGACGAAAACGTAGCAATGTTATTTTTTAATTTGTTTCTGTAAATTAATTCATTTGCAGCAACATTGTGCTATGGCCAACTGATTGGATTATAGGATAGAGCCCACCCACCACCCTTCATATCAACTTTATTTTAATAAAGAAAAATGCCCAGGTAAGAATTTTTTTAGCAAATCGTTGGAGAAGTTGAAAATTTAAAAATAACACGATATGCGATTTTCTAGCGTAAATAGGGGTGATACAAGGGTTGGTGGGTGGGCCCTATTCCACTCTCCAATTCATGGATCATAAACAAAAGTTTACACGTAGAAATCAACACTTAAGTGTAATAAAAACACCAAAGGACTTAAGTTTTCTTAATAAACTTATTTATTGGAAGAAACTTTGGCGCGGGAGCAACGGATTGGATTGTAGGATAATGCCCACCCACCACCCTCCGGATTAACTTTTACTTCAATTAAAAACCCCGTTTCGGCTGTTGTTAAACCTCCAACATCACCAATGAATTTACAAAGAAAATTTGATTACACGAACATGATTTTGTAGTTTAAGTTAAGGTTTACATAAAGGGTGGTGGGTGGGCACTATTCTACAATCTAACCAGTTGAACATCAACGAGGGTTGCCAGGTGTAGAATAATGACGAAGACCTAGCAACGTTATTTTTTAATTTGTTTCTGTAAATTAATTCATTTACAGAAAACTGTGCTATGGTCAACTGATTGAAAATTGTAGGATAGGGACCACCCACCACCCTTAACTTTATTTCAACAAGCTAAACTCTGTCCAGTTAAGAATTTTCTTTAGCAACTCGTCGGAGAAGTTGAATATTTAAAAATTATACGAAACGCGATTTTCAAGCATGAAATGGGGGGCAGTGGGTGGGCTCTATTCTACTCTCTAATTCATGGATCATAAACGATAGTTTACAAGCAGAAATCAATACATAAGTGTAATAAAAAAAAAACACTAAAGGACCTAATAGTTCTTAATACATTTATTTATTGGAGAAAACTTTGGCGCGGGTGCAACGGATTGGATACTAGGATAGGGCCCACCCACCACCGGATTGGATAGTAGGATAGGGCCCATCCACCACCCTTCGGTTTAACTTTTACTAAAAACCCCGTTTCGGCGGTTGTTAAACCTTCAACATCATCAATGAATTTACAAAGAAAATTTGTTTACACAAACATGATTTTGTAGCTTGAGTTAAGGTTTATATAAAGGGTGGCGGGTGGGCACTATCCTACAATCCAATCAGTTGAACACCAACGAGAATTGCACAGGTGTAGAACAATAACAAAAAACGTAGCAACATTATTTAATAATTTGTTTCTGTAAATTAATTCATTTGCAGCAACACTGTGCTATGGCCAACTCATTGAATTGTAGGATAGAGCCCACCCACCATCCTTCGTATCAATTTTATTTTAACAAAGAAAATTGCTCAATTTTTTTAGCAATTCGTTGGATAAGTTGAAAATTTAAAAATAATCTGAAATGCGATTTTCTAGCATAAATAGGGGTGATACAAGGGGTGGTGGGTGGGTCCTATTCCACTCTCCAATTTATGGATCATAAACAAAAGTTTACAAGTAGAAATCAAAACTTTTTAAGTGTAATAAAAACACTAAAGGACTTAAGTTTTCTTAATAAACTTATTTATTGGAGGAAACTTTGGCGCGGGAGCAACGGATTGGATTGTAGGATAGTGCCCACCCACCACCCTCCGGATTAACTTTTACTTCAATTAAAAACCCCGTCTCGGCTGTTGTTAAACCTCCAACATCACCAATGAATTTACAAAGAAAATTTGATTACACGAACATGATTTTGTAGTTTAAGTTAAGGTTTACATAAAGGGTGATGGGTGGGCACTATCCTACAATCCAATCAGTTGAACATCAACGAGGGTTGCCAGGTGTAGAACAATAACGAAGACCTAGCAACGTTATTTTTTAATTTGTTTCTGTAAATTAATTCATTTACAGAAAACTGTGCTATGGTCAACTGATTGAAAATTGTAGGATAGGGACCACCCACCACCCTTAACTTTATTTCAACAAGCTAAACTCTGTCCAGTTAAGAATTTTCTTTAGCAACTCGTCGGAGAAGTTGAATATTTAAAAATTATACGAAACGCGATTTTCAAGCATGAAATGGGGGGCAGTGGGTGGGCTCTATTCTACTCTCTAATTCATGGATCATAAACGATAGTTTACAAGCAGAAATCAATACATAAGTGTAATAAAAAAAAACACTAAAGGACCTAATAGTTCTTAATAAATTTATTTATTGGAGAAAACTTTGGCGCGGGTGCAACGGATTGGATACTAGGATAGGGCCATCCCACCACCGGATTGGATAGTAGGATAGGGCCCATCCACCACCCTTCGGTTTAACTTTTACTAAAAACCCCGTTTCGGCGGTTGTTAAACCTTCAACATCATCAATGAATTTACAAAGAAAATTTGATTACACAAACATGATTTTGTAGCTTGAGTTAAGGTTTATATAAAGGGTGGTGGGTGGGCACTATCCTACAATCCAATCAGTTGAACACCAACGAGAATTGCACAGGTGTAGAACAATAACAAAAACGTAGCAACATTATTTAATAATTTGTTTCTGTAAATTAATTCATTTGCAGCAACACTGTGCTATGGCCAACTGATTGAATTGTAGGATAGAGCCCACCCACCATCCTTCGTATCAATTTTATTTTAACAAAGAAAATTGCTCAATTTTTTTAGCAATTCGTTGGATAAGTTGAAAATTTAAAAATAATCTGAAATGCGATTTTCTAGCATAAATAGGGGTGATACAAGGGGTGGTGGGTGGGTCCTATTCCACTCTCCAATTTATGGATCATAAACAAAAGTTTACAAGTAGAAATCAAAACTTTTTAAGTGTAATAAAAACACTAAAGGACTTAAGTTTTCTTAATAAACTTATTTATTGGAGGAAACTTTGGCGCGGGAGCAACGGATTGGATTGTAGGATAGTGCCCACCCACCACCCTCCGGATTAACTTTTACTTCAATTAAAAACCCCGTTTCGGCTGTTGTTAAACCTCCAACATCACCAATGAATTTACAAAGAAAATTTGATTACACGAACATGATTTTGTAGTTTAAGTTAAGGTTTACATAAAGGGTGGTGGGTGGGCACTATCCTACAATCCAACCAGTTGAACATCAACGAGAGTTGCACAGGTGTAGAACAATAACGAAGACCTAGCAACGTTATTGTTTAATTTGTTTCTGTAAATTAATTCATTTACAGAAAACTGTGCTAAGGTCAACTGATTGAAAATTGTAGGATAGGGACCACCCACCACCCTTCGCATTAACTTTATTTCAACAAGCTAAACTCTGTCCAGTTAAGAATTTTCTTTAGCAACTCGTCGGAGAAGTTGAATATTTAAAAATAATACGAAACGCGATTTTCAAGCGTGAAATGGGGGGCAGTGGGTGGGCTCTATTCTACTCTCTAATTCATGGATCATAAACGATAGTTTACAAGCAGAAATCAATACATAAGTGTAATAAAAAAAAACACTAAAGGACCTAATAGTTCTTAATAAATTTATTTATTGGAGGAAACTTTGGCGCGATTGCAACGGATTGGATAGTAGGATAGTGCCCACCCACCACCCTTTGGATTAACTTTTACTTCAATTAAAAACCCCGTTTCGGCTGTTGTTAAACTTCCAACATCACCAATGAATTTACAAAGAAAATTGATTACACGAACATGGTTTTGTAGTTTGAGTTAAGGTTTATATGAAGGGTGGTGGGTGGGCACTATCTCACAATCCAACCAGTTAAACACAAGTGTAGAACAATAACGAAAACGTAGCATTAATTAATTTGCAACAAATATTTCCATAGACTTATTATACAGGGTTGGGATAAAGTATGGAACCAAGTAAATATCTTTAAAACAAAAAGGGCTAAATTTATGAAACTTTGCAGGCAAGTATAATGACACATAACGCATCTGATGCCATATTTTTTGTTACTACTGTACTTCCGGTTTCACCGGAAATACCGTCAACCTTTTTAATTTAAATGGGACACCCTGTATATTTTTACATTTTCGAATAGATACTTTTCCAGCAATTGTAATGATATATTGTTCGGTAGGTGTGTGACTGTAGTTTTTCAAATATTAAATAAAATAATTCTACATCGAGTTGGCTTTTTACATCTTTTTACACTGTTTTCTGATAAAACAATTTCGTGTTTTTTACGTTTTCTGTAACTGACAGATAGTATCCATGTGAAACATTAACATTGCTGTTCAATTTTGGGTGAACTAACTGAACGTGAAAAAAATACTTTGCTGATGATGGTTAGTTTTGGAGATTTATAGAGATCTCCACAAGATGCATGCAATATTTTTAATACAAGATTCTCTGAGAGCAATTCTAATATTTATAAATCAAAATTTGCAAGGGTTGAACAAAATTGTTATGAAATTCACAAATTTCTTTTTTATTATTTCATTTATTATTAAAAGAAAACACAAGTCCAAACGTTATATCATTGTAATTGTTAAAAAGGCGTCTATTTGAAAATGTAAAAATATACAGGGTGTCCCATTTAAACTAAAAAAGTTGAGGGTATTTTCGGTGAAACCGGAAATACAGTAGTAACAAAAAATATGGCATCAGATGCGTTATTTCTTGCCTGCAAATTTTTAAAAATTTAGCCCTTTTTGTTTTAAAGTGGTTCCATACTTTATCCCAACCCTGTATAAATATTTACTTTGGCCTTTCAATATTTCTGACACATATTGTGTTACTAGGGGAGTTCCTAATATATGGAGAAGAAATGTAAACTTACGGAGTTTTTCCAGCGATCTCTTCAAACTCTCGCATCGTTTTCGCTATAAGCTTGGCGGCCTCGCAATCTTGATCCGTGAAGAATCCCAAAGCCATGACGTCATCGTGATATTCTTTCACCGTTTTCATGACTTGCGCACGCTTGGCGACGTCAAAGGCGACGGCAATGTGCGGCGGCGGCGGTTCCGGTTCCGGCAGTATAAACTGTTGCATTATATTCGGCAAGACGTATCTGAGCGCCGTCGCCTTAACGAGCTCATTCGACGGCGCCCACACGCCCATAACGTCCTCCAAGTCTTCTTCCTCTTCCGGCTCCTCTTCCGATTCGTCTTCCTCCCCTTTGGCCCCTTCGAGTAAATAGAACATGGACATAACTTCAACGTCGACATTCTCGTCATCGAAAGCTAGATCCGCGCCCTCTCCTTCTTCGCCCTGTCCTTCGTCTTCTCCCTCCTCGTCTTCTTCATCTCCTTCTTCCAGGGCCTCGGCTGTATCCGTTACCGGGGGAACACCTTCTTCCACTCGAGATGATTTTACCGGTTTACGCGATTTTATCAGAATTTGAGAGGGAGTGTCGGGCGCCCCGGGCGGGCATTTGCTACTCCCATAAACAAAAGAAAGCACTGCATCATCCGTCGGTCCGGGAGTTCCCTCTAGCAAGGTGATGGTGTACGCCATGCACTTTTCCCCGTTGAATAAGAACGGCCGGGATTGCTCCGGTATCTTAAAAGTCGCGAAATATTCAATGTCCTCGAACATCTCCTCCGTAAATATCGGCTTCTCCCTTTTACCAACAGCCAATCCGGCTTCTTTAAGTGCGTTTTCTACGACTTCGTTGGCTCTGCTGCTGGCGTGAGGGAAGACTACGATTACTCCGGTTGGAGCGTACGTTGTGAGTATGTTCTTCGCCTGCGCTAACTTGTGTTCCCTTTCTTGCTTCAACAATTTCTCTTCCACCAATTTTCGTTTCAATTCCTCTTTTTTGAAGAGCGCTTCTTCTTGAGTCCGCTCTTCATCCGACAGTTCGTCCGGACCTCTTTCGAAGCGCGTACGCAGACCTTGCATGCACTGTTGTTCTTTTTTAAATTCATCTATGACCAGTTGTTGGAGCGCTGGTGCGTTCGCTCCAAATATTAATTGAAGCATTTGACCACCCTAGAAAGGTCAAGAAGAAGTCTAAAAGGGTTCGAGGTTTAAAATTTTTAAGGAACTCTATTTAAAAGTATTTATCACAAAATTATTTGATTCGAATATTTTGTGTACTGAAATAGTAATTTGCTGCATAAGGGATTACAATTTGAACCATCAAATTCAAAATCAACAACCTTTCAGTTACAAAAATGTCTGCACTGGAAGACAAATTTGAATGACCAAAAATGCACTTTGGCCAGAAATTGCTCTGTGAATTCCACATTTATTTTGACAGATGATTGATGATGACCCCTTTCGTGTTTATTGTAAAAATAATGCATATACTCACGGCTATAAACATAAACGTCGGTTCGCTTTTATTTCTGAATCTTTTGAGAACTGTTATCGTATCAGATTTTGCCTGCAACAATATATAAAATTAATAAGAACGATTGCTATCGGCATGAAACTTCATTCAAGATTGTTTTAATTAAAATTTTTCCCATTACTAGAAATTATCAGCCATCAAAACTTGATTTTTAGAAGAAACAGAATTTGCATCTCGTGATTTAAAAAATTCTTAAAAAAATAGCGACTGCCAGAATTAGCCTCAAACTTCTCAAATCCATCCAGAAATATTGTATTTTTAACAAACTGGAAGATGATCGACACACCCCCGCTGGAAACAAAATGTCAGCCATCGAAACTTGATTTTTAGAAAAAACAGAATTTGCAGCTTGTGATTTAAAAAATTCTTAAAAAAATAGCGACTGCCAGAATTAGCCTCAAACTTCTCAAATCCATCCAGAAATATTGTATTTTTAACAAACTGGAAGATGATCGACACACCCCCGCTGGAAACAAAATGTCAGCCATCGAAACTTGATTTTTAGAAAAAACAGAATTTGCAGCTTGTGATTTAAAAAATTCTTAAAAAAATAGCGACTGCCAGAATTAGCCTCAAACTTCTCAAATCCATCCAGAAATATTGTATTTTTAACAAACTGGAAAATGATCGACACACCCCCGCTGGAAACAAAATGTCAGCCATCGAAACTTGATTTTTAGAAAAAACAGAATTTGCAGCTTGTGATTTAAAAAATTCTTAAAAAAATAGCGACTGCCAGAATTAGCCTCAAACTTCTCAAATCCATCCAGAAATATTGTATTTTTAACAAACTGGAAAATGATCGACACACCCCCGCTGGAAACAAAATGTCAGCCATCGAAACTTGATTTTTAGAAAAAACAGAATTTGCAGCTTGTGATTTAAAAAATTCTTAAAAAAATAGCGACTGCCAGAATTAGCCTCAAACTTCTCAAATCCATCCAGAAATATTGTATTTTTAACAAACTGGAAAATGATCGACACACCCCCGCTGGAAACAAAATGTCAGCCATCGAAACTTGATTTTTAGAAAAAACAGAATTTGCAGCTTGTGATTTAAAAAATTCTTAAAAAAATAGCGACTGCCAGAATTAGCCTCAAACTTCTCAAATCCATTCAGAAATATTGTATTTTTAACAAACTGGAAGATGATCGACACACCCCCGCTGGAAACAAAATGTCAGCCATCGAAACTTGATTTTTGGAAAAAACAGAATTTGCATCTTGTGATTTAAAAAATTCTTAAAAAAATATTGACTGCCAGAATTAGCCTCAAACTTCTCAAATCCATCCAGAAATATTGTATTTTTAACAAACAGGAAGATGATCGACACACCCCCGCTGGAAACAAAATGTCAGCCATCGAAACTTGATTTTTGGAAAAAACAGAATTTGCATCTTGTGATTTAAAAAATTCTTAAAAAAATATTGACTGCCAGAATTAGCCTCAAACTTCTCAAATCCATTCAGAAATATTGTATTTTTAACAAACTGGAAGATGATCGACACACCCCCGCTGGAAACAAAATGTCAGCCATCGAAACTTGATTTTTGGAAAAAACAGAATTTGCATCTTGTGATTTAAAAAATTCTTAAAAAAATAGTGACTACCAGAATTAGCCTCAAACTTCTCAAATCCAAGAAATATTGTATTTTTAACAAATTGGAAGATGATCGACACACCCCCGCTGGAAACAAAATGTCAGCCATCGAAACTTGATTTTTGGAAAAAAACAGAATTTGCATCTTGTGATTTAAAAAATTCTTAAAAAAATAGCGACTGCCAGAATTAGCCTCAAACTTCTCAAATCCATCCAGAAATATTGTATTTTTAACAAATTGGAAGATGATCGACACACCCCCGCTGGAAACAAAATGTCAGCCATCGAAACTTGATTTTTAGAAAAAACAGAATTTGCAGCTTGTGATTTAAAAAATTCTTAAAAAAATAGCGACTGCCAGAATTAGCCTCAAACTTCTCAAATCCATTCAGAAATATTGTATTTTTAACAAACTGGAAAATGATCGACACACCCCCGCTGGAAACAAAATGTCAGCCATCGAATCTTGATTTTTGGAAAAAACAGAATTTGCAGCTTGTGATTTAAAAAATTCTTAAAAAAATAGTGACCGCCAGAATTAGCCTCAAACTTCTCAAATCCATCCAGAAATATTGTATTTTTAACAAACTGGAAGATGATCGACGTACCCCCGCTGGAAACAAAATGTCAGCCATCGAAACTTGATTTTTGGAAAAAACAGAATTTGCATCTTGTGATTTAAAAAATTCTTAAAAAAATAGTGACCGCCAGAATTAGCCTCAAACTTCTCAAATCCATCCAGAAATATTGTATTTTTAACAAACTGGAAGATGATCGACGTACCCCCGCTGGAAACAAAATGTCAGCCATCGAATCTTGATTTTTGGAAAAAACAGAATTTGCAGCTTGTGATTTAAAAAATTCTTAAAAAAATAGTGACTGCCAGAATTAGCCTCAAACTTCTCAAATCCATTCAGAAATATTGTATTTTTAACAAACTGGAAGATGATCGACACACCCCCGCTGGAAACAAAATGTCAGCCATCGTAACTTGATTTTTGGAAAAAACGGAATTTGCATCTTGTGATTTAAAAAATTCTTAAAAAAATAGTGACCGCCAGAATTAGCCTCAAACTTCTCAAATCCATCCAGAAATATTGTATTTTTAACAAACTGGAAGATGATCGACGTACCCCCGCTGGAAACAAAATGTCAGCCATCGAAACTTGATTTTTGGAAAAAACAGAATTTGCATCTTGTGATTTAAAAAATTCTTAAAAAATAGTGGCTGCCAGAATTAGCCTCAAACTTCTCAAATCCATCCAGAAATAATGTATTTTTAACAAACTGGAAGATGATCGACACACCCCCGCTGGAAACAAAATGTCAGCCATCGAAACTTGATTTTTGGAAAAAACGGAATTTGCATCTTGTGATTTAAAAAATTCTTTAAAAAATAGTGACTGCCAGAATTAGCCTCAAACTTCTCAAATCCATTCAGAAATATTGTATTTTTAACAAACTGGAAAATGATCGACACACCCCCGCTGGAAACAAAATGTCAGCCATCGTAACTTGATTTTTGGAAAAAACGGAATTTGCATCTTGTGATTTAAAAAATTCTTAAAAAAATAGTGACCGCCAGAATTAGCCTCAAACTTCTCAAATCCATCCAGAAATATTGTATTTTTAACAAACTGGAAGATGATCGACACACCCCCGCTGGAAACAAAATGTCAGCCATCGAAACTTGATTTTTGGAAAAAACAGAATGTGCATCTTGTGATTTAAAAAATTCTTAAAAAAATAGCGACTGCCGGAATTAGCTTCAAACTTCTCAAATCCATCCAGAAATATTGTATTTTTAACAAACTGGAAGATGATCGACACACCCCCGCTGGAAACAAAATGTCAGCCATCGAAACTTGATTTTTGGAAAAAACAGAATTTGCATCTTGTGATTTAAAAAATTCTTAAAAAAATATTGACTGCCAGAATTAGCCTCAAACTTCTCAAATCCATTCAGAAATATTGTATTTTTAACAAACTGGAAGATGATCGACACACCCCCGCTGGAAACAAAATGTCAGCCATCGAAACTTGATTTTTGGAAAAAAACAGAATTTGCATCTTGTGATTTAAAAAATTCTTAAAAAAATAGCGACTGCCAGAATTAGCCTCAAACTTCTCAAATCCATCCAGAAATATTGTATTTTTAACAAACTGGAAGATGATCGACACACCCCCGCTGGAAACAAAATGTCAGCCATCGAAACTTGATTTTTGGAAAAAACAGAATTTGCATCTTGTGATTTAAAAAATTCTTAAAAAAATAGCGACTGCCGGAATTAGCTTCAAACTTCTCAAATCCATCCAGAAATATTGTATTTTTAACAAACTGGAAGATGATCGACACACCCCCGCTGGAAACAAAATGTCAGCCATCGAAACTTGATTTTTGGAAAAAACAGAATTTGCATCTTGTGATTTAAAAAATTCTTAAAAAAATAGTGACTGCCAGAATTAGCCTCAAACTTCTCAAATCCATCCAGAAATATTGTATTTTTAACAAACTGGAAGATGATCGACACACCCCCGCTGGAAACAAAATGTCAGCCATCGAAACTTGATTTTTGGAAAAAAACAGAATTTGCATCTTGTGATTTAAAAAATTCTTAAAAAAATAGCGACTGCCGGAATTAGCTTCAAACTTCTCAAATCCATCCAGAAATATTGTATTTTTAACAAACTGGAAGATGATCGACACACCCCCGCTGGAAACAAAATGTCAGCCATCGAAACTTGATTTTTGGAAAAAACAGAATTTGCATCTTGTGATTTAAAAAATTCTTAAAAAAATAGCGACTGCCGGAATTAGCTTCAAACTTCTCAAATCCATCCAGAAATATTGTATTTTTAACAAACTGGAAGATGATCGACACACCCCCGCTGGAAACAAAATGTCAGCCATCGAAACTTGATTTTTGGAAAAAACAGAATTTGCATCTTGTGATTTAAAAAATTCTTAAAAAAATATTGACTGCCAGAATTAGCCTCAAACTTCTCAAATCCATTCAGAAATATTGTATTTTTAACAAACTGGAAGATGATCGACACACCCCCGCTGGAAACAAAATGTCAGCCATCGAAACTTGATTTTTGGAAAAAAACAGAATTTGCATCTTGTGATTTAAAAAATTCTTAAAAAAATAGCGACTGCCAGAATTAGCCTCAAACTTCTCAAATCCATCCAGAAATATTGTATTTTTAACAAACTGGAAGATGATCGACACACCCCCGCTGGAAACAAAATGTCAGCCATCGAAACTTGATTTTTGGAAAAAACAGAATTTGCATCTTGTGATTTAAAAAATTCTTAAAAAAATATTGACTGCCAGAATTAGCCTCAAACTTCTCAAATCCATTCAGAAATATTGTATTTTTAACAAACTGGAAGATGATCGACACACCCCCGCTGGAAACAAAATGTCAGCCATCGAAACTTGATTTTTGGAAAAAACAGAATTTGCATCTTGTGATTTAAAAAATTCTTAAAAAAATAGCGACTGCCGGAATTAGCTTCAAACTTCTCAAATCCATCCAGAAATATTGTATTTTTAACAAACTGGAAGATGATCGACACACCCCCGCTGGAAACAAAATGTCAGCCATCGAAACTTGATTTTTGGAAAAAACAGAATTTGCATCTTGTGATTTAAAAAATTCTTAAAAAAATAGCGACTGCCGGAATTAGCTTCAAACTTCTCAAATCCATCCAGAAATATTGTATTTTTAACAAACTGGAAGATGATCGACACACCCCCGCTGGAAACAAAATGTCAGCCATCGAAACTTGATTTTTGGAAAAAACAGAATTTGCATCTTGTGATTTAAAAAATTCTTAAAAAAATATTGACTGCCAGAATTAGCCTCAAACTTCTCAAATCCATTCAGAAATATTGTATTTTTAACAAACTGGAAAATGATCGACACACCCCCGCTGGAAACAAAATGTCAGCCATCGAAACTTGATTTTTGGAAAAAAAACAGAATTTGCATCTTGTGATTTAAAAAATTCTTAAAAAAATAGCGACTGCCAGAATTAGCCTCAAACTTCTCAAATCCATCCAGAAATATTGTATTTTTAACAAACTGGAAGATGATCGACACACCCCCGCTGGAAACAAAATGTCAGCCATCGAAACTTGATTTTTGGAAAAAACAGAATTTGCATCTTGTGATTTAAAAAATTCTTAAAAAAATATTGACTGCCAGAATTAGCCTCAAACTTCTCAAATCCATTCAGAAATATTGTATTTTTAACAAACTGGAAGATGATCGACACACCCCCGCTGGAAACAAAATGTCAGCCATCGAAACTTGATTTTTGGAAAAAACAGAATTTGCATCTTGTGATTTAAAAAATTCTTAAAAAAATATTGACTGCCAGAATTAGCCTCAAACTTCTCAAATCCATTCAGAAATATTGTATTTTTAACAAACTGGAAGATGATCGACACACCCCCGCTGGAAACAAAATGTCAGCCATCGAAACTTGATTTTTGGAAAAAAAACAGAATTTGCATCTTGTGATTTAAAAAATTCTTAAAAAAATAGCGACTGCCAGAATTAGCCTCAAACTTCTCAAATCCATCCAGAAATATTGTATTTTTAACAAACTGGAAAATGATCGACAAACCCCCGCTGGAAACAAAATGTCAGCCATCGAAACTTGATTTTTGGAAAAAACAGAATTTGCATCTTGTGATTTAAAAAATTCTTAAAAAAATATTGACTGCCAGAATTAGCCTCAAACTTCTCAAATCCATTCAGAAATATTGTATTTTTAACAAACTGGAAGATGATCGACACACCCCCGCTGGAAACAAAATGTCAGCCATCGAAACTTGATTTTTGGAAAAAAAACAGAATTTGCATCTTGTGATTTAAAAAATTCTTAAAAAAATAGCGACTGCCAGAATTAGCCTCAAACTTCTCAAATCCATCCAGAAATATTGTATTTTTAACAAACTGGAAGATGATCGACACACCCCCGCTGGAAACAAAATGTCAGCCATCGAAACTTGATTTTTGGAAAAAACAGAATTTGCATCTTGTGATTTAAAAAATTCTTAAAAAAATATTGACTGCCAGAATTAGCCTCAAACTTCTCAAATCCATTCAGAAATATTGTATTTTTAACAAACTGGAAGATGATCGACACACCCCCGCTGGAAACAAATAGTCAGTCATCGAAACTTGATTTTTGGAAAAAACGGAATTTGCATCTCGTGATTTAAAAAATTCTTAAAAAAATAGCGACTGCCAGAATTAGCCTCAAACTTCTCAAATCCAAGAAATATTGTATTTTTAACAAACTGGAAAATGATCGACACACCCCCGCTGGAAACAAAATGTCAGCCATCGAAACTTGATTTTTGGAAAAAACGGAATTTGCATCTTGTGATTTAAAAAATTCTTAAAAAAATAGCGACTGCCAGAATTAGCCTCAAACTTCTCAAATATATCGAGAAATATTGTATTTTTAACAAACTGGAAGATGATCGACACACCCCCGCTGGAAGCAAAATGTCAGCCATCGAAACTTGATTTTTGGAAAAAACGGAATTTGCATCTTGTGATTTAAAAAATTCTTAAAAAAATAGCGACTGCCGTAATTAGCCTTAAACTTCTCAAATCCATCCAGAAATATTGTATTTTTAACAAACTGGAAAATGATCGACACACCCCCGCTGGAAGCAAAATGTCAGCCATCGAAACTTGATTTTTGGAAAAAACAGAATGTGCATCTTGTGATTTAAAAAATTCTTAAAAAAATAGTGACCACCAGAATTAGCTTCAAAACTGAAAAGACAGATGGATAATATAAAAATCTATTTACCATCGCCAAGTGCATGAAATCTCCACCAAACTCCAACTTTAACTTCCTCAAGTTCGCCAG
Organism: Ocypus olens; assembly: GCA_910593695.2. NCBI lineage: Eukaryota > Metazoa > Arthropoda > Insecta > Coleoptera > Staphylinidae > Ocypus > Ocypus olens. The sequence continues at coordinate 55,146,836 of OU343056.1, forward strand.
CATGGCCGCGCAAGGTCCGCACCATTCCGAATACACGTCTACAACTAAAAGATTAATAAATAAATGACAATAACCACACCCAGTCAACCCAACTTATTAATCCTTCCCTGGTGAGCAATTTCTCCCATTCTTCGTCGCTATTCACTTCGACTTGAAGCTGCGATTGCTGCCCCTTCTTTGCCATACCGTGACAGCCTTATGAATACGAAAACAAATTCCCGTCACTATGACAACGTCGCGGAATTGATCAAATAACGAGGTTCCCGTTCTGGTCGGTGCCGGCCCCAATTTTCGCGCAGTTTTTCCGTTTCGCGCAATAAATTCTGCAAACGCGACTCTTCCCACTGGAAATAATAAAAATGAGAAGAACGTAATTTTCAACGGGAAAACGGCAAACCTCAAAACACGCCCGTACCGAATCCAGTTCCGAGTGCATTTCGCGAGTTTTATTGTAAAAGTTTTCCAACTTCAATTGCAGACCTGTCCCGTTCTCGGGTTCGATGGGCTTATTACACCTTATTTCCTCGCGCCGATGGCCTGAATTATCGTCGGAGGGAATCGTCCCATCGAATCCGCCATTGCTAATCTTATCAGTTCTTGGAACAAGGGGGCCCTCGATGCGATTACGGGGAACGTTTTTATCAGCTCCGTCCTTATTATCCCCTGGGATTGTCTCCTGGACGTTTATAATTTTTGCTAACTTTATTCGGGGCTCGATCACTTCGATAATGATGTGATCCTTCCAATTAACAATCGGGCCTAATAAGCCATCTTTAAGGGTGGTATTAGGGCCGACGACGACGACGTCTCCTTCCCCACACCACCGACCGAAGTCGTCGTTCACCCTCTTCCTTATTGTGCCGTCGGTGTTATAAATTATCATCCTCGACGTAAAAAAATCGATTCCTTCGCGATTTCAAAAATTAATGATTTCGCTTAAAGAGTTTTCAAAGCTAGCTCGCATTCATATGTCATTAGAAAAAGCCTTACAACTTCACTAAACATACGTTACATGAATAATCATCAAAGTGATTACAAAAATTTTGAATAGAGAAGGACCCCTGCGCACAAACGAAAATTGATTTGATGCCGTTATCCAAGACCATTGTGCCGAATGGGGTGTGACAGGGTCTTAAAGGTGTGGTTGATTTCAAGTATCATACTATTTTGTATTGTTCTTAGTTTTGCTCTTAAAAAAAATATTATCTAACAAATAGTTCCCACAACATATATTCACTATTCGGTTGCCTTTAGTTCGTATTATTTTCCATCCTTCCAAATAGCATACTTGCTTGAAATACGTACGCCACTGGCTTGTGATTTCACGCAGCCTGGGGTTCTTCTCTATTTCAACACATTAACATTTTTTTTTAAGTCAGATCTAAACGTCTTATAAATGATTCCAGTAAAGTCAACAAAACCGCTTCCACTTTAAATACACTTCTAATTTACCTGCGTACGCCACTGGTATTAACGGACCGTTATAATCTTGCGCAGCCTGGGGTTCTTCTCTATTCAACACACATTAACGTTTTTTTTTATGTCAGATCTAAACGTCTTATAAATTATTCCACTAAAGTTAACAAAATCGATTCCGCTTTAAATACACTTTTAATTTACCTCTCGGTAAAAGCTCGTCCCCAAGATTGCGCCTGAAGTTGCCGCGGCTTTAAACTTATTCAAGCGCGGGAGGAGAGACCCGCCGTTCCACGCACTTGACAGTTTTAAAAACTTTAATTGATTTATGGCGCGATGGCCAATTTTTACACCCCACGCACGTTTCGCAAGACTTATTCCCCTTTTAAAATCTCCGATCGCGTTCCGCCGTGGTTTATGTCTCTAAGCGGAATAACGTATCAGTATTTCAAATGTGTGATATTCAAAGCCGATTGTGCGATATCTTTTGTTTGATCATCGATAATGAACGTTGATAGCGATTTGATGCACTTTCCGGGTCCGCAAGCAATTACGTATAATTAAAAAAATTATCAACAAAAAAAAATGTGCTTCGTTATTCTATAAAAATCTGCCAACATCCCTCCTCTAGATTTCGAATTAATCAAACTTCAACACGCGCTGATTTAATTGAAAAATCCAACATTCCCCGAGTCGTTTAAAAAATGGAAAAACAATTGCAACAATCTTCAAACTCTTAAATTCACTCGAAACAGATCGTGCTTCGTTATTCTATAAAAATCTACCAACATCCCTCCTCTAGATTTCGAATTAATCAAACGTGAACACGCGCAGATTTAATTGAAAAATCCAACATTCCCCGAGTCGTTTAAAAAATGGAAAAACAATTGCAACAATCTTCAAACTCTTAAATTCACTCGAAACAGATCGTGCTTCGTTATTCAATAAAAATCTACCAACATCCCTCCTCTAGATTTCGAATTAATCAAACGTGAACACGCGCTGATTTAATTGAAAAATCCAACATTCTCCGAGTCGTTTAAAAAATGGAAAAACAATTGCAACAAACTTCAAACTCTTAAATTCGCTCGAAACAGATCGTGCTTCGTTATTCAATAAAAATCTGCCAACATCCCTCCTCTAGATTTCGAATTAATCAAAGTTGAACACGCGCTGATTTAATTGAAAAATCCAATATTCCCCGAGTCGTTTAAAAAATGGAAAAACAATTGCAACAATCTTCAAACTCTTAAATTCCCTCGAAACAGATCGTGCTTCGTTATTCTATAAAAATCTACCAACATCCCTCCTCTAGATTTCGAATTAATCAAACGTGAACACGCGCTGATTTAATTGAAAAATCCAACATTTTCCGAGTCGTTTGAAAAATGGAAAAACAATTGCAACAAACTTCAAACTCTTAAATTCCCTCGAAACAGATCGTGCTTCGTTATTCTATAAAAATCTACCAACATCCCTCCTCTAGATTTCGAATTAATCAAACGTGAACACGCGCTGATTTAATTGAAAAATCCAACATTCTCCGAGTCGTTTAAAAAATGGAAAAACAATTGCAACAATCTTCAAACTCTTAAATTCCCTCGAAACAGATCGTGCTTCGTTATTCTATAAAAATCTACCAACATCCCTCCTCTAGATTTCGAATTAATCAAACGTGAACACGCGCTGATTTAATTGAAAAATCCAATATTCCCCGAGTCGTTTAAAAAATGGAAAAACAATTGCAACAATCTTCAAACTCTTAAATTCCCTCGAAACAGATTGTGTTTCGTTATTCTATAAAAATCTACCAACATCCCTCCTCTAGATTTCGAATTAATCAAACGTGAACACGCGCTGATTTAATTGAAAAATCCAACATTTTCCGAGTCGTTTGAAAAATGGAAAAACAATTGCAACAAACTTCAAACTCTTAAATTCCCTCGAAACAGATCGTGCTTCGTTATTCTATAAAAATCTACCAACATCCCTCCTCTAGATTTCGAATTAATCAAACGTGAACACGCGCTGATTTAATTGAAAAATCCAACATTTTCCGAGTCGTTTGAAAAATGGAAAAACAATTGCAACAAACTTCAAACTCTTAAATTCCCTCGAAACAGATCGTGCTTCGTTATTCTATAAAAATCTACCAACATCCCTCCTCTAGATTTCGAATTAATCAAACGTGAACACGCGCTGATTTAATTGAAAAATCCAATATTCCCCGAGTCGTTTAAAAAATGGAAAAACAATTGCAACAATCTTCAAACTCTTAAATTCCCTCGAAACAGATCGTGCTTCGTTATTCTATAAAAATCTACCAACATCCCTCCTCTAGATTTCGAATTAATCAAACGTGAACACGCGCTGATTTAATTGAAAAATCCAATATTCCCCGAGTCGTTTAAAAAATGGAAAAACAATTGCAACAATCTTCAAACTCTTAAATTCCCTCGAAACAGATCGTGCTTCGTTATTCTATAAAAATCTACCAACATCCCTCCTCTAGATTTCGAATTAATCAAACGTGAACACGCGCTGATTTAATTGAAAAATCCAACATTCTCCGAGTCGTTTAAAAAATGGAAAAACAATTGCAACAATCTTCAAACTCTTAAATTCCCTCGAAACAGATCGTGCTTCGTTATTCTATAAAAATCTACCAACATCCCTCCTCTAGATTTCGAATTAATCAAACGTGAACACGCGCTGATTTAATTGAAAAATCCAATATTCCCCGAGTCGTTTAAAAAATGGAAAAACAATTGCAACAATCTTCAAACTCTTAAATTCCCTCGAAACAGATTGTGTTTCGTTATTCTATAAAAATCTACCAACATCCCTCCTCTAGATTTCGAATTAATCAAACGTGAACACGCGCTGATTTAATTGAAAAATCCAACATTTTCCGAGTCGTTTGAAAAATGGAAAAACAATTGCAACAAACTTCAAACTCTTAAATTCCCTCGAAACAGATCGTGCTTCGTTATTCTATAAAAATCTACCAACATCCCTCCTCTAGATTTCGAATTAATCAAACGTGAACACGCGCTGATTTAATTGAAAAATCCAACATTTTCCGAGTCGTTTGAAAAATGGAAAAACAATTGCAACAAACTTCAAACTCTTAAATTCCCTCGAAACAGATCGTGCTTCGTTATTCTATAAAAATCTACCAACATCCCTCCTCTAGATTTCGAATTAATCAAACGTGAACACGCGCTGATTTAATTGAAAAATCCAATATTCCCCGAGTCGTTTAAAAAATGGAAAAACAATTGCAACAATCTTCAAACTCTTAAATTCCCTCGAAACAGATCGTGCTTCGTTATTCTATAAAAATCTACCAACATCCCTCCTCTAGATTTCGAATTAATCAAACGTGAACACGCGCTGATTTAATTGAAAAATCCAATATTCCCCGAGTCGTTTAAAAAATGGAAAAACAATTGCAACAATCTTCAAACTCTTAAATTCCCTCGAAACAGATTGTGTTTCGTTATTCTATAAAAATCTACCAACATCCCTCCTCTAGATTTCGAATTAATCAAACGTGAACACGCGCTGATTTAATTGAAAAATCCAACATTTTCCGAGTCGTTTGAAAAATGGAAAAACAATTGCAACAAACTTCAAACTCTTAAATTCCCTCGAAACAGATCGTGCTTCGTTATTCTATAAAAATCTACCAACATCCCTCCTCTAGATTTCGAATTAATCAAACGTGAACACGCGCTGATTTAATTGAAAAATCCAACATTTTCCGAGTCGTTTGAAAAATGGAAAAACAATTGCAACAAACTTCAAACTCTTAAATTCCCTCGCAACAGATCGTGCTTTGTTATTCTATAAAAATCTACCAACATCCCTCCTCTAGATTTCGAATTAATCAAACGTGAACACGCGCTGATTTAATTGAAAAATCCAATATTCCCCGAGTCGTTTAAAAAATGGAAAAACAATTGCAACAATCTTCAAACTCTTAAATTCCCTCGAAACAGATCGTGCTTCGTTATTCTATAAAAATCTACCAACATCCCTCCTCTAGATTTCGAATTAATCAAACGTGAACACGCGCTGATTTAATTGAAAAATCCAATATTCCCCGAGTCGTTTAAAAAATGGAAAAACAATTGCAACAATCTTCAAACTCTTAAATTCCCTCGAAACAGATTGTGTTTCGTTATTCTATAAAAATCTACCAACATCCCTCCTCTAGATTTCGAATTAATCAAACGTGAACACGCGCTGATTTAATTGAAAAATCCAACATTCCCCGAGTCGTTTAAAAAATGGAAAAACAATTGCAACAAACTTCAAACTCTTAAATTCCCTCGAAACAGATCGTGCTTCGTTATTCTATAAAAATCTACCAACATCCCTCCTCTAGATTTCGAATTAATCAAACGTGAACACGCGCTGATTTAATTGAAAAATTTAACATTCTCCGAGTCGTTTAAAAAATGGAAAAACAATTGCAACAAACTTCAAACTCTTAAATTCCCTCGAAACAGATCGTGCTTCGTTATACTATAAAAATCTGCCAACATCTCTCTTCTAGATTTTAAAATAATCACACTTGAACACCCCCTCTTATCAATTCAGGAGTCGAGTATTTTCAAAACGGCGAAAAAAATAGAAAAACAATTGAAAGAAATTCCAAACTTTTGCAATTTACTCAAAATAAATTGTGCCTCGTATTTCTGTCAAAATTTGCAAACATTCACACCCTGGATTTTAAAATAATCACAGTTGAACACCCCCTCTGATCAATTCAGGAGTCCAGTATTTTCAAAACGGCGAAAAAAATAGAAAAACAATTGAAAGAAATTCCAAACTTTTGCAATTTACTCAAAATAAATTGTGCCTCGTATTTCTGTCAAAATTTGCAATCATTCACACCCTGGATTTTAAAATAATCACACTTGAATGAAACATACAATTAAATTATTTCCATTCGTGCGTAATTCCAGCGCCGCCCCTAATAACATCCCCGAATATATCACATCCCCACGCAATAACGCGTCTAATATTCGGCACAGTTAAATTACGTCTTGGAATACACAGCTCTCAGTTTTTGGCCTGTATTTATGCGTCCGGACGAGAGTTATAACTTTCAACATAACTTTGAATCCAATTAGACATAATTACATCTACTCAGTGCGATGCTGGAACGTAACCAGAAACATTAAAACAGATCAAGTCGGAGTCGAGAAAATATGTTTACGTTTGCAGGAAATACATATATTTGTTTGTTGGTGTAATATCTAATATGAATAAAACAAACAATATATCGTGTGAGCCACAAATTTTTTTTTTCAGAGTTGGTTGTGGATAAATGAGGTACGTCATGAGACGTTCAATTGAATTAGATTAAAAAAAATGAATGACTGCTATGTTTCTCTCTCTCAAGCATGGCCAACTCGGAAACAAAATTTTGTGATTCGCACAGTAACACATCAGTAATTAAATGGCAAATGGTGCAATATTGTACGGGACTTATGCAATGCATCAAAATAAATTATTGTTATTATTATTATTTGATACTTTTTTGGATTAACAATTTGGTCAACTGGCTAATTTTGTTGGAGAAAATATCGCACTTTCACTTGATTTGAGGAGCTGAGAATTCACATGTTCTTCAAGGGGAAGCAGTGGTACGGATTTTTGAGTTATTTCTGTGGTTAGACGATACTAAAAAGCTATTCATTTTTAAATCCAGTTTGAGGTGTGGCAATAAATTATTGCAAAGTACATATCAGACCCACCTATTAATTGGAAACAAAAACGCACTTAAGATAAAGCAAATCGGCCGTTATCTTCTATCCATCCAAATATTGGGAAGGTTTAAATTTGCTGCGAATGAAATCGTTTAATTAAATATTAACTAAACCACCACCAACCCTCCCTTACATTTTAGCTCAAATTTTTTTTTTCTTATTTACCCACCAATTTTTTTTTTAATTTTTTAAATAATTATTAAAGTTTTCTTTATTATCAACAAATTGATAAGACAGACACTTATTACCGCGGTATCTCAATTAATAATCACCTGGTGTGGTCTCGTGCTACCTGTCGATAGCTCGTAAAGTAAGGGTCTGGTATTCGAGACCCCACAAAGGTTCCTCGTTTTGCCTTCCTTATCATAATTAATTTTTGCATTGTTATAATTTTTATCGTTCCACAATATGATCGATAATAGATTTTTGATGTTCACACGAATTCACAAATCACAACAAGCGTGTCGAATCGAACGCACGCACCTCCGGCTTTATCTGGTATTGCACCGCACTCTTGACCGATATTGAAGATGAAATAAAACTTTTTTTTTAGATTTCAATAAAATTATAATGTTACGTAGATCCGGGAATAAGAATTTGATCAAGCTTATACCATCTTTAAAATACATCGTGTATAAGTATATACAGTGCCTCCTGGGGAAGGACCAAACATGCACTTTCTTAAGAAATTGCTTTTAAAATCTAAATTTCTTTAGAGAAATGAATGATATTTTGACAGATTATTCTCTAATAATATACCTAAACAATTGCTTGAAGAAAATTATCAAAAGTTTACTGTAACAAAAATGGCGGCACCAGAAGGAAAATTTTGATGAGCAAAAATGCACTTTCTCAAGAAATTGCTTTTAAAATCTACATTTCGTTAAAGAAATTGATGATATTGTGACAGTTTATTCTTTACTAATATGCCTAAACAATTGCTTGAAGAAAATTATCTGAAGTTTACTGTAACAAAAATGGCTGCACCTGAAGGAAAATTTTGATGAGCAAAAAATGCACTTTTTCAAAAAATTGCTTTTAAAATCTACATTTCGTTAGAGAAATTGATGATATTTTGACAGATAATTCTCTAATAATATACCTAAACAATTGCGTGAAGAAAATTATCACAAGTTTACTGTAACAAAAATGGTTGCACCAGAAGGAAAATTTTGATGAGCAAAAAATGCACTTTCTCCAGAAATTGCTTTTAAAATCTACATTTCGTTAGAGAAATTGATGATATTTTAACAGATCATTCTCTAATAATATACCTAAACAATTGTTTCAAGAAAATTATCCGATGTTTGCTGTAACGAAAATGGCCGCACCAAAAGCAAAATTTTGATGAGCAAAAAATGCACTTTCTCAAAAAATTGCTTTTAAAATCTACATTTCGTTAGAGAAATGGATGATATTTTGATAGATTATTCTCTAATAATATACCTAAACAATTGCTTGAAAAAAATTATCCGAAGTTTACTGTAACAAAAATGGCCGCACCAGAAGGAAAATTTTGATGAGCAAAAAATGCACTTTCTCAAGAAATTGCTTCTAAAATCTACATTTCGTTAGAGAAATTGATGATATTTTGACAGATTATTCTCTAATAATATACCTAAACAATTGCGTGAAGAAAATTATCCGAAGTTTACTGTAACAAAAATGGCCGCACCAGAAGGAAAATTTTGATGTGCAAAAAATGCACTTTCTCAAGAAATTGCTTTTAAAATCTACATTTCGTTAGAGAAATTGATGATATTGTGACAGATTATTCTCTAATAATATACCTAAACAATTGCTTGAAGAAAATTATCAGAAGTTTACTGTAACAAAAATGGTTGCACCAGAAGGAAAATTTTGATGAGCAAAAAATGCACTTTCTCAAGAAATTGCTTCTAAAATCTACATTTCGTTAGAGAAATTGATGATATTTTAACAGATCATTCTCTAATAATATACCTAAACAATTGTTTCAAGAAAATTATCCGATGTTTGCTGTAACGAAAATGGCCGCACCAAAAGCAAAATTTTGATGAGCAAAAAATGCACTTTCTCAAAAAATTGCTTTTAAAATCTACATTTCGTTAGAGAAATGGATGATATTTTGATAGATTATTCTCTAATAATATACCTAAACAATTGCTTGAAAAAAATTATCCGAAGTTTACTGTAACAAAAATGGCCGCACCAGAAGGAAAATTTTGATGAGCAAAAAATGCACTTTCTCAAGAAATTGCTTCTAAAATCTACATTTCGTTAGAGAAATTGATGATATTTTGACAGATTATTCTCTAATAATATACCTAAACAATTGCGTGAAGAAAATTATCCGAAGTTTACTGTAACAAAAATGGCCGCACCAGAAGGAAAATTTTGATGTGCAAAAAATGCACTTTCTCAAGAAATTGCTTTTAAAATCTACATTTCGTTAGAGAAATTGATGATATTGTGACAGATTATTCTCTAATAATATACCTAAACAATTGCTTGAAGAAAATTATCCGAAGTTTACTGTAACAAAAATGGCAAAAATTTTGATGAGCAAAAAATGCACTTTCTCAAGAAATTGCTTTTAAAATCTGCATTTTGTTAGAGAAATTGATGATATTTTGACAGATTATTCTCTAATAACATACCTAAACAATTGCGCGGAGAAAATTATCCCAAGTTTACTGTAACGAAAATGGCTGCACCAGAAGGAAAATTTTGATGAGCAAAAAATGCACTTTTTCAAGAAATTGCTTTTAAAATCTACATTTCGTTAGAGAAATTGATGATATTTTGACAGATTATTCTCTAATAACATACCTAAACAATTGCTAGAAGAAAATTATCCGAAGTTTACTGTAACAAAAATGGCTGCACCTGAAGGAAAATTTAGATGAGCAAAAAATGCACTTTCTCAAGAAATTGCTTTTAAAATCTACATTTCGTTAGAGAAATTGATGATATTTTGACAGATCATTCTTTAATAATATACCTAAACAATTGCGCAAAGAAAATTACCCGAAGTTTACTGTAACGAAAATGGCTGCACCTGAAGGAAAATTTAGATGAGCAAAAAATGCACTTTCTCAAGAAATTGCTTTTAAAATCTACATTTCGTTAGAGAAATGGATGATATTTTGACAGATTATTCTCTAATAATATACCTAAATGATTGATTGAAGAAAATTATCCGAAGTTTACAGTAACAAAAATGGCCGCACCAGAAGTAAAATTTTGATGAGCAAAAAATGCACTTTCTCCAGAAATTGCTTTTAAAATCTGCATTTCGTCAGAGAAATTAATGATATTTTGACAGATTATTCTCTAATAATATACCTAAACAATTGCTTGAAGAAAATTATCAGAAGTTTACTGTAACAAAAATGGCTGCACCTGAAGGAAAATTTAGATGAGCAAAAAATGCACTTTCTCAAGAAATTGCTTTTAAAATCTACATTTCGTTAGAGAAATTGATGATATTTTGACAGATCATTCTTTAATAATATACCTAAACAATTGCGCAAAGAAAATTACCCGAAGTTTACTGTAACGAAAATGGCTGCACCTGAAGGAAAATTTTGATGAGCAAAAAATGCACTTTCTCAAGAAATTGCTTTTAAAATCTACATTTTGTTAGAGAAATTGATGATATTTTGACAGATTATTCTCTAATAATATACCTAAACAATTGCTTGAAAAAATTATCCGAAGTTTACTGTAACAAAAATGGCTGTACCGGAAGGAAAATTTTGATGAGCAAAAAATGCACTTTCTCAAGAAATTGCTTTTAAAATTTACATTTCGTTAGAGAAATTGATGACATTTTGACAGATTATTCTCAAATAATATACCTAAACAATTGCTTGAAGAAAATTATCAGAAGTTTACTATAACAAAAATTGTCGCACCAGAAGTAAAATTTTGATGAGCAAAAAATGCACTTTCTCAAGAAATTGCTTTTAAAATCTAGATTTCGTTGGAGAAATTGATGATATTTTGACAGATCATTCTCTAATAATATGCCTAAACAATTGCCTGAAGAAAATTATCAGAAGTTTACTGTAACAAAAATGGCCGCACCAGAAGGAAAATTTTGATGAGCAAAAAATGCACTTTCTCAAGAAATTGCTTTTAAAATCTACATTTCGTTAGAGAGATTGATGATATTTTGACAGATTATTCTCTAATAATATACCTAAACAATTGCTTGAAAAAATTATCCGAAGTTTACTGTAACAAAAATGGCTGTACCGGAAGGAAAATTTTGATGAGCAAAAAATGCACTTTCTCAAGAAATTGCTTTTAAAATCGGCATTTCGTTAGAGAAATTGATGATATTTTGAGAGATTATTCTCTAATAATATGCCTAAGCAATTGCGTGAAGAAAATTATCAGAAGTTTGCTGTAACAAAAATGGCCGCACCAGAAGGAACATTTTGATGAGCAAAAAATGCACTTTCTCAAGAAATTGCTTTTAAAATCTGCATTTCGTTAGAGAAATTGATGATATTTTGACAGATCATTCACTGATAATATACCTAAACAATTGCTTGAAGAAAATTATCAGAAGTTTGCTATAACAAAAATGGCTGCACCAGAAGGAAAATTTTGATGAGCAAAAAATGCACTTTCTCCAGAAATTGCTTTTAAAATCTACATTTCGTTAGAGAAATGGATGATATTTTGACAGATTATTCTCTAATAATATACCTAAGCAATTGCGTGAAGAAAATTATCAGAAGTTTACTGTAACGAAAATGGCTGCACCAGAAGGAAAATTTTGATGAGCAAAACATGCACTTTCTCCAGAAATTGCTTTTAAAATCTACATTTCGTCAGAGAAATTGATGATATTTTGACAGATCATTCTTTAATAATATACCTAAACAATTGCGCAAAGAAAATTACCCGAAGTTTACTGTAACGAAAATGGCTGCACCTGAAGGAAAATTTAGATGAGCAAAAAATGCACTTTCTCAAGAAATTGCTTTTAAAATCTACATTTCGTTAGAGAAATTGATGATATTTTGACAGATCATTCTTTAATAATATACCTAAATAATTGCGCGAAGAAAATTACCCGAAGTTTACTGTAACGAAAATGGCTGCACCTGAAGGAAAATTTAGATGAGCAAAAAATGCACTTTCTCAAGAAATTGCTTTTAAAATCTACATTTCGTTAGAGAAATTGATGATACTTTGACAGATTATTCTCTAATAATATGCCTAAGCATTTGCGCGAAGAAAATTATTAGAAGTTACTGTAACAAAAATGGCTGTACCAAAAGGAAAATTTTGATGAGCAAAAAATGCACTTTCTCAAGAAATTGCTTCTAAAATTAACATTTCTTTAGAGAAATGGATGATATTTTTACAGATTATTCTCTATTAATATGCCTAAGTTATTGCTTGAAGAAAATTATCAGAAGTTTACTGTAACAAAAATGGCTGTACCAAATGGAAAATTTTGATGAGCAAAAAATGCACTTTCTCAAGAAATTGCTTCTAAAATCTACATTTCATTAGAGAAATGGATGATATTTTGACAGATTGTTCTCTAATAATATGCCTAAGCAATTGCTTGAAGAAAATTATCAGAAGTTTACTGTAACAACTCCTGCATTAGAAGGAAAATTTTGATGAGCAAAAAATGCACTTTCTCAAGAAATTGCTTTTAAAATCTGCATTTCGTTAGAGAAATTGATGACATTTTGACAGATCATTCTCTAATAATATGCCTAAATAATTGCCTGAAGAAAATTATCCGAAGTTTACTGTAACAAAAATGGCCGCACCAAAAGGAACATTTTGATGAGCAAAAAATGCACTTTCTCAAAAAATTGCTTTTAAAATCTACATTTCGTTAGAGAAATGGATGATATTTTGACAGACTATTCTCTAATTATATGCCCAAACAATTGCCTAAAGAAAATTATCAGAAGTTTCTGTAACAAAAATGGCTGCACCAGAAGGAAAATTTTGATGAGCAAAAAATGCACATAACTTTTTTTTTCTTCATTTCAAGAATAATTTCAATTTAACACTTACTGTATACAAAACCTAATCATCGATACGGCGAATATGACGAAATGCAACGATCGCTTATCAAAAACGATTATCTCTCCAATCTACATTTTTGACTGATTAATTACTCGAATAGTGCATTATCAAGTTCGAATATCGCATCTTTGTTAGCCTAAACATTAAAACGTACCGATATTGATATAAACTAATTATGGAAATATGTTCGAGACTCACAAAGATGTTTTTGACGCAAGACATTTTACGCCGCGGCTGTAAAGTGCGAAAAAAATCAATAAGCTTTTATAAAATTTAATAATTATTCGAAGTTTGTGTAACGATATTATCCGATTGCAATTTTTATCAAGAGTTAATCAAATTTATACAACCAAATGTGCATAATCGATAAACGGAAATTCTATACTGTCGATTAATAAATTGATGCGATTTATTTACTGATGTTTATAAATATTTTTTTAAAGTTTAACCAAAAATTGTTTATAATATGATTTAATAATCTTAGAAGCGTCTAAATAAATTGCAAAATTTTCCTATAGCACCTAGAAATCACAGAAAATTATGAAAGTAATCGAGAAAAACAAGGAAAAGTAAAGGTAAACACCACATACTGGATATTTCTCATGCAATTTACAATTCAAACATTTTCACGAAATCAACAACAAGTTAAAATAATATTAATCCAATAAATCATTAAATTACTTTCACACTGGGGCGAATTTCGATATTCCGTTATTTCCCCCGAATTATAATTTTATTAATATTCAAAATTAAATTACAGGGAAACCCGACCCCGCTTTGATGTTAAACATCTGAAAGGTTTCATTTTCAGTCGAATAATATATAAAGGGATTCTAATCTTATATAACGACATCGATTTTAATAATATCCGCACAACTGATTATACATTCAAAATCTTCCATCACCATCATCCCCATTGTAGACATTGAACAAGTTTTGTATTAATCACATATTTGCCATTTGACAAAAACCACTATCCGTTTTAGTTCAGCACTGTTTGTGTGTGTGCGCAGATTTCCAAGAGGGCTCGAAACTCAAATTAAAGGGCTCTTGTAAACATAACTTATGCAATACTGGCAACAAAGACCTATTTGTGCCGGGAAAGTTTTCTGTGGGTGATAACGTCGGGGATTTTAAAGCTTTCCCGACTTTATGATGCCAATATCTCCATCAGATGACATTTTACGAAGGGAAGTAATTAAATTGTTTAAAGTGAATGATCGATAACCATTTAAAGCGTAATTATATTTTTGAAATTATTATTTTATATACAAACTTTTAAATATGTAAATTCTGATTAATGTACAACAGTTATCCCATGGGTCTAATATATACTGGGTGCTTAATGGTGTATTTTTTAATTAAGACTATTTTTGTCCTATGACTTTTATTTGATCAATTATTGATTGTTGCCATTCACTTAAAACTTTTCAAAATTACCCATAATACAATATTCTTCCCGATTCCGCAAAAATCTGTAAATAATTCTTCAGTGGATTTCGAAATAATCATCGAAGAACAGAACGTAACGTAATTCTGGGATTTAAATTTTTGTTCGAGCGAAAAAAAAAATTGAAAAACAATTGATAGATTCTTAACACTTTCCAAATTTACTCAAAATATATTCTACTCTACGATTCTGCAAAAATCTAAAAATACTTCTTCACTAGATTTTGAAATACTCATCGGAGAACAGAGCGTAACGTAATTCTAGGATTTAAATTTTTGTTCGAGCGAAAAAAAAATGAAGAACAATTGATACATTATTAACACTTTCCAAATTTACACAAAATACATTCTACTCTATGATTCTGTAAAAATTTAAAAATACTTCTTCACTAGATTTTGAAATAATCATCGGAGAACATAACGTAACGTAATTCTGGGATTGAAATTTTTGGTCGAGCGTAAAAAAAATTGAAAAACAATTGATACATTCTTAACAATTTCCAAATTTACTCAAAATACACTCTACTCTATGATTCTGTAAAAATCTAAAAATATTTCTTGACTAGATTTTGAAATAATCATCGGAGAACAGAACGTAACCTAATTCTGGGATTGAAATTTTTGTTCGAGCGAAAAAAAATTGAAAAACAATTGATACATTCTTAACACTTTCCAAATTTAATCAAAATACATTCTACTCTATGTTTCTGCAAAAATCTAAAATTACTTCTTCTCTAGATTTTGAAATAATCATCTGAGAACAGAACGTAACGAAATTCTGGTTTTGAAATTTTTGTTCGAGCGAAAAAAAAATTGAAAAACAATTGATACATTCTTAACACTTTCCAAATTTACTCAAAATACACTCTACTCTACGATTCTGCAAAAATCTAAAAATATTTCTTTACTAGATTTCGAAATAATCATCGGAGAACAGAACGTAACGTAATTCTGGGATTGAAATTTTTGTTCGAGCGAAAAAAAATTGAAAAACAATTGATACATTCTTAACACTTTCCAAATTTACTCAAAATACATTCTACTCTATGATTCTGCAAAAATCTAAAAAATATTTTTTCACTAGATTTTGAAATAATCATCGGAGAACGGAACGTAACGTAATTCTGGGATTGAAATTTTTGTTCGAGCGAAAAAAAAATTGAAAAACAATTGATACATTCCTAACACTTTCCAAATTTACTCAAAATACATTCTACTCTATGATTCTGCAAAAATCTAAAAATATTTCTTCACCAGATTTTGAAATAATCATCGGAGAACGGAACGTAACGTAATTCTGGTTTTGAAATTTTTGTTCGAGCGAAAAAAAAATTGAAAAACAATTGATACATTCTTAACAATTTCCAAATTTACTCAAAATACATTCTACTTAACGATTTCTGCAAATATAAACACAACTATTTGAAATATTCATAGAAAAACACAATTTATCGCAATTCTGAGAATGAATTTTTTTTGGGTGAGAAAAAAATTAATACCAATTACCACTAACTTGAAACTTTACAAATTTACTTAAAATACATTCTACTTTACGATTCCTTTAGATTCAAACACAACTATTTAGTAGATTTTGAAATAATCATAGAAAAACACAACTTATCGCAATTTTGAGATTTAATTTTTTATTTTGGGCGAGAAAAAAATGAATAACAATTGCCACTAACTTGAAACTTTAGAAATTTACTTAAAATACAATCCACTTTATGATTCCTATAGATTTAAACACAACTATTTAGTAAATTTTGAAATAATCATAGAAAAACACAACTTATCGCAATTCTGAGGTTGATTTTTTTTTGGGTGAAAAAAAAATGAATAACAATTGCCAGTAACTTGAAACTTTACAAATTTACTTAAAATACATTCTACTTTATGATTCCTATAGATTTAAACACAACTATTTAGTAGATTTTGAAATAATCATACAAAAACACAACTTATCGCAATTCTGAGATTGAATTTTTTTTTGGGTAAAAAAAAAATGAATAACAATTGCCACTAACTTGAAACTTTAGAAATTTACTTAAAATACAATCCACTTTATGATTCCTATAGATTTAAACACAACTATTTAGTAAATTTTGAAATAATCATAGAAAAACACAACTTATCGCAATTCTGAGGTTGATTTTTTTTTGGGTGAAAAAAAAAGAATAACAATTTCTAGTAACTTGAAACTTTACAAATTTACTTAAAATACATTCTACTTTATGATTCCTATAGATTCAAACACAACTATTTAGTAGATTTTGAAATAATCATAGAAAAACACAACTTATCGCAATTCTGAGATTGAATTTTTTTGAGTGAAAAAAAAATTGAACAACAATTGCCACGTACGTGAAACTTTCCAAAACTACTCAAAATACATTCTGCTTTAAGATTCTGCAAAAATTAATAATAACCTTCCACAAGATTTTGAAATAATCATCGAAAAAGAGAACTTATCGTAATTCTGAGATTGATTTTTTTTGAGTGAGAAAAAAATTGAATAACAATTGCCACGTACTTTAAACTTTCCAAAACTACTCAAAATACATTCGACTTCAAGATTCTGCAAAAATTAAAAATAACCTTCCACAAGATTTTGAAATAATCATCGAAAAAGAGAACTTATCGTAATTCTGAGATTGATTTTTTTCGAGTGAGAAAAAAATTGAATAACAATTGCCATTCACTTGAAACTTTCTAAAACTACTCAAAATACATTCGACTTCAAGATTCTGCAAAAATTAATAATAACCTTCCACAAGATTTTGAAATAATCATGGAAAAAGAGAACTTATCGTAATTCTGAGATTGATTTTTTTTGAGTGAGAAAAAAATTGAATAACAATTGCCATTCACTTGAAACTTTCTAAAACTACTCAAAATACATTCGACTTCAAGATTCTGCAAAAATTAATAATAACCTTCCACAAGATTTTGAAATAATCATGGAAAAAGAGAACTTATCGTAATTCTGAGATTGATTTTTTTTGAGCGAGAAAAAAATTGAATAACAATTGCCACGTACTTTAAACTTTCCAAAACTACTCAAAATACATTCGACTTCAAGATTCTGCAAAAATTAAAAATAACCTTCCACAAGATTTTGAAATAATCATCGAAAAAGAGAACTTATCGTAATTCTGAGATTGATTTTTTTCGAGTGAGAAAAAAATTGAATAACAATTGCCATTCACTTGAAACTTTCTAAAACTACTCAAAATACATTCGACTTCAAGATTCTGCAAAAATTAATAATAACCTTCCACAAGATTTTGAAATAATCATGGAAAAAGAGAACTTATCGTAATTCTGAGATTGATTTTTTTTGAGTGAGAAAAAAATTGAATAACAATTGCCACGTACTTTAAACTTTCCAAAACTACTCAAAATACATTCGACTTCAAGATTCTGCAAAAATTAAAAATAACCTTCCACAAGATTTTGAAATAATCATCGAAAAAGAGAACTTATCGTAATTCTGAGATTGATTTTTTTTGAGCGAGAAAAAAATTGAATAACAATTGCCACGTACTTTAAACTTTCCAAAACTACTCAAAATACATTCGACTTCAAGATTCTGCAAAAATTAAAAATAACCTTCCACAAGATTTTCAAATAATCATCGAAAAAGAGAACTTATCGTAATTCTGAGATTGATTTTTTTTGAGTGAGAAAAAAATTGAATAACAATTGCCATTCACTTGAAACTTTCTAAAACTACTCAAAATACATTCGACTTCAAGATTCTGCAAAAATTAATAATAACCTTCCACAAGATTTTGAAATAATCATCGAAAAAGAGAACTTATCGTAATTCTGAGATTGATTTTTTTTGAGTGAGAAAAAAATTGAATAACAATTGCCACGTACTTTAAACTTTCCAAAACTACTCAAAATACATTCGACTTCAAGATTCTGCAAAAATTAAAAATAACCTTCCACCAGATTTTGAAATAATCACCGAAAAAGAGAACTTATCGTAATTCTGAGATTGATTTTTTTCGAGTGAGAAAAAAATTGAATAACAATTGCCATTCACTTGAAACTTTCCAAAACTACTCAAAATACATTCTGCTTTAAGATTCTGCAAAAATTAATAATAACCTTCCACCAGATTATGAAATAATCATCGAAGAAGAGAACTTATCGTAATTCTGAGATTGAATTTTTTTGAGTGAAAAAAAAAATTGAATAACAATTGCCACGTACTTGAAACTTTCCAAAACTACTCAAAATACATTCGGCTTCATGATTCTGCAAAAATTAAAAATATCCTTCCACCAAATTTTGAAATAATCATCGAAGAAGAGAACTTATCGTAATTCTGGGATTTAATTTTTTTGAGTGAAAACAGAATTGAATAACAATTGCCACTTACTTGAAACTGTACAAATTTACTCAAAATACATTCGGCTTCATGGTTCTGCAAAAATTAAAAATAACCTTCTCCCAGATTTTGAAATAATCATCGAAGAAGAGAACTTTTCGCAATTCTGAGATTGGATTTTTCTGAGTAAAAAAAAAATTGAATAACAATTGCCAGTCACTTGAAACTTTCCAAAACTACTCAAAATATATTCGGCTTTATGATTCTGCAAAAATTGAAAATAACCTTCCACCGGATTTTGAAATAATCATCGTAATTCTGAGATTGATTTTTTTTGAGTGAAAACAAAATTGAGTAACAATTGCCACTTACTTGAAACTGTACAAATTTACTCAAAATACATTCGGCTTCATGATTCTGCAAAAATTAAAAATAACCTTTCACCAGATTTTGAAATAATCATCGAAAAAATTGACTTTTTTTTGAATTTCGAAAACGATAAACAATCATGAATTTCTGCGATCGGAATGTAAACATACTCTGAATAATGCAATTTTTTCCTGTATCTTTCAGCGTTTTCAAGATCCCAATGCTGTGTATTCTTATCTTGGACACGGTGTATACAGAACAATAAATTCATTGTGTGAAGTGCTTTATTCTGTTTTATTTATGTTTATGTTTATAGGTGTTTACCGTAATAAATATTATTAAAAATATTATTATTATTATTATTATAAATACTGGACAATGTAGGATGTATACAAATGCTCATAATTTTTATTTATTAAGAAAATAAGGGGGACTAAAAGAAACCATGCTAAGGGCACATGCAATGACCACCGACTAATATAATTGGATGGGTTCTGTCTTACGCATCTCCAAGTCTACGCAAATTACATTTTCTTTTATTTAGTGGGTTATCAAAATTAAGCGGAATTTAAAGTTAACCGACGCCATTAATTTGTGTGAGCACGCGCCAGAGTAGTCACTGCCGTTCACCATGAATCAATTAATTAATGGCGCTACAGAGTCACACGGGGCTTACACATAGCCCCATCGACGTGCGAAGTTTAGGTAGTCAAAGTGTGCCAAAAAAAAAAAAAAATACAAATTCTCACCATTATATTGCTTCCTGGTATTTAAAGAATTATAAATCATGTTTTTTTTTTAGAAGTTTTAAAAATTGAATTCACAATCAAATTATAGCAGTTATAAATAAACTCATTTATATTTAACACCAAAAAAAAAAATAAAACATCGACAAGAACAATTGATATAAAAGTTCCCTCAGAGATGTCAGCAGGACGATTCCCGAGCGTCGCTGCCGTCGTCATCGATTTTGCGCTAAACATGCGCGCAGAACGCGTGTCAAATCACAAACTAGTAAAACGCGATTCGAGCCGTACATATCCCAAATACATATCCCGAATACTGTGCCATATTACCAAAAATCCGACAGAAAACAGTGAAACAAGTGGGGAAACCCAACCGAGAAGCACGACCTCCTCACGCGGCCCCGAGGACATCGCATTTTCGGCGCATTCACGCGGCGAACATGGTCTGTTGAAATATTAACTTTCGCAATGTCCGGAATCGAAATCGGTGCCGTTTTTGTGACTTGACGGTGTGCGCGACTGTGTGGTTGTTTGTTAGTGCAATGAATATTTAGTACGCGATGACCGTTCCGAACGGGGGGCCAGGCCCCCCCTGGGGCGCGCTCCTGCGCCTCCTCTTCCTGCTAGTTATGTTACCCGCCCTGGTCTCCACCGAGAAGAGTAAATACTGTAAGTAGCGAGCTTTTCTTGGGAAATCTGCATATTTTACGCGTTTAGGTTATGTGTAGTTTGTGAAATTTGTTTACTCGCGTTTCCATAGTGGTGGAAACTACGTTACTGGCGTTTACCTTTTATTTGTGGATCTGATGGGGGGGCGAGGGCGAGTTTGTGTCGTTAGTGTCATGCGATTTCTTTTAGGCTAAGTATACCATATTCGAATCGATTTGTAACGTGAGAAACGCGTTTGTTAAAATGATAATTTGATAAATTTATAATTGTTTGAGTTTGTTAAAATATGAACAGGATTTTATTGGAAAATGCAGCCTAGAGTTTGTTAGAATATTAATCGGAAATGGGTGTATTGATGGTTCGAAAATACGGTTTTGAGGAGATTGAAAAATCCATTAAGAACAGATCTCGTGCAAAAAAGACATTAGTTTTTTTTGCGCGTGTCTCTCGTTGAAAGCTCGTACTGTTGTCTATTTATAATACTAAGGTCGTTTCGCTTTAACTTTTAATAGAATTTCCTTAAGACCCGCCTCATTCATTTAAGTTTCCATTAATAATTCCTTTAAACGCTTCGTTTCCATCGAGTAAATCATCAAAGGTTTCTGAACGCACTGGAATAGATCGATGTGGCAGTTTCATCGTGTTTTTCTTAAAGTGCATCTTGTTATGTTATTGGCAACGTGTTCAATACACGGACATTAGAAAACGAACGAAAGCTTTTTACGTAAGGGTGTGCCTTGGAAACAAACTATGAGACACTCGCACAAATTGGTATTTTCCAAATTAATGTTCGCGAAAGTTTTTTGGCTTAAAACTTATAATTCAGGTTTAGCAGATTTACTTTTTCACTTAATCTTTGTGTTTCAGTTAAAAATGTTTTATATTAATGACATCAGCATGTTTCAATTGATCACGTTACAAGGGTGTCGTAAGAGACCAATTATCGATACATGCGGAACAACCCATCCTTTGCTAGAAACACAATTATCATTTGTAAATTTATTTTTAGTTTCTGTACATGATTATTATTGTAAAATCGGTTACGCATAAATAAATTATTTTTATTATTATTATTATTTAACTCATTTCAACAATTTCTGGAAAAAAATGGTGATGTGGCCATCATGTTACTTTCTCCGACTTTATATTTACGTTTTCATGGGTTTATTTTCAAGTGAAATCATATTTTAAATGTACATCGAGCGTTGCATAAACTCGGATGAAACTGACGTTTAAAACGTCAAAATTATGAAAGAGGAAACATTATACTTCAAATTCAAAAACTCGGTTTACTCAAAAACTAAAGAGATTTCGAAAAACCTTATTCTTTAGAAGTTGTTCATTTTGGTATTCTCTACAATTATTATTAACATAAATTTGCTCTAACTATTATCGTTTCATAATTATAAACCAAAAATGTAAAAAAAAATAATAAATTTTTTTCTCGAATAGCAATGATTTTATGAAAAATATTTTCAAGCAAAAGATGTTCATTTCTTTCTTGTTTTTGATGTTTGTTTAAATGTTTTTGTGATATTTTTCATATTTAAGAAAATATTGGGAAAAATCAAAAAATATCAATTGCTCTATTAGTTTTTGAGATACAGCGCACACAGACAGACACACACACACACAGACACACACACAGACGCACACACACACACACACACACACAGACACAAATTTTTTTTTTCCAGAAATTGTTGAAATGGCATCTAGGGACCCCAAAACGGATATTTCCGTAAAAAAAATTTTTGAAAAAAAAATCACGATCACAATACTTTCTCGTACTTCGTAACGGAGAAAGTAAAAATGGTGATGTGGCACACACACAGACACACGCACACATACAGACACCATTTTTTTTTCCAGAAATTGTTGAAATGGCATCTAGGGACCCCAAAACGGATATTTCCGTTAAAAAAAAATTTGAAAAAATTTTCACGGTCACAACACTTTCTTGTACTTCTGTCTGTCTGTGTGCGCTGTATCTCAAAAACTAATACAGCAATTGGTATGAAACTTTGAACATCCGTCTTATTTGATAATCTGAAGAACTGAAAAGCTTTTGGTAAAATTTCGTACACCGAAAGTGGGCGTTTACCTTAACTGTTTTTTGTTTTTTGCCAATATTTTCTTAAATATGAAAAATATCACAAAAACATTTAAGCAAATATTGAAGACAACAAAGAAATCAACATCTTTTGCTTGAAAATATTTTTTTTTAAATCATTGTTATTCGAGAAAAAAATGTATTAATTACTTTCTCCGTTACGAAGTACGAGACAGTATTGTGATCGTGATTTTTTTTCAATTTTTTTTTTGCCGAAATATCCGTTTTGGGGTCCCTAGATGCCATTTCAACAATTTCTGGAAAAAACAATTGTGTGTGTGTGGCTGTGTCTGCTGTGCGCGCTGTATCTCAAAAAATAATAGAGCAACTGATTTGAAACTTTGAACATTCGTCTTATTTGAGAATCTGAAGAACTGAAAAGCTTTTGGTAAAATTTCGTACACCGGAAGTGGGCGTTTACCTTAACTGTTTTTTGTTTTTTGCCAATATTTTCTTAAAGATGAAAAATATCACAAAAACATTTAAACAAACATTGAAGACAACAAAGAAATGAACATCTTTTGCTTGAAAATATTTTTCATAAAATCATTTTTATTCGAGAAAAAAATTTATTATTATTTTTTAATTTTTGGTTTATAATTATGAAACGATAATAGTTACAACAAATTTAAGTTAATAATAATTGTAGAGAATGCTAAAATGAACAACTTGTAAAGAATACGTTTTTTTCGAAATTCCTTTAGTTTTTGAGTAAACCGAGTTTTTGAACTTGAAGTATAATTTTTCCATCTTTTATAATTTTGACGTTTTAAACGTCAGTTTCATCCGAGTTTACACAACGCTCGATGTACATTTAAAATATGATTTAAATTGAAAATAAACCATGAAAGCGTAAATATAAATGATACCATCAAGTCGGAGAAAGTAACATGATGGCCACATCACCGTTTTTTGTCATTTCTTTATATATGGCATATAATACCTTGACTAAAAATATGCTTTGAAGATGCCTTGAAGAAATCCCACCTTCTTCCTTCGGGATAGATGGAATGGAACGGCACTGATAATCCCAATAACACTAGCAACACTCACTGAAGAAATTTTCAGGGTTTAACGTCTCGTTTTGTAAAAGCAAACACAAAATTGAAAGTTTAACGTCTTGTTGTGTTATAAAACACAAAATTGAAACTATAGCAGTTGTTACCACTTGCAAAAATTGTTACTGTAAACCCTTCAACAATGGTACCGCATAAACAGCTCACTTGGTGTGATAAAAGCACGCGAACTCGCGACTTAAACACTTTTGATTTTTCAAATTTTTCGTTTTCGAAAAAATACATCAACGCGAACCGCACACGTTCTTCGTTCGCAACGGCGACGGGTAAACTGGTCCGCGGTATCGTTATCAGTCGGTCAAGTGTGGAAGGCGAGCTGAATCACAAATATTCGCGTAGTAACCAGTTTTAAAACCCTGGGGCGATTTACATGGGAAGAATTAAATTTAACAAAAAATATTTTATTACCACAAGAGATTATAATTTTGCCGGATAAAATTTATATCGCAAGAGTCATTGAATCGATAAAAATTTCGAGAATGAATTCCGCCCCTAGGCGAGAAGACTTTGTGACCTCGTTTAATCCTCGTAATAAATGTGAATTTAGTCTTAGTTATTTTCAATACCTCTCTGATGGCTAATAGTTTAATTACCAAAGCCAAAAATAATTAAAAAAATTCCGGTGGAAAAACCACGAATGCTTTAGCCAATTTATTCGAGAAATTTGCGATGAAATGACGAGTGCTTGAAAAAAAATGTATCCTGTAAAAATTTAACCACTAAATGGTATTTGTTCAGATAACTTAACGAATATAATCAATTCATAAATTAATTTAATGTAAATACATCTTAATCATAATTCATCACATCACATAATTACATAATTAGTGATCGATAGCCCTTTCATGGTATTGATTGTAAACTGTTGTATTATATAAATTTAAACTGTATGTGTTTTTACTGTGAATTAAGATGATTTATTTAACGAATAAAGCAACAATATATAAGTTCAAATCGTTCAGATCGTTGTCATAAATAAAACTTTGCAAGTGGATATTTTTTTTTATCAGGTCATTCGGCTATTTTAATTGCGCATTTTTGTACACGAATTAAATTATCTTCGTAAGTTGTTCATTTTGGCCTTCGCGCAATTATTAGTTGTAAAAATTTGGCCAATTATAATAGTTTTATAATTATCAACCAAAAATGAAAAAAAAATGTCGAAAAAAAAATATTTTCAAACAATTGATATTCATTTTTTTGTTGTCTTCAATACTTGTTCAAATGTTTTTGTGATATTTTTATTATTTAATAAAATATCGGAAAAAAACACTTAAGGTAAACACCCATTTTCGGTGCACCAAATTTTACCAAAAGCTTGTCAGTTCTTCGGATTATCAAATAAGACGTATGTTCAAAGTTTCATTTCAATTGCTCTATTAGTTTTTGAGATACAGAGCGCTCAGACAGACACACAGACACGAAACTCGGATACCTAAACACACAGTCAGACACAGACACAAAGCCAGAAACACAGACACAGACACATAGACACATAGACACATAGCCACATAGACACACAGACACACAGACGTACCGACACAGCCACATACAGATACACAGACACTCAGACACATAGACACATAATACACATAGACACATATCCACACAGCACACAAACACACAGACACAGACACATAGCACATAGGCACATAATACTCATAGACACATAGCCACATAGCACACAAATACACAGACACACCGACACACCCACATACAGATACACAGACACACAGATACACAGCCACGCAGACACACAGACACATGGACAAATGGACAAATGGACACATAGATACACAGACACAGGCACAATTTTTTTCCATCAATCTTTAAAATCGCCTCTGGTGACCTCAAAACCAATATTAATAAGTTTCTAATGGAGAAAATAAAAAAAAGCTTCAAGCAAAGTTAAAGATTAAATTTATGAAGAAATAAAATTCGACTTTTTGAAAATTCTCCATCAAGGGTTTCAAATTATCGAAAATATTAAAGCAAAAAAAAAACAGAAATTCATCCTCATAGGTTTTTAGATTTTTCTTAGATTTTTAAATAAAAAAAAAATCTTCAAACAAGTGTTCCACAGAGCGCTCAGACACCTAAACACACAGACAGACACACACATACAGCTACGCACAAAGCCAGACACACAGACACAGACACACAGACATATAGACACATATACACACAGACATACCGACATACAGATACACAGACACACAGACACATAGACACATAGACGCACAAACGCACAGACGCACAGACACACAGATTCAGGAACACAGACACACAGCCACGCAGAGACGCAAACACACACAGACACAGACACACGGACACATGGACACATGGACACATAGATACATACATACAAAAAAAAAAAAAATTACACAGTCATAAAGAGAATAAAAAGGGCTACAAATTTAGCGAAATAAAAAAAATGGTTTCCATTAAAAAAAATGTCTGTGTCGTTATACGTGAAAGACTAGTGACGTCATACTGTTTTTAAAGACGCTAAAAAGTGCGCAATAAAAAACAAAAATTGACCTGTCCGAGGATTTTTTCTAGAACTTCACATTTCATAAATACCGAATTTGTTCCAGTTAAAGTTTCCACCCTGTATATGAAAAAAACAAAATTCGACTTTTTGAAAATTCTCCATCAACGGTTTCAAATGATCGAAAATGATAAGGTAAAAAACTAAAAGGTTTTTCGGTTTTTCTTAGCTTTTTAAATTAAAAAAAAATCTTCAAACAAGTGTTCCACAGACACACAGACACAAACACACAGCCGAACACAGACATACAGCACACACACAGCCAAATACACAGACACACACCCACACATAGACACATAGACATTTATTTATTTATTCATTTATTAACGCAACTGCATTTACATGTACATAATAAAAATAGAACAAAGACAAATTACAAACAATATAGACACCCAGACTCATAGACACACATAGACATAGACACGTAGCCACATAGACACATAGACACACCGATATACAGATACAGGAGACACACAGACACATAGACACATAGAGGCACAGACACACAGAATCAGGAACACAGACACACAGCCACGCAGAGACGCAGACACACAGACACATGGACACATGGGTACATAGATACATAGACACACAGGCACAATTTTTTTCTATTAATCTTTGAAATCGCCTCTGCGGACCTCAAAACGGATATTTCAGTTAAAAAATATTTTAAAAAATTTTTCACAATCATAATACTTTCTCGTACTACATAATGGAGAAAGTAAAAAAAAAAACTTTAAGCAAAGTTAAAGATTAAATTTATGAAGAAACAAAATTCGACTTTCAATTGTTTCCGCTATTTTGAGACCAGATGCTGACCGGATGACCAAATTTTGAAAATTCTTCCAGCAAACATTTCCACTCATCAAGTAGATAGAAAGATGAAGAAACAAAATTCGACTTTCAATTGATTGAAATTCGATTTTTTGGGGATAGCTGTTGACAGGATGGATGACTTTGAAAATATTTCAAGCAAATAGTTTTACTCACCAACCAGATAACGATAATTTGGTTGTTAGTTATTTCCGGTTTTTTTTTATTTTCTCCGTACGAGTACGAGGAAGTATTGTTTTCCTACATTTTTTTTCAAATTTCCGACGATTAAAAACATATCTGTCTATAAGTATGTCTGTCTGTCCATCTGTCTGTCTGTGTGTATGTCTGTCCATCTGTCTGTCTGTATTTCTGTCCATGTGTCTGCCTGTGTGTCTGTCTGTCTGTCTATGTGTCTGTCTATGTGTCTGTGTCTGCCTGTGTGTCTGTCTGTCTGTATATCTGTTTGCATGTCTGTTTACCGGCATGCCTTCAAATTTTGATTCCGACGATTAAAAAAATGCCTGTGTGTCTGTCTGTCCGTCTATGTGTCTGTCTACCTGTATATTTTCAAATTTCGATTACGACAAATTAAAAAAAAATGCCTGTCTGTATGTATGACTGTATGTCTGCCATTCAGTTTATTTGTCAGTGTATCTGCCTGTGTGTCTATCAGTCTGTCTGTTTATATGTTTGTCTGTCTGTGTAACCGTTTGTGTGTTTGTGTATCTGCATATTTCAAATTTTGATTCCGAAGATTTTTTTAAAAATGCCTGTGTCTCTCTTTCCGTTTATATGTCTGCCTGTGTGTCTGTGTATCTATTTGTGTGTCTGTCTACCTGCATGTTTTCAAATTTCCCTTCCGACGATTTAAACAAAAATGCCTGTGTGTCTGACTGCCTGTCTGTCTGTCTATCTATCTGCCTGTGTGTCTGTCTGTCGGTCTATCTGTGTGTCTGCCTGCCTGCCTGTCTGTCTATCTGTCTGCCTGAGTGTCTGTCTGTCTGTGTTTGGGTCTGTTGGTGTCTGCCTATAGCCGCTATATTTATTTATTCATTTATTTAGTTCTCAACAGATACAAATAGATCTGATTACAGAGAAATATCATAAAAAGAAAAATTAAAATACATCGTAAACACAAAACTTAACCTAAATTAACAATAATATATGTTTATAATAAACGCGACTTAAAAACTAAAATTAACATTAATATTCAAAAGAAAAATTAAAATTACAATTCAAATCAATTGTTTGGGGAAAAAATATATCGCAAAAACTAATAGAGGTTTTTAAATGAAACTTTAAACTTAGTCTTTATTGTTTAGATCCGATAAACTGAAATGCCTTTGGCATAATTTTATAAACCGAAAGTGGATATTTACTACTGCTACTAATAATAATAATAACAACAATTTATTATTTATTTAACCTTTTTACAATAAAACTGACTTAAAATACATTAATTACATTAAAGAAACAAACAGAAAAACTACAAAACTAAAACTGCAAAATCAATCATAAATAAAACATTCTGAAATTGATATAAACGCAAACAAGGAACTAACTAAAATAATGTGCCATCTAATCCTAAATAAATAAACTCTGAAACTTTGATAGCTATGTGAGAAAGTAGGATATGAAATTTCGTTTAATATTTTACCAAGTCGTATAACTTTTGACCACAATTTAACGTAAATATTGTTCTACTCCCCACTAGTACACCTAAAGCCTAAATATTTGTTTTAAGCTTCCGACATATTCCTTTAAAATTAGAATTTATAATTTTATAAAGAAAATAAATATCAAGTGTATTTACAGGAGCACGTTATATTTTTAAAACAAGCTTACATTTATCTTAAAATAGAAATGTTAGGCACTACATCTTTAATTAATATTTCAAACTGCAAATGATTTGTAGTGCGCATATAAATATGCATCAATTATAAAAAAAAACAAACACGTCGAGGAATTTATTAATTAATATTCAATGAAGCAAAACCTTACGACTACACTTGTATAATTAGTAATTAATATGTAGAGTCTAACTTGTTTATGTAATAATGTTTAATCTATTCTTGTTCGAAATCTTTTTTATTTTTTTTATTTCGATGTGATGCTGAGCGGTTTTAATTTATTTATTTTATTTTACAAAATTTATCATTAATAAATCAGCTCGTTTAGTAATGTATGCGCGGTGTAATTTTTTTGTCTTTGGTTTCATATACAGGGTCCTGCATTTCACCTCCCGTCTCCTATACCTCATTTACTAATTAAGTTGGAATTTTGATATTTTGCAGAATAAATTTGCATCCTAGAATGCATTTCAGGAAAATATTTTTGATTATGCAAGGTGTCCCCGTCATGATGATATATTTTTTTAAATTACACGCTATGTATTTTATTGCTTATTTCGGTACCTTTTATGGTTGCCTATATACTCCTATAATTTTATTGGAATCGATTCAGGAATATCAGCAAAAAAAAATTAAAATCAGTTTTGTACTATTGGTTTAAAAAATGAATAAAAAATAAAAATAGTGCCTTGTTAATAAAATCATACAAGGTACTTAGTAAATAAGGTCTGATAGTCCCGTTAACCAAGTTTGATCGATATGAATTGTACAGGGTGTCCAAAATTTAGTTTCAAATATTTCAAACTTTAAAGCACTTTATTTTTCTTATTTTAAATTGAAGCCCCTGTATATTTTTATGTCATTCCATGCAGAATTAAAAAACAAACATTTTTCCTTATAACAACCCTGTCGCAATTCCTAACGCATTAAAAGTTATTTGCAGAAAACTCGTTTTATCAACCGTTTCAATAGCCATTTTACTAAATCAAAATCGAAGGTGGCTTTAAAAAACAATTTATTGACATTCAGAAACAAGGCGATAAGAGACTTTTTTGACTTTAGTAATGTAAAAGTTTAAAGCGTTGTTAACTTAAGCTCTTTATTTTTTTCCATGATAAAATAAGGGAACGGAATGGAACAGCGCCGGCTCGTGGATTTCCGTAGGTGAGGCACAGACAAAGATGCCGCTCGTGCTGCACTACTTACTCTACTAGAGGAAGCAAATATTCCGTTGCTTTTTCGGTTAAATTTTCTTCCCTTGCCTCGCCACCGCACGTCCACGAGCCGCCGCTGGAATGGAAATAAAATATTGCACATATATCTTTGGTTATCATAAATTATTAAATCGGAGAATATTATTATGCGTGAATACCGTTTATACAATTACGACAAAGTGGCTTGAAAATTTTCCAGGTCTTCCCGAGCCGACGATGCACCCGCATTCTTATCGGGCACGAATATTAAATTTCCAATCGATCATTTTAACATTTTCAATATCCCCCAGAATGCAGAATGTACGCCCAACTAAAACATTTTTATATTCCACCTTCACTCTCCGGTCTTTATTCAAACGGGGTGCATATCAAAAGGTTAGTCGCTCAGGTGAAATTTATGGATAACGTTACATTTATATATTGGGTGTAGCCGAGTGTACGGTTTTACTTTCAAATTTTTATAATAATAATATTTTAATACTTTCATGATGTCAATATTGATATTACCTTGACAAATAAAAGCGCTTTGAAAAGTTGACATAATAATTGTACAGGGTTTTCTTTAGATCACGTGCCTCTATCCTTTGCATAGATTAGTTAGTTTAAGGTTTAAAAGCTATAAATATTTTATTTATTTATTTTTGATAGAGGCTTGAGCCTAGGATATGTTTTATTTGGTGTAACAAATTTACAACAAGAGAGGTCTTCTCAAGTTTATTATGAAAACCCTTAATGGTAAATATTAGCTATTTTTTTACCGGCTCACCTAATCTACTTCCACTTTAAACATATCGACTATAATGGATTCGATGTTTACTTTGAAAGTATTTTCATTTTTATGAAAGGAAGAGGAGGCAGTGGATCCCCCGGAAAATAAATGTTTAAATTTAATAAAAAAAAAAGAAAACATATTGCGTTTTATGCGTCGCCAATTTTTCCCGGCAAGATTGTTCGGGGCCCCACTTTTATATATTCAAAGGTGTGGGAAAATATACGTCAACTCGATTCGGGCGTCCTCTCTCTTTATCCATTTTGATAAAGGTCGAATTTTTATATTCATTATTTTTACGCGTTTTAGGGGTTTCCCGGGGGGCACGCATCTCGTTTATTCTCAAAGGCACTCCTTTCAATTGCTTCTGGGGCGTTTCTTTTTTTTTTATGGAAGTTATTATTTCGAAAATTGTATAAAGCGGCGGTGGTACATGTTAACATCAAGAAGGCGCATTAATACACTTAGTAAATATTTAGGAAAAAACACTTTTTCCACGAGAAATTATTCTTGATTTTGATATAAGAATGTTATTTATGTTTTGATGTAAATGTCAAAACACAACTGCCACAAACTGCAAACATTCAAAATTGACTTATAGTTTGGTTTTACTTTTGATTTCTATACAAATTTTTAATAATCCCTTCTCGATCAAATTTAAATGTACCATGCCTCATTTTCAATAGGTATTACCTCGTGATTTTGTATGAATTCCAAAATAATCGTTGTATTCATTACAAGATAATCCCACTTAAACGTCATAGTGTTCATTCCAAAATTACATTTTTTTCAAATTCGGCTTAAAAATAGAAAAACAATGGCTGCCACCCTGAAACTATCTAATATGACTAAAAATAGATGCTACCACGTAATTTCATAAAAATCCCCAAATACACCATTCGTTAATTACAAGATAATCCTACTTAAACGTCAAAGAGTTCATTCCGAAATTACATTTTTTTCAAATTCGGCTTAAAAATAGAAAAACAATGGCTGCCACCCTGAAACTTTCTAATATGACTAAGAATAGATGCTACCACGTAATTTCATAAAAATCCCCAAATACACCATCCGTTAGTTTCAAGATAATCCCACTTAAACGTCATAGTGTTCATTCCAAAATTACATTTTTTTTTCAAATTCGGTTAAAAAATAGAAAAACAATGGCTGCCACTCTGAAACTTTCTAATATGACTAAGAATAGATGCTACTACGTAATTTCATAAAAATCCCCAAATACACCATTCGTTAATTACAAGATAATCCTACTTAAACGTCAAAGAGTTCATTCCGAAATTACATTTTTTTCAAATTCGGCTTAAAAATAGAAAAACAATGGCTGCCACCCTGAAACTTTCTAATATGACTAAGAATAGATGCTACCACGTAATTTCATAAAAATCCCCAAATACACCATCCGTTAGTTTCAAGATAATCCCACTTAAACGTCACAGTGTTCATTCCAAAATTACATTTTTTTTTCAAATTCGGTTAAAAAATAGAAAAACAATGGCTGCCACTCTGAAACTTTCTAATATGACTAAGAATAGATGCTACCACGTAATTTCATAAAAATCCCCAAATACACCATTCGTTAATTACAAGATAATCCTACTTAAACGTCAAAGAGTTCATTCCGAAATTACATTTTTTTCAAATTCGGCTTAAAAATAGAAAAACAATGGCTGCCACCCTGAAACTTTCTAATATGACTAAGAATAGATGCTACCACGTAATTTCATAAAAATACCCAAATACACCATCCGTTAGTTTCAAGATAATCCCACTTAAACGTCATAGTGTTCATTCCAAAATTACATTTTTTTTTCAAATTCGGTTAAAAAATAGAAAAACAATGGCTGCCACTCTGAAACTTTCTAATATGACTAAGAATAGATGCTACTACGTAATTTCATAAAAATCCCCAAATACACCATTCGTTAATTACAAGATAATCCTACTTAAACGTCAAAGAGTTCATTCCGAAATTACATTTTTTTCAAATTCGGCTTAAAAATAGAAAAACAATGGCTGCCACCCTGAAACTTTCTAATATGACTAAGAATAGATGCTACCACGTAATTTCATAAAAATCCCCAAATACACCATTCGTTAATTACAAGATAATCCTACTTAAACGTCAAAGAGTTCATTCCGAAATTACATTTTTTTCAAATTCGGTTAAAAAATAGAAAAACAATGGCTGCCACCCTGAAACTTTCTAATATGACTAAGAATAGATGCTACCACGTAATTTCATAAAAATCCCCAAATACACCATCCGTTAGTTTCAAGATAATCCCACTTAAACGTCACAGTGTTCATTCCAAAATTTTTTTTTTCAAATTCTGCTAAAAAATAATGAAAAAAATGGCTGCAATCTACCTTATTAGGAGTGTCGAGGGAGCTGAAAATAGTAGAAATACGAATAACAATTTAGGGACCTGGAATTAGCAATTAGTTTAATGGCGATATCGTTTCCATAACTACCGAGAACGTTCAATCCCACAGGTGGGAGAGTAATACAAATTATTAAGGGTAATGTCTTGAAATAAAGGAGGAAATTCTTGTTTTATTATTTATATCTTTATGAAGATATTAAAACGTGGTAATGTATAATTAAACCGAATTTAAATTTCATATCTTAATATTTCCACAAAGAAACATTACCTGGCCGTACCATGAGTCATCCCATGAGCCGTCACTGATATGAAACGATTCTTACTTTTCCCTAATTTAATTCATCATAAAATTTATTACTAAAAATTCTCATAATGTTTAATGCCAACTATTACATTTATGTGCGGGCGTGCGTGAAACAAAGATGTCAAAGTATTTTTTTTTTCTTCATGAAAATTGCATACATATTTTATGGAGTCCGCACAAAAGGAAAAGTTGGCTTGCAGTGGGAGAGTCGCCCGAATGAAAATTTCATGAGGATTTATCGCCATGTTTTCCCCTTGACACTTTAACACTGTTACCAAAATTGAGGTAATAATTTAATTTCGCCTGCGGTCGGAACGCAGAACTATTTTCAAAAAGATAGAAAAAAACTGCACGATTAAATCGTGTTGAATGATGAATGGCTTTTTTGTCCCCGGTAAAATATTAGTTGGCTCGGTGAAAATAAAAGCAAACAAACAAAATTTAAATTTTAGAAACTTAACAGTTTTCTAATTTTACATTCATTCTGTTAAAAACAATTAATTTCCATACATTTGCGTTTAGTTTTATCCTCATTTTTATCCTCGGTAATTTCTTTTTAATTACGTTTCCTAAAATGAGTTTGCTCTGAAATTAGCTACGAATGCGTGTTTTATTTTTCAGTTGGGCGAAACATTAGTCGCGCGCGGGTTATTTAAAAATAAATTAAAAGAAAGTATATGCTAAAATCCTCACGTTAAAAAAAGGATTTGGATGTAATGAATTTAACAAAGTTGAAATTTTAACAATTGTGTTGTGTCGTGACTGAAATTTTCAAAAGCAAAAAAAAACAATTGTGTTTATTTTATTACTTAATATTTTTAACAAAGCCCGTTAGAATATTTGTGGCCAAAAATATCAAATCTAAACTAGACCTAACAATGATTTTTGATTTTTTTTTTAAATTGACCGAATTTTAAAAAGTTAAAAACATTATTTAAGCGAAAATAAAAAAAAATGTGTGTCCTTTTTTTATTACTTAATATCATTAACAAAGCTCGTTAGAATATTTCTGGCCAAAAATAACAAACCTAAACTAGGCTTGACAATGAGTTTTGATTTATTTTTAAATTTCGGCAGATATTTTATCCAAAAATTCTAGTAAATCGTAAGTTAGAAGCTTACTGTTATTACTGTAGCATCACTGCTGTATAATTAATGATGAATTTGTATGCATTTTGAGTAAATTAGTAGAGGTTACATAGAAATTGAGTAAATGTAAAAATGGTGAAGGCGCCGGATTCGTGGATGAAAATCGGTCAAAAATTGAAGGTCAGTCAATTGTTAACTTAAACCACTGTTAAGAGTGTGAATGGCGTTTGTTTCATGGCTAAGCAGATTTTATTTTAATCTGCCCCCGTAAACTAAAAATGCGAAATGATCACCGTTCATTATTTATTATTCTCATCTTTTTATTTAATTATAAAGCAACATCTATTCTGAGCGCATCTGGAAAGTTTCAATCCTGTGGCAATTGTTTTTCTATTTTTTTTTTCTAACTTTCGAAAAGTAAGTAACGTTATGCTGAAATAATCTGCGTTTTCGCGTGATTATCTCAAAATTTTGTGAAGTGATGTTGTTGGGTTTCGATTTAATTATAAAGCAACATCTATTCTGAGCGCATTTGGAAAGTTTCAATCCTGTGGCAATTGCTTTTCTATTTTTTTTTTCATAACTTTCGAAAAGTAAGTAACGTTATGCTGAAATAATCTGCGTTTTCGCGTAATTATCTCAAAATTTTGTGAAGTGATGTTGTTGGGTTTTGATTTAATTATAAAGCAACATCTATTCTGAGCGCATCTGGAAAGTTTCAATCCTGTAGCAATTGTTTTTCTATTTTTTTTCTAACTTTCGAAAAGTAAGTAAAGTTATGCTGAAATAATCTGCGTTTTCGTGAGATTATCTCAAAATTTTGTAAAGTGATGTTGTTGGGTTTTGATTTAATTATAAAGCAACATCTATTCTGAGCGCATCTGGAAAGTTTCAATCCTGTAGCAATTGTTTTTCTATTTTTTTTTCCTAACTTTCGAACAGTGAGTAACGTTATGCTGAAATAATCTGCGTTTTCGCGTGATTATCTCAAAATTTTGTGAAGTGATGTTGTTGGGTTTTGATTTAATTATAAAGCAACATCTATTCTGAGCGCATTTGGAAAGTTTCAATCCTGTGACAATTGTTTTTCTATTTTTTTTTCTAACTTTCGAAAAGTGAGTAACGTTATGCTGAAATAATCTGCGTTTTCGTGTGATTATCTCAAAATTTTGTGAAGTGATGTTGTTGGGTTTTGATTTAATTATAAAGCAACATCTATTCTGAGCACATTTGGAAAGTTTCAATCCTGTGGCAATTGTTTTTCTATTTTTTTTTCTAACTTTCGAAAAGTGAGTAAATTTATGCTGAAATAATCTGCATTTTCGTGTGATTATCTCAAAATTTTGTGAAGTGATGTTATTGGGTTTTGATTTAATTATAAAGCAACATCTATTCTGAGCGCATTTGGAAAGTTTCAATCCTGTGACAATTGTTTTTCTATTTTTTTTCTCTAACTTTCGAAAAGTAAGTAAAGTTATGCTGAAATAATCTGCGTTTTCGTGTGATTATCTCAAAATTTTGTGAAGTGATGTTGTTGGATTTTGATTTAATTATAAAGCAACATCTATTCTGAGCACATTTGGAAAGTTTCAATCTTGTGGCAATTGTTTTTCTATATTTTTTCTCTAACTTTCCAAAAGTGAGTAACGTTATGCTGAAATAATCTGCGTTTTCGTGTGATTATCTCAAAATTTTGTGAAGTGATGTTGTTGGGTTTTGATTTAATTATAAAGCAACATCTATTCTGAGCACATTTGGAAAGTTTCAATCTTGTGGCAATTGTTTTTCTATTTTTTTTTCCTAACTTTCGAAAAGTAAGTAAAGTTATGCTGAAATAATCTGCGTTTTCGTGTGATTATCTCAAAATTTTGTGAAGTGATGTTGTTGGGTTTTGATTTAATTATAAAGCAACATCTATTCTGAGCGCATTTGGAAAGTTTCAATCCTGTGACAATTGTTTTTCTATTTTTTTTCTCTAACTTTCCAAAAGTGAGTAACGTTATGCTGAAATAATCTGCGTTTTCGTGTGATTATCTCAAAATTTTGTGAAGTGATGTTGTTGGGTTTTGATTTAATTATAAAGCAACATCTATTCTGAGCGCATCTGGAAAGTTTCAATCCTGTGGCAATTGTTTTTCTATTTTTTTTTCTAACTTTCGAAAAGTGAGTAAATTTATGCTGAAATAATCTGCATTTTCGTGTGATTATCTCAAAATTTTGTGAAGTGATGTTGTTTGGTTTTGATTTAATTATAAAGCAACATCTATTCTGAGCGCATTTGGAAAGTTTAAATCCTGTGACAATTGTTTTTCTATTTTTTTTCTAACTTTCGAAAAGTAAGTAACGTTATGCTGAAATAATCTGCGTTTTCGCGTGATTATCTCAAAATTTTGTGAAGTGATGTTGTTGGGTTTTGATTTAATTATAAAGCAACATCTATTCTGAGGGCATTTGGAAAGTTTCAATCCTGTGGCAATCGTTTTTCTATTTTTTTTCTAACTTTCGAAAAGTAAGTAACGTTATGCTGAAATAATCTGCGTTTTCGCGTGATTATCTCAAAATTTTGTGAAGTGATGTTGTTGGGTTTTGATTTAATTATAAAGCAACATCTATTCTGAGGGCATTTGGAAAGTTTCAATCCTGTGGCAATCGTTTTTCTATTTTTTTTCTAACTTTCGAAAAGTAAGTAACGTTATGCTGAAATAATCTGCGTTTTCGCGTGATTATCTCAAAATTTTGTGAAGTGATGTTGTTGGGTTTTGATTTAATTATAAAGCAACATCTATTCTGAGGGCATTTGGAAAGTTTCAATCCTGTGGCAATCGTTTTTCTATTTTTTTTCTAACTTTCGAAAAGTAAGTAACGTTATGCTGAAATAATCTGCGTTTTCGCGTGATTATCTCAAAATTTTGTGAAGTGATGTTGTTGGGTTTTGATTTAATTATAAAGCAACATCTATTCTGAGGGCATTTGGAAAGTTTCAATCCTGTGGCAATCGTTTTTCTATTTTTTTTCTAACTTTCGAAAAGTAAGTAACGTTATGCTGAAATAATCTGCGTTTTCGTGAGATTATCTCAAAATTTTGTAAAGTGATGTTGTTGGGTTTTGATTTAATTATAAAGCAACATCTATTCTGAGCGCATCTGGAAAGTTTCAATCCTGTAGCAATTGTTTTCCTATTTTTTTTCTAACTTTCGAAAAGTAAGTAACGTTATGCTGAAACAATCTGCGTTTTCGCGTGATTATCTCAAAATTTTGTGAAGTGATGTTGTTGGGTTTCGATTTAATTATAAAGCAACATCTATTCTGAGCGCATTTGGAAAGTTTCAATCCTGTGGCAATTGTTTTTCTATTTTTTTTTCTAACTTTCGAAAAGTGAGTAAATTTATGCTGAAATAATCTGCATTTTCGTGTGATTATCTCAAAATTTTGTGAAGTGATGTTGTTGGGTTTTGATTTAATTATAAAGCAACATCTATTCTGAGCACATTTGGAAAGTTTCAATCCTGTGACAATTGTTTTTCTATTTTTTTTCTCTAACTTTCCAAAAGTGAGTAACGTTATGCTGAAATAATCTGCGTTTTCGTGTGATTATCTCAAAATTTTGTGAAGTGATGTTGTTGGGTTTTGATTTAATTATAAAGCAACATCTATTCTGAGCACATTTGGAAAGTTTCAATCTTGTGGCAATTGTTTTTCTATTTTTTTTTCCTAACTTTCGAAAAGTAAGTAAAGTTATGCTGAAATAATCTGCGTTTTCGTGTGATTATCTCAAAATTTTGTGAAGTGATGTTGTTGGATTTTGATTTAATTATAAAGCAACATCTATTCTGAGCACATTTGGAAAGTTTCAATCTTGTGGCAATTGTTTTTCTATTTTTTTTTCCTAACTTTCGAAAAGTAAGTAAAGTTATGCTGAAATAATCTGCGTTTTCGTGTGATTATCTCAAAATTTTGTGAATTGATGTTGTTGGGTTTTGATTTAATTATAAAGCAACATCTATTCTGAGCACATTTGGAAAGTTTCAATCCTGTGGCAATTGTTTTTCTATTTTTTTTTCTAACTTTCCAAAAGTGAGTAAATTTATGCTGAAATAATCTGCGTTCTCGCGTGATTATCTTAAAATTTTGTGAATTGATGTTGTTGGGTTTTGATTTAATTATAAAGCAACATCTATTCTGAGCACATTTGGAAAGTTTCAATCCTGTGGCAATTGTTTTTCTATTTTTTTTTCTAACTTTCCAAAAGTGAGTAAATTTATGCTGAAATAATCTGCGTTCTCGTGTGATTATCTTAAAATTTTGTGAAGTGATCTTCTTCTTGATGTATCTACGTGCATAGTTTGTAAAGATGGTGTTACCTATATTAATAATAAATAAAATAAATTATATTTTATGAAGAAAATCGTGATAATCCGTTTCAAATTCTCCCGCCCGGAGCTCTTCGCACACTTCTTCACTTTTGTGATCGATTAGCGTCGAATCCAAAACCCGATTTCAATTCGATAGATAAATTCGAATTCGTAATTTACTCCGACCTCTTTAGCTCGCACCGGCCCGTCCTTTAAATAACGACCGAATTGAAAAAGACTTATTGGAAACGATTCGCACCGGAAACTTTTTCGTTTAATAACAACGCGCTAGTTTATCCGCGCTCCGACACATTTAAATAAGCTTAATTAATAACAGTCGGACCATCTGAACGCGACGGCGAGTTTTAATATACCTGAGAATTGTTAATTAAATCGGAAAGAGGAAAGAGTGCCGTGAACCGGGTGGGTGGTTTCTGGTGTGCGAATAATTAAATGTCCCCACGAGGTCGATATGGAATTTCAATAAACGTTCGCATATTTATGTCACCCCATATTATTGCATTAATTAATCCGGAATATTATGATGATGATCACGAAAATAAGGGTTGCCATGAAAAAAAAAATGATGCGCTGTTGATTTGTTGGCTTGTGTCAAATTGATTGAATGATTGTTTACAAGTTTTTCTTTGAAAATGTATTGTATTGGCATATTGCATATTCCTATATCTGTCGGTGGATTGAGTTTAGTGCAACATTCAGGCAATAGATTCCGCCACTTTGACGTTTTTTATATAACCAATATTTGCAATTTTAAAAGGTCAGATTTATAAATTATGAACAGAGAAGTCACTGTGACATTTGTCCTGTATAAAATATGTCGTGGTTACGTCACTAAACCCCTATTTATTCGGGAAAATATAATTATTGTACGGCCACGTAAAGCCGCTTTACATTCACGATGAGATTTTAAATAAATCCGTAAATAATTGTCTTAATTTCTCATGTGTTGACAGTATAATCCGTTGATGGATGTTATGTGTGTTTACTTGAAGTGAAATCCAGGTATAAATTACATTCTGACTGACACGTTTAATATCATCATCCCTTAATATCACGAGAATAAAATACTTGCAACGTTTATGAATGTTAAATTCTAATGCTTTATAATAATATGTCTTAGTTAAATATTTTTGTTTGGATTACAATTTATATATTACTATATAATATAAATGATAAATAAATAAAAAAATGGTGATGTGGCCATCATGTTACTTTCCCCGACTTGATGGTATCATAGCCATTTATATTTACGTTTTCATAGTTTATTTTCAATTGAAATCATATTTTAAATGTACATCGAGGGGATGAAACTTACGTTTAAAACGTCAAAATTATGAAACATGGAAAAATTATACTTCAAATTCAAAAACTCAGTTTTCGAAAAAAACTTATTCTTTATAAGTTGTTTATTTTAGCATTCTCTACAATTATTATTAACATAAATTTACTGTAACTATTATCGTTTTATAATTATAAACCAAAAATTAAAAAATAATAATAATTTTTTTTCTCGAATAGTAATGATTTTATGAAAAATATTTTCAAGCAAAAGATGTTCATTTCTTTGTTGTCTTTAAAGTTTGTTTAAATGTTTTCGTGATATTTTTCATATTTAAGAAAATATTGGCAAAAAACAAAAAACAGTTAAGGTAAACACCCACTTCCGGTGTACGAAATTTTACCAAAAGCTTTTCAGTTCTTCGGATTATCAAATAAGACGTATGTTCAAAGTTTTATAGCAATTGCTTTATTAGTTACAGCGCGCACAGCCACAAACATTTTTTTTCCAGAAATTGTTGAAATGGCATCTAGGGATCCCAAAACGGATATTTCCGTAAAAAATAATTTTGAAAAAATTTTCACCATCACAATACTTTCTCGTACTTCGCAACCGTGAAAGTAAAAAATGGTGATGTGTTCATCATGTTACTTTCTCCGATTTGATGGTATAATTGTTTTATATTTATACATTCATGGTTTATTTTTAACTATAATCATATTTTAAATGTACATCGAGCGTTTCGCAAGAACGACAAAATTATGAAAAATGAAAATGACAAATTATACTTCAAATTCTAATAATCTTTACCGTAAGTTTACTCAAAAACAAACAAAAAATCCTGAAAAAAAGTTCTAAAAAATATTTCTAAAATAGTTCTGATTAAGAGGTCCTAACAAACATAATAAAAGTCCTGAACGAGAAAATCCTGAAAAATATTTCTAAAAATAATCCTAGATAAATTAGTAAACGTCCTGATAAAAGTCCTGAAAAAAAAGAGTCCTGAGAAAAAAATTTCTTGCACAACAGTTCTGAAAAAAGTCCTGATAATATATCCTAAATCTGTAAAACAGAGTACTGAAAATAAATCTTGAAATAGTTCCGAAGAAATTGTCTAAAAAAAAATATCCCAAAAAGAGTCTTGAAAAGTCCTTAACAAGAAGTCCAGAGAAACAGTCCTATAAAAAATCCTGCAAAAAGGCCTGAAAAAAGTCCCAAAAAAATGTCCTAAATAAATGCCTGAAAGTAAATGTTTTTAAAATTAACTTGAAAAAGAAGTGCTAAGAAAATTTTGAAAAAGTCCTGATAAAAAAGTTCTAACAAAAAAATTCAAAAAAGGTCGTGAAAGAAAATTCATGAAGAAATTCTGAAAAAGTTGTTCTGGAAAAAATACCGAGAAAAAGTCTACAAGAGATACTTAAGAAATTCCCCAAAAAAAAATCCTGAAAAAGAATTCCTGTTAATACAATTAAAAATAGTCCTGGAGAAACAATGTTGGAAATAAAATCTTGAAGAAAGAGTCCTGATAATTTCTTTATGGATGATTTTGTAGAGATTAGGAGTCAGCACTTGTTTTGAAATTTAAAAAATTAACGTTTTTTCGATTTTCGAGCGCAGCAATTGGTCATTTTTGAGTTTGACGGTGATTATTTGGAAAATTACGCAATTAATATACCCGGATTTTTCTAAAATATAAAAGCCCAGTGTTTCACGAATAATTCTGTAAAAATTAAAACTTAAATTTAAACAAAAAAAACGATTTTTCGATTTTTAAGCGCAGAAAATGGTCATTCTTAAATTTGACAGTGATTATTTGGAAAACTACTTGATTAATAACTCTGGATTTTTCTAAAATATGAAAGTCCAGTGTTTTACGAATCATTCTGTAAAAGTTAAGAGTCGGCACTTGTTTCAACTTTCGAAAAAACAACGTTTTTTCGATTTTCGAGCGCAGAAAATGGCCATTCTTGAGTTTGACTGTGATTATTTGGAAAACTGCGCGATTCATGGGACTGGATTTCTCTAAAATAGGAAATCTTAGTGTTTTACGAATAATTCTGTAAAAGTTGAGTCCGTATTTGTTTCAAATTTAAAAAAATCAACGATTATTCGATTTTCGAGCGCAGAAAATGGCAATTCTTGAGTTTGACGGTGATTATTTATAAAATTGCGCCATTAATGAGTTTAAATTTTCTAAGATATGAGTATTTTACGAATAATTCTGTAAAGGTTGAGTCCGTAGTTGTTTCAAATTTTGAAAAAAACAACAATTTTTCGATTTTCGAGCGCATAAAATGGTAATTTTTGAGTTTGTCGGTGATTATTTGGAAAACTGCTCGATTAATGAGCCTGGATTTTTCTCATATATGATAGCCCGGTGTTTTGTTAATGACTCTCTGAAAGTTAAAAGTAAGTACTAGTTTCAAATTTAAAAAACAATTTTTTTATTTTTTAGCGCATAAAATGGTCATTTTTGAATTTGACAGTGATTATTTGGAAAACTATGCGATTAATGAGCCTGGATTTTTCTAAAATATGAAAAATTCTGTAAAAGTTAAGAGTCCGTACTTGTTTCAAACATTGAAAAAACAACGATTTATTCATAAAAAAATGCTGAAAAATAGTCTTCATTTAAAATACCAGAGGATCTGAAAAAGGTCATCTAAACAGTTCTAAAAAAAAGTTCTTAAAAAAATCCTCGTAGAAAGTTCTTTTCAAAATGTCTTTAAGAAGACCTGAAAATTATCCTGGAAAAAGTCCCAAAAAGGCTGAAAAAAGTTCTGAAAAAGGCCTAAGAAAAAGTCCTAAAAACACACAGACGGTATATTATGTAGAGTAAAAATGTATTATCACCTCTGCTACTTCGGCGGTACCATGAGTCACCCCGCGAGCCGTCACTGGTATAATAGTTATTTATATTTATACTTTCATGGTTTATTTTTAATTTAATTCATATTTTAAATGTACATCGAGCGGATGAAACTGACGTTTAAAACGTCAAAATTATGAAAGATGGAAAAATTATACTTCAAATTCAAAAACTCAGTTTACTCAAAAACTGAAGATATTTTGAAAAAAACTTTTTCGTTATAAGTTGTTCATTTTGGTATGCTCTGTAATTGTTATTAACATAAATTTACTGTAACTGTTATCGTTTTATAATTATAAACCAAAAATTAAAAAAAAAATTCTCGAATAACAATGATGAAAATAAGCTCATTTCTTTGTTGTCTTCCATATTTGTTTAAATGTTTTTGTGATATTTTTCATATTTAAGAAAATATTGGCAAAAAACAAAAAGCAGTTAAGGTAAACACCCACTTCCGGTGTACGAAATTTTACCAAAAGCTTTTCAGTTCTTCGGATTATCAAATAAGACGTATGTTCAAAGTTTTATATCAATTGCTGTATTAGTTTTTGAGATACAGCGCGCGCACACACACACAGACACAAAAAAAATTCCAGAAATTGTTGAAATGGCATAAAGGGACCCCAAAACGGATATTTCCGTAAAAAAAATTTTTGAAAAAAAAATCACGATCACAATACTTTCTCGTACTTCGTAACGGAGAAAGTAAAAATGTATAAAAGTGTGCTGTTGGATGCTAGTTATAATTATAAGTAGTTGGATTGAACGCATTATATTCAAATTGATCTGAATTGATTCTGCTGATAAGCTCCCGCCGTCAGAATGCGATAAGCTCCCGTCGTTAAGTAAACAGTATAAGCAACCTAATATGGCGTCAAATTAACCATTTCCATTGAATAATAAGATATGAT
This sequence comes from Ocypus olens, assembly GCA_910593695.2. NCBI lineage: Eukaryota > Metazoa > Arthropoda > Insecta > Coleoptera > Staphylinidae > Ocypus > Ocypus olens. The sequence continues at coordinate 55,191,274 of OU343056.1, forward strand.
GTGATTGAAATAGAAATTATTAGCAGTCCATTTATAAATCTGGTAACTAACTATTACAAATAACTAACCTTATGTTTTGAGAAACCGACCTTTAAGACGCCATAGAAAACCAAGTTATAAAATACACTACAATAATTAAAATATGAAATTTAAATGTATTTTAAAAGAATATGTGATTCATAATGTATCTCGAAGGTCCGTGGGTGGGGATTAGGTGAAGTTTAGCGTGGTCAGTGGAGAGATTAGTTAGTATACCCGACTGGTATTAGTGTATCCTTAAATAACACGGTTTCTCCCCCACACCCCCCGCCCCGTTCGCATCAACCTTTATTTATACACGGCCCGCTGCATACATTTATACAGCAAATTAAATATGGGGATTTCATTGTTTCCCCAGTCCCGAAATATTTCAGGTTCGTGTTTGGATTGAATTAAATGCGTACTCCCTGTTGACTCATCGGAGCCTTCCTGTTTACCGCGGTGTCTTTATTTATTATCACTCGCCCTTATTAACGTCAGCGGGTTACTGGTATTTATGAAATTTATTAGATCAGTATATATCTTTGGCACAACTTTAAATAACTTTTTCCGTTGCTCGTTGGTTAACGTTTGACTTTAATGTACACAAATCTATCAAAAATCGTTTATTAATGACCCCTATTAATGAACGATTTTTTCATTAATAAACGATTTTTCATTAATAAAAAAAAAAAAATCAAGACGGTTAAATACTAATAAGAATTATTTTACTGTATAAAAATGCAATGCACAAATAATTGCAAACAATAGTTTAATGGAAAGAAAATTTCACGACTCACACTTCCGCATAGTTTTCCATAATGCGGAATTTATTTCCGGGGCGCGTAACAGATGAAAAAATATAATAAAATCTCTCGGAACTTTGAACTTTAATTCCGTTGGGAACTTTTCTTCCATACTTCCGGAGCTACAAACGCAACGTTTTGTTTTCCTTGTTCTAATGTGCAAGGGACTTCTTCGACGCATACTTAAAAAAATATATATTAAACTGCGCTGAAAAATTCATTCATCAGATGTCGACAGTATTACATTGTATTGGAGTAAGATAACTTTGTGCTAAATCGCCGTAGGAACATTTTTGAGTTCTGCACAGGTAATTGAAAACATTTCAATGCCCTTTTGGTGGATCAAGTCGACACATTTTTTCCAACTCGGTACACGTTGCCAAAGTTGGACGTTTTTTGGCCTAAAAACGTGTTTTTTTGTTCGGGGGTTGAAGGGTTCGAAAAGTGATCATGAGTTTACTCCCTTGAAGTCGAGCCAAAATGCGATTTTTTTCCCGAAAGAATCATCAAATTTGGTTGAAAAGTCACTGACTTATGTGCGAAAAAACCTCAAAATGCACTTTTTTTTTCAAACACCCATAACTTGCTGCCAAATCTTCGTAGGAACTTCGTTCTTCGAGTCCTGTATAGGGAATTGATCATATTTTAATACCTTTATGGTGGATCGAGTGGACAAAATTTTTCCAACTCCGTAGACATCGTCAAAGTTGGACATGGTTTTCAGAAAAAAACTTTTTTTTTCACAGGGGCGTTAGAGGGGGGCGGAACGGGTTACGCTTAAATTCACATGCATGACTTTAAAGAAGACACTTCAAAGTTTTTCGTCCTCAAAGATTCATCAAAATCGATTCAAAATACGCCGAGTTATGGCGGTTTGAAAATGGTCGAAATTTCACGAATTTCAAGTGTTTCATTTTTTTTTTCCACCAGTGTATATTCCATACTTTAGGTGAACACTGTATATTAACAATATATACAGAGTGTATTTGAAATAACGAACAGGCATTTAAGGACACATACACAAAATATTTGTGAACCCATTTCCATCAAAATTTATTCGAAAATTTTTTTTTAAACATTTTGAGAACCGATGCTTTTCTCATTTAATCAAGTCTGCATGGAATGTGTGTTTGTTTATTTAAAACGCGAGATACGATTTCTTGCCTCCGAAACTTGAAGTGTTATCGCAACGTTTTTTTTTTTTGTAAAAGATAAACAGTCCTCAAGTTCATTGACTCTTAAAGAGCACTCAGATATTTCCTACGCGCTTGTTGTAATTCGATATCTAAAGCCGATGCCGTTTAAAAATTAGGTCACATTACCACTACGTATTTTCACTCATTAACTTTAATAATTAATTGCGGGCTTTTGTTGCAGCTATAAACAACATAATTACGAATATTGTTTAAAAATAATATAATCTCTTTGTGGTTACGAGCCTGTTCGTTATTTCAAATACACCCTGTATATATTGTATAGTGCGCAACGAGAAATCAATAAAACGTATATATTGTTTAATTTTTACCGGCGCGGAAAACGTAGGAACTAGATAACAATCGTACGAGCGCATGAATACACGAAAACGCGCAGCGATTTCGTTACACATTTTAATAAACATCCCTTAGAGACAAAACTTATTTCATCTATCGTTCTGTACGCATTAATATAAATTAAGAATTTACAAAACACGACCGTAATGGCAGGATCACATTTGAATAGTTATGAGCAGTAAATTGAGAAGTGCCTCATCTTGAATTTTATAGCATTAAACAATAAATATAGACCACTGAAAACTTTATATAAGATGCACGTTACACCAAAGTGCACTTTAGCTTAATAAAAGTTTTATTTATTTCCCATTCATACTTACCGTAGCGCCAATTTAATCCTATAAATACGTATTTATATATCCGGAAGCGAAATTGCAACCGTTTCGCTCCCGGATATACAGGGTGGCCGATTTAAATTTTAAATTTTAACTATCTTCAATAGCAAAAGAATTAGTTAGTCACCGTGAGCAATTTAGAAAATTTAAAAAAATAATTGATTTTTCAGACTTTGAACGGCCGTAGCGGCCAAACGAAAACTCCAAATTGAACGCGGTTTGCAAATCTGAGCCTCTCGTACGTCATAGTCGGATTAGAGATTTTGAATTTTTGATGAAAACGTGAAAAAAGACACGAGTAAACCCCTTGGAACTTTTGTTAAAAAATGCAACTTTCTTAATAATCATCGTATACTATTGAAGTATACCTTTTTTTTCATCAGAAAGACGAGAGAAATTGATTGCCGTTAATTTTCAGCTATCTTCAATAGCAAACAAATTAGTCAGTCACCGTGAGCAATTTAGAAAATAAAAAAATTGATTTTTCAGACTTTGAAATATAAGAAAAAATCATCACGGTTTTTTGACGATTTGTAATTGTTAACTGTACTTGCAGAAAGGCATTGCGAAAATAAAATAATTTTTTTTGCAATGCCCTTTTTGAGTTACGATTTTTTTAAACGCCACCCGTGAATTAATGAGTTGTTAGATAATTTTTGTATTTTCGTTTTAATTTTCATGGCCTTCTGACAGTTTGTAGTTGATAAATACACCCACAGAAAGGCACTACACAAATAAAAATTAAAAATTGCACTGAAATGGTGGATGCGCCGGGAAATATATGGCTGGAATTTTTATGGCTAACTTCTCGTCGGTCTTTTTACCCACTATTGGCCAACTGATCTTATATGGGACCAGTGCTTGTGACTCTAGAACACCAGGTAATCGCTGCAATTTATTTCCCCTACAAATCCCGATATTGTTATTAACGTGTAGGTGGATTTTTAATCACGTTTAAAAGCGTTTTATTTGTATATATCCGGAAGCGAAATTGCAACCGTTTCGCTCCCGGATATACAGGGTGGACGATTTAAATTTTAAATTTTAACTATCTTCAATAGCAAAAAAATTAGTCAGTCACCGTGAACATTTTAGAAAATTTAAAAAAGTAATTGATTTTTTAGACTTTGAACGGCCGTAGCGGCCAAACGAAAATTCCAAATTGAACGCGGTTTACAAATCTGTGCTCCTCGTACATCAATTAGTAGGAAAGCGTTTTATTTGTACATTCGGCGTCAAAAAAAAAGCGCGAAAAAACTCGATTATTCAAACCGTCGTAACTTGATTCAATTTGGTCGAAAATCGATGAATCTTTCAGTTTTAGAAAGATTCAAGTTTTATCTTTAAGAATGTGTAGTTGATTTTGACCCCAAGTCCAACCCACCCCGTGTAACAACGCGATGGAAAAAAATGTTTTTTATGTAAAAAATTGTCCAACTTTGACAAGCTGTACCGTGCGCAAAAAAAAAATCGGCGGGAAATTTCACCACAATTGCAGAAAAATTTAATCAATTTTCTTCAAATGCCTTAAAAAATCGAGTCGTTTCGATGATTTGAAGCAAAGTTATGAGTTTTTGAAAAAAAAATGACATTTTTCACTTTTTTGGCCATAACTTGAGTAATTTTGCACCGAAATCGATGAACTTTTGCAGTCTGAACAGTTTCAAATTTTCTCTTTAACGTCATGTGAATTATTTTTGTTGCTAAAACGATTCCACCCCCTGCCACCCCCTAAAGGAAAAAAACATTTTTTGAAGTTTAAACGTGCAAATTTGGTTTCTTGCACCGTGTGCAAAAAAATTAATTGTGGACTCAATCGGTCAGCATGGCAATAAAGTTCAATCATTTTCCTACAATTTCCTCCAAAATTCAAGTCGATGCGAAGATTTGGCGCGAAGTTATGCAGTTTTGAAAAAAAAATACATTTTCCGCCTTTTTTGCAATAACTGGGCAAATTTCTCACGAAACTCGATGGAATTTTGCGATCTAAGAAGTTTTCGACTTTCGCGACCCCCTGAAAACCCTTACAAAAAGTGTTTTGGATTGACAAAAAAATTTCATTTTCATTTTCAAAGTCATTTTTTTTTCAAAAATTCATAACTTTGATCCAAATCATCAAAACGACTCGAATTTTTAAGGCATTTAAAGATAATTGATTAAATTTTTCTGCCATTGTGGTGAAATTTCCCGCCGATTTTTTTTGCGAACGGTACATCTTGTCAAAGTTGGACAATTTTTTTACATAAAAAAAAACATTTTTTTTCCATCGCGTTGTTACGGGTAGTGGGTTGAACTTGGGGTCAAAATCAACTGCACATTCTTAAAGATAAAACTTGAATCTTTCCCAAACTGAAAGATTAATCGATTTTCGACCAAATTGAACCAAGTTACGACGGTTTGAAAAATCGAGTTTTTTCGAGTGGCGCTTTTTTTTTGACGCCGAGTGTAATTTAAATAAATTAATAAAAACTCACTGCTTCTTATTGAACTCCAGCAGTTTTTATTTTCTGTGGACATGTAAGTGGATTTTTAATAACGTTTTCACGTTTCAAATATTTTATTCGTATTTTAATCTTTTTTGTGTTTTTTTTGTTTTTTGGCATAGGTTTGACCACTAAAGATGTATTTTAATCTTCTTTAAATTATTTAAATAATACAAACTAACTCCGGAGCAATTTCTACCTCGATAAACAATAACGGTCAGTCTATAAACTCCGTCGTCGGAAGTAAATTACCCGAATGTGCCATTAGCTTAGTGTTTTCTCGCTTTCGGCACTAATATTTCCTTAATTAAATGTACCAGAAACTATTATGACTTAATGAAAATTAGAGTAATCCCGGGAATTATATGGCGGCGGAAGCATGGCGACCACATGGTCATTTAGATTGTAGAATCCGTGCTTAAGGAGGCGACCGGAATTACGCAAAGGGGACGACGCGACGTGACGTTATTGATATTACCATACTCCGGCGAGAATTTCGAGAAAGGGGGGGAATCATTTGGTGTAATCAATCATCCGTTGATGTGCATAAATCCTGAGTGTATACAGTATACTCCAATACATTATTTAAGAATGAGTGAAGGAGGGGGAAGGGGGGGGGTAGTATTTTCTCACATTAAATTTCATTTCAGCAGATTTGACGAAATCAGATTGAAGCTTTCAATGGAGCTAAATGGAAGTACACTTGAGTTTTTAAAGATCAAAAAATTCTTCATGCAGGCTCAAGTAAATATATAATGCACTCATTCTGCCTAATTTAAAAATATGTATATTTATATACAGAGTGTCCCCATATTAATACTATGCGGGCGCTATGACCATTTGCAACGCCAGCGAAAATATTGCTCGCGCCGCTGTCGCCGTATATGATGAACTGTATGCAACCCATTCTGCATGTTTGCGTCTAAAAATAGACGGACCGCCTACAGTACACAGTGCCTACAAATAGATGCTCCCGCTCAAAGTGTTTGGCATTACCTTGACAAATATGGGGTTATGGAAATAAAGTTGACATCATAATCATACAGGGTTTTCTTTAGATCAAGTGTCTCTATTAACCCTTTGCACTCGTATTTATTAGTGATAACACGTATTGTGTCGACAATCAGTCGACATACGAGTACAAAGGGTTAATAACAGAACATTTTTTTAAAATGAAATACCCTATAGTTTTAACACATTGTATTCAAGCGAGTACAGCAAAACATCACGGACTTTAGTAATAATTAGTGGCAAAGTTATTTACTTTAGAGAACGTTTCTGTGGCACAAACTCTTCTGTATTCATGGTACAATCGATATTCATCAGAAATTAAGTTTAAAAAAAATATCTAAAAATTTGAAATTCTTTTAAAAAGAAAAATGTGCCGTGGGATGTAATGAGTTAATTGTATTTTCCGTACGCGCGTTACTCGTGTAAATACCTCAAATCCTTCTACTAGCTTGGTTAAATTGTTTAAATTGCGTATATTATTCATGCCACAAAAAAAAACATTTCATGAGTGCGCCGGAAATCTCTCTAAACCGGTAAAGCAGACACCTCATTTACCGCCCGAACATCCCGCACTCTAATGTACGGCAGCGAAACACGAAAAGCAAAACCTGCAAAATCTCTCCGCGCACAAGGCAATACATAAATTCTCCCCGGGAATTTGGTTTTATCCGTAAATATAACTTTATTTCGCACCCTCATTCGATTGAACGACTCCACACTCCGTGCAGGTGACATTGTGCGAATTAACCGAGGACGGCGCAAAGTTAATTTAGAACCGTGGCGTGCGATTTCCCGCACGTTCTTATCCGACTCGGTACATTTTTAGAATATATTCTTAGATTTTCTCTTCGAAAATATTAAACACTGGTTACCGCTAAAGCCATTTTGATGATTCAAGCAAGTTGCAATGGTAGATATAATTTTTATCAGCAGGAAACTAATTTTACGCAATTTTCAATTCAAAATTCTGACTTTCAACGGACGCCATTTTGTTCCCATCAAAGATTTTCTTACGATTCTTGCAAAATATTAAACACTGGTTACTGCTAAAGCGATTTTCATGATTCAAGCAAGTTGCAATGGCCGATATAATTTTTATCAGCAGGAAACTAATTTTACGCAATTTTCAATTCAAAATTCCGACTTTCAACCGACGCCATTTTGTTCCCATCAAAGATTTTCTTACGATTCTTCCAAAATATTAAACACTGGTTACTGCTAAAGCGATTTTGATGATTCACGCAAGCTGCAATGGCAGATATAATTTTTATCAGCAGGAAACTAATTATAAGCAATTTTCAATTCAAAATTCTGACTTTCAACCGACGCCATTTTGTGCCCATCGAAGATTTTCTTACGATTCTTCCAAAATATTAAACACTGGTTACTGCTAAAGCGATTTTGATGATTCAAGCAAGCTGCAATGGCAGATATAATTTTTATCAGCAGGAAACTAATTTTAAGCAATTTTCAATTCAAAATTCTGACTTTCAACCGACGCCATTTTGTTCCCATCAAAGATTTTCTTACGATTCTTCCAAAATATTAAACACTGGTTACCGCTAAAGCGATTTTGATGATTCAAGCAAGCTGCAATGGCAGATATAATTTTTATCAGCAGGAAACTAATTTTAAGCAATTTTCAATTCAAAATTCTGACTTTCAACCGACGCCATTTTGTTCCCATCGAAGATTTTCTTACGATTCTTCCAAAATATTAAACACTGGTTACCGCTAAAGCGATTTTGATGATTCAAGCAAGTTGCAATGGCAGATATAATTTTTATCAGCAGGAAACTAATTTTAAGCAATTTTCAATTCAAAATTCTGACTTTCAACCGACGCCATTTTGTTCCCATCGAAGATTTTCTTACGATTCTTGCAAAATATTAAACACTGGTTACCGCTAAAGCGATTTTGATGATTCAAGCAAGCTGCAATGGCAGATATAATTTTTATCAGCAGGAAACTAATTTTAAGCAATTTTCAATTCAAAATTCTGACTTTCAACCGACGCCATTTTGTTCCCATCAAAGATTTTCTTACGATTCTTCCAAACTATTAAACACTGGTTACCGCTAAAGCGATTTTGATGATTCAAGCAAGCTGCAATGGCAGATATAATTTTTATCAGCAGGAAACTAATTTTAAGCAATTTTCAATTCAAAATTCTGACTTTCAACCGACGCCATTTTGTTCCCATAGAAGATTTTCTTACAATTCTTGCAAAATATTAAACACTGCTTACCGCTAAAGCGATTTTGATGATTCAAGCAAGTTGCAATGGCAGATATAATTTTTATCAGCAGGAAACTAATTTTACGCAATTTTCAATTCAAAATTCTGACTTTCAACGGACGCCATTTTGTTCCCATCAAAGATTTTCTTACAATTCTTCCAAAATATTAAACACTGGTTACTGCTAAAGCGATTTTGATGATTCAAGTAAGCTGCAAAGGCAAATATAATTTTTATCAGCAGGAAACTAATTTTAAGCAATTTTCAATTCAAAATTCTGACTTTCAACCGACGCCATTTTGTTCCCATCGAAGATTTTCTTACGATTCTTGCAAAATATTAAACACTGGTTACTGCTAAAGCGATTTTCATGATTCAAGCAAGTTGCAATGGCAGATATAATTTTTATCAGCAGGAAACTAATTTTACGCAGTTTTCAATTCAAAATTCTGACTTTCAACCGACGCCATTTTGTTCCCATCAAAGATTTTCTTACAATTCTTCCAAAATATTAAACACTGGTTACTGCTAAAGCGATTTTGATGATTCAAGTAAGCTGCAAAGGCAAATATAATTTTTATCAGCAGGAAACTAATTTTACGCAATTTTCAATTCAAAATTCCGACTTTCAACCGACGCCATTTTGTTCCCATCGAAGATTTTCTTACGATTCTTCCAAAATATTAAACACTGGTTACCACTAAAGCGATTTTGATGATTCAAGCAAGTTGCAATGGTAGATATAATTTTTATCGGCAGGAAACTAATTTTAAGCAATTTTCAATTCAAAATTCTGACTTTCAACCGACGCCATTTTGTTCCCATCAAAGATTTTCTTACGATTCTTCCAAAATATTAAACACTGGTTACTGCTAAAGCGATTTTGATGATTCACGCAAGCTGCAATGGCAGATATAATTTTTATCAGCAGGAAACTAATTATAAGCAATTTTCAATTCAAAATTCTGACTTTCAACCGACGCCATTTTGTTCCCATCGAAGATTTTCTTACGATTCTTCCAAAATATTAAACACTGGTTACCACTAAAGCGATTTTGATGATTCAAGCAAGTTGCAATGGTAGATATAATTTTTATCGGCAGGAAACTAATTTTAAGCAATTTTCAATTCAAAATTCTGACTTTCAACCGACGCCATTTTGTTCCCATCAAAGATTTTCGTACGATTCTTCCAAAATATTAAACACTGGTTACCGCTAAAGCGATTTTGATGATTCAAGCAAGTTGCAATGGTAGATATAATTTTTATCGGCAGGAAACTAATTTTAAGCAATTTTCAATTCAAAATTCTGACTTTCAACCGACGCCATTTTGTTCCCATCAAAGATTTTCGTACGATTCTTCCAAAATATTAAACACTGGTTACCGCTAAAGCGATTTTGATGATTCAAGCAAGTTGCAATGGTAGATATAATTTTTATCGGCAGGAAACTAATTTTAAGCAATTTTCAATTCAAAATTCTGACTTTCAACCGACGCCATTTTGTTCCCATCAAAGATTTTCGTACGATTCTTCCAAAATATTAAACACTGGTTACCGCTAAAGCGATTTTGATGATTCAAGCAAGTTGCAATGGTAGATATAATTTTTATCGGCAGGAAACTAATTTTAAGCAATTTTCAATTCAAAATTCTGACTTTCAACCGACGCCATTTTGTTCCCATCAAAGATTTTCGTACGATTCTTCCAAAATATTAAACACTGGTTACCGCTAAAGCGATTTTGATGATTCAAGCAAGTTGCAATGGTAGATATAATTTTTATCGGCAGGAAACTAATTTTAAGCAATTTTCAATTCAAAATTCTGACTTTCAACCGACGCCATTTTGTTCCCATCAAAGATTTTCGTACGATTCTTCCAAAATATTAAACACTGGTTACCGCTAAAGCGATTTTGATGATTCAAGCAAGTTGCAATGGTAGATATAATTTTTATCGGCAGGAAACTAATTTTAAGCAATTTTCAATTCAAAATTCTGACTTTCAACCGACGCCATTTTGTTCCCATCAAAGATTTTCGTACGATTCTTCCAAAATATTAAACACTGGTTACCGCTAAAGCGATTTTGATGATTCAAGCAAGTTTTGCAATGGTAGATATAATTTTTATCGGCAGGAAACTAATTTTAAGCAATTTTCAATTCAAAATTCTGACTTTCAACCGACGCCATTTTGTTCCCATCAAAGATTTTCGTACGATTCTTCCAAAATATTAAACACTGGTTACCGCTAAAGCGATTTTGATGATTCAAGCAAGTTGCAATGGCAGATATAATTTTTATCGGCAGGAAACTAATTTTAAGCAATTTTCAATTCAAAATTCTGACTTTCAACCGACGCCATTTTGTTCCCATCAAAGATTTTCTTACGATTCTTCCAAAATATTAAACACTGGTTACTGCTAAAACGATTTTGATGATTCACGCAAGCTGCAATGGCAGATATAATTTTTATCAGCAGGAAACTAATTATAAGCAATTTTCAATTCAAAATTCTGACTTTCAACCGACGCCATTTTGTTCCCATCGAAGATTTTCTTACGATTCTTCCAAAATATTAAACACTGGTTACCACTAAAGCGATTTTGATGATTCAAGCAAGTTGCAATGGTAGATATAATTTTTATCGGCAGGAAACTAATTTTAAGCAATTTTCAATTCAAAATTCTGACTTTCAACCGACGCCATTTTGTTCCCATCAAAGATTTTCGTACGATTCTTCCAAAATATTAAACACTGGTTACCGCTAAAGCGATTTTGATGATTCAAGCAAGTTGCAATGGTAGATATAATTTTTATCGGCAGGAAACTAATTTTAAGCAATTTTCAATTCAAAATTCTGACTTTCAACCGACGCCATTTTGTTCCCATCAAAGATTTTCGTACGATTCTTCCAAAATATTAAACACTGGTTACCGCTAAAGCGATTTTGATGATTCAAGCAAGTTGCAATGGTAGATATAATTTTTATCGGCAGGAAACTAATTTTAAGCAATTTTCAATTCAAAATTCTGACTTTCAACCGACGCCATTTTGTTCCCATCAAAGATTTTCGTACGATTCTTCCAAAATATTAAACACTGGTTACCGCTAAAGCGATTTTGATGATTCAAGCAAGTTTTGCAATGGTAGATATAATTTTTATCGGCAGGAAACTAATTTTAAGCAATTTTCAATTCAAAATTCTGACTTTCAACCGACGCCATTTTGTTCCCATCAAAGATTTTCGTACGATTCTTCCAAAATATTAAACACTGGTTACCGCTAAAGCGATTTTGATGATTCAAGCAAGTTGCAATGGCAGATATAATTTTTATCGGCAGGAAACTAATTTTAAGCAATTTTCAATTCAAAAATCTGACTTTCAACCGACGCCATTTTGTTCCCATCGAAGATTTTCTTGCAATTCTTCCAAAATATTAAACACTGGTTACTGCTAAAGCAATTTTGATGATTCAAGCAAGCTGTAATGGCAGATATAATTTTTATCAGCTGGAAACTAATTTTAAGCAATTTTCAATTCAAAATTCTGACTTTGAACGGACGCCATTTTGTTTCCATTGAAGATTTTTTTACGATTGACACTCGGCAGTCCACACGCCGGGCGTGCTTCTTCACACGCCGTGTAATGGCATCTTTACCGTGACGTGTAAAAACTCTAACACATTCCATAGAATATAAATTAACTGTTGAAGAAATAGCGGTCGGAATTGGTATCAATGAATGATTAAATATTAATAGAATTTATACACATGCATGAATGATTGTTTTATAGCATGCATGATTACATGGTTTCATCTACAGTGAATACGCCTCTTAGGGTCAGATATATTAGGGTGAAACAGAAGTAGAAGGGGTGCCTTGGCTCAAACAATCGATATGAACAACAGGAAACATCACGTAGAAGATCATGGCTTGTATCCTCTGAATAAATATACTTTACAGAAATTATCGCTAATTGTGAAAATTCGCTGATTGAACTTTTAAAATTGCACACGCAGCCTTTCATTTGTTGTAAACTTAAGTGTGGTTTTAGGGGGAGTCACTTCCTCTTCCTCACTGTACTCTCAATCGATATGATATGCTGCTCGCTCGCTCGCAGAGAGACAACATATTACACAGGGGACGGAAAATCCACCCCAGGCCTTCCATCCGTCTCTTTCTCTCGCCCTCTCTTTGCAATTCTTCGGTGTACGCCCCGCATACGCAAGTCGCCTCGCGAATTTACTTAAACGTATGTAACGAGCCTTTTAGCACTTTGCCACGGCAAATTTATTAACATCTAGTTTTACTTGCTAATACGCATTTGTACCTTTTACCAACCGGGACGGTTCTTCGAGAGGGTGTTAATTGTAATTTCAGCGGGATGCGAATTTCGTGATTCCGGTTTCGCGGGAAATTCAAATCCTTTTATTACAAAATTTAAACCCCACGATTAGTTTTAGTTTTGTGGTAAAACAATTTTTACTTTGTCTGTATAACACTTTGATTTATTTGTTTGACTGCAGTTTCGGCCACTTAACTTGCCATTATTAAAACTTACAAGTGCTCAAAAAAATAAATCTAAAATTTTCAAAAATCCATATCTCCATTAAAAATTGTTGAATTTACAAAACCAAAGAGATTTTGCATTAGCTATACTTCGGCTATTGAGGATGATTTTTTATGGAATTTTATCTGCGCGTTTTATATTTTTTTTTGTGATGTTTTCATTCAAGTGCACAAAAAAATAAAACTAAAATTTTCAAAAATTCATACCATTAAAAATTGTTGAATTTACAAAAACCAAATTGATTTTGAATTAGCTATACTTCGGCCATTGAGGATGATTTTTTATGGAATTTTGTCTGCGCGTTTTATATTTTTTCTGCGATGTTTTCATTCAAGTGCTCAAAAAAATAAAACTAAAATTTTCAAAAATTCATATCTCCATTAAAAATTGTTGAATTTACAAAATCCAAATTAATTTTGAATAAGCGATACTTCGACCATTAAGGATATTTTTTAAGGAATTTTTTCTACGCGTTTTATTTTTTTTTTCTGCGATGTTCTCATTCAAGTGCTCAAAAAAATAAAACTAAATTTTTCAAAAATTCATATCTCCATTAAAAATTGTTGAATTTACAAAATCCAAATTGATTTCGAATAAGCAATACTTCGGCCATTGAGGATATATTTTTAAGGAATTTTTTGTATGCGTTTTATATTTTTTCTGCGATGTTTTCATTCAAGTGCACAAAAAATTAAAATGAAAATTTTCAAAAATCCATATTATTAACATCCGCCATTCTCGGTTTACGCGGTTTTGGACCGACGACACAACATGTTAAACTGATGGCACGCGGCGTCCAGAGTGCGTGGATGATTTTAATAATTAAATAGATTTCCATATAGAGCGCAAACTTTCTCCATTTATAAATAATACACACAGCGCTCGGTTAGTTTGCCTTCAGTTTTGTCACAAACATAAATTATGCCCTCCGTGAAATACGACATCATTAAAAACTTTGCTTTAATTACACGCCCGGCGGAGAGATGCAGCTCCTAAATATGATCAAGTCTCAACTGAAAGGGGCAGCAGCTCTAATATTACGCGAGTTTATTAGAAAACTGTAGACGTATTTTGAGATCGAGGATTGTATATCAACAGTTTAAACTTTCTTTGATGTAAAGTAATTCAAGATTCTACACAATAAAATTATGAAATGAAGAGGTTGGAAGATGAAGGAATGTAAAAATAAAATAAAAAACGTGATGAGCTGTTTTTGACGGGGGTAAGGAACTTTTCAATAAAATGCACTTTATTGGTGTCACGCACGTTATTTATTTTTGTGACTGTAATTTCGGTCATTATCAAACAGACAGTGAAACAGAACTGTCTGTTTGATAATGACCTTGTAAGGGCCGAAACCATAGTCGCAAAAATAAAAATAAACGTGTGTGTGATACCAACAAAGTGCATTTTATTGAAAAGTTCTTGAATCAAAATGTACGACAACAATATCACAAGAGGTTATAATTTGGAAGGAATATTTTGCTTATATGCATAAAAAATAAGTTCTTCAAAGTAAATGCATATCTTTTTACTAAACTTTACGAAAGTTTAAAAAAAATCTAGTCTCAAGCTGAAACAAATACCACAAACAAAAAATAAAACTGATAAAATTAGTACTCTTATTAACAAGTGTGCCTTCTCTCTGTGAATTATTCTTATTTTTTTTACTGAGGACATTTCACAAACACGATGGGAAAAACTTGATAAATTCCGGCAGGTGAAACGGAAAATTAGCTGTGACATTTCATAAAGGGACGTCGTGTTTCACACGTTCAAACCGCGAATTATCATATATAATGCATTAGGGAAAATGAGGTTTCACATATTTCTTTCTTCGGCGTTTCATTATGCGCGCGCGTTCAGTTGGGAATTTTCGCATTTCGTGTTATGTCTGTTATGTAATGCATTATTCAGTTTATAACTATTGTTCCGTTCGATTAAACTCACGCCCGTGTCATATAATAATTCAGTTGTTTAACAATGTATGTTATTGACAAACTAGATGATATTGTTGACTCAGTTGTTTTATTTTATAGACAAGGTAGATGATATTGTGGATATTTTTTTGTATGTTTAGTTACGTTTCAATGTTCTGTTCGAAAATTTTGAAAAATTGCTCAAGGACTTACAAAACTTTTTGACGCATTTTTGACACTCTGTAGTTATTAAACATACTTCCAAAAATGTACTCTATTAATAAAATTAAATGTAAATTACACAGAATTGGAGTTATGATTTTTTTTATGGAAACTACGTTTCAATTCCCCGTTCGAAAATTTTGAAAAATTGCTTAAAGACTTACAAAACATTTTGACGCATTTTTGACATTCTGTAATTGTTAAACATACTTCAAAAAATGTACTTTATTAATAAAATTAAATGCAAATTACGCAGAATTGGAGTTATGATTTTTTTTAACGGAAACTACGTTAAAATTCCCTGTTCGAAAATTTTGAAAAATTGCTCAAGGACTTACAAAACATTTTAACGCATTTTTGACTTTCTGTAGTTATTAAACATACTTCCAAAAATGTACTCTATTAATAAAATTAAATGTAAATTACGCAGAATTGGAGTTATGATTTTTTTTAATGGAAACTACGTTTCAATTCCCTGTTCGAAAATTTTGAAAAATTGCTCAAGGACTTACAAAACATTTTAACGCATTTTTGACTTTCTGTAGTTATTAAACATACTTCAAAAAATGTACTCTATTAATAAAATTAAATGTAAACTACGCAGAATTGGAGTTATGATTTTTTTTAATGGAAACTACGTTTCAATTCCCCGTTCGAAAATTTTGAAAAATTGCTCAAGGACTTACAAAACATTTTAACGCATTTTTGACATTCTGTAATTATTAAACATACTTCAAAAAATGTACTTTATTAATAAAATTAAATGCAAATTACGCAGAATTGGAGTTATGATTTTTTTTAACGGAAACTACGTTTCAATTCCCCGTTCGAAAATTTTGAAAAATTGCTCAAGGACTTACAAAACATTTTGACGCATTTTTGACACTCTGTAGTTATTAAACATACTTCCAAAAATGTACTCTATTAATAAAATTAAATGTAAATTACACACAATTGGAGTTATGATTTTTTTAATGGAAACTACGTTTCAATTCCCTGTTAGAAAATTTTGAAAAATTGCTCAAGGACTTACAAAACATTTTAACGCATTTTTGACATTCTGTAATTATTAAACATACTTCAAAAAATGTACTTTATTAATAAAATTAAATGCAAATTACGCAGAATTGGAGTTATGATTTTTTTTAATGGAAACTACGTTTCAATTCCTTGTTCGACAATTTTGAAAAATTGCTCAAGGACTTACAAAACATTTTGACGCATTTTTGACACTCTGTAGTTATTAAACATACTTCCAAAAATGTACTCTATTAATAAAATTAAATGTAAATTACACAGAATTGGAGTTATGATTTTTTTTATGGAAACTACGTTTCAATTCCCCGTTCGAAAATTTTGAAAAATTGCTTAAAGACTTACAAAACATTTTGACGCATTTTTGACACTCTGTAATTATTAAACATACTTCAAAAAATGTACTTTATTAATAAAATTAAATGCAAATTACGCAGAATTGGAGTTATGATTTTTTTTAATGGAAACTACGTTTCAATTCCTTGTTCGAAAATTTTGAAAAATTGCTCAAGGACTTACAAAACATTTTAACGCATTTTTGACTTTCTGTAATTGTTAAACATACTTCCAAAAATGTACTCTATTAATAAAATTAAATGTAAATTACGCAGAATTGGAGTTATGATTTTTTTTAATGGAAACTACGTTAAAATTCCCTGTTCGAAAATTTTGAAAAATTGCTCAAGGACTTACAAAACATTTTGACGCAATTTTGACACTCTGTAGTTATTAAACATACTTCCAAAAATGTACTCTATTAATAAAATTAAATGTAAATTACACAGAATTGGAGTTATGATTTTTTTTATGGAAACTACGTTTCAATTCCCCGTTCGAAAATTTTGAAAAATTGCTTAAAGACTTACAAAACATTTTAACGCATTTTTGACTTTCTGTAATTGTTAAACATACTTCCAAAAATGTACTCTATTAATAAAATTAAATGTAAATTACGCAGAATTGGAGTTATGGTTTTTTTTAATGGAAACTACGTTTCAATTCCCCGTTCGAAAATTTTGAAAAATTGCTCAAGGACTTACAAAACATTTTAACGCATTTTTGACATTCTGTAATTATTAAACATACTTCAAAAAATGTACTCTATTAATAAAATTAAATGTAAATTACGCAGAATTGGAGTTATGAATTTTTTAATGGAAACTACGTTTCAATTCCCTGTTCGAAAATTTTGAAAAATTGCTCAAGGATTTACAAAACATTTTAACGCATTTTTGACATTCTGTAATTATTAAACATACTTCCAAAAATGTACTCTGTTAATAAAATTAAATGTAAATTACGCAGAATTGGAGTTATGATTTTTTTAATGGAAACTACGTTTCAATTCCCTGTTAGAAAATTTTGAAAAATCGCTCAAGGACTTACAAAACATTTTGACGCATTTTTATGTACTTATGTACTTCATAAATAAAATAAAATTAATAAATCCATCTTTAAAATTTCTTTGCACTAGTTATGCATGTTTTTACAAGGACTAAATTTTGCATGTGGTGTTCCTGTTATTTGTAGTCCGCAATCGATAAACTAATTTCACTGATGTGTTTAATATTACCAGGAGGCCAAAAGAAAATTTAAAATGTTTATCATTCAATTTATCTAGTGACAGGATTGACAGGATATTGAATATTATCAATACGTTCGGGAACACGTAATAAAATTGAAACGAGCTCGGTTTTCTTACAGCACGATGCATACAATAGTGTAAATATTGATTACTTTTTTAAACCAGTAGTTTCGAATTTAGAATTTTCATGTAAGCAAATTGAATAGAAATTTACTGCAACTAGAATGTTCATGTAGTGTTGCAAGTTTTTTATTATAATAAAGGAAATTGAATAGAAATTTACTGCAAATATTTTCTAGTTTATTCTTATTATTTACAGTAATTTGTTTTAAATTATAATTTATTGCTTACAATATTTTTGTTTCTGAAACAATTGGTGTCTCGCTAGTTAGATCGGATTTAATCTAACCGAACAGAGTTTTGTGGGTTAGGTTAAAATTATACGGAGGGTAGTGGGTGGGCCCTATTCAAAATCCAACCAGTAAAATATAGTTTTACAAAGAAATAAATTTACAAAATATAAAATCACAAATGCAATATTTCAATGTTCGATTTATTACTTTGATGTTCAAGAAATTAATGGTTAATAACAAATCAATCATTGCCAGGTAAACCAAATTCATTTGCAATTCCGCCGCGTGGCCCGATTTTAAAATAATTTATTTTGCAACATACACATCAAGTAATATAAATGTAAATGTATTTTAGATTTGTGCATTGATATTCATACGCAAAGCTCGCATCGATAGTTTAAAAATACAACGGTAATAAATTCAACTGTATGCAAATATTCGTGAAGTTTACACAGTGGATGGGACGTACATTATGTAGTCCTTCATTCTGCAGTCCGACATTCCATTGTCAAAATTTTCATCGTGTTATTCTCGGGGAAATTTCAGCGGTTGCAAATTTCATGCCGCAAATTCTCGCAAAATTCGCGACACATTCGCCACGCCACACCATCAAAGAGATTTCAGCAGAGCGCACAGTTTAAGTTTCATAGTCGAGGAAGGGCGAAAGTATGTGAAACGCTTTGACGCAATCGCGTGCGTAAATACGCCAACAAATTGTCGTATGTAACATTTAACTAATTTGATAAAAATATTGTTTGCCAATCGGAACACCTACAGATTGGTTTCGACCTTTCGGATCTCATCGGTGCAGTTTGTTGCCGATGGAGAAACGGAAATTACTATTGGAATTTAAATATTACAAACACCGTTAAAGGTAGAAAAGTCGAAGTGGCGGAATCTATTGCCTGATTGTTGTACTAACCCAAATCCGGATGGGTTTAGTGCAACATTCAGGCAATAGATTCCGCCACTTCGACTGTTCTACCTTTAACGGTGTGTGGAATTTTTATATTCTACTGGGTTTAGTTCAACATTCAGGCAATATATTTGCCATGGTAGAGGAATTTATAATCTATTGCCTAATTGTTGTACTAATCCCAATTCGGATTGCAATTAATGCAGGCGTGAAAACTACTTGAGTACTTAGAGTGGGAAGAAAAATGGACCACTTAAAACGTAATGACCTGAATTTACAGCAAAACTTGTAACTGGCCCTATGGATCTTTGTGTACGATACGTCCGGATTCTGAATGAGCCCTTCGAACTTTGCACGCCCCAAACTTTTTGTGGCCTTCTCATTTACACCACAATAACATCAAAGTTGCTACACTGATTAATTCCCTCGTCATAAAAAAAATTCAGGAATTATTATTACCCAAAATTTATCAAACACATTTTCAAGAATCACCAACATTCCCAATCTTTACTCTAATAAACAACAATACGGAGTTAATTGGAAATAATTTATAGCACATCATAAATTACCGCCGTGTAAAATAATATTTGATTTATTAAAGGAAACAATGGCGCGTCAAATAAGATATACCGACCATTATTGCCATGTATATACGCATGTATGGATAAACAGGGACGCTTTTGTCTAAGTCTCCATTGATACCCAATTGCCTGAGTGTAATATTCCAGAAGGAGGAGGAGGATGATTTACGCCAACCGTAAATATTTATGATGATCCCACAAAACCACAAAACTCGAGATAACTCGTTAAATGTAATAAAGTTTTCGAAGAACTTTTCCCGGAGATATTACGTGACAAAGATTAATTTCTTAGGAATTGTAAGCTCTTTTGTGAGTGGGCGACTTCTGAAGTTTATACTCGTCTTATATATAACATCGAAATTTATTATTCTGTAGCATTAAAAATTTATGTGGCAAGAGAATTAATTGCGTTCTATTGTGGCAACGTTTTGTATTCACTAATATTTATGAACTTTTAGTTTTATATAAATTTATATAAGAGATCGGTCACGCCTAGACAGAAATTAAAAAAAAAAACGATTTTGCGATTTTACGTTTTCAAGTACAATGTTTGAAGAATATTTCCTGAAAAGTTGGAATTTGTCCGATTAAAATTGACGAAGTTACAGGCGTTCAAACTAACCGCGCAAAACCGCATATTCAAAGTCGGTATTCACGATATCTCGAAAACTACCGCACCGATTTTTTTCAAACTTGGTACGTTAATTTGAGATATAATAGGCCAGCGATTGAAAGAAGGAATTTTTTTTCGACGTATAGTTTCTACTTTCTTGGCGAAATACGAGCGATATCTTCATGAAAAATCATTATGTTAACTTTGAAAATCCGCCATTTTGTCTCGGATCAATAAATCGACAAACTGTTCGTTCGATCACTAGCTACTTTAATATATTAGAGAAATTTTCTTTTCGAGTAGCAGTGGTCACCGCTAAACCTGTTTTTTTTTTCAACGGCCTTCAAGAGGATGACCATATCTTTTTTATTGCTAATATTTTTTCTTGTAAAATTTATGTTATATTCACGAAAATTCGTGCTGCCATATAGATCAACTAAATTTTCACGAGATAGAGCATATATAGGGCGATAGTATTTGAAGTAAAATTAATTGTAGAAAATTGCAACAATTTTGCTAATTCTAAAAAAAATAGAAAAACAATTGCCATCAACTTAAAATATTCTAAAAATATTGAAAATTCATCCAAGACTATATTTTTGTGAAAACTGTGTACTACAATTCAGCATTGGATTTTGTGATTATTTCATGTAATCAGAGCGGAGAGTTGTGGAAAATTGCAACAATTTTGGCGATTCGAAAACAACTGAAAATGAATTTCCATCGACTTAAAACTTTCTAAAATTATTGAAAATTGATTCGAGATTATGTTTTAATGAAAACTACGTACAATTTAGTACTGGATTTTTATGATTATTACATTTGATTCGAGCGAAACGTTATAAAAAATGCAACAATTTAAGCGATTCCAAAAAAATAGAAAAATAATTGCCATCGACTTAAAACTTTCCAAACTCACTCAAAATGCCTTCGAGTTTATGATTCCGTGAAAAACTACAAGCAGACCATCACTGGATTTTAAGATTATTCCACGTGATTAGAGACGAAAGTTGTAAAATTTGTAATACATTTGGCGGTTCGAAAAAAATTAAAAAAAAATTGTAACTTTCAATAATCACTAAAAATTTACTCCAGATTATGTTACTGTAAAAAATTCGTACGCTTCATCGCTAGATTTTGCGATAATTGAATTTGATCAGAGCGACAAATTGAGAAAAAAAAAAACTGACGCTAAAAAAATTGAAAAACAATCGCAATCGTCTAAAAACTTTCTAAAATTGCTCAAAATTGATCGTAAAAACTGCATGCGTTTAATCACTGGATTATGCGATAATTTAATTTGATCAAAACGGAAAATTGTGAATAATTGTAAAAAAATCCAAATCGTCAATAATTGTAATAATTTCGCCATAAAAAAATTATTAGAACGTTCCTCAAAATGTCTTTCCCGTTATGAATCAGTGAAATTTTGCATTCACTCTATGACTGAATTTTTGGAATAATTTTATGCGTTCTAAACGAAGTTTTGTAAAAAAATGCGATAATATTGGAGATTAAAAATAAAATAAAAACAATTGCTATCGACTTTAAAATTTTCAAAATTACTCAAAATTAAATTTAAGTTTATAATTACGCCAACATCTGCATTGAATTTTGCAATAATTTCATTTGATCGTAACTGAAATTTGTGAAAATTTGCAACAATTTCAACGATTCGATAAAAATAGAAAAACAATTGCAATCGACTTGGAACTTTTCAAAATTACTCAAAATTCACTTGAGTTTATAATTACGTGAAAATCTGCATACACTTCATCACTGAATTTTGCAATAATTTCATTTGATCGTAACTGAAATTTGTGAAAATTTGCAACAATTTCAACGATTCGATAAAAATAGAAAAACAATTGCTATCGACTTGGAACTTTTCAAAATTACTCAAAATTCATTTAAGTTTATAATTACGCGAAAATCTGCATTGAATTTTGCAATAATTTCATTTGATCGAAGCTGAAATTTGTGAAAATTTGCAACAATTTCAACGATTCGTTAAAAATAGAAAAACAATTGCTATCGACTTGGAACTTTTCAAAATTACTCAAAATTCACTTAAGTTTATAATTACGCGAAAATCTGCATTGAATTTTGCAATAATTTCATTTGATCGTAACTGAAATTTATGAAAATTTGCAACAATTTCAACGATTCGATAAAAATAGAAAAACAATTGCTATCGACTTGGAACTTTTCAAAATTACTCAAAATTCATTAAAGTTTATAATTACGCGAAAATCTGCATTGAATTTTACAATAATTTCATTTGATCGTAACTGAAATTTGTGAAAATTTGCAACAATTTCAACGATCCGTTAAAAATAGAAAAACAATTGCTATCGACTTGAAACTTTTCAAAATTACTCAAAATTCACTTAAGTTTATAATTACGCGAAAATCTGCATTGAATTTTGCAATAATTTCATTTGATCGTAACTGAAATTTATGAAAATTTGCAACAATTTCAACGATTCGATAAAAATAGAAAAACAATTGCTATCGACTTGGAACTTTTCAAAATTACTCAAAATTCACTTAAGTTTATAATTACGCGAAAATCTGCATTGAATTTTACAATAATTTCATTTGATCGTAACTGAAATTTGTGAAAATTTGCAACAATTTCAACGATCCGTTAAAAATAGAAAAACAATTGCTATCGACTTGAAACTTTTCAAAATTACTCAAAATTCACTTAAGTTTATAATTACGCGAAAATCTGCATTGAATTTTGCAATAATTTCATTTGATCGAAGCTGAAATTTGTGAAAATTTGCAACAATTTCAACGATTCGTTAAAAATAGAAAAACAATTGCTATCGACTTGAAACTTTTCAAAATTACTCAAAATTCACTTAAGTTTATAATTACGCGAAAATCTGCATTGAATTTTGCAATAATTTCATTTGATCGTAACTGAAATTTATGAAAATTTGCAACAATTTCAACGATTCGATAAAAATAGAAAAACAATTGCTATCGACTTGGAACTTTTCAAAATTACTCAAAATTCATTAAAGTTTATAATTACGCGAAAATCTGCATTGAATTTTACAATAATTTCATTTGATCGTAACTGAAATTTGTAAAAATTTGCAACAATTTCAACGATCCGTTAAAAATAGAAAAACAATTGCTATCGACTTGAAACTTTTCAAAATTACTCAAAATTCACTTAAGTTTATAATTACGCGAAAATCTGCATTGAATTTTGCAATAATTTCATTTGATCGAAGCTGAAATTTGTGAAAATTTGCAACAATTTCAACGATTCGTTAAAAATAGAAAAACAATTGCTATCGACTTGGAACTTTTCAAAATTACTCAAAATTCACTTAAGTTTATAATTACGCGAAAATCTGCATTGAATTTTGCAATAATTTCATTTGATCGTAACTGAAATTTATGAAAATTTGCAACAATTTCAACGATTCGATAAAAATAGAAAAACAATTGCTATCGACTTGGAACTTTTCAAAATTACTCAAAATTCATTAAAGTTTATAATTACGCGAAAATCTGCATTGAATTTTACAATAATTTCATTTGATCGAAGCTGAAATTTGTGAAAATTTGCAACAATTTCAACGATTCGATAAAAATAGAAAAACAATTGCTATCGACTTGGAACTTTTCAAAATTACTCAAAATTCATTAAAGTTTATAATTACGCGAAAATCTGCATTGAATTTTACAATAATTTCATTTGATCGTAACTGAAATTTGTGAAAATTTGCAACAATTTCAACGATTCGTTAAAAATAGAAAAACAATTGCTATCGACTTGGAACTTTTCAAAATTACTCAAAATTCATTAAAGTTTATAATTACGCGAAAATCTGCATTGAATTTTGCAATAATTTCATTTGATCGAAGCTGAAATTTGTGAAAATTTGCAACAATTTCAACGATTCGTTAAAAATAGAAAAACAATTGCCATCGACTTGGAACTTTTCAAAATTACTCAAAATTCATTTAAGTTTATAATTACGCGAAAATCTGCATTGAATTTTGCAATAATTTCATTTGATCGAAGCTGAAATTTGTGAAAATTTGCAACAATTTCAACGATTCGTTAAAAATAGAAAAACAATTGCTATCGACTTGGAACTTTTCAAAATTACTCAAAATTCACTTAAGTTTATAATTACGCGAAAATCTGCATTGAATTTTGCAATAATTTCATTTGATCGTAACTGAAATTTATGAAAATTTGCAACAATTTCAACGATTCGATAAAAATAGAAAAACAATTGCTATCGACTTGGAACTTTTCAAAATTACTCAAAATTCATTAAAGTTTATAATTACGCGAAAATCTGCATTGAATTTTACAATAATTTCATTTGATCGAAGCTGAAATTTGTGAAAATTTGCAACAATTTCAACGATTCGATAAAAATAGAAAAACAATTGCTATCGACTTGGAACTTTTCAAAATTACTCAAAATTCATTAAAGTTTATAATTACGCGAAAATCTGCATTGAATTTTACAATAATTTCATTTGATCGTAACTGAAATTTGTGAAAATTTGCAACAATTTCAACGATCCGTTAAAAATAGAAAAACAATTGCTATCGACTTGAAACTTTTCAAAATTACTCAAAATTCACTTAAGTTTATAATTACGCGAAAATCTGCATTGAATTTTGCAATAATTTCATTTGATCGTAACTGAAATTTATGAAAATTTGCAACAATTTCAACGATTCGATAAAAATAGAAAAACAATTGCTATCGACTTGGAACTTTTCAAAATTACTCAAAATTCATTAAAGTTTATAATTACGCGAAAATCTGCATTGAATTTTACAATAATTTCATTTGATCGTAACTGAAATTTGTGAAAATTTGCAACAATTTCAACGATCCGTTAAAAATAGAAAAACAATTGCTATCGACTTGAAACTTTTCAAAATTACTCAAAATTCACTTAAGTTTATAATTACGCGAAAATATGCATTGAATTTTGTAATAATTTCATTTGATCGTAACTGAAATTTGTGAAAATTTGCAACAATTTTAACGATTCGATAAAAATAGAAAAACAATTGCTATCGACTTGGAACTTTTCAAAATTACTCAAAATTCACTAAAGTTAATAATTACGCGAAAATCTGCATACACTTCATCATTGAATTTTGCAATAATTTCATTTGATCGAAGCTGAAATTTGTGAAAGTTTGCAGCAATTTCAACGATTCGTTAAAAATAGAAAAATAATTGCCATTGACTTGAAACTTTCTAAAATTATTCCAAATTGATTCGAGATTATGTTTTCGTGAAAAAAACTACATACATACACTTCACTGTATAATTTCAAAAGAAATGCCAAGACTATTTCCGTGCGATGTAATAAACGACGTACTAAAACGCCGAGCTCATTGCAAAGGCATTGTTTGCCCCATTTTAAAGATACCGTAATTTATATCCGCGACGGAAAATTAAAAAGTTACAAATTTTACTGTCGCTGCTACGTAACATTATGTCCCATAAAAGTGAAGTTCTGTACACCAGCCTCGGCTCCCTAATTTATTTCCGCGACTTTAGCGTACAACATTTTAAAATATATATGTTCGGGACATGCGGAAATTTATTTCCTTGGATGTATATTTATTTTATTAAAACGAGGAGAGGCCAACACGTTTCGAATGGTTTTATATGTACTCTTATAGATGCTAATAAAAGAGATTTATCGTTCGGATAGAAACTGATTGATCGGTTTGCCTGCATGGAAGTTTTATTTTTCTGCAAAATTAAACTGTAAACGCGCAAAATAAAACAACGCGCTGTTGAATTGAATAAAGAGATGGCGTCGCGCGTAAATAAAACAATAGCGTACGCACGGCATACGTCGATGCATTTGCTTTTACTGTAGTGCCGTGTGCACGAAAAGATGTAAACAAGTGACGTCATAATCGCGTGATCGACGCTTGGCAACGCAGCCTGCGCATTGAGCTTTGAGCGTCCTCGTAGAGTTAACGAAGGCACTCTCGCGTTGTTTTTCTGTGTAAATATTATACAATTTCTACGGATGTTTCAATGTTTTTTTTTTTTAAATTGGATCGGTGTGGAACATAGTGAGAAGGCGTTGGAATTAAACAGTCGGTGCAAACAACTGTTTTGATTATGGAAGGCAAAACATGGAGAATGAAAAAGGTTAGTGTTAACCTCAGCGTCCAAAAATTAAAGATTTTCATTAAAGATAATCATTGTTTATTTATTGCACAATTTTCAAGAGAGTTATGAATGTTGAAAAATTCTGTTGTGGAAGCGTTGTGAATATCAAAAATAGGAAAACCCGAAATAAAATTATGCCAAAATTAGAAGCAACTGAGAAGGCTGTATTCTATGAAAATAATATTGATTTTTGAAGATATGACAATTTTCAAGCGAATTATGACTGTTAATTTTGAAGTTGAAGCGTTGAGTGAAAAAAAATCTCAATCGGCAAACACGTATTTTGCGCACTCAATAAACAAATAGCTATCGTCGCATAATTAGTATCCAGACAAAAATATAGAATTTGTACTACTACTTTATATTCCATTAACGTGATATTTGCTATCTCCAAATTACACACATACATCGTGAAAATACGGCCCGAACCCCGAAATCACTGATTCCCTTTTATTATCATTGACATATAAACGATAATTAGTACAGCCCGAAACGACATTAAATTCGAATTAGTATTGACTTTATAATAAAGGCGGATAGTTTTTGAACTCGAACGGCACGATTTGACCCTCATTCATGTTGATTCACTGCGCGTTCAATTAAAAGCTTCCCTGTTTTTTTTTTTAATCATAAAATCGAATTGATGTGTATTTAATTCAAGTTTACGGTTATGAATGGTTTTCGTTTCGATTTCGGTTCCTGTAAAATTCAGTTCAAGGACGTTTCCCATTTTTTTTTCTGCCTCAGAACGTTTCTTTTGTGTTTTGTAGCAGAAATAAATTACGCGGTGAGTAGAGATGGGCAAAACTGCTACTTTTGAATCACGTTGCTACCTGTGATTGCTACTTTCTAATATCAGTGATTTTAAAAATTCAACAATTTTCAATAGAAATATGGATTTTTAAAAAATTTAGTTAGTAAAATTTTTTTGAGCACTTGAATGAAAACATCGCAGAAAAAAATATAAAACGCTTACAAAAAATTCCTTCAAAATATATTCTCAATGGTAGAAGTATCGCTTATTCAAAATCAATTTGGATTTTGTAAATTCCACAATTTTTAATGGAGATATGAATTTTTGAAAATTTTATTTTTGTTTTTTTGAGCGCTTGAATGAAAACATTGCAGAAAAAGATATAAAACGCTTAGAAAAAACTCCTTAAAAAAATATTCTCAATGGTCGAAGTATCGCTTATTCAAAATTAATTTGGTTTTTGTAAATTCAACAATTTTTAATCAAGATATGAATTTTTGAAAATTTTAGTTATATTTTTTTGAGCACTTGAATGAAAACATCGCAGAAAAAATATAAAACGCTTAAAAAAATTCCTTAAAAAATCATCCTCGATGACCGAAGTATAGCTAATACACAATCTCTTTGGTTTTTGTAAATTCAACAATTTTCAATAGAAATATGAATTTTTGAAGATTTTCGTTTTAATTTTTTGAGCACTTGAATGAAAACATCGCAGAAAAAAATATAAAACGCGCAGACAAAATTCCATAAAAAATCATCCTCGATGACCGAAGTATAGCTAATACAAAATCTCTTTGGTTTTTGTAAATTCAACAATTTTCAATAAAAATATGAATTTTTGAAGATTTTCGTTTTAATTTTTTGTGCACTTGAATGAAAACATCGCAGAAAAAATATAAAACGCGCAGACTAAATTCCATAAAAAATCATCCTCAATGGCCGAAGTATAGCTAATACAAAATCTCTTTGGTTTTTGTAAATTCAACAATTTTCAATAGAAATATGAATTTTTGAAGATTTTAGTTTTAATTTTTTGTGCACTTGAATGAAACCATCACAGAAAAAAATATAAAACGCTTAAAAAAATTCCATAAAAAATCATCCTCGATGACCGAAGTATAGCTAATACAAAATCTCTTTGGTTTTTGTAAATTCAACAATTTTCAATAAAAATATGAATTTTTGAAGATTTTCGTTTTAATTTTTTGTGCACTTGAATGAAAACATCGCAGAAAAAATATAAAACGCGCAGACTAAATTCCATAAAAAATCATCCTCAATGGCCGAAGTATAGCTAATACAAAATCTCTTTGGTTTTTGTAAATTCAACAATTTTCAATAAAAATATGAATTTTTGAAGATTTTAGTTTTAATTTTTTGTGCACTTGAATGAAAACATCACAGAAAAAAATATAAAACGCTTAAAAAAATTCCATAAAAAATCATCCTCGATGACCGAAGTATAGCTAATACAAAATCTCTTTGGTTTTTGTAAATTCAACAATTTTCAATAGAAATATGAATTTTTGAAGATTTTAGTTTTAATTTTTTGAGCATTTGAATGAAAACATCACAGAAAAAAATATAAAACGCGTAGAAAAAATTCCATAAAAAATCATCCTCGATGACCGAAGTATAGCTAATACAAAATCTCTTTGGTTTTTGTAAATTCAACAATTTTTAATAGAAATATGGATTTTTGAAAATTTTAGTTTTAATTTTTTGAACATTTGAATGAAAACATCACAGAAAAAAATATAAAACGCGTAGAAAAAATTCCATAAAAAATCATCCTCGATGACCGAAGTATAGCTAATACAAAATCTCTTTGGTTTTTGTAAATTCAACAATTTTCAATAAAAATATGAATTTTTGAAGATTTTCGTTTTAATTTTTTGTGCACTTGAATGAAAACATCGCAGAAAAAATATAAAACGCGCAGACTAAATTCCATAAAAAATCATCCTCAATGGCCGAAGTATAGCTAATACAAAATCTCTTTGGTTTTTGTAAATTCAACAATTTTCAATAGAAATATGGATCTTTGAAGATTTTCGTTTTAATTTTTTGAGCACTTGAATGAAAACATCGCAGAAAAAAATATAAAACGCGCAGACAAAATTCCATAAAAAATCATCCTCGATGGCCGAAGTATAAAATCAATTTGGATTTTGTAAATTCAACAATTTTTAATGGAGATATGAATTTTTGAAAATTTTAGTTTAATTTTTTTGAGCACTTGAATGAAAACATCGCAAAAAAATATAAAACGCTGAGACAAAATTCCATAAAAAATCATCCTCAATGGCCGAAGTATAGCTAATACAAAATCTCTTTGGTTTTTGTAAATTCAACAATTTTCAATAGAAATATGGATTTTTTAAGATTTTCGTTTTAATTTTTTGAGCACTTGAACAAAAACATCGCAGAAAAAAATATAAAGAACGCAGGAAAAATTCAATAAAAAATCATCCTCAGTGGCCGAAGTATAGATAATACAAAATCTCTTTGGTTTTTGTAAATTCAACAATTTTTAATAGAAATATGGATTTTTGAAAATTTTAGTTTTAATTTTTTGAACATTTGAATGAAAACATCACAGAAAAAAATATAAAACGCTTAAAAAAATTCCATAAAAAATCATCCTCGATGACCGAAGTATAGCTAATACAAAATCTCTTTGGTTTTTGTAAATTCAACAATTTTCAATAAAAATATGAATTTTTGAAGATTTTCGTTTTAATTTTTTGTGCACTTGAATGAAAACATCGCAGAAAAAATATAAAACGCGCAGACTAAATTCCATAAAAAATCATCCTCAATGGCCGAAGTATAGCTAATACAAAATCTCTTTGGTTTTTGTAAATTCAACAATTTTCAATAGAAATATGGATTTTTTAAGATTTTCGTTTTAATTTTTTGAGCACTTGAATGAAAACATCGCAAAAAAAATATAAAACGCGTAGAAAAAATTCCTTAAAAATATATCTTCAATGGTCGAAGTATCGCTAATTCAAAATTAATTTGGTATTTATAAATTCGACAATTTTTAATTGAGATATGAATTTTTGAAAATTATAGTTTTATTTTTTTGAGTACTTGAATGAAAACATCGCAGAAAAAATATAAAACGAGCTGACAAAATTTCATTATCAAACAGACAGTTCTGTTTCACTGTCTGTTTGATAATGACCGAAATTACAGTCACAAAAATAAATAACGTGCGTGACACCAATAAAGTGCATTTTATTGAAAAGTTCCTTACCCCCGTCAAAAAACAGCTCATCATGTTTTTTATTTTATTTTTGCATTCCTTCATCTTCCAACCTCTTCATTTCATAATTTTATTGTGTAGAATCTTGAATTACTTTACATCAAAGAAAGTTTAAACTGTTGATATACAATCCTCGATCTCAAAATACGTCTACAGTTTTCTAATAAACTCGCGTAATACCCTTGTAGTATTTTTGGTGTACATCATGATATACGACAATCGACAAATTTAAAAATAAATCCGCGGCGCATCCAAAATGGAATTTAATTAATTCATTTTAGTCTTTTAGAATACGAAAATGGATTTATGAATTTTTCGCCTTAAAAAAATATTGATGTGGCCATCATGTAATAATAATAATTATAATAATATTTATTACAGTAAACACCTTTTACATGAAATTAACAAATTAATAATGAACTAAAATATATGATATATAGAAAAACATAAAGTTGAAAAACATGTACGTCTTGAAAATATTTAAATTTACTCTTAAAACAAAGAGATTTATTAAACTGAATTAATGATGATTTTGTTTTGTTTTTTTATTTTTTTGTTTCATTTTTAAATTCCTTTATCCATACAAGATGGCCACACAATATTTTTTTTCAGACAAAAAAATCACGAATCCATTTTTTTCGTATTCTAAAAGACTTCAAAAAATTAATTAAGAAGAATTACATTTTAACTCCTTAATTTCGTTAACAACACATCTCCGTCACATTTCCAAGTTTTTTTTTTTTTTTTAATAAAATTAATGTCGTTCTCGTTACTTAATTACAAATCCATTTCCCTTGGATGTTTAATTTTTTTTCGCGTAATCTACTTACGCTATTTTTTTTCGAATGGTCGTGAATATTTCAGCGCCGAAACTTCAGTTGCGACATCGCAGCTAATATTTACATGCTTTTATAAAGGAGTCGGAATTTTAATCAGACCTGTACATTTATAATTCGGATTTTACTAATTCAGACCGAGTCTCTCACTGGCATACAAAGGTTCGCAATTAAACAGGAAGAGAAATTATATTGGAAGGAAGTTGTGCTATTAAAAATTAATGGATGCCAGGGAGAATATTTAAAATAGATGAACATTAGAGAAACACTGAATAAAACACTTACTAAATTTTAAATTTTAAATTTTAAATTTTAAATTTTTAATTTTTAATTTTTAATTTTTAATTTTTAATTTTTAATTTTTAATTTTTAATTTTTAATTTTTAATTTTTAATTTTTAATTTTTAATTTTTAATTTTTAATTTTTAATTTTTAATTTTTAATTTTTAATTTTTAATTTTTAATTTTTAATTTTTAATTTTTAATTTTTAATTTTTAATTTTTAATTTTTAATTTTTAATTTACCACGTGGTAACGGTCGCAACCATCACCATGATTAGATGAACATTATTTTACTTGGCTTCCACCATCAACCATATTATACTAATAGCACATCTTTATTGAATGAAGAATACATGTTATTATTATTTACGACTTTTCTTCTTCTCTTCTTCTTCTTCTTCTTCTTCTTCTTTTTCTTCTTCGTTGACCATCGACTGAAGGTCTTTCAGCTCGTCAACCATATTATTTTAATCAATATCGAGTTATTTTTTGAAATTTTTAACGCTAATTATAAAATAGATAAATATCCATGTCGTCTTTTTTTTATCAAACGTATTTCCCGTGGTTTAAAGTACTTGTCCTAGTTCTCGAAAATAATGACTTCCACCCAAGTACATCACCTACACGTGACTTTATATTAAAATGCAATTATAAAAAAATAAACAGCTTTGATTTCATCTTCAATTTTATTTACAACTTATTTATACGAAACCGAAGACAAATGCAGACTTCAAGCTTTTAACAAATCATTCAGAAATAACTTGGGTTTAATTTTGTGGTAAAATCGGTACATATTAATGACACATTTTTCCAGACAATCGCCAAAAATGGCCATTTTCAATGCTCAAAAATCGAAAAAGTATTGATTTTTCAAAAACTGACTTAAATACAGACTTACAACTTTAACAAAATTATTGGGGAATAAATGAGCTTTAATATTCTAAAAAAATCAAAGCATGTTAATTATTTAATTTTCTAGATAATCAAAATCGAACTCGAGAATTGCCATTTTCAAAACTCCAAAAATTAAAAAAGTATAGATTTTTCAAAAACTGACTGAAATTCAGACTTCCAACTTTAACAAAATTATTGGGGAATAAATGAGCTTTAATATTCTAAAAAAATCAAAGCATGTTAATTATTTAATTTTCTAGATAATCAAAATCGAACTCGAGAATTGCCATTTTCAAAACTCCAAAAATTAAAAAAGTATAGATTTTTCAAAAACTGACTGAAATTCAGACTTCCAACTTTAACAACATTATTGGGGAATAAATGGGCTTTAATACTCTAAAAAATCAAACCATGTTAATTATTTAATTTTCTAGATAATCAAAATCAAACTCGAGAATTGCCATTTTCAAAACTCCAAAAATTAAAAAAGTATAGATTTTTCAAAAACTGACTGAAATTCAGACTTCCAACTTTAACAACATTATTGGGGAATAAATGGGCTTTAATACTCTAAAAAAATCAAAACATGTTAATTATTTAATTTTCCAGATAATCAAAATCAAACTCGAGAATTGCCATTTTCAAAACTCCAAAAATTAAAAAAAGTATAGATTTTTCAAAAACTGACTGAAATTCAGACTTCTAACTTTAACAGCATTATTGGGGAATAAATGGGATTTAATACTCTAAAAAATTAAACCATGTTAATTATTTAATTTTCTAGATAATCAAAATCAAACTCGAGAATTGCCATTTTCAAAACTCCAAAAATTAAAAAAGGATAGATTTTTAAAAAACTGACTGAAATTCAGACTTCCAACTTTAACAACATTATTGGGGAATAAATGGGCTTTAATACTCTAAAAAATCAAAGCATGTTAATTATTTAATTTTCTAGATAATCAAAATCAAACTCGAGAATTGCCATTTTCAAAACTCCAAAAATTAAAAAAAGTATAGATTTTTCAAAAACTGACTGAAATTCAGACTTCTAACTTTAACAACATTATTGGGGAATAACAGGGCTTTAATATTCCAAAAAATCAAAGCATGTTAGTTATTTAATTTTCTAGATAATCAAAATCAAACTCGAGAATTGCCATTTTCAAAACTCCAAAAATTAAAAAAGTATAGATTTTTCAAAAACTGACTGAAATTCAGACTTCTAACTTTAACAACATTATTGGGGAATAAATGGGCTTTAGTATTCTAAAAAATCAAAACATGTTAATTATTTAATTTTCCAGATAATCAAAATCAAACTCAAGAATTGCCATTTTCAAAACTCCAAAAATTAAAAAAGTATAGATTGTTCAAAAACTGACTGAAATTCAGACTTCCAACTTTAACAACATTATTAGGGAATAAATGAGCTTTAATATTCTAAAAAAATCAAAGCATGTTAATTATTTAATTTTCTAGATAATCAAAATCGAACTCGAGAATTGCCATTTTCAAAACTCCAAAAATTAAAAAAGTATAGATTTTTCAAAAACTGACTGAAATTCAGACTTCCAACTTTAACAACATTATTGGGGAATAAATGGGCTTTAATACTCTAAAAAATCAAACCATGTTAATTATTTAATTTTCTAGATAATCAAAATCAAACTCGAGAATTGCCATTTTGAAAACTCCAAAAATTAAAAAAGTATAGATTTTTCAAAAACTGACTGAAATTCAGACTTCCAACTTTAACAACATTATTAGGGAATAAATGAGCTTTAATATTCTAAAAAATCAAAGCATGTTAGTTATTTAATTTTCTAGATAATTTTTCAAATATTTTCTATAATTATGATCAACGTCGCACAGTTTGTAACATCTTCATTGTGGGGTCTTAAGATGTTAATGATGACGAATTGCAGTAATTTGTTAGAGTAGCTAGATGTGTCATGAAACTCATTCCCCTGATGGATGCATTCATTTAACACTTTTATCGCTTTTGCTGTACTTTTCTCGGCGTCTCGGGGTTTCATGGGCTGCGTATATCATACAGGGGAAGTTCAAATTTTTTACACGACGAGAAACCCCCGGTACACTTCCTCTTGCATACGAATTAAAAATTAGGTGGCTTTCTTATAAGGTGTGTTATAAATGGAAATTAATCGCAGTCGACTACACCGACAGCGTAAACGTTTAAATTACATCACTGTATACAGGGTGTCCATTGAATATTGTGCCCACAGTGTGGTTGTATTGTTGAGTTAGGGCAATTCTTCAGTCTTCACATTTTTTGCAGATTATTATAAGAGCCACAGAATAAAAAAAAAATTACAAACTATCTGTAGTGATTTTAAGTATTGCACTTCAAAAAAAAAATCCACATCACTTATAAATAAATATTGCGGAGGGTCCTGGGTTCGAATCCCAGCGAGGGTGTGGGTGTTTGTGGTTGTCCATTTTAATTTTCAACTCGAAAATGGAAAAAAATCGAAAAAATCAACTTTTTTAATAATCATCGTAGACTATTGAAGTATATCTTCTTTTTCATCAGAAGAACGAGAGAAATTGATTGGCGTTAAATTTTTTTTAGCTATCTTCAATAGCAAAAAAATAGCGTGTCACCATGAACATTTTCAAAAAAAGTCAATTTTTCAGACTTTGATCGGCCGTAGCGGCTAAACGAAAACTCCAAATTGAACGCAGTTTTCAAATCTGTGCTCCTTGTGAGTAAATTATTCGGATTCAATTAAAATTGGCGATTTAAAATTTTTGACGAAATCCTGAAAAACCACCAACATAAATAACACAGGTAATCGCAACATAACTTGACAACCATTTCACAAGTATATTACGGGAAAGAATTCAAATTTATTGCCCGCAAAAATTCCGCGCAGAACTCCACTTGAATATAAATGTAAAAAAAAAACTGGGTCATGTAATCCCACCCAAAATTTAAACCCGGCCGCGTACTTTTGCAAGAGTCCTTAAAACTTAAAACTTTTTTTAAAGTTTATAAATTCCAACTTCTTATTACGTATGCGAATAATTATTCTCGACTAAATTAATTACCACAGCCAACTCGGTTCCGGTATATAATTAGATCGGAACGCTAGATCTGAATAAGTTCGGAATACACATAGTGTCGGTGGAGGGGGTCATCTAATTTAAACCCTTGGGGTCTCGGAGGACACTTCGAGGGTCTTGAACGCCGGAAAATCCGCCCCGCCGCAAATATCCCACTCGCTCGGAAATGGAAAATCTTTCGGGGATGATTTGTCGCACTCTGCGTATACTATTGAATTTGCTGATATCATTTTATGGTTAATCGATTGATTAAAATCATAAAAAGGACTTTTATTGGGTAACAACTATGGTCAGTGGCGTATTTATAGGGCCCGGGGGCTTAGGGCTCAAATAGGCAACAAAAGTAAAAACAAAAAACGGGTTATACGGAAAACTCCAAATCCACTCGGAAATAATATATTTTTGACATACCACAAAACTATTGACATCCCCCAGCTGGAAACAAAATGGCGACACTTTAAAACTTGAATTTAAAAAAACGAAATTTGCATCTCGGGATTATTAAAATTCCAAAAAAAAAATCACCAGGGGAATTACGCTAAAAACTTCTAAATCCACTCGGAAATAATATATTTTTGACATACTGCAAAATTATTGACATCCCCCAGCTGGAAACAAAATGGCGACACTTTAAAACTTGAATTGAAGGAAACGAAATTTGCATCTCGGGATTATTAAAATTCCAAAAAAATAATCACCAGCGGAATTACGCTAAAAACTTCTAAATCCACTCGGAAATAATATATTTCTGACATACTACAAAACTACTGACATCCCCCAGCTGGAAACAAAATGGCGACGCTTTAAAAATTGAATTGAAAAAACGAAATTTGCATCTCGGGATTATTAAAATTCTAAAAAAATAATCACCAGCGGAATTACGCTAAAAACTTCTAAATCCACTCGGAAATAATATATTTTTGACATACCACAAAACTATTGACATCCCCCAGCTGGAAACAAAATGGCGATACTTTAAAACTTGAATTGAAGAAACGATTATTAAAATTCCAAAAAAATAATCACCACCGGAATTACCGTAAAAACTTCTAAATCCACTCGGAAATAATATATTTTTGACACACTACAAAACTATTGACATCCCTCAGCTGGAAACAAAATGGCGATACTTTAAAACTTGAATTGAAGGAAACGAAATTTGCATCTCGGGATTATTAAAATTCCAAAAAAATAATCACCAGCGGAATTACCCTAAAAACTTCCAAATCCACTCGGAAATAATATATTTTTGACATACTACAAAACTATTGACATCCCCCAGCTGGAAACAAAATGGCGACACTTTAAAACTTGAATTGAAGAAAACGAAATTTGCATCTCGGGATTATTAAAATTCCAAAAAAATAATCACCAGCGGAATTACCGTAAAAACTTCTAAATCCACTCGGAAATAATATATTTTTGACATACCACAAAACTATTGACATCCCCCAGCTGGAAACAAAATGGCGATACTTTAAAACTTGAATTGAAGAAACGATTATTAAAATTCCAAAAAAATAATCACCACCGGAATTACCGTAAAAACTTCTAAATCCACTCGGAAATAATATATTTTTGACATACCACAAAACTATTGACATCCCCCAGCTGGAAACAAAATGGCGACACTTTAAAACTTGAATTGAAGGAAACGAAATTTGCATCTCGGGATTATTAAAATTCCAAAAAAATAATCACCAGCGGAATTATCCTAAAAATTTCTAAATCCACTTGGAAATAATATATTTTTGACATACTACAAAACTATTGACATCCCCCAGCTGGAAACAAAATGGCGACACTTTAAAACTTGAATTGAAAAAAACGAATATTGCATCTCGGGATTATTAAAATTCCAAAAAAATAATCACCAGCGGAATTACCCTAAAAACTTCCAAATCCACTCGGAAATAATATATTTTTGACATACCACAAAACTATTGACATCCCCCAGCTGGAAACAAAATGGCGATACTTTAAAACTTGAATTGAAGAAACGATTATTAAAATTCCAAAAAAATAATCACCACCGGAATTACCGTAAAAACTTCTAAATCCACTCGGAAATAATATATTTTTGACATACCACAAAACTATTGACATCCCCCAGCTGGAAACAAAATGGCGACACTTTAAAACTTGAATTGAAGGAAACGAAATTTGCATCTCGGGATTATTAAAATTCCAAAAAAATAATCACCAGCGGAATTATCCTAAAAATTTCTAAATCCACTTGGAAATAATATATTTTTGACATACTACAAAACTATTGACATCCCCCAGCTGGAAACAAAATGGCGACACTTTAAAACTTGAATTGAAAAAAACGAATATTGCATCTCGGGATTATTAAAATTCCAAAAAAATAATCACCAGCGGAATTACCCTAAACACTTCTAAATCCACTCGGAAATAATATATTTTTGACATACCACAAAACTATTGACATCCCCCAGCTGGAAACAAAATGGCGACGCTTTAAAACTTGAATTGAGGGAAACGAAATTTGCATCTCGGGATTATTAAAATTCCAAAAAAATAATCACCAGCGGAATTAAGCTAAAAACTTGTAAATCCACTTGGAAATAATATATTTTTGACATACTGCAAAACTATTGACATCCCCCAGCTGGAAACAAAATGGCGACACTTTAAAACTTGAATTGAAGAAAACAAAATTTGCATCTCGGGATTATTAAAATTCCAAAAAAATAATCACCAGCGGAATTACGCTAAAAACTTCTAAATCCACTCGGAAATTATATATTTTTGACATACTGCAAAATTATTAACATCCCCCAGCTGGAAACAAAATGGCGACGCTTTAAAACTTGAATTGAAAAAAACGAAATTTGCATCTCGGGATTATTAAAATTCCAAAAAAATAATCACCAGCGGAATTACGCTAAAAACTTCTAAATCCACTCGGAAATGATATTTTTTTAACATACTACAAAACTATTGACATCCCCCAGCTGGAAACAAAATGGCGACACTTTAAAACTTGAATTGAAAAAAACGAAATTTGCATCTCGGGATTAATAAAATTCCAAAAAAATAATCACCACCGGAATTACCCTAAAAACTTCTAAATCCACTCGGAAATAATATATTTTTGACACACTACAAAATTATTGACATCCCCCAGTTGGAAACAAAATGGCGACGCTTTAAAAATTGAATTGAAAAAAACGAAATTTGCATCTCGGGATTATTAAAATTCCAAAAAAATAATCACCAGCGGAATTAGCCTAAAAACTTCTAAATCCACTCGGAAATAATATATTTTTGACACACTGCAAAATTATTGACATCCTCCAGCTGGAAACAAAATGGCGACACTTTAAAACTTGAATTGAAGGAAACGAAATTTGCATCTCGGGATTATTAAAATTCCAAAAAAATAATCACCAGCGGAATTAGCCTAAAAACTTCTAAATCCACTCGGAAATAATATATTTTTGACACACTGCAAAATTATTGACATCCTCCAGCTGGAAACAAAATGGCGACACTTTAAAACTTGAATTGAAAAAAACGAAATTTGCATCTCGGGATTATTAAAATTCCAAAAAAATAATCACCAGCGGAATTACGCTAAAAACTTCTAAATCCACTCGGAAATTATATATTTTTGACATGCTGCAAAATTATTAACATCCCCCAGCTGGAAACAAAATGGCGACGCTTTAAAACTTGAATTGAAAAAAACGAAATTTGCGCCTCGGGATTATTAAAATTACAAAAAAATAATCACCAGCGGAATTACGCTAAAAACTTCTAAATCGACTCGGAAATAATATATTTTTGACATACTGCAAAATTATTGACATCCCCCAGCTGGAAACAAAATGGCGACACTTTAAAACTTGAATTGAAGGAAACGAAATTTGCATCTCGGGATTATTAAAATTCCAAAAAAATAATCACCAGCGGAATTACCCTAAAAACTTCTAAATCCACTCGGAAATAATATATTTTTGACATATTACAAAACTAATGTCATGCCCCAGCTGGAAACAAAATGGCGACACTTTAAAACTTGAATTGAAGGAAACGAAATTTGCATCTCGGGATTATTAAAATTCCAAAAAAATAATCACTAGCGGAATTACGCTAAAAACTTCTAAATCCACTCGGAAATTATATATTTTTGACATACTGCAAAATTATTAACATCCCCCAGCTGGAAACAAAATGGCGACACTTTAAAACTTGAATTGAAAAAAACGAAATTTGCATCTCGGGATTATTAAAATTCCAAAAAAATAATCACCAGCGGAATTACGCTAAAAACTTCTAAATCCACTCGGAAATAATATATTTTTGACATACTGCAAAATTATTAACATCCCCCAGCTGGAAACAAAATGGCGACGCTTTAAAACTTGAATTGAAAAAAACGAAATTTGCATCTCGGGATTATTAAAATTCCAAAAAAATAATCACCAGCGGAATTACGCTAAAAACTTCTAAATCCACTCGGAAATAATATATTTTTGACATACTGCAAAACTATTGACATCCCCCAGCTGGAAACAAAATGGCGACACTTTAAAACTTGAATTGAAGGAAACGAAATTTGCATCTCGGGATTATTAAAATTCCAAAAAAATAATCACCAGCGGAATTACCCTAAAAACTTCTAAATCCACTCGGAAATAATATATTTTTGACATACTACAAA
Organism: Ocypus olens; assembly: GCA_910593695.2. Classification (NCBI taxonomy): domain Eukaryota; kingdom Metazoa; phylum Arthropoda; class Insecta; order Coleoptera; family Staphylinidae; genus Ocypus; species Ocypus olens. The sequence goes on from OU343056.1 coordinate 55,231,531, forward strand.
ACTATTGACATCCCCCAGCTGGAAACAAAATGGCGACACTTTAAAACTTGAATTGAAGGAAACGAAATTTGCATCGCGGGATTATTAAATAATCAACTTTCACCGCTATTCCCGTACGTTAAATAAATATTTAATTGTGGTTGAGGTCAACGTTAATTTTTCAATTTAGTTTAATTGGGGATCACGCAGTAACGGTCGAATCCATCCTCTTCATTACATTAATTAACTTCCCATTATTCCGCAATATTCACAAATTATCGAATTACCTCAATGTTAGAATAACTCGAATTAATTACGGCGAATCCAATAAGTCGATACAAATTACATCAAAATTTCACACGTTCGTCCCCCGGGAGTTGGACCCCGAGAGTTCGGCGAACTCGCTAATTGAAACTAAAATAAATGTTGTTGAAGTTTCTCTTCGGCTACTAGACGGACGGACAGAAACTTAAGAGGTTCTCCCAAATTCGAAACTTTACGAACTCCGAATATTACACACAAAACATTTTTCATCCCGATGTAGATTAATTTTGTTTCGGAGAAGAGGGGAGGTGGATTAATTAATTAACAGTCCCGATTGAAAAGAACTCCTTCGTTAACGGTCCACGTTTTATCTTAATATTCCGTACAAAACCGCTGTAGAGTAGATAAGATGCAATTATGCTTTTTTCTGGTCCACAAGAGTTCCAGAAAAAAATACATCCGGGAACATTTGATTTGATTAAAGAAAAAAAAATGGTGATGTGGCCGTCATATTACTTCCTCCGATTTGATGGTATCATAGCTATTTATATTTACGTTTTCATGGTTTATTTTCAATTGAAATCATATTTTAAATGTACATCGAGAGGATGACACTGACGTTTAAAACGTCAAAATTATGAAAGATGGAAAAATTATACTTCAAATTCAAAAACTCAGTTTACTCAAAAACTAAAGGGATTTCGAAAAAAACTTATTCTTTATAAGTTGTTCATTTTAGCATTTTATGCGATTATTATTAACATAAATTTGCTGTAACTATTATCGTTTTATAATTATAAACCAAAAATTAGAAAAATAATAATAAATTTTTTTCTCGAATAAAAATGATTTTATGAAAAATATTTTCAAGCAAAAGATGTTCAGTTCTTTGTTGTCTTCAAAGTTTGTTTAAATGTTTTTGTGATATTTTTCATATTTAAGAAAATATTGACAAAAAACAAAACACAGTTAAGGTAAACACCCACTTCCGGTGTACGAAATTTTACCAAAAGCTTTTCAGTTCTTCGGATTATGAAATAAAACGGATGTCCAAAGTTTCATATCAATTGCTTTATTAGTTTTTGAGATACAGCGCTCACAGACACACACACACAACAGAGACACAATTTTGTTTTCCAGAAATTGTTAAAATGGCATCTAGGGACCCCAAAACATAAAAATAAATAACAATTTAATAATTATCAAAAAACCCTGACAGTGATTAAAACGAAAATTGGAGGAGCTGTAAAATTACAATTGAAAAGGGTTTTACCCAGGGGCGTAGCCGACTCGGCCGCAAAGGGACTTTTCCTCCGCTAAATGTTTGTTTGTATTCCCCCCCCCCCCCCCCCCCATTCACTTTAGTTCGTGGAACTTGTAATTTCGTTTGAACTATGCCAATATTTGCGGAACATAATAAATTCCGGAGCGTAATTTTTAAACGAATATAAACTATTCCGCGATTTGTCGACAGTTATTTATTTCGGTGAGTTTTGTTTGCTTACGTGTTCAATATGTCATGACGCAATGGTACATGATAATTTGTTATTGTGGTATCGTAGAAAAATAGTGTGTGTGTGTTTCCGGCAATTTACTTACTGCACATTGCAATATAAAATTTCCCGAACATATATTTGTAATACCTCTATGGTTTTATTTTAACTTATGTTTACTGGGTGTTTCATATTTGAGGCTCACCACGGAGATCTCGGTTATTAAAAGATATGTTTCAATTTGACACTTTTGCAAAATTTTATGCTGATTAATAATCAATAAAAAAAAAATTCAAAAAATATTTTTCCTTTTTGTCTTTATATTTCCGTTATTTGAGGTAAAATTTAAAAACGGCAGACATTCCCATAGCAATTTTTTATTCTATGTTAGATGGCATAATAATTAAATCATTTTGTTTTTGAAAAACAAAAAACTAAAAAATTGATTTTCGTTTTTTCTTTATATTTCTGTTATTTGAAGTAATATTTTGAAACAGTGATGACATTCTTACGGCACTTTTTTATTATCTAATAGATGGCATAATATTATTACTTTATCTTTAAGGGGAGAACCATTTAGACACCCGAAAATGAGCCTTGAAATCGCGATTTTAAAATCTTCGAATTTTTGCATTTTTGCACTTTATGTTAATTTATCGAGAAAACTTTGTAATCCATTTTAAAATTACACTCGATTTTACACATTTTGATATTTGAGTCACCAAAATTGAACAACGCGTTCGGCAGTTGTGCAATTTCAAATATCGAAATCGCGATTTTAAAATCTACGAATTTTTGCATTTTTGCACTTTATGTTGATTTATCGAGAAAACTTTGTAATCCATTTTAAAATAACACTCGATTCTACACATTTTGATATTTGAGTCACCAAAATAGAATAACGCGTTCGGCAGTTGTGCAATTTCAAAAATTGAAATCGCGATTTTAAAATCTTCGAATTTTTGCATTTTTGCACTTTATGTTAATTTATCGAGAAAACTTTGTAATCCATTTTAAAATTACACTCGATTCTACACATTTTGATATTTGAGTCACCAAAATTGAACAACGCGTCCGGCAGTTGTGCAATTTAAAAAATTGAAATCGCGATTTAAAAATCTTCGATTTTTTTTGCATTTTTCGCACTTTATGTTAATTTATCGAGAAAACTTTGTAATCCATTTTAAAATCAAACTCGATTTTACACATTTTGATATTTGAGTCACCAAAATTGAACAACGCGTCCGGCAGTTGTGCAATTTCAAATATCGAAATCGCGATTTTAAAATCTTCGATTTTTTTTGCATTTTTCGCACTTTATGTTAATTTATCGAGAAAACTTTGTTATCCATTTTAATATTACACTCGATTCTACACATTTTGATATTTGAGTCACCAAAATTGAACAACGCGTCCGGCAGTTGTGCAATTTAAAAAATTGAAATCGCGATTTTACAATCTTCGATTTTTTGCATTTTTGCACTTTATGTTAATTTATCGAGAAAACTTTGTTATCCATTTTAATATTACACTCGATTCTACACATTTTGATATTTGAGTCACCAAAATTGAACAACGCGTTCGGCAGTTGTGCAATTTCAAAAATTGAAATCGCGATTTTAAAATCTTCGAATTTTTGCATTTTTGCACTTTATGTTAATTTATCGAGAAAACTTTGTAATCCATTTTAAAATTACACTCGATTCTACACATTTTGATATTTGAGTCACCAAAATTGAACAACGCGTCCGGCAGTTGTGCAATTTCAAAAATTGAAATCGCGATTTTAAAGTCTTCGAATTTTTGCATTTTTGCACTTTATGTTAATTTATCGAGAAAACTTTGTAATCCATTTTAAAATTACACTCGATTTTACACATTTTGATATTTGAGTCACCAAAATTGAACAACGCGTCCGGCAGTTGTGCAATTTCAAAAATCGAAATCGCGATTTTAAAATCTTGGATTTTTTTGCATTTTTCGCACTTAATGTTAATTTATCGAGAAAAGTTTGTAATCCAATTTAAAATTACACTTAATTCTACACATTTTGACATTAGAGTCACCAAAATTGAACAAATTGGCACAGGAAATTCGAAGGCAACTCTCAACCGAAAAATATATTGTAATGTCAAACAACTTCCATCGGTCGACGCGTCTCATCCGATTGGCCGTGAAGTCTTACCTGATTACTTTTACAGCCTAGGCATACATAAGCATTTTTAAAGCCTAGTCCGCAAAAGTGATATTTCACGGCCGAAAAGCAGTTCGAAAAATCTTACATTTCATATGAATGTATTTTGCACAAAACTAACAATATTCTCCGTATTTCCATTCAATACAAATAACGCATTAATACCTGCTTCGAGAAATAGATAAAAGAGTGTCTACATTATGCATGAAAGAATGATACAATTTCAGCGTAAATCGCTTTACATCATGTTTTCCTTTGGGTAATAAATTCGGGAGCGGCATCGAATAAATTCCCGATATCGAGTAATTCAAAACAATTTCGAGTGTTTGTTCTATTATTTAAATGTATTCCCGGGGAAACGGAGAAAGCCCATAATCAGCTCCGTATCTAAATTGCGCCGCGGAGGATTCTTTTTTCCGCAACCGAATTTGCATACTGTTTTTTTTTTATTTACGTCGTGTATTTCGTGTATTTTTTGCACGGTCGCCGGCACTTTTTCTGTTCTGGCGTGGATGCAAATGGAATCGGGGGAGCAATATGTCGTCGTTTTCAATTGAAGTTTAATTCGATCAGGAATCATCCGAAGAAGTCTGTTGTTATTCCTATTATCTTAATTATTTGATTGGAAATCCGCGCTATATCAATATTACGTCACGCAAAAAGCAATACGTTAAATAAAAAATAAATTTCGCTTTAAACAAGTTAGAGTTGTACCAAGCACTCGAGGCGTATTGCGCGGTGAACATCTTAAATTCAATTATCTCCGGAGATTTGTTATCGGGTTCTTTCACGTTTTCTCGCGTTCTCCGAATACTTTCTCACTCTGCGCAAACTTTACTCCTCGCACGCCTCGAGTGCTCGGTAATACTGTAGGCTACTTTTACAGTGAGACATCAATTTTCCAGCCGGATTTTAAGCCAAACAAGAAATTGGACGATAAGATAATTCAATAAAGAAAAACGTAATTTGCAAGACAATATTTTTTTTATTATTATTTCTCCTGCAAACGACGGAACAATCCAGGGATTTTAATGAAAAGGCGCGCAACAACGTCAATACAAAGCGACGGTGATTTTCCTCGTCCAATTCGCAACAAATTGAGGAGCGCAGGAGGTCGGCCGCGAGGTTAATTGAATACCAGAAAAATAAGAGTGCACCTCCCTCGGAATAATTCGATATAAATTGGGAATGGGACGGAATAAAATAGGCGAAACGACCGGGCAATTTATATGGAAATGAGATGAAATTATATAATTAAGGTTGGAGCCACTGTGATGGGTATTTTCAATGTGGATCGATCAAAGAGAGCAGTTGCAGTTTGCAAGAGTGTTTTTTTTTTGTTTTGATCAAATCAAATGTTTCTTACAATAGTCTCATGCAGAGCTTTCGGTCTCATGCCGTGAGAGGAAATTATCTCAAAATCTGTTTGGGAGATATTTTTTACTCAAACTTGCATATATTTTGGGTAAATTTTTTTAACCCTTTGCACCCGAGCGGCGCCGCTACGGCGCCCTGGTGGTTTGATGCGTCCACTCGAGCGACGCTTCTACGGCGCCCGAGAGGTGTGACGCATCCTAACCCAACCTAACCTAACCCAAACCAACCTAACCCAACCTAACCTAACCTAACCCAACCTAACCCAACCTAACTTAACCTAACCTAACCTAACCTTACCAAACCTAACCTAACCCAACCTAACCCAACCTAACCCAACCTAACCCAACTTAATCTAACCCAACCTAACCTAACCCAATCTAACCGAATCTAACCTAACCCAACCTAACCTAACCCAACCTAATCTAACCCAACCTAACCTAACCCAATCTAACCTAACTCAACCTAACCGAACCCAATCTAACCTAACCTAACCTAACCCAACCTAACCTAACCCAACCTAACCTAACCCAACCTAACCTAACCTAACCCGACCTAACATAACCTAACCCAACTTAACCCGACCTAACCTAACTCACCTAACCTAACCTAAACCAATGATTTTAAAGTACCTGTAAACACTTCCCTAATATAGCCGAAATAGTCTCGAGTTGCTGGTCCGCCCGAGCGAAAAAGGCCTCGAGTGCAAAGGGTTAAATTTTATGTCAAAAACTTGACTTATTTTTGTTCGAGTCGCAAAAATTATTTAAGTTCTTCACAAATTCACGTTCTGTTTACATGAAATTATCTTAAAATCAGTTTCGAAGAAATTTGTAATTTTTTACAGATCCAAACTTGAATATGTTTTGGGCAATTTTGGAAAATTTCGAGTCAAAAACTTGACTCATTTATTTTCTTTTCGAGTCGCAAAAATTATTTAAATTTTTCACAATTCACGTTCTGTTTACATGAAATTATCTCAAAATCTGTTTCGAAGAAATTTGTTATTTTTCACAGAGCCAAGCTTGAATATGTTTTGGGCAATTTTGGAAAATTTTAAGTCAAAAACTTGCCTCGTTTATTTTCTTTTCAAGTCGCAAAAATTATTTTAATTTTTCATAAATTTACGTTCTGTTTACATACAATTATCTCAAAATCTGTTTCCAAGAAATTTGTTATTTTTTACAGATTCAAACTTGAATATGTTTTGGGCAATTTTGGAAAATTTCGAGTCAAAAACTTGACTCATTTATTTTCTTTTCGAGTCGCAAAAATTATTTAAATTTTTCATAAATTCACGTTCTGTTTACATGAAAATATCTCAAAATCTGTTTGGAAAATATTAGTTATGTTTTTACATAGTTAAATTTGGATATATTCTGGGTATTTTTTGAAAATTTCAAGCCAAAAACTTGTTTTGTTTGTTTTTATTCGAATCGCAAAAATTACTGAATTTTTTCTTAAATTCACGTTTTGTTTACAAGAAATTATCTCAAAATCTGTTTGGGAGATATTTGTTATTTTTTACAGAGGCAAACTTGAATATGTTTTGGGCAATTTTGGAAAATTTCAAATCAAAAACTTGCCTCATTTATTTTCTTTTCGAGTCGCAAAAATTGTTGAAATTTTTCATAAATTGACGTTCTGTTTACATAAAATTATCTCAAAATCAGTTTCCAAGAAATTTGTTATTTTTTACAGATTCAAACTTGAATATGTTTTGGGCAATTTTGGAAAATTTCGAGTCAAAAACTTGCCTCGTTTATTTTTTTTTGAGTCGCAAAAATTGTTGAAATTTTTCACAAATTCACGTTCTGTTTACATGACATTATCTCAAAATCTGTTTCGAAAAAATTTGTTATTTTTTACAGATCCAAACTTGAATATGTTTTGGGTAATTTTGAAAAATTTCAAGTTAAAAACTTGACTCATTTATTTTCTTTTCGAGACAAAAAATATTAAAATTTTCCATAAATTAATGTTCTGTTTACATGAAAATATCTCAAAATCTGTTTGGAAAATATTAGTTATGTTTTTACATAGTCAAATTTGAATATATTCTGGGTATTTTTTGAAAATTTGAACAAAAACTTGTTTTGTTTGTTTTTATTATAGTCGCAAAAATTACTTATTTTTTTCTTAAATTCACGCTTTGTTTACATGAAATTATCTCAAAATCAGTTTCGAAGAAATTTGTTATTTTTTACAGATCCAAACTTGAATATGTTTTGGACAATTTTGGAAAATTTCAAGTCAAAAACTTGCCTCGTTTATTTTCTTTTCGAGACGCAAAAAATATTTAAATTTTCTATAAATTAATGTTCTGTTTACATGAAAATATCTCAAAATCTGTTTGGAAAATATTAGTTATGTTTTTACATAGTCAAATTTGAATATATTCTGGGTATTTTTTGAAAATTTGAACAAAAACTTGTTTTGTTTGTTTTTATTATAGTCGCAAAAATTACTTATTTTTTTCTTAAATTCACGCTTTGTTTACATGAAATTATCTCAAAATCAGTTTCGAAGAAATTTGTTATTTTTTACAGATCCAAATTTGAATATGTTTTGGGCAATTTTGGAAAATTTTAAGTCAAAAACTTGACTCATTTATTTTCTTTTCGAGACACAAAAAATATTTAAATTTTCCATAAATTAATGTTCTGTTTACATGTAAATATCTCAAAATCTGTTTGGAAAATATTAGTTATGTCTTTACATAGTCAAATTTGAATATATTCTGGATATTTTTTGAAAATTTCCAGCCAAAAACTTGTTTTGTTTGTTTTTATTCGAGTCGCAAAAATTACTGAATTTTTTCTTAAATTCACGTTTTGTTTACATGAAATTATCTCAAAATCTGTTTCCAAGAAATTTGTTATTTTTTACAGATCCAAACTTGAATATGTTTTGGGCAATTTTGGAAAATTTCAAGTCAAAAACATGCCTCGTTTATTTTTTTTTGTCGCAAAAATTATTTAAATTTTTCATAAATTTACGTTCTGTTTACATGAAATTATCTCAAAATCTGTTTAGAAGAAATTGTTTTTTTTTTACAGATCCAAACTTGAATATGTTTTGGATAATTTTTGAAAATTTCAAGTCAGAAATTTGACTATTTTTTTTTCTTTTCGCGTCGCAAAAATTATTTATTTTTTCCACAAATTCAATTACCTTAAAATCTATTTGGAAGATATTTGTAATTTTTTACAGAGTCAAATTTGTTTTGGGTAATTGGTGCAATCTCTTTTAACTAAGTTGTAGCCAGTTTTGTTTTGTAATTATTTTAATACTTTAATATTTTTTTAATTATGTAACTATGTAATACTTCTTGTATATATTTATGCTGTCATGTAATTGGGAATTAATTCCTGTATGACAATAAATACTTATTTATTTATATTATCACATTACATTGAAGACTAAGTGAAAATGAAGAATTTTTGAAAAAATCTCGTGGGAAGTGCGCATATTGCAAAGAAAAAAAAATCCGAAAAAACTAGTGATAACTCATTTTGTGTCTTTGTTTGTTAACGGTTAGTTTATCAATAAATTCCAATTGTCCATTTTAATAAAATTTACTACACGCACTACATCTGAAATAAATATATCTGTGCCGTCCATGTCGGCAATCGCCTGTCATGAGAGTTATTGATTATGAAGGAGCACTTTCGTTCGTGACCCACTCTCTCTCCCCCAAAAATTCGGATTAATAAAAGCCCGAATAACAACCCCCCCGACCGACCGTAGCGAATTGTTGTTTGCACACACACAAAAAAAGTCGTCTATTCCTCCCCATTTCCGGAGAATAAACCATCCCGAAACTCACCTGTAATTGTCGCACAATCCGCGACCACTTATCAGTCCGGCAAATAAATCGAGAGCGCCCTCTATTTGTACACACTGACGTCTCTGCTCCCCATTGAAATAAATCAAATCGATTTCGGAGAATGGAAAGAGGAAACGTCCGGCAGTGCCCGTCCAAATGACTCTATTGTTACCTCTGCCTGCCATGGAACTATTTACATCTCCGCATTCCGCACTAAAGACGAGGATTCAGGATTCGCTCTCCCCTTTTGAATTTAAGCCCGAAACCCATTCGGGTCGGGAAAATTGAAAATGTACGTACGCAGATACGGAAAGTAATCAATTTGTGGGAATGTATGAGACGCGGATATAAATTATACTCTGGAGATTATGGCGCAATTTTCGCAAGCTTTGCTTGATTTATATATTCAAAAGATGTTCATTAATTACTTTATCGTTTTAATTATCTAAAGGTGTCGTTTCGTGAAGTACTTGAATGTCTCCTTGGGCGCAAATTATTCGGATTCAATTAAAATTGTATGCTATGTTAAAATTATAGTTAATATTTTACTAGACTAAAAAAATCGCAAGTTCGAAAATTTCAAAATCGTGATTTTGGTATCCGATAGTAAATAACTGCTAAATGCATTGTCCGATTTTGATGAAAAAAACTTTACAATTACTTTAAATTACAAACAAAGGTGTGCCATGAAATCATGATGGCGGATATTTTATTTTGTTGTTGTTTGAAAAAAGTGATAGTTGCTGTCAGATTACGATTTACGACCGTCAGAGCAGAGCGAAAATTCAATTCATGATCAATCTTTTCTTTGATATCCAAAAATCTCAATCTCGCGTGTGTTCGTCGTCGTCGCAAGAACTGATACATTATTAGTTTTAAAACTCGCTTTCGTGATATGAATAAAATATATGTGGAGCCCGCACCAATCCCAAAGTAAGTGGAATAACAATACTTCATTCTGCGTTTTTTTTGCTCTATTTCTGCGGGCCGCCTTTAGTAGTTGCGAAATTTTCAGTCAGTCCCGGTGAATTTAAAGTGCGGCAAGTAATCAGAACGAGCTTAGTAAGCGTCTGGAGGGAAGTTAACAAGTCGCGGCGCGTCCATGCTTGATGCCAGAGACGTGTCTATATTAACCGCCATTCTTCATCGTTTCCCTCTTTAGTCGCACAGATCCCCTCCGGAGAAGAGGGGGGGGGGGTGGATTTGCATAACTGGCTTATGTTCACTTGATTACCATTCCCTGATAGGTTTATATAGGGCGACCGACGAGACGTGGCCAAATATACAAGTGTAAATTGGATTTGATCTGAGCACGTCCCGTACATGAATTTATTAAGCGTTTGTCTGCTTAATTGGACAAATACTAAATCTTTGTTGGAAATCTACAACAGCGTGAACTGAAGACGAATCAATGATAAAAACGACAGATTGTTATTAACCCTTCAGTTCACGCTGTTGTAGATTTCCAACAAAGATTTAGTATTTGTCCAATTAAGCAGACAAACGTTAATAACAATCTGTCGTTTTTATCATTGATTCGTGATATTAGAAAAATAATTAATAAACAAAGTTTTTAGTTAAGTGAAGATAACTGGCAAATCTATACAACTTTGAGCATCAAACACATCACCACCCTGCATATAATATTCCTCGTAATTACCACGAATTCTAATATTTCCCCATCATATAATTTCTATACACCAATTAAAACGAGCGGAAATAATGAAGTAATAAAGCCGGAGCGCATTATTATTATTATTAATGCGGAATATGGAGAAGTCTCGCTTTCAAATTCGAACCGTCAAAAGAGGGAAGATTCATCGGAGATTATCGAAGACAATGGGAACAATAAGTCAAGAATGTGGGACCGTAATTAATTAAGGATATTGTAATATTAAAGTGGAGCCGAAAATAAAGGATCTCCGAGGGGCGGACTCCGAAATTCAAAGAAATCCCCGGCAATAATGGGAAGAGAGAGAGAGAGAGAGAGAGAGGAGTTTGAATCAACAATTCATGTCTGAGCCCCCCCCCTTCCCCAGACCGTATCTCATTCGAAGTTTCTTTTTCAGAGTGGAGATTTCGCCATTTTCCACTTCGCCGGCCGAAAAGTTTCGATCGAATATATTTTATTGTATGTTAAGTGTCATATATGGAATTTGTTTTTTTTTTTCACGGTTTAGGTCAAATTCGTTTCATGAATAATTCAGGATGGCCCTCAGCGGGCGCTGGTAAATATATAATGCAATATAAAAAAAAAATGTTTCGTGTGAGGTCAAAAAGGGCAAAAAGTTTATTGTTATTTTTTTTTTTCAAGCTTCGAAAAACATATTTTGATAAATAAGCAACCAAAACGTTTCCGAATATTTAATAATAATTTTAATTTTTAATCAATTGTGGCTGTTGACCAAGCAGTCAACTAATTAAAAAAATAGTTATTTTAATTGTTATACCTCGTCAGGAATATCTTGATCGTGACGATCACTAATACTATTCGGTAGCGTAATTAAAAAAAAAATATTTTTTTCACCGACTTTGAAAATTATTGATTTTAAAATAACCACTCAGCCGATTTAAATAAAATTATCTCGAAATCTAGAAAAGGGGTGTTTCCGGATTTTTACAGAATTACGTTCAAGTATGTGTTCCAAACAAATTTGGAAAGTTTCAAACATCTGGCAATTGTTTTTCCATTTTTTCACCGACTTTGAAAATTATTGATTTTAAAATAACCACTTCTCCGATTTAAATAAAATTATCTCGAAATCTAGAAAAGGGGTGTTTCCGGATTTTTACAGAATTACGTTCAAGTATGTGATCCAAACAAATTTGGAAAGTTTCAGGCATCTAGCAATTGTTTTTCTATTTTTTCACCGACTTTGAAAATTGTTGATTTTAAAATAACCACTTGTCCGATTTAAATGAAATTATCTCGAAATCTAGAAAAGGGGTGTTTCTGGATTTTTACAGAATTACGTTCAAGTATGTGTTCCAAACAAATTTGGAAAGTTTCAAACATCTAGCAATTGTTTTTCTATTTTTTCACCGACTTTGAAAATTGTTGATTTTAAAATAACCACTTGTCCGATTTAAATGAAATTATCTCGAAATCTAGAAAAGGGGTGTTTCTGGATTTTTACAGAATTACGTTCAAGTATGTGTTCCAAACAAATTTGGAAAGTTTCAAACATCTGGCAATTGTTTTTCTATTTTTTCACCGACTTTGAAAATTGTTGATTTTAAAATAACCACTTCTCCGATTTAAATAAAATTATCTCGAAATCTAGAAAAGGGGTGTTTCTGGATTTTTACAGAATTACGTTCAAGTATGTGATCCAAACAAATTTGGAAAGTTTCAAGCATCTGGCAATTGTTTTTCTATTTTTTCACCGACTTTGAAAATTGTTGATTTTAAAATAACCACTTGCCGATTTAAATGAAATTATCTCGAAATCTAGAAAAGGGGTGTTTCCGGATTTTTACAGAATTACGTTCAAGTATGTGATCCAAACAAATTTGGAAAGTTTCAGGCATCTAGCAATTGTTTTTCTATTTTTTCACCGACTTTGAAAATTGTTGATTTTAAAATAACCACTTGTCCGACTTAAATAAAATTATCTCGAAATCTAGAAAAGGGGTGTTTCTGGATTTTTACAGAATTACGTTCAAGTATGTGATCCAAACAAATTTGGAAAGTTTCAAGCATCTGGCAATTGTTTTTCTATTTTTTCACCGACTTTGAAAATTGTTGATTTTAAAATAACCACTTGTCCGATTTAAATGAAATTATCTCGAAATCTAGAAAAGGGGTGTTTCTGGATTTTTACAGAATTACGTTCAAGTATGTGTTCCAAACAAATTTGGAAAGTTTCAGGCATCTAGCAATTGTTTTTCTATTTTTTCACCGACTTTGAAAATTGTTGATTTTAAAATAACCACTTGTCCGACTTAAATAAAATTATCTCGAAATCTAGAAAAGGGGTGTTTCTGGATTTTTACAGAATTACGTTCAAGTATGTGATCCAAACAAATTTGGAAAGTTTCAAGCATCTGGCAATTGTTTTTCTATTTTTTCACCGACTTTGAAAATTGTTGATTTTAAAATAACCACTTCTCCGATTTAAATAAAATTATCTCGAAATCTAGAAAAGGGGTGTTTCTGGATTTTTACAGAATTACGTTCAAGTATGTGATCCAAACAAATTTGGAAAGTTTCAAGCATCTGGCAATTGTTTTTCTATTTTTTCACCGACTTTGAAAATTGTTGATTTTAAAATAACCACTTGCCGATTTAAATGAAATTATCTCGAAATCTAGAAAAGGGGTGTTTCCGGATTTTTACAGAATTACGTTCAAGTATGTGATCCAAACAAATTTGGAAAGTTTCAGGCATCTAGCAATTGTTTTTCTATTTTTTCACCGACTTTGAAAATTGTTGATTTTAAAATAACCACTTGTCCGACTTAAATAAAATTATCTCGAAATCTAGAAAAGGGGTGTTTCTGGATTTTTACAGAATTACGTTCAAGTATGTGATCCAAACAAATTTGGAAAGTTTCAAGCATCTGGCAATTGTTTTTCTATTTTTTCACCGACTTTGAAAATTGTTGATTTTAAAATAACCACTTGTCCGACTTAAATAAAATTATCTCGAAATCTAGAAAAGGGGTGTTTCTGGATTTTTACAGAATTACGTTCAAGTATGTGATCCAAACAAATTTGGAAAGTTTCAGGCATCTAGCAATTGTTTTTCTATTTTTTCACCGACTTTGAAAATTGTTGATTTTAAAATAACCACTTGTCCGATTTAAATGAAATTATCTCGAAATCTAGAAAAGGGGTGTTTCTGGATTTTTACAGAATTACGTTCAAGTATGTGTTCCAAACAAATTTGGAAAGTTTCAGGCATCTAGCAATTGTTTTTCTATTTTTTCACCGACTTTGAAAATTGTTGATTTTAAAATAACCACTTGTCCGACTTAAATAAAATTATCTCGAAATCTAGAAAAGGGGTGTTTCTGGATTTTTACAGAATTACGTTCAAGTATGTGATCCAAACAAATTTGGAAAGTTTCAAGCATCTGGCAATTGTTTTTCTATTTTTTCACCGACTTTGAAAATTGTTGATTTTAAAATAACCACTTGTCCGACTTAAATAAAATTATCTCGAAATCTAGAAAAGGGGTGTTTCTGGATTTTTACAGAATTACGTTCAAGTATGTGATCCAAACAAATTTGGAAAGTTTCAGGCATCTAGCAATTGTTTTTCTATTTTTTCACCGACTTTGAAAATTGTTGATTTTAAAATAACCACTTGTCCGACTTAAATAAAATTATCTCGAAATCTAGAAAAGGGGTGTTTCTGGATTTTTACAGAATTACGTTCAAGTATGTGATCCAAACAAATTTGGAAAGTTTCAAGCATCTGGCAATTGTTTTTCTATTTTTTCACCGACTTTGAAAATTGTTGATTTTAAAATAACCACTTGTCCGACTTAAATAAAATTATCTCGAAATCTAGAAAAGGGGTGTTTCTGGATTTTTACAGAATTACGTTCAAGTATGTGATCCAAACAAATTTGGAAAGTTTCAAGCATCTGGCAATTGTTTTTCTATTTTTTCACCGACTTTGAAAATTGTTGATTTTAAAATAACCACTTGTCCGACTTAAATAAAATTATCTCGAAATCTAGAAAAGGGGTGTTTCCGGATTTTTACAGAATTACGTTCAAGTATGTGATCCAAACAAATTTGGAAAGTTTCAGGCATCTAGCAATTGTTTTTCTATTTTTTCACCGACTTTGAAAATTGTTGATTTTAAAATAACCACTTGTCCGACTTAAATAAAATTATCTCGAAATCTAGAAAAGGGGTGTTTCCGGATTTTTACAGAATTACGTTCAAGTATGTGATCCAAACAAATTTGGAAAGTTTCAGGCATCTAGCAATTGTTTTTCTATTTTTTCACCGACTTTGAAAATTGTTGATTTTAAAATAACCACTTGTCCGACTTAAATAAAATTATCTCGAAATCTAGAAAAGGGGTGTTTCTGGATTTTTACAGAATTACGTTCAAGTATGTGATCCAAACAAATTTGGAAAGTTTCAAGCATCTGGCAATTGTTTTTCTATTTTTTCACCGACTTTGAAAATTGTTGATTTTAAAATAACCACTTGTCCGACTTAAATAAAATTATCTCGAAATCTAGAAAAGGGGTGTTTCTGGATTTTTACAGAATTACGTTCAAGTATGTGATCCAAACAAATTTGGAAAGTTTCAAGCATCTGGCAATTGTTTTTCTATTTTTTCACCGACTTTGAAAATTGTTGATTTTAAAATAACCACTTGTCCGACTTAAATAAAATTATCTCGAAATCTAGAAAAGGGGTGTTTCCGGATTTTTACAGAATTACGTTCAAGTATGTGATCCAAACAAATTTGGAAAGTTTCAGGCATCTAGCAATTGTTTTTCTATTTTTTCACCGACTTTGAAAATTGTTGATTTTAAAATAACCACTTGTCCGACTTAAATAAAATTATCTCGAAATCTAGAAAAGGGGTGTTTCCGGATTTTTACAGAATTACGTTCAAGTATGTGATCCAAACAAATTTGGAAAGTTTCAGGCATCTAGCAATTGTTTTTCTATTTTTTCACCGACTTTGAAAATTGTTGATTTTAAAATAACCACTTGTCCGACTTAAATAAAATTATCTCGAAATCTAGAAAAGGGGTGTTTCTGGATTTTTACAGAATTACGTTCAAGTATGTGATCCAAACAAATTTGGAAAGTTTCAAGCATCTGGCAATTGTTTTTCTATTTTTTCACCGACTTTGAAAATTGTTGATTTTAAAATAACCACTTGTCCGACTTAAATAAAATTATCTCGAAATCTAGAAAAGGGGTGTTTCCGGATTTTTACAGAATTACGTTCAAGTATGTGATCCAAACAAATTTGGAAAGTTTCAGGCATCTAGCAATTGTTTTTCTATTTTTTCACCGACTTTGAAAATTGTTGATTTTAAAATAACCACTTGTCCGACTTAAATAAAATTATCTCGAAATCTAGAAAAGGGGTGTTTCTGGATTTTTACAGAATTACGTTCAAGTATGTGTTCCAAACAAATTTGGAAAGTTTCAAACATCTGGCAATTGTTTTTCCATTTTTTCACCGACTTTGAAAATTATTGATTTTAAAATAACCACTCAGCCGATTTAAATAAAATTATCTCGAAATCTAGAAAAGGGGTGTTTCCGGATTTTTACAGAATTACGTTCAAGTATGTGTTCCAAACAAATTTGGAAAGTTTCAAACATCTGGCAATTGTTTTTCCATTTTTTCACCGACTTTGAAAATTATTGATTTTAAAATAACCACTCAGCCGATTTAAATAAAATTATCTCGAAATCTAGAAAAGGGGTGTTTCCGGATTTTTACAGAATTACGTTCAAGTATGTGTTCCAAACAAATTTGGAAAGTTTCAAACATCTGGCAATTGTTTTTCCATTTTTTCACCGACTTTGAAAATTATTGATTTTAAAATAACCACTTCTCCGATTTAAATAAAATTATCTCGAAATCTAGAAAAGGGGTGTTTCCGGATTTTTACAGAATTACGTTCAAGTATGTGATCCAAACAAATTTGGAAAGTTTCAGGCATCTAGCAATTGTTTTTCTATTTTTTCACCGACTTTGAAAATTGTTGATTTTAAAATAACCACTTGTCCGATTTAAATGAAATTATCTCGAAATCTAGAAAAGGGGTGTTTCTGGATTTTTACAGAATTACGTTCAAGTATGTGTTCCAAACAAATTTGGAAAGTTTCAAACATCTAGCAATTGTTTTTCTATTTTTTCACCGACTTTGAAAATTGTTGATTTTAAAATAACCACTTGTCCGATTTAAATGAAATTATCTCGAAATCTAGAAAAGGGGTGTTTCTGGATTTTTACAGAATTACGTTCAAGTATGTGTTCCAAACAAATTTGGAAAGCTTCAAACATCTGGCAATTGTTTTTCTATTTTTTCACCGACTTTGAAAATTGTTGATTTTAAAATAACCACTTCTCCGATTTAAATAAAATTATCTCGAAATCTAGAAAAGGGGTGTTTCTGGATTTTTACAGAATTACGTTCAAGTATGTGATCCAAACAAATTTGGAAAGTTTCAAGCATCTGGCAATTGTTTTTCTATTTTTTCACCGACTTTGAAAATTGTTGATTTTAAAATAACCACTTGCCGATTTAAATGAAATTATCTCGAAATCTAGAAAAGGGGTGTTTCCGGATTTTTACAGAATTACGTTCAAGTATGTGATCCAAACAAATTTGGAAAGTTTCAGGCATCTAGCAATTGTTTTTCTATTTTTTCACCGACTTTGAAAATTGTTGATTTTAAAATAACCACTTGTCCGACTTAAATAAAATTATCTCGAAATCTAGAAAAGGGGTGTTTCTGGATTTTTACAGAATTACGTTCAAGTATGTGATCCAAACAAATTTGGAAAGTTTCAAGCATCTGGCAATTGTTTTTCTATTTTTTCACCGACTTTGAAAATTGTTGATTTTAAAATAACCACTTGTCCGACTTAAATAAAATTATCTCGAAATCTAGAAAAGGGGTGTTTCTGGATTTTTACAGAATTACGTTCAAGTATGTGATCCAAACAAATTTGGAAAGTTTCAGGCATCTAGCAATTGTTTTTCTATTTTTTCACCGACTTTGAAAATTGTTGATTTTAAAATAACCACTTGTCCGATTTAAATGAAATTATCTCGAAATCTAGAAAAGGGGTGTTTCTGGATTTTTACAGAATTACGTTCAAGTATGTGTTCCAAACAAATTTGGAAAGTTTCAGGCATCTAGCAATTGTTTTTCTATTTTTTCACCGACTTTGAAAATTGTTGATTTTAAAATAACCACTTGTCCGACTTAAATAAAATTATCTCGAAATCTAGAAAAGGGGTGTTTCCGGATTTTTACAGAATTACGTTCAAGTATGTGATCCAAACAAATTTGGAAAGTTTCAAGCATCTGGCAATTGTTTTTCTATTTTTTCACCGACTTTGAAAATTGTTGATTTTAAAATAACCACTTGTCCGACTTAAATAAAATTATCTCGAAATCTAGAAAAGGGGTGTTTCTGGATTTTTACAGAATTACGTTCAAGTATGTGATCCAAACAAATTTGGAAAGTTTCAGGCATCTAGCAATTGTTTTTCTATTTTTTCACCCACTTTGAAAATTGTTGATTTTAAAATAACCACTTGTCCGACTTAAATAAAATTATCTCGAAATCTAGAAAAGGGGTGTTTCTGGATTTTTACAGAATTACGTTCAAGTATGTGATCCAAACAAATTTGGAAAGTTTCAAGCATCTGGCAATTGTTTTTCTATTTTTTCACCGACTTTGAAAATTGTTGATTTTAAAATAACCACTTGTCCGACTTAAATAAAATTATCTCGAAATCTAGAAAAGGGGTGTTTCTGGATTTTTACAGAATTACGTTCAAGTATGTGATCCAAACAAATTTGGAAAGTTTCAAGCATCTGGCAATTGTTTTTCTATTTTTTCACCGACTTTGAAAATTGTTGATTTTAAAATAACCACTTGTCCGACTTAAATAAAATTATCTCGAAATCTAGAAAAGGGGTGTTTCCGGATTTTTACAGAATTACGTTCAAGTATGTGATCCAAACAAATTTGGAAAGTTTCAGGCATCTAGCAATTGTTTTTCTATTTTTTCACCGACTTTGAAAATTGTTGATTTTAAAATAACCACTTGTCCGACTTAAATAAAATTATCTCGAAATCTAGAAAAGGGGTGTTTCTGGATTTTTACAGAATTACGTTCAAGTATGTGATCCAAACAAATTTGGAAAGTTTCAAGCATCTGGCAATTGTTTTTCTATTTTTTCACCGACTTTGAAAATTGTTGATTTTAAAATAACCACTTGTCCGACTTAAATAAAATTATCTCGAAATCTAGAAAAGGGGTGTTTCCGGATTTTTACAGAATTACGTTCAAGTATGTGATCCAAACAAATTTGGAAAGTTTCAGGCATCTAGCAATTGTTTTTCTATTTTTTCACCGACTTTGAAAATTGTTGATTTTAAAATAACCACTTGTCCGACTTAAATAAAATTATCTCGAAATCTAGAAAAGGGGTGTTTCCGGATTTTTACAGAATTACGTTCAAGTATGTGATCCAAACAAATTTGGAAAGTTTCAGGCATCTAGCAATTGTTTTTCTATTTTTTCACCGACTTTGAAAATTGTTGATTTTAAAATAACCACTTGTCCGACTTAAATAAAATTATCTCGAAATCTAGAAAAGGGGTGTTTCTGGATTTTTACAGAATTACGTTCAAGTATGTGATCCAAACAAATTTGGAAAGTTTCAAGCATCTGGCAATTGTTTTTCTATTTTTTCACCGACTTTGAAAATTGTTGATTTTAAAATAACCACTTGTCCGACTTAAATAAAATTATCTCGAAATCTAGAAAAGGGGTGTTTCCGGATTTTTACAGAATTACGTTCAAGTATGTGATCCAAACAAATTTGGAAAGTTTCAGGCATCTAGCAATTGTTTTTCTATTTTTTCACCGACTTTGAAAATTGTTGATTTTAAAATAACCACTTGTCCGACTTAAATAAAATTATCTCGAAATCTAGAAAAGGGGTGTTTCTGGATTTTTACAGAATTACGTTCAAGTATGTGATCCAAACAAATTTGGAAAGTTTCAAGCATCTGGCAATTGTTTTTCTATTTTTTCACCGACTTTGAAAATTGTTGATTTTAAAATAACCACTTGTCCGACTTAAATAAAATTATCTCGAAATCTAGAAAAGGGGTGTTTCCGGATTTTTACAGAATTACGTTCAAGTATGTGATCCAAACAAATTTGGAAAGTTTCAGGCATCTAGCAATTGTTTTTCTATTTTTTCACCGACTTTGAAAATTGTTGATTTTAAAATAACCACTTGTCCGACTTAAATAAAATTATCTCGAAATCTAGAAAAGGGGTGTTTCCGGATTTTTACAGAATTACGTTCAAGTATGTGATCCAAACAAATTTGGAAAGTTTCAGGCATCTAGCAATTGTTTTTCTATTTTTTCACCGACTTTGAAAATTGTTGATTTTAAAATAACCACTTGTCCGACTTAAATAAAATTATCTCGAAATCTAGAAAAGGGGTGTTTCCGGATTTTTACAGAATTACGTTCAAGTATGTGATCCAAACAAATTTGGAAAGTTTCAGGCATCTAGCAATTGTTTTTCTATTTTTTCACCGACTTTGAAAATTGTTGATTTTAAAATAACCACTTGTCCGACTTAAATAAAATTATCTCGAAATCTAGAAAAGGGGTGTTTCTGGATTTTTACAGAATTACGTTCAAGTATGTGATCCAAACAAATTTGGAAAGTTTCAAGCATCTGGCAATTGTTTTTCTATTTTTTCACCGACTTTGAAAATTGTTGATTTTAAAATAACCACTTGTCCGACTTAAATAAAATTATCTCGAAATCTAGAAAAGGGGTGTTTCCGGATTTTTACAGAATTACGTTCAAGTATGTGATCCAAACAAATTTGGAAAGTTTCAGGCATCTAGCAATTGTTTTTCTATTTTTTCACCGACTTTGAAAATTGTTGATTTTAAAATAACCACTTGTCCGACTTAAATAAAATTATCTCGAAATCTAGAAAAGGGGTGTTTCTGGATTTTTACAGAATTACGTTCAAGTATGTGATCCAAACAAATTTGGAAAGTTTCAAGCATCTGGCAATTGTTTTTCTATTTTTTCACCGACTTTGAAAATTGTTGATTTTAAAATAACCACTTGTCCGACTTAAATAAAATTATCTCGAAATCTAGAAAAGGGGTGTTTCCGGATTTTTACAGAATTACGTTCAAGTATGTGATCCAAACAAATTTGGAAAGTTTCAGGCATCTAGCAATTGTTTTTCTATTTTTTCACCGACTTTGAAAATTGTTGATTTTAAAATAACCACTTGTCCGACTTAAATAAAATTATCTCGAAATCTAGAAAAGGGGTGTTTCTGGATTTTTACAGAATTACGTTCAAGTATGTGATCCAAACAAATTTGGAAAGTTTCAAGCATCTGGCAATTGTTTTTCTATTTTTTCACCGACTTTGAAAATTGTTGATTTTAAAATAACCACTTGGCCGATTTAAATCAAATCATGATGATTTCTCTTCTGGCGCTTTCGTTAAAAATGTTCACGAGAGGGTGGAAATAATCTTCCCATTTATTTATATGCGGTCGGCAGTGCGCAATAATAATATTTATGAGATGTCAAAGCAGGAAGGAACGTGCCTGCAATATTATTCCCAGATCTCGTTTGACCCACGGGTGTCAGTTAGTAGTCTCCGGAGGTCATTGCATTTACCTCTATCCGACAGATAAATTGACCCTTGGCAAGTGGACCGTTCGAATTTCATTCCCCGCAATCTGTTCCATTACGGAAAGCACGAACAGGAGGAAAAATCGCGCGCTATGAAATATATTGCGGAGACGTAAGTCATTCTCACGTTTCAGGTTGTGTACTTCATGACCCGGCGGTCCCGATTTCTCGTTTTCCGGCAACAACGGAACGCTCCGCCGCTGTCGATGCCTTATATCGGAAGAATTAGACCAGAAGCGTGAGGTTCACTCTCGAGTCTCGCATCGATAAAGGATCGTGTGAGGTTTTTGTAGCGGAAGCACAAGATGAAATCGAAAAATTATTAAGTTGGTAAATCTCCTTCATTGCTGTATTGAACATGTAATTCTCCGAGGATTTTTAGAATAAATTTACAAGTTTTAAAAGAATAATTGAAAATTTTTTGCTGGAAACAAAATGGCATCGGTTGAAACACAGAATTTAAAATTAAAAATCTGTCAAACTTGCTTGAATCGTCAAAATAGCTTTAGCAGTAAGCAGTGTTTAATATTTTGGAAGAATCATAAAAAAATCTTTGATGGGAACAAAATGGTGTCGGTTGAAAGTCAGAATTTTTTAATTGAAAATTGCACAGTATTAGTTTTAAGTGGATTAAAATCATCAACGCACGCTATAAGCTGGATGCACTATTTTAATTTAAGCATACAATTTTTGTAACCTTCTAAGCACACACAAAAGATGGCATTCGTTGCACTTTTCCCCATATACGAAGAAATAAATTGGGGGATTATATCCACCCTCGCAAAATTTTAACGGAACCGCTCCGAGAAAACCCCCGGAATTAGATCGCTAATCCGAATCTTAAACCGAAACGGCGGAAGACGCCTGCGCGAACATAACAATTCACCGGGATCAAATGGGCTTAATTCCATAATTGATATCTTGTTAGGTTAAATGCTACATTAGTGGGTAAAGTGTTATGTGCTGTCGGGGCTCTGTACCAGCAAACGCGCCGTGTTTATTGCAAATTGCTGTATTGCATCCGATAATTGCACACGCTCCCAGAAGTGCGGTCTCTCTGGAGCTTGCAAATTCTGTGGAACATCAATAAATCGAATTATTGAAGAAAACATGCATGACCAGTTGTTCAGTAATAATAAAATAATAAATATTTATAATTAAAAATCTACGGTTGGAGCATTGATTGGATTTTTACATAATCATAATCTAGAATGTGTTTTGAGTGCAATTGATAAGTTTCAAGTCGATGGCAATTGTTTTTATATTTTTTGCAACAGCTGGAAATTTTTATAAATTTTCTCAACTCTACGCTCGGTTCGTTACGAAAATTCAAAATCTACGGTTGGAGTATTGAATGGATTTTGACAAAATCATAATCTAGAATGTATTTTGAGTGCATTTGAAAAGTTTCAAGTCGATGGCAATTGTTTTTATATTTTTTTCAACAGCTGTTGTTTGTTATTAAAAAAAATGTTTCTCGTCATAGCCAAGAAGCAAGAGGCTGAAAAATATTTACTTGTTAAAATAGCGAATAACAAATCACTTATTGAAACAATTACTTTTTTTAGCCAAAGCCGCAACAAAATATAATACAAATTGTGTAATCCATGAGAATAATTTAATTTCGTTTTGCATGTTATGTACTAAACATAGCAGAAGCGTGTATTTCGTGGCCAACAAATTCCTGGATGTATTCTATAGCTTTGTGCGTATTAAAATTCTAAGACACCCTTGGGATGAATAGAAAACACTAACATGGCGGTGTTTATGTTGCCGGGGGGCTTTTAAACGGCCAACTGTATAATTTTATTTTACTCTCAACTTTACACGAAAAACAATTTTTTTTAAATGTAAAACTTAATAAAATGCATTTCGAAATAAAACATTTTGTTTTACCACTGAATATTTGATAAAAGTGGTAAAGCAAAGTTGCACTTTATTGGTATCACAACGTGTGTGCATTTTATTGAAACTTTCCTGAATCAAAATGTATCACAAAGTGACGGCTTCCGCCATCAAACATTTTACAAATTGAATTATCTTCAAGCTACATGCATAAACAAAATATTTGACGACTTTGATCCATATAAATTAAACGGTTTACACTGGCCTCGTTCCGGATGAATTCTCGTCTGAAAGCGAGTGCGAAGAATGAACGATGAACGATGTTCATTCTCCCTCATACCCTCATACCCTCGGACGATCAATATAGAGGCAATCACGGGGTGTCATGTCGAAGACCGGAATGTGAAAAACCGAAAGATAAATTAGCCGCGCCGGGGGTGCGGGGGGTGGATTGTGGGGTGCGATTGCTGCATTTACACCATTAGTGGCCTTGCTGGGATTATAAGCATTTGTTGGATAAAATGGGAAGAATTACCGGAAAATTTAGTAGTCGGACCTCCCGCTCTCTCTCTCTCTCTCTCTTTTCCGATGGAAACCACCCCCGGAGGCGAGGAAAACTATAATGGTTAATCGATGAGGGTAAATACTGGAATTATTACAACCGTTCGGACAGGACTTTTATAAATGGCGATAAGTGTATCGCTAATATTTCTCCCCCGGTGTTAAAAGCAATTAACACCCTCGATTAATCATGTTTTTGTAAATTTTTTTTACTAAAAATGAAAATTATTTTTTCCACTCTTGTTATGTAATATATTTTAATAATGTTGGCTGCCAAGACATCAATTGCTGGTGGTTGAACACCAATGCAATTTGTAAAACACTTCAATAACAAAAATCGAAAAAAAATACTTTCGTGATAAAATTGCTCAGAATGATCAATATATTAGGGTTAATTAAAATATTTGAGTTATGAATTTTTAAAAATTTACGTTTTAATTTGTCGAACATTTCAAGGAAAAAATTCGAAAAAAAATAAATACACAAATGATAAAATTGCTCGAAATGTTTGGAAAGGGGCATTCTGATCCACTTCACAAATGGAAGCGATAACCAGATATATACACATGTCGGCTCCAATCTTGTTTGTATGGAAATTTTCTTCATTAAGGCCCTTTTTTATGCGGCGGACTTGGAATTGCTAATAGCCCAGATTTGAATTCAACGAGGGCCGGGGGAGTGGCACTCACACTTGATAATGATATTATTTTTGGATGTAAAAAGCATCAGGACTCGTCTCCGTCGCGCAGTCTCCTTAATAACGTAAAATATTAGGGCTGGATTTACATAACATGGAGCTTTTAAAAGCACGCCAAAGCGTATGTATTTAATTTTTGACGGCGTTGTGGATTTTTTTTAGTAGTTTCAATTGAACTTATAAGAAAATAATATAAATATACACATCAGTAACATATTGTAAAATAACACATGCGAAATATTTTAAGAAGAATTCGTTTTATAAGGCTATTTGTGACTCATGTATGGAGGTGCAATAAATTGCAATTACTACAACTGTAATCCAGTATTTAAATTGTAGTGCATTTCAATATAAATTATATATTGGATAATTGCACATAAATATGTTAAATACGGATGATTTTTATGATGATATACAAGGTGTATTTAAAATAACGAACAGGCATTTAAGGGCACATACACAAAATATATGTGATCCCATTTCCGTCAAAATTTATTCGAAAAAATTTTTTTGAATTTTTTCTAATTTTTCGAGGTTTTTTAAACATTTTGAGAACCGATGCTTTTCTCATTTAATTCGGTCTGTATGGAATGTGTGTTTGTTTATTTAAAACGCGAGATACGATTTCTTGCCTCCGAAATTTGAAGTGTTATCACAACGTTCTTTTTTGTAAAAGATAAACAGTCCTCAAGTTCATTGACGCTTAAAGAGCACTCAGATATTTCCTACGCGCTTGTTAGGTCACATTACCAATGCCCGCAAACATGTTGCGTATTTTCACTCACTAACTTTAATAATAAATTGCGGGCTTTTTATTACAGTTTTAAACAAAATAATTGCAAATATTGTTTAAAAATAATATAATCTCTTTGTGGTTACGAGCCTGTTCGTTATTTCAAATACACTCTGTAACAAATATATTACTTACTACTAGAAAAAATTAAACAAATATGTTATTGTAATAATTATTGTATAAATTAAGCTGGTTTATCTTTAAATACCATTATGTATTGACTGACATATTGTATGAGTGCATTGACTATTATATAATATGTTGTAAAATGGCGGTTGCCGTATATACATAAATAAATAAAAATATACTGGCAATTGAGAACATACAGTGCTTTTATTTTAACTCCGAACATATGATTGTTAATGCCTATGTTCAATCCTGAAATAATCACATCAACGCATGAGTAGGTAGGCAACTATACTTACGCAGTTTTATCTAATTATCAAAATTGTGTTAATAAAAATGTATTACACCACCGAAGAAAGAATACAAATAATTAATTGGGAACAGCCCTCGAGGTATTACAGATTTGTTTTCGGTTGCATGCCCGAGCAGAACAATTTTTATTATTGTCCATAATTTTGACAGTACTGGCCGCGTGAGTAATTTTCATGGTAAAAGGGCGAAAAGAAGTCACATTTTAACGGAAGAGATGAAACTCAACATTTCATGTTACGTAGAAGAGAACACCGTATCATCTTTAAGAGTTATTGCAGCACAGTTTCAAAAAAGACATTAAAAGAATTTAAGTAGAAGTATCAAATGAAGACAAAGGCAAACGAACCGTATGTAATTTAATTAACCCAACTTTATTCGTGTGTCACTGTCACCTTTGTGTACTTGGTTGCATACAATTTCAATTAAATACATTGATGTAATTATTTTACGATTGAACATAGGCGTTCAGTGATAAAATAAAATCCCTGTATACTCAAGTTAATTAATGTGAAAAAAGTGTAGCATGAATGATCGTGCATGTTAACGTAACAATAAGTTCCTGATTACATTAGTTCCAGTGTATGTTAGGTGGGTAATAATTTGCTTAGCGGGAAGCTACCAGAACTACCGGAAACGCAGAAGCTATCCGGAAATATCGTGCTGAATTGTTGTACGCATTGCGATAAAGGAGCGTCAATTAGCTCAGTTTATGATGCAAATGATTCTGTTCTCGTAGGTTTCCGTTGATTATTTTACGTGACATTTGTTGATGAATTAAGCAGGAAACTACTTTAAATAATTAAGTTATGTTAATAAATCACGCTTCGAGGACGAGTAATTTTTATACATCCATATATCCATATATCCCACGTAGGCTATTTTAACACAAATTGTTTCAATATTCGTCGTGGTATTAGTCGGGAAAGTGGTTGTTTTAATAAATAATTTGTAAGGAGTTTATTACTTGATAATAAATTTTAGATTTCCCCATTTAACAATTTGTTGATATTACTCGTTTTATTAATTATTCCAATAGCCATTTGAATCAGTAAAAATCGAAGGTGGCTTTGAAAAACTATATTTTGTAGGTGAAATCAGAGGCGGCTCATTATATAGAGCCACGGAGCCATGGCACTACCTGCAGTTTCAAGCTAAACAAAAATTTTAAATTAATTTTGCTGTAATAAAGGTAGTACTTCCTATCATGTATTGATTTAATTAAATGTTAATACACTTTTCGCTATTTTAAATGTTAAACAACACAAGAAAAACTTTAATGAGTAGATAAAAATCGCAATGCATTTGTTTTCCAAAGCAATGCAGCGGTGCGCCGTTAGTGGTGCCAGCTTCCATCTGGCACGGCATTTTTTTGTAGAATATAGACTAACGCGGGGGTGGAAGAGAGGTCGCGCTCTGAACGTGCATTTGGTGCCAAACAAATTCTGGCGCATCTAGTGCGCTTGTTGGTCATAGTTCGCCAAAGTAAAACTAGGACGGGTCTCCGTTAAGCGCCATACATAATTAATAAACTTTGATCATTACGGAATATGCAGTTTTGCTCTTTTCTCTACTTCTCCACAAAGAACGAATCAGCGGGGAGTCAACACGGTTTTTGAATATGGAAAAGAGTTGATGAATGTTATGGAAACTTTGAAAAATAACGAAAATATCAAGTTGGCTTGGACGATTGAACAAGCCGGTTTCTATAAGTTTAGATTACAGAACAAGAACTTTGTATTTTGGTTGACAATTTTTCATAAAATAATGCCCTATGTTGAGATAATTTTCAGTCAACTTTAAAAGAAAAATGCCGACGCTCTTACGGAGAAGTACGATTTCAATTTTTACTTTCTCCGTTACGAAGTACGAGATCGTGATTTTTTTTTCAAAATTTTTTTTACGGAAATATCCGTTTTGGGGTCCCTAGATGCCATTTCAACAATTTCTGGAAAAAAATATTTTGTGTGTGTGTGTGTGTCTGTCTATGCGCGCTGTATCTCAAAAACTAATAGAGCAATCGATATGAAACTTTGAACATCCGTCTTATTTGATAATCTGAAGAACTGAAAAGCTTTTGGTAAAATTTCGTACACCGGAAGTGGGCGTTTACCTTAACTGTTTTTTGTTTTTTGCTAATATTTTCTTAAATATGAAAATGTTAATATAAATGGCTATGATACCATCAAGTCGGAGAACTTCACCATTTTTTTGATAATGCAGTACAGAAAATACGCGACGAAATGGATGAAATTATTGCAGAATTATAATTGCAATTCTCAGAAGACGGACCACCTCTCCCGAAAAGACAAAATACAAAGAGGGAAGCCTTCGAAATTTCTGATTCTGTTGTTCAGCAAATAAGAACTAAATTTAGTTTTATTTGATACATATTATTATTATTATTAGCCGCAAACTTATTTATGGTGGAAAATTTTACTGGCGCGTATATTGTATAATAACTGGCTTTACCGTCAAAATATTCTACGAGCCACCACCGAGTAAAATTATTATTATTATTTTACTCAGTGGCGGCTCAGTAAAATTATTATTATTATTATACTTATTGAAATAACCATGTGTTGCCCGGCGCATCCACCAAAAGTACCATAATAGTACAGTAGAGCGTCGATTATCCGAACTAATTGGGGGGACATGGGTGTTCGAAAAACCATTTTTTTCGGATAATCGAATTGTACTAATTCGCAAATACATATTTATGTACAGGTGAATAAATACATATTTATGTACAGGTGAATAAAAACATATTTATTTATAATATGTATATCTTTAATAACAACAGAGAGTTTACTGTCAATCCGCAAAATTTAGTTAATCGAGTAGTGGCAACTTGGAAGTGACAGGTTGAGACAAGTGCGAGAGGATTTTAGCGCGGGAGGTGGACACGTGCGGGCGTAGTAGTTCGGTTGAGCGGTCGTTCGGATAATCAACGTTCTACTGTAATTCTATTGTATGATTATTTTAATAACTATTCAGAAGTTTAATAATATGTTGGGCCGACAAATTATTTTTCAAAGCCTCCTTCGATTTTTATTCATTAGAATATTGGAATAACTGATAAAACTAATTTTCTGCAAATAACTTAATGTGTAAGGTTATACTTATGAAAAATGTTTTGTTTTTTAATTTCGCATGGAATGGTAAATATACAGGGTGTATTTGAAATAACGAACAGGCTCGTAACCACAAAGAGATTACATTATTTTTAAACAATATTCGCAATTATTTTGTTTATAACTATAACAAAAAGCCCGCAATTAATTATTAAAGTTAATGAGTGAAAATACGGCAGTGGTAATGTGACCTAATTTTTAAACGGCATCGGCTTTAGATATCGAATTACAACAAGCGCGTAGGAAATATCTGAGTTCGGCTCTTTAAGCGTCAATGAACTTGAGGACTGTTTATCTTTTACAAAAAAAAAAAAACGTTGCGATAACACTTCAAATTTCGGAGGCAAGAAATCGTATCTCGCGTTTTAAATAAACAAACACACATTCCATGCGGACCTAATTAAATGTTTAAAAAACCTCGAAAAATTAGGAAAATTCAAAATTTTTTTTTCGAATAAATTTTGACGGAAATGGGTTCACAAATATTTTGTGTAAGTGTCCTTAAATGCCTGTTCGTTATTCAAATACACCCTGTATAGGGGCTGCAATGAAAAATAAGAAAAAATAAAGCGCTTTAAAGTTTAAAAAGTTCGACACTGAATTTTGGACACCCTGTATGATTCATTTCAATCAAACTTTGTTTACGGAATGGTCAGACGTTATTTAATGACTACCCTGTATAATTTAATCAACGAGGCACTATTTTTTTTTATTCATTTTCTCAACCAATAGTTCAAAAGTGTTTTTTTGCTGATATTGAACCGATTTCTATAAAATTTTAGGCAACCAGTAAATCTGGAAAGTTTTAAGTATCTGGCGATTGCTTTTACATATATTTTTGATAAGTCAAAAATGCACAATTTTTGAATTACCAATCGCTCTGTTCTCGTGCTATTTTCTGAAAATCAAAAGACAATCGCCACGTACTTAAAACTTTCCAGATTTACTTAAAATCAATTCTACTTTACAATTCAAGAAAAATCTAACAATACAGGAATATTGAAAAATCTAACAATATAGGAATATTGTTAGATTTTTCTTGAATTGTAAAGTAGAATTGATTTTAAGTAAATCTGGAAAGTTTTAAGTACATGACGATTGTTTTTATATAATTTTTGAATAAGTCAAAAATGCACAATTTTGGAATTATCATTCGCTCTGTTCTCGTGCTATTTTCTGGAAATCTAGAGGAGGAATATTGATATATTTTTGTTGGATTGTGAAGTAAAATTGATTTTGAGTAAATCTGGAAAGTTTCAAGTACGAGGCGTTGGTTTTTATTAATTTTTTGAAAATGCACAATTTCGTAATTAGCATTTTTACGAAATTGCGCATTTTGAAAAAATTGCAAATTGTAATTACAATTCACTGTGTTCTCGTGTTATTGTCTGAAAATCTAGTGATGGAATATTGTCAGATTTTTGCTGATTTGTGAAGTGGAAACAAATGAACTAAGGTATATCCTGTACATACATCGATAATTCTTCGTGTTTTAAAGTGTATTATAATCCTGGTAATTTTACCAACAATTACATAAATACAACTTAATTTATTTCAGTAAATATTATGTATTAATTAAAATAACATGTCGTGGAATGTATGGAATATGGAAATCCTTTAAAAAAAAATATAGAAATATTTCGCTGACCGAGCTTCGCAGCGATATATACAAACTCGAAACTATTTCCATTCGAGGGCGTCCATATGGCCGTGACGTGGAAAAACCGACCGGAAAACTATTTAGAACTGTCTCGCACAACTTCGGCGCCACATAAAAAAAGACGCCGGAGATTGACACTTTTCTAATTGGCTCATTTATTTTATTGATTCCGACTGTTGATAAATGAAATATTACTTACTCGCATTAATTACACTTATTAATTCGTCAGCCTAGATATATTGATAATTGCATACAGCGCAGAACAATAATAAGCATCTCATAATATTTAAAATGGAATATTTAAGATTGTGCAAAGATACACTTTATCATGATTACCTATACCAGCTCAATAGGAATAAATAATGTAGAGCAATGCGGTTGATAAACATTATGAGCAAAGGTCCACAATGCGAGCCCTGAGGAACATCCGGCGTTAAAAATTCATTGCTTTTCACTGCTGCTACATCTTACAATCAAAACTCACCAGATAATAATAATAATAATATATTTAGCGGGATTCAGACTGTACATTTAAGAATTAATTAGAATATAAAATATAAAACAAAATATAAATAGATCTTAAAATTGTTATATAGGTACATCTTTACTCAGACCAATTTTTAAAAAAATTGTTTGAGTGTACAATAAATTTGGTTAGGCTCAAGCCAGATTGCCACTTACTGGATGCGCGCCTGACTCTAAACTAAAATATACTCGTATGAATATACAGTATGATTTTTTTTATCGTGGGCCATAGGATTTTACATGCTAAAAATTATACCTTGGGTTAATGTATATTTTATCATAAAATTTTGAAGGAAATTTTAATTAGTAATAAATCAATTACTTTTCCACATGATGCGCTTAATTAGATTAACTTAAACGTGTTTTATTCCATTAAAAAATAATATTAATTGACTAATAAATCTGACATTTCAAAAATTCAAGGTACTTTGATTATTTTTGCTCAGTTATTTATATGAAATAATTTCATTTTTTAATGGAATAAAACATGTTTAAATTATTCTGACTAAGCGCATCATGTAGAAAATAAAAGATTCAAAATTTTATGATAAAAAATACATTAACACAAGGTATAATTTTTAGCATGTAAAATCCTATGGCCGACGATAAAAAAATACCCTGTATATTAAAATTGTAAAATATAAATATAAATATTAAATCACACCACTATGAACACAAACCGATGATAATAAATACTCCAAATTGTGGAGAGTGCGATTTCGTGTTAGTTACCGCAATATTCATTTATTGAGTAGAAATGGTTTTCAATGAAAAATAATTTCAGTTTTATGTTGAATTTCTTTGTCTTAATATGTTTCTATTTAATTCACAATGCAGATCAAAATCTGAGCAACTTTGCAGCAATTAATCTCGAACAGTACATTATAAATTGAATGATTATTAAACTCATTCACTGTACCAAAATAATTTTTAAAAAAATATTGTGATAACAGTTTACAATACTGTCCAACTATATAAACGATTACAATATTACAGTGACAGCTGGTGTTTTGTTACATGTAACAAATCCCAGTCCGTAACAACGCATGCACTCCCAATATTATATTATAAGCTAAATATATAGCATAATGCATACATCGCATGTGTGCTACTCCAGCAAAAAAGAAACGATTTCAGATTAGTAATCTTTTCATTACGAAAACATTTTCCTTTTAATGTAATAAATAACTCTGTTATGAAACGGTTTTTAATTTTGGAGTTTAAACTTTATTGTAAATATAAATTTTTATTATGCAATATTAAGCGGCTTCGCATTTATTTTAATTAGAACGGTAAATTTTGTTCCCCGATCAGAACACCTACAGACCGGTTTCGACATTTCAGGTCTCATCAGTGTAGTTAGTTGCTGATGGGGGAAACGGAGATTACTATTGGAATATAAGTATTCCAAACACCGTTAAAGGTAGAAACGGCAAAGTGGCGGAATCTATTGCCTGAATGTTGTACTAAACCAAATCCGGATAATATTTAATGTTCACATTAATATTGTTATATTTGCCGCCGCTGGTAATGTCCATATTTTGTCGGTGTTAAAGCCACCCGGATTTGGTTCAGTACAGCATTCAGGCAATAGATTCCGCCACTTTGACGTTTCTACCTTTATTTAAATTAATTAATTCTATATATTAAATAATCTGACATTATGATTTTAATTCAAGACAATTAATCTGGACTTGCAGATTTTCTCCGTTTCTGGAAGTCCCACAAAAAAATATAGACAAATTAAGAATGAACTTTTGGTCTTGAAAAAAATTTTTTTTTAAAGAAAACATTTTTTTAAGCGTTTTTTCGGCGTTTTCCAGTCGATTTAAACACTATTTACGACAAATGACATTTTGCAAATCCCACAAATATTTTTTATAGATAAATAGTGTTCAGAATGATATCTTTGACTTGAAAAAAAAAAATAGAAAACATTTTTTTAATCGTTTTTTTTAAGCATTTCCAGTCTATTTAAACACTATTTACGACAAAAGACATTTTTGAACATCCGTTCCTGAAAATCCCACAAATATGTTTCATAAATAGGGTTCAGAATGAGCTCTTGGACTTGAAAAAAAAAAAATTTTACTTGTTTTTCAGGCGTTTCCAGTCGATTTAATCACTATTTACGACAAAAAGTAATTTTGCAAATCCCACAAATAATTTTTATAGACAAATAGTGTTCAGAATGAGCTCTTAGACTTGAAAAAAAAACAAAAACAAATTAGAAGAAAATTTAATTGAATCGATTTTTAGGCGTTTCCAGTCGATTTAAGCACAATTTACGAAAAAAGTTATTTTGCGTTTCTCGGTTCCTAGAAGTCCCACAAGAAAATTTTATAAACAAATAGTGTTCAGTATGAGCTCTTGGACTTGAAAAGAAATAGAAACATTTTTTTGAATAAATTTTTTCTTAACCGTTTTTTTAGGTGTTTCCAGTCGATTTAAGCACTATTTACGACAAAAGTCATTTTGCAAATCCTACAAATAATTTTTATAGACAAATAGTTTTCAGAATGTGCTCTTAGACTTGAAAAAAAAAATTGAAACTTTTTTTGTAGAATTTTTTAAAATCATTTTTCAGGCTTTTCTAGTCGATTTATGCACTATTTACGAATTCATTTTGCGTACTTTCGTTCCTGGAAGTCCTACAAAAAAAATTATACACCCATAGTGTTCAGAATATGCTCTTAGACATAAAAAAAATAGAAATAATTTTTTGAAGAATTTTTTTAGATCGTATTTTAGGCGTTTACGGTCGATTTAAGCACTATTTACAACAAAAGTCATCCCACAAATAATTTCCATAGACAAATAGTGTTCACATTGAGCTCTTAGACTTAAAGAAAAATAGAAAAAAGTTTTTAAAGAAAAAATTTTTAATCGTTTTTTAGTCGTTTCCAGTCGATTTAAGCACTATTTACAACAAAAAGTAATTTTGCAAATCCCAGAAATAATTTTTATAGACAAATAGTGTTCAGAACAAGCTCTTAGACTTGAAAAAAATTGAATTTTTTTTTGAAGAAATATTTTTTTTAATCGTTTTTCAAGCGTTTCCAGTCGATTTAAGCACTATTTACGACAAAAGTCATTTTGCGTACTTTCGTTCCTGGAAGTCCCATAAAAAAATTATAGACACATAGTGTTCAGAATGTGCTCTTAGACATGAAAAAAATAGAAATAATTTTTTGAAGAATTTTTTAAACCGTATTTTAAGCGTTT
The DNA here is from genome assembly GCA_910593695.2 of Ocypus olens. Lineage (NCBI taxonomy): Eukaryota > Metazoa > Arthropoda > Insecta > Coleoptera > Staphylinidae > Ocypus > Ocypus olens. The sequence continues at coordinate 55,265,972 of OU343056.1, forward strand.
CCGGTCGTTTTAAGCACTATTTACAACAAAAGTCATCCCGCAAATAATTTCCATAGATAAATAGTGTTCAGATTGAGCTCTTAGACTTACAGAAAAATAGAAAAAGTTTTTGAAGAACATTTTTTTTAATCGTTTAAAGTCGATTTACGCACTATTTGCGACAAAAGTAATATTGCAAATCCCACCAATAATTTTTATAGACAAATAGTGTTTAGAATGAGCTCTTAGACTTGAAAAAAAATAGACAAAATTTTTTGAAAAAAAAATTAATCGTTTTTAGGCGTTTCCAGTTGATTTAAGCACTATTTACAACAAAAAGTAATTTTGCAAATCCCACAAATAATTTTTGTAGACATATAGTGTTCAGAATGAGCTCTTAGACTTGAAAAAAAATTTTTTTGAAGAAATAATTTTTTTTTTCGTTTTTCAAGCGTTTCCAGTCGATTTAAGCACTATTTACGACAAAAGTCATATTGCGTACTTTCGTTCCTGGAAGTCCCACAAAAAAATTATAGACACATAGTGTTCAGAATATGCTCTTACACATTTTTTGAAGAATTTTTTTTTAATCGTTTTTTCAGCGTTTTCCAGTCGATTTAAGCACTATTTACGACAAATGTCATCCCACAGAGAATTTTTATAGACAAATAGTGTTCAGATAGAGCTCTTAGACTAAAAAAAATGAAAATGCTTTTGAAGAAAAATTTTTTGAATAATTTTTTAGGCGTTTCCAGTCGATTTACGCACTATCTACGACAAAACTCATTTTGTGTACATATGTTACTGGAAGTCCCACAAAAAAAATTATAGACACATAGTGTTTAGAATGTGCTCTTAGACTTGAAAAAATAAAAATAATTTATTGAAGAAATTTTTTTTTATCGTATTTTAGGCGTTTCCGATCGATTTAAGCACTATTTACGACAAAAGTCGTCCTACAAATAATTTCCATAGACAAATCGTGTTCAGATTGAGCTCTTAGACTTGAAAAAAAAAAATAGAAACAATTTTTTGAAGAAAAAATTGTTTAATCGTTTTTTAGGCGTTTTTAGTCGATTTACGCTCTATCTACGACAAAAGTCATTTTGTGTACATATGTTCCTGGAAGTCCCACAAAAAAATATAGACACATAGTGTTCAGAATGTGCTCTTAGACTTGAAAAAATAAAAATATTTTTTTGAAGAACATTTTTTTAATCGTATTTTAGGCGTTTCCCATCGATTTAAGCACTATTTAAGACAAAAGTCGTCCTACGAATAATTTCCATAGATAAATAGTGTTCAGATTGAGCTCTTAGACTTGAAAAAAAAGAAAAAAATTTTTAATCGTTTTTTAGTCGTTTCCAGTCGATTTACGCACTATTTGCAACAAAAGTCATCCCACAAATAATTTCCATAGACAAATAGTGTTCAGATTTAATTCTTAGACTTTAGTCCGGAAAATACATTATTTAAAACTATTTATAATAAAATTTAATTATGCCATAAAATTGTATATTTCACTGTCCCACATGTAAAAAATAATTACCCCCTCGCACGTTAATTACCGAAATTGACCCACTTTAATAAATTAAACACATAATGTAGATAAAGCCACAAAGGCCATACTATTTCACACACACACACAACAAAAACCCACAAAGACACGATTTATTATCGCCCGGCTATTAATTAAACGCCGCCTATAATCTCGACACTGTAAATTTCGGAAAGGGTGTCACATTATTATTTAACCCCCGAGCATTAAATCTTTTTATCAGCGAGTGTGTTTCAGAAATACATCGAGAGATAACTCAAATTTGCAGAACTTGAATTAAATTGTGCGTCATAATTGTTTCCAATGCGCGGGGCATTTTAATTTATAACCCGGGTTTTTGGGGTTAGAATTCACTTACGTCCCCCAAATTATAATTCCGGGGTTTCGTCGCAAATTAATGATTTCTAGAGGGTGGTAGTATAACGGAAATATGTATAGATTACATCACGTAAATGTAATTTTAGACTTATAGAAGCAAATGCAGATACATAGGTAACTGTATTTTAATATCTGTACAGAAATTTTTCAAACAAATCAAATGTTAAGTTTGTTATTTCTATACAGAGTGTTAAAAAAAGTGTGTAAAATATTCAAGGGGGTAATAGTATGAACCAAAATAAACAAAAAGTCTTTATGAATTTGGGTCCCCAAAATAACGGTTTCGGAGATATGGAATGTTATTCTTTTTTATCTCCTTTCTGCAACATTCCTCTGGACCTCTGGTTCCAGCATGATGGTGCTCCAGCTCATTTTTCTATTGCCATTAGAGAACATTTCCGTGAACACGAATCGAAAATGGACCGCAAAATAATGGCTCCCACCATCAACCATATTTAATATTTGTCTGGGAAATGTTTCTCAATGTTTAGAGCTTTATATATTCAAGCAACTTTTCGTCTTTATTAAATTTATTTAATGCTTCCGCGACAAGTGAGGGTTTTCAATTTTAATGATATACGTTGTTCACTTGCTTAAACAGTGTGACGAGAAAATATCTTCAGCACTTTAGCCTCCGAGTAAATTTTTATTAATTACAAAAGCTGACCCGTTTCATTCCCTAGGCATTTTTGCACCTCCGAAGATTTAGTGCATCCCCTCTTTATCTCTCTTTCTCTCTCTCTCTTCCTGCGATTAAGGCCAGATAAGAGTGATGAGACGGGCCCTGCGTGACTTCCCTCAATTTGTCATGAGCCGAGTCTTCCAATTCCTCTCCAGACGTGGCCATAATTGAATGTCTAATTGCCGAATAAATGAGAAAATCGGATAACGTGCTTTTTGGGTACAACGGGAATTTCTTTATTGCGAATTTTTTTTTTTTTTTGATACAACAGGAATTATTTTTTAGGGATTTTTTTTCTAAATTAATTATAGTGAGTTTAAAGTGAAACCATGATTTGACAGTTTAAACACAGTGAAAGAAAAATGGTCCTCAAATTGTTGTCCAATATTGTTGATAGAACTATGGGGGACATTTTTGGCCATCAAAATCATTTGTAAATGAGGTCAAACAGTAACTTTTAATTTATTCAATTTAATCATGTCTTTGAATGATGCGCAGTTTAGGAAACCTATTATTTAAACAAAGTGGAAGAAAAATGATCCTCTAATTTTTGTCTAATATTGTTAATAGAATTATGGAGAATATTGTTGGCTATCAAAATAATTTGTAAATGAGGTCAAACAGTAACTTTTGATTTGTTTCAATTTGATCATGTCTTCAAATGTTGCGCATTTCAGGAAAACATTATTTAAACAAAGTGGAAGAAAAATGGTCCTCTATTGTTGTTAATAGAAGTATGGAGAATATTTCTGGCCATCAAAATCATTTGTGAATGAGGTGAAACAGTATCTTTTGATTTTTTAAATTTGTCAATTTCTTCGAATTTTGCGCATTTCAGAAAAAAATATTTAAACAAATTGGAAGAAAAATGGTCCTCTAATGTGTGTCTAATATTGTTGATAGAGTTATGAAGGACATTGTTGGCCATCAAAATAATTTGTAAATGCGGTCAAACAGTAACTTTTAATTTTTTCAATTTGATCATGTCTTCGAATATTGCGTATTTTAGAAAAAAATTATTCAAACAAAGTGGAAGAAAAATGGTCGCTTAATTTGTATATAATATTGTTAATAGAACTATAGAGAACCGTTTTGGCCATTAAAATCATTTGTAAATGAGGTCCAACAGTAACTTTTGATTTTTTCAATTTGTCCATGATTGCGAATGTTGCGCATTCCAGGAAAAAATATTTAGAAAAAAAGTGTAAGAAAAAGGGTTTTCCAATTTTTGTCTAGTATTGTTAATAGAACTATGGAGAACATTTCTGGCCATCAAAATCATTTCTAAATGAGATTAAAGAGTAAATATTGATTTTTTTAATTTGGCCATGTCTTATAATGTTACGTATTTTAGGAAAAATTATTTAAACAACGTAGCCCTTTAATTTGTATCTAATATTGTTAATAGGACTATGGAGAACATTTGTGGTTATTAAAATTGTTTCTAAATTAGGTGAAACACTAAATGTTGATTATTTTAAGTTGACCATGTGTTCGGATATTCGATTCAGGAAAAAAATGTTATACAAAGTCAGAGATGAATGGAAAATTAATTAATTAATTTTCGCAATTAAATCTTCTTTGGTTAGGGCCGAAGAAATAAAATAAAATCAATTAACATTTTGTTGAGATTGACAAAATTTCTGGTGAATGCGCCGGGAAACCACCGTGGTTAACTTCCCGTCCGTGGTACAGGTTGAACTTAGCGGATTATTAAATTCATTACGTAGGGAATAAAAGTAAGTTTTACGGTCCAGGTTGAAATGAACGGATTATTATATTGATTGACGCTGAAGGCGTTTACTTGGTGATACATTTTGAATTATAAATAAAACACTTTCTCACGATTTATTAATAGCGACTATAGTACATGATCGAAACTATAGTCGCTATTAATAAATCATGTGATATTAACAAAGAAAGTGTTTTATTTATAACGATTATTATATTATTCAATTAACTACTTAAAAAAATAAAAGCAAGTTTCATTATCTCCAAATAAAATAAAATATATAACATCACGTTGGCTATGGACAAGCTACTTACGCCAGGCTCACATGGGCCAAAACAAAGAAGATAACATCACAGCGCCCTCTATATTTATTTGGCAATTTCGAGCGCGGTTGCGTAAAAATTGCAGTGAGGAATGGCGAAGCTTGTGCGCCCCCCTATCGAGTGGGGAATAAAAACGGAGACCAGCTGAAACTGTTCTCAGCCCAATGGGGCGGAAAACGAATGACAAATCCAGACCTAAAATCGGAGCAAATGCGATAAATAAGACGACAACCCGAACTAAATACCGGCACGAACGAAAAAGATTAGTTGATGACGTATCGATTTATAAAAATTTGATATTTCAGAGAGAACTGACGAGAAATATACTAGCTGATGGATATGATGTCGAGAAGGAAATGATATACTTCTCTTTAATAACAATTCCTTAGTAAAACATAAATTCAGAGTTGTGGATATTTCTGTCAATATTTTTTTTGAGGGCTACTTGGCCCTCTGCCACTACTTTAATATACAGCAATTTTATCCTATAAGAATTTTTTGTTCGTTCTTTTTAATTGAAGTGTTCGACAAATTAAAATGTTAATTTTCAAAAATTCATAACTTCTGGAAAAATTGACGCATTTTCAAAAATTTTAATTAATTTTAAAGGTAGATGACTTGTGAATATATTCAACATTTTGAGCAATTTTATCATGAGTATTTATTTTTTTTCGATTTTTTTTAATTGAAGTGTTCGACAAATAAAAACGTTAATTTTCAAAAATTCATAACTCACGGAAAAATTGACACATTTTCAAAAATTTTAATCAATTTTAAAGGTAGATGTCTTGTGAATATATTAAACATTTTGAGCAATTTTATCATATCAGTATTTATTTTTTTTCGATTTTTTTTAATTGAAGTGTTCCACAAATTAAAACGTTAATTTTCCAAAATTCATAACTCAAGGAAAAATTGACGCATTTTCAAAAATTTGAATTAATTTTAAAGGTAGATGACTTGTGAATATACTAAATATTTTGAACAATTTTATCATATGAGTATTTATTTTTTTTCGATTTTTTCAAATTGAAGTGTTCGACAAATTAAAACGTTAATTTTCAAAAATTCATAACTCCCGGAAAAATTGACACATTTTCAAAAATTTTAATTAATTTTAAAGGTAGATGTCTTGTGAATATATTAAACATTTTGAACAATTTTATCATATGAGTATTTATTTTTTTTTCGATTTTTTTAAATTGAAGTGTTCGACAAATTAAAAAAGTAAATTTTCAAAAATTCATAACTCATAGCAAAATCGACACATTGTCAAAAATTTTAGTTAATTTTAAAGGTAAATATCTTATGAATATATTAAACATTTTGAGCAATTTTATCATATGAGTATTTATTTTTTTCGATTTTTTTAAATTGAAGTGTGCGACAAATTAAAACGTTAATTTTGAAAAATTCATAACTAAGGAAAAATTGACACATTTTCAAACATTTTAATTAATTTTAAAGGTAGATGTCTTGTGAATATATTGAACATTTTAAGCAATTTTATCAAATGAATATTTATTTTTTTTCGATTTTTTTTAATTGTAATAAAAAAGTTAATTTTCAAAAATTCATAACTCCCGGAAAAATTGACGCATTTTCAAAAATTTTAATCAATTTTAAAGGTAGATGTCTTGTGAATATATTAAACATTTTGAGCAATTTTATCATATGAGTATTTATTTTTTTTCGTTATTTTTTAAATTGAAGTGTTCGACAAATTAAAACGATAATTTTCAAAAATTCATAACTCACGGAAAAATTGACAAATTTTCAAAAAATTTAATTAATTTCAAAGGTAGATATCTTGTATATATTAAACATTTTGAGCAATTTTATCATATTTTTACTTTCTCCGTTACGAAGTACGAGAAAGTATTGTGATCGTGATTTTTTTTTCAAAAATTTTTTTTACGGATATATCCGTTTTGGGGTCCCTAGATGCCATTTCAACAATTTCTGGAAAAAAAAAATTTGTGTCTGTGTGTGTGTGTGTCTGTCTGTCTGTGTGTGTGTGTGTGTGTGTGTGTGTCTGTCTGTGTGCGCTGTATCTCAAAAACTAATAGAGCAATTGATATGAAACTTTCAACATACGTCTTATTTGATAATCTGAAGAACTGAAAAGCTTTTGGTAAAATTTCATACACCGGAAGTGGGTGTTTACCTTAACTGTTTTTTGTTTTTTGCCAATATTTTCTTAAATATGAAAAATATCACAAAAACATTTAAACAAACATTGAAGACTACAAAGAAATGAACATCTTTTGCTTAAAAATATTTTTCATAAAATCATTGCTATTCGAGAAAAAAATTATTAATTTTTTTTAACTTTTGGTTTATAATTATGAAACGATGATAGTTACAGCAAATTTGTATGAATAATAATTGTAGAGAATAGCAAAATGAACAACTTCTAAAGAATAAGTTTTTTTCGAAATCTCGTTAGTTTTTGAGTAAACCGAGTTTTTGAATTTGAAGTATATTTTTTCCGTTTCATAATTTTGACGTTTTAAACGTCAGTTTCATCCAAGTTTACGCAACGCTCGATGTACATTTAAAATATGATTTCAATTGAAAATGAACCATGAAAACGTAAATATAAATGGCTATGATACCATCAAGTCGGAGAAAGTAACATGATGGCCACATCACCATTTTTTTCGATTTATAAGTACATTATAAGTACTATTATATATATTTTATATAAAACTAGGAATACACATTAATAGTGCTCGTTCTGAAACTAGAATTTAATCTGTGTTTTGAGGAAACGCTTTTAAGCTGTATTAAAGTGGAGTGTAACGCCGGCATTAAATGTAAAGTGCTTTGCGGTAAAAGCTCTGAATCTACAACATACGTATGATTAATTTTCCTCTCTTCGTACGTGTGTGTACGTGTTTGTAATGCGCACAATCAATTTCATCGTTGGAACCTGCAACTGGTACACACTGAATCCCCAGCGGAGACTTAAACATTTACGCCGGGTTAACAGTGAATGGACTTTATTCGACAGATGCCGTTTCGATTTCCTCCTTTCAGATCAATATATGAAATAATTAATCACGTTGCACACCTGTCAATGTCGTTTGATTGATACGTTTCGCGTCGTTATTTGTTCATGTTCCAATTGCTTGTCGTTTGGATATTTGATCAGGGAAAATGCGATACATTATCATTAGAACTGTGTGTTCGCTCTATACAACTCCATTAATATGCTATTAAGGTGAAACATGATTTCTTTCACGAAACTGAATAAATATTAGACATGGATGTTAAAAAGTGTAGTCTTTTTGTGGGGGCGATATAAAATTAGTGCTTTTATGTAAAGCAGCAGTTCAAATGCTTTTTTTACGATAGTGCATGTTGGAGAGTTTTCTCCACTAAGGTTAAAGAACGGAGGCACTTTTTACCGGCGTGGAAAACGTAGGAACTCGGCGACAATGGAACAGCCGGACGCATGAATTCACCAAGCGCGCGGTGACGACTTTTTATGGCAACACAACATATACTTATCGGCAACGCAATATACACTTATCGGCAACACAGCATACAGTTATCGGCAACACAACATACACTTATCGGCAACGCAACATACACTTATCACTTTGTTTGCAAAACGAATAGCGCGGAAGAAACAGCGAGGGTATTACTCGCCTAAAAACGCCCTCGATCGTTATGAATCGCATAATATTCTCGTTATATTAATAGCTATAATGTTACACCCAACAAACAGCTTTTTTTTTGTTGAAATAAATCTTTCTTACTCGATCAAAGTGCGAATGTACGTACGTACGTTCCCAGGAAAACACGAAAACATATTTATATGCGCCGCGACGTAAATAAAGAAAAATGAATCGGGAGGTAAGATTTCGCCGCAATATTTCATATCAGAGGAATGTCTGAATAAATAAAAGTCAGACTGAAAACTGTAAAGCAAATACCGGTGATCCGTGCGCGGTCTTTATTATTCAGCCAAATATGACACGAGTTACCGACCGCAATATGCCGGAATAAGGCGTCCCGACGACGACGACGACGGCAGAAATTCTTGTACGCTGTACGTGGGAAACGTCTACAGATGTAATTTATCGAAATAGAAATATAAATAACTGACAAAGTGGAAATACATATGCATTTGTTCGCGCTTTGATCAATCATTCTATATGTAGCAAACTCATCATTGTATTAAATTAATTAAAACAGCGACAAAATTGAGTAGAGTCTACCCGCGCTATGAAGGCATCCGAGGTGATTAAATTGGACCGCCCTCATTTGCGTGTAGGATCTCGAATGCCTGAGCGAATATGAGATGTTGGGTTGCGTACTTATTTATTTTCAAAGTTATCTGCAACCTTTAACACGTTCGCAGCAATCCCAATTGTAGTGGCAGCGAACGTGTTAAAGAACCACTAACACTGACGTGTAAACATCTGTGAGTGTAACGTAACAAAATACTCAATCACTTCTGACCCTTCGTTAATCATCTCAGATGCCTTCATAGCGCGGGCGGAGTATACAAATGCTTGTTTTTTTTTTGGTTTGTTACGCACGTTCATGTGGCTATTTGCAAAAATACAGCGACTCCACATTGTTGGGTCCGTCGTAATGACGAGTAATAACGAGTGAAATACAAATGTTAAATGCAATGTTTGTCACTTACTGCTTTTCTCAATTCATCATCGAAAAAATACGGTTTCCCTACGGACCGGTTTCGACCTTTCAGGATCCGTCAGCACAGTTAGAATCTGAAAATATAAACATTTCAAAGTAAATAAAAAAAAAATGGTGATGTGGCCATCATGTTACTTTCTCCGACTTGATGGTATCATTTATATTTACGCTTTCGTGGTTTATTTTCAGTTTGATCATATTTTAAATGTACATCGAGCGCTTTGTAAACTCGAAGAAACTGACGTTTAAAACGTCAAAATTATGAAAGATGGAAAAATTATACTTCAAATTCAAAAACTCAGTTTACTTTTTTTTTCCAGAAATTGTTGAAATGGCATCTAGGGACCCCAAAGCGGATATTTCCGTAAAAAAAAATTTTGAAAAAAAAATCACGATCACAATACTTTCTCGTACTTCGTAACAGAGAAAGCAAAAAGGATTAAATAAACTTTAAATTTTGTTAATCATAACACACACACACTTAGTTTTGTATATCGTTATATTTATATGGATCTAGTGGAAAAAATAACCAGGAGGCCTTTTTGCCCATTGTTGGATTACACCCCCACCTCCACCCCCTGCCCAGTTTTTGCAGATTTGCTCGTTTGTAATGAAGACCATCTAGTCTATTCGAAGTTCTGGCGGAAACTCTAATTACATCGTACGAATTATAACCTTTTTGTCCGGGGGGCTTGAAATACTGCGGTCGCCCTGAAAATTTACTGGAAAAGCGAGTCGCCTTTAATCTCCTCCCGTACAAAGCAGAAATAACGGATACCAACAAAGGAACACGAACCAACAGATATGCACTCTCTGAACTGCTTAAATATTTTAAATAACTAATCCCGGTTTACTTTCATTTACGTGTTCTTTTTTATGGAATTATGCATTCATTTAAATTCTTACAAAAAATAAAGTTGGGATGGTAAATTTTAGTCGCTGGATAAAATAACAAAAAATGGTGACGTGGCCATCATGTTACTTTCTCCGACTTGTTGGTATCATTTATATTTACGTTTTCGTGGTTTATTTTCAATTTAAATCATATTTTAAATGTACATCGAGAGGGTGACACTGACGTTTAAAACGTCAAAATTATGAAAGATGGAAAAATTATACTTTAAATTCAAAAACTCAGTTTACTCAAAAACTAAAGGGATTTCGAAAAAAACTTATCTATATAAGTTGTTCATTTTGGCATTCTCTACAATTATTATTAACATAAATATGCTGTAACTATTTTAGTTTTATAATTATTAACCAAAAATTAAAAAAATAATAATAAATTTTTTTCTCGAATAAAAATGATTTTATGAAAAATGTTTTCAAGCAAAAGATGTTCATTTCTTTGTTGTCTTCAAAGTTTGTTTAAATGTTTTTGTGATATTTTTCATATTTAAGAAAATATTGGCAAAAAACAAAAAACAGTTAAGGTAAACGCCCACTTCCGGTGTACGAAATTTTACCAAAAGCTTTTTAGTTCTTCGGATTATCAAATAAGTCGTATATTCAAAGTTTCACATCAATTGCTCTATTAGTTTTTGAGATACAGCGTGCACAGACACTAAATTCCCCCAGATTTTTTAGGTTGGCAGCTATTTTGCGCGCAAAGCGTTGCCATTTTTACTTCCGTTTTTCCAGGATCACTCTAACTCTCTCCACTATAGACATTCGATCTCTTTATTATGACGCAATTTCATTTTTGTTAACCAGAATATTTTAAAGTTTTTCTGTTAAACAAAGCAGACTTATTATTATTATTATTATTAATATACACAAATAGCATTGTTTTTTATTTTCAAAGGCCTCATTAATTTTAAATAATACTGTATCGTAAATATTAAAAATACGTATTTACTTATGGTGAATGCGCCGGGAACTTACCAGATATACTTTTAAAATTTATTGTTTATATTGTTTGCACAATGTGTGTGTAACGTCCTAAATATAATTTTGCATACTTGTAACTAGATTGTGTATGTTTTTTATTTTTTTTTTTTTATGTTTACTACACCAATAAAATTACTCGTTTAACTATTTACGTGATTTCATTTGACAAATCGAGCTGATTTAAGGTTACGAGTTTATGTTTTACCGGCGGCGATTTTATTAACTGGCCAGTGCACGTGGTTTATTTTACGGTTCTAATTCACTTTATTAAAACTGTTGAATTTTACAGCCGAATTAAATTTTCATCGTTAATTAAACGAAACTCCGCGCCGAATGAACAAAACTAATTATAATATTTAATTTACATTGCCGAGTCTTTAATTAAATCAATATTTTCATTTTGTATTCATAATAATAAGAAATAAATAAAATAAATATAATAATAATAACCAAACTTTATTTCAACGAGATGTTAACAAAACAAACAATGTTATTGGGAACATAAATGAAACTGTGTTAGAAAAATAATAAATAATAACAAAAATTATAACAAATTATAAAAAATTATACAGTGCGCAATGTACAGGGTGGGCAAAATTCGATGTTTCTATGGGGAATCTCGAATCTATAGATACAGAAAAACGGATGACGCATCCTCGATCTTTTTTTTTTTTTAGAGAAAAACTCAATGGTGAAAACTAAATTTATCTTTTGTCTTTGAGTTATAGCCGAAAAGTTAATTTTTTCCATTAACGATATACACTCAGCGTCAAAAAAAGCGCCACTCGAAAAATCGCGAAAAAAACTCGATTTTTCAAACCGTCGTAACTTGGTTCAATTTGGTCGAAAATCGATTAATCTTTCAGTTTGGGAAAGATTCAAGTTTTATCTTTAAGAATGTGTAGTTGATTTTGACCCCAAGTCCAACCCACCTCCCGTAACAACGCGATGGAAAAAAAATGTTTTTTTATGTAAAAAATTGTCCAACTTTGACAAGCTGTACCGTGCGCAAAAAAATGGCGGGAAATTTCACCACAATGGCAGAAAAATTTAATCAATTTCCTTCAAATGCCTTAAAAATTCGAGTCGTTTCGATGATTTGGAGCAAAGTTATGAATTTTCGAAAAAAAATGACATTTTTCACTTTTTTGGCCATAACTTGATTAATTTTGCACCAAAATCGATGAACTTTTGCAGTCTGAACAGTTTCAAAATTTCTCTTCAACGTCATGTGAATTATTTTGTTGCTAAAACGATTCCACCCACTGCCACCCCCTGAAGGAAAAAAAATATTTTTGAAGTTTAAATGTGCAAATTTGGTTTCTTGTACCATGTACAAATAAAAAAAAATCGTGGACTCAATCGGTTAGCATGGCAATAAAGTTCAATCATTTTCCTTCAATTTTCTCAAAAATTCAAGTCGATGCGATGATTTGGCGCGAAGTTATGCAGTTTTAAAAAAAAAATACATTTTGCGCCTTTTTTGCCATAATTAGGCGAATTTCGCACGAAACTCGATGGAACTTTGCGATCTAAGAAGTTTTCGACTTTCGCGACCCCCTGAAAACCCCTACAAAAAGTGTTTTGGATTGACAAAAAATGTGAAATTTTTACAATTTTCAATGTCATTTTTTTTCAAAAATTCATAACTTTGCTCCAAATCATCGAAACCATTTGAATTTTTAAGGCGTTTGAAGGAAATTGATTAAATTTTTCTGCCATTGTGGTTAAATTTCCCGCCGATTTTTTTTGCGCACTGTACAGAACAATTTTTTACATAAAAAAACATTTTTTTTTCATCGCGTTGTTACGGGAGGTGGGTTGGACTCGGGGTCAAAATCAACTACACATTCTTAAAGATAAAACTTGAATCTTTCCCAAACTGAAAGATTAATCGATTTTCGACGAAATTGAACCAAGTTACGACGGTTTGAAAAATCGAGTTTTATGGCTTTTTTTGACGCCGAGTGTATTACAAAAATAAATTATAATTGATAATAAAATGACGTACGTCCCAGTAGTTTATTTATACTAAATACTGGGACGAACGTCATTTTATTACCAATTACATATTACCCAGTAATCATGGATTACAACACCAACAATTTAAAAATAAATTCATCGCAGTCGTCTATGAATTAAAATACGCGAGTGTCTGATAACGATGATCAATATTTTTGACGTTAACTGTCTAAATGACAACTAGGAATGTTTAAACAGAGACAAGCGCATTTCAATTCATTGGCGACTGCGATTAATTTTAATAATAATAATAATAATAATAATAAAGTTAATTAACGGAAAAAATCTCCTTTTCCAAAAAAATACTTTAAAATTAATAGCTTACACTCATACTAAAACTAAAACTAAAATTAAATTAGAACAGTGTGTGCCTCGGCACACAACTGAATTACATCTTGTTTTTTTTCTTTCCTGAACAGAATATTGTGTGTATCTGCGTGTATTTCATAATTGAATATGTTGATTTATTCTGTGTATGAGAAAAAAAAAATAAAAAAATGTATTATTAAATTTATTATTATTATTATTATTTCATCAAATTTAAATTTTAAATTATAATTTTAATTTTTGTATTTTTATATTTTATATTTATATTTTATTTTATATTTTGTTTTATATTTTATATTCGATTTAATACTTAAATGTACAGGGAGAATCCCGTAAATATATATATTATTATTATATTATTATTATTATTATTATTAAATTTTGAAAAATATTTGAAGCCATATTAACTGACGAAACCACCAAATATTTTTAATCCAATAACTTATTTAACGCATCTCAATTTGTCTTTAGATCAGGTAAATCAACTACCATGGTTCTAACCGAAATTGGCAACCTTGTAAATATTACACTCGTAAACGGAGAGGTGTACTGTCCGGCGCATGCACCATTTTTACATTTATTAAATTTCTCAGCAATCTTTTAAGCATGTTATTATAGATGTAGAGTTGCTAGGGTACGCAGGGCATAATTTTTATTGCATTATTTACTTCGCGATATCTCGGAAATAAAGAAAAATCTTGATATGTTGATCAAAACTATCCAAAAACAAAGTTCAAACTAAAATAGTTATTTGTACAGAAGTCTGTTTATAGCATAACTGAATTCAAAAATTATAAAATTACACTAACACAAAGAATTAGAGTCATCTTCTAACCAAATTATTTCAAGTTTAACTTTGAAAATGATCCTAACCGATCGAAACACGTGTCAGGCAACTGAAAATAAAATTATGGAACAAAACAAGCGTTTTACTTTACCCAACTTATTTCAAGTTGTTTTGTGAATATATGTTTGCATTTATCTTTATACAGGGTCCTGCATCTCACCTCCCGTCTTCTAAATAAAAATCGAAGGTGGCTTTGAAAAACAATTTATTGACATTAAAATTGATGACAAGAGACTATTTTGACTTTAGTAATGTAAACGTACGTTTAAAGCATTGTTAACTTAAGTTCTTCATACTGAAGAATAATATTTTGTCATGGAAAAATCATTCTTGAGTACAAAGAGCTTAAGTTAACAATGCTTTAAACTTTTACATTACTAAAGTCAAAACAGTTTCTTGTCACCTTGTTAAATTTTAATGTAAATAAATTGTTTTTCAAAGCCACCTTCGATTTTTATTTAGTAAAATGGTTGATAAAACGAGTTTTTTGCAAATAACTTTTAATGCGTTAGGAATTGGAGCAGGGTTGTTATTAGGAAAAATGTTTTTTTTAATCCCGCACGGAATGACATAAAAATATACAGGGGCTCCTATTTAAAATAAGAAAAATAAAGTGCTTTAAAGTTTGGAATGTTCGACACTAAATTCTGGACGCCCTCTATAATTCATATCGATCAAACTTGGCTAACGGGACCATCAGACCTTATTTAATAAGTAGCTTGTATGATTTTATTAACAAGGCACTATTTTTATTTTTTATTCATTTTTTAAACCAATGGCGCAAAACTGATTTTTTTCAGTTTTAATTTTTTTTTGCTGATATCCCTGTATCGATTCCAATAAAATTATAGGAGTATGTAGGCAACCATAAAAGGTACCCAAATAAGCAATAAAATACAAAGCACGTAATTAAAAAAAATATATCATCATGACGTCACGCTTTTTTGGGACACCCTGTATAATCAAAAATATTTTCCTGACATGCATTCTAGGATGCATATTGATTCTGCAAAATATCAAAATTCCAACTTAACTAGTAAATGAGGTATAGAAGGTATTTTGTGTCTAATATTGTAAATGACAATAAAATTATATCCTATTCTATATTTTATTCTATATATTTTTAGTACTTAAGTTGTTATATAAATTGTATAAATCTTTATTGTAATAGGGGTTTCCCGTTTTTAAATAAATAAAAAAATTTAAAAAAATATTCAGTACAAAATGTGTTAATATTACATAAATTTTTTTACACGCCACTCATTAACTTTTTATTACAATAAACCTAACACTTTACATTTTTCCAAATCTCCGTTATATCATATGTTAAATATTTATCACAGTTTGCAATGTTTTGTTGACATATTTTGTACGAATTTTCCCGCGTTTTGTATAGATTTAAAAAACGCTATAAATTTATATTGTTGAATCGCAGTTTTATTTTTTGTTTGTTTTACTTTATGTATGTGCTTATATATGTATGTATATATGTTTATATATATATGCATATATTTCAATTCTGTTTAAATGTAATAATGTTTATTTTACTGTACCGTATATTTTGTTCTACTGTGTAAGAAATGCTAATAACTATTTTTTTTTTTTGTAGAATAGTATACTATAATATTGCTTATTATTATCATAGATTGTATTATGTATTTAATTTTAATGTTTCCCTGTAATTGGATGTTTTCCGTTGGGATATAAATAAATAAATAAAAAATAAAAGCAATATTCTATCCGTGAAAATTCGTAATCAACAGTAAATAGAAAATATTGGAAAAGACCGAGAGAAACATGAATCCCTTGGAGACATAGCGAAATATAAAAGCTTCGGCAGCATCTGTTGGTCACTGAAACACACAGTACCAAGAGATCCCCGGGGAGACACCCCTTCCCGCTTCTCATTTCGCCAGTAGGATCCATGCAAGGAATATCGAATCAGGGAAACGTCATTATTTTCCATAGAGCTTAATAAAATAGATGGACGTGATTCTCATCCCTTTTGTTTCAAGCGTTTCCATCCTACTTGATTAATTTCACAAATCAAAATATCACGCGATATCGCGTGATCTAACGCTAACGAGCATTTATAATAATAATAATACATTTATTAACGGTAAATCACCTTTTTACAATATAATAAAAATAAATAATAATTTAAAAAAAAAATTACGCAGGGTATCGTGTGGCCACCACACGAAATTCAAATTTTCAGTTTGGCAAAGAACGCGTTAACGATGGAGAGTTAAGTAGCAAGTTTAATTCCATATTTTGCTAAAGTAAAACTTAATAAATTGATTGTATACAGAGTCCTGCATCTCACCTCCCGTCTTCTATAGCTCAGTTACTAATTAAGTTACGATTTCAATATTTTGTAGAATATATTTATATCCTATGATGTATTTCAGGAAACAATTTTTGATTATACAGGGTGTCCCAAAAAAGCGTGACGTCATGATGATACATTTTTTTAAATTACATGCTATGTATTTTATTGCTTATTTGGGTACCTTTTATGGTTGCCTACATACTCCTATAATTTTATTGGAATCGATTTAGGGATATCAGCAAAAATAAATTAAAACCAAAAAAAATCGGTTTTGCACTATTGTTTTAAAAAATGAATAAAAAATAAAAATAGTGCCCTGTTAATAAAATCATACAAGGTGCTTATTAAATAAGGTCTGATAGTCCCGTTAACCAAGTTTGATCGATATGAATTATACAGGGTGTCCAAAATTTAGTGTCAAACATTTCAAACTTTAAAGCACTTTATTTTTCTTATTTTAAATTGCAGCCCCTGTATATTTTTATGTCATTCCATGCGGAATTAAAAAACAAACATTTTTCCTAATAACAACCCTGTCCCAATTCCTAACGCATTAAAAGTTATTTGAAGAAAACTCGTTTTATCAACCATTTCAATAGCCATTTTACTAAATAAAAATCGAAGGTGGCTTTGAAAAACAATTTATTGACATTAAAATTTAACAAAGTGACAAGAGACTATTTTGACTTTAGTAATGTAAACGTTTAAAAGTTCTTTATACTCAAGAATAATATTTTGTCATGGAATTTTTTTTTATAAAAAATCAGTATTTTATGTACGCGCAACGTTATAACTGAAACGTATTATTTTTATTGTTTCAGATTCAATGCAGGCATTGTGTAAGAATCACTTCCTCCAGCAGCTGTACAGGAAGATCGACGGGGCGGTTTTGCTGTCGCAGAACGAAAGAAATTTAGATTGTGTTATTACTTTCCAAACACATTCCATCCTGCAACGATTCATGTTGAGATTTGATTTTCTTCAGCTCGACTGCAACGATCATCTTTATATATACGACGGAGCTCACGCGGTCGGCACGTACAAGGTAAGATCAAAAAGTTTTAGGACAAGACGATACAAATATAAATAAGTACGTTATGGTCAACATATGAAATTTTGGAGTCTGGATCGAAATTTTTAATAGTATGAATTAAATGCCATTTTAACCATGGTACATGTTACTTATTAATAGTTGTAAAATTGTAAAATCTTATCCTTAAACTAACAGTTTAAAACGTGCAAATTCGGCAGAAAAAATATACACAAAACTATTTTTACAACATGTAACCTTAACAAACCACAAGTTGTCAAAATTAACAAAATGTACACCGCACTGAATTGGAGAATTCCGGACCGCCAATATAATTATAGGGATTTTCAGAAAATGTGCTGCCAACTATTTTCGACTTTCTGATCTCACCGCATCTTGTTATTGTTAATAAATTAATTTGAGACATATGGTTATACGAACTTCCTTTTCTTGTAGCTTTGGCTTATAAACCATTCGGTTATATTAACTTGTTTGCTTATTTTGTGCTAGAGATCACATTCCAAAAATAGTGCTGTGCAATTTAAATCAAATCAAATCAAACATTTATTCGTGTTAGTAGATAATACATCTTTACTCAACTAATTCAAAAACTCTCTGTATGTATTTTTTACCGGAGATGGCGCGCAGTGAGGGCCCAACAAATATTTTATATCCTTAAACCTCGGTTTTAAAAACATCACTGCTGCTAGCAATAGTTTGATGCACGTAAGTTATAAAAAACAAACAAATTTGAAACAGTCAATGGAATGCAGAAGAGGTGTCCACTGATTATTTTAATGTATTTTAATGTATCTGAATCCTGCATGTATATTGACTTGTGTAACACGACTGTGATGAGCACCAATAAATTATTATTATTATTATAAATAAAGTTAATGGATATTATAATACCGCTAGCATTAACTAATTTAATTTAAATAGAGATGGATGTAAAATTTGCTAAAGCAATTATTTCATAAAGTAACATTTCAGCAAAAGTGTAATTTATGGAAATAAATCGCGCAGCTTCGAGCGACAGTTTTATTTGGAAGTGCCCACTCCGAATCTCATCTGCATATATTAATTTTAACGGACATGTGCGGGCTAATCGATTTCAAATAATTAAAATTTTTATGATAACTGCATGCATAATTTTAAATTAAAATCCACCACCGCACATGATGCACATTATCTTCAATACAAAAATCGCTACCAGTCTTGTAGATTATACAGGGAGGTACATATTGTTTTTGGGAAACTTAAACAGTGTATGTTTAACCCTATATTGCATTTTGTGACCATTAGGAAAAATTTCAATTTTATAATTTCGAATTCCTTTCCACAATATCGAATATTTAACTCCTTCCAAATTAACCAAATTTAGGAGCAAGTAATATGATTCTTCAGCTATGCAGGTCAGTTCCTAGAAATGTCAATTTGAAGTCCGTGACACGTCAGCAAAGAAAAGTCGAAAATGGAAAAAATCGAAAAAATCAACTTTTTTAATAATCATCGTAGACCTGTATGTAATACCATTTTCTGCATCAGAAGAACAAATTAAAGCGACCGGCGTTAAAAAAATTCATCTTGAAAAAATTGGAAAAAAGTTAGCATGTCACCATGGAAAATTTTGAAAAAAGTCGATTTTTTCAGAATTTGAACGGCTGTAGCGGCTGAACGAAGAATCCAATTTGAACGCGGATTTCAAATCTGCGTTCCTTGTCTGTCAATTAGTTGGATTTAAATAAAATTGGCAGTTTAAAATTTTTGACGAAAACCTGGAAAATCATCCAAGGGTGCTTTTTCCCAAAAATTGCATTTGAAATGATTTCCTGAAGAAACCAGTGGTTCGATTAGGGGTTTCTATACATCACCATAAAGATCCCTTCAAGACGCTTCAGAAAATATATTTGCGCAACAACAATTGTCAATTTGAAGCCCGTGACACGTCAGCAAAGAAAACTCGAAAATAAAAAAAATCGAAAAAATTGACTTTCTTAATAATCATCGTAGACTTTTATGTAGTCCCTTTCTTAATCAGCAAAACGAGATAAATCGATTGGCGTTAAAAATTTCATCCAGAAAAAATTGCAATCACCATCAAACTCGAGAATTGCCATTTTCAGCGCTCGAAAATCGAAGAATCGTTGTTTTCTTTAAGCCAAAAACAAATGCAGTCTTGTAACTTTTACAAAACTTAAAAAAAATGATTAGGCTTTGATATTGTTGAAATCAGCACGTTTGTAACCTAGTTTTATAGAAAAATCACAATCAAACTCAAAAATTGCCATTTTCAGCGCTCGAAATACGAAAAAACGTTGTTTTCTTAAACCAGAAACAAATGCAAACTTATACAACTTTTATAAAACCATTCAAAAATGATTAGGCTCTGACATTTTAGAAAAATATAACGACATTAATTACCTAGTTTTACAGATAATCGTCTTCAAAATCAAAAATTGCCATTTTCAGCGCTGGAAATGCAAAAAAGCGTCGTTTTCTTAAACCAAAAACAAATGCGAACTTATATAACTTTTAGAAAACCATTCAAAAATGATTGGGCTTTGGCATTTTAGAAAAATCTAACGACAATAATTACCTAGTTTTACAGATAATCGCCTTCAAACTCAAAAATTGCCATTTTCAGTGCTGGAAATACGAAAAAGAGTTGTTTTCTTAAACCAAAAACAAATGCATACTATTATAACTTTTAGAAAACCATTCAAAAATGATTAGGCTTTGACATTTTAGAAAATTCTAACGACAATAATTACCTAGTTTTACAGATAATCGCCTTCAAAATCAAAAATTGCCATTTTCAGCGCTGGAAATACGAAAAAGCGTTGTTTCCTTAAACCAAAAACAAATGCAAACTTATATAACTTTTAGAAAACCATTCAAAAATGATTAGGCTTTGACATTTTAGAAAAATCTAACGACAATAATTACCTAGTTTTACAGATAATCGCCTTCAAAATCAAAAATTGCCATTTTCAGCGCTGGAAATACGAAAAAGCGTTGTTTTCTTAAACCAAAAACAAATGCAAACTATTATAACTTCTTAGAAAACCATTCAAACATGATTAGGCTTTGAAATTTTAAAAAAATCTAACGATATTAATTACCCAGTTTTACAGATAATCGCCTTCAAACGCAAAAATTGCCATTTTCAGTGCTGGAAATACGAAAAAGAGTTGTTTTCTTAAACCAAAAACAAATGCAAACTATTATAACTTCTTAGAAAACCATTCAAACATGATTAGGCTTTGAAATTTTAAAAAAATCTAACGATATTAATTACCCAGTTTTACAGATAATCGCCTTCAAACGCAAAAATTGCCATTTTCAGTGCTGGAAATACGAAAAAGAGTTGTTTTCTTAAACCAAAAACAAATGCAAACTATTATAACTTCTTAGAAAACCATTCAAACATGATTAGGCTTTGAAATTTTAGAAAAATCTAACGATATTAATTACCCAGTTTTACAGATAATCGCCTTCAAACGCAAAAATTGCCATTTTCAGCGCTGGAAATACGAAAAAGCGTTGTTTTCTTAAACCAAAAACAAATGCAAACTATTATAACTTTTAGAAAACCATTCAAAAATGATTGGGCTTTAGCATTTTGGAAAAATCTAACGACATTAATTACCTAGTTTTCCAGATAATCGCCTTCAAACTCAAAAATTGCCATTTTCAGCGCTGGAAATACGAAAAAGCGTTGTTTTCTTAAACCAAAAACAAATGCAAACTATTATAACTTTTAGAAAACCATTCAAAAATGATTGGGCTTTAGCATTTTGGAAAAATCTAACGACATTAATTACCTAGTTTTACAGATAATCGCCTTCAAAATCAAAAATTGCCATTTTCAGCGCTGGAAATACGAAAAAGCGTTGTTTTCTTAAACCAAAAACAAATGCAAACTATTATAACTTCTTAGAAAACCATTCAAACATGATTAGGCTTTGAAATTTTAAAAAAATCTAACGATATTAATTACCCAGTTTTACAGATAATCGCCTTCAAACGCAAAAATTGCCATTTTCAGCGCTGGAAATACGAAAAAGCGTTGTTTCCTTAAACCAAAAACAAATGCAAACTTATATAACTTTTAGAAAACCATTCAAAAATGATTAGGCTTTGACATTTTAGAAAAATCTAACGACATTAATTACCTAGTTTTACAGATAATCGCCTTCAAACTCAAAAATTGCCATTTTCAGCGCTCGAAATACGAAAAAGCGTTGTTTTCTTAAACCAAAAACAAATGCAAACTTATATAACTTTTAGAAAACCATTCAAAAATGATTGGGCTTTGACATTTTAGAAAAATCTAACGACATTAATTACCTAGTTTTACAGATAATCGCCTTCAAAATCAAAAATTGCCTTTTTCAGCGCTGGAAATACGAAAAAGCGTTGTTTTCTTAAACCAAAAACAAATGCAAACTTATATAACTTTTAGAAAACCATTCCAAAATGATTGGGCTTTGACATTTTAGAAAAATCTAATGATATTAATTACCTAGTTTTACAGATAATCGCCTTCAAACTCAAAAGTTGCCATTTTCGGCGCTGGAAATACGAAAAAGTGTTGTTTTCTTAAACCAAAAACAAATGCAAACTTATATAACTTTTAGGAAACCATTCAAAAATAATTAGACTTTGACATTTAAAAAAAATCTAACGACATTAATTACCTAGTTTTACAGATAATCGCCTTCAAACTCAAAAATTGCCATTTTCGGCGCTCGAAATACGAAAAAGCGTTGTTTTCTTAAACCAAAAACAAATGCAAACTTATATAACTTTTAGAAAACCATTAAAAAATGATTGGGCTCTGACATTTTAGAAAAATCTAACGACAATAATTACCTAGTTTTACAGATAATCACCTTCAAAATCAAAAATTGCCATTTTCAGCGCTGGAAATACGAAAAAGCGTTGTTTTCTCAAACCAAAAACAAATGCAAACTTATATAACTTTTAGGAAACCATTCAAAAATAATTAGGCTTTGACATTTAAAAAAAATCTAACGACATTAATTACCTAGTTTTACAGATGATCGCCTTCAAACTCAAAAATTGCCATTTTCGGCGCTCGAAATACGAAAAAGCGTTGTTTTCTTAAACCAAAAACAAATGCAAATTATTAAAACTTTTAGAAAATCATTCAAAAATTATTGGGCTTTGGCATTTTGGAAAAATCTAATGACATTAATTACCTAGTTTTACAGATAATCGCCTTCAAAATCAAAAATTGCCATTTGTCAATTTGTCAATTTGAAGACCGTGATGCGTTCGCAAAGAAAACTCGAAAATGGAAAAAATTGAAAATATCAATTTTCTTAATAATCATCGTAGAACTTTATGTAATACCATTTTCTTCATCAGAAGAAAAGAAAAAATTGGAAAAAGTCACCATGAAAATTTTTGAAAAAGTCGATTTTTCATGTAATAGCGGGTTAATACACTATTTAAATATCTAAATCACCCTGTATAATATTCTATATTGATTTTAACGGAATATTTGACAATAATAAATTATGGGAATCATCCAACGAACTATAAGTTTGATGGTAAATCGCTTCAAAAGTTGCGAGAAAAATGTTATCATATAATTACATAACGCATTTCCTCGGGAAGTGCTGATGCGTATCTCTTGAACTTTATATATTTCAGACGTATATACAGAGATTGTATAACGGATAGGTGCATCCATCTTGACTTGTCTGAAAAGTTAGATTACTGCGATTACCTTAAGGCTGCAGGAATTAAAGTCGGGCGAACGTCTCGCGATGTAAAAATTAGATGAGTTTTTAATTACAAACAAACAGCGAATTATTATTATTAATAACGAGCGTGAATATAAATTAGAAAGAATTTACGTAATTGGGCCATAATTGAAAAATGTATACTTTTATCAATGTAAATTGAGGTTCCTTGCTGGTCGAGAATGATTTTTATTTATTTATTTATTTATTCATCCCTTTTAACAAAAATTAAATTACAAAAATTTAACTAACAAAAACAATTAAATCGATTGATAAATTTGTTCCTGCCCCAGCCTGTATTATATGATCTAAAAATGCGTAGCTCTATCGGTCTTATAGATTAATATGATTCTCACTTCTCTGCATTATATCGTGCGAGGCATGAGATTTTTATTCCGAGTTGGCTTTGAGATACTTTAGGGGCGTGTAGTGTGGAGCGTGTAGTGTGGAGCGTGGAGTGTGGAGCGTGGAGTGTGGAGCGTGGAATGTGGAGCGTGGAGCGTGGAGTGTGGAGCGTGGAGTGTGGAGTGTGGAGCGTGGAGTGTGGAGCGTGGAGTGTGGAGAGTGGAGTGTGGAGCGTGGGAAGTGGAGTGTGGAGTGTGGGGTGTGGAGAGTAGAGTGTGGAGCGTGGAGTGTGGAGCGTGGAACGTGGAGTGTGGAGCATGAACCGTGAAGCGTGGAGTGTAGAGTGTGGAGTGTTGAGCATGGAATATTAAACTTTTAAAATCAAGACATTTAATAAATTCGATAAAGACGAAAGTAGTCTGAATATATAAATATTCAACCTGTTCGTAACTCTGCAAAATTTATTTAGGAAATTTAGCTTACAGGCTATTTATGCCTACAAAAAAAGGGTTAGTTGGAGAACACCAAAAATTGTAAGATGTGTTTGTTATATGCCCACCATTTTCACGAATAACACAAATTGTCTCGACTTGTTAATTTATTTTTAAAATCACAATTCACGCCACGAAAGACTAGATTAGTTCAGTTGAATAAAAAAATAATAATCTCAGACATGACTGCTATGTTTCTCTATCTCTCTCAGGCATGGCAAGACTAGATTAGTTCAGTTGCATAAAAAAAAATCTCAGTTATCACTGCTATCTTTCTCTCTCTCTCCCAGGCATGGCCATCTCAGCAAACAAACAAAATTTAACGGCTCATATCTTACGATCTAAAAATGTCAAGCTCAATTAGCCTTATAGTAAATTGAAATGATTCTTATTTCAATACGTATCTAATTGAACATTCTCGCTAATACAATTAGACCGAGCTAAGTGCTCCTTCAATCAGTGTTAATTTACGCGCATGAGGGAAATGACATCAGCTGCAGAGTACGTCGGCATTATTGATGACCCTACAGCCCTTTCCATCACAAACGCTTCCACTTTAATCAATTTATACAAGATACTTAACGCTTTGGCGTTTCCATTATAACTTCAACGCGCCGTAACGATCCCGGGGCGCGTCAGTTGTAAATATTTGCACAACAATTGAAGATCTTGAAGTTCCACTAACAATTCTTGCAAAATCTTGAATACATTTAACAAAGTAATCAAAGGGAATTAAACGTTAAAAGAAGAAGATCGTGAAGTTCTATTATTAATTTGCAATTTTTGTAAAATCTCGAGTGCGTTTAAAAAAGGAATCGTACGAAATCGAACATTACAAAACAAGATTGTGAAGTTTGTTCTCATATACAGGGTGTATTTGAAATAACGAACAGGCATTTAAGGGCACATACACAAAATATTTGTGAACCAATTTCCGTCAAAATTTATTCGAAAAAAAAATTTGAATTTTCCTAATTTTTCGAGGTTTTTTAAACATTTTGAGAACCGATGCTTTTCTCATTTAATTAGGTCTGCATGTTTATTTAAAACGCGAGATACGATTTCTTGCCTCCGAAATTTGAAGTGTTACCGCAACGTTTTTTTTTTTTGTAAAAGATAAACAGTCCTCAAGTTCATTGACGCTTAAAGAGCACTCAGATATTTCCTACGCGCTTGTTGTAATTCGATATCTAAAGCCGATGCCGTTTAAAAATTAGATCACATTATCACTGCCCCCAAACATGTTGCGTATTTTCACTCATTAACTTTAACAATTAACTGCGGGCTTTTTGTTACAGTTATAAACAAAATAATTGCGAATATTGTTTAAAAATAATATAATCTCTTTGTGGTTACGAGCCTGTTCGTTATTTCAAATACACTCAGTGCGTTTAAAGATCTTGAAATTCCATTAACAGTTCTTGCAAAATCTTGAGTACATTTAACAAAGAAATCTTACGAAATCAAACATTAAAGATGAATTATTAATTTGTATTTTGCAAAATGTTGAGTGTATTTAAAAAGGTAATCTTTCGCAATCAAAAGTTAAAACAAACGATGTATATTTAAACCTGTGTCTATGTACAAATCTGACCCCAATAATACCAGCGATTTACTACATGTAAGATCATAATACTAAGAAGAAGGGTGTCTTCAGTGCCATCCGCACTGTTTCAGGCTCGCACGCACTTTCTTGAATTTCACAACAACAAAAAAACACATCTGGTGTCCAAAGGTATTATATTCCTCCAAAATTCAGCCCCTCAGAGAAGAACACAAAGGACCACAAATTAAATTTATGTGAAATCACGTCCGAGCGGATTTCTTTTGTGGGTGCACCCTACTCGAATTTCAATTTCGGTAACGAGGGCCCACATTTAATTTCCGGGAAAGATGAACAATTGTAATGGCCTAAATTTACGAAACACTGGAAATTTGAAAGAATTTTGATTATAGCCATTCAAATGATGCAGATGTACACTCAGCGTCAAAAAAAAGCTCCACTCGAAAAAACTCGATTTTTCAAACCGTCGTAACTTGGTTCAATTTGGTCGAAAATAGATGAATCTTTCAGTTTGGGAAAGATTCAAGTTTTATCTTTAAGAATGTGTAGTTGATTTTGACCCCGAGTCCAACCCACCCCCCCGTAACAACGCGATGGAAAAAAATGTTTTTTGTGTAAAAAATTGTCCAACTTTGACAAGCTGTACCGTGCGCAAAAAAAATCGCCGGGAAATTTCACCGCAATGGCAGAAAAATTTAATCAATTTCCTTCAAATGCCTTAAAAATTCGAGTCGTTTCGATGATTTGGAGCAAAGTTATGAATTTTTGAAAAAAAATGACATTTTTCACTTTTTTGGCCATAACTTGAGTAATTTTGAACCAATTAATTTCGATTTTTTAGTTTACCCCATCTACAAGTCGAGTTGTGATTTTTTTTAGACTCCCTTACATAAAAATTTGTACTTAACGCAAAATATTTACAAGTCGAAAATTATAAGCGCGTTTTAAATTTTGAAAATTAATTTTAGTATACCTTATAATCCTCCATTAATGCTGAGAAATACATAGATCTATCTCAAATGGTTTTGACGCCATGCACGCTTAAAGCTAGAATTCTTTATGGAAAGTAGCGCGTTTTCAAAAATCGGTAAAAAATTGAAAAAATAATTTTAACGTTTCAAAATTATACAATTACCTTCTTTAATGCATCATGTAATCAATTAATTTTGATTCTTTAATTTACCCCTACCACAAATCGAGTTGTGATTTTTCTGAGGCTCCCTGACATAAAAATTCAAACATAACACAAAAAAATTATAAGTCGAAAATTACAAGCGCGGTTTAAATTTTGAAAATTAATTTCTACACACATTACAACCCTCTATTAATTCAGAGAAATATATAGCTCTATCTTAAATGGTTTTAACGCTATGCACGCTTAAAATTAAAATTCGTTGCGGAAAGTAGCGCGTTTTCAAAAATCGGGTAAAAATTTAAAAAAATAATTTTGACGTTCTAAAATTACATGATTACCTTCTTTAATGTATCCCGTAACCATTTAATTTCAATTCTTTAATTTACATCTTTTACAAGTTGAGTTGTGATTTTTTTCGTACTTCCCGACATAAAAATTCGAACATAAAGCGAGGAAATTCAAAAAAATTATAAGTCGAAAATTACAAGCGCGGTTTAAAATTTAAAAATTAATTTAAACACACCTTATAATGCTCTATTAATTCAGAGAAATGTATAGCTCTATCTCAAATGGTTTTAACGTTATGCACGCTTAAAGTCAGAATTCGTTATGCAAAGTAGCGCGTTTTCAAAAATCGGTAAAAAATTTAAAAAAATAATTTTGACGTTCTAAAATTACATGATTACCTTCTTTCATGTATCCCGTAACCATTTAATTTCAATTATTTAATTTACACCTATTACAAGTCGAGTTGTGATTTTTTTTCGTACTTCCCGACATAAAAATTCGAACGTAAAGCGAGGAAATTTTAAAAAAATTATAACTCGAAAATTACAAGTGCGGTTTAAATTTTGAAAATTATTTTCAACACACCTTACAACCCTCTATTAATTCTGAAAAATGTATAGATCTATCTCAAATGGTTTTGACGCCATGCACGCTTAAAGTTAGAATTCGTGATGGAAAGTAGCGCGTTTTCAAAAATCGGTAAAAAAATTGAAAAAAATAATTTTGACGTTTTAAAATTATACGATTACCTTCTTTAATGTATCCAGTAACCAATTAATTTCGCTTCTTAAATTTACCTCTTCTACAAGCCGAGTTGTGTTTTTTTTTTACTTCCCGACATACAAATTCAAACAGAACGCGCGGAAATTCAAAAAAATTCGAAAATTACAAGCGCGGTTTAAATTTTGAAAATTAATGTTAACACACCTTATAATCCTCTGTTAGTGCTAAGGAATGTATAGATCTATCTCAAATGGTTTTAACGCTTTGCACGCTTAAAGTTGGGATTCGTAATGGAAAGTAAAACGTTTTCAAAAATCGATCAAAAATTAAAAAAAATAATTTTCAAGTTTTAAAATTATTCTATTACCTTCTCTAATGCATCCTGTAATCACTTAATATCAATTCTTTAATTTACCCCTTTTACAAGTCGAGTTGTGATTTTTTTTGCATTTTCTGACAAAAATTCGAACATTACACGCGGATTTAAAAAACAATTTAAGTCGAAAATTACAAGCGCGGTTTCAATTTTGAAAATTAATTTAAACACACCTTATATTCCCCCATTAATGCTGAGAAATGTATAGATCTATCTCAAATTATTTTGACGTTATGCACGCTTAAAGTTAGAATTCGTTATGGAAAGTAGGGCGTTTTCAAAAATCGATTAAAAATTGAAAAAAATAATTTTGACGTTCTAAAATTATATGATTACCTTCTCTAATGCATCTTGTAACCACTTCATTTCATTTTTTGAATTTACACCTTTTACAAGTCAAGTTGTGATTTTTTTTCGTACTTCCCGACATAAAAATTTGAACATAACGCGCGGAAATTTAAAAAATGTATAAGTCGAAAATTACAAGCGCGGCTTAAATTTTGAAAATGAGTTTTAATACACTTTACAATCCTCTTTTAATGCCGAAAAATGTATAGATGTATTTTAAACGGGTTTTGTCGCCATGCACGCTTAAAGTTAAAATTCGTTATGGAAAGTAGTGCGTTTTCAAAAATCGGTAAAAAATTGAAAAAAAAATTTTGACTTTTTAAAATTATAAGATTACCTTCTTTAATATATCCTGTAACCAATTAATTTCGATTATTTAATTTAAGCCTTTTACAAGTCGAGTTGTGATTTTTTTTTTAATTTTCGATATAAAAATTCGAACATAACGCGCGGAAATTTAAAAAAATTCAAAAATGACAAGCGCGGTTTAAATTTTGAAAATTAATTTTAACACAGCTTATAATTCTCAATTAATTCTGACAAATATATTGATCCATCTCAAATGGTTTTGATGCTATGCACGCTTGAAGTTGGAATTCGTAATGGAAAATAGCGCGTTTTAAAAAATCGGTAAAAAATTGAAAGAAAAAGTTGACTTTTTAAAATTATCTTCTTTAATGCATCACGTAACCAATCAATTTCGATTATTTAATTTACCTCTTTTACAAGTCGAGTTGTGCTTTTTTTTTAATACCCAACATAAAAATTCGAACATTACGCGCTGAAATTTGAAAAATTCAAAAACTACAACCGCGGTTTAAATTTTGAAAATTATTGTTAACACACCTTATAATCCCGTATTAGTGCTGAGAAATGAATAGATCTATCTCAAATGATTTTGAGGCTGTGCACGCTTAATGTAAGAATTCGTAATGGAAAATAGCGCGTTTTAAAAAATTGGTAAAAAATTGAAAAAAATAATTTTGACGTTTTAAAATTACACGATTGCCTTCTTTAATGTATCTTGTAACCAATTAATTTCGCTTCTTGAATTTACCCCTTCTACAAGTCGAGTTGTGATTTTTTTTGTACTTCCCAACATAAAAATCCGAACACAACAAGCGGAAATTTAAAAAAATTATATGTCGAAAATTACAAGCGCGGCTTAAATCTTGAAAATTTATTTGAACACACCTTACAACACTCTATTAATTCAGAGAAATATATGGCTCAATCTCAAATGGTTTTAACATTATGCACGCTTAAAATTAGAATTCGTAATGGAAGTAAAGCGTTTTCAAAAATCGGGAAAAAATTGAAAAAATCATTTTGACGTTTCAAAATTATATGATTACCTTCTCTAATGTATCCTGTAACCACTTAATTTCAATTCTTTAATTTACCCCTTTTACAAGTCGAGTTGTGATTTTTTTTTGTCATTCCCAACATAAAAATTCGAACATAACACGCGGATATTAAAAAAATTCCAAAATTACAAGCGCGGTTTAAATTTTGAAAATTAATTTCAACACACCTTATAATCCTCAGTTAATGATAAGAAATGTATAGATCCATCTGGATTAGTTTTGGTTTTGACACTATGCACGCTTAAACTTAGAATTAATTATGGAAAGTGGCGCGTTTGCAAAAATCCCTAAAAATTTGAAAAAATTAATTTGACGTTCTAAAATTATACGATTACCTTCTTTAACATATTTTATAACCAAATAATTTCGATTCTTTAATTTACCCCTTCCACAAGTCGAGTTCTGATTTTGTTGTACTTTTCGACATAAAAATTTATATAAATAATTATAAGTCGAAAATTACGAACGCGGTTTAAATTTTGAAAATTAATTTCTACACACCTTATAATCCTCAATGAATGATAAGAAATGTATAGATCCATCTGGAATGGTTTTGACACTATGCACGCTTAAACTTTGAATTAATTATGAAAACTAGCGCGTTTTCAAAAATCGCTAAAAATTTGAAAAAATGAATTTGATGTTCTAAAATTATACGATTACCTTCTTTAATATATATTATAACCAAATAATTTCGATTCTTCAATTTTCCCTTTCCACAAGACGAGTTGTGATTTTTTTGTACTTTTCGACATAAAAATTCGAAAATCACGCGCAAAAATTAAAAGAATTACGAATGCGTTTTAAATTTTGAAAATTAATTTGAATACACCTATTAATTCTAAAAAATGTATAAATCTATCTCAAATGGTTTTAACGCTATCCACGCTTAAATTTATTAATTAAGAAAAACAGCGTCAGTAAAAAATTGAAAAAAATTATTTTGACGTTCCAAAATTATCTTTAATGCACCACACAATCATCATTTACACACAATTGCAAGAAATATTGTTATTTAAGTTTTTTTTTTATCTTTATCTAGAACGTAGGTAACTTTGCATAGTGCAGTTCGGGGATAGACACGAGAATAATGCACTCAATTCGGGGCGGGAGGGGGGAAGTATACCGGCAGACGCGCAAACTTTAAAATACGAGTTTGCTCCTAGTTCAATGACAGCCACTGTAATTTAACTTTTTCTCGAGTTTTACGACGAACAAATAGAACTTAATTCAGGTAGTGCATCGGAGACCAATTTAAATATTTTATTTTCGTCGAATCGATAGATCCCATTAAATGATTTGATAGAAAATCCAAATGGATATGCACAAGAGTCTCTGCAACGCAAATATGATATACAGGGTGTTTTTAATTAAGATGGATTAATTCTAGAGACGAGTTGGGTTGTTAAGACAAAAAAAAATCTTCAATTGTCAGATAAATCTCAAATAAAATATATCAATTTTCGCCAGTTCTAATAAAAAAGTTAGCAACAAATATGGATTCAGCATACATTAAACTACTATTTAGAGAAATTTAATTGGAACCCCAAATTTCTTTCATGGAAAAAAAATTCAAATCGTCTCCAATATTCACCAAGATGATGTTTGCGTCCACAAGCCTTACTGCAGTGAATTATGAATTCATTATTCACTACAGTGAAAAATATGCAATATAATTAAATAGCTGTAGAAAATATCTTAATTTAACAGTAAAAATATTTCCTTAATTTTAAGTGAACCGACCAACCCATGAATGTATCAAATGTTCTTCTTGGAAATAAATAAATTGAATTGAATTGAAACAATCATTTACCTTCGAAATAGAACGTAAACACTAAATAACAAATCAAAACACACACACACGCCGCCACACACTCTGTAAAGGGTTTTATTGCCCTTGGAGTGTGTAACCAAATAATCGCTCGCCCCCAAATACAAACACGGAGGAGCCTCCCCTCTATTTGTTTGAAATCGAATGAAACTACGATTCTGCGTTTGTTGTTTTTTCCAGTTTGATCTATCGTGCCGAAACACAAAACAGACCCTCGGAGCCATGTTCACCAGGACCAACTACGTCACGTTAAAGTACGTCACGGACGGCTGGGGGACGGACTCCAACGGATTCAAACTTGTTATCACAGCTGTTAAAGACCCCAGTAAGTACACTGTTTTCATTACTTAGACTTACTCTCAGAACCTGGATGCAAATATTAATGCTAAGGCGTTTATCTTATGGTTGCTTGTTTCCTAAGTAGTTTCCGGTAAATATTGATGGATCAGTCAATTAGAAATGATAATTATGGGATAAATAAGTTTTAAAGTAAACATTTGCTCAAAGATTACGTTTGAAATGATTTCCTGAGGAAACCACTGGTTCGATTCGGGGTTTGTATACGTCACTGGAAGGGTCGCTTCAAGACGCTTCAGAGAATGTACTTTCACAAGAACAAATGTCAATTTGAAGCCCGTGACGCGCCAGCAAAAAAACTCGAAAAACGAAAAAATCGAAAAAATCAACTTTCTTAAAAATCATCGTCGACCTTTATGTAATACCTTTTTTTTCATCAGAAGAACGAGCTAATTCAATTGGCGTTAAAAAATTTCATCCAGAAAAAATTGCAAAAAAGTTAGCAAGTCACCATGAACTTTATGGAGAAATTTTGAAAAAAGTCGATTTTTTCAAAGTTTGAACGGCTGTAGCGGCCGAACGAAGAATCCAATTTGAACGCGGATTGCAAATCTGTGTTCCTCGTGTGTCAATTAGTCGGATTTGATTAAAATTGGCGATTTTTTATTTTTGACAAAAACCCGAAATTTTATCCAAGGGTCCCCCCTTCTTACTTTTTAACAAAAATTGCATTAAAAATGATTTCCTGAAGAAACCACTGGTTGGATCCGGGGTTTCTTGACGTCACTCGAAAGATCGCTTCAAGACGCTTCAGAAAATGCATTTTCGCAGGAACAAATGTCAATTTTAAGGCCGTGACGCGTCAGCAAAAAAAACTCGAAAATGGAAAAAATCGAAAAAATCAACTTTCTTTATAATCATCGTAGACGCTTGTGTTATAGGTTATTTTTCATCAGAAGAACGAGATAAAACGATTGGCGTTAAAAAAATTCATCCAGAAAAAAATGCAAAAAAGTTAGCCAGTCACCATGAACTTTATGGAGAAATTTTGAAAAAAGTCGATTTTTTCAAAGTTTGAACGGCTGTAGCGGCCGAACGAAGAATCCAATTTGAACGCGGATTGCAAATCTGTTTTCCTCGTGTGTCAATTAGTCGGATTTGATTAAAATTGGCGATTTTTTATTTTTGACAAAAACCCGAAATTTTATCCAAGGGTCCCCCCTTCTTACTTTTTAACAAAAATTGCATTAAAAATGATTTCCTGAAGAAACCACTGCTTGGATCCGGGGTTTCTTGACGTCACTCGAAAGATCGCTTCAAGACGCTTCAGAAAATGTACTTTCGCAGGAACAAATGTCAATTTTAAGGCCGTGACGCGTCAGCAAAAAAAACTCGAAAATGGAAAAAATCGAAAAAATCAACTTTCTTAATAATCATCGTAGACGCTTGTGTTATAGGTTATTTTTCATCAGAGGAACGAGATAAAACGATTGGCGTTAAAAAATTTCATCCAGAAAAAAATGCAAAAAAGTTAGCCAGTCACCATGAACTTTATGGAGAAATTTTGAAAAAAGTAGATTTTTTCAAAGTTTGAACGGCTGTAGCGGCCGAACGAAGAATCCAATTTGAACGCGGATTGCAAATCTGTGTTTCTCGTGTGTCAATTAGTCGGATTTGATTAAAATTGGCGATTTTTTATTTTTGACAAAAACCCGAAATTTTATCCAAGGGTCCCCCCTTCTTACTTTTTAACAAAAATTGCATTAAAAATGATTTCCTGAAGAAACCACTGGTTGGATCCGGGGTTTCTTGACGTCACTCGAAAGATCGCTTCAAGACGCTTCAGAAAATGTACTTTCGCAGGAACAAATGTCAATTTTAAGGCCGTGACGCGTCAGCAAAAAAAACTCGAAAATGGAAAAAATCGAAAAAATCAACTTTCTTAATAATCATCGTAGACGCTTGTGTTATAGGTTATTTTTCATCAGAAGAACGAGATAAAACGATTGGCGTTAAAAAATTTCATCCAGAAAAAAATGCAAAAAAGTTAGCCAGTCACCATGAACTTCATAGAGAAATTTTGAAAAAAGTCGATTTTTTCAAAGTTTGAACGGCTGTAGCGGCCGAACGAAGAATCCAATTTGAACGCGGATTGCAAATCTGTGTTTCTCGTGTGTCAATTAGTCGGATTTGATTAAAATTGACGATTTTTTATTTTTGACAAAAACCCGAAATTTTATCCAAGGGTCCCCCCTTCTTACTTTTTAACAAAAAATGCATTAAAAATGATTTCCTGAAGAAACCACTGGTTGGATCCGGGGTTTCTTGACGTCACTCGAAAGATCGCTTCAAGACGCTTCAGAAAATGCATTTTCGCAGGAACAAATGTCAATTTTAAGGCCGTGACGCGTCAGCAAAAAAAACTCGAAAATGGAAAAAATCGAAAAAATCAACTTTCTTAATAATCATCGTAGACGCTTGTGTTATAGGTTATTTTTCATCAGAAGAACGAGATAAAACGATTGGCGTTAAAAAATTTCATCCAGAAAAAAATGCAAAAAAGTTAGCCAGTCACCATGAACTTCATGGAGAAATTTTGAAAAAAGTCGATTTTTTCAAAGTTTGAACGGCTGTAGCGGCCGAACGAAGAATCCAATTTGAACGCGGATTGCAAATCTGTGTTCCTCGTGTGTCAATTAGTCGGATTTGATTAAAATTGGCGATTTTTTATTTTTGACAAAAACCCGAAATTTTATCCAAGGGTCCCCCCTTCTTACTTTTTAACAAAAAATGCATTAAAAATGATTTCCTGAAGAAACCACTGGTTGGATCCGGGGATTCTTGACGTCACTCGAAAGATCGCTTCAAGACGCTTCAGAAAATGTACTTTCGCAGGAACAAATGTCAATTTTAAGGCCGTGATGCGTCAGTAAAGAAAACTCGAAAATGGAAAAAATCGAAAAAATCAACTTTCTTAATAATCATCGTAGACGCTTGTGTTATAGGTTATTTTTCATCAGAAGAACGAGATAAAACGATTGGCGTTAAAAAATTTCATCCAGAAAAAAATGCAAAAAAGTTAGCCAGTCACCATGAACTTTATGGAGAAATTTTGAAAAAAGTCGATTTTTCAAAGTTTGAACGGCTGTAGCGGCCGAATGCAGAATCCAATTTGAACGCGGATTGCAAATCTGTGTTTCTCGTGTGTCAATTAGTCGGATTTGATTAAAATTGGCGATTTTTTATTTTTGACAAAAACCCGAAATTTTATCCAAGGGTCCCCCCTTCTTACTTTTTAACAAAAATTGCATTAAAAATGATTTTCCGAAGAAACCACTGGTTGGATCCGGGGTTTCTTGACGTCACTCGAAAGATCGCTTCAAGACGCTTCAGAAAATAAATGTACTTTCGCAGGAACAAATGTCAATTTTAAGGCCGTGGCGCGTCAGCAAAAAAAACTAGAAAATGGAAAAAATCGAAAAAATCAACTTTCTTAATAATCATCGTAGACGCTTGTGTTATAGGTTATTTTTCATCAGAAGAACGAGATAAAACGATTGGCGTTAAAAAATTTCATCCAGAAAAAAATGCAAAAAAGTTAGCCAGTCACCATGAACTTTATGGAGAAATTTTGAAAAAAGTCGATTTTTTCAAAGTTTGAACGGCTGTAGCGGCCGAACAAAGAATCCAATTTGAACGCGGATTGCAAATCTGTGTTCCTCGTGTGTCAATTAGTCGGATTTGATTAAAATTGGCGATTTTTTATTTTTGACAAAAACCCGAAATTTTATCCAAGGGTCCCCCCTTCTTACTTTTTAACAAAAATTGCATTAAAAATGATTTCCTGAAGAAACCACTGGTTGGATCCGGGGTTTCTTGACGTCACTCGAAAGATCGCTTCAAGACGCTTCAGAAAATGTACTTTCGCAGGAACAAATGTCAATTTTAAGGCCGTGACGCGTCAGCAAAAAAAACTCGAAAATGGAAAAAATCGAAAAAATCAACTTTCTTAATAATCATGGTAGACGCTTGTGTTATAGGTTATTTTTCATCAGAAGAACGAGATAAAACGATTGGCGTTAAAAAATTTCATCCAGAAAAAAATGCAAAAAAGTTAGCCAGTCACCATGAACTTTATGGAGAAATTTTGAAAAAAGTCGATTTTTCAAAGTTTGAACGGCTGTAGCGGCCGAACGCAGAATCCAATTTGAACGCGGATTGCAAATCTGTGTTTCTCGTGTGTCAATTAGTCGGATTTGATTAAAATTGGCGATTTTTTATTTTTGACAAAAACCCGAAATTTTATCCAAGGGTCCCCCCTTCTTACTTTTTAACAAAAATTGCATTAAAAATGATTTTCCGAAGAAACCACTGGTTGGATCCGGGGTTTCTTGACGTCACTCGAAAGATCGCGTCAAGACGCTTCAGAAAATGCATTTTCGCAGGAACAAATGTCAATTTTAAGGCCGTGACGCGTCAGCAAAAAAAACTCGAAAATGGAAAAAATCGAAAAAATCAACTTTCTTAATAATCATCGTAGACGCTTGTGTTATAGGTTATTTTTCATCAGAAGAACGAGATAAAACGATTGGCGTTAAAAAATTTCATCCAGAAAAAAATGCAAAAAAGTTAGCCAGTCACCATGAACTTTATGGAGAAATTTTGAAAAAAGTCGATTTTTCAAAGTTTGAACGGCTGTAGCGGCCGAATGCAGAATCCAATTTGAACGCGGATTGCAAATCTGTGTTTCTCGTGTGTCAATTAGTCGGATTTGATTAAAATTGGCGATTTTTAATTTTTGACAAAAACCCGAAATTTTATCCAAGGGTCCCCCCTTCTTACTTTTTAACAAAAATTGCATTAAAAATGATTTCCTGAAGAAACCACTGGTTGGATCCGGGGTTTCTTGACGTCACTCGAAAGATCGCTTCAAGACGCTTCAGAAAATGTACTTTCGCAGGAACAAATGTCAATTTTAAGGCCGTGACGCGTCAGCAAAAAAAACTCGAAAATGGAAAAAATCGAAAAAATCAACTTTCTTAATAATCATGGTAGACGCTTGTGTTATAGGTTATTTTTCATCAGAAGAACGAGATAAAACGATTGGCGTTAAAAAATTTCATCCAGAAAAAAATGCAAAAAAGTTAGCCAGTCACCATGAACTTTATGGAGAAATTTTGAAAAAAGTCGATTTTTCAAAGTTTGAACGGCTGTAGCGGCCGAACGCAGAATCCAATTTGAACGCGGATTGCAAATCTGTGTTTCTCGTGTGTCAATTAGTCGGATTTGATTAAAATTGGCGATTTTTTATTTTTGACAAAAACCCGAAATTTTATCCAAGGGTCCCCCCTTCTTACTTTTTAACAAAAATTGCATTAAAAATGATTTTCCGAAGAAACCACTGGTTGGATCCGGGGTTTCTTGACGTCACTCGAAAGATCGCGTCAAGACGCTTCAGAAAATGCATTTTCGCAGGAACAAATGTCAATTTTAAGGCCGTGACGCGTCAGCAAAAAAAACTCGAAAATGGAAAAAATCGAAAAAATCAACTTTCCTAATAATCATCGTAGACGCTTGTGTTATAGGTTATTTTTCATCAGAAGAACGAGATAAAACGATTGGCGTTAAAAAATTTCATCCAGAAAAAAATGCAAAAAAGTTAGCCAGTCACCATGAACTTTATGGAAAATTTTTGAAAAAAGTCGATTTTTTCAAACTTTGAACGGCTGTAGCGGCCGAACGAAGAATCCAATTTGAACGCGGATTGCAAATCTGTGTTTCTCGTGTATCAGTTAGTCGGATTTGATTAAAATTGGCGATTTTTTATTTTTGACGAAAACCCGAAATTCTATCCAAGGGTCCCCCCTTCTTACTTTTTAACAAAAATTGCATTAAAAATGATTTCCCGAAGAAACCACTGGTTGGATCCGGGGTTTCTTGACGTCACTCAAAAGATCGCTTCAAGACGCTTCAGAAAATGTACTTTCGCAGGAACAAATGTCAATTTTAAGGCCGTGACGCGTCAGCAAAAAAACTCGAAAATGGAAAAAATCGAAAAAATCAACTTTCTTAATAATCATCGTAGACGCTTGTGTTATAGGTTATTTTTCATCAGAGGAACGAGATAAAACGATTGGCGTTAAAAAATTTCATCTAGAAAAAAATGCAAAAAAGTTAGCCAGTCACCATGAACTTTATGGAAAATTTTTGAAAAAAGTCGATTTTTTCAAACTTTGAACGGCTGTAGCGGCCGAACGAAGAATCCAATTTGAACGCGGATTGCAAATCTGTGTTTCTCGTGTATCAGTTAGTCGGATTTGATTAAAATTGGCATTTTTTTTATTTTTGACGAAAACCCGAAATTTTATCCAAGGGTCCCCCCTTCTTACTTTTTAACAAAAATTGCATTAAAAATGATTTCCCGAAGAAACCACTGGTTGGATCCGGGGTTTCTTGACGTCACTCGAAAGATCGCTTCAAGACGCTTCAGAAAATGTACTTTCGCAGGAACAAATGTCAATTTTAAGGCCGTGACGCGTCAGCAAAAAAAACTCGAAAATGGAAAAAATCGAAAAAATCAACTTTCTTAATAATCATCGTAGACGCTTGTGTTATAGGTTATTTTTCATCAGAAGAACGAGATAAAACGATTGGCGTTAAAAAATTTCATCCAGAAAAAAATGCAAAAAAGTTAGCCAGTCACCATGAACTTTATAGAAAAATTTTGAAAAAAGTCGATTTTTTCAAAGTTTGAACGGCTGTAGCGGCCGAACGAAGAATCCAATTTGAACGCGGATTGCAAATCTGTGTTCCTCGTGTGTCAATTAGTCGGATTTGATTAAAATTGGCGATTTTTTATTTTTGACAAAAACCCGAAATTTTATCCAAGGGTCCCCCCTTCTTACTTTTTAACAAAAATTGCATTAAAAATGATTTCCCGAAGAAACCACTGGTTGGATCCGGGGTTTCTTGACGTCACTCGAAAGATCGCTTCAAGACGCTTCAGAAAATGTACTTTCGCAGGAACAAATGTCAATTTTAAGGCCGTGACGCGTCAGCAAAAAAAACTCGAAAATGGAAAAAATCGAAAAAATCAACTTTCTTAATAATCATCGTAGACGCTTGTGTTATAGGTTATTTTTCATCAGAGGAACGAGATAAAACGATTGGCGATAAAAAATTTCATCCAGAAAAAAATGCAAAAAAGTTAGCTAGTCACCATGAACTTCATGGAGAAATTTTGAAAAAAGTCGATTTTTTCAAAGTTTGAACGGCTGTAGCGGCCGAACGAAGAATCCAATTTGAACGCGGATTGCAAATCTGTGTTTCTCGTGTATCAGTTAGTCGGATTTGATTAAAATTGGCATTTTTTTATTTTTGACAAAAACCCGAAATTCTATCCAAGGGTCCCCCCTTCTTACTTTTTAACAAAAATTGCATTAAAAATGATTTCCCGAAGAAACCACTGGTTGGATCCGGGGTTTCTTGACGTCACTCGAAAGATCGCTTCAAGACGCTTCAGAAAATGTACTTTCGCAGGAACAAATGTCAATTTTAAGGCCGTGACGCGTCAGCAAAAAAAACTCGAAAATGGAAAAAATCGAAAAAATCAACTTTCTTAATAATCATCGTAGACGCTTGTGTTATAGGTTATTTTTCATCAGAAGAACGAGATAAAACGATTGGCGTTAAAAAAATTCATCCAGAAAAAAATGCAAAAAAGTTAGCCAGTCACCATGAACTTTATGGAGAAATTTTGAAAAAAGTCGATTTTTTCAAAGTTTGAACGGCTGTAGCGGCCGAACGAAGAATCCAATTTGAACGCGGATTGCAAATCTGTGTTCCTCGTGTGTCAATTAGTCGGATTTGATTAAAATTGGCGATTTTTTATTTTTGACAAAAACCCGAAATTTTATCCAAGGGTCCCCCCTTCTTACTTTTTAACAAAAAATGCATTAAAAATGATTTCCTGAAGAAACCACTGGTTGGATCTGGGGTTTCTTGACGTCACTCGAAAGATCGCTTCAAGACGCTTCAGAAAATGTACTTTCGCAGGAACAAATGTCAATTTTAAGGCCGTGACGCGTCAGCAAAAAAAACTCGAAAATGGAAAAAATCGAAAAAATCAACTTTCTTAATAATCATCGTAGACGCTTGTGTTATAGGTTATTTTTCATCAGAAGAACGAGATAAAACGATTGGCGTTAAAAAAATTCATCCAGAAAAAAATGCAAAAAAGTTAGCCAGTCACCATGAACTTTATGGAGAAATTTTGAAAAAAGTCGATTTTTTCAAAGTTTGAACGGCTGTAGCGGCCGAACGAAGAATCCAATTTGAACGCGGATTGCAAATCTGTGTTCCTCGTGTGTCAATTAGTCGGATTTGATTAAAATTGGCGATTTTTTTATTTTTGACAAAAACCCGAAATTTTATCCAAGGGTCCCCCCTTCTTACTTTTTAACAAAAAATGCATTAAAAATGATTTCCTGAAGAAACCACTGGTTGGATCTGGGGTTTCTTGACGTCACTCGAAAGATCGCTTCAAGACGCTTCAGAAAATGTACTTTCGCAGGAACAAATGTCAATTTTAAGGCCGTGACGCGTCAGCAAAAAAAACTCGAAAATGGAAAAAATCGAAAAAATCAACTTTCTTAATAATCATCGTAGACGCTTGTGTTATAGGTTATTTTTCATCAGAGGAACGAGATAAAACGATTGGCGATAAAAAATTTCATCCAGAAAAAAATGCAAAAAAGTTAGCTAGTCACCATGAACTTCATGGAGAAATTTTGAAAAAAGTCGATTTTTTCAAAGTTTGAACGGCTGTAGCGGCTGAACGAAAAATCCAATTTGAACGCGGATTGCAAATCTGTGTTTCTCGCGTGTCAGTTAGTCGGATTTGATTAAAATTGGCATTTTTTTATTTTTGACGAAAACCCGAAATTTTATCCAAGGGTCCCCCCTTCTTACTTTTTAACAAAAATTGCATTAAAAATGATTTCCTGAAGAAACCACTGGTTGGATCCGGGGTTTCTTGACGTCACTCGAAAGATCGCTTCAAGACGCTTCAGAAAATGTACTTTCGCAGGAACAAATGTCAATTTTAAGGCCGTGGCGCGTCAGCAAAAAAAACTCGAAAATGGAAAAAATCGAAAAAATCAACTTTCTTTATAATCATCGTAGACGCTTGTGTTATAGGTTATTTTTCATCAGAAGAACGAGATAAAACGATTGGCGTTAAAAAAATTCATCCAGAAAAAAATGCAAAAAAGTTAGCCAGTCACCATGAACTTTATGGAGAAATTTTGAAAAAAGTCGATTTTTTCAAAGTTTGAACGGCTGTAGCGGCCGAACGAAGAATCCAATTTGAACGCGGATTGCAAATCTGTGTTCCTCGTGTGTCAATTAGTCGGATTTGATTAAAATTGGCGATTTTTTATTTTTGACAAAAACCCGAAATTTTATCCAAGGGTCCCCCCTTCTTACTTTTTAACAAAAATTGCATTAAAAATGATTTCCCGAAGAAACCACTGGTTGGATCCGGGGTTTCTTGACGTCACTCGAAAGATCGCTTCAAGACGATTCAGAAAATGTACTTTCGCAGGAACAAATGACAATTTTAAGGCCGTGACGCGTCAGCAAAAAAACTCGAAAATGGAAAAAATCGAAAAAATCAACTTTCTTAATAATCATCGTAGACGCTTGTGTTATAGGTTATTTTTCATCAGAAGAACGAGATAAAACGATTGGCGTTAAAAAAATTCATCCAGAAAAAAATGCAAAAAAGTTAGCCAGTCACCATGAACTTTATGGAGAAATTTTGAAAAAAGTCGATTTTTTCAAAGTTTGAACGGCTGTAGCGGCCGAACGAAGAATCCAATTTGAACGCGGATTGCAAATCTGTGTTCCTCGTGTGTCAATTAGTCGGATTTGATTAAAATTGGCGATTTTTTATTTTTGACAAAAACCCGAAATTTTATCCAAGGGTCCCCCCTTCTTACTTTTTAACAAAAATTGCATTAAAAATGATTTCCCGAAGAAACCACTGGTTGGATCCGGGGTTTCTTGACGTCACTCGAAAGATCGCTTCAAGACGCTTCAGAAAATGTACTTTCGCAGGAACAAATGTCAATTTTAAGGCCGTGACGCGTCAGCAAAAAAAACTCGAAAATGGAAAAAATCGAAAAAATCAACTTTCTTAATAATCATCGTAGACGCTTGTGTTATAGGTTATTTTTCATCAGAAGAACGAGATAAAACGATTGGCGTTAAAAAATTTCATCCAGAAAAAAATGCAAAAAAGTTAGCCAGTCACCATGAACTTTATAGAAAAATTTTGAAAAAAGTCGATTTTTTCAAAGTTTGAACGGCTGTAGCGGCCGAACGAAGAATCCAATTTGAACGCGGATTGCAAATCTGTGTTTCTCGTGTATCAGTTAGTCGGATTTGATTAAAATTGGCATTTTTTTATTTTTGACAAAAACCCGAAATTCTATCCAAGGGTCCCCCCTTCTTACTTTTTAACAAAAATTGCATTAAAAATGATTTCCCGAAGAAACCACTGGTTGGATCCGGGGTTTCTTGACGTCACTCGAAAGATCGCTTCAAGACGCTTCAGAAAATGTACTTTCGCAGGAACAAATGTCAATTTTAAGGCCGTGACGCGACAGCAAAAAAAACTCGAAAATGGAAAAAATCGAAAAAATCAACTTTCTTAATAATCATCGGAGACGCTTGTGTTATAGGTTATCTTTCATCAGAGGAACGAGATAAAACGATTGGCGTTAAAAAATTTGATCCAGAAAAAAATGCAAAAAAGTTAGCCAGTCACCATGAACTTTATGGAGAAATTTTGAAAAAAGTCGATTTTTTCAAAGTTTGAACGGCTGTAGCGGCCGAACGAAGAATCCAATTTGAACGCGGATTGCAAATCTGTGTTCCTCGTGTGTCAATTAGTCGGATTTGATTAAAATTGGCGATTTTTTATTTTTGACAAAAACCCGAAATTTTATCCAAGGGTCCCCCCTTCTTACTTTTTAACAAAAAATGCATTAAAAATGATTTCCTGAAGAAACCACTGGTTGGATCTGGGGTTTCTTGACGTCACTCGAAAGATCGCTTCAAGACGCTTCAGAAAATGTACTTTCGCAGGAACAAATGTCAATTTTAAGGCCGTGACGCGTCAGCAAAAAAAACTCGAAAATGGAAAAAATCGAAAAAATCAACTTTCTTAATAATCATCGTAGACGCTTGTGTTATAGGTTATTTTTCATCAGAGGAACGAGATAAAACGATTGGCGATAAAAAATTTCATCCAGAAAAAAATGCAAAAAAGTTAGCTAGTCACCATGAACTTCATGGAGAAATTTTGAAAAAAGTCGATTTTTTCAAAGTTTGAACGGCTGTAGCGGCTGAACGAAAAATCCAATTTGAACGCGGATTGCAAATCTGTGTTTCTCGCGTGTCAGTTAGTCGGATTTGATTAAAATTGGCATTTTTTATTTTTGACGAAAACCCGAAATTTTATCCAAGGGTCCCCCCTTCTTACTTTTTAACAAAAATTGC
This sequence comes from Ocypus olens, assembly GCA_910593695.2. Taxonomy (NCBI): domain Eukaryota; kingdom Metazoa; phylum Arthropoda; class Insecta; order Coleoptera; family Staphylinidae; genus Ocypus; species Ocypus olens. The sequence continues at coordinate 55,309,853 of OU343056.1, forward strand.
ATTAAAAATGATTTCCTGAAGAAACCACTGGTTGGATCCGGGGTTTCTTGACGTCACTCGAAAGATCGCTTCAAGACGCTTCAGAAAATGCATTTTCGCAGGAACAAATGTCAATTTTAAGGCCGTGGCGCGTCAGCAAAAAAAACTCGAAAATGGAAAAAATCGAAAAAATCAACTTTCTTAATAATCATCGTAGACGCTTGTGTTATAGGTTATTTTTCATCAGAGGAACGAGATAAAACGATTGGCGATAAAAAATTTCATCCAGAAAAAAATGCAAAAAAGTTAGCTAGTCACCATGAACTTCATGGAGAAATTTTGAAAAAAGTCGATTTTTTCAAAGTTTGAACGGCTGTAGCGGCTGAACGAAAAATCCAATTTGAACGCGGATTGCAAATCTGTGTTTCTCGCGTGTCAGTTAGTCGGATTTGATTAAAATTGGCATTTTTTATTTTTGACGAAAACCCGAAATTTTATCCAAGGGTCCCCCCTTCTTACTTTTTAACAAAAATTGCATTAAAAATGATTTCCTGAAGAAACCACTGGTTGGATCCGGGGTTTCTTGACGTCACTCGAAAGATCGCTTCAAGACGCATCAGAAAATGTACTTTCGCAGGAACAAATGTCAATTTTAAGGCCGTGGCGCGTCAGCAAAAAAAACTCGAAAATGGAAAAAATCGAAAAAATCAACTTTCTTTATAATCATCGTAGACGCTTGTGTTATAGGTTATTTTTCATCAGAAGAACGAGATAAAACGATTGGCGTTAAAAAAATTCATCCAGAAAAAAATGCAAAAAAGTTAGCCAGTCACCATGAACTTTATGGAGAAATTTTGAAAAAAGTCGATTTTTTCAAAGTTTGAACGGCTGTAGCGGCCGAACGAAGAATCCAATTTGAACGCGGATTGCAAATCTGTGTTCCTCGTGTGTCAATTAGTCGGATTTGATTAAAATTGGCGATTTTTTATTTTTGACAAAAACCCGAAATTTTATCCAAGGGTCCCCCCTTCTTACTTTTTAACAAAAAATGCATTAAAAATGATTTCCTGAAGAAACCACTGGTTGGATCCGGGGTTTCTTGACGTCACTCGAAAGATCGCTTCAAGACGCATCAGAAAATGTACTTTCGCAGGAACAAATGTCAATTTTAAGGCCGTGGCGCGTCAGCAAAAAAAACTCGAAAATGGAAAAAATCGAAAAAATCAACTTTCTTTATAATCATCGTAGACGCTTGTGTTATAGGTTATTTTTCATCAGAAGAACGAGATAAAACGATTGGCGTTAAAAAAATTCATCCAGAAACGAATGCAAAAAAGTTGGCCAGTCACCATGAACTTTATGGAGAAATTTTGAAAAAAGTCGATTTTTTCAAAGTTTGAACGGCTGTAGCGGCCGAACGAAGAATCCAATTTGAACGCGGATTGCAAATCTGTGTTCCTCGTGTGTCAATTAGTCGGATTTGATTAAAATTGGCGATTTTTTATTTTTGACAAAAACCCGAAATTTTATCCAAGGGTCCCCCCTTCTTACTTTTTAACAAAAAATGCATTAAAAATGATTTCCTGAAGAAACCACTGGTTGGATCCGGGGTTTCTTGACGTCACTCGAAAGATCGCTTCAAGACGCTTCAGAAAATGCATTTTCGCAGGAACAAATGTCAATTTTAAGGCCGTGGCGCGTCAGCAAAAAAAACTCGAAAATGGAAAAAATCGAAAAAATCAACTTTCTTTATAATCATCGTAGACGCTTGTGTTATAGGTTATTTTTCATCAGAAGAACGAGATAAAACGATTGGCGTTAAAAAAATTCATCCAGAAAAAAATGCAAAAAAGTTAGCCAGTCACCATGAACTTTATGGAGAAATTTTGAAAAAAGTCGATTTTTTCAAAGTTTGAACGGCTGTAGCGGCTGAACGAAAAATCCAATTTGAACGCGGATTGCAAATCTGTGTTTCTCGCGTGTCAGTTAGTCGGATTTGATTAAAATTGGCATTTTTTATTTTTGACGAAAACCCGAAATTTTATCCAAGGGTCCCCCCTTCTTACTTTTTAACAAAAATTGCATTAAAAATGATTTCCTGAAGAAACCACTGGTTGGATCCGGGGTTTCTTGACGTCACTCGAAAGATCGCTTCAAGACGCATCAGAAAATGTACTTTCGCAGGAACAAATGTCAATTTTAAGGCCGTGGCGCGTCAGCAAAAAAAACTCGAAAATGGAAAAAATCGAAAAAATCAACTTTCTTTATAATCATCGTAGACGCTTGTGTTATAGGTTATTTTTCATCAGAAGAACGAGATAAAACGATTGGCGTTAAAAAAATTCATCCAGAAAAAAATGCAAAAAAGTTAGCCAGTCACCATGAACTTTATGGAGAAATTTTGAAAAAAGTCGATTTTTTCAAAGTTTGAACGGCTGTAGCGGCTGAACGAAAAATCCAATTTGAACGCGGATTGCAAATCTGTGTTTCTCGCGTGTCAGTTAGTCGGATTTGATTAAAATTGGCATTTTTTATTTTTGACGAAAACCCGAAATTTTATCCAAGGGTCCCCCCTTCTTACTTTTTAACAAAAATTGCATTAAAAATGATTTCCTGAAGAAACCACTGGTTGGATCCGGGGTTTCTTGACGTCACTCGAAAGATCGCTTCAAGACGCTTCAGAAAATGCATTTTCGCAGGAACAAATGTCAATTTGAAGCCCCTGATGCGTCAGCAAAAAAAACTAGAAAATGGAAAAAATCGAAAAAATCAACTTTCTTAATAATCATCGTAGACGCTTGTGTTATAGGTTATTTTTCATCAGAAGAACGAGATAAAACGATTGGCGTTAAAAAAATTCATCCAGAAAAAAAATGCAAAAAAGTAAGCCAGTCACCATGAACTTCATGGAGAAATTTTGAAAAAAGTCGATTTTTTCAAAGTTTGAACGGCTGTAGCGGCCGAACGAAGAATCCAATTTGAACGCGGATTGCAAATCTGTGTTCCTCGTGTGTCAATTAGTCGGATTTGATTAAAATTGGCGATTTTTTATTTTTGACAAAAACCCGAAATTTTATCCAAGGGTCCCCCCTTCTTACTTTTTAACAAAAATTGCATTAAAAATGATTTTCCGAAGAAACCACTGGTTGGATCCGGGGTTTCTTGACGTCACTCGAAAGATCGCTTCAAGACGCTTCAGAAAATGTACTTTCGCAGGAACAAATGTCAATTTTAAGGCCGTGATGCGTCAGTAAAGAAAACTCGAAAATGGAAAAAATCGAAAAAATCAACTTTCTTAATAATCATCGTAGACGCTTGTGTTATAGGTTATTTTTCATCAGAAGAACGAGATAAAACGATTGGCGTTAAAAATTTCATCCAGAAAAAAATGCAAAAAAGTTAGCAAGTCATCATGAACATTTTGAAGTCGATTTTTTCAAACTTTAAAAAGCCATAACCACTGAACTTTTCAGTAGTAAATCCAATTTAAGTTTAAGCACGTACAATTAAGCGTTCATTTTTACATTCACAACTTCACACACAGCAATTCCACGTAATAACAGTTTGCAAATTAGAACTTCATAACTCCGAACGAATCGAAATCAGTTATTACGCTTCCCGTGTGAGAATTAGCCGGTCACCTCTCTCGTATCGTAATTGGATTAAAATTATGGCTGCTCTCGCTAATTATAAACCAATTAAATCACTCACATGACAGTTTGAAACGGCGGCGCTCTCTCTCCCCGTTACGAGACGTATTTTATTGCGATCGCATGCACATCAGTAATTACGTTCTTGGGCCCTTTCTTTCGTGAATAATTAATAAATTATTAGGCACGAGCTTCTCGTGTAACTGAATAACAATAATGACACACTTTTTTCTTCTTTGTTTCAGAGCACGCCTGTACAGAATTCCGCTGCACACTCAGGGAGTTTTGTATAGCCACCGATTTAGTTTGTGATAATATTAATCATTGCGCGGACGGTTCGGACGAGGCGTCTAGCATATTATGTAAAAGTAAGTACTCTGTGTGAGTCACAGAATTTTCTTGCAGAGTTGGTCATGCCTGACAGAAAAAGAGAGAGAAACACAATAGTCATGTCTGAGATTAATTCATTTTTTAAATCTGGCTTACACGATGGAAAAAGCGGGCCATAGGGATTTACATGTAAAATTTAAAATGTGTTAATACTGCCTCCCCTAATTATTTGGCAGTATTCGTCTTGTTACATTATTTTAGAGCTTTTTAAGATGAATGATTTGGTACCTTAATCAATAGTTTCTGCAGAGTATTCACCGAGATATTTGCAATAAACTTTACCATCATTTTGAATTAAAAATATAGGTTTGCCATGAAATCATAATGGCCGATGTTGTTGTTTGAAAAAAGTGACTGTTGCTGTCGCATTGCGATTTACGGCCGGGCGTGTATTCTGCAGAAGAAAAAGTGTTGATAATTAAATGGATTTACTCGGGTACTATTTAAGACTTGTGCGTGAAAATCCAGAGAAGGCAATAACCAGCGAAAGTGGTATTCGGTGAGTATTAAAAATAATGTAAGTAGACCGATTTTATAAAATAATTAAGGGAGCCAATTGTAACTTATTTTAAATTGTAATTTTACTGGATATTGCCTTCTCCGGAAATTCACGTACAGTTCTTCAATAGCACCCGAGTAAAACCGTTTAATCATAAGTACTTTTTCTTATGTAAAATACTCGGCCGATTGTAAATCGTAATGCGACAGCAAACGTCACTTTTTATAACAAAATTAAATATCGCCCATTATGATTTCATGGCAAACCTTTGTTTTGAATTCAAAATAATTCTAGTTTTTACTTTCTCCGTTACGAAGTAGGAGAAAGTATTGTGATCGTGATTTTTTTTCAAATTTTTTTTACGGAAATATCCGTTTTGGGGTCCCTAGATGCCATTTCAACAATTTCTGGAAAAAAATAATTTGTGTCTGTGTGTGTGTATGTGTGTGTGTCTGTATGTGTGTGTGTCTGTGCGCGCTGTATCTCAAAAACTAATAAAGTAATTGATATAAAACTTTGAATATCCATCTTATTTGATAATCCGAAGAACTGAAAAGCTTTTGGTAAAATTTCGTACACCGGAAGTGGCTGTTTACCTTAACTGTTTTTTGTTTTTTCCCAATATTTTCTTGAATATGAAAAATATGACAAAAATATTTGAACAAATATTGAAGACAACAAAGAAATGAACATCTTTGGTTCGAAAATATTTTTCATAAAATCATTGTTATTCAAGAAAAAAATTTATTATTTCTTTTTTCATTTTTGGTATACAATTATGAAACGCTAATAGTTACAGCAAATTTATATCAATAATAATTGTAGAGAATGCCAAAATGAACAATTTAAGAAGAATAAACTTTTTTCGAAATCTCTTTAGTTTTTGAGTAAACTGAGTTTTTGAATTTAAAGTACATTTTTCCATCTTTCATAATTTTGACGTTTTAAACGTCAGTGTCATTCTCTCGATGTACATTTAAAATATGATTTCAATCAAGAATAAACCATGGAAGCGTAAATACAAATGATACCATCAAGTCGGAGAAAGTAACATGATGGCCACATCACCATTGTTTCTCTACATAACTGTCTGTCCGCGCTCTATCTCAAAAACTAATACAGAAATGACCAGGAAACTTTAAACATAAGTGTTATTTCAGAATCCGACTGGAAAGAACTCGAAAGCTTTTGCTAAAATTTCGTATTTCCGAATATTTACCTTAACAGTTTTTTGTTCTTTTAGACTTCTGGACAATGTTTTCAGACCTTTTTTTAGGTCTTTTTTGAGGATTTTTTTTCAGGACTTCTAACGATTTTTTTTTCACCTTTTATTTTCAAAATTTTATTAACAGGATTTTTTTCAGGAATATTTTTCAAGACTTATTTATTTCTTTTTATTTCAGGATTTTTGTTAAGGGTTTATTTTAGGCCTTTTTGTAGGACTATTTTAACACTCTGGGATTTCTTTTTCGGGTAAATTTCTTCAGATCTTTTTAAGGACCTTTTTAAAGAGGTTTTTTTCTTTAAGAATTCTTTTTCATGACTTTTTAAGAAACTTTTTTCAAGACTTATTTTTAGAACTTTTTCTTTCTGGACCTTTACTTTCAAAATTTTATTAACAGGATTTTTTTTCAGGAATTTTTTCTCCAGACGTTTTCGGGACTCTCTTAAGAATCCTTTGTTCAGGATTAATTTTCGGGATTTTTTTCAGAATTATTTTTTTAAATTTTCTTCATGACATTTTTTATTTTATTTTTAGCATTTTTTTCAAGACTATTTTTAAAACTTTTTATTTTCGGATTTTTGTTAAGGATTTATTTTAGGCCTTTTTGTAGGACTATTTTAACACTCTGGGATTTCTTTTTCGGGACAATTTCTTCAGATCTTTTTTTAAGGACCATGTTAAGGACTTATTTTTCTTTGAGGATTCTTTTTACGAATTTTTTTTCAATTTTTAGGACCTTTATTTTCAAAATTTTATTAACAGGATTTTTTTCAGTAATTTTTTCTCCAGACGTTTTCGGGACTCTCTTAAGAACCCTTTGTTCAGGATTAATTTTCGGGATTTTTTTCAGAATTATTTTTTTTAAATTTTCTTTATGACATTTTTTATTTTATTTTTAGCATTTTTTTCAAGACTATTTTCAAAACTTTTTATTTTCGGATTTTTGTTAAGGATTTATTTTAGGCCTTTTTGCACGACACTCTGGGATTTATTTTTCGGGACAATTTCTTCAGATCTTTTTTTAAGGACCATGTTAAGGACTTATTTTTCTTTGAGGATTCTTTTTCAGGACTTTTTACGAAATTTTTTGGACCTTTTTTTTCAAAATTTTATTAACAGGATTTTTTTTCAGGAATTTTTTCTCCAGACATTTTCGAGACTCTCTTAAGAACTCTTTGTTCAGGATTAATTTTTGGGATTTTTTTCAGAATTTTTTTTTAAAGTTTTCTTTATAACATTTTTTATTTTATTTTTAGCATTTTTTTTTCAAGACTATTTTCAAAACTTTTTATTTCAGAGTTTTTGTTAGGGATTTATTTTAGGCCTTTTTGCACGACACTCTGGGATTTATTTTTCGGGACAATTTCTTCAGATCTTTTTTTAAGGACCATGTTAAGGACTTATTTTTCTTTGAGGATTCTTTTTCAGGACTTTTTACGAATTTTTTTTCAATTTTTAGGACCTTTATTTTCAAAATTTTATTAACAGGATTTTTTTTTCAGGAATTTTTTCTCCAGACATTTTCGAGACTCTCTTAAGAACTCTTTGTTCAGGATTAATTTTTGGGATTTTTTTCAGAAATTTTTTTTTAAGTTTTCTTTATAACATTTTTTATTTTATTTTTAGCATTTTTTTTTCAAGACTATTTTCAAAACTTTTTATTTCAGGGTTTTTGTTAGGGATTTATTTTAGGCCTTTTTGCAGCACTTTTTTCAATACTCTGGGATTTCTTTTTCGGGACAATTTCTTCAGATCTTTTTTTAAGGACCATGTTAAGGACTTATTTTTCTTTGAGGATTCTTTTTACGAATTTTTTTTCAATTTTTAGGACCTTTATTTTGAAAATTTTATTAACAGGATTTTTTTTCAGGAATTTTTTCTCCAGACGTTTTCAGGACTCTCTTAAGAACCCTTTGTTCAGGATTAATTTTCGGGATTTTTTTCAGAATTATTTTTTTTTAATTTTCTTCATGACATTTTTTATTTTATTTTTAGCATTTTTTTCAAGACTATTTTCAAAACTTTTTATTTTCGGATTTTTGTTAAGGATTTATTTTTGGCCTTTTTGCAGGACACTCTGGGATTTCTTTTTCGGGACAATTTCTTCAGATCTTTTTTTAAGGACCATGTTAAGGACTTATTTTTCTTTGAGGATTCTTTTTCAGGACTTTTTACGAAATTTTTTTCAATTTTTAGGACCTTTATTTTCAAAATTTTATTAACAGGATTTTTTTTCAGGATTTTTTTCTCCAGACATTTTCGAGACTTTCTTAAGAACTCTTTGTTCAGGATTCATTTTTGGGATTTTTTTCAGAATTTTTCTTTATAACATTTTTTATTTTATTTTTAGCATTTTTTTTTTCAATACTATTTTCAAAACTTTTTATTTCAGGATTTTTGTTAGGGATTTATTTTAGGCCTTTTTGCAGGACTTTTTTCAATACTCTGGGATATCTTTTTCAAGACAATTTCTTCAGATCTTTCTAAGGACTGCATTTTTCAGAATTTTTTTGTTTATTTTGTTTATTTCAGGGTAATTTTTCAATACTGTTTTACAGAACAATTTTTTTGTGATATTTCATCAGGACTCTTTATCTGAACTTTCTTCAGGACGTTTTAGGGCTCTTTTTCGGAACATTTATTTCTGGTATTTTGTATGAAGATGTATTTTTCAGGACTTTTTTTCACAGCTTTTGTCAATACTCTTTCTCACAATTTTATTTCCAGGACTGTTTCTCCGGGACATTTTTTCGGGACTTTTTCGAGACTTTCTTCTTTCTTCCGAACCCCTTGTTCGGGACTTCTTTTAGGATTCTTTTCAGAATTTACTTCATTGCTTTTTCAGAATTAATTTTTCTGGATTTTTTTCTCCTTTTCCTTCTTTTCCTACTTTTTTCAGTACTATATTTTAGGGCATTTTTGAAAGTAATCATATTTTTAAGAGCAATTTCTTGAGAAGTTTTTCAGGTCTTACTTAATGATCCTTTTACAGGGTTTTTTTCAGAAATGTTTTTTGTGGGACTTTTTTACGATGTTATTCTCATAACTTTTTTTTTTAGCTGTTATTACAGGATATTTTATCAGCACTCTCTTTCGGGACTTTGTTCAAGACTTTTTTGAGGAGTTTTTTTAGGATTTATTTTAGGACTCTCCTTGGGGACTTTTTAGGACTCTTTTTCGGAACATTTATTTCTGGTATTTTGTATGAAGACTATTTGTCAATACTCTTTCTCACGATTTTATTTCCAGGACTGTTTCTCCGGGACATTTTTTCGGGACTTTTTCGAGACTTTCTTCCTTTCTTCTTTCTTCCGAACCTCTTGTTCGGGACTTCTTTTAGGATTCTTTTCAGAATTTTCTTCATTGCTTTTTCAGAATTAATTTTTCTGGATTTTTTCCTTCTTTTCCTTCTTTTTTCAGTACTATATTTTAGGGCATTTTTGAAAGTAATCATATTTTTAAGAGCAATTTCTTCAGAAGTTTTTCAGGTCTTACTTAATAATCCTTTTACAGGGTTTTTTTCAGAAATGTTTTTTGTGGGACTTTTTTACGATAACTTTTTTTTTAGCTGTCATTACAGGATATTTTATCAGCACTCTCTTTCGGGACTTTTTTCAAGACTTTCTTGAGGAGTTTTTTTAGGACTTATTTTAGGACTCTCCTTGGGGACTCTTTTTTTAAACTTCTTTCGGGATTTTTTTAAGGACATTTATTTCTGGTGTTTTATATGAAGACTTATTTTTTCAGGACTCTTATTGCAGTACTCTTTTTCACAACTCTTTTTCATAACTTTTTAACAGTACTCTATTTCTTTTTTTTTTTTTTTTTTATTTATTCAAATCACGTTGCCACCATATACAAATAGTCAAAAATAATGTAAAATTGATCCAAAGTAGTGGATGTGAGCGTCCGTTATACAATTATCAACTAATAAAATAATTAAAATAAGACTACAATTAAGAGTTATAAACTAATACAATATAAAGAACAAAGTACAATAAATAAGAACATATTAAAATTTAGAACTACCTAATTTAATAAAGGGTCGGACATACATTGTTTACGTGCTCATTTAGTGTGCTACATATTCTGAGAACTTATAGAAGCACTTTCTAGCCAGAAATTGTTTAAGCTTTACTTTAAAAGACATTAAATTGTTATTAATTTTTATATCGTGTGGCAGATTATTGAATACCACGGCGCACGAGTACTGAGCAGTTTTTTCGTACATTGCAGTTTTATTTCAAAACTTTATTTCCAAAACTGTTTCTCGAGGACTTTTTCTCAGGACCTTTTTGTGTCAGAACTCTTTTTTCAGGTCTTTTTGAAGGACCTGTTTTTTAAGACAGGACTCTTTTTTCAGGACTTTTTTATCGGGACTTTTTTCAAGACTTGTTCAGGACTTTTATTAGGTTTCTTATGACTTTTTAATCAGGACTATCTTTAGAAATCATTTTCGAGACTTTCTTGTTCAGATTTATTAGATTTTTTTAGAACTATTAATCAGCACTATTTTTATGAATATTTTTCAGGACTTTTTTTAGCATTTTTTTAAGTTTTTCAGTAAACCTACGGTAAAAATTATTAGAATTTGAAAAATAATTCGTCATTTTTACCTTTCATAATTTTGAAGTTTAGTACCATTCGATCATGTGAAACTCTCGATTTAAAATATTATTTAAATTGAAAATAATGAATGAATCCATAAATATAAATAACTATTATGCCATCAAATAATCGGAGAAAGTAACATGATGGCCACATCACCATTTTTTGCAAATATCTCGGTAAATACTCTTCGGCAGAAACTATTGAGTAAGGTACCAAATTATTCACCTTAGAACGTAAATAAGGGGCCGCGGTGGCCTAGTAGGTAGCGTTCCTGCTCATGAGCCTCGTGATCGTGGGTTCGAATCCCATCCGCGCAGTCAGTTTTTCGGAACGAAGAAGTGGCCGTGCGGGTGCATGGATGTTTAAGTGGTTGTCCTTTCATATCTATATGAAGATTATTACAAACAATCGGTTGTGGCAGAATGCCCTAGATGGCTACGCCAATTCCACTATCATTCCATAACCCGAATTCCCATCAACCATCCTTCCTTAAAAAAAAAAAACGTAAATAACGTACGAAGACCTATACTGCCAAATCATTAACACATTTTAAATTTTACATGTAAATCCCTACTATTATGCACAATTGCCTATAATTAATCCCATTTTTCAGATCACGAGACGGGCACGATCTTGGGTCTTGAGAAGACCTGGTTCGTGGTGGTGATAGTGAGCACGCTCCTCATCCTGTTGGTGTGCATCGTCGCCATTTCGATATGCTTGTGCAGAAGAGGATTGGGGACGAGGGCAGGTAACAACGTCCAACAACAGAACTACTCGCGTAAGTAATCGACACTACTCTCACGTGGCACCCTCCTTCTCATTCTTGGCCGATTTACTTTCATTTGATTAGCCCCGGCAACAGGTTATACGTTACATAATCTGGCCCGGAAACGAGATCCGGTTTTATGCCCCCCACCGTATAAACTTGTTCGTGATAAAACTTAACCGGCTGGGTATTATTATTGGACGTAAATTTACTTAATATATTTTTTATTGACTCGCCTGAAGTACCGTTATTTATTTCTATTTGCGATAATAATAGTGTTTAAATGTAATTTACAAAATTATTATTTCCGGTGCTACATTTGAGGTCAGAAGAGGCTAGTCTTAGTAATAATCAGTGACGGTTCGGTTTTTTCTGGTACGGCCCAGGAACAAGAGGTGGTAATACAGATAGGTGCCAGCCGTCTCTGCAACTGACCCTACCTATCTGTATTACCACCCTTGTTACCTCGGCTGTACCAGAAAAAAAAACCCACGAACCGTCACTGGTAATAATCCATTATTTGAATGTAAAGTCTGGCCGCGCTTTGAAGGCATCTGAGGTGATTAACTTGGACCTTCCTCATTTGCATGTTGCGTCTCGAATGCCTGAGATTCTCATGAGATGCGTATTTATTTCCAAAGTTATCTCCAACCTTTAAAAGATAACAGATTTATAAATTAAAGTCGATAGTGCACCAATAGCTAGCAAGTACAGTGTAAACATCTGCGAGTGTAAAGTAACAAAACATCCAATTACTTCTGATGAGGGTGGATCTTCACCTCAGACGCCTTCATAGCGCGGCCAGAGTTTACATTCAAATAATGGATTATTACCAAGACTAGCCTCTTCTGACCTCAAATGTAGTACCGGAAATAATAATTTTGTAAATTACATTTAAACACTACTATTATCGCAAATAGAAATAAATTACGGTGCCTTATTTCCGGTCAAATCCATAGAGCTTATTTGAATGTATTCATAGAATTAAATGGGTTGGTCAAATTACCACCCAATGTTGTTTATTTTATAAAAAAAATAGTACTGCACCAGAAAGGCGTTATTTGTTATTTAGCTCCAGTGTGTTGCCAGGAGTAATTTTTAATTTTCTCCAAAAATTTCATAAAAACACCCCAAAATTACCCCTCGCATAAAACACCCACCCCAAAACATACCCCATCGATTGCACCTTAATTTACAGCCATTTTGACGGAACCCCCCCCCCCCCCCCCCCGTTTCGAAAAAACTTATTCTTTACAAGTTGTTCATTTTGGCAATTTAATAAATTTGCTGTAACTATTATCGTTTCATAATTATAAACCACAAATGAAAAAAAAATAATAAATTATTTTCTCGAATAACAATGATTTAATGAAAAATATTTTCAAACAAAAGATGTTCATTTATTTGTTGTCTTCAATATTTGTTTAAATAATTTTGTGGTATTTTTCAAATTTAAGAAGATATTGGAAAAAAACAAAAAACGGTTAAGGTAGACACCCACTTCCGGTGTACGAAATTTTACCAAAAGCTTTTCAGTTCTTCAGATTATCAAATAAGATGGATGTTCAAAGTTTCATATCAATTGCTCTATTAGTTTTTGAAAATTCAAGCAAGAGAAAAATAATTTGTCATTTTCAACCCTAGAAATAACTCTTTACCGCAAAGTAAATTGCCAAAACTCTACTCAAAAATAATTTACAAAATTCGCATATAAAAACAACAATTGAGGTTAAAACATCTAAAATGAAGGGCAAAAAATCAAAAATTTGGTAAAAAAAACTCGAAAATACCAGCCAAGTTCACACACAAGTATCAACAAATTAGGTAAAAAAACTAAACTATAGACCAATCAAAAATTCGCTCATTAAAATTAATAATCAAGGTAAAAAAAAAACAAATAAGAATATAGACAAAAATAAAAAAAATTAGACCAAAAATCGTAAACTCTTGGCAAAAATGAAAATGCAGACCAGAAAAAATAAACGAAAATTTCAATTAAATATTGGAAAATTTTGGTTTATGGGCCAAAAACTCTAAAATTTGGAACAAAAAAATTAAAAACACAGACCAAACATCTAAAATATAGGCAAACAATTAAATATCCTGGCGTAAAAAATAAAAAATGCAGACTAAAAAAATTTAAAATTCAAGCAAGAGAAAAATAATTTGCCATTTTCAGCCCTAAAAATAACTTTATCCCAAAATAAATTGCCTAAACTCTAAACTCGAGAGTAATTAAAAAAATTCGCAATAAAAACAATAATTCAAGTTAAAACAATCTAAAATGAAGGGCAACAATTAAAAACTTGAAAATACCCCCAAAACAAAACAAAGTCGCCCATAAAAAATCAACAATTCATGTTAACAATTTTAAGTGTAGACCAATCAAAAATTCGCCCGTTAAAATTAGGACAAAAAAACTAAGAAAATCGAAAAATGTAGAAAAGTATTAAAACAAAATTTGACCAAAATCAAAATATTTTGTACAAAAACTCTAAAAATTACAACAAAGAAATCAAACATGCAGACCAAACATCTAAAATATAAGCAAAAAAAAAATAAAATTCCTAGTGTAAAAAATAAAAAATATGCAGACCAAAAAATTGAAAAATCTAGCAAAAGAAAAGTAATTTCAATCCCAAAAATAACTCTGGTTCAAAATAAATTGCCAACCAGAAACGCGAAAATGTTTTAAAAAAGATAAAGGGCAAAAAATCAAAAACTCGAAAATACCGACAAAAAAATCGCGCATAAAAATGAATTATTCAGGTTGGAATATAGAAAAATCAAAAATTCGGGGCTTAAAATATAAAATGCCGACCAAAAAAATCGAAAATTTTAACAATCAAATCGAAAATTTAGACCAAAATGAAGAAAAATTAGTTCAAAAGATCAGAAATTTATACCAACAAAAAAAAAACGAAACTGCAGGTCAAAAATTTAAACTATAGGTCAAAAAAGTCAAAATCCAGGCCGAACGATATAAAAATTCAAACAAAAAGATTGAATATTCAAAATAATAATAATTATTTGATTACGAGTGTTTTTTTTTCGGTAATTTTTAATTTTCCCCAAATATTTAATAAAAATTCCCCAAAATTATACCGCTGTCCCTCTTCAAAATAATAAAATTTGAAAATAAAACGTAAATACAGTGGATTTATTAGAAACTTTTTCAAAAATTCATAACTTTGTTCCAAATCATCGAAACCACTCGAATTTTTAGGGCATTTGAAGGAAATTGATTAAATTTTTCTGTCATTGTAGTGAAATTTCCCGCCGATTTATTTTGCGCATGGTACAGCTTGTCAAAGTTGGACAATTTTTTTACATAAAAAACATTTTTTTTCCATCGCGTTGTTATGGGCGGATGGGTTGGACTTGGGGTCAAAATCAATTACACATTCTTAAAGATAAAACTTGAATCTTTCCCAAATTGAAAGAATCATCGATTTTCGACCAAATTGAACTAAGTTACGACGAGTTTTTTCGAGTGGCGCCTTTTTTTACGCCGAGTGTATATGATTATGAATTGTCAAATGTGTTTTGTTTATTTTGCAGTGCAACAAATGTACGGGTCCAATGGAGCTATGAAACAAGAATCGATGACGATGTTACCCGTTCAGGGAAACTGGTGCCACCCTGCGGGCCCACTCGGGTTCCGCCTCAGCACGCCGGTCCGGGCCCGCCTCTATTGCCAGGCAAAGTGAGACATGCGCCCGCCAACGGTGGTGACGCTGACTTAGTCTCCCAAAGTCAAAAGGACGAATGGTTTGTCTAGCATTAGGTAAGTTAGTTTTTTTTTTTTTAATTCATGTACGTGCATATCATTATTAGCGGCGTTCACACGTACGCGCAATCCCGCACGCTTGGAGCGCCCCGTTCCAATCCCGCGCCATGGAACGTGTGAATGTAAGAACATTCTAAAAACATTCAAATTTTCGCATTTGAAAATACTAATTTTATATAATATTAACAATTCAAACAAAAACGAATAACTTTATTATTTTGTCGAAACTATAGTAACTACTCCAAGTTAATAAAGTGATACCAACAAAGTTATTCATTTTTATTTGAATTATTCAAAATGTCTCACGAAGTGAAAGCCTCCACAATTACTTATAATATTAACAATTATGAAAGTACGTATTTCTGCACAATGTATTTGATGAGCTTAAGTGTAAGCTATTAATGTTATACAGATTTTAAGCAATAAAATAATTTACACTAAAGTCTTCACATCTTCGAAAAAATACATTATTAATTTTTTTAATTATTTTTTCCATACTGTCGAAGTAATCCAACGTAGCATTGGGTAAATCCGCCATTTTTACGGCACCCTGTAGTTCTAATTTTCAAATTTTGGGTTCGTCCAGTTAGAAAATGTTTTCTTTAAATTTCCTAATGCTATTTCTAACGATTTTCCTTTAAAAATTGAAAATATTTTCCAATTTTTAAATTTTGGCTTCGAAATTTCGTATTTGTAAATTTTGCGTTCTAAATTTCTTAATTTGCAAGCATATTTGACCTAAATTTAAGAATTTTGTGCTCTACATTTTGCATTTTTGGCCGTAAACTTTGGATCTATTTTTGACCCAAAATTTCCAAACCGAAGCCGAAAATTCAAAGTTTTTGGACCAAAAATGCAAAATAAAGCACAAAATTCAGTACTAACATTTGAGGCCAATAAAACGAAATTTAAAAATTAGAACTAAATATCCACAGATTATCAGTAAACATGAAACATATAAAGAAATAATCTAATAATGTGACACGTCAGCAAAGAAAACTCGAAAATGGAAAAAATCGAAAAAATCAACTTTCTTAATAATCATCGTAGACCTTTATGTAATACCTTTTTTTTCATCAGAAGAACAAGATAAAACGATTGGCGTTTAAAAATTTCATCCAGAGAAAATCGCAAAAAACTTAGCAAGTCACCATGAAATTTAAGGGGAAATTTTGGAAAATGTCGATTTTTTCAAACTTTGAACGGCTGTAGCGGCCGAACGAAGAATCCTATTTGAACGCGGATTTCAAATCTGAGGTCCTTGTGTGCCAATTAGTATTGGTTAAAATTGGCGATTTTTTATTTTTGACGAAAACCTGAAATTCTATCTAAGGGTCCCCCGTTCTTACTTTTGCTAAAAAAATGCATTTGAAATTATTTCCTGAAGAAACCACTGGTCCGATCCGGGGTTTCTTTACGTCACTGGAAAGATCTCTTCAAGACGCTTCAGAAAATATACTTTCGTAGAAACAAATGTCAATTTGAAGTCCGCGACACGTCACCAAAGAAAACTCGAAAATGGAAGAAATCGAAAAAATCAACTTTCTTAATAATCATCGTAGACCTTAATGTAATACCATTTTCTTCATCAAAAGAAATTGATTGGCGTTAAAAAAATGGAAAATTTTGAAAAAAGTCGCAAAAATTGCATTAGAAATTGTAAGATTAAGATTCTTTTACGATCTAAAAACTTTTAAGATCATTTATCTCCATAACGGTAAGAAATCGGACATGTGTTTATTTAAATAAATATTATATACATACTTTTACATGATTTAATAACCTTAGATTAATAGCGGTAGAATTTTGTAGTTTTCCTTTTTTTTTCACACTTACAAATTGTATTTTCTTTGTAAAAAGGGGTTTCCCGTATATATTTTAAATAAATAAATAAACTTTTCTATCCAGAATAACATTATCCACTTCCTCCTGTTTTAGTTTGGCACACTCGAAACGAGACACCCCTATATAATATTGTAAAAATAAAATAATACAACACAGGCACAAACTTATTAAAAATAGATAAAGAATAGAAGTTGATCTCAATTAAGGTTAAAGTTATAATTATAATTGAAAGCCAAAATCAAAAGCAAAAATGTAATTGTAATCACAACCAATGCTGCAATTACGATTAAAATCAAAATCAAGATTACGATTAGGATTAAAATTAAGTTCAAAATTAAGATGAAATAAAAATTTGAGTTAAAATCAATATTGAATAGGGCAAACAATTTTATAGACTGTCAGGGAAATCATTTTTTAGTCACTCCTCAGCAGTGGCGGCTGGTAGTACATTTTTAGGGTAGAGCCACTTAGCCTACAATGTACGCCTTCTTTTTGAGGAAGCAATAAATAAATCAAATAAAGAAAGTGTTTAGAATGATGAAGTGGTAGTGCCATGGCTCCTCGGCTCTACATAACGAGCCGCCCCTGCTCCTCAGTACTGAAGAAAGATTTTCTTAATAAATACATTTTCATGATGTTCTTGAAATTTTGAAATTTTGGGATTTTATAGTAGACTGTGGTAAGTTATTAAAAATTTTCACGAAGTGAAAGCATCCATAATTACTTATTTAAACATCTGAAAGTTAATTAAAATTGAGAAACCTTATTCGTTGCAGGAGCATTAAATACTTTAAGTAAAGTTGGGACAAATATAAAATTGAGGCTAAAAACTGAAACAGTAATCTTTGTTGTATGCTAAAAGAAATGATTTCAATTTTTGACAAAAAATCCACTACGAACTTTCAATTAAAATCACCAAAAAAAAAAATGGTGATGTGGGCATCATGTTATTTTCTCCGATTTCATGGTGTATTAATTTATGTTTTAATTAAATGATACTGACTTTTGAAACCTTAAAATTATAAAAGATGAAAATGGCTAATCATACTTAAAATTCTAAAAATGTTTATCGTCAGTTTACTCAAAAACAAATTTTGAAAAAAAAATGTGTTGTTTATAAGCTGTTTGTTTTGGTATTTTCTACAATTATTATAAATATAAATTTGATGCATCTATTATAATTTCATAATTACAGACATGATGAAAAAATTCAATTAACTTTTTTTTTAGAAAATCGACCATTTTATCTAAACAACAGATATTAATTTCATTGTTATCTTTAATATTTTGTTATATTTAATTAAATTAAGTAGCAGTTTTAACACTTATATCATAAAAAATTATACCATCAAATCTTTTTTTTTTTAAATCCATGATTTTATGGAAATGGATTTTAAACAAAAGATGTTAATTTGTTTATCTTCAATATTTGTTTAAATTTAAATAAAGTTCCACTTGTATCAAAAATAACTACACCATTTTTTGCCTAAAACCCGAAAACCCAAAAAAACGTTTTTGTTTCCCCACAGGAATAGTTAAATCCCATGAAGGCCACGAAAAGTACTCAAAACAGTTTTCTCCTTTAATATAATTATTTTTTGTACTGGCCTAAAGACAGTATTCAACCACAGCTTACGCGATTTAGTTTAGATTAGCAACCGTTTTTCAATAAACTGGATGACGATAATGGGATATACCGGGATTTCATATACGCCATTAGTTTGATCCCATGCTTTTGTAAACCCGTTCGTGATATGTAATTGATTGCATGACCCCTTTTATTTCAACCTGTTGCCCATCGCGGCTTTAGTTTACAAGTTTTCAATTTACCATAAATAATTTCAACGAACAAAGGTGCGTTGGATTAGTTGTATATACAGGGTGATCCATGTAAGAAGCGTCTGGCGTTTTCTAGAATAATCTTTACAGTTACGAATTTGATTTCGAAATTTCGAATATTTAATATCCTCCATTGAAATTATCGGATTACGTTTCGTTCCTTAGTTATAATATTTAACACGTTGGCTGCCCTGAGCATCACCGGTGATGCTCGCTCGCTGGTCACCTTGATGCCGTGAACTGAACTCGTATTGCACGGTCCTCTCTTTTATTAAAGTAAACTCAATTATTTTTGCAAAAGATGATTTCATCTAAAGAATAGTAAAAATTCAATTTGCTTATATTTATTTATTTATTTCTATCTGGACACATAGGGGATGACATTTTCTTCTTATATGGGTAGCCAACATATTATAATAACATAATAATAATAATACCTTTATTGGGATTCATCCTGTACATTTAAAAATAAATTCAAATATAAAATTGCGACAACTTTGAGATTACAAATAAAAATTAAAAATAAGGAGCAAGTAAAAAAACAATACAATACGGTAGACATGAAAGAAAAAAGTTGTTAATATTTAGGTTTGGCTACAAACAAATTCCGAAAGATCTATCCGAGATAAACTAGATTTCAAGTCTGAAATATTTTTCGAAAACGAATTCTAGAATTGTAATATTAATAATAATAATAATGTATATTTAACGGATATCCCTTTACAAACAAACAACAATTTAGACATAGTTTAACTTAAAAAATAAGACTTAAAAATAAAACCTGCAATTAAAATATGTCTTAAAGCATAAATAATAAATTCACTCCTAATATGGATAAATGACGTTTTTCACGATTTTGGCAAACATAGTAATAAGCAGTATAATTTTATACATCAACTGAGAAAGTACAACTTATTTTTTATTCACTATAAATAAAGTTCTTAAATCATTTTTTAACTATTGCAATTCGTGTTTTAAATTTTTCAAATTGTTCTCATATCGTATTTTTAAATTGTACTGATTTATTATCCAACAGGTATTATAACTTCACCGATTTTGCGAAATATGTCCCCGGCGGTCTTATATTAGATTACATAAAGCTTTAAAATATGATATTCTCCGTATAATAAATTTAATAGCTTTTAAAATATAAGATATTTATAATAAATTTCAGGGAAGCTCTTTAGCTACATTAATGTTTCATAGCATCCCCTAATGCATACATACGGCTGCTCTGGTAAGCAGGTGCGAGTATATACATAAATTCCGTCTGTCGAACCCTTGCATGGATAATTCTATTGGAAACTAATAATGTCCCGAGTGCATTTTGTAACTATTTGATCGCTTTACCGAAGTGAACTATTAATATGCGGCAGTTGGGAAGGAATTTGTTCAAGAATTCAAGACATTACAAATATTTTATTGATGGTAGCTTTATTCTCTAAGACTAGTACGCTTAATATTCACTTAACCCTTTCGTTCACTTTGGCCATTTAAACGAATAAGTCCACTTCTTAATTCCAACAGCTTAAAACCACATGGTAATCCCTAGAATGCAGTAGTTTAGGTTAGGTGATTGTAAGATATAAACAAAGGAATAAAAGCAGAATAACTGATAAACGGTTATTTTTCAGTAACGGTTATAACTGTTAATAAAAAAATAACGGTTTATTTAAACGGTTATTTAGTAACCGTTTTTAATGTATTCTCAGAAAACAGTTTGTAACAAAGTGAATTTTAGATTGTAATCAAATTTACAGTGTAATCAAAAAGTCTGGAACACCTGCAGAAATATCTTACTGTCTATTTGAAAAGATAGCTAATTTAAAATAGTTTTCAGCCCCTCGGAGCGAAAAAAAAATATTTACAAAATATTTCAGATTCTCTGACCGCAATGAATACTACTCTTGTGGCTATAAATAATTACGAAGGCTCTCAAGATAGTTTGAAATTTTCGAACTCTAAAAAAATGGGTTTTTGCAGTTTGCCTTAATTTCACGTAACAATTTTAAAATTACACTAAATTTTACATATTTTGATCATTAAAACCAAAGCATTTGACAGTTTAATTTTTTAGTGCAATTTAAAAAATCAAAAAGAAATTTAAAAGGAATAAAAGTAAAATAACTTTTAGTATTTTATTTTAAAATTAAACTAAATTCTCCACATGTATCATCAAAATCTGACAAAGCGTTTGACAGTTAAACAATTTAAAAGAAATCGCAATAGCGATTTTAAATTTTCGGACTTTGAAAACGTGCAATTTTGAGGTTTTGCGTTGATTTTACAAAAATATTTAATAATGGGTTTTTAAATTGCACAACATTTTCCACTTTTTGATGTTAAAATTATCAAAAATGGACAATGTGTTTAGCAGTTATGTAGTTTCAAAAACCAAAATCACGATTTTAAAATCTTGGAACTTTAAAAAAGTACGATTTTTTGCAGTTTGTGTTAATTTCACGAATTAACTTACATTAAGGTACATGACAGTCAAATATTTACTGTAATTTAAACAAATTATAAGCCACATGAAATTTTAAGTTTTAATGACAATCTTGAGGTTGGTGATCTTTGAAGAGTTTAATAACATTTCGTTCTAATTTTGAAGGGATCGAGGAGCGACGCCACTGGTCTTTTAATTTACAAGATACATGAGCTTTAGCTATTAGCAATCTTAATCATAATAGTTTACTTGCTTCATTGTTTACTTTTACACCATTATCATACTTTGAAACGCGTGCAAAGCATTTATAATTTGAATAATTAACTCGGTGTTTCTGATTGAGAACATCCCATCATTTTATGCAGATTATGTAAATCCATAATTATAATAATTATTTTGTAATAACATATGGTAATTTAATATTTTTTTTATAATGTATATTGTGTAACGAACGTTTACAACTAATTACATAAATATTATAGACCACACGCGCTCTTTATTGGTCTCATTAATAACACCTAATTGGACTGTTGCATGTAAAATTTGAAGATGCGTTTTGTAAGACGTATCCCCGTAATAAATTCAACTAATTATAATTTTACCGTTGCCCCAACATTAAAGTAATCCCGCAGTACCATAATTTAACGTATTTAGATAACTGTAACCGTTAATGCGTTTAATAATTAATTTATTGTAGAATCGTAAAGTTTATGCTTCATAAATATCAATAGAATAATCTGTGATTATTATTTTCGTACAAGCCAGAAGTGTTAAATTATTCAAATTCGGTAAGAAATTAATAAAATAATTTATAAGGTGAGGTAAAAAAATGGCTGAGAAACTTTTCAATACAATGCATGTTTTATTTTTTATACTTGTGACTATAGTTAATAATAATAATAATAATAATTTATTGTCTATGAATGATACATTATATCAATAACAACATTTTAGACTAGTCAAAACATAAAAATGAAAATGGATGTGATTCAGAAAGGTAATTTTACAGGAGAGCAGAAAAAAAAAACAGTTTATGAAATGATTTGAGTTTTTTTTTGTTGCTCGATTTGATAAGGTTCTAGTAGCGTGAAACATTTCTCACGATAGATTTTGCTTGATATGCGAGGGACTGGAGGTCTTAAGTTTGTCTATTGATGCGACAAATGAAGCATTAGGTCGACAGAAACTTTAACAGCGGTTATTGACGCTGTTGTGAGAGTTGGACTACTGGTCCTTGGCGAATGAAGCGTTAATTGTTGAATAATTTCTGTGAATAATTTGGTGTCTATTTTACGACGGTGATCATATAAGTTTGAAAAACACTGCCTTAGACAAAGTGAATCCGAAAGCATTGACAACATCTTCAAGAGTAGACGACTGTGTCATTATTATTTTTTAACTGTTTTTTGTAATTTTTGTGTTTTCTGTTTCTTTTAAAAGTTTTCAATATTTGTCATATAAATTTTGTATTTGTATTTGTATTTATTAGTTTCATTCAAAGTGCTTAAAAATAAAAATCTAAATACATAATTAATGCCTCCACTAATTCTTCAGTGTTACTATCTGAGATAAATTTAATCGCTTCAAATTATGTAAACGTTTTAAGAAGCAATAACTTATTTTTTGTGAAACGCTATGATACGAATCTGTCATATAATAATTCAGTAGGTCGTATGCTTAGATTGGCAAATGACTTAAATGATAAACACTGGTTTAACATTTTTGATAGCAACATTCATAATTTTAAACGTATACTTAGGAATAAGTTTATATAATTTTCATTGTATATAGTAATCTTTTTTGTAAAATATTAGGAAATTACAAATTTTAATTTAATTTAATTTGGTGATATCAATTTAATAATTTAATCTAGTATATTTTAGTTTAAGGTATTTTAAGTATTCATTGTTGTGTTACATTATTGTAAATTGGGGTTTCCCGTAGATAAATAAATTAAAAAAAAAAAAAAATAATACACTAATTTGATTTATTTATTTTTTGAACTCATAATGGCATTTGAATATTAAAGTTGTTATATTGTAGAAGAGAAATAGCTCTGCATACTTGTGTTTCAAAGCTAATAAAATTGCGTATGCTAATGCATGCAAAAATATAAAACTTCAATTTTTTACACATTTATATTTTCTAGTTAACGAGATGCAAATTCAGCCAGCAATAAAATATTCAAAATGAGCAGTGGTGTTAAATTTTATTCCGTAATTATTGGGTTGAAATTATTAATCAATTCATAGACTTGTTTTTGCTCATTAGAATAACTTTAGTCCTGTACAGTCCCTGGGCGGAATAATCATAAATTCAATATATAATTCAGTGGAAACCTCCCAGAAACTAACAACTATCAAACACCGAAAATTGAGTATAAAGCCGAAGCAAACATTATCCGCCATCGGTTATTTAATTATTATAAAGGATACACTTTGATGCCAAACAAATTATTATCCGGTCATCAGCTTTAGTTGCTCGTAGCACGCTGTTTTAGTTCGAGCCAATAGTAAATCTACATTCGGTCGAAATAAACCAATTAATACTCTTGATAGCGGTTATGTTTTTAATCATTAAAATCAAACAACGCCTTCGGTAGCTATGCGATTTTGTTGGTTTTGGACTTTGAAAACTGCGATTTTGGAATTTTACGTTGATTTTACAAGAAAGTTGCCTAATAATTTTTTTAATTGCACTAAATTGGCTATATGCTAATGTTTTAATCATCAAAATCAAACGACGCGTTTGGTGGTTACGCGATTTTCAAAAATCCAAAAAATGCGATTTTTTTAATTTTGGACTTTTTACGTTGATTTTACAAGAAAATTTCTTTATAATTTTTTTAATTACACCAAATTGGCTATATGTTAACGTTTTAATCATCAAAATCGAACGACGCGTTTGGTAGTTACGCGATTTTCAAAAATCAAAAAATGCGATTTTTTTTAGTTTTCGACTTTTTACGTTGATTTTAGAAGAAAATTTCTTAATAATTTTTTCAATTGCATTAAATTGGCTATAAGTTGATGTTTTAATCATCAAAATCGAACGACGCGTTTGCTAGTTATGCGATTTTCAAAAATCAAAAAATGCGATTTTTTTAGTTTTGGACTTTTTACATTAATTTTAGAAGAACATTTCTTAATAATTTTTTTAATTGCACCAAATTGGCTATATGTTGACGTTTTAAATATTAAAATCGAACGACGCGTTTCGTAGTTACGCGAATTAAAAAAATAAAAAATGCGATTTTTTTAGTTTTGGACTTTTTACGTTGATTTTACAAGAAAATTTCTTAATAATTTTTTGAATTACACTAAATTGGCTATATTTTAATGTTTTAATGATCAAAATCGAACAACGCGTTTGGTAGTTACGCGAATTAAAAAAATCAAAACTGCGATTTTTTTTAGTTTTGGACTTTTTACGTTGATTTTCAAGAAAATTTCGTATTAACTTTTTTAATTACACTAAATTGGCTACATGTTGATGTTTTGAACATCAAAATCAAACGACGCGTTTGGTAGTTACGCGATTTTCAAAAATCAAAAATGCGATTTTTTTAGTTTTGGACTTTTTACATTAATTTTAGAAGAACATTTCTTAATAATTTTTTTAATTGCACCAAATTGGCTATATGTTGACGTTTTAAATATTAAAATCGAACGACGCGTTTCGTAGTTACGCGAATTAAAAAAATAAAAAATGCGATTTTTTTAGTTTTGGACTTTTTACGTTGATTTTACAAGAAAATTTCTTAATAATTTTTTGAATTACACTAAATTGGCTATATTTTAATGTTTTAATGATCAAAATCGAACAACGCGTTTGGTAGTTACGCGAATTAAAAAAATCAAAACTGCGATTTTTTTTAGTTTTGGACTTTTTACGTTGAGTTTACAAGAAAATTTCATTATAATTTTTTGAATTACACTAAATTGGCTATATGTTGACGTTTTAATCATCAAAATCGAACAACGCGTTTGGAAGTTACGCGATTTTCAAATATAAAAAAATACGTTTTTTTGGTTTTGGACTTTTTATGTTGATTTTACAAGAAAATTTCTTAAATTTTTTTTTAATTGCACCAAGTTGGCTATATGCTGATGTTATAAACATAAAAATCGAACGACGCGTTTGGTAGTTACGCGATTTGCAAAAATAAAAAATGCGATTTTTTTAGTTTTGGACTTCTTACGTTGATTTTAGAAAAAAAAAATTTAATAATTTTTTGAATTACACCAAATTGGTTATATGTTGATGTTTTAAACATCAAAATTGAACGACGCATTTGGTAGTTACGCGAAATAAAAAAATAAAAAATGCAATTTTTTTAGTTTTGGATTTTATACGTTGATTTTACAAGAAAATTTCTTAATAATTTTTTGAATTACACTAAATTGGTCATAAGTTGATGTTTTAATCATCAAAATTAAACGACGCGTTTGGTAGTTACGCGATTTTCAAAAATCAAAAAACGCGATTTTTTTAGTTTTGGACTTTTTACGTTGATTTTACAAGAAAATTTCTTTATAATTTTTTGAATTACACCAAATTGGCCACATGTTGATGTTTTCAAATCAAAAATCGAACGACGCGTTTAAAAGTTACGCGATTTTCAAAAATCCAAAAATGCGATTTTTTTAATTTTGGACTTTTTACGTTGATTTTAGAAGAAAATTTAGTAATATTTTTTTGAATTGCACTAAATTGATGTTTTAATCATCAAAATCAAACTACGCGTTTGGTAGTTAAGCGATTTAAAAAAAATAAAAAATGCGATTTTTTTAGTTTCGACTTTTTACGTTGATTTTAGAAGAAAATTTCTTAATAATTTTTTAAATTACACTAAATTGGTCATAAGTTGGTGTTTTAATCATCAAAATCAAACAACGCGTTTGCTAGTTATGCGATTTTCAAAAATCAAAAAATTCGATTTTTTTTAGTTTTGGACTTTTTACGTTGATTTTAGAAGAAAATTTCTTAGTAATTTTTTGAATTACACTAAATTGGCTATATGTTGATGTTTTAATCATCAAAATCAAACGACGCGTTTGGTAGTAATGCGATTTTCAAAAATCAAAAAATGCGATTTTTTTAATTTTGTACTTTTTACGATGAGTTTACAAGAAAATTTCATTATAATTTTTTGAATTACACTAAATTGGCTATATGCTGATGTTTTAATCATCAAAATCGAACGACGCGTTTGGTAGTTACGCGATTTTCAAAAATCAAAAAATGCGATTTTTTTAAATTTGGACTTTTTACGTTGAGTTTACAAGAAAATTTCTTTATAATTTTTTGAATTAGACCAAATTGGCTTTACGTTGATGTTTTAAACATCAAAACCGAACGACGCGTTTGGTAGTTATGCGATTTTCAAAAATCAAAAAATTAAATTTTTTTAGATTTGGACTTTTTACGTTGATTTAACAAGAAAATTTCTTAATATTTTTTTTAATTGCACTAAATTAGCTATAAGTTGATGTTTTAATCATCAAAATCAAACGACGCGTTTGGTAGATATGCGATTTTCAAAAATCAAAAAATGCGATTTTTTTAGTTTTGGACATTTTACGTTGATTTTAGAAGAAAATTGATTATTAATTTTTTGAATTACACTAAATTTGTCATAAGTTGATGTTTTAATCATCAAAATCAAACGACGCGTTTGGTAGTTACGTGATTTTTAAAAATAAAAAAATGCGATTTTTTTAGTTTTGGACTTCGAAAACTGCGATTTTAGAATTTTACGTTGAAGTTACAAGAAAGTTTCTTAATAATTTTTTAAATTGCATTAAATTAGCTACAAGCTGATGTTTTAATCATCATCAAAATTTTTCATTCATCGTTCAATGCATTTAAAAGGAATGTAATGCGTATTGATTTGTCTCTTTGTACTTAAGTTTATTTTATTTTTATTTTTTTGGTGTTTTTATTTTATTTTCTGTACATTAATTAGTTACTCCACTTGGGTTTGTACTGTATATATATATCTATGTTTACTATGTATAGGTTAGTATTTTGTGTATATATTTTTGTATATTAGTTATAATTGGTTGTGTGTAATTGGTTGGGGTCACATATTTGAATTTCGTTTTGATTTTGTGTTCATTTTAGTTTTAATTTAATTTAATTTTTAAGCATTTTAATAATCTTATTTTGTAATTTGTAAAAAAGGTGTTATCCGTTAAATGAATAAATAAATAAATAAAATCAAACGACGCGTTTGGTAGTTATGCGATTTTCAAAAATCAAAAATGCGATTTTGTTTGTTCTGGACTTCAAAAATTGCGATTTTAGAATTTTACGTTGATGTTACAAGAAAATTTCTTAATAATTTTTTGAATTACACTAAATTGGCTATAAGTTGATGTTTTAATCATCAAAATCAAATAACGCGTTTGGTAGTTATGCGATTTTCAAAAATCAAAAATGCGATTTTGTTGGTTTTGGACTTCGAAAACTGCGATTTTAGAATTTTATGTTGATTATACAAAAACATTTCTTAATAAGTTTTTCAATTAGACTAAATTGGCTACATTTTGAGCGTTAAATCATCAAAATCGAACGACGCCTTCGGTAGTTATGATTTTTTCAAAAATCAAAATACGATTTTCGAGAGTTTGAATTTCGAAAACTGTGATTTTTGAATTTTACGTTGATTTTACAAAAAAATTCTAAATACGTTTTTTTAATTATGGTAAACTGGCTATATATTGATGTTTGAATCATCAAAATTCAACGACACTTTTGGTGTATTTATGCAATTTTCAAAACTCAACAATGCGATTTTGTAGGTTTTTTTTATTAATCATTTTTAAAAAGTAATCTTAAATTGACCCCTATAACTTCAAATAGTACATATGGTAATTTAAAGATATGTTAGTGTCCGAATAAAGATGTTTTCTCTTTTTTAAATTTCGTTAGCAGAAAGCAAAAACTGACCCTAAAATTGAATAAAAGTATGAGGCTAGTAATAATCAATGAAATGGCAATATCATAAAAACAGATGTGACTGAAGGGTACCTGCCAAAGTAAAAAAAAAAAAAAACAGTTGAGAATAAAGGTATATTCCAGTAATACACAAATTCATAAGATAAAACGGGCCATTCAGATTACATCCCAATTTCCCGAACATGTATACAACAGAATTAAACAAGTTTCGGGAACTTAATTAAAAATATAATTAGAGTTGACATTACAGTTCAAAAGTTTAAATACGAATCCACACTGCGAGGCGCAATCTATAGGTGCTTTCGAGTAACAGAAATCAAATAAATTCCTGTAAACTCCATCGGCACCGTTAGTTATACTTCAGTCTCAAACCAATTCCCCCGAACATCTAGTCGGGACATAATTAAATTAATTCAACTTCCTCGCGATAAAATTGATTTTTCCGCCTTCTTTACTTTTATTACTGTGTAATTGTCTCCATTGAATTATACACTAGTGGATAGAGCATGGGAAGAAGTTTTAATTTCATTTACTTAGAAAACTTCGTTACGGAGTGTGGTGTATCTGGGTCAATTCGATCCTGATGAAAATTCTTTCCAACTTTTTTTTTTTTTACATTCGTCAATATTATCCGAACGGACTTATTGGATGAAGGTTTTCTTTAATTGTGTCATACATTACTACAGATCGTGGATTAATCTAACTCTTTTAATATTCATTCGACCATTGAAGTGTAGATTCTACAAGTGTACAAATTCCAATTGGTTAAAATAGCAAAAAATTCGACTCGGGGTTTCTATACATCACCGTAAAGATCCCTTCAAGACCCTTAAAAAAATGTACTTGCACAACAACAAATGTCAATTTGAAGTCCGTGACACGTCAGTAAAGAAAAGTCGAAAATGGAAAAAATCGAAAAAATAAACTTTCTTAATAATCATCGTAGACCTTCATGTAATACCTTTTTTTTCATCAGAAGAATGAGATAAACCGATTGGTGTTAAAAAAATTCATCCAGCTCAAATAGCAAAAAAAATTTACGCGGGAAATTTGAACCATCTGACCGTCTGGTCAGTATTTAACACCCAAGTAAATTTACCAAACCATTTAAATTAATTATAATACTGATGTTTTCTACCTGTTACACTAAATGCATGAAGAAGCATGAAAATATCTGTGTGTGTGTTGGAATAGCGAATAACTGTTCGCTTCGGTTCGCTGAAGCACGAAACGCGTTCCACTTGCGATAACTCAATTGAAAAGCAATTGCCTGTAATAGAGGATTAATTGAAATGCAAGAGTGTATCGGTAATTTTGTTTGTCAATTGTTACAGGGGCGACCTATCCGGCAGCCTGCAGGGTGTAGCCGAGTGTAGAACCCAACGCTCGGCAGGTAACAACGAAACTGTTACCACACGTCACACTTTCAGCTCCAAAAGTTGAAAACAAAGACTTTATTAGGTAATATAAACAGTGCTATTTTATGTATATCTTCCTTTTCTAACAAACTTATACATATATATATCTCGAACCCTTCCCCCATATGAACGTATTTTTAATTTAAGAAATCTTCAAAAAAAAGGCCGTCGTGTAAGATCATGTACAAAAAAAAAACCGAAATTTTTGTAAACACTTTTTAGCACTTCAGACAGGTGCTAGAACATTTTAAAACGACTATGTAATAAATCATTTTGTGTGTGAGACAATATTACTTTAATGCAGAATATAGGGAAAATATAGCCTAATTGTAGCTGACGTCAGTAAAATTATTTCGTATCTAATAAATATAAGGATGCATCTCGGTTCATCATCAAATTCGCAAAGGATGCAATTTTTACCATTTTCATGTCAGTAAGCGATGCATCAATTGGTTCTCATCAATCAGCGCAAACAAATTGTTACCATTTTCATGTTACGACCAGCGGCGGCTCGTGGATGTTCGGAAGAAAAGGGTGTAGCCGAATAAGATGGTCAAAAGTGCCCCCAAAGCAAATCAATAATCGCGATGACTGGATGAAGGATAATTAAAAAATGCCGTTAATTGCTCGAAGTTTCAGCCTCCTGAAGCAATTCGTTGTCGAGATATAACCGAAAACGTGAATTTTACGTTTCCTTTTCTATGGCACGAATCAAGCTAAAACCACGCCTACACAAAACAGAAAAATATTACATCTCCCAGTATTTTTTTCAATTTTTTTGGCGCCAAATTCAAATAGAAAAATTAAGTTAGTTTTCAAAATTCATTTTTGCAGTGAAGGCATTCGAGGACTGTCTCAGTTTTTTTTTCTGTAAATGTGTTTTACCAAATTCTATAACATACATTTTATTCAGAATTTTAAAGAGTGTGGAAGATAGTTAAAATAATTAAAAACCACACCACCTTAAAAATTTGAATTTCGCGCCAAAATTGTGATAAAAAAAGTTATTTTTGTGAAGTGTATCTCTTTAATTTAAAAAAAAGATAATCATTTCACAAAAATAACTTCTACCCAAAACAAAAAAAAAATACATCTCGCAGTATTTTTTTCAATTTTTTTGGCGCCAAATTTAAATAGAAAAATGAAGTAAAAGTTTTCAAAATTCATTTTTACAGTGAAGGTATTTGAGGACTGTCTCAGTTTTTTTTTCTGTAAATGTGTTTTACCAAATTCTATAACATACATTTTATTCAGAATTTTAAACAGTGTGGAAGATTGTTAAAATAATTAAAAATCACTTTTACCACCTTAAAAATTTGAATTTCGCGCCAAAATTGTGATAAAAAAAGTTATTTTTGTGAAAATAATCTCTTTAATTTAAAAAAAAAGATAATCATTTCACAAAAATAACTTTTTTTATCACAATTTTGGCGCGAAATTCAAATTTTTAAGGTGGTAATAGTTGTTTTTAATTATTTTAACCATCTTTCCCAATGTTTAAAATTCTGAAAAAAATGTAGGTTATAGAATTTGGGAAACCCATTTACAGAAAAAAAAACTGAGACAGTCCTCGAATGCCTTCACTGCAAAAATGAATTTTGAAAATTTTTACTTCATTTTTCTATTTGCATGTGTATCTCTCTAATTTAAAAAAAAAGATAACCATTTCACAAAAATAACTTTTTTATCACAATTTTGGCGCGAAATTCAAATTTTTAAGGTGGCAAAAGTGGTTTTTAATTATTTTAACTATCTTCCACACTGTTTAAAATTCTGAATAAAATGTTTGTTATAGAATTTGGTAAAACACATTTACAGAAAAAAAAACTGAGCAGTCCTTGAATGCCTTCACTGCAAAAATGAATTTTGAAAATTTTTACTTCATTTTTCTATTTGCATGTGTATCTCTCTAATTTTAAAAAAAAGATAATCATTTCACAAAAATAACTTTTTTATCACAATTTTGGCGCGAAATTCAAATTTTTAAGGTGGTAAAAGTTGTTTTTAATTATTTTAACCATCTTCCCCACTGTTTAAAATTCTGAAAAAAATGTATGTTATAGAATTTGGTAAAACACATTTACAGAAAAAAAAACTGAGACAGTCCTCGAATGCCTTCACTGCAAAAATGAATTGTGAAAATTTTTACTTCATTTTTCTATTTGCATGTGTATCTCTCTAATTTAAAAAAAAAAGATAATAATTTCACAAAAATAACTTTTTTTATCACAATTTTGGCGCGAAATTCAAATTTTTAAGGTGGTAAAAGTTGTTTTTAATTATTTTAACCATCTTCCCCACTGTTTAAAATTCTGAAAAAAATGTATGTTATAGAATTTGGTAAAACACATTTACAGAAAAAAAAACTGAGACAGTCCTCGAATGCCTTCACTGCAAAAATGAATTGTGAAAATTTTTACTTCATTTTTCTATTTGCATGTGTATCTCTCTAATTTAAAAAAAAAAGATAATAATTTCACAAAAATAACTTTTTTTATCACAATTTTGGCGCGAAATTCAAATTTTTAAGGTGGTAAAAGTTGTTTTTAATTATTTTAACCATCTTCCCCACTGTTTAAAATTCTGAAAAAAATGTATGTTATAGAATTTGGTAAAACACATTTACAGAAAAAAAAAACTGAAACAGTCCTCGAATGCCTTCACTGCAAAAATGAATTGTGAAAACTTTTACTTCATTTTTCCATTTAAATTTGGCGCCAAAAATAAAAAAAAATACTGCGAGAAGCATTTTTTTTTGTTTTGGGTAGACGTAGTTTCAGCTTGATTCATGCCATAGAAAACGAGAAAGAAAAATAAAACGTAAAATTCATTCAATGAATTGCTTCAGGAGGCTGAAATTTCGAGCAATCAACATACATTTTTAATTATCTTTCGTCCAGTCATCGCGATTGTTGATTTGCTTTGGGGGCACTTTTGACCATCTTATTCGGCTATATCCTTTGACTGAAACATCAACGAAATATTTGCTTCCTCTATAAGTGCCACCTCTACGGTGGCACAGCCATCAAGTAAATCAATCAGGCAGTCGGCATCCTGGTAAACCAGTAAAGTCTGGCCGACCGGATTCGACTGGTGGCGCCACCTGTTCGATATCAGGTGTGTTATGTTCCATTTCACTTAACACATTTAACTGGTGGCGCCACTGGTGCCGCCACCTTGGTGGTCTGGTGTGATAGAGCCCTTATGTTCCATTTCGCTTAATACATTTGGCTTGTGGCGCCATGGTGGCCTGGTGTGAGCACTAAGAGTAAGTAAGTAGCGCGTCATGAGCGACATCTTTGTCTTTGCCCTCCCTACGGAAATCCACGAGCCGCCGCTGGACTCGAGATTAAATTTTTTTTTTAAAGTTTGAAATCAATGTTTGCAACACAGCTCAGTACTGCCTGGTGTGTGGAATTTTTTTCTTTTTGTAATCGAGTGATACTTTGGTTTGTGTCTAACGAACGGAACAAACAAAAAGAAAATCGAATAGGCAAATACCCGTCGGAGAAAAACGACTGCTTAGAGAAATCCCGTTAAAATTCGTCGATGGCATTCTTAACGAAAATAAGTTATATGTGGTTTTGTCAAAAAAAAAAAAATGTAAATTCGAGTGACCGTAAACATTACTTCAATTCGAGCGGGAAATTTTGTAAAAATTGGTATTAGTGAGCTTGTGAACAAACAAGTGAAAAGTTTCGAGTGACCGTAAACATTACTTCAATTCGTGTTTTGTGGGAAATTTTGTAAGAATTGGAATTAGTGAGCTTGTGAACAAACAAGAGAAAAGTTTTTTTTTTTTTTTTTTAATTGATCAATCAGATCTGGTGATTTTTTTTTATAATAATTTGGTTGGATACTCTGGTTGTACTTCTGACTTTTGCAAAATAAATTTGAGGTTATGTTTTCTACATGGTTGCCGTGTGTTTAATTACTCTATCATAAAGATTAATCAAGTATTGGATGTTACTTTCTGCATTTTATTGCCAATTTTGTGTCAAATAATTTATGGCAATCGTAAATCAATGTCAAACAGTAGGGACACCCAAATAATCAAAGAATCAAAGAAAAATAAATCCCAAATCTAGTTGGCCAATAAAAAAAAAACTAGTATACAACGTCGCAAAAAGTGAATGTTAGAGTTGTAACAAGCACTCGAGAC
Organism: Ocypus olens; assembly: GCA_910593695.2. NCBI lineage: Eukaryota > Metazoa > Arthropoda > Insecta > Coleoptera > Staphylinidae > Ocypus > Ocypus olens. The sequence goes on from OU343056.1 coordinate 55,343,439, forward strand.
GTGTTGCGCAGTGATTAGCTTAAATTCAATTGACTAAGGAGACTTGTTGTCGCGTTCTCTCGTGTTCTTTCGTGTTCTTTCGCGTTCTATCGTGTTTTCTTGCGTTATTTTGCGTAGTCCTCTCGTGTTCTCCTGCGTTTTCTCGTGTTTTCTTGCGTTCTCTCATGTTCTCTCGCGTTGTTGTCTCGCGTACTTTCGCGTACTCTCGTGTTCTCTCGTGTTCTCTTGCGTTGAGAATAAATATATTAATAAAATATAAATTGAGTTTGTAAATCATTTAAATTTAAGCTTTTTTTTATGTGTTCATAATGTTATAGAATTCTTTATTATGCAAGTTATCATACAATATGTTTCCCTTTATGACTTTTTCAATAATTCTGGTGCATGTATCATTTTTAAAGTAATGTACCGCATCTATTGAATAAATATTTTGTTTGTTTGTTTGTTTGTTCTCTCGCGTTCTCTTGTGTTCTTTTGCGTACTCTCGCGTTCTCTCATGTTCTCTCGCATTGTTGTCTCGTGTACTCTCGCGTTCTCTCGTGTACTCTCGCGTTCTCTCGTGTTCTCTTGTGTTCTTTTGAGTACACTTGCGTTCTATCGTGTTTTCTTGAGTTCTCTCGCGTTGTTCTTTCATGTTCCCTCGCGTTCTCTTGCGTTCTCTTGCGTTCTCTTGCGTTCTCTTGCGTTCTCTTGCGTTCTCTTGCGTTCTCTTGCGTTCTCTTGCGTTCTCTTGCATTCTCTAGCGTTCTCTAGCGTTCTCTCGTGTTTTCTTGAGTTTTCTCGCGTTGTTCTTTCATGTTCTCTGGCGTTCTCTTGCGTTCTCTTGCGTTCTCTTGCGTTATCTTGCGTTCTCTTGCGTTCTCTTGCGTTCTCTTGCGTTTTCTTGCGTTCTCTAGCGTTCTCTAGCGTTCTCTAGCGTTCTCTCGTGTTTTCTTGAGTTTTCTCGCGTTGTTCTTTCATGTTCTCTGGCGTTCTCTAGCGTTCTCTAGCGTTCTGTCGTGTTTTCTTGAGTTTTCTCGCGTTGTTCTTTCATGTTCTCTGGCGTTCTCTTGCGTTCTCTTGCGTTCTCTTGCGTTATCTTGCGTTCTCTTGCGTTCTCTTGCGTTCTCTTGCGTTTTCTTGCGTTCTCTAGCGTTCTCTAGCGTTCTCTAGCGTTCTCTCGTGTTTTCTTGAGTTTTCTCGCGTTGTTCTTTCATGTTCTCTGGCGTTCTCTAGCGTTCTCTAGCGTTCTGTCGTGTTTTCTTGAGTTTTCTCGCGTTGTTCTTTCATGTTCTCTGGCGTTCTCTTGCGTTCTCTTGCGTTCTCTTGCGTTCTCTTGCGTTCTCTTGCGTTCTCTTGCGTTGTCTTGCATTCTCTAGCGTTCTCTAGCGTTCTCTCGTGTTTTCTTGAGTTTTCTCGCGTTGTTCTTTCATGTTCTCTGGCGTTCTCTAGCGTTCTCTAGCGTTCTGTCGTGTTTTCTTGAGTTTTCTCGCGTTGTTCTTTCATGTTCTCTGGCGTTCTCTTGCGTTCTCTTGCGTTCTCTTGCGTTATCTTGCGTTCTCTTGCGTTCTCTTGCGTTCTCTTGCGTTTTCTTGCGTTCTCTAGCGTTCTCTAGCGTTCTCTAGCGTTCTCTCGTGTTTTCTTGAGTTTTCTCGCGTTGTTCTTTCATGTTCTCTGGCGTTCTCTTGCGTTCGCTTGTGTTCTTTTGAGTACACTTGCGTTCTATCGTGTTTTCTTAAGTTCTCTCGCGTTGTTCTTTCATGTTCTTTCGCGTTCTCTTGCGTTCTCTCGTGTTCTCTAGCGTTCTCTCGTGTTTTCGTGAGTTTTCTCGCGTTGTTCTTTCATGTTCTCTGGCGTTCTCTTGCGTTCGCTTGTGTTCTTTTGAGTACACGTGCGTTCTATCGTGTTTTTTGGAGTTCTCTCGCGTTGTTCATCATCCATATGAAACCCGAAAGGAAGAAACATATGTATACCCAGTTCATAGATTGTCCCTCTTTGAGTCATCTGCAATGTATGCTGCACTGAGGATATTCAGTAAACTGCCCAAGCATCTAAAGAGTACTACAAATGAAATTTTGTTCAAAAATCAGTCGAAAGAATATTTAATGGGACGAGAACACTATTCTATGGAAGAATATTTCAGTCGAAACAGTAACATGTAAGATTGTGTTTTTGGTGTATTTTGCTCATTATCTCATTATCTCATTATTTTTTGACGTATTCTAGTAGCGGCTGGACATAATATTGTAACCTTATTTCTTGTATTTATTATGTACTGTTACTAACGTGAATAATTATTTATTATTTATTATTATTCTTTCGTATTCTCTCGCGTTGTTTTGCGTTCTCTCGTGTTCTCTCGCGTACTCTCGCGTTCTCTCGCGTTCTCTTGCGTTCTTTTGAGTACACGTGCGTTTTATTGTGTTTTCTTGAGTTCTCTCGCGTTGTTCTTCCATGTTCTCTCGCGTTCTCTTCGGTTCGCTTGTGTTCTTTTGAATACACGTGCATTCTATTGTGTTTTTTGGAGTTCTCTCGCGTTGTTCTTTCAAATTCTCTAGCGTTCTCTTGCGTTCTCTCGCGTTCTCTAGCGTTCTCTTGCGTTCTTTTGAGTACACGTGCGTTCTATCGTGTTTTCTTGAGTTCTATCGCGTTGTTCTTTCATGTTCTCTCGCGTTCTCTTGCGTTCTTTTGAGTACACGTGCGTTCTATCGTGTTTTCTTGAGTTCTCTCGCGTTGTTCTTTCATGTTCTCTCGCGTTCTCTCGTGTTCTCTCGCGTTCTCTTGCGTTCACTTGTGTTCTTTTGAGTACACGTACGTTCTATCGTGTTTTTTGAAGTTCTCTCGCGTTGTTCTTTCATATTCTCTCGCGTTCTCTTGCGTTCTCTCGTGTTCTCTAGCATTCTCTAGCGTTCTCTCGTGTTTTCTTGAGTTCTCTCGCGTTGTTCTTTCATGTTCTCTCGCGTTCTCTTGCGTTCGCTTGTGTTCTTTTGAGTACACGTGCGTTCTATCGTGTTTTTTTGGAGTTCTCTCGCGTTGTTCTTTCATATTCTCTAGCGTTCTCTAGCGTTCTCTTGCGTTCTTTTGAGTACACGTGCGTTATATCGTGTTTTCTTGAGTTCTCTCGCGTTGTCCTTTCATATTCTCTCGCGTTCTCTTGCGTTCTCTCACGTTTTTTAGCGTTCTCTAGCATTCTTTAGCGTTCTCTAGCGGTATCTCGTGTTCTCTCGCGTTCTCTTGCATTCTCTCGCGTTCTCTCACTTTCTCCGAATACTTTCTCTATCTGCGCGAACTTCACCCCCACCACACGTCTCGAGTGCTCGGTAATACTGTACTTCTTAGCCCCACCTTTACCCCGTAAGACCCATTTTTCTTTATTTTAGGATATGCTTTTTTTTCAATCCTCCCATATAGCGTATTTTCGTTTTGTGGATGATTGTAGATGTAATGTTTACGATGGATCATGTAACGTTCTGAAGAATTTTAATCGGATTTTTCACCAACCTAAACGCACATTGCCGATAGACAAATACTTCACAACAAATATATTTAATGTTAGATAATACTAAATGTATGATTTAGGGCACTCAATAACTGTATAGCACCGTAACGATATAAGAGCCGGTCTTGTGGACCGCCTTTATTTAGAAACGATAAACGCGCGGTTTTTCAAACATTTTTCAATCCACGATAAACTAATCCAAAACATAAAAAAAAAACTTGTATATGTATAGAGAAATAAGCTACTTTAAGCTACTTATAGGTTATATAGTGTAATTCGCATATTATTACCCTAGCAATAAACACCAGCGTTGCTAGAGTAATATTTTTTAAATTATGACTATCTCCAATGTTTAAAAAAAAAAAAAAACTTTCATACCATTTTTTACTATAGCAATCCAAGATATGTTTGTAATACACGAAATAAGAGGAAATCTTTTTAGAAATGTTTAGCTTAAATTATAGAGAATGTAGCTTCGGTGAGATCCTTAGAAGCTTTGATGTTCCTTGTGAGTGCATTTTTAATAACCTATCCCTAAATACCAGTGTGCAATAACATATCGTAAAATTCATTCATCGCTTAAAAATGTGCTTACAAGTTTTTTTATTTGTTATAATCTAATGCGCTACAAAATAAACTGCAAATGTTTAGTAATATTAAACCAACCGACATCGGGAAGTATTGCACTTAAACTAAGCTCAATATTTTCTTACGAGAGATTCTTTAAGTCCAATGCTTGCCAAAAAAAAAAACTATATTATGTACTCATGCCACATATCAATAATAGACTGCGCAGTGAAAACGGTTTGGACCCATCATGAAACAACTTCCTGTATACTATGACATATTACATTTCATATCGTTTGTATCGTTTTTATATTGACATATCTAGGTAATGAATATAATTATAATATAGTCTCTTGACTTAAAACGTAAATATAAATAGTGTAAAAGAGATGAAAAAAAATAGCCAAAAAGTGATTTATATATTGTTTTGTATGTCAATAGAGAAATGAAAGGTAGATTTTACATGGCTACGTATGTTGACCAATCATTAGATCCATAGCAGATTATTAAACTAAATAAATGAAATGTCCGTGTGTGTTCTTTATGGAGTACAGAAAATGTTTCTTTAATAAAAAAAAAATTTAGAAAATTTATTTGTTTTTAATCATTCCCGAATTATTTCCTTATTATAAAATACGAAAATGCAATAATTTACGAATTATGTTATAGGATACGTCCGTGGCTGAATATTGGAAAGGTAAGTTAGAAACCGCACCGCGATAAGGTAGGAAAATTATGTGACTGTAATCATATGTATTTGTTTTAACCGTCTCTTTCCCACATTAATTTTTGGAAATTAAAAAAAAAATTGGGGCCGCGGTGGCCTAGTGAGTAGCGTTCCTGCTTCTGGGCCTTGTGGTCGTGGGTTCGAATCCCATCCGCGCGGTCACTTTTTTAGAACGAAGAAGTGGCCGTGCGGGTCCATGGATGTGTGTAGTGTATTTCCCATTCATTTAAAAAATGAATCTTCAAAAACTTACGTTAGTGGCCGAACAGAAAATCGCTCACGCCAATTCCCTTATTATTCACTCTCCTTAACCCGCCATCCTTCCTTTCTTAATAAAAAAAAAATTAATACCGTATTCTAATTCAAGAGAATTAAGTTAAAAAATGTCTCCATATTTTTCCAGAAAATAAAATCATGAGTTCATATGGAGGAAAATGGCACCAAAAAAAATCATAACACAGATTACGAGGTCCTGATTAAAGATATGACGCCATCTGACATCTGCGGGATTAAGGGTTAACAAACAATTGATTTATATGTAAAATTACGTAAAAATATTCAGTGTTTGATTTAAGATTTCAAAATTGATGTCAGGATTTATTTTAGGGTAAATCGAGAAGGGGGCTGATTTTTTCTTTTGTGGACGTAGTTTTTTGAGCCGAGTTCAAAAATGTATGCCTTAACTTTAGGAAACGTTTCGGTGAAAGAGCGTGCAAGAAAATTCAAACTTACAAGAAATGAAAATCACGTAGCGGTTAAGCTGTAACCCAGATATTCCTGTGCAAACATGCTTCTTTCCTTCTGCCGGATTGATGGGACGAAAAACCCAACACTCGAAAGGGTGTAATCAGTTCTAGTCGCTTGTAATTTTCCATAAAAACAGTTGTCATATTATAATTGGAAACAAAACAGCTCGGTAATATTAATCAGCCTTTTAGAATTAAATGGAATAGTTTAAATTAATACATGTGGCATTTTGCTACCAACCATTAAAACGTCGGGTAATTGTTTTTAGTAAATGCATTATCTAAATTAATCATGTGCAATTGTAATTGCGGATATGACACGCAACTGCAATTCAAATTAAAATGCTAATTTGATGTACAAATTAATAATAACATGATTTATTCACGGCTCTACATCATGTTCCATTAAATTATGGGCTTATTCCAGTGGGCGCCAGTCCCACTGATATTGGTCACTACAACGCACTCGTAAATGTTTTTTTTTTTATAGCTTACTAATACACCCGAATGTGATAAATTCGTTTGTAGTGTATAATCTGGATAATAAATAATATCAATGCGTGGTGCACACTCAGATGACACAAATAATTTACCTTATAATTGGTATAAGTACGTTATTAACATGTAAGTGTGAAATTTATGCAACAAAACGATAAATGTGAAGGCGTGAAGATTTTATTGAAGGGTTAATGAGAAAGGAGGAGGGGGGGGGGCGACGGTTACTATTTACCAATAGTAAAGTGTTTAGTTAAGTTACAAAGTAAATTAACTTGAGTTTTTTAACGGAGCAAAGGGTATCTCATTTTGACGCACACTGAAAAAAATAGAAAAAACGGTTTTACAAAATTTTAGCATTTGGGGGGAAGAAGTTTCTATTTACCAAAGGTAAAGTGTTTAGTTACGTTGCTACACAAATTAACTTAAATTTTTCAACGGATCAAAGAGTATCCCATTTTGACGCACACTGAAAAAAAAATTGAAAAAAATGGTTTTACGAAATTTTACTCAACGCATTTGGGGGGGAAGAAGTTCGTATTTACCAACAAGTGTTTAGTTACGTTGCTACATAAATTAACTTCTTTTTCAACGGACCAAAGGGTATATCATTTTGACGCACACTGAAAGAAAAAAATTTAAAAAAAAACAGTGTACGAAATTTTACTTTTTAATTCCCTGAATTCTCCAATATGGTGTATGTTAAAGCTTATTCTCTAGACCCAGTCGAAACTAAGACAATCAATCAAGGAATTTAATCACCCTCCCCCGGTATATCCAAACAACCCTCGAAATATTTAACGTCCATGCATTTCGGGCTTGTTATCCAAAGTTTACAAGAATCGTGCCTCGGTATAATTTGCGTAGTTAATTCCGGCGACCATGTCAAGTCCTGACCCCGTTTCGTTCATTTCAAGAATCCTCAATTAGTGCGGGGGGACATTCAGAGGCCCGGCGACGAGGTGTTGCCCATCAAAATCCGATCCTTTAATTCCTGATTACATCAGAAGGTCCGACCCTAAATCCGATGTAATTCGATAAGTACACAAATTCAATATTGAATTTGTGCGGAACTCTCAACTCTACTTAATTGATAATCGGTGACAAAAAATATAAAAACAATTGCCAGAGATTGAAAAATTTGGAGAAACACTCAAAACTGTTTCTAGTTTATGTTCCTGAAGAAATCTCAAACCACCCCTTCCGTACTTTTCGAAATAACCGCACGAGAATGTGCTCAAGTCGTTCTGTAACCGCGCAATTCTCCAAGAGTTAAAAAAAAAATAAAAACAATTGCCAGAGATTGGAAAATTTGCAGAAACACTCAAAACTGTTTCTAGTTTATGTTCCTGAAGAAATCTCAAACTACTTCTTCCGTACTTTTCGAAATAACCGCACGAGAATGTGCTCAAGTCGTTCTGTAACCGCGCAATTCTCCAAGAGTTTGAAAAAAAAATATAAAAACAATTGCCAGAGATTGGAAAATTTGCAGAAACACTCAAAACTGTTTCTAGTTTATGTTCCTAAAGAAATCTCAAACCACCCCTTCCGTACTTTTCGAAATAACCGCACGAGAATGTGCTCAAGTCGTTCTGTAACCGCGCAATTCTCCAAGAGTTAAAAAAAAAATAAAAACAATTGCCAGAGATTGGAAAATTTGCAGAAACACTCAAAACTGTTTCTAGTTTATGTTCCTGAAGAAATCTCAAACCACCCCTTCCGTACTTTTCGAAATAACCGCACGAGAATGTGCTCAAGTCGTTCTGTAACCGCGCAATTCTCCAAGAGTTTGAAAAAAAAATATAAAAACAATTGCCAGAGATTGGAAAATTTGCAGAAACACTCAAAACTGTTTCTAGTTTATGTTCCTAAAGAAATCTCAAACCACCCCTTCCGTACTTTTCGAAATAACCGCACGAGAATGTGCTCAAGTCGTTCTGTAACCGCGCAATTCTCCAAGAGTTAAAAAAAAAATAAAAACAATTGCCAGAGATTGGAAAATTTGCAGAAACACTCAAAACTGTTTCTAGTTTATGTTCCTGAAGAAATCTCAAACTACTTCTTCCGTACTTTTCGAAATAACCGCACGAGAATGTGCTCAAGTCGTTCTGTAACCGCGCAATTCTCCAAGAGTTTGAAAAAAAAATATAAAAACAATTGCCAGAGATTGGAAAATTTGCAGAAACACTCAAAACTGTTTCTAGTTTATGTTCCTAAAGAAATCTCAAACCACCCCTTCCGTACTTTTCGAAATAACCGCACGAGAATGTGCTCAAGTCGTTCTGTAACCGCGCAATTCTCCAAGAGTTAAAAAAAAAATAAAAACAATTGCCAGAGATTGGAAAATTTGCAGAAACACTCAAAACTGTTTCTAGTTTATGTTCCTAAAGAAATCTCAAACCACCCCTTCCGTACTTTTCGAAATAACCGCACGAGAATGTGCTCAAGTCGTTCTGTAACCGCGCAATTCTCCAAGAGTTTGAAAAAAAAATATAAAAACAATTGCCAGAGATTGGAAAATTTGCAGAAACACTCAAAACTGTTTCTAGTTTATGTTCCTAAAGAAATCTCAAACCACCCCTTCCGTACTTTTCGAAATAACCGCACGAGAATGTGCTCAAGTCGTTCTGTAACAGCGCAATTCTCCAAGAGTTTGAAAAAAAAATATAAAAACAATTGCCAGTGATTGGAAAATTTGCAGAAACACTCAAAACTGTTTCTAGTTTATGTTCCTAAAGAAATCTCAAACCACCCCTTCCGTACTTTTCGAAATAACCGCACGAGAATGTGCTCAAGTCGTTCTGTAACCGCGCAATTCTCCAAGAGTTTGAAAAAAAAATATAAAAACAATTGCCAGAGATTGGAAAATTTGCAGAAACACTCAAAACTGTTTCTAGTTTATGTTCCTAAAGAAATCTCAAACCATCCCTTCCGTACTTTTCGAAATAACCGCACGAGAATGTGCTCAAGTCGTTCTGTAACCGCGCAATTCTCCAAGAGTTTGAAAAAAAAATATAAAAACAATTGCCAGAGATTGGAAAATTTGCAGAAACACTCAAAACTGTTTCTAGTTTATGTTCCTGAAGAAATCTCAAACCACCCCTTTCGTACTTTTCGAAATAACCGCACGAGAATGTGCTCAAGTCGTTCAGTAACCGCGCAATTCTCCAAGTTTGAAAAAAAAAATATAAAAACAATTGCCAGAGATTGGAAAATTTGCAGAAACACTCAAAACTGTTTCTAGTTTATGTTCCTAAAGAAATCTCAAACCACCCCTTCCGTACTTTTCGAAATAACCGCACGAGAATGTGCTCAAGTCGTTCTGTAACAGCGCAATTCTCCAAGAGTTTGAAAAAAAAATATAAAAACAATTGCCAGTGATTGGAAAATTTGCAGAAACACTCAAAACTGTTTCTAGTTTATGTTCCTAAAGAAATCTCAAACCACCCCTTCCGTACTTTTCGAAATAACCGCACGAGAATGTGCTCAAGTCGTTCTGTAACCGCGCAATTCTCCAAGAGTTTGAAAAAAAAATATAAAAACAATTGCCAGAGATTGGAAAATTTGCAGAAACACTCAAAACTGTTTCTAGTTTATGTTCCTGAAGAAATCTCAAACCACCCCTTTCGTACTTTTCGAAATAACCGCACGAGAATGTGCTCAAGTCGTTCAGTAACCGCGCAATTCTCCAAGTTTGAAAAAAAAAATATAAAAACAATTGCCAGAGATTGGAAAATTTGCAGAAACACTCAAAACTGTTTCTAGTTTATGTTCCTAAAGAAATCTCAAACCACCCCTTCCGTACTTTTCGAAATAACCGCACGAGAATGTGCTCAAGTCGTTCTGTAACAGCGCAATTCTCCAAGAGTTTGAAAAAAAAATATAAAAACAATTGCCAGAGATTGGAAAATTTGCAGAAACACTCAAAACTGTTTCTAGTTTATGTTCCTAAAGAAATCTCAAACCATCCCTTCCGTACTTTTCGAAATAACCGCACGAGAATGTGCTCAAGTCGTTCTGTAACCGCGCAATTCTCCAAGAGTTTGAAAAAAAAATATAAAAACAATTGCCAGAGATTGGAAAATTTGCAGAAACACTCAAAACTGTTTCTAGTTTATGTTCCTGAAGAAATCTCAAACCACCCCTTTCGTACTTTTCGAAATAACCGCACGAGAATGTGCTCAAGTCGTTCAGTAACCGCGCAATTCTCCAAGTTTGAAAAAAAAAATATAAAAACAATTGCCAGAGATTGGAAAATTTGCAGAAACACTCAAAACTGTTTCTAGTTTATGTTTCTGAAGAAATCTCAAACCACCCCTTTCGTACTTTTCGAAATAACCGCACGAGAATGTGCTCAAGTCGTTCAGTAACCGCGCAATACTCCAAGTTTGAAAAAAAAAATATAAAAACAATTGCCAGAGATTGGAAAATTTGCAGAAACACTCAAAACTGTTTCTAGTTTATGTTCCTGAAGAAATCTCAAACCACCCCTTTCGTACTTTTCGAAATAACCGCACGAGAATGTGCTCAAGTCGTTCTGTAACCGCGCAATTCTTCAAGAGTTTGAAAAAAAATATAAAAACAATTGCCAGGGATTGGAAAATTTGTAGAAACACTCAAAACTGTTTCTAGTTTATGCTGCTATGAAAATTAAATTTTACCACGACTAAGAGTGTGAGTTTACATTAGTTTTACTATTTTTAAGAATTTATGTTTCGATTTTGGTTAAAAAAATCTGTTGGGAATAAATACCTATAATTTTAAATTGTAAATTATAATTACATAATTTCATTCATCGTTTATTTCACTGGGGCCACCAATGTGGAACTTATTGTATTTTCAGAAATTATGTGTTAGATACGTTTTTCATGTTAAAACGTCACGTGTAAAAACATGATTTATAACGAATATAATTTTCTTTGTGTTTATTCATAATATATGGTGACATCGCGGGGGTTGGGACAACGCACAGCTTGACCCACCCCTGCGGCCCTCGTGATGTATAGTTAGCTCCGGTTTTTATATCGCTGTAAAAGGCGTAACCGTAATACAAACCTTTATTACAACTTTCAATGAAACATACAGGGTCCTGAAACCGAGAAGAAAAAAATTCCACCTTCAAACATATTCGATATTTTGTACGCTAAATTTATTAGTTTATAGGTTTCATATATCGGACCATTCAATCCCTGCGTACAATCTAGATATTTCCGCATCACCCAACCAAAGTGTGGAGGAGCCCCATCTTGTCGAAACCGATAAATTGGGATTATTACTGTTTAAATATAATCATCCAAGTTCTGACATTTGCAAAAATAATAAAAATTTCCGTGTCCACCACACCAAAGCCATTTGTGGTCGTTGGATGTAAACTTGTTCCATCCAAAGATTTTGGTCTGACCAATGCCTACAATTGCATCAGTTTACGTTTATGATTAAGCATAAGATAAACGGGTATAATATTGAAACCAATTCAATTAATCCCGTACAGCAAGTTTTATTTACATTCCCACAAGTTATAAACTTATAATCGATAAATACGTTCCACTCTATTTAAAAAAATACAAAAAGTGTCTTGAATTATTAATGTCACGAACGCTAATTTATAAATTGCTTAATTTAAACCAATTCACTCGTTTTTTTTTACCTTAGAATGTTCTTTGAAACGATTTGCAATAGCATCATGTCCCACAATGCACTTATAAATAATTAAAACTTGCTTTACCTGAAACGTTTTGCAATATCGGTGAATTCCTTCTGTTGCCCTTTCAGCACAACATTAACAATGTTGGAAGGGCGGAATCTTTCTTTCGCAAACGAGTCACGTTCAATCTCCAACAAGATAACAGCATACGCTATTTTATGCGTCTACTAATTTAATTAATTGCACATTTTATTAAATTCCGGTCACGAGCGCCAATAAAATAAGGCATGTCTTTAAAATTGGTTAATTCGAGATAATCGCTGAAAAGTTAAACAAATCGGGAACAATAATTAAACGTGTTGCCGCATGACCGGAACATTTGCACAATCGTTTCACCGCGAAACAGTTTAATTATGTAAATCGGTCGGGTCGCCCCGGCTCCATAATTGTATCGGTCCAAATTAATTAGGGTTTTTAATTAAGGAAAATTTAATGACGGCAATCATATTGCACCATTATGAAATTATTACTAATTACTGAAATAGGTAATTTTAGTTAATGATCACTGCACTACAGCATTTCACTTCCTGCAATTCAAGTTTCTAGCGTTGCCATTTTGTTTCCAGCTCAGGGATGTCAATTATTTTTTAGTATGTCAAAAATGCATTATTTGGGAGTGGATTTGAATATTTTGAAAACAATTCGGCTGGTGATAATTTTTTTAAAATTTTTTTAATCGCGAGATACATATTTCACAATTTCTGCAATTCAAGTTTCGAGTGTTGCCATTTTGTTTCCAGCTTAGGGATGCCAATTATTTTTCAATGTGTCAAAAATACATTATTTGTAAGTGGATTTGAATATTTCGAAAACAATTCGGCTGGTGATAATTTTTTTAGAATTTTTTTAATCGCGAGATGCATATTTCACAATTTCTGCAATTTAAGTTTCGAGTGTTGCCATTTTGTTTCCAGCTTAGGGATGTCAATTATTTTTCAGTATGTCAAAAATACATTATTTGTGAGTGCATTTGAATATTTTGGAAATAATTCGGCTGGTGATAATTTTTTTAGAATTTTATTAATCGCGAGATGCAAATTTCACAATTTCTGCAATTCAAGTTTCTAGCGTCGCCATTTTGTTTCCTGCTTAGGGATGTAAATTATTTTTCAGTATGTCAAAAATGCATTATTTGTGAGTGGATTTGAATATTTTGAAAACAATTCGGCTGGTGATAATTTTTTTAGAATTTTTTTAATCGCGAGATGCATATTTCACAATTTCTGCAATTCAAGTTTCTAGCGTCGCCATTTTGTTTACAGCTAAGGGATGTCAATTATTTTCTAGTATGTCAAAAATGCATTATTTGTGAGTGGATTTGAATATTTTGAAAACAATTCGGCTGGTGATAATTTTTTTAGAATTTTTTTAATAGCGAGATGCATATTTCACAATTTCTGCAATTCAAGTTTCTAGCGTTGCCATTTTGTTTCCAGCTTAGGGATGTCAATTATTTTTCAGTATGTCAAAAATACATTATTTGTAAGTGGATTTCAATATTTTGAGAACAATTAGGCTGGTGATCGATGCAAAAAAATCATTTTTTTTCAAGTTAAAAAATTTTTAAATCACAATTTTGATTTTTGAAATTGCATGTTCGCATTATCCGATTTTGGTGATTTTAACGTCAAAATATGCCAAATTTAGTGTAATTTAAAAGTTGATTAGGAAATATCTTCATAGAATCAATCGGAAACATCAAAATTTCACATTTTCAAAGTTCGAAGATTTAAAAATCACGATTTTGATTTTTAAAATTGCACAACTGCCGAACGCGTTGTTCGATTTTGATGGTTCCAACGTCAAAATGTGACAAATTTAGAAAAATTCGAAGTTGATTAAGAAATATTATTGTAAAATCAATGGAAAATGCCCAAAAGTTACGTTTTTTAAGTTTTAAGATCTTAAATTCCGATTTTGATTTTTTCTAAATTGCAGAACTAGCAAACGCGTTGTCTGATTTTGACGATTCAACCAAAAACCATGGCAAACTTAGGAATATTTTAAAATGGATTACGAAATTTTTCCGTGAAATTAACACAAATTGCAAAAATTGCCCTTTTTTAAAGTGTACAATGGATCAATTATATAATACCCACTTTCATTTTAAATATCTCGTTATGTGAATCGCTGAAATAGTTTAATTTAAAGAAAAACAAGTAATTGAAAGAGTCAGTATCCATCGGAGACATCGGTCAACGCTTCCGACTCAACGTTAACAATCACATTATCAGGCGACATTGCTGATAGATTCATATTTCTTCGCCGTGATTAGTGACTGATAAACACAAATAAATCGCCAATGTAATCGTTTAAATATTATTGCCTCGGGTGTCGATGATAAGCGCGCACCGAGCGGGAACGCAAGGCCAAACGCACTTCTTCATTTCGGTTCGTTTAACCTCCGCGCGCGGCTCTGCAACACCGTCTAGTCCGTAGAAGTGGTAGAAGCGGTAGAAGAGGCGGGCATTCAAGTTTATTTTCATCTTAACTTCTTATATTTACTTCAGTTAACCAGCCACCGAGGTAGAGGCTGTATCGGATACTCTTAAGCTCGCTTAACCACGTGTGTCCGTCCGTAAGTGCATCGTCCCTCCGTCGCGTCGCGCGTCCCTTTAGTGCCGCTTTTTCAAAACGAAATTGTGATTCGGTGTGCGCGCCATGCAGAGGAATACACCTCTTCGAAAGTGAGATTAGGCTTGTTTGGTATTCTGTGCTAGTGAACTGTTATAAAGAAAAAAAAAGATGTGTCTCAGGCGGGCACTTTACTTTTTGATCCTCGTTGCTGTGGTGGATTCGGCGAGAGTTCGTCATCATTCCGTCGTCGGTGGAAAACAAGGTGAGCTTTTATTTATAAACGCATCACACGTGGTGTTTTAGCTCCATTTAGGCGCGAGCGCCTTTGCATAAATTTGCATGCGATAAAAAGTTTGAGTTTCCCCGCCTAGGCAATAAAACTGCCACCTCTCTGAATTATCCGCAATAAACGCCGATTATGCATAATGCAATCTACCAACTAGTTTCTGGAAAACGGCCGAAGATTATCTAAAGCCGTTCCAGACAATGCCCGGCCATTATGTTAATCCTGCGATGCGATTTAAAATTGGCAGCGCGCGCGCGAGATAAGTTAATAAACGCTCTTCCGGTATATTAAATATGTTAATCGAATTTAAATATTAGTTTTAGTTGAAGATTTGCGTGAGTTAATAATGGCATAGGTAAGTTCATTTAAATCAGGAAAACGAAAATGGCATTCAACGATTTTAAAAATTGTAAAAAAATTATTAACCAAAGAATTTCCTTAAGAAGCTTAAAATCCATCAACAAGTCATCTATTTATAATTTACCATCAAAACAATTGCCGTATCCTAAGTGGGAACAAAACAGCAACGCTTAAAACTTGAAACTGGGAAAACGAAAAATGCACTCAACGGTTTGAAAAATTGTAAAAAATAAATGAAGCCGAGTAATTTCCTTCAGAAGCTCAAAATCCATAAACAAATCATCCATTTCTAATTTACCATCAAAACAATTGCCATATCCTAAGTGGGAACAAAACAGCAACGCTTAAAACTTGAAACTGGGAAAATGAAAAATGCGCTCAACGGTTTGAAAAATTGTAAAAAATAAATGAAGCCGAGTAATTCTCTGCAGAAACTCAAAATCCATAAACAAATCATCCTTTTATAATTTACCATCAAAACAATTGCCATATCCTAAGTGGGAACAAAACAGCAACGCTTAAAACTTGAAAGTGGGAAAACGAAAAATGCACTCAACGGTTTGAAAAATTGTAAAAAATAAATGAAGCCGAGTAATTTCCTGCAGAAGCTCAAAATCCATAAACAAATCATCCTTTTATAATTTACCATCAAAACAATTGCCATATCCTAAGTGGGAACAAAACAGCAACGCTTAAAACTTGAAAGTGGGAAAACGAAAAATGCACTCAACGGTTTGAAAAATTGTAAAAAATAAATGAAGCCGAGTAATTTCCTGCAGAAGCTCAAAATCCATAAACAAATCATCCTTTTATAATTTACCATCAAAACAATTGCCATATCCTAAGTGGGAACAAAACAGCAACGCTTAAAACTTGAAACTGGGAAAATGAAAAATGCGCTCAACGGTTTGAAAAATTGTAAGAAATTAATGAAGCCGAGTAATTTCCCGCAGAAGTTCAAAATCCATAAACAAATCATCCATTTATAATTTACCATCAAAACAATTGCCATATCCTAAGTGGGAACAAAACAGCAACGCTTAAAACTTGAAACTGGGAAAATGAAAAATGCGCTCAACGGTTTGAAAAACTGTAAAAAATAAATGAAGCCGAGTAATTTCCTTCAGAAGCTCAAAATCCATAAACAAATCATCCATTTCTAATTTACCATCAAAACAATTGCCATATCCTAAGTGGGAACAAAACAGCAACGCTTAAAACTTGAAACTGGGAAAATGAAAAATGCGCTCAACGGTTTGAAAAATTGTAAAAAATAAATGAAGCCGAGTAATTTCCTGCAGAAGCTCAAAATCCATAAACAAATCATCCTTTTATAATTTACCATCAAAACAATTGCCATATCCTAAGTGGGAACAAAACAGCAACGCTTAAAACTTGAAAGTGGGAAAACGAAAAATGCACTCAACGGTTTGAAAAATTGTAAAAAATTAATGAAGCCGAGTAATTTCCTGCAGAAGCTCAAAATCCATAAACAAATCATCCATTTATAATTTACCATTAAAACAATTGCCGTATCCTAAGTGGGAACAAAACAGCAACACTTAAAACTTGAAATTGGGAAAACGAAAAATGCACTCAACGGTTTGAAAAATTGTAAGAAATTAATGAAGCCGAGTAATTTCTTGCAGAAGCTCAAAATCCATAAACAAATCATCCATTTATAATTTACCATCAAAACAATTGCCATATCCTAAGTGGGAACAAAACAGCAACGCTTAAAACTTGAAATTGGGAAAACGAAAAATGCACTCAACGGTTTGAAAAATTGTAAAAAATAAATGAAGCCGAGTAATTTCCTGCAGAAGCTCAAAATCTACAAACAAATCATTCATTTATAATTTACCATCAAAACAATTGCCGTATCCTATGTGGGAACAAAACAGCAACGCTTAGAACTTGAAACTGGGAAAACGAAAAATGCACTCAACGGTTTGAAAAATTGTAAAAAATTAACGAAGCCGAGTCATTTCCTGCAGAAGCTCAAAATCCATAAACAAATCATCCATTTATAATTTACCATTAAAACAATTGCCGTATCCTAAGTGGGAACAAAACAGCAACGCTTAAAACTTGAAACTGGGAAAAGTAAAAATGCACTCAACGGTTTGAAAAATTGTAAAAAATAAATGAAGCCGAGTAATTTCCTTCAGAAGCTGAAAATCCATAAACAAATCATCCATTTATAATTTACCATTAAAACAATTGCCGTATCCTAAGTGGGAACAAAACAGCAACGCTTAAAACTTGAAATTGGGAAAACGAAAAATGCACTCAACGGTTTGAAAAATTGTAAAAAATTAATGAAGCCGAGTCATTTCCTTCAGAAGCTCAAAATCCATTAACAAGTCATCCATTTATAATTTACCATTAAAACAATTGCCGTATCCTAAGTGGGAACAAAACAGCAACGCTTAAAACTTGAAACTGGGAAAACGAAAACTGCACTCAACGGTTTGAAAAATTGTAAATAATAAATGAAGCCGAGTAATTTCCTGCAGATGCTCAAAATCCATAAACAAATCATCCATTTATAATTTACCATTAAAACAATTGCCGTATCCTAAGTGGGAACAAAACAGCAACGCTTAAAACTTGAAACTGGGAAAATGAAAAATGCGCTCAACGGTTTGAAAAATTGTAAAAAATAAATGAAGCCGAGTAATTTCCTTCAGAAGCTCAAAATCCATAAACAAATCATCCATTTCTAATTTACCATCAAAACAATTGCCATATCCTAAGTGGGAACAAAACAGCAACGCTTAAAACTTGAAACTGGGAAAACGAAAAATGCACTCAACGGTTTGAAAAATTGTAAATAATAAATGAAGCCGAGTAATTTCCTGCAGATGCTCAAAATCCATAAACAAATCATCCATTTATAATTTACCATCAAAACAATTGCCGTATCCTAAGTGGGAACAAAACAGCAACGCTTAAAACTTGAAACTGGGAAAATGAAAAATGCGCTCAACGGTTTGAAAAATTGTAAAAAATAAATGAAGCCGAGTAACTTCCTTCAGAAGCTCAAAATCCATAAACAAATCATCCATTTCTAATTTACCATCAAAACAATTGCCATATCCTAAGTGGGAACAAAACAGCAACGCTTAAAACTTGAAACTGGGAAAACGAAAAATGCACTCAACGGTTTGAAAAATTGTAAATAATAAATGAAGCCGAGTAATTTCCTGCAGATGCTCAAAATCCATAAACAAATCATCCATTTATAATTTACCATTAAAACAATTGCCGTAACCTAAGTGGGAACAAAACAGCAACGCTTAAAACTTGAAACTGGGAAAATGAAAAATGCGCTCAACGGTTTGAAAAATTGTAAAAAATAAATGAAGCCGAGTAATTTCCTGCAGATGCTCAAAATCCATAAACAAATCATCCATTTATAATTTACCATCAAAACAATTGCCATATCCTAAGTGGGAACAAAACAGCAACGCTTAAAACTTGAAACTGGGAAAACGAAAA
Source organism: Ocypus olens (assembly GCA_910593695.2). NCBI lineage: Eukaryota > Metazoa > Arthropoda > Insecta > Coleoptera > Staphylinidae > Ocypus > Ocypus olens. The sequence goes on from OU343056.1 coordinate 55,361,883, forward strand.
ATGCACTCAACGGTTTGAAAAATTGTAAATAATAAATGAAGCCGAGTAATTTCCTGCAGATGCTCAAAATCCATAAACAAATCATCCATTTATAATTTACCATTAAAACAATTGCCGTATCCTAAGTGGGAACAAAACAGCAACGCTTAAAACTTGAAACTGGGAAAATGAAAAATGCGCTCAACGGTTTGAAAAATTGTAAAAAATAAATGAAGCCGAGTAATTTCCTTCAGAAGCTCAAAATCCATTAACAAGTCATCCATTTCTAATTTACCATCAAAACAATTGCCATATCCTAAGTGGGAACAAAACAGCAACGCTTAAAACTTGAAACTGGGAAAACGAAAAATGCACTCAACGGTTTGAAAAATTGTAAATAATAAATGAAGCCGAGTAATTTCCTGCAGATGCTCAAAATCCATAAACAAATCATCCATTTATAATTTACCATTAAAACAATTGCCGTATCCTAAGTGGGAACAAAACAGCAACGCTTAAAACTTGAAACTGGGAAAATGAAAAATGCACTCAACGGTTTGAAAAATTGTAAAAAATAAATGAAGCCGAGTAATTTCCTTCAGAAGCTCAAAATCCATAAACAAATCATCCATTTCTAATTTACCATCAAAACAATTGCCATATCCTAAGTGGGAACAAAACAGCAACGCTTAAAACTTGAAACTGGGAAAACGAAAAATGCACTCAACGGTTTGAAAAATTGTAAATAATAAATGAAGCCGAGTAATTTCCTGCAGATGCTCAAAATCCATAAACAAATCATCCATTTATAATTTACCATCAAAACAATTGCCGTATCCTAAGTGGGAACAAAACAGCAACGCTTAAAACTTGAAACTGGGAAAATGAAAAATGCGCTCAACGGTTTGAAAAATTGTAAAAAATAAATGAAGCCGAGTAATTTCCTTCAGAAGCTCAAAATCCATAAACAAATCATCCATTTCTAATTTACCATCAAAACAATTGCCATATCCTAAGTGGGAACAAAACAGCAACGCTTAAAACTTGAAACTGGGAAAACGAAAAATGCACTCAACGGTTTGAAAAATTGTAAATAATAAATGAAGCCGAGTAATTTCCTGCAGATGCTCAAAATCCATAAACAAATCATCCATTTATAATTTACCATTAAAACAATTGCCGTATCCTAAGTGGGAACAAAACAGCAACGCTTAAAACTTGAAACTGGGAAAATGAAAAATGCGCTCAACGGTTTGAAAAATTGTAAAAAATAAATGAAGCCGAGTAATTTCCTTCAGAAGCTCAAAATCCATAAACAAATCATCCATTTCTAATTTACCATCAAAACAATTGCCATATCCTAAGTGGGAACAAAACAGCAACGCTTAAAACTTGAAACTGGGAAAACGAAAAATGCACTCAACGGTTTGAAAAATTGTAAATAATAAATGAAGCCGAGTAATTTCCTGCAGATGCTCAAAATCCATAAACAAATCATCCATTTATAATTTACCATCAAAACAATTGCCATATCCTAAGTGGGAACAAAACAGCAACGCTTAAAACTTGAAACTGGGAAAATGAAAAATGCGCTCAACGGTTTGAAAAATTGTAAAAAATAAATGAAGCCGAGTAATTTCCTTCAGAAGCTCAAAATCCATAAACAAATCATCCATTTCTAATTTACCATCAAAACAATTGCCATATCCTAAGTGGGAACAAAACAGCAACGCTTAAAACTTGAAAGTGGGAAAACGAAAAATGCACTCAACGGTTTGAAAAATTGTAAAAAATAAATGAAGCCGAGTAATTTCCTGCAGAAGCTCAAAATCCATAAACAAATCATCCTTTTATAATTTACCATCAAAACAATTGCCATATCCTAAGTGGGAACAAAACAGCAACGCTTAAAACTTGAAAGTGGGAAAACGAAAAATGCACTCAACGGTTTGAAAAATTGTAAAAAATTAATGAAGCCGAGTAATTTCCTGCAGAAGCTCAAAATCCATAAACAAATCATCCATTTATAATTTACCATTAAAACAATTGCCGTATCCTAAGTGGGAACAAAACAGCAACACTTAAAACTTGAAATTGGGAAAACGAAAAATGCACTCAACGGTTTGAAAAATTGTAAGAAATTAATGAAGCCGAGTAATTTCCTGCAGAAGCTCAAAATCCATAAACAAATCATCCATTTATAATTTACCATCAAAACAATTGCCATATCCTAAGTGGGAACAAAACAGCAACGCTTGAAACTTGAAAGTGGGAAAACGAAAAATGCACTCAACGGTTTGAAAAATTGTAAATAATAAATGAAGCCGAGTAATTTCCTGCAGATGCTCAAAATCCATAAACAAATCATCCATTTCTAATTTACCATCAAAACAATTGCCGTATCCTATATGGGAACAAAACAGCAACGCTTAAAACTTGAAATTGGGAAAACGAAAAATGCACTCAACGGTTTGAAAAATTGTAAAAAATAAATGAAGCCGAGTAATTTCCTGCAGAAGCTCAAAATCTACAAACAAATCATCCATTTATAATTTACCATCAAAACAATTGCCGTATCCTATGTGGGAACAAAACAGCAACGCTTAGAACTTGAAACTGGGTAAACGAAAAATGCACTCAACGGTTTGAAAAATTGTAAAAAATTAACGAAGCCGAGTCATTTCCTGCAGAAGCTCAAAATCCATAAACAAATCATCCATTTATAATTTACCATTAAAACAATTGCCGTATCCTAAGTGGGAACAAAACAGCAACGCTTAAAACTTGAAACTGGGAAAAGTAAAAATGCACTCAACGGTTTGAAAAATTGTAAAAAATAAATGAAGCCGAGTAATTTCCTTCAGAAGCTGAAAATCCATAAACAAATCATCCATTTATAATTTACCATTAAAACAATTGCCGTATCCTAAGTGGGAACAAAACAGCAACGCTTAAAACTTGAAATTGGGAAAACGAAAAATGCACTCAACGGTTTGAAAAATTGTAAAAAATTAATGAAGCCGAGTAATTTCCTTCAGAAGCTCAAAATCCATTAACAAGTCATCCATTTATAATTTACCATTAAAACAATTGCCGTATCCTAAGTGGAAACAAAACAGAAACGCTTAAAACTTGAAACTGGGAAATCGAAAAATGCACTCAACGGTTTGAAAAATTGTAAAAAATTAATGAAGCCGAGTAATTTCCTTCAGAAGCTTAAAATCCATAAACAAATCATCCATTTCTAATTTATCATCAAAATAATCGCTGTATCCTGGGTGAAAACAAAACAGAAACGCTTCAAACTTCAACCAAAAAAAAAAGAACGAAAACTGCATTCATAGTTTATATTATTATTACTCTAATTTACTAATTACAATAATAATATGCACTAGCCTCACTTCATGTTTAATATAAATTGTAAATTGCCATTTGCCCGAACAAATTGAGTAAATTAATAAATTAATTTCCACAAGATTAAATATGGAAATCGCATCGAAATGCTAATAGAGCGTCATTCTATATTTGCACTGGCGAAGTTCTCGTCCCTCCCGAAATCACCTACACGTCTGGCTAATCTCCATAGTAATTTATCAGCCAGTAAACCGATTTCTACGAGATAAACCGTGTAAATTGCAAATTGCGGTGAAATCTTGCATTCATCTGCGCGGTCGCCCCATTTCCTCCCGATATGAGAGACCAAATAGATAATGGGCTTTGATCATCAGCGCTTCGCCCTTTCGATCCGTTTTAAATTGTTAATCAACTAATTGGGAACGCATTAGAACGATTGCTGTTAAATTAAACGCGATGATGCTGCTAGAAATTTCCCAGCGCTTCGGGCGCCCTATGAAAATATTTTTTAATGCACTTCTTCATTGTGGAAGCAACAAATGCTTCGCTTTGGATTCCACGGCGATTAAAGTGGACGTTCGGAATGGAATAGTTACGTGGACGTTAAATCAATATTTTAACAATTAAAATTGTTGCGGCGTGGCATTAGCCAAGGAAAGGGTTTTTAAGTCTTTGTAAAGCTTGATTTGCTGAGTTACGCCTCCAACTCCACTCTCTTGTAGCTGTAGATTGAATATTTATATATTCTTCGTATTCAAGTGAATTTATCTCAAAATGTAAGGAAGGGTTGTTTCCTGATTTTTTTAGAATTCGGCAGAACTGTCCATTCTGAGTAATTTTGAAAAGTTTCAAGTGCATCGCAGTTGACTTTCTATTTTTTTTTCAACTTAATAAAAGCCCGACTTGAAAATTGACGATTTCAAATTCAAGCGAATTTATCTTAAAATCTAAGCAAGCGGTGTTTTCTGATTTTTTTAGAATTTGGTAGAACTGTCCATTCTGAGTAATTTTGAAAAGTTCCAAGTGCCTCGCAGTCGACTTTCTATTTTTTTTTTCAACTTGATAAAAGCCCGACTTGAAAATTGACAATTTTAAAATTCAAGCGAATTTATCTCAAAATCTAAGCAAGCGGTGTTTCCTGATTTTTTTAGAATTTGCTAGAACTGTCCATTCTGAGTAATTTTTAAAAGTTTCAAGTGTTTCGCAGTTAACTTTCTATTTTTTTTTTCAACTTGATAAAAGCCCGACTTGAAAATTCACGATTTCAAATTCAAGTGAATTTATCTTAAAATCGAAGCAAGCGGTGTTTCCTGATTTTTGTAGAATGTGGTAGAACTGTCCATTCTGAGTAATTTTGAAAAGTTTCAAGTGCATCGCAGTTGACTTTCCATTTTTTTTTCAACTTGATAAAAGCCCGACTTGAAAATTCACGATTTCAAATTCAAACGAATTTATCTCAAAATCTAAACGAGGGGCGTTTCCTGATTTTTTTAGAATTTGGTAGAACTGTCCATTCTGAGTAATTTTTAAAAGTTTCAAGTGTTTCGCAGTTAACTTTCTATTTTTTTTTCAACTTGATAAAAGTCCGACTTGAAAATTCACGATTTCAAATTCAAGCGAATTTATCTCAAAATCTAAACGAGGGGTGTTTCCTGATTTTTGTAGAATTTGGTAGAACTGTCCATTCTGAGTAATTTTTAAAAGTTTCAAGTGCTTCGCAGTTGACTTTCCATTTTTTTTTCAACTTGATAAAAGCCCGACTTGAAAATTCACGATTTCAAATTCAAACGAATTTATCTCAAAATCTAAACGAGGGGCGTTTCCTGATTTTTGTAGAATTTGGTAGAACTGTCCATTCTGAGTAATTTTTAAAAGTTTCAAGTGCTTCGCAGTTGACTTTCCATTTTTTTTTAACCTGATAAAAGCCCGACTTGAAAATTTACAATTATTAAATTCAAGCGAATTTATCGCAAAATCTAAGCAAGCGGTGTTTCTTGATTTTTTAGAATTTGGTAGAACTGTCCATTCTGAGTAATTTTAAAAAGTTTCAAGTGCTTCGCAGTTGACTTTCTATTTTTTTTCAAATTTGATAAAAGTCCGACTTGAAAATTCACGATTTCAAATTCAAGCGAATTTATCTCAAAATCTAAACGAGGGGTGTTTCCTGATTTTTGTAGAATTTGGTAGAACTGTCCATTCTGAGTAATTTTTAAAAATTTCAAGTGCTTCGCAGTTGACTTTCTATTTTTTTTCAAATTTGATAAAAGTCCGATTTGAAAATTTACAATTTTAAAATTCAAGCGAATATATCTCAAAATCTAAGCAAGAGGTGTTTTCTGATTTTTTAGAATGTGGTAGAACTGTTCATTCTGAGTAATTTTGAAAAGTTTCAAGTGTTTTGCCGTTGACTTTCTATTTTTTTTTCAACTTGATAAAAGCCCGACTTGAAAATTTACAATTATTAAATTCAAGCGAATTTATCGCAAAATCTAAGCAAGCGGTGTTTCTTGATTTTTTAGAATTTGGTAGAACTGTCCATTCTGAGTAATTTTTAAAAATTTCAAGTGCTTCGCAGTTGACTTTCTATTTTTTTTCAAACTTGATAAAAGTCCGACTTGAAAATTCACGATTTCAAATTCAAGCGAATTTATCTCAAAATCTAAACAAGGGGTGTTTCCTGATTTTTTTAGAATGTGGTAGAACTGTCCATTCTGAGTAATTTTTAAAAGTTTCAAGTGCTTCGCAGTTGACTTTCCATTTTTTTTTAACCTGATAAAAGCCCGACTTGAAAATTTACAATTATTAAATTAAAGCGAATTTATCGCAAAATCTAAGCAAGCGGTGTTTCTTGATTTTTTAGAATTTGGCAGAACTGTCCATTCTGAGTAATATTGAAAAGCTTCAAGTATTTTGCAGTTGACATTCTATTTTTTTTCAAATTTGATAAAAGTCCGACTTGAAAATTGACGATTTCAAATTCAAGCGAATTTATCGCAAAATCTAAGCAAGCGGTGTTTCCTGATTTTTTTAGAATTTGGCAGAACTGTCCATTCGGAGTAATTTTTTAAAGTTTCAAGTATTTCGCAGTCGACTTTTAATAATTTTTTTCAACTTGATAAATACCGATTGGAAAATTAACAATTTATTATTTAATATTTTAACTTAATTTAATTGAATTTACAGATTACGATAATTTACCAATTGAATTGAAATTCACAATAACACAAAAAACGTTGTATGTTGATAGATACATGAGTGATTCTCGAATACAAATACAATTAAACTGTAAAAAGGACTGTGGGAGGATCCACCCCCCTCCACACCCACAATCCAATTAATTGAGGACGAAACGGGGGTTTCATTAATGAACTTGCTTACAAAGAAAACACGAAATTTACATTTATTTCTTTGTTTCTCTCCCGTTTATTTATTTGTTCCCGTAAAACTCGAGCTTATATTCACAAACCTTTGGATCGTTTTTACACTGATTACACCTCAACCATCCTCTAGTTCCCACAGTGACAGTGACAGTGACTGTGACTGTGACTGTGACTGTGACTGTGACTGTGACTGTGACTGTGACTGTGACTGTGACTGTGACTGTGACTGTGACAATGTAAACCAGTAAGCGTTTTGCAGGATTGGATGACACTGACGTTTAAAACGTAAAAATTTGAAAAGATGAAAATGACCGAAAATTATACTTCATCAGTTTACTCAAAAACTAATGATGCATCTTTAACATGGACGAACTCAACAATCGGAATTTGATATTCTAAACAATAATAAACGCATTATTAAGATCACAATTTATACCAGATACACATTAAATTCATCGGAAATTTGCATATGATTTTCCAGACAACATAATCGCCACACGAGTTCCATAAAATACCCAACGACAATGCCACCTTAAGCTACTCCTACCATGTGGGATTATTTCCTCCCGGCAATCTCTGGTAATCGGACGTCATATTCAGAGCCGAGAACGCACAGCAAATTGCTTCGACTTAACAGGCACGATAAATGCATTACGTGTACAGTTGTATTTGTAAATAATAATACTTAACGATGGAATATCGTGCGGTATTTACTTGCCTTCGCATTGTTTACCCATCGCTGACAATGCGAGGAAGTCAACAGTTCTAAATTAGAGCTGGACTGACCAACCGAGGAGAAATAGAAGTGGAACATTGAAGGACTGAGTCATTCTATTCTAGCCGGCTTTATAGGCCACCGAGAGAGATAAAATGAGCGAATAATGGGGCATTCTATTTTAATACGTTATAATGGAGTGTTTTCGCTGATTTAATTTTCTTACCTTTAAACATGGATAATTATTTATGATTCTATGATAAAAATGATTAAGGAACATAACCTCCAAATTTAAGCGTGGTGGAAATAAAGGACAAGATGTTCAACAAAAACGGAGAAAAAAAAGAGAGGGCAGAAAGTTTCGTTTTATTTGAATTATTCAAATATAATAGATAGATTAGCTGAAGAAATTTTAGTTGGGCAAATAATTCAATAATATTCTGATAGATACATCAAATATAGAATCACGTCCGCGCAAAATATTTCATCGGCAACGTTACATTTATCCGGTAATAAAATAATCATCGAGTTGTTGATGAGTCATGGCGTGTGTAAATCGGTACTCGAGGCAAAAGCCGCCTCGTCTGAGGACTTACCAGACTTACCAGACCGTCGTGGGTGTATCGGAGCTCTCTCGGGTCGATCTTGAATCAACCATGAGCATCATGTTATTAGTTCTGCATTCTACAAATTACAAAACGTTTAAACGATAAAATCGTCTGTGCATCCGATCAAGGATATACAGGATGTTGAATTGCAAAGCGGGCCATAGGGATTTACATGTAAAATTTGAAAAGTGCTAATATTGGCATCCCTAATTATTTTACAGCATCGGTTTTCTTACATTATTTTTAAAGCTTTTTAAGCTGAATGATTTGGTACCTTACTCAATAGTTTCTGCCGAAGAGTATTTACCGAGATATTTGTAAAAAACTTTACAATTATTTTGAATTAAAAACAAAGGTTTGCCATGAAATCATAATGGCGGATATTTTATTTTGTTCTAAAAAGTGACGTTTGCTGTCGCATCACGCAAGAAAGCAGTATTTATAATTAAATGGTTTTATTTAGATACTATTTAACAGTACGTGAATTTCCGGAAAAGGCGATAACTAGCAAAAGTAATATTCAATGAATAATTACTACTTTACTCTACGTTTGAAATATGTTATAATTGGCTTCTTTAATTATTTTATAATACCGATCTACTTACATTATTTTTATACTGATTGAATAGTACTTTTCCTGGGTATTGCCTCCTCCGTAATTTCAACACTAAACAAATCACTTACACTTCTTAAATAACACCATTTAATTATAAATACTTTTTCTTATGTAAAATACACGGCCGATTGTAAATCGCAATCTGATAGCGACTGTCACTTTTTACAACAAAATGAAATATCGGCCATTATGATTTCATGGCAATCCTTTGTTTTTAATTTAAAATAATTGTAAAGCTTTTTGCAAATATCTCGGTAAATACTCTTCGGCAGAAACTATTGAGTAAGGTACGAAATCATTCAGCTTAAAAAGCTTTAAAAATAATGCACGAAGACTGAAACTATCGAATAATTAGAGGAGCCAATATTAACACATTGCAAATTTTACATGTAAATCCCTATGACTCGTCTGACAATTCTCGTCTTGTAAATGCTTGATTTATGTCGTTTTGCCATAATCATGAAAATCACTAATTGTGATCACCATACCTCTTGCGTGTGTTAAGAGCACATCCAAACTAATTAACCCTATCCTAGCAATTACAATTCAGTTACAGTCGTATAATTAAATTAACAGAAATGGGCACGATAGCTACGTTTCTTTCTTAAGAGATTAGTTGCTTGGAGTATTTAATGTAATTTGCGATAGCAACAGCCTGAATTATACATAAGTAAATACTTGATTAAATTAAAACTTGAAACGACTTTTTTTAATGCTAAAATAGTTGTGCACTTGGTGGAACTTCTTATTACAAGGTTAATAAAATGGTAAGGTTTCGGTGATAAAACAGTAAACTTTGCTGGATAAGTTTCAGGCAGTTGAGCGCAGGGGCGGCTCGTTATATAGAGCCACGGAGGCACTACCTCCAATGTCAAGCGCAGCAAGAATTTTTAATTAATTCTTAAAACGCTTTTCAGTCGGTTTAAATGTTAAAGAATAATCGCTCGTCGCTAACGGTGCCAGCTCCCATCTGGCGCAGTGTTTCGTCAGGATAGCGCAGTTGGAGGAGAGATTGCACTCTAAACATGCATTTTGTGCCAAAGAAATACTGGCTCATCTCGTACGCGGGACGACGACGTGCACTTGTTGGTCATATTTATTTAATTAAATTGGATCATTACGGTCTTTTTGCTCATGCACTATTGAGAAAATAGTGCGAATTAAACAACTGACATTTGATTATCGAAATAAAGACCGTGGTGTCAGCTTCCAACTTAAGAGCGTCGATTTCCAAAACTAGTAAAGACCTAATGAGAAAGTTTACTCGGGAGGTAAACCTAAAAAACAACGGGATAAAAAAACGCATTTTTTTTGTTCTCCGTGATGGTGAGGTTACGTAGACGAAGAATGGTGTTACAGATTTAGCGCATGTCTGGGACAAAATGTAAACGCACGATAAATCAAAAGAAAGTACACACAAATTTACGATATAAGTAACGTTATGATGGTTTTAGGTTTTTTTTTTAATTACGAGAGAAAATTTTGAAAGCACGAGCGACGTAGAAGGAACAATAAGGTGATCCAAATAAAGTTAATGGTTTTATTTGAATTCTTTTTCAAATTAGTTTCACTTTTTTGAACAATTAAAGCGAAATTAAAAAAAATGTTTTGCTATTCAAAACAAATTGGAAATTTATTTTGAACAATTCAGTGATTTTTAAGACTAATTTAAACTATTTTCTTACTAGAATATTCGCCATTTTTTATTATTAAGCCTGTATTTGTAATTCCTTCTCTCTAAATTTTTGATCATTTGGCCTAAATATTCTTTATTTTGACCTAAATTTTCGATTTAATTGTTAAAATTTTCGACTATTTGGTCCGCTTTTTTCCAGACAAATTATTTACCTGTATTTTCGATATTTTAGGTTAAATTATTTTATCTTTTGGCCTAAATATCCTTCATTTTGACCCAAATTTGCGATTTAATTGTTTAAATTTTCGATTTTTTAGCTCGCATTTTCAATTTTTAGATTTTTTACTTGTATTTTTGACTCTTTTGACCTAAATTTTCTTTATTCCGACAGAAATTTTCGATTTAATTGTTAAATTTTTTAAATTTTTGCATTTTTGATTTTCCGGCCAAATTTTGAATTTTTAAATTTTTGACTTGTATTTTAGCGTTTTTTAAGCCTACATTTTTGATCTTTTGACCTAAATCTTTTTTATTTTGACATAAATTTTCGATTTAATTGTTAAAATTTTCGACTATTTGGTCCGCATTTTTGATTTATTGGGCCAAATTTTTAATTCTAGTTCCAAATTTTTGATTTAATTTTGGTTAAAATATCTATAACCTGACTTTAATTTTTTTTAATTTTTTTAAGTTTTGTTTGTTGAAATTTTCGATTTTTTAGTCTGCATTTTTTATCTTTAGGCCCGAATTTTCGATGTACTGTATACATTTTCGACTGTCTGGTTAACATTACAGATATTTATTTATTTTATTTAACGTCTTCAGGGACAAATTAATTTTGAAGTTTCGAATCCTTTAAGGAACAATTGATATTTCGCCAGTAGAACCGAACAGGAGGTGTCTGCATGGAAATGTGCAACTGTAGCAGCTTTCAGAGCTTGACATGAGATGGCAGTATTGAGCTAAATCAAATTTGTTTGAAATGTGTTCGTCATTTTTTAAGACGTACACAAATGTGTTTCTGTCCCTGAAGAGGTTAATCTTTATTTTGACCTTTGAACTTTTCGATTTTGTTGTCAAAATTTTCAATATTTTGGTCCGCATTTTTTATTTTTCGTTTAGTCTGCATTTATCATCTTTAGACCTGTGTTTTCGATGTTTTGTCTAAATTTTCAACTTTTTGGCCAACATTGAATTTTTTTTTCTTTTATCTTTTGCCCTAAATTTTTCTTTATTTGTCTGTTAATTTTCTTTTTCCTTGGTCCACCATTTATATTTTAACGCCACAATTTTAGATTTTTGGTCTAAATTTTTTATCGTATACTTTGACACTTATTTTTGGCGGCTGAAAGTGGCAAATTATTTGGCTTCTACCAAAGTTTTCGAATTTTTGTCTGCGTTTTTTTATTTTTAAATCAAGATTCTTGATTCTTTGGCCTATATTTTAGATTTCTGTATTTTCGATTTATTTGTTCCAATTGTCCAATTGTAGATTCAATTTTTGGTCTTTCGGCCGAATTTTTCTTTATTTCCACTTAAATTTTCGATTTGTTTGTAAAAATTTGGATTTTTTGGTCTACCAATTTCAATTTCAGGGTGCGAATTTTAGATTTTTGGTCTTAATTTTTTATTTTTTGTCCCACATTTTAGAATGTGAATGAACTCGAATGATTGATTTTATTGTGCGAAGTTTTTTTTATTTTTCTTTTTGCTATTATTTTCGTATTTCTCGTTGGAACTTATTTTAAGCTAAAAAGAGTTATTTATGGTGCTGAAAATGGCAAATTATTTTTCTTTTGCTTGTATTTCAATTTTTTGTTCTGCATTTTTATTTTTAAACCAGGATTTTTGTTTTTTTCCGATATTTTAGATCTTTTGTTCCAAATTTTATATTTTTTTGGCCAAAATATTTTTTTGGTCAAGGAAGATAAATGGTTCTTTGTTACTTCAAAAAAAGGAGGGGTTATTGTAAGTGGCTCTGCCATCAACATGTAACACGAGCCGTCACTGGTTGAGCGTATTGATTAAACAAACGACGTAAATAGATTGTAAGAAATCGGCACAAGAATTTTTTTTAACCGATCTCGGCATACAGCTGTCAAAGTTATTTTGTGAGTGGTAGTAACAACCTTGAATATGTCGTTGGTCAAGTTTATATGTCATGTTTCTTTTGCAATAATTCAATGCAGATAACATCAACAAGTAGATTTTGAATTATCGTAACGAACCGAGCGTAGAGTTAAGAAAATTTGTAAAAATTTCCAGCTGTTGAAAAAAATAGAAAAACAATTGCCATCGACTTGAAACTTTACAATTGCACTCAAAACACATTCTAGATTATGATTATGTTAAAATCCATTCAATGCTCCAACCGTACATTTTGAATTATCGTAACAAACCGAGCGTAGAGTTGAGAAAATTTGTAAAAATTTCCAGCTGTTGAAAAAAATATAAAAACAATTGCCATCGACTTGAAACTTCTCAAATGCACTTAAAACACATTCTAGATTATAATTATGTCAAAATCCATTCAATACTCCAACCGGAGATTTTGAATTATCGTAACGAACCGAGCGTAGAGTTAAGAAAATTTGTAAAAATTTCCAGCTGTTGAAAAAAATATAAAAACAATTGCCATCGACTTGAAACTTTTCAAATGCACTTAAAACACATTCTAGATTATGATTATGTCAAAATCCATTCAATACTCCAACCGTAGATTTTGAATTATCGTAACGACTCGAGCGTAGAGTTAAGAACATTTGTAAACATTTACAGCTGTTGAAAAAAATATAAAAACAATTGCCATCGACTTGAAACTTCTCAAATGCACTTAAAACACATTCTAGATTATAATTATGTCAAAATCCATTCAATACTCCAACCGTAGATTTTGAATTATCGTAACGAACCGAGCGTAGAGTTAAGAAAATTTGTAAACATTTCCAGCTGTTGAAAAAAATATAAAAACAATTGCCATCGACTTGAAACTTCTCAAATGCACTTAAAACACATTCTAGATTATAATTATGTCAAAATCCATTCAATACTCCAACCGTAGATTTTGAATTATCGTAACGAACCGAGCGTAGAGTTGAGAAAATTTGTAAAAATTTCCAGCTGTTGAAAAAAATATAAAAACAATTGCCATCGACTTGAAACTTTTCAAATGCACTTAAAACACATTCTAGATTATAATTATGTCAAAATCCATTCAATACTCCAACCGTAGATTTTGAATTTTCGCAACGAACCGAGCGTAGAGTTAAGAAAATTTGTAAAAATTTCCAGCTGTTGAAAAAAATATAAAAACAATTACCATCGACTTGAAACTTCTCAAATGCACTTAAAACACATTCTAGATTATAATTATGTCAAAATCCATTCAATACTCCAACCGTAGATTTTGAATTATCGTAACGAATCGAGCGTAGAGTTAAGAAAATTTGTAAACATTTCCAGCTGTTGAAAAAAATATAAAAACAATTGCCATCGACTTGAAACTTTTCAAATGCACTTAAAACACATTCTAGATTATAATTATGTCAAAATCCATTCAATACTCCAACCGTAGATTTTGAATTATCGTAACGAACCGAGCGTAGAGTTAAGAAAATTTGTAAACATTTCCAGCTGTTGAAAAAAATATAAAAACAATTGCCATCGACTTGAAACTTCTCAAATGCACTTAAAACACATTCTAGATTATAATTATGTCAAAATCCATTCAATACTCCAACCGGAGATTTTGAATTATCGTAACGAACCGAGCGTAGAGTTGAGAAAATTTGTAAAAATTTGCAGCTGTTGAAAAAAATATAAAAACAATTGCCATCGACTTGAAACTTTTCAAATGCACTTAAAACACATTCTAGTTTACGATTATGTTAAAATCCATTCGATACTCAACGGTAGGTTTTGAATTATCGTAACAAATTAAGTTATAAATCCCAGCATTTTGAGTACGACCAATAAAAAAATATTTAAGGCACATTAAGGTATTCATAGTTGTGCATTAGTCAGTAAGTGTTTCATTATTTCAGGTTTCATCGTGGAAATCTTGTACACGTGCAAGTATTCAACAAAAGAACAAACTTATTTGTAGAAAATATTTGTACGTATTGTTAACTCGATCACTGAAACTTTTAATTGCTATTATTTCAGCAGGGTAACTCATTCAGCTCAGTTAACAGGACGTATATTTCACCTAGCAACCTCAGACCTTGCGCAAAAATTCCTCCTTAATTGGCAGAAAAAGCGACCAAGATCACGGTAATCTCGCTACGCGATGAGACACAAACACACACACACAGAGTGCATTTTATTAATTGTCTTCGGGCAAGTTTCTGGAGCAAGAAATTCATTAGATTCTTAGTGTGGCATTACCATAAAGGCGCGCGTATGGCATTTCCAACATTCTTTTCCCAAAGAAAACAATGCGGACCTTATAAAATTTGCCTCATTAAATAATTTATACTTGACGTGACGATTTGAAAAATTGTTTCAACTAGAATTAGCTTCAAAATACTTTCAAAATAAACCTGTTTCTGACATCCATCCTCAAAAATCGATATATCAAATATGTCCAATGAAATTTTTTTCAATATTCTCCAGCTACAATCCAATCGAATCGTATCGTGGAACTCGGGCAATAATTGTCAACACGAAATCGAATTGGGCACGCGTTATTTATCAGCCGGGTATATATATTGTAAAGGGGGGACCTTTTCCATTTAGTGTGGACCTTTTTTAAACAGCCCTGCCTCAGTAAATCAACCGGGCATTGTGGCCCGTAATTCTTCTGATCTACAGCCGCCGCATGTTTCACACCGGCGGCGGTGGCGCCCTGCAATTGCGAAACGTCACAAAAATTGGCCTTTTTTTTCTCTCTCTTTAAATACCTGACCGAGTCAGGTATTTACAAAGGGCCACGTACACAATAAGACCATTAAAGGAGACCGGTAATTGCCCGTTTTCCCGTTACTAGTCGCAAGTTACCCGTTGCCGGCCAATAAAACAATTACCGGTGTGTGTGTGTGCGAAGAGTTCGAATGCAATTGCAATTTCCAGCCAGATCGAAATCTCTGAAAAATTAATCTTCCGATATAAACATATGTAATTTCATGATTATCGAGGTTTAACATCTATTGTGCGGTGCGAAACCCTCGGGAGACGATGCCGAAGAAACTGGTCGTGGATATGATATGGTCTTCGCGTGCTATAAACTTTAAACTGATTTCATTCTAATGCTGTCCGTGCACGTTTTTCTTGGATTCTTGTGAATGTAATGTGACCAAAACTGGCCTAACGATGATATTAGACTATGTTCACATCACGAAACCCGTAAATGATGATTGTCCGGGGAACTATAGTGTGTATTAAGTGGGTTCATCATTTTGAAATGATATAATTTAGGAAGAAAAACATTTTAGAAAATGGTGATCAAGTTATTTATATTTATTTATTTTCAATTTAAATTATATTTTAAATGTAAATCGAGCGTTTTGTAGAATCGGATGAAACTGACGTCTAAAACATCAAAATTACGACTAAATTCTCTCGTCAAAACAAAACGACAACGCTCCAAACTTAAACTGCGAAATAAAAATTTGCCTTCAATGATTTGAAAAATTGTAAAAAATTAATTAATCAATAAATATGCTTCAAAAGCTGAATATTTATAGAATAATAATGCATTTTTGATTTCCTGTGAAAACAATTGCCGTATCCCTCGTGAAAACAAAATGACAACACTCCAAACTTGCGAAATAAAAATTTGCCTTCAATGATTTGAAAAATTGTAAAAAATTAATGAATTAGGAAATATGCTTCAAAAGCTGAATATTTATAGAATAATAATGCATTTTTAATTTCCCGTGAAAACAATTGCAGTATCCCTCGTGAAAACAAAATGACAACGCTCCAAACTTGCGAAATAAAAATTTGCCTTCAACGATTTGAAAAATTGTAAAAAATTAATGAGTTAAGAAAAATGCTTCAAAAGCTGAATATTTGTAGAATAGTAATGCATTTTTGATTTCCCGTGAAAACAATTGCCGTATCCCTCGTGAAAACAAAATGACAACACTCCAAACTTGCGAAATAAAAATTTGCCTTCAACGATTTGAAAAATTGTAAAAAATTAATGAGTTAAGAAATATGCTTTAAAAGCTGAATATTTATAGAATAATAATGCATTTTTGATTTTCCGTGAAAACAATTGCCGTATCCCTCGTGAAAACAAAATGACAACACTCCAAACTTGCGAAATAAAAATTTGCCTTCAACGATTTGAAAAATTGTAAAAAATTAATGAATTAAGAAATATGCTTTAAAAGCTGAATATTTGTAGAATAATAATTCATTTTTTATTTCCTGTGAAAACAATTGCCGTATCCCTCGTGAAAACAAAATGACAACACTCCAAACTTGCGAAATAAAAATTTGCCTTCAACGATTTGAAAAATTGTAAAAAATTAATTAATCAATAAATATGCTTCAAAAGCTGAATATTTGTAGAATAATAATGCATTTTTGATTTCCCGTGAAAACAATTGCCGTATCCCTCGTGAAAACAAAATGACAACACTCCAAACTTGCGAAATAAAAATTTGCCTTCAACGATTTGAAAAATTGTACAAAATTAATGAATTAGGAAATATGCTTCAAAAGCTGAATATTTGTAGAACAATAATGCATTTTTAATTTCCTGTAAAAACAATTGCCGTATCCCTCGTGAAAACAAAATGACAACACTCCAAACTTGCGAAATAAAAATTTGCCTTCAATGATTTGAAAAATTGTACAAAATTAATGAATTAGGAAATATGCTTCAAAAGCTGAATATTTGTAGAATAATAATGCATTTTTGATTTTCCGTGAAAACAATTGCCGTATCCCTCGTGAAAACAAAATGACAACACTCCAAACTTGCGAAATAAAAATTTGCCTTCAACGATTTGAAAAATTGTACAAAATTAATGAATTAGGAAATATGCTTCAAAAGCTGAATATTTGTAGAATAATAATGCATTTTTGATTTTCCGTGAAAACAATTGCCGTATCCCTCGTCAAAACAAAATGACGACACTCCAAACTTGCGAAATAAAAATTTGCCTTCAACGATTTGAAAAATTGTAAAAAATTAATAAATTAGGAAATATGCTTCAAAAGCTGAATATTTGTAGAATAATAATGCATTTTTGATTTCCCGTGAAAACAATTGCCGTATCCCTCGTGAAAACAAAATGACAACACTCCAAACTTGCGAAATAAAAATTTGCCCTCAATGATTTGAAAAATTGTAAAAAATTAATGAGTTAAGAAATATACTTTAAAAGCTGAATATTTGTAGAATAATAATGCATTTTTGATTTCCCGTGAAAACAATTGCCGTATCCCTCGTGAAAACAAAATGACAACACTCCAAACTTGCGAAATAAAAATTTGCCCTCAATGATTTGAAAAATTGTAAAAAATTAATGAGTTAAGAAATATGCTTCAAAAGCTGAATATTTGTAGAATAATAATGCATTTTTGATTTTCCGTGAAAACAATTGCCGTATCCCTCGTGAAAACAAAATGACAACACTCCAAACTTGCGAAATAAAAATTTGCCTTCAACGATTTGAAAAATTGTAAAAAATTAATGAATTAGGAAATATGCTTCAAAAGCTGAATATTTGTAGAATAATAATGCATTTTTGATTTTCCGTGAAAACAATTGCCGTATCCCTCGTGAAAACAAAATGACGACACTCCAAACTTGCGAAATAAAAATTTGCCTTCAACGATTTGAAAAATTGTAAAAAATTAATGAATTAGGAAATATGCTTCAAAAGCTGAATATTTGTAGAACAATAATGCATTTTTAATTTCCTGTAAAAACAATTGCCGTATCCCTCGTCAAAACAAAATGACGACACTCCAAACTTGCGAAATAAAAATTTGCCTTCAACGATTTGAAAAATTGTAAAAAATTAATAAATTAGGAAATATGCTTCAAAAGCTGAATATTTGTAGAATAATAATGCATTTTTGATTTCCCGTGAAAACAATTGCCGTATCCCTCGTGAAAACAAAATGACAACACTCCAAACTTGCGAAATAAAAATTTGCCCTCAATGATTTGAAAAATTGTAAAAAATTAATGAGTTAAGAAATATACTTTAAAAGCTGAATATTTATAGAATAATAATGCATTTTTGATTTCCCGTGAAAACAATTGCCGTATCTCTCGTGAAAACAAAATGACAACACTCCAAACTTGCGAAATAAAAATTTGCCTTTAACGATTTGAAAAATTGTAAAAAATTAATGAATTAGGAAATGTGCTTCAAAAGCTGAATATTTGTAGAACAATAATGCATTTTTAATTTCCTGTAAAAACAATTGCCGTATCCCTCGTCAAAACAAAATGACGACACTCCAAACTTGCGAAATAAAAATTTGCCTTCAACGATTTGAAAAATTGTAAAAAATTAATGAGTTAAGAAATATGCTTCAAAAGCTGAATATTTATAGAATAATAATGCATTTTTAATTTCCCGTGAAAACAATTGCAGTATCCCTCGTGAAAACAAAATGACAACGCTCCAAACTTGCGAAATAAAAATTTGCCTTCAACGATTTGAAAAATTGTAAAAAATTAATGAATTAGGAAATATGCTTCAAAAGCTGAATATTTGTAGAATAATAATGCATTTTTGATTTTCCGTGAAAACAATTGCCGTATCCCTCGTGAAAACAAAATGACAACACTCCAAACTTGCGAAATAAAAATTTGCCTTCAACGATTTGAAAAATTGTAAAAAATTAATGAATTAGGAAATATGCTTCAAAAGCTGAATATTTGTAGAATAATAATGCATTTTTGATTTCCCGTGAAAACAATTGCCGTATCCCTCGTGAAAACAAAATGACAACACTCCAAACTTGCGAAATAAAAATTTGCCCTCAATGATTTGAAAAATTGTAAAAAATTAATGAGTTAAGAAATATGCTTTAAAAGCTGAATATTTGTAGAATAATAATGCATTTTTGATTTTCCGTGAAAACAATTGCCGTATCCCTCGTGAAAACAAAATGACAACACTCCAAACTTGCGAAATAAAAATTTGCCTTCAATGATTTGAAAACTTGTAAAAAATTAATGAGTTAAGAAATATGCTTTAAAAGCTGAATATTTATAGAATAATAATGCATTTTTGATTTCCCGTGAAAACAATTGCCGTATCCCTCGTGAAAACAAAATGACAACACTCCAAACTTGCGAAATAAAAATTTGCCTTCAACGATTTGAAAAATTGTAAAAAATTAATGAGTTAAGAAATATGCTTCAAAAGCTGAATATTTATAGAATAATAATGCATTTTTAATTTCCCGTGAAAACAATTGCAGTATCCCTCGTGAAAACAAAATGACAACGCTCCAAACTTGCGAAATAAAAATTTGCCTTCAACGATTTGAAAAATTGTAAAAAATTAATGAGTTAAGAAATATGCTTCAAAAGCTGAATATTTGTAGAATAATAATGCATTTTTGATTTCCTGTGAAAACATTTGCCGTATCCCTCGTGAAAACAAAATGACAACACTCCAAACTTGCGAAATAAAAATTTGCCTTCAATGATTTGAAAAATTGTAAAAAATAAATGAATTAGGAAATATGCTTCAAAAGCTGAATATTTATAGAATAATAATGCATTTTTAATTTCCCGTGAAAACAATTGCAGTATCCCTCGTGAAAACAAAATGACAACGCTCCAAACTTGCGAAATAAAAATTTGCCTTCAACGATTTGAAAAATTGTAAAAAATTAATGAGTTAAGAAATATGCTTCAAAAGCTGAATATTTGTAGAATAATAATGCATTTTTAATTTCCTGTAAAAACAATTGCCGTATCCCTCGTCAAAACAAAATGACGACACTCCAAACTTGCGAAATAAAAATTTGCCTTCAACGATTTGAAAAATTGTAAAAAATTAATGAATTAGGAAATATGCTTCAAAAGCTGAATATTTGTAGAATAATAATGCATTTTTGATTTCCCGTGAAAACAATTGCCGTATCCCTCGTGAAAACAAAATGACAACACTCCAAACTTGCGAAATAAAAATTTGCCCTCAATGATTTGAAAAATTGTAAAAAATTAATGAGTTAAGAAATATGCTTTAAAAGCTGAATATTTGTAGAATAATAATGCATTTTTGATTTTCCGTGAAAACAATTGCCGTATCCCTCGTGAAAACAAAATGACAACACTCCAAACTTGCGAAATAAAAATTTGCCTTCAATGATTTGAAAACTTGTAAAAAATTAATGAGTTAAGAAATATGCTTTAAAAGCTGAATATTTATAGAATAATAATGCATTTTTGATTTCCCGTGAAAACAATTGCCGTATCCCTCGTGAAAACAAAATGACAACACTCCAAACTTGCGAAATAAAAATTTGCCTTCAATGATTTGAAAAATTGTAAAAAATTGATGAATTAGGAAATATGCTTCAAAAGCTGAATATTTATAGAATAATAATGCATTTTTGATTTTCCGTGAAAACAAGTGCCGTATCCCTCGTGAAAACAAAATGACAACACTCCAAACTTGCGAAATAAAAATTTGCCCTCAATGATTTGAAAAATTGTAAAAAATTAATGAGTTAAGAAATATGCTTCAAAATCTGAATACTTGTAGAATAATAATGCATTTTTGATTTCCCGTGAAAACAATTGCCGTATTCATCGTCAAAACAAAATGACAACGCTCCAAACTTAAACTGCGAAATAAAAATAAAATCTCCACTTTAATGATCTCCTCCTATTAAACCAATTCATAATCAATTATTTGGTACGAGTATATTATCTATGCGGCGATAAAACGCGAAGTAAATTTCCTTAATCTCGCCGCGAATGTTCGTCCTTAATTTGGTTACGTCGTGGAGCTGAAATGGAATTACCGTTGGAATACCTGTGCCAGAGGAATAAAATGGTCACGTCTGTACAGAGCATTTCGCACACAATCATTTTGGCCATTACCAACTTATCGTGTGTCTGAGGAAAGGATTTGGATTATTTTCGGAGAAATAGTCACATTTATTCAGGGCAAGACCGGAATAATAAAAGGTAGTCTCTTGTAGACTTGCGATAACTTAATATTTATACTAGAAGCTGTTACAGCACCCGAAGCTCATTGATGTAAGAGAAAAATATTTTTAAATGTTGGTAGCATTGCCGTTAAATGCATATCATACGATCACATACTGTATAGACATTTTCGATTTATTTAGCGAAGGTACTGTACCATTTTCTCTAAATATTACTGATTACATATATTGATTTTATAAAAAAAAACAAACAGGACTTTCAATAGTCAATGAAGAACTTATAAAGAATACTTTTTTTCGAAATCTCTTTAGTTTTTGAGGAAACTGAGTTTTTGAATTTGAAGTATAACTTTTCCATCTTTCATAATTTTGACGTTTTAAACGTCAGTTTCATCCGCTCGATGTACATTTAAAATATCATTTCAATTGAAAAT
This sequence comes from Ocypus olens, assembly GCA_910593695.2. NCBI lineage: Eukaryota > Metazoa > Arthropoda > Insecta > Coleoptera > Staphylinidae > Ocypus > Ocypus olens. Next base: position 55,383,708 of record OU343056.1, read on the forward strand.
AAACCATGAAAACGTAAATATAAATGATACCATCAAGTCGGAGAAAGTAACATGATAGATACATCACCAAATCTTATTGAAATTTGAAGTATAATAATCTTTTATAATTTTGACGTTTTAAACGTCACTTTCAACCGATTTTGTACATTAAAAATATGATTTAAATTGAAAATAAACCATGAAAGATTAAATATATAGATTGTACGATCAAAACGGAGAAAGTAACACGATGACCACATCAGCATTTTTTTTTATTTCGCCACCCAAAAATTCAAGTTTTAATTTAAAAATTAATATTAGATTATTAAGTCAACTTGGGCGATAACATCCGCTTAATTTAGCAAACATAATTAATATAATTGCCTCTCTCACGCGTGATTTTATTAGCTAAACTGAGATTTCATATTCCATTCCAGAATAATTTGAATAAATTATTATAAACGGACCACACACACAAAATCAACACGTTCGCGTCGTTAATTATAAATGGAATTAATTATTTATATAAATGACCGGAATTTATAAATATAGCTATGAAATTAAATAAGGAATAAGACAACATAATAATAATAATAATACATTTATTATATCATGAAAAAAAATTGTGATGTACCCCCTTCTAACTTTTTCTCAAAAATTGGCTTTGGAATAATTTCCTGAAGAAACCACTGGTTCGATTCCGGGTTTCTAGACACCACTGGAAAGATCCCTTCAAGACGCTTCGGAAACTGTACTTTCGCAAGAACAAATGTCAAATTAAGGGCCGTGACGTGTCAGCAAAGAAAACTCGAAAATGGAAAAAATCGAAAAAATGCAACTTTCTTAATAATCTTTCATTCGAAAGGAAATCCGACACCGGCAAAATTTACAAAACTGTCTGCCAGAGTAATTTCAGTTAGTGGTAAAGGGAGTGAGAACTTATAAAAATATTTGAGTCGGGTCGAGCATAGACAAATAAGAGAAACAGGTAGAGGAGAAAGAGAAGCGGTCAATTGTTGAAACCCTCGTGGAACGAATCCGTATTGGTGGTGCCCAAAATTGGAGGGTAAATATCTAATGTTTTCCCGGAATTAGTCTGTGTGGGGTCATTTCTACGTGGCACAAAAAAAGAATTTACTAATCGATCGCTGGTCGCCTCGTGTGTTTTGTTTTTTTTTTTGATGGGCGATAATGTATACCTTTTAATGTTACGTCGACAAGATTAGTGTTAAAATGTTTGTAGCCACCGTGGCTGGGCAGGGTTCGATAATTACGTACATAAATAAAAATTCCTTTGTTAATGATGGGAAACATTAATTTTATCGGTTTCATCTAAATGACGTTTTTTTGAATCGTCGCGGTTTTACACAAACTTCAACACTTCTATGCATGAATTGATAACATTTACATTTTTTACATTTATAACAGTACTCAATGCATTCTGTTATAGTTATAAGTAATACAACTCCAAATATACTTCAAGACATTTTTTTACATTATTCAATGCTTTTATAAAAAAAAACAACTCGAAATATTCTTCAAGACAAATTGCATAAGGTGTTATTATAAAGAACAAATATATATTACATCCTATTATTTAACTAAATACTCAAACTAAATGGCTTGTAATAACTTTAAGAGGACTGCGTTTGGATGAGGATATCGATCCCAGGCAACTGACGAGATAATTTAGTCTTTAAGGTCATTAAATTTTGAGCTTTCACAAATGACGGGATCGGTGTTTCCTTGAGTAACACAATACCTAAACGTCAGACGTAGCTATTAGTGAACAAATGTGATGGATTATTGAGTAATGTTTTTCATCCATATGTTCCACTTCCTCAAGTAGGCGTAACGAGTATACGATAAATCGTTGATTTGACTAATATACAGGGTGAGTTTCTTTTCGATGTTTAGTATGGGTATCTCGGAAACTATAAGTTCTGTTTTAAGAGCGGAATAAAATTCAGTAATGGGATTTTTAAGATATTCACTCAACCATAAAGCGAAGTCAATTTTGAGTAATTTTGGAAAGCGTCAAGTAGGTGGCAACTGTTTTTATATATTTATTTCAGCAGATTGAGAAAATGCGCAACTTCAGAATTACAGAAAGTCACATTTTCCAGCGATTAAATCAAAATTCAGTGATGGGATTTTTAAGATATTCACTCAACCATAAAGCAAAGTCAATTTTGAGTAATTTTGGAAAACGTCAAGTAGATGGCAACTGTTTTTATATATTTATTTCAGCAGATTGAGAAAATGCGCAACTTCAGAATTACAGAAAGTCACATTTTCCAGCGATTAAATCAAAATTCAGTGATGGGATTTTTAAGATATTCACTCAACCATAAAGCAAAGTCAATTTTGAGTAATTTGGGAAAGCATCAAGTAGTTGGCAACTGTTTTTATATATTTATTTCAGCAGATTGAGAAAATGCGCAACTTCAGAATTACAGAAAGTCACATTTTCCAGCGATTAAATCAAAATTCAGTGATGGGATTTTTAAGATATTCACTCAACCATAAAGCAAAGTCAATTTTGAGTAATTTTGGAAAGCGTCAAGTAGATGGCAACTGTTTTTATATATTTATTTCAGCAGATTGAGAAAATGCGCAACTTCAGAATTACAGAAAGTCACATTTTCCAGCGATTAAATCAAAATTCAGTGATGGGATTTTTAAGATATTCACTCAACCATAAAGCGAAGTCAATTTTGAGTAATTTTGGAAAGCCTCAAGTAGATGGCAACTGTTTTTATATATTTATTTCAGCAGATTGAGTAAATGCGCAACTTCAGAATTACAGAAAGTCACATTTTCCAGCGATTAAATCAAAATTCAGTGATGGGATTTTTAAGATATTCACTCAACCATAAAGCAAAGTCAATTTTGAGTAATTTTGGAAAGCCTCAAGTGGATGGCAACTGTTTTTATATATTTATTTCAGCAGATTGAGAAAATGCGCAACTTCAGAATTACAGAAAGTCACATTTTCCAGCGATTAAATCAAAATTCAGTGATGGTATTTTTAAGATATTCACTCAACCATAAAGCAAAGTCAATTTTGAGTAATTTTGGGGAGCCTCAAGTAGATAGCAACTGTTTTTGGTGACACCACTGGCGATGTAGATCAAAATGATGATAAATTTAGGCGCATTAATCAACCGGTGACTCTCATAATATATTTAAACCGAGAGGCGATTGACCAGAGGTCTTTCAGCCTTCCCATCTTGATTTTCTTAGATGTGTCTTGGTAAGTGATTGGTGATAATTATAGTAATTTTTGTGCCCATTACTGTATTTCACAATAAAAAGATCGAAGTATCCATTGTTTAGCAATCGGTATTATTGAGATGACGAGACATTTATATAAATCTTCTAGATAAGTGTAAATAATTGAAAATTATTAATACCGAGAACTTTCCATTCTTGAGACAGTCGATAATAATAAATTGTTTATTCGTAATCTATTAGTATAACTGCCTTTCTTCATCCATAGCACTGATTACACATAATAAGTAATTTATTCATTGCGGTGCAATTCATCAAAATAATAAGCGATAAATCATTGCGTTGATTTATGTGAAAGAAAGCCCGAGCCATTTCCACTCGAATTAATTTTAGATCTTATATAAAATATAGATACGTTAATACTTATTTTAACGCGGAGGTTCAAAGAGAAAGCCAAGTTGACGACGACGGCGACGACGCGGATGGCACGCAATTAACATTGTAACCACCACCAAAAATAACCACGTTTCAGTTTTCTGTGGTTAAATCTTGGATTTAATCGTAAATCCGTTTGAAAGGTGTTGTAAATTTTAACATCGCAGCCTTGTAAGGTCACATTTAATTAGGATTATGTTAAGTTATTTAAATGATGAGAATCTGCCGCTCAATTAATTTAGAAATTGAAATACATAACTTTCTTTAATATATTTTTTCCGCTACCGACAACGTAACTAAGCATTGCATCCATGGTTACAGGTATCGTAAGTCGCTGATAACATTCGTGGTGTTTGTTGTCCTTGACGACGGAACTTATTTTTTTACTTACGGCAAATAATGCACAGAAACGTAACGCTCCAACATATTTTCCAACACATTCGTCTATACCTACAGCATCGGCATCCTTTTTACATAACCACTGCTTAAAAGAGTCGTAACAGGGCACATACCTTTTTCGATTTTGTCGGTAACAGGTTCTAACACGCAATATTCGCAGCTTCGTTTGCACCCATGCCCGCAAAAACTGTCACTGGATTGACACAAACAAACAAAATTCGACATTGTTTTGTCGGTTGCTGGGTTGCTAGGACGCATAGGTGACTATAAAATTTTTGATCCCAAATGTTACAAGCCGTATTTTAGAATATGTTCAGATCTTTTTTAAGTATTATATATCCGGTATAAATAAAATTAAAAAAATGGTGATGTGGCCATCATGTTACTTTCTCCAACTTGATGGTATCATAGCCATTTATATTTACGATATCATGGTTTATTTTCAATTGAAATCATATTTTAAATGTACATCGAGAGGATGACACTGACGTTTAAAACGTCAAAATTATGAAAGATGGAAAAATTATACTTCAAATTCAAAAACTCAGTTTACTCAAAAACTAAAGGGATTTCGAAAAAAACGTATTCTTTATAAGTTGTTCATTTTAGCATTCTCTACAATTATTATTCAGATAAATTTGCTGTAACTATTATCGTTTTATAATTATAAACCAAAAATTAAAAAAATAATAATACATTTTTTTCTCGAATAAAAATGATTTTATGAAAAATGTTTTCAAGCAAAAGATGTTCATTTCGTTGTTGTCTTCAATGTTAGTTCAAATGTTTTTATGATATTTTTCATATTCAAGAAAATATTGGAGAAAAACAAAAAACAGTTAAGGTAAACGCCCACTTCCGGTGTACGAAATTTTACCAAAAGCTTTTCAGTTCTTCAGATTATCAAATAAGACGGATGTTCAAAGTTTCATATCAATTGCTCTATTAGTTTTTGAGATACAGCGCACACACACAGACACATTTTTTTTTCTCCAGAAATTATTGAAATGGCATCTAGAGACTCCAAAACGGATATTTCCGTAAAAAAAAATAAAAAAAAAAATCACGATCACAATACTTTCTCGTACTTCGTAACGGGGAAAGTAAAAATGCCTTACAAGCGTACGCCACTGTAAAAAGTTTTCAGTGATTTAAAAAAATAGCAAATATAAAATACTTTTTGACGCCTCCAACTATTTTCGGTGCAAAATATTATTTTGCTAGCGTACGCCACTGTATGAAGTTCTGAATGATTTAAAAATATAGCAAATTTAAAATACTTCTTGACTTCTTCAACTATTTTTGGTACTAAAAATTATTTTCCAAGCGTACGCCACTGTACAAAGTTCTAAATTATTTAAAAAAATATCAAATTTAAAATATTTTTTGATACAATACATTATTTTTCAAGCGTACGTCACTGCATAAAGTTCTGGTGTTTTAAAAAGATAGTAAATTTAAAATATTTTTTGACCCCTCCAACAATTTTTATCACAATACATTATTTTTCTAGAAAGTTCTAAATTATTTTAAAGAAATCAAATTTAAAATATTTTATGACTTCCCCGACAATTTTTGATGCAATATATTATTTTTCAAGCGTACGTCACTGTACAAAGTTCTAAATGATTTAAAAAAAATATCAAATTTAAAATATTTTTTGACTTCTCCGACAATTTTTGATGCAATATATTATTTTTCAAGCGTACGTCACTGTACATAGTTCTAAATGATTAAAAAAATATATCAAATTTAAAATATTTTTTGACTTCCCCGACAATTTTTGATGTAATATATTATTTTTCAAGCGTACGTCACTGTACAAAGTTCTAAATGATTTAAAAAAAATATCAAATTTAAAATATTTTTTGACTTCTCCGACAATTTTTGATGCAATATATTATTTTTCAAGCGTACGTCACTGTACATAGTTCTAAATGATTTAAAAAAAATATCAAATTTAAAATATTTTTTGACTTCTCCGACAATTTTTGATGCAATATATTATTTTTCAAGCGTACGTCACTGTACATAGTTCTAAATGATTAAAAAAATATATCAAATTTAAAATATTTTTTGACTTCCCCGACAATTTTTGATGTAATATATTATTTTTCAAGCGTACGTCACTGTACAAAGTTCTAAATGATTTAAAAAAAATATCAAATTTAAAATATTTTTTGACTTCCCCGACAATTTTTGATGTAATATATTATTTTTCAAGCGTACGTCACTGTACAAAGTTCTAAATGATTTAAAAAAAATATCAAATTTAAAATATTTTTTGACTTCTCCGACAATTTTTGATGCAATATATTATTTTTCAAGCGTACGTCACTGTACATAGTTCTAAATGATTTAAAAAAAATATCAAATTTAAAATATTTTTTGACTTCTCCGACAATTTTTGATGCAATATATTATTTTTCAAGCGTACGTCACTGTACAAAGTTCTAAATGATTAAAAAAATATCAAATTTAAAATATTTTTTGACTTCTCCGACAATTTTTGATGCAATATATTATTTTTCAAACGTACGTCACTGTACAAAGTTCTAAATGATTTTAAAAAAATATCAAATTTAAAATATTTTTTGACTTCTCCGACAATTTTTGATGCAATATATTATTTTTCAAGCGTACGTCACTGTTCAAAGTTCTAAATGATTAAAAAAATATCAAATTTAAAATATTTTTTGACTTCTCCGACAATTTTTGATGCAATATATTATTTTTCAAGCGTACGTCACTGTATAAAGTTCTAAATGATAAAAAAAAATATCAAATTTAAAATATTTTTTGACTTCCCCGACAATTTTTGATGTAATATATTATTTTTCAAGCGCACGTCACTGTACAAAGTTCTAAATGATTAAAAAAAATATCAAATTTAAAATATTTTTTGAGCCCTCCGACAATTTTTGGCACAATACATTATTTTTCTAGCGAATGTCATTGCACAAAGTTCTAAATTATTTTAAAATATGTAAAATTTAAAATATTTTTTGAATCCTCCGATAATTTTTGGTGCAAAAAATTATTTTTCAAACGTACACCACTGTAGAAAATTCTGAATGATTCAAAAAGATAGCAAATTTGAAATACTTTTTGACTCCTCCAACAATTTTTGGTGGAAAAAATTATTTTTCAAGCGCACGCCACTGTACAAAGTTCCGAATTATTTAAAATACTTTTTGACCCCTTAAATCATTTTTGGTACAAAAAATTATTTTGCAAGCGTACACCACTGTACAAAGTTCTGAACGATTTAAAATACTTTTTGACTCCTTAAACCATTTTTAGTACAAAAAATTATGTTTCAAGCGTACGCCACTGAACAAAGGTTTGAATTATTTAAAATACTTTTAGACTCCTCCGACCATTTTTATACAAAAACATATTTTGCAAGCGCACGTCACTGTACGAGGTTCTGAATAATTTAAAAAGATAGCAAATTTAAAATACTTTTTCAGTCCTCCAACCATTTTCGGTACAAAAAATTATTTTTTAAGCGTACGCCACTATACAAAGTTCTAAATGATTTCAAATACTTTTCGACTCCTCCAGCCGTTTTTTTGGTACAAACAATTATTTTGCAAGATATTTCAGGTCTTTTTTGACCACGCTGTATATTAAAAGAATAAAGGATTGTAATATGGAACAGAGATTAATTCTACCATAGAAGAACCTTCTCCCGAGTGCGCCACTGCACTATCTAATTCCTGATTTTGGTATTGTTATGGACTCAATTTACCGGTGACGGTTCGTGGGTTTTTTTCTGGTAGGGTCGAGGAACAAGAGGTGGCAATACAGATAGGTAGGGTCAGTTGCAGAGACCGCACCTGTCTGTATTACCACCTCTTGTTCCTCGGCCGTATTAGAAAAAACCCCGCGAACCGTCACTGCAATTCACAGATGTCTAAGACCTTTTTATATCATTGAAGTTCAATATTAATTGAGAAATAACAGTAAAGATGGTACATATTATTAGTGTTAATTTTACATCCAATAATCGATATAAGCCGGCCGAGAGGGCGCTGCGATCGCCCCACCCTGTCCCCATATATGCTACGCCACTGTGAAGATGGTATATATAAACGTCCGAACAAATTTGTTCTTGTTAAATAAATTGCTGCCGGTTTCGGTTGTAAACCATCTTCAGGCAAAATTGTCAATAGGGCTTGAGTTTATGCGAATAAGTGTGTGGGGGTGACGTCAGGTGACGAAATAATTGAAATTATCAAACGGATCTTCGTGTATACGCACAATGCACAATATACCTCCACAATGTATTTTTATAGTTGCCGTGTGTTTGTATGTACCGCAGTGACGGTTCGCGGGTTTTTTTCTGGTACGGCCGAGGAACAAGAGGTGATAATACAGATAGGTAGGGTCAGTTGCAGAGGCGGCTGGCTGCGTGACCTTACCTATATGTATTACCACCTCTTGTTCCAGAAAAAACCCCGCGAACCGTCACTGGTATGTAACATTATTGTTGTTATAAAACCTAGTATTTCGCTTGTACACACTATTGCATTGTATTGTACATTATAACATGGAACACAGTGTATATTTATTGTTGTTATTATTGTGTGAACATTATCGTGAGACAACACTAACCTTAAAACTGGCAACTGCAGCTTCCAACGGTGAATTGCGCGTTCGCAGCATCAACACGTTATTTGCACCAATTGCACCGATATTCACAACAACTAACACGCACTTATTGTTCCTGCATTACTCGATTTAACCGAAAAATAAACTGTTTTGAAGGAAAGCGCGAGAGGACGCGGGACCGACTCTCGATGCACGCGTGCCTCTTCGGCGAGTTTTGCGGGAGAGCGAGCGCGAATCAGTTTCGTCGGCGCGGTCGAGAGAGAGACGCCAGAACATCGCGCGGCGTTGCTATGTGTAAACAAACAACTGCGGGCGGCATCGGCGTTCCTCCGTCTTTACGACGAGTTGCGTTTGGCTCGATCGTAATCGTGCCGGCGGCGGCGTTGATTTGACAGACGGCCGCCGCCATTTACATTTTTTCGAATACGATGTGTTAGTGAACGTGTAGTGTAAATTATTGTGCAAAAATTGCCGCTGATAATGAAGAAATTACAAGCGGGAGTTTTAGCGTCGTCGGAGGAATTCATCGAATCCGAGCGAAATTGGACGGAACACACGCAAGGTTAGTGTTTTTAAAACGCAGTGCGTAATAATTGATAATGTACGGAGCACTTGATGATCATGTTTACAATAATACGAATAAGTGAAATCAGCGCCGGTGCTAGGGTTTACGCCGCTACAGGTAAAATATATTCTGCCGCCCTAATCTAAATAAAGTTTTGCAAAAATGTTTTATAATAATAATAATAACAGAACTTTATTTCAAAGAAATGTTAGCAAAAACAGCAATGCAATTGCGAACAAAAATTTAATTGTGTCAAAAAACATAAAATAATAATTAATTTAAAAGAACATTATAACGTTGTTAACATACTATTTTCGTTTTTCATATTCATGCATACCTAGTCGGGAAAAACATCATTACAGCCGAGGGCATAGATTGTCTGATATCTTTAATTCGTAAAATATCTGTCAGCAGTGACGGTTCGCTGGGTTTTTTCTGGTACGGCCGAGGAACAAGGGGTGGTAATACAGATAGGTGCGGTCACGCAGCCAGACGTCTCTGCAACTGACCCTACCTCTCTGTATTATGACCTCTTGTTCGCGGGTTTTTATCTGGTACGGCCGAGGAACAAGAGGTGGTAATACAGATAGGTGCGGTCTCTGCAACTGACCCTACCTATCTGTATTGCCACCTCTTGTTCCTCGGCCGTACCAGAAAAAACCCCGCGAACCGTCATTGTCTGTCACACAGGCCCTCAGTTTCTCCACTGATACTCAACTAGATAAAATCGATTTAAAAAATAAAGTGGTGCACCGATAATAAATCGGGCCCTAAAATCGTACGGTCGCACTTTGCAACAAGTTAAAAACAGAATCGTGAAGATCGAAATCTAACCTAAAAGTGGTGATGTGTTTGCGGGTGATAATTACATAGTCTAGTTAGAATAGTTGTGAAAGTTACAGAAGCACAAATAAATGCGATAATACTAAATAACATCCTCATCTCTTTGCCCCGTTAGAAAGCTCAGATGAAAAGAGAGAGAGTTATTTTTAAATGCAACGCGATTAGAACGAATGAAATGTATGGTTTCAAATTAATTTTATTGTTCTACGACAATTGTTTCACCACACAGTGGCTTCATCAGGTAGATGAAAATTTTTTTTTCATAAAATTAATTTGAAACCATACACTGTGTTAGTGTTTTATTAAATGATACCATGGAGTTTCAACAAGTAACAGCCTCATCGATCCAATATTTGAATGAAATGTATTGCATTTATAGTCTGAATATATCAGAGGTATCAGCTCTACTAGAAATCAGGCCAACTACGCAGCAGAGCTATAAAACAAGACATCCACAACGCACATATCAGTGTCGACGTGTTCACACGAATTTGAACTATACAAGTAGGTAATCATCGGACATATTTTGAGGTTAAACACCACTGAAAAAAGGAATGTACATCTGTGTACGAATAAGAAGTGATGTTACTTAAAATAATACAGCTACATAGAATATTTTATTACTCCAGTCTAATTACCTATTAAGATGGGCATACACGATAAGGTTTACCAGAAGATGAGAGGCAAACCGCAGCATTGGTGGTTAGAAAGACCTGAATTACCACCCTTCAAAAAAACTGTCAGCGCTTTAATAACGACTGACTAGAACCAGCTGCAAAAATGTAGAATGTACGAGCGTCATTTTTTTTTCAACCTCCGATGGGCCATAATAAAAAGGTAAGTGTATATAAAACAATGATTTTTATACCAAAAATTATGTACACTTATGGTTATTTATCGACATAATCACCTTGGAGATTGAGGCACTTGTCGTACCTGTGAACAAGCTTTCCAATACTCAATGTTGCCGCCAATGAATTTAACCCGGCGTTGGTCAGGTGAAAAAACAGAACATCATCAGTAAGGTGGGGTCCAACAAACCCCAACTTATATTCTTAAATAAAAAATCCAAAAATTCACAGTTTAACTTTTATTTTTATTTTAGGGTATTCTGGGAGTATATTGAATCATAATAAAACCAAATAATTTACCAAAATTTATTTTATTTTGAAAAAGATTGATTTAAATCATAAACTCGTCTTCGAACGCAATAAAAAAGCATATATTTTTCATAATTTTAGAACTAAAAAAAAGTGATAGTTGTAATAAATATTGATTGATTATAATAACAAAAATAACTTAACTTTTCACAAAAATACATATAAGGAACTTGAGACAACCCTAAATGTCTTTATTGATTCATTGAAGTCAGACAATTTTCACAACTAAGAATTGCATGCTCTAAACACAAATAGGTTTTACATTTATTACAAGCATATTTTGTTTTCCTATCGCGACTACGAGGGCATACTGTACATCGTGCAATTGTCTTGGATCGTTTGGGTGGTATGTTTGAAGGTGATTCGCCGAGAACATTAGTAATTTTTTCTCGTAAATCTCTCGTCAGGTGGGGATTATCCGTCCTGCTTTTTAGGTGTTCTTGGATAAGTTCCATACCCAAAGCCTTAATAAATGTTCTTCTCGGTGTTTTGTAATCATTATTATTTTTTCTGAAAATGACTAGCGCATTAATGCCAGCAGTGTTAAATAATGAAAATATAAGAGTGAGTGGCCATCGTCTCGAATTTCTAGATACATTATAAGATGCCGATAATTCGTCAACCGTATCTACCCCTCCTTTAGTAAAATTGTAAAAACTGATTATTTCAGGTAAACGTTGTTCTCCACTAGCTTCATCAATTTTTCCGTCGTGATGTAGAGTAGATAGTAATAAAACATTCTTATTCTGTTTGGGTACATAAGATACTAATATGACATCTTTTTGAAATCCAAATAAACTAGATTTTACTTCTCTACCTTTAACCGAAATAAACTTATTTGGAAGACATCGTTTATTTTTTCTTACTGTACCAACTGAAGTTAATTTGTGCGCTTTTAGGAGTTTTGTCATTAGTTCATAACTTGTGTACCAATTATCAAATGTAATATTTCTATTGGTGCCCGATACAGGTCTCTCTACAATATCGTACGGCGTGTTACTAAAATTGTAGGGTCCTGGCGGTTGCTTTCCCGCATAAACTTCCAAATGAATTACGTAGTATGACCTTGCATCAACTAAAGCTTGAACTTTTAAACCATATTTAGCTGGTTTATTTGGCATATATTGTCTAAATGAACACCTTCCATGAAATGATTCGAGTTTTTCATCTATGGTAAGGTATTGAGAAGGAGAATAAGCTCTACAAATCGCTCGAGAATTGCTCGTACGTGTGCTAATTTGTCACACTTCAGTCTCTCCAGTCGATTCTGAATATTATCGAATCGCAGACAGGATAACAAAAAATAAAAACGTTTTAGAGACATCGTTGTTCGAAATATATCTATACCTGTTCCATCTGTTTGCCACAAATCATTTAAATTTTGCCGATTAGAATGAAGAAGGCCAGCTAAATAAAGTAAACCGATGAGTGCTTTTATTTCAATGGTGTTTGTTGGCCAACAAAGAATTTTTCAGTATAACAGATCGACTTTTCTTTAATTTTTATATTTGTGTTCTTAGTTACATCTTCAATCATTTGTGGTTCAAAAAAAAGTTCCCAGCACTCTAAAGCACTCTTTGCATTTTTAGCATAAGCTTTTACGCAAGGTAGATATGTTATTATATTTTCGGCTCTGGTTCGCACTCTGGTATTTGGTGATTTTTTATCCCATTTTGTTCCGTCCTTTCCACTGTATATATTTTGCAAATTTACCCCTTTACCGACTATTTTTTTGCTCTCACCATGCGTTCCCTTACTTCTTTGCTCTCACCGTGCATTCCGTTACTTCTTATTTTACCAATACACCACTGGCTACCGTGTGTTGCTTTTGTAGTTCATGCAGCCGGGAACTACGATTAATGCATCCGCTTATTGCAAAATATCACAACGTCTGCGAAGAGCCGTACAAAACAAAAGAAGTGGCGTGCTGACTTCTGGAGTTGTTTTGATCCATGGCAACGCCCGTCTCTAACCCAATGGCTCCTTGAGCAGTTTCGGTGGGATATTGACCTGGCACTGAGTGACTTCCATGTTTTCCCCGAACTAACGAAGTGGCTGGAAGGGCAGCGCTTCCAAAATAACGAGGAGCTTCAAGACAACGTCAAGACATATTTAAATTCATTGGCGGCAACATTTTATGAAGAGGTAATTTTATGACTTGTGTAAGACTATTTATGTTGATAACACCAATAAAGATTATTATTATTATTATTATTATTATTATTGGAAAGGTTATTCTTAATATTCTTAATATGTTGTTTTGAGTTATATGTATATGTATCGTGTTGACTTTTTCAAATTTGGTCACATGTTTATTCTTTATATGTACATGTAAATGTTGTGCCATTTTTTGAATAAAACTTATATTATTATTATTATTATTAAGCTTGTTCATAGGTACGACAAATGCCTCAATCTCCAAGGTGATTATGTCAATAAATAACCATAAGTGTACATAACCTTTGGTATGAAAATCATTGTTTTATATACACTTACCTTTTTATTATGGCCCAACGGAGGTTGAAAAAAAAATGACCCTTATATGTCTGAGCCGAGAGTATGGGTTTAGTCTCCCTGGTTTAGTGGCCCGAAGGCATGATACCTTATCGTGTTTCCCCACATTTATAGCGTCCTCAAAACAATTGCTGTGAAACTTATTTGACATCTCGAATACCCCTTTATTATTAATAGCATGAAATCGCTTTCACTCGATGTGCTCCACCGGTTTTAAATGTTTCTTTCTTATTATCGTCTCTTCCTAAGAGCGTATTTCATATTAACACATTCACCGCATTAAGGGGCAAATGTGTCCTGTCGTGGCAGAATAGAATTCTATCGAACTACAGTACATATTGGATTGATGATTGATTGAGGATTGATATATGTGGTAAGTAAAACACGTGTGTTGAGAATTTTCACAAATTTTTAATGTCGAAACACTGCGACATATGATGATTGTCATTGATCATCTGCCTGATGAAGCCACTGTGTGGCGAAACATATGTCGCAGTGTTTCGACATTAAAAATTTGTGAAAATTCCCAACACACGTGTTTTACTTACCACATGAACTACAGTACAGGCGGAGGTTATGCTTTGACGGATTTAAAACTTTTTTGTACTTGTTAACCTGCATTTTCTTTAACCACTTGACGCACTCGACTGTGTACTGTGTACAGCCAGGCTAAAAAAACTGAATATCTCTCGCTCACCCTGATTAGAAATTTGTTTTCACGGAGGAATTCAGCATTGAATAGTTCGATACAGATTAACGCTCAACCCCATAAAATTACATGAACATTTCATTATAAAGCCCGTCCACTTGATAAGTGTTATTTAATTTGATATTTATAGCGACCCAGTAAACGCGTTCAGTCGTCAATAGCTATTATTACAACTAGGGAAATATGAATAGTATATTTCCCGAGGTTGGCTCCGCCCTCGGGATGTATAGACAACCAAGGGAAATGTATTCATATTTCCCGTGTTGTAATTAATAGTTTTTTTCTGATTGAAAGAATATTGTTCTGAAAATGTGAAAATATTGGATTGTAAATTTTTGAATTTATCAGATTGGTAACGTTGCTAAGGGCCTTGTTTGTAAATATCATGGTTGACTTGTTTTGGTATTTGCATTGTTTCATAAATTGGTGAAATGTCAAACTATGTGTTAACGCAAGCGACAAAAGACCCTGAATGTATGGTTCCGGTAAAATCCAAAGCTGTAAAATCCATAAAGGATACCTTGCTTCGAAATCGGAGGTGTTGTCCCGAGAGCAATTAAAACAATTCTTGCGAGAAGCTCCTAATGACAATTGTTTGATGTTTATATTTCCCTAGGAAAATATGAGCACTTCATATTTCCCTAGGGAAATATAAGTGTGTTATGACATATCGTAACCAAGGAAATATCACTCAATATTGTTTCAATCAGAAAAAAAGTGTGTTATGACATATCGTAACTAAGGTAATATCACTCGATGTTGTTTTCAATCAGAAAAAAATTACTTGTTGCCGTTACACCATCACTATTGCTTTTTAATTGTAACATATGCACGAGAACAATGACCTTGAGGCCGCTTTACTTTGATTCGCACGTTGACATACATAACTAATAAATAATTCGCCGTCCAATTATTTTCTATGATTGTCGAGGATAACTCTTGAACAAAAAAACAGAATTTTCAAAAAATTAAAATTGTCTGATTTTCTAGAGATAACTTTTGAACTAATGACCGGATTTGTAAAATTCTTTCAGGAAAGTTTTACATTCAATCGAAATTCAAAAAATTAAATTCATTGTTCAATTGTTTTTCGGTTTTTAGAGGATGACACTTGAACGCATGTCCAAATTTCTCAAATTTTACAATATCACTACGTTGGTAACGGAGTTTTCCAACCAATATTTTTGAATAAACATTAGAAGTTCAAGAGGACCTCGCCTGTTTTCCAACGTTTTGCTTGTTCTTGTAGAACAGTTAAAGACATACAAATCTGGATCTTTTTTCTTTTAACCTCTTCGCGCCCAGGTCGCCACATGTGGTGACAAGTGAAAAAATGGTGATGTGGCCATCATGTTACTTTCTCCGACTTGATGGTATCATAGTCATTTATATTTACGATTTCATGGTTTATTTTCAATTTAAATCATTATCGAGCGTTTTGTAGACTCGGATGAAACTGACGTTTAAAACGTCAAAATTATGAAAGATGGAAAAATTATACTTCAAATTCAAAAACTCAGTTTACTCAAAAACTAAAGGGATTTTGAAAAGAACTTATTCTTTATAAGTTGTTCATTTTAGCATTTTCTACGTTTATTATTGACATAAATTTGCTGTAACTATTATCGTTTTATAATTATATACCAAAAATAAAAAAATTAAATAATAAATTTTTTTCTCGAATAAAAATGATTTTATGAAAAATGTTTTCAAGCAAAAAAAAATAATTTCTTTGTTGTCTTCTAAGTTTGTTTAAATATTTTTGTAATATTATTCATATTTAAGAAAATATTGGGAAAAAACAAAAAACGGTTAAGGTAAACGCCCACTTCCGGTGTACGAAATTTTACCAAAAGCTTTTCAGTTCTTCAGATTATCAAATAAGGCGGATGTTCAAAGTTTCATATCAATTGCTCAATTAGTTTTTGAGATACAGCGCGCACAGACACACACACACACACACAGACACACACACACACACACACAGACTCACACACACACACAGACACATTTTTCTTTCCAGAAATTGTTGAAATGGCATCTAGGGACCGCAAAACGGATATTTCCGTAAAAAAATTTTTTGAAAAAAAAATCACGATCGCAATACTTTCTCGTACTTCGTAACGGAGAAAGTAAAAAAAGAAAAAAATATTTTACAAAATAAAATGTTTACCTCTTCAGCACCATCTATGGAATAATTTTTCATATTTTTTTTGCACAAATGAGTAAGTTTGCCATAGTGGAATAATATTTCCTAAAAAACATAAGAAGAAGTAATTTTTAGGTAAAATAAAAGGTAAATAATTGCAATTACACATTTTAGATAGTGACGACCTGCCATAATTTACAAATATGTGAAAGAGGGGGTAACTAAATATAGGTTTAGCTTACACGTCGTGATTAAACGTGTTCGATATGTTATGCTACAAATACCCACCCCTATTAAGTATTTTAATTATAATTAAACGTGTTTACTTGCCTCTAAACTTTGGTTGCGCGCACGTTGCAGTTACGAAAATAACACCAACACGAAAATTAATCATATAAGCCCTCCTTTTTGATCATTTATGTAAAGGAGTCCTAAAAATCATTAACCGAGGATATTTATAGTTTCTGGGAGAGGTGCGTAATTTTAAGCATGTTTGTGGAAATACCCAGCCATTACATCGCGTCTCTCCATTTAGAAATGATAAATGATGCAACAAAACATAATTGCTTCAAATAATTTCATCTGTATAAATTCCGTAATCGTATCAGTGATGGGCGACAAGAACGAATTATCATTTATTAAATATATTATTACAATCCATAGCGGCGTTCACACGTCCAGCACGCTTGGACTGGCCCGTTCCAATCTGGCGCGACGGAGCGTACGTGTGAATGCAAGAGCATCGCACATTCTAACAAACGCACACTTTTCGTCCCGCTCTTGGCGCGCGGGATTAGTTCCAGCGTTAACTTCTTATCACCAAAACCTGTCGTCTCCTGGAGGGGGCGGGTGGGGTTCGCAGAGTGCGAAAGTATACGGGGAACGCGACAACAAACCTCCACGTGGAGATTTGAATGAGGGAGAGGACCCTCTCTGATTTTTTTTCACGAGGTTTTTGGACGGTAATACCACATGCTTGAAGCGGGAACGAAGAATAAAATTGTGTCCACTTTAGTTCAACACGATTGGAACGCCACGTTCCGCGCGACGGAACGCGCGAAAGAGCGTACGTACGTGTGAACGCCTCTAATGATTCTGCAAAAATTGATTTAAAAAAAATCTACCGACAGTAACAATTTCTTAATCTTGCACCATAATTATAATCACCTTAGATGGACGGGCAAAGGCAATTACAATTTGTACCTGCAACTTTGCCATAATAAAGCGGTAAGGAGTGAACGGCCATTGAGCGTAATTATATTTATACTCGTTTTCTTAATGCCTCGTCGGAATGTTTGTGTTTCTTCTTGTACTTAGCTAAACATTTTAATAGCGGATGATTGATACGCTTTGTTCGTACCAACGGCAATTACGATTTGCTTAAGTGCGGTGGTCTTTTTTTTCTTAAACGAGGTGCAAGTTCAAGGTAGACAGGTGATAAACAATAGGGATAATAATAATAACAAACGGTGGTGTCGTGTGGGGATTTGCATTAAACGACTCCTACGTTTAAGATTTTTGTACGAACAGGTTGAATATTTATATATTCAGGCTATATTTCGTTTTATTGAATTTATTTGATGCTTTCTGCAACAAGTAAGGTTGTTTCTAATTTATTTAAGATTTTCGATTAAAACTACGTATTAATATAAAGAAAAATACGTATAAAACGTTATGTTTATGTGCCCGAGAATTTTTTTATAAGGCGACTGACGTGGTGCCAAAATTATTGACCCCGTACGTGAGTTTTGATGGCAATCGTGAAAACTACAGTAAGACATGGGTTGTTATGCTCGTTTCTCGAGGTGACATTTGTTCTTTTTATGGGCCGAGTGTTTACGAATAAAATTTTATTGTGCGGTAATTGTGCGTCGAGGTGTCTTATGGTCTTGATATTCGTACATTATTTAAAACTGGTGTGGTTACGCAAATAACTAAGACAATAATAACGAAAACTACTGAGATAATATTTACATTCTTCGTTACGAAGTACGAGAAAGTATTGCGATAGTGACGATATTTAAAAAAAAAAGATGTGGCCATCTTGTTACTTTCTCCGACTTGATGGTATCATTTATATTTACGCTTTCATGGTTTATTTTCAATTCAAATCATGTTTTAAATGTATATCGAGCTCTTTCACATATTTGTAAATTATGGCAGGTCGTCACTATCTAAAATGTGTAATTGCAATTATTTACCTTTTATTTTACACACTTATAAATTATGGCAGATAAAATGTTTGATAGCAATTATTCATCTTTATCCATCATGAAATACCCCACCCACAATGGGTAAGAAATATAACTCTGGTTTAAATTGACATAACACTGGTATTAGGGAGTGCTGATGATTTGGGAATAGGTGTAAGCAACCAGGCTATTCAGCCACTAACGATATATATAGTTGAAATTTTTCATTTTTAATAATGAATGAGACATACACTAATATCCATGGGATTCGAACCCACGACCATTTGGCCTGTGAGCAGGAGCTCTACTCAATGGGCCACCGCGTCCCCCAAGAACGTTTATACAGCTAAAAATATTACGGAAAACCTGGCTTAAATAAATGTTTGTGAAATCCACCGCCAAATTTCTTCATTAAATCACATAAAATGTTTACTATACAATTACACAACGACCTGCATTTAATTAGCAAATCAACGAATTATTGCGTTTACGGCCCTGAAACGGTTCATTAATTACAATTATAATAATAAAACCTAATTAATACCGTAGGATGTATAATTGACGTCGATCGAACGCTTCCACCTGAATTTAATTGATGAAAATATTTCAAAAGAGGGTCTCTCTCATTATGCAGTCGATCTGCATAATATGCTAATTAGGTGTGGCCAATGTGCACGCTCAGTCGTCTTTTTGGACGGAACGGGCATCAAAATAAATCTTCCGGGAAACAAATCGGGCGTCCTCTTCTCGCCCGGAAACGTTTACGACTCGAGATAATTAAGTCGTTATGCAGTCACGAGTCTCGACTAATATTGACTCGCCGAAAACGTTCGTTTTCATTGTTATATAATTGTATAATTAGAAAATATGCGCGGGTCTAAAATGGGAATTCAAGTGGGCTGTTTTTACACCCTCGATTTCTCGCATTCATTCAAACGAAACACTAACGTTATAATCGCTACGAGAATTACAAAACCTGATTTTTGACAAAGTTGGCAATTCGGCATAACTAAATAAAAATATTTATTATAATCTCTGATATCTGCACGTTGGTAATAAAAAGTCAGCAAAACGTCACGGGTACCCCTTCAACCCCCAAAAAAATAATTTCTTCCGTCATCCCCCAAAATCTACATCTCGCGTTAAAAAACTCGATTTTTGACAAAGTTGGCAATTCGGCATAACTAAATAAAAATATTTATTATAATCTCTGATATGTGCACATTGGTAATAAAAAGTCAGCAATACGTCACGGGTACCCCTTCAACCCCCAAAAAAATAATTTCTTCCGTCATCCCCGAAAATCTACATCTCGCGTTAAAAAACTCGATTTTTGACAAAGTTGGCAATTCGGCATAACTAAATAAAAATATTTATTATAATCTCTGATATGTGCACGTTGATAATAAAAAGTCAGCAAGACGTCACGGGTACCCCTTCAACCCCCAAAAAAATAATTTCTTCCGTCATCCCCCAAAATCTACATCTCGCGTTAAAAAACTCGATTTTTGACAAAGTTGGCAATTCGGCATAACTAAATAAAAATATTTATTATAATCTCTGATATGTGCACATTGGTAATAAAAAGTCAGCAATACGTCACGGGTACCCCTTCAACCCCCAAAAAAATAATTTCTTCCGTCATCCCCCAAAATCTACATCTCGCGTTAAAAAACTCGATTTTTGACAAAGTTGGCAATTCGGCATAACTAAATAAAAATATTTATTATAATCTCTGATATGTGCACGTTGATAATAAAAAGTCAGCAAGACGTCACGGGTACCCCTTCAACCCCCAAAAAAATAATTTCTTCCGTCATCCCCCAAAATCTACATCTCGCGTTAAAAAACTCGATTTTTGACAAAGTTGGCAATTCGGCATAACTAAATAAAAATATTTATTATAATCTCTGATATGTGCACATTGGTAATAAAAAGTCAGCAATACGTCACGGGTACCCCTTCAACCCCCAAAAAAATAATTTCTTCCGTCATCCCCCAAAATCTACATCTCGCGTTAAAAAACTCGATTTTTGACAAAGTTGGCAATTCGGCATAACTAAATAAAAATATTTATTATAATCTCTGATATGTGCACATTGGTAATAAAAAGTCAGCAATACGTCACGGGTACCCCTTCAACCCCCAAAAAAATAATTTCTTCCGTCATCCCCGAAAATCTACATCTCGCGTTAAAAAACTCGATTTTTGACAAAGTTGGCAATTCGGCATAACTAAATAAAAATATTTATTATAATCTCTGATATGTGCACGTTGATAATAAAAAGTCAGCAAGACGTCACGGGTACCCCGTCAACCCGCAAAAAAATAATTTCTTCCGTCATCCCCCAAAATCTACATCTCGCGATACAAAACTTGATTTTTGATAAAGTTTGCAATCGGCTTTAACTAAATAAAAATTCTTATTATAATCAATAAAACGTGTACTTTGATAATAAAAGTCAAAAATTCTTCATATTTCTTATTTAGGCCATTTAAGTCAAAAGTGACAGCTGTCAAAGTTACATTATTTGACGCGCATTTTACTACCGCATCTTTACTTCTGGAACCATTTCCGGGTGAGAAGCTCAGATTCTCCTTTGAATTGCAATTACCCGATGTACATTTTATATTATTATTTAAATAGCATAATTATAAATAACTATTATTCAATAAAATCGGAGAAAGTTACATGATGGCCACATCATACATCCATAGGTAATTAAATAATTGCTGGCAGGAAATGGCCCAAAACTAATTTTATATATGCACCGGATGGAATGCCTTCATTTTTAATAGGAGATTCTATAGTTAGAATAAGAATTGAAAGAAAAATTTATTCTCGTACTCTCTACATCGAACTTCAGGAAAAGTATTTATATTAGGCTTGTCTGGATTTGTGATGAAAACAGAAACATTGTATCCGATTAATGATATTACTCGTATCCTTCTGTACGATTCTCTTTTAATTTTCTTCAAATGCAATGCTCGGAATTTAATTTTTGAAATTTTAGTGTAGACCCGTTCCAAAATGTCGTGACACATTACGCAGTAAGCAGTGAGAGGGGACGCCGGAAATTCATAATTATTAATAATAATAATAATACTTTATTTCCCATCAGATTTTAACACCTAATTACAGGGAAAAATACAACAATAGTAAAATAGAAAAACCTTAAAATTAAAATAACTAAAAATCATATAGAACATAATGTAAATATAGACACAGAATCGTTCGCGAAGTGATGATTCATCTTCTATTCGGTAGATTTGTCACCGCGTTCCTCACTCTGCGCAAACTTTAACCTTAGCTGTCACGACATTTTGGGATGGCTCTACCTTAAATTATTTGAACTGCTGATATAATAATAAGTATGATTTAATGTATCTCTATCGAAACGAATTCCTTCTGTGTTATAAGTAAATTCCGTATCGTGTGCCTCTTAAATACACGCACACCAAATTACCTTATGTTAATCTCGGCATCAATCTTAATCAATTCAAATTAAATTACCCGCGAAGATAATATAGACATATTCACCGACCTATTTTCCGATCTAATTAAAAAATTGTTCGTAATTATGGTACTCCGTAGGTGCTCCGGGTCCGAGATGAATTTATTACTTGCCTCGATGAATACCCGATTACAAATATGACCAATATGTTGATCTACATTACTCTGACGAGGCTCATGAAGTTATTATAGAAAATAATAATGGCCATTGATGATGACGCTTATTTTGTGATGCATATTACATTAAAAATTTGATTAATCGTAGGACGGTGATATGGTCCAAATTTAACAAATTCATTACCACATAGTTGGCCTTCAAAAATCATCGCACTTGTTTGATTTGGATCAGTTTTAATAAGTTATTTCCTTTTTTTCGACTTAAGAGGAAACATGGGGAACCCGTAAATTCAAAAAAATCTGAAACATTGTGTAGAAGTAAAGTAGTTCATCCGTAGCACAAAACCATTTTCTGTTTCTGCGAAATTCCAGTCTGAGGAGGTGAAACCACTCCTCAAAGAATAAAAAAAAATTAAGTAAATTTCTTTTAAAGTACAAGACATATGAAAAAAAGATTCATATAAAAGTTGTAGAGTATTTTATTCTGTTTGCTACGGTTTATTCAGATTTTGCGGAAATGCAAAATTTATAAAATATTAACGGTTTATTCCTTGGCGAACTCTTTTTTTGCTCTCGAGAGTCATTTAAAAAAATCATAACTCGACTGAAATTTGCAGCACGTTAAAAAACCAAAATTATTTTGATAAGTCGACGTCTTGTGAAGTGAACTGAATTTTTGTAGGATTTTATCCCTACGTTTCATATTGATTTTTATTTTTTTGCGCTCGAGTGTTTGTCATTGAAAAAAAAATATTTTCAAAAATTCATAACTCGACTGAAAATTGCTGCACATTCAAAAACCAAAATTATTTTGAAAGATGGACGTCTTCTGAAGTGAATTGAATTTTTCTAGAATTTTTTTCTCGCTTTTCATTTTAATTTTTAATTTTTTGCGCTCGAGTGTTTGTCATTGAAAAAAATACATTTTCAAAAATTCATAACTCGACTGAAAATTATTGCACATTCAAAAACCAAAATTATTTTGAAAGATCAACGTCTTGTGAAGTCAACTGAATTTTTCTAGGATTTTTTTCCCGGGTTTCATTTTGATTTTTAATTTTTTGCGCTCGAGTGTTAAAAAAAATATATTTTCAAAAATTCATAACTCAAGTAAAAACTTTTGCGCATTAAAAAACAAAATTATTTTGAAAGATGGACGTCTTGTGAAGTGAATTTAATTTTTGTAGAATTTTTTTCGCGTCTCATTTTAATTTTTAATTTTATGCGCACGAATGTTCGTCATTAAAAAAAAAATTAAAAATTCATAACTAGACTGAAAATTGCTGCACATTCAAAAACTAAAATTATTTTAAAAGATGGACGTCTTGTGAAGTGAATTGAATTTTTCTAGAATTTTTTTCCCGGGTGTCATTTTGATTTTTAATTTTTTGCGGTCGAGTGTTTGTCATTGAAAAAAATACATTTTCAAAAATTCATAACTCAAGTAAAAATTGTTGCACATTAAAAAAACAAAATTATTTTGAATGATGGACGTCTTGTGAAGTGAATTTAATTTTTGTAGACATTTTTTCGAGCGTTTCATTTTAATTTTTAATTTTTTGCGCTCAAGTGTTCGTCATTGAAAAAAATACATTTTCAAAAATTTATAACTCGACTGAAAATTGCTGGACATTCAAAAACCAAAATTACATAAAAGATGGACATCTTCTGAAGTGAATTGAATTTTTCTAGAATTTTCTTCCGGCGTTTAATTTTAATTTTTAATTTTCTTGCGCTCGAGTGTTCGTCATTAAAAAAAATATATTTTCAAAAATTCATACCTCAAGTAAAAATTGTTGCGCATTAAAAAACAAAATTATTTTGAAAGATGGACGTCTTGTGAAGTGAATTAATTTTTGTAGAATTTTTCTCCCGCGTTTCATTTTAATGTTTAATTTTTTGCGCACGAATGTTCGTCATTAAAAAACAATATTTTCAAAAATTTATAACTCAAGTAAAAATTGTTGCACATTAAAAGAACAAAATTATTTTGAAATATGGACGTCTTCTGAAGTAAATTGAATTTTTCTAGAATTTTTTTCCCGGGTTTCATTTTGATTTTTAATTTTTTGCGGTCGAGTGTTTGTCATTGCAAAAAAATACATTTTCAAAAATTCATAACTCGACTGAAAATTGCTGCTCATTCAAAAACCAAAATTATTTTGAAAGATCGACGTCTTGTGAAGTGAACTGAATTTTTCTAGTATTTTAACCCTGCGTTTCATATTTTTTTTTATTTTTTGCATTCGAGTGTTCGTTATTGAAAAAATACATTTTCAAAAATTCATAACTTGACTAAAAATTGCTGCACATTCAAAAACCGAAATTATTTTAAAAGACCGACGTCTTGTGAAGTGATTTGAATTTTTGTATGATTTTAACCCTACGTTTCAATTTTTTTTTTCATTTTTTGCGCTCGAGTGTTCGTCAGTAAAAAAATACATTTTCAAAAATTCATAACTGAACACTGAAAATTGCTTCACATTTAAAAACCAAAATTATTTTTAAAGATGGGCGTCTTGTGAAGTTATTTGAAATTTTATAGATTTTTTTCCCGCGTTTCATATTAATTTTAATTTCATTAAAAAAATATATTTTCAAAAATTCATAACTCAAGCAAAAATTGTTGCACATTAAAAAAACAAAATTATTTTGAAAGATGGACGTCTTGTAAAGTGAATTTAATTTTTGTAGAATTTTTTTCCCGCGTTTCATTTTAATTTTTAATTTTTTGCGCACGAATGTTCTACATCGAAAAAAAAAAATTTTCAAAAATTCATAACTTGACTGAAAATTGCTGCACATTCAAAAACCGAAATTATTTTAAAAGATGGACGTCTTGTGAAGTGAATTTAATTTTTGTAGAATTTTTTCCCGCGTTTCATTTTAATTTTTAATTTTTTGCGCACGAATGTTCTACATCAAAAAAAAAATATTTTCAAAAATTCATAACTTGACTGAAAATTGCTGCACATTCAAAAACCGAAATTATTTTAAAAGATGGACGTCTTGTGAAGTGAATTTAATTTTTGTAGAATTTTTTTCCACGTTTTATATTGATTTTTAATTTTTTGCGCTCAAGTGTTGGCCATTGAAAAAGCTATATTTTCAAAAATTCATAACTCGAGTAAAAATTGTTGCAAATTAAAAAAACAAAATTATTTTAAAAGATGGACGTCTTGTGAAGTGAATTTAATTTTTGTAGAATTTTTTTCCACGTTTTATATTGATTTTTAATTTTTTGCGCTCAAGTGTTGGCCATTGAAAAAGCTATATTTTCAAAAATTCATAACTCGAGTAAAAATTGTTGCAAATTAAAAAAACAAAATTATTTTGAAAGATGGACGTCTTGTAAAGTGAATTTAATTTTTGTAGAATTTTTTTCCCGCGTTTCATTTTAATTTTTAATTTTTTGCGCACGAATGTTCTACATCGAAAAAAAAAAATTTTCAAAAATTCATAACTTGACTGAAAATTGCTGCACATTCAAAAACCGAAATTATTTTAAAAGATGGACGTCTTGTAAAGTGAATTGAATTTTTCTAGAATTTTTTCCCGCGTTTCATTTTAATTTTTAATTTTTTGCGCACGAATGTTCTACATCAAAAAAAAAAATATTTTCAAAAATTCATAACTTGACTGAAAATTGCTGCACATTCAAAAACCGAAATTATTTTAAAAGATGGACGTCTTGTGAAGTGAATTTAATTTTTGTAGAATTTTTTTCCACGTTTTATATTGATTTTTAATTTTTTGCGCTCAAGTGTTGGCCATTGAAAAAGCTATATTTTCAAAAATTCATAACTCGAGTAAAAATTGTTGCAAATTAAAAAAACAAAATTATTTTAAAAGATGGACGTCTTGTGAAGTGAATTTAATTTTTGTAGAATTTTTTTCCACGTTTTATATTGATTTTTAATTTTTTGCGCTCAAGTGTTGGCCATTGAAAAAGCTATATTTTCAAAAATTCATAACTCGAGTAAAAATTGTTGCAAATTAAAAAAACAAAATTATTTTGAAAGATGGACGTCTTGTAAAGTGAATTTAATTTTTGTAGAATTTTTTTCCCGCGTTTCATTTTAATTTTTAATTTTTTGCGCACGAATGTTCTACATCGAAAAAAAAAAATTTTCAAAAATTCATAACTTGACTGAAAATTGCTGCACATTCAAAAACCGAAATTATTTTAAAAGATGGACGTCTTGTAAAGTGAATTGAATTTTTCTAGAATTTTTTCCCGCGTTTCATTTTAATTTTTAATTTTTTGCGCACGAATGTTCTACATCAAAAAAAAAAATATTTTCAAAAATTCATAACTTGACTGAAAATTGCTGCACATTCAAAAACCGAAATTATTTTAAAAGATGGACGTCTTGTGAAGTGAATTTAATTTTTGTAGAATTTTTTTCCACGTTTTATATTGATTTTTAATTTTTTGCGCTCAAGTGTTGGCCATTGAAAAAGCTATATTTTCAAAAATTCATAACTCGAGTAAAAATTGTTGCAAATTAAAAAAACAAAATTATTTTGAAAGATGGACGTCTTGTGAAGTGAATGTAATTTTTGTAGAATTTTTTTCCCGCGTTTCATTTTAATTTTTAATTTTTTACGCTCGAGTGTTCGTCATTGAAAAAAATGCATTTTCAAAAATTCATAACAACTGAAAATTGCTGCACATTCAAAAACCAAAATTATATTGAAAGATGGACGTCTTCTGAAATGATTTGATTTTATGTAGAATTTTTTTTCCGCGTTTCATTTTAATTTTTAATTTTTTTGCGCTCGAGTGTTTGCCATTGAAAAAAATACATTTTCAAAAATTCATAACTCAACTGAAAATTGCTGCATATTCAAAAACCAAAATTATATTGAAAGATGGACGTCTTCTAAAGTGAATTGAATTTTTCTAGAATTTTTTTCCCGCGTTTCATTTTGATTTTGAATTTTTTGCGCTCGAGTATTTGTCATTGAAAAAAAGTACATTTTCAAAAATTCGTAACTCAACTGAAAATTGCTGCACATTCATAAACCAAAATTATATTGAAAGATGGACGTCTTCTGAAGTGAATTGAATTTTTCTAGAATTTTTTTCACGCGTTTCATTTTGATTTTGAATTTTTTGCGCTCGAGTATTTGTCATTGAAAAAAAGTACATTTTCAAAAATTCGTAACTCAACTGAAAATTGCTGCACATTCAAAAACCAAAATTATATTGAAAGATGGACGTCTTCTAAAGTGAATTGAATTTTTCTAGAATTTTTTTCACGCGTTTCATTTTGATTTTGAATTTTTTGCGCTCGAGTATTTGTCATTGAAAAAAAGTACATTTTCAAAAATTCGTAACTCAACTGAAAATTGCTGCACATTCAAAAACCAAAATTATATTGAAAGATGGACGTCTTCTAAAGTGAATTGAATTTTTCTAGAATTTTTTTCCCGCGTTTCATTTTGATTTTGAATTTTTTGCGCTCGAGTATTTGTCATTGAAAAAAAGTACATTTTCAAAAATTCGTAACTCAACTGAAAATTGCTGCACATTCAAAAACCAAAATTATATTGAAAGATGGACGTCTTCTGAAGTGAATTGAATTTTTGTAGAATTTTTTTTCCCGCGTTTCATTTTAATTTTAATTTTTTTGCGCTCGAGAGACAAAATTCGTAATTCGACTGAAAATTGCTCCACATTCAAAAATCAAATTTAATTTGAAATATAACCGCAACAACGACTAAAAATAACTTAATGCAGAATTATAGGTTATATGATCCGTCAAAAGAACAACTGTCAAAATTGTCAAAGCTGTGTTAACAACGTACAGAAATTCTCCATTTTTATGTTTTCGTTAAAAATTTCAAATTTCCAATTTTTGATTGAATCCGTTACTGCAATCTTACAAAAAGACACAGTATAGATTTAATCGTAAACAAACTTGGTGATTGTTTTTCCGTATTTCGACAGAGATTTTACTTATGGTCAATGTCGAATTAATACAAGTGTATTCGAAACGCAATCGAAGCGGAATTTTAAAATCGTTGATAAACAACCCCATAAATTAATCCCCAACTAATTGGACATGAAATAACATCATCGCACCGCACGTTTCGCGGCGTACAATTAATTAACGCAATTATTATCTATTAATACAAATCACAATTAAACCTAATTGCAAGCTAATTGAGCAGGTTTATTTGGTGGATTTCACATGGAGTAGACTTGGATAGATACAGTATGTCGAATAAAAAAACTTTACATTACGGTGCAATAAATAAACCTCTTTAATCAATTACATAAGTTGCTCTTGAAAATGCTGTAACGAGTGAAACTAGTCGATCAAATAAACAACGAATTTGTGAAGTGTTAATCTTTTATTATTTTCAAAATGTGTCACTAAGTGATAAGTGAGGAAATTATTCAAGAAATACATAAGTTGCAATGGTATTTGTCATTTCACTTATATCGAGTATACAACAAAAATCGACGTTGAAGCTGGCGTTGGAAATCTCAGTCATGTCTGCACCAATATTACACGCATGAAATGCTGGTTGCGGTTAAACGGTGACATGTCAGATATTATAATTAGAGGTTATTCATATCTGACATTTATTTATTTATTTCCCAACAGAAAAACAAGTTAACCATTTACAGGGAAAAATTACAAAATAAGAAACTTGAGACACAAAAGTGATCTTACAAATTAATTGACATGTCAGTACTTTACGCGTAGATTTCCAGCGCCAACTCGTCGATTTTTGTCGTCTTTACAAAGCACATTCCCTTTTGCAGAGAAATATTTTCATGCCGGTGTAATTTCACCAGGTTTGTGAAAATACCAAACAAATCTTTTTTTGTGCTCCAAGAAAAAGCATTTGATTACGATTGATTAACAACGGGCAGATTTTCCGCCGTGGTTAAATCCATAGTCGTTAACGGTGGTAATTTTAAAACATGCGATTTCCTCATTACGGTCCCACATAAATGTTCGTAATAAAAAGGCGCACATTTACGGCTCATCTATTCGGATCATTCCGTAATTTGTTATCGGATGCAGTTAGCTTTACATATGCTCGGATGCCGGCTACTAATTTAGCGAAATGTTGCTATTAATACGATGGAAATTGAATGCATCTATATTAATTGTATCGTTTTTGTTATTACTCCGGATGCCGTACAAAGCGGGGATTAAATAAATTAAAAAAAAAAAAACACGAGTTACAGTTACTCTGCAGATTGATATTGAAATTATTGAGCGGACTTAATGATCCTAAACGCAATCATTAGAACCGGATAATCAAAACGATTATGTAATTTTTATATCTTTTATTGTAAGATCACCCTCTGCTCAACTAAGCACGATGAAGTTTCCAATACACCAAAAAAAAAAAACGCATCCTGTATAAAAGTAGATACGTGAGTCGCGTTAGAATCTCTAAATAGTGTTCATCTTTGAAAAAATATATTTAACAAAATTCATAACTCGACTGAAAATTGCTGCACATTCAAAAACCAAGATTATTTTGAAAGATCAACGTCTTGTGAAGTGATTTGAATTTTTGTAGAATTTTTTTCGCGGGTTTTAATTTTTTGCGCACGAGTGTTCATCTTTGAAAAAATACATTTAAAAAAATAATCATAATCATTATATATAAGGTAGTTAGCCGATTTTGATAATGAAATTAATGATCCCAAACGTAATCATCGAAAGAAGAGGAAATCGAGAAGCCTCGCATCCAATATTATTATTTCCACCGTAAACAAACTTCAAATTAATTTAACAAATATTTTGCGGATGTGGCGGGACTAATTGAGAAATTGCACAATCTTAAGATCTGATCACACGAGATGAATTAG
This sequence comes from Ocypus olens, assembly GCA_910593695.2. NCBI lineage: Eukaryota > Metazoa > Arthropoda > Insecta > Coleoptera > Staphylinidae > Ocypus > Ocypus olens. The sequence continues at coordinate 55,413,981 of OU343056.1, forward strand.
GATAAACAAACGCCCTCCTTCGGCTTTCATCTTCAGTAATTAGAGTCGGAGTTGCCGAGTGGTTTCGCTGTATCTCGTAAGACTGGCCCCATCTGAACTTTGAACGTGTGTGGGGAAAAGGGTCCGGCTATTCTCGACACCCCCCCCCCCCTTCCCTTTAATGGGTGCTTTAATTAAAATTTAATTAATGGTTAATTATTATACTGATGAGCATTGTGGGCGCAAAATTGATCCAAAACTCCTCTAGGCCGTAAGTAATTTACTTTATGCAATATATTAATTACTTAAGGATGCGAATTCAAAATTTCTAAAGTTTCTCTACCAATTTAATTTGAAAAGGTCGCTTACAAAATGGATTGATTTTTTACCTATCTTTTTCATCAGAAAAACGAGAGAAATTGATTGCCGTTAAAAAAATTCACCAATCTTCAATAGCAAAAAAATTAATCAGTCACCATGAGGATTTTAGAAAATTTAAGAAAATTATTGATTTTCCAGACTTTGATCGGCCGTAGCGGCCAAACGAAAACTCCAAATTGAACGCGGTTTGCAAATCTGTGCTCCTCGTACGTCAATTAGTCGGAATCAATTAAAATTGGCGATTTTTAATTTTTGACGAAAACCTGAAAATCTACCCAATGGTCCCCCCTTCTTACTTTTTCTCAAAAATTGGCTTTGGAATAATTTTCTGAAGAAACCACTGGTTCGATTCCGGGTTTCTACATACCACTGGAAAGATCCCTTCAAGACGCTTCGGAAAATGTACTTTCGCAAGAACAAATGTCAAATTAAGGGCCGTGAGGCGTCAGCAAAGAAAACTCGAAAATGGAAAAAATCGAAAAAATGCAACTTTTTTTAATAATCATCGTAGACTATTGAAGTATACCTTTTTTTTCATCAGAAAGGCGAGAGAAATTGATTGCCGTTAAAAAATTTCACCTATCTTCAATCGCAAAAAAATTAGTCAGTCACCATGAACATTTTAGAAAATTTAAGAAAATTATTGATTTTCCAGACTTTGATCGGCCGTAGCGGCCAAACGAAAACTCCAAATTGAACGCGGATTGCAAATCTGAGCTCCTCGTACGTCAATTAGTCGGAATCAATTAAAATAGGCGATTTTTAATTTTTGACGAAAACCTGAAAATCTACCCAAGGGTCCCCCCTTCTTACTTTTTCTCAAAAATTGGCTTTGGAATAATTTCCTGAAGAAACCACTGGTTCGATTCCGGGTTTCTACACATCACTGGAAAGATCCCTTCAAGACGCTTCGGAAAATGTAACTTCGCAAGAACAAATGTCAAATTAAGAGCCGTGACGCGTCAGCAAAGAAAACTCGAAAATGGAAAAAATCGAAAAAATGCAACTTTTTTAATAATCATCGTAGACTATTGAAGTATACCTTTTTTTTTCATCAGAAAGACGAGAGAAATTGATTGCCGTTAAAAAATTTCACCTATCTTCAATAGCAAAAAAAATAGTCAGTCACCATGAACATTTTAGAAAATTTAAGAAAATTATTGATTTTCCAGACTTTGATCGGCCGTAGCGGCCAAACGAAAACTCCAAATTGAACGCGGTTTGCAAATCTGAGCTCCTCGTACGTCAATTAGTCGGAATCAATTAAAATAGGCGATTTTTAATTTTTGACGAAAACCTGAAAAACTACCCAAGGGTCCCCCCTTCTTACTTTTTCTCAAAAATTGGCTTTGGAATAATTTCCTGAAGAAACCACTGGTTCGATTCCGGGTTTCTACATACCACTGGAAAGATCCCTTCAAGACGCTTCGGAAAATGTACTTTCGCAAGAACAAATGTCAAATTAAGGGCCGTGACGCGTCAGCAAAGAAAATTCGAAAATGGAAAAAATCGAAAAAATACAACTTTTTTAATAATCATCGTAGACTATTGAAGTATACCTTCTTTTTCATCAGAAAAACGAAAGAAATTGATTGCCGTTAAAAAATTTCACCTATCTTCAATCGCAAAAAAATTAGTCAGTCACCATGAGGATTTTGGAAAATTTAAGAAAATAATTGATTTTTTAGACTTTGATCGGCCGTAGCGGCTAAACGAAAACTCCAAATTGAACGCGGTTTTCAAATCTGTGCTCCTCGTGTGCAAATTAGTCGGATTCAATTAAAATTGGCGATTTTTAATTTTTGACGGAAACCTGAAAATCTACCCAAGGGTCCCCCCTTCTTACTTTTTCTCAAAAATTGGCTTTGGAATAATTTCCTGAAGAAACCACTGGTTCGATTCCGGGTTTCTACACACCACTGGAAAGATCCCTTCAAGACGCCTCGGAAAATGTACTTTCGCTAGAACAAATGTCAAATTAAGGGCCGTGACGCGTCAGCAAAGAAAACTCGAAAATAGAAAAAATCGAAAAAATGCAACTTTCTTAATAATCATCGTAGACTATTGAAGTATACCTTCTTTTTCATCAGAAAAACGAGAGAAATTGATTGACAGCTACTTTGGATTAGGAAGATAAATCGTTCTTTCTCTCAGAAAAGGGGGGGGGGGGGGGAGGTGGGATGGCTCTACCATCAACATAGAGACATATAATTTTATTACGACAAACCGGATTTCGTTTATATCCAAAGTTTCAATCCACGTGCAACAAGTGATGTTGTTTTACGATTTGCCGCTCGGATTGAGTGAAAACTAGTCAACAGGAAGGCGCGTTTTCCATTTGTAACCCTCCCCCCCCCCTCCCCCTCTGTCGCCCCTTTTTAAGCTCATTAAGCGCACGAGCTAGGAAAGTGACGAGTTATAAATACGGCCGTAATTTATTCTATTTTGAGCGTGTAAAATATTTCTGAAAATATCCCTTTTTCGTTTATTTACCTGCGACGTCGACTCGTGCCCCCGCGAAGGAGTTTACGGGGTGTTTTATGGCGGGTAACGTAACGCAGGTCTCGCGTCGAGTTTCTCCCCCCTGGTTTTCACTTGATACGAGCCAGAGGGTGTTTTTAAGAGGGCAGAAGTCGGAGGAATGGTAATAGGACGAACGGTTAAACTTGACCCGAGGTAGTGTACATTTTTTTACCGTTCGGGTATTGCAATGTTCTTGTATGTAGATATTTTATTCAATATAAAATTTTGAGGAATAAAAATTTGATAAAATGTCTCAACACATTACTGTCTGGAGACATATAAATATGTTTTTTCCGCTACCGACAACGGAAATTGCATCCATAGTTACAGGTACCGTAAGTGGCTGATAACATTCGTGGTGTTTGTTGTCCTTGGCGACGGAACTTAATTTTTACTTACGGAAAATAATAAACAGAAACGGAACGCTCCAACATATAGGCGAGCAACACATTTTCATCTATACCTACAGCATCGGCATCCTTTTTACATAACCACTGCTTAAAATAGTCGTAACAGGGCACATACCTTTTTCGATTTTGTCGGCAACAGGTTCTAACACGCAATATTCGCAGCTTCGTTTGTACCCATGCCCGCAAAAACTGTCACTGGATTGACACAAACAAACAAAATTCGACATTGTTTTCTCGGTTGCTGGGTTGCCATAGGACGCATAGGTGACTATAAAAATTTTAATCCCAAATGTTACAAACCGTATTTTTAAATATTTTCTGATCTTTTTTAAGTATTATATTTCCGGTAGCGGAAAACCTTAAATTTAATTTATAAATTTATTCCTCACCAATGTTCAAATCTGATATTTCACAGACCGTTCCCTATTTCTTGCTTTTATTTTTCATAACCGAATAAAGTTTCCAAGTTTTTCCTCTCTCTCTCTCTCTCTCTCTCTCTCTCTCTCTCTCTTTGCCCACTTCCACCGGCGAGACGTGTTAATAAATTTGTGAATATTGAATTTACACTACGATTCCACGGGGACCTGTTATATGTTGTCTCGGATGGTGTTGCGAGAGCGTTTTTTTTTTATTGGTGCGTGTGGGAGGGCCGTTTATTAAGGCGTCAAGTTGATTAATTTGCGTAATAATATAATTTATTTTGGAGGAAGTTTGTGTGTCGGTAGGACGTTCGGGCAAATTACTTTTATCTCTCATTCGTCGAGTGTGTTGATTAAACTGTTACTTTCTATGACAAGTTAATAACGTTAGAGCGATTCCGCGCTCGTGAAAATTCATCTCAACATGTAATACTAATAATAATAATAATAATCGTGTATCAACAGATTTAAAATCCGTTCGTAGAATTTTCGCATCTTGAAGTTTGTAATATTGCTGTTTACATGTTAACCCTCTCTTGCAAGTTTTTACATTAAATGGTTAAAGCAATAAGGCAAAATTATATTTTTACTTTTTTCGTTACGAAGTACGAGAAAGTATTGTGATCGTGATTTTTTTTTCAAATGTTTTTTACAGAAATATCCCTAGATGCCATTTCAACAATTTCTGGATTTTTTTTGTGTCCGTATCTCAAAAACTAATAAAGCAATTGTTATGAAACTTTAAACATCCGTCTTATTTGATAATCTGAAGAACTGAAAAGCTTTTGGTACAATTTCGTACGCCGGAAGTGGGCGTTTACCTTAACTGTTTTTTGTTTTTTGCCAATATTTTCTTAAATATGAAAAATATCACAAAAACATTTAAACAAACATTGAAGACAACAAAGAAATAAACATCTTTTGCTTGAAAATATTTTTCATAAAATCATTTTTATTCGAGAAAAAAATGTATTTTTTTTTAATTTTTGGTTTATTATTATAAAACGATAATAGTTACAACAAATTTATGTTAATAATAATTGTAGCGAATGCCAAAATGAACAACTTATAAAGAATACGTTTTTTTCGAAATCCCTTTAGTTTTTGAGTAAACTGAGTTTTTGAATTTGAAGTATAATTTTTCCATCTTTCATAATTTTGACGTTTTAAACGTCAAGTTTACACAACGCTCGAAGTACATTTAAAATATGATTTCAATTGAAAATAAACCATGAAAATGTAAATATAAATGGCTGCGATACCATCAAGTCGGAGAAAGTAACATGATGGCCACATCATAATTTTTTTTTAATAAAATTTGTTTATCTTTTATTTGGATTAGTACTGACATAATTTTATCATTATTTGTTATATTTAAATATTTTTTTTAATTACGACCGTCTTCTTGGAAATAATTATTGAATAAATTATTTATTATTTATTTATTAACACAAATTACGTTATGACAAAAAATAGAAAATAAAAAGTAATAGTAGTACACAATAAATAAAAGATATCATACATTAAAACAAATTCTCTGAAGTTCTAATTTAAAACTAAGTAGGCTAGACAAAATGCTTGCTTAATGGAGATACCTCCATTTTCCCAAAAGTTATTTTATTTGTAAGCCAACGCCGCGCTCAAGTTTATTGAAAACCGAAATTTGACAAAATTTGTAAAAAAAAAAAAAAGTTTTCTTTAGTTTTCGAGCAAACTGACAATCAATAAAGATCAAATACCATCAAAATCGGAGAAAGTAACATAATGGCCACATCAACTCTAAGTTTATACACTTATGTAAGGACTCAATAAATATATTATTATTATCACCATTTGTATTTGTTTCCTTCATGTTTGGAATGTCGCCGTTTTATATTAATACATTAATTGAGGTACTTCAATTGTTTTTCAGAAAAATGAAGAACGCTTCATTTATTAATAGTTTTAGAAATTTTGAATCTGATTCCCGGAGAGATTTTTTTTTGCACGTTGAATGCATTTTTCGTTTTCTTTAAGTTAGGAATGTTGAAGTTTTGTTTCTCATTAAGGTACGTCAGTTGTTTTTCAGAAAAAATGAAGAAAGCTTTACTTGTTAATAGCCTAAAAAGATTTGAAATTGTTTCTTGGAGAGATTATGTTTTTTTACACTTTGAATATATTTTTCGTTTTTTTTTTTTTTAGTTTGAAATGTTATCGTTTTTTAATTGAGGTACATCAATTGTTTTACAGAAAAATGAAGAATGCTTCATTTGTTAATAGATTTAAAAAATTTCAAACTGTTTCTTGGAGAGATTATGTTTTTTTACACTTTGAATATATTTTTCGTTTTTTTTTTTCAAGTTTGTTATGTTATCGTTTTATTTCCAATTGAGGTACATCAATTGTTTTACAGAAAAATGAAAAATGCTTCATTTGTTAATAGATTTAGAAATTTGGAAGCTAATTCCAAACGGTTTTACATTTTTTCACAATTTTTTTACACGTTGAATGCATTTTTGGTTTTCTTCAAGTTTGGACTTCTGTCGTTTTGTTTCTAATTGAGGTACGTTAATTATTTTACAGAAAAATGAAGAATACTTCATTTGTTAATAGGTTTAGAAATTTGGAACTAATTACAAAAGGGATTAATTTTTTTTACAATTTTTTTACACGTTGAATGCATTTTTGGTTTCTAATTAAGGCACATCAATTGTTTTGCGGAAAATTGAAAAATACTTCATTTGTTAATAGGTTTGGAAATTTGGAAGCTAATTCCAAAAGGGATTACATTTTTCACAATTTTTTTACACTTTGAATGCATTTTTCGTTTTCTTCAAGTTTGCAATGTTGTCATTTTGTTTCTAATTGCGGTAGATCAATTGTTTTCCGGAAGAATGAAGAATGCTTCATTTATTAATAGCTTTAGAAATCTTGAAGCTGTTTCCTGGAGAGATTTTTTTTATGTTGAATGTTTTTTTCGTTTTCTTCATCGTTTTGTTTCCGATTAAGGTACTTCAATTGTTTTGCAGAAAAATGAAGAATGCTTCATTTGTTAATAGGTTTGGAAATTTGGAAGCTAATTCCAAAAGGGATTACATTTTTTCACAATTTTTTTACACTTTAAATGCATTTTTCGTTTTCTTCAAGTTTGCAATGTTGTCATTTTGTTTCTAATTGTGGTAGATCAATTGTTTTCCGGAAAAAATAACAATGCTTCATTTATTAATAGGTTTGGAAATCTTGAAGCTGTTTCCTGGAGAGATTTTTTTTTTATGTTGAATGTTTTTTTCGTTTTCTTCATCGTTTTGTTTCCGATTGAGGTACATCAATTATTTTGTAGAAAAATGAAGAATGCTTCATTTGTTAATAGCTTTAAAAAAATTTAAACTGTTTGGAGAGATTATGTTTTTAACACGTTGAATATATTTTTCGTTTTTTTTTTCAAGTTTGGAATGTTATCGTTTTATTTCCAATTGAGGTACATCAATTGTTTTACAGAAAAATGAAGAATGCTTAATTGTTTTATAGGTTTAGAAATTTTGAAGCTGATTCCTAAAGGAATTAAATTTTCTAACAATTTTTTTACACGTCGAATGCATTTTCCGTTTTCTTCAAGTTTTGAATGCTGTTGTTTTGTATTTTAATTGACATATATCAATTGTTTTGTGGAAAAATGAAGAATCCTTCATTTGTTAATTGATTTCAAAATTTTGAAGCTGATTCCCAAAGGAATTAAATTTTCTAACAATTTTTTTACACGTCGAATGCATTTTTCGGTTTCTTAAGTTTTGAATGTTGTCGTTTTGTTTCTAATTGAGGTACATCAATTGTTTTGCGGAAAAATTAAGAATGCTTCATTTGTTAATAGATTTAGAAATTGTGAAACTAAATTATTTCAATTTTTTTTTATGCCTTGAATATATTTTTCGTTTTTTTAAGTTTGGAGTGTTACCGTTTTGATTTCAATTGGGGCACGTCAGATGATTTTATGAAAAATCTAAAATACCTTATTTAAAAAAAAAATATGACATTTTTAAGCTAAAACTTAAAACTTAAAAAAAAATATTTATACTTAGTCGTCGAATTCATCTTTAGTTTTCTCCAAGTTGGGAATGTTGGTGTTTTCTTCTTGTTGGGGTACGTAAATCGTTTTTTATATTTTACAGTAAAAAGAAGAATTTTATTGTATTTTTTTTGGCATAGGTTTGAATTTTATTGTTAATACATTTAGAAATTTTGAACAAATTAGTCGAGGGATCATTTTTTTACTTTGAATGTTATTATTATTATTATTATTTATAAATTTTTAGAGAGGCGAGGAAAAGGACTTTACATTTTTATTAATATATACAGGGTGTTCCATTAAAAAAAAAACATTTGGATAATTTTAAAATATCGACTTGTTATTTTTTTCTGACCGTTTAAATATTGTTTGTTTTTGCCCTAAAAACTATAATAATACAGAAACTGTTAAATTTAGCCCAAGAAAAGTTGCTGGTAAAGTTTAAAAACTATGCAAATTAATGCAAGAAATATACCTAGTGTTTCATTAAAAAAAAAAACATAATTTTGTGTTGGCTTTGCTTTGAGGAGCGCCCTGTATACATAAAAATATTTAATTTTGAGGTAAACACGATTGTTTGATTTAAACAAACTATATTTGAAAATCAAACAGTCGTGTTTACCTCAAAATTAAATATGGATTTTCAATACCTGAGTGCCTCATCAATCAATCAAAAATTATTTTCGATTATAGAGCTGATAATTATCTACAACGTTTATATAAATCATATTTTTTACTTTCTCCGTTACGAAGTACGAGAAAGTATTGTCATCGTGATTTTTTTTTCAATTTTTTTTTACGGAAATATCCTTTTTGGGGTTTCTATTTCAACAGTTGATATAAAACTTTGAACATACGTCTTATTTGATAATCTGAAGAACTGAAAAGCTTTTGGTAAAATTTCGTACACCGGAAGTGGGCGTTTACCTTAACTGTTTTTTGTTTTTTGCCAATATTTTCTTAAATATGAAAGATATCACAAAAACATTTAAACAAACATTGAAGACAACAAAGAAATGAACATCTTTTGCTTAAAAATATTTTTCATAAAATCATTTTTATTCGAGAAATTTTTTTTTTTTTTTTTAATTTTTGGTTTATAATTATAAAACGATAATAGTTACAGCAAATTTATGTCAATAATAATTGTAGAGAATGCTAAAATGAACAACTTCTAAAGAATGAGTTTTTTCGAAATCTCGTTAGTTTTTGAGTAAACCGAGTTTTTGAATTTGAAGTATAATTTTTCCATCTTTGATAATTTTGACGTTTTAAACGTCACTTTCATCCGAGTTTACACAACGCTCGATGTACATTTAAAATATGATTTCAATTGAAAATAAACCCATGAAAACGTAAATATAAAGTCTGAGAAAGTAACATGATGGCCACATCACCATTTTTTGTATTTTGCCAATATTTTCTTGAATATGAAAAATATCACAAAAACATTTAAACAAACATTGAAGACAACAAAGAAATGAATATCTTTTGCTTGAAAACATTTTTCATAAAATCATTGTTATTCGAGAAAAAAAAAATATTATTATTTTTTAATTTTTGGTTTATAATTATAAAACGATAATAGTTACAGCGAATTTATCTAAATAATAATTGTAGAGAATGCTAAGATAAACAACTTATAAAGAATAAATTTTTTTCGAAATCTCTTTAGTTTTTGAGTAAACTGAGTTTTTGAATTTAAGGTATAATTTTTCCATCTTTCATAATTTTAAACGTCAGTTTCATCCGCTCGATGTACATTTAAAATATGATTTAAATTAAAAATAAGCCATGAAAGCGTAAATATAAATGCTACTATCAAGGCGGAGAAAGTAACATGATGGCCACATCACCATTTTTTTATCTTAAATATTTAAGCCCAAAAAGTTATTTTGACGCTTCAGTGAGACACTCGGCATGTAAATATATAATAATAATAATAATAATAACATTTATTTCCTAAGGATGTACATTAACATTTAAATGACAAATAAATAATCAAATCGCAGCCAATGACTGAAATAAGTCTTTGACGTTTCAATGAGACACCCGGTAATATATTAACCAAAAAATAAATAATAAAATCGCACAGCAACATTTAAATTGACAGGAATTAATCACTCAATCTCGGCGAGAGCATCTCCCGACTCGGTCCCGAATTCAATTCATTAAAGGCATCCGGAATTATGGTAGCATAAATAATAATATCGCTTAACTGATTGAAAAGATTATTTAAGTATGCAGAGCCACAACAAAGGAAGCCCAGAGTCCGTAATTAATCACTTAAATGGAACCGTGGAGCCATCAACTAGTTGTAAACAAGAAATCGCATTCTGTTTACTAGCAAATTGTATATACAAATACATTAATAATCGCGTCGTCGTGTGTCTTGTAACAAAGATCTTCGACGAACTGCAGAGTTGATATTTATCAGTGGGTAATGACTGTTTAGATTGATTTTAATGGCATTTATGATTTAAATATTTACTCGAGACAATTGCTTAAGTGAAGGATTCAACGATTTGATTGTATTATATGATTTTAAAATAAATAAATAAATAAATTTTGGTAGACAGATTGAAAGTAAATATATATTAGTTTGATAAATGCTGTTTCTCCACGATCACAGTATTTTGAAATCCATTTTTTTGCATCTTATTAAAGAATATAAATGTTGTTAAATCGTTCTTGATTCAGAAAGTTCTCCATTATTCGGCCGAATTATTTTCTCCACAGGTGACGTCCAATCAAATGATAGCAATTTCATTGCCCAACAGGTTTCAGCCAATGGCATGACGACGATTTTACTTTCTCAACAGTTTAGTTGTTACTATGGTTACGATTCGTTTTTTGTCAGCGAACTGCCGCAATTTCCAAATAGAAAAATTATTCGTTATAATTTAATACAAACAGAAAACTCTTTAGGTAATTATTTAATATGATGCGAAAAACTATAGTATTAAACTCGTGAGCGAGTTGGCCATTGCCGTAGGCGAGTGTTGCAATTCACCCGAGTGATTATTGAACGTACAAATTCTCACTCTTTTTATGGAACAAAACACTTTTGCTTGTAATTCATTCCATTACAAGTTATGGAATTAATATTCTTTCTAAATTATTTCGAAGATTCGTTTTTCGTCGATTAATCGCACCTGTTCTCGAAAACAAAAATAATATCCATTTAAGTAACTGAAATAAATTAGACCGACGACGTTAAATATTTTTAGTTCAAAACGCGTTAGGATTTAGAAAATTAAATTTAGCCTCAACAGGATGTTATTCCCCTGAACTCGAGTTGATATCGCTGTGGGATTACAGCCTCTCCGCCTAATGATTGCCTTACACATGTAAAAATAAATCTTCCATGAAATGAATTATACGGTATCAAGGCGGCAGGAAACGTCGCCGGTATAATTGCCTACCAATAAAAATAATTAACAGCTTGTTACCGAATTAAATGTGATACTTTTTTCGCCCTCGACATTCATCACCCACTTATTAGTTGCAATTCCTTTCGAGCGTGAAATAGGCTGAAAATCGTTACGGTTAACAGGCAACAGGCAGCAGACGTGAAAATTTGCCTCGAGTAATCTCGAATAATGGATCGGTGTAATTACACACATTACACGTGATTGCTGTGTTTATTTATTTGCGTTTTATTTACAAGTACTACATTCTGACTTCGTGTAAAAGCTCGGCTTGTAAGTAATATCGGAGTTTATTTCAAGATTTTTTTAGAAAATTAAATTTATTGAATACAGTAATTATTAGTGATAGGATAATCGGAATGCTGCGTTTTGATAACCGTAATTGGAATATCGGAAAAATGATCGGAATTGGAGAAAAATATTCGGAATTCAAAACTTGAATTGAAGGTAAAAAATTGCATTCGGCGGTTAAAAAAATTGTAAAAAAATGAATCTCTTCTAAAATTAGCTTAAAATTTTCAAAAACCATCCAAAGACTATCTTACTTTAACATTCCACTACAACAATTAAGATATGACAGCTGGGAACAAAATGGCAGCCGTCAGAAATTGAATTGAAGGTAAAAAATTGCATTCGGCGGTTAAAAAAATTGTAAAAAAATGCATCTCTTCTAAAATTAGCTTAAAATTTTCAAAAACCATCCAAAGACTATCTTATTTTAACATTCCATTACAACAATTAAGATATGACAGCTGGGAACAAAATGGCAGCCTTCAGAACTTGAATTGAAGGTGAAAAATTGCATTCGGCGGTTAAAAAAATTGTAAAAAAAATCATCTCCTCTAGAATTAGCTTAAAATTACCAAAAACCATCCAAAGACTTTCTTACTTTAACATTCCACTACAACAATTAAGATATAACAGCTGGGAACAAAATGGCAGCCGTCAGAAATTGAATTGAAGGTAAAAAATTGCATTCGGCGGTTAAAAAAATTGTAAAAAAATGAATCTCTTCTAAAATTAGCTTAAAATTTTCAAAAACCATCCTAAGACTATCTTATTTTAACATTCCATTACAACAATTAAGATATGACAGCTGGGAACAAAATGGCAGCCTTCAGAACTTGAATTGAAGGTGAAAAATTGCATGCGGCGGTTAAAAAAATTGTAAAAAAATGAATCTCTTCTAGAATTAGCATAAAATTATCAAAAACTATCCAAAGACTATCTTACTTTAACATTCCACTACAACAATTAAGATATGACAGCTGGGAACAAAATGGCAGCCTTCAGAACTTGAATTGAAGGTGAAAAATTGCATTCGGCGGTTAAAAAAATTGCAAAAAAATGAATCTCCTCTAGAATTAGCTTAAAATTATCAAAAACCATCCAAAGACTATCTTACTTTAACATTCCACTACAACAATTAAGATATGACAGCTGGGAACAAAATGGCAGCCTTCAGAACTTGAATTGAAGGTGAAAAATTGCATTCGGCGGTTAAAAAAATTGCAAAAAAATGAATCTCTTCTAGAATTAGCTTAAAATTTTCAAAATCCATCCAAAGACTATCTTACTTTAACATTCCACTACAACAATTAAGATATGACATCTGGGAACAAAATGGCAGCCTTCAGAACTTGAATTGAAGGTAAAAAATTGCGTTCGGCGGTTAAAAAAATTGTGAAAAATTGAATCTCGTCTAGAATTAGCTTAAAATTATCAAAATCCATCCAAAGACTATCTTACTTTAACATTCCACTACAACAATTAAGATATGACAGCTGGGAACAAAATGGCAGCCTTCAGAACTTGAATTGAAGGTGAAAAATTGCATTCAGCGATTGAAAAAATTGTAAAAAATGAATCTCTTTTAGAATTAGCTTAAAATTATCAAAAACCATTCAAAGACTATCTGATTTTAACATTCCACTACACGTCTACGTTGATTATTAAAAAAAAGTTGATTATTTCGTTTTTTTCCAATTTCGAGTTTTCTTCGCGAACGCGTCACGGGCTCCAAATTGGCATTTGTTTCTGTACAAGCACATTTTCTGATGAGTCTTAAAGGGATCTTTCCAGTGACGTATAGAAATTCGGAATCGAACCGGTGGTTTCTTCAGGAAATCATTTCAAAGCAAATTTTTGGGGAAAAGTAAGAAAATTTTCAGGTTTTCGTCAAAAATTAAAAATCGCCAATTTTAATTGAATCCGAATAATTTGCACATAGTGAGTACGTATTTGCAAACCGTGTCTTCGTTTAGCCGCTACATTACGTAAGCATCTCACATAAAAATGACTTGGCTATCTAGATCGTGCGCATGGTAAATATCAATATTGTAATTTATTCCATTTTATACACAAAGATCGCTCAAATGATACATTAAAATAACTCTGCGAACATGTCCGCGGCATTTATATATATGTTCCTTCTTGCAGAATGCTCCGGAACGGTCGATGACTTTGTTCTTCTTAACGTCGTACGACCTTAAGAGTAATCATTGCCTTATGAGTGCGCATTTATGGGAACCACGGGAATAGTAACTTAACGCAGCAGTCTTTCTATAAAGATTCCTGGGTTTATTTTTATCGCGATGGGAAAATCTTATTAAAAAATTACTCGAATATCGACGTTGAAAATTGTTGCTGGACGCAGTCTAACTCTTACCATTCATGGTAAAAAGAAATTATAGGGCAGAAAAATCGAATAGCCTAAACAGACCAAGCCACTAAAGATGGGTGTGGCGACCCCGCGCGATTTACATTATTATAGTGTAACAATTACATTTAGTTAAAGATCCAAAAACATAACCTCAATAAGCCCAAACGGATACGTTTACTACAACTACTTTTGAACGTATTTTGAAGCCACATTTTCCACGAATCCGTTTAAATTGCAAAGGTAAAACAGCACTTGTCGCGCCCCGGCAATAAAATCGAACGCTTGATATAAATTTTAAGACCGCGAAAAATTTATTTAAACGATTATTGGAGAGACCGGCGAGACTTAAATGGCGGCGCGGTCGCGGTCGTATTTGTTCGTCGAATCGGATTTTAACTGTTGATTGGAAATCAATTTTCGGATCGGGATAATTGAAAATGCGCGAGTGACCTTTATGGTCTGGAAGAAGAAAGTCGTCGTCGTCGTCGTCTCGAGCGGATATTTTCGTATAAACGCGTCCATTAAACCGACCGGATTTTTTTTTATTTACTGCGAAATGCGAAGTATGCCGCGAATTCGCTGCTCCCGGTGTGTCGTTCATTTGTAAGACGAGCGATCTTAAGATCGAAACGTTGTCACCATAAATCATGTTCTGGTGCGAAATTGCACGACGGATTTTTTGGTCCCCGTGTTCCATTTATATGCGAATTTTTGCACCTTCTCAGGTGGAAATGTATCAGCGAGAACTTACGATAACCCAAAAAAAATAACATTAATTTGATATATCGAATATATGTAATATAATTTGAGAGAGAGAGAGAGAGACACAATACATTTATTAAGACACTTTTACAAATGACCTCAACAAGCAATTGACCAAAAATTTTTCAGCCTCATAATTTGATTTTACATGTTTTAAAACACTAACCTTTTCGGTGCTCCCGTGTCCATGTTGGCCACCAATGTTGCAAATTGTTGTAAACGCATTCCCACTAATGCGCGCACAATTTTCACACCGATACAATTGTTAAAACTTTGAAAATTAATGAAGAATGAGCCAACAAAGCAAAATCACTCACGGTTGAATTGAATAAGATGGCGTCGATCTTAAAACAACAGCGCTCGCACAGCCGCCTACATGACGCCGCAAGTGTGCGTGCACTTGATGTAAACAACAAGCGCGCATGATCTTTGACCTCGATTCGGGCAGAATTCTCCGCGGGATCGCCTCGTGGCAACGCTGCTCCTAGAGTTAATGGCGGTGCTCGCGCGTTGTTTTGTTGTGCAAATATTATACAATTTTTTTTTTAATCAAATCGGAAATATAGTGAGGAGGCTATCAAATTAAACAATCGGTGCACACAATTGTTTTTCGGGGAGTAAAACATGGAGAATGGAAAAGGTTAGTTAATTATCTCACGATCCTAAAATAAGTGGAATTTTTTTTATAAATGTGCACTTTACTCTTTATTTTGAAATGTGTTAAAGGGGTTTTTTGAAATTTCTGCACCATCGTGGAGTAGAATATTGTTTGAGTAAATTTGGAAAATTTCAAGTGTCTGGTAATTGTTTTTATATTTTTTTAAGCGCTCGAAAAAAATGCAACTTTGAATAATTACAAATTCCGTTTTGAGGGATGATTTCGAAATTGTAGCGAAGGGGTGTTTTGTGATTTCTGCACCATCGTGGAGTGGAATGTTGTTTGAGTGAATTTGGAAAATTTCAAGTGTCTGGCAATTGTTTTTATATTTTTTTAAGCGCTCGAGGAAAAATGCAACTTTGAATAATTACAAATTCCGTTTTGAGGGATTATTTCGAAATTGTAGCGAATGGGTGTTTTGTGATTTCTGCACCATCGTGGAGGGGAATGTTGTTTGAGTAAATTTGGAAAATTTCAAGTGTCTGGCAATTGTTTTTATATTTTTTTTAAGCGCTTGAGGAAAAAATGCAATTTTGGATAATTACAAATTCCGTTTTGAGGGATTATTTCGAAATTGTAGCGAAGGGGTGTTTTGTGATTTCTGCACCATCGTGGAGGGGAATGTTGTTTGAGTAAATTTGGAAAATTTCAAGTGTCTGGCAATTGTTTTTATATTTTTTTAAGCGCTCGAGGAAAAGTGCAACTTTAGATAATTACAAATTCCGTTTTGAGGGATGATTTCGAAATTGTAGCGAAGGGGTGTTTTGTGATTTCTGCACCATCGTGGAGGGGAATGTTGTTTGAGTAAATTTGGAAAATTTCAAGTGTCTGGCAATTGTTTTTATATTTTTTTTAAGCGCTTGAGGACAAAATGCAATTTTGGATAATTACAAATTCCGTTTTGAGGGATTATTTCGAAATTGTAGCGAAGGGGTGTTTTGTGATTTCTGCACCATCGTGGAGGGGAATGTTGTTTGAGTAAATTTGGAAAATTTCAAGTGTCTGGCAATTGTTTTTATATTTTTTTAAGCGCTCGAGGAAAAGTGCAACTTTAGATAATTACAAATTCCGTTTTGAGGGATTATTTCGAAATTGTAGCGAAGGGGTGTTTTGTGATTTCTGCACCATCGTGGAGGGGAATGTTGTTTGAGTAAATTTGGAAAATTTCAAGTGTCTGGCAATTGTTTTTATATTTTTTTAAGCGCTCGAGGAAAAGTGCAACTTTGGATAATTACAAATTCCGTTTTAAGGGATTATTTCGAAATTGTAGCGAAGGGGTGTTTTGTGATTTCTGCACCATCGTGGAGTGGAATGTTGTTTGAGTAAATTTGGAAAATTTCAAGTGTCTGGCAATTGTTTTTATATTTTTTTAAGCGCTCGAGGAAAAGTGCAACTTTGGATAATTACAAATTCCGTTTTGAGGGATTATTTCGAAATTGTAGCGAAGGGGTGTTTTGTGATTTCTGCACCATCATGGAGGGGAATGTTGTTTGAGTAAATTTGGAAAATTTCAAGTGTCTGGCAGTTGTTTTTATATTTTTTTAAGCGCTCGAGAAAAGTGCAACTTTAGATAATTACAAATTCCGTTTTGAGGAATTTTTTTTGAAATTGTAGTGGAGGGGTGGTTTTAGATTTCTACACCATCGTGGAGTGGAATGTTGTTTGAGTAAATTTGGAAAATTTCAAGTGTCTGGCAATTGTTTTTATATTTTTTTTAAAGCGTTCGAGGAAAAATGCAACTTTGGATAATTACAAATTCCGTTTTGAGGGATTTTTTCGAAATTGTAGCGAAGGGGTGGTTTTAGATTTCTACACCATCGTGGAGTGGAACGTTGTTTGAGTAAATTTGGAAAATTTCAAGTGTCTGGCAATTGTTTTTATATTTTTTTAAGCACTCAAAAAATGCAACTTTGAATAATTACAAATTCCGTTTTGAGGGATTATTTCGAAATTGTAGCGAATGGGTGTTTTGTGATTTCTGCACCATCGTGGAGGGGAATGTTGTTTGAGTAAATTTGGAAAATTTCAAGTGTCTGGCAATTGTTTTTATATTTTTTTTAAGCGCTCGAGGAAAAGTGCAACTTTGGATAATTACAAATTCCGTTTTGAGGGATTATTTCGAAATTGTAGCGAAGGGGTGTTTTGTGATTTCTGCACCATCATGGAGGGGAATGTTGTTTGAGTAAATTTGGAAAATTTCAAGTGTCTGGCAATTGTTTTTATATTTTTTTTAAGCGCTCGAGGAAAAGTGCAACTTTAGATAATTACAAATTCCGTTTTGAGGGATTATTTCGAAATTGTAGAGAAGGGGTGTTTTGAGATTTCTGCGGCATCGTGGAGTGGAATGTTGTTTGAGTAAATTTGGAAAATTTCAAGCGTCTAGCAATTGTTTTTATATTTTTTTAAGCGCTCGAGAAAAATGCAACTTTGGATAATTACAAATTCCGTTTTGAGGGATTTTTTCGAAATTGTAGTGAAGGGGTGTTTTTAGATTTCTACACCATCGTGGAGTGGAATGTTGTTTGAGTAAATTTGGAAAATTTCAAGTGTCTGGCAATTATTTTTATATTTTTTTTAAGCACTTGAGGGAAAATGCAACTTTAGATAATTACAAATTCCGTTTTAAGGGATTTTTTCGAAATTGTAGTGAAGGGGTGTTTTTAGATTTCTACACCACCGTGGAGTGGAATGTTGTTTGAGTAAATTTGGAAAATTTCAAGCGTCTGGCAATTGTTTTTATATTTTTTTAAGCGCTCGAGGAAAAGTGCAACTTTAGATAATTACAAATTCCGTTTTGAGGGATTATTTCGAAATTGTAGTGAAGGGGTGGTTTTAGATTTCTACACTATCGTGGAGTGGAGTGTTGTTTGAGTAAATTTGGAAAATTTCAAGTGTCTGACAATTGTTTTTATATTTTTTTTACAACCGCAGGAAATCGCGGGATCAATAGAGCCCACTTTGTGATTCGAATTTTGGGGTGACACCCCATCAAGTGGCTTGCTGTTAATGTAACCCGATGAGTGCGCAGTGTCCCACTTTTTGCGGTTTTTAATGTTTTTACGCAAAGATTGCAAATCGCAAACTTGCTATATATGGGCCAGGAAATTGATATAATTCACTAGACGTAACTGTCTTGTACCAGTATGGTAGGAACAACAATTAATCTTATCTAAACGGGCTTTACAAACTGGGGAACTATTACTGACGTTTATCATAGCGTTACGCCCTGTTACATTATGAAAGCTCTTCAGTGATTCTAAGTTGATGTTTATTGCGGATATTGTAATACATTATCAATAAAATTGGTTTCCAAATTATAGTAATCAGAG
This sequence comes from Ocypus olens, assembly GCA_910593695.2. NCBI lineage: Eukaryota > Metazoa > Arthropoda > Insecta > Coleoptera > Staphylinidae > Ocypus > Ocypus olens. The sequence continues at coordinate 55,432,577 of OU343056.1, forward strand.
AGACAAAATTAGATTTTAAATTATTTTTAAATAAATTGGAAAACAACCTTACTTGTTGCAGAAAGCATTAAATAGATTCAATAAAACGAAACGAAATATAGCCTGAATATTCATATATTTAGGCTATATTTCGTTTCATTTTATTGAATCTATTTAAATTATTTTTAGTTAAGAATTTTAATTTCAAATTGCCTTTATACGGTTTTATTTGTTTTTAATATATACGTTGTGTCCTTTTTTTATAAACAATGTATTTATGTACCATGGTAACCCGTCAATAAACAAACAAACAAACATTTATTGAGACACCTTAACAGAAAATTGACCAGAGATCTTTTAGCCTCCAAAGATTACTTGTCATTAAATAAGGTTAAAAATATTGAACAGAGATATAAAACAGCGCAGTGAGACCTGATTTTAATTAAGTGTAGCGAAATAATTAATGATCTGCAATTTAAGGAAAAAAAATGATCGAATCGATAATATTTTATTCCTTGCAAATTTCCGGCCATCATTTATACAAACTTTCTTTAACCAATAAATTAAAATACGCATGTAAATGCATTCCGTATGATTAATGATGCAATGCCCGCAGATTATCTTTTAAATAAGACAGATACACGAACGGGAAAAATTCTTTTACTCCACCGACAATTTAATGCGTCAATCAAATGTCGCGCGCGGAGCAAGTTCGCCCATCAGACAATAGATGGCGCTCGCCGAGTATTAATCCCCGTTACGCTATTTATCATTACACTCGGCCATTTACAATTGAAATGCCGATTCTTCTTCTTCTGCTGGTAAACCTCAAAAGTATCGCAAATCCCCGCAACGCGGAACATTGATAAATCGTGCGATGGCGACGTTGATCTCGTACAGTATTTTCTGCACGTCAATAAAACAATAATAGGGAAGTGATTAATGGTTTTATTATGTTGTGAACGTTAAATTCCCATATTAAATGGCGAGGCATGTACCTCGAGTTATGTGTAATTGGATGCCACAAAGAATTGATGCGAATTCGACGCGGAAGTTTCAAAATTTTATTCTTCGGTTGGTTGATTTTTTTTTGGAGGAAAAGGTGTTTTTTTTAGTCAGAAAATTTTGGATATGTTATGGCCACAACAACATGCAGACACATTGCGTATCTAACTCTTGTTAATAGTCAATTAAATGTGAACACGTGTACTAATTTCAAATAAAAACTTTTTAAATAATAAATATTTAACATTTCAATGCCATGCCATTAATAACTGCACCAAATTTCATCTCGCTCACTTACCGGGAAATGGCTTTTAATTACACACATCCCGAACGGCACAAATAAATATCGAAACGTAGAACAATTCACAAACTTTACGTGCAATTAGAATTTCCTATTTGAACAAGAGAAAATTATAGTTTACGAGGAACAAGGATGCGAGAGTGTATAATGTCGGAGCGAGTACATAATATAAGTCAAAGGCAAGAGACAACACAAACAGCCGCTCTTGTCTTTATGAGGAAGTTCCAATAATGATTCAATATATTACATCGTACAAAGTGAGCCAATAAACTTATACATTACGTAAAACCATAATCTGCTTCCGCAATTATCATTATGGTTGAAGTTAATAAGATTGCTCTTGTCTTACTTGTTGGTAATTTGTAGTTTGATGTAAACGATAACTATTTTGATTTTATGATATCCGTACGTAATTATGATCTAATCTTAGGGGGATACCACCTTTTTTTCTTTTATCTTCAGAGCTATGCAATGCAAATTCTGAATTGTCGAATCTACGAAAAAAATTGAAATAAATATAATTCGTGCGGGTAAAATTTTACAAAAATTTTATTTAGTTTAGGAAACATCATTCTTTCGAAATAATTTTGGTTTTTAAAAATCCAACAATTTTCTTGCGAGTTGCGAATTTTTGAAAATTTAAAATTTAAAATTGTCGAATTAACGACAAAAAAAAATTGAAATAAATATAAATCGTGGCGGTAAAGTTGTATAAAATTTTTATTTAGTTTAGGAAACATCATTCTTTCAAAAAAATTTTGGTTTTTAAAAATCCAACAATTTCCTTGCGTGTGGTGAATTTTTTAAAATTTTTGTCAATTTACGACGAAAAAAATTGAAATAAATATAAATCGTGCCGATAAAGTTGTATAAATTTTTTATTTAGTTTAGGAATCATCATTCTTTCAAAATAATTTTGGTTTTTAAAAATCCAACAATTTTCTTGCCAGTTGTGAATTTTTTAAAATTTAAAATTTTGAATTGTCGAATCAACGAGGAAAAAAATTGAAATAAATATAAATCGTGCCGGTAAAGTTGTATAAAATTTTTATTGCGTTTAGGAAACATCATTCTTTCAAAATAATTTTGGTTTTTAAAAATCCAACAATTTTCTTGCTAGTTGCGAATTTTTTAAAATTTAAAATTTAGAATTGTCGAATTTACGACGAAAAAAAATTGAAATAAATATAAATCGTGCCGATAAAGTTGTATAAAATTTTTATTTAGTTTAGGAAACATCATTCTTTCAAAATAATTTTGGTCTTTAAAAATCCAACAATTTTCTAGCGAGTTGCGATTTTTTTTAAATTTAAAACTTTGAATTGTCGAATCAACGAGGAAAAAAATTGAAATAAATATAAATCGTGCCGGTAAAATTTTACAAAAATTTTATTTAGTTTAGGAAACATCATTCTTTCAAAATAATTTTGGTTTTTAAAAATCCAATAAGTTTCTTGGGAGTTGCGAATTTTTTAAAATTTTAAATTTTGAATTGTCGAATTTACGACGAAAAAAAATTGAAATAAATATAAATCGTGCCGGTAAAGTTGTATAAATTTTTTATTCAGTTTAGGAAACATCATTCTTTCAAAATAATTTTGGTTTTTAAAAATCCAACAATTTTCTTGCGAGTTGTGAATTTTTTTAAATTCTAAATTTTGAAAAAAATTGAAATAAATATAAATCGTGCCGGTAAAGTTGTATAAAATTTTTATTTAGTTTAGGAAGCATCATTCTTTCAAAATAATTTAGGTTTTTAAAAATCCAACAATTTTCTTGCGAGTTGCGAATTTTTTAAAATTCTAAATTTTGAATCGTCAAATTTACGACGAAAAAAATTGAAATAAATATAAATCGTGCGGGTAAAATTTTACAAAACTTTTATTCAGTTTAGGAAACACCATTCTTTCAAAATAATTTTGGTTTTTAAAAATCCAACAATTTTCTTGCGAGTTGTGAATTTTTTAAAATTTAAAACTTTGTATTGTCGAATTTACGACGAAAAAAATTGAAATAAATATAAATCGTGCCGGTAAAGTTGTATCAAATTTTTATTTAGTTTAGGAAACATCATTCTTTCAAAATAATTTTGGTTTTTAAAAATCTGACAATTTTCTTGAGAGTTGCGAATTTTTTAAAATTTAAAATTTTGGATTGTCGAATCAACGAGGAAAAAAATTGAAATAAATATAAATCGTGCCGGTAAAGTTGTATAAAATTTTTATTTAGTTTAGGAAACATCATTCTTTCAAAATAATTTTGGTTTAAAAAAATCCAACAATTTTCTTGAAAGTTGCGAATTTTTTAAAATTCTAATTTGAATTGTCGAATTTACGACGAAAAAAATTGAAATCAATATAAATCGCGCCGGTAAAGTTATTTAAAATTTTTATTTAGTTTAGGAAACATCATTCTTTCAAAATAATTTTGGTTTTTAAAAATCCGACAATTTTCTTGCGATTTGTGAATTTTTTTAAATTCTAAATTTTGAAAAAAATTGAAATAAATATAAATCGTGCAGGTAAAATTTTACAAAATTTTTATTTAGTTTAGGAAACATCATTCTTTCAAAATAATTTTGGTTTTTAAAAATCCGACAATTTTCTTGCGATTTGTGAATTTTTTTAAATTCTAAATTTTGAAAAAAATTGAAATAAATATAAATCGTGCAGGTAAAATTTTACAAAATTTTTATTTAGTTGAGGAAACATCATTCCTTCAAAATAATTTTGGTTTTTAAAAATCCAACAATTTTCTTGCGAGTTGTGAATTTTTTTAAATTCTAAATTTTGAAAAATATTGAAATAAATATAAATCGTGCAGGTAAAATTTTACAAAATTTTTATTTAGTTTAGGAAACATCATTCTTTCAAAATAATTTTGGTTTTTAAAAATCCAACAATTTTCGTGCGAGTTGTGAATTTTTTTAAATTCTAAATTTTGAAAAAAATTGGAATAAATATAAATCGTGCAGGTAAAATTTTACAAAATTTTTATTTAGTTGAGGAAACATCATTCCTTTAAAATAATTTTGGTTTTTAAAAATCCAACAATTTTCGTGCGAGTTGTGAATTTTTTTAAATTCTAAATTTTGAAAAATATTGAAATAAATATAAATCGTGCAGGTAAAATTTTACAAAATTTTTATTTAGTTGAGGAAACATCATTCCTTCAAAATTTTGCAACTCCCAAAATTTCTTGGGAGTTGCAAATATTTTAATATTCTATGTTGAGGCTTGCCTACACTCGAACAACAAAAAATCATATAACTGTACAACGCAAAGACAAAATTCTACGAAAATTTAATTCAGCTCAAGAAATGCCGTTCTTATAATAATATTGATTTTTGAAATTCTTTTTGGAAAATAAAAAAAAACAAGAATTATCTAATTATTACAATTTACATTTTCAATGCGACCACTCATTTCCAGAAGATTTATTTTTTGAATTGTAATATACAGCGTGTTTAAAGTTTCATTGTAACTTTTGCTGCAAAAACCACTCTTACATTGATTAACAAGATATCATCAGGTCTTACAAAGCATTTATTGCGGTTTTGAAGATCACCTCATGAATATTTCATCATGATCTTTATCGTCTCCATTCAGAATTTTTGATACATCGATAATTAAATATGTTCGCAATAATAAAGGCGCGGTGCAGCCTCTCGAGAGTTCCATTTTCGGATGAGAAAGGAAAGAATTTCACCAAATTAAGAGTTGGCGAAAAATGCCGTCTCACCTCTCCTTGCTACTCACACGAGTTATTGTGGATACAGTTACCCGGAGCAAAAAGAGGTGAGACTCTTATAATCGAATTAATCTCGGACGGGTGGCGAAACTGCAGGTACCCTTTTCGGGTACCACACACAGAGACACCACAATTACACACCCGAGGCGTAATCAAGAACAATGTTGCGAGTGGAGGTAAAAAAATATAATTGTTTTCTTGAAACATTTTAATGGGATGTATTCAAAAACTGGAAACCGCAGATTTTGATGATGATGATAATAAATCAAAATTATATTCCATTGTTTGTGTAATTTAAACGCGGAATAAATACATGTTTAACAAACGTATGATTTAGTGATATTTAAACCAGTAAAAATGCGGTGTGAAATTGTTTCCTCTATTTTAATATGTGTAAGCATATTACGGGCTTCATAATTTAATTCTAAAATTAGAAAACATCTATTATTATTTTATTCTATTTCTATTAATGTCTTCCTGTTGTTATTTGAGCTTTAAATTTCATTCTAAAGTGTGTTCTACATCACTGAACCAGTTATTTGTGATATTTTGCATTGTGTTAAAATTAATGTTTTCAAAGCTGTGTCTCAATAAAAGTATTTTCTCTCACTCTCTTTCGATGTTTTATGAATTGCAATATTTAAACAGGGATTTTAATTTGTTTACTTAATAACACCAAAAATGTTATTTTGAAAAATCACGTTTAATTCGCTTCCGTGCCTTGAATGGATGAATTTATCAGGACGTTCGTTTTGCATATGCACAGCCTGAAGCAATATTTATATTGTAAATTATGATTTATAGCAGTCATTAAGTAAAAATCGCAAACTGGGTCGATGTTTATGTCAGGCCGGGGCAATGTGTAACAACGTAATTGTGCGTGAAGAAAATGCCGCAATGACAACAAGTAATTGCTTGCGATCGGCAGCATAAAATATAATTTTAAAATTTCGAATACGTAATTGTGCAATTTATTTTGTATTCTTTTTGGATAATAAAGACTTGTTGCATGGAAAAGTTGCAGAAATTGTAGTCAACAAATAAGTGTTTTTTTTTTATTTCTTAGGCAGAAAGACCTTTATAATAGCTATTTATTTACACTATTGTAAAAATTAAATTTTTTTTATTGACTTTGGTTTATAAGCCATTCAGCCAAAAAAATAACCCGTTAATATCATTAAGATATGATATATACAGGGTGTATTTGAAATAACGAGCAGGCTCGCAACCACAAAGAGATTATATTATTTTTAAACAATATTCGCAATTATTTTGTTTGTAACTGTAACAAAAAGTCCGCAATTAATTATTAAAGTTAATGAGTGAAAATACGCAGTGGTAATGTGACCTAATTTTTAAACGGCATCGGCTTTAGATATCGAATTACAACAAGCGCGTAGGAAATATCTGAGTTCGGCTCTTTAAGCGTCAATGAACTTGATGACTGTTTATCTTTTACAAAAAAAAAAACGTTGTGATAACACTTCAATTTTCGGAGGCAAGAAATCGTATCTCGCGTTTTAAATAAACAAACACACATTCCACGCAGACCTAATTAAATGAGAAAAGTATCGGTTTTCAAAATGTTTAAAAAATTAGGAAAATTAAAAAAAAAATTCGAATACATTTTGACGGAAATGGGTTCACAAATATTTTGTGTATGTGCCCTTAAGGGGGTTTTCGTTTTTTTTCGACCAAAAAATCGAATTTTTTTTTATTATTGTATTCGATCCTTTACATATTGAATTATATTTCTCCAAAAGCGCAACCCGAAATTCGAACTCCTTCCATGAGTTTCAGCCGCTCCAAGGAAAGTCGCGCGCGGCCGGCGCGCTCGGGCTCGGGCTCGGGCGCGCGCTACTTTCAAAACTTCAAACGCGTTTTTCTCAAAACGATGTTTTTTTAACTGGTTTCCCATTTTTTGAAAAAACTAGCGAACCGATTTTGATGATTCTTTGAGGATTTTGTTCTGCATGTATCTGGCTATGGTTGGAACCTCAAAAAGGTGAAACATTTTAATTATTTCGATTTTTTAGCTCCCCGCAAACGGAAAAAAAAACAGGTGAATTTTCACCTTTTTTTTCAAAAGGCCGCCATTTTCGAAGAAACTCGAAAATTTTAATTTTTCGAGGTTCCAACCAGAATTACATGTGTGCTGATTAAGTTAGACTATCTATTTTCTGTTTCAGATACGCAGAACTGGAGATTTTTGGGAAACCACGAACAAATTGATAAAAAACTTGATTTCGTTCGGCGCCATTTTTTTAAATAAATAATTGACATTTTTCAAAAAGAAAAATTTTTCTTTGAACCTTATTAAATGTCCTTTCCAGCCATATAATTTATATTTACCGCATATTACATCTAAGGTGCGAAAAAAAATATCGAAAACACCTAAAAATCGGTGCAAAGTAAACGAAAACCCCCTTAAGTGCCTGTTCGTTATTTCAAATACACCCTGTATAATATTCTTAATTTTTATATTACTGTAAAATTAACATAATTTTAATGTAGACATTAATGAAGTTAAACAAATCTTACGCCAACATAATTGCCGGGGAAGATGATTGTGGATAATGACTTGTGAATCGTAGAATAAATTACGTTTAGAAAAAAGTGTACTCCCTCGGCAATATGTGAGTACACAATTATACATAAATTACTCATCAAATTACCACGACTTGAACGGCAAATGTTAGTAGATTATGCGTGGGTGGAATTACAATAAAGGAAAGGATGTAACACGTCTAGAATTAAAAAGCCTCGGCGGCGGCGTCCAATCTGTTGTTTATTTAGCGTCTAGTTTGTGTTCGAAGCTAAGTCCGACGCAAATATTAATTTTAGAAATACGTCATTTAAAAAAAATATATATTTGGCATTTAATTTTTATCCATAAATAGTAGTAATACAATTTATTGCATCTCCGTATCGACCGAAGTCTTTCAACCTTTTAAAACTAATTATTCTTAAAATATTTCACATGGGAAATATAAATACCTTGAAAATGAATATTATAAAATTTTCAAACAGCAATCGATTTTTCTCATTCTTCTGATGAAAAATAATGTGAACATTAATGGTCTAGGACAGCGTTTCCCAAAGCCTGGGTCGCAGAAGAATTTTGCCGGGCCGCGAAAAAATAAAAAAATTAAAAAAAAAAAAAATTTAACAGTTAGTTACTAGGAATAGTGGCGAAGTGTGTATTTGTAGTTTTTCGTATAGCAGACTTTTTACCGAATTATGCAAGGAAACGGGGAGTGATCATAAACACCTCCTTCTGTATTGTTCAAAAATTTAATTTTCTTCTATTTCATCATCTGCTTCCTGTTCATAGCTTACATTACTGTCACTTTCTATCATTAATGCTAAAGCTTTGACCTGCACGTTAATCTTCTTTTTCTTTTTCCTACTCACTAGATTTCTCGGTGATGCAGTAGAAACGTTTGTCGCGATTTTTTGCTTCATCAGGTGTTTCTTTCTGATAGTCTGGTAATCAGTAATAGGGATATATTCCACTTGTTTCAAAGCCACACGCCATATTTCTTGATTCCTGCTTCTGGGTAGAGTTTCTGGTATACATTTTTTAACAAACGTGAAATTTTTTTCTTTGATGAACGTTTAGATTTTTTCAACTGTGAAATAGAAAATTGCATTCGGCGATTGGAGAAATTATACAAATTTAATCTCTGCTTGAATTAACTTTAAAATTTTAAAATCCATCCAGAATAAATAAAAAATGGTGATGTGGCCATCATGTTACTTTCTCCGACTTGATGGCATCATTTATATATACGCTTTCATGGTTTACTTTCAATTTAAATCGTATTTTAAATGTACATCGAGCGGATGAAACTGACGTTTAAAACGTCAAAATTATGAAAGATGGAAAAATTATACTTCAACAAAAGTCTGGAATTTACAGGACGATTTCTGGAAAAAGTACAATTCATGTCTTCAAAATTTGTCTTTCAGTTTTGTTCGGATAATTTTCCTTAAGCATCTAAAGATATGTTATTAAGAATGTGTCTGTCAAAATTTCGAGCATCTGTCGATGAAAGTGTGGAATTTACAGGGCGATTTCTGGGAAAAATTTGTTATCATTTCAAAATTAAAAACCAAAAATTAAAAAAAAAAAATTTCTAATAACAATGATTTTATGAAAAATATTTTCAAATAAAAGATGTTCATTTCTTTTTTTTTTCATTTTTGGTTTATAATTATGAAACGATAACAAATTTTTCCCAGAAGTCGCCCTGTAAATTCCACACTTTCATCGACAGATGCTCGAAATTTTGACAGACACATCCTTAATAACATATCTTTAGATCTGCTTAAGGAAAATTATCCGAACAAAACTGAAAGACAAATTTTGAAGACATAAATTGCACTTTTTCCAGAAATCGTCCTGTGAATTCCACAATTTTGTAGACAGATGCTTGAAATTTTGACAGATACATTCTAAATAAAACATCTTTGGAATTATCGAAATAAAATTATCCAAAACAAAAATGGCAGCACTTAAAGACAAATTTTGAAGACCGAAAATGCACTTTTTCCAGAAATCGTTCTGTAAATTCCAGACTTTTGTTGACAGACGCTTGAAATTTTGACAGATACATCTTAAATAATATATCTTTAGATATGTTAAAAAAAAATCATCCCGACTTTCTTCTAACAAAAATGGCAGCACTAGAAGACAAATTTTGAAGGCCGAAAATGCATTTTTTTCCAGAAATCGTCCTGTAAATTCTAAAATTTTGTCGACAAATGCTTGAAATTTTGACATAGACATCCTAAATAACATATCTTTAGATCTGCTCAAAAAAATTATCCGAACTCTGCTCTAACAAAACTGGAAGACAAATTTTGAAGACAAAAATTGCACTTTTTCCAGAAATCGCCCTGTAAATTCTACAATTTTATCGGTAAATGCTTGAAATCTTGACAGAGACATCCTAAATAACATATGTTTAAAACTGTCCAAAGAAAATTATCGAAATTTTGCTCTAATAAAACTGGAAAACAAATTTTGAAGACAAAAATTGCACTTTTTCCAGAAATCGCCCTGTAAATTCTATAATTTTCTCGACAAATGCTTGAAATTTTAACAGAGACATCCTAAATAACATATGTTTAAAACTGTTCAAAGAAAATTATCCGAATTTTGCTCTAACAAAACTGAAAAACAAATTTTGAAGACAAGAATTGTACTTTTTCCAGAAATCGCCCTGTAAATTCCACAATTTTGTCGACAAATGCTTGAAATTTTGACAGAGACATCCTAAATAGACTATCTTTAAAACTGTTCAAAGAAAATCATCCGAACATTGCTCTAACAAAACTGGAAAACAAATTTTGAAGACAAAAATTGCACTTTTTCCAGAAATCGCCCCGTAAATTCCACAATTTTGTCGACAAATGCTTGAAATTTTGAGAGAGACATCCTAAATAAACTATGTTTAAAACTTTTCAAAAAAAATTATCCAAATTTTGCTCTAACAAAACTGGAAAACAAATTTTGAAGACAAAAATTGCACTTTTTCCAGAAATCGCCCTTTAAATTCCACAATTCAATAGATACAAATTTTAATAGATACATCCTAAATAATATATCTTTAGAATCGCCTACAGAAAATTATCCGAACTTTGCTGTGACAAAAATGGCAGCGCTTAAAGACAAATTTTTAAGACCGAAAATGCACTTTTTCCAGTAATCGTTCTAATCCTGTAAGTTCCACACTTTTATTGATAGCTGCTTAAAATTTTGACAGATACATCCTAAATAAAATATCTTTACAATCGTCAAAATAAAATTATCCAAACTTTGCGGTGACAAAATAGGCAGCGTTTAAGGATAAATTTTGAAAACCGAAAATGCACTTTTTTTAGAAATATGATTTAAATTGAAAAAGCGTAAATATAAATGATACCTTCAAGTCGGAGAAAGTAACATGATGGCCACATCACCATTTTTTTCAAAATTTTCTAAAATTTTAAAAGTGACTTGCTACCTTCTATGCTATTGAAGATAGCTGAATTTTTTTAACGCCAATCGATTTCTCTCGTTCTTCCGATGAAGAAAAGGTATACTTTGAAATTCTACGATGATTATTGAAAAAGTTAGTTTTCTTTCCCCTTTTGCACTTCAATGGTATGCAAGTCATCTAATCCATTATTTATAACGATTGTGCAAATTCTTCGTGGCTCTGCAAACATAATGGATGAGACACACCTTGATGGGAGTACCTCTTAATAGTAGTACAGTCCAGAACTACCACGAAAGGTAATTAAGGCTGGATGCCGGTGGATTCACGGAGGATTTGCGTGCCCAAATGAAAATGAAACCGTAAAAATATTCGAAACACATCTGCCGTCTGAGATATATTTACACGTGCACGCAAATAGACTGTGATATACTCAGGAGTGCTAGACGGCATGGACGGCGAGTTATGTAGTATATAGCGTACGACTGCCCACCATAATACACGTTCGCATGGACAGAGCTTGGCAAGTTCAAAAGCAAGGTTGGATTGTGATAGGTTATGTACCCCAAACCCATTCCGCTTCTTCGGGACACGTGCCGCGCAATTTTATCACTTCCAAATTGGATTTTGTGCGGCAATGCACTTTCAATTCTCAGGTGAAAATTATACAGTAATTTATTAGAGTGTACAATAAATTTACTTGGTTAGTATGTCTGGGCTATCGATCAAGGGTGAAAAATATTTTGTATGCTATGCATTTTATATATTTTTATCTTTAAACGTAATTAAAAAAAAAATTTAGATCGCATCATCCGGACAGTTCCACTAGCATCAAACACAATTCATTTTTCATTTCAGGGCAGAAAGACCTACGGTCGATAGCCCAGACAGTGACTTACTAACTAGCAATACAAATAAATGAAATACTAAACAATGTAAAAGTTACTGTAATTAAGATATTGCATAGAACAATAAACAAACAAACGAACTAAAACATAAAACACAAACAAATTAGTGAATTGGTTTTCCCAATAATCATCGTCAAATCCAATTTTCGGTACTCAAAAATGAAAAAAAGCGCTAATTTTTGCAAATGCGAAATAAGTGCAAAATTTTAGCTTCCATAGATTTACCTAGAAATATTGGGGCTTTCAAAGTCCAGAAAAAATTAAGGACATGAATTACATCGTTTTCCAAATAATCACTATCAAACCCAAGAATGTCCAATTTTTCTGCGCTCAGAAATCGAAATAGCATTTGATTAAAGCAAAACATGTTCAATGAATAATAATTGTGCGGTTTTTAGTAAACACTAAAACATCCGTTTTATTGGGCATCAAGTGATGCAATGAACAATTACAGATACAACATCAATTCTTGGCATTTTACTCCGAGTGAAAAGTATATTTAAACGTGCTTCAATTTATATGGGAGAAAGTGGTAATGATCGAACCGATTAAAAAGAATAAAAGAGAAAAGGAAAAAGGAAAAGGTTAAATCTGCAGAAAACAAGATGCATAACGCGAATTGAAAGTTGATTAATTTTGCGGTGAGTATACGTAATTTTCCGAAATAATTTTATAAAAGAAGCAGAGATAAAAATGCATTAACTTTTAAGAAAATTAATGTATCAAGGACACGCCCTCGATACTACTTGTAGTGTGCATATTTAAGAAGCTAAAGTGCAACATTGTATTTTTGTTAATTTTATGTGTTTTTTGTACCAAACTCTTACAACGAAACATATAAAATTGATTATAAAACAATGTTAGCTTCTTAAATAAAAAATGGTGAAGTGGCCATCATGTTAATTTCTCCGACTTGATGGTATTATTTATATTTACGCTTTCGTGGTTTATTTTCAATTGAAATCATATTTTAAATGTACATCGAGCGTTGCGTAAACTCAGATGAAACTGACGTTTAAAACGTCAAAATTATGAAACGGAAAAATTATACTTCAAATTCTTTCGGTTTACTCAAAAACTAACGAGATTTCGAAAAAACGTATTCTTTAGAAGTTGTTCATTTTGGTATTCTCCACAATTATTATTTGCACAAATTTGCTCTAACTATTATCGTTTCATAATTATATACCAAAAATTGAAAAAAAAATTAATGATTTTTTTTCTCGAATAGCAATGATTTTATGAAAAATATTTTCGAGCAAAAGATGTTGTCTTCAATGTTTGTTTAAATATTTTTGTGATATTTTTCATATTTAAGAAAATATTGGCAAAAAACAAAAAAACAGTTAAGGTAAACGCCCACTTCCGGTGTACGAAATTTTACCAAAAGTTTTTCAGTTCTTTAGATTATGAAATAAGACGTATGTTCAAAGTTTCATATCAATTGCTTTATTAGTTTTTGAGATACAGCGCACACAGCACACACACACAGAAAAAAAAATCACGATCACAATACTTTCTCATACTTCTTAATGGAGAAAGTAAAAAGGTATTAACCTATATGAAGCAAAATAAATAGTATTAGAGTCCCAGGACATAACGGAAGATGATTGAAAGAACATAAATAGATATTTCTTGAACAACTTTCTCACTTATCACTTGGTGAAACATTTTGAATTTGTGAAACAAACCAAGTGTTGATATTTGATTTATCTTTTAGTATAAATAGATACTTTGTCTCTTATAGTTTTCGGGATCCCCACACTATAGAATACAAAAAAACTCACCCTGTATATATCTTGAGAAATTAATTAACTTATTTCAAAACCACATTTTACGTTTAAATTATCCCTCGTCATATTATTAACAAATAAATTACGTAAAACGTCAGGCGGCATTTGAGACGAGACTCACTCTGGTCATAATTTATTATTTAGATGAAGCCGTTGATAGCTTTAAAAAAAAGTTACGTGTGCGCGTAGGAAGCTGTTTAGCAACATCCTGTTATCTTCGCGGATCCATGTTGCGCGAATCATTGTACACAGACTGCGACACCTCATAATGACTCAAATTAGCACCAACACACACACACACACACAAAGGTAGTATAATCGAGATTTTTTTTTTGGGTGATGAAAGGTGAAGAAAGGTGGTGGTTCCTCAGGTACGGTGAGATTTTATCGAAGACGGCCGTGCTCATGCTTAGATGGTATAAATTAATTACATTCCGGATAATGGGAATGATCCCTGATTTATGGCCTGAGATAGGAACAATTTATTAGGTGAAATTAGTAACAGCTTATACAGGATGTTCGTAATGTGATTTATACAAGAAGTTTCTTGTTCATAACAATAAAAAAAAACTTTTGAAAATGTAAAACTAGTCGAAAATTCTAAACATTCAAAGTGTAAAATGTAGTTTTATTTAGTTAATATTATCCTTAATATATGAACTATGGTTCTGGAACATTTTGCCCGTCAGGTGGTGTTCCGCGAGACTACAAGCTTGGACCCTTAATATTTTTTCTATTTGTTAATGCCGTTGTGCTCATTCCTCAACTATACTGATGATGTTATGAGAGACGTAACATTGGAAAGTAAATTTTTTTTGAAAATTATTATTGTCTAAAAATTAGATATACTCCATCCGTGGATTTTGGAGGAATTTCACGTGAATCGAGTGTGAAATTATAAAAATTGTAAAAATTTTAGCGTTTCAAAAAAAATACAGAAACAATTGCCATCGACTTGAAACTTTCCAGAATTACTTACAATGCATCCTAAATTGTTATTCTGTAAAAATTAGATATACTCCATCCATAGATTTTGAAGGAATTTCACGTGAACCGAGTGTGAAATTATAAAAATTGTAAACATTTTAGCGTTTCAAAAAAAAAATCAAAAACAATTGCCATCGACTTGAAACTTTCCAAAATTACTCACAAGGCATCCTAAATTGTTATTCTGTAAGAATTAGATATACTCCATCCGTAGATTTTGAAGGAATTTCACGTGAACCGAGTGTGAAATTATAAAAATTGTAAAAACTTTAGCGTTTCAAAAAAAAATCAAAAACAATTGCCATCGACTTGAAACTTTCTAAAATTACTTACAATGCATCCTAAATTGTTATTCTGTAAAAATTAGATATACTCCATCCATAGATTTTGGAGGAATTTTACGTGAATCGAGTGTGAAATTATAAAAATTGTAAAAATTTTAGCGTTTCAAAAAAAATTCAAAAACAATTGCCATCGACTTGAAACTTTCCAAAATTACTTACAACGCATCCTAAATTGTTATTCTGTAATTATTAGATATACTCCATCCATAGATTTTGGAGGAATTTCACGTGAATCGAGTGTGAAATTATAAAAATTGTAAAAATTTTACCGTTTAAAAAAAATTCAAAAACAATTGCAATCGACTTGAAACTTTCTAAAATTACTTACAAAACATCCTAAATTGTTATTCTGTAAGAATTAGATATACTCCTCTGTAGATTTTGAAGGAATTTCACGTGAACCGAGTGTGAAATTATAAAAATTGTAAAAAATTTAGCGTTTCAAAAAAAATTCAAAAACAATTGCCATCGATTTGAAACTTTCCAAAATTACTTACAATGCATCCTAAATTGTTATTCTGTAATAATTAGAAAAACCCCATCCGTGGATTTTGGAGGAATTTCACGTAAACCTAGTGTGGAATTATAAAAATTGTAACAATTTTGGCGGTTAAAACTTGAAACATATAAAAATAATAACCTCAAAATGTTCGTTGATTCGTAATGTACAGGGTGTCCCAGAAAGAAGCGGCAACTTGGGCGCTGTATCTACTATTCCTTGTTCTAAACGTAAAGAAAGCGATTTGTTGAGATCGTTTTTTTTTTCGGGGGCACCCTGTATATACCAGTAACCAAGGTACTATGGAATTATTGCAACATTACGATCCCAAACGTATTTATATGCAACTATGAAAAATAAGTTTCAGGTTTAATTCATTGGCGACAATACGCATTAAAATAGTTGTGTAGATGAAAAGAGATAAAACAAACAAAATTCCTCTCTGGTGTATCGCCTGCTTGTTATTTTAAGCGACATCAAAATATTTTTATTCCCAACGTAATCTCGCACTCTATCTTCCGAAAATACTGCGCTTTCAAGATAATACGAGCCATTAAAAATTCCTGAAACATCTCGAGAGCGTCGTCGTCTTTGGTTCTGTTCTCTACGAACTGTCACCCAGAGATTAAGGCAATATTGTTCTAGGCGGCCATTACAATAAAGCTCTTGAAACAAATTGGAAATATAATTAGATACCGTGTGGACGCCGACAAAGGTTTTCCTGCACCTATAATTTCCACTAATGTTATAAATATGGAGGGGACCCTCGAAAGTCGAAATGCATTAGAGGATGGAACGAAAAAAGTAACGATAAAAACGGTCATGAAATAATTACATCAAATAGTTAAATTCTTTAATTCGTAAATTAGCCACTATTTGGTGGGTATACGCATATAATCAAATAAATTACAAAATGCAATTACTTTGCTTTATAAAATTACAATAATAACAAGTAAAAAAAAAGGAACATTAATAATTAATTAAAATTCAAGTGGGAAATTAATTGAAGCTAAAAATTGTGTTTATCTACGACCACTACTGTAAATGCCCATTATCGTACAATGCGCGTACTGCGTAAATACACCAAAACACCCACGTATGTTAGAGCCCGCTTGTAAATTAAAGGTACTAGTGAGTTTCGTTTACGAACTTTTGATTGGTTGAGAGTTGCGCGTTTGTTCGTTTTTATTAAATATAGTAGTCCGCGATTGTTAAACGTCACATCACGCACCCCGAAGCTGTCACTTCGCTATTCCGCACATTCTCATTCAAATGCAATGATATCCAGAAGTAAGTACCAAATAATGAGGTATGTAACCATTGTTAATGAAACTCTTTTCAATTCTTGCAAGATAAATAATGTCCAGTAACAGCAACAACGAAAATGATTAAATAAGCGGCCAACAAGTTTCTCCCTGCTACGCCTCGCGATACAAAAATGTTTAAGGAACATTTATGGACTGGAGAATCAAATATAAATTAAGGTGAGAGTGGTCGTAGATAAAGTATACTACATAACGCGAGTTGTAAAGCAATTACGCGCTCGTGAAATTGCGTTACTCGCCGCTACGCGGCTCGTACGCAATTTTTTCACTTGCGCGTAATTTGCTATTTACAACTCTTGTTACGTAATATACTATTTTGAGAAAAGAAAATGCAATCCATTACGCGAGCGAGATTAATGGCATTTTTTTTCTAACTAAATAAGCATTAAAGTTCCCGAGTGTTATTATTGCAGTGCTCATTGTGTCGTCGGCGCGTCAATTTTTCAGTTCCTCTCGGGGAATTTGTCTCCGGTGTGACAAGTTTACTTTGTTTTAAGACTTTCAGAGGGACTTGTTTATTTAAGTGCAATACATGTGTGCGTCCTCCTTAAACAAAAAAAAAAAACAAATAATACCCGACGTAAAATGGGACGCAATGTATAGGAATTTAAGCAACGTTTCCTCCTCCATGTAATAGGATAAAGCGGTGTAACGGAATTGTTCAGAGTGGTGATAAAGTTCCGCACAGAATCCATAATAGCTCGGGCAATTCGATTTATGTTTGTTAATTATTGCGCATTTTTAGTTCATGATTGCTCAATTACATTTTTTTTTAATCGCTCGGACAGGTCCATTTTAGTTCATTAATGCGCTCAAAAAAATTATTTGATGTTTGACATCATCGGCAATATTTTTTTGGCAAATTTTGTAGAGCTCTTAATTCACTTTTTTTGTTGCAAAAATACTTATTTATCTCTTAAATTCGATTAAATTAGATTTATTATATTGCGATTTTTTTTGTATTATTTAACCATAAAAGCTGGATACGATTTTCCAAACATTATTTTTTTGCCGTAAACTCTATCTTTCCCGAGTTATCTGTGGTGCGTGAGGTATGGATGGGCATGGTACGTTTCCCAGTATGAGCTCCGACGACGACGGTGGTGTGTACGCCTTCCCAATCTTCCGATTTAATCGCACCCATCATTTGTCAAAAAAATAATAACCCTAATGTCTTCTTTGTGGACGGTTAATGTGCCTCTCGAAGCCTCTTTTTATTGCCCGAGGGTTAAGAGGTTGTTTTCATGAATGAATGAAGGAGCGGACCTTTGATATATGCGTCCGCCATTGTTGCGGACACAAATTTTTGTAGGAATTTCGGAGGTGAAAAATAAAGCGAGATTAATATTCCAGTTACGGCCATGACACTTTTTCACGGGTACGTGATATTTATATTACCCGGCAAAAGATTCCCAACAATAAATCTTTATTACGGAACCGTTTTGCGTGATGAATGTTTCCGATATTAAACGGTGTAATTTCCACATTTATGATACAATGTAGAATCAAATTTTAAATACTTCCTATTTTGTTTTAAATAACAATATAGAAAATTTATTTACATACTAATGCCTGGGCCACACGAAGCGGGCACCGAAAAAGGCGTAGCGCGCGCTGATAAAACACACTAGCGATTGTGCGTGATAGATGCAGCGTGCTCTACACGATCATAGGAGGCAATTACCTCATTATCGTTCACAAGTCCACTGTGACAACTTTCTTTCTTTCTTTTATCATCAAAATAATGAATAAGCGAAATTTGTATCTTTGAATGACACCACAATATTTATGTTATAATCCCTGTGATCTGCAACGGTCACTAGCAGCGCACGCTCATTCCAATTTTCGCATCACTGAATTGGACGTTTCAAGGTTATTAAGTTGGCATTAGATCAACTATGAATCTATTAATATCCAGTTCCTTAATATCTCATCGTAAGTTCATTACTACCAGTAAATACAGTATACTATTTGAATAAACAGCTAGAAAAAAAGGACAAACTGTTATAAACTTGGTTGTCTTAAATTTACAAAATAAAGTCTTAAAAAGGTAATTTTTTACACAAAGCAGAACACAAATAAACAGCATATTTTTTTCCTTCTTTAATTATTTAATGCCTTTTATAAAACTAGCTTCTCCCATGGCTTATTCAGGACACCCTATATATTTTACATATATAACAGATGAATTTGAAATATTCTTATATCGTGGGATGATCGTATAATGTTAAATTTAGTCACGTGGCGAATGAGGGGGAAGGAAGAGGAGAACCATTTTTGGTTTAATTTAGATTATCGCACCTTTGCCCTTTTTTATGTTCGATGAGGTATATTTTATACTACTTTACGGCTGCTCTGTTACATTTCTCCCCTCGTTCCCTCGTTTCATTTTTCTATATTTTACGAACACCGGGGAGGATACTCTGGTAATTTCCACCGAGGAACAATTTATAAGGTTTATGTACTGCACGTTATGACCCCGCTGAAAATTTCGTATTTTTTTTTGTAATTAAACAATAAAAAACACACCTTAAATACACATTAAAATACAACACATTTTCTTCACAATTAAGTACATGATAATTTCTATTTCATTCGTATGGTAATTTAACCAATAAAATTGGTAATTTGATGCCACGTTCGATTAAAATATCGCCGTTTGCTTGTACTGTTAACTTGACGACGGGAGCTTATCGCATCCTGACGACGGGAGCTTATTCTGACGAGGGGAGCTTACCGTATTCGGATGACGGGAGTTTATCGCATCCTGGATGCCACGTCCGGTTAAAATATCCAATCGCCGTTTGCTTGTACTGTTTACTTGACAACGGGAGCTTATCGCATCCTGACGACGGGAGCTTATTACATCCTGACGCGGGGAGCTTACCGTATCCTGATGACGGGAGCTTATCGCATCCTGACGACGGGAGCCTACCGTATCTTGGTGACGGGAGCTTATCGCATCCTGACTACGAGAACTTATAAGCTGAATTAATTCAAGTCAATTTAAATTAATTCGTCTGCATTTGAGTCAATAAAAAAATGTTGCGTTTCGGAATAGAAATAACAAAGTAACTATTTCGCATTTAATATGCGTAATTTTGGAAAGTTTCAAATCGGTGGCAACTCCCAAAATTATTACAATTTTAATAATTTTACACTCGGTTCACGAGAAATTCCTCCATAATCTACGGATGGGGTATATCTAATTTTTACAGAATAACAATTTAGGATGCGTTGTAAGTAATTTTGGAAAGTTTTAAGTCGATGGTAATTGTTTTTGAATTTTTTTTGAAACGCTAAAATTTTTATAATTTTTATAATTTTACACTCGATTCACGTGAAATTCCTCTAAAATCTATGAATGGAGTATATCTAATTTTTACAGAATAACATTTTTGAATCCATTGTAAGTAATTTTGGAAAGTTTGAAATCGATGCCAATTGTTTTTGTATTTTTTTCGAACCGCCGAAATTATTACAATTTTTTATAATTTCACACTCGGTTCACGTGAAATTCCTCCAAAATCCACGGATGGAGTATATCTAATTTTTACAGAATAACAATTTTGAATGCATTGTAAGTAATTTTGGAAAGTTTCAAGTCGATGCCAATTGTTTTTGTATTTTTTTTGAAACGCTAAAATTTTTATAATTTTACACTCGATTCACGTGAAATTCCTCAAAAACCTACGGATGGAGTATAACTACTTTTTACAGAATAATAATTTAGGATGCATTGTAAGTAATTTTGGAAAGTTTCAGTCGATGCCAATTGTTTTTGTATTTTTTTCGAAGCGCCGAAATTATTACAATTTTTTATAATTTCACACTCGGTTCACGTGAAATTCCTTCAAAATCCACGGATGGGGTATATCTAATTTTTACAGAATAACAATTTTGAATGCATTGTAAGTAATTTTGGAAAGTTTCAAGTCGGTGGTAATTGTTTTTGAATTTTTTTTGAAACGCTAAAATTTTTATAATTTTACACTCGATTCACGTGAAATTCCTCAAAAACCTACGGATGGAGTATAACTACTTTTTACAGAATAATAATTTAGGATGCATTGTAAGTAATTTTGGAAAGTTTCAGTCGATGCCAATTGTTTTTGTATTTTTTTCGAACCGCCAAAATTATTACAATTTTTTATAATTTCACACTCGGTTCACGTGAAATTCCTTCAAAATCCACGGATGGGGTATATCTAATTTTTACAGAATAACAATTTTGAATGCATTGTAAGTAATTTTGGAAAGTTTCAAGTCGATGGTAATTGTTTTTGAATTTTTTTTGAAACGCTAAAATTTTTATAATTTTACACTCGATTCACGTGAAATTCCTCAAAAACCTACGGATGGAGTATAACTACTTTTTACAGAATAATAATTTAGGATGCATTGTAAGTAATTTTGGAAAGTTTCAGTCGATGCCAATTGTTTTTGTATTTTTTTCGAACCGCCAAAATTATTACAATTTTTTATAATTTCACACTCGGTTCACGTGAAATTCCTTCAAAATCCACGGATGGGGTATATCTAATTTTTACAGAATAACAATTTTGAATGCATTGTAAGTAATTTTGGAAAGTTTCAGTCGATGCCAATTGTTTTTGTATTTTTTTCGAACCGCCGAAATTATTACAATTTTTTATAATTTCACACTCGGTTCACGTGAAATTCCTCCAAAATTCACGGATGGAGTATATCTAATTTTTACAGAATAACAATTTTGAATGCATTGTAAGTAATTTTGGAAAGTTTCAAGTCGATGGTAATTGTTTTTGAATTTTTTTTGAAACGCTAAAATTTTTATAATTTTACACTCGATTCACGTGAAATTCCTCAAAAACCTACGGATGGAGTATAACTACTTTTTACAGAATAATAATTTAGGATGCATTGTAAGTAATTTTGGAAAGTTTCAGTCGATGCCAATTGTTTTTGTATTTTTTTCGAACCGCCAAAATTATTACAATTTTTTATAATTTCACACTCGGTTCACGTGAAATTCCTCCAAAATTCACGGATGGAGTATATCTAATTTTTACAGAATAACAATTTTGAATGCATTGTAAGTAATTTTGGAAAGTTTCAAGTCGATGGTAATTGTTTTTGAATTTTTTTTGAAACGCTAAAATTTTTATAATTTTACACTCGATTCACGTGAAATTCCTCAAAAACCTACGGATGGAGTATAACTACTTTTTACAGAATAATAATTTAGGATGCATTGTAAGTAATTTTGGAAAGTTTCAGTCGATGCCAATTGTTTTTGTATTTTTTTCGAACCGCCAAAATTATTACAATTTTTTATAATTTCACACTCGGTTCACGTGAAATTCCTCCAAAATCCACGGATGGAGTATATCTAATTTTTACAGAATAACAATTTTGAATGCATTGTAAGTAATTTTGGAAAGTTTCAAGTCGATGGTAATTGTTTTTGAATTTTTTTTGAAACGCTAAAATTTTTATAATTTTACACTCGATTCACGTGAAATTCCTCAAAAACCTACGGATGGAGTATAACTACTTTTTACAGAATAATAATTTAGGATGCATTGTAAGTAATTTTGGAAAGTTTCAGTCGATGCCAATTGTTTTTGTATTTTTTTCGAACCGCCAAAATTATTACAATTTTTTATAATTTCACACTCGGTTCACGTGAAATTCCTTCAAAATCCACGGATGGGGTATATCTAATTTTTACAGAATAACAATTTTGAATGCATTGTAAGTAATTTTGGAAAGTTTCAAGTCGATGCCAATTGTTTTTGTATTTTTTTCGAACCGCCGAAATTATTACAATTTTTTATAATTTCACACTCGGTTCACGTGAAATTCCTTCAAAATCCACGGATGGGGTATATCTAATTTTTACAGAATAACAATTTTGAATGCATTGTAAGTAATTTTGGAAAGTTTCAAGTCGATGGTAATTGTTTTTGAATTTTTTTTGAAACGCTAAAATTTTTATAATTTT
Source organism: Ocypus olens (assembly GCA_910593695.2). NCBI lineage: Eukaryota > Metazoa > Arthropoda > Insecta > Coleoptera > Staphylinidae > Ocypus > Ocypus olens. The sequence goes on from OU343056.1 coordinate 55,455,438, forward strand.
ACACTCGATTCACGTGAAATTCCTCAAAAACCTACGGATGGAGTATAACTACTTTTTACAGAATAATAATTTAGGATGCATTGTAAGTAATTTTGGAAAGTTTCAGTCGATGCCAATTGTTTTTGTATTTTTTTCGAACCGCCAAAATTATTACAATTTTTTATAATTTCACACTCGGTTCACGTGAAATTCCTTCAAAATCCACGGATGGGGTATATCTAATTTTTACAGAATAACAATTTTGAATGCATTGTAAGTAATTTTGGAAAGTTTCAGTCGATGCCAATTGTTTTTGTATTTTTTTCGAACCGCCAAAATTATTACAATTTTTTATAATTTCACACTCGGTTCACGTGAAATTCCTCCAAAATTCACGGATGGAGTATATCTAATTTTTACAGAATAACAATTTTGAATGCATTGTAAGTAATTTTGGAAAGTTTCAAGTCGATGGTAATTGTTTTTGAATTTTTTTTGAAACGCTAAAATTTTTATAATTTTACACTCGATTCACGTGAAATTCCTCAAAAACCTACGGATGGAGTATAACTACTTTTTACAGAATAATAATTTAGGATGCATTGTAAGTAATTTTGGAAAGTTTCAGTCGATGCCAATTGTTTTTGTATTTTTTTCGAACCGCCAAAATTATTACAATTTTTTATAATTTCACACTCGGTTCACGTGAAATTCCTTCAAAATCCACGGATGGGGTATATCTAATTTTTACAGAATAACAATTTTGAATGCATTGTAAGTAATTTTGGAAAGTTTCAAGTCGATGGTAATTGTTTTTGAATTTTTTTTGAAACGCTAAAATTTTTATAATTTTACACTCGATTCACGTGAAATTCCTCAAAAACCTACGGATGGAGTATAACTACTTTTTACAGAATAATAATTTAGGATGCATTGTAAGTAATTTTGGAAAGTTTCAGTCGATGCCAATTGTTTTTGTATTTTTTTCGAACCGCCAAAATTATTACAATTTTTTATAATTTCACACTCGGTTCACGTGAAATTCCTCCAAAATCCACGGATGGAGTATATCTAATTTTTACAGAATAACAATTTTGAATGCATTGTAAGTAATTTTGGAAAGTTTCAAGTCGATGGTAATTGTTTTTGAATTTTTTTTGAAACGCTAAAATTTTTATAATTTTACACTCGATTCACGTGAAATTCCTCAAAAACCTACGGATGGAGTATAACTACTTTTTACAGAATAATAATTTAGGATGCATTGTAAGTAATTTTGGAAAGTTTCAGTCGATGCCAATTGTTTTTGTATTTTTTTCGAACCGCCAAAATTATTACAATTTTTTATAATTTCACACTCGGTTCACGTGAAATTCCTTCAAAATCCACGGATGGGGTATATCTAATTTTTACAGAATAACAATTTTGAATGCATTGTAAGTAATTTTGGAAAGTTTCAAGTCGATGCCAATTGTTTTTGTATTTTTTTCGAACTGCCGAAATTATTACAATTTTTTATAATTTCACACTCGGTTCACGTGAAATTCCTTCAAAATCCACGAATGGGGTATATCTAATTTTTACAGAATAACAATTTTGAATGCATTGTAAGTAATTTTGGAAAGTTTCAAGTCGATGGTAATTGTTTTTGAATTTTTTTTGAAACGCTAAAATTTTTATAATTTTACACTCGATTCACGTGAAATTCCTCAAAAACCTACGGATGGAGTATAACTACTTTTTACAGAATAATAATTTAGGATGCATTGTAAGTAATTTTGGAAAGTTTCAGTCGATGCCAATTGTTTTTGTATTTTTTTCGAACCGCCAAAATTATTACAATTTTTTATAATTTCACACTCGGTTCACGTGAAATTCCTCCAAAATTCACGGATGGAGTATATCTAATTTTTACAGAATAACAATTTTGAATGCATTGTAAGTAATTTTGGAAAGTTTCAAGTCGATGCCAATTGTTTTTGTATTTTTTTCGAACTGCCGAAATTATTACAATTTTTTATAATTTCACACTCGGTTCACGTGAAATTCCTTCAAAATCCACGAATGGGGTATATCTAATTTTTACAGAATAACAATTTTGAATGCATTGTAAGTAATTTTGGAAAGTTTCAAGTCGATGGTAATTGTTTTTGAATTTTTTTTGAAACGCTAAAATTTTTATAATTTTACACTCGATTCACGTGAAATTCCTCAAAAACCTACGGATGGAGTATAACTACTTTTTACAGAATAATAATTTAGGATGCATTGTAAGTAATTTTGGAAAGTTTCAGTCGATGCCAATTGTTTTTGTATTTTTTTCGAACCGCCAAAATTATTACAATTTTTTATAATTTCACACTCGGTTCACGTGAAATTCCTTCAAAATCCACGGATGGGGTATATCTAATTTTTACAGAATAACAATTTTGAATGCATTGTAAGTAATTTTGGAAAGTTTCAGTCGATGCCAATTGTTTTTGTATTTTTTTCGAACCGCCGAAATTATTACAATTTTTTATAATTTCACACTCGGTTCACGTGAAATTCCTCCAAAATTCACGGATGGAGTATATCTAATTTTTACAGAATAACAATTTTGAATGCATTGTAAGTAATTTTGGAAAGTTTCAAGTCGATGGTAATTGTTTTTGAATTTTTTTTGAAACGCTAAAATTTTTATAATTTTACACTCGATTCACGTGAAATTCCTCAAAAACCTACGGATGGAGTATAACTACTTTTTACAGAATAATAATTTAGGATGCATTGTAAGTAATTTTGGAAAGTTTCAGTCGATGCCAATTGTTTTTGTATTTTTTTCGAACCGCCAAAATTATTACAATTTTTTATAATTTCACACTCGGTTCACGTGAAATTCCTCCAAAATTCACGGATGGAGTATATCTAATTTTTACAGAATAACAATTTTGAATGCATTGTAAGTAATTTTGGAAAGTTTCAAGTCGATGGTAATTGTTTTTGAATTTTTTTTGAAACGCTAAAATTTTTATAATTTTACACTCGATTCACGTGAAATTCCTCAAAAACCTACGGATGGAGTATAACTACTTTTTACAGAATAATAATTTAGGATGCATTGTAAGTAATTTTGGAAAGTTTCAGTCGATGCCAATTGTTTTTGTATTTTTTTCGAACCGCCAAAATTATTACAATTTTTTATAATTTCACACTCGGTTCACGTGAAATTCCTTCAAAATCCACGGATGGGGTATATCTAATTTTTACAGAATAACAATTTTGAATGCATTGTAAGTAATTTTGGAAAGTTTCAAGTCGATGGTAATTGTTTTTGAATTTTTTTTGAAACGCTAAAATTTTTATAATTTTACACTCGATTCACGTGAAATTCCTCAAAAACCTACGGATGGAGTATAACTACTTTTTACAGAATAATAATTTAGGATGCATTGTAAGTAATTTTGGAAAGTTTCAGTCGATGCCAATTGTTTTTGTATTTTTTTCGAACCGCCAAAATTATTACAATTTTTTATAATTTCACACTCGGTTCACGTGAAATTCCTCCAAAATCCACGGATGGAGTATATCTAATTTTTACAGAATAACAATTTTGAATGCATTGTAAGTAATTTTGGAAAGTTTCAAGTCGATGGTAATTGTTTTTGAATTTTTTTTGAAACGCTAAAATTTTTATAATTTTACACTCGATTCACGTGAAATTCCTCAAAAACCTACGGATGGAGTATAACTACTTTTTACAGAATAATAATTTAGGATGCATTGTAAGTAATTTTGGAAAGTTTCAGTCGATGCCAATTGTTTTTGTATTTTTTTCGAACCGCCAAAATTATTACAATTTTTTATAATTTCACACTCGGTTCACGTGAAATTCCTTCAAAATCCACGGATGGGGTATATCTAATTTTTACAGAATAACAATTTTGAATGCATTGTAAGTAATTTTGGAAAGTTTCAAGTCGATGGTAATTGTTTTTGAATTTTTTTTGAAACGCTAAAATTTTTATAATTTTACACTCGATTCACGTGAAATTCCTCAAAAACCTACGGATGGAGTATAACTACTTTTTACAGAATAATAATTTAGGATGCATTGTAAGTAATTTTGGAAAGTTTCAGTCGATGCCAATTGTTTTTGTATTTTTTTCGAACCGCCAAAATTATTACAATTTTTTATAATTTCACACTCGGTTCACGTGAAATTCCTTCAAAATCCACGGATGGGGTATATCTAATTTTTACAGAATAACAATTTTGAATGCATTGTAAGTAATTTTGGAAAGTTTCAAGTCGATGGTAATTGTTTTTGAATTTTTTTTGAAACGCTAAAATTTTTATAATTTTACACTCGATTCACGTGAAATTCCTCAAAAACCTACGGATGGAGTATAACTACTTTTTACAGAATAATAATTTAGGATGCATTGTAAGTAATTTTGGAAAGTTTCAGTCGATGCCAATTGTTTTTGTATTTTTTTCGAACCGCCAAAATTATTACAATTTTTTATAATTTCACACTCGGTTCACGTGAAATTCCTTCAAAATCCACGGATGGGGTATATCTAATTTTTACAGAATAACAATTTTGAATGCATTGTAAGTAATTTTGGAAAGTTTCAAGTCGATGGTAATTGTTTTTGAATTTTTTTTGAAACGCTAAAATTTTTATAATTTTACACTCGATTCACGTGAAATTCCTCAAAAACCTACGGATGGAGTATAACTACTTTTTACAGAATAATAATTTAGGATGCATTGTAAGTAATTTTGGAAAGTTTCAGTCGATGCCAATTGTTTTTGTATTTTTTTCGAACCGCCAAAATTATTACAATTTTTTATAATTTCACACTCGGTTCACGTGAAATTCCTTCAAAATCCACGGATGGGGTATATCTAATTTTTACAGAATAACAATTTTGAATGCATTGTAAGTAATTTTGGAATGTTTCAAGTCGATGCCAATTGTTTTTGTATTTTTTTCGAACCGCCGAAATTATTACAATTTTTTATAATTTCACACTCGGTTCACGTGAAATTCCTCCAAAATCCACGGATGGAGTATATCTAATTTTTACAGAATAACAATTTTGAATGCATTGTAAGTAATTTTGGAAAGTTTCAAGTCGATGCCAATTGTTTTTGTATTTTTTTCGAACCGCCGAAATTATTACAATTTTTTATAATTTCACACTCGGTTCACGTGAAATTCCTCCAAAATCCACGGATGTAGTATATCTAATTTTTACAGAATAACAATTTTGAATGCATTGTAAGTAATTTTGGAAAGTTTCAAGTCGATGGCAATTTTTTTTTAAATTTTTTTTAAACCGCCGAAATTATTACAATTTTCATAATTTTACTTTCGGTTCACGTGAAATTCCTCCAATATCTACGCATAGGGTATATCTAATTTTTACAGAATAACAATTTTGAATGCATTGTAAGTAATTTTGGAAAGTTTCAAGTCGATGGTAATTGTTTTTGAATTTTTTTTGAAACGCTAAAATTTTTATAATTTTACACTCGATTCACGTGAAATTCCTCAAAAACCTACGGATGGAGTATAACTACTTTTTACAGAATAATAATTTAGGATGCATTGTAAGTAATTTTGGAAAGTTTCAGTCGATGCCAATTGTTTTTGTATTTTTTTCGAACCGCCAAAATTATTACAATTTTTTATAATTTCACACTCGGTTCACGTGAAATTCCTCCAAAATCCACGGATGGAGTATATCTAATTTTTACAGAATAACAATTTTGAATGCATTGTAAGTAATTTTGGAAAGTTTCAAGTCGATGGTAATTGTTTTTGAATTTTTTTTGAAACGCTAAAATTTTTATAATTTTACACTCGATTCACGTGAAATTCCTCAAAAACCTACGGATGGAGTATAACTACTTTTTACAGAATAATAATTTAGGATGCATTGTAAGTAATTTTGGAAAGTTTCAGTCGATGCCAATTGTTTTTGTATTTTTTTCGAACCGCCAAAATTATTACAATTTTTTATAATTTCACACTCGGTTCACGTGAAATTCCTCCAAAATCCACGGATGGAGTATATCTAATTTTTACAGAATAACAATTTTGAATGCATTGTAAGTAATTTTGGAAAGTTTCAAGTCGATGCCAATTGTTTTTGTATTTTTTTCGAACCGCCGAAATTATTACAATTTTTTATAATTTCACACTCGGTTCACGTGAAATTCCTCCAAAATCCACGGATGGAGTATATCTAATTTTTACAGAATAACAATTTTGAATGCATTGTAAGTAATTTTGGAAAGTTTCAAGTCGATGCCAATTGTTTTTGTATTTTTTTCGAACCGCCGAAATTATTACAATTTTTTATAATTTCACACTCGGTTCACGTGAAATTCCTTCAAAATCCACGGATGGGGTATATCTAATTTTTACAGAATAACAATTTTGAATGCATTGTAAGTAATTTTGGAAAGTTTCAAGTCGATGGTAATTGTTTTTGAATTTTTTTTGAAACGCTAAAATTTTTATAATTTTACACTCGATTCACGTGAAATTCCTCAAAAACCTACGGATGGAGTATAACTACTTTTTACAGAATAATAATTTAGGATGCATTGTAAGTAATTTTGGAAAGTTTCAGTCGATGCCAATTGTTTTTGTATTTTTTTCGAACCGCCAAAATTATTACAATTTTTTATAATTTCACACTCGGTTCACGTGAAATTCCTTCAAAATCCACGGATGGGGTATATCTAATTTTTACAGAATAACAATTTTGAATGCATTGTAAGTAATTTTGGAAAGTTTCAGTCGATGCCAATTGTTTTTGTATTTTTTTCGAACCGCCGAAATTATTACAATTTTTTATAATTTCACACTCGGTTCACGTGAAATTCCTCCAAAATTCACGGATGGAGTATATCTAATTTTTACAGAATAACAATTTTGGATGCATTGTAAGTAATTTTGGAAAGTTTCAAGTCGATGGTAATTGTTTTTGAATTTTTTTTGAAACGCTAAAATTTTTATAATTTTACACTCGATTCACGTGAAATTCCTCAAAAACCTACGGATGGAGTATAACTACTTTTTACAGAATAATAATTTAGGATGCATTGTAAGTAATTTTGGAAAGTTTCAGTCGATGCCAATTGTTTTTGTATTTTTTTCGAACCGCCAAAATTATTACAATTTTTTATAATTTCACACTCGGTTCACGTGAAATTCCTTCAAAATCCACGGATGGAGTATATCTAATTTTTACAGAATAACAATTTTGAATGCATTGTAAGTAATTTTGGAAAGTTTCAAGTCGATGGTAATTGTTTTTGAATTTTTTTTGAAACGCTAAAATTTTTTATAATTTTACACTCGATTCACGTGAAATTCCTCAAAAACCTACGGATGGAGTATAACTACTTTTTACAGAATAATAATTTAGGATGCATTGTAAGTAATTTTGGAAAGTTTCAGTCGATGCCAATTGTTTTTGTATTTTTTTCGAACCGCCAAAATTATTACAATTTTTTTATAATTTCACACTCGGTTCACGTGAAATTCCTTCAAAATCCACGGATGGGGTATATCTAATTTTTACAGAATAACAATTTTGAATGCATTGTAAGTAATTTTGGAAAGTTTCAAGTCGATGGTAATTGTTTTTGAATTTTTTTTGAAACGCTAAAATTTTTATAATTTTACACTCGATTCACGTGAAATTCCTCAAAAACCTACGGATGGAGTATAACTACTTTTTACAGAATAATAATTTAGGATGCATTGTAAGTAATTTTGGAAAGTTTCAGTCGATGCCAATTGTTTTTGTATTTTTTTCGAACCGCCAAAATTATTACAATTTTTTATAATTTCACACTCGGTTCACGTGAAATTCCTCCAAAATCCACGGATGGAGTATATCTAATTTTTACAGAATAACAATTTTGAATGCATTGTAAGTAATTTTGGAAAGTTTCAAGTCGATGGTAATTGTTTTTGAATTTTTTTTGAAACGCTAAAATTTTTATAATTTTACACTCGATTCACGTGAAATTCCTCAAAAACCTACGGATGGAGTATAACTACTTTTTACAGAATAATAATTTAGGATGCATTGTAAGTAATTTTGGAAAGTTTCAGTCGATGCCAATTGTTTTTGTATTTTTTTCGAACCGCCAAAATTATTACAATTTTTTATAATTTCACACTCGGTTCACGTGAAATTCCTCCAAAATCCACGGATGGAGTATATCTAATTTTTACAGAATAACAATTTTGAATGCATTGTAAGTAATTTTGGAAAGTTTCAAGTCGATGGTAATTGTTTTTGAATTTTTTTTGAAACGCTAAAATTTTTATAATTTTACACTCGATTCACGTGAAATTCCTCAAAAACCTACGGATGGAGTATAACTACTTTTTACAGAATAATAATTTAGGATGCATTGTAAGTAATTTTGGAAAGTTTCAGTCGATGCCAATTGTTTTTGTATTTTTTTTCGAACCGCCAAAATTATTACAATTTTTTATAATTTCACACTCGGTTCACGTGAAATTCCTTCAAAATCCACGGATGGGGTATATCTAATTTTTACAGAATAACAATTTTGAATGCATTGTAAGTAATTTTGGAAAGTTTCAAGTCGATGCCAATTGTTTTTTGTATTTTTTTCGAACCGCCAAAATTATTACAATTTTTTATAATTTCACCCTCGGTTCACGTGAAATTCCTTCAAAATCCACGGATGGGGTATATCTAATTTTTACAGAATAACAATTTTGAATGCATTGTAAGTAATTTTGGAAAGTTTCAAGTCGATGGTAATTGTTTTTGAATTTTTTTTGAAACGCTAAAATTTTTATAATTTTACACTCGATTCACGTGAAATTCCTCAAA